>JASERS010000001.1:78182498-82982498 GCA_036711965.1 Onthophagus sagittarius | reverse complement strand
ATTGCCCTTATCTAGATGGTTGGAATTGATTTTCCCCGTTATCCCCGTTCCCGCCTGGCGATGGCAGGGATTTCATAAATGTCAGAGCTTGCCTCAGGCTGGCATTTTATGTATATAATAATAAGATAAAAGTTACTTTCAGGGGGCCAATAAAAAGCACCTAAACACATCAACGATGCGCCTCTTTACGACATCACTCGTCCAAGTGTTAACACCCTGGCAAGTACACACTATCAAAAAAAAAGGGATGATTTATTTCCGAAAACAAAACTTCCCGGTCTCGGGATAAACTAACGTATATAGCCGGTAAACTAATTGACCTTTATAACCCTTAAACGTGTACGGCACTCTTAGGTTAACTGCTTTGACTTCCATTGCGCCCGCGGAAGTAAACGTTGACCGCAATCTACGTTCAAACGATATTAAACTATTACGAGCCAGTAGTCTTTAATTATATTCCATTCCACTCATACAATAACGGTAAATCTTATGTCTTTTTGTCGTGATACTATCCAGGTATTATTGATTAACCCGTGAGAGATACGGCTTCAAGTAAAGTAGATATAACGGTAGATCTACATTACGTGGATAAATTATCCAATTTATACCTATCACGGAATTTAATTACATCTTTATCATTACAAAAACAATAGTAAAAGCAATTGTTTATTTTCGATAAAAAAGTTATTATTGGCATTTAAAGTAAGTGAACAAGAGAAGTGATTAATTACATTTACATATAACTAAAACTTTTTAATCTACTTCGAAAGTAAATCAAGATTACTTGCGTAAGAAATTCTCGATTAATTATTCAGATAAAACGCAAACGTGAGTAATAAATATGAGTACATAAAAGAAGGCGCGGCTGCCGACTGCAGAAAGCTCCTTTTGAAAAATTACACTCGCGATTACTTACACAAACATACCCATTGGTACCACGACAATCTTTGAGTTATAAAGGCACATTTAATGGACGGGTCGTTTTCGGATACATTATTCAGTGTAATATTCTCGGGAAATACTCGTCGATTCCGTTACATGGAAATTCTCGGACGTGGAAATCGATCGAGAAACGAACTGCGCGGGGATTAAAAATAAAACCCAAACCGTGGCGACCACCGCAAAAGCTGTCACAAATCACACGCTGCCACCAGGATAATTGCAGGGCAATTAGATTCGTCCGAATCGATTGGTGGGAAAAGTTATTGGACCGAACGACGCGACGCCATTGAGCCTGGACGTGTGTGTGCTCTCAATAACACTTTTAAATGCATTATGTCCAAACGTGCGCAAGGTCTTCAATACGCGTTCGCTTTTTATGTGGAAAATAAATTTCAAAACAATCGTACCGGTAATAAACATTATCGCGCCGATATGAATTAGTAATATTGAATATTTCCTGGCATAATACAAATACCATTAAACGTGGTTGGTCATAAACCAACAGTCATTTTCGTATGAAATATTTTCTGTGTTGTATCCCTAATATTTGTGGTGTAAATTGTGACCAACTGCTAAAATATGCTTTGATATTTATTGTTAAACGTGATGATATATGGGAACTGAATTGAAATAGTAAACTAGAAACCGAGTGCTATTATAACGCGATAAGTCACTTTTTTAATTCATCAACTGCAATAATGATACGTTGAGGACCGGAAATAACTCTAATAAATACTTAATCGTGATTGCATATAAAAAAATTCATCGAAATTAACTGTTGTTGTGTAACCATCGAAATCAGTTTGACCAATATATATTTATGCAATTATTATTTTAATTTTTATTAGATATTGTTAAAAAAGTACCGAAATAAGATTCCAAATGGATGATATACTTTAATTTTTTAAATATATTTTTTATATCACTAAACTCCGTGCCAAAAGTCAAGGCCGTTCACTTTAGAGAACGATATCTTCGTAACTTCTCGACAAAAAAAAATGTGGTTAAGATTATTGTAATCAGTAAACATTTCTGCGTATCATTTGAAAATTCAGATGGACAAAAATTCAAACATCTAAGGAACCTGGACAAATATTAATGCGTAAGTTTGCTCAATATGCAACCGCAATTTTTTGTAACACGAAGATTGAGAAACGAACTTCAGCCGAACTGTCTGCAAATAGATGGAATCATCACGAGATTTCACCGCCTTTTGTCGCTTCGGGGTCGTTTTAAAGGAACTCGCGACGCTTTCTTCCAGATGTACAAAAATCGAAATCGGCTAATATAAAAGCAAGGGACTGGTTTGGCTGTAAAGATTAATCAGAGAGTTGGAAGCGCCGAGATAATTTACGAGTGCTCCTATAGCAGAAATAAATGATCAGCGAGATTTTGTTTCTTTAAAATTTAAAGAAGCAAAATTACAAACTACTATTTATTTAAAGTATAAATTAAAAAAGTTAGTTAGCCGAAATTAAAGCATCATAAATCCGAAGTTCAAAAATTTGAAGATATGGTATTCACAACAATAAATACTAAATATACTTACTTAACATTAGTTTGTATTTCATGATGATCTCAATTCGTTCTTGAGATATGATTATTTAAAGTTTATATTTCATATCTACAACAATCAAACACGCACAGTTCCAACTTAATCATAACAACGTTAATTTCATAAAATAAGAAGTTATTTATGGTGCACTAAGCCGTTATTAAATTTACTTTAAAATGCTTTTTATTTTATGATTATATCATAATTTCTTCTCATAATATGATTTTATAAAGTTTGTATTACATATTAATAACAAGCAAATGTATAGAGTCAAACTCAAAAGGCCATAAATTAGAAATTTGGAAATTTGAAAAAATGATATTTAAAATGTTGAATAAGAAATAAACTTGCTTTTAATTGCTTTTTATTTCGTGGTAATATCTCAATTAGTTTTTGAGATATGATTGATTAGTAAAGTTAATATTTATACTTACAACAGTCAAATATGAAGAGTTGTATTTAAACAGCCATAACAATGAGGATTATAAGAAATAAGAAATTATTTATGGTGTATTAAATCTTCATTAAATTTCCTTCAAAATGGTATTCCTTTCATGATTATATCTCAATTCGTTCTTAAGATATAATCTTTTAAAAAAATTCTATATATTATACCTTAATGACAATCCGATATCTAGAGTCAAGTTCAAAAGTTCATAAATCAGAAACTTGGAAATTTGAAGAAATGATATTTAAAATGATAAATAATAAATAAATTTGCAATAAATTGCTTTTTATTTGATGGTAATATCCCAATTCTTTCTTGAGATATGATGATTAGTAAATTAATATTTATACTTGCAACAATTAAATATGCAGAGTTGTATTTAGAAAACCATAACAACGATTGTTATAAAAATTAAGAAATTATTTACGGCGCATTAAATCTTCATTAAATTTCCTTTTGAATGCTATTTCTTTCATGATTATATATCACTTCGTTCTTAAGATATGATCTTTTAAAAAATCTATCTATTACATTTTAATGACAATCCAATATCCAGAGTCGAATTCAAAAGCTCATAAATCAGAAATTTGGAAATTTGAAGAAATAATATTTAAAATATGAAATACTACATAAATTTGCTTTAAAATGCTCTTTATTTCATGATGATATCTTAATTCCTTCTTAGGATATGGTATTTTAAAGTTTATATTACATATCCATAACAACGAAACATTCAGAATAAATTCAAAAGGTCATAAATTAAATATTAAGAAATTTGAAGAAATGATATTTAAAATGATAAATAAGAGATAAATTTGCTATAAATTGCTTTTTATTTCATGGTAATATCTAAATTCGTTCTTGAGATATGATGATTGGTAAAATTAATATTTATACTTGCAACAATTAAATATGCAGAGTTGTATTTAGAAAACCATAACAACGATTGTTATAAAAATTACGAAATTATTTTCGGCGCATTAAATCTTCAATAAATTTCCTTTTGAATGCTATTTCTTTCATGATTATATATCAATTCATTCTTAAGATATGATCTTTCAAAAAATCTATCTATTACATTTTAATGACAATCTAATATCCAGAGTCGAATTCAAAAGCTCATAAATCAGAAATTTGGAAATTTGAAGAAATAATACTTAAAATATGAAGTACTACATAAATTTGCTTTAAAATGCTCTTTATTTCATGATGATATCTTAATTCCTTCTTAGGATATGATATTTTAAAGTTTATATTACATATCCATAACAACGAAACATTCAGAATGAATTTAAAAGGTCATAAATTAAGTATTAAGAAATTTGAAGAAATGATATTTAAAATGTTAAATAATAAATAAATTTGCTATAAACTGCTTTCTATTTCATGGTAATATCTCAATTCGTTCTTGAGATATGATGATTAGTAAAATTAATATTTATACTTGCAACAATTAAATATACAGAGTTGTATTTAGAAAACCATAACAACGATTGTTATAAAAATTACGAAATTATTTCGGCGCATTAAATCTTCAATAAATTTCCTTTTGAATGCTATTTCTTTCATGATTATATCTCAATTTGTTCTTAAGATATGATTTTTTAAAAAAATTATATATTACTTTTTAATGACAATCTAATATCCAGAGTCAAAGTCAAAAGTTCATAAATCAGAGATTTGGAAACTTGAATAAATAATATTTAGAATGTTAAATACTACATAAATTTGCTTTAAAATGCTCTTCATTTCATGATGATATCTCAATTCCTTCTTACGATATGATATTTTAAAGTTTATATTACATATCCTTAATAACGAAACATGCAGAATCGAATTCCAAATTTTATGAATTCAAAATATGGAAATTAAAAATGTGGAAATTTAAAATGTTAAATAATAAATAAATTTGCTTTAAACTGCTTTTTATTTTGTGGTAATATCTCAATTCGTTCTTGAGATATGATTATTAGTAAAATTAAAATGTATACTTGCAACAATTAAATATGCAAAGTTGTACTTAGATAACCATAATAACGAGGATTATACGAAATAAGAAATTATTTGTGGTGCATTAAGTCTTCATTAAATTTCCAATTAATTCTTAAGATATGATTTTTTAAATAATCTGTATATTACATATGAATGATAATTCAATATTTAGAGTCGAGTTCAAGAGGTCATAAATTAGAAATTTGGAAATTTAAAGAAATGATATTTAAAAAGTTAAATAATGAATAAATTTGTTTTAAAATGCTTTTTATTTCATGACAATATCTCAATTCCTTCATAAGATATGATGTTTTAAATTTTATATTACACATCCATAACAAAGAAACATCCATAATCGAATTCAAAAGCTCATAAATTAGGAGTTTGGAAATTTGAAGAAATAGAATTCAAAATGTGAAATAATAAATAAATTTGCTTTAAATTGCTTTTTATTTCGTGATAATATTTCAATTCGTTCTTGAGATATGATTATTTATAATTTATATTTATACCTACAACAATTAAACATGTGTAGTTGTATTTACAAAATCATAACAATGAGAATTATGAGAAATAAGAAATTATTTATTGGGCATTAAGTCTTCATTAAATTTCCTTTAAAATGGGTTTTCTTTCATGATTATATCTCAATTCGTTCTTAAGATATGACCTTTAACGTATATTACATGTCAATGACAATCAAATATGCAGAATCAAGCACAAAAGGTCATAAATTAGAAATTTGGAAATTTGAAGAAATGATATTTAAGACGTTGAATAAGAAATAAATTTGCTTTAAATTGCTTTTTATTTCGTGGTAATATCTCAAGTCGTTCTTGAGATATGATTATTTATAATTTATATTTATACCTACAACAATTAAACATGTGTAGTTGTATTTACAAAATCATAACAATGAGAATTATGAGAAATAAGAAATTATTTATTGGGCATTAAGTCTTCATTAAATTTCCTTTAAAATGGTTTTTCTTTCATGATTATATCTCAATTCGTTCTTAAGATATGACCTTTAACGTATATTACATGTCAATGACAATCAAATATGCAGAATCAAGCACAAAAGGTCATAAATTAGAAATTTGGAAATTTGAAGAAATGATATTTAAGACGTTGAATAAGAAATAAATTTGCTTTAAATTGCTTTTTATTTCGTGGTAATATCTCAAGTCGTTCTTGAGATATGATTATTTATAATTTATATTTATACCTACAACAATTAAACATGTGTAGTTGTATTTACAAAATCATAACAATGAGAATTATGAGAAATAAGAAATTATTTATTGGGCATTAAGTCTTCATTAAATTTCCTTTAAAATGGTTTTTCTATCATGATTATATCTCAATTCGTTCTTAAGATATGACCTTTAACGTATATTACATGTCAATGACAATCAAATATGCAGAATCAAGCACAAAAGGTCATAAATTAGAAATTTGGAAATTTGAAGAAATGATATTTAAGACGTTGAATAAGAAATAAATTTGCTTTAAGTTGCTTTTTATTTCGTGGTAATATCTCAATTCGTTCTTGAGATATGATTATTTATAATTTATATTTATATCTACAACAATCAAACATGTGTAGTTGTATTTAGAAAATCATAGCAACGAGAATTATGGGAAATAAGAAATTATTTATTGTGCATTGTCTTCATTAAATTTCCTTTAAAATGGCTTTTCTTTCATGATTATATCTCAATTCGTTCTTAAGATATGACCTTTAACGTATATTACATGTCAATGACAATCAAATATGCAGAATCAAGCACAAAAGGTCATAAATTAGAAATTTGGAAATTTGAAGAAATGATATTTAAGACGTTGAATAAGAAATAAATTTGCTTTAAATTGCTTTTTATTTCGTGGTAATATCTGAAGTCGTTCTTGAGATATGATTATTTATAATTTATATTTATACCTACAACAATTAAACATGTGTAGTTGTATTTACAAAATCATAACAATGAGAATTATGAGAAATAAGAAATTATTTATTGTGCATTAAGTCTTCATTAAATTTCCTTTAAAATGGTTTTTCTTTCATGATTATATCTCAATTCGTTCTTAAGATATGACCTTTAACGTATATTACATGTCAATGACAATCAAATATGCAGAATCAAGCACAAAAGGTCATAAATTAGAAATTTGGAAATTTGAGGAAATGATATTTAAGACGTTGAATAAGAAATAAATTTGCTTTAAATTGCTTTTTATTTCGTGGTAATTTCTTAATTCGTTCTTGAGATATGATTATTTATAATTTATATTTATATCTACAACAATCAAACATGTGTAGTTGTATTTAGAAAATCATAGCAACGAGAATTATGGGAAATAAGAAATTATTTATTGTGCATTAAGTCTTCATTAAATTTCCTTTAAAATGGCTTTTCTTTCATGATTATATCTCAATTCGTTCTTAAGATATGACCTTTAACGTATATTACATGTCAATGACAATCAAATATGCAGAATCAAGCACAAAAGGTCATAAATTAGAAATTTGGAAATTTGAAGAAATGATATTTAAGACGTTGAATAAGAAATAAATTTGCTTTAAATTGCTTTTTATTTCGTGGTAATATCTCAAGTCGTTCTTGAGATATGATTATTTATAATTTATATTTATACCTACAACAATTAAACATGTGTAGTTGTATTTACAAAATCATAACAATGAGAATTATGAGAAATAAGAAATTATTTATTGTGCATTAAGTCTTCATTAAATTTCCTTTAAAATGGTTTTTCTTTCATGATTATATCTCAATTCGTTCTTAAGATATGACCTTTAACGTATATTACATGTCAATGACAATCAAATATGCAGAATCAAGCACAAAAGGTCATAAATTAGAAATTTGGAAATTTGAGGAAATGATATTTAAGACGTTGAATAAGAAATAAATTTGCTTTAATTGCTTTTTATTTCGTGGTAATATCTCAATTCGTTCTTGAGATATGATTATTTATAATTTATATTTATACCTACAACAATTAAACATGTGTAGTTGTATTTACAAAATCATAACAATGAGAATTATGAGAAATAAGAAATTATTTATTGGGCATTAAGTCTTCATTAAATTTCCTTTAAAATGGTTTTTCTTTTATGATTATATCTCAATTCGTTTTTAAGATATGACCTTTAACGTATATTACATGTCAATGACAATCAAATATGCAGAATCAAGCACAAAAGGTCATAAATTAGAAATTTGGAAATTTGAAGAAATGATATTTAAGACGTTGAATAAGAAATAAATTTGCTTTAAATTGCTTTTTATTTCGTGGTAATATCTCAAGTCGTTCTTGAGATATGATTATTTATAATTTATATTTATACCTACAACAATTAAACACGTGTAGTTGTATTTACAAAATCATAACAATGAGAATTATGAGAAATAAGAAATTATTTATTGTGCATTAAGTCTTCATTAAATTTCCTTTAAAATGGTTTTTCTTTCATGATTATATCTCAATTCGTTCTTAAGATATGACCTTTAACGTATATTACATGCCAATGACAATCAAATATGCAGAATCAAGCACAAAAGGTCATAAATTAGAAATTTGGAAATTTGAAGAAATGATATTTAAGACGTTGAATAAGAAATAAATTTGCTTTAAATTGCTTTTTATTTCGTGGTAATATCTCAATTCGTTCTTGAGACATGATTATTTATAATTTATATTTATATCTACAAGAAACAAACATAAATAGTTGGATTTTGAAAATCATACGAACGATGTTTATGGAAAATAAAAAATTATTTATGAAGCATTAAAATTATTTTAAAATGCTTTTTTGCTTCATAATAACATCTCAATTTATTCTTAAGATACGATTTTTTAATGTTAATGTTACATATTAATAAAAACGAAACATGTAGAGTTGAGTTCAAAAGATCATAATTCAAAAATTTGAAAATTTGAAGATATAGTATTCACAACAGTAAATACTAAATAAATTTGCTTCATATTATTTTTTATTTCATGGCAATGTCTTATTTCGTTCTTGAGATATCATCATTTATAATTTATAATTCATATCTAGAATAATCAAACATGCACAGTAAGATTTAGAAAGTCATAACAACGAGGATTATGGAAAATAAGACATAATTCATGGTGATTTAAGTCTTCATAAAATTTGCTTTAAAAAGCTCTTTATTTCATGATGATATCTCAATTCGTTCTTAAAATATGATTTTTAAAGTTTGTGTTATATCAATAACAACTAAACATGCAGAGTTGAGTTATATAAAATTATTTTAAGCTGCTATGTATTTATAACTATGCAAAATACTTTTTAAAAATTATATAACAAATAATGTCGACTAAATAATTTTTCGATATCGATTTCAATTAATCCCAAAAAGTTTTCCAATAGCAGTCGAAATTGTACTTTCTGAGAGTTTTCTTTGAGAGCGAACGATTTCCAATGGGTTCGGTTTTAATTCCGAAGCGCAATCAAGACTCCACTCGCTACCAGCTCTGGTAACAGATTAGACCAATCGTTGGTAATTTGTCTTCTTGCCGAAACAATCCATTCGGGGAGATGAAATAACTCCGAGGAGAAATCACTCCGACAAGAAACTCATTGCCTATCGGACTTTGAAGGTGTCGTAGAATCGTTTAAGACGTGTTGAATCCAAATAAATAATGAATCTAAATGTTTGCTGTTACGTTGTAATTGAAAATTTATGGTTACTCAATTCGGGTAGGAAATTGCGGTTTAATCCACACCTTTCCACGAAGAGAGGTGATTCTCATCTACAATCTGAGTAATTAAAGGAAGATTAATGTGGTATCATCAACACGAACATCATGGGGGTTTCGAATATTGCACCGGTTGGTCTTTTTGGTTATGGTAATGGTAATGAAAGAGATGCAGAATGTGGAAAACGTGTTATCATAACACATACGGTTACCATTTACGTGCGGTAAAATGGGTCTGTACGTTTTAATGGGAAATGGTGGAATACTCCCAGATAATTGCAGCAGTAACGTCTGCGTGACTCCGACCGTCAAGTCTCTTTTTCCGCCGACGACATGTTCAGTTGTTTCGCGTAAACGCCGGACGGTCGCTTAACAGTCTTGGGAAGAAAGAAAATTGCTTTCGCTACCATGCACGTCCTTATATAGGAACTTTTACAAAGATTGAGAAAAGCTATCTTGCAACATTTCCAACTTGATCGTTCTTGAATTATAAGAACTCTTAATGTCCGGGGGGGTCGGTCATTGTCCTCGATGGTAGTGTACAAATTCTTAGTCGGCAGGTGCAACCCATTTATATGACGCACTGGTTTTATGAGCAGGTGGTTGTACACATCATGAAAATCCCGACAAGAGAAACTTGCTTAAAGAATACAGTTGGGTCAAAAATTCGTACATCCATTATGTAGTATATCCCCGGATCGAGTCATAAAGAGAGAAAAAAAATTATTACTGATTTTTCAAACTTAAGCATGAATAATACATCGGATATGTTCAAATCGCTAACTATGGATAATCTAACCAAAAAAGTTAACTAATTCCCATTTTTCTTCCCATTTTTATGTAAAATTGGAAATTTTTTCTAAATTGAAAATTTTTCAATTTCAATTTATGATATATAACCATAGAGTCATACGATATAAACCTTGAATAACCATGAAAGAGCGAATTTATTAACACTAGAACTAATACTAAATCTAGAATTAACATTAGACTTGGAACTAGAAACATTTAGGTTTAATCATCCTAAGAGATGTACGACTAAACCCAAATCTTTTTAATTTTAGGTCTAGTGTTAGCTTAGTGTTGATAATAACTCTACTTTTAGCTATTATTCGATTTTAAATTATTGTATACTTGTATCAAACTAAAAGTAAACCTAGATCTAGAAAGATTTAGCCGGCTTCTTCTTAGTACTAGCTCTAGGGTTAGTTCTAGTTTTAATTCTTGTATAACTCTACATTCTTTTAAATTCATCTGGAACTAAACGTATAACTAATACTAGACCTTCAACCCAGCTTCCGAACCAACACTAGATCTAGGACTAGAAACATTAGGATTTAGCCCTACGTCTCTTAAGATGGCTATACCCTAATCTCTAGGTCGGTTCGGTTCCGTGTTAAGAGACGTACTGCTAAACCCAAATGTTTCTAGTTCTAGGTCTAGTGTTAGCTTTAGTGTTGGTTTTAACTCTACCTTTAGCTGTTATTCAGTTTTAGATTATTATATACTTGTATCCAGGTTTAGCCGTGCGTCTTCAGGTGCACGGCTAAAACAAAATTTTATAGGTCTAGGTCTAGTGTTAGTTCTAGTTTTTATCTTGTTTAATGCTAGATTGTTTTAAATTTTTCTGGAGCTAAAAATGTAAGTAATACTAGACCTAAAACCCACCTACAGAACTAACACTAGGGTTTAGCAGTACGTACGAATATACAGTTTAGCAGTACGTACGAATATTTCTTAAGACTACTAAACCCTATGAGATAAATTATAGTTATGGTACTGTTAGGTCCAATTCATTAGGGTGTCCAATTCCCCGGATGAAAAATGATTTTGAGATTCGGGATTAACAATAAGTTCTAAATCCCGATGCTTGGGCAAAAGGTATCGATCTTTCCGAAACTAGGTAAATTTCCAACTTGACTCTACTTCCAGAAGATATGACACTGGAATTTGATTTAGAAAACTTTTAGAAAACTTGATCTGCTTCCAGCAGACTTGTTGATATTGCTTACAGTGATCTTGCTTCCAGTGCTTCTAGATGCTTCCAATAAACTTGAAATACTGTATCTAAAAGCCTTAAATGCTTTCAGAAGAGCTCATATTGTCTCAGGAATACTTAAAATGCTTCCAGAAGAATTGATACTATTACTAGAATACTTGAAATATTTCTAGAAGACTTGAAATGAATCAAGAAGACTTGATACTGTTTCTAGAAGATTTGGAATGCTCCCAGAATACTTGATATTGCCTCTAGAATACTTAAAATGCTTCCAGAAGATTTGATACTGTTACTAGAATACTTGAAATATTTCCAGAAGACTTGAAATGCATCAAGAAGTCTTGAAACTGTTTCTAGAAGATTTGGAATGCTTCCAAAAGATTTGATACTGGTACTAGAATACTTGAAATATTTCCAGAAATCTTAAAATGCATCAAGAAGACTTGATACTATTTCTTGAAGATTTGGAATGCTCCCAGAATACTTCATATTGCCTCTGGAATACTTAAAATGCTTCCAGAAGTTTTGATACTATTACTAGAATACTTGAAATATTTCCAGAAGACTTTAAATGCATCAAGAAGACCTGATACTATTTCTAGATGATTTGGAACGCTTCCAGAACACTTGATATTGCCTCTGTGATACTTAAAATGCTTCCAGAAGTTTTGATACTGTTACTAGAATACTTGAAATATTTCCAGAAGGCTTGAAATTCATCTAGAAGACTTGATACTTGTTCTAGAAGATTTGAAATGCTCCCAGAATATTTGATATTGCTTGTGGGAAACTTGAAATACTTCCAGGAGACTTGAAATATTTCGAAGACTTGGTATTGCTTCTAGAGGGCTCGATATTGCTTCCAGAAAACTTGAAATGCATCAATCAGACTTGATACTGTTTTTAGAAGATTTGGAATGCTTCCAAAAGACTTGATATTGCCTTTGGAATACTTAAAATGCTTCCAGAAGATTTGATACTGGTACTAGAATACTTAAAATATTTCCAGAAGTCTTAGCATGCATTAAGAAGACTTGATACTGTTTTTAGAAGATTTGGAATGCTCCCAGAATACTTGATATTGCCTCTGGAATACTTAAAATGCTTCCAGAAGATTTGATACTGTTACTAGAATACTTGAAATATTTCCAGAAGACTTGAAATGCATCAAGAAGTCTTGACACTATTTCAAGATGATTTGGAATGCTTCGAGAACACTTGATATTACCTCTGTAATACTTAAAATGCTTCCAGAAGTTTTGATACTGTTACTAGAATACTTGCAATATTTCCAAAAGACTTGAAATATTTCCAGAAGACTTGAAATGCATCAAGAAGACTTGAAACTGTTTATAGAAGATTTGGAATGCTTCCAAAAGATTTGATACTGGTACTAGAATACTTGAAATATTTCCAGAAGTCTTAAAATGCATTAAGAAGACTTGATACTGTTTCTAGAAGATTTGGAATGCTCCCAGAATATTTGATATTGCCTCTGGAATACTTAAAATGCTTCCAGAAGATTTGATACTGTTACTAGAATACTTGAAATATTTCCAGAAGACTTGAAATGCATCGATAAGACTTGATACTATTTCTAGATTATTTGGAATGCTTCCAGAACACTTGATATTACCTCTGTAATACTTAAAAAGCTTCCAGAAGATTTGATACTGTTACTAGAATACTTGAAATATTTCTAGAAGACTTGAAATGCATCAAGAAGACTTGATACTATTTCTAGATGATTTGGAATGCTTCCAGAACACTTGATATTACCTCTGTAATACTTGAAATGCTTCCAGAAGATTTGATACTGTTACTAGAATACTTGAAATATTTCCAGAAGACTTGAAATGCATGAAGAGGACTTGATACTATTTCTAGATGATTTGGAATGCTTCCAGAACACTTGATATTACCTCTGTAATACTTGCAATGCTTCCAGAAGATTTGATACTGTTACTAGAATACTTGAAATATTTCCAGAAGACTTGAAATGCATCAAGAAGACTTGATATTATTTCTAGATGATTTGGAATGCTTCCAGAACACTTGATATTACCTCTGTAATACTTGAAATGCTTCCAGAAGATTTGATACTGTTACTAGAATACTTGTAATATTTCTAGAAGACTTGAAATACATCAAGAAGACTTGATACTATTTCTAGATGATTTGGAATGCTTCCAGAACACTTGATATTACCTCTGTAATACTTGAAATGCTTCCAGAAGATTTGATACTGTTACTAGAATACTTGAAATATTTCCAGAAGACTTGAAATGCATCAAGAGGACTTGATACTATTTCTAGATGATTTGGAATGCTTCCAGAACACTTGATATTACCTCTGTAATACTTGAAATGCTTCCAGAAGATTTGATACTGTTACTAGAATACTTGAAATATTTCCAGAAGACTTGAAATGCATCAAGAAGACTTGATACTATTTCTAGATGATTTGGAATGCTTCCAGAACACTTGATATTACCTCTGTAATACTTAAAATGCTTCCAGAAGATTTGATACTGTTACTAGAATACTTGCAATATTTCCAGAAGACTTGAAATATTTTCAGAAGACTTGAAATGCATCAAGAAGACTCGAAACTGTTTCTAGAAGATTTGGAATACTTCCAAATGATTTGATACTGGTACTAGAATACTTGAAATATTTCCAGAAGTCTTAACAAGCATTAAGAAGACTTGATACTGTTTCTAGAAGATTTGGAATGCTCCCAGAATACTTGATATTACCTCTGGAATACTTAAAATGCTTCCAGAAGTTTTTATACTGTTACTAGAACACTTGAAATATTTCCAGAAGACTTGAAATGCATCAAGAAGACTTGATACTATTTCTAGATGATTTGGAATGCTTCCGGAACACTTGATATTACTTCTGTAATACTTAAAATGCTTCCAGAAGATTTGATACTGTTACTAGAATACTTGCAATATTTCCAGAAGACTTGAAATATTTCCAGAAGACTTGAAATGCATCAAGAAGACTTGAAACTGTTTCTAGAAGATTTGGAATGCTTCCAAAAGATTTGATACGGGTACTAGTATACTTGAAATATTTCCATAAGTCATGCATTAAGAAGTCAACGAAGAAAATCAACATGCATTAAGAAGAGTTGATACTGTTTCTAGAAGATATGGAATGCTCCCAAAATACTTGATATTGCCTCTAGAATACTTAAAATGCTTCCAGAAGTTTTGATACTATTACTAGAATACTTGAAATATTAAAAAGACTTGAAAATCATCTAGAAGACTTGATACTGCTTCTAGAAGATTTGAAATGCTCCCAGAATATTTGATATTGCTTGTGGGAGACTTGAAATACTTCCAGAAGACTTGAAATATTTCGAAGACTTGGTATTGCTTCTAGAAGGCTCGATATTGCTTCCAGAAAACTTGAAATGCATCAATCAGACTTGATACTCTTTTTAGAAGATTTGGAATGCTTCCAAAAGACTTGATATTGCCTCTGGAATACTTAAAATGCTTCCAAAAGATTTGATACTCTTACCAGAATACTTGAAATATTTCCAGAAGACTTAAAATGCATCAAGAAGACTTGAAACTGTTTCTAGAAGATTTGGCATGCTTCCAAAAGATTTGATACTGGTACTAGAGTACTTGAAATATTTCCAGAAGTCTTAACATGCATTAAGAAGACTTAATACCGTTTCTAGAAGATTTGGAATGCTTCCAGAAGACTTGATGTTGCCTCTAGAATACTTAAAATGCTTCTAGAAGATTTGATACTGTTACTAGAATACTTGTAATATTACCAGAAGACTTGAAATACATCAAGCAGACTTGGTACAGTTTTTAGAAGATTTGAAATGCTTCCAGAACAGTTGATATTGCTTGTGGGAGACTTGAAATACTTCCAGAAAACTTGAAATATTTCGAAAAGACTCAGAAAACTTGGAAATTTTTTGGAAGACTTCTGTCAAGTTTTCTGTAAACGAACAAGACATGATAGACCTTCTTCTCCCCTCTTTCCTTCCTGTTACCATCCCTTCATCTTCTCGCTATGGGTTTTTTTGGCAAGAGTGAACAAGGAAATCCATTACCTTTTTTAACTGACAAGAGGAAAGTATTTCTTTCCTTTTCTCATTTCTTGCTTCCCTTTTCGTACGAATTATGTTCCGTTCTTCTTCTTTCCTCTTTTTATCTAGAACAATAGCGAAGATTATTCCCTATTAATCTTCGTTCTTTCCACTTCCATTTTTATTTCAACCTCCTCCTTAAACAGCACATGTCGGTAACAGTTTTTCGATTAAGTTCGGAATTGAGTAATGGCCTTCCTACATTTCCAAACCTCAGCACCTCACCACATTGTTCTATATATCTCCCTTAAGTCTTTAAACATTCTGTATTTGAACAGTATTTCAGTATTTTAAACAGGTTTTAAACTGTTTAAAACAAATTTAGTTTAAAACATGTTTAAAACAAACAGTTTTTAATAAATCGTTTAAAACTAACAACCCTGCTTTGAACATATAATTTAACGCATAATTTATGAGTTAACTTTGAAAAATCAGTAATAAACTTTTTTTCCTCTTTGTAATTCGATCCGGACACATACTCTACATATTAGTACCGTTTGTGTTCAATGTTTCTTTGCCAATTCTCGTACGCTCTATAATAACTCAACGGAGTCATAACCCACAGCTATAATAATTTTCAATGCGTTCGTAATCCGTATTATAAGCTACATACAAGACATTGCTCTTAATGTTTCAAAACCTCAGGCCGTAATCGGTCGGTTAGAAATATGTTTAGCACCATATATAACCGCAAGAAATGTCCACAGCCATACATATCGCATTTCAAAACGCGCAATGTCCAATACGGTCTTAAAGCTTTAAAAGCTTCCGTCCTCGCCTGACAACATAATTTACGTCCTTCGGCACATTGTATCGCTGAAAAATACTTAATACGGAGTACTCAGCGATCAACCTCGTTTATTTAAGGCTTTAGGTTGTTAAGATTAAGATCGCCTCTACGATTTAAGGTATACGGGAAACCCACAATCTCGAATATTAATGAGGGATATTCGAATGCCTAAAGTATACGCTGACGGATATGCAAGATTAGAGATTGTGCTACCTTAAAGAGCCTGGTTAGTAGTTATATATTATATTAGGTTTCAAATTACGTTTTTTATAAACTACTTAACATCTGTTTACACGTATTAAAACCGTCTAATCACGACCACAATAAATATTCCTTTACGCCGATTATTCAAAGCGATATCATTATAAAATAGTAGTTGTCATTAAATAGAAGGACGACGAATGTAGGTAATAATTGTGATTCAATGCGGTTTGCCTGAACCACTTATTCGTCTCAGCTGGTCCAGATATATACAGGCACTGTCTCATTTATCACAACGGTAAATTAATCGTTTCGCAAGCCGGTATAGCGAAGATATTAATTAAACGCCGCTGTAAAAATTGCATTCTCTCACTCATAGCGACGTGACGTTGAAATAGTCCACGTTACAAAGTTATTTATAGGAAAGTTGTGCGAGCACCGACACCAATTTGCCAACTGATGAAGACATAAAGACGTAAAGGTTCCATATTTAGATGTTGTGCGCGTAATGGAACTCGCTCGCTAACGTGATACATACGCCCGGTACAAATCGAATTATGTCGAAATATAATTGAGGGTCGTGTAGAGGATAAGGAAAACGCGGCTGGTGTACGTGAATTCCCAATTAACCCTGCAGCGTACATCGCCACTTGTTCTAAGGAACGTTTTAGTATTCAACCCCTGAGAGATTCTCCATACACTCGAGGATTTGAATTAAAAGTACACTGAGTTAAAATAGTTAAAGTTTATTTGAAATTTACATACGTGATGATTCAAATGTAGTTCATCAAATTTCTGCATTCAACTAAAAATTTTGTTTGTAAATGCAATGAAACGTTGTTTATAAAAAAATTCTTTTGTTTATAAAAAGTTGAATTGCAGACGAAATTATTATTTTTAGATGAAAAGGGAAATGTAGGAAAAAAACTTTTTTAAATTTAATAAATTTTATATGGTTAATTATTAAAAAAATGTTTGGAATTGTATGCGTATCAAAACTAAAATAGATCTTTGTATGAGTCAGGATACGGATTATACTAATCAGTAATATCTTTTATTATGTACTCATATTCTTTCAAAGATCTTTTATTCAGGTCAGAAATGTGCGTGTTTTCATACCCTATCGTGTCTCTGTCACGTTTATATTCTCTCTTAGACTCTCTTGGTGGCACGTTCTTAGAAGCAAAATTTACGTCATATGACGAAATACATTTCCCACTGTTTCAAAGAACATTAATCAACTACATTATCTAATTTTTACAATTGAATATTGTAAGTGTATCATCTACATCTACATTATTATAATCACCAAGATATAGGACATTATTTTACATAAAAATAGTAGCTGCAGTTTAAAAGTATATAATTATCTCGATCTTTTACATTTAGTATCTCTGAAGCCAGTTTTTAAAATTCGGCTGGATATCGAATAGTTGTTGAATATCCGGCTTTGACCGGATATTCAGCGTGCTCATTAAGTGTACCACTGAGTTCAAAAATTTTAACATGATAATAATAATTTTGATAATGATAATAATTTTGAGTTTTATGAAATGTTACAAATCTTGTTAACAAATTTCATCAAGATATCTTAAAAATTCATTTAATTGCGATTTCTTCCAAAATGATTAAGAAAATTTTTAATTTTATGTAATTTTAGTTGAGTTGAAAACTTAATATCTCAAAAACGAAGCGAAATACTCAAGTATGGTTTTAGTATGAGAAAAGTGCATATTTTCTTTTATAAATTACAAACATTTCATCATGATATCTTGAGAATTCGACTTTTTCAAAAATGATTAAGAAAATTTTGAATTTTAGTAAATACCACAAATTTAGGGTAAGTTCAAAAGTGATATCTCAAAAATGAATAGAGATATTTAAGTATGGCTTTGTGTGTATAAAAGTACATATTTATATTTGTAAACTATAAGAAATTTAATAAAGATATCTTAAGAATTTGATTTTTCATGATTTTTTAAAAAAGTGATTAAGTAAATTTTCATTTTATGAAATTTTGGTTGAGTTCAGAACTTAATATCTCAAAAACGAAGCGAGATACTCAAGTATGGTTTGAATCTAAGAAAAATGCATACTTTCTTGTACAAATTACAAACATTTTGTCATGATATCTTGAGAATTCAATTTTTTACGATTTTTTCAAAAATGATTAAGAAAAGCTTAAATTTTAAGAAATCCCACAACTTTAGATTGAGTTCAAAGCATATCTCAAAAACGAATAGAGATATTAATTATCTAAGTATTTTAGCTAAATATCTTAAAAATTCGATTTTCTACGATTTTTTCAAAAATGATTAAGAAATTTTTTATTTTTATAAAATTTCGGTTGAGTTCAGAACTTCATGGTTTTCTGTACGGTTTTCTGTGTATAAAAATACATATTTATCTTTATAAATTTCATAAAGATATCTTAAGAATTCGATTTTCTACAATTTTTTAAAAAGTGATTAAGTAAATTTTTATTATATAAAATTTTGGTTCAGGACAGAACTTAATATCTCAAAACCGAAGTGAGATACTCAAGTATGGTTTTAATCTAAAAAAAGTGCATACTTTGTTGTATAAATTACAAACATTTCGTCATGATATGTTGAGAATTCGATTTTTTACGATAATTTCAAAAATGATTAAGAAAAGTTTGAATTTTATGAAATGCCACAAATTTAGATTGAGTTCAAAGCATGATATCTCAAAAACGAATAGAGATATTAAAATATGATCTTGTGCCCACAAAAGTACATACTTGTCTTTGTAAATTGTGGCAAATTTCAACAAAATATTTTAACAATTCGATTTGTTACGATTTTTTCAAAAATGGTTAAGATAATTTTTATTTTATGAAATTTTGGTTGAGATTAAAACTTAATATCTCAAAAACGAAGCGAGATACTCAAGTATGGTTTTAATCTAAGAAAAGTACATACTTTCTTGTATAAATTACAAATGATTCGCCATGATATATTGAGAATTCGATTTTTTACAATTTTTTTTTAAATGATTAAGAAAAGTTTGAATTTTATGAAATACCACAAATTTAGATGGAGTTCAAGGAGTGTTATCTCAAAAAACGAATAGAGATATTAAAGTATGGTCTTGTGCTTAAAAAGTACATACTTCTCTTTGTAAATTGTAGAAAATTTCATCAAAATATTTTAAGAATTCGATTTTTTACGATTTTTTCAAAAATGATTAAGAAAATTTTTATTTTATGAAATTTTGGTTGAGTTCAGAACATAATATCTCAAAAACGAAGCGAAATACTCAAATATGGTTTTAATCAAAGAAACGTGTATACTTTCTTGTATAAATTACAAACATTTCGTCGTGATATCTCGAGTATTCACTTTTTGCGATTTTTTCAAAAATGATTAAGAAAAGTTTGAATTTTACGATATGTCACAAATTTTGCTTAAGTTCAAAGCATGATATCTTAAAAACGAATAGAGATATTAAAGTATGGTCTTGTGCTTAAAAAGTACATACTTCTCTTTGTAAATTGTAGAAAATTTCATCAAAATATTTTAAGAATTCGATATTTTACGATTTTTTTAAAAATGATTAAGAAAATTTTTATTTTATGAAATTTTGGTTGAGTTCAGAACATAATATCTCAAGAACGAAGCGAAATACTCAAATATGGTTTTAATCAAAGAAACGTGTATACATTCTTGTATAAATTACAAACATTTCGTCGTGATATCTCGAGTATTCACTTTCAAACATAAGTCTCAAAAAAACTAAGAGTTCAAAACATAATATCTCAAGAACGAAGCGAGATACTTAAGCATGGTTTTAATCTAAAATAAGTAGATTCTTTCTTGTATAAATTACAAACATTTCGTCATGATATCTTGAGAATTCGATTTTATACGCTGTTTTTAAAAATGATTAAGAAAAATATAAATTTTATGAATTGCCACAAATTTAGCTTGAGTTCAAAGCATGATATCTCAAAAACATACAGAGATATTAAAGTATGGTCTTGTGTTGACAAAAGTACATACCTTTCTTTGTAAATTGTAGCAAATCTCATCAAAATATCTGAACAATTCGAATTGTTACGATTTTTTCAAAAATGATTAAGAAATTTTTTATTTTTATAAAATTTCGGTTGAGTTCAGAACTTAATATCTCAAAAACGAAGCGAGATACTCAAAAATGATTTTAATCTGAGAAAAGGGCATACTTTCTTTTATAGATTACAATAATTTCATCATGATATCTTGAGAATTCGATTTTTTTAAAAATGATTAAGAAAATTTTTATTTTATGATATTTTGGTTGAGTTCAAAATATAATATCTTAAATGCGAAGCGAGGTACTCAAGTATGTATGATATTTCAAAAACGAATAGAGATATTACAGGTCTTGTGCTTACAAAAGTACATATTTTTCTTTGCATTTTTTTTTTCTTTTTTTGCAAAATTTAAGAAAATTTTGAATTTTATGAAATGCCATAAATATAGGTTGAGTTGAAAACGTGATATCTCAAAACCGAATGCAGATATTAAAGTAAGGTCATGTACCTACAAAAGTACATACTTTTCTTTGTAAATTGTAATAAATTTCATCAAAATATCTTAAACATTCGATTTTTTACGATTTTTTCAAAAATGAGAAATTTTTTATTTTTATAAAATTTCGGTTGAGTTCAGAACTTAATATCTCAAAAACGAAGCGAGATATTCAAAAATGGTTTTAATCTGAGAAAAAGGCATACTTTCTTTTATAGATTACAATAATTTCATCCTGATATCTTGAGAATTCGATTTTTTATGATTTTTTTCAAAAATGATTAAGAAAAGCTTGAATTTTATGAAATGCCACAACTTAAATTGAGTTCAAAGCATATCTCAAAAACGAATAGAGATATACATACAAAAGTACATACTTTTCTTTGTAAATTTAGCAAATTTCATCAAAATATCTTAAGAACTCGATTTTTTACGATTTTTGCAAAAGTTTAATCACTTCTGTTCTTGTTCTTTGTTTGGTTGAGTTCAAAACATAATATCTCAAGAACGAAGCGAGATACTGAACTATGGTTTTAATCTAAGAAAAGTGCATACCTTGTTGTATAAATTACAAACATTTCGTCATAATATCTTGAGAATTTGAATTTTTGCGGTTTTTTCAAAAATGATTAAGAAAAGTTTAAATTTTATGAAATGCCACAAATTCAGATTGAGTTCAAAGCATAATATCTCAAAAACATACAGAGATATTAAAGTATGGTCTTGTGTTTACAAAAGTACATACTTTTCTTTGTAAATTGTACCATATTTTATCAAAATATCTTAAGAATTCGATCTTTTACAATTTTTTCAAAAATGATTAAAAAAAAAATGATTTTTTATTTTTATGAAATTTCGGTTGAGTTCAGAACTTAATATCTCAAAAGCGAAGCAAGATACTCAAAAATGGTTTTAATCTGAGAAAAGTGCATACGTTCTTTTATAAATTACAAACATTTCGTCATAATATCTTAAGAACTCGATTTTTTACGATTTTTGCAAAAGTGATTATGAAAATTTTTATTTTATGAAATTTTGGTCGAGTTCAAAACATAATATCTCAAGAAGTAACCAAGATACTGAATTATGGTTATAATCTAAGAAAAGTGCATACTTTCTTGTATAAATTACAAACATTTCATCATGATATCTTGAGAATTCGATTTTTTACTATTTTTTCAAAAATGATTAAGAAAAGTTGAAATTTTATGAAATGCCACAAATTTATGTTGACTTTAAGGCATGATATCTCAAAAACGAATAAAGATATTAAAGTATTGACTTGTGCTTAAAAAAGTACATACTTTTCTTTGTAAATTGCAGCAAATTTCATCAAAATATCCTAAGAATTCGATTTTTCACGAGTTTTTCAAAAATGATTAAGAATTTTTTGTTTTTATAAAATGTCGGTTGAGTTCAGAACTTAATATCCCAAAAACGAAGCGATATACTCAAGTATAATTTTAATCTGAGAAAAGTGCACACTTTCTTTTATAAATCATAAATAATTTCATTACAGTATCTTAAGAATTCAATTTTTTGTAATTTTTTCAAAAATGATTACATGTATGGTTTTGTTCTGAAAAAATACATACTTGCCTTTATAAATCTTAAAAAAAATTAATCAAGATATGTTGAGATTATGATGTTGAGGCTAGATATGCCGGATAATCGGATTATAGTTTATAGCAAGGGTAACAACTGACACAGATTCCTGTATTTTTAATCAAGAACTTTCTTTTTGTGCACTTACATGCACTTTAACATATTCACACATCAGAGAATGCGTTTTATAGAATCCTCATCCATCCTTAGCCTTCACTCCTCTTCCAGAAGCTGATTTCTGATTTTAATTTCTTCTTCTCTCAATCCGCTATAACCTAATAGCATATATTCTAACATTTACCAATCCTCTCCCTACACCTGTTCGCTCTTTCCTCTTTACAGCAATTTAGCTAGCAACTCATTTCCTTCATTCGCAAGGTACTTTTAAACCCTCTCCGTCATTATATCCCCATATTTTAAATTGTACCTTCCCTGTCCTGTTGTTTGTTTCAGTCTCCGAATAACTCGTCCTTTTGTAATATCTTACATATTCTCTGAAATTGAGTAAAGTTTACTCAATTTCTGGTTATATAAAAGCCGCCTATTCAAGAAGCGACTGAAAACCACCAACGATAACTTTGTAAATGATTTCTCAAGAGCATTAGACTGTTTGAATCTTTTACTATTGATGGTGAAACTGAAAAAAATTGTGTACCTCCTCTCTAGTATTTAATGTCCTATTTAATGTCTATTTATCTGCGTGCTTAACTACACATGCACTTTTTTACGCAGATGATGTACTTATAACAAAAAAACCCTAACAATTAGATGATTACGCACAGCTAAAAAGGAATTATCTATATCTACTATGCTGGACCTTAAGATATGACTTCATGTAAGACTGCTTTTTACCGAATATATTTATAGTGTCGACTATTGCCCTTAATAATTGTACCGAATAACTACCCGCGGTGATAATGAAATCATTCAATAAAAAGAAGTATTAAAGGTTAGGTTAGAAGGATATTGAACTCTTTGGTTTGTTAGATTGTTCAATCAAATGGTAATAATCTCAATAAGATCCTGAATGTCAGTTCGGCAATTGATCGTGTTGGGGATTGAGGAAATATGAAACATATCCATGGAGTTTTCTAGTAGATACATCCTCCCTACAATGAAAGCACTAATTGTTATAAAAAGAATTCTATTATCCCCATTGTAGTTAATAACTATTTTGCTGCTTCTTCGACTTGTATTAGTATTTCATTTTCTGAATGATTTGCTTCGTTATCGCTTGGCTAGGATTAAGGATTAGTCAGAACTTCGTCAAAATATATATCGTATTGTTAATTTTTTCAAAATCTATCTAAAAATTTAGTATAGATCAAAACAAAAAATGCTTCCGTTAAAGATTACACGAATGTTACTTACACCAGTTAATATTATCTCAGTCTCTCGCTAATATTATCTCAGTCTTCAGTTAATATTATGCCAGTCTCCACTTAATCCAAGCAATTTAGTTTAGAGAAGTTTTCGAATTCCCAAAACTTTCCAAATACAAAACAAATTTCAATATATGTTAGTCGAAGAAGAGTCATTTTTGTTGATATCCCATAATTTCATTTAAAATATGTAATATTTTGTTGGATAATAGCATTTATGACCTTAAAATATATTGATTTACAGGCTATGATAAGAAGGATCAATATATTTGAAACCATTTTAGGTCAAGACATGACATGGTTATGTGAATTATTAGGACATGAAGGTTCTATAAAAATTACGACATCATATTATATTGACGAGGAATCCATTTGATTAAGTAATTATTCAAAAGTTTTCGTTATGAAACTATATGATTTAATTTTAGCCATTTGAAGCTGCATTGAATAATTCTGTGATGAATATTATAGAATGTCATTATTTTTCAGCTAGAATATTAGCTAATCATATTTTTTTGATATATTATTTTTAAATAAGCTGACTTAAAAAGCAGATTTTGAGTTGATATTGATAGATTGACTACGAATTTCTAGATATATTATCTAGATATACTATCTATAGGATATAGCATAAAAAATTAATTAAACTTAAAAGTTATTGATAGAGAAATGTGTATATTAATTTTAGAAGATTCAACCAATAATAGACACTTTGCTTATAGGTATCACATAAATTGAATATTTTCATGTCATGTCATATTGCATACTACATTAATTAATTTTGCTCATGTAATATATTACATTCAAAGTCTTAAATTTGCTAAAAAATTGTTGCAGAAATAGCTCATTACGAAATTTCTAGAAATATCATATAATCATATCATATTGGTTTATAAGAATGCTTTCATTGATTCAAGAGTTATAAATCAAACCATTTAAGTTTTTGAAGGTTAATTAATTACAAATATAAAGATGTAATTAGACCATATCATGTTTCGTCTGTTTTAATTAATGGTAATTTTATTTTAAATTACCTTCAAATTCGCTGATTCATAACGAGGTTATATAAAAAAATAGTTTTCAAATAATTTTAAAGTGCTTGAGGTGACATTAAAAATATTTAGAGATATGAGATCTGATCTAATCATATTGTATAGATATCAAAAAAATTTGATGTCATTAAATCGAATATTACGTTCATTAATCTTACTTTTATCATATATTACCTTACAATTCATTGATTCATTTGATTCATCATAAAGTTTTTAAAATTTTATGAAATGCCATAAATTTAGGTTGAGTTCAAAATGTGATATCTCAAAAGCGGATCGAGATACTCAAATATGGTTTTAATCTAAGAAAAGTGCATACTTTATTGTATAAATTGCAAGCATTTCGTCATGATATCTTGAGAATTCGACTTTATACGATTTTTTCAAAAAGTATTAAGAAAAGTTTAAATTTTATGAAATGCAACAAATTTAGATTGAGAGCATGATATCTCAAAAACGTATAGAGATATTAAAGTATGGTCTTGTGCTTACAAAAGTACATACTTTTCTTTGTAAATTTTAGCAAATTTCATCAACATATCTTAAGAATTCGATTTTTACGATTTTTTCAAAAATGATTAGGAAAATTTTTATTTCATGAAATTTTGATTGAGTTCAAAACATAATATCTCAAGAAAGAAGCGACATTCTGAACTATGGTTTTAATCTAAGAAAAGTTGTTGTATAAATTACAAACATTTCGTCATAATATTTTGAGAATTCGATTTTTTTGCTATTTTTTCAAAAATGATTAAGAAAAGTTTAAATTTTATGAAAAGCCACAAATTTAGATTGAGTTCAAAGCATGATATCTCAAAAACATACAGAGATATTAAAGTATGGTCTTGTGTTTACAAAAGTACATACTTTTCTTTGTAAATTGTACCATATTTTATCAAAATATCTTAAGTATTCGATTTTTTACAATTTTTTCAAAAATGATTAAAAAATTTTTTATTTTTATGAAATTTCGGTTGAGTTCAGAACTTAATATCTCAAAAACGAAGCAAGATACTCGAAAATGGTTTTAGTCTGAGAAAGGTGCATACTTTCTTTTATAAATTACAAAAATTTCCTCATAATATCTTGAGAATTCGATTTTTTGCGTTTTTTTCAAAAATTATTAAGAAAAGTTTAAATTTTATGAAATGCCACAAACTTAGATTGAGTTCAAAGCATGATATCTTAAAAACGTATAGAGATATTAAAGTATGGTCTTGTGCTTACAAAAGTACATACTTTTCTTTGTAAATTTTAGCAAATTTCATCAAAATATCTTAAGAATTCGATTTTTATTATTTTATCAAAAATGATTAAGAAAATTTTTATTTCATGAAATTTTGGTTCAGTTCAAAACATAATATCTCAAGAACGAAGAGAGATACTCAACTATGGTTTTAATCTAAAAAAGTGCATACTTTGTTGTATAAATTACAAACATTTCGTCATAATATCTTGAGAATTCGATTTTTTGCGATTTTTTAAAAATTGATTAAGAAAAGTTTAAATTTTATGAAATGCCACAAACTTAGATTGAGTTCAAAGCATGATATCTCAAAAACGTATAGAGATATTAAAGTATGGTCTTGTGCTTACAAAAGTACATACTTTTCTTTGTAAATTTTAGCAAGTTTCATCAAAATATCTTAAGAATTCGATTTTTACGATTTTTTCAAAAATGATTATTAAAATTTTTATTTCATGGAATTTTGGTTGAGTTCATAATATCTCAAGAACAAAGCGAGATACTGAACTATGATTTTAAGCTAAGAATAGTGCATACTTTGTTGTATAAATTACAAACATTACGTCATAATATCTTGAGAATTCGATTTTTTGCGATTTTTCAAAAATTATTAAGAAAACTTTAAATGTTATGAAATGCCCAAAAGCGTATAGAGATATTAAAGTATGGTCTTGTGCTTACAAAAGTACATACTTTTCTTTGTAAATTTTAGCAAATTTCATCAAAATATCTTAAGAATTCGATTTTTATGATTTTTTTCAAAAATGATTAATAACATTTTTATTTCATGAAATTTTGGTTGAGTTCAGAACTTAGTATCTCAATAACAAAGCGAAATACTGAACTATGGCTTTAATCTAAAAATAGTGCAATCTTTGTTGTATAAATTACAAATATTTCGTCATAATATCTTGAGAATTCCATTTTTTGCGATTTTTTCAAAAATGATTAAGAACACTTTCAATTTTATGAAATGCCACAAATTTAAATTCAGTTCAAACCATATCTCAAAAACGTACAGAGATATTAAAGTATGGTCTTGTGCTTACAATACATACTTTTCCTTGTAAATTTTAGTAAATTTCATCAAAATATTTTAAGATTTCGATTTTTACGATTTTTTCAAAAATGATTAGGAAAATTTTTATTTCATGAAATTTTGGTTGAGTTCAAAACATAATATCTCAAGAACGAAGCGAGATACTGAACTATGGTTTTAATATAAGAAAAGTGCATACTTTATTGTATAAATGACAAACATTTCGTCATAATATCTTGAGAATTCGATTTTTTGCGATTTTTTCAAAAATGATTAAGAAAAGTTTAAATTTTATGAAATGCCACAAACATAGATTGAGTTCAAAGCATGATATCTCAAAAATGTATAGAGATATTAAAGTATGGTCTTGTGCTTACAAAAGTACGTACATTTCTTTGTAAATTTTAGCAAGTTTCATCAAAATATCTTAAGAATTCGATTTTTACGATTTTTTCAAAAGTGATTAGGAAAATTTTTATTTCATGAAATTTTGGTTGAGTTCAAAACACAATATCTCAAGAACGAAGCGAGATACTGTACTATGGTTTTAATCTAAGAAAAGTGCATACTTTGTTGTATAAATTACAAACATTTCGTCATAATGTTGTGAGAATTCGATTTTTTGCGATTTTTTCAAAAATGATTAAGAAAAGTTTAAATTTTATGGAATGCCACAAACATAGATTGAGTTCAAAGCATGATATCTCAAAAACGTATAGAGATATTAAAGCATGGTCTTGTGCTTACAAAAGTACATACTTTTCTTTGTAAATTTTAGCAAATTTCATCAAAATATCTTAAGAATTCGATTTTTATTATTTTATCAAAAATGATTAAGAAAATTTTTATTTCATGAAATTTTGGTTCAGTTCAAAACATAATATCTCAAGAACGAAGAGAGATACTCAACTATGGTTTTAATCTAAAAAAGTGCATACTTTGTTGTATAAATTACAAACATTTCGTCATAATATCTTGAGAATTCGATTTTTTGCGATTTTTTCAAAAATGATTAAGAAAAGTTTAAATTTTATGAAATGCCACAAACTTAGATTGAGTTCAAAGCATGATATCTCAAAAACGTATAGAGATATTAAAGTATGGTCTTGTGTTTACAAAAGTACATACTTTTCTTTGTAAATTGTACCAAATTTTATCAAAATATCTTAAGAATTCGATTTTTTACAATTTTTTCAAAAATGATTAAAAAATTTTTTATTTTTATGAAATTTCGGTTGAGTTCAGAACTTAATATCTCAAAAACGAAGCAAGATACTCGAAAATGGTTTTAGTCTGAGAAAAGTGCATACTTTCTTTTATAAATTACAAAAATTTCCTCATAATATCCTGAGAATTCGATTTTTTCAAAAATGATTAAGAAAAGTTTAAATTTTATGAAATGCCACAAACTTAGATTGAGTTCAAAGCATGATATCTCAAAAACGTATAGAGATATTAAAGTATGGTCTTGTGCTTACAAAAGTACATACTTTTCTTTGTAAATTTTAGCAAATTTCATCAAAATATCTTAAGAATTCGATTTTTATGATTTTTTCAAAAATGATTAGAAAAATTTTTATTTCATGAAATTTTGGTTGAGTTTAGAACTTAATATCTCAAAAACGAAGCGAGATACTGAACTATGGTTTTAATCTAAGAAAAGTACATACTTTGTTGTATAAATTACAAACATTTCGTCATAATATCTTGAGAATTCGATTTCTTGCGATTTTTTAAAAAATGATTAAGAAAAGTTTAAATTTTATGAAATGCCACAAACTTAGATTGAGTTCAAAGCATGATATCTCAAAAACGTATAGAGATATTAAAGTATGGTCTTGTGCTTACAAAAGTACATACTTTTCTTTGTAGATTTTAGCAAATTTCATCAAACAAACTTAAGAATTCGATTTTTACGATTTTTTCAAAAATGATTAGGAAAATTTTTATTTCATGAAATTTTGGTTAAGTTCAGAAGTTAGTATCTCAAAAACGAAGCGAGATACTGAACTATGGTTTTAATCTAAGAAAAGTACATACTTTGTTGTATAAATTACAAACATTTCGTCATAATATCTTGAGAATTCGATTTTTTGCGATTTTTTAAAAAATGATTAAGAAAAGTGTAAATTTTATGAAATGCCACAAACTTAGATTGAGTTCAAAGCATGATATCTCAAAAACGTATAGAGATATTAAAGTATGGTCTTGTGCTTACAAAAGTACATACTTTTCTTTGTAGATTTTAGCAAATTTCATCAAACAATCTTAAGAATTCGATTTTTACGATTTTTTCAAAAATGATTAGGACAATTTTTATATCATGAAATTTTGGTTGAGTTCAGAAGTTAATATCTCAAAAACAAAGCGAGACACTGAACTATGGTTTTAATCTAAGAAAAGTGCATACTTTGTTGTATATATTACAAACATTTCGTCATAAAATCTTGAGAATTCGATTTTTTGCGATTTTTTTAAAAATTATTAAGAAAAGTTTAAATTTTATGAAATGCCACAAACATAGATTGAGTTCAAAGCATGATATCTCAAAAACGTATAGAGATATTAAAGTATGGTCTTGTGCTTATAAAAGTACATACTTTTGTTTGTAAATTGTACCGTATTTTATCAAAATATCTTAAGAATTCGATTTTTTTCGATTTTTTCAAAAGTGATTAAGAAATTTTTTATTTTTATGAAATTTCGGTTGAGTTCAGAACTTAATATCTCAAAAACGAAGCAAGATACTCAAAAATGGTTTTAGTCTGAGAAAAGTGCATACTTTCTTTTATAAATTACAAAAATTTCCTCATAATATCTTGAGAATTCGATTTTTTGCGATTTTTTCAAAAATGATTAAGAAAAGTTTAAATTTTATGAAATCCCACAAACTTAGATTGAGTTCAAAGCATGATATCTTAAAAACGTATAGAGATATTAAAGTATGGTCTTGTGCTTACAAAAGTACATACTTTTCTTTGTAAATTTTAGCAAATTTCATCAAAATATCTTAAGAATTCGATTTTTATGATATTTTCAAAAATGATTAGAAAAATTTTTATTTCATGAAATTTTGGTTGAGTTTAGAACTTAATATCTCAAAAACGAAGCGAGATACTGAACTATGGTTTTAATCTAAGAAAAGTACATACTTTGTTGTATAAATTACAAACATTTCGTCATAATATCTTGAGAAATCGAATTTTTGCGATTTTTCAAAAATGATTAAGAAAATTTTTATTTCATGAAATTTTGGTTGAGTTCAAATCATAATATCTCAAGAACGAAGCGAGATACTGAACTATGGTTTTAATCTAAGAAAAGTGCATGCTTTGTTGTATAAATTACAAACATTTCGTCATAATATCTTGAGAACTCGATTTTTTGCGATTTTTTTAAAAATTATTAAGAAAAGTTTAAATTTTATGAAATGCCACAAACATAGATTGAGTTCAAAGCATGTTATCTCAAAAACGTATAGAGATATTAAAGTATGGTCTTGTGCTTATAAAAGTACATACTTTTGTTTGTAAATTGTACCGTATTTTATCAAAATATCTTAAGAATTCGATTTTTTTATCGATTTTTTCAAAAGTGATTAAGAAATTTTTTATTTTTATGAAATTTCGGTTGAGTTCAGAACTTCGTATCTCAAAACGTAGCAAGATACTCAAAAATGGTTTTAATCTGAGAAAAGTGCAAACTTTCTTTTATAAATTACAAAAATTTCCTCATGATATCTTGAGAATTCGACTTTTTACGATTTTTTCAAAAATTTCAAGGATTTTCAGATTTTCTCTAGACAGAAGAGGTTGGGTCAGATTTTAACATCTGAAGAAACTGATAATAAGAACTGTAATGAATTTTCTGATAATAATTAGAACTGTAATAAAGAGAACATATAAGGTGTTAGGTCTTCGATATTTATGAAAACTTATGAAAAATTTAAAATTGTGTTGACTTTGATGAGACTTGTTGATACATTGCGTTTTTAGTTTTTGTTATTTTGGATTAGAAATAAAGAAAATCTGTCATTCTTTGCATAATTTTGATAATTTCTGTTAGAACTTTCTAATGGAACGCTAATAAATAACCAAAAAATAGAACTGCAAACACTACAAAACGGAAATGATACGGATGTCTGTGGTACAACTTGTTAAGAAAAGATGTGGTTTTCAAAAGCAACTACTTGGCAGAATAAATAGCATGAAAATGAGAGAAACATAGAAAAAAAACAAAATAGGAAAATCAACAAAATAAAGATTTATCTCTTAATACCAAGCCAGATCATTTCCTTCATGAAGTCCCGGGACGGACTCGGGGCCAAATCACGGGACACCCAAATAAATACAACCTTAATTCTTATTAGTTTACTTAACGTTCATTAAATTTGTTTTCCCTTCTTTATTTTGCAACTATTATTAGATTTTAGTTCAAATTTGCTCCTCCTAAGTCCACAAACTTGAGTGGCGTTCATGAATAAATAACGCGAAGCCCAGATCGATATCCCAAGGCGCAAATCCCAATCGTTATACAATGAAAACTCGCCTAATTAGGAAGACACAATACCAAGTGAGATGCAGCGGCTAACCCGAACAATAACATCTTAATAATTTACCCAGGAGCTTAACCAATCGATCGAGTATATTTAATCGCCGAATTTACCACAATTTCCAACTATGTTAATATCAAGTTTATTAAGATAATATAAAATATTTACCCTGGTTTGCGCAATGAACTGAATCCATTATCGAACGATTAAATAGTAATGAAAAATTAATTAATTAATTAATTAATCAATTTGTATAGAGGGAGCCAACCATTTGGAGCCATTAGCAGCTCGCAAAGCGAAATTAAAAACAAACGTTAAAAACAACAAATGAAAATGCCGCTCATCCCATCCCATCCAGGGTAGGACCCTGGATGGTCGAACACGTGTTTAATTAACGATGAAATATTAACGCTAATTGACACGTCGCGATTGTATTAAAACCGTTGAAAATTTTCGCCTGGAAATCGCCTAATGGTTTGCTGAATTTGTAATTTATCGAAAACTGTCACCAACAGCCAAATTACGACCGCGTAAATTCACAAAAATTGGAAACGAATTAATTCATGCGTTAATCATCGAATTTTTGTTAGATTATCTTGCCCTACTTTTACTTGGAAATCCTCATATTTCTATAATAAGATTTCTGTACGGCACAATTAAAACGACACCAGACGCGGCGGTTTATCGAACCTTGGACCGGTGCCAGGTAATATACGATCCTTAAAATTGCTATTCAGTGCTTCGGTTGGACATAAAAATGGATAGTAACGGCTGCCCGGCCAATTACATTACTATCCCTAGTTTATAAAGCCTGTATAAAGCAGCAGTTAACTGGAATTCTCCGTGCGTGTGAAACATGCCGAACGTGCGTGTTAAAATTAGCGGTTGATGTTACGAAAAAATCTCCTTGTCCACGAATCTTAACGTAACGCTATTAAATATTGCAAGAAATATTAAACGAGATATTCTTTATGGCTTAATAAAATCGTTTTATTAAAACCGTTAGAAAACCTAGTGAACACCTGTTAAATTGTTGATGCTTAAAATAAAAAAGATTATTTAATAATGATTCTAATGAGAAATGTGCAAATTACGTGAGTGACGCCGGGTCACGATGGTCATGCGTGATTCACCGTGAGCAGGCATCAATTGTTGTACCATTCACGTGAACGTGCGTGATCGTGAGCATCATTGGTTTCAACCCCGTTTGAACAATTTGAGTAGTTAGTAAAGAAAAGTGTTGAAATATCAAAAGTTCCTTGGTCTAATATTAGTTATACTTTTAGTTTTAGACGAATTTATAACAATCAAGCATTAAACGGCAATTAAAACTAGAACTAGCTCTAGAACGAAGCATAAAACAGGCAGTTAACGTAAATCCTCGGACTAGTGCTCAAAAAAAGCAGCAAATGTTCAAAATAATACGAATAAAAGTGTGAGTGTAGAAACGGTAAGAAGAATTTTGCGACGACCCGGCTAAAACGGACGAGTGTCATGTAAGAACGAAACGTATCGAAATTTCAAAAAATGACGTCGTGATCGAAGAAGAAAATTCTTATTGCTAAATTTTAAATGCAGTATAAAGTATTCTGGAAGCAGTTCAAGTCTTTTGGCAACATTGCAATTCGTCTTGAAGCAGATCAAGTTTTCCATAGACAATATCAAGTATTTTGGAGTTTCAAACAATGAAGTCGTGATCAAAGAAGAAAATTCTATCAAACTTACTGTTGTGCCATTGAATCCAAATTCATAGATTTTAGAATAACAGACATAGAAACCTTTATATGTTTCGGAGTTTCAAACAACGACGTCATGCCCGAGGAAGAAAATTCTATCAAACATAATCTTATTTTTCAAATTAATACAACGATGAACATCGAATTTCTTATTTCTAAATTTTAAATGCAGTATAAAGTATTCTGGAAGCAGTTCAAGTCTTTTGGCAGCATTGCAATTCTTCTTGAAGCAGATCAAGTTTTCCATAGACAATATCAAGCATTTTAGAGTTTCAAACGATGACGTCGTGATCGAAGAAGAAAATTCTATCGAACACAGTCTTATTTTTCAAATTTATACAACGATGAACATTGAATTTCTTATTTCTAAACTCTAGATGCAGTATCAAGTCTTCTGGAAACAGTTCAAGTCTTCTGAAAACAGTATCACTTCTTCTGATAGCAGATGAAGTTTTCTATAGGAAACATTAAGCATTTTGGAGGCATTTCTAGTCTTTTAAAAACATTTCAAGTCTTCCAGAAGCAATATCAGATCATCAGAATGTATTTTAAGTCTTCTGGAAACATTTCAAAGACTTTATAATTAGATTTATACTAAACCAAGAATTACGTCTATTTGTTGTTGTGAATACATTTAAAGATAGTCGCAACACCAATAAGATTGTAATTTGTCTTGTGTTTTTTTTTAAATTTTTTCCTATTATTTGTTGATTTTTGTTATAATCAAGCTGATATAATGTTGGTTTTTTAAAGGACTAAGACGAGTTTTAATACGACAGAACATAGAATTTAAGTTCCTAACTGTTGTGCCATTGAATCCAAATTCATAGATTTTGGAATAACAGACATAGAAACCTTTGTATGTTTCGGAGTTTCAAACAACGACGTCATGCCCGAGGAAGAAAATTCTATCGAACATAATCTTATTTTTCAAATTAATACAACGATGAACATCGAATTTCTTATTTCTAATGCGTGATTCACCGTGAGCAGGCATCAATTGTTGTACCATTCACGTGAACATGCGTGATCGTGAGCATCTTTGATTTCAACCCCGTTTGAACAATTTGAGTAGTTAGTAAAGAAAAGTTAGAAATATCAAAAGTTCCTTGGTCTAATATTAGTTATACTTTTAGTTTTAGACGAATTTATAACAATCAAGCATTAAACGGCAATTAAAACTAGAACTAGCACTAGAACGAAGCATAAAACAGGCAGTTAACGTAAATCCTCGGACTAGTGCTCAAAAAAAGCAGCAAATGTTCAAAATAATACGAATAAAAGTGTGAGTGTAGAAACGGTAAGAAGAATTTTGAGACGAGCCGGCTAAAACGGACGAGTGTCATGTAAAAAAGAAACGTATCGAATTTGCAAAAATACAAAGATAAAAATGTGCACTTTTGGAAAAGGGTTCTCTTTACAGATGAGTCAATATATAATGTATTTGGGTGCGATGGTAGAGGGAAAATTTGGAGAAAGTCTGGTAGAGCACTAGATTGAATAATCTTGTTGTCGTCAAATTAGTATTTATTGATAAGATAATGGATAAATGGCTCCCTGATGGTGTCAAATCTAATCTGATCATGGTTGATTCGTCTCTTGCGTGGGTATCACCAGCCAATATCTTAAAAAAAGACTCGACCAGCACCGTAGAGATTGTAGACCAAAGAAGTCGAATATATATATCATACATATTGCCCTTGTCGAACACCACCTTACCACGGAGCATACTTTTGATTTTGATAACCCAACTCCTTTAATTTTGTACAGATTCATACGTACCCGTTTAATACTTTCAGCTATATTAATTTCTTCTTCTATAAGAATATCGTCAATGTCTTGCATTTTCTTGAAAAAAACACATAAATCTACCAAATCCAGTAAGACAACCTATCCTTAGTTAGAATTTTCCGGAAGTAAGTTAAGCCTCTGGGAGGTTCTGTTATCATATCATGTGTTCCATAGGCAATATCAAGTATTTTAGAAGCATTTCAAGTTTTTTGGAAGCAGTATCAAGTCTTCCAGAGATAGTATCGAGTGTTCTGAAATGAATTCAAGTCTTTTTTTCTGGAAGCATTTAAAGTCTTTTGGAAGTATTTCAAGTCTTTTGAAAGCAGTATTAAGTCTTCAAGAGGCTTGATCGAGTGCTCTGAAAGCAGTTCAAGTCTTGTGGAAACAATATCACTTCTTTTGATAGCAGATCAAGTCTTCTATAGGAAACATCAAGTATATTGGAGACATTTCTAATGTTTTAAAAACATTTCAAGTCTTCCAGAAGCAATATCAGATCATCAGAATGCATTTTAAGTCCTCTGGAAGCATTTCAAAGACTTTATAATTAGATTTATATTAAGCCAAGAATTACGTCTATTCGTTGTTGGGAATGCATTTAAAGATAGTTTCAACACCAATAAGACTGTAATTTTATGTTTTCCTGTTATTTGTTGATTTTTGTTATAATCAAGCTGATATTATGGTGTTTTTTTAAAGGACTAAGTCGAGTTTTGATACGACAGAACATTTGAAGGAAGAATTTGACTTCCTTACAGTTGTGTCATTGAATCCAAATTCATAGATTTTAGAATAACAGACATAGAAACCTTTGTATGTTTCGGAGTTTCAAATAACGACGTCATGCCCGAGGAAGAAAATTCTATCGAACATAATCTTATTTTTCAAATTAATACAACAATGAACATCGAATTTCTTATTTCTAAATTCTAGATGCAGTATAAAGTCTTCTTGAAGCAGTTCAAGTCTTCTGGCAGTATTGCAACTATTCTTGAAGCAGATCAAGTTTTCCATAGACAATATCAAATATTTTGGAGTTTCAAACAATGACATCGTGATCGAAGAACAAAATTCTATCGAACACAGTCTTATTTTTCAAATTAATACAACGATGGATATCAAATTTCTTATTTCTAAATTCTAGATGCAGTATAAAGTCTTCTTGAAGCAGTTCAAGTCTTCTGGCAGTATTGCAACTATTCTTGAAGCAGATCAAGTTTTCCATAAACAATATCATGTATTTTGGAGTATCAAAAAATGATGTCGTGATCGAAGAAGAAAATTCTATCGAACACAGTCTTATTTTTCCAAATTAATACTCAATCGAAAATCGAATTTCTTATTGCTACATTCTATATGCAGTATGAAGTCTTCTGGAAGCATTTTAGGTCTTCTAGAAGCAGTTCACTTCTTCTGGCAGCATTGCAAGTCTTCTTAGAGCAGATCAAGTCTTCCATAGACAACATCAAGTATTTTGAAAGCATTTAAAGTCTTCTAGAGACAATATTAAGCCTTCTGGAAGCATTTTAAGTCTTCTAGACGCAGTATCAAGTATTTTGAAAGTACATTCAAAGTCTTGTAGAAGTAATATCAAGTCTTCGAGATATATTTGAAGTCTTTCAGAGGTAGTATCAGTCTTTTGGAAGCATTGTAGGTCTTCTGGAAGCATTTTAGGTCTTCTGGATGCAGATCAAGTCTTCTGGAAGCAGATCAAGTCTTTTGGCAGCATTTCCAGTCTTCTGCAAACAGATCAAATCTTCCATAGGCAATATCAAGTACAGTAGAACCCCGATTATCAAAAGGGGCACGGATAATTGATAAATATGGCTAATCCAAACGTTTTTATTTTCTACTAAATATCGGAATAAAGAAAAGCAACTAAACTAACTAAGGACATATTTATGTATTCTAAGTAAGCTATTCTTTCAACAAATCTGTAATTTTGGTTTGAGTTGCACGTTTTCTATTTTTTTTATTGTTTGGTGTATTTTGCCCAAGTTTAAAACGTCAACAAGATCGGAAGATTCTTGCTACTCAAAGCAAGAATCTCAAAGCAAACGATTTCCAAAACTGCATCAGATCAACTTCATCCAACAAATTCTTCTTTAAACCTTAATTTCCTCAATAACAACAACGAAATTTCCATTGGCACTTTGTAGAATCGTTTTATTAAGATGCATTGTCTAAAAAACGAAAGGTTTTTTGAGACAACATTTTCTTAAAATACGTCTTTACTTTAGAAGCTTATTCCTAAACTTCTTATGAAATCAATCTTGACAGATATTACAAGTTATCCAAACAGTTATTGATGGTAATAATGAACTGGAAAAGTGTTTGCTTCACCGAACTCTACCATCACTTCTCCATCGAAGCTTTTCGCCTTGAATAGTAAGCTCACAATTTCCGTGCCGTTTTTTTTAAATTGGTGCAACCAACCACTTGATGCAATGGTTCATTAATTTCTAAATGTTGATGAAAAATGTCTGGATAATGCGGGGATAATCCGTTGGCCGGATAATCCGCGTACGGATAATCGGGATTTTACTGTATTTTGGAAACATTTAAAGTCAAGCATTGCAAGTCTTGTGGAGGCATTTCAAGTCTTACATGTAAAATCAAGTTTTCTAGAAACAGTATCAAATCTCCCAGGAGCAATAGTAAAGTGTCTTTTATCAAACATTTTTGGTTTTGGCACTTAATTACTAGTACTTAATTATAAATAGTGTATATAATTAAGAGTCTAATTTTAATAGATTTTTTTTCGTAGAAAATGGATCGAGTAAAAGTCTCTGATTTTTATATATCCAATTAAAGTAATTATCCGGTGTGCGGACAACCGATTAGGAGTAGCCAGTTAATGCACATTTAATGATTTCTTTGGATGCCCTTCCGCTACTCTTGATCTGGTCGTCCTTCAAGGAGTGTTCGTTTTCGTCGTCACGGTTATTATATTAATTGAAAAGTAATTATATTGGTCGGCGGTTAATTTAATGTAACATTTGTCGGGAGCTCTATAAAAATTAATATTTAAGTATAAAGTCGTGAGGAGGAATTACCGTAATTATGGACCTCACACCACGCACGGTACGCGTCCATTTATCTTTTTTCAAACATCCTTTAAACAAAGAACTAATAAATTCGTAAATCGACCGGTCAAATCGCATAAATAACAGTCACCTAATAACGCCATTAGGTCGTGTCAACTCGCCCCGCGTGGATAAAATATAGATCGTGGACCTGTCGGTGGCAGAACCTCGTCATCTCTTCCCCCCTTTTTCCTTTTTCCTGTATCCTTCTGGCACAGTTCGATGGCCCTAATCGCCTCTCCCACGTCGCGCCAAACAACGAGGGTGCAACTAACCTCAGGGCCGTTTCAGCCCTCGGCGTAACATAACGTAACGTCTTTATCTGTCCGACTCGGTTATCAAATTATGAAGGGAATGTGTCGCTCGCAGAAGTTCGGCCCTCTCTCGCTTCAACAACGGAAATACGCCCCGGATAAATTGGGATGGGTTAGTATTGATTATTTCACGCTTTTCAGCCTCCTTTTTTTATTGTTCGATGGCTTCAAGCTTCCGCTATGTTGATCTGATTAAATTTTTTGAAAGAAAAAGTTTTCAGTTGAATAATGCGATTACATCGAATGTGTTAAAAATTTAATACAGTTGTCAATAAAAATAGATTTTAATCTATTTCGTATACAAACAATAAATTTAAGATTGAAAATTTTAGTATCATTCAATGTTTTCTTTTGAAAAAATAAGTCTCACTTTCCAAACATCAACATATGATTATAGAGGCAATCTTATTTAGAAAATAGCCTATCAGATACTAATACTATGATACTAAGAAAAATTAGGCAATGGGGTAGGTTAAATCAATTTCTGTTTAATCTGATAATGGATAAAATTACACATCTTCGTCAAAGTTAGGCAGCAAGATGAGTATGAATACTATCAGTAAGGTATATTACTGCAAAAGTCATATTAATCGCCAAATAATTAATTAGATTTAAACATCTGGTATGAACATATCTTATTGTTATACTGGATAGAGACCAGTAGTGATGGGATAAACGGTATTTTGGAGCGGTACTTTTGAGGATTTTAAAATACCCGTTATAGAACGTTACGAGTTACATATATACCATAACTAGAAGATTGTACGGTATTTGAGGAATGATATTTTGGAGCATTATTCTAATGGAACGTAACATTACATTCTGCACGATTTTTAAAATGCCCAATTTTGATCGTTACTAATATACCCTATTTGTACGGTTTCTTACGCGACAATTTCCTATGAACCGTTCCTTTCTATTCATACAGGTACGTTGCATTGGAATTGTTGCAACTTTTGCTAGGTCATGGTATTTTGGAGCAGTATTTTGGAACGGTATTTTTGTGTAGTGACCATTCCTGGAGCGCGACATCAGACATCATAACCCTGCAAATAACTTAAAGAAAAAAGCAACAAACATTTCATATCTTTACCAGATCGAGTTGACTTGCTGAGATGACTTGCACAAGAAATATGGAAGAACTGCTTGAAGTACACTTCACAAGGTTATCGGTTCTGCATTCAGAATTCACTAAAACTAACAGAAGCATGAATAAAGTTCGTGTTTCGACCAGCCGTACAAGGTCATATTTAGAAACGGAGATGATTTGAGGTAAGGAGTTCTTCTTAGTTGAAGAGAAGAGGAATCCTTGCCTGGTTGACCGACGATTCAAAGATAGTTGTATCCGGAGTAGGCGTGGGCGCTAATGGACCAAATAACCACATTAAATTTGTACACAACAATTTTCACAGCAAAAAGTTTTACCATAAATTTCTGCACCGCTTTAAATCTACAAAAGAGACAGAAATGTGCACCATTAAACATTTTCATAGAGAGTCTGGCCACTCTGAAGGCAATCCAGTCCATTATGTGTTGCTTTGTACTGATCAAAGTATATACCAGCAATCTGAAAGAACTCGTTAGGAGAAATGATGTTACTCTATGTTGGATTCCAGGTCATAGTGACATTGAGGACAATGAGAAGGACCCCAACCCTATAGTGAACTACTAAAAAGCCACATAAAACTAGTAATCAACAGATGGGAGGTCTCAAAAATAGCCTTACGTTGGAAAGAATCTCAAAGCAAAGTATAGTATAATTCAGACCCATACCTATGATGCTGCGCTGAGATTATAAATTATAAACTTGAGATTATATCAGTAATTGGACAGAACTCGCTAGGAGCAGTAATGTTGCTCTATGGTGGGTAACCCACGAAAATCCAACAAAAATATCCTCTATTGGACCATAACCCGATTATGGAGTACAAAAGAGCGAATTAAACATGCCAATGAATAATTAGGAGGCTTCACTTGTATTCAATTACATTCAGGCCTTACGCTGGAAGGAATTTCGAAGTCACAGAAAAATATGATAACTTTTTTGCTAAATAGAACCCCTTGAGTTGGGTTGGGTTGAGTTTTAAGTTGGGTTGAGTTTTTGAGTTCAGTAAAGGGAATCTTAGGATGCTCTTAGGCTTCCTGAACGACCATACATCCCTAAAATACCACATCTTCCACATTAGACTAGCTGAGGATTAAAGATCTCGATTCTGCAACGACGAGTCAAAAACCGTTTATCATATACTGAGTAATTCCGTTATCAGAGGACGACTAAGACACAAAATTTTTGGTAAAGCTGTTTTGACACTCACTGATATAAAAGAACAAGACCTTGGAGCAAGACTAAGACTGGTTAAGGACTTACATTTAATAATAATAATGATGTCTCGTGTTTACTAAGAAGGTTCATTAAGGAAATATCTTATAGATGTGACCTTTGGAAAAAAAAAATTCTTTGAACCATTGAAATGTGGGTTTTCTGTTCTAAGAGCAAGCAGTCTATTCTGGTCTATTCTGTACTGCATTTTGCTTCTAAAATCGGTAGTATCGAGAGATCTTATGTCATTTAATTCATAAAGACATTCTTAGGTTATTGTCTCCATCTTTTCTGGAAAATTACAACGTAAGCTGTCAATGTTTCTGAATTTATCGATGCTACAAGAGTTTTTATTCTGCTGTCTTTTTGTAGTATTTGTAAGCATTTGGCAAAATTTACTTACTATCAGATACTGGTCATAGTTTCCATTAACACCTCATTTACTTTTCCCTTTTTTTATGGCAGATTAGTATGTTACATTAAAAACAAAATGATCGCTCATGTTGATCTTCATAATAAGATTCTTTTTACTTACAATGATTATATCGAGGAAGACCGCTCGGTATATAAGTTTAGTGCTATTGTGAGAGATTTCTTATGATAAGTGTTTATTATTAATTTAGGCATTGATTTTCCTTATTTATTTTAGCTTTAAAGTCTCGCAACATGATTAACCCTCGTACTGCCTAAATGTTTGAATGAACATTTATGACCAAAACGAATCAGTTTATATCCATGCATGGTGAACTATCTTAGCTTTTGATTAAAGAATTAAAACTAGATGTTGTATGAGGTACATATTATAAAACTATAACTACAATAAAGCGATATATAAAAAGCTTTGTATGTCCTTTAGATGTCCTCGTTTTTAGGACATCATCAATGGTAAATCAAATAAATCATCTCCAATTTAAGTTGGATTACAAACATTTCTAGCCCAATTAGGACTTCTTTGGTTCCAAATTACAAATACATTTTATGTGTCGAAATAATCCATGAATAATATGATCATCGTCTAAAAGTAGTGGTTCTATACTTCCGAATGAGATTATGTAAGACATCATTCTTAGTTTCGTTATATTTTACGGCAATATGTGGTTTGTAATTTATTTTACAAATACTTATTTCATGTATATGCTGCATAGATGATAGTGTATCACACAATTCTTTGATTCGGTTACGTACGAAACTAGATTTATTTTCTTTGTAGATTAGAATCAGGAAGCATAAACAGTTCGATTTTTCTTTCAAGTCTGATATTTATGTTATCGAATCGCATGAAACGTAAAATTTCGGTTGAATGTAGGACATTTAATATCGATCTTCCGGGATTTCAACTACTTGGATCTCCGACGAATTATAAGCACTATTGCAAATCGGTATTGTCCTAAAAATATCGATATTTTGATATTAATATTATGTCCAAACTAATTAATGATAGCGCCAGATCAGCGGAAATCGCACGTTTCGCAATTATAGAGTTATGCGAATCGTTCAATTTAAGTCGAATTTTGAGTTAAACGTAAATAACAATCCAACCCAACCCAACCTAATCCAATCCAAACGTACTTAGTAAGTGAGATTAATTTGTTCCACTTAATCCCCTCTTCCAGAATCTGCCTTCAATTCCTTTCATGTATCATCTGTTTACATCCCCCTTCATATCAATATACCAGCACCTGTTCGGTAACTTCTCATAATCACAGCAAAATCTGGCAACAAGGTATTTAGGAAGCCAATTTCTATATCTGTCATGGTATCCTCCCTCTCTTATGTGTCTTCTTTATCGCAGGCTTTCCTCTAATGATTAATAATACAACCCAACTCCAATAGAACACAATACAAATCAGCTCAATCCAACCCAACCCAAATCAATTGCACGACTTAAATGAGTCTAATTTATCAGATCATTAAATAAAGTAAACCCCATTGATAAAAAGAAACCTTTAATAAACACGGAAAGGGATAGTTCAGTTCAATTAAAAACCATTCATGTTGTATTCCTAAAAAAAGTATGACCCATGTATCATAAGTTAAGAATTCACTTAACAAAAGTTCAAAATTTGTCGAATTACTTTCGTATAAGACAGCTCACGATGAACTATCAATTATTATTTATCATCATTATTTTATTTTGAACTGCTTTTAAGACTTCTATTCTTAGTATTAAGATTGCGACTCGACATTAAAAGCTCCAGTTGAATACACCAATCTGATTTCAAAGATGTCTAACGATCACAATCTTTGTCGCATAAACTTGCATAACTTTGATTTCGCATACTATGTAAACAATTATTGTTTTTGGGTCATTATTGATTCAGTTTTAGTCGAACAAGGGTTAATATGATTTCCATTTTGTCTCTCTCTCTCACTTTTTCTCTATTTCCAGTATGGCTACGATTAAACAAGTTCCTTTAAACCTGAGTCTGCATAATCTGCGGTTTATGCTTTAAAATCTTTCATGAGGATTTTTTTTGTATGGTTTACAAGAAATCCTGTACTCAGTGCATATTCAGGTACCTAAAAAAGAACTTTTGATTTTCCTTTTCCCCTATTTCAAATCCTGTTTATTTCTTATCATGTATAGCGATGATGTCGAACGTCACCAGATTCTTGTGTTTAAGACCATGTATGTACTCAGACTGTACAGAGTACTTACATTCCAAAACACAATCAAAACTTCTTTGATATTTTCTTCTGGTATCATTGATAGTGTAAATATATCTAGAAATTGTTATTACACTATAATAGTTTACTTAGCTCCATATCCACAGCCTCTCCACATCAGCATGTCAAACGAAATCAGCATCAACGGCCAGGTTCAATTTGTAGCGTATTCAAAATTTTGATATGTTGAGGTGGGGGTTGGGAACATGGTACCAGTTTAGTGATGACCGAATCTGTCTTACTTGCCTTCACAGCCAGCAAATACCTGAGTTATCGTCGTTCAAAAACCGTTATTAACGGTTTTACCTGAATTGAAATTATCAAGCTTCAAATTATTTGATATTGCTTCCAGAAGACTTGAAGCACTTTCAGAACACACGATACTGTCTGTTGAAGACTTGATACTGCCTCCTAAAGACTTAAAATGTTTCCACATGATTTGAAATGGTACTAGACTTGATACTGCTTCCAAAATACTGGAAATAGTTTCAGCAATCTTAATATTACTTTCAGAAGACTATAATCTGACTACAAGACTTGAACAAAAGACTTGATACTACTTCAACAAGACTTGAAATGCTTCTAGAAGGTTTGATATTATCTCTAAAAGACTAGAAACATTTACTATCAAATATATGCTAACAAAAGACGTAATACTGCTTCCAGAAGACTTGAGCTGGTTTCAGAATACTCGATAGTGCCTCTTGAAGACTAGATACTGCTTCTAAAGTACTTGCACCATTTCCACTTGACTTTATACTGCTTCCAGAAGACTTGAAATGCTTTCAGAAAACTTAATGGTCCTTCTAGAAGAATTGAAATGTTTCCAGAAAGTTTGAAATACTTTCAGAAGATTTAAAATATTTCAAAATGACTTTATCTACATTCAAAACAGTTAATACTGCCTTTGAAAGACTTGATACTGCTTCCAAATCCATGGTATGTTTCCAACAGTCTTGAATTGTTGCTAAAATACATAATTTTGGCTATGGGAGACTTTATATGTCAATAAAAGAAGTGATGCTGCTTCTAAAAAATTTAGACTACCTTCAGAACGCTCGATATTGCCTCTTTAAGGCTTAATACTGCTTTTTAAGGACTTGAAATGTTTCCACAAGCTTTGGAATGCTTCTAGATGACTTGATACTGCGTCCAAAGGGCTTGAAAAGCTTTTAGAAAAGTTGATATTGCTTCTAGAAAAGTTGAGCTGCTTCGAGACTTAAACTGCTTCCCCAGAAGACTCGATACAGCCAGAGGCTACTTCTTACCGCTTACAGAATATTCTAAATGCTTCCAGAAGGGTTGATATTATCTCTGAAAGACTTGAAGTGCTTCCAGAAGATTTAAAATGTTTCCAGAAAACTTGAGCCCTTTTCAGAAGGCTTGATCTGCTTTCAGAATACTCGATACTGCCTCTTGAAGACTTTATACTACTTCCAGAAGACTGAATTGCTTGATTTGTCTTTGAAAGCTTGAAATGCTTCTAGAAGACTTAATATTCCTTCTAGATGATTGTTCTTAGAAGACTTGGAATGCCTCCCAAATGTATATGTTTAATTCTAAAAGCTATGAATAAATACTTTTTTTAACGAGGTCTGGGAAAATCACACATCTAGCCTAAGATGACTGGCTAAAAACCCTTATCCTCGTCTACTCCAGATTATACCCATAAGGCTTTACTTCGGAGAAATAAAATATGCTTAATTCCAGATTTGCTATACCTCAAAAAAAGGCCTTTTTCCTCCAACTGGTTTCAGTTACGTATCTTGCATAGACACCAACTACATCTACTTTTTCTGACTGTCTAATACAATACTTATTAAATTTTTGTGGTATAAACGACATTTCAACTTTCTATACATTTCTTCCCTATTCCTGGACCATCTTTGCCCATATCTATCATTCCCGGTTTTTTTATGTTTATGTAGATAAGCTCTATAACAGCCATGCTCACTTAATAATTGGGTCCAGATATAATTTACCTCACTCCATTTATTAAATATCCATGGTGTAATGTGTTGGTATAAGTTTCGTCCATCTAGTTTTGCCAATATCTACAGTCCATCCATCAATTGGCAATGATCTTCCTATAGCTAATAGAGCCTTAATAAAAAAAGATTAAATACTGCTGGTAAAAGATATTATTGAAAAAGGTAAAAAGGAAATTGTAAAAATTTGATTTTGTTTCTAGAATAACTACTACTATATAAAGTACTATTGACAAAATACAAACTTTTCATGATAAAAGCTCACTGCCAACTGAAGACTAGATACTCTACCTTTTCTGGACCTTTTCTATGCAGATCATATATCTCCTGTCTCATCTCCTATCTTCTACCTGTCTACATTTTCTCCTAAGAAATGTTCAGGTATATTTGTTGATCAATAATCTTTTCAATAAATACCAAACTTTTAATTTTACTGTACACAAATATTTCGAAAAGGGAACGCTTTCCACGTTTTACAGTAACAGTTCATTCTTCATTCGCCAAACCATTCTTTTCCAAAGTGTTTGTTCTTGTATATTATTGCCTGAACAATAAATTTCATAAAAATAAATCTTTGTAAAATCGTCCAATTTTTTATTGTAATCGTAGTGAACTTTAGAGCTTATTAAACGTCCGCTTCCAGTGCAAGGCAATAAATTTCAGGTCAGAAAACGCTTGGACGGCGATCCAGGTATAATTTTTAAAATTGAATACGGTCCGGGTGCGCGCGTGGAATCGATTTTGCGAACTTATTTATTGGGGACAGGCGCGACCGGGAAAAGCGGGAAAAGCGTGCGAGAAATACAGAGACCGCGCACTGTCCATAAAATATCTGCTTACGTCGCCTCCATATTTTCCTTAATATGCACCCGCGACGTCACGTTCAGCAGCGGTACGTAACCGGAAATGGGGTTCCGCCCAGAAGTTCAGGTGCCAAAAATATTTCAAGTGACAATAGAACCGACGCGGCTTTCCGTCGTTTTCCACTTTCGTTCTACATCCTTCCAAATCTATTCAATCATGAAAAATCTTATTTATGTGTCAAAAAAATGCGTTTCAATTCAGGTTTATTGCAATTAAGTTACGATTTATTGTCTTGTGATGTAAAGCAATATCAATCGGAGGTAATTACTCCAATACACCATCAAATTGCGAGTTAATTCGATGAACGACTCAATAGATGTCTCCATTATATGATTAATTGGCGGTTATGCCTAATTGCTTACCATAATTATTAATATAACTGCATAATGGGAAAATTTTCTACTAAATTGAGGATTATAATTTAAAAAATATGATTGTTCACAAAAACTTGCTCAATTTTATTTATATCATGTCTACAAGGTTGGCGACATTTAATCCGGAGCAAGGTGAAAAATTTATACATTTCTTGCAGAAGAAGTGACACTTGTAAGGTTGGAATTGATGGTCGCTCGTTAAGACCGGTCGGAGTCGCCTGCATCATTAGCATATTATACCCCCACTTTAATAAGCTTTTATTGGCCCAACCAAGCGGTCATTAACGAAATCCAAAGTGGTGAAGACGTCTAGATGATTAGACATGGAAGAGAAGAAATCAACCTTTTAGATTCGACGTTCTGACAAACGACCAAAAGCCACGAGCTCTCAAGATTTTAGGATCGTGTAAACGAACGATGGTTATCGTTGTCTGTTTTTAATGTCTTCAAGTATACAGCGAATCCCCGATGGTGGGTAATTTATATGGAGACATAGTACGACAAAATGCGTAATAGTATAACTACTCGGGCAAGCTGTTAAATCATGGTAGATTTAATGTTAGATTAGCAATACGAAATGCTTGCTTATGCAAATTGGCTCCTTCAGGCGTGTATTTTACGAGCTAGTTATAGTTTTATGTTCTATATTACATCGTGCTATAACTCTGTGTACTTGAATGTAAGATAGTAGTTTTAACTTACCATGATAATGTATTAAAAAAAGATTTAGAAACTTTTATGAATTAAGACTGCATTATATTGAAGGCGCCGTAATATAGTACCATTAGAATTATTATTATTAGCGGAAGCGTTGGTGAGAAAACACTTTTCGATGCGCGTAATGACTCCGGCGGCGAAGCATGACTTCGCAATTATGGTAGTAGAAGGATCCCCTTTAGTGCCATACGTGTACTAGAGCACGTCTCGCACGTTAATTGACGCGCCTATACGACTTTATTTCGCTTTCGCTAAGAGAGAACGAGAGCAAGAAGGGGTGGTGACGATATTTCGAGAGGACCCTTGTTTTCTTTTAGCGCGACCTCTTCTTGTGCACGAGGGATTTTTAATAAAGTCGCGTAGCCCTACGAGTGCCGTCCCCCCATACAACGGGGGCATGACACGACAAGTGGCCGCATTTGACTCACCACTGACGGGCTTCTAAGTTAAATGAAAAAAAAAAACTTGGATGAAAAAGCAAGGAATCATTTAAAAAATAAAGTGAAGCCCTTTTTTTGTTAAGTTATCGCTGGAAGTTTATTAAGAGGCGTCGACTAAAGACGCTTTTTTTTGCTCCTATGTCGCGTTTCTAAGTTAGGAATAGTGGGCGAATGATGTCTCCTAAAAATAATGCTAAGGCGAACGTGCCGCACTAGAATGTCTTGGAACGGCGCCTAATTACCAACGAATTATTCCGGAGATAATATTCGAAACGCTTTGGGCGGTAGATTTATACAAATTTATTTTATATATATCAACTATTAACAAAACAAATTAAATTAAAACCGTTTCGTTTCTTTTACTCTTACTTTAGCTTATGTTAAATGGGAATTTATTGTGAGTGTTATTTCAAGACGAGGACATTGTGTTAAATCTTTTAAACTAACATCGTTACGTTTGTCAAAGCTGCAGTAATAAAGGGTTTTTGACACATATCGTCTTAAAAAAACTCAATATCCAATTTAAATTTAGTATAAAATTTTAATATTATGTTTCATGAAGTCATAACAGTTATGATCTTTATTTCCATTCTTCCTTTGCATCAAGCAACTCTAGTAGTATTAGCGTGCTTGAATTATTGCCATATCCTATTGGAAATCAGCCAACCACTTAGTTAACTTTCCAAGATGTCACTGGAGAAGTCTATGATAGGGGTGTATCCTAAGCTAAAGAAATTATATGATCTAAATATAAAAAAAATATTTAGAGACTTTTTGGCTTGCGAATATCTTGTACAGTGTTTTCAAAACTAGGTTCCTGGTATTAATACTGGTATGAGTTGAATGTGTTAGGCACATAGAACTGTCAATGCCTTAATTAAAATCGTGGGTTCAACATACGAACCGAGAACAGAAAAGAGCTGATGGGTAGAGATCCAAGGAACAGTTAAGATCAAACCGATGAGGAGCTACTATGGCTTCTCCTGTTAGACCTGGATGATGCTACATCAGGCCTAGCATGACGAGTTGGTACATATAGGAGAACTGATAAGAGAGGGGGTTTATACAACCTCCTCCAGTATACTTGCCATTGTAAATATACTTTGAAAAGGCTGAGAGATGTAGGAAACACATTTATTAATATATAAAGCATTTATTGAGCCGTGGATAATGTGTGACGTGGAGTCAACTGAAATGTATCCTAAGCCGGATGTATAACCTCTACAGCAAATATTCCCCGACCTCATAAAAAATGGATTGTGCTCTGTTGGGTTGGGCTATATTGTTAATTATTGGGAGAGGTTAGGCGACAGGGATAGAGACGTTCAAAAATAAAAGAAAAAAGATGCCGATAATGGAGATTTGGGGACATAATTATGGAACAGCTTCCAAAATACCTAATGAAGGAAAGGAATTAAAGAAGAAAGGAAAAAGCTATTGTGACACTGAGTGCTTCAAGAGCCAATAAATACTGGATGGGTTTGGGATGGCTATTTACAGATCAAATATAATCCAGCTCATTGCAGAAAATTGAACGTTGTATGTATGTATGTAAGGATGCGGGAGAGTGCGCGAATAACCACACTTAGGCCCCAATGGGCTCCTTGTGAAACTCCCCACTCTATCTCTGTTCACTTCAACCAGCCTAAGGTTTTACCGAAGGCCAGGACGTCTCTTTGAGGAAGGTTCCTGATATCGTTTGTGGACGGCCACTTCTCCCGAGTAACTTCTTTCTGAGGTCGGTTAAGGAGAGGCAGTCACACAAAATGTGAATTTCAGTCTCGTCGTCCTGTTCACAGGTCGGACAGAGAGGAGAATTAGCAATCCTCAAGTTATGAAGATGCTTGTTTACCTTACAGTGTCCCGAGAGGAGACCTGTAGTTAATGTGAGGGTGGTATTACCCAACCCAATGAAATACTGAGCTGTATTCTTTGAAGGATATTTTAGCAGTTCCTTGGCTTGAAAACAGCGCGGATTATTGTCCCACGCATTTAAAAATTTCTTGTGGGTAATGTACTTAATCATATCAATATGAGTAGTTAAGGCTAGGATGACAATCGGCTCGGGACCCCAAAAATGTCTTCCAGCTGCCCTTTTGGCTAACCTGTCTGCATTCTTGTCCCATAATCCATTGAATGGAGACTCGATTGTGGATCGAGGCCTCCTCCAGTGGTAAGTGGCAATCCATTACTAAGGCAGACGTTATCCTAACGTTGCGTAGAGCTAAAATAGATTGAAATAATACTGTCTGTATAGTAAAGCACTTACCCCGACTGTTGGTGTTAACAATGTAATCAGCGGCGAGTTTAATAGCAGTCATTTCTGCTTGAATGACAGTGGTGAAATTACCTAAGGGTTTTGAGAGGCGGAACCTAGGGTTGTGGGAGACTCCCCTGCGCCAGACCCATACCGTCTTTTTGAACCATCAGTGTAGATTTTCCAGTTGTTGTGTGTATCTATTACTGTGGAACAGATTTTGGTGAGGTACTTTCTAGAGAAGATGAATTTGGCCGGTATATTATCCGCTTTACACCCGAGTAGGAGGGAGTCCTCGACTGCTTCCCTCCAGAGAGACGTTCGACCACCAGTGACCTTCACATTTTTGGTAGCTACTGATTGTAGTCTTTTCATGGTTACCAGCATTCTATTGAGTGCTGCGATGCTGGTGATATTTAAAGTTCTATTCCACCACACCACAGCACCATAAGTTAGCATGGGTCGAATAACGGCAGTATGGCCAGCCCTTTGGACTCGGGAGGAAATTGAACATTTTTCTAACCCAAAGTGAAGCACGTTTCATGTTTAAATTTAACTACAACTGACTTAATTGAACTGATTTGGAGCTTTTTGTTATTTTTTTTTGTAATTAGTTTAGAAATAAGCTCTAATCTTGTATCAACTTTATTTCTTCTATATATTTTTTCAAACTTGCTTGGATGGATCTAAAGCAACATCTGCAGATGTCTAAAAACTTCATTAAATGTTTCAACATCATTTTTTTTTCGCCCAACGTTCACTTCGTGAATAACGTATTCATAGTTCTTATGTTAAATAATGTCAGAACCCATCGTCTTTCCTCATTGCCCATACAACTGTGTCATAATCTTGTTAATGATAGAGTCGCTTCCTATTCATGGTATCGTATCTCTACTTAAAGTTCACAAAAACCTTACATTAATCTACATATTTTTCCAAAGATTGTACAAAATTCGGTTCCTAGAGACAATTTAATATTTACACCTTTGCATTCGGTCACTTGCTTGGTTGTGGTTATAAAGAATGTTGATGCATCCAACAGCGTATCCAACATAAGATGCACAAACTAACTGAAGAAGTTGAAATACAAAAAGAACTGAAATGAAATAATGAGAACCACAACCTAAGTGATAATGTGTTCTTTCTTTCTATTTTAGGGTAGGAAATATTGTAATCATGTAAAATCTAAATGCAATGATATGAATGAATCTAATTGGAATACATTTTCTGTGGTGTCTAATGCTTTTAATAAATTTGCTCAATCTAATCTGTTTTAAATAAACACTTCTAACTTGCTTTTTTATTTATTGTCGTACTAGTTTCGGGTTGGGTTGGGTTTGTGTTGGGTTGGGTTGGGTCTCGTCTCTTCTCATCTCACCACCACTTCATACAATTTTTCGATTTATTAATTTATCAAATAACACTTTTTACTACACTTTTCTTGACACCTTACTAGTAACATGGTTTCCATGTTATCTTCTTTTTAATCATACATCATTTTCAACAAGTGTTATTTTCTCGCATTCTATGATTCTACAACGCATAGTTTTTCACTGATTCTGTCGCTGAAGATGGGGAAAACCCGAAACTAGTACGATAGTCTAGTCTGTAGTCTAATCTGTAGTCTCAATCTGTTTTGTTTGAGCTATAAATAGCCATTATGCTATCGTAAGTATCGCTTAACAATAAAATAAATTTAAATAGTTAAAGGATGGTGTTTCTAAATTAAAAATTATTAATAATAAAATCCGAAGAATTCAACATAACCCAACCCAACTCAACCCAAATCTGTCCCATCTTCCAGAATCTGCCTTCAGTTCCTTTCTTCTTTCAGCTTGCTACACCTCTCCACATCATCCACCCAGTACCTGTTTGCTCTTTCAGTTTCAAGTCACCAACTTTTTTCTTCTCTTTCTTTTTTCCTCATTTCCTTTCTTTACAAAATATTTTAGAACCCCGCCTTAATTATGTCTGCATATCTTTCATTGCATAATTTTTTATCGGCATCCTTCTCTTTTGTCTCTGAATGTCCCAGTAATAAATAATACAACCCAACCCAACTTAATATAGTCCAATCTAACACAATCCAATGGGAAGAATCTTCGTTTCGATTCCCATTCGTATTTACCATAGCTAATGTTAGTACCCCAATCATTGGTGCAGATTTCCTTCATGCATTTGGTATTTTGGTGGATATTAAAGAGAAACGATTGGTAGACTGGAAAACTAATTTATTTTCAATCGGTTCCATTGTCAAAAATCATTCCAACCCCTAAAATATTTTCTTTTGAAACCAAATACACAACACTTTTGAAATAATTTCCAAAATTTTTCCTCTCAAAGATATTAATTCTAATACAATTGCGGATACATTGTTTCGTCATTATTTCAGCCGATTTGGCATTCCTAGCACTATCACCCATGATCAGGGGCGACAATTTGTATCAAAACTTTTAACAAAATTTCACACACTTCTAGGAACCCGTCAAATTCATACGGCCAGTGAGATCAATTCTAAAAAAATTAAAATTCTAAAGAAAGTTACTTTCAATTTTTAAATTTTAATTATTCTTTGATCACCATATTCCTCTTTTTATTAATCTTTCAAGGAGGGGAAGTGGCTGTAGCATTCTGTGCACACGACATACATAGTGATGTTGTTGCTAACAAAATATTTATTAATAATTGTGTCATACACAGCAAATGTGTTAATATAAATATTAATTTAAAACAAATTATTCTTTATTGTGTACAAAACCCACAAAAAGATATGGGATATAATTACGGAGAGGCTTCCAAAATATCTTGTGATAGAAGGCAGTGAGGGAAAGAAGTCGCTGATGGCCAAATTCTGCTATGGCAATGAGTAAAGAGTGAACAGGTACTGGGTTGGGTTGCGAACTGAATGAACAAATTTGAAAGTGCTTCTCACAGCCAAAGTGAACATTTCGTGTTTAAATTAAACTACGACTGATTTATATATGGCATACAATGATAGGACAATGCCGGTTTTCAATACCGCTGATGACTCCAATAACGTAAAAGAATTGATGTAGTTCAAAAATTAAATTCTGTGTGAAAGAAATGCAATCATGGTAAGACCAATGAACCAGAAACTGTTGTGTGCACTCTTTCCATTAAAATTTCGAATATTTATCATAGTTTTAATACTGAGTCTTCAACAATTTGAACCATCGGAACTCAATAAAATTTCAAAACCCCTTCTACGATAATTTTAAGCTGTGGTGATTCTGATTTTGAACCACAAAAGATAGTATATTTGTTTATAATTTTTAGTTTTATGTAAATCACACCAAATGTTAATGAAATGCGATCGAATCTTAAACCATGAAGTTCAATAAGTGTCAGGTTCAAGATTACAATGCTTTAGTCGTAAGTCATCCCGGCCTTTATAACATTGACACTAAAACTTTAGTAGCAAAGATTATTTGAAGTCGAGGGCTTAAGACACACTAATATGGAATCCCTTTGCAAACATCTTTGAAGAATATAATCTATCATCAATCATCACGATAGCAAAGCGCAGCCAATAACGTTTTTTTAAGTTCTATTCTTTTGATTGTTTTTTGATCTTGGTGTTACATGACATTTAGCTTCCTTCGCCGTAATTACAGCTTTATCATCATTAGTATCTCCGTCATATTCCCAACAAGCTAAAAGAACATACAACGGCGTTACACGCAATTGTTTCATTAAAATTTCTTCTGCTGAACTTGTAGTACTCGTATCTTTCAAAATCAGGTATTTAAAGGATTTAAAATGTGTTAATGCGGTACTACAAATATGTTTAAACAATTTTTGCTACATTTTAATATAGTAAAGTGTTAAATATATTTCGACCGGAATGCGAATAGAAACAATGTCCCAACGACGCTTTGAAAGCTGCCCGGGGTTCTAAATATATAAAACGGCGCGAGTACAACGTTGTCTCGGGACGCACATTTCACGTGAAAACTGACAAAGAAAGAGAAAGAGACGGGCGTCCCGGCGCCCTCGGGAACGGGAATCCTGACCTCAAATGGACAGGGACTGATCTGGTTAGATCGAATTTACGACGTTTAATAAGCGGGTCAACTCGAACTCTTCTTCCGCATTTCATGGCACCGGGGGAAAGCCCAAGAAATATTTTACGAGATTTAATATAATATCGGTCTTCTTTCTTCTTGTTTCAGGTCTCTCGGACACATATTTTCCTGTTCCACATAGGGTAAGTAAACTTTTTCCCTTCCTTTTTTTAATAAAAATTTTTAAAAAAATTTTTGGCCCAAAATAACTCGGTGGGTTCATTATTATAAATAGGCGAATGTTTTCGAATTCTCATCTCGAAAAAGATAAACGTGCTAATCTAGTAGAAACACAAGCTTTTTTTATTTTAAGTTCGTATTTTTAGTTTATGTATCATCGTCTGGTCGAACTAAAAATCCTAGGAAGTTAACCCTTCCCGTTAACGTTGTTAATATTTTCGAACGTTAACCCCTTAAAACTCGTAAAATTTAACTCCCTTTAACTCATTAATCCAACGATGGGAGACCTCTCCCCATCTTTAAGAAAACCGAGTTCCCCTTCGTAGATCGAATTTTCAAGTTCCCCCTTTTAAATAAATACCTTCCCCTCGTCGTCTCCTTCCTTTTCATCTCAAAAAGGTGGATGCTCGATTTGAATTTTATTTAAAGAAACCTCTTAGAAACGCTTTTCGTGTCGCAGCAACATCAAAGAGAGGGAATATCTACTCTCCGGAGTAGTGCTTTTTCTTTTTTAATATTTTACCTTTACTCTTCTCAAAGAAAGACTGTTTAATTAGACGAAGAGCAAAACGGGGACACTAAAAACAATCGCCTGCATCCGAAACACGTTGGGGAACAATAACGACCGGAAGTCGGAGATAATCCAAAAATAAAGCAGAAATAAATGGACAGAAACGGAAGACATCTGCACGGAACGCCCAGTAGTCGCGAGATGTTATTTTCGGTTAAAGATCCTCTGTGACCAAATCAATTAGTCGCCCAGTAGGATATTTGTGTGAAGAAACGGAATGGCTCGAATTGTTTAGCTAACAAACAAAGTAACGACCCAAAATAGTATGTCGACGCGTGTTTTTTACTATCGAAAGAAACTGTTGCGTGATTTATACTTTTAAAACCGGCAAGAACATTAAATAGAAGGAAACTACTTCAATATAACTTTCCCATTACCCTTTTTCATTCTTTTATACGAAACTCCAGCTTTAACATTGATATTTACAGCGATATCATCAAGTAATGTGATAATTTGTTTTAATTACCGTCCTTAATATAACAGCATTTCCTTTTTTGTTCTTTTAAGTGGCGATGAAAGCTGTTAAATTGCGTATACCATAAAAGATCTTACGCTTTGTTGCACATTTACTTCATAATTTGTCACGGTTTCGTTAACCTTTCTCTTCTGCTATCTTTGTGAGGCTGCAAATAGTAGCTGTTAGTAGTTGTTTGGCCCATATGTTCCATTACAAGTCTCTATACTCGATTATAAGTTTCTACATTTTCAATTAGTTCTTGAGATACTGTTATTTCATTTTGTTGCTTATAATGATATCAAGAAAAATAAATGAGGAGATGTACAGGATGGCAGCAACCTTTTAATGATATTTTTATAAAATAAATTTTTTTATAAAATTTGAACGATCATGTGAGTCTTATTTATGAAGATAAAGAAATAGCTTGTATATTAAATTGAAGGCTAAACCTTCCTCTTTTAAATAATGTATAGCTCGTTGTTTCAGTTTTAAACCGATTCCATACAAGAAATGTTAAAGGATGTTGTGTTTTTGACGTTTTAGTAAAAACACGAAAGAATGATAAAATTTGAAAGATCGTGTGAGCCTTATTTTGGAAGACGAAGGAATAACTTGTATATCAAATTGAAGGCTAAATCTTTCTCTTTCAAACGGTGTTTATCCCGTTGTTTCAATTTGAAATCGATTCCAACCAAGAAATGTTAAAGGATGTTGTGTTTTTGACGTTTTAGTAAAAACACGAAAAAATGATAAATTTTGAGGCCTTATTTTTGAAAATGAAGAAATAACTTGCCTACCAAATTGAAGAATGAACCTTCCGCTTTAAAATGTTGTATGATTCGTTGTTTCAATTTGAAATCAATTCTACCTTAGAAATGTTAAAGGATGATGTGTTCTTCACATTGTAGCAGAATCACCAAAAAAAAATGATAAAATTTAAAAGATCCTGGGGAGGTCTTATTTTTGAAAATGAAGAAATAACTTATATATCAAATTGAAGATTGATGCTTCTTCTTTCAAATAATTTATAACTCGTTGTTTCAATTTGAAATCAATTCCGTCTAGGAAATGTTAAAGGATGATGTGGTTTAGTAGAATCAAAAAAAAATGATAAAATTTGAAAGATCGTATGAGTCTTTTTTTGGAAGACAAAGAAATCATTTATATATCAAATTGAAGGCTAAATCTTTCTCTTTCAAACGGTGTTTATCCCGTTGTTTCAATTTGAAATCGATTCCAACCAAGAAATGTTAAAGGATGTTGTGTTTTTGACGTTTTAGTAAAAACACGAAAAAATGATAAAATTTGAAAGATAGTGGAGGCCTTATTTTTGAAAATGAAGAAATAACTTGCCTACCAAATTGAAGACTGAACCTTCCGCTTTAAAATGTTGTATGATTCGTTGTTTCAATTTGAAATCAATTCTACCTTAGAAATGTTAAAGGATGATGTGTTCTTCACATTGTAGCAGAATCACCAAAAAAAAAATGATAAAATTTAAAAGATCCTGGAGGGGTCTTATTTTTGAAAATGAAGAAATAACTTATATATCAAATTGAAGATTGATCCTTCTTCTTTCAAATAATTTATAACTCGTTGTTTCAATTTGAAATCAATTCCGTCTAAGAAATGTTAAAGGATGATGTGGTTTAGTAGAATCAAAAAAAAATGATAAAATTTGAAAGATCGTGTGAGTCTTATTTTGGAAGACAAAGAAATCATTTATATATCAAATTGAAGGCTATATCTTTCTCTTTCAAACGGTGTTTATCCCGTTGTTTCAGTTTGAAATCGATTCCAACCAAGAAATGTTAAAGGATGTTGTGTTTTTGACGTTTTAGTAAAAACACGAAAAAATGATAAAATTTGAAAGATAGTGGAGGCCTTATTTTTGAAAATGAAGAAATAACTTGCCTACCAAATTGAAGACTGAACCTTCCGCTTTAAAATGTTGTATGATTAATTGTTTCAATTTGAAATCAATTCCACCTCAGAAATGTTAAAGGATGATGTGTTCTTCACATTGTAGCAGAATCACCAAAAAAAAATGATAAAATTTAGAAGATCCTGGGGGGTCTTATTTTTGAAAATGAAGAAATAACTTATATATCAAATTGAAGATTGATGCTTCTTCTTTCAAATAATTTATAACTCGTTGTTTCAATTTGAAATCAATTCCGTCTAAGAAATGTTAAAGGATGATGTGGTTTACTAGAATCAAAAAAAAAATGATAAAATTTGAAAAATCGTGGGTGTCTAATTTTTGAAAATGAAGAAATGACGTATATAACAAATTGAAGATTGATCCTTTCTCTTTCAAATAGTACATAACTCATTGTTTCAATTTGAAACCGATTCTACCTAAGAAATGTTAAAGGATCATGTGTTTTAGTGGAATCACGAAAAAGTGATAAAATTTGAATCATCGTGGAGGTCTTATTCTTGAAAATGAAGAAATGACTTATATATTAAATTGAAGATTGATTGATCCTTTTTCTTTCAAATAATATATAACTCGTTTCAATTTGAAACCGATTCTACCTAAGAAATGTTAAAGGATGATGTGTTGTAGTAGAATCACGAAAAAGTGATAAAATTAGGAAAATAATGGAGGTTTTATTCTTGAAAATGAAGAAATGAGTTGCATATCAAATTGAAGGCTGAACTTTTCTCTTTAAAATAATGTACAACTCGTTTTAATTTGAAATCGATTTCACTTAAGAAATGTTAAAGGATGATGATGCGTTGGCATATAATTTTTATTGTTCAATAATCAGTTTTATTAATTTACTCAGCTTCTTGAAATCAGAAAAAAATCAATTCTCAGACATTGAATTCATTTTTCTTCTATTCTTTATAGAAAAAAACTTTCTCTTTAAAAGTGTCCATTTTGGCTCACGAGACGAGGAAATTATTTATCACAAGAATCATCAAATTTCTGTCAATATGCTTCTAAATTTTACTACGATGTCTCTTTTACTACTTAAGATATAGCATTTTTAACTTAATCTTTTCCATTTAATCTCGCATATTAAGATATTGGGTTGAAGTTTAAAAATCTTTGTAACCTGGCTAATAAGAATTAATAATTTATACTTGTGGCAATAAAACTCATAAATGGCATATAGCAATAGCTCTGTTTGCTCTTCAGATAAGATGCGATATGTTTGGTTATAAAACATGCACAATTGGCATTAAAAATTATGTCAACGACATTTTTGGAAACGAAGTATATTTATTTATTAAATCATCATTAAATTGATTTTAAAATGCTTTTTAGTTTATTACGATATGTCGTTTAGTTCTTGCGATATGATATTTTTAATTTGTTCATCTCCGGTTTTCTTCAAATATTGATAAATAGGGTTGAAACATAAAAATCGTTACAATATGGTTAATAGAAATTAAAAATTTATGCTTGGAGCATTAAAACTTGATGAAATTTGCTATAAATAGTTTCTGATATCATTAAGATATGTCAGTTATTTCTCGAGATACGATATTTTTATTCATAACAAATTCAAAACTGAATTCTAAAAATCATAAGAGCGACATTTATGGAAACGAAGAAATTATTTTTGGCATAGTAGAACATCATTAAATTTACTTTAAAATCCTTCTTAGGTTACTGCGATATGTTGTTTAGTTCTTGAGATATGATACTTTTAATTTGATCGTTTCAATCTATCCTCATATATTGAGATATAGGGTTAAAGCATAAAAATCGTTGTAACATGGTTAATATAAATTAAAAATTTATACTTGGGGTACTAAAACTTGATGAAATTTGCTAAAAATTGTTTCCTATATCATTACGATATCTCAATTTTTCCTCGAGATATTATACTTTTGTTCATAATAAATTCTGAATTGAATTTTAAAACTCATTACAACCACATTTACGGAAACGAATAAATTATTTTTGGCACAGTAAAACATCATGAAATTTACTTTAAAATGTATCTTAGCTTATTATGATAATTGGTATAGTTTTTGAGATATAATAGTTTTGTAATGTGATTATCTCCGTTTAGCCTTACATATTGAGATAGAGTGTTGAAGCATAAGAATCGTTGTAACCTGGTTAATACAAATTAAAAATTTATACTTTAAAACTTGATGAAATTTGCTAAAAATTGTTTCTTATATTGTTATGATATCTTAATTATTTCTCGAGATACGATATTTTTATTTATAACAAATGTGGACTTATATTCAAAAGATTTTTGCACAAAGCATTAAAAAGCTCCTTTTTTCTTAATAAGCATACATTTCTTGTTTTAAAAGTAGAGTTATGCTGTTTCTATGATGGCTAACAGATAATTAATCACCTAATCTTCTAACTTACCCAGAATTAAGGCAGAAAATAAATTTTCGAAAAAACAGCTATTAAAAATAAACAATTTGTTTCGTCAATTCCTAGTTAAGGTAGGATTTATAAAAAGGTATTGGTACTTAACGATGAAAAGGATTTTTATTTTTATTTTACGGTTTCTACTGGTTTCTTCTAAATTTTTCTTATCTTCTTTTAAAAAGATAAGAAAAATTTTACAAAGTAAATTAATACAATAACAATTAAAAACCAGAAACAAATTGGAAAGAAATTGTTACAGAATCCGGTAGAAACCGAAAAATAAAAATCCATTTCATCGTTAAGTACGAATACTTTTTTACAACTTAAGATACACGATGGTAACAAAACACTAAAAATAATAATTTCTAGTTAATTATTCCATTTTTTCTGCCTTTTTCGTCTTGAAGAAATCCAAAATATTGTTTCTCATCAAAATGTTATCGTAATTAATCACGTAAGTTGCTAGTTTCGAATATCTAAAGTTAGGTATCCACAACAAAACTAAAATCTCATGAGATTTTTGTTTCATGAGAAATTTATCTCAAATGTGTTTGCATAGAACAAAGATATTTCTATGAAATACTTGAGTTTACAAAAATTTCTCTCATGATATAAGGTGATTATGAATATGCTGTTTCCACAGTTGTCAATGATTTGTAAACAACAATTTGTATTGTAAAGTGATTTTATTGAAACATGTTAACCAAAAGGGCTGAAAAAGATGACTGCTTATTACCACTACATTGTTACATCAGAAACGAAAAGATATCATAAACACTGAATGAGAGATTGGATTGAAGAAGGGAAATAAAAATGTAATGAATACATTATTAGAAAAATTAGAATAAGAGAAGGAATATTATAAAAACTTTTGTCTAAATCTGTTCGCCTGAGATTTTCGTTATTAGCTGAATAAACAGTCCCACAAATTATTTATCAGATAAACTCAAATTGCTTGTTTTCATATAATCTTGCTTAAATTTTTTTATTAATATTTTATTATTTGACAGATCCTGCATTATCAACTGCAATTCTACTATAAAAAACATCCAAACTTTGTTCTTAGTAACATGCAGTGCATGGTATAACCATCACCAGATGATAATAATAATGCTGTATCGGCTAACAAAGTTGTTCAGTATAACTGAGAATCATAACAGACACCATAACTGTTATTTCAGCTCTTATTTAAACCTATTGATCGTCATATGCCGAAAATTATGCAGCCAACTGATTTATCTTCAGAACGTCAGTGGTATGTTTGTCACAATTTTCGAAGCTTAGTTAGGGACATACGAAAAATACGAATGTTTATGTGTTTAGTACGCTTATGAAAAGCGGAACTTTTTATTAATGCAATAGCACTTTGGTTATCATATAGCAATTTGGGACATTCATCATAACCAATCAATACTATTTTGGCTGCGATGTATTCAACCTCAGTAGATGACAGAGCAACCACACTTTGTTGATAACTTGTCCATAGAATGACTCCTTCTGCATAGATGGTCACCAAACCGGTCGTTGATTTTGCTATTTTCCAGTCATCGTCATGATCCATATCTCTAAACGTTATAAAAGATCCAGAATACTCTGATTAATAAATGATTCCAATATTTCGTGTTCCATAAATTCGCTGAATCCGTAGTTAATCAGCCTGCGACGGCCTTGATACCGCCTTCAATATCCAACATAAACATAAATTATTAAAAGTAATATCTGACCTTTTTTATTTTTTAAAAACAAACATGGATTTGCAACTCTTTCTTGAAACCCCTGGTTTAGTATAAACTATTTAAATTTATTGTTCCACCATTTGGTGCTTGTTACAAGCCATAAATAGATTTTTGAATTTAATATACTCGATTAGTTCTATCATTAAATCCCTAGTATATGGCTGATGCATCCACAGTGCCTCTTTTATTTCGCCATAGAGAAAAGCTGTCTTCACATCAAATTGATAACGCTTATGTTTATATGCTTAAGAGTACGCATACAATATCATAACGAGCGAGTGGAGAAAATAGCTTATCGTGATCTATTCCTTGTTTTCGAGCACACCCTTTCACTACAAGTCTAGCTTTTGCTCTCTCCATTGATCCATCTAGTTTTAATTTCATGTATCGGATGACCAACCCAACCCAATTCAACCCAGCGATTTCGTAGAACTTTCTTTCCATTTGGTAATTCTTCCATCTGCCATTCTCTTTATGAGCCTTCATTTCCTCATCCATCGGTTTTTTCCGCATAACTTTATTTTCAGAATCTATAGCCACTTCATATCTTCTTGAAGCACATTCCTTAAGATAGCCGAAGTAGGCGTAATCTTCTACGGACTTTTTCTATCCTGGAATTACTACCTCATAAATCAACTTGGTAGTTTTCTTATAGAGAATACTCTTATAGAGTATTGTATCGACTCCCTTTCTCTTCAGCTTCCTTCTTATCTCTGCATTCTTATACTTCGTGGTCAAGTCTCCCAAAATTGTAGCTTTTGAGAAGAACGTTAATTTTTGTTAAATTATCAGTCATATAAGTATTATCAACTTCCTTTTGATTTCCTTGATTTGTTGGTAAATTACCCATATTTTTATTATTTGGCTAGCCGTAGGCACGTAGCGCCACCATGGAGGTGTAATAGCTGATGCTACCAATCAGTTTACAGTCATTAAGATAATGTATATCACCTGATAGAAATATAGTCTTTTGGAAGTAATATACACCTTTTTGAAAGCAGATTCTAGTCACCTGCAACAGCATGTAATCTTTTTGCAGCAGCATTTGTCGGTCGGGTAGAGAAATTATCTCTTGGAACCAAAGTACAGACTTTTTGGAAACAATATCTCAGCTTCTATCTTCTCATAGGAGTATTCAGTCTTCTAATATAGTTTTTTAGAGGTAGTATCTGCTCATCGTTGAGTTGGGTTGAATTTCCGCTTATCAGTAACAGCATGTAGTACCGTTGCTACCAACAAGTTGGCAGGCTTTAAATTGATGAGTAGGATTTTGGAGATAAAACAACTCATGCTGCCAACAAGTTGTCAAACTTTACAATAATGTACAGTGCTTGGAATAACATTACCTCATGCTGCCAACAAGTTGCCAGACTTCAAACTAATGAGCAAGAGTTGGAGACAAAATAGCTCATACTGCCAACAAGTTGGCAGACTTTACAATAATGTATAATGCTTGGAACAGCAATAGCTCATGCTGCCAATAAGTTGGCAGACTTTAAATTGATGAGTAGGATTTTGGAGATAAAACAACTCATGCTGCCAACAATTTGGCAGTTACCAGATTGCGAAAAAATCATCTAATGTGATGAAATTTCACCAGATCTGGTAACACTGATCTATTGTACAACTAGCAGCATTTGTTGGACTACGTATTGCTTATATTTAACAAATATTTAACATGATATGGTAACACCATTACCGAAGAATTACTTGGCATCAACGGACCAAAAAGCGAAGTGTAGTGATCTCCAATCAGGATCTGTACCTTCTTAACAATTTACACGTATGTAGAAAGGGTGCAAGAAAGAAGAAAACGAAGAATATAAAAACTGATTGACATTGTCCGTTTTCCCGGAGTGTTTTTTTATGTCATGATGTATCTTCCTAACAAATGATTTCTATTTTTTCGTATTTCTACGTATTCTCCTTTCTCTTCATTTTTGAAGAACATTTTTGCTCTTTTACTCTTTTTTGGTATTCACCAAGTGAAAGAGCGTCTCAAAGTCATAATGAATCGGTAATAAAGTGGAACATTCTTTTTCCTATTTGTAGACTAGGTTACATATTGAATTGTCCACCTTTAAACACGATATAAACGAATAACCGTTCGTTTAAAGATTGTTTTAATTAGTTAACAGTTAAATGTATTATCAACTTCACATTATCTAACATTATTGCAGGATTTGTTCCTTTAAACAAACCACATTTTATAACGATAATACCGTTTAAGCTTTCCGGTTTAATAACTAATTAATTAGCTACGTTCTAAATAATGTTTGATTGATCGTGTTTTATACGATCAATAAATTCAATATTTACCCATTCTCACATCAAAGTTTCTCTCTCGTGTCGCGACGACCGCAACGTATACAGTTCCTAATTAGTGTCGACTATTAATAAACGTACAACGTATTTGGTCGTCGATGTCGTCCGAAAGCAGGGTTTTAGTTTTGCAACGTTAATTAATTTACCGGATCGGGAGAAAGATTAATTCGAGCAGGTAACGCGGATCACCTGTTTATAAAGCGACCACCGTAATTGTGCCTATCCATCGCACCGAACGAAGAGCGGCTGCGAATAGTGCCGATAAATTCGCGGATAAAACTTTTTTTTTTTTGGTTGACCCCCTGATTCGATAGCTTGTTTTTAATTAGCGTTTTACCCGGTTTTCGGTTTTAATTAAATAAAGGAAATCTGCTTCACGACCAGATACGTTTTCCCTCCCTATATTTATACTACGCCGTTTCCTGTTTTACCTTCGAACACCTTTTCGGTTATTTAAACATTCCTGCGTTTCGATCGAGGGGGAAAAACGAGGTTGACGAACTCCTCGATGTTCAGTTTGAAATTCCAGACGAAACTGAGCTCCCGTTCCCGAAACAGCGGCGACAGAGACAATTACTGTAGCTTCTTGAGCTATTTTAAAACTGACAGTGGAGTCTGTAAATCCGGATAATGATAGAACCAACGGAGATAAATTTAATTGGAAATTATAGGAAAATTTGTTAACTAACAAAAACTATTTTGAAACTGATTTGTTAGATTTTCAAGAATTTTGAAGAATGCTAAGTCTGTTAAAAATGCCCTTATTGCATTTCTGTCACTTCACGCACAATACCATCGTTATACGGATGTATTTGGATGATACGTCCAGTTATCCAAAGAAAGGGAGGTGTGTATGTATCTACGTAGGAAAGGGGAGGGTATGCTAAGGGTAGGCCAGTCTAAAAAATGTCCGAAGGCTAAGATACAGGATTGAGTTGTATTCCTGATACCATGCGTGCTTGGCTATTCCTCTCCGAAGTCTCTCATTCTGAGGTCTTGCAAAGTGGGGTAATCGCACAAGATGTGTTGAACAGTCCTCGCTCTTTTCGCAAAAGCGATAAGAGGACTAACAGCAAGCTTAAGATTGTAAAGGTGCTTGTTTACCTTACAATGTAAGGTTTCAAATGGTTGAAATCTTTAATTATCTTGTAGTGTGCCCAAAAGTTATTGCTTGCCAAGCAAGAATTCGAGCAAATGGTCTCATTAGGCATTTGCCGACCATCTTCATCATCTACTGCATCACCACTTCACATGGTCCCAAAAAAGGACTCCAACGATTGGCGACCATGTGGAGACTACCGTCAACTAAACAATATCACCGTTCCAGACTGATACCCTTTACCACATATTCATGACTTCAATTTACATCTGGACGGTTGCAAAATTTTTTCAAAAGTTGACCTGGTACGTGCCTACCACCAAATACCAGTGAAAGATGAAGATATTCACAAAACAGCCATTACTACTCCATTTGGCTTTTTCGAGTTTACGAGGATGCCATTTGGACTTCGAAATGCTGCCCAAACATTCCAACGTTTCATGAACGAAATACTTTCAGGCCTTAATTTCATTTTTGTGTACCTTGATGATATTTTAGTAGCAAGTCGCAATGAAGAAGAGCATTAACATACAAACAGCAAAATGTGTTTTTGGTGTTAATTCAATAAATTTTCTAAGCCATCACATTTCATCTGAAGGCATCCGATCTTCAACTATCAAAATACAAGCCATTACAAATTTTCCGCAACCAACAACTTTAAAACAATTACAAAGATTCTTAGGCATGATTAACTTTTACAACCGTTTCTTGCCTAACATTTCTTCAGTCTTAGCACCCTTACATGATCTTGCCAAATCATTAAACTCACAAAAACAGAAAACAATCACTTCTTGGTCAAAAGAACATGAAAATTCTTTTTCGACCTCGAAAGACATTCTTGCAAATTGCAGTCTTCTTGGCCATCCCTCTCAAAATTCAACCCTTAGTCTGACAACTGACGCTTCCAGCAACGGCATAGGAGCCGTCTTGTCACAATCAACAAATGAGAAAAATCAACCTTTAGCGTTCTTTTCTCAAAAATTAACTTCAACCCAACAAAAATACTCCACCTATGACAGAGAGTTATTGGCAATTTACACTTCAATCAAATTTTTTAAACATTTCTTGCATGGAAATGAGTTTACAGTCTACACAGACCACAAACCAATTGCTTCCTCAATTTTCTCGGCCACTGACAAATCACCTCGTCAAACACGATATCTGAACTATATAACACAGTTCACTTCCGATATCCGTTATATAAAAGGTGATTCCAACATAGTTGCCGACACCCTGTCAAGATTGAATATCAAACTTCTCGATACTCAATATCCTGACGCGCAAATTATTAGGAATGAGCAATTCAATGACACTGAGTTAACACATCTACTCGATAAGCAATTTTCAGCAACCAAACCATCACGCTATTTGTTATCACAACAATCAATCTTACCGTCAAACATCAAAGTATGGTGCGAAATCTCAAAGAATAAACCTCGCATCTACATACCTCAAAATCATCGTAAACAAATATTCGACAAATTTCATTGCCTAACGCATCCAGGAATTCGTTCAACAATTCATTTATTAAAAACCAGATTCTTTTGGCCTCACATGTCAAAAAATATATACTTATGGACAAAATCTTGTTTGCAATGTCAACGCACCAAAACTTTTAAACACTCCAATTCACCACTTCAGCGAATTCCAATACCAAACTCACGTTTTGAACATATTCACATCGACATTATTGGTCCCCTAGCTTCGTCTCTTTGTTGCACTTATGTCCTTACTGTAATCGAACGATTCACACGTTGGCCAGAAGCTTTCCCATTAAAAGACATAAGTTCTGATACCATAGCAACTTCTCTGTTTCGGCATTATTTCAGTCGATTTGGTATTCCTTGTACAATAACTCACGACCAAGGATGACAATTTGAATCAAAATTATTTGCAAAATTTCAATCATTGTTAGGCACCCATCAAATACATACTTCACCATTTCATCCACAAAGCAATGAAATGGTAGAAAGATTCCATCGAACTTTGAAAGCTGCGATTATTGCACGCGGTAACACCATCAGGTGGAACAATGATTTACCACCGATACTCCTAGGTCTTCGATCATCACTGAAAGAAGATTTAGGATGTTCATCAGCGGAACTAGTTTATGGCCAGCCTCTTAGACTACCTGGAGAATTCTTTACTCAAGATAGACAACCTCCTGAACATGAACCTTTCCTCTCCAGTCTTCGAACTACCTTTGCTGACCTCAAACCAATTCCTGCAATCAGACATGGTAATCAAAAAACCTTCATACATAAAGACTTAGTCTCGACCAACTACGTTTTCACTAAAATCAACGGATTTAAACCTTCCTTAACACCACGATACGAAGGACCATTCAAAATTCTTGAAAAACATCAAAAATATTTCGTTATATACAAAAATAATAAACCGACTACTTTAAGCATTGATCAGCTTAAATCTGCCTTTATGCTAAACGAAGACATAAACTCAATTAATAAATCAATTCTCTTAATAAACAAACCTAAAAAAATTCGTTTCAACATTTAGTTTAAACTCTACTCTATATATCACAATTTGAGTTGAACAGGTCGAGTATCCTTTTGTCCATTGAAGTATAACACAATTATGCACTGCGGGCGTCTCCAAGTCAGCTGACAACATATAACAAATCCTGAGGTAATTGTACTCGAGGCTCAAGAATTATGACCTGATAACGTCAGCAGCAAGATTTATAGTAGAGTAGATACGTGGAGTCGAAGGTCATACGAAAGGACTCCAGCCCAGCTCCTTTCTGTCTGGTTGAACCATCAGTGTAGGCTTTAAGACTATTTTGCACTTCTACTTCTGTCGAACATGGGCAGGTAAGATATTTCTTTACATTTCGGAATTGACGAATAACCCACCATTTAATACCAGAATACTATTATATCTCTCACCCATTAGAAATTCTGCTGCATGCAGTCGAACCACGGTTACCATTAGCACCTCTTGAAAGACCAGATGAAGTGGCGTTAAGTTCAACATATTTTTCGTGACTGCAGTGGGAGTAGTCCGCAGCGTATCTGTAACAGACAAACACGCAAGTTTCTGTACTATATTAAATGCAGCAGTGGATGCAGATTGTAAGGTCTTCGACCACCACACTGTACCATATGTAAGCATAGGTCGGATTACAGCCGTACAAATTCAGAGAACAGTTTTCGGTGACAAATCCCATATGGACATGGGATTTGTTACATGAGCTATATGAGGTATGTGACTTATATGAGCTATACGAGTTAAGTAAGGTATGTGAGCTTTCCATGTCATTTTATTATCAAATGTAATGCTCAAATTTGAGTTCCTTTGACAAAATTAATGGATTGGAATGGACAAAGAGATGGCATTCTGGGCTTATCCAACATCCTCAAATCTGTGAAAAGAATCAACTATATCTTCTTATGATCTACAAAAAGTCTTTGTCGGTTACAACAAGACTCAATCAATTTAAGAATTACTTGCATCCTATCAAAAAGCACACTTTAGTCATCCACACAAAGATCCGTAATTATGATACAGCTGTAAAAGATCGTTAGAAATAGAAAGACCAATAGTTTCATGATGATGGTATCAACCTAATAATAATATTATAGTTAGATACAATTAATGTGTTAAATCCACAATGGGAGTTATTTTAAATTTCGATGAAGTAAGCGATAATAATATTCATGAGGCAATTTGCAGCCTGAGGTCACGTTCTTGTGGAGCGGGTGGTATTAATTTAAGGTTGACAAACCTTTGCTGCCTTTTTATAGTATCTAAAATTCGGCACAGAGTCAATGATTGTATAACTGAGCCTAAGATTCCTGAATCTTGGAAGCGGTTAGTTGTGATTCCGATCCGATAGGTAACCCATCCTGATTGCTTGTCGGAACTGAGACCTATTAATATATTACCAACATTTACTACTGCCTGTGATAAAGGCACCAATAATTTTTATGGAACAAGCTAAAGTTTGGGATCTGATATTGGTTAATAGGTTGTATTTTGGCTATCATGTTAAGAAATTATTAAAAAATCTAAAATTACTTTATCCTAATCGATATTTATTAACTACAGATATATTAATGCTATGTGTACATAAGCAAGTCATAAATAAATGACTGATGACTGACGTATCTTTTAGATTCATACGTATATATATATGTTAAGTGTTATTGAGTCAAATGGGATTTTCGATCTCATCTCAGCTAGAAATGGTGAAATACCTTCAACCGCACAGAAGTAAAGCTCTACAATTTATGAGTAATTCCGAATATTCGTGTGGATCACTTTATGTGGTTGCATTTGACGAGAATGGTTAAATAACCAACTATTTTGAAGTTTGCTTCAGTGAGGTATTTCAAAACACTATCCAGGGTAAGATTCCACAAAAGTGGGTGGGAAGTGTCTTGCCCTCTATGAGTAGCATCAGCTCTCCAGGTTGAAGATTGTCAACAACTTGCTGCCTTTTACTCTTTCTTATAAGTGATGAAGATTTAACTTGCATTTGACGAGAATGGTTAAATAACCAACTATTTTAAAGTTGGCCTCACTGAGGTATTTCAAAATACTATCCAGAGTAAGATTCCACAAAAGTGAGTGGGAGGTGACTTGCCCCCCATGAGTAACATCAGCTCTCCAGGTTGAAAATTGTCAACAATTTGCTGCCGTTTACTCTTTCTTATAAGTGATGAAGATATTCAGACTTCCATCACTACCAGAGGTAATGTTTTGAATATAGTTAAAGCGACATAATCAGCAAATTGAAGTATTTAGATAATTAAGTGATGGTAAGTTGAATAAACTTGATCCAATCAGAAAATGTGAAGGAGTTAAAGGATTTTGATGGTTTGGATCATTGGATAGAGGATATAATGGCCGACAATTCATGTTGTTGTGCTCCCGGAGGAATGAAGGATTTAAATCGTTTGAACCATCAGATAGAGGATATAATAGTCGATAATTCCTGTCATTGTGCTTCCGGAGGAATAAAACTGGAAGTTATTTTTTGTTGTGCTAAAAATTATGGATATCTGGAATTTTCAGATGTCAGATCAGGAACTAATTCCAAATGTACGGCCTTGGTTAACAAATTGGAAAAGTTCCACATTACAAATCCAAATAATAATGTTCAGCAAGTTGACATAAAACTGTTCAAGCCTCTGTTTCAAATTAAATTTACTTGGTAAAATTTGCAATAGATGATGTAGTTACATCATCTATTGACAGTTTTAGCAAGTACAGTTAATTTAAAACAGAGGTTTAAGAGTTTTATTTCAACTTCCCAAACATTATTACTTGACAAAAACACAAATAGCGCGATGCTTGCATTCTCGGGCTAATATTGACCCTGCATATTTAATGCCTTTGACAGTAAATAGTCTTCAGATTGTTTTGGTTAAAATTCGAATCATTTTAAACATTTTTTGACTCCTTTCTAACTGAAATAGACCAATATTGCACACTCACAATAGATATTAGTTCTTCCGTACTACAACATAAAACTTTCTCTCAAAATCAGAGATAGGTCAATGTTGCATTCTTACAGCAGATATTAGTTATAATGTATCACAATGTAAAAGTTTTTGACGTGTTTCTCTCATAATCCAATGTGTAATGTAACGATCTTTAGGAAAAAGATAAGTTTGTGTTCCATTACAACATTACTACGCCCTTTAAAAAAGGGACGAAAGAGTTTTGTTTCCTCAGTCAACTGTTTTCCTTAACTAATCCTTTTTTCTTTGAATCATTTTAATTTTGCCACAAAATTGATCGTTGCACCATTTTATAATTATTGTTAATTCTGCTTTGTTCAGGCCAATGTCCAGAATTCTGCTTTGTTCGTATCCATTTCGTACCAAACCACCACAAATCATGATTTAGTCATTCTTTTGCATTAATTTCACGTGATGCAACATTAGCTGAATTATCAAATCCAAATGAAATTGGAAGTTGTAGTAGTAGTTAATGTCTGTATCTCTGAAACACTATTTTCAACAAAAGTAGTTGATGTATTAAAAAATTATGCGTAATTTAAGGTCTTATGCATTCTATCAGCCAATTTATAAAGAATAACTGCTCTACACAGTTCCAACCTTAGTAGTGAAATTACCTTCAATGGCGCCATTCTTAATTTTCCATAAATCAAATTTGAAATGTAATTACCTTCATCATTTTTTAACACTGCATATAAACATGCACACTGTATTCTGTGAAGAGTTTAAATGTTACCCAAACATTTAAACAATTATGCAATTTATTAATGTAGCACAATGAATTTATAAAATTTGTCCATGCATATCGAAGTTCTGCTGAAATATTAACATCCCAATCAATTTTCAAATGCCATAATTGTTGCATGAATATTTTTGTTCTTAAAGTTACTTGAGCCAGAAGTCCCAATGGATCGTAGATGGCGATAATTTTTGATTGTCCTTGATGGTTAAGCTAATGTTATGTGATTTTGAGTTCCACAATGTTTTAATACCTTCTTTTGTAGTAAAAATGCTCCAATATATCTTGATGATTAGCAGAGTTCTTTGTATAGTATTAATTTCAGTCATTTCGTATACTTGGACCCATTAACAAGTTATTATTCATTAACCCATCGAAAATAGGTCTTTGAAAAATGTTCTTTTGATTGACACTTCCTTTATGCAAACCTAAGGAAGGCAAAGGATTAATCATTAAATCGTAATTGATAGAAGTCTTTGACAATTTCAATCTTTCGCATATACTCTTCTTATAAAATTACTTTCAGAACCACTGCCTAGTAAAGTTCTATAATTATGTAAATTTCCATTTATGTCTTCAACGTGAATCTCTGTTATTATCAACAACACAATTTATTGTTGGGTGTACAATTTACAGTTTTTGCCTTTTTGTTTAATAATCTCAGAAGAATGTAGTGTTTTTTCTAGCACTTTGAACAGGAATGTCAAGCATTTTGACAATTAATACGAAGATGAATTTCTTTTATCTTTTCAAACCTCTCAACTGATCTCTTATCTAAACTTTTCTTGCATTAAAACTATGGATCTTCAGACATAAGACATTTAACCTCTGTGATGCATACATAGGCGCCGGATACGTGGGTGCTCTGCAAAATCCAGAAAACTTGCAAACTCCAAAAGACTCGATACTGATTGTAGAAAACTTGAAATACTTCCAAAAGACTTGATACCGCTTCTAGAACACTTAATGCTGCTTCTAAATGACGTGAATCTGTTTCCAGAAGACTTAAAATGATTCCAGAAGACTTGAATTGCTTTTAGAAGTCTTGATATTATTTCCAGAAACCTTGTTATGTTTTAAGAAAACTAGCAATGCTTCCAGAAAATTTGATACTGCTTTTAGATGAATTAAAATGCTTGCAAAAGCCTTGATATTGCCTTTAGAAGACTTGATACTGCTAGAATACTTCTAGATACTTCTAGAAAACTTCATATTGCTTCAAGAAACATTGAAATACTTCCAGAAACCTTGCAATGTTTCCAGAAGACTTGATACTCTGTCTAGAAGATTGATATTGCTTGCAGAAGACTTGATCTGCTTCCAGAAGAATTCAAATTTTTCCAAAAGACGTGAAATACTTCCAGAAGACTTAATACTGCTTCTAGAACACTTGATCGACTTCCAGAAGACTTGATGCTGCTTCTAAATGACGATACTGGTTGAACTGCTTCTATAAAACTTGAAATGCTTCCAGAAAACTTGACTCTGCTTGTAAAACTGCTGGCAGAAACCATTTTCATTGCAACAAACAAGATTCTGTTGATAAATCATTTCAGTTTGCGTTAAAAATATTATATTCTGTTGGACAAATTGCAAAATCTTTGACATCTTGACAACTGATAAATATATAGCTAGTAGAAGACATTTTTATTACAAAAGGCAAGGAATTACGTTAATAAAATTTAATTTTGCTTCCAAAATACCCAACTTTTGGCAGAATACCAACATTTGATAACCTTTTTAATGGTTTAATTGTAAATTTTTATGTAGTGTTCAGCTTTTTCTTCCCAATTCAGTCTTAGCATGTGGTGTAAACACTTTTTTCCATACTTTTTTTGGAGAGCCGTCATTCGTCGTTTGAGTCTTTTCCTAATTCCAATTTTTCAGGATTTTTTTCGCTCGGCTTGATCACTTTATCGGTTATTTCCAGTATTTGAAAATGATTACTAACGAATTGTATAACTTCTTCTAACTTTGGTTTATTATCTTTGTAAACATCACCAATATCTGTTTCTCATTAACATTTAGTTCTTTGAATCCAATTTATCTATTAAAACATGCATTAAAATAGTTATTGCTTCTCTCAATACTTTAAATCTTATGACGTGTGCATAAATTTATCAATGATTTTCTTTCCCCACATTGCGTAAATCGAACAAAACTTTAAGATGATTATGAATAATTCATCCTTCATTTTCATATCTATCATAAAAAACGATAGATTTCTGTAACAAAAACAACTTTATCGATTGAAAAAACTCATCCCGATTTAAAAAAGGAAATGAAAGTCTAGAACGTTGAGTCTAAAAAACCTAAATTTTGGCACCATACACACCGTTTTATCTAATTACGAACACCGAACGAAGAACTAATGAACAACGGTAATGGCAACAGATTGGCTGTGTTGATTTTAAACCTTGTCCTGTCGGTTTTTCGCAAAATTTACGTTGACTCTTTCGAAAATCCTCTCATCCCATGTCTGGTTTGATCAGATAGAATTTTCGATATTCATTTAATAACGTGGTTATTAAGTCGTACCTTTCTGGTAAAATCACCTCAACAGGTACCGAAGATACGGATCTAAACCGACCGGTAAATTAAGCTAATCTCGTGATACAACGAGAACAAGACGAAGACGATGTACGTAAGTAGAAGAAGTCATCTTCAAACCACTTTGTGCTCACGTCTGTGGTATTTTGGACCTATCAATTTTAAACTAACTCAATTTCCCGTTCGATAAAGATTTTCGAAACGAGCGATGACCGTGAAATTTCATTAATCTAAAGCTAAATCTAATTATGAGTTTAAAAATTAGGTGGATTTATTTCGAAAGTGGAAGAAGCGGGGAGAATACTAATTATAAGTAACTCCTGGTTTCAATCGTTATTTTTATGAAATAACCTTCACCTGGGGCAATAGCAATATCGAATTTTAATGTTCGTCGACTTCGGTTTATTTTTGCAATAAAGTGATGTTGGCTTTGCTGGCAGGACAGAACAAATAACCTTTGCCAGCGTAAATATAGACCAGTTTATAGTGTGCGGAAACAAAAAGGTGAACGAACGGTCGCCTACAAATTCAAGTAAATAAATAAATAAATCACGAAAAAAATGTTTAAAAATAAAAGTCCGAGAGGAAAAATCGATGTTGTTTACTTCAATTAAACCCAAAAACCACGAATCCTCTCTTTACGTACATTGTACCCCTTCAACGCTATAAAGCGGGTACAAAAAGTGTTTACATAACTCCCTTGATGTATACACCACGTGATCTCGCTTACCTTCGTTTACTGGCTGTTTTGGTTTCCGGTTGACCTAACCGGTGTTTGGATGGGATGGGAAATAATTCAAATACTGTTGTGTTATTTCGTGTGTAATTAATGTTAATTTACCCTAACTTTACCGCCTCACGTATAACATTTCCTATAGCTGTATATTCTGCTTTTTACCTTGTTTAACAAACTGAATATACATCAAAATCTTTTTCACATTCAAATTTTAACTATTTTTAGCAGAAATTTTCATACAAAAGTTGAGTGTTTTAAGAAGAAATAAATTTATTTATTTGTTTGTACGATCCATTTATCATAACAAGACATATTGCGTAATTTATTAAACAAGTTTTGTTTTAAGATATGTAGTACCTTTAGTTCCAAAAGAATTTACAACAATCTAGAACTAAATAAGAATGAGAAATAGAACTAATACTAAAATTAGAATTAACACAACATCTTTAGGTTGCTTAATTAATGTAAATCAATTAAGGAATACTAAATGCCTTGTTTTTCAGCAAATGCAAAAATTTTGATGATGGGACATACTAATGGTGACCAAAATAGTTCTGATACACTAAAAATGTCTTAACCCTCTATTGCATAATTTATTTTATAGTTTGAAAAAATTTTTTTTTTGCATTTTTTGTGATAAATGTGCATAGAAATAAGACACCTATGAGTTTTTTTTCAAAATTGGATATTCATTTAATAACGTGGTTATTAAGTCGTACCTTTCTGGTAAAATCACCTCAACAGGTACCGAAGATACGGATCTAAACCGACCGGTAAATTAAGCTAATCTCGTGATACAACGAGAACAAGACGAAGACGATGTACGTAAGTAGAAGAAGTCATCTTCAAACCACTTTGTGCTCACGTCTGTGGTATTTTGGACCTATCAATTTTAAACTAACTCAATTTCCCGTTCGATAAAGATTTTCGAAACGAGCGATGACCGTGAAATTTCATTAATCTAAAGCTAAATCTAATTATGAGTTTAAAAATTAGGTGGATTTATTTCGAAAGTGGAAGAAGCGGGGAGAATACTAATTATAAGTAACTCCTGGTTTCAATCGTTATTTTTATGAAATAACCTTCACCTGGGGCAATAGCAATATCGAATTTTAATGTTCGTCGACTTCGGTTTATTTTTGCAATAAAGTGATGTTGGCTTTGCTGGCAGGACAGAACAAATAACCTTTGCCAGCGTAAATATAGACCAGTTTATAGTGTGCGGAAACAAAAAGGTGAACGAACGGTCGCCTACAAATTCAAGTAAATAAATAAATAAATCACGAAAAAAATGTTTAAAAATAAAAGTCCGAGAGGAAAAATCGATGTTGTTTACTTCAATTAAACCCAAAAACCACGAATCCTCTCTTTACGTACATTGTACCCCTTCAACGCTATAAAGCGGGTACAAAAAGTGTTTACATAACTCCCTTGATGTATACACCACGTGATCTCGCTTACCTTCGTTTACTGGCTGTTTTGGTTTCCGGTTGACCTAACCGGTGTTTGGATGGGATGGGAAATAATTCAAATACTGTTGTGTTATTTCGTGTGTAATTAATGTTAATTTACCCTAACTTTACCGCCTCACGTATAACATTTCCTATAGCTGTATATTCTGCTTTTTACCTTGTTTAACAAACTGAATATACATCAAAATCTTTTTCACATTCAAATTTTAACTATTTTTAGCAGAAATTTTCATACAAAAGTTGAGTGTTTTAAGAAGAAATAAATTTATTTATTTGTTTGTACGATCCATTTATCATAACAAGACATATTGCGTAATTTATTAAACAAGTTTTGTTTTAAGATATGTAGTACCTTTAGTTCCAAAAGAATTTACAACAATCTAGAACTAAATAAGAATGAGAAATAGAACTAATACTAAAATTAGAATTAACACAACATCTTTAGGTTGCTTAATTAATGTAAATCAATTAAGGAATACTAAATGCCTTGTTTTTCAGCAAATGCAAAAATTTTGATGATGGGACATACTAATGGTGACCAAAATAGTTCTGATACACTAAAAATGTCTTAACCCTCTATTGCATAATTTATTTTATAGTTTGAAAAAATTTTTTTTTTGCATTTTTTGTGATAAATGTGCATAGAAATAAGACACCTATGAGTTTTTTTTCAAAATTTGTATTTGTAGAGAAAAAAAAATGTGTTCCCAAATGGGCACATTGTGGGCTCAAAGTACATTTTTTTTTACATGGTGTGAAATGACGTGAAGCAATTATTTACTTTATTTAAACACAAATGTATTCCACATTTTTCGCACATTGTTCTGGATTTACCCTTGCAGTTAGGTTTTTTGCATCTTTCTCGGTTTTCTGTCTGTAAAGGCCAATGTCCAGTATTATCCAATATTATGTTTCTTATTGGACGTGGTTCCAAACATTTTCTTTTAGGTGTGAAAGGAATGGGCGAGTCGATGGGCGTATTGGCGCCACTAGTGTTAGGTCGGCCTCTCTTTTTTGCCTTTATTTTTCCCACTAGACATAGATCTTGTGCTAGTATTGTTTTGAATTCCAATAGAGAAACCTTCTCATTCTTGTTTAGTTGTTTATTGATTCTTCTTGAAAGTAACCATGAATTTACTACCACAACGTCAAGCATGTGGCAAAATATGCGCATATACCATTTGCGGCTCTTCAATTTTATGGGATACAATCCTAATAGAGAATCCTGTAAATCTACCCCTCCCATGTGCATGTTGTAGATTGAAACAATGCCGGGACGATCAATTTCTTTCTTGCAGTTCTCCGACTTGAAAAAACGCTTTACTTTGGTAAGTGGAAATGTACCAGAGAATGTAGAAACTAATGTAACTAATCGATTATCATACCACTGCACAACATGAACATCTACTCCAGCAACATTTGCAGTTTTCTCAATGTGTGAGCCTCGTCCCTTTTTTTTTCATTTCTTTTTCACTAACCATTTTTAGGCCCTTCAGCCGATTAGATCTTATTGTTGCCACACTTTTTATGCCTAATTTTCCCAGATAGGATAACAAATTTATACCAGAAAAATAATTGTCATAGTAACCTTATGATTTTTGTCTCTCGGAATTGGTCTACATAAACGGACGATGATATTGCTGGCAGCTCCAAGATTTGGTTCCCCTGGCAATAGATTTTTGTCAGCTTTACTATTGCAAAGCTCAAAATTTGTACTGAAGCCACTTACTCCTGATAAGACATACATTTTGTAACCCCATTTGTGTGGCTTTTTGGGATTATATGTCTTTAAAGATGTTCTTCCTTTGAATGGAATAATTTGTTCATCACAGGATAAATTTTCCTCAAAAGGGATTTTTTGGCAGGATTTCTTTATTTGATTCAATACCGGCATAATTTTATGTGTGCTTCCAGTGGCTAAGGTATTATCTGAGAAATGCAAAAAACGTTTCAGCTCCTCAAATCTATTGAGAGGCATGATGTCTGCTATTTGTGGTGTTCTAGTATTGGCCGACCAGTACCTACGCGTTGAGTGCTGCCTTATCAAAGACATCCATATAACTATCCCCAAAAACTGCTCAATTTCTTTAGCATCAGTTCTCAAAGGCCTGTCAGGTCTTCTTTGTGTGCTGTACAAACATGTTTGCTCAACCACCATAGATATAAAATCATCAGACATAAAGAATTTGAATAGACTATATGCACTTTGTAATTCTAAAATATATTCTGGAAGACCGCATTCTCCAAAAAACTTATTACCCTGTGGATTTGTATTAGTTTTTGAAGATTTCCAAGTAACATTTTCAACATTTGAAAAGAAAAATCTCGTATTTGGGGGAAGATCAAATAACTGCGTCAAAGATATGTCGTCTGGGTCCTCAATATCCTGGGATTCAATTTCGTCATCATCTAAGTCGTGAGGAACCTGTACTTCCACTGCAGAGAAAAATATGCATATGAACATCAAGACCAAACTATTTTTACTGGCATAAAATTTACCTTCATCATCATCGGATAGCTCAGAATCCTCGCTATCTGAAGGAATATCCCGAATTGCATCAACTTGAACTTTTTTCTTCCATAAAAAGCGCTTGGTCTAATTGTTGGAAAATCGCCCGGAAAATCCATTGTGGATCGTCTGTGTGTAGAAATAAGAAATAATTGCACACTTTAACTTTTTGAGCATAATGTTCCCAAATGTGAACAAACAAGTTATGACCTGCTGCAAAAAAAGGAACGAACGAAATATATCGAATTATGCATTATTCTACTCCTAACACTTGAAACTAAGTATAAAAAATACATACTTACCAGAAAATAACCCTAGAAACTAGATTTGATCTTCTAAAATCAATCAAAATGATCAAGTGGCCATTGATTCGACGCGAATTGTATATAAATGCAACACACCAACACAAACACCACCTCTCGGATAAAAAATTTACGAAAGGTAGAAAACTATACTAGATATTCATAATGTATCTATCAGTTTCGCCGCTTAATACAACATATGGCCACTTTATTGGCTTAGAATGTTGTGTTCCCGAAAGGGAACATTATGCAATAGAGGGTTAATTAGAAAAATATTTAAAAAATAAATAAAAAATATTAATAAAAAATGGGATACTTAATCAAAGTAAAAAAATTGAGAATAATTGGTTTTCGCGTTTCTGAGAGAGTGTCAAAGAGTCAAAAGCTAGAAAATGATTGGTGGGTGTGTCAAAATACTGCTAATTGGTTAAATACATCTTCAGGTTGTTTAATGTATGCAAAATAATTATAAACACAAAATAGAACGTTTCCAAAAAATACAAAAATTATTATAAAATATTCAATTATGATATTCAAATTATACAGGATGATTCAAAAAATCACTGACAGACTTCTAGGGCAGATCAGATATGAAAAATTAAGTTGAGGTTTTGAAATTAAGTGATGAAATTAAGGTGGTGCTACATTTGCGTGGAGGAGATATCGCGGTGGATGCTGCCTACAGACATAGTAATATACAGATTTGGCACTAATTTAGGGCCACTTTTACCACCTTTTAGCAAGTCTATTTAATAGTTAGAAACCGGCTCATAGCTAATCAGAGCGCTCAAAATCGAAATCTAAAGACGCACAGCTGAACAGAAACCTTCTATTACTAGTTGGTTCTAGTTTAAGACTAAAACAAACAAGTAGACAACTAAGAAATAGAACTAACTCTACACCTAGAACCAAAAATATTAAAATGAAATGATATAAACGATAGAACGAAAATTCGTTTTGACCGATTTGAACCATAACATGGCGCACTGCATTGAATTCTTGCGGCATAAACATTCTTCTAAGGCATTATTCAATGAAATATCTCATTTTTTGCAACAATTATTAAAAGGAAAGTTGTTGAATTTAATTATTCTAATTTTAAGCATTAATCAACTAACTAGTTTATTAATCTTGTATGTATTAGATAGTCACAAGGCATATCCCGTTGAAATCTTTATTAACCAAGCTTTCTTTTAAGATATGATATATAAAAATATCTCAATTTATGCAAACGATATAAAAGGTAGAATGTAATCTTGGGTTTGAGAGATTGAAACTTTCTCAATAACTTAATAACATCGATATTAAGTTATTCAATCATAACACAACGTTTAGAAAGAAATATTTCATATTGATAGAGTTGATTGAAAAGAAATTGTGTGTTACATTTTGGGGAATTCGGGACTAAAATGATTGCTTCTTGCATCCTGTAAGAAGTCCATTAAAACGCTTTTTTTGTATGAATCGTCAAATGAAACGGCAAACAAAACTTCCGGCATTGAAACAATTTGAAACATGAGAGGAAATAATCTACTTAGTGTTAGATGGTTTTGGTATAACTCTGTCGTCTCGTTAACTTTCAAATATGTAGTAACTACAACTGTTATCGATCTCTGCGTAACAGGTGCAATCACAAATGCAAAAATGCTAAAAAAATATTTTTATTCTAAATTATCTTTGTCGACAGCAACCACTTTCTGGAAGACCTTGCGATCTCTTGGCGTTACTGACTGCAAACTCACGCAATCCACGCCGGATCATAACTTGTTGGCCAGCTATTTTGCCGAATCACCGGTAACGCTTGACACTATTCAGAAAGCTACCTTATCTCAAATCATTCGTGCATCAGGAAATGTGAGCATGGATGATACTCGTAGTTTTTCATTGACTATGGTTGACTAGGAGGTTTTTCGTGATGCTCTCACTCAAACCCGCTCTACTTGCTGTGGTGCTGACCTTATTTGTCTAAAACAAATTTTGCCAATACTGGATTCTGTTGTGTCTCCACTAACCCATATTTTTAACTTCTCTTTTGAATCATCCTCCTTCCCGTGTATATGGAAACATGCTCAGGTTGACCCTATTCCCAAATTGAAGACTCCAGTTTTGATTAGCGACTATCGTCCTATTTCAATCCTTCCTATTTTGTCAAAGGTTCTGGAGCGTATTGTATACACCCAAGTTTATGATTTTCTTCAGGAGTATCGATTGATCAGTGACAGGCAGTCTGGTTTCCGACGGGGTCATAGTACTACTACTTCCTTGATCAAGATTATGGATGATATAAGACTTGCCTGTGATAATCGTCGTATCACTATTTTGGTTCTACTTGATTTCAGCAAAGCCTTTGACTCTGTCAATTATGATCTTCTTCTTTCTATACTTTCATCTATTAGTTTTTCTTCCCCGAATCTTTCATGGTTTCAATCATATTTTTCGAATCGCACACTGTGTGTCCCTGCCAATTCAACCTTTTCCAATCGCTTTGAGCTTTCTTGTGGCGTGCCCCAGGGCAGTGTTCTCGGTCCGTTGCTGTTTTCTATCTTCATTGATAGTGTCACCAAGGTTATTTCTTCAAATTTTCATCTTTACGCGGATGATCTGCAGATTTATACCGATATATCAGTTGATGACTTTCCTCAAGCTATTGAGCGAATTAATAATGATCTTGCTAGAGTGTCTAAGTGGTCTAAACTATACGGTTTGAAACTCTATGTTAATAAGACCCAAGCTATAATTTTTGGTACAAATCCTTTGCGGAGCAGGGTGACTACTTTTGCTAGCTCGCAACTTCTACTTGGTGACACCGTCATTAAATTTTCGGATATAGTTAAGAATCTTGGAGTTATGATGGACTCTGCACTGTCTTGGCGCCCTCAGGTTCAGGCTATTTGTAAGAGGGTTTACTCCTGTTTTCACTCCCTTCGTAAATTTAAGTGTTTTCTTCCTTCTTACGTTCGACGCAACCTCTGTTATTCGCTCATTTTTCCACATCTTGATTATGCGGATACGGTTTGTGCTGACCTGTCGATATCCTTATGTAATAAACTCCAGAGACTACAAAATAATTGCATACGTTTTAGATTCGATCTTGGAAATTATTGTCATATTACTCCTTACCGCAATAACTTACATTTGCTTACGTACGTAAACCGTCGGTCCTTCCGTGTGTTAACAAGTCTCTATATGATTATTCATACCCAAAGTCCACAATACTTGTTTAGTAATTTTAAATTCCTATCGTCACACGAACGTCCCACTCGTTAACAATCAGACTTAATACTTCTATTCCCAATACATCATACGATTATATACCATGGGTCGTTTACGTTGTGCGCCATATCCCTCTGGAATGGTCTCCCCATGGATATTAGAAACGCTCCAACCCTATCATCTTTCAAGATTTGTCTTACACATTTCTTCTTCTCTCATCAAATTGCGATATTATAACAATTTACTTCCTTTTCTTCTGAGCTTCTTCTATTCTACTTTCTTTCCTACACTCCTTATTCACCTTCTTTCTCTTCTGCTTTGTTACTGTGTGAATTTCTTAAAGTTTTCTTTTTTCCTTTTTGTTGTCTTGTCGTTTATTGTTTTGCCGCATTAGTTAATTAATTACTATTCTGTACATCTGGTGGTATCATTGTAATTTAGTTTAGACTGGGTCGATTGTAAAATATCGTCTGTGGCGATAAATCGTTGCGTTTGTCAAAATTGAAAATTGAGTTTATAAGTAATTAAGTAATTGTAATTTTTTTTACTATTATTGGTTATTTTACTGATAATTATAACAATGTACATTTTTTTTCCCTTTATACTTGTTTTTCTCTCTTTTTTTTTTTGACAATAAAGATTTATTTGAATTTTGAATTTGAATAAAGCACCTAACTAAATAATCACAAATTCCCATGTTGTTCTATATGATTTCTATATTTTGAATGACGAGAACATTTTTCTAGTTCTGAGTGCTTGAACTGCTATTGAATAGCTTCAAACTTGATCATACCTATTAAGTGAACTGACAAGTTTCTGTTACCTGTTTACTTCTCTCCATTTGTTGAGGTTGATCCCCTTAAGCACATCCTTACACCCCAAAGTTTAAAACAAACGGCAAATCAATGTTTCTACGATTATTCACTTTTCTAAATCTTAATATAAGAGTAATCGTTTATGCTGCAGATGTTTCAGCTTCCAATGAGTTAAATCTTAGTAATTTGGATATGGAAAGATGTTGTCTCTTCTATTTTATGGTTATTTATAATTTATATATTATATTGGCACGACTATAACAGTGAACCTCATTGAATTTCAAAAATATTTTTGAAAAGTCTGTTTTGTTTTGGTTAAATTTAAATATTTCTGAAAATTTGATTTGTTGGAAAATGTTAACGAAATGATGATCACTTATCAATTAAACTACAAGGTTATTAATGATGGTGTCCATTTTGAAATATCATATTTCGTTCTTGAGTATGAATGCATTCAAAATTTCTGCTAAAATTTAGTTATTTTTTGAGCAACTTTAAACACTTCTAGAAAACCAGTTTTATAGAAAACGATCATTAAATAATCATCAATTAGCGAATAAACTATCTACTTTTCAACGACAATTTTTGTCAATTTTTAAATATCACTATTAGTATTTGAGATAAAACTTTTTTAAATACATTAGAAATTTTTGCTAATTTTTAATTCCTTTTTCATAAATTTACAATAATTCTGAAAATTCAATTTATCACAATAATCACCAATTATTAATTACAGTATGCGGCTATCAATAATGAAGTCCACTTTTATGTTTAATAAAATCTCTAATATCATCTTTAGTTCTTGAGTGCATTGAAAATTTGTGATAAAATTTAGTTATTTTTCGAATAACTCCAACGTTTTGCTTTACGCATTTCTGAAGAATCGATTTCTAGGAAAATGATCATGAAATTATCACCAATTATCAATAAAACTATTTCATTTTGCATTATTACTTTTCGTTCTTGAGACATAACTTTTGAAATATCTGGTGATTTTATAACGCATCTTCGGTTCGAAGATTACATTTTTCCGAAAAAATCGATTTTTGGGAAAATGATGATTAATGATCATTTAAAGGCTAATCAATGATGTTGTCCACTTTGTAATATCATTTTTATTTCTTAAGATCCAACTGATCGAATGCATTCGAAATTTCTGGTGATTCGAAATTCCCGATCAATTAATTTTTGTTCGATTTCGAAGATACGGATCTAAACCGACCGATAAATTAAGCAATCTCGTGATACAACAAGAACAAGGCGAAGACGATGTACGTAAGTAGAAGAAGTCATCTTCAAACCACTTTGTGCTGCAAATTTCTGCAATATGCAGAAATTTTCATACAAAAGTATGAGTGTTTTAAGAAGAAATAACTTTATTTATTTGTTTGTACGATCCATTTATCATAACAAGACATTGCGTAATTTATTAAACAAGTTTTCTTTTAAGATATGTAGTACCTTTAGTTCCAAAAGAATTTACAACAATCTAGAACTAAATAAGAATGAGAAATAGAACTAATACTAAAATTAGAATTAACACAACATCTTTAGGTTGCTTAATTAATATAAATCAATTAAGGAATACTAAACGCGTTGTTTTTCAGCAAATGCAAAAATTTTGATGATGGGACATACTAATGGTGACCAAAATAGTTCTAATACACTAAAAATGTCTTAATTACAAAAATATTTAAAAAATTAATAAAATAAATAAAAAATATTAATAAAAAATGGGATACTTAATCAATGTCAAAAATTGAAAATAATTGGTTTTCGTGTTTTTGAGAGAGTGTCAAAGAGACAAAAGCTAGAAAATGATAGCTGGGTGCGTCAAAATACTGCTAATTGGTTAGATACATCTTCAGATTGTTTAATGTATACAAAATAATTATAAGCATAAAATAGAACGTTTCCAGAAAATACAAAAATTATTATGCAATATTCAATTATGATATTCAAATTATACAGGATGATTCAAAAAATCGCTGACAGGCTTCTAGGGCAGATCAGATATGAAAAATTAAGTTGAGGTTTTGAAATTAAGTGATGAAACTTACTTTGTTACTACATTTGCGTGGAGGAGATATCGCGGTGGATACTGCCTACAGACAGAGTGATATACAGATTTGGCACTAACCTAGGGCCACTTTTACCACCTTTTGACAAGTCTATCTAATAGTTAAAAACCGGCTCATAGCTAATCAGAGGGCTCAAAATCGAAGTCTAAAGACGCACAGCTGACCCGAAACCTTCTGTTACTAGTTAGTTCTAGTTTAAGACTAAAAAAAACGAGTAGACAACTAAGAAATAGAACTAACTCTACATCTAGAACCAAAAGTATTAAAATGAAATGATATAAACGATAGAACGAAAACTCGTTTTGACCGATTTGAACCATAACATGGCGCACTGCATTGAATTCTTGCGGCATAAACATTCTTCTAAGGCATTATTCAATGAAATATCTCAATTTTTGCAACAATTATTAACAGGAAAGTTGTTGAATTTAATTATTCTAATTTTAAGCATTAATCAACTAACTAGTTTATTAATCTTGGATGTATTAGATAGTCACAAGGCATATCCCGTTGAAATCTTTATTAATCAAGCTTTCTTTTAAGATATGATACATAAAAATATCTCAATTTATGCAAACGATATAAAAGGTAGAATGTAATCTTGGGTTTGAGAGATTGAAACTTTCTCAATAACTTAATAACAACGATATTGAGTTATTCAATCATAACACAACGTTTAGAAAGAAATATTTCATATTGATAGAGTTGATTGAAAAGAAATTGTGTGTTACAATTTGGGGAATTCGGGACTAAAATGATTGCTTCTTGCATCCTGTAAGAAGTCTATTAAAACGCTTTTTTTGTATGAATCGTCAAATGAAACGGCAAACAAAACTTCCGGCATTGAAACTGTTTGAAACATGAGAGGAAATAATCTACTTACTGTTAGATGGTTTTGGTATAACTCTGTCGTCTCGTTAACTTTCAAATATGTAGTAACTACAACTGTTATTGATCTCTGCGTAACAGGTGCAATCACAAATGCAAAAATGCTAAAAAAAAATATTTTCATTCTAAATTATCTTGGTCGACACCAACTACTTTCTGGAAGACCTTGCGATCTCTTGGCGTTACTGACTGCAAACTCACGCAATCCACGCCGGATCATAACTTGTTGGCCAGTTATTTTGCCGAATCACCGGTAACGCTTGACACTATTCAGAAAGCTACCTTATCTCAAATCATTCGTGCATCAGGAAATGTGAGCATGGATGATACTCGTAGTTATTTATTGACTATGGTTGACTCGGAGGTTGTTCGTGATGCTCTCACTCAAACCCGCTCTACTTGCTGTGGTGCTGACCTTATTTGTTTAAAACAAATTTTGCCAATACTGGATTCTGTTGTGCCTCCACTGACCCATATTTTTAACTTCTCTTTTGAATCATCCTCCTTCCCGTCTATATGGAAACATGCTCAGGTTGTCCCCATTCCCAAATTGAAGACTCCAGTTTTGACTAGCGACTATCGTCCTATTTCAATCCTTCCTATTTTGTCAAAGGTTCTGGAGCGTATTGTATACACCCAGGTTTATGATTTTCTTCAGGAGCATCAGGTACTACTACTTCCTTGATCAAGATTATGGATGATATAAGACTTGCCTGTGATAATCGTCGTATCACTATTTTGGTTCTACTTGATTTCAGCAAAGCCTTTGACTCTGTCGATTATGATCTTCTTCTTTCTATACTTTCATCTATTGGTTTTTCTTCCCTGAGTCTTTCATGGTTTCAATCATATCTTTCGAATCGCACACTGTGTGTCCGTGCCAATTCAACCTTTCCCAATCGCTTTGAGCTTTCTTGTGGTGTGCCCCAGGGCACTGTTCTCGGTCCGTTGCTGTTTTCTATCTTCATTGATAGTGTCAAGGTTATTTCTTCAAATTTTCATCTTTACGCGGATGATCTGCAGATTTATACCGATACATCAGTTGATGACTTTCCTCAAGCTTTTGAGCGAATTAATAATGATCTTGCTAGAGTATCTGAGTGGTCTAAACTATACGGTTTGAAACTCAATGTAAATAAGACCCAAGCCATAATTTTTGGTACAAATCCTTTGCGGAGCATGGTGACTACTTTTGCTAGCTCACAACTTCTACTTTGTGGCACCATCACTAAATTTTCGGATGTAGTCAAGGATCTTGGAGTTATGATGGACTCTGCACTGTCTTGGCGCCCTCAGGTTCAGGCTATTTGTAAGAAGGTTTACTCCTGTTTTCACTCCCTTCGTAAATTTAAGTGTTTTCTTCCTTCTTACGTTCGACGCAACCTCTGTTATTCGCTCATTTTTCCACATCTTGATTATGCGGATACGGTTTGTACTGACCTGTCGATATCCTTATGTAATAAACTCCAGAGACCACAAAATAATTGCATACGTTTTATATTCGATCTTGGAAATTATTCTCATATTACTCCTTACCGCAATAACTTACATTTGCTTACGTACGTAAACCGTCGGTCCTTCCGTGTGTTAACAAGTCTCTATATGATTATTCATAACCAAAGTCCACAATACTTGTTTAGTAATTTTAAATTCCTATCGTCACACGAGCGTCCCACTCGTTAACAATCAGACTTAATACTTCTATTCCCAATACATCATACGATTATATACACCATGGGTCGTTTACGTTGTGCGCCATATCCCTCTGGAATGGTCTCCCCATGGATATTAGAAACGCTCCAACAATGTCATCTTTCAAGACTTGTCTTACACATTTCCTCTTCTCCCATCAAATTGCGATATTATAACAATTTACTTCCTTTTCTTCTGAGCTTCTTCTATTCTACTTTCTTTCCTATACTCCTTATTCACCTTCTTTCTCTTCTGCTTTGTTACTGTGTGAATTTCTTAAAGTTTTCTTTTTTCCTTTTTGTTGTCTTGTCATTTATTGTTTTGCCGCATTAGTTAATTAATTACTATTCTGTACATCTGGTGGTATCATTGTAATTTAGTTTAGACTGGGTCGATTGGAAAATATCGTCTGTGGCGATAAATCGTTCCGTTTGTCAAAATTGAAAGTTGAGTTTATAAGTAATTAAGTAATTGTAATTTTTTTTTACTATTATTAGCTATTTTACTGATAATTATAACAATGTACATTTTTTTCCCTTTCTACTTGTTTTTCTCTCTTTTTTTGACAATAAAGATTTATTTGAATTTTGAATTTGAATAAAGCACCTAACTAAATAATCACAAATTTCCATCTTGATCTATATGATTTTTATATTTTGAATGACAAGAACATTTTTCTAGTTCTGAGTGCTTGAACTGCTATTGAATAGCTTCAAACTTGATCATACCTATTAAATGAACTGATAAGTTTCTGTTACCTGTTTACTTCTCTCCATTTGTTGAGGTTGATCCCCTTAAGCACATCCTTACACCCCAAAGTTTAAAACAAACAGCAAATCAATGTTTCTATGATTATTCACTTTTCTAAATCTTAATATAAGAGTAATCGTTTATGCTGCAGATGTTTCAGCTTCCAATGAGTTAAATCTTAGTAATTTGGATATGGAAAGATGTTGTCTCTTCTATTTTATGGTTATTTATAATTTATATATTGTATTGGGACGACTATAACATTGAACCTCATTGAATTTCAAAAATATTTTTGAAAAGTCTGTTTTGTTTTGGTTAAATTTAAATATTTCTAAAAATTTGATTTGATCGAAAATGTTAACGAAATGATGATCACTTATCAATTAAACTACAAGGTTATTAATGATGGTGTCCATTTTGAAATATCATATTTAGTTCTTGAGTATGAATGCATTCAAAATTTCTGCTAAAGTTTAGTTATTTTTTGAGCAACTTTAAACACTTCTAAAAAACCAGTTTTATAGAAAACGATCATTAAATAATCATCAATTAGCGAATAAACTATCTACTTTTCAACGACAGTGTCAATTTTTAAATATCACTATTAGTATTTGAGATAAAACTTTTTAAATACATTAGAAATTTTTGCTAATTTTTAATTCCCTTTTCATAAATTTACAATAATTCTGAAAATTCAATTTATCACAATAATCACCAATTATTAATTACAGTATGCGGTTATCAATAATGAAGTCCACTTTGTATGTTTAATAAAATCTCTAATATCATCTTCACTTCTTGAGTGCATTCAACATTTGTGATAAAATTTAGTTATTTTTCGAATAACTCAAACGTTTTGCTTTACGCATTTCTGAAGAATCGATTTCTAGGAAAATGACCATGAAATTATCACCAATTATCAATAAAACTATTTCCTTTTCAATGATAGTGTTCATTTTGCATTATCACTTTTCGTTCTTGAGATATAACTTTTGAAATATCTGGTGATTTTATAACGCATCTTCGATTCGAAGATTAAATTTTTCCGAAAAAGTCGATTTTTGAGAAAATGTTAATAAAATGATAATTAGTCATCATTTAAAGCCTAATCAATGATGTTGTCCACTTTGAAATATCATTCTTATTTCTTAAGATACAATTCATCGAATGCATTTCAAATTTCTGGTGACTCGAAATTCCCGATCAATTAATTTTTGTTCGATTTCGAAGATACGGATCTAAACCGACCAGTAAATTGAAAAGATGTCACCTTCAAACCACTTTGTGCTGCAAATTTCTGCAATATGCAGAAATTTTCATACAAAAGTTGAGTATTTTAAGAAGAAATAAATTTATTTGTTTGTACGATCCATTTATCATAAGACATATTGCGTAATTTATTAAACAAGTTTTCTTTTAAGATATGTAGTACCTTTAGTTCCAAAAGAATTTACAACAATCTAGAACTAAATAAGAATGAGAAATAGAACTAATACTAAAATTAGAATTAACACAACATCTTTAGGTTGCTTAATGAATGTAAATCAATTAAGAAATACTAAATGCGTTGTTTTTCAGCAAATGCAAAAATTTTGATGGTGGGACATAATAATGGTGACCAAAATAGTTCTAATACACTAAAAATGTCTTAATTATAAAAATATTTAAAAAATAAATAAAAAATATAAATAAAAAATGGGATACTTAATCAAAGTCAAAAGATTGAGAATAATTGGTTTTCGTGTTTCTGAGAGAGTGTCAAAGAGTCAAAAGCTAGAAAATGATAGCTGGGTGCGTGTAAATACTGCTAATTGGTTAGATACATCTTCAGATTATTTAATGTATGCAAAATAATTATTAACACAAAATAGAACGTTTCCAGAAAATACAAAAATTATTATGCAATATTCAATTATAATATTCAAATTATACAGGATGATTCAAAAAATCGCTGACAGAATTCTAGGGCAGATCAGATATGAAAAATTAAGCTGAGGTTTTGAAATTAAGTGGTGAAATTAGGGTGTTGCTACATTTGCGTGGAGGAGATATCGCGGTAGATGCTGCCTACAGACAGAGTAATATACAGTTTTGGCACTAACTTAGGGCCACTTTTACCACCTTTTGACAAGTTTATCTAATAGTTAAAAGCCGGCTCATAGCTTATCAGAGCGCTCAAAATCGAAGTATAAAGACGCACAGCTGAACCGAAACCTTCTATTACTAGTTGGTTCTAGTTTAAGACTAAAACAAACAAGTAGACAACTAAGAAATAGAACTCTACACCTAGAACCAAAAATATTAAAATGAAATGATATAAACGATAGAACGAAAATTCGTTTTGACCGAGTTGAACCATAACATGGCGCACTGCATTGAATTCTTGCGGCATAAACATTCTTCTAAGGCATCATTCAATGAAATATCTCAATTTTTGCAACAATTATTAAAAGGAGTGTTGTCGAATTCAATTATTCTAATTTTAAGCATTAACCAACTAGTTAGTTTATTAATCTTGTATGTATTAGATAGTCACAAGGCATATTCCGTTGAAATCTTTATTAATCAAGCTTTCTTTTAAGATATCATACATAAAAATATCTCAGTTTATGCAAACGATATAAAAGGTAGAATGTAATCTTGGGTTTGAGAGATTGAAACTGTCTCAATTTCATTCGAAATTCTCGATCAATTAATTTTTGTTCGATTTCTTGAAAAACGTTAACGTCCTCTTTGAAATATCGTTTTGTTTTTGAGATACAACTTTTCAAATACTCAAGAAATATGAAACTTTTCTCGACCAATCTTAAATGTTTCTGAAAAATTTATTTTTTTAGTATAAGATCATGAAATTATCACGAATTATCAGCTAAACCATCTGTTTTTCAATTATAGTGTTCTTCTTCGTTTAAAGTTCTTGAATATCATTAAGAGTTCTTGAGATATGATCTTTGGAATGCATTCAATAATTTTCTAAAAGAAATTTTAGCTTTATCTCAATCAACTAATTTCAGATTTCTGAAAAATATATTTCATGAGGAATTTTCGTAACATTATCACCAATGATCAGTTAAATTATCTACTTATCAATGATAATGTTCGCTTGAGATATAAGCTTTTCTGAAAAATTTATTTCTTGGAAAACGATTCTGAAATTTGTAGTCAACAGCCACGAAAGTCAAATTAAAATAATTTGCAACTGCAAAAAGACTGCAAAAAATTTATCATCACATTTCATTTTGCAATTTAAACACTTATTTTGTTAAAGAGCAAAAACTCTAACAAATACTCTACTTTGACGTTACTATGAATAGTAAATGCATTGGATAAACGGTATTGAAACGAATACATCAAAGTTGCAATTGTAGGTTATTAGGGATGTAATAAGTTTTATTATGTAAAATCGTGTAATTTGTGTAAATCACCATATGTTTCTAAATTGGAATGGTTTTCTCAATTGAGTCAACACAACTTTAAAAATCGATTTATTTCAGTATTTGTTTTTGAAAATCTGTGAAAATTCGAGCTGTGTAGACATCAAAAATACGAGAGGCGAGACGGTCGTAGGATTTAGCAGGGAACCCCGGGGGTGCCACTGACCACCCCATCAATTCACCTACCCTATTTCCTCCCAAAGGGCGTGAAAACAGAGGCCCCGAACCGAGCGTAAGCGGCAATTTTCAGCACGTGGCGTATAATTCACAGCCACTACTGACTTGTGAACACGGATATTGAAATGCCACTTAAACTTTAAATCAAATCGTAACGTGATTCACGACCGGCTCCGGCTCGGTACAAAAGAGACAGTTATTGATATAAACCTAAGTTACTATTAGTTTCGGTAAAGTGCGGAATTACACCGGGGAGCGAGTACCTACCCAGACCCCGGTTAAATGGTTAAATGGTGAAAGGGTGTTGAACTGCCCTTCCTTTTCGGTTATTAAAATAATCATCGTGGACGTCTCATTTTGAATTCCGCGACGGTACGTCGACGATGGCCGTGTCTTTCTTCGACGAAATTGAGCGGAATTCACGACGGAATGTGAAATGGAATTATTTCTTTTTCGACGACGTCGACACCAATTTCTGGAGTTAGCTAAAATGACTATAACTTTTTATAGGGGGAGTAATTTACTTCGAAAATATGATCTTATTTTAAACGGGAATTGAACCTAAGGTGTTGATACCGAAGTAAGGCGACTTGAACGTTTTAAGATTACTATAAAATATACATGTAAATCGAACAGGGGGAGACTACTTAATAAATAATTGGTTCTATTGGCAATAAAGTTTTTCCGCGACTCCTTTCGCAGCAATCTCCCGCGTCAAACCAGTTCATGCATATGCAATTGAACGACCAGACTCCAAATGGGGAGTGCTCAACTTTTGCCGCCAATTAACTCAATCAAAATAGAACTTGTAAAGTTTATTTTTTATGTTTCGAAAATTATATTTATTTTAATTAAGGGAATTCTTGGTATGATTTTAACTTGCTTTTAACTGATTAAAAATTTATTGAAATGATGCACCTCAAAGATGAAAGCTGAAAGTTTAAATTGAAATGTTTTCCAAGATTATAACTTTTTAGGAAGATTTGAAATTGTTCGAAAGAAGAAATAAAAATTACCGAATTCGCATAGTTGCATCTAAAGAACTAAATATGATGTTTCAAGATGGACACCATTATTGATAAGCACATTGTTTAGTTGATGAGGTGTTTCTTTCAATAAGTTTCTCCAAGAAGTTGATCTTGCAGAAATATTTAAAGTTAATCGATGAAACGTTATAAATTCAAAAAATATTTCGAAGGTAACATCTCAAGAGCGAGAAGTGATATTTAAAAGTGAACGCTATCATTGATAAGTAAATAGTTTAATTGGTGATTGGTAATAATCTCATGATCATTTTCCAAATAATCGATTTTTGAGAAATATTTAAAGTTAATTGAAAAAAACGTATATCTCTAATTTATAACCTATCTCTATCCAGAAAATGTAATTGGAGGGCAAAACCAAATTTTAGGAATCAAAATTAAATACAACCACAACAAAATTGTGGTTGTATTACAGGCATGGTACTAAACTAGCAAACTTAAAACACTCTGGCTATCACTGGATACGCCAATGATCAAAAAAACTTAAATTTTGTGAAAAATATAAGCCGAGATATAGAAACTACAACAAATGTTCAAATTGGGCATGATTTGCATCTATACAATTTTGAAGGTGATGTCCAAAGCTTTCCACACTACTCGAAAGAATATGAGCAAAGATTTGTTGTATAAGTTTATTCCCTCCCATAACTGACTAATTGTAAAATTATTATTAGTATTTCTCATAATTTGTGAAACTATATATTTTTTGACATTCAATATATGCAAATGGGAAGACAAAGCTCAATACTACATTAAACTTAATAGAAAATGGTAACTCCTGGAATCAGTGTCAAGTCAGCTTGCCTCTAGCTGACTTGACACTGATAAAAGGATTCTGGAAAAAAAGGCAAGTCTCTCGAAAGAATTTTAAGTCTTCTGGAAGTATTTCAAGTCTTTTGGAAACAGTATTAAGTCAGCTAGAAGCAGTATCAAGTTTTCTGGAAGTATTTCAAATTTTCTGGAAACAATATTAAATTTCCTAGAGGCATTTCAATTCCTTTAGAAACATTTCAAGTTTTCCGGAAGCAGTATCAATTCTTCTAGAAACATTTCAAGTCTTATGGAAGCTTTTCAAGTCTTCTGAGAGAATTTCACGTCCTCTGGAAGCATTTCAAATCTTCTGAAAATATTTAAAGTCTTTTGAAATCTGTGTCAAGTGAGATAGAGATAAAAGCAATAACAAGTTTCTTAGAAGTATTTCAAGTCCTCTGACAAGATTTCAAGTCTTCTGGAAGCAGAATCAAGTTTTTTAGAGGCATTTCAAGTCTTCTGGAAGCAATACTAAGTCAAACAGGGTTGCCATTTTTTAAATATAACTGTAGAGGAATAAATAGCCATTCTCTGATATCCTTCTAATCATTTTCTGAGAACAGGGAAGCACGCCAGCATTTTATCGTTCTTATCAATGTCACCCATTTCGGTATTATACTTTACGATGCATAAATACTAGACTAGATTTAATGATATAAAACTAGAACTAACATTAAACCTAGAAGTAAAAAGTTTTGAGTTTAGTTTTAAGTTGCAGGAAATCACCTGAAATTTCTTCTCTTTACAGTGTGTTCTTTTTCTATTATTTTTTTGACATACCTATTTGTCTCTTCTACTATAATACTTAAAAATTCTTTAGTAAGAACTTGTTGTAACACTTTCAAAGACGTAGGATTATTGTTCAATGTCGGTAGGCATGTAGGATTGATACCACTTAGTTTAAAAAATTGTTTTATATCAAAACATTTTAATTTCTCTTCCAAATTTAATCTTCTTGGTTTGCTTCATCGGAGGATTCGTTATCTTGATTACTTGATAAAAGTCTTGTACATTAAATGAGATAATAGTCTCGTACATTAAATGATTACATATTGCCAGTAGGTGGCGAATGGGTAATATGTCACAACCACTATCGCTATCATATTCAATATCCAATTCACTGACATTACTAATAAATTCACTATCATAAACTAATGCTTAATATAAATGTAAATATGTTGAACAAAATTTATTTACGATTTTTAACTGTTACCAATCGTGGCAGGAAATTGGTGCAACGTGTGCGCATACTACTAAAAGAAATTGTTAAATTCTAATGACGAGTCAGAGACATCATCTGTAACGTATGTATCAATATTTGTAACATCTGTACCAAATGTGTCTAAGGGGTTAACCACATGTACTAGAGTGAATATGATGACAATTCTTGTAAAAAAATTGGCCATAGACATAAAAGAGCAAAGATATAGCCCATCAATGTTAGAAAATTTAACTAACCCAACCCAACACAACTAAATTCAGCAGAAAACATCAAAAAAAGTACTTAAAATAGTTAATTCAACAACATTTGGGGCGACCGACGTCTTCGAAGTTTACCGAGATTAATTCTTATATCATGAATATTACTTAGGATAAAAAAATCTCAAGCGCTGCTATCATTTCTTTTCATTTTTCCTGTCTATACGTGTGTTAGGTAAAATTTCTTTCCATCTGTTTTCATTTAAAAAAATCTCGTCCGACTGAAAGGTGGCTTTGCACTAAAAAGAACTCCCAGCTGGATAGACTTTGTTTCATTGCCCGAATGTTACCATTAGCAAATTTATGGAAGTTGTTCTATTTAAATTTTATGAAAGAAGTATCTGGGCCGATTTCAAAGACGTCGGCCATCTATTCCCAAGTATCGTATATGTAGGGTGGCCGACATCTTCAAAGTCAGTCGAGAATACTTTTCATATCAAGAACAATATTTGGAGCGGACGATTTTGAAGACATAGAATTTTTGTAATTCTGATTTTATTAAATTAAGGCACGATTTATTTCTGGTTTGGGTCCATAATTCTCTTAAGATAATTCTCATAATCCTAACATTCTTTAGAATGTTAGAGAAGGGAGGATTTAGCCTGTTAAATAGAGGAAACTCTTCTGAAATAGAGGAGAGTTGGCAACCCTATTTGAGTACCTGATGACAATACTTTACTTTAAGGTAATAAAAATCAAAAAGGCAAGTCTTTCGAAATTTTAAGTCTTCTGGAAGTATTTCAAGTCCTTTGGAAGCAGTATTAAGACAGCTAGAAGCAGTATCAAGTTTTCTGGAAGCATTTAAAATGTTCTGGAAGCAATATTAAATTTCCTAGAAGCATTTCAAGTCTTTTGGAAACATTTCAAGTCTCTTGGAAGCAGTTTCTAGTCATCTAGAAGCAGTATCAAGCCCTCTGGAAACAGTATTGAGTCTTCTGGTAGCAATATCAACTCTGCTAGAGGCATTTCAAGTTTTATGGAAACATTTTAAGTCTTTTGGAATCATTTTAAGTTTTCTAGTAGTATTTTAAGTCTCATGGAAGCAGTTTCTAGTCATCTAGAAGCAGTATCAAGCCCTCTGGAAACAGTATCAAGTTTTCTGGTAGCAATATCAACTCTGCTAGAAGCATTTCAAGTTTTCTGAAGGCATTTGAAGTCTTTTGGAATCATTTTAAGTTTTGTAGAAATATTTCAAGTCTCTTGGAAGCAGTTTCTAGTCATCTAGAAAAAGAACCAAGCCCTCTGGAAACATTATGAAGTCTTCTGACAGCAATATCAACTCTGTTAGAGGCATTTCAAGCTTTCTGAAAGCATTTTAAGTCTTTTGGAATCATTTCAAGTTTTCTGGAAGTATTTAAAGCTTCTTGGAAGCAGTATCTAGTTATCTAGAAGCAGTATCAAGCCCACTGGAAACAGTATGTAGTCTTCTAGCAGCAATATCAACTCTCCTAGAGGCATTTCACGTTTTCAGGAAGCATTTTAAGTCTTTTGGAAGCATTTCAAGACTTTTGGAAGCAATTCAAATCTTCTGGAAACAGTGTCAAATATCCTAGAAACACTTCAAATCTTATGGAATTAATTCATGTTCTGGAATCATTTCAAGTTTTCTGGAAGTATTTCAAGTCTCTGGGAATCAGTTTCTAGTTATCTAGAAGAAGTATTAAACCTTTTGGAAATAGTATCAAGTCTTCTGGCAGCAATATCAACTCTACTAGAGACATTTCAAGCTTTCTGAAAGCATTTTAAGTCTTTTGGAATCATTTCAAGTTTTCTGGAAGTATTTAAAGCCTCTTGGAAGCAGTTTCTAGTTATCTAGAAACAATATTAAGCCCTCTGGAAACAGTATCTAGTCTTCTAGCAGCAATATCAACTCTCTTAGAGGCATTTACGTTGTCAGGAAGCATTTTAAGTCTTTTGGAAGCATTTCAAGACTTTTGGAAGCAATTCAAATCTTCTGGAAACAGTATCAAATCTCCTAGAAACACTTCAAATCTTATGGAATTAATTCATATGTTCTGAAATCATTTCAAGTTTTCTGGAAGTATTTCAAGTCTCTTGGAAACAGTTTCTAGTTATCTAGAAGCAGTATCAAGCCTTATGTAAACAGTGTCTAGTCTCCTAGCAGCAATGTCAACTTTCCTAGAAGCATTTCAAGTTTTCTGGAAGCATTTTAAGTCTTTTGGAAGCATTTCAAGTCTTTTGAAAGCAATTCAAATCTTCTGGAAACGGTATCAAATCTCCTAGAAATACTTCAAATCCTATGGAATTACTTGATATGTTCTGGGATCAGTTCAAGTTTTCTGAAAGCATTTCAAGTCTCTTGGAAGCAGTTTCTAGTCATCTAGAAGTAGTATCAAGCCCGGTGGAAACAGTATCAAGTCTTCTGGCAGCAATATCAACTCTGCTAGAGGCATTTCAAACATTCTGAAAGCATTTTAAGTCTTTTGGAATTATTTCAAGCTTTCTGGAAGTATTTAAAGTCTCTTGGAAGCAGTTTCTAGCCATCTACAAGCAGTAGCAAGCCCTCTGGAAACAGTATCAAGTCTTCTAGCAGCAATATCAACTCTTCTAGAGGCATTTCAAGCTTTCTGGAAGCATTTTAAGACTTTTGGCAGCATTTCAAGTGTTCTGAAAGAGTCTAAAACTCTCTTTCAGAATTTTAATAAAAAATCATAATTCGGAGATTTAAGAATTTGGAGAAACAATCTTTGGCACATTAAATACCAATTAAATTTGTTAAAGAGTTTTCCTTCTATATGTCTTATTTTTATATTAAAAAAGAGAGTATATGTTAAGAGAATTTAATGAATATTTATATCATTGTAAAGAGAATGGTATGTCAATAACAATAGAAAACGATATCAGCCAAAGAGACCAATTCGCACATTTAAATTCCATCTGTAAGGTTTCAATCGATTATGGAGCATAGGCATACACCTTATCTTTCACGTGGTCCGAAAGAAAGAAGTTTAAGGGTGTTAAATTACAGGATCTCGAAAGCCAATTGTGATCATCTCTTCGAGAAATAACACGGCCAGAAAACTTTTCTTTTGTGGCACGTAGCGCCATCTTCAAAAATATATCTTCCACTTCTGGCCATAAAAAATCATTAATCATAGCTCGATAGCGCAATCCATTTACCATAACAGTTGCACCAGCCTCATTTTTAAATAAGTAGAGTCCAATCACACCACAATCTCAAAAACCGCGCTAAATAATGACACGTTAAGAAAGGAGAGGCTTTTCAACAAGCATTCTTGGATTTTTCGAGCCCCAAATGCGGCAATTCTGCTTATTCATGTAGTTTCGATGAAAATTCGGATCATTTGGATGCATTTCAAGGACCCAATCAGCTAAAATACTACGTTGCTGATGATCGCCCAGCTTAAGTTCTTGTGTTAACTTAAGTCTTTATCCAAAATACGATATCATGTCTTTTGTGGAATCTCTAATTCCAAAGATCGCCGAGGAATCGACAAACATGGTTTCTATTCTTCATATCATAAGTTGTTCCAACAGCCCAAACTTTTTAACAAGTGTACTATTGCTGCCCAAAAAGGTGCTTCAAGAAGACCTAAGTGCTTTAGTTTTGCAAACTGTGACTGCAAAACTTTTACCATTTCTGTCGTGAATTTTAACAATTCCAATTCGTTGTTAAAACGTGTATCGTTGCATTTTTAATAATAGCTGAAAGCTTCAAAAGTGACAACTACCCAGATAGCGGGCTATTCAAAATGAAACTTCTTATTAACAAACCCTTTACAAATTGCTTCTTATTTTATTCCGTTACCTTAATTAGTTCTTTGAAAATTACTTGATTTTTATCCAACGCATACAATTAGGTCTGCAGAATTTTGAGTAAAAATCATAACTCGAAGGTTAAAAGTTTTGGATACATTCTTCGGTACATTCAATACTAAACAAATTTGCTTCAAATTATTTCATGGTATATCTTAATTAGCGCTTGTGATGGAAGATTGCTTTATTTTCACCAACTACATGTAATAACATTTTTGCTCATTTGTGGATACAGGATAATAATCCTTCTTAACGATGAACAACCCAAATCATATGGTTGTATAAAAAAATAGGTTTTCTGAAAATATTTAATCAACAACTATCGAAGGCAGTCATCCATCACAAACAGTGGCGTATCCAGAAAACGTCTTTTTTCTCTAACTACTCGTTATTTTATACAATATCCTACATTATTGAGAAACACATAGAAATGTGCAACCTCATTCGCAAAGAGTCTATTAATTTTATTGTGAGCATAATCAATTAAGAGAAATCGATATGTTACTTTAAGTACATCAAGGCGATGTACTCAAATTTATCATCAAAATCATCAGTGACAAAATTGATTAATTAATTTTCGAATTGTAGGTATTGAACGAATGTACACAATACCTAAAATAGGTTTGAGGAAGTTCGAAATGAAAATCTCTCGTAGCTTTCAAGTTGAAACGATCCGAAACGGGCATTGTTGAAAATTTTCGCCCGGGAGCCAAGGCCGCGCCATGAATTTATAACGAATCAATTTGCAGGAGGCGCGGGGAGATCGTTCGGAGAGCAGAGAAACGGGGGGTCCTGAAAGCAAAACTTACGGCACCGGTTAATGAAAATGCTAAATACTTTAAGAGAGCGCCGTTTCCATCGCTTATTCAAGTTTCTATTGGGATAAAGTGTTATTAAAACGACGCTTCACCCGTTCTGCAACTTACCAGTTTTCCCTTTTCTTTACAATTTAATTCTTCTTTCCGCAATGAAAGAGTCAGCCAAGTTTATGTAACAAATTTCAAATAAAGTTAAGTACAATTTTCGGGAATTTTACCTTCCAATAAAGTAAACAGCCCGGAGCGTCTCGTGTTGTCTACTATTTGAGCCCCCCCAAGCAATTTTCTACATCCCCCAGCAGGACAGCAAGCAAATGACGGCTGAAAATTGGTAAGATCAAAGGGCTACAGCCGCTTTGACCGTGGCCCGAAGGTAACCAAAGGCCAACACTATGAAACGACCAAAATCGTATGCAGGGGTGATTTTGATCAAAAACAATTCACAAAAAAAAAATAAATCTTTAAATATACATCGTTTGAGAAGAGTGTCTATATTTGGATAGTCTTAAAAACCGGAAGTTTCGGTTCGAATGCCAAAGCGGTCATAAAAGTCTAAAAGTAAATTTCCACGACAATTACTTTTACGGTGTTTGGGACTATATAATTCAGTTAAGTAATTTATGCGCCCATATTTTAAGTGGCGTTAATTGCCGTTCGAGCAGAGTGCGTGTCGAATTTTCATGCAGAATTTCCATAAAACTCAAATGAATCATCGAAGGGTATACGGAGCGTTATCATGCGAAAAATATGTAGATGATTTTTAGAGTGAATGTGAGGGCGATAATCACGATAATTTCATAATATACTTCGGAGAAGTAAAAGATAAAGTACATAATACCTTATTTAATTAATGTTTCAAGTTAACAGTTTATTTTTCAAAAATATTTCGAAAAGTCGTCATAACTTTTTTCATATTGAAAGCTCATGGATGGCTTATTTTTGAAAATCATTAGAAATGACTTAGATATCAGATTGAAGATTGAACCTTCCTCTTTAAAATGATATATAACTCGTTATTTTAATTTCAAATTAATTCTACCTAAGAAATATTAAAGGATGATGTATTTTTCACACATTAGTAAAATCACGAAAAAAAAATTATAAAATTTGAAAGATCCTGGATGCTATATTTTTAAAAATGAAGAAATGACTTGCAAACCAAATTGAAGGGTGAACCTTCCTCTTTAAAATGATGTATAAGTCGCTGTTTCAATTTGAAATCAATTCCACCTAAGAAATTTTAAAGGATGATGTGTTTTTGACACTTTTTTGACACCCACAAGATCGTGGGGGTCTAGTTTTTGAAAATGCAGAAATGACTTATATATTAAATTGAAGATTTATCCTCCCTATTTCAAATCATGTATAAATCGTTGTTTCAGTTCGCAATCAGTTCCTCCTAAGAAATGTTAAAGAATTATGTGTTTTAGTAGAATCGCGAGCAAGTGTTAAAATTTGAAAAATCCTGGATACCATATTTTTGAAAATGAAGAAGTGACTTGTATACCAAATTGAAAGGTGAACCTTCCTCTTTAAAATGATGTATAAGTCATTGTTTCAATTTAAAATTAATTCCACCTAAGAAATGTTAAAGGATGATGTGTTTTTCACACTTTAATAGAATCACGAAAAAAATGATAAAATTTGAAAGATCGTGTTGGTCTTATTTTTGAAAATGAAGAAATTACTTATGTATTAAATTGAAGATTAATTCCTCCTCTTTCAAATAATGTATAAATCATTGTTTAAATTTGAAACCAATTCAACCTAAGAAATATTAAAGGATGGTGTGTTTTTGACACTTTAGTAGAATCACGAAAATGTGATAAAATTCGAAAGATCCTGGATGCTTTAGTTTTGAAAATGAAGAAATGACTTGCACACCAAATTGAAGGGTGAACCTTCCTCTTTCAAATAATGTATAAATCGTTGTTTCAGTTTGCAATCACTTCCTCCTAAGAAATGTTAAAGAATTATGTGTTTTAGTAGAATCGCGAGCAAGTGTTAAAATTTGAAAAATCCTGGATGCCATATTTTTGAAAATGAAGAAGTGACTTGTATACCAAATTGAAAGGTGAACCTTCCTCTTTAAAATGATGTATAAGTCATTGTTTCAATTTAAAATTAATTCCACCTAAGAAATGTTAAAGGATGATGTGTTTTTCACACTTTAATAGAATCACGAAAAAAAATGATAAAATTTGAAAGATCGTGTTGGTCTTATTTTTGAAAATGAAGAAATTGCTTATATATTAAATTGAAGATTGATTCCTCCTCTTTCAAATAATGTATAAATCGTTGTTTCAGTTTGCAATCAGTTCCTCCTCAGAAATGTTAAAGAATTATGTGTTTTAGTAGAATCGCGAGCAAGTGTTAAAATTTGAAAAATCCTGGATGCAATATTTTTGAAAATGAAGAAGTGACTTGTATACCAAATTGAAAGGTGAACCTTCCTCTTTAAAATGATGTATAAGTCATTGTTTCAATTTAAAATTAATTCCACCTAAGAAATGTTAAAGGATGATGTGTTTTTCACATTTTAATAGAATCACGAAAAAAAAATGATAAAATTTGAAAGATCGTGTTGGTCTTATTTTTGAAAATGAAGAAATTATGTATTAAATTGAAGATTGATTCCTCCTCTTTCAAATAATGTATAAATCGTTGTTTAAATTTGAAACCAATTCAACCTAAGAAATATTAAAGGATGATGTGTTTTTAACACTTTAGTAGAATCACGAAAATGTGATAAAATTTGAAAGATCCTGGATGCTTTAGTTTTGAAAATGAAGAAATGACTTGCACACCAAATTGAAGGGTGAACCTTCCTCTTTAAAATGATGTATAAGTCGTTGTTTCAGTTTGCAATCAGTTCCTCCTAAGAAATGGTAAAGAATTATGTGTTTTAGTAGAATCGGGAGCAAGTGTTAAAATTTGAAAAATCCTGGATGCAATATTTTTGAAAATGAAGAAGTGACTTGTATACCAAATTGAAAGGTGAACCTTCCTCTTTAAAATGATGTATAAGTCATTGTTTCAATTTAAAATTAATTCCACCAAAGAAATGTTAAAGGATGATGTGTTTTTCACACTTTAATAGAGTCACGAAAAAAAATGATAAAATTTGAAAGATCGTGTTGGTCTTATTTTTGAAAATGAAGAAATTACTTATGTATTAAATTGAAGATTGATTCCCCCTTTTTCAAATAATGTATAAATCGTTGTATAAATTTGAAACCAATTCAACCTAAGAAATATTCAAGGATGATGTGTTTAGACACTTTAGTAGAATCACGAAAATGTGATAAAATTTGAAAGATCCTGGATGCTTTAGTTTTTGAAAATGAAGAAATGACTTGCAACCAAATTGAAGGGTAAACCTTCCTCTTTAAAATGATGTATAAGTCGTTGCTTCAATTTAAAATCAGTTCCTCCTAAGTAATGGTAAAGAATTATGTGTTTTAGTAGAATCGGGAGCAAGTGTTAAAATTTGAAAAATCCTGGATGCCATATTTTTGAAAATGAAGAAGTGACTTGTATACCAAATTGAAAGGTGAACCTTCCTCTTTAAAATGATGTATAAGTCATTGTTTCAATTTAAAATTAATTCCACCTAAGAAATGTTAAAGGATGATGTGTTTTTCACACTTTAATAGAATCACGAAAAAAAAATGATAAAATTTGAAAGATCGTGTTGGTCTTATTTTTGAAAATGAAGAAATTATGTATTAAATTGAAGATTGATTCCTCCTCTTTCAAATAATGTATAAATCGTTGTTTAAATTTGAAACCAATTCAACCTAAGAAATATTAAAGGATGATGTGTTTTTGACACTTTAGTAGAATCACGAAAATGTGATAAAATTTGAAAGATCCTGGATGCTTTAGTTTTGAAAATGAAGAAATGACTTGCACACCAAATTGAAGGGTGAACCTTCCTCTTTAAAATGATGTATAAGTCGTTGTTTCAGTTTGCAATCAGTTCCTCCTAAGAAATGTTAAAGAATTATGTGTTTTAGTAGAATCGCGAGCAAGTGTTAAAATTTGAAAAATCCTGGATGCAATATTTTTGAAAATGAAGAAGTGACTTGTATACCAAATTGAAAGGTGAACCTTCCTCTTTAAAATGATGTATAAGTCATTGTTTCAATTTAAAATTAATTCCACCTAAGAAATGTTAAAGGATGATGTGTTTTTCACACTTTAATAGAATCACGAAAAGAAATGATAAAATTTGAAAGATCGTGTTGGTCTTATTTTTGAAAATGAACAAATTACTTATGTATTAAATTGAAGATTGATTCCTCCTTTTTCAAATAGTGTATAAATCGTTGTTTAAATTTGAAACCAATTCAACCTAAGAAATATTCAAGGATGATGTGTTTTAGTAGAATCGCGAGCAAGTGTTAAAATTTGAAAAATCCTGGATGCAATATTTTTGAAAATGAAGAAGTGACTTGTATACCAAATTGAAAGGTGAACCTTCCTCTTTAAAATGATGTATAAGTCATTGTTTCAATTTAAAATTAATTCCACCTAAGAAATGTTAAAGGATGATGTGTTTTTCACATTTTAATAGAATCACGAAAAAAAAATGATAAAATTTGAAAGATCGTGTTGGTCTTATTTTTGAAAATGAAGAAATTATGTATTAAATTGAAGATTGATTCCTCCTCTTTCAAATAATGTATAAATCGTTGTTTAAATTTGAAACCAATTCAACCTAAGAAATATTAAAGGATGATGTGTTTTTAACACTTTAGTAGAATCACGAAAATGTGATAAAATTTGAAAGATCCTGGATGCTTTAGTTTTGAAAATGAAGAAATGACTTGCACACCAAATTGAAGGGTGAACCTTCCTCTTTAAAATGATGTATAAGTCGTTGTTTCAGTTTGCAATCAGTTCCTCCTAAGAAATGGTAAAGAATTATGTGTTTTAGTAGAATCGGGAGCAAGTGTTAAAATTTGAAAAATCCTGGATGCAATATTTTTGAAAATGAAGAAGTGACTTGTATACCAAATTGAAAGGTGAACCTTCCTCTTTAAAATGATGTATAAGTCATTGTTTCAATTTAAAATTAATTCCACCAAAGAAATGTTAAAGGATGATGTGTTTTTCACACTTTAATAGAGTCACGAAAAAAAATGATAAAATTTGAAAGATCGTGTTGGTCTTATTTTTGAAAATGAAGAAATTACTTATGTATTAAATTGAAGATTGATTCCCCCTTTTTCAAATAATGTATAAATCGTTGTATAAATTTGAAACCAATTCAACCTAAGAAATATTCAAGGATGATGTGTTTAGACACTTTAGTAGAATCACGAAAATGTGATAAAATTTGAAAGATCCTGGATGCTTTAGTTTTTGAAAATGAAGAAATGACTTGCAACCAAATTGAAGGGTAAACCTTCCTCTTTAAAATGATGTATAAGTCGTTGCTTCAATTTAAAATCAGTTCCTCCTAAGTAATGGTAAAGAATTATGTGTTTTAGTAGAATCGGGAGCAAGTGTTAAAATTTGAAAAATCCTGGATGCCATATTTTTGAAAATGAAGAAGTGACTTGTATACCAAATTGAAAGGTGAACCTTCCTCTTTAAAATGATGTATAAGTCATTGTTTCAATTTAAAATTAATTCCACCTAAGAAATGTTAAAGGATGATGTGTTTTTCACACTTTAATAGAATCACGAAAAAAAAATGATAAAATTTGAAAGATCGTGTTGGTCTTATTTTTGAAAATGAAGAAATTATGTATTAAATTGAAGATTGATTCCTCCTCTTTCAAATAATGTATAAATCGTTGTTTAAATTTGAAACCAATTCAACCTAAGAAATATTAAAGGATGATGTGTTTTTGACACTTTAGTAGAATCACGAAAATGTGATAAAATTTGAAAGATCCTGGATGCTTTAGTTTTGAAAATGAAGAAATGACTTGCACACCAAATTGAAGGGTGAACCTTCCTCTTTAAAATGATGTATAAGTCGTTGTTTCAGTTTGCAATCAGTTCCTCCTAAGAAATGTTAAAGAATTATGTGTTTTAGTAGAATCGCGAGCAAGTGTTAAAATTTGAAAAATCCTGGATGCAATATTTTTGAAAATGAAGAAGTGACTTGTATACCAAATTGAAAGGTGAACCTTCCTCTTTAAAATGATGTATAAGTCATTGTTTCAATTTAAAATTAATTCCACCTAAGAAATGTTAAAGGATGATGTGTTTTTCACACTTTAATAGAATCACGAAAAGAAATGATAAAATTTGAAAGATCGTGTTGGTCTTATTTTTGAAAATGAACAAATTACTTATGTATTAAATTGAAGATTGATTCCTCCTTTTTCAAATAGTGTATAAATCGTTGTTTAAATTTGAAACCAATTCAACCTAAGAAATATTCAAGGATGATGTGTTTTTGACACTTTAGTAGAATCACGAAAATGTGATAAAATTTGAAAGATCCTGGATGCTTTAGTTTTGAAAATGAAGAAATGACTTGCATACCAAATTGAAGGGTAAACCTTCCTCTTTAAAATGATGTATAAGTCGTTGTTTCAATTTAAAATCAGTTCCATCGAAGAAATATTAAAGGATGATGTGTTTTTCACACTTTAGTAGAATCACGAAAAATAATGATATTTATTAAAATAATGATTGAAAATGAAGAAATAACTTATATATCAAATTGAAGACTAATTATCCCTCTTTCAAATAATGTATAACTCGTTGTTTCAATTTGAAAACGATTCTACCTAAGAAGTGTTAAAAGATGATGTATTTTAGTAGAATTACGAAAAAGTGATAAAATTTGTAAGATCGTGGATACCATATTTTTGAAAATAAAGAAATAACATATATTAAACTGAAGATTAATTCTTCCTCTTTCAAACAGTGTATAACTCGTTGTTTCAATCTGAAACCGATTCTACCTAAGAAATGTTAAACAATGATGTGTTTTAGTAGAATCACGAAAAAGTAATAAAATTTGAAAGGTTCTGGATGTGTCATTTTTGAGAAAGAAGAAATGACTTGCATACCAAACTGAAGGCTGAACCTTCCTCTTTGAAATGGTGTATAACTCAATCGATCTCACATAAGAAATGTTAAAAAATTATGTGGTTTTGACGTTTTAGTAAAAACACAAAAAAATGACAAAATTTGAAAGATTATGGGAGTCTTATTTTTGAAAATGAAGAAATGACTTGTATACCAAATTGAAGATTGATCTTTCGCCTTTCAAATCATTATAACCCGTTGTTTCAATTTGAAATCGATTCTACTTAAGAAATGTTAAAGGATGATGTGTTATTAACGTTAGTAGTAGAGTCAACATAAAAATGATAAAGTTTCAAAGATCGTGGAGGTCTTATTTTTGAAAATGAAGAAATGACTTGTGTATGTATAACTCATTGTTTCAATTTGAAATCGATCTCAGCCTTTTTGGAAAATGTTATCTATTTTTCAACGATATTGTTCATCAATAAATACCTTTATTATGACTTGAGATAAATTTCTGGTAATTTTTAATTCTGTTTCCATCTATATCTGAAAAGTCATTTTCTTGGAAAATGTTAACAAAATGATCTCTTGTCATAAATGGTACCCATTTTGAAATATCATTTAAAATATTACACTTTCAGAGGATGTTGAATGTTTAAAGAATAGGAAATTTGATACAAAACTTTCTAAAATGGTAAATCGCCCAATTTATTATCTCCTTTATCGTGTTTAGAATCCTATCTAATTAATTTAAATTTTTTACGATACTTTGAATGTGATAACATTTTAACGATAATTATTACGACTTTCATAAGATAATTATACTATAAATCAGAAAACCACGTTGATAAGGATCGGGTAACATGAGGACAACCGCATTAAAATGAAATTTTTAATACCAACCTAACGGAACGAACGCGGTTCGAATACCAGCGCAATTCGAAATCGAATAGTTACAATCGCAATTTGAAACGTTACCTTTCCGGTTAATTTTTGTTTGGGCAAGGAGGTATTTTAAAAATGTTCCCCTCCGGTTTATTTAACACCTCGTTTTGTTATATACCTCTTTATACACAACTTCTTTTATTTATTTTAAAATTTTAAAGTTAATTTTAAACCCTCCTCCTCCTAGTTTTTGAGTATACGGTAGGTGACTTCCTGAAGATAATCCACGGTAAATGTCATTAGCTGGGTTGTTCCCCCTTCGATCAGCTGCGTCGTATCCCGGTTTTTATTGCCCCCATCGCTACGTCGTCGTCGTCGGGACGCCGAAGGATAAATTCTAAAGATAGGTTCCCGAGGGTGCATCCTGTCTGCGAATGCGACGCCCCGTGACTCATTCTCTCGGATATTTTTAACGTCCCGACGCCACGTGGTGCATTCGGCGACGACGACGACGACGACGTCACGCCCGGTCGTACGCGTTTCCGGTCTTGTCGCAAGCCGTGCGCGTTTTACGGGTTAACTTTAAGGGCTTTGACGACCCCCTGCGACGAACATTACGTCATTCTGGGAATTTCGAATATGACTCGCCCCTGGAAGGTTTGACTAACGAATTTTAAGAAATGATCGTAAATTTATTTTCATAAATAAACAGCAGGTTTCAAGAGGGCCCGATATTTTTCAGCGATTATCGACAAAATTGTCGAGCGCACCGTCAGTATTTTTGCATAAACTATCCGGGTAATGCAAAAGTCTTGTTACTACCCCGTTTTATAAACCGGTTAAAATTACTAATTGAAATTGGCATACGCGATATTGCATGGTAACTCTCTCTCGGTAACTTCATTGTACAATTTCGTTTTTACTTTAACTTCGGGTTCATATAATATTTTAACGTGTATTTGGGGGTGTTTATAGAGTATCGAATCAATTTAATATAAGTTCTGGGATGTACCTATAAAAAGGTGTGCTACAAAATGTACGCTTCATGAAAAATGTGTACTGTAAATACTGTAACATAAATGTAACTAAAAATGGGGTTAAAAAATTATTTAAATTGTCAACTTAAGCATGGTAACTCAATTTTGGGACACCCGTACATTTCAATTTTAAATCAAAATAATGCATGTTAAAAATGTAAGATAGGTCATCATCTTTTAATATTTCTTAAGTGGAATCGATTTTAAATTGAAACATCAAGTTATACAGTCAACCCTCCTATAACGCGGTGAGTGCGTACCGCGTTCTATGAAAACCGCGCTATAAGAAACTCGGATTTAACCGTACAAACCAGGGTAATTCGTAGCGCGTTTTAAGGAAACCGGATACCGCGTTGTATGGAAACCGCGCTATAAGAAACGCAGAATTAGTAAAAATCACAGTATTCGCACCGCGTTATATGGAGATAGGACCATATAACCAAGAGAGATAGAACCAATAAGGACAAGATAAATTATAAATTATTTTTATTGAATTGAAGAGTTTACATAAAGAAATGATACCAAAACTAAACTGAAAAACTGTTTTCCAACAAAAACAAGAAAGACTTTTATAAAATTTACTCTTTCAACACTCATCCTCGCTGTCAAATAATATGAGTCGCCTAACTCGTCTTCTTTTAATAGGCAAAATGTCTTCCTCATTTGGCTCATCTTCACATTGGTTTTCGATTGTAGCTTTTTTTCTAACTCCACTAAAACCTCTCTCATAGGGAGTTAAGCAATTTCTTAACTCTCTTTTAAACTGCGCTACGCATCGTTGAATGATCAGTTTGAATGAAATGGAGTTCTAATTCTTTAGCCAAATTTAGCCCTTTTTTCACATTTTGTAAATCGACATTTGACACCCATTCGTTTTCCTTATTTTCGTTTACCAATGGATTTGAGGTGGGTGCATCAATTAAATCCATCAATTCATCCTCATTTAAAATTTCTTCCTCGAGTACGAGTTCTCTTACATCCTGATGATTTGTTGTAAATTCTTCATCGCCTAAACGAGAAGCAATGTTTACTATTTCTGTAACTGGGAGTGAAATTGTAGAATCATCTTGTATTGTTTGAACCATTTCAGGTAAAAGCGGTTTCCAACAGGCATTTTGATGCAAAGCGGTTGATGGTTTAATTTCCGCGCAAGCCGATGACACGGTTCTAATACAACCTAAAATAGAAAATTCCATCCAAACTTGAGAAAGTGTTTTATTTTCACTACTTTCTAATCTGTCGAAAATGGTTTGGAAAACTTGGCGTGTGTAATACATTTTTAAAGTTTGAATGACTCCTTGGTCCAAAGGTTGTATTAATGACGTGCAGTTAAGAGAAAGGAAGACAATTTTTACATTTGGATGATCCAGTTGTAGGTTGTGGCAACCAGCGTTATCAAGAACCAATAAAACTTTGAAATACAAAATTTTTTTCATCGTATGGGTTTCAACTGCCGGGATAAAACAATTATAAAACCAATCCTTAAATAAATGTTGGGTCATCCAAGCTTTCTTATTAGATCGCCAGAATACAGGCAATTCGGTCTTATTAATGTTTTTCATAACACGGGGAGTTGAAGAACGATTTATTATCATAGGTATTATCATCAGGCTCCATGAAAGATTGCTGCACATATGAAGGGTGACACGTTCTTTTGAAGGTTTAAACCCCTGAGCACGCCTTTGATTTTTCAAAATGAAGGTCCTAGATGGTAGTTTTTTCCAATATAATGCCGTCTCATCGGCGTTGAAAATCTGATGAGGTGAATAGCCTCCTTCATTGATAATTCTAGCTAATTCCAGCTGTTGACGGAAACCGCGCTGTAAGAGTATCGTGTTATAGGAGGGCTGTTGCATTGTCAGCTTCGCGTTATATGGAAACTGCGTTCTGAGAGTACCGCGTTATAGGAGGGCTGTCGCATTTTCAGCTCCGCGTTATATGGAAACTGCGTTCTGAGAGTACCGCGTTATAGAAGGGTTGACTGTACATCACTTTAAAGAAGAAGGATCAATTTTCAATATGATATACAAGTCATTTCTTCATTTTGAAAAATAAGAACCCCACGATCTTCCAAATTTTGTATTGTTTTCCGTGATTTTATTAAAACGTCAAAAACACTTCATTTTTTATACATCATTTGAAAGATATTTCACAGTGGACTTCATCGTTGAACAGCACATACTTTAGGTGATAATTTTTTTCCATCGTATGGGTTTCAACTGCCGGGATTAAACAATTATAAAACCAATCCTTAAATAAATCTTGGGTCATCCAAGCTTTCTTATTAGATCGCCAGAATACAGGCAATTCGGTCTTATTAATGTTTTTCATAACACGGGAAGTTGAAGAACGATTTATTATCATAGGTTTTATCATCAGGCTCCCTGAAAGATTGCTGCACATATGAAGGGTGACACGTTCTTTTGAAGGTTTAAACCCCCGAGCACGCCTTTGATTTTTCAAAATGAAGGTCCTAGATGGTAGTTTTTTCCAATATAATGCCGTCTCATCGGCGTTGAAAATCTCATGAGGTGAATAGCCTCCTTCATTGATAATTCTAGCTAATTCCAGCTTATAATTCTCGGCAGCCTCAGCATCTGTTGAGGCCTGTTCTCCTTGAAACTTAATATTATGTAATGAGTACCTTTTTTTTTTAGTTTTTTAAACCACCCTTTCCTCGCGACAAACGAATGATTTTCTAGCTCTGCAGAAGAATGCCCAATATTTCTTAAATGCTCATAGATTTTAAGTGCTTTCTGCTTGATAAGATTTCCACTGATAGGAATCTTTTTGGCTATACAGTCTTCCAACCCGATCATTAACGCCCGTTCCATTTTATCCATATTAGAATTTCGTGTGCGAGTGACACGTTTCGCACCTAACGGACAGCCATCTGCCACAGTTTTCCTTATATTGTCTGCATTTTTCTTTAAGGTTCGAATTGTAGATTCATTCAACTTGGTTGATTTTGCAACCGACGATAGATTTTGCCCACCTTCTAAACGATTTAGAATAACGATTTTATCTTCAAGAGATATAAACTTTCTTTTTAACCCTTTCCTTGTTTCTTTCGTGTTTGACATGATGCAAATCTTCTACTTTATTATTATTATTATATTAGAACAAATGAAGAATATTACTTACAGTATTGTGTAATGTTGTCCAATTATAAACCACAAATTAAGCAGCAAAAAACTGAACGAACGGACGGTGCAGAAAAATTTTTAGAAAGACTTTAATAAACCTAAGCAAACCCAACCCAACCCAACTTAACCAAACTTTTCTTGTTTTATTTAGGTTGGGGAAAAATCTGCGAGCAGACATCTATCTGGCCTGGAATAGGGGCCAAATAGTGTAGGGTTGGCGTCATAGACCTCGACCCACTAAAAAACCGCTTACTTCATTTTATCCAGACTCGCCATTTGGCATTTCTTTTGAGCCCTCCTTGTCACGTCCTTGCAAGCACTCATTTATCCAGAATGAAAATGGAAATAAAAAGGTTTCTCTTACTTTTTGGTTATTTAATTGTTTCCCTCGTTCCACTTCTTGTTTGATAATGCCAAAGTCGTCTTCATAGTGCTTCCTCCGTCACTTTCGTCACTTCATGTCCAGAACAGAAAGAAACATACACATTTCATTAATATTAATCTAGATATTACTTTTGAGATTTACCTGACAATGGAGGGGATTGGTCCTTCCCTTTATAGCTACCCAACATTATCGCCCATCCGCAGATGGGTACGGCATACAGGATTGCTGATAGAACCGTGTCTCCTCTTACTACTTCTTTGTCCTCCGATGCTTGGCATGAATCGTTGTTGGACATCTTTGGCGCATTTAAAAACTACTTTCCTAACGTGAGATATCATCATCATATCCATGTCGAGATGAATTCCCAGCTACCTGACTATATCCTTGCATTTTACTAGTTGGTTTTCTTTCTTGTCTTCTCACCTCTGTTTTTGTTCTACGCGTTATTACTACTGTGAGATCATCGACATGTGCTATCAGATTTACACCTTCTTCAACATGTGCTCTTCATATATAGTCATAGAAGACACTCCACAGCGGTGGCTAGTATTGAGGTCCTTGGTGTACTTCGCATGTGATCTCGAATCTTTCTCCGTTTTGTGCTACTATCTCTTTCTCAAAGACGTGAGATTTTAACATCTGATCAGCTACTCGCTGTCGTTACCTGTATCAAGGTCCCTAATAATTCCCAACCATGGGAAAGACTTAAAAGAGTTTCGTATATCTAGGGTAACCATACCACACAGATCTTGATGCTGTACTGCCTTGTTTTTAATGTCATCCACTATTTTCTTTACCCTGCTAATAGCATCTACAGTTGATTTCCCCTCCCTGAAACCATATTGGTCCTTTTGCAGCATACTCTTCTCCTCAATTTCTATTTTAAGACGTGCCCTTAGTAATAACTCCAGTAGCCTTGTCATGGTATGCTCCAAATAAATCGATCTATAAGACATCTCGTCATTTATTCTTTTACTTAGCCTTTCAAATAGGCCCTAACGAACTAAACATAGGCTAAACATTCTTAGGCTACGCAGAAGGAACTTATGGGATGCTGTTGACGGAAACCGCGCTGTAAGAGTATCGTGTTATAGGAGGGCTGTTGCATTGTTAGCTTCGCGTTATATGGAAACTGCGTTCTGAGAGTACCGCGTTATAGGAGGGCTGTCGCATTTGCAGCTCCGCGTTATATGGAAACCGCGTTCTGAGAGTACCGCGTTATAGAAGGGTTGACTGTACATCATTTTAAAGAAGAAGGAACAATTTTCAATTTGATATACAAGTCATTTCTTCATTTTGAAAAATAAGAACCCCACAATCTTCCAAATTTTGTAGTGTTTTCCGTGATTTTATTAAAACGTCAAAAACACTTCATTTTTTATACATCATTTGAAAGATATTTCACAGTGGACTTCATCGTTGAACAGCACATATTTTAGGTGATAATTGGTGATTAGTTCGATAACATCCATCAAACAATCGATTTTTCCAAAATATTAAAATTTGAAGGAAAAAAGTTACCATAAAATTCGATTACATTCGAAAAGTGGTATTTAAAATACTAATAATGATATTTAACAACAAACAGTATCATTGAAAAGTAGATAGTTTAGTTCGTAATTGGTAATACTTTCATGATTATTTTCCAAGAAATCGATTTTTCTGAAATAATTAAAATTGGTCGGAAAAGAATAAAAAATAACCAGAGATTAGAAATGCATTCAAAAGGATTATATTTCAAGTAATAATAATGATATTAAACAATGGAGATTATCATTGAAAAACATATAGTTTAGTTGGTAATTGATGATAATTTCATTGTCATTTTGCAAGAAATCGATTTTTCAGAGACATTGAAACTTAATCGAAGAACAGTTAAAAATTACCAAAAATTTAGAATGCATATTGGCTCTGTTGTCTCTCAAGTATTAATAATGATATTTAATAGCGGACACTATCATTGAAAAGTAGCTAATTTAATTGTTTATTATTATTAAATCGATTTTTTAGAAATAAATTAAATCGGTGAAAAAAGAATTAAGAATTATCAAAAATTTGGAATGCATTGGATGGGTTGTATCTCAAGAATCAATAATGATATTTAATAATGGACACTATCATTGAAAAGTAGATAGTTTAGCTGCTTATTGTTGATAATTTCATGATCTTTTTATGAGAAATCGAATTTTCAGAAATATTGAGAGCTAATCAAAGAAAAGTTAAAAATCCTCAGATATTTCGAATCATTCAAACGGTATATCTCAAGAACGAAAACTGATATTTCAAAACGAATATGATCATTAAAAAGTAGACAGTTTAATTGATAATTGGTAATAGTTTCATGAGCATTTTGCAAAAAAATCGATTCTTCTGAACTATTGAAAGTTAATCGAAAAAAAAATTAAAAATCATCAGATATTTCTAAAAGTCTCAATAGGTCTGGTTTGGCGTTCCAACAGAATTCAAAAGAGATTTCGAATCGGGAATTTCCACTTTTATGTTGGTCAAGGATTAAGCTTTCAAATAAAACATTCTTTGTTCAAATCGTTTGAGTCGTTCATTTGTTGTAATCATATACAACAACATGTATACATAAAAATACATATTGTAAATATCATATACATGTAAAATTCTACCTAATTAGAGGCTAACTTCGCATAAGTCCTCAACGTAAATATTTGTTTATAATCTCAAAAAAAATTATTTCTCAATTCACAACAATGTTCCAAATCTTTGATTGATTTATATATGTATATAACAACAACAAAAAATATAACAATCTTAATATGTTGCAATAAAGCAATTTCAAGAAAAAAAATTCACCGTCATTAAATTACGATCTAGCACCGAGTAAGAACCGACTGATATGTAAAAACATATCCACAACGTGAAGGCAATTATGGCACCACACAGGTGTGGTTATACCAAATTACACCAATAACACGAACTTATTATCCATCCACCACGTCGTCGGCCAGTGGCATACCATTGGTGGTCGGCGGAAAACGACAAAATAATTATGTATCATTTCGCGACTCGTCCTGTTCGTTTATTTTTTTCGTTCCATGTTTAAAAAAAATTTTTTTTCAGTATTTTTTTTGTTCAGTTGAGGATTTTACAGTGCTCGTTGTATACCAGCGGCGAAACGGGTTTAAATAATTTGTTGAAGTCGTCGGGAAAATTGGCGTCGGTTATCGGGATGAGATGAACGCGAGAAGAGACTCTTCTCTCTCAACATTTTACCCAGATGACAAATCGCGGACGAATTACATCCGACGTTATCCTTGTAGAAATCAAGTTTTAACACGAGACCCTGACGTATGTAAGACTGTATTTATATGAAATGATGTATGAGTGAGTTGGGTTTAAGTGAAGCAATTATTATTAACGATAAAAATGTTATTGTAAAAACTTTTTTAAATTGCTTCGTTTTTTTAAGTTCAAATATTTTAAACAGTTTCTTTACATTTTCCGACATTGGTGTATAAATGGTTTAGATAAATCTTTACAAAAACTTGACTTGAGAGAAATTACTTCCACCAAACAAACGTTTTTTATTAACTCAAGAGATCGCTCACTTTGTCAGGTGTATATCAAGGGAACTTAAATAAAAAGTGAATTTATAAAGAAATTAGTATACAGTAAATCTTTCATATAACGAAATAATACGCAAACTTTTCATGTATATTTTACAATATACAGTCTACGATTATTGTATGCAGACTAAAGAAAGATTCAGTTTCTATTTTTCTGTTTCGACCGGTTTCAGCTTTTTCGCCATCCTCAGGAAACTACTTTCTTGCGATATAATCTTATTTCAATCATGTTGTTTTTCAATTTTTGTTATTATATTGATTTATTATTAATGTTTAATATAAAATAATTCTACTTCTATTTCTTATACTTTATGTAATTTTGTCTGATATAATTTTTAATGTGTCTAATTTTATTGCGATTTTTAAGTTTACATAACTCGTAAACTACTTCTCCGATCATCAAGATTTATACGTCATTTTATTTGTCATATTTTCTTCTATCAAAATCAGAAATGTACTAGTACATGACTTCTCATTTCTGTCGAATCGCTAAAATATTGCGAAAGTGCTTGAAAATAATATAAAAGTAACGATTTTTAAGCTGTCATAACTCCTAAAGGAGGCTTGCAATCATCAAGATGTATATGTTATTCGATTCATCATAATTTCTTCTATCGAAATCAAAAATGTCCATTTCAAAGGCATCCCCTTTCCATTGAAACGCAAACATATTGCAAAGGTACACCAAAATGACATAAAAATGATGATATTTAACTTATCATATCTCGTAAAGTATGCACCCGATCATCAAAATCTATATGTCATTCAGCTCGTCAAAATTTATTTTATTGAAGTCAACAGCGTGTTATTTGAAGACACCCAGTTTCCACTAAAAGGCCAAAACATCCCAAATGTATACGAAAATAACATAAAAATGACGATTTTTATGTTGGCATAACTAGTAAACAATGTATTCGATCATCAAAACCTATATGTCATTCGAATTTGTCATAATTTCTTCTATCGAAATCAAAAATGTCCATTTCGAAGGTTTCTCGCTTTCAATGAAACGTAAACATATTGCAAAGGTACACCAAAATGACATAAAAATGATGATATTTAACTTATCATATCTCGTAAAGTATGCACCTGATCATCAAAATCTATATATCATTCAGCTCGTTAAAATTTATTCTATTGAAGTCAACAGCGTGTTGTTTGAAGACATCCAGTTTCCACTGAAAGGTCAAAATATCCCAAACGTGTACGAAAATAACACAAAAATGACGATTTTTATGTAGGCATAACTCGTAAACAATGTATTTGATAATCAACATCTATATGTCATTCGATTCGTCATAATGTCTTCTATCGAAATCAAAAATGTCCATTTCGAAGGCATCCCCTTTCCATTGAAACGCAAACATATTGCAAAGGTACACCAAAATAACATAAAAATGATGATATTTAACTTATCATATCTCATAATCTATGCACCTAATCATTAAAACCTACATGTCATTCGATTCGTCATAATTTCTTCTATCGAAATCAAGAATGTCCAATTCGAAGGTTTCTCGTTTCCACTGAAACGCAATCATATTGCAAAGGTACACCGAAATGACATAAAAATGATGATATTTAACTTATCATATCTCGTAAAGTATGCACCTGATCATTAAAATCTATGTCATTTAGCTCGTCAAAATTTATTCTATTGAAGTCAACAGCGTGTTATTTGAAGACATCCAGTTTCCACTAAAAGGCCAAAACATCCCAAATGTGTACGAAAATAACACAAAAATGACGATTTTTATGTAGGCATAACTCGTAAACAATGTATTTGATAATCAACATCTATATGTCATTCGATTCGTCATAATGTCTTCTATCGAAATCAAAAATGTCCATTTCGAAGGCATCCCCTTTCCATTGAAACGCAAACATATTGCAAAGGTACACCAAAATAACATAAAAATGATGATATTTAACTTATCATATCTCATAATCTATGCACGTAATCATTAAAACCTACATGTCATTCGATTCGTCATAATTTCTTCTATCGAAATCAAGAATGTCCAATTCGAAGGTTTCTCGTCTCCACTGAAACGCAATCATATTGCAAAGGTACACCGAAATGACATAAAAATGATGATATTTAACTTATCATATCTCGTAAAGTATGCACCTGATCATTAAAATCTATGTCATTTAGCTCGTCAAAATTTATTCTATTGAAGTCAACAGCGTGTTATTTGAAGACATCCAGTTTCCACTAAAAGGCCAAAACATCCCAAATGTGTACGAAAATAACACAAAAATGACGATTTTTATGTAGGCATAACTCGTAAACAATGTATTTGATAATCAACATCTATATGTCATTCGATTCGTCATAATGTCTTCTATCGAAATCAAAAATGTCCATTTCGAAGGCATCCCCTTTCCATTGAAACGCAAACATATTGCAAAGGTACACCAAAATAACATAAAAATGATGATATTTAACTTATCATATCTCATAATCTATGCACCTAATCATTAAAACCTACATGTCATTCGATTCGTCATAATTTCTTCTATCGAAATCAAGAATGTCCAATTCGAAGGTTTCTCGTCTCCACTGAAACGCAATCATATTGCAAAGGTACACCGAACTGACATAAAAATGATGATATTTAACTTATCATATCTCGTAAAGTATGCACCTGATCATTAAAATCTATGTCATTTAGCTCGTCAAAATTTATTCTATTGAAGTCAACAGCGTGTTATTTGAAGACATCCAGTTTCCACTAAAAGGCCAAAACATCCCAAATGTGTACGAAAATAACACAAAAATGACGATTTTTATGTTGGCATAACTCGTAAACAATGTATTTGATCATTAACATCTATATGTCATTCGATTCGTCATAATGTCTTCTATTGAAATCAAAAATGACCATTTCGAAGGCATCCCCTTTCCATTGAAACGCAAACATATTGCAAAGGTACACCAAATGACATAAAAATGATGATATTTAACTTATCATATCTCGTAAAGTATGCACCTGATCATCAAAATCTATATGTCATTCAGCTCGTAAAATTTATTCTATTGAAGTTAACAGCGTGTTATTTGAAGACATCCAGTTTCCACTAAAAGGCCAAAACATCCCAAATGTGTACGAAAATAATACAAAAATGACGATTTTTATGTTGGCATAACTCGTAAACAATGTATTTGATCATCAACATCTATATGTCATTCGATTCTTCATAATGTCTTCTATTGAAATCAAAAATGTCCATTTCGAAGGCATCCCCTTTCCATTGAAACGCAAACATATTGCAAAGGTACACCAAAATGACATAAAAATGATGATATTTAACTTATCATATCTCATAATCTATGCACCTGATTATCAAAATCTATATGTCATTCAGCTCGTCAAAATTTATTCTATTGAAATCAACAGCGTGTTATTTGAAGACATCCAGTTTCCACTAAAAGGCCAACACATCCCAAATGTGTACGAAAATAACACAAAAATGACGATTTTTATGTTGGCATAACTCTTAAACAATGTATTCGATCATCAAAACCTATATGTTATTCGATTTTGTCATAATTTCTTCTATCGAAATCAAAAATGTCCATTTCGAAGGCATCCCCTTTCCACTGAAACGCAAACATATTGCAAAGGTACACCAAATGACATAAAAATGATGATATTTAACTTATCATATCTCGTAAAGTATGAATCTGATCATCAAAATCTATATGTCATTCAGCTCGTCAAAATTTATTCTATTTGAAGTCAACAGCGTGTTATTTGAAGACACCCCGTTTCCACTAAAAGGCCAAAGCAGCCCAAATGTGTACGAAAATAACACAAAAATGACGATTTTTATGTTGCCATAACTCGTAAACAATGTATTCGATCATCAAAACCTATATGTTATTCGATTTTGTCATAATTTCTTCTATCGAAATCAAAAATGTCCATTTCGAAGGCATCCCCTTTCCACTGAAACGCAAACATATTGCAAAGGTACACCAAGTGATATAAAAATGATGATATTTAACTTATCATATCTCGTAAAGTATGAATCTGATCATCAAAATCTATATGTCATTCAGCTCGTCAAAATTTATTCTATTGAAGTCAACAGCGTGTTATTTGAAGACATCCGGTTTCCACTAAAAGGCCAAAACAATGCGAAGGTGAACGAAAATAACACAAAAATGACTATTTCTGAGTTGACATAATTCGTAAATAATGTATTTGATCATCAAAACCTATATGTCATTCGATTTTGTCATAGTTTCTTGTATCGAAATCAAAAATGTCTATTTCGAAGGCGTCTCGTTTCCATTGAAACGCAAACATATTGCAAAGGTACACCAAAATGACATAAAAATGATGATATTTAACTTATCATATCTCGTAAAGTATGCACCTGATCATCAAAATCTATATGTCATTTAGCTCGTTAAAATTTATTCTATTGAAGTCAACAGCGTGTTATTTAAAGACATCCAGTTTTCACTAAAGGCCAAAACATCCCAAATGTGTACGAAAATAACACAAAAATGACGATTTTTATGTTGACATAACTCGTAAACAATGTATTTGATCATCAACATCTATATGTCATTCGATTCGTCATAATGTCTTCTATCGAAATCAAAAATGTCCATTTCGAATTCATCCCCTTTCCATTGAAACGCAAACATATTGCAAAGGTACACCAAAATGACATACAAATGATGATGTTTAACTTATCATATCTCGTAAAGTATGCACCTGATCATCAAAATCTATATGTGATTCAACTCGTCAAAATTTACTCTATTGAAGTCAACAGCGTGTTATTTGAAGACATCCGGTATCCACTAAAAGGCCAAAGCAATGCGAAGGTGAACGAAAATAACACAAAAATGACGATTTCTGAGTTGACATAACTCGTAAATAATGTATTTGATCATCAAGATCTATATGTCATTCAATTCGTCATAATTTCTTGTATCGAAATCAAAAATGTCCATTTCGAAGGCGTCTCGTTTCTATTGAAACGCAAACATATTGCAAAGGTACACCAAAATGACATAAAAATGATGATATTTAACTTATCATATCTCGTAAAGTATGCACCCGATCATCAAAATCTATATGTCATTCAGCTCGTCAAAATTTATTCTATTGAAGTCAACAGCGTGTTATTTGAAGACATCTGGTTTCCACTAAAAGGCCAAAACATTGCGAAGGTGAACGAAAATAACACAAAAATGACGATTTTTAAGTTGGCATAACTCGTAAACAATGTATTCGATCATCAAAACCTATATGTCATTCGATTTTGTCATAATTTCTTCTATCGAAATCAAAAATGTCCATTTCGAAGGTTTCTCGTTTCCAATAAAACGTAAACGTATTGCAAAGGTACACCAGAATGACATAAAAATGATGATATTTAACTTATCATATCTCGTAAAGTATGCACCTGATCATTAAAATCTATATATCATTCGATTCGTCATAGCTTCTTCTATCAAAATCAATCAAAAAAACCGAGATGCACGAAAATGACACAAAATATGACGATTTTAATTTGTCATAACTCGTAAACGATGTTCTCAATTATCAAGATCTATACGTCATTTAATTCTTCATAGTTTTTTTAGCCGACATCAAACATGCTCTACTCGGAGATTTTCAATTTCTGCAGAATCACTAAAATATTGGAAATGTGGACGAAAATAACATAGAAATGATAATTTGTAAACTATCATAACTCGTAACTGATTCATCAAGATCTATATGTTATTCGATTCTGCATAATTTAATAGTTATAATAAGTTATTGATACAAAACCGAAAAATTTTGTTTCAGTATACTCATTTTCATCTTCATCTGAAGAGAACATATCCACATCTGTTGCCTCAACCCTAAAATGTGTAATTAACCTAAAATGTGCAGTTTATGATTTTGCTATCGACTTTTAGAACCACTTATGCATTAACTTATTGGAGCTCTTTCCTGTAGAAAATTTATTGTATCCCTAAAAACATCAAGGACCAAATTTTCTTCGCATCTTAATTTTTCCCTTCATATATTTAGCGGAATGCTATCTTCGTCTGCATCCTCATTATCTTGATTAAAATTTGAGACAATGTTTTTCTCAATTATTGTTGATTATTGTTGATTTCTTTTAATGAAATTTTACTTAGTGCTGCAGCTATTCTTTCTTCCGTTGATACAACAGAATTGAGCAAACTGTTTCTATTGTACAATTTGGTGAGCTTCAAAATATGTTGGTCCATGGGTTGTAAAGCATCCTGTTTTCAAAAACAAACCCATTTTGAAAAATAACTTTTGGTTTTTGAGATACAAACTGTTTAGTACACCTAAGTTTTCAGTTCTCGTTCAACCTTATTCACTTATTTAGAGACAACTTTAAAAATCTGTCAAAAATCAATTACTTAATAAAATTGTTTCAGCTCCTATACAAATTATGAAATAAAGTATCCTGATTTCTAAAACACAATCCCGTTTTGAAAAATCACTTTTAGTTTTTGAGATACAAACTTTTTAGTACACATAAGTTTTTAGTTATTGTTGACTCATTTAGAGTCAACTTTAAAAATCTGTCAAAAATCGATTTCTTAACAAAATAGTTGCAAACCTACACAAATTATGAAATAAAGTATCCTGATTTCAAAAAATAAACCCGTTTAGAAAAATCACTTTAGTTTTTGAGATACAAACTTTTTAGTACAACTAAGTTTTTAGTTATTGTTCACTCATTTAGAGTCAACTTTAAAAATCTGTCAAAAATCGATTTCTTAATAAAACAGTTTCATCTCCTACACAAATTATGAAATAAAGTATCGTAATTTCAAAAAACAAACCCGTTTTGAAAAATCACTTTTAGTTTTTGAGATACAAACTTTTTAGTACACCTAAGTTCTTAGTTATTGTTCAATCATTTAGAGTCAACTTTAAAAATCTGTCAAAAATCGATTTCTTAACAAAATAGTTGCAAACCTACACAAATTATGAAATAAAGTATCCTGATTTCAAAAAATAAACCCGTTTAGAAAAATCACTTTTAGTTTTTGAGATACAAACTTTTTAGTACAACTAAGTTTTTAGTTATTGTTCACTCATTTAGAGTCAACTTTAAAAATCTGTCAAAAATCGATTTCTTAATAAAACAGTTTCATCTCCTACACAAATTATGAAATAAAGTATCGTAATTTCAAAAAACAAACCCGTTTTGAAAAATCACTTTTAGTTTTTGAGATACAAACTTTTTAGTACACCTAAGTTTTCAGTTCTCGTTTAACGTTTTTGACTCAACTATTTATATCTGTCAAAACTCAATATTTCAATAAAGTAGCTTCAAACTTACCCAAATTATCTATTAAAGTACCCTGTTTTCAAAAAATAAATCCCTTTTGAAAAATCACTTTTAGTTTTTGAGATATAAACTTTTTAGTACCCCTAAGTTTTTAGTTATTGTTGACTCATTTAGAGTCAACCTTAAAAATCTGTCAAAAATCGATTTCTTAACAAAATAGTTTCAAACCTACACAAATTATGAAATAAAGTATCGTAATTTCAAAAAACAAACCCGTTTTGAAAAATCACTTTTAGTTTTTGAGATACAAACTTTTTAGTACACCTAAGTTTTCAGTTCTCGTTTAACGTTTTTGACTCAACTATTTATATCTGTCAAAACTCAATATTTCAATAAAGTAGTTTCAAACTTACCCAAATTATCTATTAAAGTACCCTGTTTTCAAAAAATAAATCCCTTTTGAAAAATCACTTTTCGTTTTTGAGATACAAACTTTTTAATACACTTAAGTTTTTAGTCATTGTTCACTCATTTGGAGTCAACTTTAAAAATCTGTCAAAAATCGATTTCTTAACAAAATAGTTTCAAACCTACACAAATTATGAAATAAAGTATCCCGATTTCAAAAAACAAACCCGTTTTGAAAAATCACTTTTAGTTTTTGAGATACAAACTTTTTAGTACAACTAAGTTTTTAGTTATTGTTCACTCATTTAGAGTCAACTTTAAAAATCTGTCAAAAATCGATTTCTTAATAAAATAGTTTCATCTCCTACACAAATTATGAAATAAAGTATCGTAATTTCAAAAAACAAACCCGTTTTAAAAATCACTTTTAGTTTTTGAGATACAAACTTTTTAGTACACCTAAGTTTTTAGTTATTGTTCACTCATTTGGAGTCAACTTTAAAAATCTGTCAAAAATCGATTTCTTAATAAAATAGTTTTATCTCCTACACAAATTATGAAATAAAGTATCGTAATTTCAAAAAACAAACCCGTTTTGAAAAATCACTTTTAGTTTTTGAGATACAAACTTTTTAGTACAACTAAGTTTTTAGTTATTGTTCACTCATTTAGAGTCAACTTTAAAAGCTGTCAAAAATCGATTTCTTAATAAAATAGTTTTATCTCCTACACAAATTATGAAATGAAGTATCGTAATTTCAAAAAACAAACCCGTTTAGAAAAATCACTTTTAGTTTTTGAGATACAAGCTTTTTAGTACAACTAAGTTTTTAGTTATTGTTCACTCATTTAGAGTCAACTTTAAAAATCTGTCAAAAATCGATTTCTTAATAAAATAGTTTCATCTCCTACACAAATTATGAAATGAAGTATCCTGATTTCTAAAAAACAACCCCGTTTTGAAAAATCACTTTTAGTTTTTGAGATATAAACTTTTTAGTACCCCTAAGTTTTTAGTTATTGTTGACTCAATTAGAGTCAATTTTAAAAATCTGTCAAAAATCGATTTCTTAATAAAATAGTTTCATCTCCTACACAAATTATGAAATAAAGTATCGTAATTTCAAAAAACAAACACGTTTTGAAAAATCACTTTTAGTTTTTGAGATACAAACTTTTTAGTACACCTAAGTTTTTAGTTATTGTTCACTCATTTAGAGTCAACTTTAAAAATCTGTCAAAAATCGATTTCTTAATAAAATAGTTTCATCTCCTACACAAATTATGAAATAAAGTATCGTAATTTCAAAAAACAAACCCGTTTTGAAAAATCACTTTTAGTTTTTGAGATACAAACTTTTTAGTACACCTAAGTTTTTAGTTATTGTTCACTCATTTAGAGTCAACTTTAAAAATCTGTCAAAAATCGATTTCTTAATAAAGTTGTTTCAACTCCTATACAAATTACGAAATAAGGTATCCTGATTTCTAAAAAACAAACCCGCTTTGCAAAATGACTGTTAGTTTTCGAGATACAAACTTTTTAGTGCACCTAAATTTTCAGTTCTCGTTCAACCTTTTTGACCCAACTATTTAAATCTGTCAAAACTCGATATTTCAATAAAATAGTTTCAAACTTACCAAAATTATCAATTAAGGTATCTTCTAAGTATCATTCTAAGTCCACTAGTGTTGGTGCTGATGGTGTCAGCATTAAGCAGCTCCTTCCTATTTTGGATGTAATCATTCCTCCACTACTCCACATATTTAACTTCTCCATTGACACATCGACCTTCCCCTCTATTTGGAAACTAGCTTACGTTGTACCCATACCTAAACTTAAATGTCCCACTTGTCTGAGTGATTTTCGTCCTATATCCATTATTTCTGTAATTTCTAAAGCACTAGAGCGCTTGGTATATATGCAGATGCAGCAGTATTTTGATGAGCATAAAATTATCACTGATTTTCAATCAGGTTTTCGGCCAGGCCATAGCACGACATCGGCGCTCATCAAGATTACTGATGATATTAGACGTGGTTGTGATGATCGGCGTTTGACTTTATTGGTCTTGCTCGATTTCAGCAAGGCATTTGATTCTGTTGATCATGGTTTGTTGGTGGCAATTCTTTCTTCTGTGGGTTTTTCGTCGAGCTGTGTCGCGTGGTTACAATCGTACCTTTCTAATCGTTCGTTGTGTGTACGTGACTCCTCATCATCTTCGTCTATAGTTGCAAGCCACTGTGGTGTGCCCCAGGGCAGTGTCTTGGGTCCACTCCTATTTTCAGTATTTATAAACTCCATTTCTAAAATAATTAAGTGCAACTTTCACCTATATGCAGATGACCTCCAAATTTATACAACTGCAGCTGTGGATGCACTTCCAGCAGCGGTGATGCGGCTTAATAGAGATCTTGCTAGCGTTCTGGACTGGTCTAGATGCCATGGCTTGGGTTTAAATGTGGCAAAGACTCAGGCTATTGCTTTTGGATCAAGGCCTCTGGTAACAAAATTTTACTCCCTTAACAATACCTATTTGTCACTTGACGGTAATATTATACAATTCTCTCGAACTGTTAAAAACTTGGGTGTGATGATGGATTCTGCATTGTCCTGGCAGCCCCAGATTCAGTCTATCTGTAGGAAGGTCCATTTCTGTTTCTACTCCCTACGCAAGCTTGGTTGTTTCCTTCCACCTACTGTTCGTCGTAACCTTTGTTACTCTTTAATTCTTCCCCATTTGGACTATGCCGATACCGTATACCCGGACCTTTCGATTGGTCTTCGTAACAAATTAGAGAGGTTACAAAATAATTGTGTGCGCTTTATCTTCGATCTGAGAAAATGTGAGCATGTTACACCTTATCGTAATCACCTCGAAATGCTTACCGTTGAGAACCGTAGATCTTTCCGTATACTAACTACCTTATACAAGATTCTTTCCTCTCAGTCTCCAATCTATCTGTTCACAACATTTGAGTTCATGGCCTCTCGCGGTCTTCCTACTAGAGCACAATCTGGTGTCTCACTCATGTTTCCGATTCATCGTACCGAAATATATCACGGGTCATACACAGTGCAAGCTATAACTCTCTGGAATAACTTACCCACTGAGTTGCGGGAAGCCCGTAGTTTTTCTGTATTCAGAGCATCGCTTAAAGATCGCTTGTTGTTACAACAGTTGTCTCAGACTGTTTCCTGATTTAATCTGCCTCTTCTCTTTCCGTTCTCAGCTGACAGCTTTATTTCTTCTTCTCCAATCATTTTTTTTTGTTTAATTCGAGTCTCTTTCCTTCTTGTTCTTGCGTACTCTTTTTCTAATACTTTATGCATAAATTTATTATTTTTTTTTACTTATATTCGCCATATCAATTTATTTTTTTTTAACATACATTGCTGATTGGGTCGTTTTGAAAACATCGCCTCTGGCGATAAATCGACCTTTTGTTAACCTTGTACCAATGTTAAAGAATGATGTGTACATTTTTTTTTCTTTTATTGTATATCTTGGTGGCAATAAATAAATTGTATTGTATTGTATTGTATTGTTGTTATTCAGTCATAAATACAAGTAATTGAACTAAATTTCATTGATTCAGGTTTAGTCGAGCGTCTGAAGACGCACGGCTAAACCGAAACTTTCTAGTACTAGGCCTAGTGTTAATTCTAGTTTTAATTCTTATTTAACTCTAGATTATTGCAAATTCTCTAACTTAAAGTATAACTACTGTAGGGAATAATTAAGGGGGTAACATTCAATACAAGGAAAGCTGTTTCTCGAAAGCACGAAACCGATACGGAATAGTTGACGTCTGTTTAACTATAATACAAGAAGTGAAGAGGAAATGGTGGAGATACAAAATTGCTTTTCGCCATTAAAACGGCGTTCATTAGAGTTCGCCGCGCTTCGCTGACTAATGATAATTAATTGTTCCCCGCGAAAACGATGGGGGTGTGAACTTAGCGTGCGAACAACCCCTTCCTTAACTCAAGAAGCCGAGGAGCTATGCGTCATATAGATTGCGAAGCGTGATTTTATGATTCACACAGACATATGTAGATGGGCGTATAGTGGGTGATAAATTATTTAAAAAGCGAGGGGGTTGCTTAGCGTAAGAAGTAAAGATAGGGTGAGGATGATTCAGAGTATTTTAGTGACTAATTTTTTTCTCCTTCGTTTTTATATAGTACTATCGGGAATCTCGCGAGTTTATTTTAAATTTAACTTTAGTCTCAAGGTCAATTTCTATTTTCAGGCGTCGAGTTTCCGAGATAAATTTAACCCTACCAGTGGAAACGGCTCGGTTTCAGTTGTGACGTGTAGTTAAAAAAGATAAATTTCGAATTGAGCCTGTAGTATCTGTATTTTTCATCGGAGTCAGATTAAATTTCATGCTATAAAATTAGCATAATCCATCCTCACGAATAATTGATGCGCCTGCATTTTTTAACGCTTATCGACGGAGGAAGAAGTAATTACCCCGTCATTAGACCACTTTAGAGACGAGAAGGAGTCGATTTACATCGAAAAAATCGAACCTCATTTTAAATTCGTTTTAATTGCTAGCGTCTAAATATATTAAAAAATATTATTCGTTAAGCAAATAATCTTTCCGTTGTATAAATCAGGGGAATTGTCGAAGATGTAAGAGTTTAAGAGGCCATAGAGAAAGGACGCGGCAGTAAAACCCCTATTGTTCGCTTCAACCGCATTTATTTCAGCGGTCTTAACTTCGTTTTAATGAATTCCCATAAAGTTTTCCCAAAGGTGCTTGGTTCTGTCTACACAAGTTGACTTTTGAAGACGGTAAACAGGGAGAACGAGGACGTTGAAATTATTCCATTGAAAATTTTATCAACTTTTTTTGTTAAATTAATAAAAAAGAATGATTATGCAAATGAGAAACGTACTTTATAATAGATATAAAAAAAGTTGTCTAAAAATCCTGCTTTTTGTTGTTCCGCGGATAACGATAGATAGTAACGACATAAGATATCATTTTCCGGTTATAATATAAATACAAAACTTTTAATTGGTGTACGGTATCCGGATAGTATTGGTGCTTATCAAAATTGTTAGTTCCTTGAGTATCATCGACGTATATATGACTCCTTTTAAGTCTTATGTAAGTTTATGTATATATGTATATATGTATATATTTAATTTATAAATATAAAATGTATAATTTTAATTTTCATATGGTGTGGTTGAAAATCGGTCATCCACCGAACTACACAAATTTTCCAAGAATTGTTAGTGCTATGATTTTGTAATATTAGTTCGCTTGTACTTTTGGAAAATAAACTCATTATTATTATTATTATTATTATTATTATTAAATAGGTCCCAATATACCTAGGACAGTACCCAAGGGGTCTACACCGGATGTTACCTTACCAATAGATGAAAAACTTAAATTATTACCAAAAAAAATCCAAAGCTGACTCGGAAAAGCCAACATGAAGACAGCCAAGCAAATCGGATGGTTCAAGGTGTCAAATGCCTTCCAAAAATCAAGTCAAATCAAAATAGTTACAGATCTATCATCCAGCCCCATTAGCTGATCATCAGCGACATCCTGCAGAGCAGTTGGACAACTTGATCTCAGCCGAAATCCAGACTGACACTTGGGAAAAGCCCTAAAACTGTCTAGATATACCCTTAACGTAATTGCAACTACTTTCTCAAACACGTCCAACAAAAGTGGCAAAATACTGATTCGTCTAAGGCCTTTTAATTGATCAGATTTTTTTGCCTTGAGCATAGGCGCAACTAAAGCAATTTTCCACTGATCTGCAAATACGCTCTGTATTTGCTCTGTATTCGCTCAATACAATAACTAAACAGATGGCAAATGTATGGTATCACCAGAGTGCGACATAACATGAGCATTTTAAAACTCATACCATCATAATTTCCTTCTCAGTAGCAAACTTTATGTAAAACGGATCGGCTTTCAGAAAACTTGAAAATGTTTCCAGAAGACTTGCAATAGTTTTAGAAAATTTGGAATGCTTGCAGAAGATTTGCTACTGGACCTGAAAGACTTGACACTGCTTTCGGAAGACTTGCAATGTTTCTAGAATATTTGAGATGCTTCCAGAAAACTTGAACTGCTTCCAAAAGACTCGATAATGTCTCTGGAAGACTTGATACTGCTTCTAAAAACCTGAAATGTCTCCGGAAAACTGGAACTGCTTCCAAAAAACTATATACTGCATCTGGAAGACTTGACACTGCATCCAAAAGACTTGAACTGCTATCAGAAGACTTTCTACTACCCCTGAAAGAATAAACACTGCTTCTAGAAGACTTGATATTGCTCCAGAAGTCTTGAAATGATTTTATAAAACTTGAGCATCCAGAAGACTTGAACTGTTCCCAAAAGACTTTCTGTTACCCCTATAAGAATAAATTAAAAATAAACTGCTTTTAGAGGACTTGTTATTGCTTCTAGAAGACTTAATATTGCTTTCGGAAGACTTGCAATATTTCTAGAATACTTGAGATTCTTCCAGAAGACTTGAACTACATCAAGTTGACTTGATAATGCCTCTGGAAGACTTGGTACTTGGAGTACTTGGCTTCTAAAAGTCTTGAAATGCATCCAAAAGACTTAAACTGCTCTCAGAAGACTTTCTACTGTCCTTGAAAGAATAAATACTGCTTCTAGAAGACTTGATATTGCTTACAGAAGACTTGAAATGATCACTTCATATGGAACAACTCCATATGCGAAACCGGTCAAGGCGAGATTGTTTTTTAATAAAGTCCATTGTTTAAAGTGCAATCTTCTAATCGTTTTCAATAAGATCAACACAATGGTCAGAAAAGAAAATCAAATCATGTTTTTAGAAGACTTGATACTGCTCTTAAATTTATTTATTTATTTCTTTATGTACATAGGACACAGCACAGGACGAACCCAATAAAAGCTGTGTCACTAGAAAGAATAAGAACAAAACAAAATAATAAAAACACAAAATAACATAAGTAGTGAACAGAAGTAAAAAAAATAAATGAAATAATTAAAAATAAACTATCAAACTTCAGATTGAAATTAAGAAAACATTCTATAAACAATTATAAAATAAGAACAATAAGGAATTTCTGATTGTAATGTTAACAATAGCTATGGTACGGCATGCCCGCAACAGCAGCTAAGGTCGATTTTTTAAACGAGCCAATAGACTCATAAGCAAATATATCGATAGACAGACGATCGGCAGAGCGAGCGGCACGCAGCAATGGGGAATGTTGATAAGCATTAGTGCGGGTTGTTGGAGTGAAAAAGAGAAAATCATACCTCGAAGCTCTGGGCGGAACATGCAAATTCACTAGAGATATAAGCGAAGTCCGAATTATAGATATTATGAATTAATTTGTATAATAGTAATACATCACTGGCAAAACGTCGCTGAGTCAGTCGCAGAAACCGAAAGGATTGGCACGTCGAGTCGTAGTCAACATAGGTGATATGAGACTTCCGACATAAAAATCGAAGGAATCTCTTTTGAACTTGTTCTAATCTTTTCACGTACATGTCATATTTAGGATTCCAGACGACAAAACAATAATTTAAAACGCTGAATACATACGCAAAATAGAGAGTTTTTAGGGAACTGATATTAGTGAAATCAGACGCTGATCTCATGACAAATCCAAGCATGCGAGAAGCCTTGTTGACCACCGAGTCGACGTGCTCATTAAATAAAAGTTTACTATCAAAGGTCACACCCAGATCTCTTACAGACGTAACCCTCTGCAACAATTCCCCTCCAACAACGTAATCAAATCGTACAGGATTAGCTTTCTTTGTAAATGTGATGGTAACACATTTACTAAAATTTAGGCTAACAAAATTTGTCAGACAATATTGAGCAAGGTCGTGGAGATCGCGTTGAAGAGCTGAACAATCCTTAGGGCCAGATACACGGCAGAAAATTTTTAAATCGTCTGCATACATTAAATAGTTTGAATGTTTAAAGCAATTAAAAATATCATTTATATAAATATTGAAGAGCAAGGGGCCAAGGATGCTTCCCTAAGGGACACCGGACGAGACGACCACCACCTGTGAAGAGAAACCTCTAATCTTAACACACTGCGTTCTATCAACCACATAGGAAGCGAGCCACTGCTGTATGTTGCTGGGCAAACCAACTCGTTCTAATTTATTTAATAAAAGCAGATGATCAACCTTATCAAATGCTTTGCTAAAATCAGTGTATACGGAGTCAACCTGGCAGTTATCGTCAAAAGAATGCAAAATATAATTAGTATATTCAAGAAGATTAGTCTCTACTGAACGATCAGCAAAAAAACCATGCTGTCGTTGATCTAAAATGACTGATATTGCTTCCAGAAGACTTGAAATGCTTCCCGGAGACTTGAACTGCTCCCGGGAAACTTTCTACTTCCCCTAAAGGAATGAACACGTCTTTCAGACGACTTGTTATTACTTTTAGAAGACTTGATATTGCTTCTAGAAGACTTGAACTGCTTTCAAAAGACTCGATAATACTTCTTGAAGACTTGATACTGCTTCTAAAAGACTTTAGACTGCATTTGAAAGACTTGATACTGCTTCTAAAAGACTTGAAATGTTTCCAGAAGACTTGAACTGCTCCCAACAGACTTTCTACTGCCCCTGAAAGAATAAATACTGCTTACTGATAAATATTTTAAAAGTAGTACCCATAATGTGATTAAAAAAATAAGGCTCTTACTCTGAAACAGGCTGTATATGATAATTATAATAATTTATTTCAATCAGTTACAATTCCACTGTCCAATGCATTTAATTGAACATCATATTAAGAAAATAAAAAAACTATAAATATATCAAACATGTCTGCATCTATTCCTGCAGCGGGTTATACGCCTCATTAATTAAAAAAAACTTCCTTTTTTGATGATTTAATTAATGATTTATCAATTTTGAAAATTTCATTTTTACTTATTCAAGCTTATGCAAGTGAGAGGAAAATTGAAAAAAGTAACATTGTTAGCAATAAAATTGATGCACACCCTTTGCTCCAAAACCTATATATATCCTAGTATATAGTATATATATATATACTACATATATATATACTATATACTACTTTATTCCCAAAATGGTATTTTAAGGGACTGTTTTTTTGAGTAATTTTTGCAAACAAATTAATTACAACAAATAACTAGTTTTATTATTTTTATGATCCATACGAAGGAGGCACCTTCGTATCACCTTCGTATGGATCATAAAAATATCAGATACTGCAATTTTGATTTACTGCTAAGCATACTCTCGATAATGGGAAAGAAATTTTATCAAATCTTTCAGAAGTGTCTAATTTTTGGTTTTTGCTCTCATATGTTCTTCCATAAGAGCAAACTCCACAAGAGCTAACACTTGGGACATAAGTCCAAGCTGCTATTTTACTAAGGAGTTGCTAAAATATTATTCAGCAACAACAGCTCAGTGTTTCCTAAGACTCGTGAAAAACGCCCTTCGGTTAGTCACAGGGAATAGTAAGGGAAATGAACACCTTCATAATATGAGCTCGAGGCCTCTCGGGAGGCATCTATGGCTGACCACAGATGATATTAGGAACGACTGACGTCCTGGCCTTGGTAATTCCTAGGCTGCTTGATAAGACTGGAGGTAGTGCTGTGAGTATGCACAAGGGGTCCTATGGGACGTAAGTGCTTTGTGAAGCAGCATGCACTTCCATTTCATTCCAAACAAGAGTCAATCTCTTCTGCTAACTCTTTGAGTAGCATAAAACGCACCCTTCCGGTCTAAAGCATCCACACTTACATCGCTTATGTCGTTCATTGTGGAAAGTAAAATTACAGTTTTATTTTTTTGTATACATGGTCATAAAAAAAATAAGTGAAATCCAAATAGAGCAGTTCCCACAGTGTCCGATTTAATTGGAGGAATCTCAAGAGGAATTCCTTTTTTGTCTTTCTTTATCGTACTTGTTAACGTAACATCTATTCTTTAGAAGATAAACAACAAAAGGATAGCTAGTATAGCAATTATCTGTTGTTATATTTCGATTAGAATTCTTGCAATTTTTCATTTCTGTCTTCTAACATGTTTCGAATCCCAGATATTAACATTACTAAACCATTAAGATCTAGTAAATCAACGAAATTCATCAAATTTTCATATTCTTATTATTTTTTAATAACTATGCACCTAACAACAAAAGAGCAATATTGTTAGCAATAAGGTTTGCTACAATTGTTGTTCCAAAACCTTAAATTGCCAGGTATTAACATTAAAATCTTGTGAAGCAAAGAAATTCATCATATTTTTATATTTTCATATTTTCTCAGTAATATATTAACATAATAGTAATATTGTTAACAATAAAATTGCTATAACCTTTATTGAATAAGTTTTTCTGTAGCACGCATTGATTCCCAAGTGTTGCCATTAAGAACTTGTAAAGCAAAATAATTCATCAAATTTTATGTTTTCGCATTTCTCTGAACATCTACACATGTAAAAGCAAAAGTGCTGGAAAGCAATAATGCTAATAACAAAACTTAATGAAACTTTTCTTCTAAAACTATTGCTTCGGTTCTCAAGTGTTACCATTAACATCTTGTAAGTTGACGATCACAGCTTACAAAAAAAAAGAAAAGGGTTAAAATCATCTCAGCCTAAATTTGTTTGATTAAAATATTTTTATTTAGTTATTTTTGTGCTTTTTTATTAAGACGAATGTTATTTGCTTGATATGGTTTAACCGGTTTCAGCCCTGTTTAGACTATCTTCAGATACTTTCGAGTATTGTTGATCTTAGATTATTTAAAATCTATTTAAAATTTGTTGTTTTATATTTTCGTGTTTTATTTTATGACGTTAAAAATATAAAAATAATAAAAATATTTTAATTTGTTCAAGATGAAAAAACATTCCTTTAACAATATAAATTTGTTTGATAAATGTTTATAAAATCGTTTCATTTCTTCTGCAACAAATTTAATTCGTGCCTTGCTCGATGATGGTTTTGAAGCAACTTAAATTGCCCCAAAGGTATTTATTTCCTAAAACACAATATTTCGTCTCATTGAAATTTAGTAAATAGAGATCACTTCGAAGAAGTCTATAAGTTAAGTCTTTAGATTATTTTTTTATTTTATAGGAATGTTTTTCGTCTTGAATTAAATGTTTATTTAATAATTTTTTGCACTTTTATTAACAAGACGATAGTATTTTACACAATGTTACTACCGATGACTTAATGATTCAAAAATCACAAAATAAAATGTCAATAACATCAACAATTTTCTTTAAAATATATTTCCTGAAGATGGTTTAAACGTAACCGAAACCGATAGTAACATTGTGTAAAATACTATCGTCTTGTTAATAAAAGTGCAAAAAATTATTAAATAAACCTTTAGATTATTATCTAAATAATCTATTTTCATGATATTTTCGATTGACAGATTACATCTAAATCCTTATTTAAAAATTATAACGTATCCACATTTACTTTCAAATCACCCTCGAAAGAATACAAAACTTTTTTGAATACTTAGCAAGAAAAAAGTATTAATGCGTTTTGAATGACAGTTTAAATCAGTCCTTATCATTCCGGCTCCTCTACATTTATTTCACGCCTTTTTTACGAACAGGACGTGATCAGACAGGACACGGTTTAGCATTTTGCACGTGTGCTTACCATATGTGACCTGGCACCCTCCGAAGAGGGCATTTCCCACAAACCCACTTAAAACCCGGCCCAAAATATAAACGTTAAGTTGAATGATTCATAGTTTTGATTACATCTTTCCTATCTTAAAAGTAATTTATTAAAAGATTATTCATTAATCTCATTAAAACAATATTGTAATTTTATTATAATTAAAAGAAAATTTGTTGTGGAATTTGAGATCACCTTAATGATACACAGCATCCGCTGCGTATGTTCTTATTCTTCTTCTTCTTCTTTTGGATTCATCGTCCCCCTTGCACAAAAATTCTCGTCGACCAGATGTTATCCGAAATCTCTCAACTATAAAAACATAACATTTCTGTTCCGAAACGAAGATCGCATTAGTGTTATATTTTTTTTACCTTCTCGTACAATTAAGCGAAATAAAGGAAAATAAAATTGGGTCTTGTCAGATCGTTAAGGCACCGCTCGATTTGATTCTGGGTATTCTGCGTTGTTAGCTCGCGTCATCGATTGTAGTCATTTGAGGCATTTTTCACTCTTTCGAGTGATGGCGATGACGAGAAGTCACTTGATTGCGTTTTAATGATATATTGAAACGGCGTGCAATGTCCTCACGCTTTTACTCTTTGATCGAATTTCAAATTGAACCGGATGAACGGGGCAATCTTATGAATGAATGTACCGAGTAAAAACGACCGAATATAATTTGCGTTGCACGGTTTTGATGGATGTGTTGTTAGAATTTGTAGTTTGCTTGATCAAATTTTTCGATCGCCGGTAATTTCCTGTTTGCAATATTATTTTAGAAATTGCAATCATAAAATATGATGAGTTGGAAATTAGTTTTGTTGGCGTTGTAAAATGTATAAACTACCTACCTGGAAATGGTGTCGTGAAAAAAGGAGAAGAAAAAAAGAATGTGCCGGGATTGAGTTTATAATAAAGTGTAAATTTGTTTTTGGGTTTGCGTTTTATTTTAATTGGATGTCAATGGTTTGGGTTGATTGCGGCCGAAAATGTTGGGGTCCGTGTGGCGTTTTCAGTTCGGCCTACGACAATGTAAACGACGTAACCCGACGGCTTAATTGGATTTTCAGAGTGAATGAGAGAGAGAGCGAAAAAGGGAGCGTGGCGGAGTGGCGCATTTGGGCCGTTTTGATTTGTTACGGCCCCGTACGCCACTGAGTGGCATCGATGTAACAAGTCAGATTGCAGTGTGTGTATACACAACTGGTACACGCGTTTATTTTGTGCAACTTTTAATTGAATCCGAATCAAAACGCGCGCGCTTTTCCACCAACCCTTCGGACCGTATATTTTTTAACCCATTTGGGGCATTTGTTCCGCGACGTTAATAGGTGTTTGTTGAATTGAATATGCTTGCGTTTATTTTTTCACGAACCGTGCTAGCGCTTCGTGCGGTTTTATTTGCCCTAAATTAAGTTCGGGAGCTTTTTTCGATTCGGATTCATTTGCTTTGTTGCCGTTTTAGTAATTTCGGAAAAAATAACCGTTTCGCCGCATCATGAATACAGTGTACGACTGATTTTTATCGCAAAATAAATTAATGCAAAGTTTTCGCCACCTCGATAATGGTTTATTTGTTGCTAAATGTATATGTTATGGCTAAAACATGCCCCATTCATTAACCCTCGCCGTCCCGAAAGAGGGTCATTCGTGACCCGAAAATATGTTTTCAGGTTAGCATTTTCTCATAATTATTTTCCTTGCGATCTCCTCTTGTGAATTCTACTATTTAGTATTCACAAAGAGTTTTTCCTATATTTCACATCAAATTAAAAATTAACAAAAGTGCAATTTGCAATTACTTTACATTGGGTGACTGTTGACCCGATTCTGGGTGTTGGTGTTATGGTTATTACCTACAAGATACTGATTAAAAACTTGTACTTTTTCGCTGCGCACGCATCTGTGTAGAGCAAAGTTGATGCAAAAACATTATTGTCTTGTGTGGTCTCGTGTTCTTGTGGACAAGTTCTCATTATGTCTTCTAATATGGAAACTCTCACGGATGTAGAGCTTTTCAACCCTCTTCTGAATGATTCAGATGATGAAAATTATCGCGAGTTATAATTACCGCTAGACGAAGCTTTTAGTGACTGAAAAGACTGACGAAATCGAAATTGATAACGACTCGCAAAGCACTCGTGAATCTAGCGACGACGAAGTTCAAGAAGAGTCCGTATGTAATTGAAGATACATAGCGCCGAAATTGGGAAGAATGAGAGTCATCGAATTCATTCGTACAGTTAAATGTCTTACCGAAAGAAGCAAGAATGTTTCTTCTATATTGGATACATTCAGACTTTTTATATCAATACCATAGATCTTATTGTGCAACTTACAAATAAACCAGCCAGAGAATTTGTGGATGTCTACAATGAAGAACAACAAAATGCAGAAAATCCGAATAGGATGACATGGAATGACGTCGATGTCACTGAAATGTTTGGATTCATAGGTATTCTTGTTCTGGCTGGTCGTTTTAGAGAAAATAAAGAAAATCCTCTTAGCTTATGGTCCACCAACGAAGCATTCAACAGACCTATCTATCAGGCAATAATGAGTAGAAACAGATTTTTATCTATTATGAGACATATTAGGTTCGACTATCTTAATACCAAACCTGAAAGAAAGAACAAAGATAAATTAGCTCCTATTCGTGAGATGTCTGATATTTTTGCTCAAAATTGTAGAAATAGTTACTATCCTTCACCTTGGGGAACCATTGATGAACAGTTTGTATCCTTTATAGGGCGAGTCTACATACCTAGCAAACCCGGCAACTACGGAATAAAAGTTTGGGCACTTTGCGACGCAAAGACATTTTTTTTGTTGCAACTTCGAAGTGTATTTGGGAAAAGTAGGAGATATAAGTCAAAAAATCGAGGTTCAAAAGATTTCAAGACCTTAGCACATCACTGGCATGGAAGTGGGCGTAATATTACGACTGACAACTTCTTTACAAGCATTCCTTTAGCACAAGAATTACTCAGAAAAAAACTCACGTTGGTTAGTACCTTGGGAAAGACTCGTAAAGATATTCAAAAGCAATTATTGGACGTGAAAAAACGACGCTGTATTCGTCTGATTTTTTGGTTTACCAAAGAAATGACTTTAATATCCTACATTACAAAACCCAGAAAATTTGTCGTACTGCTGTCATCTTTATATCATCAGCATGATATATCCACTGCAGAAAATAAATTCAAGCCAGAAATGATTTTGACATACAATAAAACAAAAAGTGGTGTTTATGTTTTAGATAAACTAGTGAGAGAATACTCATGTAAAAGAAGCACGAGGAGACATTGCGTGTTACAACAGTTTGGTGATATGGCTTTTGAAAAATCCTGAATAGAACTCAAATCCATCAATAAAATTTCGAAGAAAACTTTTTCTAAAACTAGGAATGGAGCTTAGTAAACCCCATATCTCTAAAAGGTCTAATCAAATTATAGACGATGGTCGAGGATTTTCAAATACAGTGTGCGCGGCCATCGAAGCTTCAGGTGTGGCTGTTCGTAAAAGGCAAGAAAATCCTGTATCGGGTACCAAACGTGGCAGATGTCATACCTGTCGCGGCAACGACAATAAGTACAGTACCAAATGTAAAGGTTGTGGACGGTTTGTGTGCCCGAAGCACAGCAAATCGACTCAAACTGTCAAAAGAACAAATTGTAATAGTTGTCGACGAACATCTACAGATATTGACGAAGGTGGTGAATCATAAATTTTTTGATGTTGAACGTCAATAGCATATAATAGGACCGCTTTCTAAGTTAGGCCACTGTTTACGAGTAAATTTGACCTCAATTGTTACTTTCTGTTTGAGTTTGAATTTAAGATTTTTTATCCTTCGACAATAAGAGGTCAAGTTGACTGTTTTTTGGAGATCACATTCAAACAGTGGGTTAGCTTTAAAACAGGGAGCTTGCCACTGCTAAGTATGTTACACTAAGTTTGTAATTTTTTAATAATAAATAGATATAAAATGTATTTAACGTTTCAAAATTTATCTATACTATAATGTAAATATTCAGTAAATATCACAAATTTTGATGTCTTATTCTGACATTAACAGTTTTTAAATAAAATTAAAGTTTACTGAATATTTACAAATCATATAACCTTAATTATTAAGTGGGTCAGCATTGACCCGGTTTAGGGATTTCATGTAAGTTTATTATTTTGGGATGGCGAGGGTTAAAATATATCGTTACATGTTTGATTTTAGGGAGAAGATTTTGTAGACAAGACGCTACAAATAATCCCTATTCCAAAACCTTAAGAACAACCAGAAAATGAAGTTTAGCTAGCAAAAGAGTAATAATTTTCAAAATGAATAAAGATTATTTGTAAGAGAATTTCGATAACAAGCAATTTCTAATTTGTCATTAGCTGTAAATGCTGGTGACAAATTGATCAATGCTAATACGTAATGGTTTGTTATCTTTTAAAATGATGTATTATCCGTTCCAGAAGTCAAGGCCCCTCACTTAGAGATCGATATCTTCGAAATCGCTCGATGAAAAAAATTGAATTTCTGTGTATCATAGGTTAACTTAGAAATATATAGATCCACGGTTTTTCTTCTATCGCGAGTTAAGTGAAAAAAGTATCCGATTTTTGAGAGTGCCCACATCTTTGTCTACCTTGCGATTTTTTTTTTCTCAAAAACTCTGATGATAAAATTTCAAATTTGAATTGGTGGTAATCCAATATATCAATTAATAATACACCAAGATAATGATGAAATAACTGTTGATTCAGTGCTACATGTTTCGACTATTAATGTTACTCTTTTTCAAGCACGACTAAAAAGATTCAAAAAATTATGAAAACAAGCATATTATATAAAACTATAAGAAATTATAAAAATAAAAATAATTAACGTAAGGTGTAGATAAAAAGCATTTCTTGTCAAGATATTGTTAAAAAAATAAGCAAGAAGACAAATATTGTACAAATAATCACATTTTACTATAATATCAATAAAAATTAAATTAAAAATGCCGCTACATGTATATTAGCAATATAAAAAAACACGAAGTATTAAAAATATAAGTTATCAAAGAATAACATGAAACACATTATTAACGAAAAGCGTCAATGACGTCAATGACTTGGAAAATAAGCTTTTTTCTGACAAATACCTTAGTATCACTAAAAATATTAGATACTATGGTAGATATGTAGATGATATTTTCCTTATTTACTCAGGCTCCACTACAGAACTCAACGTATTGTATAATTTATTTAACAATTTAAGCAACCTAGAGTTCACTATTGAAACAGAAATCGATAATACCATATTTTTTTTAAATTTTTTTTATTTTTCTCTTCTGAATGATTCAGATGATGAAAATTATCGCGAGTTACCGCTAGACGAAGCTTTTAGTGACTGAAAAGACTGACGAAATCGAAGTTGACAACGACTCGCAAAGCACTCGTGAATCTAGCGACGATGAAGTTCAAGATGAGTCCGTATGTAATTGGAGATACATAGCGCCGAAATTGGGAAGAATGAAAGTCATCGAATTCATTCGTAAAGTTAAATGTCTTACCGAAAGAAGCAAGAATGTTTCTTCTATATTGGATACATTCAGACTTTTTATATCAGACAATATCATAGATATGATTGTGAAACTTACAAATAAACGGGCCAGAGAATTTGTGGATGTCTACAATGAAGAACAACAAAATGCAGAAAATCCGAATAGGACGACATGGAATGACGTCGATGTCACTGAAATGTTTGGAGTCATAGGTATTCTTGTTCTGGCTGGTCGTTTTAGAGAAAATAAAGAAAATCCTCTTAGCTTATGGTCAGTTACCAACGAAGCATTCAACAGACCTATCTATCAGGCAATAATGAGTAGAAACAGATTTTTATCTATTATGAGACATATTAGGTTCGACTATCTTAATACCAGACCTGAAAGAAAGAACAAAGATAAATTAGCTCCTATTCGTGAGATGTCTGATATTTTTGCTCAAAATTGTAGAGATAGTTACTATCCTTCACCTTGGGGAACCATTGATGAACAGTTAGTATCCTTTATAGGGCGAGTCTACATACCTAGCAAACCCGGCAACTTCGGAATAAAAGTTTGGGTACTTTGCGACGCAAAGACATTTTTTTTATTGCAACTTCGAAGTGTATTTGGGAAAAGTAGGAGATATAAGTGAAAAAAATCGAGGTTCAACAGTTGTCAAGACCTTACCACATCACTGGCATGGAAGTGGGCGTAATATTACGACTGACAACTTCTTTACAAGCATTCCTTTAGCACAAGAATTACTCAGAAAAAAACTCACGTTGGTTGGCACCTTGGGAAAGACTCGTAAAGATATTCCAAAACAATTATTGTACATGAAAAACGACGCTGTATTCGTTTGATTTTTTGTTTACCAAAGAAATGACTTTAATATCCTACATTACAAAACCCAGAAAATTTGTCGTACTGCTGTCATCTTTATATCATCAGCATGATATATCCACTGCAGAAAATAAATTCAAGCCAGAAATGATTCTGTCATACAATAAAACAAAAAGTGGTGTTTATGTTTTAGATAAACTACTGAGAGAATACTCATGTAAGAGAAGCACGAGGAGACATTGCGTGTTACAACAGTTTGGTGATATGGCTTTTGAAAAATCCTGAAAGAAACTCAAATTCATCAATAAAATTTCGAAGAAAACTTTTTCTAGAAGAACTAGGAATGGAGCTTAGCAAACCCCATATCTCTAAAAGGTCTAATCAAATTATAGACGATGGTCGACGATTTTCAAATACAGTGTGCGCGACCATCGAAGCTTCAGGTGTGGCTGTTCGTAAAAGGCAGGAAAATCCTGTATCGGGTACCAAACGTGGCAGATGTCATATATGTCGCGGCAACGACAATAAGTACAGTACCAAATGTAAAGGTTGTGGGCGGTTTGTGTGCCCGAAGTACAACAAAACGACTCAAACTGTCAAAAGAACAAATTGTAATAGTTGTCGACAAAGATCTACAGATATTGACGAAGATGGTGAACCATAAATTTTTTGATGTTGAACGTCAATAGCATATATTAGACCGCTTTCTAAGTTAGGCCACTGTTTACGAGTAAATTTGACCTCCATTGTTACTTTCTGTTTGAGTTTGAATTTAAGATTTTTTATCCTTCGACAATAAGAGGTCAAGTTGACTTTTTTTTGGAGATCACATTCAAACAGTGGGTTAGCTTCGATACAGGGAGCTTGCCACCGCTAAGTATGTTACACTAAGTTTGTAATTTTTTAATAATAAATAGATATAAAATGTATTTAACGTTTCAAAATTTATCTATACTATAATGTAAATATTCAGTAAATATCACAAATTTTGATGTCTTATTCTGACATTAACAGTTTTTAAATAAAATTAAAGTTTACTGAATATTTACAAATCCTATGACCTTAATTATTAAGTGGGTCAGCATTGACCCGGTTTAGGGATTTCATGTAAGTTTATTATTTTGGGATGGCGAGGGTTAAAATATATCGTTACATGTTTGATTTTAGGGAGAAGATTTTGATGTATGTATGAATGAATATGAATGATGTATTATCCGTGCCAGCAGTCAAGGCCCCTTAGAGATCGATATCTTCGAAATCGCTCGATGAAAAAAATTGAATTTCTGTGTAACTTAGAAATATATAGATCCACGGTTTTTCTTCTATCGCGAGTTAAGTGAAAAAAGTATCCGATTTCTGAGAGTGCCCACATCTTTGTCTACCTTGCGATTTTTTTTTTCTCAAAAATTCTGATGATAAAATTTCAAATTTAAATTAGTAGTAATCCAATATATCAATTAATAATACACCAAGATAATGATGAAATAATTGTTGATTCAGTGCTACATGTTTCGACTATTAATGTTAGTCTTTTTCAAGCACGACTAAAAAGATTAAAAAAATTATGAAAACAAGCATATTATATAAAACTATAAGAAATTATAAAAATAAAAATAATTAACGTAAGGTGTAGATAAAAAGCATTTCTTGTCAAGATATAGTTAAAAAATAAGCAAGAAGACAAATATTGTACAAATAATCACATTTTAGCCAAAGACTGTTTAGCTAATATTATATATCTCTCACATCCTTCTTCAACAAGATCATTTTCAAGATCGCGGTTAAACATTGCAGACATTTCTTGAAAGGGAATCAATTCAAAATTTTTAAAACTCTAATCCCTTAATTACCGTGCTCTTTTCGAAAACAGAGCTCCTAGGTAAACAGGATATATAAGTTACATAGTTGAGTTAACCTCTGAAATTTCTTACGCTAAAAGAAAATTCAATACAATATCAGATACTACTTTATCAAGAATCACTATTGATTCGTTAACATCTATTTATCCCTTTGAGAAAATAATTAAAGAACCACAAAGTTGCCATAAAGAACTACAACCATTTATCTAAAATTAAAAGTAAATCTTCAAATATATATCTTTATACGAAAATTCTTCTTCACATCCAAAACTCTACATTTCCGAAAAGCTTGGTAAAACTATCTTTGATAAATTTCATAGGTTTCAAAGTTATGCTAAACAACATTCAAAATCACACGTAACAAATTAAATTTTGGTGCAAAACGTGTATACCGTGTCAGAAATCAAAGTTGAAAAATACACAAAATCCACAAAATTTTAACTTACTAACAGGTAGTTTTGAATATATTCATATTGATTTAATCTGACCATTCACGCCTAATTTAGGGTACTCTTTTGTTCTTACGGTTATAGACTGTTTTACTAGATGGCCAGTAGCCTACCCTATACCTGACATCTCAGCCTTTATTATAGCCTCAACATTATTACATCAACATTTATCTATCCATTACACATGGCCAAGGTAGAGATGTACAAATTATGTGAGTCCTGCCTGGTCACGATGGGTCATGCGTGACTCACCGTGAGCGGGCATCAATTGTTGTACCACTCACGTGAACGTGCGTGATCGTGAGCATCTTTGATTTCGACAGCACCCGGTTGACTCGGTTGGAACAATTTTTGAATACGTCTATATAAGTCTTTGGCTTAAAAGAAAGACTGTTCTTCTAATGAAAAAACGGTAACATTTTTGATTTTTCATGTAGTAATTTATTGACCAGTCTATGTAGTGGGAATAAGATTTCTGACAGATTGGCAATGAAACGGTGATAAAAATTTAACATTCCTAAGAAACGTTGAAGTTCTTTTACAGTTTCTAAAAATAATATTAAAAATGATATCTATTCTTGATTGAGAAGGCCGAATTCTTTTTTCTAATACTGTATGGCTCAAAAAATCCATCGAAACTACATTTATTTAGTTTATAATAATAAGATGATTAACAGAAATAGACAAATATGGATGGAGTAAAATTTGGAACTTTTTTAATAATTGAGTAAATTTTGTTTCAATAGAGAATAGGCGAGGAAGAGCAGATTGTTGGAAAGATTTGTTTCGGAAAAAAATTAATGAGAAAATTCAAGTTATTTATAACGTCATAAATAAGTACTCTTGAACTTATTTGATTTTTAATTTCGATTTCGTCGAATTGGAAATTTTCGGCTTATTCTCATTGAAACATTTACTCGGTTTTTGATTTTTAGAATTGCCTTTGTTTGAGAAAGAATAATGGAATTTGCACCATTTACCTTGGCAATTGCAGGCACGGTCACCATACTTAGTGTGATAAGTGTAAATGTTGGATCCACGTGATGGACTTCTTATAGAAGTTCGAAAAGATAAAGATCTGCTACGACGGAATTCATTGTTGTTGTTGCTTAATCTTTCATTGATAGAATCAATTTTAGAGTCAATTGCTTGTTTTTGCGCAAATGTACCAAATAAACGCTGACATGCCGTGATGAAGGAATCGAAGGCTTTGATCATATCAGTCATGTTCGGTTGAATTGGTTTGAGTGATGTGTGAAAGGAAAGTGGTCAATTATAATTTAATTGTGTCGGTTGGTGTACGTGTGGCGTGAAAGTTATTGATTCCCAGATTCAGTCCGCCGTATTCAATACCTCTGCCACCTCTTCTTTGCCAGAAGCTAATAGAGCTACTGAAATAGTGTTGGGGGTGAAGTTACCAAAACTTCGTCCTCCAAAGCTTTAAAAGAAGATCAGTGCTTAGTGCCTGAGAACTGCCTATGTTGGATAAAAGTTCTTGTTAAAAATCTGAAAGCTTTTGTTGTCCCATATGATACGTGATAAATAGATACGACAAAAAGTCTAAATAGTATCTCTTGTTACAAATAGGCCACTTCCATTTCATTTGTGTATCAATTATTTTAAAAGACAAAAAATAAATTTCAAAAGTAAATCAATTTTCCCACTTATGGCCACCAAAATCGCTATCATGGCCACAAAAGATTCCACTTATGGTCACCTTAATTTGATTGTATAATTAAGCAATTAAGTACAATTTGTAGATCTGATTTTGCAAATAGATATAATGTTAGTTAAGGACCAATATTTTTTACTTTGAGTTCTGGAAGCATCTAAGGATGTTTTCTTTTGTAATAACACATTTTTCATTGTCTAACACTTTGAAATGTCATCCAACATGCTTAAAAGTTTTGCAACTTGCATGTAATGAACCATAGGTCTTTTTCAAACGCTCTTCAATGAAGCCAAAACGTGAAAATCTTTCTGCAGGTCAACTCCATACTTATCAATCCTTGATTTCCGTCCCCAATATCGTCAACATCGCCCAAACTGTTCTTCATTTCATTTCATCCTTCTTCTAAATAGTTTTCCTTTGTCTTCTTCGTTCCTTTATCATTTACGCTTCCTATACTTTATTTTTCTGAATTTTTCTTTTCTTCTTTTCTCAATTTTCAGCTCTTCTTGAATGCTTTTCTGCATCGCTTTAATATTATTAATATATATTATTATTATTTAAAATATTCCACCCATTTGTTAAACGTAACAACGCTTGGAGAATATTCTTTTTCGTGGAAAGGTACATCACATAGGATCACATAGGTGATCTAAAACCTGATTTAACATTATCAGATATTATCACTCAGCTCATTTATTAAATTTGATAACATCGCTGGAATATCTGATTTTGGGTAAATTTAGGACTATGTTCAAAACTTATGTGGTATCGATGACCATGAAGGAACAATATAACAGGAAATGTTTTCGATTCCTTCTTAAGCTTAAAAACGGCACAAAATCTTGGCTATATACTCAAAGAAGCTTGCTAATGTTCCAATTATTTTCTGTTTTGCCAATACCTTATCTGATTGGAGCTGCTGTTACTAAACTTGAAGGAAACAAATACCAGCGATTTGTTGATAATGAGTCAAAAGGATGGTTTCTCAGTATCTTATTGCTGTAATTGCTTCTTTTGTGAGTAAAATATCAATTTCCTTAAACCAATCCCATATATTTTCCTTAGTAACAGTTATCCTTGCCTTGTTAACATATTTAGCGTGCTTCTAGGAGAGAACAAGATATCTATTTACGAAAGAAGTACTTTTGGCAGGCTTATTGTTGAAAAATTGAGTTTTCACATTGACAGACCCTCCCTATCTATGCCAAATCTCATTTGGCACAATTCAACATCCAATCCAGTAATACATCTTTTCCCAAATGAGTACCTAATATAGTGACGCGGCGATCTTATATATAAATCGTTTCATATCTTCTACATCAATTTTAATTCGTGTCATCCATACTCGATGATAGTCTTTAGGCAACTAAAATTGTCCCAAAAGCATTTATTTCCTAAAACTCTATACATATTATTTTATATGCCCTAAATTATGTTCCGGAACTTTTTTTCGATTCGAATTCATTTGTTTATTGTCGTTTTAGTAATTTCGGAAAAAGATAAACGTTTCGTCGCAAAACAAATTGACGTAAAGTTTTCGAAAACCCCAATTAACAAAATTGGTTCATAACTAAACGCGGTAGCCGAAAAGATAAACGCGCAGCAACCGAACGTTACTAAAGCTCCAATCTATTCAGGTGGTTGAGTTAATTCCTGTTCCACCAAATCGATATCCACCGGAGTCCTGCATCGTGAATAGGCGATTTCGCTCGAATGCTAGTGTGAAGAAGCAAAACGCGCGATTAGTATTCCCGTAATGCCTTACTTAATGTACGTTCTCTATGCATACCGAATTAATCGTTTACATTCAACGTCTCCTTTCAATGGATTGCAAAATGAAATATGAGCCACCCGTTATGTTGCTTTAATTCTTTCAATAAACTCTTATAATTGCTACGTATGTTAATTAATGACTAATTGATTCGATAAAAAAACGAAATCGTCTTATTTTTTAGCTAGTTTTTAAAACAAAACAATTTTAGTTCTTAATATTAATAAGAAATGAGCAAGATGATTTCAATTAAATTTAAATTGCAAATCATTGCTCACTTAACAGCAATCTCTTTGCTTCAATGCGCTTATAAGCAATAACAAAATGGGATACGAATAGGTGTATTCTGTGGTTTGTACGCAATTAATTTGATTCTCTTAATTATGGCAGTTTTGAATTACCATATTAATTAATAGAAATAACGTCAATCCTAAAAATACGCAATTTGCAATTCAGGTTATGAAAATTAATCAAATTCCATATTAATTTATTAATAATTATGATGGGTTCCAATAAATTTTTCGATGTTAATGAGCGAAATTAATGATTATCATTTTCTATGAAATATGTAGTAAATGTTATGGTAGAAAAGGTTTTATATTAAGTTCTAATATTAAACCTAAACATAGTTTTAATGAATCTACATGTAATAAGAAATACTTTAATAATAACTTGTCTTTAACCCCCAACCGCTACCATTAAAAACTGTGACGCAAACGGTATTTAGCGGTATGTGATACCGGTAAGGGATTATCGGTTTATATAGTAGATAATTGCAAAAGAATTAGTTATATTACTTTATTACGACACTAGTTTATGTTATAAGACTCATAATAACAATAAATAGTAAGAAAACATTATTTATCCAGTCCTTTAATGCATGGATCGCACATTTTTTGAGCGTGCTCTAAACAAATGGGCTTTCCACACATTCTACAAACATAAAATGTTTTTCTTTTTAGTTTATAATCACACAAATAACAGTTTTTCTTACATCCATTCGCTCGTCGCGAATCGTTTGGCTGGGATCATTGATGTCAGGTATTTGAAGGATACCACATATCCTTGATCTTAATTCTTTTGATACTTTGTTTTTTTCTAGTGTACATAAAAGGTTAGATTAGTTTAATTAAGTTTATACTACTCTGGTTTTGTTTTTAGTTTTTATTATTGTTGCCTGACTAGTTTCGGCATAGGAGCCATCATCGGAGGCCTACAAACAATTAACATGGTTGTGAAATCAGTAAAGTACACATAAAAAAAAAAATAAGCATAATAAAAGTTAGTGAATATCAAATATAGTTAGATCTTAAAAAGAAACAATACTCACAGCGTCAGTATTAAATTAATGAAAGGCGAAATAACATTACAAAATTTGTCGACAGCAAAAATGATGTTAGGTATTGATGTGTTGATTTTACAATAACAGAATGAATGTAATTTTACTCTGATGGAATACACTTATTATCATCAGCAATGTGGCTGTTGAGCATTAAGGTTATGTCTTGTGCACATGTTCATATCATGTGGTTAAAGAACGGGGTAGGGAAGATTTTAAATTTAAAATATTAGTATAGGATAAAGAGGAATAGGGAAAGGAGAAAACGGAAAAATATGTCGTGAAAGAAATATAGAAAGGAATTTGATTGTCAAGGAACTCAATCAGTGCAGCTCTAAGTATACAATCTTTAGTTAGAGCTCTCTTCTGTTGAGGAAAAGGGTGAGGGAAAATGGATGCAAGTGGGTTATTTCATAGTTATGTTAAGTAGGTTCTGTTGGGAAAGGTTGTTTTAGAGTCCTGTATAGTGGTGGTGTAAGTAAGTCTATTTGATCATTAAGGCATTCGATGTGCTTGTTTTGATATTTGAATTTTTCTATTTCATAAGCTTCGGTGATGGACATTCTTATGCTTTTATCCATTTTATGTAGAATTTTTATGCCTGTTTCTTGGTCAAATTTGTGTGATGTATTTAGGAGGTGTCTGCCGAAATTAGACCGGTCGTTGTTGATATGTTCTTTAACTCTTTGTTTGATAGATCTTCCCGTTTCTCCTATATATACCGCACCGCAGGTGTCGCAATTTAGTTTGTAAATGCCGCTATTAGTAAGGTGGTTTGTATATTCATCTTTGTGTTTTAGAAGATTTAGAATGGAGGTGTTGGTTTTGAAACTGATATCTATATTGTATCTTATTATCTATGATATCTATATTGTAACCTGATAACCCTATTAGACCGATCGTATCGTCTATTGGTTCAAGCACCCACAAATTAGCGAAGATCATCAATCAATTTATATTAACCACCTTAGACTTCAGACCTTCACACACCATAAAGAATCGCCAACAACTCATTGAAGAACTGACGAACCTAAACATTTCCAGCAAATTTGAATTAATCTCATATGACATCACCAATTTATACACAAACATCCCAGTTTCTGAAACCCTTGAAATCACATATAAATTTTTTCAAGACAAACTCCATCTAGAAGACGCCAATCATTTACACAATCTTTTAAAAACCTGCCTAGCCCAAAATATCTGTCGTTTCGACAACAAATTATATAAATATACAGAAGGTCTACCTATGGGTTCTCCTTTAAGCATCATCTTCTGGAAGAGATACGTAGATGACATCCTGATCATTTGGAACACTAACACACAAAGCAATCCTGAAGATCTACATATTCTACTTAATGATCTTCATCCGAATATACACTTCACAATGGAACATGAACAAGATAATACTCTACCTTTTTTGGACCTAAAATTAATTAACAGGAATGATAATATAGAATTTGACATCTACAGGAAGAAAACACAAACTGACGTTATAATCCCTCATGATTCATATCATCATCACTCGCATAAAACCGCAGCATTTCACGCATACATTAATAGATTATTAACAACTCCTATGAACGAAGTTAATAAAAACAAAGAAATAACAACAATCAAAACAATAGCTTACAATAACGGTTTCCCAAAAAAACTTCATTACGAAACTGATAAGAAAGCTGCAAACAAGAAACATCAATAAACAAATGACAACACTCAATAATAACATAATAAAATCAGAACCAACGTATAGATCAATCTCATTCCCAGGGAAACTAGCAGCTCCAATTCAAAAGATCTTTAGAAGATACAATATAGATATCAGTTTCAAAACCAACACCTCCATTCTAAATCTTCTAAAACACAAAGATGAATATACAAACCACCTTACTAATAGCGGCATTTACAAACTAAATTGCGACACCTGCGGTGCGGTATATATAGGAGAAACGGGAAGATCTATCAAACAAAGAGTTAAAGAACATATCAACAACGACCGGTCTAATTTCGGCAGACACCTCTTAAATACATCACACAAATTTGACCAAGAAACAGGCATAAAAATTCTACATAAAATGGATAAAAGTATAAGAATGTCCATCACCGAAGCTTATGAAATAGAAAAATTCAAATATCAAAACAAGCACATCGAATGCCTTAATGATCAAATAGACTTACTTACACCACCACTATACAGGACTCTAAAACAACCTTTCCCAACAGAACCTACTTAACATAACTATGAAATAACCCACTTGCATCCATTTTCCCTCACCCTTTTCCTCAACAGAAGAGAGCTCTAACTAAAGATTGTATACTTAGAGCTGCACTGATTGAGTTCCTTGACAATCAAATTCCTTTCTATATTTCTTTCACGACATATTTTTCCGTTTTCTCCTTTCCCTATTCCTCTTTATCCTATACTAATATTTTAAATTTAAAATCTTCCCTACCCCGTTCTTTAACCACATGATATGAACATGCGCACAAGACATAACCTTAATGCTCAACAGCCACATTGCTGATGATAATAAGTGTATTCCATCAGAGTAAAATTACATTCATTCTGTTATTGTAAAATCAACACATCAATACCTAACATCATTTTTACTGTCGACAAATTTTGTAATGTTATTTCGCCTTTCATTAATTTAATACTGACGCTGTGAGTATTGTTTCTTTTTAAGATCTAACTATATTTGATATTCACTAACTTTTATTATGCTTATTTTTTTTTTATGTGTACTTTACTGATTTCACAACCATGTTAATTGTTTGTAGGCCTCCGATGATGGCTTCTATGCCGAAACTAGTCAGGCAACAATAATAAAAACTAAAAACAAAACCAGAGTAGTATAAACTTAATTAAACTAATCTAATCCTGTAACTGGTTAAACAATGGATCTCATTTCAAAATACATAAAAGGTGTTGTTAAACTTTTTGCCAATAATTTTAAAAAGTCTTTACGTTCCATTTTTTCTGAATTCTTACAACTTTGATATAATATATACGAATTTACAGTACACATATTTACAAGAACAAAGAATATTGCCATAGGCCATCGACGGGTTCTTCTACTAGGTGAATAGTTTGCACATTTTCTATCTAAACTATCCACGCCCCCTTTGGTCAAATTATAATCGGCAATAATTTCCGGTTTTCCACTTTCTTTGTCATTTGCAATAGAATGGTGCATTGAAGATATCAATATAACGGCTCTATTTTTCTTAGGAACATAGGACATTAGCGTAACATCTTCCTTGAAACCATAAAGAGTGCTGCCGATATCTTTATTTTTATTTGGCAAAAAACAACAGGGAATCTCCGGCCTGTTTCTTCTCATTGTTCCTAGGAATGTGAGTCCTCGTTTTTTTAGTTCACAAACAAGTTGCAATGTGCCAAACCAGTTATCGGCTGTAATATTACGATTTGTTTTTTCAATCGGTTTTGCCAATCTGATAACTGATTGTGTAGGAATGCCTAAATGTTTTTCTTCAACAGATAAAGTTTTTTCCGTCTGAATTCTTGCCGCTATATATATAAGCATTATATAAGTAATTATTTCGTGCATCTGTTAGATACATAATTTTTATGCCGTACTTTGCAGGCTTTTTTGGCATATAAACTTTAAACCGAGATCTACCTCGAAAAGCCACAAGAGATTCATCTACACATACATAAGCCCCCAGCGAAAAATTTCTTTGAGAATTTTCAATAAATTTTTGGAACAATCCGTTTATCGCAGTTGTAGCATCATCTTTCATCTTCTTACCTCTGTTTTGAAAGTCATCAAATCTTAAAGCACAGAGCAACGTCTCAAATCTTCTCTTAGACATCGTACATCGGAAAACATCTCTCCCTGTTCCATCTGTTGTAAATAAACAATCCACATTTTCATTGCCTGATTTGAACACTTCAGTGTAAATTAATAAACCAAGAAATGCCTTTAGTTCTAATACGTCAATATCATATAAGCTAGCATGCGATTTATTTTTATATTTTAGTCGAACTAGTCCTAATTTACAATTTGTCCATCGGATAACTTCCTGCAGCATGTTCTCACTGAATAATACATTCCATAATTCTTCTGGCTTTGGATTATCTCCTAACAAAGCAGCAGGTCCTCTTAGTCCTGGTAAATGTGTAATCAAATTGTGCTTCCTTGTTCTTACATTACGAGGTGGTTCACGTTTTGACCTACAAAGGCATTTGAACTAATATTTTCAAATCGTTTTACTATTTACATATTATGTTAAAAATGGGTATGGAAATGGGTTGAGGTTGTTTTTGAACTTAGGAAGTTTTGGAAGTAATCCGACAAAATACCATGGCTTCACCTACCATTTAGTTTTATTTGTTTTTTCGCGACCGTAATAAACATTTCTTTCCTCTGATTCTGCACAAAAATTATTTTCATTTTCCTTGTCTTCGTCCTCATCGTTGTCAGCTGCAGATATTTCTGATTCACTATCGTGATCCATTTCAATAAAATTGTTTACACCTATATTTTCATCTTCATCACTACTTTCTTCCATCAAATATTCTTCAAATTCTTCATCATCAGATCTCATACAAGACGGACCTGCTTTCTGAGCCATTTTACAAAGTTCCAAACAGAAGTATAAACTAATTGTCAACTCACTGTTCAAACTAATACTAAGCACTATTCGAAGTTTCAATATTTCAGTTAATATTTTCAATATTTTTCACTGGTAACAGTTTTTACTACAATTCAAAAACGCAACGTAGAGACTACTGACCGGTACCATATACCGCTAAATCCAAAAAATCTTGTAACACGTTGGTACACGTTTAACGCATATCTCCCACCGATGACTGCTTATATGTAAACTAATATACTTTAAAGGTAGACGGACTATGAACTGCGCAGGAAAAGATTTATAAAAGATACAAGCTCATAAACGTTTATAGCGGTATGATATACCGCTAGGTAGGGGTTAAGGGTTAATAACTTAAATATTTTAAAATGTTTAATATTTCATTAATATATCTCAATTAATTTCATCTTGATTTTTTTGCAATATTAAATTTCTATTTTTAAATAAGTAATGTTACAACACGTAGAGTTTATTACAAGAATTTATCTTTTTCGCAGTAAATTTCCATTAAATTTGCTTAAATATGGTCGTGGTCATGATGATATCTCAATTCGTTTTTGAGATACGAATTTTTAAATTATAATTATTCACATATTTAATATTTAAATGTGCAGTGTATATCAAAGATATATCTCAAGATCTTAGCTTACTTTTATCGGAAACAAACAAAATATGCGGTCACTTGAATCTTTGGCTATATCAACAAAGGATTGGGGTTTGATAATTATTTATTTGATTTTGCAAAAATTCGATAATTCAACGAAATTAGTATGGGAGCTACACAAACCCAACAACAAATTGTTAAACTTGTTCGAGTTCTACCAGTTTATCGAACACCGGTGTAATTCACTCGAGTCCATGAACTTCAACAATAGTCAATTGAAACCACAAAAACCAATGACAAAATCAACTTTCATTACATCTCAAGAGTTCGTTACAAAAAGGATATGTATAGTTTGTGGTAAGTAATGCAACTTTTTATTTTTTTGTGAGAGATACTTGGTAGATAAAGGTCTCAAGAATTGTTTGCGATCAAGTCATAAACTTGCATCTAGAGGTTGTACAAAATGTGATGTCAAACACAATACATTGTTACACAAAGATAGATCAACGAATTCTGAATCAAAACAACAAGTCCATCAAGAATCAAATGCAACATTATGTAATATGAATCGTTTACGATACCAACAGGTATATTTAGCAACAGCACAAGTTGAGTTTAAGATTAACTCCAATTGAGTTATATGCCTAAGATAATGCATCACAATCTAATTTTATTACAAAACAAATTGTTAATAGATACAAATTAATCCGAATTAAGCCGATCCAAGATTTAACGAAAGAGGTTCTATTGATATGGAAATTATTGATAACATAAGGGTGCGTTTGGGAGACAATCTTCCTTTTATTCACGATTCTGCATTTGAATGGATAGTAAATCGAGTTGTATCAAAATTATCTTATATGGGAGATAATTCTAGTGCATTTTTGATCACAAATGGAGATCTTCACGATTCTTTATCAAGGTTTTTGGTATTTGAAACATTTCGACACCAAACAAGTTATGACATTGGAAGATGAGAAATGCGAAGATACATTGATGAACTGCCTTTGAAAGTGAATTCTAAATCATTGGGGAAATCTCGTTAGACTAGTTTAAGAAGATTTTACGCATTGGGAAAAGGATTTATGAAGAAGTATTTGGAGTTAGGACAAATGAACATTAATTTGAGTTCAGACATAATTTAATATTATTATTAGAGTCGTATTTAACGCATCATCCAAAACCAACTCTGGAACTTCGTTGAACGATATATTGCTGGCTGCTCCCTATATCTATAATGATTTGTCTGCGATATTGATACGCCTTCATTACTGATATTGTGAAAATGTTCAGACAAATAGTTGGTGACTATAAATATATTGATTTGCAACCGTTACATATGAAACAGCTTCTGCACCATTCTTGGCTTCGAGATATATTCAATAATTAGTAACGGAGGAACTAGAAATGTTTCCTTGAAGCTTTGCAATAGAAAGAATTAGCAGCGAGGAAAGTTCATATTCCCTCATAATGAGAAACCAAAACTCTGGGTTTAATTCGGAGTCCAGTAAAAGATACGTTCAAGTTTTGTATACACAAAAGGCAAAGTGATATTGTTACCAAAAGAATAATATTTTCGTCAATTGCTACAATCTTTGATGCCTTAGGACTTAGGCAGAAAGCTTAACAGTAGATAGGCATTTGATCACCATAAACGAACCAACAAGGTTTGAACTACATGGTTTTTGCAACGCTTCCATTAAAGCTTACAGGGCACTTCATTATTTGCGCAGTGAAGATGAGAAGATGAGAAACGTGCTTAAGGCTTATTATGTCAAAACTTCGTGTAGTACCTTTAAAACCGATCACTCTTCCTAGATTGGAATTGTGTGGAACTTCAGACAGATCAGGTGTATTTATGGACAGATACTATGATGGTGTTAACATGGTTAAATGACTATCCTTCGAAACGGAAACCATTTGTTGCACATACAGTAGCAGAAATTCAAGAAATAACACAGGATCTCAAATGGAATCATATCAGAACAGACCAAAATCCAGCAGATTGTTTGTCAAGAGGTTTTAATGGAATTCAATTAAGACAACATGATCATTGGCTGAAGGAAACATTTTCATTGGATATCGTCGGAAGTGTGGCTGAAGCAAGGAAAACGTCAGTTGAAGTAACATTATTGACAACACAAACCTCATACTAATTTGATAGATTCTATAAAATGTCATGTTTACAACGAGTTGTTGCATTTTGCGAAGAACAGTATACAGTTATTTTATTAATAAATTTAACACAACAAGAGCTCTTTGGTCCAGAATTACAGGCGTTACAGAGACAAAATTCAATTCATCGAAACAGTAATATTTTATCGTTAAATCCGTTTATTGACCTGAATAAAAGTTTGCGAGTAGGAGGTAGAATACAAAACTGAGTACTTCCCTTTGAACCATTAATAATAATAATACCATCCATTAATACTTCCAGCAAATCATAAATTGACTCATTTGATTATTCAACAAGAACACATTAGACTCTTTTATGTGGGGCCTCAGGCAGTTGCGATGAGTTTAAGAAGACATTATTGGATCATACATGGAAAGACTTAAATTAGAAAAATAAATCACAGATGTATTACTTGCTTTAGATAACGAGCTCAAGATGGACAGCAAGTTATGCCTAATCTACCAAAAGAAAGAGTACAATTTGTTCGACCATTTTTAAACACGTGTATAGATTATGATGGCCCTATTTTTACAAAAGGAAAACGAAAAAACGCTTCACTTAGAAAGACTTCTATTGCTTTATTTGTTAAGCATACAAAGTAAAAAAAATCCACAAGAGCGATACATTTAGAATTATTCACAGATCTCACATCAGTGGCCTTTTCGGCAGCGTTGTTAATTTACGTCCAGACGAAGAAAACCATTGAAAATTTTTAGTGATAACGCAACTAATTTCAAAGGAGCAAAATATGAAATGAACGATTTTTATAAATTTTTCAATAATGATCAAACGTGTAATAGTTTACTGAATGATACATCTAACACCATTATTGAATGGAAATTTATTTCACCAGAATCACTACATTTCGGAAGCAGGAATTAAATCAACGAAATACCATTTGAAAAATTCTAATCTAACATTTGAAGAAACCTACACTGTCTTAGTACAAATAGAACACTGTCTTAATTCGCGACCGTTATGTTGCATTTACACGGATACCGGTGGTTTTGATTTTGACTCCATCATTTGTAATACAACCTATTAAGAGACTAAAACGATGGGAGTTAGTACAAAAATTGCAACAACTGTTTTGGAAAAAATGGTTAAAAGACTACTTAACAGATCTTCAAGTGGAACACCACAAATCCAAATTTGAAAGAAGGTCAAATTGTTTTGGTAAAAGAAGATACTGTACCTACACTAAATTGGCCACTTAGAGGAATCAAAACAGTACATTTTGGTGATAACAACGTGCGAGTTGTTACAATAGTACATCATCTGGGAAAGGATTTCAACGCCCTATAGTCAAAATTTGTCCACTTCTGTTAGATGATCCAGAAGAGCAAGTTGAAAATCAAACCTTTATAGTGTCGCCCCAGGATGTTCCCGGGGCAACACCTTAAAGGTTGTCACCGGACTCTGTTTTACCGACATAGAGGAGTAAGAGAAGAAAGGAGGAGAGAAGCGACGAACACTGTATAACGACATGGTGGTTATTCACACACAAAATCTAGTTGTTGCATTTTTCTTAAATTTGTTTGAATATGATCGGTATTTCAAAATGATATCTCAATTCATTCATGAAATATAATTTTTTAAATTTATATTGTTCACATGCTTAGTATTCAAAGGTGGAGTGTTGTGCTTAAAATGATCTGAGAATGGTACTTATGAAAAATAAGAAATGATTTAAGGCACCCTTAAACTTGATTAAATTTGCTTCAAAATGCTTATTATTTTATCAATACATCTCAAGTCATTCTTGAGACATATTTTAAATTTCTATTTTTAAATAAGTTACGATACAACACGCAGAGTTGAATTTAAAAGAATCGTAGTCACGATAATTATAAAAAACTAGAATTTATCTTCCTCGCTGTAAATCCCCATTAAATTTGCTTGAATATAGTCGTTATTTCAAAATAATATCTTCATTCGTTCTTGAGATATGATTGTTTAACTTTTTATTATTCACATGTTTAGTATTCAAAGGTGGAGTGTTGTGCTTAATAAGATCTGAGAATGGTGCTTATGAAAAATAAGAAATGATTTAAGGCACACTTAAACTTGATTAAATTTGCTTCAAATTGCTTATTATTTTATCAATGTATCTCAATTCATTCTTGAGATATTATATTTTAAAATTCTATTTTTAAATAAATAACGATATAACACGCAAAGTTGAATTTAAAAAAATCGTAGCAATGATGATTATGAAAAACTTGAATTTATCTTTTCTCGCTATAAACCCCCATTAAATTTGCTTGAATATAGTCGTTATTTCAAAATGATATCTTCATTCGTTCTTGAGATATGATTGTTTAACTTTTTATTATTCACATGTTTAGTATTCAAAGGTGGAGTGTTGTGCTTAAAAAGATCTGATAATGGTGCTTATGAAAAATAAGAAATGATTTAAGGCACCCTTAAACTTGATTAAATTTGCTTTAAATTGCTTATTATTTTATCAATGTATCTCAATTCATTCTTGAGATATGATATTTTAAATTGCTATGTTTAAATAAGTTACGATAAAACACGCAGAGTTGAATTTAAAAAATCGTAGCCACGATAATTACGAAAAACTAGAATTTATCTTTCTCGCTGTAAATCCTCATTAAATTTGATTGAACATAGTCGTTATTTCAAAATGATATCTACATTCGTTCTTGAGATATGATTGTTTAACTTTTTATTATTCACATGTTTAGTATTCAAAGGTGTAGTGTTGTACTTAAAAAGATCTGATAATGGTGCTTATGAAAAATAAGAAATGATTTAAGGCACTCTTAAACTTGATTAAATTTGCTTCAAATTGCTTATTATTTTATCAATATATCTCAATTAATTCTTGAGATATTATATTTTAAATTTACATTTTTAAATAAGGTACGATAAAACACGTAGAGTTGAATTTAAAAAATCGTAGCCACAATAACTATGAAAAACTAGAATTTATCTTTCTCGCTGTAAATCCCCATTAAATTTGCTTGAATATAGTCGTTATTTCAAAATGATATCTTCATTCGTTCTTGAGATATGATTGTTTAACTTTTTATTATTCACATGTTTAGTATTCAAAGGTGTAGTGTTGTGCTTAAAAAGATCTGATAATGGTGCTTATGAAAAATAAGAAATGATTTAATTCACTCTTAAACTTGATTAAATTTGCTTCAAATTGCTTATTATTTTATCAATGTATCTCAATTAATTCTTGAGATATTATATTTTAAATTTACATTTTTAAATAAGGTATGATAAAACACGCAGAGTTGAATTTAAAAAATCGTAGCCACGATAACTATGAAAAACTAGAATCTATCTTTCTCGCTGTAAATCCTCCTTAAATTTGCTTGAATATGGTCGTTATTTCAAAATGATATCTTCATTCGTTCTTGAGATATGATTGTTTAACTTTTTATTATTCACATGTTTAGTATTCAAACGTGTAGTGTTGTGCTTAAAAAGATCTGATAATGGTGCTTATGAAAAATAAGAAATGATTTAAGGCACTCTTAAACTTGATTAAATTTGCTTCAAATTGCTTATTATTTTATCAATGTATCTCAATTAATTCTTGAGATATTATATTTTAAATTTACATTTTTAAATAAGGTACTATAAAACACGCAGAGTTGAATTTAAAAAATCGTAGCCACGATAATTATGAAAAACTAGAATTTATCTTTCTCGCTGTAAATCCCCATTAAATTTGCTTGAATATAGTCGTTATTTTATAATGATATCTTCATTCGTTCTTAAGATATGATTGTTTAACTTTTTATTATTCACATGTTTAGTATTCAAAGGTGGAGTGTTGTGCTTAAAAAGATCTGAGAATGGTGCTTATGAAAAATAAGAAATGATTTAAGGCACCCTTAAACTCGATTAAATTTACTTCAAAATGCTTATTATTTTATCAATGTATCTAAATTCATTCTTGAGATATGATATTTACATTTTTTCTTAATTAGTAACGATACAATACGCAGGGATGGATTTAAAGAATCGTAGCAACGATGATTATGAAAAACTAGAATTTATCTTTCTCGCTGTAAATCCTCCTTAAATTTGCTTGAATATGGTCGTTATTTCAAAATATCTCAATTTTTTCTTAAGATATGATTGTTTAACTTTTTATTATTCACATATTTAGTATTCAAAGGTGTAGTGTTGTGCTTAAAAAGATCTGAGAATGGTGCTTATGAAAAATAAGAAATGATTTAAGGCACACTTAAATTTAATTAAATTTGCTTCAAAATGCTTATTATTTTATCAATGTATCTCAATTCATTCTTGAGATATGATATTTTAAATTTCTGTTTTTAAATAAGTTACGATAAAATACGCAGAGTTGAATTTACAAAATCGTAGCCACGATAATTATGAAAAACTAAAATTTATCTTTCTCGCTGTAAATCCCCATTAAATTTGCTTGAATATAGTCGTTATTTCAAAATGATATCTTAATTCTCTCTTAAGATATGATTGTTTAACTTTTTATTATTCACATGTTTAGTATTCAATGGTGGAGTGTTGTGCTTAAAAAGATCTGAGAATGGTGCTTATGAAAAATAAGAAATGATTTAAGGCACACTTAAACTTGATTAAATTTGCTTCAAAATGCTTACTATTTTATAAATATATCTCAATTCATTCTTGAGATATGATATTTTAAATTTCTATTTTTAAATAAATAACGATATAACACGCAGAGTTGAATTTAAAAAATCGTAGCTACGATGATTATGGAAAACAAGAATTGATCTTTTTTGCAGTAAATTTCGATTAAATTTGCTTAAATATGGTCGTTATTTTATGATGATATCTTCATTCGTTCTTAAGATTTGATTTTTTAAATGATGAAGAGCACTCTTATACTTAAATAAATTTACTTTAAAATGTTTATTATTTTATCAATATGTTGGGAAAAGGAAAAATGTGTTTTGTTAAATTGACCCACAAGACATTATCGATAAAACCTTATAATCCATAAGTCATTATATAATCTACTCAATATTTATAGAGCAGTTAATCCTAATTAAATGTGCTTTGAAATGCTTGTTATTTCATCATTATACGTCAAATGGTTCTTAACATACAACTCATTATCTGCGTTTGCAAATATTTATAAATGTATGGGATACAAAATCATAACAACGATGTTATTGAACAAAAAAAAATTATTTATGGCACATTAAAACTGAAATAAATTTCCATTAATGTGACCATTCTTTCATCGTAATATCTTAATTGGTTTTTGAGATATAATTATTTAAATGAAACCCTTAAAATCAGTAGCAACCAAATTTCAATTATTGTTAACAGATGTCAATGGAAAATAAAATTTATTGGACACGCCATATGTTTGACGCAAGAATCTAAATCTCTTAAGAAATCATTTCCAATAAACCTTTTTCTTCTTAATTAAATCTCAACGTGACAGCCGAAAGGGTTTATAAAAGTAAGCATGATTTCTTTTTGTTGTGTGACAACTCGTTTGGAACATTTTTGTGAAACATCAAAAATGTGGTAAAATACCGTGAGTATTCGATTCGTTTGGTCGTACATACAAAGTGTAGTAAAAGGATTTTACCGAGACTGTAAGATTGAGTGGAAGTAAAGTAGGTAGTGCTTGTCGAATTTATGAATGGGTGACCATCCATTCATGATTCTACCGGTTACAAGTCATGAGTTCCATAAGAAGTTTACCTGCGAGCGACTTGTAAGAGATGCTATTACCGTTTTACAAGGCACCGATCCGTGACTTATGAAGGAAACTACAGCTAGAATTTTTTACGTTTTGTAATATATAACCGTTGCATTTATAATGAGGATTAGTTGTAGTGAGTGAATTAATTAATTAATTCACCCTTTCTCATAAGTATATTCAAACGAATTAATGAACGACGACATTAAAGACGCTCCGCATTATTGAATATGCAAGGGTCGTTTGTTATCCGCCTCCGGAGGATATTCAATTTGTTAAAGCCGCTGAAGGAGCTCTCGTCTCAAGACACAAAAAAGAAACTAAATCGAGCATTTCTTCTTCTGATGGTCGGATTTGCGGTCATATTTTCTGGTGTCATTGGACACCTGGCTACGGAATCTGCCCACAATCAAAGGGATATAAAGGTTGTATTACTCGCAGGTCGAATGATACTCTGTCAGGGTTCTTGGTATGGAACCGTTCCGACGTTAAATATAGATGCAAACGATTTTAATTTATTCAACAAAGATAACGACTATCGAGAGAGAGCCTTTTGCTTGTCCAACCGGTTTTCTTACAGGAGTTGAATCAACCTCGAACCTTTTCGCCGATTGTTTACAGTTATGTCGACCGCACGTCCGGTCGGGCTTTTTAATTATTTCTTAAACAACCAAACAGAATTGAAAACTATATAAATAAATAATTTGTTATTGTTTTCTACCAAATATTTTCCTTCTTCGTTTTACTAATATTATTCCAAATGCTTAGTATTGAAATTCATTGGAATCAATTTTAGAACATATTATGAATTTTATGTACAGGGTGAGTTATTACTTGTTGAAGACAAAGGTGAAAATGTAGAAAATAAAATTTTGGCGACATTTAAGGATAAGATTGGGATAGATGTACATCCCGACCAAATTGATCGATGTCATCGAGTGGGCGCGTTGAAAAGTGGTAGCAAACGCCCCCGTCCAATTATCATCAAGTTCCTAAGCTATAAAACAAGAGAAATGATTATTAAAAGTCGCAACAAACTGAAAGGAACTAAGATAATGATTCAAGAGGACCTTACGGCTTGCAATTATAAATTATTCAAAGAAGCTTGTGAAAAATTTGGAATGAGGCAATGTTGGAAAACAGATGGAAGAATCTTCGGCAGGCACAACGATACGAAAATTCTAATTAGAAACTATGGAGATCTGGATGTGCGGAAGAAAAACAGAAATCCTTGGTTCCCCACCACGTAAGAACATACGATCTTTCCTTAACAAATAGTAATTAGGAAGAGTGTATAAAGTAGAAGGTAACGAAGGCTTGAGCCACGTTTCGCTAACCATGATAACATCAAAGATATTGGATTCAAATGTAAGCAAAAGATCATCAAAGTGAGCACAAATACTTTGCGCGTTTATATGACAAACTGAAATGAAGTTGGTCAGTCCTCGGAAAAGATCAGTTGAGGGGATCCCCGTATGGTCAGCGGCATTAGTAGTAGTTGCAAAGAAACGAGTACAACAGCATGTTCTTACACCAATCCAACCAACCCCAGGGAATTGTGATATGACGTTATTCGTGAAACGAAAAAGATATAATAGTAGTGTTCAAGACGCATTACCATTGTAGCATTCAACAACGACGATGACGAATTAATCAAATGTTAACTTCTTTCAAAATTAACCAATCAACATTTTTTGAAAAACTAAATGTAAGGAACAAATATATGATGATTTGACTAAGTTAGTTGGCGATGTGTGCTGGATCATATTTATAAAGTAAATCAAATTTCTTGGAGAAGGCCAATGTCTTCGAAGTCGACCAAGATTAGCAAAGTAGACTCAAACTCATGTAAGATGCCATGTATTTGAATTAACACAGATTTGATGTTCTCAAAGTCTACTCAACATTCTAAATGCATGCGATTGTTACAATGTGTCAAATCAAATCAGAGTTCTTGGAGGCGGCCGACGTCTTTGAAGTTGACTGAGATTATTTCTATCGTCTATTTCAAGCAAGATACACTCAAACGCACATAAGATTTCATGTATTTAGATTCACAAAGATTTGAAGTTCGCAAAGTCTATTCATCATTTTAAATTGTATGCGATTGTGAATGTATATGTGCCAGACGATTATATTTGTGTCAAATTTCTTGGAGGCGGAGGACGTCTTCGAAATTCACCAAAGTTAATTATGTTGTCCAAAGTTTTCAAGATACCCTCAAACTCACGTAAAACATCATCTATTTGAATTTACCAAAATTTGATATTGTCAAAGTCTTCTTCAAAGAATAGATGACCACTTCCGACTTCGAAGGCGTCGGTCATCTAAGAGTATCACAAACAGCAAGAACGTCAAAAATTTGATTAACTTATGTTGTTAAGAAAGCTAATATTGTTTTCCAAACTCTAAATACACAGAGAAAGTTTAAAATTACAATATCCATCTTTGTGCTGATTATTTAGGCCTAATTTGCGTGCCAATTCATTTTGTTAACTTTTTTGAGGGCAAGAATGTTAGCTATGTTAGTACTAAGTACTGTCCAATTTGTTGCAGAGAAACGAATAATATAAATCCTTCCTAAATCAACCCAATCCAACCCAACCCAATGAATTAACAAACATTCTTATTGGTGGAACGAAGAAGATATAATTTGTAAAATTATCATGATTTGACTGAATTGGCGAGAGATATTTATAAATATTAAAAATTAGTGCCTATACAAGATTCAATGAGACTATTAAGCCATAAAATGCTTCTTCAAGAACCACTATTATTACAATGTGTGCTTGATGATATTTAAAAGTAAATCAGATTTCTTGAAGCCGTAACCGACGTTAGAAGTCGATCGAGGTTATTTATTCCCACGATCTCAAGCAGATTTGATATTCTTAATGTCTACACATATTCAAAATTGTATTATACGATTATCACAAAGTATACTGGATCATATAGTCGACCGAGATTACTTCTGCCGTCAATTTTAAGCAAAATAGATTCAGACTCATGTACGATCCCTTGTATTTGGATTAACAAAGATTTTATATTCGCAGTCTATTAAACAGTAAAAAAAATGTGTTCGAAGTGTACCCAAAATTCTGAATTACGTGAAATTCATTATCACAATATGTGCTTAATCATATTTTTGCTATCAGTCTCAAACAAAATAAACTCCCTTAAGATACTATGCATTTAGATTCATAAAGATTAGATGTTCTGGAAATCCACTCAACATTCTAAATTGCATACGATTCTCACAATGTGGTTGGGAGCAAGTCAACCATAAATTTTCAAAATTGATCTACTAAATTTTATTAATCTACAGTTTCATAAATTATTCTTATTATTATTCCATACATATTAAAAAAATCAGACCTCAAGAATGAGTTGAGATACAATAATGAGATAGCAAATATTTTAAACCACATTCCTATTAAATTATTCCTACAAATCCTTGTTATAATTTTTTTTTAATTAAATTCTTCTTATTTGATTACTATAAAATTTACTAGGAAAAGTTTAAAAAGTTGTATCTCAAGGACAAATTAAGATATTATGTCGAAATAATGGACATATTAATGTAAATTTATTCAAGTTTTTATGTCCCATAAATATTTTTTTAATATTTAAAACTATTATTGTTATGACTTATTAAAACCTTACATATTTATAAACATTTATCGACACCTCTTAAGAAATCATATCATAAGAACCAAGTCAGATAAAATGGTGAAATAACAACCATTTTAAAGTACATTTAATAAGGGCTAAGTGTTTTTAAGTATAATTATTCATAACCGCTCTTAATATATATATTTTTTAATACAATCCTACATTTTATTCTTATTATTATTCTATATATAATAAAAAATTATATCTCAAAAACGAGTTGAGATATAATAATGAGATAACAAACATTTTAAAGTTTACAAGTGCATTCAATATTTTTTAAATCGTTCATTACGAGGAGAAGTTTAAAAAGTTGTATCTACAGGGCGAATTAAGATATTATGTTGAAATAATTGGACACATTAATGCAAATTTGTTTAGAAAATACTTAGAACCAGCATTTTTATGATTTATTAAAACCTTACATATTTGTACACATAGCTTAAGGAGTCATATCTCAAGAACCAATTGAGATAAAATAATAAAACATCAAGCATTTTAAATCACATTTAACAAAGGCTAAGTGGTTTATAATTAATCTCAAATCATTTATAACCGTTTCTAATCTAAATTTTTCAATACAGTTTCACACATTATTCTTATAATGTACAGTTTTGATTTTGATTCTTATAATGTACAGTTACAATGTACAGACAGTAAAGCTCCGCTTGTAATCCGAAGACTAGAAAATTTTTAATTTGCATTGTGTCCCTTGTAATTCGAATTAGTAAATGATTTATTAATCAGAATTAACAGATTTTTCGTTTTATCTACAGAACAAGAGTTCATACTTCCCAATGTTTGCCAATTTTATCAGCGAAATGCTAGAAAAATGTATTTAGATAGTCAGACAAGGAAGAGAAAGAGCGCTATCCTAAACCTAAGGGCTAATAGGGCTATAATTCTGGGGCGCCTGTTTTTCCAATGGATTGCAAAAAAGTTCTCTCTAAAGTGCGAACCTTTTTTTTATGGCACTCAATATTGCATGAATATGGCCGAATTCGGACATATTCATTGGCCCTAAGATGCCGAACACCTTAAGACGGCGCTGGTTCAAATATACAGGGTTGGTTTGAGTTGGGTTCAGCCGTGTCGCGTGCGTCTGAAGACATTTTTTTAATGAATACCTCAACTGTTTTGGCAAGTCTGTATTGTAATGTAGGAGGTTTTAGTTTTAAGAGGTTGGTAGCAAGCCAGAGAGAGGAGAGGGAACGCGACAGAAAAGAAGGACGTGTTGTAACGGTTGTAAAAGGTCAACAAGTAAAATAAATAGAGTTAAGCAACGATTGATGTTTTATTAAAAAAAGCGAACAAAACATAAAAGTGGCGACGAGGAAAACTGAGAAAAATGGCAGATATTGGAAAAATGGGAGAGTTCGATCCGATTAAGGAATCATTCGTAACGTATCTGAAGAGGTTAAAATTATACTTTTTGGTTAACAATACAGACAAAGAAAAACAGAAGAATATTTTTTTGTTACTAATGGGGACAAAAATTTATGAAATTTTGACAAACTTGGTAATGCCGAAACAACCCGAAGAATTAAAATTTGAAGAAATTGAAGAGGTGCTAAAAAAACATTTTCAACCAACAAGATTAACCATAGTAGAACGATTTCAATTTTGGAAGAAAGAGCAAGCGGCTGGTCAAACCGTAAATGAATATGCAATTGAATTAAAGAAAATGGCGATTGAATGTAAGTTTGAAGCATTTTTGGAACAAGCATTACGAGATAGATTTATTACCGGATTGAGAAATGAGAAAATACAAAAAGAAATTATGTTGAAAGAAAGAACATTTAACGAAGCATTAACTTTAGCTACAAGTTTAGAATTAGTAGACAAAGAAGCAAAGGGAATGCAGGAAAGGGAAATAAATTATTTAAAAAGGAATCAAAAAGAAGGAAGAAAATGTAGAAATGAGAAAGGTGATGAAAAATCAAAAGAAAATTGGAAGAAAAATGAAGAAAGGGATCAAGAATATAAGAAATGTAAATGTTGTGGGAAACCTCATTTAGGAAAATGTCGTTATGTAACATATTCTTGTAAGAAGTGTGGAAAGGTTGGACATTTGCAAAGGGTTTGTGATTCAAAGAAATCCATCAAATTTTTAACTGACACTGATCATTCGGAAAAGGAGAATGAGCAGTCAGAAGACAGTGACGTGGGAGAGAAATTGTATTTCGTAAGGTCTCATAAAATATTTAACTTAAAAAATCCTTTTGTAGTAGAAGTAGAAATTGATTTTGAAAGATTTAGAATGGAAGTTGATACAGGAGCTTCAATTTCAATTATTTGTGATAAAACATATAAAGCAAAATTCTCTAAGTTTAAGCTTAGTTCATCTAAAACAAGTTTACGCACTTTTTCGGGCGGTGTTTTAAAAGTATTAGGTGAAATTTATGTACCAGTTATGTATGGAAATGTTTGTAAAAAGCTTAGCTTAATTGTAGTACAAGGTGATTGTATAAAACCGTGTCCATTGTTAATGGGTAGAAATTGGATAAAAGAATTAAAGGTTAAGTTAGAAATCGTAAATAAAATTAGTACTGATAATCAGATAATAAATGAAATAATTAATGAATTTAGGTCAAAATTTAAAGTATTTAGTTCGGAAAATGGGACATTTAAAGATTTTAAGGTAGATTTAGTGTTAGAAGGGAAGCCTACTCCTATATTTTGTAAAGCTCGTCCTGTACCTTATTCCTTGAGAACTGCAGTAGCACAAGAATTAGATAGGTTAGAGAAATTGGGAATCATGGAAAAGATAAAGCATAGCAAGTGGGCTTCTCCAATAGTGGTAGTTGAAAAAGGTAAAGGGGAACAACGGAAGATTAGAATTTGTGGTGATTACAAGGTATCAATAAATTCTATAACAAAATCAGAACATTATCCACTTCCGAATCCAAGCGAAATTTTCAATAAATTAAAAGATGGAAAGATATATACAGTTCTTGATTTATCTAACGCTTATCAACAGTTAGAATTGTCACCACGAGCCCAAGAATTATTAACTGTAAACACTCATCAAGGTTTATATAGATACAAGAGAATGCCTTTTGGTATTACTAGTGCTCCGGCTATATTTCAGGCTACAATGGATAAGATCTTGAATGATGTAGAAAATGCAGTGTGTTACATAGATGATATTCTGATTTGTGGGAAAAATTTAGAGGATTGTAAAAGAAATGTAGAAAACGTATTGAGGAAATTAGATAAAGCTGGATTTAAAGTTCAAATTGAAAAATGTAAATTTTTTAGAGATAATGTAAATTATTTGGGATTTGAAATAAGTGCCGAAGGAATTCGTCCAACGGTTGAAGGAATAGCAGCTATCATGAAAGCTCCTAAACCACATGATTTAACTAGTTTGCGTTCTTTCTTGGGCATGTTGAATTTTTATGGTCGATTTTTACCAAATTTATCTGCAAAGTTACATCCTTTGTATAGATTACTTGAAAAGGAAAATAAGTGGAACTGGACAAAGAGTTGTGATGAATGTTTTACGGAGAGTAAAATGATGTTAAGAGATTGTGGTGTTCTTACAATTTATGACCCAGAGAAACCATTGATTTTGACATGTGATGCTTCGAAGTATGGAATCGGTGCAGTATTGGCTCAAGTTGTGGATAATTTTGAAAAACCAATATATTTTGCATCTAGAACACTTAATAACGCGGAAAAAAATTATTCTCAATTGGAAAAGGAAGCTTTAGCTATAATTTTCGCAGTTAGAAAATTTCATTTATATTTATATGGCAGAAAATTTTTTATAAATTCAGACCACAAGCCATTACAAACCATTTTTCATCCAAATAAATCCATACCAAGTTTAGCGGCAGCAAGAATACAGAGGTGGGCCTTAATTTTGGCAGGTTACGACTATGAAATAAAATACAAGAAAGGAACGGAAATTGCTCATGCAGATTCATTATCGAGATTACCGTTACCAGAAATTGAACCTATGTCTAAAGCAGAGATAAATTATTTTTCGACTGTAAATGAATTACCGATATCAGCAGACGAAATTGAGAAATATACGAGAAAAGATCAAATTCTTTTAAAGGTTTATGACAATACTTTAAATGGTTGGAAAAACTATACAAGTGATGATAACTTGAAACCTTACTTTTTACGTCAATCGGAGATTTCCATAGATAAGAATTGTTTGCTTTGGGGTAGAAGAGTTATTATTCCAGAAAAACTTCGTTCAAAAATATTACAAATGTTGCATGAACAACATCCTGGCATTGTTCGTTCAAAATTATTAACGAGAAGTTATGTTTGGTGGCCGAAGATTGATGAAGATCTAGAGAAATTAATAAGAAGTTGTGATGTGTGCCAAAAAGTTCAAAATGCAAATCCAACATTGAAGACGGATTGGCCAAAAACGACACGGATATTTCAAAGAATTCATATTGATTTTGCAAAAAAAGACGGAAATGATTTTTTAATTCTAATCGATTCATTCTCAAAATGGGTCGAAATAAATTTAATGACAACAACGACAACAGAAGCTACTATTGAATATCTTCGTTCAATATTCGCTAGATATGGTCTTCCTGAACAATTAGTGTCTGATAACGGACCTCAATTGATTTCGATGAAGTTTGAAGGTTTTTGTCAACAAAATGGAATTAAACATATGAAAACACCACCATATCATGCTCGTTCTAATGGTGCTGCGGAAAGGACAGTGCAAATAATAAAAAAACAACTGGCAAAAACAAAATTGGAAAATACGGTACAGCAAGGAGTACAATATCAATTAGATAATATATTATTTGCTTATAGAAACACTCCACAAATAACAACAGAGAAAACTCCAGCTGAACTATTTCTTAAACGTTCACCAAGAACGAGATTGTCTATATTAAAAGAGAAGATTTTGAAGAAGGAAGAGAAGAAAAATATTAAAGTAACAAGCTATGAACCTGAAGAGTTAGTTTATGTAAAAAGCAAGAGAGGAGAAGAAGAAAAGTGGTTGGAAGGAAAGATATTGCATCGAAACAGCGAATTGACATATTTTGTTTTATCAAACGGAATGAGAAGTTTAGTTCATGCAGAAGAACTTAAGAAAAGACAATGTAACTATAATAACGAATGTGTTCATAACAAAAGAACTTCAGTAGAAGGTTCAAATTTTCAAGATGTCAATGAAGAGTGCATGCGGGAAAACCAGACTCCGATACAAAACCCAATTCAAGACACTACTGTGTGTGAAAGTTCTATTCCTGATGTTACTCTACTTCCTATTGAGAATACTATCACACCAATAACTAATGAGAATTCTGTCAAAGAAACTAAAACTAATTGTGATTTGGGCGTTAGACGTTCGCAAAGACAGAGTAAAGCTCCAGATCGTTTAAATTTATAATTATGTTAGTTGTAGTATATATATATATATATAAAAAAAAAAAAAATAATAATAATGTGCTTTTTAGTTAAGAAGAGAGGAGTGTAATGTAGGAGGTTTTAGTTTTAAGAGGTTGGTAGCAAGCCAGAGAGAGGAGAGGGAACGCGACAGAAAAGAAGGACGTGTTGTAACGGTTGTAAAAGGTCAACAAGTAAAATAAATAGAGTTAAGCAACGATTGATGTTTTATTAAAAAAAGCGAACAAAATATTCATTGATTCATCAAATCCATATTCATTGGCCCTAAGACGCCGAACACCTTAAGACGGCGCTGGTTCAAATATACAGGGTTGGTTTGAGTTGGGTTCAGCCGTGTCGCGTGCGTCTGAAGACATTTTTTTAATGAATACCTCAACTGTTTTGGCAAGTCTGTATATTTTAATTAAAGTAAAACTAGAACTTAAACCTAGAAGTGGAAAGTTTTGGGTTTGCCCGTTGGGTTAAACCCGAATCTTTCCACGTCTAAGTCTAGTATTAATTCCAGTTTTATATCATTATTAGATCTAAATCTAATTCTAGGTCTAGAACTAGAAACATTCGGGTTTAACCAAACATCTCTCAAGACGGCTAAACCCAAATGATTCTATTTCTAGCTTTAGTGTTGGTTCTAATTTTACTTCAATTCAAATATAAAGGAATTTTTTTCTAGGCTTCTAAGGTTTCTACAATAAATAGTTTCTGGAATAAAATTCTTTAGAAACTGCTTTGGCAAGCCTGTATATTTCAATTGAAGTAAAACTAGAACTAACACTAGACCTAGAAATGGAAAGTTTTGGGTTTAGCCGTGCGTCTGAAGACGCACGGCTAAACCCAAACATATCTTAATTCGCCCTGCAGATACAACTTCTTAAACTTCTCCTCGTAATGAACGATTTAAAAAATATTGAATGCACTTGTAAACTTTAAAATGTTTGTTATCTCATTATTATATCTCAAATCGTTTTTGAGATATAATTTTTTATTATATATAGAATAATAATAAGAATAATATGTAGGATTGTATTAAAAAATATATATAATAAGAGCGGTTATGAATAATTATACTTAAAAACACTTAGCCCTTATTAAATGTACTTTAAAATGGTTGTTATTTCACCATTTTATCTGACTTGGTTCTTGTGATATGATTTCTTAAGAGGTGTCGATAAATGTTTATAAATATGTAAGGTTTTAATAAGTCATAACAATAATGGTTTTAAATATTAAAAAAATATTTATGGGACATAAAAACTTGAATAAATTTACATTAATATGTCCATTATTTCGACAAAATATCTTAATTTGTCCTTGAGATACAACTTTTTAAACTTTTCTTAGTAAATTTTATAGTAATCAAATAAGAAGAATTTAATTTAAAAAAATTATAACAAGGATTTGTAGGAATAATTTAATAGGAATGTGGTTTAAAATATTTGCTATCTCATTATTGTATCTCAACTCATTCTTGAGGTCTGATTTTTTTAATAGGTATAGAATAATAATAAGAATAATTTATGGAACTGTAGATTAATGAAATTTAGTAGATCAATTTTGAAAATTTATGGTTGACTTGCTCCCAACCACATTGTGAGAATCGTATGCAATTTAGAATGTTGAGTGGATTTTCAGAACATCTAATCTTTATGAATCTAAATGCATAGTATCTTAAGGGAGTTTATTTTGTTTGAGACTGATAGCAAAAATATGATCAAGCACATATTGTGATAATGAATTTCACGTAATTCAGAATTTTGGGTACACTTCGAACACATTTTTTTTACTGTTTTATAGACTTTGCGAATATCAAATCTTTGTTAATCCAAATACAAGGGATCGTACATGAGTCTGAATCTATTTTACTTAAAATTGACGGCAAAAGTAATCTCGGTCGACTATATGATCCAGTATACTTTGTGATAATCGTATAATACAATTTTGAATATGTGTAGACATTAAGAATATCAAATCTGCTTGAGATCGTGGGAATAAATAACCTCGATCGACTTCTAACGTGGGTTACGACTTCAAGAAATCTAATTTACTTTTAAATATCATCAAGCACACATTGTAATAATAGTGGTTCTTGAAGAAGCATTTTATGGCTTAATAGTCTCATTGAATCTTGTATAGGCACTAATTTTTAATATTTATAAATATCTCTCGCCAATTCAGTCAAATCATGATAATTTTACAAATTATATCTTCTTCGTTCCACCAATAAGAATGTTTGTTAATTCATTGGGTTGGGTTGGATTGGGTTGATTTAGGAAGGATTTATATTATTCGTTTCTCTGCAACAAATTGGACAGTACTTAGTACTAACATAGCTAACATTGCCGCCCTCAAAAAAATTAACAAAATGAAATGGCAGGTAAATTAGGCCTAAATAATCAGCACAAAGATGGATATTGTAATTTTAAACTTTCTCTGTGTATTTAGAGTTTGGAAAACAATATTAACTTTCTTAACATAAGTTAATCAAATTTTTGACGTTCTTGCTGTTTTTTATGGCACTCAATATTGCATGAATATAGCCGAATTCGGACATATTAATTGGCCCTAAGATGCCGAATATCTTAAGACGGCGCTGGTTCAAATATACAGGGTCGATTTGAGTTGGGTTCAGCCGTGTCGCGTGCGTCTGAAGACATTTTTTTAATGAATGCCTCAACTGTTTTGGCAAGTCTGGATATTTTAATTAAAGTAAAACTAGAACTTAAACCTAGAAGTGGAAAGTTTTGGGTTTACCCGTAAGATCTACAACTAGAAACATTTAGGTTTAGCCACACATCTCTCAAGATTGCTAAACCCAAATAATTCTAGTTTCAGCTTTAGTGTTGGTTCTAGTTTTACTTCAATTCAAATATGCAGGATTGGGTTGGGTTTAGCCGTGCATTTGAAGACTTTTTTTAACAAAGACCTCTACAATGAATATTTTCTGAAATAGAGTATTTTACAAACTGACTTGACAACCCTATATATTGAATTGAAGTAAAACTAGAACTAACACTAAAATCTTCTTTTTTTGAATTTTGAATGAAAAACTCGTTTCGTTCATAAACCCAGCCATGGGCCGCCAAATATGTTAGGACGGCAGTGAAGAGGAACCTGATGACGTCATTCCGTTGTCCATTCAAAAATTAAAAGAAATCGGTATTACGCTGCAGCAAATTAAGCAGTTTCATCTATGAAGACGCTGGGATAAACAATTTTAGAAGTGTGGAAGCTAGTAAAAGCGTCAATGATCCGAAATCCGAATGATTTCATAATTTGAATTAAGCTAGTTTTAAGTGATTAAGCTAGTTTTTGAGATAATTATATCTCAAAAACGAGTTGAGATACAATGATGAGATAACGAGCATTTTAAAGTACATTTTATGAAACTTAAGTAAGTATTAAATAATTTCCAATTATTCATAAATATCGATTTTATAATTCTTTAAACTAAATTCCTCATATTTAATTACTACAGATTTTACGAGGAGACGTTTAAAAAATTGTATCTCAAGGACGAATTAAGATATTATGTCGAAATAATGAACACATTAATGGAAATTTATTCAAGTTTTTATGCACCATAAATACTTTTTATTTTTCAAAAGCATCGTTGTTATGATTTATTAAAATCTTACATATTTATAAACATTTGTACACAAAAATTAAAACGTAATATTTTAAGAACGAATTTAGATGCAACTTGAATATTTTAAAGCATTCAAATTTTAAATTTAATTATGTACATCTCTTAGGTTTTAATTTTTAGAGAGCTAAGCTTAAACTGAATTAAGACATTAATATGAAATAATGAATAATTTAATGTGCCTACATTAAAAAAAGTATATAAAAATGTTGTAATAAAGTATCAAATTTCCAACCCTTCAATATATTGTATAATATAAAAAGTTGAATTAATAACAGCTAAATTTACGCTTTAATATAACCCTTCGAGGGGTAGCTTTTGGCAAATTTTATAACCAATTAAATAACGTCCAAAATTGCAAATATCCGGCCTTTAAAGTAGACGCGCGGGGTCCCTAAGGGCGAGACGTTAATAATAATTGTCCCGAGCCGTAACCTTATGAAATTAATTATGCGGTCCCCCGTTACCAAGCGAAATTTGGCCGAACATCCCGTTCCATGTCTGGGGGTAGGGACTTAATTACACACGTATTGGGTGTTTGTTTACTAAACCCTATCGTATCAGATTACATTTTTTTAAATATATAATTTTTTAATAATTTAGAATCGCGATTAACTTATCTAAATCGCCCTGTATTTCTCGATCCATCGATATTGTATAAATATTGGGAACTTGACCGCAAGATTGCTGGTTAAACCACTGGTAAATGATCGGTTGAGGAAAAAAATTATAGGTGATTGGTTAAGGGTAATCACAAAGCGCTTATTTTAAGAACATATCGTAATTATTTTTTTAAGTAGATAACCGTGAAAGCGACGACGTAAACGATCGTTTCTTGCATTTTCTTTTCGAAAGAGCGTAACGGTTACGCAACCAGATTTAACAGTCTCTTATGATAACTGCTATATGCCGTCGTGGTTTTTTCTTTGCATGTACAAAGAACAGGAAACTAAATGTCAGTAGGTGTATACAAGGGACTTGGTTTTACGGCTGCGGTAGTTAATTTGTAATTTACAAGCCATATTCTTTACTACGGTAATAAAAATAAGCCGGCGTAATCGATTAGATGTTGGGGGCAGACATCGGGCGTTTTTATCCATAATTTATAACGAATCTTAACGAAAAGAAAAAGAACGTTTTAATTGTGCATAGGAAACGCTTTTCCCTCTTATAAGTGTTATTAGAAATAATTTTGCTTTACAGGTAATAAGTACACAATTCGAAACTTTGCGTTTTCAAATACATTGGTATCTCACAGGATGCGTTTAACAACAGGATACGCCGCATAGAAGGAAATTGTTTGTACGCGTTCAACGGTGTATTATTAAACGATTAAATCTGGTCCGGCTACGTGTAGCTTATGGTTTGCTAAGAAAACGGTTCAACTAGAAAACAAGATTAGTTCACGTCACGTTGTATACATTCATTTCATTGACACAAGTATATTTTTGTAGTCATCAAGGTCTACTACACGATTACATTTAAATGTTAACCCACCGGTATTTCTGGTTATCTGGCGAGTTTCGTTCTTCACATCAACACATGAATGTTAAAGTTTTTCGTGCACAATTTATCAAGATGTTTTTCACAATATCAATTACACGAAGAAGTTAAGACGACCTATATGTTAATAGCTGATAAAAAAAGCGAAGAATGTATTTTGCATAAGCAAGAAATCGGATAAGAGGATTTTCATGAATACAAATGAGTGTGAAATACTTTTTATGTCAAGTTAATCTTATTTAGTTTTTGAGATATGTCTTCATGAATGTTGATATCTTAACCTTAAAGGTCTATCGTAATGGATGAATTCAAAATAAGAAATATAATTATTTAAATCGAAATAAAAAATATATGTATAAATATAATTAACAAAGAAAAATAAAATAATCCTTACAAATGAAATGAATTAAAAAAGGATTCAAATTACAATGGCTCAAATGGTACAAAAACAGAAAAGGTGACAAACAAAAACAGCGCATCGATTCCTTATTATTACCTTGCGCATTGATTCAAAGGACAAGCAAGAGCTAAACACAACACTATTAGAATTAAAGTTGAACTAGACTAGGCTATCTCATAATAAACGCTTGAGCTTAACAGAAAAAAATTACGACATGAAAACAAACGCTTTAAGGCACCTAAAGCACGCGTACACAAAATTTCTATATGCCTAACAAAATTCAATTAACTATCTACAATGACTCCCAAACTTTTAACCTCGTTCAAAAAACGAATTGATTTATTCAAAATGTCAATATGTGCTCAGAACCCATCCACAAATCCACCACTTTCTTTAAAGAATATGATACCTTATAAGAATTTATGCTCAAGCCATAACTACTAATTTCCGGGCACAGAATTTGCAACTCGCCAGTAATAATACGACACAAATGGAACTTTTTAAGAGTTTAAAGTAATATAATACACCTGCGTCTCGTAATAAGCTCGTAATAATCAAGTTTGGAAAATAAATTGCAAGTGTAAATAGTGAAAAGGACTTGAAGGAGAATCTTGAAGAACACCAGAAGAGCAAATTACAGGATCAGATAAAATAGAATTCAGCTTAACCGACTGAATCGTATTTGATCCAATAAACTTCAAAATGCACAACAGGAGCTAATGATAAAGGATGTAAAAGACCTTAGTGAAATTAACACTGTAGATTTACCCTGATCCAGAAACTTGAGGTCATCATCAGTCAAATCGAAGGAATGAACCGCCTCCTGAACCCGGACTGCTTAAGAGGCATAACGCAAAGTGTTTTCAGATAAATACTTAATTGCCGTTCTAAGATATTTGAAAGAACTAGTAGAATTGTTGGGCCTCAGATCTTTACAACTAGTGATACGAACAACTTTGGGAATGAGAACAACAAAACCATATTTCCAGCAATCCGGAAACACTGCATGAAAAAAAAATTGAAAAGATAAACAAACATCAAGAATACAGAGATAACATAGTCGGATCATATCTAGGCTGATTCTGTCAGATCCAACTTCCGTCGTAGCCCTTAGGTTCAAGAAAATCTGCTTGGTACACTTAGTAGAGACCTCACTAAATGCAAATGAGAAAACAATAATATTAGGAGTAACCAAAGAGCCATTTACACCATTACTAAAAAATGTATTCATAACATTAAGATCTGACAAATGAGAAGGCAAAGATTTCAACACGTTAAAACATCTAACGATAATTTCGTCGCGCCTTATAATCTTGAAAACTCTACTGACTCCTACTCCTTTTATACTTTGCAAATGCCTCATTGCTTAGTTTAACCATTTGCTTTACATTCCAAGTGATCAATGGGAAAACACGTTTTCTGATTACTTTAGTAATTAAAGGTTTATGAAAATCAAATAAAGATAACATAGTATCATTGAAGCAATTCAGTTTCTCATCAATTGTATTAAGATCAAGGACAGCCTCACAATTCATCAATTGTAGATCATTATCATCGTCCTCGTCAGATCTCACTTAGTTTTTAAGATATCTCTTCATAAACTTTAATGTCTTTTAACACAATATCTATCACAGTGGATGAATTCAAGAAATTACAATCGCCAAAATTGATAATTTCAAAAAAATTGCCATAAACGTGCTAAATATTAATAAAATTTGAAATGCTATTTATCTCAAGTTAATATCTCATTTAGATTCCGAGATATATCTTTATAAACTTGATGTTTTTTTTAACCTGACTATTAACCTATTACTATTAACTGACTATTAACCTGACTATTAACCTATTACTATTAACTGACTATTAACCTGACTATCGTAGTGGATGAATTAAAAAAATCATAACCTCGAAATTTGATGATTTGAAAAAATGACCATAAACATGTTAAATACTAATAAAATTTCGTATGACATGCTTTTTATCTCAAGTTAATATCTCGTTGATTTTTTGAGATATGTCTTCATAAACATGGATATCTTTTAACCTAATATCTATTGTAGTGGATAAATTCAAAAAATCATAACCACGAAATTTGATGATTTGAAGAAATGGCCATAAATATCTCAAATATTAATTAAATTTCTTTTAAAATGCTTTTTGTCTCAAGTAAATATCTCGTTTATTTTTTGAGATAGGTCGTCATAAACATTGAAGTGTTTTAATCTAAAATCTATTGTAATGGATGAATTTAAAAAAAATCATCACGAAATTTGACGATTTAAAAACATAACCATAAACATGTTAAATATAAATAAAATTTCCTTTGAAATGTTTTTTATCATCAATTAATATCACATTTAGTTTTTGAAATATGTTTCATATAGATTGAAGTCCTTCAATCTAACATCTAATATGAAATGAATGAATTCAAACAATCATAACCTTAATCATTTGAAGAAATTATCATAAATATATTAACACGTTGACTGCCACAGCTATATTTAAAGAAGGTCCCTCAGGCCACACCATTTTTTTTAATGAATGAGATAATTATTTGTGTTTATGAAATAATGCATGCGGCGTATTGGACCCAACAAGTGCTTCAGTTTTGATACACATGGCAGTCAACGTGTTAAATATTAATAAAATTTCCTTTGACATGCTTTTTTTATCTCAAATCAATACCTCTTTTAGTTTTTGAGATACAATCTCACAACCTTGATATCTTTTAACTTAAAATCTATTGTCCTCGATGAACTCAAAAAATTTATTTTAAAATAAATTTATATCAAGTTTATATCTCATTTAGTTTTTGATATATGTCGTCATAAATATTGATGTCTTTTAACCTAATATTTATTGTAATGGAAGTAATCAAATAAAAATAACCTCAAAATTTGATGATTTGAAAAATGACCATAAACATGTTAAACATTAATAAAATTTCATTTAAAATGCTTTGTATCTCAAGTTTATATCTTATTAAATTTCTGAGATACGTTGCTGTAAAATAATTAAATTGATGTTTTGAAACTAACATCAATAATTGTCGTTCAAAAATGTCTTAATCTCGAATATTTAAGATTTGAAAATAAAAGCTTTAATATCTCTAAGATAATAATTAAATTGCCTTTTAAATGTTTTTATCTCGATTTGATATATTAGTACGTTTTTGAGATACATTACAATAATACAATTAACCCTCCAGTACACGCGCATTTTTTTTTTGACGTAAGTGCTCGCACCGGACTGAGAGTCCGGGTTTCTTTGCCAAATAAGAGATGGTGCTGATGTGTAATTTGAAGCATATGTCATTGCTTTTTTTTTATAAAAAAATGCGTTTGTAACAATGCCGTTTTTTTTATTGTCAATAAATTCTTGATGAAACCACTCTTTTGATCTGCAGACCTATAGAATTTATCAAAAAATTGCACGGACCGGTAAATTATTTTGAAAAATATTGTCTTAATTGTAAATTATGTAAAGTGAAATGGCATTAACTTTGAATAATAATAATACGTGATAATACGTGACCAGGTGTACGAATAGGGAGTTTATGTGTGAGAAAAACGTTTTGCTCTGCCCCCGATTCGAGAACATTATTAAACTTCACCTTTCGTTTCTTCGGTGGCTGATACTGCTTAAAACAAACTTGATAAGCTACCAGGAGCCTTGAACTGCTTTCAAAAATGTTGATACTACCTCTGGAAGACTTGATAATGCTTCTAGAAGCCTTAACATAGCTTTCAGAAGGCTTGAACTGCTTCCACAAGATTTTATACTGCAGCTGAAAGACTTGATACTATTTCTAGAAGATTTTAAATGATTCCAAAAGACTTGATACCGTTTGTAAAATTACTGGCAAAAAAATGTTTGAAAATGCAAACTCTTAAAAAAGACATTTTTATTGCAAAAGGCACGAAATTGTTAATACAATTTGATTTTGCTTCCAAAATACCAAATACTGCCAGGATACAAAATGTTCATTTCAAAAGTTCAAAAAATTTCAATTATAGACCAAATATTGCTTGTGAAGGTGTAAGCACTGTTGATATAAGGCATTTCCATTGCAAATTAACCATAGGCGAAAGATACATGGACGTTTTTCATGTCACTCTTGTTTTGAGAACAGTCATTCGTCGTTTGAATCTTTTCCCAATTCAGTTTTTTCACTATCCAGCGCCCATACTTATTTTCAAAAACCGGCGCTTATGAAGCTACGAAGATTGTGTTAGATGTACCACTGACGATCTAAAGATAAATCAGTTAGCTGCAGAATTCTTCGAATCCTCTATTTGGGCATCGTAAATCTTACACAAATTGCTGGTTCTGGTCCTAAAAACGCTTTAGCACTAGCTTATCTGCCGTTTCATTGGCAGCACTTCCAGAGTGACCTCAGTGTAGTTAAAACGACGAACCGTTTGAGCCATCTGTATTTCCACACAAATTTTGATAATCCTCTACTTGATTTCTAGCTTTGTGGGGATGAGTTACTCAGCTTGTGTTCTCATTCAATCTCAAGATTATTCCTCACTTGCGCAATCAGTAATAAAAAAGTCTAATATAATTATATTTACAAACTCACTTCTGCAGTATTATATATTTAGAAATCTGAAACTAGCAACTAACGCCATTAACAACGACAATATTCTGATCTGAAATAATACTTTGACGTCCTTCAACATCGACAAATACAGAAAAAAGGGATTAACTAACTAGAAACTGACGAAATGACCTGTTTACCTTTATTAGCTGTTTTCACCAACACTTATTTTCGAAAGTAAGTCCTTTTTTCATAGACAAGAATGGATATATTAAAAAAAAATGTTAACTTGAATGGTTGCGGTCCGTCGAACCAGCGGTTGCAAATTGCTAAAAGACTCTGTAAGTCGATAATTAAACTTGCAGGAAAAGATTTTATTAATCATAAAATCGTGGCTACGAGAAAATACTGGAAATTATTTGACATCAGACTTACAGGAAAAAAACTTTATGACTAAAGCGGCTAAGAGAAAATACAGGAAATTATTTTCAGGATTCTGAGATGACCGCTAGGAGGTGCAAATACCATCTTTAATGTCTCGAAATCTTAATAATTAAACAAGTAGTCATCTTAGGAATGGTATCTCAATTTTAAGATACTTGTACATTTCAGTTTCAGTCCAGTCCTAGTATATTCCGGGTTCATGCCGGGATTTCATGAAAGAAGATTTATCGTTTAGAAGTCTGGGAGCTTTAAGAAAGATTTGCAATGAAAATACGATTGGCACCAAATAAATTAATTTTCTGGAAGCATTTCAAGCCTATAGACGCAATGTCAAGTATTCTGACAGCAATATCAAATCTTTTGTTGGCATTCCAAATATTTTGGAAGCAATTTAGATCTTCTAGAAGCAATATTAAGCCTACCTGAGCCAATATCGAGACTTTTGTAACCATTTTAAATCTTTTAGAAGTAGTATCAAGTCTTCTGGAATCTTCTCGAGTCTTCTGAAAGCATTTCAAATCTTCCAGAAACAGTATAAAGTCTTACAGGGGCTATATCTAATCTTTTGGAAGCATTTTAAAATATCTAGAAGCAGTATCATGTCTTAATTATTAAAATCTTCTAGAAGCAGTATCAAGCCTTTTGGAAACTTCTCAAGTCTTCTGAAAGCATTTGAAATCTTCTGGAAGCAGTATAAAGTCTTACAGGGACAGTATCAAGCCTTTAGGAAGCATTTTAAAGCATCTAGAAGCAGTATCAAGTCTTCTGGAATCTTCTCGAGTCTTCTGAAAGCATTTCAAATCTTCCAGAAATAGTATAAAGTCTTACAGGGGCTATATCTAATCTTTTGAAAGCATTTTAAAATATCTAGAAGCAGTATCGATTCTTAATTATTAATGTTTTCTAGAAGCAGTATCAAGTCTTTTGGAAACTTCTCAAGTCTTCTGAAAGCATTTGAAATCGTCTAGAAGCAATATAAAGTCTTATAGGGGCAGTATCAAGCTTTAGGAGGCATTTTAAAACATCTAGAAGCAGTATCAAGTCTTCTGGAAGTAGTATCCAGTCTTTTGGAAGCACTTCAAGTAATTTTGAAGTATTTCAAGTCTTCTAAAAGTAAGTATAAGGTCTTCTGGAAACATTGTAAGTCGTCTGGCAGTATTGTAAGTCATTTGGAAATATTTTAAGTCTTCTAGAAGCAGTATCAGTCTTCTGGAAACATTCCAAGTATTCTGGAAACCATATCAAGTTTCTTAGATACAATATCAAGTCTTCTGGAAGCATCTTCAGTCTTCTAACAGCGACATAAAGTACTTTGGAAGCATTGTAGGTCGTCTGGACACACTTTAAGTCCTCTAGATGCAATATCAAGGCTTCTAAAAGCGTTGTAAGTCATCTGCAAGCATTGTAAGTCGTCTGGATGCATTGTAAGACATCTGTAAATTCATCATTTTAAGTCTTCTAGAAATATCAGTCTAGAAATTCAAGTTTTCTGAAAGCAATATAAAGTTTTCTTAAAACAGTATCAAATCATCTAGAGGTAACAACATCAAGTCTTCTGGAAACATTTTAAGTTTTCTAGATGCTATATCAAGTTATCTGAAAGCATTGTAAGTCGTCTGGAAGTATTTTAAATCCTCTAGAAGCAGTAACAGTGTTCTGGAAGCCGCGGTACTTTATAAATCTAGGGACTTTAATTTGTATTCTTTTTAAGACAATAATTTTAAAAAAATTTTTATTATCATAAAATTTGCGATAGGCAAATAAATGCCCGCGTTGAATACGCTGCACATTTTTCGGGGCATTTATGTTCTACAGCTTTCATTATCTTCTTCTTTCTTCTAATCAGATAAGAAGCCATTTTGAACGGAAAAAAACATCTTACCGTCTGCAAAATTTTTTGAAAAGCTTCAGTCTTCACCTTCAAAGAGTATTTTTCTTCGCTATCGTATTCATATTCGTATTTTACTGTGTTGTACACTAAGAAATTTTTAAGAAAATGACATAATTATGTCATTTTAGTGTCAAAAATAAAAAAGTTGCCTTTTCTGTTAAACAATAGAGGGTGCAGAACCCGGAGTGAGAGTCCAGTGCGTGTACCGAAAGGTTAAATGTATGTATTTCCAAGCATCTTGATTGTAATTGAATTAAAAAAAGTTACCTCAATTTTTAATTAAATTTCGTTTTAAATCTTTTTTATATCATTTTGATATCACATCCTATTTTTGAGATCATTTTTTAAAAACATTGTCTACGCCACAGCAAAGTTTGTCAAACGATCAGAATTTTTGGGGAAAGTGTCATCAATTTTCTCTCAATTCCCTTACAGAAATGTTTGATTAAAGTTTTTGTTTTTGAGTAATTTAGAGTTTTCCAATGTTGGAAATATTGAAAATAATGCAATTGTTGTTCGTGTAGTATTGTCCATATGGTAAATTTACAGAAATTTAATTAACAAATTTTTTTAAACTTGTTTTTCTTAAAAATTGTTGCATTAATCAAAGTTTTGTAAGACGTAATTTGATAAATAATTGATCACTTTGCACAAAAATGTTGCCGCTTTGACCAAATTCCGTTTTTGGGATTTCGGGTTCCGTTTTAAGAGAGGTCTTAAACTTTAGGTCTAGTATTAGCTTTAGCGTAAGTGAAGGCTCTATTTTTGGTCCTTATTCAGTCTTAAATTGTTGTACACCTGCATCAAAGAAAAACTAGAACTAACACTAGACCTAGTACTAGAAAGATTTAGGTTTAGCCGTGCGTCTGAAGACGCACGGCTAAACCAAAACTTTCTAGTACTAGGTCTAGTGTTAGTTCTAGTTTTTACTGCCATTCAGCGCTTGATTGTTGTAAATTCTTCTGTAACTAAAAGTGTAATTAATACTAGACCTTTACTAACACTAGACCTAGCACTAGAAATATTTGGATTTAGCCGTCTTTTAGACTTCTAAATCCTAATGTTTTTAATTCTAAGTGTAATGTTAGTTCTGAAGCTGGATTGGGTTAGGTTGGATTGGGATCCGTCTTAAAAGAGGTATAACTGCATCTAAATATTTTTCGTTCTAGGTGTAGTATTAGCTCTAGCGCTAGTGTTGGCTGTATTTTAGTTGTTATTCACTCTGAAATTGGAGGAATACCTGTATTGAATACAATGTAATCGTCACATTGCATATGGTCAAAGTCAAAAGAATAGGATCCAATATTTAATTATACATACATATTTCTCATCTCTTTTATGCCATTATATATTCATTGGTTGATAGGTTTAACGTTAGCTCTTCCTGAAATTACATCAGCTTCTTGTGGGTTCTTGAATGTGTTCTTTTTAATTTGATGGAATCTGATTTTAGCTATTTTCTTCAATTTTAGTAGGAAATAGTCCCAATTGCTGGTTTCACAGGTTCTAGCGGGTCTCTAGCTCTTTAGGAAATGAAATTTTGTAATAAAAAGCTGGTTTGTAGGTTGTCTCTTTAGTTGAAACTGTGTTCATCGAAAGATAATAATAACAATAACTTTATTTCACCCATTGTCTACATTTATAAAATAGAAAATAAGCGTAGCAGAAAATGATGAAAAAGCTTAAATCTTTATTATATCATTTTGATATCATATCCCATTTTTGAGATCATTTTTTAAAAACATTATCTACGCCACAGCAAAGTTTGTCAAACGATCAGAATTTTTGGGGAAAGTGTCATCAATTTTCTCTCAATTCCTTTACAGAAATGTTTGATTAAAGTTGTTGTTTTTGAGTAATTTAGAGTTTTCCAATGTTGGAAATGTTGAAAATAATGCAATTGTTGTTCGTGTAGTATTGTCCATATGGTAAATTTACAGAAATTTAATTAACAAATATTTTTAAACTTGTTTTTCTTAAAAATTGTTGCATTAATCAAAGTTTTGTAAGACGTAATTTGATAAATAATTGATCACTTTGCACAAAAATGTTGCCGCTTTGACCAAATTAGAAGAGGCGTAAAAAATATTAAAAAAAAACCTTTTTAACTAAAGATAATGTTTAATTTTCAAGAACCTTGCCGTCGTATATATCTAGTTAAGGAAGCATTTGCGACCCCATGTATATTAAGACTATTGACCTGAGTTTTTCATGTATTACCTATTCTAGAAGTCTGTCAGCGGTTTTTTGAATCACCCTGTATATTGGTTGGGTTGGATCTAGATAACACTAAATATTAGTTAGGTTGGTCAGAAAAAAAGATCAATTTTCTTCTTATCACAACTACCTAATTAGCACTAAATAATTGTTGGGTTGGTCAGAAAAAAGGTTAATGGATTAATTCAACCCAATTAATATATGTTGCTAGTGCTAACTAGCTAGTTGGGGTAGATATTAATTGGGTTAGGTTCCATCAACCTTATTCCAACCCAACTTGCTAATTATCACCAAATATTAGTTGGGTTAGGTCCATCCATTTAACCCACCAATCCAATCACATAGTTAGCACTAAATATTAATGTGATTAAATGGAACCATCAACTAACTTTATCCCAACCTAAGAGAGCTACCAAAATTTAAAACTGATCCGTTCGAGCATTTTTGCCGATGAGCAATTAAAACTTAATTCAATTTATTCAATTAAATTTAGTTAGAGTTACAAAGAGTAAAAAATATTAGTGTTCAAAGCACTAAAATTACACTAATTTTATACTCTATCTATACAAGTTAACTAAGTAATCAATTTTCTGTGTAAACATTTTTATAAATACAAAATTTTCCAAGTTCAATTTATGGTATGTAACCATAACCCCAACCTAACCCGACCCAAAGTCAGATACTTTTGTGTTCGGATATTTTTGTCTAAGTACACGAAAACATGATTCACCAGTACTATATCCCGGCTTCATCAGCTCAATTGAACGCGTATTTGGGTTTAACCGTACGGCTCTTAAGACGGAACTAGAAACATTAAGGCTTAGCCGTATGAAGCCAATTTTATTGCAATACATATTATATAATTATGATCTAAAATTACCATAACCCAGTACACTATTGGATTAGTAACAATCTTTTCTGACAACGTATGAAAAAAAAAATCACACTTTTCTTTGAATTTATATAAATTTATTATTTATTTATTCCTTTGGCACTTAATTTATTTTCTAAAAAAATCTTGAACTGCTTTCAATTATTCATCTGATAATTTCAATATTTGCATTTGCATAAAATTTTGGATGAAAGTAATATGCGCCTAAAGCAAAAATATTACGAGCCATTATTATTCAAGTTTCTAAATGATTTTGAAATTTCAGAAATTAATAGGCAGTTTCAAATAAATCCATAAATGTGCTACTTCTGCAATTGACGACTCTGATTTATGCTCAATGTTTATTAAATTGCAAATAGGATTAAATGACGCAATGTTATCCTTGACTTCATCCAAAAAATCATCATTAAAGATTAGAGATTTTACAGGTTGTTTATTTTTTTTAATTATTATTATTTATCATAAGAATTTTTATGTGATGTATGTTTTGGATTAAGCACAAATAGGAATCTCCACAAGTGCACCGAGTTTCCACGCTACTTTTATTTTTGAACCTCCTCTATTCATTAGATTTTTTCTTTTTCAGATTTATTCTCGCTCAAAATCTGGATACTTGAACTCTTTCAATATTGAGTGCACTTTTTTTGTTAATTATTCATTCGTAACCTTTTCGGCAAGTAAATTTATTATATTTTGCAAGTAATTAGAACGCTTTTTCCCATCTTTATCATAGTTGCACTATTGTTAGAAACATCACTGTTGAATAAAATTTGTGCTGAATCTATTGATTCCATCACAATTTCTGAAAGATTATTAGCATCTTCTGCTTGACAAGATGGATCCAACGCATTTAAAAATGCCTGCGTTTTTTGAATTGTTATCTTGTGTTTTTTCGTCCATCGATCAATAGCACAGATTCAAAATTTATCATTTTTTTTGATAAATAAGCACAATGTTTACATTCCTTATCTATCTAACGTTATTAACCCTCCGTCTGTCGGGCGCGCTTTCTTAACACTTTCGATCGGGTGTGGTCTGTGGAGTCCAAAATAGAAAAAACTCTAAAGGACGCCAACGTGTCCTCCAGTGCTAATTTCTCATAAATATGTTTTATATGATGCTTGTACTATATAATAGCCTAATACAGGGCCAATTCCAAACTCACGTTTTATGTTAATTTGATTTAAAGAAAATACTTACAATTTAATTACATATTTTTCAAAATTTGGAAACAACGCCTAAATAAAGGAGAAGAAAATCGATCTATAATAATATTTATTTAAAAATGTATAAAGTGTTATAAAAAAATGTCTTAATTAAAGAACAATATTCTATGCACAAACTGGAGGGCTTCAAACTGTGGTCTCCATATTTCCCAAACAATCGTTGCAGCACGCTGTTATGTGCTCCATGCACAACCAACATTTACAAATTTTGCAAAAATAACGAGTTTTTCGTCTTTTGCAATATTTACAGTTTCCTCTTTTCCCTGGTTGTGGATCTAGAATAATCTCCTCTTCAATACCTGAGAGCCTCAAGGCAGAAGTACGCACACTTTTGGTCAAGTGCTTATCAACGGCTCTTCTTTGCATGTTATTTTTCACTAACTCCATACCAAGATTTTTTTGAAACAGTCTGCGAGTTTTAGCAAATTCACCATCTGGTATGTTGCCTTTGTAGATAACAAAAGCGTTAATTGCTGCTATATTGAGGAGGTTATAGAAAATCACCATTGGCCAACGCTTTGTGTTTCTTGCAACATTGTATGATGTGATCATTCGATCAACAACATCTACTCCACTTTTTGTGCTATTATAGAAAGTAATTATTTCGGGCTTTTTCCGATCACCGGTAGCTTTATCGATATGATCGTCTCGGGGCATTGTTGAAACTACAAGCACATTCTTTCCTTTTTTGGGTATATATGAAACTGCAGTCATATCATTACTAAATGCGAATAACGAAGAATATACTTTCCTGTTTTTAACTTGTGTTATTTCAAGAGGTAGTTCTCTTCTATTGGCTCTAATTGTATCAACCACAATAAGGCGGTACTCTCTTAGCAGTTTCTTTATAATTGAATATCCTGTGAACCAACGATCTATTGTAACATTTCTTCCTGATCCTAATAAATGTGAACACATTCTTTCAGTTACTACAGCGGTAGAGTTGTCAGTTTTATATGGACCATTGGGTTGAACACCAGCGTAAATTTCTATGTGTGAAGTGAAAAATGTTTTGGCATCAACAACGGCGAAGACTTTCAATCCGTATTTGTTTGGTTTACTTGGAATGTACATTCGGAAACTGCACCTACCCCTAAAGACAAGCAGCATTTCATCAACTTGTCAACAATAGTACGAATTGCTGCTAGTTTGTCCATTTCTTTTCTTTGACCTCTAGTTGTGGTATCATCTAAGCGAATGCATTTTAATAAGAAGATGAACCTCCGTTTTGCCATTGTAGCAGGAAATATCTCATATCCCATACCGTCTGATGACCAATACTCTTCTAGATGTATCCTTGCTCTATGATGGAGCCCAGCTAAATAAAGCAAACCCATCAGCGCTTGGATTTCTACAGAGTCGGTAGGTCTACACTCAGTCTTATCTTGGTATTTAACAGAAATTTTATCAATAAATAAATTAGTGTTTTCAACTACAATATCAATGCAGTTTCCAAACATGTACATCCAGCATTGAATGGGAGATAATGCGTCACGTGCTTCACCGATGACCCCCCGGCAGGTGAGACGCTATGTTTTCGTTGCGAATTCTAATATTTCTAGGTGGGACAGCCTTTTTCCGTTTATATTAAATGATATCTTTCTTTCCATTTTTGTTTAATAAAAATACTAATGGTTTTTGCACTAAATGGATTTTATTTTATTTTCTCTACCGGTTTCGCCTTCTACACGGCATCATCAGGAGAATACGTCAAAAATCACAACAAAGGTGTAACATAAACATTTTATCCAGTAGGATAAATAAAATTTTCGAGTGGAATATATAATTATAATAATCCGGTAGGATAAATAAAATTTTCGAGTGGAATATATAATTATACCGGATAAAATGTTTACGTTACACCTTTGTTGTAATTTTTGACGTATTCTCCTGATGATACCGTGTAGACGGCGAAACATTCCATTTCCATTTAGTTCCATCTTTGCCAAAAAAATACGAGCATCTATCGCGAATCACAGGTTGTTCATCTTCATCATCCCCACCGTCATCCTGATGCATAATATCTGCATCTTCATTTACGTCTTCCTGCTCGGTTTCTGTATCATGACCACTGATACTTACAAAATCTGGATCTGATATCGAACTATCGTCAGACTCTTCTATTTCACTGCCCGTGCTAACTTCTTCATACAGTTTCTGTAATCTTTCTCTCTCCTTTTCATAAGGATCCATATCACAATGCTATCAAATAATAAATCATTTATTATTTTATCAAATCATATCAGAAAATTGTGTGATACTACTTACCTATTTGTAAGTATGCTATTTGTAGATTGCTAACTAGATATTTGATATTAGTTATAAATAATTTTTTATGCACTTTTCTATTCTCTATATTTGTAAAATAAATAACACATAACACAACGCCTCAAAATGGGGTTCAATAGTAAGCTGGCGTGTCAACGATACGGTAACCGTATATATAATAATTATTAAGGGAACTACCGAACTATAACACAAAAAGAACGCATAGAGTTCCAACTGGAATACGATTCTTACAGATTACATCTGCGAATATTGTTACACATTTGATCGGGAAGGGTCTGTCAGGACAAAATATTATGTAGCGACTATTTGGAATTTTGAAAAACAGTTTTTAATAGCGAAAACAGTTGACATTCAGATACTTGAAAGGTACTGTGATCGTAGAAGTTTCGAGCAAAATAATTTAAAAAATATTTCACATAATCATTTTGTCGTGGACTCGTGGACCACACCCGACAGACGGAGGTTTAAGTCTGTTCTGATTAGAGCTGTGCAAATTACGTGAGTCCCACCAGGTCACGATGGGTCATGCGTGACAATTTTTTCCGTCCCAATTAACATTTTTTGAGTATTGAATGAAGAAATTCGATAAATTTTTAGCAATTGCTCTTGGAGAGAAATGATGCTCCTGACCAATTCAAATGTTTGATTTGCGGTTTAATTACGAATTTTACATTAACACTTGAAAACTTAATCCAACCCAACTATTATCAACCTGGTTTGACGAACTGCTGCTAATTTGTCAATTTCTTTTATTTGACCTCTAGTTGTGGTATCGTCTAAGTGAATGCATTTCAATAAGAAGACGAACCTCCGTTTTGCCATTGTAGCAGGAAATATCTCATATCCCATACCGTGATGACCACTACTCTGCTAGATGTGTCCTTGATCCATGATGGAGCCCAGCTAAATAAAGCAAACCCATCAGCGCTTGGATTTCTACAGAGTTGGTGGGTCTACACTCAGTCTTATCTTGGTATTTAACAGAAATTTTATCAATAAATAAATTAGTGTTTTCAACTACAATATCAGTGCAGTTTCCAAACATGTACATCCAGCATTGAATGGAAGATATTGCGTCACGTGCGTCACCGATGACCCCCGGCAGGTGAGACACTATGTTTTCGTTGCGAATTCTAATATTTCTAGGTGGGACAGCCCTTTTCTATTTAGTTCCATCTTTACCAAAAAAATAAGAGCATCTATCACGAATCACGGGTTGTTCATCTTCATCATCCTCCCCGTCATCCTGATGCCTAATATTTGCATCTTCATTTACGTTTTCCTGCTCGGTTTCTGTATCATGATCACTGATAGTTACAAAATCTGGATCTGGGGCATTCATTCAGAAACTGCAGTCATATCATTACTAAATGCGAATAACGAAGAATATACTTTCCTGTTTTTAACTTGTGTTATTTCAAGAGGTAGTTCTCTTCTATTGGCTCTAATTGTACCAACCACAGTAAGGCGGTACTCTCTTAGCAGTTTCTTTGCAATTGAATATCCTGTGAACCAACGAATGTACATTCGGAAACTGCACCTACCCCTAAAGGCAAGCAGTATTTCATCTAATGTTACATACTCGCCCATAGAATAAGTTTTCTTACAATTGTCGTTGAACTTGTCAACAATAGTACGAACTGCTGCTAGTTTGTCCATTTCTTTTCTTTGACCTCTAGTTGTGGTATCGTCTAAGCGAATGCATTTCAATAAGAAGATGAACCTCCGTTTTGCCATTGTAGTAAGAAATATCTCTTATCCCATACCGTCTGATGACCAATACTCTGCTAGATGTGTCCTTGATCAGCTAAATAAAGCAAACCCATCAGCGCTTGGATTTCTACAGAGTTGGTGGGTCTACACTCAGTCTTATCTTGGTATTTAACAGAAATTTTATCAATAAATGAATTAGTGTTTTCAACTACAATATCAGTGCAGTTTCCAAACATGTACATCCAGCATTGAATGGAAGATATTGCCTCACGTGCGTCACCGATGACCCCCGGCAGGTGAGACACTATGTTTTCGTTGCGAATTCTAATATTTCTAGGTGGGACAGCCCTTTTCTATTTAGTTCCATCTTTACCAAAAAAATAAGAGCACCTATCACGAATCACAGGTTGTTCATCTTCGTCATCCTCGCCGTCATCCTGATGCCTAATATTTGCATCTTCATTTACGTTTTCCTGCTCGGTTTCTGTATCATGATCACTGATAGTTACAAAATCTGGATCTGATATCGAACTATCGTCAGACTCTTCTATTTCACTGCCCGTGCTAACTTCTTCATACAGTTTCTGTAATCTTTCTCTCTCCTTTTCATAAGGATTCATATCACAATGCTATCAAATAATAAATCATTTATTATTTTATGAAATCATATCACAAAAATTGTGTGATACTACTTACATTATATTTGGAAGTATGCTATTTGATATTGGTTATAAATAATTTTTTATGCACTTCTCTATATTTGTAAAATAAATAATACATAACACAACGCCTCAAAATGGGGTTCAATAGTAAAGTGGCGTGTCAACGATACGGTAACCGTACATATAGTAATTATTAAGGGAACTACCGAACTATATTGCGATCACTCCGAGGTATAGTTTTATAACTCGGTAGAGTTCCAACTGGAATACGATTCTTACAGATTACGTCTGCGTATATTGTTACACATTTGATCGGGAAGGGTCTGTCAGGACAAAATATTATGTAGCGACTATTTGGAATTTAGAAAAACAGTTTTTTATAGCGAAAACAGTTGATATTCAGATACTTGAAAGGTACAATGATCATAGAAGTTTTGAGCAAAATAATTTAAAAAATATTTCACATAATCATTTTGTCGTGGACTCGTAGACCACACCCGACAGACAGAGGGTTAATACACTGGGCGAAGTGCTGCTACAAAATTTTTGAAATGATTGACATACTATTTTATTGAAATTAAATGATTTTTAAACAAAGTATTCAATATCACGATTTTTTATGAAATAGCTCACAATATTCTATGTGTAATCTGGCATCCCTACATTGTTATCTCATTTAGTTTTATAGATACACACTATTAAGAATCAATATATTTAAAATTTGCGTTTTGAACTAAATGAATGTAAAGAGAAATATGAGATATCAAAGAAAAAAAATACAAATCAACAGATGTTTCGTATTAACCCTTGAAATTGTTATAAATTCTTGATTTGCCCACAACTTCTACGAATTTCATTCCTCGTGTCTGTTGGATTCGTGCCAAACAAACGTTAAGACGTAAATTTACCATCATTTTCCGTACAATTTCTATAGTAGTCCGAACAAATGGAGTTTAGATCGATATACGACCACCACAACCACCTTCGAAACAACACAACGTGGGCGGTTATTAAATATTCATCACCGGGGTTCCGAGTATAATTACAACCGGGTTATCTTTTATTTTCTAATGTGTTTTTTACGAGACGCGTATGTAGATCCTATCTGGGCATGTCAAATTTTCGACAAATTTCTGTAATAAGTCAAGACGCAACGCGGTCTGTTCGTTTTCTTTTTTGATTGGAACGGATTTCGAGCGAAACGCGATTTGATAAATTATTAAACTCAACTTGCGGTTAATTGTTGTTGCGTATATAAGCCGCGGGCCTTCAGATAGGCGATAATAAATAAGAATTATGGTAAATAGACGGTTCGGTGCGCAGGATGTCAGTTATTTATCAGACGCGTCCGATCCGATAGTGCTACTTATTCTTATCGGAATATTCAAAAGCACCAAGATATGCGTCAGAACCTCTTTCTCTTCAACCTCTTTACTCACGCCGCTTTTATGACGGGCCAAATTGAAATTGACACGGTGTTTCAATTAACATAAACCCGCTTTTACATTCAACATTTTTTTTTTCTAACATTGAGTTTTTTTAAATTTTGATTAGCAACATGGAGTCGAATGCGATGGTTTTCGTTTTGTGTGTTACGAAAGATTTTTTTCAAGTAAACGAAATCCTCCGAAGCGTAACGGAGAGAAAGAGAAAACCGGACAACGCAGTGCACCTGCTTTGAATCTCAAATAAATTACGGCTAAGGGAAAGATACCTGTCAAACACATGTGAAAACCGTCTCCGAGGCTGTACCTTGGGCCTCATAGGCTGCGCTTTCAACATTTTCGATAGCCTGCACCTGTCTGCAGACCCCAAAGGTATACTTGAGAGTTTCGAACGTCTCAACAAACTCGTTACTTAAGGACTAAAATCGGGATGATGCGCAGGTACGAGTAAACAGAGACAAAAGTATTTTAGATGATTTCCTGTTTTGATTGCGGTAGAGGGAGTTTAGGTTTTTTTATGCTAAAGTTTTGGAGGATTCGGAAGATTGATGTTGTTTTTTCAAATTTAATTTTGGACCTCTTCGGACTTGTATATAATCAGGACGTTGAGTATTTTTAGGTTCTTTGTTGTCGAAGGTCACGCCCAACACCTGCTACTCTAAAATTTTGTGGAAATTTGAAATCTTTAGTCTATTATATCAACAAAATGGATACACGCGATATTCGTGCCCAAGTTTCGAATAGAAATCGCTCGTTTTATTTGGTACAGTTAAGTTTATAATATTTATAAATTTTAATGACTAATTTGAATTGTACAAAAAAAATTTCTCAAGTCAACTTTAAAGAATATTTGGTAGAATTAATCAATATCTAAGATTAATTCATATTCTGCGTTGGTAGTAGATAAATTCAAAAAATTGTATCCTCGAAATTTTATGATTTGAAAAAATTACCATAAAGATGTTGAGTATTAATAAAATTTCCTTTGAAATGATTTCTATCTCAATTTAATATCTCATTTGGTTTTTGAGATTTGTTTCCATAAACATTAATGTCTTTTAACCTAATATCTATCAAAAGTTTTTTTTTTGTTAATTTTCTAGAAATATTGGAAAGCTTTCCGGACATTTATTTAAACCCTAATGTTTCTAGTTCTAAGTCTAGTGTTAGTTTTGAAGCTAAGTTGCGTTGAGTTCTATTGGGTTCCGTTTTAAGAGAGGTTTTAAAATTTTAGGTTTAGTATTAGCTTTAGCGTAAGTGAGGGCTCTATTTTTGGTCCTTATTCAGTCTTAAATTGTTGTACACCTGCGTCAAAGAAAAACTAGAACTAACACTAGGCCTAGTACTAGAAAGATTTAGGTTTAGCCGTGCGTCTGAAGAGGCACGGTCAACTTTAAAGAATATTTGGTAGATTTAATCAATATCTAAGATTAATTCATATTCTGCGTTGGTAGTAGATAAATTCAAAAAATTGTATCCTCGAAATTTTTTGATTTGAAAAAATTACCATAAAGATGTTGAATATTAATAAAATTTCCTTTGAAATGCTTTCTATCTCAATTTAATATCTCATTTGATTTTTGAGATTTGTTTCCATAAACATTAATGTCTTTTAACCTAATATCTATCAAAAGTTTTTTTTTTGTTAATTTTCTTGAAATATTGGAAAGCTTTCCGGACGTTTATTTAAACCCTAATGTTTCTAGTTCTAAGTCTAGTGTTAGTTTTGAAGCTAAGTTGCGTTGAGTTCTATTGGGTTCCGTTTTAAGAGAGGTTTTAAAATTTTAGGTCTAGTATTAGCTTTAGCGTAAGTGAGGGCTCTATTTTTGGTCCTTATTCAGTCTTAAATTTTTGTACACCTGCATCAAAGAAAAACTAGAACTAACACTAGACCTAGAACTAGAAAGATTTAGGTTTAGCCGTGCGTCTGAAGACGCACGGTCAACTTTAAAGAATATTTGGTAGATTTAATCAATATCTAAGATTAATTCATATTCTGCGCTGGTAGTAGATAAATTCAAAAAATTATATCCTCGAAATTTTTCGATTTGAAAAAATTACCATAAAGATGTTGAATATTAATAAAATTTCCTTTGAAATGCTTTCTATCTCAATTTAATATCTCATTTGGTTTTTGAGATTTGTTTCCATAAATATTAATGTCTTTTAACCTAATATCTATCAAAAGTTTTTTTTTTTTTTGTTAATTTTCTTGAAATATTGGAAAGCTTTCCGGACATTTATTTAAACCCTAATGTTTCTAGTTCTAAGTCTAGTGTTAGTTTTGAAGCTAAGTTGCGTTGAGTTCTATTGGGTTCCGTTTTAAGAGAGGTCTTAAAATTTTCGATCTAGTATTAGCTTTAGCGTAAGTGAAGGCTCTATTTTTGATCCTTATTCAGTCTTAAATTTTTGTACACCTGCATCAAAGAAAAACTAGAACTAACACTAGGCCTAGTACTAGAAAGATTTAGGTTTAGCCGTGCGTCTGAAGACGCACGGTCAACTTTAAAGAATATTTGGTAGATTTAATCAATATCTAAGATTAATTCATATTCTGCGTTGGTAGTAGATAAATTAAAAAAATTATATCATCGAAATTTTATGATTTGAAAAAATTACCATAAAGATGTTGAATATTAATAAAATTTCCTTTGAAATGCTTTCTATCTCAATTTAATATCTCATTTGGTTTTTGAGATCTGTTTCCATAAACATTAATGTCTTTTAACCTAATATCTATCAAAAGTTTTTCTTTTATTGTTAATTTTCTTGAAATATTGGAAAGCTTTCCGGACGTTTATTTAAACCCTAATGTTTCTAGTTCTAAGTCTAGTGTTAGTTTTGAAGCTAAGTTGCGTTGAGTTCTATTGGGTTCCGTTTTAAGAGAGGTCTTAAAATTTTCGGTCTAGTATTAGCTTTAGCGTAAGTGAAGGCTCTATTTTTGGTCCTTATTCAGTCTTAAATTTTTGTACACCTGCATCAAAGAAAAACTAGAACTAACACTAGGCCTAGTACTAGAAAGATTTAGGTTTAGCCGTGCGTCTGAAGACGCACGGTCAACTTTAAAGAATATTTGGTAGATTTAATCAATATCTAAGATTGATTCATATTCTGCGTTGGTAGTAGGTAAATTCAAAAAAATGTATCCTCGAAATTTTATGATTTGACAAAATTACCATAAAGATGTTGAATATTAATAAAATTTCCTTTGAAATGCTTTCTATCTCAATTTAATATCTCATTTGGTTTTTGAGATCTGTTTCCATAAACATTAATGTCTTTTAACCTAATATCTATCAAAAGTTTTTCTTTTATTGTTAATTTTCTTGAAATATTGGAAAGCTTTCCGGACGTTTATTTAAACCCTAATGTTTCTAGTTCTAAGTCTAGTGTTAGTTTTGAAGCTAAGTTGCGTTGAGTTCTATTGGGTTCCGTTTTAAGAGAGGTCTTAAAATTTTCGGTCTAGTATTAGCTTTAGCGTAAGTGAAGGCTCTATTTTTGGTCCTTATTCAGTCTTAAATTTTTGTACACCTGCATCAAAGAAAAACTAGAACTAACACTAGGCCTAGTACTAGAAAGATTTAGGTTTAGCCGTGCGTCTGAAGACGCACGGTCAACTTTAAAGAATATTTGGTAGATTTAATCAATATCTAAGATTGATTCATATTCTGCGTTGGTAGTAGGTAAATTCAAAAAAATGTATCCTCGAAATTTTATGATTTGACAAAATTACCATAAAGATGTTGAATATTAATAAAATTTCCTTTGAAATGCTTTCTATCTCAATTTAATATCTCATTTGGTTTTTGAGATCTGTTTCCATAAACATTAATGTCTTTTAACCTAATATCTATCAAAAGTTTTTCTTTTATTGTTAATTTTCTTGAAATATTGGAAAGCTTTCCGGACATTTATTTAAACCCTAATGTTTCTAGTTCTAAGTCTAGTGTTAGTTTTGAAGCTAAGTTGCGTTGAGTTCTATTGGGTTCCGTTTTAAGAGACGTCTTAAAATTTTCGGTCTAGTATTAGCTTTAGCGTAAGTGAAGGCTCTATTTTTGGTCCTTATTCAGTCTTAAATTTTTGTACACCTGCATCAAAGAAAAACTAGAACTAACACTAGGCCTAGTACTAGAAAGATTTAGGTTTAGCCGTGCGTCTGGAGACGCACGGTCAACTTTAAAGAATATTTGGTAGATTTAATCAATATCTAAGATTAATTCATATTCTGCGTTGGCAGTAGATAAATTCAAAAAATTGTATCCTCGAAATTTTATGATTTGAAAAAATTACCATAAAGATGTTGAATATTAATAAAATTTCCTTTGAAATGCTTTCTATCTCAATTTAATATCTCATTTGGTTTTTGAGATTTGTTTCCATAAACATTAATGTCTTTTAACCTAATATCTATCAAAAGTTTTTTTTTTTGCTAATTTTCTTGAAATATTGGAAAGCTTTCCGGACATTTATTTAAATCCTAATGTTTCTAGTTCTAAGTCTAGTGTTAGTTTTGAAGCTAAGTTGCGTTGAGTTCTATTGGGCTCCGTTTTAAGAGAGGTTTTAAAATTTTAGGTCTAGTATTAGCTTTAGCGTAAGTGAAGGCTCTATTTTTAGTCCTTATTCAGTCTTAAATTTTTGTACACCTGCATCAAAGAAAAACTAGAACTAACACTAGGCCTAGTACTAGAAAGATTTAGGTTTAGCCGTGCGTCTGGAGACGCACGGTCAACTTTAAAGAATATTTGGTAGATTTAATCAATATCTAAGATTAATTCATATTCTGCGTTGGTAGTACATAAATTCAAAAAATTGTATCGTCGAAATTTTATGATTTGAAAAAATTACCATAAAGATGTTGAATATTAATAAAATTTCCTTTGAAATGCTTTCTATCTCAATTTAATATCTCATTTGATTTTTGAGATTTGTTTCCATAAACATTAATGTCTTTTAACCTAATATCTATCAAAAGTTTTTTTTTTATTGTTAATTTTCTTGAAATATTGGAAAGCTTTCCGGACGTTTATTTAAACCCTAATGTTTCTTGTTCTAAGTCTAGTGTTAGTTTTGAAGCTAAGTTGCGTTGAGTTTTATTGGGTTCCGTTTTAAGACAGGTTTTAAAATTTTAGGTCTAGTATTAGCTTTAGCGTAAGTGAGGGCTCTATTTTTGGTCCTTATTCAGTCTTAAATTTTTGTACACCTGCGTCAAAGAAAAACTAGAACTAACACTAGACCTAGAACTAGAAAGCTTTGGTTTAGCCGTGCGTCTGAAGACGCACGGCTAAACCAAAACTTTCTAGTACTAGGTCTAGTGTTAGTTCTAGTTTTTACTGCCATTCAGCGCTTGATTGTTATAAATTCTTCTGTAACTAAAAGTGAAATTAATACTAGACCGACAACCTAAGCTTTAGTACTAACACTAGATCTAGCACTAGAAATATTAGGATTTAGCCGTACGTCTTTTAGACTTCTAAATCCTAATGTTTTTAAATCTAAGTGTAATGTTAGTTCTGAAGCTGGGTTGGGTTAGGTTGGATTGGGATTCGTCTTGAAAGAGGTACAACTGCATCTAAATATTTTTCGTTCTAGGTGTAGTATTAGCTCTAGCGCTAGTGTTGGCTGTATTTTAGTTGTTATTCACTCTGAAATTGGAGGAATACCTGTATTGAATACAATGTAATCGTCACATTGCATATGGTCAAAATCAAAAGAATAGGATCCAATATTTAATTATACATACATATTTCTCATCTCTTTTATGCCATTATATATTCATTGGTTGATAGGTTTAACGTTAGCTCTCCCTGAAATTACATCAGCTTCTTGAGGGTTCTTGAATGTGTTCTTTTTAATTTGATGGAATCTGATTTTAGCTATTTTCTTCAATTTTAGTAGGAAATAGTCCCAATTGCTGGTTTCACAGGTTCTAGCTGGTTTGTAGGTTGTCTCTTTAGTTGAAACTTTGTTCATCGAAAGATAATAATAACAATAACTTTATTTCACCCATTGTCTACATTTATAAAATAGAAAATAAGCATAGCAGAAAATGATGAAAAAGCTAAAGTTTAGAACTTTAAGGTTAAAGGATATGAATTTTAAAAATTGAGCACGCTGGAGAGAAAGGATAAATCATTGTTGATTCTGTTGGCAGTGCAAAAATAAGAACATCGAGCTCCGAAACCGAGAAAGCGCAAGCAACTTACTTAATCTCATACCATAATAGTGTACTTGTATATACGTGCATATTTTCGCGAAAATATCACCTGAGTATATTTAATACCCAATACTGATTAAAACTTAACGGTGAAATGGATGTGAAAAATTGCATGAAAATATTAACAAAATATCTTATAGATATGGACATTACTCCAGAAATGAAAAAGACCATTTCTCATATTGCATCACATTTTATAAGTAGATAGCTAAAATCTCAAAGAAATAAAGATATGTTTTTGAAGGAAAAGGAGAATTGGACAGATAGTTCAATAAGGTTTGCCATTTATTAAAAATATATGAGGTATAATTGCTCGAAAACTTATGTGAAACAAAGCACTTTTTTTGTGTATAGAGCCATTCTGGAGGATTCAAACGACAAAGTGGGATTGAAAAGGTGTAAAAAAATTCAAAGTACATGCTCTCCAAAAAAACCGTTCGCAATAGTTGCAAAACTGAATTGGAAAAGAAGCTGAATAGTATGTACATTAAAAATCGAAAAGTACTTGAAAGTAATAACTTCAATCCAGATAAAACTATTAACAGTAATGTATAGGGGCTTTTTTGGAAGCATTTTACGTCCTTTAAAGCTGTATTTAGTCTTCCAGGGGTAGTAGCAAGTGATTTGTAAGCAGTTCCAAGTCTTCTGGAAGCATTTCATGTCTTTTGGAAGCAGTATCAAGTCTTTGTGAACTAAACCAAATCTTATAAAAGCAGTATCAAGTCTTCTATATCACATCATAACTACAATCTTTAAGCTGTAATTTGATCTACATATCATATCATAATTCAAAAAAATACGATGGATATGTTTTGTTCAAAATGTGTATTATTTTTGATTCTAAAATTGGATAATTTCAGTTCAAAAGTGTGATATATTTCCGGGAAGTATCAATGACTATTAAATAATTCTTATATCATATCATAAATTAGGCACCTTATGCTTCAATTTAACATATATATCATATTTTTATTTTCAAAAACAGAGAGGATATGATATTTTTACCATTTCATATTATTGTTGGTTTTGGGCTTTTCAATGATATTATCCACGAGGTTTTTATAACGTATCATTAACTAAATTTTTAAGCTTCAATTAAACATACATATCATTTCATAATTCTTATATATATATCATATTGTAAGTAGTATTATTTATATCATATAATCAATATTATCAATATCATATAAACTAAAATATTTAAGTTTCAATTTGACAAACTTATCACATCATAATTCGTATAAATGCTGTAGATATGATATTTTAAAAATGTTTCTGTAATATTTCATAATTTTTTATATCATTTCCTTATATCCTTTTTCTGCCAATTTTAAGGATATTATCAATTACTTTCTACATCACATCACAAACTATAATCTTTAAGTAATATTATATCGTATTTCATAGAATGATATATATGATTTTTTTTAACATTTCGTATTATTTTTGATTCATCAATTTTATAATTTCTTCTTTAATAACATTTTCCTGGGAATTTCAAGCTTCTATATCGTATCATAACTACAATCTTTAAGCTCTAATTTGATATACATATCATTAGTCAAAAAATAGGACGGATGTTTTGTTGAAAATATGTAATATTTTTGATTCTAAAACTGAATAATTTCAGTCCAAAAGTGTGCTACTTTTCCTGGAAATATCAATGATACAATTAAATAGTTCTTATATCATAAATTAGGCACCTTATGATCCAATTTAACACATATATCATATTTTTATTTTTAAAACACAGAGGATTTGATGTTTTTACCATTTCATATAACGTATCATTAACTACATCTTAAGCTTCAATTAAACATACATATCATTTCATAATTCTTATATATAAATCCTATTGTAAGTAGTAGTATTTATATCGTATTATAAACTAGAATATTTAAGCTTCAATTTGACATACATATCACATCATAATTCGTATAAATGCTGTAGATATGTTATTTTAAAAATATTTATGTAATATTTCATCAATTTTTATATCATTTCCTTATATCCTTTTTCTGGCAATTTCAAGGATATTATCAATTACTTTCTACATCACATCACAAACTACAATTTTTAAGTAACATTATATCATATTTCATAGAATGATATATATGATTTTTTTGAACATTTCGTATTATTTCTGATTCATCAATTTTACAATTTCTTCTTTAATGACATTTTCCTGGGAATTTCAAGCTTTTATATCACATCATAATTACAATCTTTAAGCTCTAATTTGACATACATATCATATCATAATTCAAAAAATACGACGGATATGTTTTGTTGAAAATATGTATTATTTTTGATTCTAAAATTGGATAATTTCAGTCCAAAAGTGTGTTACTTTTCCTGGAAATATCATTGATACTATTAAATAGTTCTTAAATCATATCATGAATTAGGCACTTTATGCTTCAAGTTAACAAATATATCATATTTTTAAAAACATAGAGGATTTGATATTTTTACCATTTCATATTATTGTTAGTTTTTGGATTTGGAAAGTTCTTTTTTAATAACTTTTTTGGAAATTTCAATAATATTGTCTACTGGTATTTATAACGTATCATTAACTACATCTTTAAGCTTCAATTAAACGTACATATCATTTCATAATTCTTATATATATCATATTATGGGTAGTAGTATTTATGTCGTATTATAAACTATAATATTTAAGCTTCAATTTGATATACAGGGTGAGTCAACAGTGCGAGGACGGAAGATTGTGGTCTTACTGTTGAAAATAAAGAAAATGTTTTTGTGTCATCATAGATTATAATCAAAGCTGCATCGACTAAAATTATTTTCAACTATACAGGGTGTTTCACTATTCTAGTCAACTTCTTTTTTTTAATGGAACCCTATACTATAAATGCGTATCTTCTTTTCAAATTTTTAATGCAAGGTTGAAAAATCTTGTGGTGACTTAAAATTCATTATCACCATTATTATTAAATATTGAAGATTGCAATTTGGCATATCGATAAACAAAACTTTGGTCTTTGAAACCGCACTAATACTATTTGATAACATTATACAGGATGGTTACCAGAACCGGTCAATTTATGGAATGTTTGAGGGACCATAATTTTGTTATTTTAAATGGAACATCCTATATTTTTTCAATGCCTTAGAAGGCTTTATTAATTACCTTTCATTTTTGTTAAGCATATGGTGTATCTAACATGTGCACTTTCTGAGATAATTACACTATTTCAAAAATGTCCGCATAAACTTGATTTTTTTACAAGAAATAAACTATGAAGAAGACATTATTATTTAGGAAGTCTTCGTAGTTTGTACCACGTTTCTTGTCAATTAAATGTTAAGTGTGTTTTTAACTCAGTATGTATTAATGTAAAGCCTTCCACATGATCAAAATGTACATGAGATTATATTTAGTATTCACATGCTCTTATTTTCTTGTTTGACTTTTTATCTCTGAAGATGGCAATAAGGCCGAAACTAGTTAGATAAATAAATATTTTTGAAAAACGACCAGTTAAAGTACAAAAATTTTTACTTGACTTTTAACCTTATTCGATTTGATACAACACTGGTAAAAAAATGGATTTCGAATTAAACTTCAATCAATTTTTACTTTCAACGATAAAGCCACAATCTTCCGTCCCCGCACTATTGACTCACCCTGTACATATCAGATCATAATTGATAGAATTGAAATTTTTTGAATTTTTTTATTCATCAATTTGGCAATTTCTTCTAATATATCTAGCAGTATTCAAATCGGATCATAAAATATAATTATCTTATCATCAAATAATTTAAATTTTTTTAGATAAACCAATCCTCAAACATTTTTTTAGTAACGCATCACTAAAGATGTTTTTTTATGCATCCTATGTTACATCTAAGAGGGTATGCATAATTCATGACCATAAAGGTTAAAGAATTACTACATGTAAATGCAATAAAACGATTCTACCCAATTACGCGATCGGACACACCAAAAAAGACCAACTTGCAACATCGATGACTCTCCTCCAACAGAACCCGCAAGGAAAAAGAAAATTGCGAAAGCGGAGGCAGGTGTTTTACTGGCAATATATTTCATATTTTTGAGGCGGCCTCTTCGCCCCATCCTCTTTTCGCTCTTTTTACCTTTCAGTTCGCGTCCGTAATCTCCGGTGCGTGTACCCATTGTTTTTTTATCATTTCTTTTTTATTTTTGCCGTTGTTTTAGTTACATTTGTTTCCCGCGGAGCGCAGTAACGGCTTGATTCGCGACGTCCGAACGAATGGTAGACAAAAGAGGGAACCCAAATGAATTATGGTTTCAAAGTTTCCGAATCCGTTTTTCATCGTTATGCCTCCGATTTATTTTCCACGGGTTCGCTTTTAAACCGACGTCGTCGTCGTCGTCGTCGTCCTCGTGAAACCGAAGTTTGGGGGGTGAAAGTTGGTCGAGATCTTGGTGAGCACCTGTTTACCTGTTTTCAAAGTTGGTATCGAGGTTGACCAATCACCGTAAGGATGAAATCTTTCAAGGACATTCGATAACGAATGAAGCGTATAATTTGGCTCAAAGGACACTGCTGCTAGTAGTAACGATGTGGTTGGAAAAAAATTGATTTTTCGAAATACATTAGAGACTTGAAATTGAACATAAAAATGAGTGCTTAAATGAGTTTTGGTCATTAGCGTTTAATAGCATTAATGTGCCGATTGGTGCAGTTAGGACTCATTCCGTATTTGAATTACCCTCAATTTCTACCAGCAATAATAGCCTATTGATGGTGTACTGGAAATGTAGTTACATTGTGACAACACAGACGCAATCTACACGTTAAGCGCGCATTAACCGAATTGCCAAGGGTTGTTCCATTGATGTTAACATGTTCGTGTTCTTGGATCATTTCAATTTACTTAAAATCCAACTTTTCTTTTAAATTTAAATATTTCATTGTTGAAGGTAACTTTTATTTTATCATTGTCACAGTTTTTCCTCTCGAGTGAGAATAATATTTAACCGGAGTTTCGAGGAGGAGCATCAGTGGGGGCCTAATAATGAAGTGCAAAGTCTCTTGTTGTTCCTAAAACAAAGTTGGCGCGCAATAAAAAGTTTTCGGGAAGGGGGATGGCCGAAATGAATGCCCTGTAACCCAAATCCCTTTTCTCAGGCTAAGGCAATTATACCCACCTCCTAAAAAGGGTGTTGCATATTTCAAGTTTATTAGAGGAATTTTCGTAGTGAACGTTAATTAGCACGCCAACAGCCGGATCGTTTCAACAAAGAATTTTCCTATGTAAAAAAGGAACTTTCAAAACTTTCGGCAACAACGACGTATTAAAAAATATGTAACAACGGAAACTTTATTTTGTTTCACTTTAAAAGTTATTAAAGCTTTGCGATTACACTCGTTTTTTTAGCGTGATTACTCCATTGGTGTTTCTTTTTTCTTGGTCCAAAGAATTTGAATAATTTTATTAAACGGCTTTTGTGATATCATAAACTACAAAATACTACAAAATTTCGTATAACTTTTTCCATTAAATTTCAATGATATTATCCATTCGTTTTTATATCATATACTAATTCTTAACAATACAGTAGATATGCCTTTTTTGAAAATTTTATACTATAATAGATTTATCAATGTTGCAAGTTTTTTTAGTAACCTTATCCCAAAAATTTTAATGATATTATCTGTTAGTTTTTATATAGCATCATAAACTACAATCTTGAAGCTTCAATTTGACATATATATTATGTTATTATTCTTAAAAAAACAGTATATATTATTTTATACTGTTTTGATGATATGATTTTTTATATCGTATCATAAATTACAACCCTTCTACGTCAGTTCGACATATATATTATACGATAATTCTTAACAATGGAGTAAATATGATTTTTTAAAAACTGAGTATTATTTTTGATTTCTCAATGTGATAATTTCTTTGTCAATCTTTTCCCAGGAAATTTCAATGATGATATCTTTTCCTTTTTATATGATATCATAAATTACAACATTGCTAAAGCTTTAATTAGATATTCAAATCATATGATAAATCTTAATAATGCAGCAAATATGATTCTGTTAAAAATTTGTTTTATCAGAATAATATAATTGAACCCCACATAATTTTTGATGTTAAACCCGAACAGAACCCCATGAGAGGTCTGATGAAACCGAGTTGTTAGGTTTTTCGCTCAATTCGATGAGATGGCCATAGATTTCACTTGACCCCTGTGAATCGGTCCTGAAGTTGATTGTGTTGTCCAAAGACACAATGTGGAACATTTCCATAAATAATCTCCTACTATAAATCTTTTCTTTACACAGAATTTTTGCATCATCAAAGTCAAAATTATGACCCGTGGTAACATGGTGCTCTACTAAGGCGGTACCATCTGATTTTTTTTGTGGCACAGTCTCTTACGTGTTGAGACAAACGAGACTTTAGATATGGGGAAGTAGTACCCACATAGCAACTGTCACAAAACTTACAATCAATTCTGTAGACCAAGTTTAATTGGAGTGGACGGGGTGTAATGTTCTTAAGAGAGGAGAAAATATGTCTCAGGGTCTGCAGGTGTATTTACCAAATTTTAAGGGACAATCTCGAAAAATTCTGATTAGATTCTCAGTGAAATAGGGAACCAGAATATAGGGGACCTTAACGAATGAAGGATGAGTCATCTACCAATAAAGAGAAGATGTTGACACAGCGACTGGCTGCAAAGGAGCGTCTTGATGGTAAATGATTCGGCTGACTAGAGATTTTGGGAAGCCATTATTACAGAAGATATCTGTTAGGATCCTAAGGTTCTTATCACAAAAACCCTCATCAGCCCTCATCAAACCCTCATCAGGTAAGAGTCATGTAAGACTCTACCCTTCATCGCCCTAAGGGTGTTGATTGAATAGGTCGGTTTCCTATACCAATCTAACAGGACTCGTTGGTCAGGTTTCCTGATGATTTGGGTGTCAAGAAAGGGTACACATTTGTTGGTTTCGGTCTCTATGGCAAACTGTATATGACGGTTAACAGCATTGAATTCCCTTTGAACAAGAAGGAGTTTGTCATAGGGGACAGCACAAATGATGTCGTCATCATATTTATATATGAAAGGGAGATTGAAAGGTAATTTGGGGATGCACACGTCAAGAGTCCAATCCATGACTGTAGTGGTTAAAATTGAGCTGAGAAGACTCCCGATGGGAGTACCAAACTTCTGTTTCTAGTAAACATCTCAAAAGGAGAATGTTGAGGAATTGAAAAGAAATTTAATGATCTTGATGAAGAGATCACGGGAAATCCCAGTGTGAGGTTGGATCAGATCCCACTGAAAGGACAGCCTTTCAACCACCAATTCGAGAGGAATGTTGGTAAAAAGAGATACGACATCAAGAAACCCAAGACGAAATCCTGTTGTACCTAGTTCTGTTTGCTAGGGCAGACGATAAAATTGTGGCTAGGTAGCTTGACAGTCTATATGTGGGTGAGCCAACAAAAGAAATGATTGGTCTCAGTGGACAGCCTACCTTATGGATCTTTGGTAACCCATAGAATTTGGGTGAGACACCATTATGACAGACCAAGGTTCTATATACCTGTCTAGGAATATAGTCGCAGTCAAATAAGTCTTTGCAAAGTTTATTCTGTCTTCTCTGGATGGACAGAGTCGGGTCAGATTTAAAGACCCGATATGTGTCTGTATCTGACAACAGAGAAAGAGACTTTTCCACATACTGAGACTGGTTCAGGAAAACAGTGACTTGGCCCTTGTCAGCAGGGACCACTAAAAGTGGATCAGGTCTAGGTCCTTTTAGGAACCGGATAGTATCTGATTTGAGATGGAAGATGAAACAATTCAAAGGACAAGGAGTGTCCCCAACCTTCATTAGGTTTGTGAGAAGATTGGTTACTCTGGCACTCTTGGTATTCGAATCATTTTCAGGTATAGACCTGAAAATAGACTCTACATCGTTCAAAATCTGGGGGGTAAGGGGGGTTTCCACAGGCACTGGCAAGCCGGTTAACAATTTTTTTATAAAGAATTGTTAACGGTCTCTCGTTTGTAGCATAACCTGAAGAAGATAAAAATAAATTATCGAAAGCTTGGTTTTGATTAAAGGAGGTTTTTTAATTCTTTACAGTCGTGGTTGAATTCCCAATAAACTTTTTCTTAATCCTTAATAAGTGCAACCAGTACTTCCACCCTAACAGAAACTACAATTTTTAAACTTCCATCCGATATACATATCAGATCGTAATTCTTAACTCAACAATAGATATGACTCTTTAAAAATGTGTCATTTTTGATTTATCAATATGAAAGTTGTTTAAACAACCATTTCTTAGGAAATTTCAATAATGATATCTGTTCCTTGTTGTATCATATTATAAACTAGAATCTTTAAGCTTTAATTCGATATGCATATTATATGATAATTCTTAATAATACAGTGGATATGATCCTTTAAAAAAATTGTATTATTTTCGATTTATCAAAGTGATAATTTTTTAGCAATCTTTTCCCAGCAAATTTCAATGATGACGTCCATTCCTTTCTATATCATATCATAAACTACACTTTTAAGCTTCAATCCGATATACATATCATATGATAATTCTTAATTCAACAGTAGATATGATTCTTTGAAAATGTTGTGTCATTTTAGATTGATCAATACGAAAGTTTTTTTTAACAACTATTTCTTGGAAAATGTCAATAATGATATCTGTTCCTTTTTGTATCATATCATAAACTACAATGTTTAAGCTTTAATTCGATATAAATATTATATGATAATTGTTAATAATACAGTGGATATGATGCTTTAACAAAATTGTATTGTTTTTGATTTATCAATGTGGTAATTTTTTAACAATCTTTTCCCAGCAAATTTCAATGATGACGTCCATTCCTTTCTATATCATATCATAAACTACACCTTTAAGCTTCAATCCGATATACATATCATATGATAATTCTTAATTCAACAGTAGATATGATTCTTTGAAAATGTTATGTCATTTTAGATTGATCAATACGAAAGTTTTTTTTAACAACTATTTCTTAGAAAATGTCAATGATGATATCTGTTCCTTTTTGTATCATATCATAAACTACAATGTTTAAGCTTTAATTCGATATAAATATTATATGATAATTGTTAATAATACAGTGGATATAATGCTTTAACAAAATTGTATTGTTTTTGATTTATCAATGTGGTAATTTTTTAACAATCTTTTCCCAGGAAATTTCAATGATGACGTCTATTCCTTTCTATATCATATCATAAACTACACCTTTAAGCTTCAATCCGATATACATATCATATGATAATTCTTAATTCAACAGTAGATATGATTCTTTGAAAATGTTGTGTCATTTTAGATTGATCAATACGAAAGTTTTTTTTAACAACTATTTCTTAGAAAATGTCAATGATGATATCTGTTCCTTTTTGTATCATATCATAAACTACAATGTTTAAGCTTTAATTCGATATAAATATTATATGATAATTGTTAATAATACAGTGGATATGATGCTTTAACAAAATTGTATTGTTTTTGATTTATCAATGTGGTAATTTTTTAACAATCTTTTCCCAGCAAATTTCAATGATGACGTCTATTCCTTTTTATATCATATCATAAACTACAACCTTTAAACTTCAATCCGATAAACATATCATATGATAATTCTCAACTCAACAATAGATATAATTCTTTAAAAATGTATCATTTTTGATTTATCAATATGAAAGTTTTTTTAACAACCATTTCTTAGGAAATTTCAATCTTTTCCCAGCAAATTTCAATGATGATATCTGTTCCCTTCTATATCACATCATAAACTACAATCTTTAAGCTTCTATTCGATGTACACATCATGTGATAATTATTGACTCAACAGTAGATATATGATTCTTTGAAAATGTTGTGTCATTTTAGATTTATCAATATGAATGCTTTTTTTAACAACCTTTTCTCAGGAAATCTGAATGATCATCTTTTAGTTTTTATATCATATAATAAACTACAACCTTTAAGCTTTAATTCGATATACATATCATACAATAATGCGATAGATATGATCTTTTAAAAAAATGTGTTATTGTTGATTTCAATTTCAACTTATCATAAAACCTATCATACTATAATTTCTAAAAATGCAATAATTCTTTTAAATTTTATGAAAAATATTTATAAATTGAAAAATTTCTCCTTCAATATCTTTTTCTTGGAAATTTCAACAACACGACGCATTGATAACAAAAAAAGTTAATAACGGATGCCTTTTTTGTTTCACTACGAAAGTTAACGTTGCGATTACACGCGTTTTTCAGCTCATTTTAGTATGACCACTCAATTAGAATTTTTTTGTGATCCAAAGAGAAGAAGAGGAAATAATCCGTTCACATCGATGCTGTACTTTTAATTAGGAACTAACAAAGCGAACCGCTATTATTACCACGACCGACACGCTACCATAAAACAGGCCGTATCGATTCACTGCCTATATTAAGTAATTAAGTCTGCTGATTAATTTGTTAATTGCGTTTTGATGCGGCCGCCATTCATTGAAAATCACCGGCTCTTCATTCAATTGTATCGACGGATATTACAGTGGAATACCATCTATTGAAGTCATGTCATCTAAAACGTTTTTATTTCTTTTTAAAATTGAATAACCATTAACCTTAAAATACCGACAGGTTTTACAATAGGATTTTTTTATGAATTTTTTATTAATCGATTTTTAATATTGTAGATGTAACAGAACTCTAACGATTTTGAGCAATGTAAAAATTATGAGATAGTTCGGTGAAATCAATTCTTAATTAACTCAAGCCCCCAATTATATTTATATCTATTATAATATGTAGAAAATATATTGTACCTTTTTATTGCAAACCTACATTTCTATAACATTTGATGTTTTGGGGTAAACTTTCCATGAATATATGGCGTAGTCGTAATAACCTCAAAACCCTCTAAGTTTGGGTCAGTGAATCCAATAATTCACGAAATACAACCTACACCACAACTTACATTTGTAAAAGGCGATTGAAATGAAGTAACTTGCCATAAAATAAGATATATCTCATCTATTCCAGCCTAAGGATGTAAGGTAGTGGGGAATTAATGCTAAATATTAATTAGTTACATCAAATATACTTCAAGGATGATGTGGAGTTTCTAAAGATACGAATGTATATTTCGGTTTAAATTAGTCATAAAAGACGCATATTCGTATTCGTACCACTTTTAGGGGTGACATTAATTTATTTATTTTATGGCAACGTATCTCAAAAATGATTTAAGATATTAATTTAAGATAAAAAGCATTTTAAAGGAATTTTAATTAATATTTGAGATATTTATGGCCATTTCCTCAAGTCATCAAATTTCGTGATTATGATTTTTTGAATTTTATCCACTACAATAGATATTAGGTTAAAAGATATCAATGTTTATGAAGAGATATCTCAAAAAATAAACGAGATATTAATTTGAGATAAAAAGCATTCTAAAGGAAATTTAATAAAATATTTGAGATATTTATGGCCATTTCTTCAAATCATCAAATTTCGTGGTTATGATTTTTTGAATTTATCCACTACAATAGATATTGGGTTAAAAGATATCAATGTTTACGAAGACATATCTCAAAAAATAAACGAGATATTAATTTGAGATAAAAAGCATTCTAAAGGAAATTTAATAAAATATTTGAGATATTTATGGCCATTTCTTCAAATCATCAAATTTCGTGGTTATGATTTTTTGAATTTACCCACTACAATAGATATTGGGTTAAAAGATATCAACGTTTATGAAGACATATCTCAAAAAATAAACGAGACATTAATTTGAGATAAAAAGCATTTTAAAGGAAATTTAATTAATATCTGAGATATTTATGGTCATTTCTTCAAATCATCAAATTTCGTGGTTATGATTTTTTGAATTTACCCACTACAATAGATATTGGGTTAAAAGATATCAACGTTTATGAAGACATATTTCAAAAAATAAACGAGACATTAATTTGAGATAAAAAGCATTTTAAAGGAAATTTAATTAATATCTGAGATATTTATGGTCATTTCTTCAAATCATCAAATTTCGTGGTTATGATTTTTTGAATTTACCCACTACAATAGATATTGGGTTAAAAGATATCAACGTTTATGAAGACATATCTCAAAAAATAAACGAGACATTAATTTGAGATAAAAAGCATTTTAAAGGAAATTTAATTAATATCTGAGATATTTATGGTCATTTCTTCAAATCATCAAATTTCGTGGTTATGATTTTTTGAATTTACCCACTACAATAGATATTGGGTTAAAAGATATCAACGTTTATGAAGACATATCTCAAAAAATAAACGAGACATTAATTTGAGATAAAACGCATTTTAAAGGAAATTTAATTAATATCTGAGATATTTATGGTCATTTCTTCAAATCATCAAATTTCGTGGTTATGATTTTTTGAATTTACCCACTACAATAGATATTGGGTTAAAAGATATCAACGTTTATGAAGACATATCTCAAAAAATAAACGAGACATTAATTTGAGATAAAAAGCATTTTAAAGGAAATTTAATTAATATTTGAGATATTTATGGCCATTTCTTCAAATCATCAAATTTTGTGGTTATGATTTTTTGAATTTATCCACTACAATAGATATTGGGTTAAAAGATATCAATGTTTATGAAGACATATCTCAAAAAATAAACGAGATATTAATTTGAGATAAAAAGCATTTTAAAGGAAATTTAATTACTATTTGAGATATTTATGGCCATTTCTTCAAGTCATCAAATTTCGTGGTTATGATTTTTTTAATTTATCCACTACAATAGATATTGGGTTAAAAGATATCAATGTTTATGAAGACATATCTCAAAAAATAAACGAGATATTAATTTGAGACAAAAAGCATTTTAAAGGAAATTTAATTAATATTTGAGATATTTATGGCCATTTCTTCAAATCATCAAATTTCGTGGTTATGATTTTTTGAATTTATCCACTACAATAGATATTGGGTTAAAAGATATCAATGTTTATGAAGACATATCTCAAAAAATAAACGAGATATTAATTTGAGATAGAAATCGTTTTAAAGGAAATTTAATTAATATTTGAGATATTTATGGCCATTTCTTCAAATCATCAAATTTCGTGGTTATGATTTTTTGAATTTACCCACTACAATAGATACTGGGTTAAAAGATATCAATGTTTATGAAGACATATCTCAAAAAATAAACGAGATATTAATTTGAGATAAAAAGCATTTTAAAGGAAATTTAATTAATATTTGAGATATTTATGGCCATTTCTTCAAATCATCAAATTTCGTGGTTATGATTTTGTGAATTTATCTACTACAATAGGTATTGGGTAAAAAGATATCAGTGTTTATGAAGACATATCTCAAAAACTATACGAGATATTAACTTGAGATAAAAAGCATTTTAAAGGAAAGTTAATTAATATTTGAGATATTTATGGTCATTCCTTCAAATCATTAAATTTCGTGGTTATGATGTTTTGAATTTATCCACTACGATAGATATTAGGTAAAAAAAATCAGTGTTTATGAAGACATATCTCAAAAACTAAACGAGATATTAATTTGAGATAAAAAGCATTCTAAAGGAAATTTAATTAATATTTGAAATATTTATGGTCATTCCTTCAAATCATCAAATTTCGTGGTTATGATGTTTTGAATTTATCCACTACAATAGATATTAGGTAAAAAAATATCAGTGTTTATGAAGATGTATCTCAAAAACTAAACGAGATAATAACTTGAGATAAAAAGCATTTCAAAGGAAATTTAATTAATACTTGAGATATTTATTTCCATTCCTTCAAATCATCATATTTCGTGGTTATGATGTTAATGATTTTTATATTGGGTAAAAAGATATCAGTGTTTATGAAGACATATCTCAAAAACTAAACGAGATATTAATTTGAGATAAAAAACATTTTAAAGGAAATTTAATTAATATTTGAAATATTTATGGTCATTCCTTCAAATCATCAAATTTCGTGGTTATGATGTTTTGAATTTATCCACTGCAATAGATATTAGGTAAAAAGATATCAGTGTTTATGAAGATGTATCTCAAGAACTAAACGAGATATTAACTTGAGATAAAAAGCATTTTAAAGGAAATTTAATTAATATTTGGGATACTCATGGTTATTTCTTCAAATCATCAAATTTCGTGGTTATGATTTTTTGAGTCCATTCGCTACAATAAATATTAGCTTCAACACATCAATGTTAATGAAGGTGTATCTCAAAAACAAACTGAGATATCGGAATGACATAAAACGTATTTAAAGGGACATTTAATTAATATTGAAGGTGTTAAATCTTATATCATCAAATTTTCATGATTCTATGTAAGATCTTTTTAATGACAATTATTGATGTTACTTTCAAATCATATCCCAATAACGATTTAAGATATTAACATGATATAAAATGCATTTTAAAGGAAATTTAATCAATATTTGAGATATTTATGGTCATTTATCCAAATCATCAAATTTCGTGGTTATGATTTTTTGAATTTATCCACTGTAATAAATATTAGGTTAAAAGATATCAATGTTCATGAAGACATATCTCAAAAAATAAACGAGATATTAACTTGAGATAAAAAGCATTTTGAAAGAAATTTAATTAATATTTGAGATATTTATGGCCATTTCTTCAAATCATCAAATTTAAATTACAATTAATGACAATTATTGACTTTCAATAATTTTTAATTTTTGATTTTACTTTCAAAACATATCTCAATAACGATTTAAGATATTAACATGAGATAAAAAGCATTTTAAAGGAAATAATTAATATTGAAAAAAATTTAATTCTTAAGATATCTTGATGAAATTTATCATAATTTGCAAAGAAAAATATGTAGTTTTATACGCATCAAACCATACATGAACATCTCAATTAATTTTTGAGATATGATGTTTTGAAGTTGATTTAAATTTGTGGCATTTCATAAAATTAACAATGTCCTTTATTATTTTTTAAAAAATCGTGAAGAAATCGACCTCTTAAAATATCATAATATGTTCAAAATGAAAGTATGTATGTATTATTTTTGAAAAAATCGTTAAAAATGGAATTCTTAAGATAACTTGATGAAATTTGTCATAATTTGCAAAGAAAAGTGTGCCCTTTTATACTTCTGCCGTACTTGAATATCTCTAGCTTCAATTATACATATACTTAATATAATATTAGATATGCGAAGAAATATTGTGTATATGATTGTTTCACAATTTCGCAATTTCTTTTCTAGTAGTTTCTATATCGTATCATAAACTATAATATTTAAGCTCCAATTTAGTATACATATCTTATTAAAATTCTTGACAATGCAGTAGATATGTATGTTCATACATCATACATATCATAATTCTTTAAATCGACTTAATGAGCCAACGTAACTCGTAACTTTACGATACAGTAAGAACATGCAAATCGCAATTACGAAATGATTAATGAGACCGTAAGGATTGATCTAGTCAAATTAAAAGTTAACGATGCGTCTTAAAATTTAACGATGCCCCACCAAAAGCGGTCTTCTTTGTTTTCCCGTTCTTATGAGAAAAAAAGAGTAAGTACTTCGATTTTTCTTCGCCGCGCGGACAAAATCATAATTGGTCTTAAGTGAATTAAGCCGCCATTAAATCTTTAAAGGAAAAAAGGACGATGAGGAAAGAGGAATAACCCCCGAAGCGACGGCGCCATCGCGCAAAGAAACTATTCGAGCAATTAAACGATCAGCGTGCCTTCTAAACCTTCAACGAGCTTTTACTATCCGAGCGTTAGCCCTGGGGATCTTTTTAAAAAAAATCAAAACACAGCAAAAGAAAATAATTCTCTCGATTTAACGAATTCTTAGAAAGGGGTAATTTTGATCTTTTATAGAATGTCACGTTCGAGTTGAGTTTCGGTTCACGCCAACCACCCATAATAATTAATACTTAATTGCACCTTGGGAATGCCCGGCGGCTCGGTGATATTTTAAATTAACCTTCCAAAGGAAATGAAAAAGAAAAACTCGGTAAAGTTTCAAGCTGAAAAGCATTGAATTATGCGGTAGTTTCGCCGCGTGGAATTGATGACTGCGCCACTCATCCGTTTTGTCAATAAAGCAAACGATTTCCACGGCGTGGAAACAAAGAAGTGGTGAGTTTAAATGTATAAAACTCTATTAGATAGAAAAAATTAATTGAGCGTGTAAATTTTTTAGAAGAATAAGAGTTTTTGTTGAAATTATTTTGTATGGGAAATATTTAATAAACTAAATGAGGCAGACACCGGATGCTGTGTTCAAAAAGTGTTAATTATTATAAACGCATAGATGAAAAACGAGATTTTAGAAATATTTCGCTTCACTTTACATTAATAACTTTAATAATTATTGCCACAACATTTCTGTAATAGTATTTTATGAAATTTTACATATTTAATCAGAAAATATCTCAAAAATAAATTAAAATAATTATGTATAGTTTTGTTCTAAGAAAAGTACATGCTATCATTCTTAAGACATCATGATATATTAAAAGATCGATTTTAAATATGACTAAAGGAAATTGTTATTTTTATGAAATGCTACATATTTAGGTCGACTTCAAAATGTGATATCTCAAAACAGAATATTCAAGTAGGGCTTGTTTTCGACGATTTTTTCAAGAATGATTAAGAAAATTTTTAATTTCATAAAATGTTACAAATTTGGCATGTTAAACTCAATGATATCTTAGAAACGAAGCAACATACGGAATTCGAGTTTTTGCAATTTTACGAAAATGATTAAAGAAATTTTTAATTTTATGAAATGCTACAAATTTGTCTCGAAAAATATCTCAAAAGTGAATTGAGATATCCATTTTGATCTGAGAAAAATGTATACTTTCATTTCGAACAGATTATGATATCTTAAAAGATCGATTTCTTTACGATTTTTTTTAAAATGTCTAAGGAAATTGTTATTTTTATGAAATGCTACAAATTTGTCTCGAAAGATATCTTAAAAGCGAATTGAGATATTCATGTATGGTTTTGTTCTGAGAAAAATACATACTTTCATTTTGAACACATTATGATATCTTAAGAGGTCGATTTCTTTACGATTTTTTCAAAAATGTCTAAGTAACTTGTTATTTTTATGAAACGCTACAAATTTGTCTCGAAAGATATCTCAAAAGTGAATTGAGATATTCACGTATGGTTTTGTTCTGAGAAAAATACATACTTTCATTTTGAACACATTATGATATCTTAAGAGGTCCATTTCATTATGATTTTTTCAAAAATGTCTAAGGAACTTGTTATTTTTATGAAATGCTACAAATTTGTCTCGAAAGATATCTCAAAAGCGAATTGAGACATCCATTTTTTTCTGAAAAAAATACACGCTTTCATTTTGAACAGATTATGATATCTCAAGAGGTCGATTTCTTTGCGATTTTTTCAAAAATGTCTAAGGAACTTGTTATTTTTATGAAATGCTACAAATTTGTCTCGAAAGATATCTCAAAAGCGAATTGAGATATCCATTTTTTTCTGAAAAAAATACACGCTTTCATTTTGAACAGATTATGATATCTCAAGAGGTCGATTTCTTTGCGATTTTTTCAAAAATGTCTAAGGAAGTTGTTATTTTTATGAAACGCTACAAATTTGTCTCGAAAGATATCTCAAAAGTGAATTGAGATATTCACGTATGGTTTTGTTCTGAGAAAAATACATACTTTCATTTTGAACACATTATGATATCTTAAGAGGTCCATTTCATTATGATTTTTTCAAAAATGTCTAAGGAACTTGTTATTTTTATGAAATGCTACAAATTTGTCTCGAAAGATATCTCAAAAGCGAATTGAGATATCCATTTTTTTCTGAAAAAAATACACGCTTTCATTTTGAACAGATTATGATATCTTAAGAGGTCGATTTCTTTTACGATTTTTTCAAAAATATCCAAGGACATTGTTATTTTTATGAAATGATACAAATTTGTCTCGAAAGATATCTCAAAAGCGAATTGAGATATTCATGTATGGTTTTATTCTAAGAAAAATACATACTTTCATTTTGAACACATTATAATATCTTAAAAGGTCGATTTCTTATGATTTTTTTAAAAATGTCTAAGGAAATTGTTATTTTTATGAAATGCTACAAATTTGTCTCGAAAGAAATCTCAAAAGCGAATTGAGATATCCATTTTTTTCTGAGAAAAACACATACTTTCATTTTGAACAGATTATATCTTAAGAGGTCGATTTCTTTACGATTTTTTCAAAAATATCCAAGAAAATTGTTATTTTTATGAAATGCTACAAATTTGTCTCGAAAGATATCTCAAAAGCGAATTGAGATATCCATTTTTTTCTGAGAAAAATACACACTTTCATTTTGAACTGATTATGATATCTTAAGAGGTCGATTTCTTTACGATTTTTTCAAAAATATCCAAGGAAATTGTTATTTTTATGAAATGATACAAATTTGTCTTGAAAGATATCTCAAAAGCAAATTGAGATATTCATGTATGGTTTTGTTCTGAGAAAAATACATACTTTCATTTTGAACACATTATGATATCTTAAGACGTCGATTTCTTTAGGATATTTTCAAATATGTCTCAGGAAATTGTTATTTTTATGAAATGCTACAAATTTGTCTCGAAAGAAATCTCAAAAGCGAATTGAGATATCCATTTTTTTCTGAGAAGAATACACACTTTCATTTTGAACAGATTATGATATCTTAAGAGGTCGATTTTTTTACGATTTTTTCAAAAATATCCCAGGAAATTGTTATTTTTATGAAATGATACAAATTTGTCTCGAAAGATATCTCAAAAGTGAATTGAGATATTCATGTATGGTTTTGTTCTGAGAAAAATACATACTTTCATTATGAACACATTATGATATCTTAAGAGGTCGATTTCTTTACGATTTTTTCAAAAATGTCTAAGGAAATTGTTATTTTTATGAAATGCTACAAATTTGTCTCGAAAGAAATCTCAAAAGCGAATTGAGATATTCATTTTTTTCTGAGAAAAACACATACTTTCATTTTGAACAGATTATGATATCTTAAGAGGTCGATTTCTTTAAGATTTTTTCAAAAATTTCCAAGGAAATTGTTATTTTTATAAAATGATACAAATTTGTCTCGAAAGATATCTCAAAAGTGAATTAAGATACTCATATATGGTTTTGTTCTGAGAAAAATACATCCTTTCATTATGAACACATTATGATATCTTAAGAGGTCGATTTCTTTACGATTTTTTCAAAAATGTCTAAGGAAATTGTTATTTTTATGAAATGCTACAAATTTGTCTCGAAAGATATCTCAAAAGCGAATTGAGATATTCATGTATGGTTTTGTTCTGAGAAAAATACATACTTTCATTTTGAACTGATTATGATATCTTAAGACGTCGATTTCTTTACGATATTTTCAAAAATGTCTCAGGAAATTGTTATTTTTATGAAATGCTATAAATTTGTCTCGAAAGAAATCTCAAAAGCGAATTGAGATATCCTTTTTCTGAGAAAAATACACACTTTCATTTTGAATTGATTATGATATCTTAAGAGGTCGATTTCTTTACGATTTTTTCAAAAATATCCAAGGAAATTGTTATTTTTATGAAATGATAGAAATTTGTCTCGAAAGATATCTCAAAAGTGAATTAAGATACTCATATATGGTTTTGTTCTGAGAAAAATACATCCTTTCATTATGAACACATTATGATATCTTAAGAGGTCGATTTCTTTACGGTTTTTTCAAAAATGTCTAAGGAAATTGTTATTTTTATGAAATGCTACAAATTTGTATCGAAAGATATCTTAAAAGTGAATTGAGATATTCATGTATGGTTTTGTTCTGAGAAAAATACATACTTTCATTTTTAACACATTATGATATCTTAAGACGTCGATTTCTTTACGATATTTTCATAAATGTGTAAGGAAATAGTTATTTTTATGAAATGCTACATATTTAGATCGACTTCAAAACATGATATCTCGAAGATAAATTGAGATATTCAAGTACGATTTTGTCCGTATAAAAGTATATACTTTTATTTGTAAATTTTGATAAATTTCATTAAGGTATTTTAATAATTCACTTTTCTACGATTTTTTCAAAAATAACCAAGGAAATTTTTAACTTTTATGAAGTGTCACAAATTTAGATCAACTTCAAAACATCATATCTCAAAAATTAATTGAAATATTCAGGTATGGTTTTGTGCGTATAAAAGTACCTACTTTTGAACTAAAATTAGAACTAACACTAGCACTAATACTAGAACTATCACTAGAACTATCACTAGGACTAACACTAGATCTAAAACTAGATCTACAACTAGAAACTTTCGGGTTTTGCCGTGCGTTTTTTGAAAAAATGTTTGACGTTTAGGATGCTATGTTGCAACCTTCTTCAGAAACTGATTCGAAGTCAACGTTCTAATTTTAGTTCAATTAACACCGATCGTGAAAGCCTTCGTACTTATAGTACATACTTTTTACAAATTATAACAAATTTCATCAAGATATCTTAAAAATTCAATTTTTACGATCTTTTCAAAAATAACTAAGGAAATTGTTATTTTTATGAAATGCCACAACTTTAGATGATGGCTAAAAATAGCCGAGATATGTAAGGGACGAAAAATAAATAATAAATACATCGATTAAAAGTTAAAAAATGAAGAAATTCATTTTAATTCCAATTTATTTAATACATCGATGAAAAATGGATAAAAGTAAAAATAAAAATAATTATTCTGATCCACTACAAACTCCAATATAGAATTGAAAATAGGAGCCTTTAATTCAGTCAAAAATCTAATTGACCAATTTATAAATAACAAACATAAACTCGATTTATATAAAGAACTATTTATCCTCAAATACAACAACATTTTTAAGTGAAATATATGCACTGACGTACTTGAATTTATTTTGCATTTTATCAAATTTCATACCTGTTCATCAAAAATTCCACATAAAAAAGAAAAATTCGCAGTAACACAAATTTTGTTAGTTGTAAGACTTTTATCACATTTTTAATTATTTAAATTTCCCATTTGATTTATAATAGTTCATCTGTTTTATTTCTCAAAGTTTATTTAACTTGTGAACTGACATAGAAAGTATGTTAAATATAGAATATGATTTCAGATTTTATTACCAATGTTCTTTAGTTAATATTAATGTATTCTGTGAAATGACTTTATTTTAATATATTATTATGTTTAATTAAGCACTGATAACAAATAGAAATCATCATTAAAACAGAGAACAAATTCTTGTTCTATATCTCAAGAACAAATACAGATATTCAATTATGATTGAAAATCTTCACCAATTTAACTGAAAATTGAACTTATTATGACGACGATTTTTTTGTTATATTTCAACACCCTATCTCAAAAATGGTGCAATTTAGTTGCTTATTATTAAGTTTATAGAAATGCTTTTTCAAATTTCTGTACAAGCTATCACATCCTGAAGTCGCGGATACATTATGAAACACCCTGTATATTAAATTGAAGCTTACAGACTCGCTGATACAATAAAAATGTGTTGGAAAAACAAAAAAGATCACTTTTTGTTGAGAGGGCTAAATTTTAAGACGCATCGTTAACTTTTAATTTAACTAGATCAATCCTTAGGGTCTCATTAATCATTTCGTGATTACGATTTGCATGTTCTTATTGTATCGTGAAGATGCGAGTTACGTCGACGTCTACATCGGCGTCGCCAGCGTCGGGTTGCGTCTTAATCTAATATTCATACAGGTTTCGAAATTAATCGTGCGTCGTTACGCCCTCAAAAGGTTTAGGTGAACTTCACAGACTAGTAGACGCTCATTAAGTCGATAGTTTATTAAAGCTTACTCGGGGTTGCTCATATAACGTCTAACAATAAATCTAATCGCGGGGAGTACAAAAGTTTATTGATGTAAAGATCCGGTGTGGTAAACTTAAGGAAAATGCGTCATCATCGTTCGTTTACCTAGAGATTTTCGAAAATCGAACCAATTAAACCGAAAAATTAAGCCTTTCTAGATAAACATCCTACTAAACTGGTTCATTACTTAATGAGCGTGGAGAAAATGTATAAAAGAGCGCCGACTTGCGCAACCAAAATCCTTTTTTTTATTACCAAACTAATTAAGAATTTATATCAAAAGCGTAGAAAAGCGTTTAGTGTGGTCTAAGCTAAAATAATTTAGTGTAACGTTGAAGAAATTAATGAGGATCCTTTGTTTTCCGGCTACCGGATGGGATCTTGAAGGGTTGTTTAACAAAAACTTTTTTTATAAAACGCGTGTACTTTCAATGTAGAACTGGGTTGGGTACGAAAGGTGACGTGCACACCTACAGGCCTTGGGAGCGTTATTTTTCGTATTCCCCAAGAAGTAATTTTAAAAAAGGATCTCCGGCCGACAACGTTGCCGCCGACGAGCAGCGCCGCCAAGAGAAAAAACAACAAAATCTGGACCAATCCGCGCTTACGATGCGGACAGGTGGCAAACGTAAGATTCCAGTTTCCTTCGGTGTAATGACTGCCGAGTTGGACCCGATCCTCACCTCTCACCCCCCATTTCATCACTACATCTCTCTTCAGCCTCTTCGTCTTAAGAACAACCTCCGGGCTTACCTCGAAGGCAAAAGCATTAAAGAGGTACTAAGGAGGCACTAACACCGAATGAGTCAAGATTTCGGACGCACATCTTCGACATGCCACGTTATCGAACGATGAGTCGGGTGAAATAAATAACGAGGAGGAAATAAATATGCATTTCAAATTAATGGTAATGGCGAAAAGCGGGGATTAAAAGTGGCGCGTAATTGATATCACGGTCAGTTTTAATGTTGCGCGTTACAAACTTGCTATTAATTTCGTTGTGGCTGGCGTGACAAATCATACAGAAACTAGAAGTCACCGAGAAGGATTGGGGCTATTTACTAGATGGAAACACTTTCTATAAATATGCATGAAAATTTACACATTCATAAATTTATGAAGAAGCTTCTTGCCAATGGGCACATTTATTATTTCCATATATAAATCAGTTTATATTTTAAACTTCCAAATTCCTAGTAATATAATTTTATTTGATTCATTTTTCCGTTTTGTTATAAAAGCAGCAATAAGAATTCCCGATGACCAAGCACAAAGCTCACGATAGCCTCAAGACATTGCTGCACGACTCCATCTTTCTATAATGAATCACCTCTACTTTCAAAGCAACAGTCACTTCGTCCAAAGAAATCGATACTGGAAATAACTGGAAATAGAGGCAAGAAATAAAAGATTCTTTTTGGCCTAAAGTTAAAGGAAAAATGAGGAAAAGCTCCTATTCATTCTACAAGAAGTTTAGAAAACTCGAATGTTATAAATCGAAATTGTGGGGCCAATTGTTAATGAAGCTAAGGAATAATTGGACTTTTTTAATAACTGAAATATGAAGCCACTTGTTCAATGTGTCGTGAACTATAGGCTGCATATTATCAAGCTTATTTAAACGTTTTGGATAACAAATCATTAGCCACGTAACGGTTATGGAAATGTATTATGATAATTTAAATAACAGAAATCTAATGACCTTACTCCCAGAAATTTGACTTGATAGTCTTAGGGATCTATACCTATCTGTTAAGATGAACAAAAATAATGATACCAAGTCTCCGAAACCAACTACAGTAAAACCCAGATTATTCGCGAAATTGGCCTTCGTTTAAAAATGTTTTCAGATCCTTGTCTAAACCCAACCAAACCCAACCCTGTATATTTGAATTGAAGTAAAACTAGGACTAACACTAAACCTGGAACTGGAATCATTCGGGTTTAGCCGTCTTAAGGAGACGTAGGGCTAAACCCGAATGTTTCTAGTTCTAGATCTAGAGTTTGATGTAATGACATAAAACTAGAACTAACACTAGACCTAGAAGTTGAAAGATATGGGTTTAGCCGTGCGTCTTCAGACGCACGGCTAAACCCGAATCTTTCCACTTCTAGGTCTAGTGTTAGTTCTAGTTTTACTTCAATTCAAGTATACAGGGTTGCCAAATCAGTTTGTGAAATACTCTGTTTAAGAAGCTGTTCAGTGTAGACGCCTTCGCTAAAAAAAGTCTTCAGATGCACGACTAAACCCAACCAAACTCAATCCTGTATATTTGAATTGAAGTAAAACTAGAACTAACACTAGACTTGGAACTGGAATCATTCGGGTTTAGGCGTCTTAAGAAGACGTAGGGCTAAACCCAAATATTTCTAGCTCTAGATCTAGAGTTAGATATAATGATATAAAACTAGAACTAACACTAGATCTAGAAGTGGAAAGATATGGGTTTAGCCGTGGGTCTGCATATCTTTCCACTTCTAGGTCTAGTGTTAGTTCTAGTTCTACGTCAATTCAAGTATACAGGGTTGCCAAATCAGTTTGTAAAATACTCTGTTTAAGAAGCTGTTCATTGTAGACGCCTTCGTTAAAAAAAGTCTTCAGATGCACGACTAAACCCAACCAAACCCAATCCTGTATTGTTGAATTGAAGTAAAACTAGAACTAACACTAGACTTGGAAGTGGAATCATTCGGGTTTAGGCGTCTTAAGAATACGTAGGGCTAAACCCGAATGTTTCTAGTTCTAGATCTAGAGTTAGATACAATGATATAAAACTAGAACTAACACTAGACCTAGAAGTGGAGAGATATGGGTTTAGCCGTGCGTCTGTATATCCTTCCACTTCCAGGTCTAGTGTTAGTGCTAGTTCTACGTCAATTCAAGTATACAGGCTGCCAAATCGGTTTGTGAAATAGTCTGTTTAATAAGCTGTTCATTGTAGACGCCTTCGTTAAAAAAAGTCGTCAGATGCACGACTAAACCCAACCAAACCCAATCCTGTATAGTTGAATTGAAGTAAAACTAGAACTAACACTACACTTGGAACTGGAATCATTCGGGTTTAGGCGTCTCAATATGCGTCTTAAGAAGACGTAGTGCTAAACCCGAATGTTTCTAGCTCTAGATCTAGAGTTAGATAAAATGATATAAAACTAGAACTAACACTAGACCTAGAAGTGGAAAGATATGGGTTTAGCCGTGCGTCTGCATATCTTTCCACTTCTAGGTCTAGTGTTGGTTCTAGTTCTACGTCAATTCAAGTATACAGGATTATCAAATCAGTTTGTGAAATAGTCTGTTTAAGAAGCTGTTCAATTCAACTATACAGGATTAGGTTTGGTTGGGTTTAGTCGTGCATCTGAAGACTTTTTTTAACGAAGGCGTCTACAATGAATAGCTTCTTAAACAGAGTATTTCACAAACTGATTTGGCAACCCTGTATACTTGAATTGAAGTAAAACTAGCACTAACACTAGACCTAGAAGTTGAAAGATATGGGTTTAGCCGTGCGTCTGCATATCTTTCCACTTCTAGGTCTAGTGTTAGTGCTAGTTCTACGTCAATTCAAGTATAAAGGTTGCCAAATCGGTTTATGAAATAGTCTGTTTAAGAAGCTGTTCATTGTAGACTTCAGATGCACGACTAAACCCAACCAAACCTAATACTGTATAGTTGAATTAAAGTAAAACTAGAACTAACACTAGACTTGGAACTGGAATCATTCGGGTTTAGGCGTCTTAAGGAGACGTAGGGCTAAACCCGAATGTTTCTAGTTCTAGATCTAGAGTTAAATAAAACGATATAAAACTAGAACTAACACTAGACTTAGAAATGGAAAGATATGGTTTAGCCGTGCGTCTAAACACGGCTAAACCCGAATCTTTCCACATCTAGGTCTAGTGTTAGTTCTAGTTTTAGTTCAATTCAAGTATACAGGGTTGCCAAATCAGTTTGTGAAATAGTCTGTTTAAGAAGCTGTTAGTCGCCTTCGTTAAAAAAAGTCTTCAGAAGCACGACTAAACCCAACCCAACCTAACCCAAAACTAACATAATTGCTAAAGCCAATGGGTAAATGACTTTATCGAAAGATATTAGATACGCTATATAGCGTGTTCATAAAGTACAGCTACTTTTGACGTTTTTCAAATGGCTTTTTCTTGTTTTTATAAATGGAACACCCTGTATATTGTATGCTGGTTGAATTGCCCATCAGATTCCCCTTATTTAAGAATAAATATGATGTGTGCCTAACTTTAATGGTTTGCCTGATATTTAGAATTTAAAGAAAAATGTGTGATAAAATATGTCATTATTGTACTTAATATTATATTCTGTCTATTTTTATCAGTTTTTTTTTGTTTTTGCTGTTATTATTTGGTTAGTACTTGATAATGTAAAATAATTCTTCTGTCATATATCAACTTTTAATATGACTTAGTACTTTATGAAATTTACAAAGAATTATGTAATAAAATATGTTATTGTGGTACCATATAAATTTATTTTTTGTATTTTTATCTGGTTTTGCTTCTTTATTTTTGATAAAATAATGTTTTGCGATAATTTCAAAATTTAAGTAAACACTAGATTTAAACTACGTGCGGGCGTGTCGGTTTCGCCATAGATGTAGACCAAGTTAATTAATTCTTGTTTTATTATGCAAAGAAATTGTAATAAATAAATGATCTAAACTTGATAAAAATACAAAAAATAAAATTATATTGCATCCCAATTGCATATTTTATAACATGAATCATTTTAAGTTTCATAAAGTACTAAGTCGCATTTAAATTGGATATATTGCAGCAAAATTATTTTACATTATAAAGTGTTTATCGAATAATAAACAAACTACAAAAAAAATAAAAATAGACAGAATATAATATTTAGTACAATAATTGCGTGTTTTATTCCACATTTTTCTTGAAATTGTAAATATCAGGAAAATTATTAAACTTAGACATATGATATATTTATTATTAATTAAAGGGAACTTGAAGGGCAATTCAACCAACACAAAAGATATAGGGTGTTTCATTAAAAAAAATTAAGAAAACATCATTTGAAAAACATCGAAAGTAAGTGAACTTTATGAACATCTAAAATCTTTGGATACTGTCATATACCTACCGGCTTTGACTATTATCTGTCGTTTTTGCAACGTTTTTAAGAAGGACCTGTTATGTGCACATCTTGGAGAAATAATTGAATATCTCAGAAACTGTAAATTTTATATGTTAGTAACATATATTGTTTTAACAACAAATTTAGTAGTATTCATAATATGATAAAATAAACAGTGTGTTCCATTGAAAAAATGACGTGCTCTCTGTTACACCTAAATAGAACACCCTATATAAGGGAAAATAATTTTAAGTAATAGAAAGTGGTGATCAGAATAATTATTTTTATTTTTATCCATTCTTCATCGATGTATTAAATAAATTGGAATTAAAATGAATTTCTTTGTTTCTAACTTTTAATCGATGTATTTATTATTTATTTTTCGTCCTTTACATCTTTCGGCTATTTTTAGCCATCATCAGAGGGTTTCTGTAAACAAAATTTATCCGTCAAAACAAGATAATACAAAATAAAATTAAAGGAATTTAAAATTATTAGTTGGAAATTTTAGGTTATTTGGCACTTCTTAACAAAACAGAAATTCATTGGAAAAAGTTTCCAACTAATAATTTTAAATTCCTTTAATTTTATTGTGTATTATCTTCTTTTGACTGATAAATTTTGTTTATAGAAACCCTCTGATGATAGCTAAAATTGCCGAAACATGTAAGGGACGAAAAATAAATAATAAATACATAGATTAAAAGTTAAAAAACGAAGAAATTCATTTTAATTCCAATTTAAGAAAGTGATGAGTTAAACAACTTTTGTAAAAAACGTTTTGTTCTTCCTCAAACGGTTGTCAAACTGCAGACTTAGTCTGCAGACGCACGGCTAAACCCGAATCTTTCCACTTCTAGGTGTAGTGTTAGTTTTACTTCAATTCAAGTATACAGGTTGCCAAATCAGTTTGTGAAATAATCTGTTTAAAAAGCTGTTCATTGTAGACGCCTTCGTTAAAAAAAGTCTTTAGATGCACGACTAAACCCAACCAAACCCAATCCTGTATAGTTGAATTGAAGTAAAACTAGAACTAACACTAGACTTGGAACTGGAATCATTCGGGTTTAGGCGTCTTAAAAAGACGTAGGGCTAAATCCGAATGTTTCTAGTTCTAGATCTAGAGTTAGATATAATGATATAAAACTAGAACTAACACTAGACCTAGAAGTGGAAAGATATGGGTTTAGCCGTGCGTCTGCATATCTTTCCACTTCTAGGTCTAGTGTTAGTTCTAGTTTTACGTCAATACAAGTACACAGGGTTGCCAAATCAGATTGTGAAATACTCTGTTTAAGAAACTGTTCATTGAAGACGCCTTCGTTAAAAAAAGTCTTCAGATGCACGACTAAACCCAACCCAACCTAACCCAAAACTTTCTACTTCTAGGTCTAGTGTCAGTTAACCAGTTTTATATCATTAGATCTAATAATTAGATCTAACAACATTCGAGTTTAGCTGTACGTAAAAATGCGTAAACAAGGAAATCACTGAAATAAAAATAGAGTTATAAATGAAAAATAATAGATAAAAAAAATGATCAGACGCACGGCTAAACAAAAGCTTCCCACTTATCATCAAACTCGCCTAAAACATCCAACGTAACACATCATGATAAACTCGAATATACCACGAATCTCACCAACATAAAATTCAGTACAGATGGAATCGAATTACTTAACAAAGGTCATATAAATTTGCAGTTCAGATCTACCCAATGTTTATTTGACTGCAATAGAGACAGATTGCGTTATTAATAAGCTACCCAATCGCAACAACATTAAAAATGATATTATTCCTATTCTTAAGAAACATGAAAAAAATTCAGAATATTCAGAAAAACCCAAACCATAACATACATGTTAAGATACATAATACTATAAAGATAATAAAACAAAAATTAACCGATAATAATGCATTATACCGGGTGAGTTATTAGTATCCCGGCGAATAGTCACTAAACCGTTTGAGGAAGAACAAAATGTTTTTTACAAAAGTTGTTTAACTCACACCACTTTCTTAAATTGGAATTAAAATGAATTTCTTCGTTTTTTAACTTTTAATCGATGTATTTATTATTTATTTTTCGTCCCTTACAAGTTTCGGCTATTTTAGCCATCATCAGAGGGTTTCTATAAACAAAATTTATCCGTCAAAATAAAATAACACACAATAAAATTAAAGGAACTTAAAATTATTAGTTGGAAATTTTTTCCATTGAATTTCTATTTTGTTAAGAAGTGCTACATAACCTAAAATTTCCAACTAATAATTTTAAGTTCCTTTAATTTTATTGTGTGTTATCTATCTTGTTTTGACGGATAAATTTTGTTTATAGAAACCCTCTGATGATGGCTAAAAATAGCCGAAAGATGTAAGGGACGAAAAATAAATAATAAATACATCGATTAAAAGTTAAAAAACGAAGAAATTCATTTTAATTCCAATTTATTTAATACATCGATGAAAAATGGATAAAAATAAAAATAATTATTCTGATCACCATTTTCTATTACTTAAAATTATTTTCCCTTATATAGGGTGTTCTATTTAGGTGTAACAGAGAGCACGTTATTTTTTTTTAAATGGAACACACTGTTTATTTTATCATATTATGAATACTAATAAATTTGTTGTTACAATCATATATGTTACTAACATATAAAAATTATAGTTTCTGAGATTTTCAATTGTTTCTCCAAGATGTGCACATTTCAGGTCCTTCTTAAAAACGTTGTAAAAACGACAGATAGTAGTCAAAGCCAGTAGGTATATGACAGTATCCAAAGATTTTAGATGTTCATAAAGTTCACTTACTTTCGATGTTTTTCAAATGATGTTTTCTTAATTTTTTTTAATGAAACACCCTATATCTTTTGTGTTGGTTGAATTGCCCATCAAGTTCCCTTTAATTAATAATAAATATATCATATGTTTAAGTTTAATAATTTTCCTGATATTTACAATTTCAAGAAAAATGTGGAATAAAACACGCAATTATTGTACTAAATATTATATTCTGCCTATTTTTTTTTGTAGTTTGTTTATTATTCGACAAATACTTTATAATGTAAAATAATTTTGCTGCAATATATCCAATTTAAATGTGACTTAGTACTTTATGAAACTTAAAATGATTCATGTTATAAAATATGCAATTGTGATGCAATACAATTTTATTTTTTGTATTTTTATCAAGTTTAGATCATTTATTTATTACAATTTTTTTGCAAAATAAAACTAGAATTAATTAACTTGGTCTACATCTATGGCGAAACCGACACGCCCACACGTAGTTTAAATCTAGTGTTTACTTAAATTTTGAAATTATCGCAAAACATTATTTTATCAAAAATAAAGAAGCAAAACCTGATAAAAATATAAAAAATAAATTTATATGGTACCACAATAACATATTTTATTACATAATTCTTTGTAAATTTCATAAAGTACCAAGTCGTATTAAAAGTTGGTATGTGACAGAAGAATTATTTTACGTTATCAAGTACTAATCAAATAATAAAAGGAATAGCAAAAAAAACAGATAAAAATAGACAGAATATAATATTAAGTGCAATAATGACATATTTTATCACACATTTTTCTTTAAATTCTAAATATCAGGAAAACCATTAAAGTTAGGCACACATCATATTTATTCTTAAATAAGGGGAATCTGATGGGCAATTCAACCAGCATACAATATACAGGGTGTTCCATTAAAAAAAAAACAAGAAAAAGCCATTTGAAAAACGTCAAAACTAGCTGTACTTTATGAACACGCTATATAGCGTATCTAATATCTTTCGATAAAGTCATTTACCCATTGGCTTTAGCAATTATGTTAGTTTTGGGTTAGGTTGGGTTGGGTTTAGTCGTGCTTCTTAAGACGTTTTTTAACGAAGGCGTCTAACAGCTTCTTAAACAGACTATTTCACAAACTGATTTGGCAACCCTGTATACTTGAATTGAAGTAAAACTAAAACTAACACTAGACCTAGAAGTGGAAAGATATGGGTTTAGCCGTGCGTCTGCAGAATCTTTCCACTTCTAGGTCTAGTGTTAGTTCTAGTTTTATATCGTTATATCTAACTCTAGATCTAGAACTAGAAACATTCGGATGTAGCCCTACGTCTCCTTAAGACGCCTAAACCCGAATGGTTCCAGTTCCAAGTCTAGTGTTAGTTCTAGTTTTACTTCAATTCAACTATACAGGATTAGGTTTGGTTGGGTTTAGTCGTGCATCTGACGACTTTTTTTAACGAAGGCGTCTACAATGAACAGCTTCTTAAACAGACTATTTCACAAACCGATTTGGCAGCCTGTATACTTGAATTGACGTAGAACTAGCACTAACACTAGACCTGGAAGTGGAAAGATATACAGACGCACGGCTAAACCCATATCTTTCCACTTCTAGGTCTAGTGTTAGTTCTAGTTCTATATCATTGTATCTAACTCTAGATCTAGAACTAGAAACATTCGGGTTTAGCCCTACGTATTCTTAAGACGCCTAAACCCGAATGATTCCAGTTCCAAGTCTAGTGTTAGTTCTAGTTTTACTTCAATTCAACAATACAGGATTGGGTTTGGTTGTGTTTAGTCGTGTATCTGAAGACTTTTTTTAACGAAGGCGTCTACAATGAACAGCTTCTTAAACAGAGTATCTCACAAATTGATTTGGTAATCCTGTATACTTGAATTGACGTAGAACTAGAACTAACACTAGACCTAGAAGTGGAAAGATATGCAGACAATTCAACCAGCATACAATATACAGGATGTTCCATTTAAAAATACTTAAGAAAAAGCCATTTGAAAAACATCAAAAGTAGCTGTATTTTATGAACACGCTGTATAGCGTATCTAATACCTTTCGATAAAGTCATTTACCCATTGGCTTTAACAATTATATGGCATAGTTTCAGAGCGAAATCTGAAAATATGTCGGCTTTAAATCATTTTTCAAAAGATACTGCTATGGGTACATTTTGGTGAAATAATTGAATATCTTAGGAACTATGAACTCTAGGAGTTAGTAACGTATATGGTCGTATTAACATACTTAGTAGTAATCATAATATGATAAAATTTACCGATACGTCTACATGGAGCATCCTGTATAAGTGAAAATAATTTTAAATAGTAATAGGTGGTGAGTCAAATAACTTTTCTATAAAACTTTTTTTTCCTTGTTAAACGGTTTAGTGACTATCGTCCGCCGGGATACTAATAACTCACCCGGTATATAAAAGCCGACAAAAACGCAAAAATGCAGGTACTGTCATCATTGATTGAAAAGATGAAACTCTATAATCGCGAAAACTAGAGACATTATTAAAAAGCACAAGGATACCTTGAATAAACTGGGCCAAAATATATATTTTCTTACTCCTATGAACTCCTATATACCTCAATTGTATTCGCTCATTAAACTTCATAAAGAAAACCTACCTACCTACATAAGACCTATAATTGCATGTTACAATTCACCCACCACTAAAATTACCTCTTTCATCTTTTTTAGCCAGTACATCGTTATTAAAAATTCTAATTTTTGTCGAGCATTGTATAAGAAGGCTTTCATGACCGGTGTTAATTGAACTAAAATTAGTACTAACACTAGAACCATCACTAGGACTAATACTAGATCTAAAACTAGAAACCTTCGGGTTTTGCCATGCGTTTTTTGAAAAAAATGTTTAAGATGAACTTCAAACTAGTTTCTGAAGAAAGTTGCATGGTATCCAAAATATCAAGGATTAAAAAAAAAATAAAAACATTTATAGTGGTAGTTCTACTGTTAGTGTTAGTTCTAATTTTAGTTCAAATAATTATAGATTGCTGTTCAAAATGTTGTATGCAACTTTCATTGGGTTTAAGGTTGCATAGAACCCTTAGTACTTTTTTTTTGAAGGAGGTAAACTCTGCTGCTGATGATGCCCCCTAAAGTAGTATATTCTAAGTAGCTATGCCATGAAAGTTCGCATAATGAAATTTTTAAAGATATCCTCTACATGTGCTTGCCAATTCAGTTTGTTGTCTAAATATATTGCTAGAAATTTTAGGTTGTTATACTTTGTCCCAATATTGTTTCGAAAATTCATATACTAAGTCTTCTCTTTGTTTAGTTTTAGACAATTTGCCACAAACTAATTCTTTGCAGCTTCTAATGTTTAATGCATTTTATTACGCAGATAATCCAAGTTGTTCGTAATTGATATATATGAAAGTGGTGTCATCCGCGTATAAGACCTTGTCATTAGGTACAGAACACGGTATATTATTTACATAAGATTCAAACATAAGCGAACTCAAGAGAGACCTTTGTGATACTCCTACAGTAACATCATATCCTTTATACCATAACACTTCAACGTGTATATGAAGTTAAACTGTTGAGTTAAACTCAACCCAGCAAAATCCATAACATTCCTAGAAAATCACAGACCCCTTCTCCAATCATTTCTGCTTCATTCACTTCAATAATAATTAGTCCGTTATAACCGCTTTTATTTAGTCAAATTTATTTAGATTATGTTTAACAATTTCAAGACTATTACGTTAATTAGTTATAACCGGAAATCGTATAATCTCATATAAGTGGAAAAAGTCTTTTTTGCGGATTTTCGAACGTCCTACTTTCTCTCGACTTATTTTGTGAAGCGGTAGCAAAAAAAGAGAAGCTTCATTCAAAGAAAGGGCCAATTTGTGCCGCTGCATCATCTGCATCATCTACCCTTTTCCTTTATAATTATACGGTCTTCTTGTATCACGTGTGTCCAATTTTTATGTGCTATCCTTAAGCACGTCTCAGATTATGTTTCTTTTGTAGTTTTTGATTTAAGAAATAATTCTCGATGGGATAACGATTTAATCCTGTGTGAATAACTTTTCGACTCCTGTTCATTTTTCAGGGATAAATGACTATGCGAAACGGATGGAGGCAGAGGCGTGAAGTGGCAATTGTGAAATTGCCACGCTTAATAACGCCGCCGGCGATATGACATCATTATTTTTATCTCGTCAAAGGGGCCCCTCGGGAAGAAAGGCGCCTATCCTCCCTCTGGTAACCATTCCGTTCGTCCCGGGGGCGGAAAAATCCACGGTTTCGCTTGGTACGGAATGGGAACAATACGTTATTTGTATGAGAGCGCTCTGGATCTGTTAACAAATCGCCCTCTACAGCCGGGCTTGAAATATTGGAGCTGTCTAAGTGCTTCTGTTACATAGGTGGAGGGCTCGCATTACACCTACAGTTTTCTAAGCGCATTTTTTTCGTAGGGTACTTTTCGATTATGATAAATGGATGATTTTAGTGGAAAAAATAGGGTATTCAAAGTTTGTTGGCCCCCGGGGGAGCGCGAATATAGTAGAGTTTGAGTTCTAACTCCATCAGCGTCCATCCTCCGTCGTGCTAAATTAATTAGTGTAATTAGTTTGACCAGTTTTTGCGTCGACTGCACCGTCCGGAGCTTTCGTAAAGCACCTAACGACCTCTACCTGCCCGCTCTCGGTCGGCGGCTACTATGCTGATGGTTAGATAGCTCTATAGCTTCTCCATGACTAATTGGACTTGGCAGATCGTACAACGAAGATTAAACCCACCAGTAGTGCTAGTGTTCTGTAATGATTGGTAGTGGAGAAGTTTCAATGCGCATCTATTTTTAATTATATCCTCACATGGTTTTAATTTAGTTCGAGTTGTTTTATTAACACCCTCTATATATATGCGTGAACAATTCCCGTTAAATTTTATTGATTATTGTGATATAGTATCAAACCTGTCAATGGGCGGTTATAAAGAGAGAGTATTAATTACATGGAATATAATGAAATTTTAAAGCAACCAGGAAGCGTGCCCGTCAAATTCATATCATAAAGCGGCAGCCACCAATCAACTCTCTCGTTTATTTATACGTCCGCATAACCAACGTCGAAACGACGTTGCTCGATGACTGTTTTGTGTACAACACATGTCCATCCGTGTTGAAGTATTTGTCAACACAAAGCAGCGCCGTTGTTATTATAGATTTTCGCGTTTCCATTGTCGTTTCGCGTAGACAAAAAAAAAGGTACGGAACTGTCCGTATATACAATAACAATATTTTTCTACCACGCCAATTTACCTGATGTTAATTAAAGAAAAACAGCTCTTAAAAACCGCACCTACTGCCTTCATCTACTCCACAAACATTTTCCTAAGGGTCCTTTTCTGTACAGAGTGAGAGAGAGAGGGGGGAGAGGAAGTTACCTACAGTGCAGTCGGAAAAGTAAGGTAAACAAGCGAATATTTATTTTGGACGATTTTCCTTCTCCCAACGGCATTTTAAGGCGCCCTTATCCAACTTGTGCGCTCGAAATTGCTAAAATAAGGTTGCGGACTCGAGCCAAAACGACAATAGTTGGGGACCACCAATGTTACAGACAATTTACATTTTCTACACATTTTACGTCAATCACTAAAAAGGATTTATCTCAATTACATCCAACAATCATTCATTTTACCGTTATACACCATTTATTTCTATATCTTCGTAAATAAATACATAGAAACTGAAATTTAGATTTTGGTTTTGGTGATATTCTTTCTACACCACAAAGTTGTACCTAGAATCTAGAACACTCACTAAATGATTGCACTAATTTAGATGTTGCCAAAACAGGAGTAAATAATGTTTAATAAGAGTAGCTATTGCTTATGTATGTATGTTGCTTCACGCGGGTGTGAATACTGTCAAAGCACTTCGGCCCCAGCGGGCCCTTTGTACATCCCCACAGTAAAGCGTTCATTCAAGGGTTAGAAAACCAGTCCAATGCATTCATGAATGTTAATATATAGAACGGAGACATGTTCCTTATATCCATGATTTGTATCTCATCTACTTCAATTTAAATATACAGGGTTGCCAAATCAGTTTGTAAAGTACTCTATTTCAGAAACTATTTATTGTAGAAGCCTTAAAAAAATGCCTTCAGACTTAACCCTGTATATTTGAATTGAATCAAAACTAGAACTAAAACTAGAATTATTCGAGTTTAGCCGTCTTGAGAGTAGGGTTGCCAGATTTAAAAATGACCTCACCCTGAGATTCTGACGACCAAATAAAATTTTCATTCCCTCAGTTTGGATAATAAACTTTTTATTTTTTTCGAAAAAGAAAAACAAATAGTCTAAACAACAAAAGTTTGTTCCAAAAAAATATTCTAAAATAAAACATTGCATTTCATTTTCTTACTTTGAATAATAAATTTTTTAAAAAAAAAACAACAATTTAAACATAATGTACGTAAAAATAAAACAAAAATGTTACAAATTTTCACTAAAACTGTACAACTTTATATTACATAAATAAAGCATGACATTATTTGTAACTTAGTTTAGTTACGTTTTTGAAACTTATATTTGCTGTTACTTTGGCATATTTTTAATAAATTATTTTGTTCGCGTTTTTCTAAATATTCAGCAAATTGTCGGCATGACATATTGAAATTTAATTTTGTACATACTTCTGCCTTTACCAAAGCCACGCTCATGCGATTACGTTCGTCAGTTCACAAGTTTTTCATTAACGAAAATATTCTTTCGGGGTAAGCATTGCTTACGGGTATCGATAAAATTTTAATGACAATTTTCGTCAATTGTGGCATATCTGCAGTTTCAAATATCTGACACCATATTTTGTCTATGCCCAATTCCAAAGTAACCGAATTATCTTGTAGAGTTTTAAGGGTTTTTCTAAGAAGAAGTACCTCATCATATAATCGATCTTCATCTATATTTACTTTGATAACATTTTTAGCTTCTAATATCTTTTGATACTCAATACTTTTATTTTTTTTTAATTTAAGCATTCAAAATATTTAAAAGGTGAGTTTTCAAAATCATAATACTGGTTTAAGTAATTTAAAGTTCTTTGATAAACTAATATAGCTTCTTTTATAAATGTTTGTTTTTGAGATGGTGTAAGATATCCCAAAGCCATTGATATTTTGCTTCCAAAAAATTGATCTTCCAGTCGGCTTTCTATTTGTTCCTTTAAATCTAACATTATATTATGTAACTCTAAGCTTGTTATATAATTACTCTCCAGTTTCATTATATGCACGTTCAACATATGCATATAATGATGCAAGAAATAAACATAACATTCTGAAAATGAAATATCAGGTTTTAAGTCATTATCCATTTCATGTTCTTGACTACTAAAAAAACTCCATATGTTTTTATGACAATTTTCTTCGCCTAACTCTAAAAAGTATTTTTTAACTGCTGGCCAACATCGTATTAAACGTTCAAGAGCAGCATATAGGGAAAGCCATCTTGTTGTAACATGCCTTATCATTTTTTTGATATTCAATGTCCAAATAATCAAAACACTCTTCTAGAGATTTTGTTTTTTAGCAATATTTGAAAATTCTGCATAAATTTTTAATATTAAATTATCAACATCAAAAGATAATACTTTACAAGCATTTCTACCAGCATTATGTATAACGTGGCAGTTGCAATTAGCCTTTACAATTCCCTTGTTCTCAGCGCTCAATTTTTGGTAAATAGAATTATGAATGCCATAATTTACAGATGCATTATCCGCACTGTATGCGCTTAGATCGGATTCTTTTAGTGAAAACATCTCCAATGTTTTCAGTATACTATTATTAATTGATAAAGAAGATTCATCATTATTTTCAATAAAGTCTAAAAGTTTGTTTACTACACCATTCTTGAGACTGAAATATCTGACTGCTATTGGAAAGAGCTTTTGACTGCCCTTATTTGAAGCATCACACATAATTGAAAATGCTATTGAGTTGGGCGTACCAGCGCCCATTTCTTCCAATACACGTTCAACACTTTTAGGGCCCAAACAATTTGCAATTATTGCTTCCGCTTTTGTTCGACCGCAATGAACCTTCTTTGCCAAATCAGAATCACGATAAACATAAGAATTTAATTTAATGCCGCAATCAGTACTCAAATAACTATGATGATGATTTACGGCGTGATAAATTTGAGACACTTCAATTATGGTTACATAGTTATCTTCGTTGGAATGTTTGTTTGGTAAAAACGCTGTAAGTAGTGTATTTTTGGACAATGTGTTAGCGGTCTTAGAATGACCTTTACTATTTAAATGAGTTTTTAAAGATTTTTCACCATCATGTTGAACAGTAAATTTTATGTTGCAGATATTACATTTAGCTGTAAACTCATCTATTTTCACCAACCAACTTTTGTATAGCGGATTTTGTCTCCAACTGTCCTTAAAATGCGTTGCATACTTGGCCTTTTTATTTTTATGGAAGGATTCAAATGACGTAGATGCACTCGAATTTTCTCACTCATTATTGTTATTGTTCTCACTCATTGCAAATTGCAAAACTGTAAATAACTAAATCTTTTTAAAACTCACAAAACAAATCAAAAAATTGCACTGAAACTTTACGATTGCAATCGTTATTAATAATAAAAGGTAGCGGTAAACAACAAGTTCACGTGATGAACATCGGAAAGAAACGAATAAGTGATTCCCCTCTCCTTTTCCTATTTCGATTACAGATTACTACGTAAAAGGACTTATTTAGTGCAACAGATAGCACAACTTTGATGAAAATAACAATAATATTTTCTAGTGATATAGAAAAAATGACAAAATATCCAAATTGGACGTGTTTTCTTAATAAAATTAACACAAATACTAAAACTGCTGGAGGAAGATTGTTTGAATAAAAAGTATTCCTAATGCGATAAGAAATCATAAAGAATAATTGTTTCATATTTATCTATCACAAGTTGCTGATGATGTAGTCTAAATCACAAAAAGGTTAAAACTGGATGATTTTTTTTAATAAAGTCATTTATAAGTAATGTAGAAAATGATATTAATAAAAAATATTTCAAATGCATCAATAAATCATACGGCACAATAATTTCAGATTTATCTATCTATTATCTAATCAATCTATGATAGATTAGCTTCTAGTGATATAATAAAAGCGACAAAATATCCAAATTGGACGTGTTTACTTAATAAAATTAACACAAACACTAAAACTGCTGGAGGAAGATTGTTTGAATAAAAAGTATTCGTAATGCGATAAGAAATCATAAAGAATAATTGTTTCATATTTATCTATCACAAGTTGCTGATGATGTAGTCTAAATCACAAAAAGGTCAAAACTGGATGATTTTTTTTAATAAAGTCATTTATAAGTAATGTAGAAAATGATATTAATAAAAAATATTTCAAATGCATCAATAAATCATACGGCACAATAATTTCAGATTTATCTATCTATTATCTAATCAATCTATGATAGATTAGCTTCTAGTGATATAATAAAAGCGACAAAATATCCAAATTGGACGTGTTTACTTAATAAAATTAACACAAACACTAAAACTGCTGGAGGAAGATTGTTTGAATAAAAAGTATTCGTAATGCGATAAGAAATCATAAAGAATAATTGTTTCATATTTATCTATCACAAGTTGCTGATGATGTAGTCTAAATCACAAAAAGGTCAAAACTGGATGATTTTTTTTAATAAAGTCATTTATAAGTAATGTAGAAAATGATATTAATAAAAAATATTTCAAATGCATCAATAAATCATACGGCACAATAATTTCAGATTTATCTATCTATTATCTAATCAATCTATGATAGATTAGCTTCTAGTGATATAATAAAAACGACAAAATATCCAAATTGGACGTGTTTACTTAATAAAATTAACACAAACACTAAAACTGCTGGAGGAAGATTGTTTGAATAAAAAGTATTCGTAATGCGATAAGAAATCATAAAGAATAATTGTTTCATATTTATCTATCACAAGTTGCTGATGATGTAGTCTAAATCACAAAAAGGTTAAAACTGGATGATTTTTTTTAATAAAGTCATTTATAAGTAATGTAGAAAATGATATTAATAAAAAAATATTTCAAATGCATCAATAAATCATACGGCACAATAATTTCAGATTTATCTATCTATTATCTAATCAATCTATGATAGATTAGCTTCTAGTGATATAATAAAAGCGACAAAATATCCAAATTGGACGTGTTTACTTAATAAAATTAACACAAACACTAAAACTGCTGGAGGAAGATTGTTTGAATAAAAAGTATTCGTAATGCGATAAGAAATCATAAAGAATAATTGTTTCATATTTATCTATCAAAAGTTGCTGATGATGTAGTCTAAATCACAAAAAGGTTAAAACTGGATGATTTTTTTTTAATAAAGTCATTTATAAGTAATGTAGAAAATGATATTAATAAAAAAATATTTCAAATGCATCAATAAATCATACGGCACAATAATTTCAGATTTATCTATCTATTATCTAATCAATCTATGATAGATTAGCTTCTAGTGATATAATAAAAGCGACAAAATATCCAAATTGGACGTGTTTACTTAATAAAATTAACACAAACACTAAAACTGCTGGAGGAAGATTGTTTGAATAAAAAGTATTCCTAATGCGATAAGAAATCATAAAGAATAATTGTTTCATATTTATCTATCACAAGTTGCTGATGATGTAGTCTAAATCACAAAAAGGTCAAAACTGGATGATTTTTTTAATAAAGTCATTTATAACTAATGTAGAAAATGATATTAATAAAAAAAATATTTCAAATGCATCAATAAATCATGCGGCACAATAATATCAGATTTCTATCTATCTATCTATTATCTAATCTATCTATTATAGATTAGCTTCTAGTGATATAATAAAAATGACAAAATATCCAAATTGGGCGAGTTTTCTTAATAATATTACAAATACTAAAACTGCTGAACAAAGATGTGTTGAATAAGAAATATTCCTAAAGCATAATTATTTCATGTTTATCTATCACATTTATGGATTTCGCGAAAGATTAAATCATTATCCCATCGAGAATCGTGGTCCCATCATCTTATATCAAAAATTATAAAAAAATAAAAAAAATCTGAGACGTGCTTAACGATGCCAAATTAAAGTTGGACACACACGACACAAGAATACCGCGTAATTATAAAGGAAAAGGGTCGGATGATTTGCAACGGCACAAATTGGCCCTTTCTTGGAACGAATCTTCTCTTTTTCAGCTTCCGCTCCACGAAATAAGCCGAGAGAAAGTAGGACATTGAAAATCCGCAAAAAGAGTTATTCCACTTAAAAGAGATTATACAGGATGTCATTTCGATTCTCATGAACCAAGCATCAAATGAAATAATGTTTGTATAGAAAACAATTCTCCATCCAATAACGTGAAAAAACATATAATAATGATAATAATAATAATAATAATAGTTTATTGGCAATAACTTAATTACGCCTTAAAGTAAGACGTCCTGGTCCTCGTGGAAAACCCGTTATTCTCAAAACTAAATTTGTATTATTTGTATTATACAGTGACGGAGACTTGAAATACCTTATAACTTGACTTCAACTGGGCCCGTTGTGGCCTAGGTGCCGCGTATAGAATACGCACTCCTCACTCCATACATACATACATACAACTTGACTTCAATGCTTGCTAGTAACGATTTGAAAATATATCTTATTCTATACAACTTTATAAACACTAACAGATTATACTTTTAAATTGCATATATAAATAGAAAAACAAATAGTTTATATACAACTCTATAATACTTCATGATCCTGCTTTCTGTTCTTTCCAGATGAATTTTGTAGTTCCTATCATAATGCCACAGAGTAAAATAAAGTATAGTGATTTCTAATAATTTTGAAGAGCTAATAAAGAAAGAAAAAGGAAGGTGAAATAAAGTAAATCTAATGGAATGGTAATAGAGAATTGATATCAACATCGAGACTGGAGAAGAAGAGCTAATGCTCAGACTCCATCATTTTGCCTAGAAGCTATAATCAATCAATATATAACCTAGATATACAAAATATATTTTCTACTCTGTCTAGAATAATTAACTTCATAACATTGTTGAATAACTCAAAATGTCTACAACTTTCCTACTAATTTCACAATATTAATCACGGTAAATAACTTTATCATTTGGAGCCAATGTTTTACTTATTTCTTATGCTTTTCATATTTTTCTTAATTTAGTTGTGCCAAGAAGAAGAATCATTAGATTGGAAATGTCTCACTCTACATAAACTAATGTTTCTAGTTCTAGATCTAGTGTTAAATCTGAAGCTGGATTGTAGGTTTAGTATTAGTTACACTTTTAGTTCCAGAAGAATTTAAAACAATCTAAAAGTAAACAAGGATTAAAACTAGAACTAAACCTAAATCTTTCTAGTTCTAGGTCTAGTGTTAGTTCTAGTTTTAGTTCGATACAAGTATACAATAATCTGAAACTAAATAATGGCAAAATGAGGGCTAATACTAACGCTACAGCTAATATCAAACCTAAAACTAAGAACATTTGATTTGATTAAATATAAGAACTCTGCACCTTTACTGGTTTTATTTTTAAACAAATTCACATCTTTTTTATATGGATTAGGATCAGGAGAAGTGGAAGGGTTTAGATAGATATTTATATAATGGAATCTTTGATATCTCTATCTGATCATTTAAACATTCTATATTTAGTTCAGTTGCTTTGCATTTTTCAATTTCATAGCTTTCCAAGATATTGATTCTAGTGCCCTTGTTGCAATTGTGTAGTAGAGTTACATTGTTACCAATATCAAAATCGTGGTTATATGTAATTAAATGTCTCCCAAAGTTTGAATTTTGATTTCTTCTGTGTTCTTTTATTCTTTAATTAATTGATCTACCAGTCTCTCCAATGTATATTGCACCACAGGGGTTACATTCCAATCTATATACTCCGTTTTTATTTAATTTTTGTATTCTGTCTTTGGCGTTCATCAATATTTTCTCTAATGTGCCATTATTTTTGAATGAAATATTTATACCATATTTACGAAAGGTTTTTTGGATTGAATAGCTAATATTTCCAGGGTCTATTGATCTGTACGTTTTATTTGAGTTTGTAAGTTGTAAGCTTGATGATATTTGATGTTGTTGTTTTGTGTAATATTTATGAATGAGACATTGTATATCTGATTTATTATATCCATTGTTTTCTGCTATTTTGTGAATTGTGTGTAGTTCTTTTTCTTTGTCCATTTCTGATAATGGAGTGTTATAGTATCTGTTTATAAATGCTCTAAAAGCAGCTGTCTTATGGGTTTTGTGATGATAAGAGTTCTTAGGGATGACTGTGTCCATCTGGATGGGCGGGCTTTCTATAAATATTGAAAGTGATCTTGATTGGCATTATTTATTAATGTAAGATCCAAAAAATTAAGTTTTCTGTCATTCTCGAGCTCTATCGTAAAGTTAATGCTCTTGTGCAATTTATTGATGGTGGAATGGAAAGAGTGAATAGATTCAATATTTTTATTGTTCCAGATAATAAGAATATCATCGACATATCTACACCAAAGTAAAATGTTAGGATTATTGGGAGCTAATATTGTTTTTTCTAGGTTATTGAGAAAGATGTCAGATAGTAATCCGCTGAGAGGAAAACCCATTAGCAAGCCTTCTTCATATTCATAATATTCAGAATTAAATTGACAAAAATTTTGTTCAGTACGTATCTTTAATAGGTTAAAGATGTGTTCGGTATTCTCAGTATTGAATTTATCTTTTATAATGTCTTTGGCCAGTGAAAGTGTTTCTGCAATTGGTACATTTGTACAAAGATTTGTTATATCTAATAATAAAATGGTGTATTCTGCTGGTAATATAGTATCTTGTATCAGATTTATTATTTCTTTCCTATTATTAATCGTGTATTCAGGCTTAAAATCTACAGTGAATCACAGTGAAAATCATACACTTCAGTATTTTTGCTATTATAGCACAAAATAAACAAAACAATATGAGTTAATTTTTTTTTATATTTTTTTTAAGTAGATCGATATAAAATAAACAGGAACAATAGTTAATTGAAACCAGTGCACAAAAAATAACGCAACTTATATTATGCATCTAGAAAGCTCACAGTGAAAAGTATACACCCTTTTTACATTTTAAAAATCTCATATTAGTAAGCACTGTTAGTATTTTTTTTAGGTTAACCAGTTTTTTTACGCGCGTTGTTATTCAGTTTTGTGAATTTCGTCAGTGTAAATTCGTGAAAATGGCATCTAAAAAACAAACCACTACGGAAGAAAGGAATATTGTTATTTCTCTTCATAAATCCGGCAATAGCTATCGAGATATTGCAAAAGTCTTAAATAGAAGTCATGCCACTATTCCATGCATCGTAAAACGTTATAAAAAAGAAAACAGAGTGCAAAATAAAACAAAAACTAGTAATAAAAAAATTTTCAACGACGCTGATGAACGGTGGATTCTCCGAAAAGTTAGAGATGACCCAAAACTTAGCGCACCAAAACTGGCGTCAGAAGCGGCATTATATTTAAAAAAGAAGTGCAATGCCGAAACAATACGTCGTGTCCTCCGAAAAAATGGATTGAATGGACGAATTGCCCGTAAAAAACCGTATCTATCAAAAAAGAATATAACACTTAGGAAAAAGTTTGCTAAAGACTACGGTTCCAAGGATTTTGATTTCTGGAAAAACGTTCTTTTTACGGACGAAAGCAAATTTAATATTTTTGGATCGGATGGGCGCGTTAACGTGTGGAGAAAACCGGGCCAAGAGCTCAATTTAAAAAACTTAAGACCAACGGTAAAACACGGTGGGGGGCACGTCATAGTTTGGGGGTGCATGTCCGCGGCAACAGTTGGAAATTTGCACTTCATCGAAGGAAATATGGATAAATGGATGTACCTCAATATTTTAAAGAAGAACCTTCATGAGAGTACAGCTAATTTGGGAATCCGGGACAGGTTCCACTTCTTCCAAGATAATGACCCCAAACATTCTGCCCATGTTGTGCGAGAGTGGTTGTTATAAAATTGCCCAAAGGTCATGCAAACTCCACCTCAATCGCCAGACCTCAATGTAATAGAGAATTTGTGGCACATTTTAGAAATAAATATTAGAAAACATACAATAACAAACAAAGAATCCTTAAAAAAATGCCCTTCGCCAAGAATGGTTAAAAATTTGCCCTAAATATACCGAAAAACTGGTCAAATCGATGCAAAACCGCCTGAAAGATGTCATCAAACAAAAAGGTCAACCAACTAAATATTAATTTTGCACAACTTTAATTTTTGATATTTATTTTTGTTAATGTATGATTTTTACTGTGAGCCTTATATATGAATTATTTATGTTTATTAATGTTCCTAACTGTAAATTGAATGTAATATTATTTCACTTTACTTTATTTGAGTTTGTTTACTATATTGATTAATAAAAAAAAATATAAAAAAAATAACTTTAATTGTTTTGTTTATTTTGTGCTATAATAGCAAAAATACTGAAGTGTATGATTTTCACTGTGATTCACTGTATGTTTTTGAATAATTGTAGTATAAATTTTGAAATTTTATAAGTACTGGAATCTGTAGATGAGATGATAGGTCTTATCGGTAGGTCTATCTTGTGTAATTTAATAAGCGAGTATAATAAGGGTGTTTTTGGGTTCATTGGGAGGAAGTTATATAATGATATTTCTTGTTCTTTAAGGAATTCCAGTGTTGTTTTTATTGTCCTTTTTACTTTATTGTGAAAAGTAGTTGTTGGATTTTTATTTAATTTTATAAAATTATTTAGTTCAAAGAAATTTAAAGTTTTTGAGATATATACAGGCTTTTCTAAAATGACTATACCTGCATTTTTGTCTGCGTTTGTTACTATTAACGAATTTGAATGGATTTTTTGTTTTATTTTACCTAGGACCTTTACTTCTTCTTTTTTGATTTTATTTTGTTTTTCATTTGTTTTTTCCTGTTTTTTAATAATTTCTATTAGTTCTTTTCTTAAATTATTTTCTTCTGGAATGTTATTGGCAACAACTTCTAAATCGATGGCTAATTTAACTGCATTGTTTGTTTGTGGTGTTAATGTATATTTGTGTCCCTTGTTTAATAATTGTCATTCGTCGGCAGAAAATTGAACTTTTGATAAATTTGTGATTCTTCTATGGAAGTTATAAGGTTTGGAGTCTTGGTTGTAAGTGATTTCATTGAAGTTCGTTCTCTCCTCCTCCCTTCTATTTCTCAATTTTTCCAGTTTTTTCTGTTTTGTATTCCACGATCTTGTAATTTTTTCCCTCTCAAAATCTTCAGCTTGATTTATGATTTCATTTACTGATGGTTCATTCAAGGATAATCTTGTCGCCTACCCGACCTAACTTCTATTTATGAGGCGGAGTTGTTTGGAATTTTAACAGCCATCAGAATCGTTAAATTATTTAACGTGGACAAAACTGTAATTTTTACTGATTCATTGAGTGGGGTGCTTGCTTTGGAGGAGTATAGGTCGAATCTTGAGGGACATCACTTCTTTCTTGAAACGGTGGAAGAATTATATAAGATATATATGTGTGTGCTGGATTAAGGGACACCATGGTTTGAAGGGAAATGAGAGAGCTGATGAATTGGCCATGTGTGGTCACGGAAAGCAAGCGTTAAATACTAAGCTGGATGTGGGGGAGATCTTTGTTCATGAAAAAAGGGACATTTGGGAGAGATGGAAACAGGAAGCAGGAAACTCATTAGAATCTAAAGGAATATCTTACAGAGCGGTTCAAGAGGTAGTCAATCACAAAGCATGGTTCGAGGTGTTCCCATTCATATCGAGGAATTTCTTCTCACTTTTTACAAGACTTCGTATGGGACATGCTATGTTCCCGGCTCATTTATATAGAATCAAATTGAGAGAAAACCCAGATTGTGATATGAATTTTCCAGAAATATCTTAATGGAAAAATTAATATCAAAAAAATATTATCCACCTTATAACTTGACTTCATTGCTTGCTAGTAACGATTTAAAAATATATCTTATTCTATACAACTTTATAAACACTAACAGATTATACTTTTAAATTGCATATAGAAATAGAAAAACAAATAGTTTATATACAGTCTGCTTTTGTTAGTTTTGTTACTATTAACGAATTTGAATGGTTTTTTTGTTTTATTTTACCTAGGACCTTTACTTCTTCTTTTTTGATTTTATTTTGTTTTTCATTTGTTTTTTCGTGTTTTTTAATGATTTCTATTAGTTATTTTCTTAAATTATTTTCTTCTGAAATGTTATTGGCAGCAACTTCTAAATCGATGGCTAATTTAACTGGATTGTTTGTTTGTGGTGTTAATGTATGTTTGTGTCCCTTGTTTAATAATTGCCATTCGTCGGCAGAAAATTGAACTTTTGATAAATTTGTGATTCTTCTATGGAAGTTATAAGGTTTGGAGTCTTGGTTGTAAGTGATTTCATTGAAGTTCGTTCTCTCCTCCTCCCTTCTATTTCTCAATTTTTCCAGTTTTTTCTGTTTTGTATTCCACGATCTTGCAATTTTCTCCCTCTCAAAATCTTCAGCTTGATTTATGATTTCTTGTATTTCTATGTAATGCATTTTTTGTGTCATTGTATGGTAAATGTAATTCAATTCTCTATTATATGAATCTATGTTTCTATGATGCTTATTAATTTCATTGTTTATGTGTTTGATCTTAATTCTGTTTATTTGAGTGACTGTAAGATGTTTTGGAAGTTTGTAATTGGTATATTTTGGAAAAAGTCCTTCGATTTTACAAATGGAGTTAAATTTAATATGTTGTTTCTTCATTTTTATCTTGAATGTTAATCTTTTATAGCGTTGGATCATTTCGGTAGTACCAAGATTGTTAATTATATGATAAGGTTTAATAAGATCCATTATGACCAGTTTTTAATAATCTGATTAAATATAAGAACTCTGTACCTTTACTGGTTTTATTTTTTAAACAAATTCACATCTTACATGTTTCGACACTGCAGTGTCATCATCAGGGACGCTATAAAAGATATAATGTATTAATATTAAAAGAAAATTACATATTTTTATATGGTTAAATGAATAATGTAACATATCAAGCAATTAAATTAATTTTCACTTACTTTGTCAATATTTTGCGTGAAAAACATTCAATTTAATAATTAAAAACTAACAACAAAACACTTAAAATGGTAAAAATTTTTTTGTAGGATGAAACACAAAAATCGAGCGTTATTATATAAATTATGAGATCGCTGACAACACCTGTTCTTTTTGGCGAATTTTGAGAAAGAGATTGATATGTTACATTTTTCATTTAACCATATAAAAATATGTAATTTTCTTTTAATATTAATATTAATACATTATATCTTTTATAGCGTCTCTGATGATGACACTGCAGTGTCGAAACATGTAAGATGTGAATTTGTTTAAAATATAAAACCAGTAAAGGAACACAGTTCTTATATTTAATCAGATTATTAAAAACTGGTCATAATGGATCTTATTAAACCTTATCATATAATTAAGAACATTTGGATTTAACCGCACATCTCTTAGGATGGTTAAACCCAAATCTTTCCAGTTCCAAGTCTAATGGAAGTCTAATATATTTTCAATTTAGAAAAAAGTCCGATTCTTACATAAAAAAGGGAATAATTAATTGACTTCTATAGTTAATATGAGTGATTTGAATATATCTTATGCATTATTTATGCTTAGATAAGTTTGAAGAATCACTAATAAATTTTTGTCCCTCTTTGTAACTAGATCCGGGGACATACTATATAGTATGTAAATCAGAAGAATTTTTTCAAAAATTCAATGTGTTTCCTGTGTTAAAACATAATTTTGAATTAAAAATGTTTGTTAATAGAAAGGTACGCGACTCCCCCTTTTCGGATCAAAGGGATACCACAAACTCGGGAGCGGCATCCCGTATATCCTACAGGAGCTAAAATCATAAGCAGATTGTTACCGCTCCCGCATATAATTACCCTTTCGCAAAGTGCGTTCGTATGCCACACCGGGAGCTGATGGCGCCACCGATCGGGTATTTTCTCCTGCTGCCAGACAAGGACGAAGACTAGATTCGAGCAGTTCAACTCTGTCCGACTTCGTCCAGGCTTCAGTGCTTCAGTCGTCGTCGTGCTGCCGAACTGTTTATGTCGATGAAACGTTCTTCTGAAGGACCGAATACGCGATACCCCGCGAATCCTCGACCGCCTTTTTACCGTTTTTTTTTCGTTGTTTTCGACATTTTTTTTGCAACACCATCGAGTGATGTCCATTTTTGTGTTTACTGTTTACCCATCTAGTGCCTGAAACCATTTCGTGTTTTGTACTGTGTACTTTTTCAAGTGCAAAAAAATATTTGGATTTTGTGCACCCCTCGAAAAAAGGATATAACAAAAATTTATATTATACGTGCTTTGAATGTGTTAATTAATTGTTGTGATACGGATTTTATTTAACTCCATTAGAATAACGTAAGTAAAAATAAAATCAAAAAAGATTTTAAGAGACTGCCAGAAAATTGAAATCGGGTTATTCAAAACAAATTCTAAATGAGATCGCTTCCTATTCGAATATATCCTTTATATACGCTATAGTAGGCATCGAATAAAAGGTTTATTTACGAGCTACTTTGGAGGGATTGTTTGACAAGATCCATTATCGTCAATTCTATTCGGATAAACAAATAGACGAATCCGATTTAAATGGGTCGATTACAAAATTAGATATTTTCCAGCACAATCTGAGAAAATCAAAGCGTTAAGTTTTTTGTTCTTTGCACCTGAAGATGCGGTGATAATTTCGAAATCGGCACAAAAACTAATTTTGATACATAATTATAATTATGGAGTTGAATTGCGGAAAAACTTATCCATAAATTATTTCGATGTAACTTTGACCATAAAAGAATGACTAACTATGAAATATTTGCAATCTCGCTCATTAAAATGGGGTGTAACTCAAAAATTAAAAACGATGAAGGAAAAGTTTGTACATAAAAATTGTCGAATCTGAAAAGGTTCGTTAATAATAAAGTTTAAGCTAGTTATGGAAGTTTGAAACGGAACTGTTAGTAACTCTAGAAATGGATGTTTTTAATTATTTAAAATGATTCGAAATTTTAAATAGAACGAGGTGAATAGAATGTTACATATTTTAATGGATCATAAAAATAAGATCGATAAATAATTAAAACATAACTATAAATAAATTCAAACTGACTTTAATTATGTTTTAGTTAGAAATGAAATAATTGTTAGTTATGAACGATTTATAATTAGATTGTTTGAATATGTTATAACATAAAAAGCAAACATAATTTGTTGGAGAAAAAATTTCTTTATAAAAATTGTTATTAATGAATGATAGAAATGAGATCTACAAACAGTTTCAACCCAACTTTAATTATGCTTTAGGTAGAATTAAAAAACTTGTTAGTTATGAACAATTTATAATTAGATTGTTTGAATATGTTACAACATAAAAAGCAAACATAATTTGTTGGAAAAAAATTTGTTTATAAAAATTGTTACTAAAAAAATCATAGAAACGAGATCCACAAACAGTTTTAACCCAACTTTGTTTATGTTTTAGTTAGATTTTAGGAAATTGTGAAATACGACAATTTAACAAATTTGGTAATAATGCGTCATAACTCAAAAAGGAAATGTGAAGAAGAAAAAGTTTGTGTATAAAAATTGTTGATAATGAATCTAAAAGACATAGTCCATAAACAATTTTAATCTTGTTGTGGAAATTTGTTAATTAAAAATGAAATAATTCATAATTCTTGAAATTGACGCTTCTGGTTACTAAAATTGGTTGTAAATTCTAAATAAAAGTTGAAAAATCAAATGTTATTAATAATAATTGTTTATAATGAAACATAAAAACCATATCCATAAATAATTTCAAACCATCGTTAATTATGCTTTAGTTAGAAGTGAAGAAATCGCTTGAGAAAAATTCATGATCTGGGTTGTTTGAATAAAACTCAAAAAGTAAACATGATGGAGAAAAAGTTTGTTTATAAAAATTGTTACTAAAAAAATCATTGAAACAAGATCCATAAACAGTTTTAACCCAACATTGTTTATGTTTTAGTTAGATTGTAGGAGATTGTGAAGTACGACAATTTAACAAATTTAGTAATAATGCGTCATAACTCAAAAAGTGAATGTGAAGAAGAAAAAGTTTATGCATAAAAATTGTTGATAATGAATCTAAAAGACATAGTCCATAAACAATTTTAATCTTGTTGTGGAAATTTGTTAGTTAAAAATGAAATAATTCATAATTCTTAAAATTAACGCTTTTGGTTACTCAAATTGGTTGTAAATTCTGAATAAAAGTTCAAATGTTATGAATAAAAATTGTTTATAATGAAAGATATAAACCAAATCTATACATAATTTCAACCTAACGTTAATTATGTTTCGGTTAAAAGTGAAGAAATCGCAAGTTGTGAACCATTCATAATTTAGATTGTTTGAATATTACTCAAAATGCAAATATGACGGAGAAAATGTTTGTTTATAAAAATTGTTACTTAAAGATCATAGAAGTGAGATCCATAAACAGTTTCAACCCAACTTTGTTTATGTTTTAGTTAGAGTTTAAGAAATTGTGAAATACGACAATTTTGCAAATTTGGTAATAATGCGTCATAACTCAAAAAGTAAATGTGAAGAAGAAAAAGCTTATGTATAAAAATTGTTGATGATGAATCTAAAAGACATAGGCCATAAACAATTTTAATCTTGTTGTGGAAATTTGTTAGTTAGAAATGAAATAATACATAATTCTTAAAATTGACGCTTTTGATTTCTCAAATTGGTTGTAAATTCTAAATAAACGTTGAAAAATCAAATATTATTAATAAAAATTTTTTGTAATAAAACATAAAAATCAGATCCATAAATAATTTCAACCTAACGTTAATTATGCTTTAGTTAGAAGGGAAGAAATCAGTACTTAAGCAAAATTTATGATTTGGGTTGTTGAATATAACTCAAAAAGCAAACATGATGATGGAGAAAAAGTTTGTTTATAAAATTTGTTACTAAAAAATCATAGAAACGAAATCCATAAACAGTTTCAACCCAATTTTGTTTAGGTTTTAATTAGATCTAAAGAAATTTTGAAATACGACAATTTAGCAAATTTGGTAAAGAAGAAAAAGTTTATGTATAAAAATTGTTGATGATGAATCTAAAAAATAGTGTCCATAAACAATTTTAATCTAGTTATGGAAATTTGTTAGTTAGAAATGAATTAATCTATAATCCTCGAAGTTGACGATTTTGGTTACACAAATTGGTTGTAAACTCTGAATAAAAGTTGAAGAATAAAACGTTATTTATAAAAATTGTTTACAATGAAACATAAAAACCATATCGATAAATAATTACAATCTAACGTTAATTATGCTTTATTCGTTAATTATTAATTCATAATTTGAGTTGTTTGAATATAACTGAAAAAGCAAACATGATGGAGAAAAAGTTTTCTTATAGAAATTGTTACTAAAAAATCATAGAAACGATATCTATAAATATTTTCAACCCAATTTTATTATGTTTTAGTTAGATCTAAAAAGATTGCGAAATACAATTTAACAGCTTTGGTAACGATGCGTCCTAACTCAAATAGTAAATGTTTAAGAAGAAAAAGTTTATGTATAAAAATTGTTGATAATGAATCTAAATAACAGAGTCCATAAACAATTTTAATCTAGCTGTTTAAATTTGTAAATTAGAAATGACAGAATCCACAACCCTTGAAATTGACGCTTTTAGTTAGTTGCTCAAATTGGTTATAAATTCTAGCCAAAGGTTGAAAAATAAAATGTAGTTAATAAAAATGGTTTATAATAAATCATAACACCATAATCCATAAACAATTTTAACCTACGTTTGGTCATATTCTGCTGAGAACCAACAAAACTTTAATCGTAAGATATTCGATAAATTTCGATTGCTTCAATTTGTTATAACTTATAAAATGAACTCGACGGAGAAATGCTTTATTTATAAAAATTGTTGCTAATGAATCATAGAAACAATATCCACAATTACAATTCAAATTTCAAAGTATTTTAGTTAGAACCAAAGAAATCGTTATGACAAAGTTACAACATTGGTTGATGAAATGCGTCATAACTCAAAAAAATAAATGTGATAGAGAAAATATTTATTTAAATAAATTGTTTGTAATGGATCTAAAAGAATAGAATATAGTCCATAAGAAATTTTGATGTAGTTATGGAAATTTGTTAGAAATGAAATAATCCATAACTGTTGAAATTGACACTTTTAGTTAGTTACTCAAATTGGTTGTAAATTCTAGATAATGGTTGAAGAATAAAATGTTGTTAATAAAAATTGTTTATAATAAATCATAAAACCATGATCCATAAATAATTGCAACATAACTTTGATCATATTGTACTCAGATCCAAAGAGAACTCTAATTGTAAGAAACTTGATAGATTTTGGTTGTTTCAATTTGTTATAACTCATAAAATGAACTCGATGTAGAAAAGGTTTGTTTATAAATTTTGTTAAAAATGAATCATATAAACAACATCCACAAACAGTTTTAACCCAACTTTCATCATGTTTTAGTTAGAACCAAAGAAATATTTATGACAAACTTTACAACATTGATTGGTGGAATGCGTCTTAACCCAAAAAGTAAACGTGATGGAGAAAATGTTTATTTATAAAAATTGTTGATAATGAATCTAAAAAATGTAGTCTATAAACAATTTTTATCTATTGAAATTCCTACACCGAAAATTTCAGGAATAACTACATAGTTTAGAATATGAAGAAATATACGACAAGTTTCAAGAAGCACTTTACAAAACTTTAGAAAATAAAGAAGCTAAAAATAAATTAATGTTGTAATATTTACAAGATTAGAAAAGGATCAGAAAAATAACCAAAGATCTAAAGATTCGCACAAATATAAATAGAAAAGATAATAATAATAACATGATTAAACAGTTCCTTTAATGAAGATAATTTCAAATTAAAAGAGTAGATAATCCTAACCATAATTTTAGTTCAAAAGTTCAAGTAAGGGATCCTCATAAGGAATTTATGCTCCTTGATTTACGAATTTGATTGATGTTACAATTGAAATGATACAATCAGTCACAAGAAATAAAATAAGAAACAAAATCAGGAAGAAATGCATAAAATAGTAATAAAGATGGGAAAAGACAATGTAAATAAGATAAAATTCGAGAAATCTATATAACGTGGTTTCCTGATTTTGTTAAAAATCTGAAACCATTAGAAACCGAAATTTAAAAATAAAATTTATTTCATCGTTATGTATGAAAAAGTTTGTTTTACACTCCCTCCATAATAAACACGATGAAAACAAAAGTCGAATAACAACAATTTTATTCCAGTTGTGGAAATTTGTTAGTTAGAAATGAAAGAATCTATAGCTTTTGAAACTGAATGTTTTAGTTATTCAAATTGATTATAAATTATAGATAAACGTCGAAAAATAAAATGTTATTAATAAAAATTGTTTATAATGAATCGTAAAACCATGATCCATAAACAAATTCAACCTAACTTTGATCATATTGTACTCAAAACTAAAGAGAACTCTAATTATGAGAAACTTGATAAATTTTGATTGCTTTAATTTGTTATAACTCGATGATTATAACTTGATGGAGAAAGAGTTTATTTATAAAAATTATTACTAAGAAATCATAGAAACGGGAACCACAATTTCAATTCAACTTTCAATGTGTTTTAGTTAAAACTGAAGAAATCGTTAATTATGGCAAACTTACAACATTGGTTGTTAGAATACATCATAACTCAAAACGTAAATGAGACGGAGAAAATGTTTATTTATAAAAATTGTTGATAATGGATCTGGAAAACATAGTCCATAAAAATTATTTATGTGGAAATTTGTTTGTTAGAAATGAAACAATCTATATCTCTTGAAATTAACGCTTTTTGATAAATGTTGATTGCCTCAATTTGTTATAACTCATAAAATGAACTCGACGGAGAAATGCTTTATTTATAAAAATTACAATCCAACTTTCAATGTATTTTAGTTAAAACCAAAGAAATCGTTTTGACAAAATTTAAAACATTGCTTGATGGAATGCGTCATAATTCAAAAAAATAAATGTGATGGAGAAAATGCTTGTTGGTAATGGATCTAAAAGAATATAGTTCATAAGCAATTTTTATTTAATTATAGAAATTTGTTAGTTAGAATTGAAACAATCCAAAACTCTTGAAATTGATGCTTTTAGTTTGTTTCTCAAATTGGTTGTTAATGTTGCTAATGAATCATAGAAACAATATCCACAATTACAATTCAACTTTCAAAGTATTTTAGTTAGAACCAAAGAAATCGTTATGACAAAGTTACAACATTGGTTGATGAAATGCGTCATAACTCAAAAAAATAAATGTGATAGAGAAAATATTTATTTAAATAAATTGTTTGTAATGGATCTAAAAGAATAGAATATAGTCCATAAGAAATTTTGATGTAGTTATGGAAATTTGTTAGAAATGAAATAATCCATAACTGTTGATATTGACACTTTTAGTTAGTTACTCAAATTGGTTGTAAATGCTAGATAAAGGTTGAAGAATAAAATGTTATTAATAAAAATTGTTTATAACAAATTATAAAACCGTATTAATAAAACCAATTTTAATCATCGATACTACAAAAACTTGAGAACAGAGATACTTAGTCAAAATCTGTTAGTTAGAAATGAAATATTTCATAAAACTCTTGAAATTGATGACATTTAGTTACTCAAATCGGTTATCTCATTTCTATGATTTCTTGAAAATGAATGAAATTAATGAAAATGAAACGTGATGGTGAAAAAGTTTGTTTATAAAAAATGTTACTAATAAACAATTGCAATCCAACATTCATTGTGTTTTAGTTAAAACTAAAGAAGCCGTTAATTATAAAAACTTACAACATTGGTTGTTAGAATGTGTCATAACTCAAAAAGTAAACATGATATGAAAATGTTTAATTATAAAAATTGTTGATTATTGATCTAAGAATCATAGTCCATAAACAATTTTCATCTAGTTGTGGAAATTTGTTAGATAGAAATAAAATAATTCATAAAACTCTTGAAATTGAGAGCTTAGTTACTCTTTATATTAATTGGCTATAAATTATAGCTAAGAATCGAAAAATAAAATGTTATTAATAAAAATTATTTATTATTAAACAAAAACTTACGTGTATGTATAATCAAAGAGAACAACGAAAGAGAACTAGTTTATTTTCCGCAATTTAAATAATGTTTTCGAGGAAAACGTTCCTTTTTATCTTAGAAAATAAAGAATAACTTAGTGAACACGATGAGTATCCACAACTTAATGTTGGCAATGAAATAAAAAAGTTACATGTTTTAGAGAAGAATTCGAAGAGTCTGCTTTTGATTGTTTGAAATGTGTTCTTGAAGTGTTAATGTTTTGAGTACAGTAAAATGGGAGAAAATAAGACATCTTTCTTTCTTTTATAAAGTCATACAATAACTTAGTTAACACGATGAGCATACACAACCTAATTTTGGCAATTGAATGTTAGACGTTTTTGAAAAGTTCGAAAAGTCTTCGATATCTTATTGTTAGAAAATATTACAGCTTTGACGAATACAGTGGAATGAAAGAAATTAAAGTTTTCTTTTTTGTATTAAAAACTGAAGAACGCCTTACTGAGCACGCTGAGCATACACAATTTAATGTTGGCAATAAAATAAAAAAGTTAGACGTTCTTAAAAATTTTGAATAATCCTCGATTTTTTAGAAAATGTTAACGTTTTAAGGATTAGAGTATAAAGGAAGAAATTATTGTTCTCCTTTATCTTAAAAAGTAAAGAATGATTTACCAAATCATTCTTAATCTATGCTATGCAATATCTGGTAATGAAATAAAGAAGTTACATGTGTTTGATAAATACAGTATGGGTGAAAATAACCCTGGTGAAAATTACTTAGTGAATACGATAAGCATAAATAACCTAATGTTGGTAATGGAATAAAAATATTAGACGTTTTTGAAAAGTTCGAAAAATATTCGATTTCTTACATAATTTTAGTTAAGTTTTGAGAAATACAGTGAAATGAGAGAAATTAAAGTGTTATTTTATGTCTTAAAAAGTGAAGAATGATTTACTGAGCACGCTGAGCATACACAATTTAATATTGGCAATGGAATAAAAAAGTTAGACGTTTTTGAGAATTTTGAATAGTCTTCGATTTCTTAGAAAATATTAAGGTTTTGAGAAATAGAGTAAAAAGGGAGATATTATTGTTTTCCTTTATCTTAACAAGTAAAGAATAATTTATTAAATTATTCTTAATCTATGCTATGTGATAACTGGTAATGAAATAAAGAAATTGCGTATTTTTGAGAAGTACAAAAGATTTTCGTTTTCTTCCAAAATATTTAGTTTTTGATCAATAAAGTATGGGTGAAGAATAACTTAGTGAATACTATAAGCATAGATAACCTAATGTCGGCAATAGAAAAAATGTTAGACGCTTTTGAGAAGTTCGAAAAGTCTTCGATTTCTTAGAAGATATAAAAGTTTTGAGGAATATAGTGGAAGAAGAGAAATTACAATATTCTTTTTTATCTTAAAAAGTGAAGAATGACTTACTGAGTACGTTGAGCATACAAAATTTAATATTGGCAATGGAATAAAAAAGTTAGACGTTTTTGAGAATTTTGAAGTCTTCGATTTCTTAGAAAATATTAAGGTTTTGAGAATTAGAGTAAAAAGAAATTATTGTTATCCTTTATCTTAAAAAGTAAAGAATGATTCACTAAAAAGATGGGCATCCGTAATCTATGGTAAAACTGGTAATGAAATAAAGAAGTTACGTGTTTTTGAGAAGTGCGAAAAGTCTTCGTTTTCTTCTAAAATATTTAGCTGTTGACGAATACAGTATGGGTGAAGAATAACCCAAGTGAATAATTACTTAAGTAAACACGATGAGCAAACACAACCTAATGTTGGCAATGAAATAGAAAATTTACATAATTCTGAGAAATTCGAAAAGGCCTCCATTTCTTCTAAAACAACAAGTTTTCAAATGAAAGAACCTAAGGCATTTTTTTTGTGTCGCGAGAAATGATTTTAATCAACTCTATGAACATATAATACACAAACAGGAAATTAGGTATACCAAGCAATGCCTTAGATTCTTCAACTCATATTTTATATGTTAAATTTGAGTTTTTTAACAATTATTAGATCTTGGGTTGGCAATAATGAATTGTACAAACATATTGTTAGTGATATAGAATGTAGCGATAATCTAAAAAGCTTTTTGTGTCAAAAAATTCTTTCTATTATTTTTAATTTTGTAGATACAATCCCTTTTGATATGAAAGATGTCAAATTTGAGATTTTTTAAAAATTATTTAGTCTTGGGTTGGTAACAATGAATAATACACGAATATTATTAATGATATGCATTCTAGGGATGATTTAAAAAGTTAAAAAAAAGTTTGTAATACACAAACAGGAAATTGAGTATCCCAAGTAATGCCTTAGATTCTTCCACTCATATTTTATATGTTAAATTTGAGTTTTTTAACAATTATTAGATCTTGGGTTGGCAACAATGAATAGTACAAACATATTGTTAGTGATATAGAATGTAGGAATAATGTAAAAAGCTTTTTGCCTCAAAAAATTCTTTCTATTATTATTAATTTTGTAGATACAATCCCTTTTGATATGAAAGATGTCAAATTTGAGATTTTTTAAAAATTATTTAATCTTGGGTTGGTAACAATGAATAATACGCGAATATTATTAATGATATGCGTTCTTGGGATGACATAATAAGTTTTTGGCAAAAAAGATTCTTCATATCACTTTTAATATTTGAGATATTTTGATATGAAAGATGTCAAATTTGAGATTTTTTAAAATTATTTAATCTTGGGTTGGTAACAATCAATATTACACGAATATTATTAATGATATGCATTCTTAGGATGATATAATAAGTTTTTGGCAGAAAAGATTCTTCCTATCACTTTTAATTTTTGAAATATAATTCCCTTTGATATGAAAAATGTCAAATTATTTAAAAATTATTTAATCCTGAGTTGTAACAATGATTATTACATCAATATTATTAATGGTATGTATTCCTGGGATGATATAATAAGATTTTGACACAAAAGATTCTTTCTGTCATCTTTAATTTTTGAGATATAACCCTCTCTGTATCGAAAATGTCAAAATGAGATGATATAATAAGTTTTTAGCAGAAAAGAATCTTCCCATCAGTTTTAATTTTTGAGATATAACCCTCTATTTTATCGAATTATTGGTTTTTCATTATTTTTGCATTTTAAGCTAATAATAATAAATAAGATGCATATATTATTAATGTTATTCATTCTTCAACATACATTTATATCATCAATAAACACAAAATAAAGACTGTTATTTAAAAAACTTTTTTTATGTTTATTGTTTTCTTCTTTCACTTTATATCTTATTGTATTTTATTATTTGAGGTGCATCAGTAAATATTCTAATATTTTTATTCTTCAACAACACGATATATTAAATTAAAATTAATAATGATATAAAACACTAAATAAATATTCATTATGTAACGGTATGAACAAGAAATATAGTTAGTAAATATTACCAGAGTAGAAGAAGTATTATAAATTACCCCTATAAATAACACGCATTGTAGACACCTGGTAACTGTCATTACCTATTGTGGTACTAAATCACCACTTGAAGTGATCTTCAATGTAACTGATTCCTATAGAAGCCCCGTCGAACATATGGTTACACAAGACGCTTCCCTGTGGTTACGTTACAACATATTAATCAAAAAGCCAGCACTGTTCGAAAACTAATTCGTCGTTTCTAATGACTTATCATTGGGTTACATTGGAAAAGTTGCGAAATTATATCAAAACCGATACTTTACTCAAATTGGTTGTTAGAGAAAATTGATCTCGGTTTTGATATTAATGGATGTTGTTGTTGTTGCTGCGTAACAATCTGAGCAGCATCATTATCCTTCTTAATAATAACGTGTTATTATTTTCTTTTGAACGGGTTTTATTAATAACCAGTTCAAAGAAACGGAACGTTTACAAAAAAAGTTTTCAGTTGAAATGAGGCATTAAACTGTAAAATAAAATAAAAAGTGTGTCGTAATACATCTGGCGTGCGCATGTTTTGTTAAGACTGTTCGTCTTAATTTTTGCTTCAATTTTAAACATTCATTAATAATCTAATCTGGTTATATACACCGATTTTTTGTTACATTAAACAGCGTTATGGGTTAGAATTAATTTCGTTCACAACAATCATTAATTTACTTTAACACCTGAGTATTTATAAAGATCATTAATTTTATTGCGTGATTAAGAAATTTTTTTAAACAACTTTGATTTGAATTGATGTACTACCAAAAGGGGGTTAATTTAGTTTTAGCTTGACATATCAGGGGCGCAACCGCATATCGGTCTTGGATGGCCGATCATCCACTCTTCCGGTAAATTTAGTAACCAGGGGAATTACCGGTTGTAACAAACCAAATAAATCTGTTTCCGCTTTGATTAAATTCCTTCTTATTAAATTAATACGTATTAATACGCAAATTACATACATTACTAAAGCAAATTATTCATTTAAATCTTCTCAATCCAATTTTCCCACACCAAAAAAACCGGCTATAGCAAGTCATGAGAGATGTTGAATGCGCAGGATGAACGACGTCTTGCTTGGACGAACATTGGAAATAGGCGACATTAAACAAAAAAAGACCCCGAGAGATTGTCGTCTTTACCAGGAAATCTTTTTGGAGTTGAGCTCTTTTCAATCATAATCCCAGATGAGAGTTAAGGAAAAAGAAAATTTTTAATCCAATTCGCTGTATCTCTTTATTCTTTTTCTTTGAATGCTAAAGATAATATAATAGCAGCACATCAAAGCGTTTATATTGATTGAACCCTCGTGAGTTTGTATTCAAAAGAAAAAATTGTTTTATTATGGAGTATTACCTAGGTAGTTTATCATAGATCTTGTCCTTAATGTAGATATAATGTATGAATAGATTTATCATTTTGTTGCGAATAGGAGACGGTAAATAGAAGTAAGTATTAATCAATATTTGTTTATCCACGGAACGAGGTCTTATATTATAATTCTTTATAATTTTGCTTAAAAAATTTTAAATAAGTTAGCTAAACAATATTTGCCTTTTTTTGTTGGACTAAAGTTATTGAAATCGTTCATTTCGAGAATTAAAGATTTTCTCATTTAGAACTAACAATCTTTCATAACTATTATCCATGCCAGAAGTCAAGGCCTCTCACTTTAGAGATCGAACCTTGGAATCATTCGATGAAAAGAGTCTTTTTGAACTTCGGTTATAACGAACCAATTGTTGTTAAAAATTGAAATTTGACATTTTCGATACAAAGAGGGTTATATCTCAAAAATTAAAGATGACAGAAAGAATCTTTTGTGTCAAAAACTTATTATATCATCCCAAGAATATATACCATTAATAATATTGATGTAATAATTATTGTTACAACTCAGGATTAAATAATTTTTAAATAATTTGACATTTTTCATATCGAAGGGAATTATATTTCAAAAATTAAAAGTGATAGGAAGAATCTTTTCTGCCAAAAACTTATTATATCATCCTAAGAATGCATATCATTAATAATATTGGTGTAATATTCATTGTTACCAACCCAAATTTAAATGATTTTTAAAAAATCTCAAATTTGACATCCTTAATATCAAAAGGGATTATATCTCAAAAATTAAAAATGATAGGAAGAATCTTTTCTGTCAAAAACTTATTATATCATCCCAATAATGCATATCATTCATAATATTCGTATAATATTCATTGTTACCAACACAAGATTAAATAATTTTTAAAATATCTTAAATTTGACATCTTTCATATTAAAAGGGATTATATCTCAAAAACTAAAAGTGATAGGAAGAATCATTTCTGCCAAAAACTTATTATATCATCCCAAGAATGCGTATCATTAATAATATTCATGTAATATCGATTGTTACCAACCCAAGATTAAATAATTCTTTAAAAATCTCAAATTTGACATCTTTAATATCAAAAGGGATTATATCTCAAAAATTAAAAGTGATAGGAAGAACCTTTTCTGCCAAAATTTTATTACATCATCCCAAGAATGCATATCATTAATAATATTCGTGTAATATTCATTGTTACCAACCCAAGATTAAATAATTTAAAAAAGGTCTCAAATTTGATATCTTTCATATCAAAAGGGATTATATCTCAAAAATTAAAAGTGATGGGAAGAACCTTTTCTGCCAAAAACTTATCATATCATACCAAGAATGCATATCATTAATAATATTCACGTAATATTCATTGTTACCAACCCAAATTTAAATAATTTTTAAAAAATCTCAAATTTGACATCTTTCATATAAAAAGCGATTATATCTCAAAAATTAAAAGTGATATGAAGAATCTTTTCTGCCAAAAACTTATCATATCATCCCAAGAATGCATATCATTAATAATATTCACGTAATATTCATTGTTACCAACCCAAATTTAAATAATTTTAAAAAATCTCAAATTTGGCATCTTTAATATCAAAAGGGATTATATCTCAAAAATTAAACGTGGTAGGAAGAATCTTTTCTGCCAAAAACTTATCATATCATCCCAAGAATGCATATCATTAATAATATTCGCGTAATATTCATTGTTACCAACCCAAGATTAAACAATTTTTAAAAAACCTCAAATTTGACATCTTTCATATAAAAAGCGATTATATCTCAAAAATTAAAAGTGATATGAAGAATCTTTTCTGCCAAAAACTTATCATATCATCCCAAGAATGCATATCATTAATAATATTCGCGTAATATTCATTGTTACCAACCCAAGATTAAACAATTTTTAAAAAACCTCAAATTTGACATCTTTCATATAAAAAGCGATTATATCTCAAAAATTAAAAGTGATATGAAGAATCTTTTCTGCCAAAAACTTATCATATCATCCCAAGAATGCATATCATTAATAATATTCGCGTAATATTCATTGTTACCAACCCAAGATTAAACAATTTTTAAAAAACCTCAAATTTGACATCTTTCATATAAAAAGCGATTATATCTCAAAAATTAAAAGTGATATGAAGAATCTTTTCTGCCAAAAACTTATCATATCATCCCAAGAATGCATATCATTAATAATATTCGCGTAATATTCATTGTTACCAACCCAAGATTAAACAATTTTAAAAAAACCTCAAATTTGACATCTTTCATATAAAAAGCGATTATATTTCAAAAATTAAAAGTGATATGAAGAACCTTTTCTGCCAAAAACTTATCATATCATCCCAAGAATGCATATCATTAATAATATTCGCGTAATATTCATTGTTACCAACCCAAGATTAAACGATTTTTAAGAAACCTCAAATTTGACATCTTTCATATAAAAAGCGATTATATCTCAAAAATTAAAAGTGATATGAAGAATCTATTCTGCCAAAAACTTATCATATCATCCCAAGAATGCATATCATTAATAATATTCGCGTAATATTCATTGTTACCAACCCAAGATTAAACGATTTTTAAGAAACCTCAAATTTGACATCTTTCATATAAAAAGCGATTATATCTCAAAAATTAAAAGTGATATGAAGAATCTATTCTGCCAAAAACTTATCATATCATCCCAAGAATGCATATCATTAATAATATTCGCGTAATATTCATTGTTACCAACCCAAGATTAAACGATTTTTAAGAAACCTCAAATTTCACATCTTTCATATCAAAAGGGATTATATCTCAAAAATTAAAAGTGATAGGAAGAACCTTTTCTGCCAAAAACTTATTATATCATCTCAAAAATGCATATCATTAATAATATTTGTGTAATATTCATTGTTACCAACACAAGATTAAATAATTTAAAAAAATCTCAAATTTGACATCTTTCATATCAAAAGGGATTATATCTCAAAAATTAAAACTGATGGGAAGAATCTTTTCTGCCAAAAACTTATTATATCATCCTAAGAATACATATCATTAATAATATTCGCGTAATATTCATTGTTACCAACCCAAGATTAAACAATTTTTAAAAAACCTCAGATTTGACGTCTTTCATATTAAAAGCGATTATATCTCGAAAATTAAAAGTGATTTGAAGAATCTTTTCTGCCAAAAACTTATTATGTCATCCCAACAATGCATATCATTAATAATATTCCTGTAATATTCATTGTTACCAGTCCAAGATTAAATAATATTTAAAAATCTTAAATCCATCTTTCATGCCAAATGGGATTATATCTCAAAAATGAAAAGTGATAGGAAGAATCTTTTCTGCCAAAAACTTATTATATCATCCCAAGAATGCATATCATTAATAATATTTTCAAAGAAATCGAAGACTTCTCGATTTTCTGAAAAACGGGTAATTCTTTTATCCCATTTCCAACATTAAGTTGTGTATGATCATCGTGTTCCATAAGTTATTCTTTACTTCTTAGGACAAAAAGAACACTTTTAGCTTCTCTATGTTGTTGTATTCCTTAAAAACATTATACAACAATCATCACTTAATCCTCATAATTACGTTTAGAACATTTATTACAAATATTTAATTAAAATTACAGCTTTCTTTGAATTGTTAACTTAAAATGTTAATCAACTAAAGTTACATTTACAGCCCCCAAGGGATTAATTTATAACCATCCCACTTGCAGTCACCGGATCAGAGACACAGAGAGTGTCAATAGAATAGGTTTAGGAGGCACTCAAGTTAATTTCTCTCCAAAGTTACTAAACTGAATCCCAACCCCTAATTCATATTCTCATTTATGCGAATAACTTTGAGCAAAGCTCCAATTCGGGTTATTTAAAAAATTTCTTCAGAAGTACCAAATCATAATTGATTTTAAATAATTTCCTTTTATATTTAGAAACGAAATGGAAGCTGTGGTGCGTGTAATGGATGTTTGAAACCTGTTATGGGTTTTAAATCGTGGTCGTTCAACCATCGCTGCAGATCATGCGGGTATATTGCAGCCAACTAAAGCGGTTTTAAACGCATGGAATGCGGAAAAATTGAAAGTGGTCGCGAGCACCAGATGGTTGGTTTAGATACTGTTTGTAACATATGGTGATTTGTATTGATTGTGGACGTAACATAATGTTGATAAATCGGTTTTTATACCTGGAAACATTTTCAATTTTATAAATAAAACAGTGTGATGGATTCCGTGTAAATAAAATTAATAATAAATTAATCCTGATTTGTTAAATATTTATTTTATTTTCGAATATACGGGGGGCGTACTTCGTTTATTATCGGCGCTCGTCAATTATCGTTGAACGTTCTCGAATTAATTATTTTTTAATAGGCGTAAGTGCCGCGTTTCATATATCACGGTTTAAAAAAAATCGGCGATAATTGGAATTTGTTCCAGCTCCATCCGGTACGCGAATCGATAAACGATCCACACTCAATTTTGATTTTTCAATTTAATTTTAATTACCTCCCTTTTTTGGTTACAGGTTTTTTTGATAAATCCAAAATCTACATCGCATGTAAGTAATATTTTTGTTTATTAAATTTTGTGCAGCACTAATTTTTTTACGATATTTTTTTACCATTTTTTTATGGTTAATACAGAACTCGTTTCCTACATTTTTTGTATAAGTTTGGGATACCCCAATCTAAGATATTTTAGTGTTCGAATATTTTTGCTAGCACTGTACAGGCTGGGCTAAATTTGACAGTTTTAAAGAGAAATTCCTGTTTTTATAAGAGATAGAGGAAATTTGATAAATATGTATGAGCCTCTATGCCTGTATGAGCCTGTAATATTCATTATTACCAACCCAAGATAAAATAATTTAAAAAAAATCTCAAATTTGGCATCTTTCATATCAAAAGGGGTTATATCTCAAAAATTAAAAGTGATAGGAAGAATCTCTTCTACCAAAATCTTATTATATCATTCCAAAAATGTATATCATTAATAATATTGATTGTTACCAGCCCCGAGATTAAACAAGTTTTAAAAAATCTCAAATGTGACATCTTTAATATCAAAAGGGATTATATCTCAAAAATTAAAAGTGATGGGAAGAATCTGTTCTGCCAAGAACTTATTATATCATCCCAAGAATGCATATCATTAATAATATTCGTGTAATATTCATTGTTACCAACCCAAGATTAAATAATTTTTAAAAAACCTCAAATTTGACATCTTTCATATCAAAAGGGATTATATCTCAAAAATTAAAAGTAATGGGAAGAATCTGTTCTGACAAGAACTTATTATATCATCCCAAGAATGCATATCATTAATAATATTCGTGTATTATTCATTGTTACCAACCCAAGATTAAATAATTTTAAAAAAATTTCAAATTTGACATCTTTCATATCAAAAGGGATGATATCTCAAAAATTAAAAGGGATAGGAAGAATCTTTTCTGCTAAAAACTTATTATATCATCCCAATAATGCATATCATTAGTAATATTCGTGTAATATTCATTGTTACCAACCCAAGATTAAATAATTTTAAAAAAATCTTAAATTTGACATCTTTAATATCAAAAGGGATTATATCTCAAAAATTAAAAGGGATAGGAAGAATCTTTTCTGCCAAAAACTTATTATATCATCCCAAGAATGCATATCATTAATAATATTCGTGTAACATTCATTGTGACCAACCCAAGATTAAATAATTTAAACAAGGTCTCAAATTTGATATCTTTCATATCAAAAGGGATTATATCTCAAAAATTAAAAGTGATGGGAAGAATCTGTTCTGCCAAGAACTTATCATATCATCCCAAGAATGCATATCATTAATAATATTCGTGTAATATTCATTGTTACCAACCCAAGATTAAATAATTTTAAAAAAATCTCAAATTTCACATCTTTCATATCAAAAGGAATTATATCTCAAAAATTAAAAGTGATAGGAAGAACCTTTTCTGCCAAAAATTTATTATATCATCCCAAGAATGCATATCATTAATAATATTCGTGTAATATTCATTGTTACTAACCCAAGATTAAATAATTTTTAAAAAATCTCAACTTTCACATCTTTCATATCAAAAGGGATTATATCTCAAAAATTAAAAGTGATAGGAAGAACCTTTTCGGCCAAAAACTTATTATATCATCCCAAGAATGCATATCATTAATAATATTCGTGTAATATTCATTGTTACCAACCCAAGATTAAATAATTTTTAAAAAATCTCAAATTTCACATCTTTCATATCAAAAGGGATTATATCTCAAAAATTAAAAGTGATAGGAAGAACCTTTTCTGCCAAAAACTTATTATATCATCCCAAGAATGCATATCATTAATAATATTCGTGTAATATTCATTGTTACCAACCCAAAATTAAATAATTTTTAAAAAATCTCAAATTTCACATCTTTCATATCAAAAGGGATTATATCTCAAAAATTAAAAGTGATAGGAAGAACCTTTTCTGCCAAAAACTTATTATATCATCCCAAGAATGCATATCATTAATAATATTCGTGTAATATTCATTGTTACCAACCCAAAATTAAATAATTTTTAAAAAATCTCAAATTTCACATCTTTCATATCAAAAGGGATTATATCTCAAAAATTAAAAGTGATGGGAAGAACCTTTTCTGCCAAAAATTTATTATATCATCCCAAGAATGCATATCATTAATAATATTCGTGTAATATTCATTGTTACCAACCCAAGATTAAATAATTTTTAAAAAATCTCAAATTTCACATCTTTCATATCAAAAGGGATTATATCTCAAAAATTAAAAGTGATGGGAAGAACCTTTTCTGCCAAAAATTTATTATATCATCCCAAGAATGCATATCATTAATAATATTCATGTAATATTCATTGTTACCAACCCAAGATTAAATAATTTTTAAAAAATCTTAAATTTCACATCTTTCATATCAAAAGGGATTATATCTCAAAAATTAAAAGTGATGGGAAGAACCTTTTCTGCCAAAAACTTATTATATCATCCCAAGAATGCATATCATTAATAATATTCGTGTAATATTCATTGTTACCAACCCAAGATTAAATAATTTTTAAAAAATCTCAAATTTCACATCTTTCATATCAAAAGGGATTATATCTCAAAAATTAAAAGTGATGGGAAGAACCTTTTCTGCCAAAAATTTATTATATCATCCCAAGAATGCATATCATTAATAATATTCGTGTAATATTCATTGTTACCAACCCAAGATTAAATAATTTTTAAAAAATCTCAAATTTCACATCTTTCATATCAAAAGGGATTATATCTCAAAAATTAAAAGTGATAGGAAGAACCTTTTCTGCCAAAAACTTATTATATCATCCCAAGAATGCATATCATTAATAATATTCGTGTAATATTCATTGTGACCAACCCAAGATTAAATAATTTAAAAGAGGTCTCAAATTTGACATTTTTCATATCAAATGGGATTATATCTCAGAAATTAAAAGTGATAGGAAGAATCTTTTTTGCCAAAAGCTTATTATATCATCTCAAGAATGCATATCGTTAATAATATTCGTGTAATAATCATTGTTACCAACCCAAGTTTAAATAAATTTTAAGAAATCACAAATTGACAAATGTCACATCAAAAGGGATTGTATCTACACAATTAAATATAATAGAAAGAATTCTTTGAGACAAAATCTTTTTCAATTTGAAACCGAGTCAACCTCAAAAATGTTAAAACATGATGTGTTAAAAATTAAATTTTTATCTTACCTTTATCTTACGTTCCTTAAGATGTATAAGAATAAATGGATTATACACAGCTACGTGTATATAATTAATATTGTAAGTAACTATATTAATATTAATTGAAACAATTTTATTTTTTCCTCGGAAAACATAGCGGATAAAAGATAATTTGATACAACCCTTTGCGGTTCTTTGAACAAGGAATATCAACGTTCTGTGCAAAAGAGGCAAAGCTCTATTAATAACCCATTTATTCCAACCCTGCGTTTCCACAAAAAGGTCTTTGCGATTCAAAAAAAAAGGCGAAATGATGAAAAAGAAGAACGGTTTCAATTAAAACGTTTGCACTTTACGAGTCCCTTTGTGGCAAAAGGCGAGCTTTTTTTATTATTTTTTTTTATTCGGCGCGAAATACAAAATTTACCGGCGCCGGTCGTCATAAATCAAGTCCCTTTTACACGAACCCGGGGCTGCTCTTTCGAATTACTCATAAACCGTCGCTGGCTGTTTATTTTACGTGCGGTCGTACCGTGTATGTGTTACTGTACCAAACACCTAACCCAGCTTTCGGGAAAACGTTTATTTTTCCGATTTCGAACCGAGAGGAGACGTTGGCTTTGTTGCTTCGATGTCGTTTCGTTGACGGTCTGTTTGAGAACGGCGCAGAACAAGCAATCAGTTTCCGAACGACCCGATTTTGAAGCCCCGAAAATATTGCATCACCGAACAGCAAATCCCTTTCAATAATAAACAACGACGTGCCCAATTCATCATGTATCGACCGATAAATAATTCATCTAATTACATATACCGGGTCCACTGAAAACTGGAGTCTGATTTTAACCCGGCTATTCGTGCATATTTTATTCCTCGGATTTAACCCACTATTTTACATTGTGTTCTATTTATATACAGAATTTCATTAATTAATATTGTCCGGATCCGAATAAATTCCCACGGATTAATAGTAGATGCGCCATTTTTAGTTTTTGTTGATTTAAACAACGTTGTCATCGAAATATTCCTTCTGTTTCGGTTTTACCCCTTTCGTAATTTCATTAAATCGAATTTATGTGATTTTCAACGTTATATAACAGGTGGCGTGTACGTATGTGTGTTCGTATACATTCAGTTTTGCCGAACTCTGAACATGAACATACACACGGGGTAGGTCGGTGCAGAGGTCGAGCCTATCGATTTTCCAGTGGCGAAGGAAACCTCGTGGTAGCACGGGGGGAAAGGGTTGGGGTATGGTGAGTACACGACCGTACGTACTACACATACTTTGAATGTCAGCTTACAGACAAGAGGGAAGTGGATCGCTCCGAGCACCATTTGATTTCCAATTACAAACTACGACTAAAAGCTCAAACACAATTCCATCAATATCATAAGTCAGAATTCAAAATTTTAACTCATTATCAACTCTGCCCTAAATTCCTCTCGACTTAACTCACCGAAGTAATAACTGTAAAAAGAACCGAACCCATAAAAACTTCTTATCACATCGGGTCGTTTAAAAATAACGCGAGGTTAATAAACGAGTAAAAGTCACGGTTGCTTCTTCGGACGACATCCAGAGGTTTCAATTAACCAAAAAGAAAAAAATGTGGTTCTCATGATTCGTTCCGGTGGACTTGTTAGGGACAAACTGGATGACAGATTGTTAGAGACCTCTTCTTGTCCGGGTATTGTGGATCTTCGAGGAATCGAGATTCCTAACCCCCATTGGGCGGCCTTCCTACGGCGACAATGAAACTGCTACGGCGTACGAAATCGGTTGTTTGGCGGCCTTAATTCTGACTTGAATTGTATTGTTGCCTTCCGAACGGGAATTTAATTCGAAATTCCTTTTCGACTTGGAGACCTAAAATGAGATTCTTCGAAATGACGAGAATAAGGAAAGATCTTCCAAGAGGGGTTATGTAAGAACTTTATTACAATCATTTGCATGTGTTGAAAAAATAGTCGTTAATTTGGCTTAAAATGAAGTAAGAGGTGATTTGTTTATTATGAAAAAGAAGAAGTAGAGATGAAGTAATTATTAAAGCCTGAAATCTATACTTTAAAATGATGTATAAAGATTGATACGTTTTTTGAAAAAATGTTTGAAACAAATTTAAAATCGAAGAATCTAAATTTGATGTGTATCTGTTGAATCGTTGAAAATTGAAGAAATTCAAAAATCGCTGTGTTCATATTTATGAAGATGAAGAAATGAGTTATGTCACAACTTAAAGATTGAAATGTGGGCTTTAAAATGATATAAAAAGAATAACATGTTTATTTTGAAAAGGCTCTGAAACAATCTAAAATAATAAAGGGTCTAAATTTGATGTGTATTTGAGAATGCTTGAAAATTATTCGTAATATGGAGATGAAAAAATGAATTATAATATAAATTAAAGCTTGAAATCCGTGCTTTTTGTGTTAAATCGGTGTTAATTATGAAAAAGTATCTGAAATAATTAAGAAGAAACCTCGAAAATTGAAAAAACTCAAAAAATCACTTAACTTGTATTTATGGAAATAAAGAAATGAGTTATGGCCCAAATTGAAACAGGAAATCTCCCCTTTAAAATAACGTAAAAAGGGTGATATGTTAATTATGAAAAAATATCTGTGTTGATCTAAAAATTAATGAGTCTAAATTTAGTGTTTATATGAGAATAATTAAAAATTGAAGGAATTCGATTTGGTAATATTTTTGGAGATACACTAAATATACAAGGTGAATCAATAGTACACGGACGGAAGATTGTGGCTATTCTATTGAAAGTAAGAGGTGATATGTTTATTACGAAAAAGTATCTGAAACTGTCTAAAATAATGACTTATTTGAAGTTATTAAGCTATTAAGTGTGCATTTATGGAGATGAAGTAATTATTAAAGCTCGAAATCTATACTTTAGAATGATGCATAATGTAAAGATTGATACGTTTTTTGAAAAAATGTTTGAAACAAATTTAAAATCGAAGAGTTTAAATTTGATGTGTATCAGTTGAGTCCTTGAAGATTGAAAAAAATCAAAAATCGCTATGTTCATATTTATGAAGATGAAGAAATGAATTATGTCATAACTTAAAGTTTGAAATGTGGCCTTTAAAATGATATAAAAAGAAAAACATGTTTATTTTGAAAAGGTTCTGAAACAATCTAAAATCATAAACGGTCTAAATTTGATGTGTATTTGAGAATCCTTAAAAATTATTCGTATTAAAATGTATCTGAAATAATTTAAAATGGGAGAATCTAAATTTGTGTATTTGAGAAACCTCGAAAATGAAGAAACTCAAAAAATTACTTAGCTCGTATTTATGGAAATAAAGAAGTGAGATATGGCCCAAATTGAAAAAGGAAATCTCCCCTTTAAAATAACGTAAAAAGGTTGATATGTTAATTATGAAAAAGTATCTGAAATAATTAAGAATCGGAGAATCTAAATTTGTGTATTTGAGAAACCTCGAAAATTGAAGAAACTCAAAAAATCACTTAACTTGTATTTATGGAAATAAAGAAATGAGATATGGCTCAAATTGAAACAGGAAATCTCCCCTTTAAAATAACCTAGAAAGGTTGATATGTTAATTATGAAAAAATATCTGTGTTGATCTAAAAGTTAATGAGTCTAAATTTAGTGTTTATATGAGAATAATTAAAAATTGAAGGAATTCGATTTGGTAATATTTTTGGAGATACACTAAATATACAAGGTGAGTCAATTGTACAGGGACGGAAGATTGTGGCTATTCTGTTGAAAGTGGTGATATGTTTATTACGAAAAAGTATCTGAAACTGTCTAAAATAATGACTTATTTGAAGTTATTAAGCTATTAAGTGTGCATTTATGGAGATGAAGTAATTATTAAAGCTCGAAATCTATACTTTAAAATGTTGTATAAAGTAAAGATTGATACGTTTTTTGAAAAGTGTTTGAAACAAATTTAAAATCGAAGAGTTTAAATTTGATGTGTATCTGTTGAATCCTTGAAAATTGAAGAAATTTAAAAATCGCTATGTTCATATTTATGAAGATGAAGAAATGAGTTATGCCATAACTTAAAGTTTGAAATGTGGCCTTTAAGATGATATAAAAAGAAAAACATGTTTATTTTGAAAAGGGTCTGAAACAATCTAAAATCATAAACGGTCTAAATTTGATGTGTATTTGAGAATGCTTGAAAATTATTCGTAATATGGAGATGAAAAAATGAATTATAATATAAATTACAGCTTGAAATCCGTGCTTTATGTGTTAAATCGGTGTTAATTATGAAAAAGTATCTGAAATAATTTAAAATTGGAGAATCTAAATTTGTGTATTTGAGAAACCTCGAAAACGAAGAAACTCTAAAAATCAATTAACTCGTATTTATGGAAATAAAGAAATGAGATATGGCTCAAATTGAAACAGAAAATCTCCCCTTTAAAATAACGTGAAAAGGTTGTTATGTTAATTATGAAAAAGTATCTGTTTGAGTTACTTTAATTTATGTTTTTCTGTTGATTTGAAGCAAGTACAATATGTTTGTTTAAAATCATTTATAATAAGTCAATCTGTATTATATCAATTAAATTTTCTGTGCTCTTATAAACGTAAGATGTTTTATAAGCTATCTTCCCAATTGGAAATTTTTGTTGGGGATAATTAAATAATAGCACACGATATTCCATCAGAAAGTGAAGACTCTGAACTTTCTGATGCCGATTGTGAAGATAAAGTCGGATTTATATTTAGCTGACATGTTGTGATGCGTTGTGTTGGTTGCTTTAACAATGATCCCAATATCCGTCAGAGGGGTAGAGTGGGAAGTGACGCATAAAGATAGATCAGACAAATTTCGACCTTTTTTATGACTCGTCAGATTTGCGTTTCTTCTTTCTGAATTGGAGTGAATTTCGTTAAACTGTTCCTGATGATGAAATCTTTCAGCATTGCTGTCAAGCTCTTTAACCAAGAAGTGAACCAGATCAGTCAAAATACTATTTACATATTTAGAGGATATTTCTTATATGTTGTCTTTTACATAAAAATTATAAAAGGTATGTGGAAAACAACATTGTATGTGATGAACATCGCATTTACATTATAAATAGGGTTGTCATTTTTTAAAAGTAACTGTATAAGAGATTTTTAAAAAATTTAGAAATAAACAAAAATAATAGATATATAGAAACTTCATGTAATATAAAAATATAGAAAATTAAAAAATTATACGAGTATATATATATATATGAGTTATGCATAGAAATAAGAAGAAATAATCTCGGCTGACATCGTAGACATCGGCCGCCCAAAAATTGAAAAGGTATTGTGGACGACTTTTTATTGGAAACCAACCCAACCCAACTAAACTCAATCCTGTAAACTACAAAACGCTACTTACAATAGTTAATTAGCACATGGAAAGACTCAAAGGTAGCTTTGCACTGAAAAGAACTTCAAGTAGGTTAAATTTTGTTTCAGTCTCCGAATGTTACCATTAATAAATTTATGGAAGTCTATTCTATTTAAACTTTATGGAAGAGTATCTCGAATTTCGAAGACGTCGGCTGCCCCAAATATTATTCGTGATTAAAAAGTAATTTCCTAGTGATTATACTTTGAATGAGAGACTGCCAAATTAAGCGCAGTATGAGCTATGACATCAATAGGCATATTGTATGATAAAGTCTGTCAACTTGTTAGTAGCAAGAATTTCTATACTCTGACACCTATATTTTATACAATAAAGTCTGCCAGCTTATTGGCAGCATCCGCTATAACATCCTGATGCCTGTATTTTGAATGGGAGGCTGCCAACTTGAGCACAATATGAGCTTTGACATCAATAGACACCTATTCAATCAACCAGAATCTGCGCAACTTGTTGGCAGTATCAGTTTCTACATTCTGACACCTTTATTTTGTATGATAAAATCCCCTAAGTTGTTGGCAACATGAGTTATGACATCTTAATCCCTATATTTTGTGTGAGAGATAGCATGTGCTACAATATCAATAGACACCTATTCAGCCAGCCAGTATTTGCCAACTTGTTGGCAGCACAAGTTATTATATTATTACTTGAGATTATTCCTCATTATATCATGAATATGACTAAGGATGAAATAGTCTCAGCTGACTTCAAAGACGTCGACTGTTTCAAGTATCATAAATAATATGTAGGGTGACCCTTTTCGAAATTGGCCGACTTTACTTCTTATATAAGAACAATTTAACTATTTTGTTTTAGTTCAAATATACAGAGTTGGGTTGGGTTGGGTTAAGTTGGGTAAGACATTTTCTTTAATGAAGGCGTCTACAATGAATAGTTCTTGAAATAGAGTATTTTACAAATTAATTTGGTAACCCTCTATATTTGAATTGAAGTAAAACTAGAACTAACACTAGACCTAGAAGTGGAAAGTTTTGGGTTTAGCCGTGCGTCTTCAGACGCACGGCTAAACCCTAATCTTTCCATTTCTAGGTCTAGTGTTAGTTCTAGTTTTATATCATTAGATTTAGAGCTAGAAACATTCGGGTTTAGCCGTAATCTCTCAAGATGGTTAAACCAGGATGATTCCAGTTCTACGTCTAGTGTTAGGGACCAAATATCTTAGGAAGCACTGACGACACAACACGACAGAATATAAATCCGGATTAAATATTCGCCATAATATCATCTTAGGAGCTAGGTTATACAAAAAAGACTACATATCGGTTCGAGTATAATCGTTCTTCCTTACCCTTTCAATAGAATAAAGAAGGGAATGGCCTCAGCTATATCTAACGTCACTTCTGACAACATTAGACATTGGCCTTTACACACGGAAAACCGCAAATGATGTAAAAACCAGAATTTATGAAAAATCTCTGGCTATGTGTGAAAAATGTAGAATGCACCATCGTTTATTACCTCTTATAATACACAATTCTTTTTTCTTGTAAAATCTAATACATAGTGCAATAGAGTGTTAATGATTTTGTGAAAATTTTCGAAAAACCATGTAGTGACTTAAAATTCATTACCAGTATTGTTATTAAATATTGAAGATTGCAATTTGGCATACAAATAAGCAAAGCTTGAACTTTTCAAACTAATACAATTGGATAATATTATGCAGGCTGGTTATCAGAACCAGTTTATGCAACATTTATTATTTTAAAAGGACCACCCTGTATTTTTCCAATGCCTCAGAATGCTGAAAATAATTTTCATCGATGCAGCTTTGATGGTAATGTACGATGAATATTATTTTTTTATTTTCAACAATGACTCACCCTGTATACAGAGCACTCCGGTTAATTGGGACACTTTGGGCCTCATGTATCTTGTCCCAGTTAAACGATTGTTCCAAATATTCCATTGTAAAAGTACTCATCAACGGAATTCAAAAAAAATTGTCATGGCTAAAATAATGGAGATAATGAGACCGAATTGTTGGACCTAATAAGCGGATATAAAACGTTTCGGTTAATTTTTGTCCCGATTATGTGTATTAAGCGAGCCAATTAACCAAAGTGCACCATAAAATAAATTAAGCTTCAAATTTAATTATTATTAATAATAAATTGATGATGTGAAAGGTAGGTCAGCACTTATTATGGCATCTAAACCGTCACGAGTTTTGTTGACATCCAAACTACCCTCCATTAACTTTACATCAAAGACTCCGTAAAAAGACAGCAAATATTAATAGTCGTTCACCGGGTACCGACGACATCATTAACTTTTAAACCCCCATAACTTTTATTCCGTTTGACATTACCCGGTAAGGTTCCACATTTATACCATTCTGTTTGAAAGAATGTCTACGCAGAACATGTTTACATTTATTAGTCATGTTAGTCTTGTGATTTATTTCGCGATGATTATATTTATTTAAGGAAAGTTATGTAAGTACTTAAGTACACAATTCCATATTAACCAATTTCGATGAGTTAACGAGATCGATATAAATATATATCTATAAGAAAGTAGGTTCCCTTTGCGAATTGACGTTGCTTTGAATATTAACATTTTAATTAAAAAATCGATGAGGGGTCGCCCGAGTGGGTCTATCGAGGGCGTAATTCTATGCGCCTGTAAATCACTGTGTCGATTTAAATAATTGCACGGCAATTTTGTTGTAAATTGCTAAAATGATGGTCGTTTGCGAAGAAGGCCTTTTGTAGCACCGCCGCGGTACACGAAAATGAAAAAAAAATGTAATGAAAATGAAAATGAAAAGAAACGCGCCCTCGTTTTTAAAATAGTTTATCGTCGGCGGTTTCGCAAATTCCAGGATCGACGGGGAATATGGCGCGGGATAACTTCGAAGCCCGATGTCAATAAATTGCCATTCCATTTCCTATGCCCGAAGTTCGATCCGTGTTACACATCGTTTCCGCTTCCTTTCTACCCGAAATTAGCTCTATAATTCAAACTAGAGCGCAGGAGCGGTGCCGTCATCCGATAGATAGAACGGGAATTCGATTTCTCCACCAGAAATAAGCGGTTTCAGTCGAAAGTGGGGTTAATACCCTCTTTTTATTGTTTTGTCTCGATAATGTTAACCAAAATTATATTAATATTAAAATTTTATTACTAATTTTCAAATTTCTCTCACAATCAGCATAAATAATACGTCGGATATGTTCAAATCACTAAATTACAGCAGTAACTATATAAAAGTTAACTAATTATTCCCATTTTTAGTTAAAAATTGAATTTGAAATTTTGAAACATTCAGGCTAAGTTTTCTAGAAGTTTTTATTACTTCGCCTTTTTTTTTAATTGTAAAGACCTTTTTGTGGAAACGCAGTGTTGGAATAAATAGGTTATTAATAGAGGTTTGTCTCTTTTACACAGAACGTTGATATTCCTTATTCAAAGAACCGCAAAGGGTTGTATCAAATTATCTTTTATCCGCTATGTTTTCCGTGGAAAAATAAAATTGTTTCAATTAATATTAATATACTCACTCGCAATAATAATTATATACGCGTAAATGTATATGCATTAACTCTTCTACCCAAGCTCTTTATTAAGTGAATGATGGGGTATCTCGTTCCATGCAACCTCTAGATGGTGTTAAAGTTCATCCAGATTTCTAGGAGGTATGGGTACTTGTGTTAATCGTCGACCCATCACATCCCATATAAGTTCTTTCGATGACAAGTCTGATGACTTCTTCTTGTAACCATACTAGTAGGACCCCATAGTGGAGGTACAAACAATGGTTTCAGAACGTCTTTAAACGAACTCCAAATTCCGTCTTTCCCCTCGATCCCACACCCTTCTACAAGCATCATTCACCTATAAACAAAACCTTAATTTATTACTGAAGATGATATCATTCCTTTGATGAACCCACCCTTGTCGTTATTGACGCTATGCAAGTCTGGCTGCTTTACGGGGAGGTGTTAATGGAAACTGAAGATAAGAATGATATGAATGAAGCCCAAAAGAAGAAATTTTTTGTAGACATTATTGTCGATTCAAAGCTCTTGTCCAATCCACAGAAATCGACCTTGATGTATGAAATCTATCCCTGATATCCATCCGCCTAAGGAATTTCCAGCAATCAGTAAGCAGTTTCCAGCAGGACGACGCCTCCTCATTCACTTATAAACAAAACTTTGATTCACTACTGAAGGTGAATCAAGGGTATTATCATTACTCAGCCTTACTGTTGAAATTTTGCACAATTTTTCTATAAACAGACCTTGTTCTCTAAAATCGATTCTTGCTAATCATCCGCCTAGGAGTCGGTCTTCACTTGCAGCACGATTGTGTCTCTGAATACCTTCTTTGTATTATAAAGATCATATCTGAGTTAAGTGTGCCATAAATAAATAGATAGATGAAGAGGACAACCAAAGATAGCTATTAACAACCCGTTTTTGTCTTTTCGAATTCGTTGGCATGCCTTTTTGTCTTCGAAATGTAACAACAAACTTATTTTTGTGTATTTACATGATATCCTAGTAATAAGTCGAATTGAAGAAGAACATATACACCATTTAAAATGATGTCACAACCTAACCTGTAAATTATTTCACAGGTTAAGTTCTTATAATATATAATAATAATCTTTATTGGTGTTAAGACCTGGCGGTTTACACAAGTCATAAAATACAATATTACAAGAAAAATATATATACACTCATAAAATAAAAAAAAAAAAAACAAAAAAAATACAAAAAAAGAAAAATATATATATAGTAGTAACAAAGACAATCAAGACTAAGCCAAGCATACACGAGCAGCCGTGGTCGTCAGGACGGGAGTGCTCGACATAAAGTCCTCAAATTCATAAAAGGCCTTATCTATTAGGTAATTTTTGATCACCGATGAGAATTGGTTAAAAGGAAGATAACGAATTCTAGGGGGTATCACATTGAAAAACTTAATACTGTGGTAATTGACTGAAAAACGAGATCTCGAAAGACGTATATAATTTGGTTGAATATCAGCCTCGTTACGAGTTTTATAAGGATGTGCTCGCCTTTTCACGGCAACGTCTCTATTTTTATAACGAAATTTAAGGGACTCAAATATAAAAAGACTAGGTAATTTTAGGATTCTCAGTTCACTAAAGGCCCGACGACAGTCATCCCTGTAGGCAAGTCCCGCCATAATTCTAATTGCTCTCCTCTGTATTGCGAACAAAGATTTAGAGGCAGAAGCATGACCCCAGACTAACAACCCATACGACAACTGGGACTGAAAAAAGGAAAAGTAGCAAATCTTCAAAACTTCCAGCGAAACAATACCAGCTAGGCGACGAAGCAAATAACCCACCGAACTAAGGCGGTTCGCAAGAAAATTACAGTGGGAATGCCAGGTAAGTTCCGGGTCAACAATTAACCCGAGGAACTTATTCGATGAACAAGCCTCATCAACAGCTCGCAAAGTAAAAGTCATATTCACAGTCTTAGACCGATTCAAAGCCAACTGGTTAATTCGAAACCAATCCTCCGCTAAAGATATGAGCTGTGATTGTTGCAGCAATGCGGAATCTCGCGTAGGTGCAACCGTCATCAATGTTGTGTCGTCCGCGTAGAGCAACAACATGCCGTCACTAAAGGGATTCGGTAGGTCATTTATGTAAATTAGAAAAAGGAGGGGTCCAAGAATTGACCCTTGTGGAACTCCGCAAGTAAGTTTACCCGGTTCAGATAGATTATCTCCAACTTTAACAGACTGAGACCTGTCCTTGAGGTATGAGGAAAGAGGTCTACAACTTAGCGGTGAGATATTGTACGCATAGAGTTTGCGAACCAGTAACGTATGCGAAACACAATCAAAAGCCTTTGTTAGGTCGACAAAAGTCGTTTCGCAAAAATGAGAAGCCTCAAAACAACCCACAACACAATCCAAGAAACGAAGAAAAGCCGTAGTGGTCGATTGACTCTCGTTAAACAATTTGTTGTCTTCAAAATATTTTTGCAACTGGCTTTTCAATAGGACCTCGAAAATTTTAGATATTACTGGTAATATGCTAATAGGTCTGTAATTTCCAGGATCCTTCTCATCACCCTTTTTAAAAATTGGTAGCACCAATGCTGACTTTAAAACATTGGGAAAAGTACCCTCCTCGAGACAGCAATTAAAAAGTTTAGTCAATGGCCCAACAAGAACATTGACAGCCTTCTTAATCATCGCGATATTAAGATCGCAACAGTCTAGGCATTTTGTGTTTTTTAAGCCATCGATAGAACTCCGTACTTCAGTTTGAGACACCTTCTTAAAAGAAAATTGTATAGGCGAAGGAGGGCTGTTTACATAAAGGAGTGGGTCAACTGAGTCCCCACCAGGTATTACATCGTTCAAAACAGATAAAGGGGCGTTTAAAAAATAAGTGTTAAAAGAATCGGGCGTTATGCCACCCGTCGGTAATCCAGTTTTTTTGTTGTTGGATCTATTCGAATTGATGACGTCCCAAATAGCACGTGGACTATTTTTGTGAGACATAATAAATTTATTATTCGCTTCTAGTTTCGCAGATTTTAATTCTTTATGGTAAAGGCGGCTATAACTATTGCGCGAAGATCGCAACTTCGGACAACGAGTACACTGATAAATATTATTCATCTCTTGCAATTTATTGCGCATATGACAGACTTATTTGCAAGCAGGTCGTTACAGCCACCAATAATAATTAAAAAATCCTGCTTATTAAACTCACGACATAGGTTTTCGGAATCCTCCAGTACATTTTCCAAAGTCGCGTTAGGTTTACATATCGTTAGCACATCAAATGTTGGAAGATGATTTCCCAAAATATTTCCTGAGAACCGTCCATGGCTATCGCTTAAAACCAATGCTTTTGGTTTCCTGGTAGTTGATTGGTCTTGCTTACGCTGTGCACCGGGCGCAAGAGAAACTGCACGACTCCGATTTGTGTTACTGGTAACATCTTGTTTTTGTGTTAGGCGTTTACCATTAGCAGTTAATTTTGGTTTAATTACAGGTTGTGGAGGTGCTGTATACTTAGAATTAAGAGGAACTTTTTTAACATCAAATTTTTGTGTTGGGTGTTTATCATTAGCTGTTAATTTTGGTATAGTTATGGATTGTGGAGGTGCTTTAAATTTGGAGTTGAAAGGAACCTTTTTCTTCCTTAAGCACTTGGTGAGACGAATTGAGAGGGCGCGCACTGTTTTTTCCAACTTTTCAATTTTATTAAGAAGTCGAAAAACAGGATTAGTACTTTTTTTGTTACGAAGACGATCGGCAGTTGGTAATGTATCCAATGAAATGTTCTTCTCAATAATTGTTGCTGTACTAACGAAACTATCGTTTAATGACTCGATGCTATCGTTTAATACAGATGTATTTTTTGCATTTAATAATTCGTTTATTCTGCACTTTAGATCATTTTTATCACCCGATTCGTCTTCCCCCAGTTTACGTAAAATATTGCGAAGCTCAACAAACTTTAGATTGTCTACATTTAAATTTGAGTAATCCATGGTTTTAGAACACTATTTAATGTTTATATTATTATTATTTTACTTCTATTATTTTATTTTAAGATCTTATAATAAAAGTATCGTGAACGAAAAAACGGTCCCCAACCACGTTTATCGAACCCGAACGTCTGACAGAATTAAGAAAATATCAATTTACTCACAAAATAGTTGGTTTATACACAAGCAAAGGTAGTCATCAAATTCAATGACGATCACCCTTTCACAGAAAATCACTGATTTCTATTTAACACCAAAACACACTTGAAAAACTCAAACAAATCACAGAGGAAATCTCGTGTGTCGTCGTCTTCAGGAACAACTTTTTATCAAATCTTTCTTTTTATTGAGGCCAGAAAATCCATTTTCGATGTTAAATCATTAGATTTTCTTACTCAGCTTATTTCAGCTGATTGTATTTAATTGTCTTAATCAAAAATTACGCAGTACACAAGTTTTTGAGAATGTTAGACTTTTACCATAGATTCTTACCAAATATTTTTGATCCTTATACACACCTCAATTCTCTTCAGTATCAAAAAGAAATCATAATTTCATCAACTTCTTCATCCGATGATAAGCTAAAATGAGAAGCCTCCGATGATGGCTCCTATGCCGAAACTAGTCAGGCAATAATAATAAAAACAAAAAACAAAACCAGTAGTATAATTTTAATTGAACTAATCTAATAATAAAATTTGATTAATTAATTAGATTATTTCATGTTTTTAATTAATTAATAACGATTTTACGTAAATATTTGAAATGAGAATATCAATTTTGACACATCTATTAATAAAATTGATTTTAAATTGTAAGTTATGGTTAATTTTTGCTTACATACCATATTCCGCTGAACCTTCTTTAAACTTTAACAAACTTCTCGGTACGTAACAAATACACATATCATCTTTTCATCTTCAAGATAATTGAATGTTATAGCAATTTCATGAATAACCATCTACTCTCCATCGTATTTGGGTGAATAACATCTCTTAATTACTTGGGCTTCTAGAGAATTCTTCATTTCTGCTTATCCATCTATAGATTATGATCCTTATCCAAGTCAATGATATGGGAAATTTCGACGAAGTGGAAAGAGTGTCTCCTATCATTTTGTATTCAGAAATCCATTAATTTCTGAAAAGAAAATAAGCACATTATTCACTATATCAAAGAAATAACACGTTACTTAAAAAAATTAATCCCATTCAACAAAATTATCGAAATGGGAATCAAATATCTCGGAGATGGATCGTTTGCAAACATTCATTTACCAGTGCAACTCTCTGAATCGGTACCCGTTTTCAATTTAGCACTCAACGCCTATTTTTGGTCAGCGTACAAAGTCGATATATGCCTTCCGATAAAACATGGGCTACGGGACGCGACGCGATGCGACGCGACGTTTCATTATAGGACGAATCCTGCTATACCTAACCCACTGAAACCGATAGATTAAGCATCAAAAAAGCAGAAAAGGGAACGGTTTCAATTTGGAAAATTGAAATGGAAAATTCGAAGCGGCGTGCGATACAAATGCACCTGCGAATGGGTTTCAATTATGATTCCGATGACGTGAATGTGCCGCTAACATGCGATGGCGTTTGCGGCAAGAGGGACTCCGGAAAACGGTTTTAACCCAAATCGCCGAAAGCAAAAACCTGGTTGGTTTAAATCGACACCACCAAGTTTGGCGAAGTCAGCATAGTTTTGTGTTTATTACTTTGTGTCCATCGATGTTGGAAATCGCAAAATCGGATTTCGTGACGATTACCATCAATAGTTATTTTTCAATTTTTAGTCAATCTCAAATATACCCCAATTTTAGATAGCTTGATTTATGACTTGATTCATTAATATCAATTCTTATAATTCTTTTTACAATTTAAGTCATAAATCTCCCTTTATCCCCATAAATAAAGGATTTATTTATTGAATTCTTTCATAGTTAAGCAATTTTGAAATAAATTCTAAATTTGATTTGTTTTATTTTAAGCTCCTTTTATCATCATGATAAATAAGGACATAGAGATTAATAATATCCCTAATTTGGAGCTGTTTGATATTCTGAAATTGATTTCGAAATTACCATGTCTTAATTCAAATCAAACCATAATCAATGTTTAAAATCGTTGTGTTCTTTGTCTCGAACGACACACAGTCGACCTACTTTTCTTTTGAAACGTAATTTGAAATTTTAATTTTAAACGTAGACAAGTTATGAATTTTATATTACCAACGTCTGCGCGGAAAAATAAAGAAAGAAATCCACGTATAGTCGGCGAATTAAGTTTCTGTTCGGTGGCACTCCCTCGAGTCTCATTCGTCCAACTCCAACAGGCGATCATTAATGTTAGTTGAACGGTCCCAGCGAGCGTTACATAATCGTTACACAATGTCGCCGCTATCCACTTCACTCTGAAAAGGGGGTCTCGGATGAAACCAGCGCCGGATTCCTACAGGTCGTATTATAGGAGTAATCCTCGACGATTTCGTTCCTTGTCCCATTAAGACCGTTATTAAATGTGAACTTGCAAAGGTCAAATTGAAAAAAAATTCAATACTCATTCAAAAACCAAACAATTCAACGAAAAATCATTATTAACTTATGCGCCGAGAGAGGTCAACGTAATGAGAAATCAATAAATCCATACGAGAGCTGTCGCTCTTTACCTCTTGACCACTGCCATCATTAGTTTCTAGCCCTCAAATGACCAATCCGACCTCCAATCACATAAAGGTCATAAAGATCGTAAATGAAAAACGTAATGATCTCGTAGATAATAAAAAAATGTGGGCGGGGTAAAGATTAATTCAATAAAAGACCTTCTCGAAAGCAAAATGCAAGAAATGAATATAATTGATATGGGGGCGACACGCAACCAACCCTATTTCAATCTTTTGGGGTGGCACGGGCGTTTTTATATTATCTTAGCTGTCCAAATAAAAAATTTATACAAATTCCTCGCGGTTGCGTGCCGAGGGATGTCAGCGTCTCGGTCGTTAGTTACGTCGTATTTTCTTTCAACGAAATGCACGATTTTACATTTTACATTGTCCTAACTTGGTGCATGCCGCGGATCGTTAAAAATATAATTATAACCGCCCGCAATATTCTCATAATATATATCATGAAATATTAATTAATACAAATTTAGATAAAGTACATTTAAAAGTAGATATCGTTAAATGTTCTTCAGTGCGAAGTTTTACCCAAATCAGTGAGTTTGATAGGGACCGAATTATTTGTATGAAAGAGGTGGGTCAATATACTGCTGTGGTTATCAGAAACCACAGAAAGGTTTTTGTCGATTGAACACATCTGGGATATGATGGGTCTGCGACTAATAATAAGACAAGTAACTAATTATTTTGAAAGTATTGTTCTTGCAGTTTGAGGCATAATTGCGCAAGACGAATCCAATTCAACAATAATTTTAGAAATCGTTGGATGTAAAGTATATACTTCGTAGCTATTGATGTGATCTCGTATTTGGATCATATTGGAATACTCACAAAAAATATCTAATGGACTAAGATTTGGACTCCATGATGACCGTGTAAAAAATTTACCCCAACCAATACAATTTTGCAGAAAAGTGTAATTGAGAAAATCTGGTACTAAAATGTGTATAAACTACATATTATGTCGTATAAGTAATGGATTACATTCCAACAGATTTGGCAAATTTTCTTGCAAAAACTATAAAAAAGTATTCCCATTAAGTCTTGCTCATAATTCAAAAAGTTCTATTATAGTATTGTCTCCAATTTCCGTCCATAAATTTGCTCTAAATCGATGTTGAAAAGAACTTTAACGAAAAGAGTGTAAGTTTACGTCTCACCATACATGAAAATTGTAAAAATATAGAACACTATTTATAGGTATTAACAATATATATAGGTACTAACATAGGTACTTTTTGCAAAATCTGTGCCTCTGTTGCCGTGATTTAGTAACCATTCACAAAATTGCAGCCACCTTTTGCAAATACTAAAAGTATATGCTAAGTGTTGAAAAGAAGCTGAGTTAGACAAAGACTCAAACGACGAATGACGGCTCTCAAAAAAACGATTTGAAAAAGTTCAAAATATTTGCTGTACTTTAAATTTTCGCTTTTACAATTTACAAGTAAAATACGTACTCTATTTTGAATTTTTTCAAATCAAACAAAAATATCTAGTATCTATGGTTCGTATGCAATCAAAATGTCTTGAGCGACAAATGTTTAGAGTTGTATTACCAGTATCTAGTGTTTATTTGGGAGTTTTGACGTGCTGACCTGAAAATTTTAAATTTTGCCAAGACTATTAGACACTTTGAAAGAAAAATCAAATGTTATTAATAGTTTATTGCCTTTTACAATAAAAATGTCTTTTGTCAGCAGTTTTACAAGTTGTATCAGTTTCTGGAAGCAATAGAAAGTATTCTGGAAGCAATATCAAGTATTCTCGAATTATTTCAAGTCTTCTAGAAGCAATATCAAGATTTTTGGATATATTTCAAATCATCCGGAGGCAATATCAAGTCTTTTGAAAGTATTTAAGTCTTCTAGAAGCAATATTAAGACTTCTGGGTGTATTTCAAATCATCCGGAGGCAATATCAAATCTTTTAGAAGCATTTAAGTCTTCTAGAAGCAATATCAAGTCTTCTGGAGGCACTTTAAATCTTCTAGAAGCAGTATCAAGTCTTCCGCAAACATTGCAAGTCTGGATGCGTTTCACGTCTCCTATTAGCAATATCAAGTCTTCCAGGAGCAATATCAAGGCTTCTGAACCAGTTCAAGTCTTCTAGAAACAATATAAAGACTTCTGTATGCATTTGAATTTTTCCAGAGGCAATGGCAAGTTTTTTGGAAGCCATGTTAAGTATTCCGGAAGCAATATGAAGTCTATTGGAAGCTTTTGAAATCTCCTAGCAGCAGTATCAAGTCTTCTAGAAGCATTTCTAATTCCTTGATGGTAAGATTAAGACTTCTGACAGTATTGCAAATCTTCTAAAAGTATTTCAAAACTTCTAGAATTAATATCAAGTCTTCTAAAAGCATTACAAGTCTTTTGCAAACATTACAAATCTTCTAGATGCATTTTAGGTCTTCTAAAAGCAGTATCAAGTCTTCTAGAAGTATTTCAATTCCTCTAGGAGAAATATCAAATCGTCTAAAAGCAGTATTAAGTCTTCTAGAAACAGAATTAAATCTTCTGGATGCATTTCAAATCTTGCAAAGGCAATGGCAAGTTTTCTGAAAGCCATGTCAAGTATTCTGGAAGCTTTTGAAATCTTCTAAAAGCAGTATCAAGTCATCTGGAAGCTTTTTGAATTCTGTGGAAGCAAGATTAAGTCTTCTATCAAATCTTCTAGAAGTATTTCTAGTCCTCTAGGGGAAATATCAAGTCGTCTAGAAGCAGTATATACCAGAGACGGTATTAAATCTTCTAGATTTAAAGAGATATTTCAAATCTTCCAGAAGCAATATCATGTTTTCTGAAAGCCTGTTAAATCTTCAAGAAGTAATGTCAAGTCTTTTGGAAGCAAAATTAAGTCTACTAGAAGCATTTCAAGTCCTCTAGAAGCAATATCAAGTCTTTTGACAGTATTGCAAGTCTTCTCGAAATATTTTAAGATTTCTAGAAGCAATTTTAACTCTTCTATAAGCAATATCAAGTCTTCTAGAAACAGTATTAAGTTTTCCAGGGGCATTGTGAAGTCTTCTGAAGCATTTCAAGTCTTCTGCAAGCATTGTGGATACATTTCACGTCTTCTGGAAACAATATCAAGACTTCTGTATGCATTTGAAATTTTCCAGAGGCAATGGTAAGTTTTCTGAAAGCAATATCAAGAGAAGAAGAAGGAGACTTCAAATGCTTCCAGAAGTCTCCTATCAACATTTCTAATTCTTTGGGAACAAGATCCTGTGATGGCGTTTCCTGATTTATTCTTGTTCACCTATGGTTAATTTGCAATGGAAATGCCTTTTGTCAGCAGTGCTTACATTTTGTATCCTAGCAGTATTTGGTATTTTGATTTCTTGCCTTTTGCAATGAGAAAACGTAAAACTGCTGAGAATTCTGCTGCCAGCAGTTTTACAACCGGTATCGAGTCTTTTGGAATTTCTTTGAAAGTCTTTTGATTTCTTTTGGAAATCATTTCAAGTCTTCTAGATGCAGTATCAAAGTCTTTTAGCTGCTATATAAAATCCTTTGGAAGAAGTTCAATCCTCCTGGAAGTATGTCAAGTTATCCGAAAGCATTTCAAGTATTTTAAAAGCAGTATCAAGTTTTCCCGAGGCAATATCGAATCTTCTGGAAGCAGTTCAAATCTTTTCGAAGCAACGGAACGTCTTCTGAATGCATTTTAAGGCTTCTGGAAGCTGTATCAAGTCTTGTAGAAGTATTTCAAGTCTTTTAGCAGCAATATCAATTCTTCTGAAAGTATTGCAAGACGTCTGGAAGTATTCCAACTCCTCTGGAAGAAATATCAGATCATCTGAAAGCATTTCAAATCTCCTAGAAGCAGTATCAAGGCCTTTGAAAGCATTATTAATTTTCTAGAAGCAAGATCAACTCTTCTGAAAGTATTGCAAGTCTTCTGGAAGCAATATTAAGTCTTCTAGCGTCAGTATTAAGTATTCCAGGGGCTCTATTAAGTATTCTGGAAGCAGTTATAATTTGCTGCAAGCATTGCAAGTCTTCTGGATGCATTTCAAGTGTTCTAGAAGCAATATGAGGTCTACTGAAAGCATTTCAAGTGTTCTGCAAGCATTGCAAGTTTTCTAGAAGCAGTATTAAGTCTTCTGAAAGCATTTCAAGTCTTCTAGAAACAATATCAAGTCTTCTAGAAGCGGTATTAAGTTTTCCAGGGGCAGTATAACGTCTTCTAGAAGCAGTTCTAACCGTTTCCAAGCATTGTAAGTCTTCACTATGCGTTTCAAGTCTTCTAGTAGCGGTATCAAGTCTTCTGGAAGCATTTCAAGTCTTCTAGTAACAACACCAAGTCTTCTGAAAGTATTGAATGTCTCAATTGTTGGTCAAATTTTTTACCATCAATTAGAGAGATAAGTTTATCATGTGTTGTTATATACATCAATAGATTTCATTTTTATGGTTATCACACAATGAATCTGGAGCCTCTCATTGCCAAATTCTAGAAGCAGTTCAAGTCTTTTGCAATTATTGCAAATTTTCTACATGCATTCTACGTCTTCTTGAAGTAATACAAGGTCTTGTAGAAGCAGTACCAAGGCTTCTGGAAGCAGGTCCAGTTTTTTGGAAGCATTTCAAGTCTTTTGGAAGCAGTATCAACTCATTTAAAAGCAGTATCAAGTTTTCTGGAAGCAATCCAAGTCTTCTCGAAGCAGTATCAATTCTCAATTCAAAATACGTGCTGTTCAAAAAAACATTCATAGCAAATGTTGGAACTCAATTGAGAAGAAAAAGCTCAATATAATTATGAATTGTCTCAATGTAATTATGCAATATTAATTATGCATTGTCTAAGTAACTCCAAAATATTTGCAATTTGAGTTTGATGTATTATCAATGTATTGCCGCATATGACAGAAATCAGCCATTAATTTAGCTTTAACGTTTTATATGTTCGTAATTATTAAGTTACTGTCTAAAACATTCTAAAAAAATAACTTCAATTTGATGCCTAGTACCCACCCTTTCAATCTGCTCTGTATGTTATAAATCAGCCTGTATGTCGCTCACTGGCTAGAAAATTAACACAATACAAAAGTACTTTCCTATGGCTTTTTACCGGTAATTACTGCAAGTACTAAAGTGGCATTGTTTGTGTAAAAAGAATGTACTTTTTCGCGTATATTAATGCAAAAATCTTAAAATTGGTAGATTTTGAGTTATGGCTGTGTTTTAGCAAATGAGACATCATAAAATATTAATTAACATAAATTGAGATAAACTAAATTTAAATGGTTTTATGGTTTAAAAAAAGAAGAAAAAGTGAAAGTTAAAATTAAAGAGTTTGTTTACAAGATGTTTTGCTAATTAAAATAATAAAGACGATAAGTAAAGAGAACGGAAGAGGTTGTTTCTTTCCTGGATAATTTAAAATGGTTAACGATTTCTTAGAAAGAATAACACGAGGCTATTGCATCTTGAAGGAAACGAACAAGAAGCTGGAACATTCTCATATAAATTGATAACGATTACGACGTGGCGTGCTTAAGAAATTGCTCCTGTACGGTTAAACGACGGGATTACGTAGTAGGTTTATAAGAAAAAAAGGCTCTTGGTTAGCTCTTGGGTTGGACCCGAAGAAGTGGAGGGGAAAAAAGTTGGTGTCCCTTTCACCGCTTCCCGCTTCACTCCTGACATTGATTATATTAATGACCGTCGCTCCGTTTTTATAATTAAAAATTTCCCCTGCCGTGGCGTTGGTAATTAAGAGTTTTTCCGGGGAAGAGCATGAAAGAAGGAGGGAGAGGGGGCAAAATTTATTTCGGAAAATAAAATGTGAAAATTAAATTCCTTTCTGGTGTGTTCGCGAACGGCGTGCGACAGTTAACCGTCCGCGTAATTGAATGTAAATATCGCAGGATTAAAGCCGGTAAGGTATCTGCCGCAGTTATTTTGATTAAACTATGCTGATGGAATACTGCGTTGTCACGCTCGGCATTTCTGATTATCATCAAATACCAGTAATCGACTGCGCGGTTAATTAATGTTACTACTCCCCATTCAAGTTATTTGTTTTCAATTTGACTGGTCACGGTATAATTCAGAACTAATCTTACTAAAGCTTAATTTAACGGAAAATTTTCTACCAACCAGCTCTTTCCTTTGGCGCGCTTATGCAAATAACGGTGTTTGTCTTGGGATAAGCCGGTGCACTGGTTAGACCAAAACCCTCCTTTCCTTTACGTTCTGTTATTTTTTGGCAACGTTTACCAAAGCGAAAAGCACACAATATTCGAGAGTCTTCGCGTACTATATGCATTGTGTGTTTTCCGGGAGTTGATTTTATTTCACGGTTTAATATGCGAGGGGCTCTCTACGTTTTCATATTTTCTCGAGCTGCCCAAAGATATAAGAGGACCCTCGGCCATGAGGGAAATTTCCTTTTCAAACCCTCAGGGTGAAATTCATGTATTCTTACTCGTATAAGGAATCTTAAATGTTGACACATCGTAAAGGTAATGCATAATAAGATTATTTTTTTTCGATTCTTTTTCATTTCAATGGAAAAAAAGAACTTGGGGGAAAATTCGTTAACAAGAATTTACAATGGTCTGGACAACGAGCCGAAAAGGCTTACGATCGTCAAAGTTAGCCAAAGCCCCTTCTAAGTAACAACTCACTGGGCATTCTTTAATTAAATTCCTGCGGAAGGCAACGGCCGGGAGCGCAGTTTGTTTACGAGAACGAACGAACTCCGGCAGGAATGTCGAAACTTTTCATTCCGGACGTTCTATCGCCCTACTAACGAACAAAACACGGCCCATTACCGGCCTAGCAAAGACGAGTTCTACTCAGAACCGACTTCTTGTCTTTTTCTTGTCAAGGAGTACGATTTCTTTGTAATCCCCCTTTCTTTTCTTTTTTTTAACAGCGAGAGCGCTTTAGTCAAGAGAATATTATTAATTCACCCCGTTGAGGTCGTCGTTATAATTGGAAAAAAAGGGGATGTTGAAAATGTAGGCGATCGTATGCGGGCGAGAGTTTAATGATATTCCGATTGATTCCCCGGCCTCTCGTGTTTTACCGATCGCGTTTCCGGCCCGTTTTTAGCACCGACCCTTTTCGTCCCATAAAAGCCTCATCAAACCCGAAACAGCAACGAACCTAATTATTTTAGTATATTTCATGAATATTTTTGTGCAAAATCAAAGTGGACACCGACAACCTGTCGTTGTAAGTCATATTTGCGCACTGATAAGTCTGAAGAGTCAACAAAACACATTAGGGCGATATTAATCCGGGTGCAGGGTTGTGCATACACCCCAAATTACAGAGATAAATAATGTTTCAACTAGTTGCGGTCCCGCTAAACGTTCGCCCTGCAAATAAACACACGCGGCGGTCCGAGATAATTTCAATTTCGGGTCGCCGACGGTGGCACCCCACTGCGGGCTACGTTCGAACCAACCGGAAGTTCACTAAAGATAAGGGCGTTTCATATTAATCTATTATTGCTAATGTTTCAGTCAATAACAGTTTTGTCATTATGACTAGGTTAACATAAATTTAGAGACAAAAAATATTGATGTAATCCTTAAAGATAACTCAAAAAAAAACAAAAAAATTGAATGTTGTAATGATATCAGAAGGACTTAAAAGAAAATTTGGTGCGCCATAAATAATTAATTAATTTCTGTGAACTTGGTTGGGTTCGAAATGGTTCAATATCAAATAGACCAAAGTTATGATTTATTTGAGAATCAAAAAGTTGACTTAAAGCTGAAGCCTGTGCTTTAAAATGATATATAAGAATTGATGTGTTGATATAAAGAAGGATCTGAAATAGTCTAAAATGAAATAAATAAATGAAGGTTATGGAGAACTTCTTTCTTGCTAATTAATAAATTTTATTTACTCAAAGAACCGGTTTTCGGCCATAATTAGGCCATCATCAGTTTGAACAGTCAAATATTCAAAGAATTATAAACCGTGACAAATATATTTTGCAAAGATCATTAAATAATTAACAGTATGATATCTTATATACTTAAAAACGATCAAACACAAAAATAACTATTAGGTAAAAATATTATTAGGCAACATGTTATTACAAATTATTTTTACCTAATAGTTATTTTTGTGTTTGATCGTTTTTAAGTATATAAGATATCATACTGTTAGCTATTCAATGATCTTTGCAAGTTATGTTTGTCATGGTTCGTAGTTCTTTTAATATTTGACTATTCAAACTGATGATGGCCTAATTATGGCCAAAAACCGGTTCTTTGAGCAAATAAAATTAATTAATTAGCGAGAAAGAAGTTTTCCATAACCTTCATTTATTTATTAATTAAATTCCTTGCAATATGGATACACAATATTATTAAAATGAAATAGCCCAAAATTAGGATTTCAAAATCAGCTTTGGGAATGATTAAAAATTGAAGAATTGCAAAAAAATGCTGCAACTTTATTTATGGAGATTAAGGAATGATTTATAACTTAAATTGAAGCTTTAACTCTGTGCTTTAAAATGATATATAAGAATTGATGTGTTGATGTAAAGAAGGATCTGAAATAGTCTAAAATGAAATGGTTCGAAATTTTGATTTCAAAATAAAATTTGGAAATGATTAAAAATTGAAAAATTTCAAAGAAATGTTACGACTTTATTTATGGAGATTAAGAAACGATTTATAACTTAAATTGGAGCTTGAAATCTGCATTTTAAAATGATATACAAAAATGGTATATTGACTATGAAAAAGTATCCATAATGGCCGAAAATCAAATAGTCTAGAATTAAGGTTTATTCGAAAATGATTAAGAATTGAAGAATTTCAAAAAATTTTTATGATCTTATTTATGGAGATTAAGGAATGCTTTATAACATAAATTGAAGCTTGAAATCTGAGCTTTAAAATGATATATAAGAATTGATGTGTTGATATAAAGAAGGATCTGAAATAGTCTAAAATGAAATGGTCCGAAATTTTGATTTCAAAATAAAATTTGGAAATGATTAAAAATTGAAAAATTTCAAAGAAATGTTACGACTTTATTTATGGAGATTAAGAAACGATTTATAACTTAAATTGGAGCTTGAAATCTGCAATTTAAAATGATATACAAAAATGATATATTGACTATGAAAAAGTATCCATAATGGCCGAAAATCAAATAGTCTAGAATTAAGGTTTATTCGAAAATGATTAAGAATTGAAGAATTTCAAAAAATCTTTATGATCTTATTCATGGAGATTAAGGAATGCTTTATAACATAAATTCAAGCTTGAAATCTGAGCTTTAAAATGATATATAAGAATTGATGTGTTGATATAAAGAAGGATCAGAAATAGTCTAAAATGCAATGGCCCGAAATTTTGATTTCAAAATAAAATTTGGATATGATTAAAAATTGAAAAATTTCAAAGAAATGTTACGACTTTATTTATGGAGATTAAGAAGCGATTTATAACTTAAATTGGAGCTTGAAATCTGCATTTTAAAATGATATACAAAAATGATATATTGACTATGAAAAAGTATCCATAATGACCGAAAATCAAATAGTCTAGAATTAAGGTTTATTCGAAAATGATTAAGAATTGAAGAATTTCAAAAAATCTTTATGATCTTATTTATGGAGATTAAGGAATGTTTTATAACATAAATTGAAGCTTGAAATCTGAGCTTTAAAATGATATATAAGAATTGATGTGTTGATATAAAGAAGGATCAGAAATAGTCTAAAATGCAATGGTCCGAAATTTTGATTTCAAAATAAAATTTGGAAATGATTAAAAATTGAAGAATTTCAAAGAAATGTTACGACTTTATTTATGGAGATTAAGAAGCGATTTATAACTTAAATTGGAGCTTGAAATCTGCATTTTAAAATGATATACAAAAATGATATATTGACTATGAAAAAGTATCCATAATGACCGAAAATCAAATAGTCTAGAATTAAGGTTTATTCGAAAATGATTAAGAATTGAAGAATTTCAAAAAATCTTTATGATCTTATTTATGGAGATTAAGGAATGTTTTATAACATAAATTGAAGCTTGAAATCTGAGCTTTAAAATGATATATAAGAATTGATGTGTTGATATAAAGAAGGATCAGAAATAGTCTAAAATGCAATGGTCCGAAATTTTGATTTCAAAATAAAATTTGGAAATGATTAAAAATTGAAGAATTTCAAAGAAATGTTACGACTTTATTTGTGGAGATTAAGAAATGATTTATAACTTAAATTGGAGCTTGAAATCTGCATTTTAAAATGATATTCAAAAATGGTATATTGACTATGAAAAAGTATCCATAATGGCCGAAAATCAAATAGTCTAGAATTAAGGTTTATTCGAAAATGATTAAGAATTGAAGAATTTGAAAAAATCTTTATTATCTTATTCATGGAGATTAAGGAATGCTTTATAACATAAATTGAAGCTTAAAATCTGAGCTTTAAAATGATATATAAGAATTGATGTGTTGATATAAAGAAGGATCTGAAATAGTCTAAAATGAAATGGTCCGAAATTTTGATTTCAAAATAAAATTTGGAAATGATTAAAAATTGAAGAATTTCAAAGAAATATTACGACTTTATTTATGGAGATTAAGAAATGATTTATAACTTAAATTGGAGCTTGAAATCTGCATTTTAAAATGATATACAAAACTGATATATTGACTATGAAAAAGTATCCATAATGGCCGAAAATCAAATAGTCTAGAATTAAGGTTTATTCGAAAATGATTAAGAATTGAAGAATTTCAAAAAAATTTTATGATCTTATTTATGGAGATTAAGGAATGCTTTATAACATAAATTGAAGCTTGAAATCTGAGCTTTAAAATGATACATAAGAATTAATGTGTTGATATAAAGAAGGATCTGAAATAGTCTAAAATGAAATGGTCCGAAATGTTGATTTCAAAATAAAATTTGGAAATGATTAAAAATTGAAAAATTTCAAAGAAATGTTACGACTTTATTTATGGAGATTAAAAAATGATTTATAACTTAAATTGGAGCTTGAAATCTGCATTTTAAAATGATATACAAAAATGGTATATTGACTATGAAAAAGTATCCATAATGGCCGAAAATCAAATAGTCTAGAATTAAGGTTTATTCGAAAATGATTAAGAATTGAAGAATTTCAAAAAATCTTTATGATCTTATTTATGGAGATTAAGGAATGCTTTATAACATAAATTGAAGCTTGAAATCTGAGCTTTAAAATGATATATCAGAATTGATGTGTTGATATAAAGAAAGATCTGAAATAGTCTAAAATGAAATGGTCCGAAATTTTGATTTCAAAATAAAATTTGGAAATAATTAAAAATTGAAGAATTTCAAAGAAATATTACGACTTTATTTATGGAAATAAAGAAATGATTTATAACTTAAATTAGAGCTTGAAATCTGCATTTTAAAATGATATACAAAACTGATATATTGACTATGAAAAAGTATCCATAATGGCCGAAAATCAAATAGTCTAGAATTAAGGTTTATTCGAAAATGATTAAGAATTGAAGAATTTGAAAAATCTTTATGATCTTATTCATGGAGATTAAGGAATGCTTTATAACGTAAATTGAAGCTTGAAATCTGAGCTTTAAAATGATATATAAGAATTGATGTGTTGATATAAAGAAGGATCTGAAATAGTCTAAAATGAAATGGTCCGAAATTTTGATTTCAAAATAAAATTTGGAAATAATTAAAAATTGAAAAATTTCAAAGAAATGTTACGACTTTATTTATGGAGATTAAGAAACGATTTATAACTTAAATTGGAGCTTGAAATCTGCATTTTAAAATGATATACAAAACTGATATATTGACTATGAAAAAGTATCCATAATGGCCGAAAATCAAATAGTCTAGAATTAAGGTTTATTCGAAAATGATTAAGAATTGAAGAATTTGAAAAAATTTTTATGATCTTATTCATGGAGATTAAGGAATGCTTTATAACATAAATTCAAGCTTGAAATCTGAGCTTTAAAATGATATATAAGAATTGATGTGTTGATATAAGGAAGGATCTGAAATAGTCTAAAGTGAAGTGGTCCGAAATTTTGATTTCAAAATAAAATTTGGAAATGATTAAAAATTGAAGAATTTCAAAGAAATATTACGACTTTATTTATGGAAATAAAGAAATGATTTATAACTTAAATTAGAGCTTGAAATCTGCATTTTAAAATGATATACAAAACTGATATATTGACTATGAAAAAGTATCCATAATGGCCGAAAATCAAATAGTCTAGAATTAAGGTTTATTCGAAAATGATTAAGAATTGAAGAATTTCAAAAAAACTTAATGATCTTATTTATGGAGATTAAGGAATGCTTTATAATATAAATTGAAGCTTGAAATCTGAGCTTTAAAATGATATATAAGAATTGATGTGTTGATATAAAGAAGGATCTGAAATAGTCTAAAATGAAATGGTCCGAAATTTTGATTTCAAAATAAAATTTGGATATGATTAAAAATTGAAAAATTTCAAAGAAATGTTACGACTTTATTTATGGAGATTAAGAAATGATTTATAACTTAAATTGGAGCTTGAAATCTGCATTTTAAAATGATATACAAAAATGGTATATTGACTATGAAAAAGTATCCATAATGGCCGAAAATCAAATAGTCTAGAATTAAGGTTTATTCGAAAATGATTAAGAATTGAAGAATTTCAAAAAATCTTTATGATCTTATTCATGGAGATTAAGGAATGCTTTATAACATAAATTGAAGCTTGAAATCTGGGCTTTAAAATGATATATAAGAATTGATGTGTTGATATAAAGAAGGATCTGAAATAGTATAAAATGAAATGGTCCGAAATTTTGATTTCCAAATAAAATTTGGAAATGATTAAAAATTGAAAAATTTCAAAGAAATGTTACGACTTTATTTATGGAGATTAAGAAATGATTTATAACTTAAATTGAAGCTTGAAATCTGAGCTTTAAAATGATATATAAGAATTGATGTGTTGATATAAAGGAGGATCTGAAATAGTCTAAAATGAAATAAATAAATGAAGGTTATGGAGAACTTCTTTCTCGCTAATTAATAAATTTTATTTACTCAAAGAACCGGTTTTCGGCCATAATTAGGCCATCATCAGTTTGAACAGTCAAATATTCAAAGAACTATAAACCGTGAAAATGTTATGACTTTATTTATGGAGATTAAGGAATGATTTATAACTTGAATTGGAACTTGAAATCTGCAGTTTAAAATGATATACAAAAATGATATATTGATTGTGAAAAAGTATCCGTAATGGCCGAAAATCAAATAGTCTATAATTAGGGTTTATTTGAACTGATTAATAATTGAAGAATTTCAAAAAATCTTCATGACCTTATTTATAGAGATTAAGGAATGTTTTATAACTTAAATTGAAGCTTGAGTCTTTGTTTTAAAATGATATATAAGAATTGATGTGTTGACACAAAGAAGGATTTAAAACAGTCTGAAATGAAATGGCCCGAAATTTTGATTTCAAAATCAGATTTTTAAATGATTAAAAATTGAAGAATTTCAAAAAGATGCTGTGACTTTATTTATGAAGATTAAGAAATGATTTATATCTTAAATTAGAGCTTGAAATCTGCAGTTTAATATGATATACAAAAATGATATATTGATTATTAAAAAGAATCCGAACTGGCCGAAAATTAAATAGTCTATAATTAGGGTTTATTTGAACTGATTAATAATTGAAGAATTTCAAAAAATCTTCATGATCTTATTTATAGAGATTAAGGAATGTTTTATAACTTAAATTGAAGCTTGAGTCTTTGTTTTAAAATGATATATAAGAATTGATTTGTTGACACAAAGAGGGATTTGAAACAGTCTGAAATGAAATGGCCCGAAATTTTGATGTCAAAATCAGATTTTTAAATGATTAAAAATTGAAGAATTTCAAAAAGATGCTGTGACTTTATTTATGAAGATTAAGAAATGATTTATATCTTAAATTAGAGCTTGAAATCTGCAGTTTAATATGATATACAAAAATGATATATTGATTATTAAAAAGAATCCGAACTGGCCGAAAATTAAATAGTCTATAATTAGGGTTTATTTGAACTGATTAATAATTGAAGAATTTCAAAAATCTTCATGATCTTATTTATAGAGATTAAGGAATGCTTTATAACTTAAATTGAAGCTTGAGTCTTTGTTTTAAAATGATATATAAGAATTGATGTGATGACACAAAGAAGGATCTGAAACAGTCTGAAATGAAATGGCCCGAAATTTGGATTCCAAATCAGATTTTTAAATTATTAAAAATTTCAAAAACATGCTGTGACTTTATATATGGAGATTAAGGAATGATTTATAACTTGAATTGGAGCTTAAAATCTGTAGTTTAAAATGATATAAAAAAATGATATATTGATTATGAAAAAGTATCCGTAATGGCCGAAAGTTAAATAGTCTATAATTAGGGTTTATTTGAAAATGATTAACAATTGAAAAATTTCAAGAAATCTTTATGACCTTATTTATAGAGATTAAGGAATACTTTATAACTTGAATTGAAGCTTGAAGTATGTGCTTTAAAATGATATATAAGAATTGATGTGCTGATATAAAGAAGTATCTGAAATAATCCAAAATGAAATAGTCCGAAATTGGGATTTCATAATCGGATTTGGGAATGATTAAAAATTGAAACATTTCAAAAAAACGCTATGACTTTATTTATGGAGATTAAGGAATGATTTATAACTTGCTTTAAAGCATGAAAATTGTGCCTTAAAATGATGTAAATAGATTGATATATTGATATTGTCAAAGTATCTAAAATTGTCGACAATTAAATTATCTAAAATTTGTGTTTATTTAAGAATCACTGAAAATTGATGAAATTCAAAAAATCGTTGCGTATTTAATTATGGGAATAAAGATATGATTTATGATTTAGTTTGAAAATTGATCTGTGCTTTGAAATGATGTATAAAAATTATATGTTGATTCTGAAAATTTTTCTGAAACGACTTGAAATCAAATAATCTGATATTAGTGTTTGTTTGAAAATGATTAAGAATTGAAGAATTTAAAAAAATCTTTGTGACCTTATTTATAGAGATTAAAGATTGTTGTATAACTTAAATTGAAGCTTAAAATTTGTGCTTTAAAATGATGTAAATAGATTGATTTATTAATATTGTCAAAGCATCCGAAATCGTCGACAATTAAATTATCTAAAATTTGTGTTTATTTAAGAATCAGTGAAAATTGATGAAATTCAAAATATCGCTGTGTGTTTAATTATGGGAATAAAGATATGATTTATAATTTAGTTTGAAGCTTGAAATCTATGCTTTAAAACGATGTATAAAAATTATATGTTGATTCTGAAAATTTTTCTGAAACGATTTGAAATCAAATAATCTGATATTAGTGTTTGTTTGAAAATGATTAAGAATTGAAGAATTTCAAAAAATCTTTGTGACCTTATTTATAGAGATTAAAGATTGTTGTATAACTTAAATTGAAGCTTAACATTTGTGCTTTAAAATGATGTTAATAGATTGATATATTAATATTGTCAAAGCATCCGAAATCGTCGACAATTAAATTATCTAAAATTTGTGTTTATTTAAGAATCAGTGAAAATTGATGAAATTCAAAATATCGCTGTGTGTTTAATTATGGGAATAAAGATATGATTTATAATTTAGTTTGAAGCTTGAAATCTATGCTTTAAAACGATGTATAAAAATTATATGTTGATTCTGAAAATTTTTCTGAAACGACTTGAAATCAAATAATCTGATATTAGTGTTTGTTTGAAAATGATTAAGAATTGAAGAATTTCAAAAAATCTTTGTGACCTTATTTATAGAGATTAAAGATTGTTGTATAACTTAAATTGAAGCGTAAAATTTGTGCTTTAAAATGATGTAAATAGATTGATTTATTAATATTGTCAAAGCATCCGAAATGGTCGACAATTAAATTGTCTAAAATTTGTGTTTATTTAAGAATCACTGAAAATTGATGAAATTTTAAAAAATCGCTGTTCGTTTAATTATGGGAATAAAGATATGATTTATGATTTAGTTTGAAGCTTGAAATCTATGCTTTAGAATGATGTATAAAGATTGTTATCTTGATTATGAAAAAGTATCAGAAATGGTTGAAAATCTATAATAGTTTAAAATTAATATTTACTTGAGAATCATTGAAAATTGAAGAAATTTAAAAAAAGCACTCTAACTTTATTCGTGAAGACAAAGAAATGAGTTAAGTGTTGATTTAAAACTTAAAATTTCAGCTTAATAAAGAACATATTTAAGAAGACTAACATTTGACTTGATTACAACAAATTACTTATCTTAAACATGAAATCCCCATTAAAAATACTGTCTTGTTTACGATAAAGATTGACAATCAAATTTAATAGTTAACGTTTTTTTCTGAGATCCAAAATTTATAATTTTATCACAATTTTAAAAGAGAAAATAATATTTGATGGCGAAAAATGTTAGACTCTTCTTCGTGACTCATGAATTTTTATTCAATGATATTTTTTTCATCAAAACCATTAAGGTTACTTATCAGTATACCTCTCGGATATGTGAGTGTCGGTAAAATTCTGGAAAATTGATACCTGCAGTAACTGTTATGGACGCGTAAAATTTTATGGTTCGACTGATGCCGTCGAAAGCATTCCAAGCGCGTACTAGAAAACCGGGATGGTTGTGGAAGGAACAAGCTTGTGCATAAAGCTTTCTGCGCGTATTAGCTCGGAACGTAACGAGATTTAAAGCCGGAGCGCGTATGCTTTAAGAAAACCCCCCAAAGGGGGGTTGAACCATAAAATAAGTTATGAATTCCCCCATAACCATCTAACACCATGTGCGAAACACTCTTTACGTTCTTATGATGTGTGTTTCTCAAACTATTTATGCGGCTAATTTATTGATGGTGATGACAGGTCTTAAGAAATCTTTGGAAATATCTTTGAAAACGAACGAGAAATTTATTGCAATTGGGTTAAACGCGTTCATAAACTAACTATAATTAACGAGCGCGCGTAAACATTTTCGATTTATTTCTCTATCTGTTTGATAAGGTATTTTTAGTCTTGAAACCATCCCGTTCCCGGTTATCTGTTTATTATTTAACGCCGTCACAGAGTTCAAACACATCGGCGCGAGTATAGTGTTTAACAATAAACCAAACACCCCTCCTAAAAATAATTCATTCCGAACACATTGAGTTTTTTTTTGTATACTTTTCGAAATGGGGAGTTTCGTTTGGTTAAACGATCGCAAGGGCGTGTATTAAGCTGGAAATCACCGCCGAAATAAAGCGGGCCGCCATTATTGGTGTTTTAATTAACTGGAAAAGTTTTGGAAAGTTTGCTTTAACCCCGGAAACCTTTTTAACCCAAAAAAAAGTGGGGATTTTTTTTTCATTTCGCTGCAATAGAAGCGGACACTGTGAATGGCGCGCGAGGAAAACGAAGTAACAATTAATTCTACAGCGGAACCCTGCAGCTCGACTGAACTTGGAAAGGATGGACATTCATTAACCCATTCAATAGATTCGAGGCACTTTCGAAAAAAAAGCTTTTTCAAACAGAATCAATCGAATTAGATTTTGATTTAATTTGTTAAATTATTTTTGCGATTCAAATGATATTAACTTGATAATAATGTTAGATGAAAACTGTCGTATCTCAAAATTTCATTGAGTTATAATGAGATATGGAGCATTTTAAAGCAAAATTAATGTAGTTTTAGTGTGCTCAAAATAATTCCTTAATTTTCATAAATACAGTTGTTATGATTTATAAAGGTCTACGTTGTAATTTAGACAAATATTAACGTTAAATGAATGGAGATGAAAGAGCTTATATCTCAAAATCGAATTGAGATATCAAAATGAGATAAAAAGCTTTTTAAAGCAAGCTTAATCTAGTTCCAGTGTAGCATGAATAATCTCTAAATTTTTATAAACTAGGTTGATATGATATTTTGAATCAGACTCTTCAATTCTCAACATTATAAAATTTAGAGAATTGTATCTTAAGAACTAGATAAGATATCATGATGAGTTATAAAGCATTTTGAAGCTAAATTAATGTAGTTTTAGTGTGCTCAAAATAATTCCTTAATTTTCATGAATACAGTTGTTATGATTTATAAAGGTCTACGTTGTAATTTTGACAAATATTAACGTTAAATAAATGGAGATGAAAGAGGTTATATCTCAAAATCGAATTGAGATATCATAATGAGATAAAAATCTTTTTAAAGCAAGCTTAATCTAGTTTCAGTGTAGCATGATTAATCTCTAAATTTTTATAAACTAGATTGATATGATTTTTTGAATCAGACTCTTCAATTTTTAACATTATGAAATTTAGAGAATTGTACCTTAAGAACTAGATAAGATATCATGATGAGATATAAAGCATTTTGAAGCTAAATTAATGTAGTTATAGTGTGCTCAAAATAATTCCTTAATTTTCATAAATACAGTTGTTATGATTTATAAAGATCTACGTTGCAATTTTGACAAATATTGATGTTAAATGAATGGAGATGAAAGAGGTTATATCTCAAAATCAAATTGAGATATCATAATGAGATAAAAATCTTTTTAAAGCAAGCTTAATCTAGTTTCAGTGTAGCATGAATAATCTCTAAATTTTTATAAACTAGGTTGTTGTGATTTTTTGAGTCAGACTCTTCAATTCTGAATATTATAAAATTTAGAGAATTGTATCTTAAGAACTAGATAAGATATCATGATGAGATATAAAGCATTTTGAAGCTAAATTAATGTAGTTTTAGTGTGCTCAAAATAATTCCTTAATTTTCATAAATACAGTTGTTATGATTTATAAAGATCTACGTTGCAATTTTGACAAATATTGATGTTAAATGAATGGAGATGAAAGAGGTTATATCTCAAAATCAAATTGAGATATCATAATGAGATAAAAATCTTTTTAAAGCAAGCTTAATCTAGTTTCAGTGTAGCATGAATAATCTCTAAATTTTTATAAACTAGATTGATATGATTTTTTGAATCAGACTCTTCAATTTTTAACATTATGAAATTTAGAGAATTGTACCTTAAGAACTAGATAAGATATCATGATGAGATATAAAGCATTTTGAAGCTAAATTAATGTAGTTATAGTGTGCTCAAAATAATTCCTTAATTTTCATAAATACAGTTGTTATGATTTATAAAGATCTACGTTGCAATTTTGACAAATATTGATGTTAAATGAATGGAGATGAAAGAGGTTATATCTCAAAATCAAATTGAGATATCATAATGAGATAAAAATCTTTTTAAAGCAAGCTTAATCTAGTTTCAGTGTAGCATGAATAATCTCTAAATTTTTATAAACTAGGTTGTTGTGATTTTTTGAGTCAGACTCTTCAATTCTGAATATTATAAAATTTAGAGAATTGTATCTTAAGAACTAGATAAGATATCATGATGAGATATAAAGCATTTTGAAGCTAAATTAATGTAGTTTTAGTGTGCTCAAAATAATTCCTTAATTTTCATAAATACAGTTGTTATGATTTATAAAGATCTACGTTGCAATTTTGACAAATATTGATGTTAAATGAATGGAGATGAAAGAGGTTATATCTCAAAATCAAATTGAGATATCATAATGAGATAAAAATCTTTTTAAAGCAAGCTTAATCTAGTTTCAGTGTAGCATGAATAATCTCTAAATTTTTATAAACTAGGTTGATATGATTTTTTGAATCAGACTCTTCAATTCTCAACATTATAAAATTTAGAGAATTGTATCTTAAGAACTAGATAAGATGTCATGATGAGATATAAAGCATTTTGAAGCTAAATTAATGTAGTTTTAGTGTGCTCAAAATAATTCCTTAATTTTCATAAATACAGTTGTTATGATTTATAAAGATGTACGTTGCAATTTTGACAAATATTGATGTTAAATGAATGGAGATGAAAGAGGTTATATCTCAAAATCAAATTGAGATATCATAATGAGATAAAAATCTTTTTAAAGCAAGCTTAATCTAGTTTCAGTGTAGCATGATTAATCTCTAAATTTTTATAAACTAGATTGATATGATTTTTTGAATCAGACTCTTCAATTTTTAACATTATGAAATTTAGAGAATTGTACCTAAAGAACTAGATAAGATATCATGATGAGATATAAAGCATTTTGAAGCTAAATTAATGTAGTTTTAGTGTGCTCAAAATAATTCCTTAATTTTCATAAATACAGTTGTTATGATTTATAAAGATGTACGTTGCAATTTGACAAATATTGATGTTAAATGAATGGAGATGAAAGAGGTTATATCTCAAAATCAAATTGAGATATCATAATGAGATAAAAATCTTTTTAAAGCAAGCTTAATCTAGTTTCAGTGTAGCATGATTAATCTCTAAATTTTTATAAACTAGATTGATATGATTTTTTGAATCAGACTCTTCAATTTTTAACATTATGAAATTTAGAGAATTGTACCTTAAGAACTAGATAAGATATCATGATGAGATATAAAGCATTTTGAAGCTAAATTAATGTAGTTTTAGTGTGCTCAAAATAATTCCTTAATTTTCATAAATACAGTTGTTATGATTTATAAAGGTCTACGTTGTAATTTAGACAAATATTAACGTTAAATAAATGCAGATGAAAGAGGTTATATCTCAAAATCAAATTGAGATATCATAATGAGATAAAAATCTTTTTAAAGCAAGCTTAATCTAGTTTCAGTGTAGCATGAATAATCTCTTAATTTTTATAAACTAGGTTGATATGATTTTTTTAATCAGACTCTTCAATTCTCAACATTATAAAATTTAGAGAATTGTATCTTAAGAACTAGATAAGATATCATGATGAGTTATAAAACATTTTAAGGCAAAATTAATGTAGTTTTAAAGTGCTAAAAATAATTCCTTAATTTTCATAAATACAGTTATTATGATTTATAAAGTTCTACGTTGCAATTTTGACAAATATTGATGTTAAATAAATAGAGATGAAGGAGGTTATATCTCAAAATTAAATTGAGATATCATAATGAGATAAAAATCTTTTTAAAGCAAGCTTAATCTAGTTTCAGTGTAGCATGAATAATCTCTAAATTTTTATAAACTAGGTTGATATGATATTTTGAATCAGACTCTTCAATTCTCAACATTATAAAATTTAGAGAATTGTATCTTAAGAACTAGATAAGATATCATGATGAGTTATAAAACATTTTAAGGCAAAATTAATGTAGTTTTAAAGTGCTAAAAATAATTCCTTAATTTTCATAAATACAGTTATTATGATATATAAAGTTCTACGTTGCAATTTTGACAAATATTGATGTTAAATAAATAGAGATGAAGGAGGTTATATCTCAAAATTAAATTGAGATATCATAATGAGATAAAAATCTTTTTAAAGCAAGCTTAATCTACTTTCAGTGTAGCATGAATAATCTCTAAACTTTTATAAACTAGGTTGATATGATTTTTTGAATCAGACTCTTCAATTCTCAACATTATAAAATTTAGAGAATTGTATCTTAAGAACTAGATAAGATATCATGATGAGTTATAAAACATTTTAAAGCAAAATTAATGTAGTTTTAAAGTGCTAAAAATAATTCCTTAATTTTCATAAATACAGTTGTTATGATTTATAAAGATCTACGTTGCAATTTTGACAAATATTGATGTTAAATGAATGGAGATGAAAGAGGTTATATCTCAAAATCAAATTGAGATATCATAATGAGATAAAAATCTTTTTAAAGCAAGCTTAATCTAGTTTCAGTGTAGCATGAATAATCTCTAAATTTTTATAATCTAGGTTGATATGATTTTTTCAATCAGACTCTTCAATTCTCAACATTATAAAATTTAGAGAATTGTATCTTAAGAACTAGATAAGATATCATGATGAGTTATAAAACATTTTAAAGCAAAATTAATGTAGTTTTAAAGTGCTAAAAATAATTCCTTAATTTTCATAAATACAGTTATTATGATTTATAAAGTTCTACGTTGCAATTTTGACAAATATTGATGTTAAATAAATAGAGATGAAGGAGGTTATATCTCAAAATTAAAGTGAGATATCATAATGAGATAAAAATCTTTTTAAAGCAAGCTTAGTCTAGTTTTAGTGTAGCATGAATAATCTCTAAATTTTTATAAACTAGGTTGTTATGATTTTTTGAGTCAGACTCTTCAATTCTGAATATTATAAAATTTAGAGAATTGTATCTTAAGAACTAGATAAGATATCATGATGAGATATAAAGCATTTTGAAGCTAAATTAATGTAGTTTTAGTGTGCTCAAAATAATTCCTTAATTTTCATAAATACAGTTGTTATGATTTATAAAGGTTTACGTTGTAATTTTGACAAATATTAACGTTAAATAAATGGAGATGAAAGAGGTTATATCTCAAAATCAAATTGAGATATCATAATGAGATAAAAAGCTTTTTAAAGCAAGCTTAATCTAGTTTCAGTATAGCATGAATAATCTTTAAATTTTTATAAACTAGAATGATATGATTTTTTGAGTCAGACTCTTCAATTCTCAATATTATAAAATTTAGAGAATTGAATCTTAAGAACTAGATAAGATATCATGATGAGTAATAAAGCATTTTAAAGCTAAATTAATGTAGTTTTAGTGTGCTCAAAATAGTTCCTTAATTTTCATAAATACAGTTATTATGATTTATAAAGTTCTACGTTGCAATTTTGACAAATATTGATGTTAAATAAATACAGATGAAGGAGGTTATATCTCAAAATTAAATTGAGATATCATAATGAGATAAAAATCTTTTTAAAGCAAGCTTAATCTAGTTTCAGTGTAGCATGAATAATCTCTAAATTTTTATAAACTAGGTTGATATGATTTTTTTAATCAGACTCTTCAATTCTCAACATTATAAAATTTAGAGAATTGTATCTTAAGAACTAGATAAGATATCATGATGAGTTATAAAACATTTTATGGCAAAATTAATGTAGTTTTAAAGTGCTAAGAATAATTCCTTAATTTTCATAAATACAGTTATTATGATTTATAAAGTTCTACGTTGCAATTTTGACAAATATTGATGTTAAATAAATAGAGATGAAGGAGGTTATATCTCAAAATTAAATTGAGATATCATAATGAGATAAAAATCTTTTTAAAGCAAGCTTAATCTAGTTTCAGTGTAGCATGAATAATCTCTAAACTTTTATAAACTAGGTTGATATGATTTTTTTAATCAGACTCTTCAATTCTCAACATTATAAAATTTAGAGAATTGTATCTTAAGAACTAGATAAGATATCATGATGAGATATAAAGCATTTTGAAGCTAAATTAATGTAGCTTTAGTGTGCTCAAAATAATTCCTTAATTTTCATAAATACAGTTGTTATGATTTATAAAGGTCTACGTTGTAATTTTGACAAATATTAACGTTAAATGAATGGAGATGAAAGAGGTTATATCTCAAAATCAAATTGAGATATATAATGAGATAAAAATCTTTTTAAAGCAAGCTTAATCTAGTTTCAGTGTAGCATGAATAATCTCTAAATTTTTATAAACTAGGTTGTTATGATTGTTTGAGTCAGACTCTTCAATTCTGAATATTATAAAATTTAGAGAATTGTATCTTAAGAACTAGATAAGATATCATGATGAGATATAAAGCATTTTGAAGCTAAATTAATGTAGTTTTAGTGTGCTCAAAATAATTCCTTAATTTTCATAAATACAGTTGTTATGATTTATAAAGGTTTACGTTGTAATTTTGACAAATATTAACGTTAAATAAATGGAGATGAAAGAGGTTATATCTCAAAATCAAATTGAGATATCATAATGAGATAAAAAGCTTTTTAAAGCAAGCTTAATCTAGTTTCAGTATAGCATGAATAATCTTTAAATTTTTATAAACTAGAATGATATGATTTTTTGAGTCAGACTCTTCAATTCTCAATATTATAAAATTTAGAGAATTGAATCTTAAGAACTAGATAAGATATCATGATGAGTAATAAAGCATTTTAAAGCTAAATTAATGTAGTTTTAGTGTGCTCAAAATAGTTCCTTAATTTTCATAAATACAGTTATTATGATTTATAAAGTTCTACGTTGCAATTTTGACAAATATTGATGTTAAATAAATACAGATGAAGGAGGTTATATCTCAAAATTAAATTGAGATATCATAATGAGATAAAAATCTTTTTAAAGCAAGCTTAATCTAGTTTCAGTGTAGCATGAATAATCTCTAAATTTTTATAAACTAGGTTGATATGATTTTTTTAATCAGACTCTTCAATTCTCAACATTATAAAATTTAGAGAATTGTATCTTAAGAACTAGATAAGATATCATGATGAGTTATAAAACATTTTATGGCAAAATTAATGTAGTTTTAAAGTGCTAAGAATAATTCCTTAATTTTCATAAATACAGTTATTATGATTTATAAAGTTCTACGTTGCAATTTTGACAAATATTGATGTTAAATAAATAGAGATGAAGGAGGTTATATCTCAAAATTAAATTGAGATATCATAATGAGATAAAAATCTTTTTAAAGCAAGCTTAATCTACTTTCAGTGTAGCATGAATAATCTCTAAACTTTTATAAACTAGGTTGATATGATTTTTTGAATCAGACTCTTCAATTCTCAACATTATAAAATTTAGAGAATTGTATCTTAAGAACTAGATAAGATATCATGATGAGTTATAAAACATTTTAAAGCAAAATTAATGTAGTTTTAAAGTGCTAAAAATAATTCCTTAATTTTCATAAATACAGTTGTTATGATTTATAAAGATCTACGTTGCAATTTTGACAAATATTGATGTTAAATGAATGGAGATGAAAGAGGTTATATCTCAAAATCAAATTGAGATATCATAATGAGATAAAAATCTTTTTAAAGCAAGCTTAATCTAGTTTCAGTGTAGCATGAATAATCTCTAAATTTTTATAATCTAGGTTGATATGATTTTTTCAATCAGACTCTTCAATTCTCAACATTATAAAATTTAGAGAATTGTATCTTAAGAACTAGATAAGATATCATGATGAGTTATAAAACATTTTAAAGCAAAATTAATGTAGTTTTAAAGTGCTAAAAATAATTCCTTAATTTTCATAAATACAGTTATTATGATTTATAAAGTTCTACGTTGCAATTTTGACAAATATTGATGTTAAATAAATAGAGATGAAGGAGGTTATATCTCAAAATTAAAGTGAGATATCATAATGAGATAAAAATCTTTTTAAAGCAAGCTTAGTCTAGTTTTAGTGTAGCATGAATAATCTCTAAATTTTTATAAACTAGGTTGTTATGATTTTTTGAGTCAGACTCTTCAATTCTGAATATTATAAAATTTAGAGAATTGTATCTTAAGAACTAGATAAGATATCATGATGAGATATAAAGCATTTTGAAGCTAAATTAATGTAGTTTTAGTGTGCTCAAAATAATTCCTTAATTTTCATAAATACAGTTGTTATGATTTATAAAGGTTTACGTTGTAATTTTGACAAATATTAACGTTAAATAAATGGAGATGAAAGAGGTTATATCTCAAAATCAAATTGAGATATCATAATGAGATAAAAAGCTTTTTAAAGCAAGCTTAATCTAGTTTCAGTATAGCATGAATAATCTTTAAATTTTTATAAACTAGAATGATATGATTTTTTGAGTCAGACTCTTCAATTCTCAATATTATAAAATTTAGAGAATTGAATCTTAAGAACTAGATAAGATATCATGATGAGTAATAAAGCATTTTAAAGCTAAATTAATGTAGTTTTAGTGTGCTCAAAATAGTTCCTTAATTTTCATAAATACAGTTATTATGATTTATAAAGTTCTACGTTGCAATTTTGACAAATATTGATGTTAAATAAATACAGATGAAGGAGGTTATATCTCAAAATTAAATTGAGATATCATAATGAGATAAAAATCTTTTTAAAGCAAGCTTAATCTAGTTTCAGTGTAGCATGAATAATCTCTAAATTTTTATAAACTAGGTTGATATGATTTTTTTAATCAGACTCTTCAATTCTCAACATTATAAAATTTAGAGAATTGTATCTTAAGAACTAGATAAGATATCATGATGAGTTATAAAACATTTTATGGCAAAATTAATGTAGTTTTAAAGTGCTAAGAATAATTCCTTAATTTTCATAAATACAGTTATTATGATTTATAAAGTTCTACGTTGCAATTTTGACAAATATTGATGTTAAATAAATAGAGATGAAGGAGGTTATATCTCAAAATTAAATTGAGATATCATAATGAGATAAAAATCTTTTTAAAGCAAGCTTAATCTAGTTTCAGTGTAGCATGAATAATCTCTAAACTTTTATAAACTAGGTTGATATGATTTTTTTAATCAGACTCTTCAATTCTCAACATTATAAAATTTAGAGAATTGTATCTTAAGAACTAGATAAGATATCATGATGAGATATAAAGCATTTTGAAGCTAAATTAATGTAGCTTTAGTGTGCTCAAAATAATTCCTTAATTTTCATAAATACAGTTGTTATGATTTATAAAGGTCTACGTTGTAATTTTGACAAATATTAACGTTAAATGAATGGAGATGAAAGAGGTTATATCTCAAAATCAAATTGAGATATATAATGAGATAAAAATCTTTTTAAAGCAAGCTTAATCTAGTTTCAGTGTAGCATGAATAATCTCTAAATTTTTATAAACTAGGTTGTTATGATTGTTTGAGTCAGACTCTTCAATTCTGAATATTATAAAATTTAGAGAATTGTATCTTAAGAACTAGATAAGATATCATGATGAGATATAAAGCATTTTGAAGCTAAATTAATGTAGTTTTAGTGTGCTCAAAATAATTCCTTAATTTTCATAAATACAGTTGTTATGATTTATAAAGGTTTACGTTGTAATTTTGACAAATATTAACGTTAAATAAATGGAGATGAAAGAGGTTATATCTCAAAATCAAATTGAGATATCATAATGAGATAAAAAGCTTTTTAAAGCAAGCTTAATCTAGTTTCAGTATAGCATGAATAATCTTTAAATTTTTATAAACTAGAATGATATGATTTTTTGAGTCAGACTCTTCAATTCTCAATATTATAAAATTTAGAGAATTGAATCTTAAGAACTAGATAAGATATCATGATGAGTAATAAAGCATTTTAAAGCTAAATTAATGTAGTTTTAGTGTGCTCAAAATAGTTCCTTAATTTTCATAAATACAGTTATTATGATTTATAAAGTTCTACGTTGCAATTTTGACAAATATTGATGTTAAATAAATACAGATGAAGGAGGTTATATCTCAAAATTAAATTGAGATATCATAATGAGATAAAAATCTTTTTAAAGCAAGCTTAATCTAGTTTCAGTGTAGCATGAATAATCTCTAAATTTTTATAAACTAGGTTGATATGATTTTTTTAATCAGACTCTTCAATTCTCAACATTATAAAATTTAGAGAATTGTATCTTAAGAACTAGATAAGATATCATGATGAGTTATAAAACATTTTATGGCAAAATTAATGTAGTTTTAAAGTGCTAAGAATAATTCCTTAATTTTCATAAATACAGTTATTATGATTTATAAAGTTCTACGTTGCAATTTTGACAAATATTGATGTTAAATAAATAGAGATGAAGGAGGTTATATCTCAAAATTAAATTGAGATATCATAATGAGATAAAAATCTTTTTAAAGCAAGCTTAATCTAGTTTCAGTGTAGCATGAATAATCTCTAAACTTTTATAAACTAGGTTGATATGATTTTTTTAATCAGACTCTTCAATTCTCAACATTATAAAATTTAGAGAATTGTATCTTAAGAACTAGATAAGATATCATGATGAGATATAAAGCATTTTGAAGCTAAATTAATGTAGCTTTAGTGTGCTCAAAATAATTCCTTAATTTTCATAAATACAGTTGTTATGATTTATAAAGGTCTACGTTGTAATTTTGACAAATATTAACGTTAAATGAATGGAGATGAAAGAGGTTATATCTCAAAATCAAATTGAGATATATAATGAGATAAAAATCTTTTTAAAGCAAGCTTAATCTAGTTTCAGTGTAGCATGAATAATCTCTAAATTTTTATAAACTAGGTTGTTATGATTGTTTGAGTCAGACTCTTCAATTCTGAATATTATAAAATTTAGAGAGTTATATCTTAAGAACTAGATAAGATATCATGATGAGTAATAAAGCATTTTAAAGCTAAATTAATGTAGTTTTACTGTGCTCAAAATAATTCCTTAATTTTCATAAATACAGTTGTTATGATTTATAAAGGTCTACGTTGTAATTTTGACAAATATTAACGTTAAATAAATGGAGATGAAAGAGGTTATATCTCAAAATCAAATTGAGATATCATAATGAGATGAAAATCTTTTTAAAGCAAGCTTAATCTAGTTTCAGTGTAGCATGAATAATCTCTAAATTGTTATAAACTAGGTTGTTATGATTGTTTGAGTCAGACTCTTCAATTCTGAATATTATAAAATTTAGAAAATTATATCTTAAGAACTAGATAAGATATCATGATGAGATATAAAGCATTTTGAAGCTAAATTAATGTAGTTTTAGTGTGCTCAAAATAATACCTTAATTTTCATAAATGCAGTTGTTATGATTTATAAAGGTCTACGTTGTAATTTTGACAAATATTAACGTTAAATACATGGTGATGAAAGAGGTTATATCTCAAAATCGGATTGAGATATCATAATGAGATAAAAAGCTTTTTAAAGCAAGCTTAATCTAGTTTCAGTGTAGCATGAATAATCTCTAAATTTTTATAAACTAGGTTGTTATGATTGTTTGAGTCAGACTCTTCAATTCTGAATATTATAAAATTTAGAGAATTGTATCTTAAGAACTAGATAAGATATCATGATGAGATATAAAAATTTTAAAGCTAAATTAATGTAGTTTTAGTGTGCTCAAAATATTTTTTAATTTTCATAAGTACAGTTGTTATGATTTATAAAGTTCTACGTTGAAATTTTAACAAATATTGATGTTAAATAAATAGAGATGGAAAAGATTATATCTCAAAATTAAATTAAGATGTCATAATGAGATAAAAATCTTTTTAAAGCAAACTTAATCTAGTTTCAGTGTAGCATAAATAATTTTTTCATTTCTATAAACCTGGTTGATATGATTTTTTAAATCAGACTCTTCAATTCCTAACATTATGAAATTTAGAGAATAATAATTTAGTAGACAAGAACTAAATAAGATATTATGATGAGATATAAAGCATTTTAAATCAAATTGAATTTAATTTAAATGTAGCATAAATAATTTTTTAATTTCTATAAACCAGATTGGTATAATTGTTTGAATCAGACTTGGATATGATGGATATTCATTATCGAACAGATACTATCGAATGGATATGATTGAATCCATTGAATAGATTCGAGAAACTTAAACAAAGTTTTTTTCAAATAGAACCAATCAAATTCGATTTCAATTTAACTTATTAAATAATTTTTGTTACACAAATGATATGAAGTTGAACCCTAGTTAAGAAGCCGTAACAAATAGCTTTTATGTTGAGGGAATTTTCGCGTAATTAGACGACTCCCCATTTTCCTTTCCAGCGTAATCATTTCTTCTTTCGCTTTGAGTTTATGACTGCCGCGAGACTTTGCCAGTTCAGACGTAAAGTCCAAAATTGAATTTCCCCTTTTGACACGTCAAGGAAAATAACGCTGACGCGCTTTTACAGGGAATAAGAGAGAAAGAAACGGCTCGCGAACTCTTCGGCGTCCTTGAAAAAAAAAAAAAAAAATCGAGATGTGAAAAAAAAGGCGTCGTATATATGAGTGTGTATTTTTTTTCTTTTCGCGAGATTGTTGTACTGTAGTCGATCGGAAGTTTTACGAGGACGTAAAATGGAAAAGAAAAGTTTTCAGGGTTTACGAGTCGGCGGGTGTAAAACGCTATCGATTGCTTTGTGGGCGTAAATCACGAACGTTTTACCATTTTTGTCTAATCCCACCGAATATCCATTAATCGTCATGGAAACAACACCTTATTTGTTTTCATTTTTCAGATGGACGTTAAAAACCGGAAATGACTCGCCCTGATTTAGGCACTTTCATCCTGTCGATACATTTTATTTTTTCTTGGTCAGATCGTTTTCTTTTTCTGCGAATGCGGTGGTCTTCGTCGTCGGAAAGTGGAGGGAGATAAATTATTGGTTTATCCGGATTATCTAGGGATCAGACTTCGCCCACCCCTTGGGAGATTAGGGGCTGTGAATGTCCAGGGTACGAGTCAGTGAACCGCACAAACGGCGCCGCTTCGTGATTTAATGCCATCACGACATATAATCGCCCCCAATCAAATGTAATTCAGTCGAAATCGCAAATCGCCGATTAATCACTTGACAATTCCAGGGATGACAACATTTCCTGATGTAGTTTAAGATTTTAAAATAAATTTCGGTCAATAATAGTTTTATTAATATTTGCTGAATTTGTTAGTCAATAAATCGTATCTCATAACCTAGATAAGATATCACGATGAGATTTAAATCATTTTAAAGCAAGTTAATATAGGTTTAGTATGCTGAAGATAATTCCTTAATATATTATAATTCATAAAGCTCTACATTGCATTTTTCATAAATATACCTGTTAAATGAATGAAGTTGAAAAGATGTCGTATCTCAAAATCTAACTGATATTTATACTGATATAATAACTTAATCTAATTTAAGTATAACATAAATAATTCCTTAATTTCTATAAACCCAAATTAATATGATTTTTTGAATCATATTCTGTTCAATTCTCGATATTATGAAAGTTCAAGAAATGTATCATAGTAGATAAGATATCATGATGAGATATAAAGCATTTTAAAACAATGTTTTTGTAGTTTTAGTAATAATTCTTTATTTTCATAAAGCTCATTGTTATGACTTATTAAGTTCTACATTTCACTTTTGATGATTATTCATGTTAAATAAATGGAAATGAAAGATATCGTATCTCAAAATCTAGTTGAGATATTATAATAAGATAAAATGCATTTTAAAGCAAATTTAATCTAATTTCGGTGTAGCATAAATAATTTCTTAATTTCTATAAACCAGATTGATATGATTTTTTGAATCAGATTCTGTTTAATTCTCAACATAATGAAATTTGGATCATCGTATCTTAAGAAGTAGATAAGATATCATGATAAGATATAAAGCATTTTAAAGCAAATTTAATTTACTTTAAGTGAACCATAAACAGTTTCCTTAATTCTATAAGCCTGATTAATAAAGTTTTAAAGAATCAGACTCTGTTCGATTCATTTATGAAATTTAAATAGTATCTTAAGAAACTGATAAGATATCTTAATGAGATATAAAGGATTTTAACCTAAAATTTACATCGAATATAATTCCTTAGTTTTCGAAAAGTCGTTATAATAACTTTTAAAATTTTTAGTTGTCATAAACCCGGTTAATTTAATTTTTTTAATCAGGTTCTGTTTAATTCTCTACATGATGAAATAAAAGAATCATATCTTAAGAACAAGATAAGATATCTTAACGAGATATAAAGGATTTTAAACCAAAATTTACACAGTTTTAGTGTATCAAGAATAATTCCTTGGTTTACGTAAATGTCTGATAAAGTTCGAGACATTTTGTGTTAAATCAATAAGAATAAAAATGTCGTATTTCAAAGAGCAATTGAGATATCACAATAATACAAAAAGCATTTTAAAAGAAATTTTATCTAGTTGAAGTGTGTTAGAAATAATTTTTTAATTTCCATAAGCCCGGTTGATATCATTCTTTGAATAAGATTTTGTTTAATTCTCTACATCATAAAATTTAAAGAATTATATCTTAAGAACTAGATAAGATATCTCAACGAGATATAAAAGATTTTAAATCAAAATTTGTATCGAGGATGATTCCTCACTTTTCGTAAATGTCGTTGTTATGATTTTTAAATATCAAGATTACACGTTTGATACATTTGATGAGGGATGAAAAATGTCGTATCTCAAAAAAGAATTGAGATATCACTATAACACAAAAAGCATTTTAAAGGGAATTTTATCTGGTTGAAGTGCGTTAGAAATAATTTCTTAATTTCCATAAACCGGGTTGATATTCTTTGAATCAGATTTTGTTTAATTCTCTACATTATAAAATTTTAAGAATAATATCTTAAGAACTAGATGAGATATCTTAACGAGGTATAAAGGATTTTAAATCAAAATTTGTATCGAGAATCATTAATTACTTTTCGTAAAAGTCGTTGTGGTGATTTTTAATTGTCTAGATTACACGTTTGATACATTTGAAGGAATGAAAAATTTCGTATCTCAAAGAGAAATTGAGATATCACCATAATACAAAAAAAAAACATTTTAAAGGAAATTTTATTTAGTCGAAGTGTGTTAGAAATAATTTCTTAATTTCCATAAGCCGGGTTGATATCATTCTTTGAATCAGATTTTGTTTAATTCTCTACATTATAAAATTTTAAGAATAATATCTTAAGAACTAGATGAGATATCTTAACGAGGTATAAAGGATTTTAAATCAAAATTTGTATCGAGAATCATTAATTACTTTTCGTAAAAGTCGTTGTGGTGATTTTTAATTGTCTAGATTACACGTTTGATACATTTGAAGGAATGAAAAATTTCGTATCTCAAAGAGAAATTGAGATATCACCATAATACAAAAAAAACATTTTAAAGGAAATTTTATTTAGTCGAAGTGTGTTAGAAATAATTTCTTAATTTCCATAAGCCGGGTTGATATCATTCTTTGAATCAGATTTTGTTTAATTCTCTACATTATAAAATTTTAAGAATAATATCTTAAGAACTAGATGAGATATCTTAACGAGGTATAAAGGATTTTAAATCAAAATTTGTATCGAGAATGATTAATTACTTTGCGTAAATGTCGTTGTTATAATTTTTAATTGTCAAGATTACACGTTTGATACATTTGAAGGAATGAATAATGTCGTATCTCAAAGAAAAATTGAGATATCACAGCAATACAAAAGGCATTTTAAAGGAAATTGTTATCTAGTTGAAGTGTGTTAGAAGTAATTTCTTATTTTCCATAAGCCCAGTTGATATCATTCTTTGAAACAGGTTTTGTTTAATTCTCTACATCATAAAATTTAAAGAATTATATCTTAAGAACTAGATAAGATATCTTAACGAGATATAAAAGATTTTAAATCAAAATTTGTATCGAGAATGATTCCTCACTTTTTGAAAATGTCATTTCTATGATTTTTAAATATCAAGATTACACGTTTGATACATTTGATGAAGGAATGAAAAATGTCGTATCTCAAAGAGAAATTGAGATATCACAATGGGACAAAATGCATTTTAAAGCAAATTTAATGCAGATTAATTACACAACACACAATTTCTTAATTTTCATAAATTTTGGGAGATATGAGTCCATATGAATCAAAAAATTCTATCTCGAGATGTAGATAAGATATAACAACGAGATATAATAAACCATTTTAAACCCGAATTAATATATATTTGTTATACTAAATATAATTTCTTAAGTAATCTGAAAACGTACGCAAAACATCGTATCCAATAACTGTAACTTTTGTAATAATTCCAGGAATGATAAAATTTCGTGATTCAGTTAAAGAATTAAAAATAAAATTATTAGAGAAGTTTAAAATGAATTTTACATTAATTTCAAAATTCAGTACAATTTAATGAAGTGATCTCGTTATTTCGTAATGAAAACTAGATAAAATTTGAAATAAAAGCAAAACTCTTTCGAATTCTATCTTTAGAAAGAATTTCGTTGGTAAATGTTTCCTGGATGAAGCACGCCAGATAACTCGAAGGAATACATTTTAGGAATCCGGGCCGAAACTAAAATGGGATTAATTTCAGAGATGCGCCCGCTGCCGTCTCCGAAGGGCGAAGTCGAATTCGAAATTAAATCCCCCGGTGGCATAAAAGTTCCCGATTGCATCGCCGCCGAGTGTAAACAGGAATTTAATATAAAACGGGTCCCTCAAATGAACTGTGAAAATTTTTATTCACCCCCGCAGGGGGAGGCCTTCCACTTTTAAACTTATTATTGAATCCGGAAATCCAGCGGAAAATGGAAATTCCCCCCATCTCCAACCGAGAAAAAAAGCCCACCCACCTCTCTTGCTGCAAAAATGCAACACGTATCGCGAACTCCTTCATTAATTCAACACCGCTTCATGTATTCGAGATTTATTACCAACGATACATAATTTTAAAACCCCGCGTTGACGAGTTATAAACAGTTCGTATCTAAAAAAAAAAGAATAGGGTAAGAAAGAGTAGAGACACCTGCGCCTCTAATCGGGTACTAAGGGCAACAGGAGGGCTAACTTCCGGGGAAAGCTCCGAAGAAAGCTCGGAAAGCTTTCGTGGGGAAACACGATAACGGAAGTTATATCCTTTTTCCACCCCCACACTCCACCGGCAACCCCGCAAGCGCTACCTCAGACTTTAATAAGTAACGATTTGTAAACTGTTTTCTTCTCTTCGAAACAATTTTTTTTTGCAACAATTTACGTGCGGTAAATATAAAACGAACTCGATATAATAAGTTATAATAACGTTACAATCCAGTTGCGAACCTAATTCGAAATCGATCCCTCGATAATAATAACAATCATACCAGAAACGGTAATAGCGTTAATAATGGTGATAAAAAGTATCGATCGTGTAAAGTGCATAATGCGGAAATGCACATTGGGAAAACTCTCTTTTCTCTCATAGCAGTACATTTATTTGATGTTATTGTATTACGTTAATGCGTAAACGTTAATTTTAAATATTAATTTGACTCGGAGACTCGAAATCTGAACGGTTTGCGTAAGCGACCGCGGATAACAAAATTAATTTAAATATAAATTGGACGGCGTATTTGTACGTATGTGCTTGTATTGGTATCGCAACTGTAAAATGGAATTTTACGGAATTATTTTTTAAACGTGGGTATCATCAAAAATTACGAGTAATTTAATTTTTTCCTTTCGTAATTTATAATTAAATAAAATCCAATCTCGATTCAATCCAACGGAAAAAAAACACAATAGGTGTTATTGTCGACGCTGTTGAGAATGCCGCAAGAAGTGGGTCAGATATAATAAAAGCTCAATTAGTTAACAAAAGCTTAGCTACTAGATTATTACTTATAATTGAAGTTGGAAGCGTTCTACGTTTATCGACGATTAAATAAATTATAAATATGTTGAGTTGGATGAAAAGGGACTTTTTTACATTCATTTTCCATTATTATTTGGATTGGTAATTCTCAATAATGACATTTTCATTCAATGGTTTTATCTATAATTATAATGAATTTTAATAATGAAAATGGCACTTAAAATTGAAACGTTTGTTTTGTCGGATTCTATTTTTTGGGTTAATTTAAAATATTTTTAAGCATATAATAAATTTTAATTTGAATGTGATATCATGAAACATTAAAACATTAATTCCGGCGTACATCCTAAGAGGCGTACGGCAAAATCCAAATTATTCAAAGGCAAATACGGCCAATGTGATCCTATCCTACAAACGTACTACATTCAGAATTAAATTACAACTACAACACAAAATTTTTGAAAATATGTCTAAAAGAGAAACTTTTTCCAAATTTCGCCAACAGTAAATTTCCTAGATACTTGAAAAGGGAACAAATAGAGCAAATTAAATTACAATATATACGAAAAATAATTAACAACCACTACAGGAAGCTAAATGCACTAAACATGAAACTATATAACAATTATCAACAACTGAATCGTTTAATTCACCACATTATCATAGAGACAGTTATAGAGGAGGCTCAAACACGTGACATAACATTACTAAACCATATACGCCAGAAAAAATATAATAAGCTAAACAGACTTCGAGAAAAAAAACACAAGAAGCTTTTACAGAAGAATGAAAACATAACGGAAATTCATACATTTCATCCAAAGGTCACAAATCTCACACCCATAACATTCAATAAACAAGAAAAGGAACTACTACAAAAGGGACTCAAATATGGCCCAAGACAAAATATAGACCTATCAATGATAGCTATGGAAATTCATTCCATGATAAGAGGACATGAAAGGGAGAACGAAATTAAAAAAGAAATCCAACATATACTTATAAAGGAAGAAAAAAGACAGAAATTTCTACCAAACAATAGCAATGGAAAATTTAAAGAAGAACGCAGAACAATTGGAAATATAAAAAGAAAAATAAAAGAAAACAAATTAATCGTCACACCAGCAGACAAAAACGCAGGAATGATTATTTTAACCAAAAGACAATACATAGAGAAAACCGAAAATTTCATCAGAGATAATAACTTTAAAACTCTTACCAAAGACCCAACTGCCAATTTCCATAAAAAAACTAAACAACTAATCAAGAAAAACGAAGACATTATAAAAGAATATTTAACTGACCGAAATAATATTCTACCAATGAACCCTCAAATACCAAAGATGTACACCCTACCGAAAATACATAAACCCAACTTACCAGTACGACCAATCATTAGCTCAGTTAACTCTAGCACATACCAGCTATCAAGATTACTACAGAAATTCATTAGAAACACACTTAATTTCAAACCAAAACACACAATTGACAATCGAAACCAAATTCTAGAAAAGATAAAAGAGCTAAAGCTACCAATGAAACTCAAAATGTTATCTTTTGACGTCAGTAATCTCTACACAAATATACCCATTAATGAAACCATGAATATTCTTAAACATCTAACCAGAATGGAAATAAAAGATAATACTAAGACCAACAATATTCAAGAACTATTCAATATCTGCATAGAACAGAATTTTTGTATTTTTAACGGAAGCTTTTACCAATTCAACGACGGCTTACCAATGGATTCCCATCTAAGCGGAATTTTAGCCGATATTTTCATGAATAACTTAGAACAAACCTTCATTATTAACAACAAAAACTCTTACAGAAATGAAATCTTAACATGGATCAGATATGTCGATGATATATTTGTATTTGTCAAAGATGAAAAAGAAATTAATAATTTACACAACTACATAAACAAATTACACCCAAGAATAAATTTGACGATAGAAATAGAAAATAACGGTAAATTGAATTTTCTGGATTTCACTCTGTATCGACACAATAACAAAATAAAATATGAAATTTACAGAAAACCAACTCAAACAAACACCATAATCCCATACGATTCACATCACGACAACACACATAAATTTGCTGCCATAAGAACTTACTTACACAGAGCTTTCACATCAGAATTGGAACACGAAGAATTAGAGAGAGAAATTCAGATAATAGAACAAATCGCGACAAATAATAACTTCCCACAACAACAAATACAAAAACTTATCTCAAGATTCAGGAACAAATTTGAACTGGAAACCACAACAACCCTATCAGGCAAACCCAAGAACGAAAACAACACATATAGATCAATTAATTTCCCAGGAAATATCTCTAGTAATATAAAGAAAATATTCAATAAATATAAAATAACAATGTCCTTTAAAAACAAACAAACACTAAAGAACATATTAATAAATAACAAAGAAAAGACACCTCTTTTATCAAAAAGCGGAATACACCTGCTCCGCCACCTACATAGGCCAAACAGGAAGGAATCTGAGAAGAGAATTAAAGAACATATGAGTAGCTCCAGATCTAACTTTGGAAGACATTTAATCTTCAACAACCACAATTTTGATAAAAACAAAAACGTGAAACTTTTACACCAAATTAACAAAAGCACCCTCATGGATATGATAGAAACGTACGAAATAAATAAATTCATAAAAGGGAACCCGAATGTAACTAATTTAAACGACCAAATATTACCCACATACACACCGCTGTATAGTTGTCTAAAAAACCCTTTTTATGAAGAAACCATCACAAAAATTTTACTTCGTGCAAGTGGAAGAGAAGACAGAGTTAGGTGGCGATTCTGTTCTTGCACCACTTGCACCCCAAGCCCCAAAGTCCCATAATTTTATTTATTCATTCGGGTGACCCTAGAATTTCTTAAAAATCTATTTCTATTTGTTATACACAACTTTCAAATGACTTTTCTAAAAAAAAACAACAGCCTATTACATAAGTAATACATAAAACGTAAGTTAATTTAATATTAATTGTAATTTAATAAGATAGTTTTATAAATATGTTTGTAGGGATTTGTACTGATGATGGGCGAGGCCCGAAACCCGGTATAGAAACAAAGAAAATAAAAACAATCACCTAAGTATTTTCTAATTTTTTATAACCCCTTAAATAAAAAAAATCCAAATGTTTTTAATTCTAGTTTTAAGTCTAGTGTTAGCTTTAGTGTTGCTATTAGCTCTAATTTAGCTATTCAGTTTTAGATAATTGTATACTTATATTGAACTAAAACTAGAACTAACACTACTAGTTTTAATTCTTGTTTGAATCTATATTGTTTTAAATTCTTCTGGAACTAGAAGTATAACTTATTGTTAGATTAGAAGTACAACCCAGCTTCAGAACTAACACTAGAAATAAGACTAGAAACATTAGGATTTAGCCGTACGTCTATTAAGACGGCTAAACCCTAATGTTTCTAGTTCTAGATCTGAATTAGTTTTGAAGGTAGGTTGGGTTGGGTTCTCTTCCGTCTTAAGAAACAGATGGCTAAACTCAAATGTTAGATCCAAGTTTAACAATAAGTGTTAGCTGTAGGCGTTAGTGTTATGCTAAATGTGTGGTCTGCTATGTTATAGAACCACAGGATAACTGGGCCAAGTTTCTTTGATCAAAATATAAATCAACGGATATGCCACTACTCTACTGTATGCCTTTTTTACTTCCTTATGTCACACATATTGTAAATTTTTGCATTCAATACAGTGTATTTCCTTCATCGTGGAAGACAGCGGTCGTGCGTTCGATACTAAAAGTTCCGAATCCAATTCTTGCTTCCGATCTGCGCCCGATAAGTATACTAACTGCAATGTCAAAAATATTGGAAAAGATTATTAATGTTCAACTGCAGCATCACTTGGAAATTAATGAAATCCTGCCAACGGTTCAGTCTGGATTTAGACAAGGTCATAGCTGTACGACTGCTTTAGCTTGTGTGGTTGACGATATTATAGGTGCAACTGATAGAGGGTACATGACAATACTTGTTCTGCTGGACTACACCAAAGCTTTTGATACGGTAAATCACAGACTCCTGCTGGCTATTCTTAAGCACTTCGGGCTGGAAGACTCAGCTATTGTATTCTTTGAAAAATTCCTGAACGCCCGACAGCAATACGTGCAGTTGTCTAATTGTCAATCTAATGCTCGTCCTATCAGATCTGGGGTGGCGCAGGGTTCTGTACTCTCGCCTACTCTTTTTTCAATATATACTGCACCGTTGATTAATATCTTTAAACATTGTAAAGTACATTTTTACGCAGATGATACTCAGGTGTATATTTCATACAAACCGTCGGAACAACAGCATTTTCTTAGTATATTGAATGCAGAATTATCTAACCTAGTAAAAACAGCTGACCAACACAGCTTAATTATAAATCCCAACAAATCAAAAGTCATGATATTCGGGCGAAAAACTGATATTTTGTGTTATGGCGCTGACGTTAAGGTAACTATTCAAGGGTCAACTTTACCCATTCTTAGCGAAGCACGTAATTTAGGATTGGTGATAGATACGGATCTGAGATTCCGGAAACATGTGTCGACAATACTTCAGGGTGCATACGCCAAACTAAAATCTCTATACCCTTCTCGTCATCTACTCAATATTAAAACTAAAACACTACTTTGTAACTCTTTAATTCTATCTAAATTTAACTTTGGAGATGTGGTGTACGGGCCCTGTTTACTTCGAGTCGACGAGCAACGAATTCAAAAGGCACAGAACGCATGCCTGCGTTTCATTTACGGCATTAAAAAATTTGACAGAATTTCGCACAAATTATTGGACGCAAAATGGCTAAGTATGTCACGAAGGAAAAGATTACATAGTTGTGTGTTTTATTACAATATCGTTCAGAAAGAAAAACCTCAATATCTATATCAGAAGATTCAGTATCGTACTGACATTCATAATTTGAATTTGAGATTTAGGGGGGCTATGACACCTCCTCTCCACCGTACAGAGCAGTTTAAACGGTGTTTTAGTCACCAGATTGTAACGATATACAATGCTTTGTCCCCGCAAATAAAGCTACTTGCAAGAGTCTCCACATTCAAGAAGCAGGTTTTCGATCGCTGGAAAAGGATTTTTTTTTCAATACTATTAACAGAGATATTTATTTACATTATGTACGTTGTTTTTTTTCCTCTTTTCATTATATTTAGTTTTATATTTTTATTATGTTTAGTTTCATTCTTTTGTTTTATTTTATTATTATTTCTTTTTCCTCTCAATTTTCGCTCTCTTACTGAACGTTTAGAAAATTATTTTTAAGAGCGGTAATTGGTTAAGTTGAGCAGTGCATCAGTACTGAACTTCGCCAATTCGTACTTATTGTTCAGTATTATATATATATATATATACTCTCTTGTATTCATTGTATTAGTACGAATAAAGGCATTATTATTATTATTATTATTATATATTTGGATATATTATAAAATTATTTTAATGAACTTGATGAACTACCCTTACATTTTATATAATCAGTGTACAGGTGGGTAAATAAGCGTGCACAGTGCCATATTTTGGAGACTTATTTTCGAGTTATTAAGATGACCGTTTAAGGTCGCAAACGCCATCTTAAATTTAGAAATGTGGATTATTTATTTATATTTATTTACACTGCTTTGCCTATGTATCGATGTACTCGACACAGAAACGTCAATATACTAATGTTAATAAATATATATCAACATACTAATTAATAATAGAACAAATTTAAAAAGGGAGAGCAAAGTAGCGTTTATAAATTAACATGTGGTGATTGTAATAAACTATACAGGGTGAGTCAATAATGCGGGGACGGAAGATTGTGGCTTTACCGTTGAAAATTTAAAAAATGTCTTTATGTCATCATACATTACTGTCACAGCTGCATCGATTAAAATTGTTTTCTGCTATACAGAGTGGTTCACTGTTTCAGACCCGTTTTCAACTTCATTTTTTTAAATGGAACCCTATGTATCATGTACCCTGTGTATTTTTCAGCGGATTTTATCCCCTTATTCAAAAAAGGCTCCATCTGCTACCCTTCTATCAATCTTTTCTAATTCTCATAGTGAAATGATATCACTCAAGGGTTAGGACATCATCAAGAAATTATCTGAAAGAAGTCAAAAGAAATATCGTCAAAATTATTTTAGATTCATATTTAATTGGAGCAGCTTGGTAAACTTAGCTAAGCTAGAAAAGTTTGATTGAGAAATTAAGAATATCATTTTGTTACAAGTTAATAGTTGCATATGGAAAAGAATGTCAAGGGAAAGAGATGGATGAAAGAGGAAGGCCAAAGTTGATGGATGGATGATAAAATTTCCAGACGATCTTATCTTCTATTACATTTTACTTTTATGTTATAACGCTTTAACGAAAAACGCATTAATAGTGATTTATGTAAGTTCCCCACTCCCCCGTGAAAACGGGTTAAATATTTAACAAACACTTACTAAAATGATGGCTTACAGTACCCGCTCATGATTGATATCTGCAAAATATATTAACGCGGAGGTTTATGTCGCCAAGTACGGTCACGTGATGTCAACTTTGCACACGCCATCAACAACCCTCTTTAACAATAAAACAAAAAATAACCGCCCCGATTTTTGCAAACATCATTACCAACAAAATTGACATCGCAAATAAGAAATTAAATGGATCCTTTTTCTTAAGGGGTGTGTCATTATGTCGGTTAAGTACGCGTGTAAAAATCCACCCCAATTACCGACGTTGTAACATTGATTTATGACGGCACCAACGTAGATAAATAATTTAATATCGAACAAATACGTCAAGAATTCGGAGGTTCGAGTGATTGATGGTGCGGCGATCTATTGGGAGAAGGGGGAAAGAAGAAAGGGAAGCGGAAGTGAACGAAACGCGCGCTCGGGCGGTGCCCTTAACCGTTTAAATATGCAAAACTTATCGACTTTATGCCGGGGCCCCCGTTGCAAGACACATTCCAAGAAGAACAATTCACTCGCCGTACGAATTACTGCATACGTCGCCGCATCAAATTTTTACGTGACATGCTGCCCCCAAGTACGAATACCATTTTCGATGTGCGTCCATCGATCCGGCTACTACAAATCATTTTTTAATTTTACCCAACACGACGTGAGGAAAAATTGTTTTAAAATATACAAAAAAAATCAACACAATTTTAAACGAAAATTTAAATAAACAATTTTTAAAACGTTTACATGAACAATTTTACCGCCACAACAATTAGTTAAAAAAATAAAATCCGCGGGCGATTTAATTGGAAGTATAACCAACTCAAATAAAAATCCTTAGCTTTAAAATTTGGATCTTGTTTTTAAAATTCATTGTAACTCGAAAATTAAAAATATAAGAAAAATGTTTATTAAAAAGAAATTATTGCTAATTAATTTAAAGAAATATTATGAATAAACGAATTTGCCCCAATGATTTTTATTACCAACCTAACAGAGGCTTGAAACTCGAAGATTACCTAAATTTGATGTTTTAGCGCTAAAATCAATGTTTCAAGCTTGTTAGATTGGTAATAAAAATCGTTGGAATAAATTTGTTAATCAATATGGTTCAAATTCTAATTTCTTTTTAATAATCATTTTTTCTTCTTTTTGAATTTTTGAGTTATATCTTATTTTAACTACTAAAACAATCCATTTTGAAGTTTAGGGACTTTTAGGATTAATACAGAAAGTTGGTGACATTGAGAATGAAATGGTTGGTGGATTTCACGTTATGAGTAAATTTGCAACCTTTTTATACAAAATAACTTATATCTCAATTTTTAATTTGAATGTGATAATAAATTTTAATGTTAACAATTTAGGAAATCTTCGGTATTTCAAGCCCATTAGGTTGGTAATAACAATAAATGGAATGTATTCGTTTATTAATAACGTTTTTATTATTCATTAGCAACAATTTCTTTTTAATGAACATTTTTCCTTCCCTTTTAATTGTTGAGTTATAACAAACATTAACCACCAAAATCATTCATTTTGAAGTTTAGGGATTTTTGGATTATAACTAAAAATTGGTGATATTTGGAATTAAATGGTTGGTGGATATCATTTTTGAGCAATTATCCAATATTTTTAAATATAATAACATATCTCACCATTTTTTAAATTTGTAATAAGACAATTTAATTTTAAAACATCAAATTTAGATAATGTTAATGTTTCAAGCCTCTTAGGTTTGTAATAAAAATCGATGGACTAAATTAATTTGTCAATAAAGTTTTAATAATCAATTAGCAGCAATTTCTTTTTAATAAACAATTTCCCTTCTCCTTCAATTTTTAAGTTATAAAAAAATTAACCACTAAACCCATTCATTTTGAAATATGAGGATTTTTGGATTATAACTAAAAAAGTTGATGATATTTAGAATTAAATGGTTGGTAGATATCATCATAACATTTTTTAAATTAATGTGATAATACATTTTAACTTTAAAACATCTAATTTAGATAATATTAGTGCTTTTTAGCCTGTTAGGTTGGTAACAAAAATCAATGGAATAAATTTGTTTATCAATATCGTCTTTATAATCAATTAGTAACAATTTCTTTTTAATAAACAATATTCCTTCTCTTTCAATTTTTGACCTATATCAAAATTTAACAACCATAAACCATTAATTTTGAAGTTTAGGGATTTTTGGATTATAACTGAAAGTTGGTGATATTTGGAATTAAATGGTTGGTGAATATCATTTTTTGAGTAATTTTGCAATATTTTTAAATATAATAACATATCCCAACATTCTTTAAATTAATGTGATAATACATTTTAACTTTAAAACATCAAATTTAGTTAATGTTAGTGTTTTTTAGTCTGTTAGGTTGGCGACAAAAATCGATGGAATAAATTTGTTTATCAATATCGTCTTTATAATCAATTAGTAACAATTTCTTTTTAATAAACAATATTCCTTCTCTTTCAATTTTTGAGCTATAACAAAATTTAACAACCAAATACCATTAATTTTGAAGTTTAGGGATTTTTAGATTATAACTAAAAGTTGGTGTTATTTGGAATTAAATGGTTGGTGGATATCATTTTTTGAGTAGTTTTGCCATATTTTGAAATATAATAACATATCCCAATATTTTTTAAATTAATGTGGTAATACATTTTAACTTTAAAACATCAAATTTAGATAATGTTTGTCTTTCAAACCTGTTAAGTTGGTAACAAAAATCGATGGAATAAATTTATTTATCAATAATGTTTTTATAATCAATTAGTAACAATTTCTTTTTAATAAACAATGTCTCTTCTTTTTAAATTTTTGAGCTATAACAAAATTTAACCACCAAAACCATTCATTTTGAAGTTTAGGGATTTTTGGATTATAACTAAAAGTTGATGACATTAGGAATTAAATTGTTGTTGGATATCATTTTTTGAGTAATTCTGCAATATTTTTAAATATATTAACATATCCCAACATTTTTTAAATTAATGTGATAATACACTTTAACTTTAAAACATCAAATTTAGATAATGTTAGTGTATTTTAGCCTGTTTAGTTGGTAACAAAAATCGTTTTAATAAATTTGTTTATCAATATCGTCTTTATAATCAATTAGTAACAAATTCTTTTTAATAAATAATATTCCTTCTCTTTCAATTTTTGAGCTATAACAAAATTTAACAACCAAATACCATTAATTTTGAAGTTTAGGGATTTTTGGATTATAACTAAAACTTGGTGATATTTGGAATTAGATGGTTGGTAAATATCATTTTTTAAATAATTTTCCAATATTTTTAAATATAATAACATATCCCAACATTTTTTAAATTAATGTGATAATACAATTTAACTTTAAAACATCTAATTTAGATAAATTAGAATATTAGTGCTTTTTAGCCTGTTAGGTTGGTAACAAAACTCGATGGAATTAGTTTGTTAATCAATATCGTTTTTATAATCAATTAGTAACAATTTCTTTTTAATAAACAATTTCATTCTTTTTAAATTTTTGAATTATAAGAAAATTTATCCACCAAAACCATTCACTTTGAAGTTAAGGGTTTTTGGGATTATGACTAAAGGTTGGTGATATTTGGAATTAAGTGGTTGGTGGATATCATTTTTTGAGTAATTTTGCAATATTTTTAAATATAATAATATATCCCAACATTCTTTAAATTAATATGATAATACATTTTAACTTTAAAACATCCAATTTAGATAATGTTAGTGTTTTTTAGTCTGTTAGGTTGGTGACAAAAATCGATGGAATAAATTTGTTTATCAATATCGTCTTTATAATCAATTAGTAACAATTTCTTTTTAATAAACAGTATTCCTTCTCTTTCAATTTTTGAGCTATAACAAAATTTAACAATCAAATACCATTAATTTTGAAGTTTAGGGATTTTTGGATTATAACTAAAAGTTGGTGATATTTGGAATTAAATGGTTTTTAGATATCATCTTTTGATACATTTTGCAATATTTTAAAATATTATAACATATCCCAACATTTTTTAAATTTATGTGATAATACATTTTAACATGAAAACATCTAATTTAAATAATATTAGTGCTTTTTAGCCTGTTAGGTTGGTAGCAAAAATCGGTGGAATAAATTTCTTTATCAATATCGTCTTTATAATCAATTAGTAACAATTTCTCTTTAATAAACAATATTCCTTTTCTTTCAATTTTTGAGCTATATCAAAATTTAACAACCAAATACCATTAATTTTGAAGTTTAGGGATTTTTGGATTATAACTAAAAGTTGGTGATATTTGGAATTAGATGGTTGGTAAATATCATTTTTTAAGTAATTTTCCAATATTTTTAAATATAATAACATATCCCAACATTTTTTAAATTAATGTAATAATACATTTGATTTTAAAACATCAAATTTAGATAATGATAGTGTTTTTCAGTCTGTTAGGTTGGTGACAAAAATCGATGGAATAAATTTGATTATCAATATCGTCTTTATAATCAATTAGTAACAATTTCTTTTTAATAAAAAATATTCCTTCCCTTTCAATTTTTGAGCTATAACAAAATTTAACAACCAATACCATTAATTTTGAAGTTTAGGGATTTTTGTATTATAACTAAGAATTGGTGACATTTGAAATTAAATAGTTGGTGGATCTCATTTTTTGAATAAATTTGCAATCTTTTTATACCTAACAACATATCTCAAAGACTTTAATTTGAATGTGATAAGAAATTTTAATGCAGAATACGTTTTTGTATCAATTTGGTGTTTTGGATAGTCAAAATTTTAACTTTAAGATTAATCGTTTCAATTTATGTATAAATTAAAATTAGAATAACATAAATAAAACTTTTGATCGACAAAAGATTTAGTGGAGCCGAAAATTTCCTAAAACAAAACATTGTCCTTTTTCGTCTCATGAATGAAAAACATATTATGAGGCATGATCTCAAACAAAACGGGAGAGCTAACGCCACATGCACCACATAAAAAAAACCGCTCCAACGCGTATTAATGAAATTCCGGCGTTAAAAAAATGGGAGGATCCAGATGTGGCTTGACAAAAAAGTACGTGTCAGTTGGGGTCGTCATTATTTTCATGGTTTTAACCACATGTTCCATCCCGATCTACTTTTTCTCTTTTCTCACCGACACGTTTAACTAAAAATATAAATATCTCGCGTGACGTAAACGTTGTTCTAATGATTCTTTTCATTGTTGTTGCAGGCTCTTTAAAGGATAAAAACCGTCGTTGAGATGCTGTAGAAAGGATTTTTTTAAACTCTAAATAAGGTAGGTAGCAAGTTTAATTGGTCGGCATGAGGGTCTCGTTAAAGTCCAAGCGGGCGTGAAGAGAAACATCTCGTGATAATCTCCCGGTTAATACGGGCTAATGCCGAATTATTTTTACGAGGGTAATTTTTCCGCACGCGTAAATTTCGTTCGGGTTAATCCTCGAAAATTGTTTTTAACGCTAAAAGCGACGACCCTTTCATTAAATGCTAATGAGCCCGCCAGACTGTGTTTATTGAAAACCAAGCGTCGAATATTGAAAATTGAAAATTCAGATGAGGAAACATCTCTTTTTCTCTCGAGAAAGTCGTAATTGATTACATTACGTCCGACAAAAGGTCATTTCACACATACATTTCGTTTCTCAAACTCAATTAACGTGAACGTGTAGAAAGTATGTTAAAATTACCATCGGAGATGGGGAAAACGTTTTTATATAAACGTCGATATTTGAAATACACAACTCAAGTATGTATACCTGGAAAAAGAATAAGCGGAAGGGGAATCTATCTGTTCGTGGTATCTCGATATCAGCCGTCACATTTTACCCGAAAGAAAAGGTCATAGGGGCGGATATTGCTGGCATATGCCCCAACTTTCTTATGGAACGAGAGAACGAAATAAAAATATCTCAACGTGAATGGCAATTCAGGTTTTCTATCGAATATAATATTAAATTGGGTAAACTAACAAGCAAAACTCCCAAATTATTTTACTCAAGAATAGTATTCTCTAAATATCTATGAACTCTCCAACTTTATTATTCCCCATCCTAAAAGTTTTAACGGTCCTTTTAAAAGTCAAATAACCCGAAGGAATATTTTAAAAGTAGTAATCCATCTTTGCTACATAAATCATTGTCTTTCAACGTACAGCGATAGTTTTATAAAAGAAAATTATTTTAAATAACGCATTAAAGTATAGGAAACTTAAATGATGATATATTTACTACTTAAACGATATTTCCGCTTATTCACTAAGCGATTTCTCATTCTATTTTTAGTTAAGCACGTTTCAAGACTTGTATAAATTTAGCAAGAAGTCGTTTAAATTGGTCACTTAGTTTTAATCAACAATCATCAAATTGCCGATATTTCACGTCTTCTCCATTCATGAACACTTATTGTTGATTTATATGTAATTCGATATGAAATGAGGTGAGCTACAATTAAATTGGAGCATCATTAATTGAGTATACGAGATTAAATTAAATAGAGTTGTAAACAAGGTTCAATGAAATTGGCTATAAAACAGTTTATGAATAATTATTTGAGATAGAATTGGATTAATATGGTGTAAAGATGTCACAAGGAGAAATTTACAAGAAATGTAAAGTGGATTAGTGGAAGGGGCTTTATAGAAACTAATAATAAAAGAAAAGTTAAAATAAGGCAACTTAAACCTTGAACGTTACTTCCTTATTAACATTACTGCATTTACGTATAAAGACGCGTTTACCTGTGGATTAAGAAACGGAGATGAAAGGAGAAGATAAAGACAAGAATGCGACAAAATATACAAGATATATTACTTACTACTGTATTACTTACAGTAGTAAGTAATACAAAAAGGCATGAAATACAAAATATACTAAAGAGGTAGTTAAAGAGCTAGAATGCAATTTGCTTTCTTTCTGCTCTGCTTTGTGAATTGATGTATTTCACTACGTTAGAACATCCTATACTCTAATAACTATTAAAAAAATCACTCACAATGGAAACAATGTTACGATTTTTTCTAGTCCAAAACCTGAAGTTTAAAGCAGTTATCTTGTTATTAAGGAATAACTGCTTTAAAATATGACCTGACCAAGCAGGTAATTCGATAATTGTAAGTTTGGTATCAAGGGTTAAATCTTTCAACAATATCCTTAATATTATTGTCATTATGCAGTAGTACTTTTTGTTTGAAAATAGTACTAGTTTTAGTAAAGCACAAATACACAATGAAATTTGAACCACGAAGCGAACAACCTTATGATCTCAAAGAGAAAATGTTTGTCTTCAAGCTAGAAGATTTTATTAATGTAGTTTTGATCAAAATGTTCAGCTGATTAAAGGAACGAAGCGTCAAGACATTAAGTGCAGTGTTTTTCTGCATGTTGAACATGTTTTGATTGATAGGATGTTGTGTGAGTGTCTATGGCTTGAACGTTGCAATGAGGAACAAATAAGACTTTTTTAACCTACTCTGCCTTTGAACCTAGTTAAAACCTGCTAACAGATATCTAGGTTGTAGTGATGGTCAAAACATATTGTATATAATGTAGCAACCATGATACATTATCTGACAAAGTATTTTTGTCGATCTTGCTTTACCCATATTTAATCTCCACCTGTCTGCCCATTCCTTCTTAATTTCTTATGTCTTTTCCTCCCCTTTCGAGTATGAAAATCATTACATCATTATATCATTAGTGGATATTGTTCTATAAGCGCTTACCACGTAAATTAATATGCGTGTTTGAATTCTTGTTAACTTCTTTGGTAGTTGCTTGATCTTTAAAGCATGGCACCATGTTTTGCAAACATATAAAATTTGTGAGCATATCACCGTACAAATAATTTTTCTTTTATCAACTTTAGGGTCATACGTCGATCCCGTGATTCTGTGGATTGATTGCTTTGTTTTTTGTGCTTTACTGATGATATACTAGATACGGTGGTTCCGCCTCATGTATTTCCCAATCATCACCCCCAAGAAGGCAACAAACCCAACCTAACTCAAACAAACCCAACGAAACTCAAGTCAACTCAGCCCAAGTCTACTCAACCCAAGTCAACCCATCCCAAGCCAACCTGTAATATTTGCATTGCCTTGTAATGTTTATGATATAGAAATAATAGCCTAAGTCTTTATGCTATAAATGGTGTATAACATAGGAACCTGTTATCTTGCTCACCAAACAAAGTGTCTCATTAGCACTTCCATCACAAAAAAAACAAACAAAAATTTAACATTGAAATAAATGAAAACAGCAAAATGCAGAAAATAAAAAACTCAAATATCTTATGTGCTCTTAAATGGTATATCTGTGTTAGAAATGTTATCAATGCTTGCAAACACTACTATAATTTGTCAGAATAGCAATAATTAATAAATTGGGAATTGTAATAAATTATTAAAGTTGCTTGATCTTTAAAACATGGCACCATGTTTTGCAAGCATGCAAAATTTGTGACCATATCGCCGTGTTAATCATTTTTCTTTCATTAACTTTAAGATCATACGTCGATCCCATGATTCTGTCGAGGGATTGCTTTGTTTTTTGCGCTTTACTGATGATATACTGGATATGGTCGTTCCATCTCATGTCTTTCCCAATCATCGCCCCAAGAAGGCAACCCAACCCAACCTAACTCATAGAAACCCAACCAAACCCAAGTCAACTCAACCCAAGTCAACCCAACCCAAACCAACCTGTAATATTTGTAATGCCTTGTAATATTTATGATATAGAAGTAATAGCCTGATTAAGTACCTATGCAATGATGAATTACATAGGAACTTGTTATTTTGATCACCAAACGCAGAGCCTCATTAACACTTCTATTACAACGAATCGTTGCATCTCATGTCTTTCCCAATCATCGCCCCAAGAAGGCAACCCAACCCAACCTAACTCATAGAAACCCAACCAAACCCAAGTCAACTCAACCCAAGTCAACCCAACCCAAACTAACCTGTAATATTTGTAATGCCTTGTAATATTTATGATATAGAAGTAATAGCCTGACTAAGTTCCTATGCAATGATGAATTACATAGGAACTTGTTATTTTGATCACCAAACGCAGAGCCTCATTAACACTTCTATTACAACGAATCGTTCCATCTCATGTCTTTCCCAATCATCGCCCCAAGAAGGCAACCCAACCCAACCTAACTCATAGAAACCTAACCAAACCCAAGTCAACTCATCCCAAGTCAACCCAACCCAAACCAACCTGTAATATTTGTAATGCCTTGTAATATTTATGATATAGAAGTAATAGCCTGACTAAGTTCCTATGCAATGATGAATTACACAGGAAATTGTTATTTTGATCACCAAACGCAGAGCCTCATTAACACTTCTATTACAACGAATCGTTCCATCTCATGTCTTTCCCAATCATCGCCCCAAGAAGGCAACCCAACCCAACCTAACTCATAGAAACCTAACCAAACCCAAGTCAACTCATCCCAAGTCAACCCAACCCAAACCAACCTGTAATATTTGTAATGCCTTGTAATATTTATGATATAGAAGTAATAGCCTGACTAAGTTCCTATGCAATGATGAATTACACAGGAAATTGTTATTTTGATCACCAAACGCAGAGCCTCATTAACACTTCTATTACAACAAATCGTTCCATCTCATGTCTTTCCCAATCATCGCCCCAAGAAGGCAACCTAACCCAACCTAACTCATAGAAACCTAACCAAACCCAAGTCAACTCATCCCAAGTCAACCCAACCCAAACCAACCTGTAATATTTGTAATGCCTTGTAATATTTATGATATAGAAGTAATAGCCTGACTAAGTTCCTATGCAATGATGAATTACATAGGAACTTGTTATTTTGATCACCAAACGCAGAGCCTCATTAACACTTCTATTACAACGAAACGTTAAATTTTTGTTAATTTAACATTGAAATATCTTATATGCTATCAATGCATATGTGTGTTATTTTATGTCTTAAATTGTATATCTAACTTAAAAATGTTATCAATTCTTGCACTACTATAATTTGTCAGAATAGCAACATTATCGTATGAAAATGGGCTAATAAATGGGGAATTGTAATAAATCAGGCTAGAACACAATTCAGAATTTTCACACTACGAAGATTCCGAAAACTTCCAGTGATATTAACAAATAACCAAGCTCAAGTTGCTCAAGTCCAGTCAAATGGAGCTGTTAAATGTGTTTTAGTATATCCCGATGCTATACTTCACTGGGATTTCCTCATTAATCAAGAACTTAATGACATTAATGTCATTAAACCAATCAAATCCTATAATAAATCGAAAATCACAATTAAAAATAGAGTGCTTCATTTTGCTCTATAAGTTAGCACTAAGATCATCATTAACTTATATTAATTATCTATGGCTAAATATCTCAAAAACTGATCTCCATAAACTACAAACGTTCCAAATAAGATTCTAAACTGGCAACAACTGCACCATGGTATGTCAGAAACGACTTAAAGGAAGGAACTTAACATTCCAAAAATAATAGATTTTATCAAAAATCTTAAAGAAAAGTTCATCAAAAATTTAAGAAACCATGAACGTGCAACTAATTATAATCATGGGCAGAAAAACATCCATGTTCGACTTAAAAGAAAACTACCACAAGATTTTGTCACCAACAACATAAGTAATGAAGAGCTAGTAACTGATTAAATTTATATAGTACAATACCAATAAAGAAAAGTGTTTATTTCGGGAGATTGTAGCCTCCTGCAATCCTATGAGATTTTATATATTTACTAGCACATATAAGGAACGATTTCGTTTCAAATCGCCGGGATCGCTTACGGGCGAGGCGCTGGATTTGAAATGTTCACATAAAATCGTCCATTTTGGAAGATTGTAGCGCCTCGCCCGCAAGCGACCTCGCCGGAGTAAGAATAAAATCGTCTTATGGGAGACTTTTTATATTTACTAAGGTATACAAGGAAAATTTTGCCTTAAATAGCCGAGGTCGCTTGCGGGCGAGGCGCTAGATTTGAAATGTTTATATAAAATCGTCCATTTTGGAAGATTGTAATGCCTCGCCCGCAAGCGACCTCGGCGGAATGAGAATGAAATCGTCTTATAGGAGACTATATATTTACTAAGATATACAAGGAACGATTTCGCCTCAAATGGCCGAGGTCGCTTGTGGGCGAGGCGCTAGATTTGAAATGTTTATATAAAATCGTCCATTCTGGAAGATTGTAGTGCCTCGCCCGCAAGCGACCTCGGCGGAGTGAGAATAAAATAGTCTTATAGGAGACTATACATTTACTAAGATATACAAGGAACGATTTCGCCTCGAATCGCGGAGGTCGCTTGCGGGTGAGGCGCTGGATTTGAAATGTTTACATAAAATGATCCAATTTGGCAGATTGCAGCGCCTCGCCCGCAAGCGACCTCGGCGGAGTGAGAATAAAATCGTCTTATGGGAGACTTTTTATATTTACTAAGGTATACAAGGAAAATTTTGCCTCAAATAGCCGAGGTCGCTTGCGGACGAGGCGCTGGATTTGAAATGTCTACATAAAATCGTCCATTTTGGAAGATTATAGCGCCTCGCCCGCAAGCGACCTCGGCGGAATGAGAATGAAATCATCATATATAAGCCTTTTTATATTTACTAAGATATAAAAGGAACGATTTTGCCTCAAATAGCCGAGGTCACTTGCGGACGAGGCGCTAGATTAGAAATGTTTATATAAAATCGTCCATTTTGGAAGATTGTAGCGCCTCGCCCGCAAGCGACCTCGGCGGAGTGAGAATAAAATATTCTTATAGGAGACTATACATTTACTAAGATATACAAGGACCGATTTCGCCTCAAATCGCCGAGATCGCTTGCGGGTGAGGCGCTGGATTTGAAATGTTTACATAAAATCGTCCATTTTGGCAGATTGCAGCGCCTCGCCCGCAAGCAACCTCGGCGAAGTGAGAATAAAATCGCTTTATAGGAGACTTTTTATATGTACTACGATATACAAGGAACTTTTCGCCTTCATCAGCAATCATTAGCCAAACCAATCTATCCAACAGATAGCTTAACACCAAAGGTGAAACTTTTATCCTTGTTTTTATAGTTTTATCTTAACTCCAAATACCTAAATAGTCGTAGTCGACATGTATAAATTGTGGGAATACTCTCATTGCAACGATTCCATGAATTAAGGGACACGATATGCACTGATACCCAACTCTCAATATTGAAGTTAATTGATGCGGGGATTAACGGTATATGCAAAATCTGAGTAATTGCCTGTTTACCAAAACCAGTATTTCAAAAATTATACGATGAAGTCGTTAGTAGATATCTGTATCTCCGGGAAGAAATGATCGTTTTTTTTTTGCTATGGTTTCCCAACTTTAATTGGATACTTGACCGATAAGGTGATTGATGTGAGAAAAATAAGTTTTAGCAAAAATGTTCTATTCATCTTAATTGCTTTATTATGAATATAATAACCCAGCATCTCACAACTGCTTATTATATTATTATGAATATCTTGAGCAGGAGCAATACGCTAAAAGCACGCTATATTTATGAAAAACACCGCTGGGGGGAAATAAAGATAGCGTTTACTCCCGCTTTTGTTATTGCCGGCTTTGTAACTCTCCTGCTGCAGCCTTTTCCTAGGACTCAGTGTCCTTCTGGGGCCCCTGCCGTTCTTGTCTTCTTTTCCGTATACACAAAAGGGGGTGCACGACGGGGAATAAAAAAAACGCTCAGCTTCCGTTCTAGGAAAGTGCTGGTAATTGTTTATTTAAACAGCGGAAGCTCCCGTTTGCTGTGCACGTGTGAAACGATCCCACAGCGGCCGGACCATTCTCTCTGATGTTTTATTGAGAGGGTTACTATGTCATATTTCAAAGTAATATACCACCTCAAGAATACTTTTAAATATGTAAATTTTGTACCAAGTAGAATTGAAAAGATGGACGATCGTGGTGGTCGAAAAATTGTTAAAGGTGAAAAGATTGAACGTCGTTGGGAGGTACAGGTGAGTGGCGATAATGGTTGCCGTTTATTAGAGGGAAGGGATTTTTTGCGGGAACCCGAACCGGTAACAACTGCACCGATAGGGCTCTATCCCCGTTTCCGGTGCATCGGAATTTGGGACGCCATTGTTTGCCTTTGTTTCGCCTTTTGTTCGATTTAATCCCATTCAATTATTACTACAGCGAGCTCGCTCTCAAACCGTGTCCCACCGTACAACCCGGCTCTTAATTAATGAATGTTCGCGAGAAGACGAAATATCTCTTTTAACACGTCCTGTTCTCGTTGATGTTATCGGTTTGTTATCTGAAGTATTAATGATGAATGAGATTTTTTAATGTAATAAGAATCTTTTTTGACGATGTGTCAAAAGATTGACTCTTCTACTTGTTGAGCATCTTCTGATTAACTTGATGTTATTGAAAAGAACACAACAAAGAAACATTGCCAACCCAAGCTTACACAACCCAACCAAACTCAAGCCAACCCAACCCTTTTAATAATATTTATTAAGTACTTCGGGATGTATTTTTCTTTTGCCGCTAAAATTATTTTCTTCCATTGAAGCGAGTTGAAAGCATTTCTCACGTCCAGAGAAATCATGGCAACAAGATCTCCCCTTCTATATTTACTGGCGCTATCAACTACCTCCTGGACCTTTTGTATGGCTCCTATTGTTGATTTGCCCTTTTGGAAACAAATTGCCTTTCTGAAAGTATATGGCCTGTTTGCGACATATGATTATCTATACGGTTTTTAAGTATCACTTCATATACTTTAGACCAGGCATTCAGTAGGCATATTGGCTTATAGGCAGGAGGGTCGTTTTTGGCTTTCTTGGGTTTTTCATTTAATACCAGTCTTGCCCTTTTCCACTCAACTGGGAAAAACTGTTCCGTAGTTAACTTTTGGAATACCGCTAATGGTAGTTCTGGGATCTCTTCTACAATAGCTGTTACTATTTCAGCCGATATACCGTCTGGCCCAGGCGCTTTTCTTTTTCTTAGGGACCTAGCTGAAGTTATGACTTCTTCTCTTTCGATTTTTGACGGGTTGCTCTCGGTTTGAACATTCCAGACGTGGCCGTCATCCATTGGGGACAATTTTCGAATGATCTCTTCCGCTTCTTCATCGCTATGTGTTGTTGGTTTAGCAAGTTTAAACTTTTTCGTTGCAATTTTGTATGCATCGCCCCATATATCATTTTCTAATTCTTCCATTAGACTCATCCAGGCCTTCTTTTTCTCTTGTTTTATTTGTCTTGTTAGTTCTTTCTTCATTTTCTTGTACGCTTCCCGTTTTTCTTGCACTTCTTGTTCGCAGCCGTTTCTTCTGCCAACCCAACCCAACCAAACTCCAGCCAACTGAACCCAAAAAAAAGTGGTTTTTAGGCTTACATACAAAGATTGATATCCAAAATTTTATTGATGGATGCGTGATATTGTTGAACTTAATTTTTTGACCCAAAATGTTCAGATTGTAGATCAATAATCAAATCGTTCAGTTCCGTTTAATTAAAGGAACGAAGTGTTAAAAGATTGAAAGCAGTATTTGAGTATCTTTTGATTGACGTGAAGTAAAGTTTATTATCAAAAACTTTAATGATGAATACGTAAATGAAATTTTTTAATCTAATCTGAAGTTGTATATTCAGTTGAAAATTTATGAAGTTTGAGTTTAATATTTTACCGGTACGACTCGTTGCATTAATTCGCAGCCTATTGTAAACTTGATATTCGTTCAAGAGAGCGCAAGCAAGGTTTTGCGCGGGCATAAATTACCGGAGAGTTGGCAACGCGAGGCTCGGAAATCCGACGCGAGCCGGAGGTACCAATTAAGATAGGAAAAGTTGGGAGTTTCGGCCGTACTTATCGGATCAGAAAACTTCTAATTCCTCCGCTATTATGGCAAGCGCCCTCTCTACCTTGCTAATTAGATGATCTCCCCCTTCTGCACCCCATAGCTTCGAGAATACAATCACAACCGGATACAATTCCCGTTAATTCATTCCATTTAATAGAAAATCGTTTGAGAATCGAAAAAGAATGCAACAAGCAAACAGATAAAAGCCCTCCAATCCATTCCGAAACACACTAATCTTTCGGGATTCGCCCGCAAAGGGCACAACAGGGGCATAAATAATCAGGGGGGTCATTTATCACGGTCGCCGTGCGGCGACCACGCGAGCCGGAAGCGGGTGAATTTAATTTAAAACCGAATGATATATTTTATCTAATCCATTACGCCGGCCGAAGCTTCGGGACTCGCTGGAAGCCGAGACTCCGGTCTGAAGGACTGAAGGACTGAGGTGTTTGTACAACGTGACGAGGGTACGATGTCGGAGTGCTGATTCTCGCCCGAAGTGTGTCCTACGAACGAATTAAGGGACGAGCGGAGGCGCAAATGTTACACCGACAACACCCTTTTTGGACACACCGTACGACCTGAGATATTGCCACGGCCCTCAGAAAACCTTGAGCGGTACTTCACCGTGGCATCTGGCTATGACTGTGTCGAAAACCCTTGATTTATGTTTGTAGGGGGTTCCAACGATGAACTACCACTTTTAAACTTTTTTTTCTCAATACCAACTAGTTTAAAAAAAATAAAACAGGAAGAAGTAAAAAAGAAAATAGTAAAATAATAAACTTGATTGATGATTTAAGTTGTCATCAAATGGTTGCTTTGAGAAGCTAAATGATGTTTTGCGAAGATTGCCAAAAATACATTTACACCCAAAAGCAATACCCATAATCAAACTAATTAAAAAGCCACTTGGAACGACTTGGATAGAATCTATCAAATATCTTGGCAAACTCCTTGACACAAGATTAACTTGGAAATACCATATACTTCAAAAAGTTTATCAATCTTTGGAGTAACTTAAACATCGTCATCGTACCTATAATCTGAGTAGTACTCAACCAAATTATGGACTTTAAATGTGTATATCAAAAACGATTGCAAGAATTCATCACGTTTTTATAGAGCGAAAAGTAGAATAAGCTAGAACTATATAACTATATTCAAAGTGATTGTTTATGCCCGCTCACGATTTAGACCTACGCGAGTCATGCACGACACTCACGTGAACACGATTTATGAATCACGTGAGTCACACGTGGGTCACGTTAATTCACGTGACTCACGCTAGATCAGGTGATCAAATGTATGAATCATGTTTGATTACCTGTTAATTTGATTATTAATTAATCGCTATTTTTGATTCTAGACAGTGAAGCACTTTTACTTTCGAGAATGTAAGTTGAAAGAGAACAAAAACGCTATTTTTAGTTATTCTTCAGTCTTAAATTATTGTATACTTGTATCAAAGTAAAACTCAAGCCTGAAGACGCACGGCTAAACCGAAACTTTCTAGTACTAGGTCTAGTGTTAGTTCTAGTTTTAATTGCCACTTTGTGTTTGATTACAGTAAATACTTCTGAAGATAAAAGTATAATTAATACTAGATCTACCACCTATCTATAGTATTGACACTAGACCTAGAACTAGAGACATTAGGATTTAGCGGCTAAACCCTAATGTTTCTAGTTCTAAGGTCCGTTCCTACCAAATCGTTGATATCTATTAGATAAGCTGACTATAAGATAACGCTAAACTAATAGTTTACGGACTCGGCCGTACTACCACTTCAAGTTATCTCATAGGTAGGATATCCTTAAGATATCTAAAGAATCTAGTGATTTTATTTGGGGTGATTTTTTAAGTTGGTGACCATACACTGAAAAGGCCTAATATTCTAACCTCGAACATCATCGTAAATCGAGCGTTTATTATTTTTGTCATTCTTCTTATTTTGTGTACCGTTCGAACATAGAAAACGGAAAACGATAGGAAAAAGGAACTGCGAATTATTCCAAACAGGAAATGGAAATATTAATCGATTTAGGCCTAGTTTATTCACCTTTAGTTAAATTTTACTATCAGATATTTACCATAGTTACTGTTAATATAGCCAATCATGGCAAGTGAAATTACAGTAACCATGGAAAATATCCAGTAGTTAAATTTAACCAAAGGTGAATAAACCGGCCCTTAATAATAAAAATAAAAAAAATATGTTATAGAAAATAAAAGAAGTGACGCGTCATGGATGGCGGTTTAATAGCTTCCTCTATTCCATGTAGAAGAAAATGAAAAGTTTCATTGGAAATACGAAATCTTTTCATGAATTCCCCATCTGAATGTTTATTTAGATGATTTCATCGTCTTCGTATTATTGCTTCACTTCGTATAGGAAATAATTAGGGGTGTGCGATACAGCATGAAGCGTATCGATGTTCTATACACACATTGTATCGATATATCGAAAATATACATATATCGATATTGTATCGGTACTCATATCGATCTCGTATCGTTATTTAGATCGACAGTTAATAAAAAGAAACTATGAAGAACATAAAAGTTAAAAAAATTATTTATACTTTAGTTGAATTTAAGTCTAAATTGTATAATTGTTTTTGTATCGATATATCGATGTTTTCTTCATATCGATATCGATATTTTCTTTGTATCAATGTACTAATGTAGCGATGTATCAATATTACAGTGATGTGCGTATCGGCCATTCGACATGCACTGCCGTCTCGATACATCGATACTTTAACCCAGCCCTAGAAATAATTCATTTATGTCCTCGAAAATATTTTCTTCATCACCAGCATCCATACAATTATCCCTTTGGATTTTTGTAATATTTCACTGAAAAACCACGCGTACCGTTACACCACCAGGCGATTTGTGAGGTTAGGTTTCTTCTTTTATCTATGAGATACCGACTTAACCCGAACCGAATTCACTGGTTATGGTTAACACAAAAGTTACCTTTCAGGTAACGTTAACTGTGAGATAAATGCAGTGATAGTAATCGATTTTTACGTTATCTTTTAGATAGCGCTAACTACAACTTTAACTATGAGTGGTAGTAACGGGCCTAAGTCTAGTGTTAGTTCTGAAAATAGGTTGGGTTGGGTTGGGTTGGGTTAGATGGGATGGGTTAGATGTTATTGAATCTTAAATTGTGATATACCTACTGTGAGCGTCAAAAGAAAGTAAACACTAGCTGTTTACTTCTAAAAACCCTTTTTACTACGATTCTGTTAACTTACAATAAAAATGTATATACCAAAATTTACGACTTTATTTGTGAGCAATCCTGTCGTAAAAAATAGTTAAGCAAAAAACCCCACAAATATGGTAAATCCCCTTTAGAGTAAAAATACCCCGATTTTTACGCGTCAAAAGAAAGTAAACAGCCGGTCCGGTTGTTGTAAATTCATTTTAGATTTAGGAGAAGTACCACACTTTTCGTATAAATACTTATAAACCCCTCCCAGGACAACTTTAGAACATTTTAGAAGAAACAGCAAGTGGTTGAACGTCGAAATTAATTATAAATACCAAAAATCATCATGGGAAAACAAACAAATATAGAAACGCGTAAAATTATATTAAGTTTAAATAAAAAAGGTAAACCCTTACGCGAAATAGCTAAAATAATGGGACGAAATCACTGCACAATAAAAAAAATTTTGGATAAATACGCAAAACATCATACTGTAGCCGATTTAGAATGCGTTGGACGACCAAAGAAGCGTTGACCCTTACAGAAGCACAGGCTAGAGCAGTGGTAAGAGAAGTGAAGAATAATCCATGTTCAAGTGCGGTTAAAATAGCAAACGACATATCGCAGATAGCAAACACAACCATAAGTTCCAGTACCATACGAAGAACACTCCATAGAAGTGGCCAGCATGGAAAAACACCCCGTAAAAAGCCTTACATATCCAAAATAAATAAACAAAAACGTCTTGATTTCGCAAAAAAAATATCAGAACGAAGCTCCAGATTTTTGGAAAAATATACTACCTCTGTTTCATAATAAGTGAGCCATTAGCGATTTTTATTTTTTCCAAAATAAGTGAACTATTTTAATATTTTAGAAATACTACTAATATTTATTCTTAAAAATATGTTACAAAATGTTAATACAAATGAATAGTAGGCAAACGATTCTCTCTACGTAGCTTTGCCTTGCTAATATGTTTAAGCTTATAATTATTGTTTCCATCGCAATCTATAATAGATTTCATAACTAGTTGTAAACTTATAAAAACGTTATCTAATGTATGTCTAGTTTCTTCTTCGAAAGATTGAATAGACGCAAAGAAGCCAAGATCAAGAACATTCAAATTGGGACTATTTGCCGGTTGAAAAGTAAAGGAAATGTTCCAACCGTCCCTCCTACACTCTGCCTGTAGTTGCTCATCTTCAATATTGCAATGTGGCCGTGCATTATCCTGCTGTATGATTATATTTTTTGAGGGACTCCTTGGCCACTTTTTTTTAATTGCCGGAATCAGAGTATCCATTAACATAGGTTTGTAAACATTTTTACAGATATCCACAGGTTTGGTAACAAGTGCACCTCTAGGTCGATCTTTACTATTTCGTGCGGCTACTTCTTGTACTACAAATGGCCATATGCCTATTTTGCCGTGAAAATGTTGGTTACGGTAACGATCGTACCGCGGTCGAGCAACAGCTGCTAAAAACATTACTTTGGTCATGTTTGATTTACTTGCCACTTGACGACATGGCTCAATTTCTTCTGGCAGGAGATAAATTTTTTGATTTACTTTAGTGATATAAAACCACTTTTCATCTATATGGATGTAATTCATCAAATCCTCAAACTCCCCATTCTCTTGCACAAATAATAGACAATAATCCAGGCGTGCTAATTTATTGTTCTCTTTTAGAAGGGGTTTCAAAGAATTGGAGTTTCTTTTAATTTCGCCATTTTTTAGCAACCTCCATAACGAGGTAGGCGGAATACCAACTCCAAATGATAATGACCGCAGTGTGCCTCTTCTTTTATAAGCAAGTGATGGTATTTTGACAATTAATTCTGTCCTATCAATTGTTTTTCGACCAGAATTGCCTTGTTTTTTATTCTTAACATTCATAGGCTCATTCGCATCAAGACTACAACTACTACTATTAACAGAATCTTTACCTTGTTTCCAAATTCTTTTTATAGTGACCCTTGATGTTCTGAATTTTTGAATTGCGGATATAACCGTTACCTTTGTCAGCCGTCCATTTTTCTGACGTTGCAATAAAAACTGAACTATAGCCATTCGCTTTTCGTTAGTTAAATTCGGTTTTCTCATCGTTCTAAATTTTTCGGTGTTAAAAAAACTTTCACGTAATTGTTTGATGTTTAATTGTTGTTTAGTGAAAAGTTAAACTGTCAAATATTTTGAAATCATAGCATATGTTATTAAGAATATTATGTATATTACCAACATAAAAAATAAAATTAAAAAAAAATTTTATTGGCAATAAGTTTGACAGAAAACGCAAATGGCTCACTTATTATGAAACAGAGGTAGTATTATTTAGTGATGAAAGTAAATTTGAAATTTTTGGTAAAAGAAAACCACCAAAGATATGGCGGCCAAAAAATGAGGCCTTCAAAGAGAAATTTGTTACCAATACCATCAAACACGGTGGAGGCTCGGTTATGGTCTGGGGCTGTATGGCGGCGTCAGGGGTCGGTAATCTAGTTTTTATTGAATCGACAATGAATAAAATGCACTATTTAACCAATTTAAAGAACAATATTTCCCCGAGTATTAATGAATTGGGCTTATCAGAGAACTGGATCTTCCAACAGGATAACGATCCAAAGCACACTTCCAAAATTGTGAAGGAATGGATGCTATACCGAGTCCCTAAAACCCTTGATCATCCACCGCAGTCCCCAGACCTTAATCCTATAGAACATCTGTGGGATCACCTTGACAGGAAGATCAGAGAAAGGACAATTTCAAATAAAGACGACCTTAAAAAAGCTTTAACTGAAGAATGGATGAAAATCCCTCAAAATATTACAAAAAACTTGGTGGAATCCATGCCAAGGAGATTAAGGGAGGTGTTGAAGGCCAAAGGAGCTCAAACCAAGTATTAAAAGTTAATATTATATTTATTTTTGTACTTAATACCTATTAGTTCCGAATTCTGTTTACTTTCTTTTGACGCGTAAATTCGGTAGATATTTACAATAATCTGAATTATTACGGGTAATGATTTGTTTTTTTTTCATGTTTCTATTCATTTAAATAAAGTATAGATGAGTTGTGAAGACTGCAATAAAACTTTTTGATTTTCGTTATTAACTGCATTTTTATTAACCTTTTAATAGAAAAAGAACAGCTGTTTACTTTTTTTTGACGCTCACAGTACATCAAAGTAAAACTAGTCTTCAGACGCACGGCTAAATCTGAATCTTTCTAGTACTAGGTCTAGTGTTAGTTCTAGTTTTAATTGCCGTTTAGTACCTGATTGTTGTAAATTCTTCTGGTACTAAAAGTATAACTAATACTAGACTTAGGAACTTTTGGCATTTGGATACCTTTCTTCATTGATTGTATACAATCTGTAATTTAGTTATTCAGTTCTATTTACAAACTGTCGTAAGTATTGTATTTTTCCTTAATGCCGACCTCAACAATCAATGTTATTATTAAAGGAATATTAAAAAATTGTTCTTTTTTCCAACGGGACCCGGCACGACCCGGTTGGGTCAAAGATGCTCACGATCACGCACGTTGACGTGAGTGGTACAACAATTGATGCCCGCTCACGGTAGATCACGCATGACTCATCGTGACCCGGCGGGACTCAGGTAATTTGCACATCTCTAATTCAAACTAACAACATTACAAACCATAAATTGCTCAAATGATGGTATTTGGCGGATTCAAGCGATTTAATTTAAATTGAATATCGTAAAGTTCCTTTGAGAAGTTTGATAATAAACTAATTACTACATTATTAATTCGTTAACTGAAAATTGATTTTCCCGAGTGTAACTAAGCAACTGGCGAGCGAGGGCATACACTAAATTTAATTGATCGCTCCTGCGGCAATATTCACGGTATTTTGGGCCAATTCCACGCCGACACAACGCCCATTAAACCTCGGCATCTATGACAAACGGTAATTTCGGGGTTATGGTTTCCCCGCCGAACCGTTCCCGCACCGCGTCGTCTACTTTGAAATCGTCGCTGTCACACACTACTAACCATTAGCGCTGCTAATCTATTAATTTGTACAATTAGTCGTCGGCAGTAAACTTGGTACGTAATCCGTAGGTGGTGGTGCTGGGGTGAACGTGATTTAGCTCGGGTTCGGTGGGATTTGGTTTCGTTTGTTGAAAGCCGACCCCTATCTCTGTGCGTAGTACATGGCTGAGTTGGCGTGTGGACGTGAGGGGTTATTTTCCATGAAAAAGAAGCTTTTCAAGAGGTATTAAAGGACGATGAGGGGATGTAACCCGGCGATGGAGATTAAACACGAGTCGCGAATGCCCGGTAGGGAAATGAAGATTGCTCCCGGTAGGGTTTCTGTTTGATGTATCGGAGGTCTTTTGTGCAAACAGCGGTTAATTAGTGCTGAAACCGCGGCTGGACAACGGACAACCACTCAGCCTGAGCAACTGGACAGTTAGGATCCCAGCTCGAAACTTGTTGCTTTAAAATTTATAAAGAAACGTGTCCTACTAAAATATACTTAGAATTAAAGCCGTTTTAAATGATGGGTTTCAAGTTTAAGACACGTCCCTGCAATTTTACCATAACGAGATCCTCTCCAAAAGAAACACTTTGGGTCTTGCTGGTCCACTTCGAGAGTTGAACGAGAAATCGATACTGTTTAGGATTCAGTCCGTCCCGAGCACTATCACCTCTATCTTTAATTCAGCTCTTTCAGACAGCTCGATTACGCCAGTGCATCTGCCTCTATCCCCTTTCAACAACTCTCTTCCTTCTAACATAATCGGACGATAGCTTAATGAATCCTTTTGTTCTTTATTCAACAAAATCTTATCTCATTCATTATTTCATTACGGATTATCCATTCCTTTTCGATCAATTGCAAGAAATCCAGCTATGAACCATGTCGGTTGTGTAAACACGTTTTAAAGCTTCAAGAAAAAGAAACGAATGTTGGGAAAGTATCAGTTTTGGCGGTTTAAGCAACGTGACTTAAATAAGTATGGCGAGATGGTGGTGTAAAAGCGGTTTTCTCGTGGGACTTGACTCGGTGTGAAAACTGACGTTTTCCAATCTATGTATGCGCCGGTCCCGGAGCCGCCGGTGATTCATCACACGCTTGTCAATTCGGAAAAGTAAAAATCCAATAAACGCGTTCGTCCAAAGTTACTTTTAAAGACGTTTTCAGTACGACGATGACGATGACATTTTATTTTCAATTCTATTTGATTTATTTAAAAACCACTTTCAATTAATTTTCTAATTAGCTGATGCTAATACATCTGTTACACCGAGTTTACACTGAATTTTTTAACTTGCCCATCTCAATTAAGGTTGAAAGATTTTTTGCTGATAAAGTTTCAAAAAGAAATTAAATAATTCAAATCTAAGATGAATATGATTTATGAAAGTAAATTTACTGTTAAGAATTGATGGTTTAATGATGCTCTATGGTTTGTATTCGGTCTCACGTAAAATTAAAATTAAAGGTTTGGTTTAAAGTTGGAGATCAATTCTAAGTAAAAGCAAAATTTATGGTTCGATGATTATTTATGGATTAGGTTTGAACTCAATGCTTGTTGTCGTGTTTAATAGATTTTGATTTGAACTTCCATACAATCAGTTGTTTGCACGAAAAAAGTGAAATTGAAGTTCCTTTGGAACTTATTATACAGCGGAAACAATGCAAGAGATGAATCTGAATTGATCAAACAATGTATCCTCCAACCCGACAAAACTTATCAAAGGCAATGAAATTACCTTCTAGTAAGTTCCAGATCACAAAGACATTTATGGCACTGAAAAGGTTGATAAGCTAGCCACCAACAGTGCATCTTGTATTGGATTCCACGTATTGGGACACGATAATCAATAGCTGGAAGACTTTAAATAAAACTGGCTTTATGGAAACACCTTCCATTCAGATCACATATAGGCAAGGAATATGATGACTACGTTGCAAAATGAAATCGAAATGGTATATTTAAAAATTGTGATATATGTATATTCCTAAATTTAAGAACTTAACTGATTAGCTAATATTATTGAATATATTATTTTTTATTAATAAGCAATCTTTTCTTGAATATTTTCTCTTGAATACATTAATAATATCATATAATGGCTTCATATCAGAACTCTCAAAAATACTGCCCTTATAATGTTTTGAATTCTTTCTTTCTTTTTCGCACTTTTCTTTAGAAATTTCAATGATATTAGCTAATCGTTGTCATACTATATCATAAACTAGAATCTTTAAGCTTCCATTTAACGTACATATCATATCATAAATTTTAAATATCCCGTGGTTATGATTTTTTAAAATTTTAATATTATTTTTAACTTAAAAACTTTGTAATATTTTTAGCAATTTTTCCCCAGATATCTCAATAATATTATCTCATGGATTTTATATCATAAACTAGAAGCTTTAAGCTTCAATTTAATATATACATCATATCATAACTCTCAAAAATACTGCTCTTATTTATGCTTTATTTTTTAGAAATTTCAATAATATGAGCTAATGGTTGTCATACTATATCATAAACTAGAACATTTAAGCTTCAATTTAACATACATATCACATCATAATTCTTAAATATTTTGGATATAATTTTCTGAAAATTATATTTAACTTAAAAACTTAGCAATTTTTTCCTAAATATCTCAATCACATTATCTCATGGTTTTTATATCATATCATATCATAAATTATAAGCTTTAAGCTACAGTTTGATACATCATATCAGAACTTTAAAAAATACCATAATTTAATTTTTAGAAATTTCAATAAAGATTAGCCATCATTATCATACTATATCATAAACTAGAACATTTAAGCTTTAATTTAACATTCATATCATATCATAATTCTTAAATATTTAGGAGATATAATTTTTTTAAAATTATATTTAACTTAAAAACTTAGCAATATCTTCTTTAGCAATTTTTTCCTAAATATCTCAATCACATTATCTCATGGTTTTTATATCATATCATATCACAAATTATAAGCTTTAAGCTACAATTTGACATATACATTATACCACAACTTTAAAAAATACCATAATAATTTAATTTTTAGAAATTTCAATAAAGATTCACCATCGTTATCATACTATATCATAAACTAGAACATTTAAGCTTCAATTTAACATACGTATCATATCATAATTCTTAAATATTTTGGAGATATAATTTTTTGAAAATTATATTTAACTTAAAAACTTAGCAATATCTTCTTTAGCAATTTTTTCCTAAATATCTCAATCACATTATCTCATGGTTTTTATATCATATCATATCACAAATTATAAGCTTTAAGCTACAATTGGACATATACATTATACCACAACTTTAAAAAATACCATAATAATTTAATTTTTAGAAATTTCAATAAAGATTCGCCATCGTTATCATACTATATCATAAACTAGAACATTTAAGCTTCAATTTAACATACGTATCATATCATAATTCTTAAATATTTAGGAGATATAATTTTTTTAAAATTATATTTGACTTAAAAACTTAGCAATATCTTCTTAGCAATTTTTTCCTAAATATCTCAATCACATTATCTCATGGTTTTTATATCATATCATTTCATAAATTATAAGCTTTAATCTACAATTTGACATATACATCATATCAGAACTTTAAAAAATACCATAATATTTTAATTTTTAGAAATTTCAATAAAGATTCGCCATCGTTATCATACTATATCATAAACTAGAACATTTAAGCTTCAATTTAACATACGTATCATATCATAATTCTTAAATATTTTGGAGATATCATTTTTTGAAAATTATATTTAACTTAAAAACTTAGCAATATCTTCTTAGCAATTTTTTCCTAAATATCTCAATCACATTATCTCATGGTTTTTATATCATATCATATCACAAATTATAAGCTTTAAGCTACAATTTGACATATACATCATATCACAACTTTAAAAAATACCATAATATTTTAATTTTTAGAAATTTCAATAAAGATTCGCCATCGTTATCATACTATATCATAAACTAGAACATTTACTAAATACAATTTGACATATACACCATATCAGAACTCTAAAAAATACTGCTCTCATGATTTACTTTTGGAATTTTCAATAATATTAGCTAATCGTTATCATGCTATATCATAAACTAGAAGTTTTAAGTTTTAATGCAACATAGATATCATATCACAATTCTTAAAGATACTTTAGTTATAATTTTTTTTAAATTTTGCTAATTTAGAAATTTAATAAAATTTTCTTTAAGACTGTTTTCCTAGAAATTTCAGTGATATTAGCAAAATAATTTTCATATATTATTAACTAAAATCATCAAGCTTCAATTTAACATGCAATTCATAACAATTCGGTAGATATGATTTTCTGGGAATTTAATATCATTTTTTATTTATAAACTTTACAATATCTTCTTTTTCAAATCTTTCCTGGATGTCTTAACAACATTATCCAATGGTTTTCATATCATATCATGAAAACGAAGCTTTAAGCTTCAATTTGACATATATATCATATTAGAACTCCTAAAGTACTGCTCTTATGATATATTTTTACAAATTTCAATGATATTAGCTAATCGCTATACTATATCATAATCTAGAAGATTTAAGCTTTAACTCAGCATAAATATCATATCACAATTCTTAAAGATACTGTAGTTATAATTTTTTTAAAATTTTTGTTTCATTTTGTTGATTTAGAAATTTTATAAATTTTTCTTTAATACTTTTTTTTAGAAATTTCAATGATATTTGCAAATTGTATTCATATCATATCACTAACTAAAATCATTAAACTACAATTTGACATACATATCATATCATAATTCATAACAATACGATAGATAAAATTTTTTGGGAATTTAATATTACCTTTAACTTTACAATCCCCTTTTTATCAATTCTTTCTTGGATATCTCAACAATATTATCTAATGGCTTTTATATCATATCATAAAGAAGAAGCTTTAAGCTTTAATTTGACATATACATAATATTAGAACTCCTAAAATAATACTCTTATGATATATTTTTTAGAAATTTTAATAATATTAGGTAATCTTTATCATACCATACCCTAAACTAGAAGATTTAAGCTTTAATTCAATATAAATATCACATCACAATTCTTTAAGATAATATAGTTATAATTTTTTTAAAAATTTTGTTGTGTTTTGTTGATTTAGAAATATTATAAATTTCCTTTTAATACATTTTTCCTAGAAATTTCAATGATATTAGCAAATTGTTTTCATATCATATCGTAAACTAAAATCATCATGCTTCAATTTGTTCAATATATCATAATTCATAACAATTCGGTAGATAAGATTTTTTGGAAATTTACTATTATTTTTGATTTATAAACTTTACAATCCCTTCTTTGTCAATTTTTTCCTAGATATCTCAACAATATCATCTAACGGTTTTTATATTATATCATTAACTAGAACCTTTAAGCCTTCAATTTAACAGACATACACCATACCATAACTCTAAGTTTTGTTTTATATGTAGCGTTACTTTGAACAAAACAAACATCATTAGTTTCACCTATACAATTTGATAAATAGATGAAATTGAAAACCTAAATGAAAAGAAGTGCTTTAATCCACCCTCACACGGAAATACAACCCTCTCAAATTTCGGAGGGGACACAAACATCCAGTTCTAATTAGCGAGTTATCGTATGTTAACGAAACCCTAAAACGCCAGATATAGAGTGTCGTCTCGAAAAAGGGGTTAAGCAAAACTTTTTTTCGGGGTTTTCCCCGCCCGTTCGATACAAAGCGCGTAATTAATTTTAACGACCGGCCAAACAAGAGGAGAGAAAGAGAGATTCGCGCGCATATTTTTATTCGGCGAGGTAAAAGCTTTCCCGTTTTTACGGGGGCCACACTTTTTTTATTAATTCAACCACCGTTCACTCTAAAATTTTGTGTTTCGCGTTTTTTTTTTATTTCGCATAGCTGCGAGCCGACAAACAAAACTTTCCCCAAAAAAAATCGACGGAATAATCAAAAAAAAATCGACGGAAATTGGGATTTGTCCACGCGGGTACGCGTGGTTGTAGTTTTAAGGAACGAATCCGCCTTTTGTTCCCCAAATCGGGCAACGTGGGGATTTTGGTCGATCGCATGAAATACGGCTGTGATTTCATTGAAAACTATGCAAAAACGTGGAAAGTCCGCCGCAGCGCTTTTTTCGGCACGACATTAAGCCGGCGAAAGTCCCCCATAAATTCTATGGGGAAAATCTCTTTTTCGGGCAACCCACCGAAAGCAGAACATATCCTGATGGATGTATTCGTCAATACAAAGTGGATTAATTTTTTTTTCGTCCACATAATACTCGTTGTATGAATCCCCAAAACTTTCATAAAACTTGGTACAACTGGAGGTCAATATTTACGAGTATTCTTAGTATTCAAGTTCGGTCACTACTTGACGGCCCAAACGACGACGGCCGGTTGCGTTCTAGAATTGAAAACTGCTTAACGGCACAACTCGTTGAAGTTTTCCGCACGCGCTAACTTTAACTCCGGAGGACGTCGTCTACGTCGCCACAACTCGCCGAAGACGGGGAGCTTTCCACCGAACAATACGTGGCAAATAAATTGAAAACCCATCGGCACGCTTTCCCCCATAGCTGAAAAAAAGTACACCCTCCTTTTGCGAAATCCTCAAAACTTCCTCCTCCCTCGTTTTTCATCGCACACACCCGCGACTGTAAAAGACGAACTAAGAAAAGAAACAAATGAAAACTGCTTCGTTCTTTCTCGAAAGTTTCCTTTAATCTTCTTGAAAGGTCTTACTTTCCCTTATACTTCTTTTTGCCGCTCCCACCATTGTCCTTAATTTTATTAATAGAAGAGATGATGGTCAAGTTATAGAGAGCATCCGCTAAACTTTCCGTATAAGTTACATACTACGCTACATGCACACATACACAGTATGTGCATGGAATATTTACGGTTTCTGAATATTTGATATCTTTCACATAGTTTCAGTCAACCCGGTTTCGGTCAAAACCAAACACGCCACCCGATGTTGAGTAACCAGCTGTTGGTTCTAATACGAACCCCAAAACAACTTATTTATATCTTAAATGTAGAGCTGGACTGAAATTACAACGGAATAATACCGAGGGTGACATCTGACTTAACCTTATCTGCATAATTCACAACTGAAACTAATAATATAAATCCATTACAACGTACGTTGTGGATTAATATCAATATCTGCGAGACACTAATTCCGATTTGGCTTAAAATTAATCAGATTTAGTTTAATATTCTAAAATGTCACACTAGAAATTATTCGTGTTGTGTTTAAATTACAAGTAAGCAGAAATTATATAAATTACATAAACTATAATTTATAGTTATGTAATTATTCTGGAATTGTATTATTGTAATTCCTGATATTGCGAGGGAGAAACAAAATTGTCGTTGAGAATATGAAAGGAAATGATTATCATATAAACGTTGAATTTGTATCCATGTCTTAGGAGGAAAGGGTTATATATCTAGGTGATGGAAAGGATGTGAGAAGAGAAGAAAAGTTTAATTCGGCTAAAGTTCTAAGAAAACCGCTCACGCAGAGAAATAGTAAATGACAGAAAACAAATTAAATTGTTCAGAAATTCTGCACAACCTAAAATATAGAATCAGAAGAAAATCGTTTCTTTACAGAGATTAAAACTGACAGAAATCAATTTCCTGCCTGAATTGCAGTTATACATGATAAGAAATACGAGACAGAGCAAACTAAATTGACCGGAAATTTGGGGCTCGATTAGAAATCGATTAAAATGACAAGAAAACCACCCTCATAGAGGAGTAGAAAATGATAGAAACAATTTTTTGTCCATATTTGCAAGTATTGGTCATGAGGAATACGATATAGGATAAATGAATTTGTTCAGAAATTCTGCAAAATCCAAAATATGTTAAAATCAGAAAGAAAATTGTTTCTTCAAAGAAATAGAGAGTGGCAGAAATCCTTTTCCTGTCGAAATTGCAGTTATAGATGATAAGAAATAAAATGCAGAGCAAACTAAATTGATCAGAAATTGTGATTACTTAGAAATCGACTAAAATTACATGAAAACCACTTCCACAAATAAATAGACAATAAGAACAATAATTTTTTTCCATTCTTGTTTCCATTGAACATTGACAGAAACAATTTTTTGTCCTTATTTACAGGTATTAAAGACGAAGAATGCGATGCGGGATAAATTAATTTGTTCAGAAATTCTCCACAACCTGAACTATATTAAAATCAGAAGAAAATCATTTTTTCAAAGAAATAGAAAATGACAGAAATCATTTTCCTGTCGAAATTGCAGTTATGGATGATAAGGAATTAAATGCAGAGCTATCTAAATTGATCAGAAACTGTTTAGTTAAAAAATGACTAAAATTACATGAAAACCATTTCCACAAATAAATAAACAATAACAACAATACTTTTCTTTCCATTTTTGCTTCCATTGAACATTGACAGAAACAATTTATTGTCCATATTTACAGATATTGAAGACGAAGAATGCGATACAGGATAAATTAATTTGTTCAGAAATTCTGCACAACCCGAAATATGTTAAAATTAAAAGAAAATCATCTTTTCAAAGAAATAGAAGGGACAGGAATCATTTTCCTGCCAAAATTGTGGTTATGGATGATAAGGAATTAAATGCAGAGCAAACTAAATTGAGCAGAAACTATGTTTAATTAAAAAATGACTAAAATTCTATGAAAACCACTTCCACAAATAAATAGGCAATAACAACAATAATTTTCTTTCCATGTTTGCTTCCATTGAACATTTACAGAAACAATTTTTTGTCCATATTTACAGGTATTAAAGACGAAGAATGCGATGCAGGATATATTAATTTGTTCAGAAATTCTGCACAACCTGAACTATATTAAAATCGAAAGAAAAACACTTTTTCAAAAAAATAAAAAATGGCAGAAATCATTTTCCTGTCAAAATTGCAATTATGGATAATAAGGAATAAAATGCAAAGCAAACTAAATTGATCAGAAACTGTACTTATTTAAAAATTGACTAAACTTCTATGAAAACCACTTCCACAAATAAATAGACAATAACAACAATAATTTTTTTGCATTTTTGTTTCCATTGAACATTGACAGAAACAATTTTTTGTCCATATTTACAGGTATTAAAGACGAAGAATGCGATGCAGGATAAATTAATTTGTTCGGAAATTCTGCACAACCTGAACTAAATTAAAATCAGAAGAAAATCACTTTTTCAAAGAAATAGAAACTGACAGAAATCATTTTCCTGTCGAAATTGCAGCTATGGATGATAAGGAATAAAATGCAAAGCAAACTAAATTGATCAGAAACAGTACTTATTTAAAAATTGACTAAACTTCTATGAAAGTCACTTCCACAAATAAATAGACAATAACAACAATAATTTTGTTTCCGTTTTTGCTTCCATTGAACATTGACAGAAACAATTTATTGTCCATATTTACAGATATTGAAGACGAGGAATGCGATGCAGGATAAATTAATTTGTTCAGAAATTCTGCACAACCTAAACTATATTAAAATAAGAAGAGAAACACTTTTTCAAAGAAATAGAAAGTGGCATAAATCATTTTCCTGTCGAAATTGCAGTTATGAATGATAAGGAATAGAATGCAGAACAAACTAAATTGATCAGAAACTATGTTTAGTTAAAAAATGACTAAAATTCTATGAAAACGACTTCCACAAATAAATAGACAATAACAACAATAATTTTCTTTCCATTTTTGCTTCCATTCAACATTGACAGAAACAATTTTTTGTCCATATTTACAGGTATTAAAGACGAAGAATGCCATGCAGGATAAATTAATTTGTTCAGAAATTCTGCACAACCTGAACTATATTAAAATCATCAAGAAAAACACTTTTTCAAAGAAATAGAAAGTGGCAGAACTCATTTTCCTGTCGAAATTGCAGTTATGGATGATAAGGAATAGAATGCAGAACAAACTAAATTGATCAGAAACTGTACTTATTTAAAAATTGACTAAACTTCTATGAAAACCACTTCCACAAATATATAGACAATAACAACAATAATTTTCTTTCCATTTTTGCTTCCATTCAACATTGACAGAAACAATTTTTTGTCCATATATACAGGTATTGATGACGAAGAATGCGATGCAGGTTATAATCAGAAGAAAACCACTTCTCCAGAGAAATGGAACGTGCCAGAAAAAGTTTGCTGTCGAAATTGCAATTATTCATGATGATGAATAACATGATGCAAATGAACTTGAATAGAAATTTCACTCAACCTGAAATGAATTCAACCTTCAAGTAAACGACGTTTCCAGAGAAATGGAAAGTGCCAGAAAAAGTTTTGCTGTCAAAATTTGTAATTATGGATGAATGGCATTCGATGTGCAATCTAAATGGAATAAAATTACAAGAATTCCGCCCCTCAAAAAAATAACTAAGAACAGAATTAATTTTCTTTCCATATTTATCGCTATTGATGAGGAAAATTAGGATACAAGATAAATTGAATTGTCCAGAAATTCTGCTCATCCCGGAATATATTAATGTCATATGAAAATCGATTCTCTAAAGGAAATAAAGTGACAGGAATGACATTTTAAAAATACGTATGGATGCTAGGTGCTGAAAAGTGTAGAGTATGGAAAAGACTCAAACGATGAATGATGGCTCTCAAAAAATAGGCTGAAGAAAATACTTACGGCAGGAATGCTGGGACTGCATTAATAAGAAAAAGCTCAATAGTACATTAAAATTAAAAAAATATTAAATGGAAACTTCAATGCAGATAACAATTTTCTAATCCATACTTGTGCACCTAGAGCATCCATATATCTATCGTCTACAGCTACTTTGCAATGGAAATCTCATTTGCTCAACTGTATAGAGTTTTGCAGAGTATTTTGTCAGTTTTTCAACTTCTGACATGAAGATTTTGTATTTTGCCAACAGTATTTAGTATTTTGGAAGCAAAATCAAATTATAACAGTTTCTTGCCTTTTTCTGCCCACAGTATTTAGTCTTTAATTAACTTCTAGAAGGTGTATCAAATCTTTAAAGGACAGTATCAAGGTTTTGGAGCAGTTCAAACCGTCTGGAAGCATTGCAAGTTTCAAATTTTCTGAAAACAATATCAAGTCTTCTGGAAGCATTTCAAGTTTTTCGAAATAGTATTAAAATATTTCAGCTTCAGTGTCGAGTCTTCTAAAAGCAGTTCAAGTCTTCTGTAAACAATATCGAGTTTTTTGGAAGCATTTTAAGTCTTCTGGAAGCGGTATCAAGTCTTTTAGAATAGTAGCGAGTCTCTAGAAGCAGTATCAAGTCTTCCAAAGGCAAAATCAAGTCTTCTGGAAACAATATCTAGGCTTCTAGAAGCTATGTTAAGTCTTCCAGGGATAGTGTCAAGTCTTCTGGAAGCATATCAAATCTTCTGGAAACAATATTCAGTCCTCTGAAAGCAGCAACAAGTCTTCGAGAAGTAGTATCAAATCTTCTAGAAGCAGATCAAGTCTTCTAGAAGCGGTATCAAGTCTTGTATTGATGAAGTTTTGTTAAGAATGATTCAAAAAAATGTATAAATAGTAGTGATCAAATGATAGGCTCTAATAAGTAGTAAATAATTATTGATTTTTAAGATAACAACCAAGCAAATTCCTTAACGACTTCTAATAAAACATGTAAGGAGACCAGAAACAAAAAATTCATTCTTGCAATTTTGAATGCAATTCCAACACGATTTCCTTATTTTCTTTCAAAACTGATGCTGTGCAAAAATGCCACAAAAATCGGAATTCCATTTTTGATGGCCTTTACAACACATTGCAAGACAAATTACTATGCACAATCTGCAGCCATTTGATCTTAATTTTATGCCTTCACTCAGTAAGCTAGCTCGCTTAGGTTGTATCTAAGAATATCTAAATTGTGATGAATCCGAAAAGATTGCGTTTGCAAAAAATAGTTTTATAGGAGAAAAAGCAGGTTTTTGAAAATACGTATGACAAAAAAACTGTATATTAGAGACTAGGTAGACTTTCAAAAATAAGGTTTATCCATACAAATTTTTGTATGAGGAACGATTTATTTATATGAAACTACTGATGATAAATAATACGATACAAATTAAGTTGACCAGAATTTCTGGCCAACCCAACCTAACCTGAAATAGATTAAAAATTCAAGTAAACCGCTTTTTTAAAGAAATGGAAAATGAAACAATTTTCTTGCAGAAATTGCAGTTATGGTGCAAACTAAATTGACTAAAATTACAAGCAATCCGCCCCACAAAGAAATAGCCAATGACAGAAACGATTTTATTTTCATATTTGTAAATTTTGATGATGAGAAATACGATACAGGTAAAATTAAACTGTTCAGAAATTCTGCGCAACCCAAACTATATTAAAATTAGAAGAAAATTGGTTCTCTAAAGAGAAACTGTCAGAAACGACTTACTTATATGATGCTTATGTACTTATTTGATGAATAACACCCAACCCAACCTGAAATGGATTAAAACTTGAAGTAAATCACAGGAATGGAAATTGGCAGAAATAATTTTCCTGCAGAAATTGCAGTTATGGTACAAACTAAATTGACTAAAATTACAAGCAATCCACCCACAAAGAAATAGCCAATGACAGAAACGATTTTATTTTCATATTTGTAAATTTTGATGATGAGAAATACGATACAGGTAAAATTAAGCTGTTCAGAAATTCTGCGCAACCCAAACTATATTAAAATTAGAAGAAAATTGGTTCTCTAAAGAAAGAGAAACTGTCAGAAACGACTTACTTATATGATGCTTATGTACTTATATGATGAATAACACTCAACCCAACCTGAAATGGATTAAAACTTGAAGTAAATCACAAGAATGGAAATTGGCAGAAATAATTTTCCTGCAGAAATTGCAGTTATGGTACAAACTAAATTGACTAAAATTACAAGCAATCCACCCACAAAGAAATAGCCAATGACAGAAACGATTTTATTTTCATATTTGTAAATTTTGATGATGAGAAATACGATACAGGTAAAATTAAGCTGTTCAGAAATTCTGCGCAACCCAAACTATATTAAAATTAGAAGAAAATTGGTTCTCTAAAGAAAGAGAAACTGTCAGAAACGACTTACTTATATGATGCTTATGTACTTATATGATGAATAACACTCAACCCAACCTGAAATGGATTAAAACTTGAAGTAAATCTCAAGAATGGAAATTGGCAGAAATCATTTTCCTGTAGAAATTACAGCTGTAGATGAGAAGGAACACAATGGTCACATATAACAATTGGCCCAAAATTGTGATCAAGTAGATATCGACTAAAATTAAGTTGCTAAAAATGTCAGAAATAATTTTCTGCCTGTATTTGTGTCTATAACAAATGAGGAATACAATTTAAGATAAATTAAGTTAACCAATATTTCTGATCAATTCAAAATTTGCCAGATTTGCAGATGTTAGAAGAATTTTGCGGTCATATTTGCAGCATTAGGATCATATAGATGACAATGAGTCAAACTAAATTTATACAAAAAATGTTCTTTATTCCATGGTCTAAATCAATGGTGTCCATAATGTCAAACCCGAAGCCATTTTGAATCGACCACCAACAAAACCATGAATTTGAAATATCTATACATATAGATATTTTTATAAATTGATTAAAAAAAATTGTGCTCAGCTCGAAATTTGCAGTTTCTCTATTCCATGGTCTAAATCAATGGTGTCCATAATGTCAAATCTGAAACCATTTTAAGTCGACCTCCAACAAAATCATCAATTTGAAATATCTATATATATAGATATTATATAGACCACCAACAAAATGGCTTCTGGAGAATAGAGAAGCTGCAAGTTTCAAGCTGAGCACAATTTTTTTATCAATTCTTTGCATACAAAGGCACATACAGCACAAAAAAGATCAACCATTTTTGAAGAGTAATTAAGGAAACACAATCTTCGGGCGATTTTGGTAAAACATTTATATAAAAAGTCAATCTTGGTCAAAAATTTGTAGACACCCTGGTCTAAATAATGAAGAATACGGGGCAACTCTAATTGGATTAGATATGCCCAATAAAATGAAATATAACAAATAACGTTATAAATAAAACTAATTTTCAAATAAAACAAGAAAGCAAAATTAAATCTAAGCATTTTCAAATCTATTTTAGCTCATTTAAAAAAATAATTGATGTTTGTATTAACATTTTCTTATATTTATAACTCTAGGAACCCATAAATCTAAGTATTCTTATGTACCAAAGTCTTTATTATAGATCATTACATGTTGATACCTTAAATTACCTAAATGGCTTACAAATATATACTTATTCAACACTTGTGTTAAGTATTCCCTCCACCGTGTAATTTTCTTGGTAATTTATAGGTAATAAACGAAAACGGTAATATGCATGAAGGTTATAGCAGCGTTAATTTCGAAATGAAGTATCAAGAAAATGTTATTATTTAGTCCCGAAACGACTCAAAATAAATATTTACATATAATTTCACAAAATTAACTCAACCCTGTGCAGTCATCTAAAATTAACAAGTTTCTCCTGGTCTTCGTCCTCTATTAAGTTACATGAAAGCTTTTGTAGAGTTTCGGCCGCGTGAAACGAGCCGGAATTGCATTATACACTTTCTGAAATTTTAATTCATTGTTGCAGGAAACGAGACAATCATACGAATAGATGGCACCAGTGCACAAGTTTCTGCTGCTCCTGTTGCGGATGGCCGGTTGCGTCCTGGTGGCGCACGGTTACAAGGAGCAAAAGTTTGCGATGGAACCCCAGGATCAAACGGCTGTTGTTGGTTCGAGGGTGACACTTCCTTGTCGAGTAATTAATAAAAGCGGTCATTTGCAATGGACGAAAGACGATTTCGGACTTGGGACGCATAGAAATTTGAGCGGATTCGAAAGATACGCCATGATTGGGAGCGATGAAGAAGGTAAGAATATGAGTCGAGATAAGACTGTATATAGAAAGGGTGCTATCTGCATAGCTAAGTGCCACGAGTAACTTTTACGGTTAAATAGTTGGATGTCGAGGCTCTCAAAGTTCCCTTACTGCGGGGCCGGTTCAACTTAAAAGCGTAAATATTCAAGGAAAATGGAGCAAAAACGGCTCAATCCAGGAACTTCGTCGGTCGCATAAATTTAAGTAAAGGGCATAATTGAAATTCTCGACTCGGTCGAAACTTTCCAGTATTGCTTAATTGGAGATCGGGTTTCGTCATTACGTCTGTCATTATAGCCCCTTCCGTTTAAAGATCCACAAAAAACTGGCCTTCTTTTTTTCGGGGCAATTGTTTCCCTCAAAGGCACTCTTATTAATTGTTCCGCTCGCAAGAAGTAATTAGGCGGGAGCGTTCATAATTTGAAAGGTAAACTCTTCGAACACGAAGTTTCTACTTTACATGGGAGCCCCGCAGCCAATTTCGTAAAACACACAAAATCGTGACACTTTTAGGATCGCTCCTGTGTTACTCCTTCAACCTCCCCAAAACTTCAAACGTTCCGACATCAAAGGGTAACTGGGAAATTTTCGGCATGGCACTTTGCTTTCACACGCGTCAACCCTCTTTAATATTAAAAAACATACATATACAAGAAAGTTAGATCTAAAATTTTTTAATTAATAATTTTAGTTGTGTCAAAACCAAAAAAATTATAATCGCGAAAATGTATCAACCCCATTTACATTTAAAATCGCCCATTTTTTCTTAGTCGACGTGAGTATGTAATCTCTGGTTGACATGAACGAGCAAGTCGTTCGAATAAAAATCGAAAAAAGGGCCTTTGACTTAATAAGGAGCTATTACCGGTCGTCAAAACCAATGTGAAAAACGTACGCAACGGCGATTTCCTCCAACTTGTGTAACAAACAAGACGGTCGATCGTATAAGGAGCGTTTCACACGAAATTGGTTTTTATATCCCTTTCCCCACGTTTGGTTAAAAAACCATAAATTGACGGAATATCCCACACCCTTTGTGGGATTTTTTTCCCCGCATGAAATTTCTCGGCCATCAACTTCCTCGAATGTGGTAAGCCTAGCGCGAAATTTACGCCCGCCCATTTTTCTCGGAGTAAATAGGTCGGTACCAAAACGCAAAGAACGTAAATACGGCAAATTCTCCCCTTTATTGGTCATAAAAAATTATTATAAGTGCAATGATTTCCCTTGCGATGCCATTTTCGTGGATTTAACGTTTCTCATTCAACCTTGTATCTTCTCTTTCACCGGATTCATTTAATAAACCAACTGTAATGAGACTTGTTATTTACTTTTATTACTCCCACTTTCTTTCTTTATATTTTCATAAAAAAATTTTTAGTCTTTAACATATTTGCTTCATTTAAAAGAATCTAGAAACAAAAATATATCTAGTACAAGGTAAAGAACTTCAATTTTCGATAATATTCAGTCATAAACTTCATTTTTAGTGAATTTAAATAAAATAAAACGGGGGTCTTTATGAAATGGATACTTTGTTTTTGACTCTACCGGTTTCGATTCTTTTGTTAATCATCTTCTTTATAAAAATTAATCATTAAGAAAAATACGAAAATTTGATGAATTTTGATGCTTTACAAGATCTTAATGATAAGCTTGAGAAACGGATCATGTTATCATAAAACTTTTAGAAATGTAGCACAAAAATAAAGTTAACTTAACAATATTGCTCTCTTGCATTTTTGTCCTTAGATGCATAGTTATAAAAAGAAATACGAAAATAGAAGGTTAAATTAATTATTTGAGTAATAAAGAAACGCCAATTCTAGAGCAAATGTTGCTCCTCATTATTCCCTTTTAATGTCACCCTCCAACCTCCAATATTATGAGTACAGTTAGAACTATTATGGTTGGTATTGAAAAAGGAACTAGATCTGGTGGCTTCATCTGACTACCTATACCAAGGTCCGTAAAGCGTATTGTACCAGGTTGGCCGAAGGCAGGATTTCAGCTTATGAAAAGTAAACCCCCCCGACATGAGTTAGAAGCAAGAATAACTTCAAAAAATATACATGAAGGAAAAAGTAGGTGTCTTAGTTTCCAAAACAGAAAAATTTTATTTGAATTTTGAGGGTTTTCACATAAAAATGTAATATATATAATTCCTTCCTTGTAAAAGGAAGAGCTACTTTTATAAAAATTCCTCTTCCGCGTTTTTATTTGCAGTTTTCATTCATACTATTTCCCAAAAATCGATCTTTGAAAAAACAAGACTTACAGAAAATCCTGTTAAAGGAATGTTGTTTAATAGCTTTCTCTTTTCTTTCTTTAATAGCTAATGAACCAGAAAAGCATATAACCATTTAACCAGTTACAAACTAAATATGACAAGATTGCGGAAGTAAAAAGAGAACCTTCAAAATACTTATTAAAAATCCACAACGCATCAGAATTTGTCTATTAAAGTTTTGCAGTAACGTCAAAATAATTCTTTCATAATTCAACAATCAAAACGGATGGTCAAAGGTTACATTCGTTAAAATTGTTCATAATAGTGTAGAAATAACCAGTTACAACCTGAACATAGAAGAATTTGAAAAATACAGCAAATATCTTCAAAATATCCTAATATCAGATTTTGAGTACAAAAATCATTTAAGAGTCTTACAATAAAAATTAATCAAAACCTTTTATATAAGAATTATTAAGTTTTCAAATTTATGTATAAAATCTATTAATATATAGAAAATTAAATAATCCCTCAGGATTAATTAAATAATAAAAACTAACAATGTAACTTTCATAATCAGATTTAAAAAAGCAATAAACCCAACTCAACCCACTGCCTCGTAATAAGTGACGTCACCCCAGCCTTTCCCTTCAAAACGCGTTCTTCTGTCACTGACCAACCTGGTACTAGCCTTGTACTAATCTGGTACCAACCTGGTAAGATCCTGTGGTTTGTTTAAATTTTCTAGTTACTTTTTAACAAATTTACCAGATCTAGTTACTTTTTCAATATCAACCTAATCTGAAAAATGAAAATTGACGAAATCGTTATTTAAATAGCCTAAAATGACATTTACATTTAAATGTCATTTTATAAAATATTTGGTATCTTATTCTTTGAATTAACGATTTGCTACATAACGTTGCTACATCAAATGTACTGCCTCACCAGCAAGTGATCTTTCGCAATTTGGGTCGAAATCTACATTACATGTCTTGGTTGACATACCCAATCTTTCATAAGACGACATTTATAACGGAATTTCGTGATACACGTATTGTCGATTTGAGATACCAAATCTAGCTACAACCTCAAAATTGTCGATTTTGTATTGACGTAAGCTGCCTCGGCAATTTAAAGCGAAATCGTTCATTGCATGTCGTGGTTGAGATACCAAATCTTTCATAAGATGACATTGATACTTATCGCCGAGGTCGCTCAAAATAGTTGATTTCATGTTGACACATTAACACTAGCGCCTTGCCCGCAAGCAACCTCGCCGATTTGATGTGAAATCGTTCATTATATGCCTTGGTTGAGATACCAAATCTTTCATAAGATGACATTTACACTCAAATTGCCGAGGTCGCTTGCGGGCGAGGCACTACAACCTCAAAATTGTCGCTTTCGTATTGACACATTACATCAACTCTAGCGCCTCGCCCGCAAGCGACCTCGGCTATTTGAAGCGAAATCGTTAATTACACTGTCTTGGTTGAGATACCAAATCTTTCATAAGATGACATCGCTTGAGGGCGAGGCGCTACAACCTTTCAACTCTTCATTTCATATTGACACATCAAATCTAGCGCCTCGCCCGCAAGCGAATTCGACGATTTAAAGCGAAATCGTTCATTTCATGTCGTAGTTGAAATACCAAATCTTTCATAAAATGACATTGATACTCAAATTGCCGGGTCGCTTGCAGACGTGGCGCTACTACCTCAAAATTGTCGATTTCGTGTTGACACATCAACTCTAGCGCCTCGCCCGCAAGCGACCTCGGCGATTTGATGTGAAATCGTTCATTACATGCCTTGGTTAAGATACCAAATCTTTTATAATCACATTTATACTCAACTCGTCCACATTCTAGAATTATATCACAATATTCTCTCACAAAGTTAAAAAAATTCGTGAAAGACTTATTTCGTGGAATATCCATTTCGAATTTTCACACATTATTAATTAAAGTATCTTCTTTTCAATTCAATAAACCATTTTCAGATATCCTGTTTTGTTTTTGGATAAAAAATTTTCAAAGTCCATCGTAATTTTTAACAATTTCTTGGAAATCGTGGAAAAGCTACTTAACATGAAATTAGTACAAGATTTCCATAAATTACTAATTGAAGTAATAAGTACTTTCCAATACAAGGAACCTTTTGCAATATCTCTCATAAATTTTAAATGTTCTTGGAAGACCTTTTTCGTGAAATATTAATTTGACATTTTCAACCGTTTTTGATATCTGTTTTAGTTCCTGAGATTATAGATTTTAAACTTGATCGAAACTTTTAACACTTTTACGAATTTCTTGGAAAATTCTAAATGATTTTTCATAAATTGCAATTGAGGGGAAAATCATAGTTATAATAAGAGTTTAAGTTGGCTTCAGTGAGGCATTTCATCCAGGGTGAAATTCTACAAAGGTAGGGAAAGTTGATAGCCTTAAGTAACGTTGAAGACTGACTCTGCCAGCCCTAAGCTTAACTACCTTTATATTTAAAAGTGTTCTTAATCCAACCATAAAGAGTTGATGGAACTTTTTGCTCTAACAAAGCATCGTTAACACCAGAGAAAGTTGTTTTGTCTATATCTATGAAAACACACCTTCGAGTCCAGCGCTCCACCAACAAATCTGGTCATCGAGTGAAGAGCAGTTAGTGTAAACTGGCCATGAGTGTAAACATCATGACAGTGATGGTCTAAACGATTTTGATATGAAATAATCTTACTTACCCGATTTTGGTATGAAGTTCACTGTGACCTCACGCGTCTAATTTACTATATAGTTTTTTTATATTTCTTCCTTCCGGCAGATTTCTTCGGCTGAACTCCAATCATACATAGTAAATTCATGGTTAGCATCCTGATATAAACACATGAAACTTCCAACAACCTGAAAAATTTACCTCCATTAATAGATGAAGATTTTCCGGGAGGTTTTCGGTTAAGCATCGTCATCCTTTTCAGTAAATCAATTCGTCGTTCACAATCAGAAAAGAGTACTCGAATTAGACGAGAGATTTCGCTGCTATGATGAACTTTTCTTTTAAACCCCGCTAATTTACCTCTATAAAGTTTCCAATCAGAGTATAATTTTGAATTATGAACTCTATTAAAGGCTGATCTTGCTTCCTATTTGAGTTTACCGAATTCAGGGTAAAACCAAATGGTAGCACGCTCAGACACGGCGTTTGATCGAAGAAAATAAACCTTTTTATAAGCTTTAATTAAAGAATCACTAATGGTATTTGAGTACTCTTCAACTTCAAAGCTTTCAGTTAGGTTACACAAACCAATATCATCCAAACTCCTAATCAGCATAGATCTAAACGTGTCCACATCTATCATTCTGGGATTGCGATTTAGATTCTTTCATAGAATATGATTCATCTATAGTTTGACATTGAAATAATATCGGAAACTGTCCAATTGTGGATCGAAGACGATATATCCATCGAAACTAGAGTGATGACATCATAACTGATTGAAGCTGATGAACGAATGCTAATGACGCATGATTCAGGCATCTTCAAATACCCAAATCTTCCTCACACAAAATGCAGTTCTAAGGTTGGCAACGTTTGATTTAAGTTACCTTTTGTGCAACGGAGATTCGGAGTTTTCAGAATTTGGAGATTCGTTCGGATTGGCTGATGATGAACGTACTGACATGAAATGGTCGTAATAAGCCAATTCGAACAAATCTCCGGATCTCAGTCGCACAAAAGGCAGCTTTAAAGAATATTTCCAGTGCCGTCCTAAGATTTTTGGGGCATCAGGGCTGGGTTGGACGAACAAAACGTGTGCACCCCTTTTCATATAAAATTAAAAACAAAGATTAGTTCTAGATCTAATGTTAGTTCTAGTTCTTAATTCAAATATACAGGGTTGCCGAATCAGTTTATAAAGTACTATATTTCAGAAACTATTCTTTAAGAAAAGCCTCTACTTTCTTAAAAAGATGCAAGCCAACCCAATCCTGTATACTTGAATTGAAGAAAAACTAGAACTAACTCTAGGACTAGAGTCATTCGGGTTTAACCGTTTTGACAGATATACGGCGAAATCCGAATGTTTCTGGTTCTAGATCTAGATCTAATGATATAATATTAGAACTAACACCAATGTAGCTCACTACTCTAGTATTAGTTCTAGTTTTACTTCGATTCAAATACACAGGGTTGCCTAATCAGTTTGTAAAGTACTTTATTTCAGAAAGTATTCATTGTAGAAGCCTTCATTAAAAAGAAATGTCTTTAGATATACGACTAAACCCAACCCAACCCAACCCTGTATACTTGAATTGAAAAAAAAACTATAAGTAACTCTAGACCTGGAACAAGAATCATTCGAATTCGGTTTGGCCGTTTTTGACAGACGTACGGCTAAATCCGAAGATGTTTCTGGTTCTAGGTCTAGAGTTAGATGAATGGATAAAATATTAATGAATCCCTTACTAAATCCCTTTGAATTTTTTAACATAGAAGGCATTTTTTGGGACTTTAGTAATTACTGGACGTTTCCGGTAATTACTCGAAAACAAGAAGAATCTATGAGAGGAAATGTTTCTTGATAAATTCACGTCACTTTACGAACGAAAATTCGAACATCTTCTCAAAGAATTGTATCTCAAAAGATGCAAAACTAATGATGCAAAACTAGAACCAAAACTTCCCACCAAATATACAGGGTTGTCAAATCAATTTGTAAAGTACTCTATTTCAGAAACTATTCTTTGTAGGGGCCTTCATTTAAAAAAATATCTTCAGATGCACGGCTAAACCTTACCCAACCCAACCCAACTCTACCTTGTATATATGAACCAGATCTGTCTTAAGATATTCAGAACCCTGGGGCTGGGTTAAACGAACGAAGCGATGATGGGGACACCATGCATTTTTTTTGCAAGAATAGGCACCCCAGGGCTGTAGCCCTATTAGCCCTTAGATCTAGGTTTAGGACGACGCTGTATATTTCCAACAGATTTATATTTAAAATGTACTATACTTTGAGCCTCTGAGACTCCCTATCAGCATCAGTGCAACTAACACTAATACTTGATCTAGAACTACAATCATATTATTGAAAGATATGGGGATCCATGGTATAACCAGTTTAGAGATTAAAGAGTAATATCCAAAAAAGTTACTGCTGGTTTTATTTCTAAAAACTTATTAGATATGCCTTACTTGTCTTATCAGAGGCGTCGTCAAACTAAGAATGTACAAGGATTGTAACATTAAAAGCAATACGAGATGTTGATCGTGGAAAAATTAAATGCAAATATTTGATTTGTTCTATCACAAAAAAACAATAATTGTATTTAATTTTTCCACAATCAACATCTCGTATTACTTTTAATGTTACAATCCTTGTACACTCCTTAATTTGAGGACGCCTCTGATGATGGTCTAAAAACCGAAACATGTAAGGCACATCTAATAAATTTTTAAAAATAAACCAGAAAATTTTTTGAATATTATTCTTTACAATCATATTGCTTAAAATTCGAAATGAAGATGTGAAATTTCGTAATCCGTATTAAAAATTCTTTAATTTGATACCAAACACGATATATTTGCAATAAAAATTAAGAAAGATAGTCATATTAAAACCTAATTAACTATCGATTGTTTTTTAGGTTAAAATTTTATATATATTTCAAAATAATTAATAAAAATACATCGAGTTTGGTATTAAATTAAAGGGATTTCAACGGAGATCTTTAATTTAATCTTAAAAATTGTTGGTATCAGTAATAAAAAGTCGTCTTATATAAAAACTAAAATTAAATTATAGTTGTTGATGACTTCTTTTTACTCATCATTTCTTTCCTTTTCCTTCAGATAGTTTTATATATAACGTTGACAATGGGGGTTTTCCTTTTTCTTGTCGCGTTAGAGCATTAACCTTTACAATTCCCGCGGGAGATTTGTACGGGGGTGATGAAGAAGGCGCCATGTTGGTACCTTCATAAAACCCCCCGTCTTTTATGAACTCGTTATACGTCTCTGTCGCGTCCAAACGAAGGGAAACGCGAAGTTGTACGTGGCAGTAGGTTGAGTTTGATGGTTTCCGAGCCAATCGAACTGCGAGGGGGGGCAGAAACCCATGGTTTTATAGACACGAGACGCGTGCGGAAACGTTTTATTCCTTTATCCAGGAAATAATCCTAAAACCTTTAAAAAAAACCGGTAGGCGAACGTCGTGTATTTGAAGCTAATTTAAATTCAAAATCGATTTTGTTGTTGATGGTTTTAACTTTGTATTGTAAATAATACAAATGTACGAATGGAAGCTTTTATTATCTATGAGAGGAATGGAATGTTTTGTGCCCGGGAAGGCGTACGTGTATCAAATTACTTTTTCATACTCTAATGGCTGAAATAATGGCGTAATTTTCTAAATTGAAATAATGAATCTGCATTTTTTATAAAGGTTTTTTTTATTTTGGCAAAACGTAATTTAATATCATTCGCCAAAAGATGTTCAACACTATCGCTTGCGCCACGGGAAATGTTACTTTGGCTTCTGAGGTCGTATATATAAGGGTCTGAAACGGCTCACCGGTGTATACGACCGCCAACATAACCTATAATGTAAAAGTCCGGCGCGGTCTGGATGCTTCCATACCGCGTTTTCCCATCTCGCGGGAGCTAGCGCAGCCAATTATGTCGTAAAACGTAACAATGTTGAAAATTGTGGAATAAAAACGCTGTGACCATTATATTTACAAGCAGTCAGGAATTATTTGATTGATGTAATTAAATTGTCTTGTCTAATGGATTTGCATCATAAAATATGCAAGGAAAATTTAACTGAAGGAATGAATGATGATGTGGAATGAAAGCAAAAATTGCTTAGAGTTTGAATTGAAAGGATGAAAGGAGGAGAATTGACTTACCATGAAAAGATTGTTCGAGACGTTCCAGCAAGGTGATCCTCTATCTCTGTTTTCCCTTTCTGATCACCTATCGATCACCAATATCATATTTTCATACAAAATCTATTCATTACTATCATTAACCATTCCGTTCCATCATTATCCAATCATCCTACTAGATGATTTTTCCATTTTGCTGTTACCCAACTCAATCCTTTTTTACTTTTAACGAGGTCTGTGAAAATCTGCTGATAGATAGATATGTGGGTTGGAATGATAGATGGCAAGATAGTGTGGATTATGAAAACCCTTTCCTCCTCTTCTCTGGAATCACTCGGTTGATATTCCTTCAAAGTTCTTCTACTTCACCTCCTTCACTCTTCTTAACTCCATCAAGAGAAAAATGCATTTCCTTTTCCACTTAGTAACAATTTCAAGATCAGACTAGTTCCGTGGTTAAAGGAAAACTTCGAATTAGACCGTTCATCATCGTCCCTTCCTGTTCCTCTTCCGCTGTTCTCATCACCGTCTTCAAAAAATTCACAACCACCTCTCAAAAATTGTGTGTTCAGGTGTGACCAGATTTTCGTATTCAAACCAGCAGATATCACGTTTAAACTTTTTGATATCCATTAAATAACTCCAAGACGTCCACGATTTTCTTTCCATTCGGTTCCATTCCTCACAAAGTGGCACACCAATCTCGATAGTGCTGAAAAAAATAAATTTTGAAACGACTCAAACTATAAATAACTTTAAAATCATCAAAAACTGTCTAAAATATGTCTAAATGGTCTATAATAGTCTAAAGTTGTTTAATATCATCAATAATTGTTTTAAATCATGTAAAATTAGTTTACAATTTATGCACAAGTTGTCTAAAATTATCCAACTAGGATGTCTAAAGCTGTCATCCTGTCTAAAATCGTCAAAAATTGTCTAAAATTTGTTTTTTAATAGCCTATAATTATCTAAAGTTGTCTAAAATCATCTACGAGTTGGTCGAATCATCCAAAATTTTTCTAAAATCATCAACAACTGACTAAAATATGTCTACTTGGTCTATAATTGTCTAAAGTTGTTTAATATCATCAATAATTGTTTTAAATCATGTAAAATTAGTTTACAATTTATGCACAAGTTGTCTAAAATTATCCAACTACGGTGTCTAAAGCTGTCATCCTGTCTAAAATCGTCAAAAATTGTCTAAAATTTGTTTTTAAATAGCCTATAATTATCTAAAGTTGTCTAAAATCATCTACGAGTTGCTCGAATCATCCAAAATTTTTCTAAAATCATCAACAACTGACTAAAATATGTCTACTTGGTCTATAATTGTCTAAAGTTGTTTAATATCATCAATAATTGTTTTAAATCAAGTAAAATTATTTTACAATTGATGCACAAGTTGTCTAAAATCATTCAACTACGGTGTCTAAAGCTGTCATCCTGTCTAAAATCGTCAAAAATTGTCTAAAATTTGTTTTTTAATAGCCTATAATTATCTAAAGTTGTCTAAAATCATCTACGAGTTGGTCGAATCATCCAAAATTTTTCTAAAATCATCAACAACTGACTAAAATATGTCTACTTGGTCTATAATTGTCTAAAGTTGTTTAATATCATCAATAATTGTTTTAAATCATGTAAAATTAGTTTACAATTTATGCACAAGTTGTCTAAAATTATCCAACTACGGTGTCTAAAGCTGTCATCCTGTCTAAAATCGTCAAAAATTGTCTAAAATTTGTTTTTTAATAGCCTATAATTATCTAAAGTTGTCTAAAATCATCTACGAGTTGGTCGAATCATCCAAAATTTTTCTAAAATCATCAACAACTGACTAAAATATGTCTACTTGGTCTATAATAGTCTAAAGTTGTTTAATATCATCAATAATTGTTTTAAATCATGTAAAATTAGTTTACAATTTATGCACAAGTTGTCTAAAATTATCCAACTACGGTGTCTAAAGCTGTCATCCTGTCTAAAATCGTCAAAAATTGTCTAAAATTTGTTTTTTAATAGCCTATAATTATCTAAAGTTGTCTAAAATCATCTACGAGTTGGTCGAATCATCCAAAATTTTTCTAAAATCATCAACAACTGACTAAAATATGTCTACTTGGTCTATAATTGTCTAAAGTTGTTTAATATCATCAATAATTGTTTTAAATCATGTAAAATTAGTTTACAATTTATGCACAAGTTGTCTAAAATTATCCAACTACGGTGTCTAAAGCTGTCATCCTGTCTAAAATCGTCAAAAATTGTCTAAAATTTGTTTTTTAATAGCCTATAATTATCTAAAGTTGTCTAAAATCATCTACGAGTTGGTCGAATCATCCAAAATTTTTCTAAAATCATCAACAACTGACTAAAATATGTCTACTTGGTCTATAATAGTCTAAAGTTGTTTAATATCATCAATAATTGTTTTAAATCATGTAAAATTAGTTTACAATTTATGCACAAGTTGTCTAAAATCATTCAACTACGTTGTCTAAAGCTGTCATCCTGTCTAAAATCATCAAAAATTTTCTAAAATTTGCTCTATAATAGCCTATAATTATCTAAAGTTGCCTAAAATCATCCATAAGTAAAATTTGTTTAAAATATATCTTTCAACACAGACAATCACCAATAATTGTCTAAAAATGTAAAAAATTATTACAGACTGTCTAAATAGTCTTTATATGATTAGCATTATCTGAAATCTTTGAAAGTAAGGTAAATAAAGAAAACAGCACACACGTATCTGGCACTTATACACATCCCATTCCCTCCATCATAACTATGTATAGTTCTATCTTCTTTTTTCACCCTGAGTTTCCCAATTTGGGGCTCTCTTCCGCATTAAAAGATACTCAGCCATCCCAACCCAACCTCCTCCTAACTCACATTATTCAAAAATTTTCAACAAAAATTACGCATCATATAAAATGCTGTCAGATAAAATTCTCTAAGTTACTTGCTAACTTCTTGTTAATGGTCTTTCTAAAAATTTCTTGCCGTCATGTAAGTTTCAATGCCAGTCTTGAATTTTGAGCCATGAAGAACAGACTCGAAATTGATAATGGTCCTTTTCCATTTTCTCTTGTTATCCAACCCAACGCAACCAAATGGGCCTCATAACTCTAATTTTTTACAATAATACAATCCTAACAAATCAGCATCCAAACTCTTATTCTTTTCAAATCCAACTCAATCCAACTCAAACAAGCCTACCTCTGAACTCTCATTCTTTCCAAATCTTACTCAACCCAACCCAAACAACTTAGCTTCGTAACTTTTATTATTTCCTAATCTAACCTAATCCAAACAACATTGCCTCTGAACTCTCATTTTTTTCCAAATCTACCATCTAACTCACATTATTTCCAAATATTAACTCTTGTTCTTTCCATATCTAACACAACCGAACCCAATCAACGCTGCCTCTGAACTCTCATTCTTTTCAAATCTTACTTAACCCAACCCAAACAATGTTGCTTCCTAACATTCATTATTTCCAAGTCTAACCCAATCCAAACAACTCTGCCTCTAAACTCTCATTTTTTTTCAAATCTTGCCCAATCCAATCCAAACAACTCAGCCTCCTAACTTTCATTCTTTCCAAAATTAACCCAACCCAAACAACTCTGCCTCTAAACTCTCATTCTTTCCAATCCAACCAAAACAAGTGATCCTGCTAACTCTTATTGTTTCCAAATCTAACCCAAACCAACCCAAACAACTCTGTCTCAGAACTCTCATTCTTTCCAAATTTTACACAACCCAATCCACACAACTCCTAAATTTTATTCTTACAAATCTAACCCATCCCAACCCAACCAACTCTGCCACCTAACTCACATTATTTCCAGATCTTCCCCAAATATCATTCTCAAATATTAACTCTTGTTCTTTCCAAATCTACCCCAACCCAACCGAAACAACCCTGTCTCTGAACTCTCATTTTTTTTCCAAATCTTACCAAACCCAACACAAACAACTCCTAACTTTTATTCTTTCCAAGTCCAAACCCAACACAACCCAACCAACTCTGTCTCTGAACTCACATTCTTGCCAAATCTTACCCAACCCAAAGCCTCCTAACTTTCATTCTTTCCAAATCTAATCCAACCCAACCCAAACATTTCTGTCTCTTATCTCTCATTCTTTCCAAATCTTAGCCAACCCAACCCATCATATAAAATTCTATCAAATAAAATTCTCTGACAAACAAAATGACTTTGTGTGATTGTCTAATACTTCCACAACCTGCACTGGTACTTAGTACTCTTTTTTCCTGTACATCCTCATGACTAAATTTATTTACTATTAATTATTTCTTCTGCCATACAACATGATTGCCAAAAATAGTACGTTTCAAAAGCGAATCCTGCACTAGTACTGAGCACTCTTTCTAAAAATCTCTTGCAGTTATGTAAGCTCCAATGCATATCGGAAATGATTATCTTGGGATTACCACATCTTAAGTGATTAGAACAATTTTTTTGCCTTTTTCTACATTTTTATCTGAATCCCTCTTTTAATTAATGCCCGTAACTTTTTCGTCCAACATCATTATGACAAAATTTTTGTTTTCTCTACTACACAATATGATCTTGATATAATGACTACAAATAATACAATATGATAATGACTACAAATTGTCCATTTCAAAATCAACTCAATTTCAATTATTTTGAATTAAAAATCCCCCCAGTTTTCATCATCTTCTCATATATAAAGAATCTCATCTCTATCTCATCTCCAAATTATCTCCCAACCCAACCCAAACAACTCAGCTTTCTAACTTTCATTCTTTCCAAATCTAACCCAACCCAAACAACTCTGCCTCTAAACTCTCATTGTTTTCAACCCAACCAAAACAAGCCAGCCTCCTAACTGTTATTCTTTCCAAATCTAACGTAATATAACTCAAACAACTCTACCACCTAACTCACATTATTTCCAAATATTACTCTCAAATATTAACTCTTGTTCTTTCCATATCTAACACAACCGAACCCAATCAACGCTGCCTCTGAACTCTCATTCTTTTCAAATCTTACTTAACCCAACCCAAACAATGTTGCTTCCTAACTTTCATTATTTCTAAGTCTAACCCAATCCAAACAACTCTGCCTCTAAACTCTCATTTTTTTTTCAAATCTTGCCCAATCGAACCCAAACAACTCAGCCTCCTAACTCTCATTCTTTCCAAAACTTACCTAACCCAATCCAAACAACTCATCTTCCTAACTTTCATTCTTTCCAAAACTAACCCAACCCAAACAACTCTGCCTCTAAACTTTCATTCTTTCCAATCCAACCAAAACAAGTGATCCTGCTAACTCTTATTGTTTCCAAATCTAACCCAAACCAACCCAAACAACTCTGTCTCAGAAATCTCATTCTTTCCAAATTTTACACAACCCAATCCACACAACTCCTAAATTTTATTCTTACCAAATCTAACCCATCCCAACCCAACCAACTCTGTCACCTAACTCACATTATTTCCAGATCTTCCCCAAATATCATTCTCAAATATTAACTCTTGTTCTTTCCAAATCTACCCCAACCCAACCCAAACAACCCTGTCTCTGAACTCTCATTTTTTTTCTAAATCTTACCAAACCCAACACAAACAACTCCTAACTTTTATTCTTTCCAAGTCCAAACCCAACACAACCCAACCAACTCTGCCTCTAAACTCTCATTCTAGCCAAATCTTACCCAACCCAAAGCCTCCTAACTTTCATTCTTTCCAAATCTAATCCAACCCAACCCAAACATTTCTGTCTCTTATCTCTCATTCTTTCCAAATCTTAGCCAACCCAACCCATCATATAAAATTATATCAAATAAAATTCTCTGACAACCAAGATGACTTTGTGTGATTGTCTAATACTTCCACAAGGTACTTAGTACTCTTTTTTCCTGTACATCCTCATGACTAAATTTATTTACTATTAATTATTTCTTCTGCCATACAACATGATTGCCAAAAATAGTACGTTTCAAAAGCGAATCCTGCACTGGTACTGAGCACTCTTTCTAAAAATCTCTTGCAGTTATGTAAGCTCCAATGCATATCGGAAATGATTATCTTGGGATTACCACATCTTAAGTGATTAGAACAATTTTTTTGCCTTTTTCTACATTTTTATCTGAATCCCTCTTTTAATTAATGCCGGTAACTTTTTCGCCCAACATCATTATGACAAAATTTTTGTTTTCTCTACTATACAATATGATCACTACAAATTGTCTATTTCAAAATCAATTCAATTTCCATTATTTTGAATTAAAAATCCCCCCGGTTTTCATCATCTTCTCATATATAAAGAATCTCATCTCTATCTCATCTCCAAATTATCTCTAAGTTAATTCCAATCCCATCTCTAAATTATCCTGCTTAACTTCTTATTCTTTAGTATTCCATTCCAATATTTTCGCCTCATCGATACCGTTCATTTCGTATTTTCATTTTCACATTCTTTGTCGCTTGTTTCTCCTTTACAATTTCTTTTGTACATTTCATGTGAAGCATAGATTTTATCACCAATGTTATTCTTTATCTTAATACACTTTTTGATCTTGATATTTTGACGAAATGCCAGTTTTGAGTGTTGAACGTTGAAGATTTGATTTTTTTAACTCTTATTGTTTCCAAATCTAACCCAAACCAACCCAAACAACTCTGTCTCTGAACTCTCATTCTTTCCAAATTTTACACAACCCAATTTGTGTAAAATTCAACAGATTTGCAATCTATCAATCTTTTTCAATTTCCTCATATTAGCAAACCCAACCAACTCCAACTCCTAACTCTCATTTATTCAATATTTATCAAATATTATCATTTCTGGTACTTAGCACTATTTTTAATAATGTCTTGAAGTCATTAAATCCCAATGCATATCAGAAATGATTGTCTTGAGATTACTATCTATGTTAAGTTGAAAAGAAAATTGTAGCAAGCTTTTTGCCCATTTTTACATTTATGTCTGAATCTCTCTTTATACACAACATGATTCTCAAAAATAGTCCATTTCAAAATCCACTCAATCTCCATTATACCACATTAAGCATCTTGCCAATTTTCAACATCATCTCATACATCTCCCAAGAACAATTCCATTAAGTTAATGATACTTCCAAAAGTAATTATGTGCCAACACATCTCGTATCCAATTCATCCTTTATATTCCATTCAAATCTTTTATTTTGTTTTTTTTATAACTTCCTTTGTTGGTTCCACGTGCAGCAAAGATTTTATCAACAATGCTGTTCTTTATCTTAATATACTTTTTGATCTTGATATTTTGATTTAAACCAACAAATTTGAAATCATTTTTTATCCCGTACTTATTAAAAACATGTCTAGCATCTAACGAAGAAAAATATTGAGTACATATTTTTGTATAATTAATGATTTAAATTAGAGTAACGGATACGATTTAATAGTCAGTTAATGGTAGCATAAATCACGTGTATCCGCACCATCTATTTTTATTAAAAATAACTCGTAGATAAGGTGTGGCGCAACGCAAGGCCAGGTTAGCTCGAGTTTTTATTTTTAATAAGATTGTGAATGGGGATCGAAGTGAAGTGGAAGTTATAATAAATGGTCAATTAAAAACTACCCGTTCACCTTACATTAAAATCATTATGTCGTACTTTAATGGGACCCCATAAATTAACTACATCAAATTACAAACGAGTAAATTGCTTTTTTTTCTAAACAGAAAAATTAATATCCATTAAGGTAATAAACAACTTTTTTATGTTCGCATTTTCAATAAGAACACCCCTTTTCACTTAGTCATCAACAACATCAACATTAAAAGAATCGTTTTGAATTGAAGAATCGTTAACTGAGTGTTTTTAAATTGGTCAAAATTACGCGCAATCAAAAATTAAGAAAAAAAAATAAAATAAAAAAGTGGTTTTTTGTCGTTTCATAATCATCGTCGACGCCTCTTTCACTCAAAACCTTTTACTGCTACACCAAACGACATCATAAAACTGTCCTCTTTCACTTCCCACCTCTTCGAAAATCCTCTTACCAAAAGTCGTTTCTAAATCCTGCGATTATGACGTTCCAGGAGACTTTTCCTTGGACATCTACCCCGTGATGCTGGAAGATGACGCAAAGTACGAGTGCCAAGTGTCGCCGGGTCCATTGGGACAGCCGGGGATTCGAAGCCACGTGGCCACTATCACCGTTCTCGTGCCACCGGATTCCCCAAAGATTGTGCAAGGAGATTATCTGGTGACGACAGAAGACCGCGAAATCGAGCTTGAATGCGTAAGTTACGGCGGAAAACCGGCTGCGGAAATCACATGGATTGACGGTATGGGAAACGTTCTCGCCGAGGGTATCGAAAACATCGTCGAAGAGCTTTCGGACGGCAGACGTTTCACCGCTAAAAGCATCTTGAAACTTACGCCCAGAAAGCAACACCATAACACGACATTTACTTGTCAAGCGCAAAACACGGCCGAAAGGACACACAGATCTGCAAAAATGAAATTGGAGGTAAACACAAAAGAAATAAAATAAAATGAAATTGTAGAAATAATAAAAATAATCGTTTTAATAATATTAGGTGAAATACGCTCCAAAAGTAACAGTCAGTATTATTTCTGGAACTGCACCAAATGGAAGGATTCCAGAAGGAGCGGAAGTTCATTTGGGTTGCCACGCTGACGCAAATCCTTCAGTTGTAACTTATCGGTGGTTCTTAAACAACGAACTCTTAGTTGGTGATTACACCACCGAATTAATTCTGCATAATGTTACGAGAAAACATCACGATGCCATCGTAAAATGCGAGGTGCAAAACGATGTTGGGAAAAGCGAGGAAAGTGAGACCCTCGATATAAGTTGTAAGTTAATTAATGCATTATTATTATTATTACACTCACCTTCACATGAAATACACCACCCAATAAAAATTAGACTAGAATTTTTGAATTAATACTTTAAAAAAGAATCTTTGACATTTATGTGTTGACCTTGAGTTTTTGTTATTGCCAACAACGAAAAATTAAAATTACTACGTAATAAAATTGAATTAAAATAAAATTAATATTTAATAAAATTAAATATTTAAAATGAGAAAATCGAATTTGTTTTAAATTAACTGATTTTAAATTAAAAAAAATTAATTCTTACCTTTTGAAATGTCACTAAATCTTCAAATATTTTTTATTTTAAACCAACAATTATAAATTGAGGTTAATTCCTGCTTAAATACGATTTCAAGCCAATTATACTTTATATAATTACTTGTATTAAAGAATCTGAAATGAAAGAAAAAAGAAATTAAGATGTTAACATAACCTCAGAATTGATTTTTTTGTTTATAATATTAATAGGATATTTTGAACTAAAGAAAGTTGTTAAATAAGTTTATTTAACTTACGTTTAATTATTTTTTTCGTAAAATCGGTTTCTTTTTGATTATTTTAAGTAAAAAAAACGATTTTACAACGATTAAGCAATCTTTGACGTTTGTGTTGACGTTGAATTTTTGTTACTGCCAACCTCGAAAAATTAAAATTACTACGTAATAGAATTGAATTAAAATAAAATTAATATTTAATAAAATTAAATATTTAAAATGAGAAAATCGAATTTGTTTTAAATTAACTGATTTTAAACTAAAAAAAAAATAATTCTTACCTTTTGAGATGTCACTAAATCTTCAAATATATTTTTATTTTAAACCAAAAATTATAAATTGAGGTCAATTCTTGCTTAAATACGATTTTAAACCAATTATACTTCATCTAATTACTTGTATTAAAGAAACTGAAACGAAAGAAAAAAAATTAAGATGTTAACATAACCTCAAAATTGATTTTTTTGTTTATAACATTAATACGATATCTTGAACTAAAGAAAGTTGTTAAATAAATTCATTTAACTTACGTTTAATTATTTTTTTCGTAAAATCGCTTTCTTTTTGATTATTTTCAGTAAAAAAACGATTTTATAATGATTAAACAATCTTTGACGTTTATGTGTTGACGTTGAATTTTTGTTACTGCCAACCTCGAAAAATTAAAATTACTACGTAATAAAATTGAATTAAAATAAAATTAATATTTAATAAAATTAAATATTTAAAATGAGAAAATCGAATTTGTTTTAAATTAACTGATTTTAAATTTAAAAAAATTTAATTCTTACCTTTTGAGATGTCACTAAATCTTCAAATATATTTTTATTTTTAATAAAAAATTATAAATTGAGATCAATTCCTGCTTCAATACGATTTTAAAGCAATTATACTTCATGTAATTACTTGTATTAAAGAATCTGAAACGAAAGAAAAAAAAATTAAGATATTAACATAACCTCAAAATTGATTTTTTTGTTTATAACATTAATACGATATCTTGAACTAAAGAAAGTTGTTAAATAAATTCATTTAACTTACGTTTAATTATTTTTTTCGTAAAATCGGTTTCTTTTTGATTATTTTAAGTAAAAAAACGATTCTACAACGATTAAGCAATCTTTGACGTTTATGTGTTGACGTTGAATTTTTGTTACTGCCAACCTCGAAAAATTAAAATTACTACGTAATAGAATTGAATTAAAATTAATATTTAATGAAATTAAATATTTAAAATGAGAAAATCGAATTTGTTTTAAATTAACTGATTTTAAATTTAAAAAAATTTAATTCTTACCTTCTGAGATGTCACTAAATCTTCAAATATATTTTTATTTTTAATAAAAAATTATAAATTGAGATTAATTCCTGCTTCAATACGATTTTAAACTAATTATACTTCATCTAATTATTTGTAATTAAGAATCTGAAATGAAAGAAAAAAAAAATTAAGATGTTAACATAACCTCAAAGTTGATTTTTTTGTTTATAACATTAATACGATATTTTGAACTAAAGGAAATTGTTAAATAAGTGTATTTAACTTACATTTAAATATTGTTTTTGTTAAATCAGTTTCTTTTTGATTATTTTAAGTAAAAAACGTTTTTATAACGATTAAACAATCTTTGACGTTTATGTGTTGACGTTGAATTTTTGTTACTGCCAACCTCGAAAAATTAAAATTACTACGTAATAGAATTGAATTAAAATAAAATTAATATTTAATAAAATTAAATATTTAAACTGAGAAAATCGAATTTGTTTTAAATTAACTGATTTTAAATTAAAAAAAAATTAATTCTTATCTTTTGAAATGTCACTAAATCTTCAAATATTTTTTATTTTAAACCAAAAATTATAAATTGAGGTTAATTCCTGCTTAAATACGATTTCAAGCCAATTATACTTCATATAATTACTTGTATTAAAGAATCTGAAATGAAAGAAAAAAGAAATTAAGATGTTAACATAACCTCAAAATTGATTTTTTGTTTATAACATTAATACGATATTTTGAACTAAAGAAAGTTGTTAAATAAGTTCATTTAACTTACGTTTAATTATTTTTTTCGTAAAATCGCTTTCTTTTTGATTATTTTAAGTAAAAAACGTTTTTATAATGATTAAACAATCTTTGACGTTTATGTGTTGACGTTGAGCCTTTTTTACTGCCAACCTCGAAAAAATTAAAATTAATATTTAATAAAAATTCAGTAATTAAATGAATTATTTCATGTTTCTAATTAATTAGTTTCGATTTTATGTACATATTTGAAATTAAAAATCAAATTTGATGTATCTGTTACTAAAATTGAATTAAATTATAAAATTTTGTTCTGGCTTTGAAATGTCACTGAATTTTAGAATACTTTTTGTTTAAAATTTAAAATCAATTTTATTAATAGATACATCAAATGTGATTTTCTCATTTCAAATATTTATGTCAAATCGTAATCAATTAATAAAATAATTCGATTAATCACTTAAATTTTATTACGTAGCAATTTTAATTTTTTCGAGGTTGGCACTAAAAAAAGATTAAAAGTCAACTTAAAAATGTCAAAGATTATTTAAACGTTATAAATACGTTTTTTACTTAAAATAATCAAAAACAAAGCGATTTTACTAAAAGAATAAGTAAATGTAAGTTAAACACACCCATTTAACAACTTTCTTTAGTTAAAAAATATTGTATTGATAAAAAAAAATTTCTTCAAAAATCCATGTCAAAGATTATTTAAATCCTTTTTTAATTATCAAATTCAATAGTAGTCAATAATATACCATTATTTAATTAAATTTAGATGGTCCCCAATTCCGAAACAAACCAAAATCGGCGCAAGCAGATTTAGACTCGAGCGTAACGTTATCATGTGACGTTGATGGTAATCCAATACCGGATATAACTTGGATTCAACAAGAAAAAAACAAAGTGGTCAGTACGAGTCCAAATTTAACATTGAGAGTCGACGGTGAAACAGCCGGAAGATATTATTGTAAAGCTCACGTTCCCGGATTCCCAGAAGTCGGCGCTGAAGCCTCCATTTACCTCAAAGGTAACTTTAAAAATTTCTTTTTATTCCACTAAAAGCACCACCAATGGACTGAATATTTTTCTTTCCGTTTAAAATTCACCGTCAGCGGAGCAGTACGCGTCCAATTTTTATTTACACATGATGAACAATGAAATACCATCGGGCATTGTTCGTGCAGCTCATCTTTTGTTGCCGAGGGGCCGCGGCAATTTTTCACTGTCGCTGTCCGAGCGGTTTTCATGTTAATGAAATAAAAATACGCGAGATAAATATTTCAAAACGCACACCTGAAAATGTTTCATGCACACAACCGATTATAATTGATTAAATAAAATTAAAACGAACCAAATTAGTTCATTCGTTTTTTTTTTCTGTTTAGGTCCGCCGTCGATAATTAGTCACAGGACTCAATTCGGAGTTGAAGGCGATAACGTTCGCGTCGAATGCACGGCGTTTTCAATTCCGGCCCCTGAAAAAGTCGTTTGGACTTTTAACGGGCGCGAAATTGATTTGCACAATAGTGATTATTCGATTTTGGAGGATCCGCTTCCTGAAGGTGTTAAATCTACGCTAATTATTAGGGAATCCCAAGAAAGACATTTTGGGGTTTATAATTGTAGCGTTGTTAATCCGTATGGGAGCGATATGGTTGAGATTAACTTAAGGCCACAAAGTAAGATTTTTCTTTATTATAAATAAATTAGTTTGCTATTTAAATTTTTTTGCAGAAAATTTTCCTATTATTATGGTCACAGCGGGAAGCGTCGCTTTAGGGATCGTCATTGTTATCATCGCTTTGATAGTTTGCCTTTATAATAGGCAAAATCATAAGAAACCTCCTCCTGAAGGTAAGTTATTTTGTTATTTTATTGCAAAATCTCGTATTAATAGGGGATAATAACGGCTAAACCCTTAAGATTAAAGTTAAAGGTCTAATTTTGTTGTTAGTTATTGATGGAATGTTGATTTAAAGTAGAAATATTCGGGTTTAGTCGTACGTCTCGTAAGGGTAACTGGTTTAAGTTTATATAGAATACATTTTATGATAATAATACCTTGAATATTGGAAGCCTTCCGTAATAATTTGAGTTCCAAAAAAAGAAATATCACCATCAGAACCATCCAAATATCATCCTATCTTCTGTTCCTATCTACTTGTTTTCGCAATATCTTGAAAGCTTACATCAAATATAAGGTAGAGGAAGCCGTGTCTAATAAAATGCCAAATAACCAGTGCAGGTTTTATCTTGATAGTTTTGTTAGAACTGATATCCAACTTGACTCCAAAAATACCATTAGGCAATGTTGCTAGATATCCATAAAATGCTTGACTCAGTTTAGCATCAAAGGCTGAAATAAATTGCAAACTCAATAATTGAATATCTCGCCTTATCTTACTTAATACCTTTGATTTTGACTCATACACACTGCACTTCTTTACGTTGACATTTAAACGACATTTAAACATCGTATCCGCAATCTAAGAGTTACAGGCGCTGATGCAATCGACAAAAAGGTGGCTGAAAAGTTGGCGAATTCAAGTTCTTCTTCTTCTTCACAAAACGGGGCAAAATCTTGGTGTGTGAGCTATAATAGCTCTTATATCACCAGTCACCTGTTTTTGTAGTATCTCCGGTTAGTAGCCCTGTGGGAGCATAAAATGAATAATATACGAATTGTACAAATGAAATTAAAACTCTCGGAAGGGGGAATGATCCTTCCTTGCACTACTAATATAAAGCAACAGCAACCCAAGCAAAAGTTAGTCCGAACGGCGACAAATGCAGCTCCCCGGGTCAACCCCTCGAAAGGAAAAGCATCTACCAAACAGATTGTCATGCCTTAACTACATAAACAAAAAGCCCTCCACAAATTAAATAAAGATTCCATTATTACATAGAAAATAAAAAAGCATTCTTAGAACTGGTAATTTATTTGTGGCCAATAGACAGCTTATGCTCTATGGAGGAAAAATTCCCATACTTCGCAGTTTGCTAAACATTCTACCTCTCTCCAGCTCATACACTTCACATTCCAAAATAATGTGGTTGAGATCGCATTCCACAGCTACAGCTCGGTGAATCCGCCATTCCTATCCGGTACATATGAACAGGAAACATGCCGTGACCCATTCGCATCCGACTGATTGTAGAAATCATATGTTTAGACTCAGAGACAAAAGACCCATACCATGTTCCCTCTCTGACATCACCCTTAATCAAGCACAAAGCACGACCCTTGATTCTGTTACTACCATTCCATTCTTGCTGCCACGCATTCCAAGTTTCCTCTTGCATTTCCCTAAAGATATCGCAAATGTCCTTGCTGATCTGGTAGAATGGAAAATCGTTCTGTTCCGCCGCCAGCCTATCAGCCATCTCATTCCCGACAATCCCTGCGTGGCCGGGGATCCAAGCAAATTCTACCCTTAAGTCCCCTGCAGCACATTGCCAACTAAGTTCTTTGACTTTGTTCACCAGATAATGCACCCACGACCTTTCACCCATAACCCCATCCAACGCACGAATTACGCTCAGCGAATCCGAAAATACGACCACTGGAGTAACTCCATTTGTCTTTATGTAATTCAAAGCCCACCAAACAGCAGGCAGTTCCGCCACAAATATATTTGTATAATCGGGTAGCTTACCCGAATGAGACAACTCCAACTGGGGCGCGCAAACGCCAAAATGCACCCGCTTTACCGGATCGGTTGTCACCGACGTATCAGTGTACATAAAACCTGTATTAGGCCACTGAGCTTCTCGTATAAAAACCGCGTTATAATTAAAATTGACTCCCGGTAATGATTGTCTAAGCCTTGCGCACAACAGATTAGTTCTGATCTTGGGAAGGTGAATAAAGGCATCATACCTCACCGAGTACATGTCCAACACGCCAGTCCGCCGCACGTAAACCATTCTGGGTAACCAAAACTCATACCTCCGCACGATATGCGCCACTCTGCTATCGGCTACTCTGCCCTCTCTATGAAGTCGGCTCAAGCTATTCATCAATCTTCCAACCGAACCCGTTCTAAACTTGTGATTCCTTGCAACAAATTTATCCATCAGTAGTTGAAGCCTCAAGTCCAGAGGCATTATATTTGCTTCGACCAATAGCGCATTGGTTGGAGTAGATCTTAAAGTGCCGGTAATAGCCCTGGCTGCCTGATGCTGCATGTTGGTCAGTTTCTTAAACAGAAGAGAGGGAATAGGCAGCATCAACCAGGTGAAAAACTCGAGCCTCGACTGTATGAGCGCACTATACAACAATGTCGAAATCCTGGGACCACATCCCCATTTAGTTGAAGACAGCGATCTGAGCAAGTTAAGTGCCTTCTGGCAATTGGCTACTATATGGTTCACATGTTCTTTCCAGGAAAGTTTGTTATTTATGTGCAGTCCCAGGTATACCATATTCACGGTCGCAGCGATGTTCTCATCCCCCAGGTTAATTAAAGGAATATTCTCAGCCCTCTTTCTGCGATTAAACAACATAGCTCGCGATTTGTTGGGTGACAGACTCAAATCACGTTCCTCAAAAAACCCAGATGTCGCCTGCAACGCATAGTTCATAGTTTCAATCGCCAACTCGAAGGAGGTTGCCTCCTTCATTAATACCACGTCATCCGCAAAAACAGCTGTCTTAATTCCATGTTCCTCGTTAATTCTGCTAATATCCCTGATGTAGTAGTTAAAAAGTAGGGGACTTAGGGAACTACCCTGGGGGAGTCCCTTGTAGGACACTCTGCCTCCAATCCCATAGGGATCATGTTATAACTGGTATATGTTACCAGTGAGCAGTTGATGAAGAAGTGCGACCAGAACTGAAGGGCATCCATCTCGACTAAGCATTCCCAACAATTTAAAGATGTTTACATTGTAGTATGCTGACAGAATGTCCAAAAATACACCAGTCAAAACATTTCTGCGATAAAAAGCCCGCTGCACAGTCCCGATCACAGCAAAAAGACAATTGCCGACTCCTCTTCCCTTTCTAAACCCAGACACAGATTCGCCGAACATTAAATTAGATTCCATCCACCATTCCATGCGTGCCAACAGCATGCGCTCGAGTAGCTTCCTCGAGCAATTAATTAGTGAAATTGGCCTGTACCCCTGTCTTGTGTTCGGATTTCCGCCCCTTTTTGGGATCGGAACCACACTAAATTTATGCCAATCTTCCGGAATACTGCCCCCTTTCAGGATATTATTAAATATCTTCAGTAAGACACACTTGCCCCTATCTGAAACATTGCACAGCATAGCATAACTCACACCATCCGAACCCGGGGATGTAGATTTATTAACTCTCAAAGCAGACTCCAGCTCCACCGCATTAAAAGGTCTCCCAATGCTGATGTTATTTTCTTCATTTATATAAGTTTCAACCTCTTGGGCATCTATATATACAGGGTGTTCCCGTGACTCGGGGCATAAAATTAACCACATATACTAGAGCAAAAATGATGATGATTCGTGAAAAAAAATTATTATAAAAGTCTTCAAATGGCCAAGATATGGGCCATCAAAGTTCAGAAATTTTAACACATTTTTCTAAATATTTTCAAAACCATTAATGGTAGAGGGTTGAAATTTGGTACAGAGTAAACAAACATCATGCAAAATCATTGAACCAATTTTGACTTTGGCCGGATGACGGCAACCATGTTATACAGGGTGTTCCTAAAATTTGTTTGCTCAGAACTTTTTTGTTTGTTCGTAACCCTACATTTATTTTTGTAGTTTTTAATAGAAAATTTATTTTCGAAACTTTTTTCACTCTTTGAAAATTTTGATAACATTGACTGTTTTCGAGTTATACGCGAAACTGTTAAGCTTTGATTTCAATCGTAACAAATAAAACATATTCCGCAAGATCTGAGAAGGCGATGACAATTGAAAAACGAACTGATCTAATAACCATTATTTGCATAAATTTCTCAGTGTAGATTTAGTTAAATCCAGTGTTAATTTATTTTAATTGAATAAAAGAATGTAATTTCCAAAACAATAAATTTAATTTTCGCGGTAACAACAAACAAGAACATAATAAAAATTCTAACAAAAATATGAACAAGAACAATAAAATTATAAACAAATGGTAATAAATAAAACAGAACAAAAAAAAATACTAAAGCAGATGTTCAAAAACACTCCCGCCGGCTTCAATGCACGCCTGATATCGCCGTCTTAAATTAAAGCGCACTCTGCTGAGGACGTTGATTTCAGTTCGAAGTTGATCAAATGAATCAACAATTCGTAACCTCAGTTGATCAACTGAAGTTATTTCAACGCAGTACACAAGCGATTTAATGCGTCCCCATAAATAAAAATCTAGAGGTGTAAGATCCGGCGATCGGGGGGGCCAACTTATCGGTGCATCCACTCCTCGTCCAATCCACCGTTCCGGAAACCGTTCACATAGAAATTCTTGGACAGCATGTGTACTATGCGCAGGAGCACCATCATGCATATACCACATTTCTTGTCTTGTGTTTAAAGGAACGTCATCTAAAAAATCATTTAATTGCTCTAAATGTCCCCTGTATGTATGGCCATCCAGCCTTGACGGCAAGAAAACGGGTCCTATAATGACATCGCCCACAATGCCAGCCCAAACGTTAAGAGAAAACCTCCATTGCGATTTCCAAGCTTTCTTAAATCTTGGATTTTCGTCCGCCCAACTATGTGAATTTCTCAAATTGATGATTCCATCTTTAGAAAATGTCGATTCATCTGCAAAATGTATTTTTTCTAATAATTGATCATCAATTTGGATTTTGTGCTGCATTATTTGACAATATTGCAGTCGTAGTGGGTAATCAGCCTGTCGAACTTCCTGAACTTTATAACTATGATATGGATAAAGCTGTTGCTCGTGAAGAACACGCCAGATAGTTGTTTTTGACGTTAAAAAATGCCTCGCCATATCCAAAGTACTAGCTGTAGGATTTTCTTGTACGTAGTCTAGAATATCTTCTTCTAGTTCGGTTGTTCGGACTGATCTGACTTTACCGTTGTTACTAAAATTCGGCTTAAACGTCCCATTTTCCCTTAAACGGGTTTCAATTCTTAAAAATGTTTTTCGATTGGGCGCTCTGCGGTTCGGAAATTTCTCCCGATAACGGTTAGCGGCTGCTACGGCGTTTCCATGACATTCTCCCAATGTCAAAATCATGTCAGTTTGTTCACTAAATGTGTAATTGTCCATTTTGAACACGCAAAATTAATAAAAACTTCATTAACAAACAACTTTATGTTTAAACTACATAAGCAAGTTGACGGCTCAATTTGTTTTTTTTTTTAATTGCCATGGCCAACTTTTTCGAAAATTATTGTGTTTAGTGTTACCATTCGATTTCAATGGTAAGCTTAATATTTTCGCGTTTAACTCGCAAACGGTTAATGTTATCAAAATTTTCAAAGAGTGAAAAAAGTTTCGAAAATAAATTTTATATTAAAAACTACAAAAATAAATGTAGGGTTACGAACAAACAAAAAAGTTCTGAGCAAACAAATTTTAGGAACACCCTGTATAACATGGTTGCCGTCATCCGGCCAAAGTCAAAATTGGTTCAATGATTTTGCATGATGTTTGTTTACTCTGTACCAAATTTCAACCCTCTACCATTAATGGTTTTGAAAATATTTAGAAAAATGTGTTAAAATTTCTGAACTTTGATGGCCCATATCTTGGCCATTTGAAGACTTTTATAATAATTTTTTTTCACGAATCATCATCATTTTTGCTCTAGTATATGTGGTTAATTTTATGCCCCGAGTCACGGGAACACCCTGTATATATATCATATCCTTGTCATCGATGACTCTCTAGTTAAGGATTCGCAGAAATTCTTGAAAGATTCTCTTTTCTTTTTGAGTAGCATTCTTTTGATCAAAGCCAAGTATCTTTTCACAATAATAAAGTTTATCTCACAAGGATCGGCGAAAAACTGCCTGGTTACCATCTTTCTGAGTCCCACAATTCTAGCGCAATCTGCATCCCACCATCTACAACGACAGTTCGATTTTGTATTTAGCTTTAGCTTGTTGATAAAGTACTTAGCCGCCTCCCTTATTTCCGCCAATAGTGATTCATAAGACGGTATACTTTCCATTTCTAGACAGTTGTTGATGTGTTCGGCAAAACTTGCCCAATTAGCTTTCCTATTCGAACCTTTTCAAAACACAATTATTCATCCTGTATATACATACTCACAAGACTATATCTAAGCTAACAATTGAATATGCACTCTTGACTTTATACATTTAGTAAGAGATACAAGGAACGATTTCGCCTAAAATTGCCGAGGTCGCTTGCGGCCGAGGCGCTGGATTTAAAATGTTTACAATCTCGCTCATTTGTTGTTAACGCCTCGCTCGCATTTAAAACATTTCAAAACCAGCGCCTCGCCCATAAGCGACCTCGGCGGGTTGGAAAATAAATCGTCTTATAGGAGACTATATATTTACTAAGATAAGCAAGGAACGACTTTGTTTCAATTCGCCGAGGTCGCTTGCGGTCGAGGTCTTCCAAAATAAACGATTTTATGTAAACATTACAAATATAACGCCTCACCCGCAAGCGACCTCGGCAAAATGGGAATAAAATCGTCTTATAGGAGACTATACAAGGAACGACTTCGCCTCAAATCGCCGACCTCGGCGAATTGATACAAACTCATTCCTTGCATATCTCAGTAAATATATAAAGTTTCATATAAAACGACTTTATTCCTACTCCGCCGAGGTCGCTTGCCAGCGAGGCGCTACAGCCTTCCAAAATGGACAATTTTATGTAAACTTCAAATCCAGCGCCTCGCCCGCAAGCGACCTCGGCTGAGTGGGCATAAAGTCGTCTTATATGAGACTTTATAAATTTACTAAGATATGCAAGGAATGAGTTTGCATCAATTCGCCGAGGTCGCTTGCGGCCGAGGCGCTGGTTTTAAAATGTTTATATATAATCGTTCATTTTGGAAGAGCCGGAAGCTATCTCAGCGATGTGGGAATAAAATCGTCTTATAGGAAGCTATATATTCACTAAGATATACAAGGAACAACTTCGCCTCAAATCGCCGAGGTCGCTTGCGGGCGAGGCTCTGGATATGAAATATTAACACGAAATCACTCATTTTGGAAGATTGTAGCGCCTCGTTCGCAAGCGACCTTGGCGATTTAAGGCAGAGTCGTTCATTGTATATCTCAGTAAATATATAGTCTCCCATAAGACGATTTTATTCCCACATCGGCGAAGTCACTTGCGAGCGAGGTGCTATACTCTTCCAAAATGAACGATTATATATAAACATTTCAAAACCAGCGCCTCGGCCGCAAGGGACCTCGGCGAATTGATGCAAACTCATTCCTTGCATATCTTAGTAAATTTATAAAGTCTCATATAAGACGATTTTATTTCCACTCCACCGAGGTCGCTTGCGGGCGAGGCGCTACAATCTTCAAAAATGGACGATTTTTTGTAAACATTTCAAATCCAGCGCTCGCCCGTAAGCGACCTCGGCGGAGTGGGAATAAAATCGTCTTATAGGAGACTATATATTTATGAAGATATACAAGTGACGGCTTTGCCTCAAAAACGCCGAAGTCGCTTGTGGCCGAGAAGCTGAATATGAAACGTTCACATAAAATCGTCAACATATACAAAGAACGTTTTCGCCGACCATTTAGAAGTGGCTAAATGTTCTACTCTCAGATTCATCACACGTATCCATCCCGCTCTTCAATCGTAGCCTCCTGTTCAATCGTTATCCTCTTGTTAAGATAGCTAAACCTGAATATTTCTATTAATTCTAATATAATTTATTGATTAAATTAATTGTTTTAGGAGGAGATGTTAACACGATGGAAAAACAGTGCAAAGAGTCCGATCGTAGTTCGAACATATCCGACTTAAAGTTGGATTTAAGAACGGGATCTTCGAACAGCAACATGCACTGTGATATGGATTATATTCCGGGAGAATCCGAAACCGGGAGCGAGTCTGTTATTACTAGGATAGGTGTTCCATTAGCGGGGCCCGTTAACGTTCCCGGCCAAGATTTGTATCGATATTCCTCCGATTACACGGATCAACCCTTCCCACCAAAAGTGAGTACTTAAATCTAAAAAGAAAACGTATTTAAAAGTATCTCTAAATTCACCTTCAAGTTTAACGGTTTAAATGCTTTTATAACAGAAATCAAATGTCATTTAATCGATAGTTGGAATTGGGTCATACCAATGTGTACTTAAATTTTAATTCAATTCTCCTGGATGCTAACTAAATCATGCAATTTTTAGACTATTTTTTTATTTTGTTGGTATGTAAGTTAAGATTATGAGATTAACTGAAGCTATTGGGGTAATAACAATGTGATAACGCAGAGAGGATTCGTGGTAATTGAAGGATTACTTCTCAATTACGTTTCCTAATTACCAATTATCAATATTAAACAAAATTATCATTTTTATTTAATTAATCAAATTTGTTTCAAAAAAGTTTGATTAGAAGAAATGATTTTTGAGTTTGTCGTATTTAAATTAAATTTACCGCAATATTTTTTTGCAGGATGGCCAAAACAACAATGGTTACGTCCCTTACGTTGATTACTCGAGAGATTACAACCCGCCGTTAATGCAACCGCCCCCAATAACCTCTTCATTAGATCACAGCATTCAATCGACGCGTCTTCAACTAAACTCATTACAAAGCGGTCATCAAATTCCAGTTTCCGGAAGCGGAATGCCGCTTTCCGACCTGTCGGACATTCATCTAAACTCCTTGAATGCAACTCATTCTCACGGCGGAAACGTTCCTAATGGGAACATCCCCGTCGGCGGGATTGATCCTCGTTTCAGTGCCACATACGGTAATCCGTATTTAAGAAGTACGAACATCGGCCTTCCAACTCCAAATACGGCAAATCCGGCCGCAACTCCGGCTCCTCCGCCATACAGTAGGGACTCTACAAGAAATAATTTAAACATAATAAATTCAAGTGGTATGGTGACTGCTAGTGCTAACGTAGTGAACACGGTGTTGGCCGCGAATGGTTCGAACGGGAGTATCCCCCAAGTTACAAGACTTCCAAATTCCCCTACGAGTCAATATATCGTGCCGAACAGTAACGCGACAACAATAAAACGGGGGACGATGGCCACGCACGTATAATACACGTGTGCTGCCGATAGGTTCTTTGCGCTTCGATTGGATACGATTAATGAATCAGATTGTTAAATAAAGACGATTTGCTAAAAAAAAAAAATGGATGGTTAAACGAAAAATGTATAAGAATGAATGGGGAGGAGTAAACGAAATTGGTGGTTAAAAGAAAAAGACTGATTATTAAAAAAAAATTACTTACAATTAGCATGGAATCGTTTTTACGTTAGTTTTCGTCAATTTTATATAAAAAAAGAAGAAAATAAAAACGCCGAGGGGTATATTTATTAATTCAAAAAAAATGTAACGAAAAAAATCAGTTTTTTAAATGTCCTGTAATGTTTATATGGGAAAGATTATACCTAGACAATTAAATTAATTGATGACTACGAATTGTGATTAAAAATTAATCGGATAATAGTACGGTTATATTAATAGCTACCAAGAAAAAAAATAACATTTTTATATCAAAAAGCGACCCAGATTAAATTATGATGTATGTAAGGGTTAATTTAGGGTAAAATGTGTGTAAAAAAATGGTGCAATTTCTTTATTAATAGAAAAAATTATTGATTAAAATTAACCCTTAATCTTTCAATACACATTTTTATAATTATATATGTAGTAAAACGTGAGGGACTATCAGTCAGAAATTTTTAATAAAAAGAATCGTTAAGCTAAAGATAGGTGGTTAAACCTAAAACTTTCTTTTTTTATGTCTCACGTTAATTTTTGCTTTAGCTCAATAAGAATATTCAATACCATCACTAAAAGTATAACCAACTTTACAACCTTTATGTGATTCTAGTGCTAATTTTAGTGTTCGTTCTAATGCTTAACTTAACTTAAATGTCCCACTTGTCTGAGTGATTTTCGTCCTATATCCATTATTTCTGTAATTTCTAAAGCACTAGAGCGCTTGGTATATATGCAGATGCAGCAGTATTTTGATGAGCATAAAATTATCACTGATTTTCAATCAGGTTTTCGGCCAGGCCATAGCACGACATCGGCGCTCATCAAGATTACTGATGATATTAGACGTGGTTGTGATGATCGGCGTTTGACTTTATTGGTCTTGCTCGATTTCAGCAAGGCATTTGATTCTGTTGATCATGGTTTGTTGGTGGCAATTCTTTCTTCTGTGGGTTTTTCGTCGAGCTGTGTCGCGTGGTTTCAATCGTACCTTTCTAATGGTTCGTTGTGTGTAAGTGACTCCTCATCATCTTCGTCTATAGTTGCAAGCCACTGTGGTGTGCCCCAGGGCAGTGTCTTGGGTCCACTCCTATTTTCAGTATTTATAAACTCCATTTCTAAAATAATTAAGTGCAACTTTCACCTATATGCAGATAACCTCCAAATTTATACAACTGCAGCTGTGGATGCACTTCCAGCAGCGGTGATGCGGCTTAATAGGGATCTTGCTAGCGTTCTGGACTGGTCTAGATGCCATGGCTTGGGTTTAAATGTGGCAAAGACTCAGGCTATTGCTTTTGGATCAAGGCCTCTGGTAACAAAATTTTACTCCCTTAACAATACCTATTTGTCACTTGACGGTAATATTATACAATTCTCTCGAACTGTTAAAAACTTGGGCGTGATGATGGATTCTGCATTGTCCTGGCAGCCCCAGATTCAGTCTATCTGTAGGAAGGTCTATTTCTGTTTCTACTCCCTACGCAAGCTTGGTTGTTTCCTTCCACCTACTGTTCGTCGTAACCTTTGTTACTCTTTAATTCTTCCCCATTTGGACTATGCCGATACCGTATACCCGGACCTTTCGATTGGTCTTCGTAACAAATTAGAGAGGTTACAAAATAATTGTGTGCGCTTTATCTTCGATCTGAGAAAATGTGAGCATGTTACACCTTATCGTAATCACCTCGAAATGCTTACCGTTGAGAACCGTAGATCTTTCCGTATACTAACTACCTTATACAAGATTCTTTCCTCTCAGTCTCCAATCTATCTGTTCACTACATTTGAGTTCATGGCCTCTCGCGGTCTTCCTACTAGAGCACAATCTGGTGTCTCACTCATGTTTCCGATTCATCGTACCGAAATATATCACGGGTCATACACAGTGCAAGCTATAACTCTCTGGAATAACTTACCCACTGAGTTGCGGGAAGCCCGTAGTTTTTCTGTATTCAGAGCATCGCTTAAAGATCGCTTGTTGTCACAACAGTTGTCTCAGACTGTTTCCTGATTTAATCTGCCTCTTCTCTTTCCGTTCTCAGCTGACAGCTTTATTTCTTCTTCTCCAATCATTTTTTTTTTTGTTTAATTCGAGTCTCTTTCCTTCTTGTTCTTGCGTACTCTTTTTCTAATACTTTATACATAAATTTATTATTTTTTTTTACTTATATTCGCCATATCAATTTATTTTTTTTTAACATACATTGCTGATTGGGTCGTTTTGAAAACATCGCCTCTGGCGATAAATCGACCTTTTGTTAACCTTGTACCAATGTTAAGGAATGATGTGTACATTTTTTTTTTCTTTTATTGTATATCTTGGTGGCAATAAATTGTATTGTATTGTAAATTGTATTGTAATGCGGGTGTTAATGATAATTTTTGTTGAATACTTCTATCAAATTTTTAGCAAATTCGAGCTGAATTAATCTTTTGGCCAATTTAATGTGGAACGTTTTGAATACTTCAAAACCTATTACTAACTTATACACAATGAAATCGCATGTATCAAGTAATGTCGTTCATGAAATATCATTATTCGACATGGACTATTGTATCTGACTAATATGAGTCAGACCATTTTTTGGAACAAAATTAACGAAAGAAAATGATTTTTGATTTATTTTATTTCTCTGGATATTGAAAAAAAATCATCTTTTCGATATTCTTGCAACTTTTAAGGTTGAATAGAAAAAAATATTTTTGCCATTTTCCATTTATCTACAGCTATGGTGTCCTTGTAAATTTGCTGGAGTTTCAATTGAGCAGAATTTTTTGATCAATTTAATTTGAACTCCGCCATGTTCATTTGAGTTGTATCATAGTCTTCATCATCTCAAAGGAGCAAATATAGACAAAAGAATTTTTTGGCATTTCCTATTTCCTTTGAAAACTCAGCATTTATTGAATTATAACAAATTTCGTTTTGAACAAATTCTAATTTACCTAATCTAAAACGGGATCGCATTTCCCATCATTTATAGATACAAATACATGAAGAAAATTATTTTTGGCAAGTATTTACGACAGCACCCAGAAAGATATTGCGAGAATTCCTTTTTTATCTGATGTAAAATAACTTAAAAAAAACGTTAAAAATTAAAAAAAAGTGCGGAAAAGTGTTAAACTTACCAAAAAATCGTTTTAAATTTCCGATGTGACGTCACGGAGCTTGCTAACAATGTATTTTACCATAAAAGGTGATTAAAATAGCCTGAATCGGATGCTCAACCCGCAAGTTGAAATTCATCGCGTGCTACAGACCCAATCCGGGAGTTGAAACCCACGAATATTGCTTCGACAATGAAGAATAAAAAAATTTAATTTTGACAATCAAATATTTGAATTGACTTAAATATTTTGGATTTCGTAGCAGGCGCTGGGTTCCAACTTCCGGGTTGGGTTTGCTTAGGTTTGGGTTCGTTGAAAAAAAGGGTAAGACTCAGACCGACACGAATAAGAAGATAAGAAATAAGGATATTTTACTCAAAAAAATGAAATCGTTAACTGTTTTGAACTCCGTAGAGTTGGTGGGTCTTAATTTCCGGGTTAGGTCAGTTTACGGACCCAGCCCGGAAGTTATACATTGAAACTGCTATGGACTCCGTAGCAGACGGTGGGTTCCAACTTCCGGGTTAGGTTTGGGTCTGTTGAAAAAAAGGTTAAGACTCAGATTTTCCGGAAAAAAATACGTTACAGCAAGCTTTGAGATGTGAAATTACGTGACGCCACATTAACATTTTAAATTTATTTTTAAATTGATTTTTCGTCAAGTTTGATGCTTCGTCGTACTTTTCTTTATTTTTAACCTGTTTTTTAAGTTATTTTACATCCGTAGCACGCGATGGCAGGCTGTATTAATCGCCCTTTAAGGTAAAATACGTTATTAACAAGCTTCGTGACGTTACATTGTAAGACGTTAAACGATTTTTCGGCAAGTTTAACGCTTTTCCGCACTTTTTTAAATTTTAACCTGTTTTTTAGGGTATTTTACATCAGATAAAAAAATAATTATTGCATTATCTTTCTGGGTGCTGTCGTAAATATATTCCCAATTTTTCTACAAGTATTCATATGTAATTCTGATTGAGGAGAATTTCAGAGAGGTGGAGTTGCAGTTGAGCAGAATTTTTGATCTATTTGGTTTGAAGAAAAAGAGTTATTATTGTCATTATCCATTTTTTCATAAAAACTATTTTTTGATTTATTTGCAAATTTTCTGTTAAACAGAAATGTTGATTAACTTCACTTTTATTGCATTCTATTTCTCATCATCAGCAACAAATATAGTAAGAAAATTGTTGTTGTTACTTTGTATTCCTCTTTTGATTCAGGTTTCCTTGTATATTCGCAAATATTGATTGGGATAGAAATTCCAATCAATATCATAATTTTCATCATCTTAAAGCAGAAAATACAGACGAAGAACTCTTTTGCCATTTCCTATCTCCTTTGAAAAAGCAGCTTTTCTTAAATTCCAGTAAATTTTACATTAAACAAAATTTCTAATCATTTATGGATACAAATACATGAAGATCATTTTTTCTGCTATTTACCATTTCTTTGCAATTATTGTGGCTTTGTAATTCAAGTCGAATTCTAGTTAAATAATATTTCTGATCAAATTAATTTGAAGTGCAAAGTTAGTTTCATTTTCTATTTTTCTGATATATCAGCTTGTTTTGCAACGTCCTACATATTTTAAGCTAAAGCAAAATTTCTAATCAACTTCATTAAAATTAAATGAGGTTTGCGTCATAATTTACATCATCGAACAAAGAAAAAAATATTTTAGTCGTTTTGTATTTCTCTGCAAACAACTTTTTCTTATATATTTTCAAATTTTGCGTTTTCAAACAGAATTTCTGATCAATTTTGTTTGACCTGTATCCTAACCTTCATCATCTCAAATCAATCAATGTAGACAAAAAAATGTTTAGTCACTTTCTATTATACTTCCTTTGAAACCCCAATAAGCTTATCTTGAATTCCAATAAGATTCGCATTGATCAAAATATCTAATTAATCTAATTTAAAATGTATCACATTCTTCATCAGTTGTGGTGTCCTTGTATCTTCATCAAATTCTAGTTAAGCAGAATTTCTGATTCAATTTTCTGAGTTTGAAATCTATCGTATTCATCATCATGTACAGCAAGAAACAACGCAACAAACTTTTTTTGATAATTAGCTTCTTTTGCAAATTCTTGTATATCTTAAGATTGAGCAGAAATTCTGAACAACGTAGTTACAATTGTAACGCATACCTCATCATTTGCATCGTCGAACAAAGAAAACAAAATATTTTTGTCGTTTTATATTTCTCTGGAAACAGCTTTTTCTTATATTTTTCCAAATTTGGGTTGAACAGAATCTTTGATCAATTTAATTTGAGTCATTATTGTTACTTTCTATTCCTCTCCTGGCGTTGTTTTTTTTTTGTATATTTGCTAATATTGACTTGAACAGAAATTCTGATCAACATCGTTTGAAATGTATCATATTCTTCATCATCTACAGGAACAAATGAAAAAGAAAAGTTTTTATTGTCACTTTCTATTATCGTATAGAAGCATTATTTTAATGTATCTGCAAATTTTGAGTCTAGCAGAAATCCCAATCAACTTTATTTTTGTTGCATCCCATTCCTCTTCCTCAATGACAACAAATAGAAAAAGAAAATTGTTATTGTTACTTTCTAATTGTCTTTGTCGCTGCTTTTTTTGTATATTTGCGAATATTGGGACATCTTTTGATGTACATCGTACTCTTTATCATGTATAATAGCATATAAATATTTACATTTGGAACTTTTCTTGGAAAACTATTTCTCTTTGAATATCATTATCGTTCTCATATTATTTTATTATTTTGCTTCAAATTTGAACATTTTTTGATTTTAGCCAAACCTTCATTAATGCAATATATCTTAGGATCATAAGCAACTTCATCTACCATTATAAAGATAATTATTTGCTGACTTTATAATGATAATTAACATCAACCTAAGAGTTTCAAATGATATAATTTTAATCTGTAAAAAACTTCTTATCATTAACTTTTTCAAAACGGTAATGATAGCAAAAATCTTCATCAACCCAAGAGTTCCAAATGATACAATCTTAATCAGTAATTGCAAATTTCATCAAAATCTTCAATATCATGAAAACTTTCTATGGTTAATTTTTTGTATGGAAATGTAACTTCAATTCAAATTGAATAAACTTCCTCAAAGCATCAATGATATCAAAAATCTTCATCAACTTCAAGTGAAAAGCTGTCCATCTTTATTTCTAACAGATATTTACATCAAAATTAACAACATTAATATTAACATCAACCCAAGAGTTTCAAATGATATAATTTTAATCAGTGAATGTAAATTTCATCAAAATTTTCAACATCATGAAAACTTCCAGATCATTAATTTTTTTATGGAAAATATAACTTCAATTCAAATTGAATAAACTTCTTAAAAACAGCAATGATCGCAAAAATCTTCATCAGCTTTAATTAAAAAGCTATCTATTTATTTTTATTTCTAATAAAAAATTTAAGATCAACTCAAGAACTTCAATTAATATAACCTTAATCAGAAAACACAAATTTGATCAAAATCTTCATTTTAACGAGAAATTGAAAACTTCATTAGAAGATATTATTCTCAATAAAATTCTTCAGCAACATTAACTATTATGATTCATAATAATCTTCATTTGCAAGTTCAAATTTAACATCAACTCAAGAACTTCAATTCATATGGACTAAATCAGCAAATTTTATCAAAAAGAATCTTCATTTTTAACTGGAAATTAACAATTGGTGCGTCTTAATCAAAATTTTTCTTCAAGTCAGCCTAAATTAATTTTATCAGAATTCATTATCATCAACAAGCTTCATTATAATCTTCATTTCTAACGGGAAATTTAACATCAACCCAAAAACTTTAAATTATATGGTTTAAATCAACAAATTTTATCAAAATCTTCATTTTTAATGAGAAATTAAAAAAAGAATTTGTGCGAATTTAATACTCATAGCAATGCAACATCATCAAAACTTCAAATTATTAAGTTTTTGATCAAAATTATAACTCAACTTCAATTCAACCTAAATGAAGTTCATCACAATTGATTTTTATCAACAAAATTCTTCATCAACTTTATATAATCTTCATTTTTAACTTAAATTTAAGATCACCCCAAGAATTTTAAATTGTATGGTCTAAATCAACAAATTTCATCAAAATCTTCATTTTTAATGAGAAATTGATAAGAATTTGTGCGAGTTTAATACTCCCAGCAATGCTACATCATCAAAACTTCCAATTATTATTTGTTAGCAGCATCATGAAAACTTATAGTTATTACGTTTTTGAGCAAAATTATAACCAACTTCAATTCAACCTAAATAAACTTCATCAAAATTCATTCTTACAACAAAATTCTTCTTCAACTTTACCTCTAAACTAATAAGATTCAAAATAATCTTAATTTTTAACTTCAAATTTAACATCAACCCAAGAACTTCAAATCATATGGACTAAATGAACAAATTTTATCAAAATCATCATTTTTAATGAGAAATTGAAAAGAATTTGTGCGAGTTTAATGCTCGTTACAATGCAAAGTCATAAAAACATTCAGTTATTAAGTTTTTTTAATCAAAATTGTCACTTCAACTTCAATTCAACCTAAATAAACTTCACCAGAATCCATTGTTACAACAAAATTCTTCATTAACTTTAACCCTAAGTTATTAAGATTCATAATAATCTTCATTTGTAACTTCAAATTTAACATCAACCCAAGTACTCCAAAGAATATGAATTAAATCAACAAATTTCATCAAAATCTTCATGTTTAATGACAAATTGAAAAAAATTTGTGCGAGTTTAATACTCCCAGCAATGCAACATGATAAAAATTTCCAATTATCAAGATTTTGTTCAAAAATGTAATTTCAACTTCAATTCAATTTAAATGAACTTAACATAAGAATTCATTATTGTCAACAGATTTCTTCATCAGGTTTAATTCTAAATTATTAAGATTCATACTAATCTTAATTTTAACATCAATCCAAGAACTTCAAATCACATGGACTAGATCAACAAATTTAATCAAAATCTTCATTTTTTGACGAGAAATTGAACTATTAAGATTCGTAATAATTTAGAGAAATTTAAAAGAATTTGTTAGAGTTTAATACTCCTAGCAATGCAACATCATCAAAACTTCAAATTATCAAGTTTTTGATCAAAATTTTCACTTTAACTTCAATTCAACCTAAATAAACTTCATCAGAATTCATTGTTACAACAAAATTCTTCATCAACTTTAATTCTAAATTATTAAGATTCATAATAATCTTCATTTTTAACTTCAAATTTAAGATCAACCCAAGAACTTCAAATTATATGAACTAAATCAACAAATTTTATCAAAATCATCATTTTTAATGAGAAATTGAAAAGAATTTGTGCGAGTTTAATGCTCGTTACAATGCAAAGTCATAAAAACTTTCAGTTATTAAGTTTTTAATCAAAATTGTCACTTCAACTTCAATTCAACCTAAATAAACTTCACCAGAATGCATTGTTACAACAAAATTCTTCATCAACTTTAATCCTAAGTTATTAAGATTCATAATAATCTTCATTTGTAACTTCAAATTTAACATCAACCCAAGTACTCCAAAGAATATGAATTAAATCAACAAATTTCATCAAAATCTTCATGTTTAATGACAAATTGAAAAAAATTTGTGCGAGTTTAATACTCCCAGCAATGCAACATGATAAAAATTTCCAATTATCAAGATTTTGTTCAAAAATGTAATTTCAACTTCAATTCAATTTAAATGAACTTAACATAAGAATTCATTATTGTCAACAGATTTCTTCATCAGGTTTAATTCTAAATTATTAAGATTCATACTAATCTTAATTTTAACATCAATCCAAGAACTTCAAATCACATGGACTAGATCAACAAATTTAATCAAAATCTTCATTTTTTGACGAGAAATTGAACTATTAAGATTCGTAATAATTTAGAGAAATTTAAAAGAATTTGTTAGAGTTTAATACTCCTAGCAATGCAACATCATCAAAACTTCAAATTATCAAGTTTTTGATCAAAATTTTCACTTTAACTTCAATTCAACCTAAATAAACTTCATCAGAATTCATTGTTACAACAAAATTCTTCATCAACTTTAATTCTAAATTATTAAGATTCATAATAATCTTCATTTTTAACTTCAAATTTAAGATCAACCCAAGAACTTCAAATTATATGAACTAAATCAACAAATTTTATCAAAATCATCATTTTTAATGAGAAATTGAAAAGAATTTGTGCGAGTTTAATGCTCGTTACAATGCAAAGTCATAAAAACTTTCAGTTATTAAGTTTTTTAATCAAAATTGTCACTTCAACTTCAATTCAACCTAAATAAACTTCACCAGAATGCATTGTTACAACAAAATTCTTCATCAACTTTAATCCTAAGTTATTAAGATTCATAATAATCTTCATTTGTAACTTCAAATTTAACATCAACCCAAGTACTCCAAAGAATATGAACTAAATCAACAAATTTCATCAAAATCTTCAATTTTAATAAGAAATTGAAACGAATTTGTTCGAATTTAATACTCATAGCAATGCAACATCATCAAAACTTCAAATTATTAAGTTTTTGATCAAAATTATAACTCAACTTCACCAGAATGCATTGTTACAACAAAATTCTTCATCAACTTTAACCCTAAGTTATTAAGATTCATAATAATCTTCATTTCTAACTTCAAATTTAACATCAACCCAAGTACTCCAAATAATATGAACTAAATCAACAAATTTCATCAAAATCTTCATGTTTAATGACAAATTCAAAAAAAATTGTGCGAATTTAATACTCCCAGCAATGCAACATCATCAAAACTTCAAACTATCAAGTTTTTGATCAAAATTTTCACTTCAACTTCAATTCAACCTAAATAAACTTCATCAGAATTCATGGTTACAACAAAATTTTTCATCAACTTTAACTCTAAATTATTAAGATTCAAAATAACCATAATTTTTAACTTCAAATTTAACATTAACCCAAGAACTTCAAATAATATAAACTAAATCAACAATTTTCATCAAAATCTTCATTTTTAGTGAGAAATTGAAAAGAATTTGTACGAGTTTAATACTCCAAGCAATGCAACATCAACAAAACTTCCAATTATTAAGTTTTTGATCAAAATTGTCACTTCAACTTCAGTTCAACCCAAATAAACTTCATCAGAATTCATTGTTACAACAAAATTCTTCATCAACTTTAACTCTAAATTATTAAGATTCAAAATAACCATAATTTCTAACTTCAAATTTAACATTAACCCAAGAACTTCAAATAATATGAACGAAATCAACAATTTTCATCAAAATCTTCATTTTTAATGAGAAATTAAAACGAATTTGTTCGAATTTAATGCTCATAGCAATGTAACATCATCAAAACTTCAAATTATCAAGATTTTGATCAAAATTGTAACTTCAACTTTAATTCATTCTAAATAATCTTTATCAGAAATTATATTATTTGAAACATTTGGGTTGATGGTAAATTTCCTGTTAGAAATAAAGACAGATAGCTTTTGAGTTGAAGCTGATGAAGATTTTTGTTATCATTCTTCTTTTGAAGAAGTTTTTTGTATAATTAATTGTTACAACAAAATTCTTCATCAACTTTAACTCTAAAGTATTAAGATTCGTAATAATTTAGAGAAATTTAAAAGAATTTGTTAGAGATTAATACTCCTAGTAATGCAACATCATCAAAACTTCAAATTATCAAGTTTTTGATCAAAATTGTCACTTTAACTTCAATTCAACCTAAATAAACTTCATCAGAATTCATTGTTACAACAAAATTCTTCATCAACTTTAACTCTAAATTATTAAGATTCAAAATAACCATAATTTCTAACTTCAAATTTAACATTAACCCAAGAACTTCAAATAATATGAACTAAATCAACAATTTTCATCAAAATCTTCATTTTTAGTGAGAAATTGAAAAGAATTTGTTCGAATTTAATGCTGATAGCAATGTAACATCATCAAAACTTCAAATAATCAAGATTTTGATCAAAATTGTAACTTCAACTTTAATTCATCCTAAATAATCTTTATCAGAAATTATATCATTTAAAACTCTTGGGTTGATGGTAAATTTCCTGTTAGAAATAAAGACAGATAGCTTTTGAGTTGAAACTGATGAAGATTTTTGCTATCATTCCTCTTTTGAAGAAGTTTATTGTATAATTAATTGTTACAACAAAATTCTTCATCAACTTTAACTCTAAAGTATTAAGATTCGTAATAATTTAGAGAAATTTAAAAGAATTTGTTAGAGTTTAATACTCCTAGCAATGCAACATCATCAAAACTTCAAATTATCAAGTTTTTGATCAAAGTTGTCACTTTAACTTCAATTCAACCTAAATAAACTTCATCAGAATTCATGGTTACAACAAAATTCTTCATCAACTTTAACTCTAAATTATTAAGATTCAAAATAACCATAATTTTTAACTTCAAATTTAACATTAACCCAAGAACTTCAAATAATATGAACTAAATCAACAATTTTCATCAAAATCTTCATTTTTAGTGAGAAATTGAAAGGAATTTGTTCGAATTTAATGCTCATAGCAATGTAACATCATCAAAACTTCAAATTATCAAGATTTTGATCAAAGTTGTAACTTCAACTTTAATTCATCCTAAATAATCTTTATCAGAAATTATATCATTTGAAACTTTTGGGTTGATGGTAAATTTCCTGTTAGAAATAAAGACAGATAGCTTTTGAGTTGAAGCTGATGAAGATTTTTGTTATCATTCTTCTTTTGAAGAAGTTTTTTGTATAATTAACTGTTACAAAAAAATTCTTCATCAACTTTAATTCTAAAGTATTAAGATTCGTAATAATTTAGAGAAATTTAAAAGAATTTGTTAGAGTTTAATACTCCTAGCAATGCAACATCATCAAAACTTCAAATTATTAAGTTTTTGATCAAAATTATAACTCATCTTCAATTCAACCTAAATAAACTTCATCAGAACTCATTTTTAACTTCAAATTTAACATCAACCCAAGAACTTCAAATTATATGGTCTAAATCAACAAATTTCATCAAAATCTTCATTTTTAATGAGAAATTAAAACGAATTTGTTCGAATTTAATACTCATAGCAATGCAACATCATCAAAACTTCAAATTATTAAGTTTTTGATCAAAATTATAACTCATCTTCAATTCAACCTAAATAAACTTCATCAGAACTCATTTTTTACAACAAAATTCTTCATCAACTTTAGCTTTAAAGTATTAAGATTCATAATAATGTTCATTTTTAACAATTTTCATCAAAATCTTCAATTTCAATCAAAATTGTCTTCGATTCAACATAAATAATATTCATTAAAATTTGTTATTGTTAATAAACTTCATTATAATCTTCATTTCTAACGGGGAATTTAACATCAACCCAAAAACTTAAAAAAAAAGTGATCTCGCCCATAAAACATCTTGTATTTATTAATTTTTGATTACAAGTTTTACTTCAACTTCAACTCTATAACTTCAATTTCACAAAATACACAAAAAGTGGGATTAACACTAGATCTAGAACTAGAATCATTCGAGTTTAGCCAGACGTCTTTCAAGACGGTTAATTTGGATTGTTTCAAGGTCTAATGTTAAATGAAGTGTTAGAAAAATAAAAATATGCAAAGATCTAGCACTGAATAAGCACGAAAACTAGAACTAACACTAAATCTAGTACTAGAATGAGTCGGGTTTAGTCAAACGTCTTTCAAAACAGCTAAAATCGAACGTTTGTAGGTTTAGTGTTAGATCTAGTGTTGGTTCAATCAAAATTTACAAATATCTAGCACTGAATAAACCTGAAACTTTCTAGTTCTAGGTCTAGTGTTAGTTATAGTTTTCGTTTAACAAAGATATGCATTATTTTAGTGTTAAATAACGACTAAAAGTGGAGCTAATATTAATATTAGAACTAACACTAAACCTAAAACTGAAATCATAAGGGTTTAGCTGTTTTAAGAAACGTACGGCTAAAATCCTCATATTCAATTAAACAGTTAAGAACAAAAACTATAAACTAACATTAGCACTAGAAAGTTTTAGATTTAGCCATCCATCTTCATCCAACAAAAAAAGCGTTATTGTAAAATTTGAAAATTTAAATAATTTCGAATTTTAAGATCTGATAGCCCTCGTGTGCGTATTGAAAGATTAAATACATTTAAAAAAAAATCTGGGATGTCAATACTAGTTTGTACATATCAGTAAATTAAACTAAAAGAAAAAAATACGAAGAAAATCTAAGAGGTGCAAGTAATTTCTTAACCTCGCCAAAAAAAAATAAGTCGTCAATTTCAAATTCAAAATTTCTCGTGTAAAATAGTCAAAAGCGTCGTATTAAAAAATTCTACCCACCCCCGAAACCCCACCCTCAACCCAAAAAAGAAAAATAATCCCAATTGATACTTTTCCGATGAGAGCTTCCAAAATCCTTATAAACACAAAAGAAAATGTTAACTTCATTTCGCACATTTCAGCTTCGGTGATGAAGTTTTTACATTATAATCATCATCATCATCAAAAAAATAAAAAAAAAAAAACGATTGATGTTATAAAAAAGAACTAAAATAGGGTCTTAGCGTAAAGAGAGTGATTATTGCGTGTTTGGAGGGTGAAAGCGAGATTGTTGAATAGTTTATATACCAAAGAACTTTTGTATAGTAAAAAAAACATAAAAAATTTATATTTTTGAATATAATAAAATAAAAATGATTTCATCAACGATACCTGTAACGAATTGGCCTATATAATCTGATTAAATTAAATTAAATTAAATTGTATTAAATTGTATTTTTGAGTAATTATATTTATGTATGCGTTATAATTTTCTCAGTACTTATTAATCTGCATTTATTAAAAAAACCGTATTTTTGTTAGAATTTGCTCTCAAGAGTTTCTTTTTTGTATAATCCGCTTTTTTTGTACATTTTTTTTTTCTATAATTTGTATATTTTTTGTAAATATTCCCCGAAAATATATATATTGCATCTTTTACGAACGTTCCATTCTTAAATGAAAAAAAGAAAAAAGAGACGAAATGATCGTTTCGTTTATTAACCGTCGCATTTTTAATTTTTAAATATCCTTATTTTAACAGTTTTTATCCGACTTGTTAAGAGGGATTTACGATAGTCATTTTTAGCTCAAATGTACATAAATAAGAATGATATTCTTGCGAAATTTTTCTATTTCTATTAGAACGAATACTGTTACTATGTAAATTGAATTTTTTAAATCTAAAATAGCAATATTTATAATAAACAAAACGACTTTGTGATTGTAATATACATATATGCCTAAAAAATTATTTTTGTATTTATTCATTTCCTTTAACATACCCTCCTTCGTTACCATATTCACAATATCAATTTTTTTTTTTTCTTTATTAAAAACCAGCTCAACAAATTTTAATTGTTGATAAATGTTATTTCATGGCTTAGATCTTATTGGATTACACTTAATTAACACATCACAGGAGGAAACACTTCACCATCTGTTATTCCGACTCATCAGTCAATAGATCTTGAGGCAGTTTTCTTTTTATTCTGGAGTGAATGTTACGTTGCCCAATGTGCAGTCTGGTCGCGCTGGGACACTTGTTGAGGTTACTGTAGAAGTTTTTGGTCAACTTTTTTATAAAGTTTGCTATATATTCTATACATAATTCATCATGCAATTGCTCGTTTCTTATAAACCAAGGGGCATCCACTGCGATCCTTAATATTTTATTTTGTAATGTTTGAATTTTTTTAATGTTAGTAGTGGAAGCGTTACTCCAAACTGGACAGGCATAAGTGACCAAGGATCTGATTAGTGCTTTGTATAGTAGAAGTGTGCATTCCATCCTTAGGGGAGTTTTTCTGTTAATCAGGGAATATAGTTGTTTTAATCGATCATATGCCTGATTTACTCGTGTGTTGATATGGATACCCCAAGTTAAACGTTGGTCAAGATGACCTCCCAAATACTTCACCGCTTTGTCTTTTTGATTCCAAACTTATGCACGGTGGATCAATCACTCGTTTCAAAGTAAAAATTTTTGTTTCACACTTATTTGCATTTAAATGAATACACCACTTTGAAAGCCACTTCTGTAATATATTGATTGAATTTTCGAGTTTTTCAATGGCGTCTTCTAAATCATAACTTTGTGTTATAATGATCATATCATCTGCGTACATAGCCTTATCGTTGCCGGTTTGTAATGGAATGTCGTGCATGTAGATATTAAATAACGTAGGTGATAGTATACCTCCTTGTGGCACTCCAGCTCGGATGGGTTTAGTAGAAGAATAGCAGCCATTTATTCTAACACTAAATGTTCTCTCTTCAAGGTAGGATATCAGAATAGCGCAGAGATACCTGCTTAAACCCACGTGGTGCAGTTTGTATTTAAGACCTTGTAGCCAAACGGTGTCAAATGCTCTTGCAACGTCTAAGAAACCAGCTGCGGTGTATTTTTTATCTTCAAATCCCTTTTCTATGATTTCTGCGACTCTTGCAAGTTGGTGTGTCGCAGAATGGTTTGCTCTAAATCCAAATTGTACATCGGGGATAATATCAAGATTCATCATTTCATCTTGCAGACGAGTGAATATTATTTTTTCAAATAGTTTTGACAGAGTTGGAAGAAGACTAATGGGACGATAATTTTGAATTTCGGATTTGCATTTACCGGGCTTTGGGAACAGTAAGATTTTAGCTTTCTTCCATGCAATGGGAAAGTAGCCTATTTGTAAACAACTGTTGAAGATGCTTTTAATGTGATCAATGATATTATCGGGAAGATATTTCAATAAAATGTTTGGTATCAAATCATGTCCTGGAGCTTTGCGATTGGGTAGACGTTTAATTTGCGCCTTAACCTCTTCTGCTGTTATTGTCTCGGTATAGTTTCCTTCGCTTAGTAGGTGTGATTCATTATATCGTTGAACTATAGCCGCGAAATCCGTATTTTTGTCCGTAATAATTGGACTAAAAGAATTTTCTAGGTAATCAGCAAAAGCATGGGATTTATCATGATCTGTATTAATATGTATGCCGTCAACTATTAACGTTGGGAGTTCTTCATATTTTTTTAATATTCGTCTAGTGGCTTTCCACATTCCAGGGTCCGATGTATCTAAATTATTTAACATGTCATTGTATTTTTGAATTCGATGAGCATCGAGTTGCAGAGTTATTGTATGAGTCAGTTTATTTAATTTCTTCTTAGTAAAAGGATTTCGAGTACGTTGCCATTCTCGTCTAACTATACGTTTTTCTTTAATGATTTCAAGAATTCGTGTTGGTGGAATATTATAATTTACAACGGGTTTTTTGGTTGTTGGTATTGTAGCATGCCTGATTGCCTCTGTCATATTTGTGGTAAGTTGCCGAATTGAAATGTTTATTGATTCCCGGATTGGAGGCAGTTCACTTATATGGTAGGATCTCATAAGGTCTTGAAATTCATTCCAGTTGACAAATCCATTTATAAGTTTTGGTACAGTTGGAACGTACAATATCTGTCTTGATAAGTTGATTAAGACTGGCAGGTGATCTGAGTTTAATTCAGTTATGACTGTTTGAGTTAATGGAAGATGAAAGTTTTTAGTAATAACAATATCTAGGATGTCTGGTAGATGATCATTACGGAATGGGTGATACGTATAATCAGTTGGACAATGAATTTGAAGCTGATGAATGTTTGCCAGATTTTCTAATTGAGATCCAGAAGGATTGTCTGCACGGCATCCCCAATGTTTTAATTTACTGTTGAGATCTCCAATTAACATCACAGGTCCTACTATTTGAAATATTTTTTTAAAATCATCATTAATCAACGATTTGTTTGGCTGTTTATAGGCACATATTAAAGTTATCGGGGCGTGTCCTTTTATCTCATATTGGATAGCAACAGTTTCTATTGATGAGGTGGTAATACTATATAAGTGATGTTTAATTTGGCGTCTAATTATGATTGCGACGCCACCAGCTGCTGTTTGAGAGTTTCTATCATACCTGTATATGTTATAACCACCAATTCGGAGATTTTCTCCTGGCGCAAGATGTGTCTCCGAGATACATGCTATGTCTATGTTATATCTCGCAAGAAATGCAATGAAAAGAGCTTTTTGCTTTTTTAACCCATTTGCATTATAGTTTAAAATTGTGATATTTTCTAAACGTTGTAGATTTGTATTATTTGACATGAATAAGGGAAGGTAAGATCTCGTTGATTAGGTGTGATTTGATTTCATTGATAATTGGGATAAGGACCTGTTTCAGGAGATTTATAATGACTGTCACCAAAGGAGAGGAGGTTTGAGTTTCATTTTGGGATGTGAAGGAAGGAATATTATTGGATTTATTAGCTTTACCTTGAACTGCGTTAGCGAAAGAAATTTCAGGACTAAGAGTGCGGAAACTGGGTTGTGGATCTTTTCTTTGGGAATTAATATAACTGCGGTCTTGATGTCGGGGATTTTTGTTTTGTAGATCAGTGTGACTCTTACATCCCCTATAATTAGATGGATGAGGTCCATCACAGTTCGCACACTTAGGAGGGTCAGCTTTGTTTTTTGTACATTGAGTATGGTTGTATTGCTCTCCACATTTGACACACCTCGGCATTAATGAACAATAATTCTTTGTATGTCCAAATCTTTGACAATTATAGCATTGAGGAACATTATTTGGCTTTCTTCTCATCTCAACTGTAACTATTGCCTTAGAAATTTCTTTGATTTTAAATATCTCCTTCGCTTTTTCGCATGGAGTAAGATCAATCGCACACAGAGGTATAGGATATTTTTCTTTGTTAACTAATCTAGTTATTTTTATTATTGGAAGGTTATATGGTAATAATTCAGAATTTATTTCATCTTCCGAAAGTGATATGGGAACATGACGAATTACTACCGATAATGGTTTAACAGAAGGATCTTGAAATGTATAAAATTGCGCATTATTTTCTTTGTAATATTTAGTGACCGTTCTATAGTCGTTGCTATCTGTCAAATTAATTTTTAAGTTTTTATTATTATACGTGGTGGTGAAATCATGAACGGTTAAGGCCTTGAGATCATTGATGGTTTGTTGATGATTAAGAGCATTTTTATTTTTTGCTGAGATGAAATATTTTGTTGTGATGTATCTTGTTGTTTGGATGATGCTTTGGAATGTGAGGCTTGTTGCTGTGAGCTTTCGCCATGTTCATCAGAAATATTTTCTAAAATTTGAAAACGGTTTTGACTTAATATATTTGGAGGATCCCAAGAATATTTTTTCGATAAATCATCTGTGGGAGGTGTTAAATGATCTGCAGATCGTTTTGCGTTGGACATAACGTTTTAATTTTACTTTGCTCACCCTAAGGCGGCTTTATTTCCCGTATTACAACAGAATAAAATTGTCAATGTATTCTCGAATTTTGCAGAAGAACGTGTTTTTATACGAACGCACAGCTGTAAAACTCGCTAGGCTACACACGTCCGACGCGGTTGAGCGCTGTCTTCGAACTCACAATATCAATTATAATCCTTAATGAATAAATTAAAACGTGGATTAAGGTTGGTTGGTGAGTATGATTTGATTAAGGTTGTGAATGACTCATTGTCAGATTATCAACTAAAATTATTGAGATATTAACAATATCATAATCTAGAGAGATAATTCGTGGTGATTGAATGATTAATTCTTACTTACATCTATAAATGACCAATTAAATTTAATTGTAATTACAAATTTAACCAGTTTATACACGAATCAAACAAGCCAATTGTTGAGTTTATGTCAGATTAAAACATGTTGCAGATAGATTAATTCTTAAATGGAGCCTCACGAGACTACTTTGTGTGTTGTCTCTCATCAAAAAGAGAAAAGATACAGGCTAGAATTCAAACAGAAGAGGATTTAACCTTTGAAAAAGCTTACTACTATTATCCGTGCCAGAAGTCAAGGCCACTCCTCACTTTAGAGATTGATGTCTTCGGAATCGCTCGATGAAAAAAATTGCGGTAAAGTTTATGGTAACCAGTGAACATTTCTATGTATCACAGTTTAATTTGGAAATGTTCGGATCTGCGGCTCTTCTTTTATCGCGAGTTAATTGAAAAAAGTATCCAATTTTTAAGAGTGCCAAGAACTTTGTCCATTTCGCGATTTTTTTATCAAAAATCATTTGACGAATATTTTCAAAATTTGAACTGATGGTAACCCAATGTATTAATGCGGGGCATGTTTCAGTTTATCGATATTATTATATTATATTATAAGATGTGGTTATTTCCAAAAAGACCAGGCGGATTTCAACGCGATTTTTACCAAAATGTCTTTAATAATATTATATGTCGAATTCCGTTACCAGTTTTTCAAAATAAAGGCTCCTTAAATTTTTTAAGAGCGATTTAATGGGAATACAAGTTAAAGAGAAACAGAAATAACACTCCAAGGAAAGGTTCATTCTGAAAAACTGATTACGGAATCCGACAAACGACATTCTATAACATATTTTGGTTACAATAAACTTTACCGCAATTTTTTTCATCGAGGGATTTCGAATATATCGATCTCTAAAGTAAGGGGCCTTGACTTCTGGCACGGATAATAGTTATGACGTTACAGAACACGAAACAAAAGAAATTCATTCTCAGAATGTTAACGTTATCCGAGTAAGGAGGAAATACAAAGAGGATTGGAAACAAAAATATAAGAAGTGTTATTGATGTGGAAGAAATCATGAAAAAAATTGGAAATGCTACAATTGTAATAAAAAGAGGTTTACGTCAAAAACGTGCAAAATAAAGAAGTACAGGCGAAAAAGTGGAAGATGAAAATGAATATGAGTCAGAAGAAAGAAACGTCAGTACTCCCAGTGTTCAAAACCACATTATTTCCTTTAATGGTAATCTATAATAGAATTAGGTGTAACAAAAAATGTAATAAAAGGTGTATCCGATGATACCTTATCTTTGTTCAAAGTTATAACTCAACTTTAATTCAATCTAAATAAACTTCACTAGAATTCATTTTTTACAGCAAAATTCTTCATCAACTTTAACTCTAAGGTATTAAGATTCAAAATAATCTTCATTTTTATCTTCAAATTTAACATCAACGCAAAAACTTTATTTTTAAAGTTTTTGCGGTTTTTGATTTGACCTAAATCAACAAATTTCATCAAAATCTCCAATTTCATTCAAAATTGTTTTTCAATTCAACATAAATAATCTTCATCAGAATTTGTTATTATTAATAAACTTCATTATAATCTTCATTTCTAACATCAACCCAAAAATTTAAAAAAAAAGTGATCATCCATAAAACATCTTGTATTTATGTATGCGTTATAATTTTCTCAGTACTTATTAATCTGCATTTATTAAAAAACCCGTATTTTTGTTAGAATTTGCTCTCAAGAGTTTCTTTTTTGTATAATCCGCTTTTTTTGTACATTTTTTTTTTTCTATAATTTGTATATTTTTTGTAAATATTCCCCGAAAATATATATATTGCATCTTTTACGAACGTTCCATTCTTAAATGAAAAAAAGAAAAGAGAGAGGAAATGATCGTTTCATCATTTTAACAGTTTTTATTCGACTTGTTAAGAGGGATTTACGATAGTCATTTTTAGCTCAAATGTACATAAATAAGAATGATATTCTTGCGAAATTTTTCTATTTCTATTAGAACGAATACTGTTACTATGTAAATTGAATTTTTTAAATCTAAAATAGCAATATTTATAATAAACAAAACGACTTTGTGATTGTAATATACATATATGCCTAAAAAATTATTTTTGTATTTATTCATTTCCTTTAACATACCCTCCTTCGTTACCATATTCACAATATCAATTATAATTCTTAATGAATAAATTAAAACGTGGATTAAGGTTGGTTGGTGAGTTTGATTTGATTAAGGTTGTGAATGACTCATTGTCAGATTATCAACTAAAACTATTGAGATATTAACAATATCATAATCTAGAGAGATAATTCGTGGTGATTTAATGATTAATTCTTACTTACATCTAATCATAAACGACCAATTAAATTTAATTATAATTACAAATTTAACCAGTTTATACACGAATCAAACAAGCCAATTGTTGAGTTTATGTCAGATTAAAACATGTTGCAGATAGATTAATTCTTAAATGGAGCCTCATGAGACTACTTTGTGTGTTGTCTCTCATCAAAAAGAGAAAAGATACAGGCTAGAATTCAAACAGAAAAAGATTTAACCTTTGAAAAGCTTACTACTATTATCCGTGCCAGAAGTCAAGGCCACTCCTCACTTTAGAGATTGATGTCTTCGGAATCGCTCGATGAAAAAAATTGCGGTAAAGTTTATGGTAACCAGTGAACATTTCTATGTATCACAGTTTAATTTGGAAATGTTCGGATCTGCGGCTTTTCTTTTATCGCGAGTTAATTGAAAAAAGTATCCAATTTTTAAGAGTGCCAAGAACTTTGTCCATTTCGCGATTTTTTTATCAAAAATCATTTGACGAATATTTTTGAAATTTGAACTGATGCTAACCCAATGTATTAATGCGGGGCAAGTTTCAGTTTATCGATATTATTATATTATATTATAAGATGTGATTATTTCGAAAAAGACCAGGCGGATTTCAACGCGATTTTTACCAAAATGTCTTTAATAATATTATATGTCGAATTCCGTTACCAGTTTTTCAAAATAAAGGCTCCCTAATTTTTTAAGAGTGATTTAATGGGAATACAAGTTAAAGAGAAACAGAAATAACACTCCAAGGAAAGGTTCATTCTGAAAAACTGATTACGGAATCCGACAAACGACATTCTTTAACATATTTTGGTTACAATAAACTTTACCGCAATTTTTTTTTCATCGAGCGATTTCGAATATATCGATCTCTAAAGTGAGGGGCCTTGACTTCTGGCACGGATAATAGTTATGACGTTACAGAACACGAAACAAAAGAAATTCATTCTCAGAATGTTAACGTTATCCGAGTAAGGAGGAAATACAAAGAGGATTGGAAACAAAAATATAAGAAGTGTCATTGATGTGGAAGAAATCATGAAAAAAATTGGAAATGCTACAATTGTAATAAAAAGAGGTTTACGTCAAAAACGTGCAAAATAAAGAAGTACAGGCGAAAAAGTGGAAGATGAAAATGAATATGAGTCAGAAGAAAGAAACGTCAATACTCCCAGTGTTCAAAACCACATTATTTCCTTTAATGGTAATCTATAATAGAATTTGGTGTAACAAAAAATGTAATAAAAGGTGTATCCGATGATACCCTATCTTTGTTCAAAGTTATAACTCAACTTTGATTCAACCTAAATAAACTTCACCAGAATTCATTTTTTACAACAAAATTCTTCATCAACTTTAACTCTAAGGTATTAAGATCCAAAATAATCTCCATTTTTATTTTCAAATTTAACATCAACGCAAAAACTTTAAAAATAATTTGACCTAAATCAACAAATTTCATCAAAATCTTCAATTTCATTCAAAATTGTTTTTCAATTCAACATAAATAATCTTCATCAGAATTTGTTATTATTAATAAACTTCATTATAATCTTCATTTCTAACATCAACCCAAAAACTTCAAAAAAAGTGATCTCATCCATAAAACACCTTGTATTTATGTATGCGTTATAATTTTCTCAGTACTTATTAATCTGCATTTATTAAAAAACCCATATTTTTGTTAGAATTTGCTCTCAAGAGTTTCTTTTTTGTATAATCCGTTTTTTTTGTATATTTTTTTTTCTATAATTTGTATATTTTTTGTAAATATTCCCCGAAAATATATATATTGCATCTTTTACGAACGTTCCATTCTTAAATGAAAAAAAGAAAAGAGAGACGAAATGATCGTTTCGTTTATTAACCGTCGCATTTTTAATTTTTAAATATCCTTATTTTAACAGTTTTTATCCGACTTGTTAAGAGGAATTTACGATAGTCATTTTTAGCTCAAATGTACATAAATAAGAATATTATTAGAACGAATACTGTTACTATGTAAATTGAATTTTTTAAATCTAAAATAGCAATATTTATAATAAACAAAACGACTTTGTGATTATAATATACATATATGCCTAAAAAATTACTTTTGTATTTATTCATTTCCTTTAACATACCCTCCTTCGTTACCATATTCACAATTTCAATTATAATCCTTAATGAATAAATTAAAACGTGGATTAAGGTTGGTTGGTGAGTATGATTTGATTAAGGTTGTGAATGACTCATTGTCAGATTATCAACTAAAATTATTGAGATATTAACAATATCATAATCTAGAGAGATAATTCGTGGTGATTGAATGATTAATTCTTACTTACATCTATAAATGACCAATTAAATTTAATTGTAATTACAAATTTAACCAGTTTATACACGAATCAAACAAGCCAATTATTGAGTTTATGTCAGATTAAAACATGTTGCAGATAGATTAATTCTGAAATGGAGCCTCATGAGACTACTTTGTGTGTTGTCTCTCATCAAAAAGAGAAAAGATACAGGCTAGAATTCAAACAGAAAAAGATTTAACCTTTGAAAAAGCTTACTACTATTATCCGTGCCAGAAGTCAAGGCCACTCCTCACTTTAGAGATTGATGTCTTCGGAATTGCTCGATGAAAGAAATTGCGGTAAAGTTTATGGTAACCAGTGAACATTTCTATGTATCACAGTTTAATTTGGAAATGTTCGGATCTGCGGCTTTTCTTTTATCGCGAGTTAATTGAAAAAAGTATCGAATTTTTAAGAGTGCCAAGAACTTTGTCCATTTCGCGATTTTTTTATCAAAAATCATTTGACGAATATTTTTGAAATTTGAACTGATGCTAACCCAATGTATTAATGCGGGGCAAGTTTCAGTTTATCGATATTATTATATTATATTATAAGATGTGATTATTTCGAAAAAGACCAGGCGGATTTCAATGCGATTTTTACCAAAATGTCTTTAATAATATTATATGTCGAATTCCGTTACCAGTTTTTCAAAATAAAGGCTCCCTAATTTTTTAAGAGCGATTTAATGGGAATACAAGTTAAAGAGAAACAGAAATAACACTCCAAGGAGAGGTTCATTCTGAAAAACTGATTACGGAATCCGACAAACGACATCCTTTAACATATTTTGGTTACAATAAACTTTACCGCAATTTTTTTTCATCGAGGGATTTCGAATATATCGATCTTTAAACTAAGGGGCCTTGACTTCTGGCACGGATAATAGTTATGACGTTACAGAACACGAAACAAAAGAAATTCATTCTCAGAATGTTAACGTTATCCGAGTAAGGAGGAAATACAAAGAGGATTGGAAACAAAAATATAAGAAGTGTTATTGATGTGGAAGAAATCATGAAAAAAATTGGAAATGCTACAATTTTAATAAAAAGAGGTTTACGTCAAAAATGTGCGAAATAAAGAAGTACAGGCGACCAAACTGAAAGATGAAAATGAATATGAGTCAGAAGAAAGAAACGTCAGTACTCCCAGTGTTCAAAACCACATTATTTCCTTTAATGGTAATCTATAATAGAATTAGGTGTAATAAAAAATGTAATAAAAGGTGTATCCGATGATACCCTATCTTTGTTCAAAGTTATAACTCAACTTTAATTCAACCTAAATAAATGTAAATGCAGTTTTTAAAAACTAATTCTACGATGTTACCATTTTTCTTTTAACTCAGGTAAGCATGAGACATTCTTCAGTTCCTTGTTATAACTTCAATGTCTTAGTTAACTGGTCACCAGCATAAAACGTAAATATAAGAAATTAAAAATTTTCAATATATGTTAAATTTTAATAAATAAAACTTCTTACTTGCTATTTATATTTTTATATTAACGGTACTAGTTTCGGGAAAACTAGTTTCCTATCATCAGCCGAATCTGCATATACAAAAAATGGTTAATACAATAAATAAATAAACTAATACAAATATAAACAAAATTGAATTGAACTTACTGTCAAGTTAATAAAACTATAAAAAATGTATAAAAGACGAACACAACACTTTAAAATTATTGTAAATTAACATTTTACACAAACGAATACAGAAAGACTGGTCCTGTTGGGAATGAATGAAGAAAACTTGTTTTTGAAACCAGTATTATGTTGTTAGGTCCTTTAAATATGTATAAATAGGTCTTTCATATAATTGAATTTGTTCATTAAGTAGTGTTTTTTTATTTTTAACTTTATGTTTGTGGATTTCTAATGATTAAAATAAGTCCAATTTAAAACCTTTTCCACATCTGTGAACAAGATGCACATTTTCATAATCTATTTTGTGATTTGTTTCTATTGTATGTTTGTAAACATTCAAGTTTTCTTCCTGTTTGTCCAATATACAGGGTGTCTCACGTAACTGGTTCATTAGAACTTTTTTGGGTTACACTATTCGTAGAGGCTTGAAATTTTGATATCACGGGTTGTTCATTCCGATCTATTAATCTAAAATATTTTCAATATGGCCACCACTTCCGGTCTACCGGAAGTAGACCTCAACTTCGTTATTTTAAATGGAATGCTATAGTTTTTATTACACCATTTAATTACATGTAAGAAAATATGTTGACTTTGATAACAGTTGTTGGTATCTATCGTTTTTTGTTTTCGAGTTATTTTGATTTTAAGTGCTTTTTGGCAAATATCACCATGGTCTTTACAAGCCCATATCTCAGCCAACGTTAATTCAAAAATGTTTTGCATTGGTACAATAACTCGTCATATGCTGTTAAATAGATTGTCACTTGTTATATCAATGTACCTTATACAGCGTGGTCAAAAATTGAATTACCATTTCGCTGTATTCAATTGCGAGAAAGTCGAAAATTTCAAATGGAACGCACCATATCCTTTTAGCCTATCTAAACGGGAATTTAATTCTCTACAAATTATCTATAAATATTGCTATACCTATTTATTATAGTTTTCTTCATATTGAGTATTTTATCAAAATCGAACACAAAATGCTGGAAGCCGGTCGTGTTTTTATTAGAAGGCTATGATATTTTGACAGTTTATTGGTTAATTTATTTAAATTATCATTGGTATTATTTCTAGAACGATCTGCGGTTGAATAAACTTGAGTTTGTTAGCTTTTATTTGCCAAAAATAACCAGCAAAAGAACGCATAAATGAAGCAATGAAAAACAATGATATGGCGTAATATTCGACGTAATGATGCACGAGATGTTCCTAGAGAGTTCAGTTTATTTATTTACGGTACTTTTTTGTAAAATATTATTCATCTAAATCGACCGAAGCACCTCTTACCGAAGAATTTGGTAAAGCAATAAAATATGACAAAACATTTATTCTATTATCTTAAGCTGCTGGTTATAGAAATTTATGTTTTCTTGTTATTTTGATCTTTCCAAAACTAAGAAATACGTATCTTATCCTATCCAAAACTTTATTACACCCGCCATGAATATAAGACGAATTTAAAATGTTGGCGTGGGAATAATTCGCCATGATATTCAAAGACATTAACAGCAGTAAGTGATGACACAACTAAGTAATGATAACAATAGCATAAATATGGTTGAAAAGCTATCAAAACTCCATGGCTTTCTAACATAAAAACAAGAAGCTTCCAGCATTGCATGCGTCCATTAATTTCCAAATATGAGGGCAACTACAACAAATAGGCGCAGGAAAGTATCTAAATAGTTTGTAGAGAACTAAATTCCCATAATTTATTTTTGTAATTTTCAGTTTTTCATTCTTTTATGTTATTGATTTTAATTTTTATCATTAAATTGTTGTTTTTCATTGTTTCATTTATTCGGTTTTCTTTTGGTTATTTTTGGTAAATTACAGCTAGCAATCTAAAGTTTATTCAATCACAGTTCATTGTAGAAATAATACTAATAATAATTTAAATAAATTAAACAAAAAACTGTCAAAATGTCATGGCCTTCTAACAAAAACACAGACGGTTTCTAGCATTTTACCTACGATTGTGATAAATTCCTCAATAGCAAGAAAACTATAATAAATAGGTATAGGAATATTTATAGATAATTTGTAGAGAATTAAATTTCCTTTCTGATAGGGTATGAAAATATGGGGCGTTCCATTTAAAATTTTCGACTTTCACGCAATTGAATACAGAGAAACGGTAACTCAATTTTTGACCAGCCTGTATAAGATATACTGATATAACAAGTGACTATCTATTTAGCGGCATATGAAGAGTTATCGCACCAATGCATAACGTTTTTGAGTTAACGTTGGCTGAGATATGGGCTTGTAAAAAGCATGGTGATATTTGCCAAAAAACACTTAAAATCAAAATAACTCGAAAACTAAAAACGGTAGGCACCAACAACTGTTATCAAAATCAACATATTTTCTTATGTATAATTGAATGATGTAATAAAAACTATAGCATTCCATTTAAAAGAACGAAGTTGAAGTCTACTTCCGGTAGACCGGAAGTGGCGGCCATCTTGAAAATATTTTAGATTAATAGATCGGAATGAACAACCCATGTTACCAAAATTTCAAGCCTCTACGAATAGTGGAACCTAAAAAAGTTCTAATGAACCAGTTACGTGAGACACCCTGTATATAGAATCACATTCTAAACATGTAAGAGAATAAACACCACTTTCTTTCATTTTGTCATATTTGTTATTGTGATAATCAGAAAAAATTTTTAGTAAATTATTATTGTTAGCAAAAGCCAAAGTGATGTGGTATTTTGAAAAAATCTTGTTTGATTTGAAAGTAATATTATTGAAAGTTATGGGTTTATACACACGTTCTATCTTTTCTAGTTTTACGTATAGTGGATCTGTTTTAATTTGTATTTTTCTAAAAATATTATTTATAACCTTATTAGGAAAACCATTTATTGCTGCTAGATTGTATATACAGTTCGATTCTTTAATTTTATTGTCTTGTGACTACACATTTGTAATTCCATATGCAATCATTATTTTGTATTTCACTAATAAAAGAATCGGTGTCAAATGCATCGTCTATTATTGTTTGTGGAAGCGTCCCTTCGATACAACGTTCGATATTAAAAGGAAATCGGTCGCCTTGCGGTTGAGTACGACCGCAAGTTTATGGTTCGTATACGGCAGGAGAAGCGCGCGCGATTGTGAACCACCCGGCGGAGGTCGGCCGCAAGTTGACTGCAGATGCCCGTTTCGACTTTTGTAAACGCCCGTCTACGAATGATATCAGAAATACTTCTGATGGTGGGCTTCAGTTCGCTGGAACGCGACGGCAATTCTGTGGTTGGTCCGACGGCAAAATGTGGCTCGTGTACGGAGGCCCTTAGACAAGCCCATTGAATTCTGGGAGAAAGTTCTCTTTACAGATGAAAGCAAATTTTGCATTTTCGGCATTAAGGGTAAACAACTTGTATGGAGAAAACCTAATAGTGCCCTTAATCCCCAAAATTTGGAAGCGACTGTAAAACACGGAGGTGGTGGAGTTATGGTTTGGGGGTGTATGTGCACCAAAGGGGTGGGAAGGTTGGTTTTCATAACATCGACAATGGACCATAAAATGTATATAGACATTTTAAAAGAAAATTTGAAGCCTAGCATCGAAAACTTGGGCTTGGGGCCCGAATACTTTTTTCAACAAGATAATGACCCCAAACATTGCGCCCACAACACTAAGCTTTGGCTACTATACAATACCCCAAAGCAACTTAAAACACCTCCACAATCGCCGGACTTGAATCCCATCGAACACCTCTGGGATTTACTGGAACGCAGGATTCGGCAACACAACATAACGTCGAAGGAAACGTTAAAAAATATTATGACTGAGGAATGGGCCAAAATCAGTTCGGACGAAACGAAGAAATTAGTGCACTCCATGCCTAAACGTTTAAGGGAGGTCATTAAACGTAAAGGTTATCCGACCTCATATTAATATAGAAACAATGATCTCATTTATGAATTTTTTATAAATACTGTCCTGACTTGTACGCAGATTTTTGCATACCCTACATTTGTAGAATTTTTAGTTTTGATTTTTTTCTCTCTTCTTCTCTTCATCTTTTTTTCAAATTTCTCAAGCAAGTCTTTAATATTATGCGATAATATTCGGAAATGGGTTTATTTTGCATTTCGAAATCATTTAAGTGAGGGAAATGGGTGGCATTATTCGATTTCAGTTGATTTTGAAAATATTTTAATTTAGCAATGAATGTCTTTATGTCTTGATAGCAATTCGTAATTAATTTATTTTCTCCTTGAAGGTTCTGATTTAGTTCATTTAATTTAGTTGTGATATCTATTAAGAAACACAAATCCAACAACCATTTTTCATCGTATAATTGTGGAACGTCTTCGCCGTTCTCATTCAAAATTTTAATAAACATTTTCCACGACTCAACCATCGTATTTTGGCGTAATATATTAGGTCACAGTACTCGGATTCCAGTTCGCGAAGGTATTCTTGAAACTGGCGGTTGCTGGCGGTGTTTTAATGAATTATTTTTTATTTTGTTAATAATATTAATGACAACTGACATCACGTGAGACATACACTTAGCAGCAGAAGTCTGCGTACAAGAAACTTCTAACACTTTAACTGAAAAAATAAGGGTCATGATCTAATGTGATAAACTTCAATTTTTTTTTATTTTGTGTATTAACTACATATAATTCTATTAACAAAATATGCATCAATAAAACAGAAATATTAGTTAGAAAAAAAAATTAAATTAAAAATTCTCCAAATAATGCGTATGCAAAAATCTGCGTACAAATAAAGACGCCTTCTCCAAAATATACTTATTTACTTAAATACGTAGTTGGCGATGTACGCTTTCCGATTTAAATAAAAGATAATCGGTGTCAATTATATTAGCAGAGGCTTAGAAGCTAAAAGTTAGAATGGACACGAAAGGAAAGGAAATTGAATTGGGAGAGAGAAAAATTATTGTAAAGTTATGGAAAGAGGGAAAATCTTTTCGAAAAATAGGAGAAACTGTCGGCAGGTCACACTCTTCCATTCAAAGAGTAATTAATAATTATAAACACACTGAAGATTACCTCTCACGTCCGCGATCTGGTAGACCACCCCTTTTAACAAACCGAGAGAAGCGAAAAATTGTACAGTAGGTTAGAAAAGAACCTAGGCTGACGGCAAAAAAAAATAATAGAAAATGTACAAGAAGAATTTCATAAAACTATCAGCAAAGATACGGTGAGAAGGACGTTAAAAAAAGCTAACTATCACAGTCGCGTTGCACGAAAAAAGCCATTTGTGTCAGAGGTCAATCGTCAGAAGCGGATCGCCTTTGCAAAAAAACTCTTAGACAAGCCCATTGAATTCTGGGAGAAAGTTACAGATGAGAGCAAATTTTGCATTTTCGGCATTAAGGGTAAACAATTTGTATGGAGAAAACCTAATACTGCCCTTAATCCCGAAAATTTGAAAGCGACTGTAAAACACGGAGGTGGTGGAGTTATGGTTTGGGGGTGTATGTGCACCAAAGGGGTGGGAAGGTTGGTTTTCATAACATCGACAATGAACCATAAAATGTATATAGACATTTTAAAAGAAAATTTGAAGCCTAGCATCGAAAACTTGGGCTTGGGGCCCGAATACTTTTTTCAACAAGATAATGACCCCAAACATTGCGCCCACAACACTAAGCTTTGGCTACTATACAATACCCCAAAGCAACTTAAAACACCTCCACAATCGCCGGACTTGAATCCCATCGAACACCTCTGGGATTTACTGGAACGCAGGATTCGGCAACACAACATAACGTCGAAGGAAACGTTAAAAAATGTTATGATTGAGGAATGGGCCAAAATCAGTTCGGACGAAACGAAGAAATTAGTGCACTCCATGCCTAAACGTTTAAGCGAGGTCATTAAACGTAAAGGTTATCCGACCTCATATTAATATAGAAACAATGATCTCATTTATGAATTTTTTATAAATACTGTCCTGACTTGTACGCAGATTTTTGCATACCCGTTATTTGTAGAATTTTTAGTTTTGATTTTTTTCTGTAACTACTGTTTCTGTTTTGTTGAAGCATATTTTGTTAATAGAATTATATGTAGTTAATATACAAAATAAAAAAAAATCAAGTTTATCACATTAGATTATGACTCTTATTTTTTCAATTAAAGTATTACAAGTTTTTTGTACGCAGACTTCTGCTGCTAAGTGTATGCTTCTAATAATTAATCAATATGTTACTACATAACAAAACCATCATGTGTAATCGAATATAATACAGGTATGGGAGGCGTTGATAAACAAGACCAATTGCTAGCATGCTTTCCTGTTATGAGAAAATGCGTGAAAGCTATTTTCAATTCATACGTTCTATATAATAAAGTCAATTATTGAAGCAAAACAAGCATTGTCCAATTTCGTTTAAAACTTGCTGAAGAATTATTGGAGCAAGTGGTACCGCCAAATTATAGTACCCGTGGGCGTCCTTCAAATGCCAATACGCCACAGCGCTTGCAAGCAAAAAATTGGGCACATTTTCCGGAGAATATTCCGGCAACAGAATCAAAGGAACATCCGACAAAACGGTGCCGCGTATGTTATAAACATAAAATAAGAAAAGAAACCACTTGGCAATGCAAACAGTGCCAGGTACCTTTACATTTACCGACATGTTTTGAAAAATACCACACGGTACAAAATTATTAGATTATAAGTTAGTTCTTGTTCTTTATAAATATTTCTATTTTGTTACATTTATATATTTATTTATATTTTGTAATTAATATGTACTTTCAAAAATATATTTATATCACCAATATAAGCATATTCCAAATAAAATGTATTACTCTTACATATTAATCCATATAGCAAAAAATTAAATCCGTTCCATATGCATAAAAGTCTCCAAATAATTCCGTACTCAAAGGGTTCAGAAAACAATTAATAATAATTTTTTTTTGTGGCTCACTGGCCCACTTCGTAGGACTTTTTAAATCATTCTTGGATATGAAGCCGTGCATCTATTTGGTGCACATGGCAGTCAACCTGTTAACTAGTCACCAACATAAAACGTAAACTAAGAAAGAAGAAGAAAGAAGAAATTTGCGATGAAATTGATAAATGAATGTTCTTTTACTTAGTTAATACAAAGTAATCGATGTTAATTAATATTGAAAAAATGTTTTGAAAATAGTATTAATACAATCAATAAATTATATTAAAATATATACGAAATAATTGAAAATTAACCCTCTATTGCATAATGTTCCCTTTCGGGAACACAACATTCTAAGCCAATAAAGTGGCCATATGTTGTATTAAGCGGCGAAACTGATAGATACATTATGAATATCTAGTATAGTTTTCTACCTTTCGTAAATTTTTTGTCCGAGAGGTGGTGTTTGTGTTGGTGTGTTGCATTTATAACAATTCGCGTCGAATCAATGGCCACTTGATCATTTTGATTGATTTTAGAAGATCAAATCTAGTTTCTAGGGTTATTTTCTGGTAAGTATGTATTTTTTATACTTAGTTTCAAGTGTTAGGAGTAGAATAATGCATTTCCTTCAGTTCGTTCCTTTTTTTCAGCAGGTCATAACTTGTTTGTTCCCATTTGGGAACATTATGCTCAAAATGTTAAAGTGTGCAATTATTTCTTATTTCTACACACAGACGATCCACAATGGATTTTCCGGGCGATTTTCCAACAATTAGACCAAGCGCTTTTTATGGAAGAAAAAAAGTTCAAGTTGATGCAATTCGAGATATTCCTTCAGATAGCGAGGATTCTGAGCTATCAGATGATGATGAAGGTAAATTTTATGCCAGTAAAAATAGTTTGGTCTTGATGTTCATATGCATATTTTTCTCTGCAGTGGAAGTACAGGTTCCTCACGACTTAGATGATGACGAGATTGAATCCCAGGATATTGAGGACCCAGACGACATACCTTTGACGCAGTTATTTGATCTTCCCCCAAATACGAGATTTTTCTTTTCAAATGTTGAAAATGTTACTTGGAAATCTTCAAAAACTAATAGAGATCCACAGGGTAATAAGTTTTTTGGAGAATGCGATCTTCCAGAATATATTTTAGAATTACAAAGTGCATATAGTCTATTCAAATTCTTTATGTCTGATGATTTTATATCTATGGAGGTTGAGCAAACATGTTTGTGATGCTAAAGAAATTGAGCAGTTTTTGGGGATAGTTATATGGATGTCTTTAATAAGGCAGCACTCAACGCGTAGGTACTGGTCGGCCAATACTAGAACACCACAAATAGCAGACATCATGCTTCTCAATAGATTTGAGGAGCTGAAACGTTTTTTGCATTTCTCAGATAATACCTTAGCCACTGGAAGCACACATAAAATTATGCCGGTATTGAATCAAATAAAGAAATCCTGCCAAAAAATCCCTTTTGAGGAAAATTTATCCTGTGATGAACAAATTATTCCATTCAAGGGAAGAACATCTTTAAAGACATATAATCCCAAAAAGCCACACAAATGGGGTTACAAAATGTATGTCTTATCAGGAGTAAGTGGCTTCAGTACAAATTTTGAGCTTTGCAATAGTAAAGCTGACAAAAATCTATTACCAGGGGAACCAAATCTTGGAGCTGCCAGCAATATCATCGTCCGTTTATGTAGACCAATTCTGAGAGACAAAAATCATAAGGTTTACTATGACAATTATTTTTCTGGTATAAATTTGTTATCCTATCTGGGTAAATTAGGCATACAAAGTGTGGCAACAATAAGATCTAATCGGCTGAAGGGCCTAAAAATGGTTAGTGAAAAAGAAATGAAAAAAAAGGGACGAGGCTCACACATTGAGAAAACTGCAAATGTTGCTGGAGTAGATGTTCATGTTGTGCAGTGGTATGATAATCGATTAGTTACATTAGTTTCTACATTCTCTGGTACATTTCCACTTACCAAAGTAAAGCGTTTTTTCAAGTCGGAGAACTGCAAGAAAGAAATTGATCGTCCCGACATTGTTTCAATCTACAACATGCACATGGGAGGGGTAGATTTACAGGATTCTCTATTAGGATTGTATCCCACAAAATTGAAGAGCCGCAAATGGTATATGCGCATATTTTGCCACATGCTTGACGTTGTGGTAGTAAATTCATGGTTACTTTCAAGAAGAATCAATAAACAACTAAACAAGAATGAGAAGGTTTCTCTATTGGAATTCAAAACAATACTAGCACAAGATCTATGTCTAGTGGGAAAAATAAAGGCAAAACAGAGAGGCCGACCTAACACTAGTGGCGCCAATACGCCCATCGACTCGCCCATTCCTTTCACACCTAAAAGAAAATGTTTGGAACCACGTCCAACAAGAAACATAATATTGGATAATACTGGACATTGGCCTTTACAGACAGAAAACCGAGAAAGATGCAAAAAACCTAACTGCAAGGGTAAATCCAGAACAATGTGCAAACAATGTGGAATACATTTGTGTTTAAATAAAGTAAATAATTGCTTCAAGTCATTTCACACCATGTAAAAAAAAATGTACTTTGAGCCCACAATGTGCCCATTTGGGAACACATTTCTTTTTCTCTACAAATACAAATTTTGAAAAAAAAAACTCATAGGTGTCTTATTTCTATGCACATTTATCACAAAAAATGCAAAAAAAAATTTTTTTCAAACTATAAAATAAATTATGCAATAGAGGGTTAAAACTTAGCTTATTCTTGAAGATAGTTGGATTTCTTGATGCAGGATACATGGATTCTTCATGGATTGGGAACAAGGATTCTTGAATTTATTTGGATCAGAAAAATCTTTTCTCCTATGTAAATTGTTGAAATAAAGGCTTCACCGATTTTGAGGTTATGTCACCATTATGGCTGACAACTCTCCAACTTTGGTTTGGAATTTTTTCTTCTCGAGGACAAAATTTGCATGCGTTCCCCATCACGTTCAAAATCACACTGCCCTCTATCAATTTCGTTTGTTTATTGCTAGAACAATTCAAATAAAGTCTTCTGATTGGTCGAATTCTTCAACTTGAAATTCGTAATTTAAAATTCTCCATTATTACCAACCTCGAAATGTCAAAAGTAATCATAAAATTTATAAAATAATTATTAAAATTTATATTATAACATTAATTAAGTATGAAATGTTGTAGTTATAATACCTTTTTTCCCTGCTTTGCAGCTTTTGGAACCTTTTCTTTTATATTTAACGTTAAACTTCAAAAATATAATCAAATTTTAATTTACTGATTTTCGTCCAATTTTTCATCAAAAGTCGGAAATAATGGATCGATTTCGTTCTTGATGTGCCAAACTTATCATTTTGGATAGTTTCAACTTTGGTTTCAATCGGAAAAATATTAGAAATTAGTGAAAAATTAAATTTGAGGTTATGTAACTGCCAAACTGCTATAAAATTATTAACCCTCCAGTACACGCGCATTTTTTTTTTTTGACGTGAGTGCTCGCACCGGACTAAGGTCCACTACTACCATCTTTTAGTTAAACTTATCTTATAGCTAAACTCATTCCATAGCCAATCGGAATGCGTAAAATAGCCGTAACCATGGTAATAATCTCTTAGATAGCTTAACCAAAAGATGGTAGTAACGAGCCTAAGAGTCCGGGTTTCTTTGCCAAATAAGAGATTTGTATTAAACTCCCTAGATTACTAAAGTACCGCGGTTCATGATATCTATGTATTCAAACGATTCGAGCCAAAATGGTGATTTGACAGCATGTCAGTGACCAGGTGTACGAATAGGGAGTTTATGTATGAGAAAAACGTTTTGCTCCGCCCCCGATTCGAGACCATTATTAAACTTCACCTTTCGTTTCTTCGGTGGCTGATACTGCTTAAAACAAACTTGATAAGCTACCAGGAGCCTTGAACTGCTTTCAAAAATGTTGATACTACCTCTGGAAGACTTGATAATGCTTCTAGAAGCCTTAACATAGCTTTCAGAAGGCTTGAACTGCTTCCACAAGATTTTATACTGCACCTGAAAGACTTGATACAATTTCTAGAAGATTTTAAAAGATTCCAAAAGACTTGACACCGTTTGTAAAACTACTGGCAAAAAAATGTTTGAAAATGCAAAGTCTTAAAGAAGACATTTTTATTGCAGAAGGCACGAAATTGTTAATACAATTTGATTTTGCTTCCAAAATACCAAATACTGCTAGGATACAAAATGTTCATTTCAAAAGTTCAAAAAATTTCAATTATAGACCAAATATTGCTTGTGAAGGTGTAAGCACTGTTGATATAAGGCATTTCTATTACACATTAACCATAGGCGCCAGATACATGGACGTTTTTCATGTCACTTTTGTTTTGAGAAGAGTCATTCGTCGTTTGAATCTTTTCCCAATTCAGTTTTTTCACTATCCAGCACCCATACTTATTTTCAAAAACCTGCACTTATGAAGCTACGAAGATTGTGTTAGATGTACCACTGACGATCTAAAGATAAATCAGTTAGCTGCAGAATTCTTCGAATCCTCTATTTGGGCATCGTAAATCTTACACAAATTGCTGGTTCTGGTCCTAAAAGCGCTTTAGCACTAGCTCATCTGCCGTTTCATTGGCAGCACTTCCAGAGTGACCTCAGTGTAGTTAAAACGACGAACCGTTTGAGCCATCTGTATTTCCACATAAATTTTGATAATCCTCTACTTGATTTCGAGCTTTGTGGGGATGAGTTACTCAGCTTGTGTTCTCATTTAATCCCAAGATTATTCCTCACTTGCGCAATCAGTAATAAAATGTCCAATATAATTATATTTACAAACTCACTTCTACAGTATTATATATTTAGAAATCTGAAACTAGCAACTAACGCCATTAACAACGATAACATTCTGATCTGAAATAATACTTTGACGTCCTTCAACATCGGCAAATACAGAAAAAAGGGATTAACTAACTAGAAACTGACGAAATGACCTATTTACCTTTATTAGCTGTTTCCACCAAAACTTATTTTCGAAAGTAAGTCCTTTTTTCGTAGACAAGAACGGATATATTAAAAAAAAAGTTAACTTGAATGGTTGCGGTCCGCTGAACCAGCGGTTGCAAATTGCTAAAAGACTCAGTAAGTCGATAGTTAAACTTGCAGGAAAAGATTTTATTAATCATAAAATCGTGGTTAAGAGAAAATACTGAAAATTATTTGACAGCAGACTTGTAGGAAAAAAGCTTTATGACTAAAGTGGCTAAGAGAAAATACAGGAAATTATTTTCAGGATTCTGAGATGACCACTAGGAGGTGCAAATACCATCTTTAATGCCTTGAAATCTTAACAATTAAACAATTAGTCATCTTAGGAATGGTATCTCAATTTTAAGATACTTGTACATTTCAGTTTCAGTCCAGTCCCAGTATATTCCGAGTTCATGCCGGGATTTCATGAAAGAAGATTTATCGTTTAGAAGTCTGGGAGCATTAAGAAAGATTTGCAATGAAAATACGATTGGCACCAAATAAATTAATTTTCTGGAAGCATTTCAAGAATTATAGACGCAATGTTAAGTATTCTGACAGCAATATCAAATCTTTTGTTAACATTCCAAATGTTTTGGAAGCAATTTAGATCTTCTAGAAGCAATATTAAGCCTACCTGAGCCAATATCGAGACTTTTGTAACCATTTTAAATCTTCTAGAAGTAGTATCAAGTCTTCTGGAATCTTCTCGAGTCTTCTGAAAGCATTTCAAATCTTCCAGAAACAGTATAAAGTCTTACAGGGGCTATATCTAATCTTTTGGAAGCATTTTAAAATATCTAGAAGCAGTATCATGACTTAATTATTAAAACCTTCTAGAAGCAGTATCAAGTCTTTTGGAAACTTCTCAAGTCTTCTGAAATCATTTGAAATCTTCTGGAAGCAGTATAAAGTCTTACAGGAACAGTATCAAGTCTTTAGGAAGCATTTTAAAACATCTAGAAGCAGTATCAAGTATTCTGGAATCTTCTCGAGTTTTCTGAAAGCATTTCAAATCTTCCAGAAATAGTATAAAGTCTTACAGGGGCTATATCTAATCTTTTGAAAGCATTTTAAAATATCTAGAAGCAGTATCGATTCTTAATTATTAAAATTTTCTAGAAGCAGTATCAAGTCTTTTGGAAACTTCTCAAGTCTTCTGAAAGCATTTGAAATCGTCTAGAAGCAGTATAAAGTCTTATAGGGGCAGTATCAAAGCTTTAGGAGGAATTTTAAAACATCTAGAAGCAGTATCAAGTCTTCTGGAAGTAGTATCCAAGAAGTAGTATCTTTTGGAAGCACTTCAAGTAATTTTGAAGTATTTCAAGTCTTCTAAAAGTAAGTATAAGGTCTTCTGGAAACATTGTAAGTCGTCTGGAAGTAGTATTCTGGAAACCATATCAAGTTTCTTAGATACAATATCAAGTCTTCTGGAAGCATCTTCAGTCTTCTAACAGCGACATAAAGTACTTTGGAAGCATTGTAGGTCGTCTGGACACACTTCAAGTCCTCTAGATGCAATATCAAGGCTTCTAAAAGCGTTGTAAATCATCTGTAAGCATTGTAAGTCGTCTGGATGCATTGTAAGACATCTGTAAATTCATCATTTTAAGTCTTCTAGAAATATCAGTCCAGAAATTCAAGTCTTCTGAAAGCAATATAAAGTTTTCTTGAGACAGTCGTCTGGAAGTATTTTAAATCCTCTAGAAGCAGTAACAGTCTTCTGGAAGCCGCGGTACTTTATAAATCTAAAGACTTTAATTTGTATTCTTTTTAAGACAATAATTTAAAAAATTTTTTTATTATCATAAAATTTGCGATAGGCAAATAAATGCCCGCGTTGAATGCGCTGCACATTTTTCGGGGCATTTATGTTCTACAGCTTTCATTATCTTCTTCGTTTCTTCTAATCAGATAAGAAGCCATTTTGAACGGAAAAAAAAAAACATCTTACCGTCTGCAAAATTTTTTGAAAAGCTTCAGTCTTCACCTTCAAAGAGTATTTTTCTTCGCTATCGTATTCATATTCGTATTTTACTGTGTTGTACACTAAGAAATTTTTGACACTAAAATGACATAATTATGTCGGTAAAAATGTTGCCTTTTCTGTTAAACAATAGAGGGTGCAGAACCCGGAGTGAGAGTCTGGTGCGTGTACCGAAAGGTTAAAATAATAAAATAAAAAAATTAACATAAATTGCAAAGAATACCTCATTAATTTTATATATTTATAACATTTTCTTAATACTAAAACAATTTTCTATAATTTATTATTAATAACACCATCTTAAGATCAATACGATTATTATCAAACTCTACAAAAATAATTAGTAATAAATAATTTGATTTCTACATCTCATTTCTGATCGCATTTAATGTGAGTATATTCTCCTAATTGTAGATAATTCTTAAATTCAATTACTGAAATAAATAGTAATACAAAATTGCGTTGATTAAAATTAACAAAAATTATAATTCTTGGCTATATAATAATATAAAAAGTGATAAAATTAATTTAAACGTTTAATGCAGGCAATTGTTGGCATCCCGGGGAACACTTCCAACAGCAAGTCATCACCCAATCCAAAATCCTGCTGGTTGCTACAAAAATAAGCTAAAATAATATTTAAATAACTACCTAAGTTTACCAATTGTACACGCTGAAACCGTTTCTGGGGGTGTAAACAAATACGTCGACGATTCTAAATCAAAAAAATTAATCACACTCATCGAAATAACACTAATTTCTTACTATTTTTATGGGATAAACAACGTTTTCCTTTTTCTACGGCGGGGATTTTATTCGAATCTTGACTACTTCCGCTACGCGTACAACACGATCCCGACGCTATCCTGCTATCATTTTTATAAGCGGATGATCCGCTGGCGATAACGTGCCAAGAAGATTCTTCTTCGCAACTACTTTGTTCGTCTTCGGGATCGAACCATACCGCTGGACCTTTTTTGATGAAGACCACTTCTTTGTCGAGAAATTCTTGCACGTCCACGCACGATATCGAGGATTTACTCATTGCGGATCTGGGCGAATCGAAAGCCGGCGCGGATACGTCATCTCTTATTAAAAAACAACATCGATGGAAGAACATCGACTTCCTAAGATTGTGACACTTGACAGTGTGATTTTTGACTTATTATCATAAAGTGGTTATTGATAAAAATTTTAATTTGTGTGAGTTAATCTTTATTAATTAGAAACAATTAAGGATTAAAATTAAATTTAAAATTTTTTATAACCCAAATCTCGCGGGGGTTCTTCTGGGTGTAGCCCCGGCGGAAATAATTTCTTGCCCCTTATTTAAAGCGGCCTCCCGCTTTTCCGCCGCTTCCTTCCTCGCTTTCATCTCTTCTTGGGCTACTTGCATCTGATTTTCCATCTCTTGTAAGTGTTCAGCCGCTTGTTTCTTTTTGGCCCTCCCCGACTTTCCAGTTTCTTTAACCGAGAAAAACATCGGTCCTAACTCGGCCAGCCAATGACCATCAACGGAAGTAACGCATTGCATATATTCTCGAGCAGTCATCACTAATTCGTGGTACACAACGTAATCGGGGGTGTTTCCTAATCCGAATAAGGCTGATGTGGGATGGAGATGACATGGCATTCCCGTTCGGCAATTTACGTATTCTCCTATACCTTTTAAACGAGCCGCTTGGTGGAAATAAGCTATAAATAAATTGTTTTAGTATTAATTTAGATTTGAAAGGAGGATTTAAATTAGTACCCGAACAAATACATTTTCTTATTATATCCCAATCGGTTCCGCACGAAGTTATCTCCAATTTTTGCTGAATGAGGATGTCTTTTAATTGTTGTCTTACCTCGCGCACCTTTCTCATCGCTTTAATATGGATGAAATGCTCGTTACACCAATGCGATGAATAACTAGAAATTCATTTTTAATTTAGCTTAGTTAATCGGCCCAATTAATTTAATTTCGAAATAATTACATACTTATTTTGTTTCCATTGATTATAAACGTTCAAATAAGTTAAATGATCGCTTTCAGGCACTTGAAATTTTTCCCTTACTCCGTCCGCTTCTTCCTCTCTCCCTTTCGGCCTATAAAAAATTGATGGGACTGATAACATCGATACTATAAAAAAAATTTGTTATTATTGACTTAAATTTTATAATGTTGTTCAAAAATGCGTCACATTTTGCAAAAATTTATTAAAAATTGAAGCTGAGAAATGATAAAGCTGGTTTATTGTCGCAAGAATAACAAAATTTAAGACGTAGAAGAGGATATAATATCTTTAAATTTATTTTTTTGTCTTTATAAGATATGAGGAAGTGATTTAACATTGTGAGTCGTCTGAAGCGAAAATCTTTAGATGATGTCACTCAGACAGCTAGCAGCACAGTTTACGATCACTCATTCTGCTATATTCAGAGTTCTTCAGATGTGGTGAACTCTGAGAGGCTTTGTGACGAAGAAATATCTAAAATGAGTAAGCATATCACTCGCTGAGAGCGATGTAAGGTTCTATGCAGTGAATATTGGATGTGAATTGAGGTGAATGCATTCTTTGGGCGACAATCAGCGAAAGAACCGATTGTGTCAGCCTAAAATAGAAAGAAACGCGATAAAACACAATAAAATCTCATTTTAGTAAATCATTTTATTGTAGACTTACGCTTAATGATGATTTCTTGATAATGAGCTGATTTAGCTGGAAACGTCGGAAGTTTTAAATATTTTTAATTTTTAAATAAATTGGAAATTATACTGAGAAGTTATCTTTGTTATAATTGAAAGTAAACTTATCTAATCTCAATAAAACAAGAAGAATTATATTCATATCTATGTAATATGAAGAAAATTTATGATTGTTTTGCAAATCATTAAATCTACGAGCTATGATTTTTTAATTAAAACTATGCAAAAATGTAAATATGTTGGGTAGAAGAAATCAAATAATTTTCAAAAAATCATATCCCAAGAACTAATTGAGACATCTCAATAAAATAAGAAACAATTTTCCGAGATTTTTAAATTAGAACTCTTCAAAAACTGAACTACATGTATTAGGTAAAATTAAAGCAAATTATCAAAACATCTTATCTCAAGAGCTAATTGAGATATGATCATGAAATGAGAAGGAATTTGAAGCAAATTTATTTAGTATTTAATGAGTCAAAGATTGCTTCTCCAAATTTTTAAAATTCCGAGTTAAAATTTTTTGATTAAAATTCTACATAAACGTAATTACATGTATTAGGTAAAAATTAAGCTGTCTTCGAAGAATCATATCTCAAGAACTAATTGAGATATCATCATGAAATAAGAAGGAATTTGAAGCAAATTTATTTAGTATTTAACAAACCAATGATTGTTTCATCAATTCTCTAAATATCCGAGTTATGATCTTTAAACTAAAACTCTGCAACAAAGTAATTACATATATTAGTTAAAAATCAAGCAATCTTTAAACAATTATATCTCAAGAACTAATTGAGATATCACCACGAAATAAGAAGGAATTTGAAGAAAATCTATTTAGTATTTAACTAGCCAAAGATATTATTTTATCCAAATCTTTAAAATTGCTAGTTATGGTTTTTGATTAAAACTCTACAAAAACGTAATTACATGTGTTAGGTAAAAATTAAGCTGTCTTTGAAGATTCATATCTCAAGAACTAATTGAGATATCACCATGAAATAAGAAGGAATTTAATGCAAATTTATTTGGTATTTAAGGAACCAAAGATTGTTTCTCCAAATTTTGAAAATTGTGAGTTATGATTTTTTGATTAAAACTCTACAAAAACATAATTACATGTATTAAGTAAAAATCAAGCTGTCTTCAAAGAATCATATCTCATAAACTAATTGAGATATCACCATAAAATAAGAAGGAATTTGAAAAAAATTTATTTAGAATTTAATGAGACAAAGATTGTTTCCTCAAACCGTTAAACTTCCGAGTTATAATTTTTTAATTAAAACTCTGCAAAACCGCAACTACATGTGTTAGGTAAAAACCAAGCAATTTTAAAAGAATGATAAGAATAAATAAGATATCACCATAAATTAAACAGGAATTTGAAGCAAATTTATCTATTATTTGATGTGCTAAAGATTGCTTCTCCAAATCTTTAATTCGTAATGTTATGATATTTTTAATAAAACTCTACAAAACGTAACTTCATGTATCAGGTACAAATCAAGCTATCTTTAAAGTCTCATATCTCAAGAACTAATCGAGATATCACCATGAAATAAGTAGGAATTTGAAGCAAAATTTATTTATTATTTAATGTGCTAAAGATTACTTCTCCAAATCATTAAATCGTCATGATATGATTTTCTTAATAAAACTCTACAAAACGTAACTTCATGTATTAGGTACAAATCAAGCTATTTTCGAAGAATCATATCTCAGGAACTAATTGAGATATCACCATGAAATAAGAAGACATTTGAAGCAAATTTATTTCTCCAAATCTTTAAATCTCCATGTTATGCTATTTTCTATTAAAACTCTATAAAAACGAAACGACACGTATTAGATAGAAATCAAGCTATCTTCGAGAAATCATATCTCAAAAACTAATTTAGATATCACCATGGAATAAGAAGGAATTTGAAGCATATTTATTTAGTATTTGATGCACCAAAGATTGTTTCTTCAAATCTTTAAATCTTCCAGTTATGATTTTTTAAATAAAACTCTACACAACGCAAATTCATGTATCAGGTACAAATCAAGCTATCTTCAAAGGCTCATATCTGAAGAACTAAATGAAATGTCACCATGAAATAAAAAGGAGTTTGAAGTAAATTTATTTCTGCAAGTCTTTAAATCTCCATGTTATGATATTTTCTATTAAAACTGTACAAAAACGAAATGACACTTATTATATAAAAATCAAGCTCAAATCATATCTCAAGAACTAATTAAGATATCACCATAAAATCAGCAGGAATTTGAAGCAAATTTATTTATTATTTGCTGTACTAAATATTGCTTCTCCAAATCTTTAAATCTTCATGTTATGATTTTTTAAGTAAAACTCTACAAAACGCAATTACATGTATCAGGTACAAATCAAGCTATCATCAAAGACTCATATTTCAGGAACTAATTGAGATATTACCATGAAATAAGAAGGAATTTGATGCAGATTTATTTCTCCAAATCTTTAAATCACCATGTTATGGTATTTTCTATTAAATAAAACTCTTCCAAAACAAAATGACACTTATTAAATAAAAATCAAGCTATCTTTGAAGAATCATATCTCAAGAACTAATTTAGATATCACCATAGGATAAGAAGGAATTTGAAGCATTTTTATTTAGTATTTGGTGTGCCAAAGATTGTTTCTCCAAATCTCTAAATCTTCATGTTATGATTTTTTTAATAAAACTCTACAAAACGTAATTTTATGTATCAGGTACAAATCAAGCTATCTTCAAACACTCAGATCTCAGGAACTAATTGAGATAACACCATGAAATAAGAAGAAATTTGAAGTAAATTTATTTAGTATCTAATGTACCACAGCTTGTTTCGCCAAACTGTTTATGTAAAACTCTACAAAAACATAATTACATGTATTAGGTAAAATCAAGCTGTCTTTGAAGAATCATATCTCAAGAAATAATTGAGATATCGCCATGAAATAAGAAGAAATTTGGAGTATATTTATTTAATATTTGATGTGCCAAGAATCGTTTCTCCAAATGTTTAAATCTTCGTGTTATGATTTTTTTTATTAAAACTCTACAAAAACATAATTACATGTATTAGGTAAAATCAAGCTGTCTTTGAAGAATCATATCTCAAGAAATAATTGAGATATCGCCATGAAATAAGAAGAAATTCGGAGTATATTTATTTAAGATTTGATGTGCCAAGAATCGTTTCTCTAAATGTTTAAATCTTCGTGTTATGATTTTTTTATTAAAACTCTACAAAAACGTAAATACATATATTAACTAAAAATCGAGCAATCTTCGAAGAATCATATCTGAAGAACTAATTGAGATATCATCATGAAATAAGAAGGAATTTGATGGAAATTTATTTAGAGTTTAACGAACCAATGACTGTTTCTTGAAATCTTTAAAATTACGAGTTATGATTTTTTGATTAAAACTCTACAAAAACATAATTACAAGTATTAGATACAAATCAAGCTATATTCGGAATATCATATCTCAAGAAATAATTGAGATATCGCCATAAAATAAGAAGGATTTTGAAGCAAATTTATTTAGTATTTAACGAGCCGAAGATTGTTTCTTCAAATCTCTAAATATCTAAGTTGTGATTTTTAAATTAAATCTCTGCAACAATGTAATTACATATATTAAGTAAAAATCAAGGTATATTCGAAGAATCATATCTCAAGAACTAATTGAGATATCACCATGAAATAAGAAGGAATTTGAAGCAAATTTATTTAGTATTTAATGAGTCAAAGATTGTTTCTCCAAATTTTTAAAATTCCGAGTTATGATTTTTTGATTAAAACTCTACAAAAACGTAATTACATGTATTAGGTAAAACACAAGCAATCTTCGAAGAATCATATCTCAGGAACTAATTAAGATGTCACCATAAAATAAGAAGAAACTTAAAGCAAATTTATTTGGTATTTAATGAGCCAAAGCTTGTTTCTCCAAATCCTTAAATCTCCAAACTATAATTTTTAATTTAGAACTCTGAAACAACGTAACTATATGTATTAGGTAAAAGCCAAGCAAGTTTCAAAAAATCATATCTCAAGAACTAATTAAGATATCATTATAATATAAGAAGAAATTTGGAGCATATCTGTTTAGTATTTAATGTATCAAGGATCATTTCTCCAAATATTTAAATCTTCATGTTATGATTTTTTGATTAAAAGTCTACAAAAACGTAATTACATGAATTAGGTAAAAATCAAGCTGTCTTTGAAGAATCATATCTCAAAAACTAATTGAGATATCACCATGAAATAAAAAGGAATTTAATACAAATTTATTTGGTATTTAACGAGCTAAAAGATTGTTTCTTCAAACCTCTAAATATTCAAGTTATGATTTTTAAATTAACGCTCTGCAAGAACGTAATTACATATATTAGGTAAAAATCAAGCTATCTTCGAAGAATCATATCTCAAGAACTAATTGACATATCACCATGAAATAAGAAGCAATTTTAAGCAAATTTATTTAGTATCTAATGTACCACAGCATGTTTCTCCAAACTGTTTATGTGATAAGTAAAACTAAGCAATTTTCAAGGAAGCATATCTCAACAACTAATTGAGATATCACCATAAAATAAGAAGCAATTTGAAGCAAATTTACTTAGAATTTAATATGGCAAAGATCGTTTCTCCAAATCTTTAAATCTCCATGTTATGCTCAATTGATTAAATCTCTGCAAAAACGTAAATAGTAGATGTGTTAGTTATCTTCAAAGAATAGTATTAGAAGAACTAATTGAGATATCGCAATCTAATAGGAGGCACTTTAATGTACCAGAGCTTGTTTCTTCAAATCATTAAATCTGCGAGTTATGATTTTTTAATTAAAACTCTGCAAAAAAAGTAAGTAGTAGATGTGTTAGCTATCTTCAAAGAATAGTATCACAAGAACTAATTGAGATATCGCAATGAAATAGAAGGCACTTTGAAGTAAATTTATTTAGTATTTAATGTACCAGAGCTTGTTTCTCCAAATCATTAAACCTGCTAGTTATGATTTTTTGATTAAAACTTTGCAAAAACGTAACTATAAGCAATTTTCAAGGAATTATATTTCAACAACTAATTGAGATATCACCATAAGATAAGAAGCAATTTGAAGCAAATTTACTGAGAATTTAATATGACAAAGATCGTTTCTCCAAATCTTTAAATCTCCATGTTATGCTCATTTGAGTAAATCTCTGCAAAAACGTAAGTAGTAGGTGTGTTAGCTATCTTCAAAGAATAGTATCACAAGAACTAATTGAGATATCACAATTAAATAGGAGGCACTTTGAAATAAATTTATTTTGTATTTAATGTACAAGAGCTTGTTTTTTCAATGCATTAAACTTGCGAGTTATGATTTTTTAATTAAAACTCTGCAAAAACGTAAGTAGTAGATGTGTTAGCTATCTTCAAAGAATATTATCCCAACAACTAATTGAGATATCACCATAAAATATGAACTAATTTGAAGCAAATTTACTTAGAATTTAATATGACAAAGATCATTTCTCCAAATCTTTAAATCTTCATGTTATAATCATTTGAGTAAATCTCTGCAAAAACGTAAGTAGCAGATGTGTTAGCTATCTTCAAAGAATAGTATCACAAGAAGTAATTGAGATATCGCCATGACATAAGAAGCAATTTGAAGTAAATTTATTAAGAATTTAATGTGCCAAAGATCGTTTCTCCAATTTTTTAAGTCTCCATGTTATTTTTAAAATTCTGTAAAAACCTAACTATTTGTAAACAATGAAAAGTTAGTTATTTTTTGTACTTTTTATTTTAAGAAAAAGAAGAAATAGTTAATAATTTCTTGTAGTATTTAATTAAGAGATAAACATTTTTGTAGATATTAGGGTTTTTTGATGATGACCTAAACAAGGCCAAAACCAGTAGAACTAACACATTTCGATCCATCTTAAAATAACTAACTTTTCGTTGTTTGCAATATAAATGGAAAAAAGAAATTGTGTTATGTAAAAACTAAGCAATCTTCAAAGAATCATATCTCAACAACTAATTGAGATCACCAATTTGAAGCAAATATACTTAGTATTTAATCTGCCAAAGATCGTTTCTCCATATCTTTAAATCTCCATGTTATAATCTTTTGATTAAATATTCATTAATTTATTAAAATTGATTAAAAAGTGTTAGCTTCTTGAAAGAATATTGTCACAAGAATTAATTGAGATATCGCAACAAAATAGGAAGCACTTTGAAGCAAAGTTATTTAGAATTTAATGTGGCACAGACCGTTTCTTCATATCTTCAAATTTTAGAGTTATGATTTTTAAATTAAAACTCTGCAAAAATGTAATTATACATGTTAAATGAAGAAAATCTATCGATTTTGAAAAATCAAACCATTCAATTTTGAAATCAAAAAAAAATAACGAACATGATAAGCTAAAAATCAGTTATTATTTCCATTTAAAAAAACGAAACTGCCATATCTCAAAATCTAAAAGCGAAAAAATTTTAAATACATCATCAAATTCTTTGATGAAAAAATGATATGAATATGAATGAAAAAAAATGTCAATAAAAAGTGCCTTCAGGGGATATAAAAAACGAATCAGTTTGAAGTTTTCAACGCTGAAATTTAGTTTAGTTTCCAAGATAACTTATTGGAACATAGAATTTGAACCACCCTATACATGGGGAATCTAAATAATAGGATGTTTCTCAGACATGCAAAAAGTAGATTGGGTTGAGTTAGAATGTCGCCAATTTGCGCAGCCTCAATAATAGACTGGTCCAGCCAGATTCAGCATTTCAATATAAACTGATTGTTTTGAAACATTCTTTGATCACTTTCATACCCTGTAGATGCAAGGCTACCATCGACTACAAATATTTCATTAAGTATTAAATTAATAATCAATCATAATTAATATTGAGAACTCAGTTCTTCTGAGTACCTCACAGCTTTTAGAAAAATCTTGTGATACACAAAAATATGATACACTTTTGAACGGTACTGTATACACATAACCTACCAATAATTAAAATTTCTGCAGTACATCCCATTTGGCTCGAAACAATAAGCATTTGACATTGAGGTGGATCCAACGGAAACTCGGCCATTTGCCTCCCCAATTTTGTTAAAACTCCAGTGTGATCCAAAGCCCCCAATATCCATAATTGATACAACGAGTTTAAAATGTTATCTTGAGGGGGAGGATCCATAAAATGAAATTGCAGGAGATCTTGCACTCCCAACGATTTTAATAATAAAACGGTGTTTGCTAAATTGGTTCTTTGAATCTCTGGTACGGTTGTTATTAATAGCTCATCTTTGTATTGGCGCTCAGTGTATAATCGAAATGCTTGCCCCGGACCTGTACGACCAGCTCGCCCGGATCTTTGATTTGCGTTGGCTTGACTTATCGGATAAATCTAAAAAAAATAATAATTAATATTATTAAAAAAAAATTCGGGTCGATTAAAATTACCTGTAACGCATCCATACCGATTCTTGGGTTATAAACTTTTAATTTACAATAACCTGAGTCAATTACAAAAATTATTCCGTCCACGGTAAGCGAAGTTTCCGCAATATTCGTAGCTACAACGCATTTTCTGATACCTTCGGGGGATCTTTGGAAAATTTTTGCTTGCAAATCTGACGGTAATTGCGAATATATGGGCAAAATGGATAATTCCGGTGCATTTTCGATTTCTTGTAACCTTTCCGCAAGGACCTTTAAGACAAAACAGATTATTAATAATTCGCAAGATACTCAATTATTAAATTTATTTATTTTTATCGGCCTCGTCCTCTTTAATTTATCACGCTAAAAACACAATCAGCTCCCCAATAAATTTGATTGGCGGTACAAGGCGATCAAAACAATTCTATTTTCGTCTTTTTTGATCGGGCCTAATCTTAATAATAGCTTAGCGACTTATGCGAGATAATATTCGGAATGCGTACTGCATTATTAAAATATCTCTAAAACTCGTGGTTTAAAAACAATGTTTCACTAAAAATAGAAAATCTGACGTTTATTATATATGGGAGATAACAACGTCGTAATCCCTAATAATTATAAAACTCAATTGTGGACCGTTTAGACTGTACGCCAGTTATTAACCTTCACCGTAAAATATAAACAAACATCTTAGAAATAAAGCGGTAAAAGTAATGTGGTGCATTAACGCATATGGTCTATGTTTGAGAAAGTGTAATAATAAATAAGGGGTGCTTTAAAATATTAAGGATTAAAATTTAATTCGGATTTTTAGAATACTCAAACATTGAAAGATATAAGTACTTTAACGCTAAATCATAACATACATAAGATCTTATCTAGATTTTTTGTGATTAAGATTTATAACGATCGAATGTGTTATTAATAATATTTTGAACTTAGTTAACTGATAATTAATTATATGATTACATTAAAGCCGAGAATTACGTATTATTTAAGATAGGCGCCTTAAAATATGGATTATAAGCAGTGTTGCCGTTTCGCTACGATTTTATGGAGAAAGTATGTAAAAGTAGTACAAATTTAGTACAAAAATTTTAGTTGGTACAATTGTACTGATATTAGTACATTTTTAGGGAATGCAGTACCACTTTTTTTTCTTCCTAATCCAGTCCCAGCATGTACTTTGAATTGAGGCTTGATACTGCTTGATACGACTTGACTTGCCTCTGGACGATTTGAAATGTTTTCAGAAGACTCGAAATTTTTACAGAAGACTTAATACTGCTTTCAAAAGATTTGAAATTCTTTCAAAAAACTTAATACTGCTTTTAAAAGACTTCAATAGCTACCAGAAGACTTGATATTGCATATGGAAGTGTTGAAATGCTTCCAGAAGAACGAATACTGCTTCTGGAAAGCTTAATATTGCTTCCAGAAGACTTGAAATGCATCTACAAGACGTGATATTGCCCCTGGAAGGCTTGAAATACTTCCCGAAGACTTAATATTTCCCCTGGCAGAGTTGCAATGCTTACAGAAGACTTGATACTGTTTCCAGAAGATTCGAAATACTTCCAGAAGACTTAATACTGCTTCTAGGAGACTTGGCATTGTTTCCAAAATACTCGACATTGTTTCTTGAATATTCGAAATATTTCTGGAAGATTTAATATTGGTACTGGAAGACTTAAAATACTTCCAGAAGACTTAATAGTGCCCCTAGTAGACTTGCAATGCTTACAGAAGACTTGAACTACTTTCAGAAGACCTAATATTGCACATGGAAGACTTGAAATACTTTCAGACTTAATACTGTTTCTAGAAGACTTGATGTTACTTTCAAAAGATTTGATACTGCCTCTGAATGACTTCAAATGCTTACAGAAGACTTGATATTGTCTTTGCAAGACTAGAAATGATCCCATAAGACTTAATACTGCTTCTAGAAGAAATAATATTGCTCCTTGACTTGTAATGCTTAGAGAAGAATTGATACTGTTTCTAGAAGACTCGAATTTCTTCCAGAAAACTTGATACTGCTTCTAAGAGACTTGTCATTGTTTCCAAAATACTCGACATTGTTTCTTGAATACTCGAAATATTTCCAGAGGACTTGATATTGCTACTGTAAAACTTAAAATACTTCCAGAAGACTTAATAGTGCCCCTGACAGAATTGCAATGCTTACAGAAGACTTGAAATACTTTCAGAAGACCTAATACTGCTTCTAGAAGACTTGATATTACTTTCAAAAGATTTGGTATTGCCTCTGAATGACTTCAAATGCTTACAGAAGACTTGATATTGTCTTTGCAAGACTAGAAATGATCCCATAAGACTTAATACTGCTTCTAGAAGAAATAATATTGCTCCTTGACCTGTAATCGACTCGAATTTCTTCCAGAAAACTTGATACTGCTTCTAAGAGACTTGGCATTGTTTCCAAAATACTCGACATTGTTTCTTGAATACTCGAAATATTTCCAGAGGACTTGCTATTGCTACTGGAAGACTTAAAATACTTCCAGCAGACTTAATAGTGCTCCTGGCAGACTTGCAATGCTTACAGAAGACTTGAAATACTTTCAGAAGACCTAACATTACATCTGGAAGACTTGAAATACTTCCAGACTTAATGCTGCTTCTAGAAGACTCGAATTCCTTCCAGAAAACTTGATACTGCTTCTAGGAGACTTGGCATTGTTTCCAAAATACTCGACAGTTTCTTGAATACTCGAAATATTTCCAGAGGACTTGCTATTGCTACTGGAAGACTTAAAATACTTCCAGAAGACTTAATAGTGCTCCTGGCAGACTTGCAATGCTTACAGAAGACCTAACATTACATCTGGAAGACTTGAAATACTTCCAGACTTAATACTGCTTCTAGAAGACTCGAATTCCTTCCAGAAAACTTGATACTGCTTCTAGGAGACTTGGCATTGTTTCCAAAATACTCGACATTGTTTCTTGAATACACGAAATTTTTCCAGAGGACTTGATTCTACTCATAGTGTGGCAGACTTGCAATGCTTACAGAAATTTGATACGGTTTCCAGAAGACTTGAAATACCTTCAGAAGACCTAATATTACATCTGGAACACTTGAAATGCTTCCAGACTTGACACTGCTTCTAGAAGACTTAATATTGCTTCTAGAAGACTTAATATTGCTTCCAGAAGATTTGATATTGTTTCCAGAAGATTTGATATTGCCTCTGAATGACTTGAAATGCCTACAGAAGACTTGATATTATCTTTGCAAGACTAGGAATGATTTCATAAGACTTGATACTGCTTCTAGAAGACTTAATATTATTTCCAGAAGATTTGATATTGGCTCTAGAAGACTTGAAATGTTTCTAGAAGATATAATATTGCTTCTAGAAGACTTGATATGCTATGATTTGATATATTTTTAATAAATTCTTATGTACTATTAAGCTGTTTTTTTTCAAGGACTATTTGTGTTTTATCCGCTTATCAGGTCAATTCAATGCTTTTTTACTGTTTCTAGAAGATTAGAAATGCTTCCAGAAGACTTTTCATAGCTTCTGGAAGACTTGAAGTTGTTTCCGAAGACTTGGTATTTTCTCTGGAAGACTTAAAATACTAGCAGAAGACTTGAAATACTTGCAGAAAACTTGAAATACTTATAGAAGACTTGAGATACTTGCAGAAGACTTGATACCGCTTTTAAAAGATTTGAAATATTTTCAGAAAACTTAATATTGGTTCTGGAAAACCTAACATACTTCCAGAAAAATTGAAATGTTTCCAGAAGATTTTACATTGTCTCCGGAAGACTTAAAATACTTCCAGAAAACTTGAAATGTTTTCAGAGGATTTGATATTGCCTCTGGAAAAGAAGACTTGAAGTGCTTCAGAAGATTTGACATTACGTCTGGTAAAGTTTAAATTCTAACAGAAGACCTGATATTGCTTCCAGAAGACTTGATATTGCCTCTAGAAGACTTGATTCTGCTTCTAGCAGACCTGATATTGCTTCCAGAAGAATTGAAATACTTCCAAATGACTTGATACTGCTTCCAGAACTTTTCAAATGTTTCCAGAAGATTTGCAATACTTCTAGAATACTTTAACTGACAGTTTTATATTCCGTTCAAAAAGCTACTGCATCTGGAAGACTTAAAATTCTTCCAGAAAACTTGATATTGCCTCTAGAAGATTTGGAATGCTTTCTGAAGAATTAATACTGCTTCTAGAAGACTTGATATTGCTTCCACAAGACTTGATAACGCTTCTAAAAGATTTGAAATACATTCAGAAGACTTGATATTGCTTCTGGAAGACTTAAGATACTTCCAGAAGTCTTGAAATGATTCCAGAAAATTTGATATTGTCTCTGGAAGACTTGAAGAGCTTCCAGAAGACTTGGTAATACGTCTGGAAGACTTGAAATACTTGCTGAAAATTTAATCCAGCTTCTACAAGACTAGAGATGCTTCCAGAAGACTTGATATTGCCTTCGGAAGACTTGAAGTGATTCAGAAGACTTGGTATTACTTCTGGTAGAGTTTAAATACTAACAGAAGACCTGATATTGCTTTCAGAAGACTTGATACTGCTTCTGGAAAGCCTTGACATTGCCTCTGGAAGACTTGAAATATTTTCTGAAGAATTAATACTACTTCCAGAAGACTTGATATTGCCTCTGGAAGACTTGATACTGCTTCCAGAACACAATATGCATCAGAAGGCTTGATATTGTCTTTGGAAGACATCATCAAGCCGCGCCAATGACTACAGAAAATTAGAAACAAAGATGAAAACTTCAGAATTAAAGTTATTTATGTTAACGACGGAACAGAATTTACCATTTCTGATCTTTGAGAGTTTGCCATAATTTATTTAATCGCTTTTTTACTGTTTCTAGAAGATTAGAAATGCTTCCAGAAGCCTTTCTATTGCTTATGAAAGACTTGAAGTTGTTTCCGAAAACTTGATATTTTCTCTGAAAGACTTAAAATACTTACAGAAGACTTGAAATACTTGCAGAAGACTTGAAATACTTGTAGAAGACTTGTGATACTTACAGAAGGCTTGATACCGCTTCTAAAAGATTTGAAATATTTTCAGAAGACTTGATATTGCTTCTGGAAGACCTAAAATACTTCTAGAAAAATTGAAATGTTTCCAGAAGATTTGTTATTGCCTCTGGAAGACTTAAAATACTTCCAGAAAACTTGGAATGTTTCCAGAAGATTTGATATTGCCTCTGGAAGACTGGAAGTGCTTCAGAAGGCTTGACATTACATCTGGTAAAGTTTAAATACTAACAGAAGACCTGATATTGCTTCCAGAAGACTTGAGATTGCCTCTAGAAGACTTGATTCTGCTTCTAGCAGACCTGATATTGCTTTCAGAAGAATTGAAATACTTCCAAATGGCTTAATATTGCTTCTAGAAGTTTTGAAAGGCTTCCAGACAGCTTTATATTCCGTTCAAAAAGCTACTGCATCTGGAAAACTTAAAATGCTTCCAGAAAACTTGATATTGCCTCTGGAAGATTCGGAATGCTTTCTGAAGAATTAATACTGCTTCTAGAAGATTTGATATTGCTTCCGCAAGACTTGATAACGCTTCTAAAAGATTTGAAATACTTTCAGAAGACTTGATATTGCTTCTAGAAGACTTAAAATACTTCCAGAAGTCTTGAAACGATTCCAGAAAATTTGATATTGTCTCTGGAAGACTTGAAGGGCTTCCAGAAGACTTAGTAATACGTCTGGAAGACTTGAAATACTTGCTGAAGATTTAATCCAGCTTCTACAAGACTAGAGATGCTTCCAGAAGACTTAATATTGCCTCTGGAAGACTTGAGGTGCTTCAGAAGACTTGGTATTACTTCTGGTAGAGTTTAAATACTAACATATTAAATGCTAACTGTTATAAAAAAATTATCTCATAAAGTTATTTAAATACTAACAGAAGACTTGATACTGCTTTTAGAAGACCTGATATTGCTTTCAGAAGACTTGATACTGCTTCTGGGAAGCCTTGACATTACCTCTGGAAGACTTGATACTAAATAAGCTGGCGACACTTGCCAATCTCAACCTAATCTATTTGACATAATTAATCCACTATTTGTTTTGCATCGCATAGACTTAGGTTTGTGACATTTTGCTGTCTGATTCTGGCGTACATACATATATACAGCAAGACTAGATTTAACCCAAACCATAAAATCCAGTTGACCTCATTCACATCGAAAAAAATTTTACCTAAATTAAGTAAACCAACCCATTAACATAAATGTAAAAAAAATGTAACCAGAGGTACAACATAAACCTAAGCTACATAACATAAATCATCCATACTCAAACCAGATATCTACGTTGAAACCACACTTAATCAAACCTTTTACTTAAACTACTTAGCATATACAAATTAGACCCAATTTGAACCACTGAGACAAAAACTAAATCAATGTTTTCCTACAACTCAAAAATTATCGCCGTTTTGTCTAAATTGTAAGTCAACAGAGGACAAGCTGAGAATCAAACTTGTCGACTTTGCACTTTGTAACGACGAGTCAGAAATAGCTGAACACATATTTATATACACAACATTTTTGGTAAAAGTCATTTGACACCTACCAAAATAAAGGAACAAGACCTTGGAACAATACTAAGGATCGTTAAGAACCGACATTTATTCTAAACTGTTGGAGAGCTATAGATATAATAGATCTTATGGAGTTACGCTAAGTTACGGTAATAAAACTGAAAAATTAAAATAACTCCATTTAACAATAGCAGATTAATAGACTGAAATGTACCTCACAAGTAACTTCAATATCTTCTTGTCCAGGCATAAAAATTAAAATATCTCCTGATGGTGGTTGAAGATGGATTTGCAAAGCTTGTTTAACGGCGGCATCTACATAATCATCGACGGGATTTTTACTAAAAAGAGTTTCGACGGGAAACGTTCTCCCCGGAATGGTAAAGGTCGGTACATTTCCAAAAAACATGGAAAATTTGCTTGAATCCATCGTCGCAGACGTAACAATTAACTTTAAGTCTTGAAAGACTTGAAGTGCTTCAGAAGACTTGACATTACGTCTGGTAAAGTTTAAATACTAACAGAAGACCTGATATTGCTTCCAGAAGACTTGATATTGCCTCTAGAAGACTTGATTCTGCTTCTAGCAGACCTGATACTGCTTCCAGAAGAATTGAAATACTTCCAAAGGACTTGATACTGCTTCTAGAACTTTTGAAATGCTTCCAGAAGATTTGCAATACTTCCAGAATACTTTAACTGACAGCTTTATATTCCGTTCAAAAAGGTACTGCATCTGGCCGTTCAAAAAGCTACTGCATCTGGAAGACTTAAAATGCTTCTAGAAGACTTGATAATGCCTCTGGAAGATTTGGAATGCTTTCTGAAGAATTAATACTGCTTCTAGAAGACTTGATATTGCTTCAACACGACTTGATAACGCTTCTAAAAGATTTGAAATACTTTCAGAAGACTTGATATTGCTTCTGGAAGATTTAAAATACTTCCAGAAGTCTTGAAATGATTCCAGAAAATTTGATATTGTCTCTGGAAGACTTGAAGAGCTTCCAGAAAACTTAGTAATACGTCTGGAAGACTTGAAATACTTGCTGATGATTTAATCCAGCTTCTTCAAGACTAGAGATGCTTCCAGAAGACTTGATTTTGCCTCTGGAAGACTTGAAGTGCTTCAGAATACTTGGTATTACTTCTGGTAGAGTTTAAATACTAACAGAAGACCTGATTGCTTTCAGAAGACTTGATACCGCTTCTGGGAAGCCTTGACATTGCCTCTGGAAGACTTGAAATATTTTCTGAAGAATTAATACTACTTCCAGAAGACTTGATATTGCCTCTGGAAGACTTGATACTGCTTCCAGAACACAATATGCATCAGAAGGCTTGATATTGCCTTTGGAAGACATTATCAAGCCGCGCCAATGACTACAGAAAATTAGAAACAAAGACTTGAAGAGCTTCCAGAAGACTTAGTAATACGTCTAGAAGACTTGAAATACTTGCTGAAGATTTAATCCAGCTTCTACAAGACTAGAGATGCTTCCAGAAGACTTGATATTGCCTCTAGAAGACTTGATTCTGCTTCTAGCAGACCTGATATTGCTTCCAGAAGGATTGAAATACTTTCAAATGACTTGATACTGCTTCCAGAACTTTTGAAATGCTTCCAGAAGATTTGCAATACTTCCAGAATACTTTAACTGACAGCTTTATATTCCGTTCAAAAAGCTACTGCATCTGGAAGACTTAAAATGCTTCCAGAAGACTTGATATTGCCTCTGGAAGATTAGGAATGCTTTCTGAAGAATTAATACTGCTTCTAGAAGACTTGATATTGCTTCCACACGACTTGATAACGCTTCTAAAAGATTTGAAATACTTTCAGAAGACTTGATATTGCTTCTGGAAGACTTAAAATACTTCCAGAAGTCTTTAAATGATTCCAGAATATTTAATATTGTCTCTGGAAGACTTGAAGAGCTTCCAGAAGACTTAGTAATACGTCTGGAAGACTTGAAATACTTGCTGAAGATTTAATCCAGCTTCTACAAGACTAGAGATGCTTCCAGAAGACTTGATATTGCCTCCGGAAGACTTGAAGTGCTTCAGAAGACTTGGTATTACTTCTGGTAGAGTTTAAATACTAACATATTAAATGCTAACTGGGATAAAAAAATTATCTCATAAAGTTATTTAAATACTAACGGAAGACTTGATACTGCTTTTAGAAGACCTGATATTGCTTTCAGAAGACTTGATACTGCTTCTGGGAAGCCTTGACATTGCCTCTGGAAGACTTGATACTAAATAAGCTGGCGACACTTGCCAATCTCAACCTAATCTATTTGACATAATTAATCCACTATTTGTTTTGCATCGCATAGACTTAGGTTTGTGACATTTTGCTGTCTGATTCTGGCGTACATACATATATACAGCAAGACTAGATTTAACCCAAACCATAAAATCCAATTGACCTCATTCACATCGAAAAAAATTTTACCTAAATTAAGTAAACCAACCCATTAACATAAATGTAAAAAAATGTAACCAGAGGTACAACATAAACCTAAGCTACATAACGTAAATCATCCATACTCAAACCAGATATCTACGTTGAAACCACACTTAATCAAACCTTTTACTTAAACTACTTAGCATATACAAATTAGACCCAATTTGAACCATTGAGACAAAAACTAAATCAATCTTTTCCTACAACTCAAAAATTATCGCCGTTTTGTCTAAATTGTAAGTCAACAGAGGACAAGCTGAGAATCAAACTTGTCGACTTTGCACTTTGTAACGACGAGTCAGAAATAGCTGAACACATATTTATATACACAACATTTTTGGTAAAAGTCATTTGACACCTACCAAAATAAAGGAACAAGACCTTGGAACAATACTAAGGATCGTTAAGAACCGACATTTATTCTAAACTGTTGGAGAGCTATAGATATAATAGATCTTATGGAGTTACGCTAAGTTACGGTAATAAAACTGAAAAATTAAAATAACTCCATTTAACAATAGCAGATTAATAGACTGAAATGTACCTCACAAGTAACTTCAATATCTTCTTGTCCAGGCATAAAAATTAAAATATCTCCTGATGGTGGTTGAAGATGGATTTGCAAAGCTTGTTTAACGGCGGCATCTACATAATCATCGACGGGATTTTTACTAAAAAGAGTTTCGACGGGAAACGTTCTCCCCGGAATGGTAAAGGTCGGTACATTTCCAAAAAACATGGAAAATTTGCTTGAATCCATCGTCGCAGACGTAACAATTAACTTTAAGTCTTGAAAGACTTGAAGTGCTTCAGAAGACTTGACATTACGTCTGGTAAAGTTTAAATACTAACAGAAGACCTGATATTGCTTCCAGAAGACTTGATATTGCCTCTAGAAGACTTGATTCTGCTTCTAGCAGACCTGATACTGCTTCCAGAAGAATTGAAATACTTCCAAAGGACTTGATACTGCTTCTAGAACTTTTGAAATGCTTCCAGAAGATTTGCAATACTTCCAGAATACTTTAACTGACAGCTTTATATACCGTTCAAAAAGGTACTGCATCTGGCCGTTCAAAAAGCTACTGCATCTGGAAGACTTAAAATGCTTCTAGAAGACTTGATAATGCCTCTGGAAGATTTGGAATGCTTTCTGAAGAATTAATACTGCTTCTAGAAGACTTGATATTGCTTCAACACGACTTGATAACGCTTCTAAAAGATTTGAAATACTTTCAGAAGACTTGATATTGCTTCTGGAAGATTTAAAATACTTCCAGAAGTCTTGAAATGATTCCAGAAAATTTGATATTGTCTCTGGAAGACTTGAAGAGCTTCCAGAAAACTTAGTAATAGGTCTGGAAGACTTGAAATACTTGCTGATGATTTAATCCAGCTTCTTCAAGACTAGAGATGCTTCCAGAAGACTTGATTTTGCCTCTGGAAGACTTGAAGTGCTTCAGAATACTTGGTATTACTTCTGGTAGAGTTTAAATACTAACAGAAGACCTGATTGCTTTCAGAAGACTTGATACCGCTTCTGGGAAGCCTTGACATTGCCTCTGGAAGACTTGAAATATTTTCTGAAGAATTAATACTACTTCCAGAAGACTTGATATTGCCTCTGGAAGACTTGATACTGCTTCCAGAACACAATATGCATCAGAAGGCTTGATATTGCCTTTGGAAGACATTATCAAGCCGCGCCAATGACTACAGAAAATTAGAAACAAAGACTTGAAGAGCTTCCAGAAGACTTAGTAATACGTCTAGAAGACTTGAAATACTTGCTGAAGATTTAATCCAGCTTCCACAAGACTAGAGATGCTTCCAGAAGACTTGATATTGCCTCTAGAAGACTTGATTCTGCTTCTAGCAGACCTGATATTGCTTCCAGAAGGATTGAAATACTTTCAAATGACTTGATACTGCTTCCAGAACTTTTGAAATGCTTCCAGAAGATTTGCAATACTTCCAGAATACTTTAACTGACAGCTTTATATTCCGTTCAAAAAGCTACTGCATCTGGAAGACTTAAAATGCTTCCAGAAGACTTGATATTGCCTCTGGAAGATTAGGAATGCTTTCTGAAGAATTAATACTGCTTCTAGAAGACTTGATATTGCTTCCACACGACTTGATAACGCTTCTAAAAGATTTGAAATACTTTCAGAAGACTTGATATTGCTTCTGGAAGACTTAAAATACTTCCAGAAGTCTTTAAATGATTCCAGAATATTTAATATTGTCTCTGGAAGACTTGAAGAGCTTCCAGAAGACTTAGTAATACGTCTGGAAGACTTGAAATACTTGCTGAAGATTTAATCCAGCTTCTACAAGACTAGAAATGCTTCCAGAAGACTTGATATTGCCTCCGGAAGACTTGAAGTGCTTCAGAAGACTTGGTATTACTTCTGGTAGAGTTTAAATACTAACATATTAAATGCTAACTGGGATAAAAAAATTATCTCATAAAGTTATTTAAATACTAACGGAAGACTTGATACTGCTTTTAGAAGACCTGATATTGCTTTCAGAAGACTTGATACTGCTTCTGGGAAGCCTTGACATTGCCTCTGGAAGACTTGATACTAAATAAGCTGGCGACACTTGCCAATCTCAACCTAATCTATTTGACATAATTAATCCACTATTTGTTTTGCATCGCATAGACTTAGGTTTGTGACATTTTGCTGTCTGATTCTGGCGTACATACATATATACAGCAAGACTAGATTTAACCCAAACCATAAAATCCAATTGACCTCATTCACATCGAAAAAAATTTTACCTAAATTAAGTAAACCAACCCATTAACATAAATGTAAAAAAATGTAACCAGAGGTACAACATAAACCTAAGCTACATAACGTAAATCATCCATACTCAAACCAGATATCTACGTTGAAACCACACTTAATCAAACCTTTTACTTAAACTACTTAGCATATACAAATTAGACCCAATTTGAACCATTGAGACAAAAACTAAATCAATCTTTTCCTACAACTCAAAAATTATCGCCGTTTTGTCTAAATTGTAAGTCAACAGAGGACAAGCTGAGAATCAAACTTGTCGACTTTGCACTTTGTAACGACGAGTCAGAAATAGCTGAACACATATTTATATACACAACATTTTTGGTAAAAGTCATTTGACACCTACCAAAATAAAGGAACAAGACCTTGGAACAATACTAAGGATCGTTAAGAACCGACATTTATTCTAAACTGTTGGAGAGCTATAGATATAATAGATCTTATGGAGTTACGCTAAGTTACGGTAATAAAACTGAAAAATTAAAATAACTCCATTTAACAATAGCAGATTAATAGACTGAAATGTACCTCACAAGTAACTTCAATATCTTCTTGTCCAGGCATAAAAATTAAAATATCTCCTGATGGTGGTTGAAGATGGATTTGCAAAGCTTGTTTAACGGCGGCATCTACATAATCATCGACGGGATTTTTACTAAAAAGAGTTTCGACGGGAAACGTTCTCCCCGGAATGGTAAAGGTCGGTACATTTCCAAAAAACATTGAAAATTTGCTTGAATCCATCGTCGCAGACGTGACAATTAACTTTAAGTCGTGCCTACGCGCAACAATCTGTAACAAAAACAAAAACAAAGTAAAAATTATTAATCTTATCACGAAAGATTGATTACTTAAGATTAGGAAAAAAATATAAGAAATATGATCAATAAGAGCGAGTTCTCGAGTTACGAAGAAATATGAGTGTAGGTCACTCGAGTGTATAAACAATTGACTTTAAAGAGAGACCGTAAACGCAACACGTGCGGAAAAATCGTGCTAATGGGGTACATGAAAAATGCTCGGTTACTGATGGATAAACGGTTAAAAAGTCATAAATTCTTTTATTTTATACGCGCAAAAGTAAGATTACTGATTATTAAAAAAAAATACAATAACGCAAATAACATTTACGTGATAATTGGCGATTGGCGTAACAACGAATTGTGTTTATTGATTTTAAACATTGTGTCGACTTGTTTTAATGTACATAACTTGTTCGTTTCAAATAAAAATTACAATATAAACAGTATTACAAAACAATACAAAAGTGTGTGGTTAATTTATCTTAATCAAAACATCAATTACTTTTTTTAAATTTCGTCATTTCGTTTATTATTGTTAATTTATGTTGGTGAGGTTATTTAGAAAAAATCGATTATTTGAATAAAGCAATAATTTGTTCTACGAATTCTGTTTTATCTTTTTATGTTAAATATGTGACACGTGGTTGATTATCACAAGTCTAACAACAACAAAAATAGATATTGCATTTTTCAAGAGCATGTAATAGTAGAATAATATTGTTACTAACAGTTGTGACAGAAATAAGTAAAGGATTCTTTGAATTGTAAAAGAGGTTTTATTGTTAGTCAAATAGAAGATTCATAAATTATGGATTATTGCATTAAATTCTGTGAGAGATGTAAAGAATTGATAACCAATTTTGATTATTTATAACATTCAAAAAAATAAAACATAATCTATTCGATTTCGCCCTTAAAGCTAGCTGTGTTCATACTAAAAGGGTTTGCAGGATACAAATTTATTTTTAAGAATTTTTATGCGGCTGTAATATACAGTACATACAGGTGTCTCACGTAAACGACGAAGTACATACATGGCATTAAGATTTCTTCCTTAGACAAGTTATAATAAAATATTTTTATATATACAGGCTGTTCCATAACAACGTACTGAAATAAACATATGTTATTTTTATTGCATATTCTGATTCTACACACCACAATATGCTGACTTTGATAAGATATGTAGACAGTTTGTAAATTATTTTAGTTTGAAACTTTTTTTAGCAATAAACACTGACCTATAAATTGTAATTTCTTGGAGACTGATCATGCTGTAAAGTTAAAATTTACAACAGATGCTGGTTGGATGTCCGTAATTAGAGTAACAATGTTTTACCGTATTCAATTGCAAAAAAGTTGAACATTTTAAATAGAACATCCTATATCTCGTATGCTTATCAGATAGATAATTTAATTCTCTATAAATCATTGCTACATATTCCTATACCTATCAATTGCAGTCGTTCAGATATGATGTTAAAAAATTGATAAGATCAATTTTGATTAATCAAAATTATAAAATGTAAGGCAGATTTTGTACATTTTTTCATTGGTAAGCTTTCAGGGTAAAATACGTGATTAAGCATTAATAATGATTTAAAAAAGGTAATCTTTAACCAAACTTTGTAAGTATTCAAATATCTGCTGTGTGTGCTCTATGCATAGATGAAGTAGACCTCTACACTATTCTAGGGACATTAAATTGATCGTGGAAATCAATAACGTGGTCAACAAGATCGGTTGATCTAACTCCCTGCAGCTTCTTCTTTTCGGAATAGAACAAAAGCCAAGTTCATCAATTTTATGGCCTACCAATGAAAAAATTTACAAGATCTGCCATTCATTGCAAGATTTTGATTAATTGCGTCATATCTTAACAACAATATAAATATGCAATAAAAACTGTATCATTTCATTTAAAATAACATATGTTATTTTGTCTAATTGTAAGGATGAACTCTGTATCTCGGCATTTTAATGCCATTCAAGTACTTGGCTGTTTACGTGGAAAACCTGTATATGACATATATTCTCTAATCAGGAAGATACCTGACACCTATATGCGAGAATAACCATACATTTTCTAAAAACGTGACCGAGTGATAACATAATGATGAAGTATTATTGTCAGAAATAAAAATATTACCTATCCCTTAAAACAATTTAACTTTTGTTGAAAATGATTCAAAATAATATGATCAATAATCACAAAATGTTAAAATTAACATGATTTAAACATGATTTAAATATAAAAGCTATCATAACTCATGAATTAACAGCGATGAGAAGAAATGATATTCATCAAAATTGTTCATAATGACCCGAGAGCAAATTTAGTTCTTAATCAGTACCAATCTAAGTGTCATAATTTTCTAGTTATTAACTAGAAAGTGCAGTTATCTAGTGCTACTTATTAACGAATATCCCCAAAAAGTCCAAATAGATGGTTCTTCTTGTAAAAACGCGCCTTGACTCAAAAATTAAGCAATATAGAGTAACTTGTACGTATACACCAAAGGAATTATTTAGAACTATCATCTCCAACGACATCTGTTCCACAATTCTTCGAGAAAGTAATGCAAAAGGCCAACTGATAACAGAAAATTATAACACAAATGATTTAGAAAAATATCAAAGTTTTTTTTTATATATATCACGGCGCTTCGGGATCCTAGCCCATAAGCCACTGTGCAAAATTACTGTCGTTTTGCATCATCGTTCACAAAAAAAAAACACATCAAATAACAACAGAATTTCTCCTCATAAAAACAAAGATAATTTTAAAAACATCGAAACAATTTCTGTTTAAAATCGTTACGATATCAAGTGGCAAGAAGAAACCATGCGACAGCAAAGAGTTGATGAATTCCGGTCGATGTAATTCGTATTTATTACAGTTGAAAAATATGTGATTTAAATCCTCTTTCTCAAACCCGCATGAACAACCGGGGGACTGCAAAATATTAATTTTATTTAGGTGGGCACTGTAACATCCATGGCCGGACTTCAGTCTGACAACAGTTGAAAAGAAATATCTAGGAACGTTACGTCTTGTATACCATTGGTGGTAAAGAATACGGGGATTAACTCGAATGAACTGAGTCTGCCTGTGCTGATATGTTTCATTCCAGTGTCTGGACCAGTCCTCCTTTACAAGCTTCTGCCTGCAGATGGACAAGACTTCAGAAGACGAAAGTTCGTTTTTTTCCAGGTTGCCGTCCTGTAAGGTCGCCTTAGCTAGCTTATCTACTCGCTCATTACTGATGAAACCAGCGTGACCCTTCACCCATAACAATTTTATCATATGACCTTGATCATTCAACCTAGCAATATTGTTTAAAATTTCCACTATAACAGGATGGTACTTCGAGAAGTGGTTCCTGTGTTTTAAAGATAGTAGGACACTTTTTGAATCGGTGAATATACCAACGCTGCTAGTTGGGCCAATATTATTTCGAATACTATCTATATACTTTAAGGCCTTCAAAATTGCTACTGCTTCCGCCGCAAAAATACTAGTGGATGGATTAAGTTTAAAACTAGCATGGTAGTCAACAGAGGGTACCAAAAAAGCACAACCAACACCACCACTTGAAGTCTTGGAAGCATCAGTATAAATAACCAAACTACCCTCTATCAACTGCAGAGTCTCGGTAAACAATTCTTTATTTTCCCAAACATCATTCCCATGTGGAGGAATAATCACCTGTTGCCAGCTAAAGTAGTCAAAAAAGGTCGCACTTGGAAAGACCCAACATCTCAAAACAGAGAGTAGGCGAGGGGAGAGAAACTTGAACGCAGCGATAATAGGGGGGGTAAGCCTCTTTTTCCAGAATCTACCTGTTACCTGCTTCACTGCTAACTTAGCGATCTTAGCCTGAAGCGTTTTATGGTTCAAAGTTGACAGTTTAACCACGTGCTTCGTCGACAAGAAATTGCGTCTGAAGTTAAGTGGGGGTTCTATGGCCTCAACGTTAAGCGTTTCAATAGGTGTAGACCTCATTGCGCCTAAACAAATCCGAAGCGCTTTGCTCTGAATGACCCGAATGCGCTCAAGCTGATTTGTCCTCGCGCTACCGTATACAGTGCAACCAAAATCCAAATGCGACCTAATACAACTTTTATAAAAATTCTGTGCCGTCTGAACTTCCCGACAATGTAGTCAATATGTCTGTGCCATGTTAATTTATTATCTATCATAATTCCTAAATATCTTATGCAATTCTGAATGGGAAAGATGAAATCACCCAGTCTTATGTTACTTAAAGGGATAGTTCTGTGTCGAGAAAAGTACAAGATTGCGGACTTATTGGATGCAAGAGTCATCCCATAATCTTCTAAAATATCAAGGTTGTACTACTAAAAAGCAACCTCAAGTTTTTAAGCCATTTACTCAAGAAGAATTGGATGCGTTTTTGGGGATTCTGATAATTGCTGGCGTTCATAAGTCGAACAACGAACATATTACCGAAATGTGGAAATGCGAATCTTTGCCACTTATTCGAGCAGCGATGTCTCGGGATCGGTTCAAAATGTTTCTACGCCTTTTACGTTTTGACAGCCAAACTACTCGTGCTGAACGTGCTAAGAAGGACAAAGCTACTCCTTTCCGTGACATTTGGATGATGCTAAATAAGAATTTGGACGAATATTATATGCCAAAAGAATGCATAACGGTTGATGAACAACTGTTTCCTTATCGAGGGCACACAAAATTTACCCAGTATATTCCATCAAAGCCGGCGAAGTATGGCATAAAAGTATTTTGGGCGTGCGATGCCTCGAATGGTTACCCTCTACAAGGCCAAATTTATACAGGAAAACCGTCAGATGGTATACGACAAAAAAATATTGGGAACGAACTGTGTTAGACTTGGTGGCCAAATACAAGAACTCTGGAAGAAACGTAACAACGGATAATTTTTTCACAAGTTTTCAGCTAGTGCAGACGGAAAATGTCTTTGGTAGGAACTGTTAGGAAAAATAAGACATTTATACCCTTCAACATGCTCATACGTTCCAAAAAAAAAAAGTCAGTTATTCTTCTCTCATCAATGCATATGACAGGAGAAGTTGAGGAGACTGACGTTGCCAAACCTGAAATAATAATATATTATAACAAAACTAAAGGGGGAGTTGATGTAATGGATAAAATGTTGGCCGTTGGCTTTCTTTTTCAATATGATTGATATTGCAGGTTTGGCGTCGTATATTATCTATCAGGAACACAACCCACAACATAAATCAACCGATCAGAGAAGAAAATATCTCAAAACTCTTGCGAATGAGTTATGTGTGCCTGCTATTATTACTCAAAACAAAATTCCTAAAGTAATTGGAAATAATTTTACACGCAACTCAATTGAATTGGCTTTAGTTCGTCAAATTACAGAAGCAGTCAATACAACACGAGATGTAGTAAATAGGGATGAATCTGGACGTATCCAGTATGTTGGATACTGTTATGTCTGTCGGTCAAATTTCAAAAGACAAAGAAAAACACGAAAAGCATGCAGTTCTTGCACAAAACCCATTTGTGCCGAACATTTTATATCCAAACCAGTGTGTGCTTTGTGCAATAATAGAGCTAATTAATAAATTTGTTATTACTTTTTTATTTGTTCACGTCAATATTGTTTACTAAAGTATTTGTTTACTGTTGCCAATAAAATAGTATTTCTATATTCTGTTTATGTCTTAATACTTGCGTCACGCATTAAGAGATTTAAAATCAACATGATTTTAACCGAACAAAAATTAAAAAAGAGAATGATTAAGATGTCACGTAGATTTGATTACAACGAATAATAAATAAACAAGTTATAAGATATTAAATACGGAATTAGTACCCCGGTACTATTTCAGTCACATAAGGGTTAAGATTCTTATAAAACTCGAACATCAGACACTTACATCATTTCCCCCTTACTATCCCCTCTCTTACAGAAACAAGAATCTACAATTTTTTTACTTAAAATTTTAACATTTTGTTTACTTCTTCCTGTTACTTATATTTATACCTGCTACGTATTTATACGACACATATTTATATGGTTTATGTCTTTTTGTACTAACTGAAATAGTTACACTTACATTATACGTCAAAACAAGTACGAAAATACGTCAGTGAAGTTTGAAAAATATCGTTGCCGATGTACTTTCATTTTAAAGGATTTCACTGACATTGAAAATGTGTGTAAATAGGCTTTAAATATGCCAGTGCCCTTGGCTCCAACATGGAAAGATGTTTGTCTTTTTAACACGTTAATCGCCACGATGATTTTTAATAGAGTTTTTGTCTGGGCCATGATAATTTTAATAACCAATTTAGATACTACATCTGCAAGAAATTTAATGCGTTATTGCATTTTTTTCTTCACCAAACTTTTCGGAAAAGTATCTATTTCTTTGTCACCCATATAAGACTGACATGGCCTGGAATAAAATTTTATTTTTCCACAAGCCGTGTCAATGGTATACGGAAAACACGTCTACACCTGTTTATAAACAGGTATCAATGTTACTCGATGCTGTGTTGAATACGTTATACGTGATAAATAGATTCTTAGTGAATAAAACTTCTATCGAAAAGCGTGCGGTTAGTTTTCGTGTGATTTCTCGGGAAATATGGATAACTCCGAAGATGAAAACAATGATTTTAGTTTGGATGATTCACTAAAAGATCCTGAGTATACTTATTCGTCGGATGAAGAAGACAATAATCTTCAAGAACGTCTTGAAGATATGGAATTGGAAGAAACTGCAGGAGAAAATGAAAATGACGAAATATCTAACTGTGAACTGTTTGGCAGCAGTGATGTTGAATGGGGCAATTATAGAGGTACACATAAACTTTTTAATTTCATGGGAAAATCTGGTCTACAATTAGATTTACCCACAAATATTTCTGGATTTGATTTGAAAAACAGTTTGCGCTGTTTTTTGATGAAGAAGTCATAAACCTTATTGTTACTGAAACAAATATATACGCTGAACAAACAATTAAGCGTAATCGAATTACTCGGCATAGTCGTCTAAATAAATGGATTCCAACTGACGACGAAGAAATGAAAACAATTTTGGCCTTTTTATGTGGATGGGGTTAGTGCGAATGGGAAATATAACATCTTATTGGTCAACCAAGCTTGTGTACAAAAATACCATAGCCCCAAGTGTTATGTCTAGGAATAGATTTGAATTGCTATTACGCCTCTTACATTTCTCAAACAATGAAAACATTATTCCTGGTGACAGATTAGCAAAAATGCAACCGCTGATAGATTTGCTTGAAATTAAGTATAAAAATGCCTTTGTTCCTGGCGAAGATTATGTAATCGATGAAACTCTTGTTCCCTGGAGGGGCAGGCTAATTTTTCGTCAATATATACCTAATAAAGCCCACAAGTACGGAGTAAAACTTTTCAAATTATGTAGTTCAGAAGGATACACGTGGGCAAGCAAAATTTATTCCGGTAAATCTGAGATGTTTGATAAAAATTACGGTTTAGCTACAAAAGTCTGCGAAGATCTATCGCAAGGGCTTCTAAATAAAGGTAGAACATTGTACGTAAATAACTTCTATACTAGCTATCCGCTAGCATTGGCATTAATTCGCCAAAAGACGCATGTTGTGGGTACTATAAGAGCTAATAAGAAATGGATGCCAAAGGAAGTGATGAACGCAAAATTGAAGAGAGGAGAAATGATAGCCAAAGAAGACAAAAATGGTATTGTAGTACTTAACTGGTTAGATATTCGAAATGTTAGACTATTGACAACGAAACATGCCCCAAAAATGGTTGATATAACGTAACATTTGCTGGTACAAGTAAGCGTAAAAATAATAAACAAAAACCACTTCCGATTTGCGATTATAATAAAGGTAAATCAGGGATAGATATTTCAGATCAAATGGGTTCATATGCAACAACTCTTAGAAAAGGAATAAAATGGTACCGTAAGTTAGCAATAGAATATGTTCTCGGAATATCAGTCGTAAATGCTTATATTATATACAAAATACAGTGAATCACAGTGAAAATCATACACTTCAGTATTTTTGCTATTATAGCACAAAATAAACAAAACAATATGAGTTAATTTTTTCTTTATATTTTTTTTATTAATATATAAAATAAGTAGATCAATATAAAATAAACAGGAACAATAGTTAATTGAAACTAGTGCACAAAAAGTAACGCAACTTATATTATGCATCTAGAAAGCTCACAGTGAAAAGCATACACCCTTTTTACATTTTAAAAATCTCATATTAGTAAGCACTGTTAGTATTTTTTTTTTTAGGTTTACCAGTTTTTTTACGCGCGTTGTTATTCAGTTTTGTGAATTTCGTCAGTGTAAATTCGTGAAAATGGCATCTAAAAAGCAAACCACTACGGAAGAAAGGAATATTGTTATTTCTCTTCATAAATCCGGCAATAGCTATCGAGATATTGCAAAAGTCTTAAATAGAAGTCATGCCACTATTCAATGCATCGTAAAACGTTATAAAAAAGAAAACAGAAACTAGTAATAAAAAAATTTTCAACGACGCTGATGAACGGTGGATTCTCCGAAAAGTTAGAGATGACCCAAAACTTAGCGCACCAAAACTGGCTTCAGAAGCGGCATTATATTTAAAAAAGAAGTGCAATGCCGAAACAATACGTCGTGTCCTCCGAAAAAATGGATTGAATGGACGAATTGCCCGTAAAAAACCGTATCTATCAAAAATGAATATAACACTTAGGAAAAAGTTTGCTAAAGACTACGGTTCCAAGGATTTTGATTTCTGGAAAAACGTTCTTTTTACGGACGAAAGCAAATTTAATATTTTTAGATCGGATGGGCGCGTTAACGTGTGGAGAAAACCCGGCCAAGAGCTCAATTTAAAAAACTTAAGACCAACGGTGAAACACGGTGGGGGGCACGTCATGGTTTGGGGGTGCATGTCCGCGGTAGAAGTTGGAAATTTGCACTTCATCGAAGGAAATATGGATAAATGGATGTACCTCAATATTTTAAAGAAGAACCTTCATGAGAGTACAGCTAATTTGGGAATCCGGGACAGGTTCCACTTCTACCAAGATAATGACCCCAAACATTCTGCCCATGTTGTGCGAGAGTGGTTGTTATATAATTGTCCAAAGGTCATGCAAACTCCACCTCAATCGCCAGACCTCAATGTAATAGAGAATTTGTGGCACATTTTAGAAATAAATATTAGAAAACATACAATAACAAACAAAGAATCCTTAAAAATGCCCTTCGCCAAAAATGGTTAAAAATTTGCCCTAAATATACCGAAAAACTGGTCAAATCGATGCAAAACCGCCTGAAAGATGTCATCAAACAAAAAGGTCAACCAACTAAATATTAATTTTGCACAACTTTAATTTTTGATATTTATTTTTGTTAATGTATGATTTTTACTGTGAGCCTTATACAGGGTGTCTCACGTAACTGGTTCATTAGAACTATTTTAGGTTCCATTATTCGCAGAGGCTTGAAATTTTGGTAACATGGCTTGTTCATTCCGATGTATTAATCTAAAATATTTTCAAGATGGCCACCACTTCGTTATTTTAAATGGTATGCTATAGTTTTTATTACACCATTCAATTACACATAAGAAAATATGTTGACTTTGATAACAGTTGATGGTGCCTACCGTTTTTTGTTTTCGAGTTATCTTGATTTTAAGTGTTTTTTGTCAAATATCATCATGCTCTTTAAGAGCACATATCTCAGCCAACGTTAATTCAAAAACATTTTGCATTGGTATGATAACTCTTCATATGCTGTCAAATAGATTGTCACTTGTTATATCAGTTTACTTTATACAGCGTGGTCAAAAATTGAATTACCATTTTGCTGTATTCAATCGCGGTAAAGTCGAAAATTTTAAACGGAACGCTCCATATCTATTTAGCCTATCAAAAAGGGAATTTAATTCTCTACAAATTATCTATAAACATTGCTGTACCTATTTATTATAGTTTTCTTCATATGGAGTATTTTATCAAAATCCTATACAAAATGCTGGAAGCCGTTCGTGTTTTTATTAGAAGGCTGTGATATTTTGACAGTTTATACTTTAATTTATGTAAATTATCATTGGTATTATTTCTAAAAAGATCTATGATTGAATACACTTTAGTTTGTTAGCTTTTATTTACAAAAATAACCAGCAGAAGAACACATAAATGAAACAATGAAAAACAATAATATGGCGTAATATTCCACGTAATGATGGGCGAGATATTCCTAGAGAGTTTAGTTTATTTATTAACTGTGTTTTCTTGGAAAATATTATTCATCTAAATCAACCGAAGCACCTCTTACCGAAGAATTTGGTAGAGCAATAAAATATCACAAAACATTGATTCCATTGTCTTAATCTGCTGGTGATAGAAATTTGTGGTTTCTTGTTATTTTGATCTTTCAAAAACTAAGAAACAGATCCTATCCAAAACTTTTTTACATCCGCCATGAATATAAAACGAATTTAAAATGTTGTTGTTGGAATAATTCGCCATGATATTCAAAGACATTAACAGAAGTAAGTGATGACACAACTAAGTAATGACAACAATAACATAAATATGGATGAAAAACTGTCAAAACTCCATGACTCTTAGGTAGTAAAATCAGAAGCTTTCCAACATTGCATACTTCCATTAATTTCCAAATATGAGGGCAACTAGAACAAATAGGCATTTATTTTTATAATTTTTAGTTTTTCATTCTTTTATGTTATTGATTTTAATTTTTGTCATTAAATTGTTGTTTTCCATTGTTTCATTTATTCGGTTTTCTTTTGTTAAGTTTGTTTCTTTTTTCCATCTTTTCAGTAATAGATAAATGTTTGTTGTTTTTGTACTATATTTAAAGAATGGTATAAATTATTTTCGTTCTACCGGTTTCGATCTCGATCAGATCATCATCAGGAACTCCCGAGAAAATAAAGCGTTTTTCGAAGCTATTTAACAAACAATAACTAAAATTAATTTCTCATAGAATAGAAGAATTTCATGAAATGCTCTAATAACAACAATAGACGTGTTCTCGGGAGTTCCTGATGATGATCTGATCGAAATCAAAACCGGTAGAACAAAAATAATTTATACCATTCTTTACATAAAGTACAAAAACAACAAACAATGGGCCACATCAGTCATTTTTTTTTATTGTTGCATATAATAGTACAGAGAAAAATAATTTTGCCGTATTTTTTTATTTTCTTTAAATCAGCTCCTAACATCCCAAAAAAAATCATGAAAACGTCTGATTAAAAAATACGTTTAAACGGACCCATGGCGCGTTTCTGCTGTGACGTAGCAAGAACTCTCGTATTGGATTGAAAACTGTTGATTACAATATGTCATATCAATCACATATATATTAAACACGTTACAAGATATCGAATCGTAGAATACGATATTCATTAGTAAGAGAGAAACATAATAGGGTAAACGCTATGAACAGAGATGGATATACATCGGTCACGGAAATGTACATCGATCTCAATCGGTCTCTGTCTTATGCAGTTTAAAGTTTGTGGCGAAGAAAACAAGGAATACGGTAACCAATCAGTGTACAGAGTTCCTGCTACGTCATCGGCTGGTTGCCGTTTTAAAGACTCGAATAAAAAAAGACATTTTAATTCCATATTTTTCAATAACGCGGAATTTATAACTGGGATAACTGCAACGTACGTTATTATTATGGTCTGAAAATTAGTTTCCCGTAAAAAAAACTAATATCTTTCAAAAACTGATGTGGCCCATTATCTATGGTTTTCTTTTGGTTATTTTTGGTAAATAACAACTTGCAATCCATAGTTTATTCAATCGCAGTTCATTGTAGAAATAATACTAATAATAATTTAAATAAATTAAACAAAAAACTGTCAAAATGTCATGGTCTTCTAACACTTTAAACGGTCTCTAGCACTTTACGTTTGATTTTGATAAATTCCTCAATAGCAAGAAAACTATAATAAATAGGTATAGGAATATTTATAGATAATTTGTAGAGAATTAAATTCCCGTTTAGATAGGCTAAAAGGATATGGGGCGTTCCATTTAAAATTTTCGACTTTCACGCAATTGAATACACAGAAACGGTAACTCAATTTTTGACCAGCCTGTACAAGATATACTGATGCAGCAAGTGGCAATCTATTCAACAGCATATGAAGAGTTACCGTACCAATGTAAAACGTTTTTGAATAAACGTTGGCTGAGATATGGGCTTGTAAAGAGCACGGTGATGTTGGACAAAAAACACTTTAAACCAAAATAATTCGAAAACAAAAAACGCTAGGTACCAATAACTGTTATGAAAGTCAACATATTTTCTTACGTATAATTGAATGGTGTTATAAAAACTATAGCATTCCATTTAAAATAACGAAGTTCAGGTATACTTCCGGTAGACCGGAAGTGGTGACCATCTTGAAAATATTTTAGATTAATAGATCGGAATGAACAACCCATGTAGTGTAACCCAATAAAGTTCTAATGAACCAGTTACGTGAGACACCCTGTATATGAATTATTTATGTTTCATTAATGTTCCTAACTGTAAATTGAATGTAATATTTTTTCACTTTACTTTATTTGAGTTTGTTTACTATATTGATTAATAAAAAAAAAATATAAAAACAATAACTCATATTATTTTGTTTATTTTGTGCTATAATAGCAAAAATACTGAAGTGTATGATTTTCACTGTGATTCACTGTAGCTACGAAAAGCAATATAGGAATTAGACAATTTCGTGAAAACTTAGTCAGTGATTTGCTTAGCTTAAGCTTGGAAACAATTAATAAACCAAAAACTAACATTCGTACACTACAAACGAGTCGTACAGACTCTGAAAGAAAGAAAGTAAGGAGAAAGTGTAGTGGATATTACGCGCAAATAAAAGAAACTGAAGGTCGAGAAGCAGCGAGAAGAAAAGGGAAAAAGGTTACAACATTGAACTAAAATTAAATTAACTGACTAGTTATAACCAGTTTCTGAAGAAGGTTGCAACATGGCATCCGAAACGTCAAACATTTTTTCAAAAAACGCACGGCGAAACCCGAAAGTTTCTAGTTTTAGATCTAGTGTTAGTCCTAATGATAGTTCTAGTGTTAGTGCTAGTGTTAGTTCTAATTTTAGTTCAATTAACACCGGTCGTGAAAGCCTTCGTACTTAGGTTACAACATATTGTTTGAACTGCAAACAGCAGCCCTTCTTTTGCTTAGAATGTTTTGGACAACATAATAAGTCGATATAATTTTTTTTCTAATAAATAATATAAATTATTGAAGTGTATTTTTTGTAACAATATAACATACTGGGCGAGGCAATAAAGCATTTACCGTAACACAAACAAATAACTCAAATTTTTATTATATGAAATAACGGATCTTATACTGTACTCTTCCCTTCATTCAGTAAAAGAATTTTAAAAACAGACATGGTTGCTGAATTATTGTTCTTCAAGTTAAATGCTTACTTTATATATAACTTTATGTATAACTTTTCAAAATTAAATCTTTTTTTTTATTTTTCGAGATTTTCATGAATGTATACGTTTTGAGACCTACCGAATACATTTTGACCATTTTGGGCATTTTATACTTATTACTAAGAGTTAAGTTAGGTGTACAAGTGCATTTCAAGGATTATTTGGAAATTAATACTGTAAATCGTGAACGGTCAAAGCAATTTGTGGCTAATGATTAATATTGTACAAAATATATGTTGTTTATAACATATATTTAGAAGAGAAGAATAAATATCATAACACACAGGAAATTTGTGGTCCTAAACAACCTCGTTGATGTAAGAAGCTTAAAAAGTAATGTTTTAAGTACTTGTCTCTGGGGTATTGACGTTATTATCACAAAATCGTCTATTTTAGAAGACTCTAGCGCCTCGCCCGCAAGCGACCTTGGCGAAGTGAAGAAAGGTTTTCTTATAGGAGACTAAACTTTTCTATTAATATGTTGAAGAAGCGAAACTCAAACTACCAATGTTTCTCATGAATAAGGCATCTGAAACATGCTCGCGGATGTCCAAACATGTTTTTTTTCACTTGGAGGTTGTAAACTGGTGTTTGTTCTCAGGAAAAAGAAGATGGCATGCTATTGATCTTCGTCGCTTTTGAAAAAGCGGCTGATTGATTTGACACGCATGAGGCCAGAATGAATTTTCTGCTCAGTTCTATCTTCACTCGGGTGTCGCAGGCCACTTACAGGAGGATGAGGAAACAAGCAAGACCGAGAGGACCGTGGTTGAACAATTCAGCTCAGTTACGCCCGTGGTTAGAATGCAGGAATGTGACCACTAAATCCATGACCACTGAACGTGAAACCACAGGCTCAGAAAGGATGAAACCAGTTGATACATCGCACAGGTCGTCTTCGGATCTGTCCGACTCACTTTTGATGTCTTCTACCCGCTCCCCAAACCCTGATGCCTTGTGAGGAGTTTGGAGAGAACTCTACAACTTTACGGATAGTACAGTATAACTTGCACCGTAGCAGGGCTGCAACTGCAGAATTACGCAGGAACCTTGGCATGATGCAAAACACTATTGCTCTGATTCCAAAGTCATGGACTATCAACTCGAATGTTTCTGGTTTCGGTTCTCTCGAGACATGTCTTCACATTCTTGCGTATCATCTACCGGAAGAATCAGATCGAGACTGTGCTGTAGTCAAGATTCACTTCTTCACAGCAAAGAAGAAAACTACACTAACCCTAGCATCTGTCTACCTTCCTATAGAACAGATGGCCCCCCACTGAAGCCTCCTCAGCATTAATCAACGCTAGTAATAATAAGTTAATAAATGGCTACTCATTGTAGGCTGTGACTCCAATGCTCACTCTGTTGCTTAGGGATGTGATGAAAGAAACTGTAGAGGTAAGACTTTGCTCAGATTTATTACAAATAATGACTTGGAAATAATTAACAAAGGCTGTGAACCCACGTGCATCAAAGCTAGGTGTTAAACAATTATTGATTGATCTTGGCATCGCCAAACGTATTCAAAACGATTGATCGCTTTTCAATTAGAACCAACCAGATTTTTGGAAAAGAAGGTCCGGAATCCAAAGCGGACTAACTAGAGCATTTTTGCAAGTTTTCTAAATGAGTAAATGCGAGATTTTCCGGATGCCCCTCCCGGATCTCGTTGATGACACACTAACTCAGGTCACCTTGGTGGACTCCTAATCTAGATTCACTGAGGGTCACTTGCAGGAAAGCTTTTAATAAATCAAAACTAAACTGAATTTTAATTGGACTTTGTTCAAAACATGCCAGTCAGAATTTAAACATTTAGTCAGACAAAAAAAGAAACTAGTCTGGAGAAGTTTTTGTGTAGATGTGGAGAGCGCTGCTGAGGCCTTACGCTTAAACAAAATACTATCTCGCGGTCAAAAACACAGTTGTGACATTCTAAAAAAGTCTGATAGCAGAAGAATCGTTGCACTTACTAAAGGATGTTCACTCTCCAGTCATGTTCTTTACATTTTTCTATATTTTTTTATTCCTTTGGTATAAGGACGTTTTTCAAAACATGGAACCAATTCCGAACTGGCTGTACTTAACTAGGAACTCTTTATGAATGCAGAGCACCAAAAATTATTTACAATTAAGCTGCTTTAATTTGGGCTCCATTCCAAATTCCTTCAATTCTAGGCTTTTCTGCTCGAGTATTTAAAAACCATATTTTAAATCGTTTCCCTCAATATACAGTAATCTTATACCAAAGTATTCCTGTTACTTTCTTTCAGGTATACATTGTTTGATCTGCGTTTTGGCAGACGAAATAACAGCGCGAACAAATTCAAATCAAAATTTATCAAAGCCTGTAATGACTATACATGTAACATAAAATGTTATGATACCAAATTTAAACAAAAATATTTCTTTACGATTATTTCAACAAAATAAATTGAAGATTAAAATAGAATATTGAAATAGAAAACATGTTTATTACAAAACATATAAAGAAGTTACGTAACCGGAATTTATTGTAAACAACAACAGAATATTACGTTTCACCTTGTCTATGATTACTGTAGCCACAGAGATATTTATTTAATTTAAATAAATGTAATAGATAAATTGTGCGAAAATCATCCGGGTGAAATACCACTTGGAAGTGTTCTATTTCGGTCGATACAAAAATAATCTTGAACACTACGACAACATTCTTTCAGTTAAGATACGCACTGAAGACAATAAAGACGGAGAGACTAAGAGTAAACGTAAAGAAAAGAAGAAAATCGATTTATGTAGAAATACTTCTACGTCGTTTATCTATTTAGATTGTTATTCCACAATAACCTGCAAATATTTGCGGTTAAAAAATCTACGCGTTAACACAAAACAGGGATGTATTCCAAGAATTTTCAATATCCGTCATATTTATAGTATTTATTAATCAATTTTTTTGATATCTAAACATTAATGAAATACTTGGTTTATTACTGGTCTTATCAGTTCTTGATTACAACCGTTCATGTTTACAAGTTTATGTTAGTATTGCGGTGGGGCATTCTGCTTGTTATTTTTTTTATGGGAGGCTACAGAACAATGCGGGTTAAACGGGTCAGCAGGTCAACGACTTTTTGACATTTTTACCGCCCGGCGCCGCCGTCGTGGTCGTCGTCTGGAGTTGCCGGAAAACGCGATAACATCGCACGCTCGTAACGAGCATATTTAAAGGCAATCCAATCTAAAAAGGCAATGATCCAACATCGGATCATCAAAATGTTTTGACTAAAAAAAAACTAAAATAAATAAAGTAATGGTTCAAATCGTGTAATCAGTCGCCACTTTGCTTTCTTATTGTGAATAATATCAACAAAAAAGATTGCTATTTTAGGCTTTTTGGTTAAAAATTGATCGGATTAGTAAATTGTAGCCTTAAAGTTAGATTTTGTTCATAACATTAACACGATTATATTTTGAACTAAAAATGTTGTTAAATAAGTGGATTTAACTTACGTTTGCTTATTTTTCTTCGTAAAATCGGTTAATAAAATTAATTATTAATAAAATTGATTTTAAATCCTAAAATTTTATTCTCACTTTTTGAAAATGTCACTAAATCTTAAAATATTTTTTTTATTTTTAACAAAAAATTATAAACGAGGTAAATCCCTGCTTAAATACGATTTTATAATTAAGTGTATTAAATAATTGGAATTAAAAATAATTTAAGATTTCAACTTAACCTCAAAACTAGTTCTCGTTCATAACATTAATATGAGTACATTTTGAACTAAAAAAAGTTGTTAAATAAGTGCAGTTAAGTTCAAATGAAGAAACAAAAAGAGTGGTTGTACTAATTACGATGTATATTTTATTATTTATTTTCAACTAGTTTCGGGGAACTTCGTCCCCATCTTCAGGAAAATACCTGTATACAGAAAAATTTTAGTAAAGAACCTTATGTAAACTTATCATGACATAAAAAACAAATAAATTAACACGTTAAAAAACATTGAAATTATCTAATAATATTAAAAAATCAATCCTTAATTTCAACTAACATATTATTAAATAGAACTTACATCAAAAACTTGAATTTGCGTCTAAAAAACAAAGTTTCATTTCGTTCTCTATAAAAAACTAATAGTTAATCTGCACCACCAACTAAATTTCATCACAGCACACAAAAAATGACAGCTATACACGCATACTTGCATAGGGCTTAAAATGCAAACCTACAGGAAGATAAAAAATTGAAAGAAATTAACATTATAAAACAAATAACAAACAAAAACAAATTTCCCACAGACATTATTAATAAGATGATCACCAAATACGAATATAATAAACACCTCAACGACAATACAACTTTAACACAAAGAACAAACAATGAAAAAATAAAATACAGAACCATTCAATACCCAGGATATATATCTACTAAGATCAACACAATTTTTCGAAAATACAACATCAAACTCGCATATAAAAATAACAACACAATAACAAAGAGACTAACAAATAACAAAGAACCAACCCCAATTATGAAAAAGAATGGGATTTACAAACTACAATGCGGAACATGTCGAGCCACATATATAGGAGAAACTGGAAGAGCGTTAGAAACCAGAATAAAAGAACACCTCACAAGAGATAGCTCAAACTTTGGTAGACACATAACATTCAACGACACACATGACAAAACCAAAAATGCATCACTAATACACAATATGGAAAAAGGAAGTTTGATGGAACCATTGGAAAGCTACGAGATAAATAAATTCAAAGAAAACCATAAAGATACAGAGTGTGTCAATAAACAGACACAAACTAATAACAGACCACTCTACTTGTTCCTCAAACAGCCCTACACCCCCCCATTAAGAAAGAACGAGATCGTCAAGCAATAATGGCAACTTGACGATGCAACTTTCTTAATCCCTTGGCCATTACCCTAAACCTATCGTTTCTATCCCTCCATATACTCCTTTTTATGTCATGATAAGTTTACATAAGGTTCTTTGCCAAAATTTTTCTGTATACAGGTATTTTCCTGAAGATGGGGACGAAGTTCCCCGAAACTAGTTGAAAATAAATAATAAAATATACATCGTAATTAGTACAACCACAAGTCTTTTTGTTTCTTCATTTGAACTTAAAATAACAACGATGTATAAAAACCAAAATAACACATCTTAAGTGCAGTTAACTTACGTTTACTTATTTTTCTTAGTAAAATCGGCTTGTTTTTGATTATTTTTTTTATTTTAAACAAAAAATTATAAATGAGGTAAATTCCTGCTTAAATACGCTTTTATAATTAAGTGTATTAAAGAATTCGAATTAAAAATGATTTAAGATCGCAACTTAACCTCAAAATTAGTTCTTGTTCATAACATTAATATGATTATATTTTAAACTAAAAAAATCATTAAATAAGTGGATTTAACTTACGTGTACTTATTTTTCTTAGTAAAATCGGTTTGTTTTTGATTATTTTAAGTAAAAAACGCATTTATAACGTCTATATAATTTTTGACATTTTTGTGTTGACGTTAAATATTTTTTACTACCAACCTAAAAAATTAAAATTTCTACGTAATAAAATTTAATTAATGAATTATTTCATGTTTTTAATTAATTAATTATGATTTTTATATAAATATTTGAAATGAGAAAATCAAATTTTACATATTTATTAATAAAATTGATTTTAAATTATAAAATTTTATTCTCACTTTTTGAAAATGCCTTTAAATCTTAAAATATTTTTTTTTTATTTTAAACTAAAAGTTATAAATGAGACAAATTCCTGCTTAAATACGCTTTTATAATTAAGTGTATTAAAGAATTCGAATTAAAAGTGATTTAAGATTTCAACCTAACCTCAAAATTAGTTCTTGTTCATAACATTAATATGATTATATTTTAAACTAAAAAAATTATTAAATAAATGGATTTAACTTACGTTTACTTATTTTTCTTAGTAAAATCGGTTTGTTTTTGATTATTTTAACTAAAAAACGTATTTATAATGTATAACTAATTTTTGACATTTCTGTGTTGACGTTAAATATTTTTACTACCAACCTAAAAAATTAAAATTTCTACGTAATAAAATGTAATTCATGAATTATTTCATGTTTTTAATTAATTAATAATGATTTTTACATAAATATTTGAAATGAGAAAATCAAATTTTACGTATTTATTAATAAAATTGATTTTAAATTATAAAATCTTATTCTCACTTTTTGAAAATATCTTTAAATCTTAAAATATTTTTTTTTTATTTTAAACTAAAAGTTATAATGGGACAAATTCCTGCTTAAATACGCTTTTATAATTAAGTGTATTAAAGAATTCGAATTAAAAATGATTTAAGATTTCAACCTAACCTCAAAATTAGTTCTTGTTCATAACATTAATATGACTATATTTTAAACTAAACTAAAAAAAATTATTAAATAAGTGGATTTAGATTACGTTTACTTATTTTTCTTAGTAAAATCGGTTTGTTTTTGATTATTTTAAGTAAAAAACGTATTTATAATGTATAACTAATTTTTGACATTTCTGCGTTGACGTTAAATATTTTTACTACCAACCTAAAAAATTAAAATTTCTTCGTAATAAAATTTAATTAATGAATTATTTCATGTTTTTAATTAATTAATTATGATTTTTATATAAATATTTGAAATGAGAAAATCAAATTTTACATATTTATTAATAAAATTGATTTTAAATTATAAAATCTTATTCTCACTTTTTGAAAATGTCTTTAAATCTTAAAATATTTCTTTTTATTTTAAACTAAAAGTTATAAATGAGATAAATTCCTGCTTAAATACGCTTTTATAATTAAGTGTATTAAAGAATTCGAATTAAAAATGATTTAAGATTTCAACCTAACCTCAAAATTAGTTCTTGTTCATAACATTAATACGATAATATTTTAAACTAAAAAAATTATTAAATAAGTGGATTTAATTTACGTTTACTTATTTTTCTTAGTAAAATCGGTTTGTTTTTGATTATTTTAAGTAAAAAACGTATTTTTAGTGTATAACTAATTTTTGACATTTCTGCGTTGACGTTAAATATTTTTACTACCAACCTAAAAAATTAAAATTTCTACGTAATAAAATTTAATTCATGAATTATTTAATGTTTTTAATTAATTAATAATGATTTTTACATAAATATTTGAAATGAGAAAATCAAATTTTACGTATTTATTAATAAAATTGATTTTAAATCATAAAATCTTATTCTCACTTTTTGAAAATGTCTTTAAATCTTAAAATATTTTTTTTTATTTTAAACTAAATGTTATAAATGAGACAAATTCCTGCTTAAATACGCTTTTATAATTAAGTGTATTAAAGAATTCGAATTAAAAATGATTTAAGATTTCAACTTAACCTCAAAATTAGTTCTTATTCATAACATTAATATGATTATATTTTAAACTAAAAAAATTATTAAATAAGTGGATTTAACTTACGTTTACTTATTTTTCTTAGTAAAATCGGTTTGTTTTTGATTATTTTAAGTAAAAAACGTATTTATAATGTATAACTAATTTTTGACATTTCTGCGTTGACGTTAAATATTTTTACTACCAACCTAAAAAAATAAAATTTCTACATAATAAAATTTAATTAATGAATTATTTCATGTTTTTAATTAATTGATAATGATTCTTATATAAATATTTGAAATGAGAAAATCAAATTTTACATATTTATTAATAAAATTGATTTTAAATTATAACATCTTATTCTCACTTTTTGAAAATGTTTTTAAATCTTAAAATATTTTTTTTATTTTAAACTAAAAGTTATAGATGAGATAAATTCCTGCTTAAATACGCTTTTATAATTAAGTGTATTAAAGAATTCGAATTAGAAATGATTTAAGATTTCAACCTAACCTCAAAATTAGTTCTTGTTCATAACATTAATATGATTATATTTTAAACTAAAAAAATTATTAAATAAGTGGATTTAACTTACGTTTACTTATTTTTCTTAGTAAAATCGGTTTGTTTTTGATTATTTTAAGTAAAAAACGTATTTATAATGTATAACTAATTTTTGACATTTCTGCGTTGACGTTAAATATTTTTACTACCAACCTAAAGAAATAAAATTTCTACATAATAAAATTTAATTAATGAATTATTTCATGTTTTTAATTAATTAATTATGATTCTTACATAAATATTTGAAATGAGAAAATCAAATTTTACGTATTTATTAATAAAATTGATTTTAAATTATAACATCTTATTCTCACTTTTTGAAAATGTCTTTAAATCTTAAAATATTTTTTTTTATTTTAAACTAAAAGTTATAAATGAGACAAATTCCTACTTAAATACGCTTTTATAATTAAGTGTATTAAAGAATTCGAATTAAAAGTGATTTAAGATTTCAACCTAACCTCAAAATTAGTTCTTGTTCATAACATTAATATGATTATATTTTAAACTAAAAAAATTATTAAATAAGTGGATTTAACTTACGTTTACTTATTTTTCTTAGTAAAATCGGTTTGTCTTTGATTATTTTAAGTAAAAAACGTATTTATAATGTATAACTAATTTTTGACATTTCTGTGTTGACGTTAAATATTTTTTACTACCAACCTAAAAAATTAAAATTTCTACGTAATAAAATTTAATTCATGAATTATTTCATGTTTTTAATTAATTAATTATGGTTTTTATATAAATATTTGAAATGAGAAAATCAAATATTACGTATTTATTAATAAAATTGATTTTAAATTATAAAATCTTATTCTCACTTTTTGAAAATGTCTTTAAATCTTAAAATATTTTTTTTTATTTTAAACTAAAAGTTATAAATGAGACAAATTCCTGCTTAAATACGCTTTTATAATTAAGTGTATTAAAGAATTCGAATTAAAAATGATTTAAGATTTCAACCTAACCTCAAAATTAGTTCTTGTTCATAACATTAATATGACTATATTTTAAACTAAACTAAAAAAAATTATTAAATAAGTGGATTTAGATTACGTTTACTTATTTTTCTTAGTAAAATCGGTTTGTTTTTGATTATTTTAAGTAAAAAACGTATTTTTAGTGTATAACTAATTTTTAACATTTCTGCGTTGACGTTAAATATTTTTACTACCAACCTAAAAAATTAAAATTTCTACGTAATAAAATTTAATTCATGAATTATTTCATGTTTTTAATTAATTAATAAAGATTTTTACATAAATATTTGAAATGAGAAAATCAAATTTTACGTATTTATTAATAAAATTGATTTAAAATCCTAAAATTTCATTCTCACTTTTTGAAAATGTCACTAAATCTTAAAATAGTTCTTTTATTTTAAACAAAAAGTTACAAATGAGGTAACTTCCTGTCTGAATACGATTTTATAATTAAGTGTATTAAATAATTGGAATTAAAAATAATTTAAGATTTCAACTTAACCTCAAAATTAGTTCTCGTTCATAACATTAATATGATTATATTTTGAACTAAAAAAAGTCGTTAAATAAGTGCAGTTAACTTACGTTTACTTATTTTTCTTAGTAAAATCGGTTTGTTTTTGATTATTTTAAATAAAAAACGTATGTATAACATTTAAATAATCTTTGACATTTATGTGTTAACGTTGAATTTTTTTTGCTACCAACCTAAAAAATTAAAATTACTACGTAATAAAATTTATGTAACTAATTATTTCATGTTTTTAATTAATTAATTATGATTTTACATAAATATTTGAAATGAGAAAATCAAATTTTACGTATTTATTAATAAAATTGATTTTAAATCATAAAATCTTAATCTCACTTTTTGAAAATGTGGACACCGGGTTCAATATTTGTGTGTTGAGACTTTTATTAATAAATTTCTTATTTAGTGTCTTGTGTCTTAATTGAATTGGTTTTATTTGTATTATATCGTACAGATCTTTATTGCTGATGTTGTGCAAGGAATTGCTTCGATGACGGCTTTGTTAATGATCTCCTTGGTGTTCTTTGTGGAGTTGATTGTGAGAACATGACCATAATCTAAGATCGGCCTGCATATTGCTTTGATGTACGCTAAATGTACATGTACGTACAAATTATAATTGTACTCGAAAGCATGTATGTTTTTTAATAATCATTTTTTAGTTATGAGGTAAAAAATCAACTCAAATCCGGCAGTTTTCAGTTTTTTCGAAATAAACTACCTAACGTTATTTATAGTTTTTAATACTTTGATATTTTGTATCATTACCAAAGACATACTTTAATTACTTTAAAAAAAGATTATTCTATTTGATTTAATACAATAAACAAATTTATTTATTATTCATAATCCAAAGTGAAACCGGTGGTTAGACGTGTTGTGTTTGCCGTTTGTACTCTTAGCCATATTGCTTAAAATCAAACATCGGTTTTGAGTGATATTCAATTTTTGAAGGGAAAGAAGGGCAAACTTAATATAATTGTTAGATAGAACAAATCGTAAACATTCAAATTAATGAAAAATGCATCAGCGCCTCAATTATAATAATAATTTCAATCAGGGTTGTTATATTTTAAATAAAGTGTTTAAAACAAACATTTCTAAAACTGTATGATATGTTTTAAAATATTCAAACAGTTCAAAAGGTGATTTAAAACATGGTGTGTTTTTTTGGAAGAACAGTTTTGTTAAAAAAATAATAAAACGAGTAATAAAAAATCATTACTCGTTTCTGCTAGATGCACTATTTACTCCATTTTACTCTTGAAATATGCAGACTGTTTTTGCTGCTTTATCAATTCCTAATCTATTACTTAAAGTAAATCGTATTAAATCTTACGAAGAAAAAGTCGCTTAGTATTGGTTGCTACCACATCGGATGTAGCTATTAAAATAATTTTTATGAAACAGTATCCAAAGAATTAAAAAAAATCCACAGTTCAAAATTGCCTAAATCAATCTGCCAGTCAAGATAACTCAAATAGTTTATCAACAATATCGTGTTGTTTTTGCAATAAAAATATTTTTTTGCCAGAAGTTTTAAAAACAATATCAAGTCTTCTGGAACCAATATCAAGTCTTTTGGAAGCATTTCAATTCTTCTAAAAGCAGCAACAAGGCTTTCAGAAGCTATATAAGACTTTTCTGAAAGAAGTTCAAGCATTCTAGAAACATATCAAGTTTTTTCATCAAGTATTTCAAGTTTTCCAAAAGCAATATCAAGTTTTCTGGAAGAACTTCAAGTCTTCTAGAAGCAGTATTAAATCTTTTAAAGCATTACAAGTATTTTGAACATTTCTTCTTTCTATTTTAACAAGTCTTTTGGAAGCAATATCAGGTTCTTTAGAAGCAGTATTACGTCTGCTATGGGCCTATCAAATCTTTTGGAAGCAGTGTAAGTCTTTTGTAAGCAAAAAAAAACAGTATTAAGTTTTCAAATAGCAGTATCAAGCCTTCTACAAGCAATCCATGTCTGCTGGAAGTGACATCAAATCTCCTGAATGCAGTATCAAGTCTTCTGGAAGCATTTCAAGTCGTCCAGGGGCAGTATTAAGTCGTTTCGAGGCAATATCAAGTTTTTTGAAAGTCTTCGAAAAGTAGTATGAAATTTTCTGGAAGCATTTTTATTCTTCCAGAGGCAATGTCCAGTTTTCTGGAAGCATTTCTTTGAAGTATTCTGGACACATTTTAAATCCTTTTTAAGCAGTATCAGGTCCTCTATAAGCAGTATTAAGTTTTCTATGTACAGTATCAAGTCTTTTGGAAGCAATATCTGCTTTATTAAGATTTATGTCTCGATGACAAATAAGACCCGATCTAAAAGTCAAACTAACTTCTCATAATTTGAAGCTCACTGTGATTAATGATGCCATTAATGAACTTGGTTTTTTGTTGGTGATTTTTGTTATTTTCTGACCATCATTGATCAACGACATTTAAATCCCAGATTCGGAAAAATTGGTTATTATAAGAACAATCCCGGGATGCAGGGCTCCCGATATCCCGAGATTGTAATCCCTAATTTAAACGCATTACGCTAGCAGCGACAACAAATTTATTTTTATTCATATTAAATAATGTTAGAATGTGTTAGAAACAAAATGTTTTTAATAAACAAAACGGTTTCACTCCGTTTTCTCCTCTTCCGTTTTTCACTCAGTTTTTTTTGTATTTCTAATTTGGCGCGACTTTATATGTCCAAATTATACTTGAATGTACTTGCTTAAATATTGCATGAACCAATACCTTTCCTTACAACTAAAGCTAATGCACACGGTGTAAATAAAAACTTACTGTAGGGTTATTATCAACCTTTCAGATGGTGAAATTGCACCTTTATTTGGTGTTTTTGATAAAAAAGGTGTAACCAGCTACATATTTCTAATAAGAGTGGCATAATTCCCCTCTAATTCTCGATTCTTATTGATGGGCCTTCTACCAAAACGCCATCGTCTTTTATTCTTCAATCTTTGTGCGATTATGAATACATTATGCTGCATTCAAACACATTGCATTAGCAGCGACAACAATTTTCTTTTTATTCATATTAAATCGCTATGATCACTATCAAATAATATTAGAAACAAAATATTTCTAAAAAACAAAACGGTTTCACGCCTTATCCCGCAGATTTCTTTTTGTATTTTTAATTTTGCACGACTGTTATATGTAAAAATTTTGCTTTAATATATTGTGCTTAAATACTGCATGAACCAATACCTTTCCTTACAACTAAAGCTAACGCAAACGTTTAAGACTAAAACTACCACTAAAATTAAAACACGTTGCATGAACCCACCATTATGGTGGGTTGGGCACAGTATATTAAAGCAAAATTTTGACATATACATTGTCGTGCCAAATTAAAAATACAAAAAGAAATCTGGAGGATCAGGAGTGAATAATTAATATGAATAAAAATAAAATTGTTGTCGCTGCTAGTGTTGGAATGCAGCTTTATTAATTACACAAAGATTGAAGAATAGAAGACGACGACGTTTTGGCAGAAGACCCATCAATAATAATCGAGAATTAGAGGGGAATTATGCCACTATTATTAGAAATATGTTAGAAAAGGAAGAGGACGATTTACAATTTTTTAAATATGTCCACATGTCATTTGAAGAGTTTAAATAATTGTTAAAACTGGTTGCACCTTTTTTATCAAAAACCCCAAATAAAAGTAATAAAAAATCTAATTATTAGATTTAATTAATTTTTAATTATTATTATAAAAATAAAATTATTACTGTTACTTGTTAGAAATAAGTACTATGCAAGAGCTATCTTGGAATTTTGGAATGGGAGAATCTACTATTCGTTATATTACTAAAGAAACAATAACTGTTTTGTGGAACTACCAGACTTAACAAGAGACATATTAATCTCTGTTGAAGATATGTTTTACAAAAACATACGCAATTTTATCGGGCCTGTTGATGGGAAACACATCCACATACAAGCGTCAAAAGTATCGTGAAGTCAGCTCTTTATTTACAAGCAAAGCTTCAGCTTTGTTCTAATGGCATGTATAGATGCGGATTATAATTTCAATGTAACAGATATTGGAGCTAGTGGAAGAAATCATGACAGCACTATCTTTAAAGAATTTTCTTTCGGGAGAGCTTTTTTAAATGGAAACATAGATATCCCTATTCTCAAGAAACTACTTGAAAGTAACATTACACTTCCACATTTTGTTGTGGGTGATGCTGCATTTCCTCTACTGGAAAATATAATGAGACCATATCCCAGACAGTACTTAGGGCTAGAAAAAAACATTTTCAGTTATCATTTATCCAGGGCAAGGAGGACCGCAGAAAATGTCTTTGGTATACTCTGCGAGCGGTAGCGAATTCTACGGAAGCCATTCATAGCTAATGTAGACATAGCAGATGGTATTGTAAAAGCCACAGTAGTCTTATATATCGGTTAAGACTATATGACTATCTCGACATATATGACATGTTATATGTCGGTCAAATTTTGCTAATCCTGTGGTTGCGCGAGTGTCTCGTTCTGGGGGTGTTTCGGGCTGTGCATGATATGATTTTCGCTGCGGATCGGGATGTGTGCCGTCATGACGCGATTTCGGACATGGTTAATAATGAGAAGAATGGGACTTCAGTTGAGGTGACTTGTGAAATTTCGTCTTTTCACGGTGGCGGAGTTCTCGATGCTCGCAACTAGCAAAAATTAACTTTCTGCATGTCAATGTTCAGTCGATCTTTAATATGTTTAACAAAATAGAATTATTAACTATTGAACATGCTCCACATATCTTATGTATTAGCGAGCATTGGGCGACGTCTGCTGCACAGAAGGCCATTAATGTACCGGGTTACCAGCTTGTAAGTATTTATTCTCGTTCTGCTGGAGCGCATGGTGGTACTCTTATACTCGCGAGATCTGACTTTCATGTGAACTCAGTTGAGTTGGATAGATTCGCTAAGGATATGTTGTTTGAGTGCTGTGCGATCCGGTTTAAACACTCAAACCAGAGTTATGTTTGCGCTTGTGTTTATAGGCCTCCCTCAAGTTGCTTTGACGCTTTTATAGATATTTTAGCTTCAATGCTGGAGTTTTTGTATTGTAATAATGATTTTGTCGTGCTTTGCGGGAATTTGAATGTTGATATAAACAATGATACTATGGAATCTAAAATCCTCGGCGATTTGTTTCATTCTTATGAACTGCGCGGAGATACGACGAAATATACTAGAATTTGTTGTAACTTAAATGAAGCAGTAAGTAGGTCAACACTTGACTATATTGTAACAAATTTATCGCCGTCTTTATGTTCTTTTGATGTTTTTGACGGAAATATAGCAGACCATTTTGTCTGCTCCTTGGTCTATACTGCTCAAAGATTGCAAATTGAGGATTCCAACCGAACGGTTTCCATTTCTAAGCGGAGATTTTCCTATAATAATTTATCTTTCTTAAATCATAAACTAATTTTGTTCGATTGGGATTCTCTCCTTGCTGTGAATTTGAATGATGTAAATTCCTTGTACGCCAGTTTTTTTGAGACATTGCAGTATTATTATAACTTATATTGTCCGACTGTTAGAAGGGATACTCCCGTAAAAAGTGGTTCACATAAAAGATGGGTAACATCTGCTATCGTACAAGCCGGGCAGGAACTAAAAAATTTCCATTGGTTACTAACAAATGGTTTTTCGGAACTTCGAGCGGAATATAACAATAAAAAAAGAACATATAGAGATTTAATTAACCAGGCAAAGAGAGATTTTTTAGTAAATAAAATTAATAATTCTTCAAACAAATGTAGAATGCTGTGGTGTTGCATCAACGAGCAGTTGGGGCGTCATCCGCAGAGTAGTCCTGTGGTGTTGTCTATTGATGACAGGTTGATAGATGATGTGTCAGAGTGTTGCAATCATTTTGGCGAGTATTTTTCATCTGTAGTTCAGGACAGATTGGTGGCTGCTTACGGGTCATCTTTGTCACTATCTTGTACGCTGGATGACTGTGTGGGCTCTTCTTTGTATTTTGCTCCCGTTACGGATACAGAGGTCTTCGATGCTATTAAAGGCTTGAAAAATGTTAAAGCTGTTGGATGGGATGATGTTACTGTTGAATGCGTCAAATTTGTGAGTGATAGCTTATGCGTGCCTTTGGCCAAGATTTTGAATCGGTCAATTGAGTTAGGGGTTTTTCCTGACTTACTGAAGGTGGGAAGGGTAACGCCTGTTTTCAAAAAGGGTGATGCGCATAGTATTGAGAACTACAGGCCTATTTCTATTTGTAGCGTGTTTTCAAAAATATTCGAAAGCGTTGTTAAGCGGAGATTGTTGAGTTTTTTTGATGCATTTCGAGTAATGTGTCGATCGCAACACGGATTTCGAAGGGGCTTATCAACTGAGACCGCTACTGTCGATTTCTTTTCATATGTTTATGAACACCTTGACAAAGGTAATTATGTGGTTGGTCTTTTTTTGACCTTTCCCGAGCTTTCGATTCGTTGCCTCCTCCCTTCATCAAGGAAAAGTTATACAATGTGGGTATTCGTGGAAGTCTGCTTAAATGGTTAACTTCTTTCGTTACAAGTCGTAGTTTGAGAGTGGTTCTGTCGGGAATAGCCTCGGAGGACTCACCTGTAAATCTTGGCGTACCTCAGGGTTCCATACTGGGTCCCTTACTGTTCTTAATTTTTGTAAATGATTTACCAAGTTTTTTCGAGAATGTTCATGTGGTGATGTATGCGGATGACACCTCTATCGCTATTGCTGCTCGTGATCGGAGTGAGCTTGATAGGTTGGTTGGTAGCACTGTAGAGCGTTTTGTGGATTGGTGCACCCGAAACAGAATAATCTTGAATGTACAGAAAACTGTCTGTGTAAATTTTCATGTTCGGCGACCGCTTTTCATAGAACATCTTGCTGGGATTCCTTTACAGAAGGAAGCCAACTTTTTGGGCTTGAGCATTGATACCGAAATGAGTTTTGGACCACATATAAATAACGTATGTAAAAGATTAAATTCGTCGTATTTTGCGTTGCTCAAGCTCAAATATTCGTTGGACAGGACGTCACTCCTGGACGCATATTACGCGCTTTGCTACTCACATATTTCATACAATATTCTTTTTTGGGGCAGAAGTTCTCAATGGCGCCGTGTATTTGTGACTCAGAAACGAATAATCAGATTAATTTTTCAATTACAATGTGGTGAATCCTGCAAGGAAGTTTTTAAAAATAATAGTATTCTTACCTTCCCTTGTATCTATATTCTCAAAGCTGTGGTGTTTGTCAACGGAAATCGTGAAAGATTTTTGGGCTCTGTTAGCAAGTATGAGACGAGACGTCTTGATTTGCCGTTGTTGCGACACAAAACAGCATTTTTTGAGAAAAGTCCGCAATAGGATTTTGTAAAACTATATAATAAGTTACCTGTCTCAATAAAAAGCATCACCGCTCCTCGTGCATTCAAAAATAAAGTTAAGGCGTACTTGATCGAGAATGTTTTTTATAGTTTACGGGAGTATCTCTGTGGGGTCACGGACTTACCATAGGCATAAAGATGTATTTAGCTTTTTTCTTTTTTTTCTTTATGTATTTTGTTATGTGTAATAATGTATTGTATGACTTATCTCCATCTACAGTTATGTGGCACTGAGACTAATAAATTATTATTATTATTATTATTATTATTATTATTATTATTATAAAGCTTTCTCAGCATTGAACGGCAAAACCAAAGGTACTGTCCTCTAGGATATGGTAATACCAAACAGTACGAGTCAGGGTATATTATAAATGGTCAGTGCAACAACGCTACTGGAAGGTATTGAAGTGTTGCGTCTATTGATGTCTGTATTGCGTTTTCTATTGTTTCTATGTATGTATAATCATGGTACGATACTGAAGGTTTTAATACTGAAGGTGTGGTTGAACATGATGTTCCGCTATTGCTTGTTACATCCAAAATCTCAAAAATTTTAGATGGTGCATCTGATGTACAACCCAAGGTATTCTTACTCCTAAAAATGTCATTCTTTTTTAATAAGACTCAAAAGATCAAAAATGTTTTATCATTGAGGGAAGAAGTTATGCCTAAAATAATTTCTGCCGTCACTTCATTTCTTAATTATTTTTTCTTCATTTCCTGTGAGGAATAAGCTATTTCTTTAATAATGATCATATAACACCCGATTTATCTGCAGAAAAGTACTTTCTGTCTCCTTTTAACAAATGAGTTTAAAAAGCCTAAAAGCATTATGTATGGTGCTCCCATTTTGGTTGAGCAGCGGACCCTGATGGTAATTGCCTTTTACAGCGGGTATAATACTGCCTTAAATTACTCTATCGTTCCTGGCACAAACTTGCTAAAATATTTATATTATTGTATTTTTATATTATATTTACTATTATATACTTTTTAAAATTATTTGTTAATAAATTTACCAACCATTCATTTCTAATTTACCCTCAATTTCTGTAAAGTTATTTTCACACATTATTTATATAATCTTTGCGACCTGGATCATAAAGATATTGGTACCATTGTACCAATTCTATTAATTTTGGATCAATTTGTGCGCATGTGTCAAGTTGTGACGGAAGGTTTTAGCATTTAGAAGTTAAAAGTTGGGCAACTCTAGGGCTACAAAAATGCATGAACTTAGTAGTACTATAACGCAACACCTTAACTTCTCACTCTTACGACTATGACTACGACTAAATCTAAAACACGTTGTATGAACCCACCATAAGATTATGACTACGACTATAACTAAAACATGTTGCATGAACCCACCATAAGCGACTCTTCCGTTTCGCTCATGAGTTTTCTATTGTTCCCAAGATGTCAGGGGTTGTATATTTTTATAATTTTAATTTGGTGAGTATAATACTTATTAAAAAATAATATAAAGCGAGAGCTCAATTGAAAACACGTTTATTCACTCTTGCTGTTTATCAAAAACTGATTCATTACAATTTAAAAAAAATTATAAATTAAGATTAATTCCAACTTTTTTTGCCAATACCAACATGTTAATTAAAATTTCACATCTTTGTTCGAAACATAAATCAAAATTTATTCCATTTATTGCCCAAAAAAAAATCAACAAAGGATCGGTTTAAAAATTATCACCCTTCAAAATATTTAGGTCTCTCTTTATTTCAACAATCGTAATCCTCGCATCTTTATGCACGTTCAAACGAACGCCGCATCATTTTGCCATTTAAACGTTATGTAACGAGAACAAAGATGTATTATTCCGAAAATTTATTGCGTGTAATTTTGCTACAACAAAGTGAAACTTTGTAAACAAAGGCACAGACGGGTCGTACATCTTTGAGCTTCTATATTTAGTTGACGAACAGTGCGTTTTGTATACACGTATTCAACACCTTCACCAAACCATGTGCATTATTTATCACCACCGGGTCGATCGTTCAAATGAGCGATAAACGACTTGCATGAATGGAAATAAGTGCCAATGAAAATGGAAATTGATTCGTAACTTAATAAATAAATAATAAACAATCCCAATTCTCATAAAACGATTTTTAAATATATTTATCGTTCCACGAACTTTTAACGCATTAACACCAATAAATTGCTTAACACTTTTTTTAGTATTTTTTTTTATTTCGGCGATAATGCGCAAAATTGATATCGATTGGATTGATATATAGATTGTTATCTGGAACTTTATTCTACGATTATGAACTTTGGATGTAAAAAATCAGAGCAAAGTTACAAAATTATCTTAAATTTGAAAGGGTTATGATAAAAAAATTACTTTTTTTTGATGAATTTTAATTTTTTTTTTAGTGTTAATTAAAATTTAACTTTGGTAAATTTTTAGATTTCACTGAAGACTTCAGAGAATTGTTGTATAATATTAATTGAATAATAAGAAGACAAGGGAATTAAAGGGCGCGGGTTTCTGAAAATGTGGGTGCTGGAAAAACGAAAATGGGAAAAAACTCAAACGACGAATTGGGGCTAAAAAGGTAGGAGAAAGTTTAAAATTCGTAGCAATTGCTGGTGTTGAATTGCTAAGCAAAAGCTGAATAGTACAAAAAATTAAAATATTAATTGAAAATAATAACTTCAATTCAGAGAAAATAATTAACAATATTGTAAGGGTGCTCTTATGGAAGCAATAATATTTCTTCCAGAAGCAATACCAAGTCTTCTGGAAACATTTCAAATCTTCTAGAAGCCTTTTAAGTCGTCTGGAAGCAATACTAAGTCTTCTAGAAGGAGTATTAAGTTTTCTGGAAACAATTCAAGTCTTCCAGAGGAAATGTGAAGTTTTCTGGAAGCAGCTTCTAAAAGCAGTATCAAGCCTTCTGGAAGAATTTTAAGTCTGGAAGCAGTGCAACTCTTCTGAAAGCATTTCAAGTCTTTTGAAAGCAGTATCAAGTCTTCCAGAGGCAGTATCAAGTTTTCCGGAAGCAGTTCAAGTCTTTTTTGAAAGCAGTATCAAGTCTTCTTTAAACATTGCAAATCTTCTAGAAGCCTTTTAAGTCATCAGGAAGCAATATTAAGTCTTTTAGAAGGAGTATCAAGTTTTCTGGAAACATTTCAAGTCTTCTAGAAGAAATGTTAAGTCTTCTGGAAGCAGCCATACAGCTTTTAGAAGTAGTATCAAGTCTTCTGGAAGAATTTTAAGTCTTCTATAGGCAATATTATATCTAGAAGCAGTATCAACTCTTCTGGAAGCAGTGTCAACTCTTCCAGAAGCAATAACAAGTATCCTAGAAGCAGTATCAAGTCTCTTGGAAGCATTTTCAGTATTCCAGAGGCAATATCAAGTATTCTGGGAGCATTCCAAATCTTCTAGAAACAGTATCAAGTCTTCTTAACGCATGTTAAGACTTCTGGAAATATTTCAAGTATTCTAGTACCAGTATCAAATCTTCTGGAAGCATTTTAAGTATTTCAGAGGCAATATCAAGTCTTTTGGAAGCATTCCAAGTCTTCTAACAGCAGTATCAAGTTTTACAAGTCTTAACTTGAGTTAATGTTGTGATATACAGTTTCCAATTGGGTTGCATAAGATTGCGTGAGAGAGCATGAGATTTTGACGTTCACTTTAAACGGCTAAAGTTGCACCAAATGAGAAGAAATAAAGTATTAGTAGAGGAGAGTTTCATTTGAATTAATGCTGTTTTTGGGGTTCCAGAGACGACCAGAGGTTCTTTTAATAAATCGAGGTCTTTGATTTTAACCCCACATTTAACCCCTATTTGTTCCTTCAACATCTAAGGGCAGATATCTGGTAATAGATTTTCTCCGATATTGATGTTGGTAAAAGTTAATGGTGGGAAATGTACTGGAAATGTGTGCTGGAAATGTCCAGGAAAATGGAATAATAGTTTTATAAATGATTGAGCTAAAAAATTGTTCAACCAAAGTTGACTTTCCTCTGTTTTAGAAACAATTTTCATTGTATCAAAACTATAGGGATAATTAATATTAAAAAGAGATAAAGGTGTGCTTCGACATACCTAACTGACGATATCAAGTGATAATTGGAACGATGTAAACAAGAAGAATCTTGAAGAATGAGAGAGAAAACATCAAATCTAATATTGCATTATACAATACAGAGCAATTAGATCTTCATCATCTCCAATGTCAGATGCTGAAAGAAGTGATTCTTATCTGAACAATTCCTGTATATCTGAATATACCTCTTGGATGTTATAATAATAAGGCTCATATCATGTCTCTCTTTGTTTTGAGTTGTAACTTTTTGCCAAAAACTCACAATATCTTTTGAATTTTGGAATTGAGGTGCTTCAACACAACTATCTATCGATATCACAATATAACAAGAACGATGTTAACAAGAAGACTTTTGAGGAATGCGAGAGAATATCGTGATGTGAACATATTCAATGCAGATGATGCAATTAGATGTAAAATAAGGCCACTCTTTTTGTGAGTTTCAGCGAAAAATCGCATTCTCATTGGAGAGTCTTTAGGTGCTGAAGCAATTAGATCTTCATTATCTCCAATGTTAGATGCTGAAAGAAGTGATATTCACGTGAAAACTTCGTGTCTATTTGAATATACCTCTTGGATGTTAATATAAAAAGTCTGATAACTGTAACTTAGGATGTTGCAATACTAAATCTCTTACTATGGCTCTATGGTAACAGCTTGAGTATCGCAACATCCTAAGTTCTAAGACTACCAACAATCCTTTCACCACATAATCCCCCCCTCCCCCCTACCACAATTCCAAAATTCAAAAGATGATAATAATGTGAGTTTTTGGGGAAAACTTACAACTCAATTGTGATTGTTTCAAATGAGAATCACTTTTTTCAGCGTTTGACATTGGAGAATATGAATTCTCACTAAAATCTCCAAAAAATAATTGATGGTCTTATTTTACATCTAGTTATTCTAACTGTATTGTATATATCCCGATCACTATCATAACATCGTTCATATTATATCTTGATATCGTCAGTTAGACACATTTATATCTTTTTAATATTATCTCTATTTCTTCGACAGATTAAAAATTGTTTGGAAAATAGACGAAAATAAACTTTAATTGAAAAATTTTTGAATCATAGATTTTTAGCTCAACAATTCATAAGAAGTTTATTCCATTTTCTTAAACATAACGAATCGTAACGAGTGTTATACCATATTTATCGACATTAATCCTTGCCAATATCAACATCGAGGAAAATCTGCTATCAGACATCTGCCCTAAGGTATTGGGGAACCAGATAACGTGAAGTTCAGGTTAAAGGGTTTGATCTATTAAAAACCCTTTCCTAGTCTTCTTTAGAATTGCCAAAAAGGCATTACTTCAGAGCAGAGCAAATGAAACTCTTAAATACTAATACTTTGGTCCTTCCCATTAGATATAATCCTCGTCTCAATGCTCTCTCGCTCCTCCTGTCCACCGCGAATCTCTTATCGTAAACCTTTATGGTTAAAATTAACTCAACCCAAATAGAAACTGTATATCACAACATTAACTCAAGTTCCTCTCAAATCAGCTTTGTTCCAACCAGCGTTGCGACTAGTCCCGAACTCGTCATAGCTACATTTAGGGCATATTATTCCAGAAAAAAATTCAAGAAGAGATTCCAACCTAACTGTACCATAATGTTGATAAAATTGCAACAATGGCTGGATCATTTCGCTGGATAATCTCATATTAGATGAGAAGTGTGGGATGAAATTCAGATTACACCAATTTTAGAGTGGCCATCATCAGCAAAAGATTGTAGTGACATTCAACTACCAAACATTGAAAAGCATTTATTTCAATTTGCACAAAATTCTCAATCGGCCTTCTCCATTGTTATATTTTTTCTTAATCGCTTCCTTTCATAAAATAGGAAAGAGAAAAGCAGAGTCCTGGTAATCTTGCACTTAATTATTGCACATCTTTAAAAGTTTTGTGAATTGTTTCTCTTACATTAAATTAAAAAATTGAAAATGGTAAAATCAATCCAAATAGAACCATTAACAATATTGTAGGGGTGCTCTTATAGAAGCACTTCAAGTCTTCCAGAGGCAATATCAGGTCTTCTGAAAATATTTCAAGTCTTCTATTTAGAAGACTTGAAATATCTTAAGAAGCAATATCAAGTTTTCTGGAAGCCATATCAAGTTTTCTAAAAGCAGTGTTATGTTTTTTGGATGCATTGAAAGACTTCTGGAAGCAATATTAAGTCTTCTTGAAACAGCATTAAGTTTAATGGAAACATTTCACGTCTTCCAAACGCAATGTCAAGGCATTTTGAAGCACTCATACAGGTTCTAGAAGCGAATCAAGTCTTCTGAAAGAATTTTAAGTCTTCTGGCTTCTAGACGCATTCATACAGCTTCTAGAAGCGTATCAATTCTTCTAGAAGCATTTCAAGTCTTCTGGATGCATTTCAAGTCTTTTAGAAGCAGTGTTAACTCTTCTAGAGGTAGTATTAAGTCCCCTATAAGCAGTGTTATGTCTTGTGGAAGCAGCGTCAAGTCTTATGGAAGCATTTCATGTCTTCTGGAATCATATAAAGTCATCTGGAAGCATTTCAAGTCTTCGGAGACTTAGTAATCTCCCACTGAATTATTGCAAATCTTTAAAGATTTTATGACTCTTATCAAGTCTTCTGAAAATATTTCTGGTCCTCTAGAAATATTTCAAGTTCTGGAAGAATTGAGATATCTAAAGAAGCGGTATCAAGCCTTCTGAAAGCATTACAAGTTCTTTGGAAGCCATATTAAGTTTTCTAGATGCAGTATTGTTTTCTGGATGTATTGAAAGACTTCTGGAACCATCTTAAATTTTTCCTCAGTATCTGTTATGTTTTAACCAATGATGTTAATCTTGACGTGCATTTCAAGTCTTCCAGAGGCAATATCAAGTCTTCTGGAAATATTTTAGGTGTTTTAGAAACATTTTAATTCTTCTAGAAGACATGAAATATCTAATGAAGCAGTATTAAGCCTTCTGGAAGCATTTCAAGTTTTCTGAAAGCCATATCAAGTTTTTTAGATGCAGTATTTTGTTTTCTGGATGTGTTGAAAAACTTCTGGCAGCAATATTAAGTCTTCTAGGAACAATATAAAGTCTACTGGAAACGTTTCAAGTGTTCCAGAGGTAATGTTAAGACTTTGGAAGCATTGTTATGTTTTTTGGATACATTGAAAGACTTCTAGAAGCAATATTAAGTCTTCTAGAAACAGTATTAAGTCTAATGGAAACATTTCAACTCTTCCAAACGCAATGTCAAAGTTTTTGGAAGCATTCATACAGGTTCTAGAAGCGAATTAAGTCTTCTCAAAGAATTTTAAGTCTTCTAGCTTCTGGAAGCATTCATACAGCTTCTAGAAGCGTATCAATTCTTCTAGAAGCATTTCAAGTCTTCTGGATGCATTTCAAGTCTTTTAGAAGCAGTGTTAAGTCTTCTAGAGGCAGTATCAAGTCCCCTATAAGCAGTGTTATGTCTTGTGGAAGCAGCGTCAAGTCTTATGGAAGCATTTCAAGTCTTCTGGAATCATATAAAGTCATCTGGAAGCATTTCAAGTCTTTAGAGACCTAGTAATCTCCCACTTAATTATTGTAAATCTTTAAAGATTTTAGGACTCTTATCAAATCTTCTGAAAATATTTCAGGTCTTCTAGAAACATTTCAAGTTCTAGAAGACTTGAAATATCTAAAGAAGCGGTATCAAGCCTTCTGAAAGCATTACAAGTTTTTTTGGAAGCCATATTAAGTTTTCTAGATGCAGTATTGTTTTCTGGATGTATTGAAAGACTTCTGGAACCATCGTAAATCTTTCCTCAGTATCTGTTATGTTTTAACCAATGATGTTAATCTTGACGTGCATTTCAAGTCTTCCAGAGGCAATATCAAGTCTTCTGGAAATATTTTAGGTGTTTTAGAAACATTTTAATTCTTCTAGAAGACATGAAATATCTAATGAAGCAGTATTAAGCCTTCTGGATGCATTTCAAGTTTTCTGAAAGCCATATTAAGTTTTTTAGATGCAGTATTTTGTTTTCTGGATGTGTTGAAAAACTTCTGGAAGCAATATTAAGTCTTCTAGGAACAATATAGAGTCTACTGGAAACGTTTCAAGTGTTCCAAAGGTAATGTTAATACTTTTGGAAGCATTGTTATGTTTTTTGGATGCATTGAAAGACTTCTAGAAGAAAATATTAAGTCTTCTAGAAACAGTATTAAGTCTAATGGAAACATTTCACGTCTTCCAAACGCAATGTTAAGACTTTTGGAAGCACTCATACAGGTTCTAGTAGCGAATCAAGTCTTCTCAAAGAATTTTAAGTCTTCTGGCTTCTGGAAGCATTCATACAGATTCTAGAAGCGTATCAATTCTTCTAGAAGCATTTCAAGTCTTCTGAATGCTTTTCAAGTCTTTTAGAAGCAGTGTTAAGTCTTCTAGAGGCAGTATCAAGTGCCCTATAAGCAGTATATGTCTTGTGGAAGCAGCGTCAAGTCTTATGGAAGCATTTCAAGTCTTCTGGAATCATATAAAGTCATCTGGAAGCATTTCAAGTCTTTAGAGACCTAGTAATCTCCCACTCAATTATTGTAAATCTTTAAAGATTTTAGGACTCTTATCAAGTCTTCTGAAAATATTTCAGGTCTTCTAGAAACATATCAAGTTCTAGAAGACTTGAAATATCTAAAGAAGCGGTATCAAGCCTTCTGAAAGAATTTCAAGTTTTTTGGAAGCCATATTAAGTTTTCTAGGTGTAGTATTATTTTCTGGATGCATTGAAAGACTTCTGGAAGCATCTTTTATGTTTTAATCTTGACGTGCATTTCAAGTCTTCCAGAGACAATATCAAGTCTTCTGGAAATATTTTAGGTGTTCCAGAAACATTTCAAGTCTTCTAGAAGACTTGAAATATCTAATGAAGCAGTATTAAGCCTTCTGGAAGCATTTCAAATTTTCTGCAGGCCATATCAAGTTTTCTAGATGTGATGTTATATTTTCTAGATGCAAAGATTTCTGGAAATATTTTAAAGGTGCTGGAAGCAACAGTAAGTCTTCTAGAAACAGTCTTAAGTCTACTAGAAGCGTTTCAAGTCTTCCAAAGCTAATGTTAAGACTTTTGAAAGTATTTATATAGCTTCTAGAAGCAGTATCAAGTTTTCTGGAAGAATTTTAAGTCTTCTGTAGACAATATCAATCTTCTGGATGCAGTACAAGTCTTGTGGAAGCATTTAAAGTCTTTTGAAAGCAGTGTCAAATCTTCCAGAGGGACTGTCAAGTATCTTAGAAGTAGTATTAAGTCTTGTGGAAGCAGTACAAAGTCTTGCAAGCATTTCAAGTCTTTTGGTATCATATCAAGTAATCTGGGAGCATTTCAAGTCTTCAGAGTCCTAGTAATCTCCCTCTTAATAATTGCAAATCTTTAAAAATTTAGTGATTTTTTTTCTCACATCAGTGTTTATTATGTCTTAATCAAGGATCTTGATTTTAGCATGCCAATTATTGCATGTTAAAATCAGAAAAATTAAAAATTATGTCAATTAAATACTATAATTCAAAAGGCTTCTACTTCCAGATCTAGTATTAGATGCAGTGTAATTAACACTGATCGTGAAAGTATTCGAGCTTAATTATTAAGCCTTTTAATGGTGTGAGTTAAATGTTAAAGTTTTATTCATGTCATAGTCTCCCTCAACGTCCCTAGTTACTTTTAACATCTCAATATCACACTTAATAACTCTCACTTCACTTCCACCTCATTTATAACGTCACCTTCAACTACAGTCAATGATATGATTCCTTATCTTTTAGCTATATCTCTTAAACTTCTCATCTCATCGTCCAGAGCTCTTTATTAACATCTTCCCTGATGATATGAAAGAATATCATTCTCATCACGCCTGATTATTCTTAATATCATCGCAATCTAACATTGATGGATTCTGACATTTCATCATCTTTGACATATTCATATATTTTCTAGAATACCTAAATCCTTGACACGTTCTTTGTCATTTTTTTTATCAAAGTCAATCTTTACTTTTTTTAAGAGAGTCCTAGGCATCTCTCACTTATATATTGCGAATTTTTAAAGGATTTATGGATTCTTTGTCATATCAGCGCCTGTTATGTCTTAATCAAGGATATTAATATATCCTTGATCTTGACGTGCCTCAGTAATGTTGAGATGATTTGTTCTCTTCTAGCAACATCTAGCTAAAGCTAGATAGAGCACTTTTTTAACATCTTCCCTGACATATCTAGTATTATTCTCATCTTGATGGATTCTGACGTTTCATAGATATTGAAATGTTCATACACACATATTCATACTCTATAATTTTTCTTTCAAATTCAGTCTGTATCTTCCTCGAGAGAGTGTATCGCAACATTAATTACTATTTATTGCTTAATAGAAGCAATATTTTGTTTTAAATATTTCTCTATACATTGCAACTTTAAACTTTGAAACGTTGAATACATTTTTTAAATTGTTTTGTACGAAAGATTATTAATTAAAAATATGACGCTGGTAAATGAATAAGGAAACAACTTTGAGTAAACAAACATCGCCTAAATTGGTTTGAATTCCTACACAAAACATTTTTTTCAATTAGTTGTTTTCCCAATAAGGATTCGGAGAGACCACGCAACAAAAAGCCCACGCTTGCAAAATGAGAAAAAATTGATAAATCCGCCTACACGTATCCGGAATATCCGGAGCGAGTACGGTCCTGCACAAACCCCGCCAAGTTGTGTCCCAGGTGCGATGCGCTCAACAGACCACGCTCTCCTGCTAGAATACACAAAACAACGTGACACGCCACATGTACACGCCTCCTGCGACGAAGCCTCAAACGAAAAATTTCATTCCCAACGCTCTCATTCGAACGTAAGGATAGGAAGTGAACACACAGTGCGCGCTATTATTTCGTGCTTTTCACTTTAAGTGTCTGTGTTTCTCAAGACATTTTCTTTTCCTAACAAATGAGTTTTCATTGGATGGCTTTTATTTGATTATCTACTTTGTAAAACAAGTTTTCTTTCAATTTTCTTTTTTAATAATAAGAAAAGCAACATTTTGAGATACAAAATGATGTTGTACGAATCGATGCATTTCCAAGTCAACGACCACTTCAACGAACACGAGTTCCATTCAAACTCGAGGATCGCAGAAAGAAGAACTAGCGCTCCAATGGTCACCAATAAAACAGCGGCATGTTTCAAACCAAATCCGAAAAATATCGCTCGGACGAATAGTTATGTGGTCGGTCAAAAATTAAGGGAGTCCAAATGGTTCGATCACGACGAGTTGAAAATTTTTTCTTCAGTCGTAGAAACCGGGTTTATCGTTCAAAGAAAAACGGACGAAGAAGAACCGAAAGCTTTCGGAATTGTCGTTTGGACCACCGGTTATGGTAAGTTGTGATGATGCAGATGGTTATTTCGTCTCCTCCGATGTATTAGGGCGTGAATTGAATTGATGTTGATGACCTTGCGTCTCAAGATAGCAAACTAAAATTGATGATGATAAATCCGTTTTATTTCTCTTTTTCCTCCTTGTTTACGCCGGCATTCTAAAAAATGCGCAGTTCATTTTAACACTATGTGAGAAATTCCTAAAAACACGTGACGTTAAAATTAAAAACATTGATATAATGAAAAGTGTTGTGTGGTTTAGTTAACCACACAAAATATAAGAAACATGAAATTGGGTTAAAACCAATTTAAAATCGACAAGTTTAACGCTTTCGAAAGGCAAGTTGTTATTTTATTAATTAATCAGTTATTTTAGAAGCCAATTAAAATTGGAAAAGCCTGAAGTAAACAACCAATCTATAAATAAACTCAACTTAGAGAGGAAATAATTCGTCTGATAAACTTGGCGGAAACAAACAACTAATGACTTATAAAAAAGTCTTTGGTCTAATTTTAATTCATTCATATCTTATTGTAAATTGATCGTTATCTCATTAAAAACAAATCACTCCGCTTCCTCATCTTGCGAAAATCAACTTCTCCAATTTCAAGCAAACATGTTTACCGTAAAACATTATTAATTTATTTGCGATAAATTTTTATTTTTGCGACAAAACGTTAAATAACGGAGTTTAAATTAATGGATTGTTGAGGCATTATGGTTTTAACGAGGTTTTACAAAGTGCTTTTTAGCCTGTAAGTATTTGAAGTAATAAAGATTTTGATCTACTAAATATTTAAATCCTACAATGTAATAAGTTATATGAAGTTGAAATGACGATTTTGTGATAAAAAGAAAAGTTTGTGAGTAATAGGAAATTTATCATAGGTGTTGCAAAATAATGCGAATTGAATTTATTTTTTTCTGGAAATGGCGATTTTTTGTCATGAAGTTGAGGAAATTCTGATCTGATTCATAACTTATGGTGAAATTGAAATAACATTTCATTAAAATCACTTCGTAATGATTCTATTTGAAAAAGTTTTCAAAGATTCTCATCTTTTACTAATTCCTTTTTTCTAGTTTTTGTGGGTTTGGATAAAAAACCAATGTGAACAAAAGTTGCGAAATGAGCCAATTATAATCGGCCATCAATATCAAATAAATAACCAGATGAGACATTTCAAAAGCTGTTAAGAAGTTATAAGTTGTTGCTGGAATTGAATACATGTTGATTTACCAATTAACTTGGTCCAATAAGAGTATTCAATAAAAGTAGCAAAGTCGTAATCACCATTTAAACATAATCATCAAAGTTGTTTTTGTCAAATATTGCAGATAGTCTAGAATTTTCTTTTGCCAATGTTATTGTCAGATTCATATATTATTTCTTTGGCGTTATTCCATCATCAAAAATAGGCAACTATAAAATATACCGGTAAAACTGAGTTATGCCAATTGCGTTCACCGGTTGTTGTGGTCTGCATTACAATAATTATTGTTTAATTAATATCTTCGACGCTTTGACTAAACACTTAACATACATATTAAACTTCCAATGTTATGTAACTTTAATGCTTATATAAGATGCAAATCATTAATTGATAATCAAAATTTCGATTTTATGTTTTCCTGAGGATTGCTATTTGATGCCGAAACTGGGAAAGCGTAATTTTGCAGAAAAAAGATATAATATCAATTAATGTGGCTATGTGTAATCATCTTGATCAACACCATCAATCTATTTTTCAATTTAGGTCTAAAATATTCTTAGCTTTAATAAAAAACTTCCTATTATCCAAAGAATCCGTTGGAGATTTAACATTTCTGAATAATTCCTTACAGTTTGTGTTTACAATCGAAAATGATTCATGCTAAGTCATGCATTGTTTCATTGTCAACCTGACCGGTATACCTTGACATTCAGATTAAAATAACTGTATTCACCTGAATAGACATTCTTTTTTAACTATTTTCGTTATCGGAAAAAAATTATTAACTTCTTCCTCACACTTCATGCTTGAAATATTAGCATATTATCGACAGAGACTAAGAATAGAGCACATATTAAGGATTTGAGATATCTGAAAATCATCGAAATTCAACGATCATATTTAATTTCATATCCTGTTAGTTATGATTTTCTACGATAATAATAAAATCGTATCAGATCTACGTTTTGTTTTCTTATTCTTCGAGATTATTAAAAATAATAAATAATTTTGGCAATTTGCTTTTTTATATAATCCACTTCATTGATTATTAGTGTCATTGAATAGTATTGCATAAGATTACGGTTGCAAAATGAGTAGTGATCTGTAACTTTCTAGAATTACATTCTTCCAAAACCTGTTTTGTCATACACATCAGTATCAAATTATTCCAATATATGATATGTGATTTTGAATTAATGATACAAATTAATGTTTAATATTAATGATACAAAAATGATCTGAATTTTTCTAAAATTGCATGGTGATACTAAGAAAATTTTCTCCGATCCCTATAATTACTATAAGCGATCATTAGTATCAAATATCAGTATAAAAAATTCATCAGTATAAAAAAATTATTAAAAGTTAATAATTCATCTCATTCCTAAAATATTATTGATAAAGTAGAAAGAAGTAAAAAACTGAGCATATATCAAGGTTTGGCGATACCATCTTGAAATCATCAAGGAAACATTGCTCTTCAACGATTATATTTAAAGGTTCCTTTTGTGTGAGAGAGAATGGGAGATTAAGGTTACAAAATGAGTCGTGATCAAGAACTTTCTAGAATTACACGATGATGTTAATAGAATTTCTACATTCTTCCAAAACCTGTAATTGTCATACACATCAGCATCAAATTATTTCAATATATGATATATGTGATTTTAAATTAGATAAACAACCAAATTAACAATCTGATAAAGTGGAAAGAAAATGTTCTCCGAGCCCAGTAATTACTATAAGGGGAATCAATCACCAGCTCATTTGATACTGATGCCTATCAAATAAATAGCCAAAGAAAATATAAAAAAATTAACTTTTTCCTCGCATTCCTTCGTAAAAGATTAGTATATTATGGATAAAGTGGAAGAATAGAGGTTTTGCAATACCATCTTAAAATCATCAAGGAAACTAGCTCTTCATCAACCATTTTTAAAGATCCCTTTTTGTGTGGAAATTATGAAATTGTATGGGAAATATGAGTACTTAGAGATTTGTGGGATGGCAGCTTTATGCCATATCTTTCTCCTTCATTATAATTTTCAGTTATAATAATAAAACTGTACAAGTATTTAAGTTTCCTTTTTATCCTTTTTTGCCAGATTGTTTTTTACACTACTCATTTTATAAATGATCATTTTCTTTGCATAAAGTATGGTATTATAACTAATTGAGATATCGCTCTGAAATAAAGAGCAATTTGAAGCAAATTTTGTTGTTATTTAAGGTGCCTAAGATCCTTGCTTCAAATATTTAAATCTCCGAGTTATGATTTTTTGATTGAAACTCTTCAAAATGTGATTATATGTGTTTGATAAAATCAAGAAATTTTCAAAGAATCGTATCTCAAGAACTAATTGAGATATCGCTCTGAAATAAAGAGCAATTTGAAGCAAATTTTGTTGTTATTTAAGGTGCCTAAGATCCTTGCTTCAAATATTTAAATCTCCGAGTTATGATTTTTTGATTGAAACTCTTCAAAATGTGATTATATGTGTTTGATAAAATCAAGAAATTTTCAAAGAATCGTATCTCAAGAACTAATTGAGATATCGCTCTGAAATAAAGAGCAATTTGAAGCAAATTTTGTTGTTATTTAAGGTGCCTAAGATCCTTGTTTCAAATATTTAAATCTCCGAGTTATGATTTTTTTATTGAAACTCTGCAAAATGTAATTATATGTGGTTGATAAAAATCAAGAAATATTCAAAGAATCGTATCTCAAGAACTAATTGAGATATCGCTCTGAAATAAAGAGCAATTTGAAGCAAATTTTGTTGTTATTTAAATTGCCTAAGATCCTTGCTTCAAATATTTAAATCTCCGAGTTATGATTTTTTGACTGAAACTATGCAAAATGTAATTGTATGTGGTTGATAAAAAAACCAAGAAATTTTCAAAGAATTGTATCTTAGGAACTAATTGAGATATCCCTTTGAAATAAAGAGCAAATTGAAGCAAATTTTGTTGTTATTTAAGGTGCCTAAGATCCTTGCTTCAAATATTTAAATCTCCGAGTTATGATTTTTTGATTGAAACTCTGCAAAATATAATTATATGTGGCTGATAAAAAAACCAAGAAATTTTCAAAGAATTGTATCTTAGGAACTAATTGAGATATCCCTTTGAAATAAAGAGCAAATTGAAGCAAATTTTGTTGTTATTTAAGGTGCCTAAGATCCTTGCTTCAAATATTTAAATTTCCGAGTTATGATTTTTTGATTGAAGCTCTTCAAAATGTGATTATATGTGTTTGATAAAAATCAAGAAATTTTCAAAGAATCGTATCTCAAGAACTAATTGAGATATCGCTCTGAAATAAAGAGCAATTTGAAGCAAATTTTGTTGTTATTTAAGGTGCCTAAGATCCTTGCTTCAAATATTTAAATCTCCGAGTTATGATTTTTTGATTGAAACTCTTCAAAATGTGATTATATGTGTTTGATAAAATCAAGAAATTTTCAAAGAATCGTATCTCAAGAACTAATTGAGATATCGCTCTGAAATAAAGAGCAATTTGAAGCAAATTTTGTTGTTATTTAAGGTGCCTAAGATCCTTGCTTCAAATATATAAATCTCCGAGTTATGATTTTTTGCTTGAAACTCTTCAAAATGATTATATGTGTTTGATAAAATCAAGAAATTTTCATAGAATCGTATCTCAAGAACTAATTGAGATATCGCTCTGAAATAAAGAGCAATTTGAAGCAAATTTTGTTGTTATTTAAATTGCCTAAGATCCTTGCTTCAAATATTTAAATCTCCGAGTTATGATTTTTTGATTGAAACTCTTCAAAATGTGATTATATGTGTTTGATAAAATCAAGAAATTTTCAAAGAATCGTATCTCAAGAACTAATTGAGATATCGCTCTGAAATAAAGAGCAATTTGAAGCAAATTTCGTTGTTATTTAAGGTGCCTAAGATCCTTGCTTCAAATATTTAAATCTCCGAGTTATGATTTTTTAATTGAAAATCTTCAAAATGTGATTATATGTTTTTGATAAAATCAAGAAATTTTCATAGAATCGTATCACAAGAACTAATTGAGATATCGCTCTGAAATAAAGAGCAATTTGAAGCAAATTTTGTTGTTATTTAAGGTGCCTAAGATCCTTGCTTCAAATATTTAAATCTCCGAGTTATGATTTTTTGATTGAAACTCTTCAAAATGTGATTATATGTGTTTGATAAAAATCAAGAAATTTTCAAAGAATCGTATCTCAAGAACTAATTGAGATATCGCTCTGAAATAAAGAGCAATTTGAAGCAAATTTTGTTGTTATTTAAGGTGCCTAAGATCCTTGCTTCAAATATTTAAATCTCCGAGTTATGATTTTTTGATTGAAAATCTTCAAAATGTGATTATATGTGTTTGATAAAATCAAGAAATTTTCAAAGAATCGTATCTCCAGAACTAATTAAGATATCGCTCTGAAATAAAGAGCAATTTGAAGCAAATTTTGTTGTTATTTAAATTGCCTAAGATCTTTGCTTCAAATATTTAAATCTCCGAGTTATGATTTTTTGATTGAATCTCTGCAAAATGTAATTATATGTGGTTGATAAAAATCAAGAAATCTTCAAAGAATCGTATCTCAAGAACTAATTAAGATATCGCTCTGAAATAAAGAGCAATTTGAAGCAAATTTTTTTGTTATTTAAGGTGCCTAAGATCCTTGCTTCAAATATTTAAATCTCCGAGTTATGATTTTTTGATTGAAACTCTTCAAAATGTGATTATATGTGTTTGATAAAAATCAAGAAATTTTCAAAGAATCGTATCTCAAGAACTAATTGAGATATCGCTCTGAAATAAAGAGCAATTTGAAGCAAATTTTGTTGTTATTTAAATTGCCTAAGATCCTTGCTTCAAATATTTAAATCTCCGTGTTATGATTTTTTGATTGAAACTCTGCAAAATGTAATTATATGTGGTTGATAAAAAAACCAAGAAATTTTCAAAGAATTGTATCTTAGGAACTAATTGAGATATCCCTTTGATATAAAGAGCAAATTGAAGCAAATTTTGTTGTTATTTAAGGTGTCTAAGATCCTTGCTTCAAATATTTAAATCTCCGAGTTATTAGGATTAAGGTTGCAAAATGAGTAGTGATCTAGATCTTTCCAGAATTAATAAAAACTAATTTTATGTTCCACTTGTAAACGATGAATATTTTTTATTAATTTTCTACCAATTTCGGGGCTATTATATCCCCATCCTCAGGAAAATACCTTAACACAAAATTAAAATCAACAAATTAAAATTTTACATTTCACCAAACGAGCTTAAAAATTATTCAATCTCTAAACTTACGTTAAAAAGGTTTTAGAAGTAAAGAAAACATCCAAATTAACATTATTAACAAATTGAAAGTTATATTTCTGGTGTATTGCGAGTTTAGTCACTGAAAATATTTTATAATAGTTGGGACGAAACAAGAAACACATTAATTTTAGCGGATATTATAATATTAATATATCAGAATGGCAACTTTAGAGGACGACAAAATGAAAATTTCCGTGTTCGGAACTTTTAAACGGTAAAAATTTTGAAAAGTCAATTATAATAAAAATACGAGGAATGGGGGATGTAAGAAAAGGGAAAAGGGGAGAAAGGAAATATGAGGGGTGAGGGACAGAAAGCGAAGGTATATATAGGAAAGTTGCACCATTAGGGTGCGCTTTCATGCCCAAATGTTCTTATTCTTTCCTATTTGGTGATGTAAATGGTAAACATGTGTAGTTTTTGTGGTTGTTTTTAAATTTGATTATTTCGTATCCCTCGAGAAGTTCCATAAAGACTCTTATCCAGGTTGTGTAATCGCTCTACGTTTTTGTTTTTATCAAATACGTGGTCTTTATTGAATATAATATGTTTATCAAAATTAAAGTTGTTATTACTTTTAAATGATAATTTTATGTTGTTCTTCTGAAAAATCTGTGCAGGGCAATAAAAATAATCAAATGGTATAATGCTGTTAGTCTGAGTGGATTGTCTGTATATATTAAAACGAAATTGTTGTTTATCTTTTTGATATTTAAATCAAGAAAATTGATTTGTTCATCTTTTTCCATTTCTGTTGTGAATTTGATGTATGAATAATATTATTATTCATACATTATTATAATATTATACATTACATTATAGCATGAAGTTCTCGTATGGTTTCGTCTGTATTTGTATTTAATATCACGAGTATATCATCAACGTATCGTTTCCAGAAGATTATCTTATCTCTTAACAGATTTATATTATTAAGGATAAATAATAAATAATTCATTTTCAAGCTTATCAATATCAAAAATATCGGCAACTATGCCATTTACAATAAGTGGTGAACCCATAGGGAGTAGTGTAAATAACTGGTGAAATATAAAATTTTAATGTGTTGATTTTAATTTTGTATTCAAGTATTTTCCTGAGGATGGGGATATACAGCCCCGAAACCAGTAGAAAATTAATCAAAAATATTCATCGTCTACAAGTGCAACATAAAATTCGTTTTTATTTATTAAAACAACGATGTTTAAAAACCAAAATTACTCATATTTTCTAGAATTACGCGATGCTGTTAATAAAATTTGTATATTTTCTCCAATCCCGTTAATTGTTATAACAGGAAATTATCATGAAGTCATTTTAATATATGATATACGTGATTTTGAATAAGAAAACCAATGAGGATGAAGGTTGCAAAATAAGCAGTGATCTCGAACTTTCTAGAATTGCATGGCCCTACTAAAAGAGTTTTCATACTTTCTCTAAACCCGTAATGATTCAACACTAACCTAATCCAATTCAGTTCAACTCAACTTAATCCATCTCAACTTAACCCAACTCAACCTAACCAAACCCCACCCATAATAAATAGTCAAATAAAAATATAGACAAAATATTGGCTTCTTCCTCACACTTCAAATTCATTCACTCTTTATTCCTGAAAAGTTAGGCGGTGTTGATAAACACGGAGAATAGAGGAAAATTCCAAGTTAAGTTCCTGTCAATAAATTTTTTCCAGCATCTTTTCTGGCTCTAAGACATCCTATTTCTTAATTATTTATTATCTACGCAGTAAATTTTCCTTAGGAGTCTATCTTTGTCAATTCGTGATAGTCAAGTTTTAAAGTAGCCTAATTCTATCTTAAAAAACTTTGGTCAGATATATTTCAATATTCATTTTCATGCCATTTGCCTAAATTTTGTGATCGTTCTTATTATATCTTTTATAAAATATTATTTAAGCAGCATTTCCCTTTTTAGTTTCTTCAAGCTTATTTTTTATGTATAAGTTATCTCAACATCTTCCTTAGATAAGGACAGCTGCTCCATTATCATCTCAAACAACATCTAATGTCAGTTTGATTTTTGTAATAATAAGATAATAAGATTAAGGTTACAAAATGAGTAGTGATCTGGAACTTTCTAAAATTACACGGTGCTGTTAAAAAAATTTCTACATTTTCTCCAATTCCTTTAATTGTTATAACAGGAAATTAGCATGAAGTCATTTTAATGTATGATATACGTGATTTTGAATAAGAAAACCAATGAGGGTAAAAGTTGCAAAATAAGGAGTGATCTCGAACTTTCTAGAATTGTACGGCGCTGTTAACAGAGTTTTCTTTCTCTTTACTTTCTCTAAACCCGTAATGATTATAATCAGATATCAGCATTAAATATTATGACCCATCTCTTATACTTAAGCTACTCCAACCCAATTCAGCTCAACTCAAACTTAATCAAATTAAGTTCAACCCAAACCTAATCCAATTCAGGGCAACACAACCTAATCCATCTCAGCTCAACCCTAACCTAACCCAACTCAGCTCAACCCAATCTAATCCATCTCAGTTTCCAACCAAATTCCACTCATAATAAATAGTCAAATAAAAATATAAACAAAATATTGACTTCTTCTTTACACTTCAAATTTATTCACACTTCATTGCTGAAAAATTAGTCATTGTTGATAAAGATAGAGAATAGAGCAAAATTTTAAGTTAATTTCCTGTCAATAAATTTTCTCCAGCATCTTTTCCGGCTATAAGACATCCTATTTCTTAATTATTTTTTATCTACGCAGCAAATTTGCCTTAGGAGTCTATCTTTGCCAACTCGTGATAGTCAAGTTTTAAAGTAGCCTAATTCTATCTTAAAATACTTGCTATGGTCAGATGAGTTTCAATATATCCATTTTTTATAAAAATTTTAATGTTACATACTCTTTTTGTATCATCGCTTCTTTCTCATCCTATTTGTCTAAATTTTCTGATCGTTCTTATTATCATACCTTTCACAAAGTATTATTTAAGCAGCCTATCAATTTTTTCAGTTTCTTTAAGTTTATTTTTTATGTATCTGTTAAAATCTTCCTTATCTCAACATTTTCCTTAGATAAGAAGTTTTATTACCATCTCAAACGACATCTAATGCCAATTTGTTTTTGTAGTATCCATTATATGGATAATCATTGTCTTTGCATATAGCATGGCATAGGATTAAGGTTGCAAAATGAATAGTGATCTCGAACTTTCTAGAATTGCACGGCGCTGTTACCTAAGTAAGGAAACTCTCCTTACTTTTTCTAAACCCGTAATTATTATAATCGGCTATCAGCATTAAATATTATGACCCATCACTTATACTCAACTTAACTCAATCCAATTCAGCTCAACCCAAACTAATCCATCTCAGCTCAACCCAAACTAACCCATCTCAGCTCAACCCAACCTAACCCATCTCAGGTTAACTTAACCCAAACCCCCCACCCATAATAAATAGTGAAATAAAAATATTTACTTATTCCTCACACTTCATTCCTGATAAGTTTTAGAAGCGTATTAAGAAAGACGGAGAGTACAGCAAAATTCTAAACTCATTTCCTGTCAATAAATTTTCCCCAACATCTTCTGGCTATAAGAATGTGTTAAATCTAATTAGATGTGTTTCCATTTGCTCATTTTAGCTATTTTTTATTAAAATTTTCTACGTCACATAATCTCTTTATATGTTCGCTTCTTTCTCAGTCCATTTTTTCTAGATTGTGAAGCTCTTACTTTAAACTACACCAAGATCAAAGATTTCAATGGGCGGGATGCAGAAAGAAATTGAGTTGCGTTAAATTGAGTTCATTTGGGTTCATTTGAGTTCACTTATCATCTTCATAAACTACTTTATCTGCATCTTATAATAAAGTTCTTATTTGCTGGTTCTTGCTTATATGGATTTTTGAGTCGTACTCATATACCCAAGTCTCATCTCCAGTATTGACGTATTCCAGAAAATGAAGATCACGATCCACCGATCATTCCTATCATCTTTCATAACCTACCTTATTTGCATTTCATAATAAAGTTTTTATTTTCTCGTTCTTGCTTGTGTAGGTTTCTGAGTCGTACTCATACACTCTAGACTCATCTCCAGTAGTGACACACTCCAGAAAATGAAGATCACGATTAATCGATCATTCTTCATAAACTACCTTATCTGCATCTTATAACAAAGTTATTATTTGCTCGTTCTTGCTTGTGTGGGTTTCTGAGTCGTACTCATACACTCAAGGCTCATCTCCAGTACTGGCACATTCCAGAAAATGAAGATTAAGATCAATCGATCATTCTGATTATCCTTCATAAACTACCTTATCTGCATGTTATAATAAAGTTTTTATTTACTAGTTCTTGCTTATGTAGATTTTTGAATCGTATTCATATACATAAGACTCATCTCCAGTACTGACACATTCCAGAAAATGAAGATCACCATCAATCGATCATTCTGATCATCCTTCATAAACTACCTTATTTGCCTCTCATAATAAAGTTTTTATTTGCTCATTCTTGCTTGTGCCGGTTTCTGAGTCGGACTCATGCACTCAAAGCCTCATCTCAAGTACTAACCCATTCCAGAAAATGAAGATCACCATCAATGAATTCCAAAAAGTCCAGACACGTTTCCCTCCTAATTTGTCTAAATTCTCTGTTTATTAATTAATCATTCTCATTATCATATTCTTCATAAAGTTCTTATCATGGGCATCTTCCTTATTAACATCGCAATTTACATAATTATAAAGATAACAAATTGTAAGTTGTACTCAAAACTGTATTTATTATTAATGTTTAACCTTGAATTTTTTCTCATCAACAAAGTATCCTTGCAAATATCTAAACGATTCTAAACATTTTAAACTCTAAACGATTTTAAACTGTATTAAATAAGTTTAAACAAAAACAAGCTAATTAAAAAAATCAACCTTACTATTTATCTATATTATTATCATGTGATAATATCCTCTATTCATTAACTGAAAATGATTACCGCGTGTTTAATCACATGCGTTAGTCACATAGTTGAACTACGACCTCATTTTTTTTCATTATCGTCAATAAAATCTTTAAGTCGATGACTAATTTGTGTTTACAAAACGTTTCTTGTTGAATATTTTGCGAAAACGAACAAACTTTTCGGGTGTTATTGATCGTTTCGTTGAAGTCCCTCGGTATCTATGTTAATCACGTACCCGTCACTTCTTTTATTATGGTTCAAAGAAAGATATTTCAGGAACTGTAAAAAAACAAGCACGTGCGTACGTTTATTTAGTAAACTTTTGCATAAAATGCGCAAATATAATGGTCATAACGAATACTAGTCGCGTAAACAAGTATGCATAAATTCATTATCATTCATTATTGGCAGGATGTTAAAATTAGGTTTCTAAGAAGTAAATGCTAAATAAGGATGATCGAGTTTTTATAAATATTTATAACATTCCTGAAGAAAAAATGTTAAAAAAATATATTTCGAATGAAATTAGAAATTATTAATATGCATTATATCACAATAACCCAAGATACGATTTTAACCTTTTAAACGAATGTGAAATGTGAAATAATTTTTATTTATAACTTTTTCGATTATTTAATTTCATATTAAATTTTCTCTAAAAATAAACTTACTACGCGTTAAATAATTCTTAAATAAACAACCTCTATCGCAATAGCATCTAGTAGTACTATTGAAATAAACAATTAAACGGAACAATACGCGGTGAATAGCGTGAGAAAAAAATTTTAAAAAATTAGCGATTGTATCACGCGAAAAACAGATATTTTTTCATAATTTAATCAGTTAATAATTCACGGTCCACATTTTCAGAAAATTAATCAGTTTACACGCGGTGATCATCAATACGTTATTATTATTGTAAAGCTTTCGCTTATCTCGTTCGAAAATAAACCATTATGCTCGTTATCTTTGATATTTATCGACGATGTGCATTACAAAATAATTTATAACGTAAATGCATTTTTTTTATTGTTGGAAATATCTAGAAATGAATTTAAAAATAAAGGAAAGAGAAAGTTATTGATTAATATAAATATAATATTACGAACCAAAATCGGAAATTTTAAACTTTTGCGGTTGTCACTTCAGACCGCGGATAAAATAACAAACGGAGATCTTAAGTGTTATTATAGCTGCTTCACTTTATTGACCCTATTTAAGTGATTTATGCTCTGTTTAATCTTGAAAGATATTGCATTCTTGTGAAGATTAGTATGTGTTATTGTAAGATTTGAAAAGAATTTTATGCTTGGATTACTACATAAATTTGCTGGTTTATTATTATTTTAAAAATCGGTTTAAATGTGTCAGTCTTGCAAAAAAATAAAGAAAACTGATGGTTTAAGGTGGGTTCATATAACGTATTTTAGTTTTAGTCATGGTCGTAATGTAGTGAAAAGTTAAGGTCGTTCCTTGCATGTTTTAGTAAATGTATAAAGTTTGCAAAAGCTTGCAAAAAACATTGCAAATCCAGTGAACCTCGGCGATTTGAAAAGAAATCCTTCCTTGTATATTATAGTAAATATATAAAGTCTCCTATAAGACGATTTTATTCTCACTCCGCCGAGGTCGCTTGCGGGCGGGCGAGGCGATACAATCGTCCAAAATGAACGATTTATATTAATCCCTTATCGCCGAGGCGCTACAATCTACCAAAATAAACGATTTCGTGTTAATATTTCATATCCAGCGCCTTATCCGCAAGCTACCTCGGCGATTTGATTCAAAATCGTTCCTTGTATATCTTAGTAAATGTATAAAGTCTCCTATAGGACGATTTTAATGTCACTCCGCGAGGTCGCTTGCGGGCGAGGCGCTACAATCTACCAAAATAAACGATTTCGTGTTAATATTTCATATCCAGCGCCTCATGTCTTTTGAAAGTCATTCTAAGTAAATGTTAATAATAATGCCTGTTTTATATTTTTTACATTGGATGTCACTACTTGGTGCAATATTTAAAGAATACTTAAAAAAGAAGTACATGATTTGTGAACTTTAATAATAGTTATAATACAATTGCTATTAAAAGTGAGTATTAATTAAAAAAATTATTTTTGTGTTAAAATATACATTGTATTATTTCATAAATAAGCGTGATTATACTCAAGAAAAATGTAGTCTAATAATGTAGCCCAAAAATCATATTCAAAAAAATCATATATTTTTATATTTTTCTACGTAGTCATCTTTCTGGAAAGTTTTTTATATGTAAGATGTAAGAACCTTATTCCGTTCAACCGGATTCGAGAACATCACTACCATATGACTGCTTAATTGAACTGGAACTGTCACTTATTGTTAGGCAAGATGAGGAAAAAGTCCATCATGGCCAATATGGCACATGCTTCTTGGACAAAATTGGGGTTGGGTTGGGTTGAGTTCTATGTGTCAAAAACAAATCGTAAGATAGCACAACTGCTGACCAACGCAGCTTGTCCAATGGCTGATCTTGAAGCCCTATTCGGTCACATACCAATCGATCTACATATACAAAAAAAGACAGCCTAGAATACTTTATCACTGAGAACATGTTCTTCATCCAAGTTGATACAAGGTAACCTCGGAGACATTTAGAAATCCTCAAGGGTTCTACTCTTAATCACATGATCGGAATTAAAATGAATCTTAATTCGACTAAATCACTTAATCGATTGAATACATCTTCGACCAGCCGTAAAAAGTCATATAGAGAAGCAGTGATGATTAGATGAAGAGTGAGCCCCAACTAAAAAAAGGAGCCCGCCAGGTATACCAATGCCTCAAAGATATTTGGATCCGAAGTAAACTACCACTAACACCGGACTAAAATCGAGCTATAAACTAAGAACAAATAAGTCCACCCAAAAACATTTTCACAGGCAGTCTGATCCTGAAAGCAATCCAATCCTTTACGTGTGGCTATACACTGATCGGAGAATGTACAAGTAATCTGCAAGAACTCGCTATGAGAAATGATGTTACACTTTCAGATCAAAGTGTAACGAGAAGATGGACAAGCTGACCAAAAAAGCAGCGAGAACGCTCTTCATTCGATTCCAACTTAGTAGTGGACTACTAAAAAGCCCCATAAAGCAGGTAATCAACAGATGGGAGACTGCAAAGATATCCTCATGTTGAAAAGAACTTCCAAGTCACAGACAGACAAAAAGTATGATTTGCAAAACAAAATCCAAGAGGTTTTATGCCTTAGCAGATGGAATCTAAGATTGCTTTCAAGCTTCCTGATAGACCATGCATTCCTCAAACACCACCTTTTCCACATTGGACAAGATGAGGATCAAATTTGTCGTCTTTGCAACGACGAACCAGAAACAGCTGAATAGGTACTATGCAAATGCATAGTCTGAGGCAGTTTAAGACATAAAATTATCTGCAAGCCTCTCTTGGTAGCTACCAACATAACGGAACAAAACTGCCTCAAAAACAAATTATAAGATAGCACAACAGCTGACCAAAGCAGCTTGTCCAATGGCTGATCTTGAAGCCCTATTCGGTCACATACCAATCGATCTACATATACAAAAAGAGACAGCCTAGAATAGTTTATCATTGAGAACATGTTCTTCATCCAAGTTGATGCAAGGTAACCTCAGAGATATTTAGAAATCCTCAAGGGGTCTACTCTAAATCACTTGATTGGAATTAAGATGAATCTTAATTCGACTAAATCGCTTAATCGATTGAATACATCTTCGACCAGCCGTACACATACTATGCAAATTCAGTTCTGCAGAAGCTACCTCGGCGATTTGATTCAAAATCGTTCCTTATATATTTTAGTAAATGTATAAAGTCTCCTATAAGACGATTTTATTGTCACTCTGCCGAAGTCGCTTGCGGTCGAGGCGCTACAATCTACCAAAATAAATGATTTCGTGTTAATATTTCATCTCCAGCGCCTCGCCCGCAAGCGACCTCGGCGATTTGAGGCAAAATCGTTTCTTGTATATCTCAGTAAATGCATAAAGTCTCCTATAGGACGATTTTATTGTCACTCCGCGAGGTCGCTTGCGGCCGAGGTGTTACAATCTTCCAAAATGGACGATTTCGTGTTAATGTTCCATATCTAACGCCTGCCTACAAACGACCTTTGAGATATCGGGTAAAATTGTTCCTTGTATGTCTTAGTAAATATACAGGCTGTCCGGAAATTGCATCTATATACTGAAAGGAATGATTCTACATCTAAAATCATGAGGAAAGTTTTATAAAGCTCGGTCCCAAAATGCTTCATCAAAGCGTATTAAGATATCCCCAACCAATGCTAGCTATTCACGATTGCGCTTGACAGACACTTACCAGTTATTAACTTTATTTCCTCTAATTTTTAAAATGTTTCTTATGAATCTTTTCATACGAATCGAAAGACCATTGTTTAAGGAAGTTTTTAAGCCATTTGAATAAGCATACACCTAAACGTTGAAATAAAATCCACGTTTGAATATGACACCTTCCTGCACCACAAATTAGGTAGATTAATAATATAATAAATCAAGAAGTGTTATTTTGGTTTTTATACATCGTTTGTTATTTCAGGATCAAATGAAAAACAAATTTTTGGTTGCACTATTGGTTTTATTACACCGCACAAAGTTGTATCTTGCAAATAAATGTTTTTGTGTAACACTGTTGATCAAATATAAAAATTATATTTAGCTTATGTTAAAATTAATTGTTAGTTTCGTGAAAATGAATGAAGCTTTGTTTTTCGAGCGCATATTCTAAATCTTTTCCTGAAGATGGGGAAGAAGTAGCCCCGAAACTAGTAGAAAATCAATAATAATATAATATACATCGCCAATAGTGCAACCAAAAATTTGTTTTTCATTTAATCCTGAAATAACAAATCAACTTCAAATTTTTTGGCTTAAATAATTTAAAAATCCATTCATACACAATAAAAAAAGCTTAGTTCATTTTTGTAATAGAAGCACTTGTTCAAAAAAAAAATCAAAAATATTAAAATCTTAATTAACAAGAAAACTGAAACACTTAGTATATAGGTATTATCGGTTAAATCAATTCAGAATAACCTCCTCTAATAATCTATTCAGTATTCTGCACTACCTACCAAACAGCCTGTATAAAGTCTCAAAAAGAACGTTTTTAGGTTTAAGATTTCAAATTTAGACATTTTACGATTTACCAAGTAATAAAAAAACAAAGATATACAGGGAATCGATTGCGGCCAAACAGCACTTTATTTTGCTGTGTCTAGTTCTGCAAGAAAAATTGGAAGTTGTACAATTTGTAAATGAAATCAAAAAGATTTTATATCTTTGTTCTTTTTATGTTTAATAATACAAGTATTTCTTTTTAAGTAATTATTTCAATTTGAACAATAAAAAAATTAAGTACTTTTTTGGAAATTTTAGTACTTTTAAAATAGATTTTCTAGTACTTTTAAAAAAACAGGACTGGTACCCTAAATATTGTAGTGTTTTTATACGGGGTTATTACATTATTAAAGCTGAATACAAGTACATTACAATAGCTGCGACAACAATTTTCTTAATTTAGCTAATTGAGATTAAATTTTTCATCATTTATAAATATATCAATTAATAATACACCAAGCTAATGATGAAATAACTTTATTAAAAGCTGAATGAATCTATGTGAGAGACTAACATTAATAGTCGAAACATATCGCACTGATTCAACATTTATTAAAGTTATTTCATCATTATCTTGGTGTATTATTAATTGATATAAACAATTTTTTTGTTATTCATGTTAAATAATGTTAGAAGCAAATCATTTCTAATAAACAAAGCGGTGATCACTCAACTATAACGGCATCAACTATAGCTAAAAGATGTTGCATGAACCCACCATTAACGTTTACGACTGTCCCAAAATGAGTTCCGTTTAGGTAATTTTTCAACGTTCGAATACATTTCATACTTCATATTGGAATTTCCAAAAATTCCAAGACGAATGAACGAAGAATTGGGTTGGGTTAGATTGAGTTGGGTTGAACAAGGTTCATTTTTTTGAAAATCGGTTTAAATCTGTCACTGCTACAAAAAATACAGGAAAACTGCCATCTTAATTTTTTGGATTGCCCCACAATGAGTTTCGTTTAGATAACGTTTAGATTTTTCAATAAAAAAAATTGTAAAAACTTAAGTCAGATGAATAAGGAAACTAAACTAGCCACCGAAATATTTTTACTGATCAATAAATCAATAAATATTAAATGCAATAAATTCGTTATTGCAAAATCCAGTTTTTGTTGATGTTTGATCTCACATGAATGAGTTTGTTTGATAAATGATCCTATGACCTTGAAGCACAAATAGTTTACGTACGATTTTCTAGATATCGAAAAAACAAATCATCATTTCAACCTTCTCCCACATTCTTTTCCATATTGACATTTTCTTAAAATAATAATCTTTTTCTATTTTCTCTTCATTCTTAGTTCATTTGCTCTAGATTTTAAAGCAGATCTTGCCTTAAACTATATCACGACCCAAACATTCCAACGCGCAAGACGAAGGAACGAATTATTAGGTTGGATTAAGTAAAGTTGTGTTGGGTTGGATTGAGTTTAGTTGGGTTGAATTTAGTTAGGTCAAAAATACAGTTCAAAATGATAACAAGATTTGGGTTGGGTTAGATTATGTTGAATCTTTCTTATTATCACATCCAGCATCTTATCTTATATATCTTAATGGTTTCATTTATTTATTTTTGCTTGAGTTGAAGACTTGTCTTCAGCACACATTCCAGAAAATGGGATTCCCGTTTTCAATCAATTCCAAAAACTCAAGGCACCTTTCCTTTCTAATATCCTTTTAATCTTGCAAAAGGTTCATCAAAACCACTATTGTGTAGATTTGCTTCATCCCCAATGCATTGAACAAAATTTGAACGTGAATCAATTCAAATTCAACTCTTCCCCGTTGATTCTGACATTTTGTCGATATTATCAGCAGTTCTTGAAGACTAACACCTTTCGCTTCGTATTTTATCTTCAATCGATTCTCTTTCTGAAAATCCTTTAAACTACCAAAAAATCTGAACATGATTCAAATCAAATTTAACTCTTCCCCGTTAATTCTGACATTTTGTTGATATTATCAGCAATTCTTGAAGACTAACACCTTTCGCTTCATATTTTATCTTCAATCGACCTTCTTTTTTCTGAAAATCCTTTAAACTACCAAAAAATCTGAACGATATTCAATTCAAATTTAACCCTTCCCCATTGATTCTGACATTTTGTTGATATTATCAGCAGTTCTTGAAGACGAAGACCTTCCGCTTCGTATTTTATCTTCAATCGACCTTCTTTTTTCTGAAAATTCTTTAAACTACCAAAAAATCTGAACGTGCTTCAATTTAAATTCAACTAATTCCTCGTTAATTCTGACATTTTATGGATATTATCAGCAGTTCTTGAAGACGAAGATCTTCTCCTTCGCTTTTTATCTTCAATCGACTCTTTTCTTTCTGAAAATCCTTTAAACTACCAAAAAATCTGAACGTGATTCAATTTAAATTCAACTAATTCCTCGTTAATTCTGACATTTTGTGGATATTATCAGCAGTTCTTGAAGACGAAGATCTTCCCCTTCGCTTTTTATCTTCAATCGACTCTTTTCTTTCTGAAAATCCTTTAAACTACCAAAAAATCTGAACGTAATTCAATTCAAATTTAACTCTTCCCCGTTAATTCTACCATTTTGTGGATATTATCAGCAGTTCTTGAAGACGAAGATCTTCCCCTTTGCTTTTTATCTTCAATCGACTCTTTTCTTTCTGAAAATCCTTTAAACTACCAAAAAATCTGAACGTGATTCAATTTAAATTTAACTCTTCCCCGTTAATTCTACCATTTTGTTGATATTATCAGCAGTTCTTGAAGACGAAGACCTTCCGCTTCATATTTTATCTTCAATCGATTCTCTTCTTTCTGAAAATCCTTTAAACTACCAAAAAATCTGAACGTGATTCAATTCAAATTTAACTCTTCCCCGTTAATTCTAACATTTTGTTGATATTATCAGCAGTTCTTGAAGACGAAGACCTTCCGCTTCGTATTTTATCGTCAATCGATTCTCTTCTTTCTGAAAATCCTTTAAACTACCAAAAAATCTGAACGTGATTCAATTCAAATTTAACTCTTCCCCGTTAATTCTGACATTTTGTGGATATTATCAGCAGTTCTTGAAGACGAAGTTCTTCTCCTTCGCTTTTTATCTTCAATCGACTCTTTTCTTTCTGAAAATCCTTTAAACTACCAAAAAATCTGAACGCGATTCAATTCAAATTCAACTCTTCCCCGTTGATTCTGACATTTTGTTGATATTATCAGCAGTTCTTGAAGACGAAGACCTTCCGCTTCGTATTTTATCTTCAATCGACCTTCTTTTTTCTGAAAATTCTTTAAACTACGAAAAAATCTGAACGTGATTCAATTTAAATTCAACTAATTCCTCGTTAATTCTGACATTTTGTGGATATTATCAGCAGTTCTTGAAGACGAAGATCTTCCCCTTCGCTTTTTATCTTCAATCGACTCTTTTCTTTCTGAAAATCCTTTAAACTACCAAAAAATCTGAACGTGATTCAATTCAAATTCACCTCTTCTCCGTTGATTCTGACATTTTGTCGATATTATCAGCAGTTCTTGAAGACGAAGACCTTCCGCTTCGTATTTTATCTTCAATCGACCTTCTTTTTTCTGAAAATTCTTTAAACTACCAAAAAATCTGAACGTGATTCAATTTAAATTCAACTAATTCCTCGTTAATTCTGACATTTTGTGGATATTATCAGCAGTTCTTGAAGACGAAGATCTTCCCCTTCGCTTTTTATCATCAATCGACTCTTTTCTTTCTGAAAATCCTTTAAACTACCAAAAAATCTGAACGTGATTCAATTCAAATTCACCTCTTCTCCGTTGATTCTGACATTTTGTCGATATTATCAGCAGTTCTTGAAGACGAAGACCTTCCGCTTCGTATTTTATCTTCAATCGACCTTCTTTTTTCTGAAAATTCTTTAAACTACCAAAAAATCTGAACGTGATTCAATTTAAATTCAACTAATTCCTCGTTAATTCTGACATTTTGTGGATATTATCAGCAGTTCTTGAAGACGAAGATCTTCCCCTTCGCTTTTTATCTTCAATCGACTCTTTTCTTTCTGAAAATCCTTTAAACTACCAAAAAATCTGAACGTAATTCAATTCAAATTTAACTCTTCCCCGTTAATTCTACCATTTTGTGGATATTATCAGCAGTTCTTGAAGACGAAGATCTTCCCCTTCGCTTTTTATCTTCAATCGACTCTTTTCTTTCTGAAAATCCTTTAAACTACCAAAAAATCTGAACGTGATTCAATTTAAATTTAACTCTTCCCCGTTAATTCTACCATTTTGTTGATATTATCAGCAGTTCTTGAAGACGAAGACCTTCCGCTTCATATTTTATCTTCAATCGATTCTCTTCTTTCTGAAAATCCTTTAAACTACCAAAAAATCTGAACGTGATTCAATTCAAATTTAACTCTTCCCCGTTAATTCTAACATTTTGTTGATATTATCAGCAGTTCTTGAAGACGAAGACCTTCCGCTTCGTATTTTATCTTCAATCGATTTTCTCTTCTTTCTGAAAATCCTTTAAACTACCAAAAAATCTGAACGTGATTCAATTCAAATTTAACTCTTCCCCGTTAATTCTAACATTTTGTTGATATTATCAGCAGTTCTTGAAGACGAAGACCTTCCGCTTCGTATTTTATCTTCAATCGATTTTCTCTTCTTTCTGAAAATCCTTTAAACTACCAAAAAATCTGAACGTGATTCAATTCAAATTTAACTCTTCCCCGTTAATTCTAACATTTTGTTGATATTATCAGCAGTTCTTGAAGACGAAGACTTTCCGCTTCGTAGTTTATCTTCAATTGACCTTCTTTTTTCTGAAAATTCTTTAAATTACCAACAAATCTGAACGTGATTCAAATTAAATTCAACTAATTTCTCGTTAATTCTGATATTTTGTGGATATTATCAGCAGTTCTTGAAGACGAAGATCTTCCCCTTCACTTTTTATTTTCAATCGACTCTTTTCTTTCTGAAAATCCTTTAAACTACCAAAAAATCTGAACGTGATTCAATTCAAATTCACCTCTTCTCCGTTGATTCTGACATTTTGTCGATATTATCAGCAGTTCTTGAAGACGAAGACCTTCCGCTTCGTATTTTATCTTCAATCGACCTTCTTTTTTCTGAAAATTCTTTAAACTACCAAAAAATCTGAACGTGATTCAATTTAAATTCAACTAATTCCTCGTTAATTCTGACATTTTGTGGATATTATCAGCAGTTCTTGAAGACGAAGATCTTCCCCTTCGCTTTTTATCTTCAATCGACTCTTTTCTTTCTGAAAATCTTTTAAACTACCAAAAAATCTGAACGTGATTCAATTCATATTTAACTCTTCCCCGTTAATTCTAACATTTTGTTGATATTATCAGCAGTTCTTGAAGACGAAGACCTTCCGCTTCGTATTTTATCTTCAATCGATTCTCTTCTTTCTGAAAATCCTTTAAACTACCAAAAAATCTGAACGTGATTCAATTCAAATTTAACTCTTCCTCGTTAATTCTGACATTTTGTGGATATTATCAGCAGTTCTTGAAGACGAAGATCTTCCCCTTCGCTTTTTATCTACAATCGACTCTTTTCTTTTCGAAAATCCTTTAAACTACCAAAAATTTTGAACGTGATTCAATTCAAATTCACCTCTTCCCCGTTGATTCTGACATTTTGTCGATATTATCAACAGTTCTTGAAGACGAAGACCTTCCGCTTCGTATTTTATCTTCAATCGACCTTCTTTTTTCTGAAAATTCTTTAAACTACGAAAAAATCTGAACGTGATTCAATTTAAATTCAACTAATTCCCCGTTAATTTTGACATTTTGTGGATATTATCAGCAGTTCTTGAAGACGAAGATCTTCCCCTTCGCTTTTTATCTTCAATCGACTCTTTTCTTTCTGAAAATCCTTTAAACTACCAAAAAATCTGAACGTGATTCAATTCAAATTCACCTCTTCCCCGTTGATTCTGACATTTTGTCGATATTATCAACAGTTCTTGAAGACGAAGACCTTCCGCTTCGTATTTTATCTTCAATTAACTCCTTTTTTTGTGAAAATCCTTTAAGCTACCAAAAAATCTGGCTTCTTGACAAAAACTGTCTCCTTAAAGTTTTGCAACACTGAAAATAATCGTCGTTGGAGGCTTAACTCGATTGCGATATAAAATTGTTGAAATTTGATGATTATTAGAGTTGATACATTAATTTAGATAACTATAAATTGATAGCTCAATATGTAACTTATCGCCAATTATTAATTAATCCATTATGCTGTCATTTTGCGATTTATTTGATAGCTATAATCTGATGAACGATGATGTGATTCAAATTGAAGTCTTCGCTGATCATTCTGATAGTCAACAAACGATTTAAGGCACGAGATCTCAGATTTTGTCAATATCTTCAGCAATTCTTGAAAATTAAGGCCTTCTACTTCGTATTTTATCTTCAAACGACTCTCTTTTTTTGAATATACTTTAAACTAACAAAAAACTTGGGTTCTTCACAAAAATAGTCTCCATAGATCTGCTGAAGTTTCACAGCACAAAAATAATTGGTTTATTTGGTTAATGATAAACCTACTTGTACATCATACACAAGATTATTTTTGTCTGTGAATTTGATCAACAGGGAAGAGTTGAATTTGAATTGAATCGCGTTCAGATTTTTTAGTAGTTTAAAACATTTTCAGAGAGAAGAGAGTCGATTGAAGATATAATACGAAGCGGAAAGCCTTCATCTTCAAGAACTACTGAAAATGTTGACAAAATCAGAGATCTTATGCGTTTAAATCGTTTTTTAACTGTCAGAATGATCAAGGAATTGTTCAATATGAATCACACCATCAAATAAATCGCAAACTGACATCGTAATGACGATAAGTTACAATTATCTTCTAGGGATTATCAAGTATATCACATTTAGTTATAACAATTGACAAAAATATCATAATTTAGCAATATCTCCACAAAAAAACCATAATTTATTCAATTTCAATGCGTAATCAGCAAATAAAAGTCAATCTTTATAGACAACAAACGGCATGATTACGATTTGGTTGCCATTAAAATTTTTTGCAATAGAAAGTTAGCGAGCTATCAATAGAATCTTAAAAGCAATTTCTAATTTTTAGTGAAAAGATGTAGAAATTTGTTCACATCTTTTATTCGAAACACTCCTCCTAATTGAAGATAATCAGAATGATCGAAATAAATTTTTTTTGTAATTTATGATGTACCTCAGATCTTCATCATTAATCTATTTTTAAAAATCCTTCTATTAAATTTTGTTGAATCAAATGTACTAGAATAATCTTCAAATTGTTTTGGCTCGCAATCGTTTCATTTCATCTCAATGATCAAAAAAAAATTTCTTCATTTTATTAAATCGTAATATAATAATAGTAATAAATATGGGGTATAATCTTTTTATTACGATTTATTTAATTTATTTATCTTTGAGTAAAACAGACTTACAAAGTTAAAATACCCAAGTGTAATTAGCACATTTTCTCGTCAAAATAGGCCGTCAAAACAAATTTTGTAAGCGTGACAAACACGCCGATTTTAGCACTTTTAAAACGATTTTAAAATTTAATTATTATTCCTTACTTATCCCGCCGATTATGAATCATTTTCCCTTTATAAACACAACTTAGTTTTCTAAGGATATCCTGTCTGCTTCCTCTTAAGAAATTAATTAAATAAACATTCATTCAATTCGTGAGGATATTTTAAACAACTTTTTGCTTAGCCATTAAAAATTCCGATCCCACAAAAAGTTGTGGTGTAAAGAATATAACATTCTACAGCTTCTTCAAATTCAATGTAAATATGTTGGGTGTTAGAAACGAGAAACTGTAAAGAAGTAGCATCACAAAGCGGTGTATATTTTACCTACTTGGCATATGTCGTAATTATGGTTCCTTTCGTATCAACAAAACCTGCTTGAATAATAATCAAAGGGGCGGACGGTCGTTAAATTTTCCGGTGGGTGATAATACGTTATGTTGTTTATTTTGCCGCATTGTGAACTAAATAACTATCAAAAAAAAAAAAAAAAATCGGGTGGTATAAGATTTTTTTTTAACATCGTCTGTTCTCTTTCAAGAAGTTTTTAGATGTTCGTAATATTACATAAATTATTTACCTTTTTCGGTTTTCAAGTACATAGTTTTTTAATGGGTGATGAAAGACGATCGAATAAATATTTTGAACTGATATTGGATTAAGCGATCTTATCTGACAACGAGATGTTTATCAAACTAAATTTATGGCGATTTTCGTGATTTATGGAGTTTGAAATTATGGTAAAACTAAACCAATTTCGAAAAATTTATCTTTCAATTATTTGATAAATTAAGTACTTAAAATTGTTATAACGTTCAAGAGGAGTTAGTTATCTGCAAGATTTGTATCTAAATGAAACATGGGGCACCTGTTCGCGATAAATAAATTTCATTTATTAATTGTCCCCAACAGACTTTCAGCTTCCAATAATTAATGTTTTATTACTTCTTGCTTCTAATGGGTTGATCAAATAAGCGATGGCCTTTAAAATGAACTCGAAATGTCAAGGAGATTCTTATTTTAAGAGATTATTTAAATATCTTGTTTAACATTCTTTACAAAACTTTTCACCTACAAACAGAATTAAATTAAAATCAAAACGGATTTAATTACAAACAACGCAGGTCGGCGTTTAAGCGAAAAAATACATTTCTATTTATAGCTATTCAAAGATGTCAAGGTTGTCCTTGTTCACTACATTGCGTTTCATTTACTTACTCATTCGCCTTTTTATGCGTACCAATAATTCTCACATTTGAAACACTTTCGATTGATTAATTGAATAATCGTACATTTTATTGCCTCGTTAATTACCTTTCGTAGTATGCGTAATGTAGTAACGTTGTTAGGTGAAAAATGCGGTCGATGGTCAGCCACATTAAGCAACATGTTGTTTTTTATTTATTTATTTACCTCAGAGACGAGGTTTATATCACGTAGACCGTCTCGATTGCGATATAAAATTGTTGAAATTTTGCGATTATTAGAATCGATACCACAAATTTAGTTAACTATAAATTGATAACTCAATCGTGAATTAATTAATCCGTTACGATGTCACTTTGCGATTTATTTGATACCTATAATCATTATCGTTTGTGTACAAAATATGTAATATGTAATGGTGAACCTAAAATAGAAATTGTGTGCTTTAAAAATTGGTTATACAAGGATATCGCATTAACTTAATAAAGCTTTATCTCATATTAATACAACGTAATATAATAAACGACAAACACGATCTAATTACAAGTTGATGTTAAATAACTTGCGGACTGTGTGAAAGTTGATTGGGGGAATTATGTAACCAGGTTTAAAGAGAAATTGAATCACCCACCTTATTAATTTTAAATTAATTTAAAAATCGTTTAATTAAAAAAAGGAATTGACGCAAATTAAATTTAGATAGAAGAAATTAGGATTTTGTTCCAAGTATTGAATTAGAATCATTATTTGAGATGGACGATTGCTTTTAATGAGTACAACTTGTTGGAACAAAGCTGAAGTCGAGATTATTTGGGAATGAGACGCTATCTTATTAAACGATCTCAAAAGTGATCGTACTCCAACAATTTTTGTATGATGATTAAATATATAATTATTCATTTCATGGTGAATCAATTTTAATCTCAAGAAAATAGCAAAATAAATTAATAATTCTTCAAAACTGCAATCTCACAAAAATAATTGACCAGCTCTAAATGTTGTAATGGAAGATGAAATCTACTTCTAATACTTAGTAAGTTCTCCACTCCTTTTTAATACATCTTTTCATCATCTGCATTGATTACACACTCTACAACTTTTAATGATTACTTACTACCAATGAAAAGTCCTTTAATTAGTTTTTCTAAATAATTTTCCATGTATTTTATGGAGTTAATATCTGATGAAGACTGTGTATTTTAACACAGCGATTTGTACATTATATTATCGATAAAACTAAACTTTCAACTCCTGAAGCTGCACTAGAGATGTGCGCGTGAGTGATTTTTTATTCCCGTTCACGATTTACAACGACGCGGGTCACGCACGCTACTCACGTGAATACCATACATGAATCACGAAACTCACGCACGCGTGTCATGATAATTGACGTAAATCACGTTCAATTGGGTGATATTAATTAATCGTGCTAATAAATATGCACTTCGCTAACATAGTATTTACTTAAAATTGATTACAATTTTGGCCTTAATATTTAGTTACTGAACATATTACGAATAATCGTGGAAAACATCCGAAATTTTATTCTAATCATAAATGAAAAAATATTCAAAAAAGAAGAAAAAGAACGAAGTATAGTTAAAGAGAAATAAATTACGCGCCCTAACTTGTTGAAATTGTTGGTGGTTTTATCTCGATTTAAGAATATCATCATCTTCAAATGTTTTTTTGAAACCATGTATTATGAAATAAGACTTAATATTGCTTCTAAGAGACTTGAATTGCTTCCAGAAAAATTGAAATGTTTCTAGAAGAGTAGCAATACTTCCAAAAGATTTGATAATGTTACAGAAGACTTGAAATGCGTTCAAAAGACTCGATACTGCCTTTGATAGACTTTATACTGCTTCAAAAAGACTTTAAATGCTTCTCGAAGACTTCCAAAAGGCTTGATATTGCCTCTGGAAGACATGAATTCCTTCTAGAAGACTTGAAATCCTTCTAGAACGCTTAATATTCACTTTGGAAGATTTGATATTGCTTCTAGATGATTTGAAATTGCTTTTAGAAGACTTGATACTGGTTGTAAAATACTTGAAATGCTTCCAAAAGACTTAACAGTGCTACTGGAAGACTTGAATTACTTCTAAAAGACTTAAAATGCTTCCAGAACGCTTAATATTCCCTTTAGAAGTCTTGATACTCCTTCAAGAAGCCTTAAAAGGTTTCCAGATGACATTCAATACATTTATAAGATTTGGTGCTGGTTATAAAAGCCCTTGAAATGTTTTCAAAACGTTTGGTATTGCTTCTGGAAAATTAGAAATGCTTCTAAAGGCTTGAATTGCCTCTGGAAGACTTGAACTACTTCTAGAAGACTTAAAAGATTTCCAGAAGACTCTCAATACATTCAGAAAATTTGATGCTGGTTATAGACGCTTTAAAAACATTCGATATTATCTCTGGAAGACTTGAAATTCTTCTAGAAGACTCGATACCACCTCTAGAAGGTTTGAAATTGCTTCGAAAAGACTTGAAATGCTTCCAGAACCCTTAATATTCCCTTTAGAAGACTTGATACTGCTTCTAGAATACTTAAAAAGTTTTGCAGAAAACTTTCAATACATTCAGAAGAGATTTGATGTTGCCTTGATATGCTTCCAAAACACTTGGTATTGCCTCTGGAAGACTTGAAATGTTTCCAGAAGGCTTGAAATGTTTGCACAACACTTAATAATCCTTCTGGAAGACTGGATACTGTTTCAGGATGAGTTAAAAGTTTTCCAAAAGACTTACAATACTTTCAAAAGATTTGATACTGCTTCTAAAAGACTTGAAACAGAAGACTTAGTTCTAGGAGATTTAGTAAAATGCTACCTGAAGACTTGATACTACTTGTAAAACTGTTGGCAGGAAACATTTTCATTACAGAAAACCATCTAAACCATTTGACTTTATTTCGAAAATGTTAAATACTATTGGACAAATTGTAAAATTTTGGTGTAAGTAGTCCAGAAACTGTTAATTAAAAACTAAATAATAATACAAAAGGCAAGAAGCTGTTAATAAAATTTAATTTTGCTTCCAAAATAGCAAATATTGTTGGCAAAATACAATAACTTCATTTCAAAAATTTAAAAATTGCCATTCCAACGCAACATACTGCTTGTAAAACTGTAAATACATATATCTTTTACAAACCAACCATAGGCGCATGATAAGTGGTTTTTCTTACAGTCTTTTTTCAGTTTCAATTTAGTTATTTTCAACAGAAACCGGTGCGATTGACCCTCACCCTTATTCCCACCATATGTTCTTGATAATTTTCTCAATTATTGTACTCATATATTTTGTGTTTTTTAACGCTAACGGGTTTTGAAATAATGAGGAATAATCACATATTAAATCTCATTTTCAAAGTATCTTGGCTCCTTTAAAGCATTTTAAGACACATCTATTTATAAGGTCTCTTTTTTGTTGTATTTTCACACAATATTTAATTTTTTTTTGTATTTTTCGTTAATAAAAGTTGTTCCAATCCGTAAAAAAAATTTATCTCATCGGGCACGCCGGGTCTCGTCGAAACAAACTGAGTAGTACAGAAATTAATGCCCGCTCACGATGGGTCACGCATGACCCATCGCGAGCCGACGGGACTCACATAATTTTAATGTCATAATTATAACGGATTCACCCTGATCCTTAAATGTTATCAACATCACATCAAAAAATGTAGTACAGAAATTAATGCCCGCTCACGATGGGTCACGCATGACCCATCGTGAGCCGACGGGACTCACACAATTTTAATGTCATAATTATAACGGATTCAGCCTGATCCTTAAATGTTATCAACATCACATCAAAAAATGTTACATTTTACTCGTCAATAAATACCGCACACTCTCCATTTTGTTTCCAATGCAATTTTTAACGATTCTTTGCTACCAATGTTATGTTCTCTAATTACTTTTTCTGAATCAATCTACACGTAATTTATGAAGTTAATATCTGATGACTCTGATAGAGAATGTAGTACATAATATACAAGCCAATCAGGAACTTCGTGCGCTGTATGTTTTGGGTGTTGATCGTGTTGAAAGATTTTGCAATTTCTAATACCCAATTTTATAGCAATTTAAAAAAAAATTCTTTTAAATATTCCAATACTGCCATTTCCCCATTGCATTATCGATAAAAATTAAACTCTCAAACCCATGAAACAGACATAAATCCATACACCATAACAGATTCACCCTCATCCTTAAATATTATCAACATCACATCTAAAAATGTTACATTTTGAGTTATCTGTAATCATTTTCAAAAAACCATAACCTTTTCATTATACATTTTTGATAAATTTAAAGTTTATTCGATTTATTTTTCCACAGTTTTTGCACATACAATTTTATCAATTTGATTTTGATGATTTGTTGCTATTTAATGAGCGTTTGAGAGAGAATTTCGGATAACTTTATCTCTGATGCTTTGTTCACTTTTGTCTTTTGATACTCCGGATGATCTTGTTCACTGGATTATGTCGTACTTATATGACAGAAAAAGAAGTTAGGCGGTTAGGATAGGTAGCTTTGTAAATAATATGTACATAAATTATATTTCTTCTGGTTTTACATTTTCTCAGCTTTTACTATGTCAACAGTAATAAAATATTTACAAGGAGTCTAATCTGGCCTGTCTAAAGGATGAATTACAGGGTGCTAATTTACACGCCTCTAGCACGTTTTTTCACTATCCGGTTAGTTAAATAGTTGACGAGTGAAAAGCGCGCATACGTAGCTAGTAAACAAGTTTGAAACCACCTGATTGTTACTTGTGTTTATCCGTACAAAATGAAGTGGAATTCTAATAACATAGTCAAATTTATGGAAAGTATATGAACATTTTCCAATATTATGGAACGTAAAAAAAAACTATCACTATGCAAAATTAAGGGACTATGCTTTCGAGAAATTAACTGAAGAATTAAAAAGTGAATGTTTGCTTGGGGATATGACAGCGAAGGTAGGGTTTAGGAAGGTTTCGGTAGAGTTTGGGAACTTATGATATTGCAGTCAGGACTTTTTAAAATTGTGTATTCCGGGACTCGAAATAAATATTCTAAGGATTTAAAGCTATTGTCAGTGGCTAATATCGTAGCGTTATTTCAAGTTTAACTCTTGAGGGAATAGCCACTCTCATTTGCAACAAATTATTAAAATTCGTAGTACTTATTCTTAGGTTATTCCTATAGGCTGTCGGACTTTCTTCGGCAAACTTTTTTAAAAGGGTGCAAAAAGCACCCAACTTATAAGAAATGAACTAATGGTTAGTAAAGTTACTCGCTCACAAATTTACTAGCAAATTATCTGGATAGTTTAAACGCTACCATAATTACACAGAGCTGATTTACTAGCACCTAGTAATAAAACGTGCTAGTTGCGTGTAAACTAGCTTCGTGTAATCCATCCTTTAGACTACAGGAGGATCTTGAGCGTGGATCATCGGCACTGTCGCTTCAACAAATTTCATCTAAATATATAACAAATGTCATAAAATTACATTCACTTGGAAAGGCATAATACAATATAATGCATTATATAAAATCTTGACATACTCCAAATTTCCATTCCACCACCATTTGGTCTTTATGGTAAAGAAATCAATACAAAATTTGTGGTTTATCGTCAGAATCAGCAAGAACTTCATACATTTTTATGTAATTGAGCATTTGTCAACAGTCTTCAATGCTATGGTTCCCTTATGTTGAATAGCGACACTTTGTACGTTATTTAGGCCATAAATATCATCTAAGGAAGATGCGATAACGAAGGGGTTACGTTCAAATTATTTTCTCTGCAGTCATAGACGCCGATTTTTGAAAATACATATAGATGCAGAGAGTTGAAAATGAGAAAAGACTCAAAAACGACGAATTGAGTCTAAAATGGTCCGATTCAAAATGCGTGCTCTCCCAAAAAAACTCACTTACAAAGAAAAAGCTAATTAAGGTTCAAAAAGCGATTAAAACAATAAAATAGTCAAAAACTTCCTTCAATTCATTTTGATTCGATTAAAATTCGTTGATTTTAAAAAATCTTTAAACATCTTAATTTTTTTTTTTGACATTTTGTTTATCGTTGAAAGGTACTTGGTTGCTTAGCAACGCAAAACCGGCAACTTATTTTTTTTTGTAACCAAACCAAACCTAAATTAATTTTGAAATAAAACTGAATAATTATTTATTGTATTAAAATAGAGCATACATTTTCTTGGTTTTATTGTTAACTAAGAAAATTTTGAAAAATTTAAACTTAAACTCGCTTAAAACAGCCAAAAAATTTCACAATGCGATTTTACTGCGAGGTTAAATTTGCTTAAAACGATTAAAATAGTAAAATTTATAACAAATACCTTAAGTTTAGTCCAAAATTAGTTAAAAATTTCCTTCAATTTATTTTGATTCGATTAAAATTCTTTGATTACAACTAAAAATCGTGAAACATCTCGATTTCTTTTGACATTTTCTTTGTTATAGTTGAAACGTACTTAGTTGCTTAGCAACGGCAAACCGGCAACTTAATTTTTTTTTATATAAAAAACCAAAATTAACTATAAAATAAAACTGAATAATTACTTATTCTTATTAAAATAGAGAATACAGTTTCTTGATTTTATAGTTAACTAAGAAAATTTTGCAAAATTTAAAGTTAAACTCGCTTAAAACAGCCAAAAAATTTCTCAATGCGGTTTTACTGCGAGGTTAGATTTGGTTAAAACGATTACTACAGTAAAATTTATAACAAATACCTTAAGTTTAGTCCAAAATTAGTTAAAAACTTCCTTCAATTCATTTTGATTCGATTAAAATTCTTTGATTTCAACTAAAAATCGTGAAACATCTCGATTCTTTTTTTGACATTTTCTTTGTTTAGTTGAAACGTACTTGGTTGCTTAGCAACGGCAAACCGGCAACTTAATTTTTTTTATACAACAAAAACCAAAATTAACTATAAAATAAAACTGAATAATTACTTTTTCTTGTTAAAATAGAGAATACAGTTTCTTGATTTTATTGTTAACTAAGAAAATTTTGCAAAATTTAAAGTTAAACTCGTTTAAAACAGCCAAAAAATTTCTCAATGCGGTTTTACTGCGAGGTTAGATTTGCTTAAAACGATTAAAACAGTAAAATTTATAACAAATACCTTAAGTTTAGTCCAAAATTAGTTAAAAACTTCCTTCAATTTATTTTGATTTGATTAAAATTCTTTGATTACAACTAAAAATCGTGAAACATCTCAATTTTTTTTGACATTTTCTTTGTTTAGTTGAAACGTACTTGGTTGCTTAGCAACGGCAAACCGGCAACTTAATTTTTTTTATACAACAAAAACCAAAATTAACTATAAAATAAAACTGAATAATTACTTTTTCTTGTTAAAATAGAGAATACAGTTTCTTGATTTTATTGTTAACTAAGAAAATTTTGCAAAATTTAAAGTTAAACTCGTTTAAAACAGCCAAAAAATTTCTCAATGCGGTTTTACTGCGAGGTTAGATTTGCTTAAAACGATTAAAACAGTAAAATTTATAACAAATACCTTAAGTTTAGTCCAAAATTAGTTAAAAACTTCCTTCAATTCATTTTGATTCGATTAAAATTCTTTGATTTCAACTAAAAATCGTGAAACATCTCGATTCTTTTTTTGACATTTTCTTTGTTTAGTTGAAACGTACTTGGTTGCTTAGCAACGACAAACCGGCAACTTATTTTTTTTAAAACCAAAATTAACTATAAAATGAAACTAATTATGCAATTTCGTTTTATAATTAATTTGTTATATATTAACTTATTGTATTCAAATAGACCATACATTAAAATAAATTGAAAATGGTAACATGAACTGGCTCTTTAAGAAGCATATCAACACTTTCAGAGGCAATATCAAGTCTTCTGGAAGCATTTCAAGTCGTTTAGAAGCAGTATAAAGTCTTCTCGAAGTATTTTAAGTCTTCTCAAGGCAATATCAAGTCGTTTACAAGCATTTTAAGTCTTATAGATGCAGTATTAAGTCTTCTAGAAGCATTTCAAGTCTTCTGGAAGCATTTCAAGTCGTTTAGAAGCAATATAAAGTCTTCTCGAAGTATTTTAAATCTTCTCAAAGCAATATCAAGTCGTTTAGAAGCATATTAAGTCTTCTAGATGCAGTATTAAGTCTTCTAGAAGCATTTCAAGTCTTCTGGAAGCATTTCAAGTTGTTTAGAAGCAGTATAAAGTCTTCTGGAAGTATTTTAAGTCTTCTCAAAGCAATATCAAGTCGTTTAGAAGCATTTTAAGTCTTCTAGAAGCATTTCAAGTCTTCTGGAAGCATTTCAAGTTGTTTAGAAGCAGTATAAAGTCTTCTGGAAGTATTTTAAGTCTTCTCAAAGCAATATCAAGTCGTTTAGAAGCATTTTAAGTCTTCTAGAAGCATTTCAAGTCTTCTGGAAGCATTTCAAGTTGTTTAGAAGCAGTATAAAGTCTTCTGGAAGTATTTTAAGTCTTCTCAAGGCAATATCAAGTCGTTTAGAAGCATTTTAAGTCTTCTAGATGCAGTATTAAGTCTTCTAGAAGCATTTCAAGTCTTCTGGAAGCATTTCAAGTTGTTTAGAAGCAGTATAAAGTCTTCTGGAAGTATTTTAAGTCTTCTCAAGGCAATATCAAGTCATTTAGAAGCATTTTAAGTCTTCTAGAAGCATTTCAAGCCTTCTGGAAGCATTTCAAGTTGTTTAGAAGCAGTATAAAGTCTTCTGGAAGTATTTTAAGTCTTCTCAAGGCAATATCAAGTCGTTTAGAAGCATTTTAAGTCTTTTAGATGCAGTATTAAGTCTTCTAGAAGCATTTCAAGTTCTCTGGAAGCATTTCAAGTTGTTTAGAAGCAGTATAAAGCCTTCTGGAAGTATTTTAAGTCTTCTCAAGGCAATATCAAGTCGTTTAGAAGCATTTTAAGTCTTCTAGATGCAGTATTAAGTGTTCTAGAAGCATTTCAAGTCCTATGGAAGCCTTTCAAGTTGTTTAGAAGCAATATAAAGTCTTCTGGAAGTATTTTAAGTCTTCTCAAGGCAATATCAAGTCTTCTAGAAGCATTTTAAGCCTTCTAGAAGCTTTTCAAGTCTTCTGGAAGCATTTCAGGTTGTTTAAAAGCAGTATAAAGTCGTTTGGATGTATTTTAAGTCTTTTCAAGGCAATATCAAGTCGTTTAGAAGCATTTTAAATCTTCTAGAAGCATTTCAAGTCTTCTGGAAGCATTTCAAGTTGTTTAGAAGCAGTATAAAGTCTTCTGGAAGTATTTTAAGTCTTCTCAAAGCAATATCAAGTCGTTTAGAAGCATTTTAAGTCTTCTAGAAGCATTTCAAGTCTTCTGGAAGCATTTCAAGTTGTTTAGAAGCAGTATAAAGTCTTCTGGAAGTATTTTAAGTCTTCTCAAGGCAATATCAAGTTTTCTGGAGCATTCTAAGTCTTCTAGATGCAGTATTAAGTCTTCTAGAAGCATTTCAAGTCTTCTGGAAGGATTTTAAGTTGTTTAAAAGCAGTATAAAGTCTTCTGGAAGTATTTTAAGTCTTTTCAAGGCAATATCAAGTCTTCTAGAAGCATTTTAAGTCTTCTAGAAGCATTTCAAGTCTTCTAGAAGCATTTCAAGTCTTCTAGAAGCATTTCAAGTCTTCTAGAAGCATTTCAAGTCTTCTGCAAGCAATTCTAGTTGTTCTAGAAGCAATAAAGTCTTCTGGAAACATTTCTATCCAGATAAAATCATTAAGAATTCTGTATAGGCTTCTTCTGCTTGTATATCCAGAAAAACCACGTTTTTGTATTAAATATGTTGTATCCACATATCCGGAGCCTAAGCCTACAGCAACGTCAAGTTGTTTCCGTCTTAATCTTGCTTTTCAAGCTTTTTAATGACATGCTGGATACTCCAGATCTTCAGCCTGAATAAGCTTCAATTTACCAAAATAGCTTACATGTAACACAACCCCATTTCGTCTTAACATATCTAACACCCATCTAAGGTATACTCATCAGTTTCCAGTTGTATAATTGCTTTCAAATAACATAATTACTACAATAATATATAAAATAAGTCTTATATACGATTCTATTTTAGAACTCTTGCAAAAAATGTTAGAATACGATGAGTTTTGGGACTGATTTTACATAGAATACAAAACAAATAACCTCGTCTGGATTTGTTAGATAGAACATGGTTGCCCGCACTTTTCTGATTAAACAGTGATTAAAACCGAAGCTATATAATATTATATCAATTATTATACCGCCTCAGCCGCAAGCGATCTCGATTTAACTCGAAATGAAAGTGTTTAAATTAGTCAATTTCGTTTATGAACGAGACATCACATTATATTAATTATAATGCCACGACCGGAAGCGAAATGGGCTTAACTTAGAAGAAAAATTTGTCTCAATAATAGCGCCTTGGTCGCAAATAACCTTGACTTATTGTTAGCTTGAGAAAAAGACTCATAATTATGATTATTCAAATTAATTTTAAAATCTTAATTTTCTTTTGCAGAAAAAAGCAAACAACCAGAACACATCCACATCTATTCTCTTAGAGAACATCGGGGAACATTAAAAATGCACCATTTCACCGTTGAAGAATTTTGGCCGGAAGGAACCCTACTAAAAATAAACAACTTTTCGGACAAATCCGAAACTCCCCATTCCGAGGACGTGATTAAAAAGCAAATAACCAGCGCCGAAAAGACGAAAATGAAGTGGCACAATACCGAGCATTTCGCGTATTTCTGTCGGTACGGTCAACCGGAAACGCCCCGAAGCAAACATGTAAGTGATACCGCAAAAACCGCGACGATTTTGGTTAAGGTGCTATGTTTTTCAGAGCAGCGAAAATGTAAAGGGTATCAATTTTGGATTGTACGCGGGCTTTGCAATGTTCAGGCGGATGAGGAGAGGTTCTAGCCAAAAGTGAAAATTAATTAATAAGTTAATTAATCCATGTAAAAAGATTTTTGTTTTCGTAGTTTAAGACACCTCAGTTCGCGCTTAGTCATGTAGATAGCGTTTGTAAATATTTATAATATTTAATATTTTATAATTATTATAAAACTAATCGTATTTGTATTGTAACAAATGTTTTACTATTTTTTAATTTAAGTTTCTTTTTGTAATATTTATGTTAAATATCAGCACTTATTTTAATTTTTTGCATAATTGTTACATCGCTTCGTAAAAATAATTTCGCGATTGGCATTAATGTTTAATTTTAAGAATTAATCGTCGCAGCTAAAGAATTACTTGTTGGTACATAAAATGGCTACAATTAATTAAAAAAAAAAGATATAAACGCTGTGATATTTCTATTAAAAATAAACACAAACATCGGCTTTGGTTTTAAAATTGACTTTTTTTTTCATCTGTTCATTATCAAATTGCGAATTATAAATAACACTTCACTCGACAATTTGATCGTCATTTAAAGTCGAATTTTAATTTATTATGGTGTGATATCTACGTGTAAATAAGATAATTTAAAAACGCAATTAAGCCAGAAAATATGATGCGAAATTAAAAGATTAAAATGAACGATTATTATCTAGTTTTCGTCTTATTGTTAATCTCAACACATAAAAGTAGTGCTTTACTTTTATTCAAGTTGTTATAGATGATCTATATAAAAGTCAACAAGTCTATCTTAGGCGAAGTTATTTCATTGGAAAATCTTTTTTTTTTAAATAAAATAAGATGCTAATCTAATAACATACTCCTCTTTTACAGTTAATGTTTACAAAAAAAAATTACAAAAATAGATTTAGAGAGCTCCCAAAACTCACAGAGTGGTATATATTTATTTCCACAAATCATGAATCAAATTACAAATATAAACCAATCAGAAATTTATTTAACACTTAAAAAAAAGTAGGTTCTTTAACTATTTCCCAGATTACCCACATTAATATTAGATTAGATTGTATGTTAAGCCACATATTAGATAACCCAAATTTGGTTTTGTATTTACTCCTAAAATATAACGCTTCAAGGTTGTTAATTCTTAATGATATTCAGTATTGTTAATTTATTTTGAAATATTACATAAATTTTTACTCATTTGCGATCCTATAGCTTGTTTTTTTAGTATTTATGTATTTTCAAAAGATGATATCGAAACCACAAATAATATTGTATCATATTAAAGTGCCTCAGCGGCGTTTTCCGTTCTAAATTTAACCGAGGCCGTTCACCAATTTCATTGACATTATATAAATTGTAAACCTTTGCGATCACGACTAAATTCAAACTAAAGAAATTACGATTTCTTGCGATTACGTTGATGTCAAAATGGGATTACGCCGGTTTAATGTAAATAATTTATTTGAGTTACGTAGGGGTGGGTTGAGTTGGGTTTTCTTTACTTACTATTACAAGAAAACTTGCAGGAGTGTATCTGATTAAGAAAATACATGATTGTATTTGATTACATTGAAATTACTCCTCAACAAGACATAAAAACAAATTAGATCCACACAGACTCCATTAATGATCGTAAATTTAGATCGTTTATTGTTGAGACAGTGTAATATTGTATCAATTAAAAGGGCCATGGCTTAATTTGAAGAGAAAATGCTTCTAAGTTGAAATTAATATGATTGTGCTTAATATAATTGACGTTGCTTGATGGATATTAGAATAAAATCGCAAATGAAATAAAATATTGCTTAGAATCGTGTTGTAACGTCTTTTTTAGAAGCATGTTCTCATCTTTTAATTGAAGCGTCCAATGTAAGAACCAGCCAAGTCCAATTTCAAACTAAAGAAATTACGATTTCTTGCGATTACGTTGATGTCAAAATGGGATTACGCCGGTTTAATGTAAATAATTTATTTGAGTTATGTAGGGGTGGATTGAGTTGGGTTTTCTTTACTTACTATTACAAGAAAACTTGCAGGAGTGTATCTGATTAAGAAAATACATGATTGTATTTGATTACATTGAAATTACTCCTCAACAAGACATAAAAACAAATTAGATCCACACAGACTCCATTAATGATCGTAAATTTAGATCGTTTATTGTTGAGACAGTGTAATATTGTATCAATTAAAAGGGCCATGGCTTAATTTGAAGAGAAAATGCTTCTAAGTTGAAATTAATATGATTGTGCTTAATATAATTGACGTTGCTTGATAGATATTAGAATAAAATCGCAAATGAAATAAAATATTGCTTAGAATCGTGTTGTAACGTCTTTTTTAGAAGCATGTTCTCATCTTTTAATTGAAGCGTCCAATGTAAGAACCAACCAAGTCCAATTTCAAACTAAAGAAATTACGATTTCTTGCGATTACGTTGATGTCAAAATGGGATTACGCCGGTTTAATGTAAATAATTTATTTGAGTTATGTAGGGGTGGATTGAGTTGAGTTTTCTTTACTTACTATTACAAGAAAACTTGCAGGAGTGTATCTGATTAAGAAAATACATGATTGTATTTGATTACATTGAAATTACTCCTCAACAAGACATAAAAACAAATTAGATCCACACAGACTCCATTAATGATCGTAAATTTAGATCGTTTATTGTTGAGACAGTGTAATATTGTATCAATTAAAAGGGCCATGGCTTAATTTGAAGAGAAAATGCTTCTAAGTTGAAATTAATATGATTGTGCTTAATATAATTGATGTTGCTTGATAGATATTAGAATAAAATCGCAAATAAAATAAAATATTGCTTAGAATCGTGTTGTAACGTCTCTTTTAGAAGCATGTTCTCATCTTTTAATTGAAGCGTCCAATGTAAGAACCAACCAAGTCCAATTTCAAACTAAAGAAATTACGATTTCTTGCGATTACGTTGATGTCAAAATGGGATTACGCCGGTTTAATGTAAATAATTTATTTGAGTTATGTAGGGTGGATTGAGTTGAGTTTTCTTTACTTACTATTACAAGAAAACTTGCAGGAGTGTATCTGATTAAGAAAATACATGATTGTATTTGATTACATTGAAATTACTCCTCAACAAGACATAAAAACAAATTAGATCCACACAGACTCCATTAATGATCGTAAATTTAGATCGTTTATTGTTGAGACAGTGTAATATTGTATCAATTAAAAGGGCCATGGCTTAATTTGAAGAGAAAATGCTTCTAAGTTGAAATTAATATGATTGTGCTTAATATAATTGATGTTGCTTGATAGATATTAGAATAAAATCGCAAATGAAATAAAATATTGCTTAGAATCGTGTTGTAACGTCTTTTTTAGAAGCATGTTCTCATCTTTTAATTGAAGCGTCCAATGTAAGAACCAACCAAGTCCAATTTCAAACTAAAGAAATTACGATTTCTTGCGATTACGTTGATGTCAAAATGGGATTACGCCGGTTTAATGTAAATAATTTATTTGAGTTACGTAGGGGTGGATTGAGTTGGGTTTTCTTTACTTACTATTACAAGAAAACTTGCAGGAGTGTATCTGATTAAGAAAATACATGATTGTATTTGATTACATTGAAATTACTCCTCAACAAGACATAAAAACAAATTAGATCCACACAGACTCTATTAATGATCGTAAATTTAGATCGTTTATTGTTGAGACAGTGTAATATTGTATCAATTAAAAGGGCCATGGCTTAATTTGAAGAGAAAATGCTTCTAAGTTGAAATTAATATGATTGTGCTTAATATAATTGACGTTGCTTGATAGATATTAGAATAAAATCGCAAATGAAATAAAATATTGATTAAAATCGTGCTGTAACGTCTTTTTTAGAAGCATGTTCTCATCTTTTAATTGAAACGTCCAATGTAAGAACCAGCCAAGTCCAATTTCAAACTAAAGAAATCACGATTTCTTGCGATTACGTTGATGTCAAAATGGGATTACGCCGGTTTAATGTAAATAATTTATTTGAGTTATGTAGGGGTGGATTGAGTTGGGTTTTCTTTACTTACTATGACAAGAAAACTTGTAGGAGTGTATCTGATTAAGAAAATACATGATTGTATTTGATTACATTGAAATTACTCCTCAACAAGACATAAAAACAAATTAGATCCACACAGACTCCATTATTGATCGTAAATTTAGATCGTTTATTGTTGAGACAGTGTAATATTGTATCAATTAAAAGGGCCATGGCTTAATTTGAAGAGAAAATGCTTCTAAGTTGAAATTAATATGATTGTGCTTAATATAATTGACGTTGCTTGATAGATATTAGAATAAAATCGCAAATGAAATAAAATATTGCTTAGAATCGTGTTGTAACGTCTTTTTTAGAAGCATGTTCTCATCTTTTAATTGAAGCGTCCAATGTAAGAACCTACCAAGTCCAATTTCAAACTAAAGAAATTACGATTTCTTGCGATTACGTTGATGTCAAAATGGGATTACGCCGGTTTAATGTAAATAATTTATTTGAGTTATGTAGGGGTGGATTGAGTTGAGTTTTCTTTACTTACTATTACAAGAAAACTTGCAGGAGTGTATCTGATTAAGAAAATACATGATTGTATTTGATTACATTGAAATTACTCCTCAACAAGACATAAAAACAAATTATATCCACACAGACTCCATTAATAATCGTAAATTTAGATCGTTTATTGTTGAGACAGTGTAATATTGTATCAATTAAAAGGGCCATGGCTTAATTTGAAGAGAAAATGCTTATAAGTTGAAATTAATATGATTGTGCTTAATATAATTGACGTTGCTTGATAGATATTAGAATAAAATCGCAAATGAAATAAAATATTGCTTAGAATCGTGCTGTAACGTCTTTTTTAGAAGCATGTTCTCATCTTTTAATTGAAGCGTCCAATGTAAAAACCAGCCAAGTCCAATTTCAAACTAAAGAAATTACGATTTCTTGCGATTACGTTGATGTCAAAATGGGATTACGCCGGTTTAATGTAAATAATTTATTTGAGTTACGTAGGGGTGGGTTGAGTTGGGTTTTCTTTACTTACTATTACAAGAAAACTTGCAGGAGTGTATCTGATTAAGAAAATACATGATTGTATTTGATTACATTGAAATTACTCCTCAACAAGACATAAAAACAAATTAGATTCACACAGACTCCATTAACGATCGTAAATTTAGATCGTTTATTGTTGAGACAGTGTAATATTGTATCAATTAAAAGGGCCATGGCTTAATTTGAAGAGAAAATGCTTATAAGTTGAAATTAATATGATTGTGCTTAATATAATTGACGTTGCTTGATAGATATTAGAATAAAATCGCAAATGAAATAAAATATTGCTTAGAATCGTGCTGTAACGTCTTTTTTAGAAGCATGTTCTCATCTTTTAATTGAAGCGTCCAATGTAAGAACCAGCCAAGTCCAATTTTCGCATTAATTTATATAACTACGCTGTCATGTCCATTGTGGTCTGTCGCATCTTCCTGTGCAATAACTGGCTCTGAATGCGCATAATACGTACTACAACTGCGCATTGGTGGTTGTCTATGATATTAAGCTGTGCAATAACCGGTCAAGTAATGGACATGGCTGGTTCTTGCACGGTATTTTAAGGCCACTTATGTCACGCGTGGTTGTGACTCAGAATAAGTGCGGTTCCCGGTTAATGTAGTTTTTTGGCATTAAATTGAAGTTTAATCGTGAATCATGCTATCTGAGGATGAAAGTGATCTCCAAGAACCTTTTGAAGGTACTAACACAAGTAGTGACGAAGATTATAATCCTGAAAACGATAAAAGTTGAAAAACTAACCTCAATGTGGGTGATTTTGTGGATAGTGAGAGGTCATCAGCTTCCGATGGGCCCGAGGCAGACGTTGCTGCACAGCCAGGTACGAGTATTGGAAATATTCCCCAGAAAGCAAAAAAGGGGATTCGGAAAATAGAGTTATGGACAAGGAATGTACGGAAGCATTGCAGAACTAAAGGAAAAGTGTACACCAATACCGCTGGTGTTACGATCCAAAAAAAAGTGTCAGGTATGTAGTAAATATGGGTTTACTAACATTATTGCATAAGTATCTATGCTACGAGAATAATATATCATTTTAGGAGGAAGCTGCACATGTAAGCTGAAGTGTTTTGAAAATATTGGTCCCGAAGTTTGTCAAAAGATTTTAGACGATTTTTTTGATCTATCCTCAAAAGACATACAAGATTCTTACCTTTACGGCCTTATAAAGAAGAAATCAATAATTAGAAATCGACCTCGTTCTGGGGAAGGTTTCCCAAAAAGTGCATCTTTTGCATACGTGGTAGGTATTGCGCATTCGAATTTTTTATTCCATGTGTCATTGAACTACTATTATATCGTTTTAGATTCGTCGTATGGGAATGGAGCAAAAAATATGCAGACAGGCACTACTTTCTCTCCATTCTATTACAAAAAGCCGTCTTGAACGTTTACAAAAGCACCTGATTGATAATAATGGCACACCTCCTATAGACCTCAGAGGAAAGCACAGCAACAGACCAACAAGAATATCTGAAGATATCGATACAAATATACGGGAGCACATACTTAGTTACCCAAAATATAAATCCCACTATAGTCGAAATAAAAACCTAAAGCATTACTACCTTTCACCAGAGTTGAGTGTGGCAAAGATGCATAAATTGTACCTGCAAAAACACGAACCTGAGCAGTATAATCTTCTACAGAAAGGCAAGGACGTCAATCCGTTGGTGAAATACGAATACTTCAGAAAATTTTAAGCTTTCGTTTGGTAAGCCCAAATCTGACACTTGTCAGACATGTGATAAAATGATGAATAAAATTGAATCCGCTGAGTCTGACGAACAGAAGCAGCTGCTAGAACAGGAAAAATCTCTGCATCTTAAAAAGGCCGAAACATTTTACACAAAAATGAAGGAAACAATGAATTTGGTCAAAGGCAATCTACATGTAGAGATGCTGACGTTTGACTTTCAACAAAACTTACCTCTGCCTGTATCGCCCAGTGGAGACGTTTTTTATAAAATACAACTGTGGTTGTATAATATGTGTATACACGTTGGAAGCACAGGAAAGAGCTTCCTTTATTTATACGATGAAACTATAGGAGGCAAAGGACAAAATGAAGTTTGTAGTATACTCTTCCATTTCTTGCAAAACTACATCCGGAAAGAAGTTACTGACATCTATATTTTTACTGACAACTGTGCCTCTCAAAATAAGAATAACGTGTTGGTTCGGTTTTTCTGTACCCTTGTACACCTGGGACATTTTAAAGTTATTCTTCACAGGTATCCAGAGCCAGGTCACTCGTTTCTGCCATGTGACCGTAGCTTTGGAGCCATAGAACAGTAGAAACGCAAATATGATAAAATATTTTTGCCTAGGGATTAGATCAATATTATAACTAACACACGTAAAAGCTTTCAAGTGGTGAGTGTTACACAGAGTATGCTTTTAAATTTTAAAGATTATTTCCAACCCTTTTTTGTGAAAAATCCATCTAAGAAAAATAAGAAATTTACTATTTCCAAATATCGTCTTATTCACTATCAGAAAACTGAAACCGAAATAGTACTTGAGTGCAGCGAAAGTACCTCTCTTCCAATCTTCACGTCATTTGAAATACTAAACAAGAAATACCTGCAGCCACTTTCTTTACCAAATGTCGAAACTATACTACACAAGGAACGCAGGATATTGAAAAAGCAGAAATACGAGCATGTCATGTCGCTAGCTAAAAGTTATGTTTCACAAAGTGATCAATATAATGACATGGTATTATAATGACATTAAAGAATATCACCTTCAGTTTAGGGCGGAAGAAAGTGAAAGCTCTGCCTCTGAATTTGGCAGTGAAAATAAAGTATAAAATACATCTAAATACTATTTTGAGAGTTCTGTTGTTATAAATATTGATTATCTATTCTTTAAATAAACAAAAAATGTTAACGTTCTTATGTATTTATTTATAAAATTTTCAAATTTGCAAATACTATGCAATAACGAGCCAAGTCCAACAGTTTTTTTTGTATATACAGTGTTTAAAATATGTAATCCACTTGATATAATGTAATAAATAACTACTGGGCGAAGTGCTACCAACAATGTAATTTTGATAATTTTACAACCAACAGTTATTGCAAAAACAGTTTTTTTGCTCTCCTGGGAATTTTACTATAATGGACTTGGCTGGTTCTTGCATTGGACGCTTCAATTTATTAAATTTCTTGAGTCACTCGTTTAAACACTTCGTGGACTAACGTTGCCTATAGAGCTGGATGGATTCATCAAAATATTATTGATCGTTAAGCGCACATTTCAATATCATATATTATCTTTACATAATTGAGTCAATAAAAAATAAAGAAGATACTTAATTATTCTTAGGACAATAAATAGATCATTTAGTATTTTAGCAAGATACTAAAAACGAATTTGTTGTGAAACTAGTCTATATACAGTGCTTTCCAAAAGTAACTGATAAATTCGATAAAATCATAAAAAACACTTTGTGGAGAAATCGCTAACAGGAATCTAGAGATTTAATTTTTTTGCGTTTTGACGTAAATTACAAATTTTCACCATTTTCAGCTGAGCTATGATGTCGATATTTTTTTAAATGATAATGCTCCATTTTTATTGCGGAACATGAAAGAAGAGCTTTTTCTGAATCTGATACAGTCAATATTAATATTAGTTACATAACTTTCAGGAAAAATTACCTTAAAATTTAATAAATTTCAATTGATTTAAGTTAGAAAAGTAATTATTGACATCTAATACTATATACTTGTATAGTCTATAATATATTATAGACTATACAAAGGCGATTCAAAAAACCGCTGATAGACTTCTGGAGTAGGTAATGACGTATTTTTGAACGTGTTTTGACATGTAATGTAAGCGTAACTATTCAAAGTGCAATAAGAACTAAAACATATATACAGGGTGAGTCAATAGTGCGAGGACGGAAGATTGTGGCCTTACTGTTGAAAATAAAAAAAAATGTTTGTATGTCTCATATATTACAATCAAAGCTGCATTGATTAAAATTATTTTCAGCTATACAGAGTGTTTCACAATTCTAGGCCCCTACTCAACTTCATTTTTTTTCAATAGAACCCTATGCATCTTGTTACATATGTTAATTACCTGTCTTAAATGCTAAAAATGCGTATATAATAATAATAATATGCCTTTATTAATAAAAAGAACAGAAAAAAAAAGATTACAAATGTGCGCAGGGCGGAGTTAGGACCAAGTCCTCTCTACCACCCAACCCTGCGTGGAAAAAAAATATCAAAAAAGGAAAAAAAAGACAAAACACAAAAAACAATTCAATCTTGACAATAAAACTAATGCTAACAAAACAGCCATTCAGAGGGAAAATAATAAAAATAATAACAGTAAAAAAAAAGAAATCCTAAATGATAAAAATTAATTATAATTAACATAAATTAATCAGTCCCATTCTGGTCACAGACAATGATTCTGCGGAGCCCTTTCTTGAAGGTACTTAGTGGCAACGATTTAAGAGAACTTGGCAACGGGTTGTAAAGCCTGGGTAGATTAAAGGAGAAAGATCGTTGAAACAAAGCCGAGCGGTGCTGAGGTGGAGTGATCAAGCCCTTGGACCTGATGTTCAAATTATGAACATCAGTCCGGAATGATATTTTATAATAAAGATAAGAAGGCGACTTTAATAATAGTAATTTATGATAAAAAGTTAACAGATGTAATTTCCTTCTGTTAGCCATATTAAGCCAGCCCACCTCTTTCAAAAAACAAGTAACGTGATCTCTCAAACGCAACCCAAAAATAAACCTCAAACAGGCGTTTTGAACTTTCTGAATACGGCCGGCAGTTGCCTGATCCAGACAAGTGCCGTATACCGTGTCGCAGAAATTAAATTGGCTGAGTACCAAGGCGTCACACAGTCTCGCCTTAATGTCCCTAGACAAAAAGTTTTTAACGTTATAAATGAGCTTCAGTGCCGCTACTGATTTACGGACTTTTAAAGTAACATGATCCCTAAATCTAACATCACAGTTCATCAGAAGACCAAGATTACGACAACAACTCGTAACGCACAAGTCACCACCATCCAACTCAATTCTAAATTGAGAGCAAGCGCTACGGGCAGTGCGTTTACCAAACAACAACATAACCGATTTTAAGGGATTCAATATTAAGTTGTGACTGGCAGCGATTCTGGTGAACCGAGCAACATCACCTGCCATCCTAAGCTGGGCCACAGGAGCATCATCCTGTTTGAACGAATAATATATTTGAAAATCGTCGGCATAAAAATGAGCTTTAGCATATTGGAGACAATTTTGATACAGAACCTTGTGGAACACCAGCCATTAATCCACGGGCAGCCGAAACAATCATGTCACACGAAACGACCTGTCTTCGATTAGAAAGAAAATTCAATATTAAGGCAGCAGCATTAGTACTAAACCCAATATACTTTAGAATAGAATCCAAAACTATGTAATTCACCGTATCAAATGCTTTCGAAAAGTCGAAAAGAATTAGGGCCGTAACCATGTCATCGTCAGCTGCCCGCAGTATATCATCAGTTATATGCATTAATGCTGTGCCACATCCATGATTTTTACGAAACCCAGACTGAGTCTCCGGCAGAACACCGCAGCCCTCAACAAAAAATCTCATCTGAAAAGCCATGATTTTTTTCAAAATTTTTGACAATACAGGTAAAATACAGCCTAAGGTCACCACACGAAATAGGGTTGGCTATCTTAGGCAGTGGGATCACCTTAGCAGTTTTCCAAGCGTCTGGAAAAACTGAGTTAGATAAACAGTAGTTTATAATATGAGTTACAAAAGGTAGAATATGGGGACAACAAAGATGCAACATTATGGACGAAACACCATCAAAACCAACCGAGCCCGATTTTAACTTTAAAAGTAGTGAACCGACGATATATTCATCTAAGGTTTCAACTAGGAAATTATTACTAGAATTTAACTCAGAATTTTTATAAAAGTCAACAACATCCTGATCAGTAACCCCTCCCAATTCAGAAGATCTAGTGAAATACTCATTTATCTCGTCTACATTACCTAAACTACCAGACAGTGATTGACGCCTCTGCCCGGCAACACCCCAATCACGAAGGACCCGCCATAGCTTTGCAGAATTACGCTGAGCCACCACCGAACTGAAGTATGCTTCTTTCTCTCTTCTTATCGCTCCTTCTACGTACCGCCTCAAATCTTTGTAACTACGCAGATCATTAATATTCTTAGAGTGCTTATATTTAGAGGAAGCCCTATCCCTCAAAGACATCATTTGTTTTAGCTGCGGCGTAAGCCAAGGACTAGGTCTTTTAGAAAATCGTTTATTCCTTAGTGGAGCATATTTATCGAAAATTGAAATAATAAGGTTATTAAAGAATTTAACTTTGATATTTACGTCGTCCAGTTGATAAATTAGAGAGAACGGCAACGACTCCAGCTCAGCAGTAAACTCAACAAGATTGATAGAACTAAAATCCCGATAAGTCCTAAAAACAGGTTCAGTGACCATAGGTGCAATTGTCAAGCTACATCTAATCAATTCGTGATCGGGTAGACCATGCAAATTGTCCAGTTTAGTAAATGCAAAATCGGCACAAGAAGAAACAACAACATCTATCAAAGTTTCCGAGGAAGAAGTAATACGAGTAGGCTCGTTCACCAGCTGTAACAAGCCGTATGCGTCAAGAAGATCAAAAAATTTAGTAGTGTATGTATTCTGAAAATTGAGCAAATTAATATTTATATCGCCTACAACAAATAATTCATCGCATTGAGGAATTACCAACCCCAGTGTCTCCTCAAAAGCATCAAGGAAGCTATTTATATTCTCCCTAGGTGGTCTATATATAACCCCAATATTATATTTAGTTTTATTAAGACTTAGTGTTATCCATGACTGCTCCAAATAGGAGTAAAATTCGACAGTAAGAGATCTACTTTTAAATTTATTTTTAACATACACACCAACTCCTCCACCCCGCACACCATTTCTTGACCAGTGATAGAAAGATTAATTAGGCAATTGACACACATATTGTTGTTATTGTTTTCAAATTTTGAATGCAAGATTGCCAAGTCATTAATCATTTTGTGAACATTTTTGAAAAATCATGTGGTGATTTAAAATTGTTTATCTCCATTATTATTAATTATTGAAGATTGTAATTTGGCTAACACAAACAATATTTGAAAATACTATACAGGCTGGTTACCAGAACCCGTTAATTTATAAAATGTTTGGGGGACCATAACTTTGTTATTTTAAATGGAACACCCTATATTTTTTCAATGCCTCAGAAGGCTTTGTTAATTACGTTTCATTTTTATACGTATATGGTATATCTAACCTGTATACTTTTTGAGATAATTAGACTATTTCAAAAATATCGGCATAAACCTGATTTTTTCACAAGTAAACTATGAAGGAGACATTTTTAAACCAATGTGAGTATGCTTATTTCGTAAAAGATGGAGAAGTATGGATCTGTGCACAGACACTAGCATTAAGAAAACAAAAACATGTTCTAAAAGAGCTGGCAATTGATTTTTTAAGAAATTCAAAAAGAATGTCCGTTGACGGTTGCCTCGAAAAAATACAATCTGTTCAAATAAGACCCTGCAAATTCCTGCCTACATATTTTGGGACTATCGATGTTAGTGGATTACTTCTTATATTGACAATATCGTAGTAATGAAGAATAAGGCGGTTGCCATAGTTATTTTGACAAAACATAGCTTATTCGCTGTATAGAAAATATTCAAAAAAATTATATTCTTGCTGAACTTTTTTAATACCTATTTCGAAAATTCAAGTCTTTTTTGAACTGAATATGCACAGATGTATACTTTTTCATCTTTTACGAACTACACACACTTGCATTTGTTAAAAATTGTCTTCTTTATACCTTATATCTTGTTAAAAAGTAAGGTATATACAAACATTTTTGAATCAGTCTAATTATCTCAAAAAGTACTTGTGTTAGACATACCATGTGCTTAACAAAAATAAAAGCTAATCACTAAAGCGTTTTGAAGCAATGAAAAAAATAGGGTGTTCCATTTAAAATAACAAAGTTATAGTCAATAAAATATTTTGCAAATTAACTGGTTCTCGTAACCACCCTGTATAATATTACCAAATAGTATTAGTGACGTTCGAAAGATCCAAGCTTTGTTTATCGATATATCAAATTACAATCTTCAATATTTAATAATAATGCTGATAACAAATTTTAAGTGACCACATGATTCATCAAACATTTTCACAAAATGATTAATAACTAGGCAATCTTGCATTCAAAATTTGAAAACAAGATATGCACTTACAGCATCTAAGACAATTAATCTGCATATGTGAAAAGATACATAGGGTTCCATTAAAAAAAAATAAGTTGAATACAGGCCTGGAATAGTGAAACATTTATTTTCAACGGTAAAGCCACAATCTACCGTCCCCGCACTATTGACTCACCCTGTATATATACAGGGTGTCTCACGTAACTGGTTCATTAGAACTTTTTTAGGTTCCACTATTCGTAGACGCTTGAAATTTTGGTAACAGGGGTTGTTCATTCCGATCTATTAACCTAAAATATTTTCAAGACGGCCACCACTTCCTGTCTACCGGAAGTAGACCTCAACTTCGTTATTTTAAATGGAATACTATAGTTTTTATTACACCATTCAATTATACGTAAGAAGATATGTTGACTTTGATAACAGTTGTTGGTACCTACCGTTTCTTGTTTTCAAGCTATTTTGATTTTAAGTATTTTTTGGCAAATACTCTTTAAAAGCACATATTCCAGCCAACGTTAATTCAAAAACGTTTTGCATTGATACGATAACTCATCATATGCTGTCAAATGCATAGTCACTTTTTATATCAGTGTACCTTATACAGCGTGGTCAAAAATTGAATTACCGTATCGCTGTATTCAATTGCGAGAAAGCCGAAAATTTTAAATGGAACGCCCCATATCTTTTTAGCCTATCAAAACGGGAATTTAATTATCTACAAATTGTCTAGACAATGAATTCATTGTCGTTACTGTCGTCTCTCTCTTCCCAAAAATTTCGCTCGTGCGCTGCTAAACTCGAACTTGGCCCACAACAAGTTTTTTCCAAAATATAAAAATTAAATTCAAGTAATCGAAAAATAAGCAACACAATTAACAACCGAATTCCAAAAGAAGAGAGAAAATAATAAAATTTAAATTAATAAACATTTTCACAACACCAAGACAATATTTGGTTTGTAATAGGGTATCTGATCCTTATTCGCTCAATACTTTAACTCTGTTTTCATTGACGGTACCTACACTTATTCTCCGCGTATCGCATCGGGTGGTGGCCTGGCGCCTTGGTTTTGCGAGGAGGATGTCTTGCGTGCTCTCAGGGAGGTTGATTCTAAAACTGGAGCTTGTCCGGACAAGTTGCCTGGTTGCTTTATTAAATACTGTGCCGCTAGCTTAGCAAAGCCACTTTTTATAATTTTTTCTATTTCCTTGAACTCCGGATCTTTCCCCGGCGAATGGCGGAGGGCCTTTGTTTTGCCTGTCTTTAAGTCTGGTGACCGTAGTGATGTTTGTCAGTATCGTCCAATTTCAATTTTATCTTTAGTTTCTAAAATCTTTGAAAAAATTATCTATTCTAAATTACTGTACATCTTGAAGCCGCATTTGATTGTTGAGCAGCATGGATTTCTTCCGGGTAGATCTGCTGAAACCAAGTTAATGATCTACACCAACTTCATACATAATGCTTTTAACGCATCTGAGCAGGTTGACGCGATCTACACTGACTTCAGCAAAGCTTTTGATAAGATTGACCACAATATATTGATGGACAAGCTTTCACTTTTTGAGATTCCCCAAGGTCTCTTAACGTGGCTGAGTTCATATATCACTGATCGTTATCAGGCCGTACGTGTTGGCAATTGTGTCTCCGCTTTTCGCCGAATCACATCTGGTGTTCTCCAGGGAAGTCACCTTGGTCCCATCCTCTTCTTGGTATATATTAATGATGTGATGGCCTGCTTTGAGCATGCAAGAGTTTTACTTTACGCAGATGACTGTAAAATCTATCTGAACATAAAGCGTAACTCTGATTGTCTTAAACTTCAGAGTGATCTGAACCGGTTTTACAAGTACTGTTTCAATAACAGTCTTTTCCTAAATTTTAAAAAGTGTTCTAAAATCTCATTTTCGCGTAAACGTTACCCCCTGAATTTTTCTTACAATCTAGGCGGTACAGATCTTCAATCTGTCGACCACATCTGCGATCTGGGGATTATACTAGATGGGAAACTTTCATATAATTTTCATGTAGATTATATCACATCCAAAGCTTTGAAGAGGTTGGGTTTTGTCATTAGAACTTGTCGTTCTTTTTCGAATATTAGTTGCATTAGAGTTTTGTATTTGACGTATGTGAGTAGTGTTCTCGGTTATTCGTCAGCGGTATGGAATCCTCAGTACTCTGTTTGCATTAATCGCATTGAGTCTGTTCAGCGCCGTTTTTTGCGGTATTTAGCCCATAAAGTTTACTTACCATACTGCGATTACGAGATGCGATGCAGGGTGCTAGGCTTACAGTCATTGCAAGTTAGGCGGTTGAGATATGATCTGCTTTTCATCTTTAAGTTAACAAACAATTTTATCAATTCTCCGGTGTTGCTCGGCGGATTATGCTTTTCGGTGCCGTCTTATCGTACTAGATATGGTCAGGTTTTTAGACTTAATAGATCAAATACCAACGCTCATTTTAACTCGCCTCTTCAAAGACTTATGTACTCATTTGATTCTCACTGTCGAAGTATCGACTTGTTTAATATCTCGTATACTGCGTTTAGACGGTTTTTGTGGGGCATAAGCGGAATGACCTCATTGCAATTTATACCTACTACTTCGTAATCGTGGGATGTAATTGAATAATGTTAAAAAAATGTAATTCTTGATTCTTTCTATTATTATTATTTTTTTTGTTAGAGCTATTGTATGATTATTGTGTGTCTGTTTGCATCCCTTGAAGTAAATAAATAAATAAATATACTTTGCAATTGCTTATCTCATGTGTATGCTGCATAGATGATAAAACTTACACATTTCTTTGATTATAGATTATGTCCTTTGCGGAATAGAATCAGGATGAATAACGAGCGTAATATTTTTAGCAGATCCTTTATATTTCTTCGAACAATCCGAAGTAATGTTAATGTTTGTGAGAAGTTCTTCAGCTAACAATATCCACCATATTCCACTATTATTTTAAAAATTAAAAAAAAATCTGATAACGATTTTATTATTCGTTGTCCTTCATTTTTCTCAACTTTTATAAGCCTCTCTGCAATTTTTTGAGGCTTATAGGTCTCCTAAAGACTTGATGCACTGTTTTGATTCCCAAGCAGTCTGATGATCACAATATTTGTAATATAAACTTGCATATCGCATGAGAATAGTAATACTACTGAATACGTGGAAGGACAACAACATCCAATTCGTATTTCGAATACTATTTAAACAATTATTGTTTTCGGGTCATTATTGACCCAGTTTTTTTCGTACAAGGGTTAACATGTTTTCATTATGGTGCTTGTGGTAAATATCTCAATTTTTGTATACTTTTCCAAAAATTATGTAAATGTTGGGTTATCTATTTTGCCAGGGGTAGAAGTTTGAGTAGAACTTGAGTAGAAGACCACCGTTAAAAATTTTTAAACAGCTTTTTTTTAAGGTATAAAATAAAGTTTAATTTGAGTATTTTTTCAAATACAAACTATGGTTGATTATAATGTTATTAAAGAAAGCATTTGTATTGCACGCATGGTGTATGAAGATTAAAATTAAAAATATTAATTATAGTAGGAGAGGTCTATAAAAATAACGCTCACGCTATAGTAACATGAGTTTACTATAATATACTATATTTAGTTATCAGTGCGGATATCTCTCTATTGTTTAATAGAAGGATTATATGTTTATGACTAATTGTAACCGTGTCTTACAATTTTTGTAACAAAACGATACGATATCCTGCTCTACATCACTCTATTTATTCTCAGTGGCGTCTTAAATGTGGTTATTTGTACTATGAACTAGTGGTGTAACGGATATTCGCATCCGCATCCGCAACTGCGGATAATCCGCATTGTTTTGAAGATCCGCATCTGCATCCGCATCCGCATATATTTTAACGGAGCTCCGGTAAAATAGTGACAGTTTTTTGTTTCGATTTTTTAGATAAAAAAAATTTTTAGATATTGTAACATGCACGAACACGTGAGGTAATCGCGATGTGGCGACGGACGATACGACTCCTATATTGTCGCGCCGCAACGCCTCAAATCGGGGGCGCCAATGCATAGCGCTCTAAAAGATCTTAATTCCTAAAGACGATCAGTTGTTGAACGGATGGCAACTTGTATGTATGCTTTTGCGCATTTATCGTCATTCGTTTTATTGTTTGCTATCCATCGAAATTAAATTAATTAAAATGAAACCAAAAACAAGCTTTATTTGGGAATATTTCTCGGAAATTAACAGTTTGATTGCTCGTTGTAAGATTTGTGAAAAGGAATATTCACGAAAAGGACGTACCACATCTTCTTTAAAAAATCATTTGAAATCTAAGCATACAAAAATATTTGAAGAGTTAGAAAAACGTATAGCTGAAAATGCAGAACAGAACCAGCCAAGTTGTAGTACATCTACAGATACAGGTCCAAATACAACAAAACAACTTACTTTACAAGAATGTTTAACGAAGAATGTATGTTGGGATTTCTCATATACAAAATCCAAAGATACGGATCGATTAATAGGCGAAATGATTGCTTTGGAAGACTCAGTTTTTTACGTCGCTTGTATGTGACGATTTATATAACGGTGTGGCAAATAAAATTAAAGCACTATTAAAAGATCTTAAGAAAATATCCTTTACAACTGATGTTTGGTCAGATACAAGTTGTGGGACTTCATTAGTTAGTTTGACTGCTCATGGTATAAACGAAGGTTTTGAAAGAGTAAGAATTATTTTGAAATGTGAAATAATGGAAGGCCGTCACACTGGTCAAGCTATTTCGACAAAACTTGAAACCATTCTTGAAGAATGGGGTATAAAACAGGACAATGTTCACTGTGTGGTACGCGATCGTGGTAGCAACATGATTAAAGCAATGCAGATATCAGGATTTACTGATTTTGATTGTGTGATTCATCAAATACAGTGTTGCATTAAAAATGTTATATTATCGGAAGAATGGGTTCAAGAAATAATTGAAAAAGTGAAAAAAATGTCAACACATTTTAATCATTCCCTAGTAGCACAAGATGAATTAAAAGCTATACAGGTAATAAGATTGAAGCAACCTCCAATGTCAACAATACAAGATTGTCCCACTAGGTAAGCCAACGATTGTCTATAAATTAAAAAGTATAACTAATTTTCATTTCAGGTGGAACAGCACATTTTACATGTTGGAACGCTTTGTTAAAATAAAAGATTCTTTACTTCTATACTTAACTACAAAACAACTTGTGTCATTTTCTACGGATGATTTGTCAACAATTGAACTGTTGTTAAAATTGTTGGCACCTTTTGAAGACCTTACTAAAGAATTAAGTAACTCGAAGAACAGCATTTCTATGGTTATACCACTTCTGCACGTTACTTTGACAATATTAAAAGCTGAGAAAGATAGCTCAAATACGCCAGAAAATATCAAAGCACTTTTTGTTAAAGTTATACGAGTAATAAGTGAAAGATTTGGCGATTTAAACAGAAATTTACTATGTTCGATTTCCACGTACTTAGATCCCAGATATAAAACCAAATTTTTTAATAGTTTTGAAATAGAAGAAGTCGAAGCCACAATAGCTAATTTGTGCCAAATTCAAACGATTCATCAAGATAAAGATTGTAGTCCGATACATAAGAAAAGAAAAATTGATAAACAAATTATTACTAATTCTAGCTGTTGTTCTTCCAAACTACTGCAGTCAGTACAATCCGTTCTAAGTTCAAGTGAAAGCGAGGCAGAAGATGACCAATTAATAACACTGAAAATTGTGCTCCAAAATTATATTAAAGAAAGAAGACTACCTTTAGAAGAAGATCCATTAATGTGGTGGCGACAAAATGGGTACAAATATACCGTTTTATTGCCGGTTGTTCGACAATATTTATCAACACCACCAAGCAGCTTTACCAGTGAACAGCTATTCAGTAGAGCATCGTTAATATACACAGATAAAAGAAAAAGTCTGAAAGGAGAGAAGGCATCAAAATTGCTGTTTTTAAAATATAATTTGCCTATAATAAATTATGAATATTAATTACTTTATTTGTGCATTAGATATTTTCAAGAAAATTTTAGCACGTAACTTTTTTCAACAACTCCGCATCCGTTAAATCCGCATCCAAAAATCTGCTTACGCATCCGCATCCGCAAAATTAGAATTAAAAAATCCGGTTCCGCATCCGCATCCGTTAAACCCACATCCGTAACACCACTACTATGAACCATTATGTCGTCAACTAATACGTCATTTACAAAAGAAAATTTGGAAATGGTAGTTTCAATATGTGTTGACGGCAATATTTTTATCTGATTTGTAATTAATAATATCATATTTATTCGAATTAAAGCTACAATTTTTTTTCTGGACACTGACGTTTAATAAATTAACTTTTTTAACACGCCACTGAGAACAAGTGGAAGATAATATATAGTTTATGAGATGTTAATAGCTCGTAATGAAAAAGCTAAAATCAAGGTTGCAAAGGAATGTTGTGTACCGTCATGTAACACGCCGATGAAAACAATTCTCCATAAATTTGCAGACCCCAAGAAAAACGTGGAACTGTTTAAAACCTAGTTAGGTGCAGTGAACTAAGGTTATTTCATTTAAATGCCTAATTCATTCACTAAGTAAATTATGAATGATCTATAATAATTTTGCCCACCTTGTTAAGTCACTGCACTCATCATTATAAAATTATGAGCTTTTAATTTTGTATAGATGATTTGAAAAAAATAGCAATTGTTATAAAAATAATAAAAGTCACTTACCTCACGTAAAAGTCCAAATAAAACATCAGTACTCAAAGACCGTTCATGGGCTTCATCCATAATAATGGCACTGTAATGATCTAAGTCGGGCTCCCGAAGACTTTCTCGTAATAAAATACCATCTGTCATATATTTTATTACTGTGTTTTCTGATGTGCAATCTTCAAAACGAATCGCGTACCCCACTTCATCACCTATAACACACAATTTTTTCAAAATGATTTTACTAATCTTTAAAATTATTTTATTTATTATTCAAGTATTAATTACTGAAATAATTTTTTTACCTAATTGAGTTCCCATTTCGTCACTAACACGTTTTGCAACGGACATCGCAGCGACACGTCGCGGTTGAGTACAGCCGATCATCGCGTATTTACTATAACCGTCTTCGTGTAAATATTGAGTTAACTGCGTTGTTTTACCACTACCGGTCTCACCAACAATAATAACCACTGAATTTTCTCTGATGACATTTAACAGTTCTTGTCTAACCGCAAACACAGGTAAATATCGACGTTGTTCAGATATAGTCTTTTTCCTGGAAAACTCACTAACAGCTTCCGTTTTAGTCATGTGCTCTGCAAACTTTTGATCGGTTTTATAATCAGCAGTATCGTCGTCTTTATTAAACTTTGCGTCCTCCTCGTCTTCTTTCTTTTTAATCCCCATTATGTTACCTTAATTTCAAAGAAGAAATTAATTTATAAATTTCTATATATGAATATATAAATTTCTAATAATAATAAAGTTTATTGTGCAAGATGTTAAGAAATTGGTGAATAAAGTGTATGTAGCTGCATTATTCTGTCATTAGCAAAAGCGTTGGATACGTGCTGTAGCAGCAATATGGATAAACGCCGGATATCTTGACGATTTGAATATAAATGTCGTCTTATGAAAGAATTGATATCCCAACCGAGACATCTAATGAACGATTTCGCTTCAAATTGCCGAGGTCGCTTGCGGGCGAGACTCTAGAGACGATATGTCAACACGAAATAGACAATTTAAAGGTTTTAGCGCCTCGCCTACAAGCAACCTCGGCAATTTTAATATAAAAATCATCCTATGACAGATTTGGTATCTCAACTGAGATTTGTAATGAACGGTTTCGGCTCAAATCGCCGAGGTCGCTTGCGGGCGAGACGCTAGGGACGATATGTCAACACGAAATCAACAATTCAAAGGTTGTAGCTCGACGCCCACAGGCAACCTCGACAATTTTAGTATAAATGTCATTCTACTGCAGATTTGGTATCTCAACCGAGACATGTAATGAACGATTTCGCGTCAAATCGCCGAGGTCGCTCGCGGGCGAGGCTCTAGAGACGATGTCAACACGAAATCGACAATTCGAAGGTTGTAGCGCGTCGCCCACAAGCAACCTCGGCGATTTGAGTATAAATGTTATCCTATGACAAATTTGGTATCTCAACCGAGACATATAATGAACGATTTCGGTTCAAATCGCTGAGGTCGCTTGCGGGCGAGGCGCTAGAGACGATATGTGAACACGAAATCGACAATTCAAAGGTTGTAGCTCCTCACCCATAAGCAACCTCGGCGATTTGAGTATAAATGTCATCCTATGACAAATTTGGTATCTCAACCGAGACATGTAATGAACGATTTCGCCTCAAATCGCCGCGATCGCTCGCGGACGATGCTCTGGAGACGATATGTCAACACGAAATCAACAATTCAAAGGTTGTAGCTCGTCGCCCACAAGCAACCTCGACGATTTTAGTATGTCATTCTACCGCAGATTTGGTATCCCAACCGAGACATATAATGAACGATTTCGGTTCAAATCGCTGAGGTCGTTTGCGGGCGAGGCGCTAGAGACGATATGTGAACACGAAATCGACAATTCAAAGGTTGTAGCTCCTCGCCCATAAGCAACCTCGGCGATTTGAGTATAAATGTCATCCTATGACAAATTTGGTATCTCAACCGAGACATGTAATGAACGATTTCGCCTCAAATCGCCGCGATCGCTCGCGGACGATGCTCTGGAGACGATATGTCAACACGAAATCAACAATTCAAAGGTTGTAGCTCGTCGCCCACAAGCAACCTCGACGATTTTAGTATGTCATTCTACCGCAGATTTGGTATCTCAACCGAGACATATAATGAACGATTTCGGCTCAAATCGCTGAGGTCGTTTGCGGGCAAGGCGCTAAAGACGATATGTGAACACGAAATCGACAATTCAAAGGTTGTAGCTCCTCGCCCATAAGCAACCTCGGCGATTTGAGTATAAATGTCATCCTATGACAAATTTGGTATCTCAACCGAGACATGTAATGAACGATTTCGCCTCAAATCGCCAAGGTCGCTCGCGGGCGAGGCTCTGGAGATGATATGTCAACACGAAATCGACAATTCAAAGATTGTAGCGCCTCGCCCACAAGCAACCTCGGTGATTTGAGTATAAATGTCATCCTACGGCAGATTTGGTATCTCAACCAAGACGTGTAATGAGCGATTTCGTCTGAAATCGCCGATGTCGCTTTCGGACGAGGCACTAGAGACGATATGTCAATACGAAATCGACAATTAAAAGATTGTAGCGCCTCGCCCACAAGCAACCTTGGCGATTTAAGTGTAAATGTCATCCTATGACAAATTTGGTATCTCAACCGAGACATGTAATGAACGATTTCGCCTCAAATCGCCGAGGTCGCTCGCGGGCGAGGCTCTGGAGACGATATGTCAACACGAAATCGACAATTCAAAGGTTGTAGCGCCTCGCCCACAAGCAACCTCGGTGATTTGAGTATAAATGTCATCCTACGGCAGATTTGGTATCTCAACCAAGACGTCTAATGAGCGATTTCGTCTCAAATCGCCGATGTCGCTTTCGAACGAGGCGCTAGAGACGATATGTCAACACGAAATCGACAATTAAAAGATTTTAGCGCCTCGCCCACAAGCAACCTTGGCGATTTAAGTATAAATGTTATCCTATGACAAATTTGATATCTCAACTGAGACATGTAATGAACGATTTCGCCTCAAATCGCCGAGGTCGCTTGCGGGCGAGGCTCTGGAGACGATATGTCAACACGAAATCGACAATTCAAAGGTTGTAGCGCCTCGCCCACAAGCAACCTCGGCGATTTGAGTATAAATGTCATCCTATGACAAATTTAGTATCTCAACCGAGACATGCAATGAACGATTTCGCCTCAAATCGCCGAGGTCACTTGCAGGCAAGGCTCTAGAGACAATATGTGAACACGAAATCGACAATTCAAAGGTTGTAGCTCCTCGCCCATAAGCAACCTCGGCGATTTGAGTATAAATGTCATCCTATGACAAATTTGGTATCTCAACCGAGATATGTAATGAACGATTTCGCCTCAAATCGCCGAGGTCGCTCGCGGGCGAGGCTCTGGAGACGATATGTCAACACGAAATCGACAATTCAAAGGTTGTAGCGCCTCGCCCACAAGCAACCTCGGCGATTTAAGTATAAATGTCATCTTATGACAAATTTAGTATCTCAACCGAGACATGTAATGAACGATTTCGCCTCAAATCTCCGAGGTCGCTCGCGGGCGAGGCTCTGGAGACGATATGTCAACACGAAATCGACAATTCAAAGGTTGTAGCGCCTCGCCCACAAGCAACCTCGGTGATTTGAGTATAAATGTCATCCTACGGCAGATTTGGTATCTCAACCAAGACGTCTAATGAGCGATTTCGTCTCAAATCGCCGATGTCGCTTTCGAACGAGGCGCTAGAGACGATATGTCAACACGAAATCGACAATTAAAAGATTTTAGCGCCTCGCCCACAAGCAACCTTGGCGATTTAAGTATAAATGTTATCCTATGACAAATTTGATATCTCAACTGAGACATGTAATGAACGATTTCGCCTCAAATCGCCGAGGTCGCTTGCGGGCGAGGCTCTGGAGACGATATGTCAACACGAAATCGACAATTCAAAGGTTGTAGCGCCTCGCCCACAAGCAACCTCGGCGATTTGAGTATAAATGTCATCCTATGACAAATTTAGTATCTCAACCGAGACATGCAATGAACGATTTCGCCTCAAATCGCCGAGGTCACTTGCAGGCAAGGCTCTAGAGACAATATGTGAACACGAAATCGACAATTCAAAGGTTGTAGCTCCTCGCCCATAAGCAACCTCGGCGATTTGAGTATAAATGTCATCCTATGACAAATTTGGTATCTCAACCGAGATATGTAATGAACGATTTCGCCTCAAATCGCCGAGGTCGCTCGCGGGCGAGGCTCTGGAGACGATATGTCAACACGAAATCGACAATTCAAAGGTTGTAGCGCCTCGCCCACAAGCAACCTCGGCGATTTAAGTATAAATGTCATCTTATGACAAATTTAGTATCTCAACCGAGACATGTAATGAACGATTTCGCCTCAAATCTCCGAGGTCGCTCGCGGGCGAGGCTCTGGAGACGATATGTCAACACGAAATCGACAATTCAAAGGTTGTAGCGCCTCGCCCACAAGCAACCTCGGTGATTTGAGTATAAATGTCATCCTACGGCAGATTTGGTATCTCAACCAAGACGTCTAATGAGCGATTTCGTCTCAAATCGCCGATGTCGCTTTCGAACGAGGCGCTAGAGACGATATGTCAACACGAAATCGACAATTAAAAGATTTTAGCGCCTCGCCCACAAGCAACCTTGGCGATTTAAGTATAAATGTTATCCTATGACAAATTTGATATCTCAACTGAGACATGTAATGAACGATTTCGCCTCAAATCGCCGAGGTCGCTTGCGGGCGAGGCTCTGGAGACGATATGTCAACACGAAATCGACAATTCAAAGGTTGTAGCGCCTCGCCCACAAGCAACCTCGGCGATTTGAGTATAAATGTCATCCTATGACAAATTTAGTATCTCAACCGAGACATGCAATGAACGATTTCGCCTCAAATCGCCGAGGTCACTTGCAGGCAAGGCTCTAGAGACAATATGTGAACACGAAATCGACAATTCAAAGGTTGTAGCTCCTCGCCCATAAGCAACCTCGGCGATTTGAGTATAAATGTCATCCTATGACAAATTTGGTATCTCAACCGAGATATGTAATGAACGATTTCGCCTCAAATCGCCGAGGTCGCTCGCGGGCGAGGCTCTGGAGACGATATGTCAACACGAAATCGACAATTCAAAGGTTGTAGCGCCTCGCCCACAAGCAACCTCGGCGATTTAAGTATAAATGTCATCTTATGACAAATTTAGTATCTCAACCGAGACATGTAATGAACGATTTCGCCTCAAATCTCCGAGGTCGCTCGCGGGCGAGGCTCTGGAGACGATATGTCAACACGAAATCGACAATTCAAAGGTTGTAGCGCCTCGCCCACAAGCAACCTCGGTGATTTGAGTATAAATGTCATCCTACGGCAGATTTGGTATCTCAACCAAGACGTCTAATGAGCGATTTCGTCTCAAATCGCCGATGTCGCTTTCGAACGAGGCGCTAGAGACGATATGTCAACACGAAATCGACAATTAAAAGATTTTAGCGCCTCGCCCACAAGCAACCTTGGCGATTTAAGTATAAATGTTATCCTATGACAAATTTGATATCTCAACTGAGACATGTAATGAACGATTTCGCCTCAAATCGCCAAGGTCGCTCGCGGGCGAGGCTCTGGAGATGATATGTCAACACGAAATCGACAATTCAAAGATTGTAGCGCCTCGCCCACAAGCAACCTCGGTGATTTGAGTATAAATGTCATCCTACGGCAGATTTGGTATCTCAACCAAGACGTGTAATGAGCGATTTCGTCTGAAATCGCCGATGTCGCTTTCGGACGAGGCACTAGAGACGATATGTCAATACGAAATCGACAATTAAAAGATTGTAGCGCCTCGCCCACAAGCAACCTTGGCGATTTAAGTGTAAATGTCATCCTATGACAAATTTGGTATCTCAACCGAGACATGTAATGAACGATTTCGCCTCAAATCGCCGAGGTCGCTCGCGGGCGAGGCTCTGGAGACGATATGTCAACACGAAATCGACAATTCAAAGGTTGTAGCGCCTCGCCCACAAGCAACCTCGGTGATTTGAGTATAAATGTCATCCTACGGCAGATTTGGTATCTCAACCAAGACGTCTAATGAGCGATTTCGTCTCAAATCGCCGATGTCGCTTTCGAACGAGGCGCTAGAGACGATATGTCAACACGAAATCGACAATTAAAAGATTTTAGCGCCTCGCCCACAAGCAACCTTGGCGATTTAAGTATAAATGTTATCCTATGACAAATTTGATATCTCAACTGAGACATGTAATGAACGATTTCGCCTCAAATCGCCGAGGTCGCTTGCGGGCGAGGCTCTGGAGACGATATGTCAACACGAAATCGACAATTCAAAGGTTGTAGCGCCTCGCCCACAAGCAACCTCGGCGATTTGAGTATAAATGTCATCCTATGACAAATTTAGTATCTCAACCGAGACATGCAATGAACGATTTCGCCTCAAATCGCCGAGGTCACTTGCAGGCAAGGCTCTAGAGACAATATGTGAACACGAAATCGACAATTCAAAGGTTGTAGCTCCTCGCCCATAAGCAACCTCGGCGATTTGAGTATAAATGTCATCCTATGACAAATTTGGTATCTCAACCGAGATATGTAATGAACGATTTCGCCTCAAATCGCCGAGGTCGCTCGCGGGCGAGGCTCTGGAGACGATATGTCAACACGAAATCGACAATTCAAAGGTTGTAGCGCCTCGCCCACAAGCAACCTCGGCGATTTAAGTATAAATGTCATCTTATGACAAATTTAGTATCTCAACCGAGACATGTAATGAACGATTTCGCCTCAAATCTCCGAGGTCGCTCGCGGGCGAGGCTCTGGAGACGATATGTCAACACGAAATCGACAATTCAAAGGTTGTAGCGCCTCGCCCACAAGCAACCTCGGTGATTTGAGTATAAATGTCATCCTACGGCAGATTTGGTATCTCAACCAAGACGTCTAATGAGCGATTTCGTCTCAAATCGCCGATGTCGCTTTCGAACGAGGCGCTAGAGACGATATGTCAACACGAAATCGACAATTAAAAGATTTTAGCGCCTCGCCCACAAGCAACCTTGGCGATTTAAGTATAAATGTTATCCTATGACAAATTTGATATCTCAACTGAGACATGTAATGAACGATTTCGCCTCAAATCGCCGAGGTCGCTTGCGGGCGAGGCTCTGGAGACGATATGTCAACACGAAATCGACAATTCAAAGGTTGTAGCGCCTCGCCCACAAGCAACCTCGGCGATTTGAGTATAAATGTCATCCTATGACAAATTTAGTATCTCAACCGAGACATGCAATGAACGATTTCGCCTCAAATCGCCGAGGTCACTTGCAGGCAAGGCTCTAGAGACAATATGTGAACACGAAATCGACAATTCAAAGGTTGTAGCTCCTCGCCCATAAGCAACCTCGGCGATTTGAGTATAAATGTCATCCTATGACAAATTTGGTATCTCAACCGAGATATGTAATGAACGATTTCGCCTCAAATCGCCGAGGTCGCTCGCGGGCGAGGCTCTGGAGACGATATGTCAACACGAAATCGACAATTCAAAGGTTGTAGCGCCTCGCCCACAAGCAACCTCGGCGATTTAAGTATAAATGTCATCTTATGACAAATTTAGTATCTCAACCGAGACATGTAATGAACGATTTCGCCTCAAATCTCCGAGGTCGCTCGCGGGCGAGGCTCTGGAGACGATATGTCAACACGAAATCGACAATTCAAAGGTTGTAGCGCCTCGCCCACAAGCAACCTCGGTGATTTGAGTATAAATGTCATCCTACGGCAGATTTGGTATCTCAACCAAGACGTCTAATGAGCGATTTCGTCTCAAATCGCCGATGTCGCTTTCGAACGAGGCGCTAGAGACGATATGTCAACACGAAATCGACAATTAAAAGATTTTAGCGCCTCGCCCACAAGCAACCTTGGCGATTTAAGTATAAATGTTATCCTATGACAAATTTGATATCTCAACTGAGACATGTAATGAACGATTTCGCCTCAAATCGCCGAGGTCGCTTGCGGGCGAGGCTCTGGAGACGATATGTCAACACGAAATCGACAATTCAAAGGTTGTAGCGCCTCGCCCACAAGCAACCTCGGCGATTTGAGTATAAATGTCATCCTATGACAAATTTAGTATCTCAACCGAGACATGCAATGAACGATTTCGCCTCAAATCGCCGAGGTCACTTGCAGGCAAGGCTCTAGAGACAATATGTGAACACGAAATCGACAATTCAAAGGTTGTAGCTCCTCGCCCATAAGCAACCTCGGCGATTTGAGTATAAATGTCATCCTATGACAAATTTGGTATCTCAACCGAGATATGTAATGAACGATTTCGCCTCAAATCGCCGAGGTCGCTCGCGGGCGAGGCTCTGGAGACGATATGTCAACACGAAATCGACAATTCAAAGGTTGTAGCGCCTCGCCCACAAGCAACCTCGGCGATTTAAGTATAAATGTCATCTTATGACAAATTTAGTATCTCAACCGAGACATGTAATGAACGATTTCGCCTCAAATCTCCGAGGTCGCTCGCGGGCGAGGCTCTGGAGACGATATGTCAACACGAAATCGACAATTCAAAGGTTGTAGCGCCTCGCCCACAAGCAACCTCGGTGATTTGAGTATAAATGTCATCCTACGGCAGATTTGGTATCTCAACCAAGACGTCTAATGAGCGATTTCGTCTCAAATCGCCGATGTCGCTTTCGAACGAGGCGCTAGAGACGATATGTCAACACGAAATCGACAATTAAAAGATTTTAGCGCCTCGCCCACAAGCAACCTTGGCGATTTAAGTATAAATGTTATCCTATGACAAATTTGATATCTCAACTGAGACATGTAATGAACGATTTCGCCTCAAATCGCCGAGGTCGCTTGCGGGCGAGGCTCTGGAGACGATATGTCAACACGAAATCGACAATTCAAAGGTTGTAGCGCCTCGCCCACAAGCAACCTCGGCGATTTGAGTATAAATGTCATCCTATGACAAATTTAGTATCTCAACCGAGACATGCAATGAACGATTTCGCCTCAAATCGCCGAGGTCACTTGCAGGCAAGGCTCTAGAGACAATATGTGAACACGAAATCGACAATTCAAAGGTTGTAGCTCCTCGCCCATAAGCAACCTCGGCGATTTGAGTATAAATGTCATCCTATGACAAATTTGGTATCTCAACCGAGATATGTAATGAACGATTTCGCCTCAAATCGCCGAGGTCGCTCGCGGGCGAGGCTCTGGAGACGATATGTCAACACGAAATCGACAATTCAAAGGTTGTAGCGCCTCGCCCACAAGCAACCTCGGCGATTTAAGTATAAATGTCATCTTATGACAAATTTAGTATCTCAACCGAGACATGTAATGAACGATTTCGCCTCAAATCTCCGAGGTCGCTCGCGGGCGAGGCTCTGGAGACGATATGTCAACACGAAATCGACAATTCAAAGGTTGTAGCGCCTCGCCCACAAGCAACCTTGGCGATTTAAGTATAAATGTCATCCTATGACAAATTTGGTATCTCAACCGAGACATGTAATGAACGATTTCGCCTCAAATCGCCGAGGTCGCTCGCGGGCGAGGCTCTAGAGACAATATGTGAACACGAAATCGACAATTCAAAGGTTGTAGCGCCTCGCCCATAAGCAACCTCGGCGATTTGAGTATAAATGTCATCCTATGACAAATTTAGTATCTCAACCGAGACATGCAATGAACGATTTCGCCTCAAATCGCCGAGGTCACTTGCAGGCAAGGCTCTAGAGACAATATGTGAACACGAAATCGACAATTCAAAGGTTGTAGCGCGTCGCCCACAAGCAACCTCGGCGATTTGAGTATAAATGTCATCCTATGACAAATTTAGTATCTCAACCGAGACATGCAATGAACGATTTCGCCTCAAATCGCCGAGGTCACTTGCAAGCAAGGCTCTAGAGACAATATGTGAACACGAAATCGACAATTCAAAGGTTGTAGCGCGTCGCCCACAAGCAACCTCGGCGATTTGAGTATAAATGTCATCCTGTGACAAATTTGGTATCTTAACCGAGACATGTAATGAACGATTTCGCCTCAAATCGCCGAGGTCGCTCGCGGGCGAGGCACTAGAGACGATATGTAAACACAAAATCAACAATTCAAAGGTTGTAACGCCTCGCCCACAAGCAACCTCGGCGATTTTAGTATACAGTAAATTTAAAAAGGGAGAATTTATTAGACAAAATTTGAACGTAATTGTAAAGAATAATTGTTTAAAATTAAGTACAAATCTTTATTTATTAAACAAATTGGCTTCTAACAATATACAAACTAGAAAACAACAATTTTATTCAACTTTATGATCACAAGTTATTTGATACAGTTGAATTTAGAGATTGAACTTAGAATCTATATAATTTAATATTTGGTGTGATTGCCTTTGGCATTCATCACCGCCTTTAGCCGATTTGGTATTGTAGCGCTTTTTTTAAGTCTTCTTTGTTGGATATTTTACACTTTATATATTTTCTTCGTATATTTTGATACAAAATTGCCCATAGATTTTGAATGGGGTTCATATCCAGCGATTGTGCTGATGGTACCATTAAGTGAGGGCAGTTCCAAATAAGCCACGATTGTACAATTCCTAATTTGTGTTTAGGATCATTATCCTGATAAAAGCGAAAATTGCGTCGTCTGTCTAGATGATCAGCACTTTGAACCAAATTTTGCTGTAGAATTTGAAAGTACATGTTTTTATCCATAATTCCGTCAATAAAAACTAAGTTTCCTACGTCGGCAGCGGACATGTAGGCCCAAACCAAGATGCTTCCATCACCATGTTTAACTGTAGCTTTTAAATTTTCCTTTTTTAATTCCGTATTTGGTTTGCGCCATACATAGGATAAACTTTCTGAGCCAAAAATGTAAAATTTTGACTCGTTAGCAAAAATTACATCATTCCAAAACTCTAGTCTCTTTGAAATATGTTCTTTTGCAAAGTTAAGTCGACTTAACTGATTTTTTTTATTTATAAAGGGCTTCTTATGTGCTACTCGCCCGTGAAAGTTATGTTGGCGAAGTACTCATCGAACAGTTTCAGCACTGCAAGATTTTCCTAACTCTTCTTGGATCTCAACAGCCAATTTTGGAGCGGATAACTTTGGATTAGCTTTGATTTTCCGAATAATCAATCGCTCGTCAGTTGCGTTAAAAATCTAATTTGGCGCAGTTCTCTCCTTATTTACAATACGATTCTCGTGCACAAATCTTTCTATAATGTGCTGTACTGTGGATGCACATAAAAATAGCATTTTCGCAATTTTTCTAATAGACTTCCCATTTTTGAAATGGTTTAAAAACAGTTCTCTTTGTTCAACAGTTGTTCGCTGACCCATTTTTTAAATTCTAACAATTATAAAAACTAAACAGTACTGTACATTTGATCACATTACTTACTTATTGTTACTATACATCCTATACATAGCAGCAAACGTCATAACGTCATCACACCTCTCACTTAGGTCCACTATGTATCAAATAATTAAATGTTAAATAAACTGTATCAAATAAGCTGTGCCATAAAATGGACCAATATTTTAGTTTTTGAATTTGTTTATTATTAAAAACAATTAATTTTGAGTAATAAATAAACTTTTTAATTTAATTTACTAATATCATTTTAACAATTACGTTCAAATTTTTCCTAAAAAGTTGTCTGTTCAAAATTCACACCGCTTTAGATTTTGAACTATCTGTAAATGAACCACTGTAAATGTCATCATATGACAGATTGAGTATCTCAACCGAGATATGTAATGAACGATTTCGTCTCAAATCGCCGAGGTCTCTTGCGGATGAGGCGCTAGAAACGATATATCAATATGAAAACGACAATTCAAAGGTTCGTTTCTAAAAGCATACCCAATTTTTAATAACTCAGCATATTCTTTGTAAAAAAAGTGTCCATATAATGTCTTATATAATTATAATAGAGCATCTATAATAATAACCAAGATAATTGCAGTTTGTGGTTTTATGATGTATTCAATTTTTTCGTCTACAGAGAAAACAAAAAATGGTGACGCTTTCTAACTCTCTAACTTTCTTTCTAACTCTTATAGTTTCTGAAATAATCTATTTAATCATCGAATTTGAATCACCCTGTATATTATCCACCAATTTCTAAATATTCTATTTATGTATATAAACAAAACGCATTAAATTATAATTTTATTATTATTTTATTACCGATTGTTGTTCCTCCTAATTCCCAATGCTTTTTCTGAGCTTTACGCCGTTCCTTTTGTTCACGATAAACTCGAACTAAATGAGACCCTTTCCTAGCGACCATCGCCATATCAGAGGTTGCATCCCTAAGCATTAAAAAAAATAAATAAATTAATTTAATAAAAATTGATTTTTTTTACCGAACAGGTACAACAGGTTCGGGTTGCTTAGTGAATACGATTCTTCCATCAAGAAAAGGTGGAACAATGTTATGGACTAATAAGTGAACTCTATCGACTGATTCTTCATCAAAATCTTCACTAAAATCCACTGAATGGACTACACCGGATGTAATCATTCGATTTCGTTCCCACAATTCGTTATCTTTATTAATTTGTCTTTGTTGAGCCGAAAGTCGTTTCTTTCTTCTTTGTTCTAATTGCTCCTCTTTTTTCTTGGTATATTCGTCGCTTACACTTGAAAATGGGTTGTTTTCGTCATCGTAACCTAAAATTATGTACAATTAATTTAAATTACAAAGAAGCACTTGTTATTTATGCGGAAAAAATTTGCTGTTAGACGGGTTTTTAAGAACAAATGGTAAGACAAGAAGAATCGTACTCTTTTAAAGTAGGAACTTTGAATGTATTGGCTTACAATTACCTATCTTAATTTATAAATTTAGGTAGCAATATGACGATTTAAAAAATGACTGTAGCTGAAGTAATAGAAGCGCTGATCAAACACTGACCGATTGTTGCGAAGCATTCTATAATCAGACGAATCGATAGTCCGATCTGAGCATGTTCTCGATTTCGCCACGGACATCAGTAAACAAACCGTCTTGCGTTGGCTTCAAACTGGTACACAGGGGAATATAACTGATACGGTTTCTGTATATACCATTTATTTGGTTGTTGCAATACAGAAGACTAAATAATTTTATAAAATACGCATTACATTCAAAAAATTCAATTAAAAAATATTGAATGATTATAAAAGAAATAAAAGAAGCTTTTGAAAAGGGATTTAATTAATTTAAAAGTTTAGAAAATACATTTCCCTTTTTTCATATCTGTGCAAAAAGCAATTCGAAAAAGTAGAATTAACCGAATTTATACAGTTCCGTTAAAATCGAAAAATGACCAATTTCTGCAACTCGAAAACAAAACTAAAATTCAGATTCGCGTTTAGCACCCTTAGAAGAACCCCTACACAAAGATTTGCGAGGGGGTGTTTCCATTTAAGGGAGAAAAAAGATTGGAAATTTTACCTAACACACGTATAGACAGGAATAAATGAAAAGAAATGATAGCAGCGCTGCTATCATTTATTTATTTATTTATTTATTTACTTCAAGGGATGCAAACAGGGTGAACCCCCAGCGAAGCATCCACAGTACAATAACAAAATTATAATAAAGAACAGAACATAAAATGAAAATAGAATACACAATAATCATACAATAGCTCTAACAAAAAAATAATAATAATAGAAAGAATCAAGAATTACATTTTTATAACATTATTCAATTAAATCCCATAATTATATATTTAATACTATATTTCTTTTCATTTATTCCTGTCTATACGTGTGTTAGGTAAAATTTCTTTCCTTCTGTTTCCATTTATATGTGCCACACGTAAATAAATTAATTCCAATTATTGTTTAGAAAAAAGATTCCCAAAGTTATGAATATTACGTGCGCCATATACTGTTCCGTTAAAATCGAAAAATGACCAATTTCTGCAACTCGAAACCAAAACTAAAATTCAGATTCGCGTTTAAGAATCTTAGAAGAATCCCTACACAATCATTTGCGAGGGGGTATTTTCATTTAAAGGAGAAAAAAATTCCCAAAGTTATGAATATTACGCGCGCCATATACAGTTCCATTAAAATAGAAAAAGACCAATTTCTGCAACTGGAAACCAAAACTAAAATTCAGATTCGCGTTTAACAGTCTTAGAAAAATTCCTACACAAAGATTTGCGAGAGGGTGTTTTCATTTAAGGGAGAAAAAAATTCCCAAAGTTATGAATATTACGTGCACCATATACTGTTCCGTTAAAATCGAAAAATGACTAATTTCTGCAACTCGAAACCAAAACTAAAATTTAGATTCGCGTTTAGCACTCTTAGAAGAACCCCTACACAAAGATTTGCGAGGAGGTGTTTTCATTTAAGGGAGAAAAAAATTCCCAAAGTTATGAATATTACGTGCGCCATATACAGTTCCGTTAAAATCAAAAAATGACCAATTTCTGTAACTCGAAACCAAAAAAAATTCAGATTCGCGTTTAGCACTATTAGAAGAACCCCTACACAAGGATTTGCGAGGGGGTGTTTTCATTTAAAAGAGAAAAAAATACCCAAAGTTATAAATATTACGTGCGTCATATACTGTTCCGTTAAAATCGAAAAATGACCAATTTCTGCAATTCGAAACTAAAATTGAAATTCATATTTGAGTTTAGCACTCTTAGAAGAACCCCTACACAAAAATTTGCGAGGGGGTGTTTTCATTTAAGGGAGAAAAAATTCCCAAAGTTATGAATATCACGTACGCCATATACTGTTCCGCTAAAATCGAAAAATGACCAATTTCTGCAACTCGAAACCAAAACTAAAATTCAGATTCACGTTTAAAACTCTTAGAAGAACCCCTACACATAGATTTACGAAGGGGTGTTTTTATTTAAGGGAGAAAAAAATTCCCAAAGCTATGAATATTACGCGCGCCATATACAGTTCCGTTAAAATCGAAAAATGACCAATTTCTGTAACTCGAAACCAAAAAAAATTCAGATTCGCGTTTAGCACTCTTAGAAGAACCCCTACACAAAGATTTGCGATGGGAAGTTTTCATCTAAAGGAGAAAAAAAATTCCCAAAGTTATGAATACTTCGTGCGCCATATACAGTTCCGTTAAAATCGAAAAATGACCAATTTCTGCAACTCGAAACCAAAACTAAAATTCAGATTCGCGTTTAAAACTCTTAGAAGAACCCCTACACATAGATTTACGAAGGGGTGTTTTTATTTAAGGGAGAAAAAAATTCCCAAAGCTATGAATATTACGTGCGCCATATACAGTTCCGTTAAAATCGAAAAATGACCAATTTCTGTAACTCGAAACCAAAAAAAATTCAGATTCGCGTTTAGCACTCTTAGAAGAAACCCTACACAAAGATTTGCGAGGGGGTGTTTTCATTTAAGGGAGAAAAAAAATTCCCAAAGTTATGAATATTACGTGCGCCATATACAGTTCCGTTAAAATCAAAAAATGACCATTTTTTGCAACTCGAAAACAAAACTAAAATTCAGATTCGCGTTTAGCACTCCTAAGAAGAACCCCTACACAAAGATTTATGAGGAGCTGTTTTCATATAAGGGAGAAAAAAATTCCCAAAGTTATGAATATTACGTGCACCATATACAGTTCCGTTAAAATCGAAAAATGACCAATTTCTGCAACTCGAAAACAAAACTAAAATTCAGATTCGGGTTTAGCACTCTTAGAAGAACCCCTACACAAAGATTTGCGAGGGAGTGTGTTCATTTAAGGGAGGAAAAAATTCCCAAAGTTATGAATATTACGTGCGCCATATGCAGTTCCGTTAAAATCAAAAAATGACCATTTTCTGCAACTCGAAAACAAAACTAAAATTCAGATTCGCGTTTAGCACTCTTAGAAGAACCCCTACGTAGATTTGCGAGGAGGTGTTTTCATTTAATAGAGAAAAAAATTCCCAAAATTATGAATATTACTTGCGCCGTATACTGTTCCGTTAAAAGCGAAAAATGACCAATTTCTGCAACTCGAAACCAAAAAAAATCAGATTCGAGTTTAGCACTCTTAGAAGAAACCCTACACAAAGATTTGCGAGGGGCTGTTTTCATTTAAGGGAGAAAAAAAATTCCCAAAGTTATGAATATTACGTGCGCCATATACAGTTCCGTTAAAATCGAAAAATGAACAATTTCTGCAACTCGAAAACAAAACTAAAATTCAGATTCGCATTTAGCAGTCTTAGGAGAACCCCTACACAAAGATTTATGAGGGGGTGTTTTCATATAAGGGAGAAAAAAATTCCCAAAGTTATGAATATTACGTGCGCTATATACAGTTAAAATTAATTATTAATTATTTACAGCCAAAATTAAAATTCAGATTCGCCTTTAGCACTCTTATTATAATTTTAATTTTAGTTTTGAGCTGCAGAAATCGGTCGTTTTTCAATTTTAAAATCTATTGCTGGAATGTATGGCTAACTTCACAACCGTTAGGTATTAATGATTTAGAAATGGAATTTTGAATTTCAAAACCTCATGGTATGGAAAAAGAAATTTAAGAGCTTGAATTCCAATGTTAGAGGATAAATGTCTGAATAATTGTTTAATTTTTTAAATTTATTTCACTTTACACACACTTTATTTCAATTTTATATCACGTTTTTAAATAGAAAAATAGAAATGCATAATTTCCAATTCATATTTGTAGCAATACCGAACTAAAACTTGTTTTCTGGTTCCGTGCGTGTAGTCTATATATCAAGATGAAACCTAGGAACGAAGACACACATTCACTTTACGCGATTCGTTCATTATCGATGTAAAATACTCTGTTTTAGTTTGTGACAATACTTGTGTGTGTTTATTAAATAAATACATTTTGTGTTCAAACCCCCAGTGATATTATTTCACAAGAACTCGAGCCCCACCACATTACAATATTGTTATGGTATATTATAAAAACTTATAATCAGATTTTACCTTCATCCATATTATACCATTCCCTATCAATTCTTCTTTGTTCTTCTTCCCATAATTGCCTATCAACAGTTGATTCCCATTTCACATGTCCTTCTTCTTTTATTGGACCAGGAGTTGCACCAGTTTTCTTCCTATCTTTCGCCCAAGAATTATATTTATGAGCTGGGGTAGCCCTTGGAGTATTATCATACTGTTTCCTATCACTTTTTTTATGTGATTTTCCCCTTTCCTCTTCATACTTTGACTTAGTACTTCTTTCTGACCAATCTCCCGCACTCGATGATTTATAAACATTTGGGGTTGGAAAATCCCAAGAAGATTTTTTTGAAGGAACCGGGTCATCATCATCCCACGACGACCTAGATGTATTATCTTTTAATTTTATGTTTGGGGTGGATGGTTCGTCGGAAAATTTTGGGGTTCGTTCACTTCTACTTGGTTCCCTTTCTGATTTAACATATCTATTTCTTCTTTCGTAATCTTTATCCCTATCTTTATACTCTTTACTTTTATCTTTACTTTTTCGTTTTAAATCTTTCGTGCTAGCAAAAATACGTTTCTCTCTCGCCCTATTCATTCTATCTAACACCCTTTGCCTTGCTTCCTCCGTTATCCCGCCTGTGTAAGTGGGAGTTTCACTTTGCGGTTGACGAAATTTTCGATTTTCTTTCGACTTTTTAATTCCGTGGCTGGTGGATTCCTCGCTACCATCCTCTTCGGATATAGAAAACGACATTTTCCGCTCATTTTCCTCTTTTTGCTTTCTTATTTGAGCCGATAATTTATCAAGACCCAAACGGGACGATTGGGGTACTTTAAAGGTCGGTTCTTTTTTGCGTATGATTAAACCTCCGGTTTGATCATTTACAGCCTCCAAACGATGCACATTGTCTTCTTCCATTCTTTTTAAACACTATTTTAATTAAGAAACGAAAAAAAACGTTTTTAACCAAACATAACCTATGTTATTTATGGTTATTTAGTGGTTGATAAGTTGACAGTTGTGTGGTGGCGACATCTATTACTAAAATGAAATATTATTGAATTATTTATAAATTTTTAATTTGCGATAAATAATAACATTTAAAAATATAAACGATAATCTGTTATAAATATACTGATAAAAATGATATTGAAATTATAATAAAATAATGGGGATATTGATTTTAATGAAATGATGTGAGTTTGGTTGCCTATTTTGCAATAATTTTTCTTTTAATAGGATATAAGTGAAACAAAAAGAAAAATGGTACAAGTTCTCTTTTATTGTATATAGATTCATCGTTGCATAATAAAGGTAAAATAAAGTCGTTAAGGACGCGAGAAAGAGTAACCGTAAAAGAGTAATGACCGTAATAATAAATAAAACGCCGTCGGAGTAATAACGGAGAGCGTGTTATTGCGGAAATCATTGTATATGTACTACAAATTTAATTAAAATATCTTCTCACATTAATGTCGCATACAAAATGAAAAACTCGTTATTTATTAATTATTTTTTTACTTTACGTAACCCACGAAACCTTAAAAGCATATGTATTTCCGACAGTAAGGGGGAGTAGGTAGGTAAAAGGTAAGCGTACGTCGTCGTCATCGCCTTCTCGCGATCATGTCAATTTGGAGCGTTTCAGCTGCTGAAGGTAGTGGCGTTGCACGGGCTTGTGCAAGGCCAGCTGTTCGAGGGCCTCATCTATGGTAAACCATTGTCTTTTTCTGCCGATCGCTCGCGAATCTTCCCATTCATCCAACTCTTCCGTTACCGTCATCACGTACACTTCAGTGCGATGTTTATGTTCGCGATTCTTAAAAATAAACAACAAAAACATTTCATTAATTACACTCTTAACATTGATTCAATTGAAATTTATTAACTCAGCGATTTAAAAAAAATATATAAGGTGAGGTGGAGTAACTCGAATTTGTTCATTTAAATGTACTGACTTATCTGCGTACTAAATTCGTACTCGATTTTTTTTGTTACAGAGACTGTTATTTAAACGCAAATTTGTTCTAGAATTCTTATTTTTGCATACTCCACAATAAATAATATGCATGTAAAGTAAGAGTTTTAAGTGATGCTCTGCTGGATACCATGCTTGGGATAACTCAACTTAGCTGGAGTCCAATAACAGCGTAAAAATGTCTAGTCATGCAATCTCAATCATTTTTCGAAGCAAAAACAAAAAGATACAGCTCTAAAAAAAAGTAAAACCTAAAAATTTAAGAAAGATAACGAATGAATCAGAAGACTTTATGACGGTGAAGATGGATCTTTAAGTTTTTCTAAAAATGCTAAAACATTTCAAGAACATTTCAAACAAATTTGAAAGAGAATCGACTGTTTCTAAGGTGATGTTCAAGAATCAAGTTCAAATTGGCACTAATCCAAATCAAAAGGACATTAATCAAGATCAAAATGTTTTTCAACAAAACAATTTGTAATTCGTGGTTAACATTTTAAACACACAACTTTATACTTGGTAATGAATAATATTATGAACTATATTATGACATCATCATTGTATAATAATATAAAGGTGATGTGCTTTTGAATTCTGGCTACAAACATGTTACTGTTGGCTACATTAATTTTTGGAAGATTGCTTCATGTTGTATTTCCACATTTTTGAATTCTGTCAAACATAGTTTGAGACAAAATTTTTCAGTCATTTCCATAGGCGCCAGAAACATGGCTGCTTGTGCATCCATCCAAAATTTTTAATGGGTTGGGTTACCTACCCAGAATTATTAATGGTTTTATCTGGATTGAAATGCTTCCTGGAATTTGAAATGGCTCCGGAAGACTTGAAACTGCTTCTAAAAAATTTTACAGTTTTCCAGAAGACCTGATGTGTTTGCCCTGGAAGACTTAATACTGCTTCTTGAAGACGACCTGTTTCCAGAAGACCTGAAATGTTTGCCCTGGAAGACTTGATACTGCTTCTTGAAAGACTTAATATCTCCTCTGAAAGTCTTGGAATGCTCCCAAAATACTTAATACTGATTCTAAAAGATTTGATCTGTTTCCAGAAGAGCTGAAATGCTTCCAAAAGACTTGGACACTGTCCCTGGAAGACATAGCAGTATCAATGCTACAAGACTTGAAATGCTTCCAGAAGACTTGATATTGGTTGTAGAAGACTTGATATTGCAAAAGACTTAACATGTTTCCAGAAGATTTAAAATGCTGTCAGAAAACTTGATACTGCTTCTAGAAGACTTGAAATACTTTCAGAAAACTTGAGCCTCTGGAAACTTAAAATGCTTCCAAAAGAGCACCCATAGAAAATTGTTCTTTTTTTTGTTTTTATTCAGATTGAAGTTAACATTTTTTTACCATTTCTATTGATCCTTTTTCTTCCCAATAGAATTTCAGTATCTGCTGCAAACGTTTTTTGAAGAGTTTTTTCAGCACACATACGTATTTTCAAAAAATAACGCCTATGGTTATTTCCTTCCAAAATATTTGTAATTGCGTTTTGCCAAATCTACCTTTTTAAAATGGTTGATGGTTTTATCTGGATTGAAGTTTCAATCATTAAGATATAAAATTTTTCATTTTCAACATAGTTTAAATTTTAATGTACTATTAAGCATTTTATTTCTAATTCAGTCGCAGCATCTGCCAAGGACGTTTTCATTTAAAGAACATCTATTTTGAATTGCTTCTAGAGGGTTTTGGTTTCAGAAGACTTGATGCTGGCTTCAAGAGTTAAAAAGCTTCCACAAAATTTAATACTACCTCTAGGAGACCTGATACAACTTGAAGAAGATTTAAAATGCTTATAGAAACCTTGAAATGCTTCCAGAAAACTTGCTACTGCTTCTAGAAGACTTGGTCTGCTTCCAGAAGACTTAAAATACTTCCGGAGGACTTGCTACTACTTTCAAGAGTTGAAAACCTTCCTTAAAATTTGACATACCTTTGGAAAACTTGACACTGCTTGTAAAAGATATGGTATTGCTTCCAAAACACTTGAAGTACTTTTAGAAGACTTAGCACTGCTTGTAGAAGACTCAAAATGCTTCCAGAAGGCTTGATATTGCCTCTAGAAGGCTTGATATTGCTTTCAGAAGTCATGAAATACTTCCAGAAGACTTAATACTGCTTCTAAAAGACTTGAAATGCTACCAGAAGACTTGGTACTGCTTTCAGAAGATTTAAAATGCTTCCAGAAAATTTTATACTGCTTCTAGAATAGAAGGTTTTAAAAGTTTTTATGCGGATTAAAGTAACCATTTTCAATTAATTTGTTTGATTTAATGTACTGTTGAGTCTTTTCAAGCTTTGCACAAGCTTTTTACACAAAGATTTATGAAATCTTGGATATATGTATCCCAAAAAGGAGGGCTAGGATGTCATCTTATCCCGTATGGTACACGCCTGAGGTCAAGCGACTCTTGAAGTTGAAAGGGTATTACAGGAGGAGGTGGAAGAGAAATGGTTGTTATTATCAATCTGAATTTAAGAGATTGAGATGTTTGTCTAAACAGAAGATTTCTGATGCGTATTTGTCATTTACCAATAACGCCGAATGGTCAATTAGCCGTAATCAATGTGAATTTTGGAATTATATCAGAAAAAAATCAACTAATTCACGGATTCCAGGTAAAATGACGAGTGATCAATCTACCTACACAGATTCTGTTCAAATAGTCAATGCTTTTGTTGATCAATTTTCTGAAATGAAGATTAAAATGATTGAAATTTGAAAGATCATAGAGGTCTTAATTTTGAAATTGAAGAAATGACTTGCATACCAAATTGAAGGTTGAACCTTCATCCTTCAAATGATATATAACTCGTTCTTTCAATTTGAAATCGATTCCACTTAAAAAATATTAAAGGATGATGTGTTTTTGACCTATTAATAGAATAACAAAAAAAAATGATAAAGTTTGAAAGATTTGTGAAAATGAAGAAATGATTTGTATACCAAATTGTAGGTTGAACCTTCCTTTTTCAAATGATGTATAATTCGCTGTTTCAATTTGAAATCGATTCCACTTAAGTAATGTTGAAAAATGCTATTTTTGCTGCTTTAATGGAATGAAGATAAAAATGGTTGAAATCTGAATATAGAGGTCTTAATTATGAAATTGGAGAAATGACTTGCATACCAAATTGAAGGTTGAACCTTCCTCTCTAAAATGATGTATAACTCCGTATTTAAATTTGAAATCGATTCCACTTAAGAAATGTTAAGGGATGATGTGTTATTGACGTTTTATTAGAATCACGAAAAAATGATAAAATTTGAAAGATCATGGAGGTCTTATTTGGAGAAATGAAGAAACCCAAAATTGTTGTTTTTTTTGTTTTTATTCAGATTGAAGTTAACACATTTTTACCATTTCTATTGATCTTTTTTCTTCCCAATAGAATCTCAGTATCTGCTGCAAACGTTTTTTGAAGAGTTTTTTCAGCAAACGTACGTATTTTCAAAAAATAACGCATCCGGTCATTTCTTTCAAAAATATTTGTAATTGCGTTTTGCCAAATCTACCTTTTTAAAATTGTTGATGGTTTTATCTGGATTGAAGTTTCAGTCATTAACATATAAAATTTTTCATTTTCAATATATTTTAAATTTTAATGTACTATTAAGCATTTTATTTCTAATTCAGTCGCAGTATCTGCCAAGGACGTTTTCATTTAAAGAACATCTATTTTGAATTGCTTCTAGAGAGCTTTGGTTTCAGAAGACTTGATACTGGCTTCAAGAGTTAAAAAGCTTCCACAAAATTTAATACTACCTCTAGGAGACCTGATACAACTTGCCGAAGATTTAAAATGCTTATAGAAACCTTGAAATGCTTCCAGAAAACTTGCTACTGCTTCTAGAAGACTTGGTCTGCTTCCAGAAGTCCTGAAATGCTTCCAGAAGACTTAAAATGCTTCCGGAGGACTTGCTACTACTTTCAAGAACTGAAAAGCTTCCATAAAATTTGACATACCTTTGGAAAACTTGACACTGCTTGTAAAAGATATGGTATTGCTTCCAAAACACTTGAAGTACATCAATTCAGTGTACAGCAAGTTAGGCGGCTGAGATATGATCTGCTTTTCATCTTTAAGTTAACAATTTTATCAATTCTCCGGTGCTGCTCGGCGGATTATGCTTTTCGGTGCCGTCTTATCGTACTAGATGTGGTCAGGTTTTTAGACTTAATAGATCAAATACCAACGCTCATTTTAACTCGCCTCTTCAAAGACTTATGTACTCATTTGATTCTCACTGTCGAAGTATCGACTTGTTTAATATCTCGTATACTGCGTTTAGACGGTTTTTGTGGGGCATAAGCGGAATGACCTCATTGCAATTTATACCTACTACTTCGTAATTGTGGGATGTAATTGAATAATGTTAAAAAATGTAATTCTTGATTCTTTCTATTATTATTATTATTTTTTTTTGTTAGAGCTATTGTATGATTATTGTGTATTCTATTTTTATTTTATGTACTGTTCTGTATTATAATTTTATTATTGTACTGTGGATGCTTCGCTGGGGGTTCACCCTGTTTGCATCCCTTGAAGTAAATAAATAAATAAATGAAAATAACGTCATAAAATAAAACACGCCAATATAAAATCAACGAATTTTAAATAGATCTTAAATAATCTGAAGATCAACAGCACTAGAAAGTTCCTGAAGATGACCTAAACAGGGCCGAAACTGGTAGAACTATAGCAACTAAATTCCTCTTTATAAAAAAAGTACAAAATTAAATAAAAACATCTTTAATAAATTTAAAAAAGTACCTATTTGGGAGGAACCTACTTCCTCCCAATAGAACCAGAAGTATAAAAACAATAATATCATGTCATAATAATCCGTTTTAACTGTAAGCATTACAAATGATTTTCTTATATCATATATATAACATACAGTAGACTCGCGATAATGTGAACTTACGCTAGTGTGAACAACTCTATAACGTGAACGCCAAAATGTTTGTATATACTATTCTGTAACATGAATTCGTAATCTCGATAACGTGATTCATAATAACGAAGTCAAACACGTTTTGTCTTGTTAGAAAAGTGATGGCTGCTGTGTAGTAGTGGAGATGAAATCGTCGTTTGTGAGTCTTAGTTTTCTTAAAAATGGCGAAAATAAAAAGTAAGTGTTTATCTCTCTGCGAAAAATCTAAAGTAATTGAAGAATATGAGAAAGGAGTAAGTGTTTCCGCGTTAGCTAGAAAGTACGGCATAGCAAAATCAACCGTGTGTTCAATAAAAAATAAAAAATCAAAAATATTAGCAATGCTAGGTCAACCATTAAGATCAAGTCGAAAATGCACATTGAAAAAAGCAGAATATCCAAAAATGGAGAAAGCGTTGTACAAATGGTTTCGTTGCCAGCGCGAGAGGCAAGCGCGTATTAATGGGAACTTAATGAAACAAAGAGCCATATATTATTTTAACAAATATTATACAGGAAGATTTAACGCTAGTGATGGTTGGTTTCAAAAGTTTAAAATGCGATATGGAGTAAGGCTGTTAAAGGTCTGTGGAGAAAAACTGTCATCTCAACCTGAACTTGTCCAGCCCTTTAAACGTAAATTGGAGAATAAGATTCATGAACTGAACCTATGTGACCATCAACTTTACAATGCTGATGAAACGGGTTTATACTGGCAACTGTTACCAGACAAAACTTACGTTTCTCTGGACGAGAAATCAGCTCCTGGTATGAAATCGGCAAAACAACGCATACCTTTTCTTGGATGTGCAAATGCGTCTGGATCTCATAAATTACGACCTCTAGTAATTGCAAAGCAAAAAATCCCAGATGTTTTAAAAATTATAATAACCCAGTTATTTACACCAATAACAAAAATGCTTGGATGACGGCGGCAGTTTTTAAAACTTGGTTTTTTGACAATTTCGTTCCAGAGGTATAATTATTAGATGTGTTAGTGAAAAAAATATTCCTATAGTTGATCGAATTTTAGGTTAAAAGATATTTAAAAAATGAAAATCTTCCACAAAGGGCGTTACTCCTTTTAGATAATGCGCCTTCACATCCTTCCGAAGAAGAACTTAAAACTGAAGATGGAATGATATCTATCATGTTCTTACCACCAAACGTAACTGCTTTGATCCAGCCTATGGATCAAAACGCATTAAAAATCACGAAACTGCATTACAGAAATAGCTTGTTAAGTTTTATTTTGTGTCATAGTAAAGAAGAAGTTGGAAGTGCACTGAAAATAATATCACTTAAGTTTGCTGTGGAAACTTTGGCAGCAGCATGGCAGAAATTAGAACCAACAATTTTACAAAAATGTTGGAAAAAAATAAGAAGTAATGAAGAGTATGATGATGAAGATGAACTACCGCTGTCAACTTTGCAAGAAATCTGGAGAAATGAAACGGAACACATCGTTCAAGACACCCTATCACTTCTACAAGAAATTCAACCTGTAAGTAGTGCACAATTTGGTTACACACTTTTCAGTTGAAATTATAATCTGTCCAAATAATTTTTAGGCCAACTACAATTTTAAAGATGTTGAGCTATGGAATAGCGACGTTTGTGAAATTCAAAACATTTCAGAAGAAGAAAATATAACTGAAGAAGAAGCCGATATTTTCGAAGAAGAAAACGATTCCAGAGTGGATACCACCCATACAATAACCCATGCTAACGCAATTAAGTGTTTAGAAACTGTAATACAATGGGCCGAAAACAATAATATTGATTTTAGTGAAATAATTGTTTTAAAACGTATTCATGAAAAAGCTGTCCTAAGAAGCATTACAAGCAAGAAAGTACAAGCGAAGATAACTTCATATTTTTTACATAATATATAAATTTTGTTAAAAACTTATAAATAAAACTTTTAAAATTACGTCAACAAACATTATTATTTGTAAATTTCCCGTAATGTAAATAGAAGAAAAGACATTCTTTAAGGTGAACAAGTTCGGTAGCTTGAACAGGCACGGTTTTATTCTGTTCACGTTATCGCGAGTCCACTGTATATCATAATACTCACAAATACAGCTAATATTATTTTTGTTGAAAATCGTTTTATTTTTGATTTATAAACATGATAATTTCATCTTTAACCATTTTTTCTTTGACTTTTTATTAATATTATGTTCAAATTGAGAAAGTTTATGTATTTCAAAACAAACAGTTATAAAGTTAATGAAAAATGGAAAAAAATTGTAAATCCTGCAAGAAGAAGGTCAATGCACCAGTGGGATGTGAAATTTGCAGTTCCTACTACCACCCTAGTTGTGCGTTACAAGCAAAAGTAATGAATAAGGAAAATAAAATGATTTGTTGTAAACCGCGCGATGGAAGTGAGGTTAGGGAAGATAAAGTTTATGAAACATCGAAACTTGTGGATGAAGTAAAATTAATACATATAGTGAAGCAACTCTTAAGCGAAGCCCTTAAATCCTTTGAGGAAAAAATACTCAGAGATATAGAGGATCTTAAAAAATCAGTTCAATTTATGTCAGATTCTTTTGAGGATCAAAAAAAGGTGTCTGAAAATTTGTTTGAGGAGGTGAAGCTTTATAGAGATGAAAATCGTATATTAAAGAAAAGATTGGAAATACTGGAACAAAAAGCAAATAACCAAGAGCAAATAGAACGACAAAGGAATATTATTGTTTCTGGTGTACCGATCCAAGAAAATAAAGATACAAAAGAAGTTTTGTGTAAGGTTTTTGGGACAATGACGCTGAATATACCTATGAATAAAATAACGGACTGCTTTAGAGTTAAACAGAAGAGGGAAGGACCTATCGTTGTCAAATTCTTAGAAGAAAGCCTGAAATTGCAGGTTTTCAAAAAGGTTAAAGAACTTAAAGGTATCAAAGTTGGTGAGTGTGGACTGAATGGAAAAAATGGAAATATATTCTTTAATGAACATCTGACTATTGCGAATCAGAGACTTTTTAAAAGTACACGTGATTTTAGAAAAGAAAATAACTTTGCAGCAGCGTTCTGTAGAAATGGTAAGATTTACCTTCGCAAAACATTTAAGGATCAGTCTATCAGAATAAGATCTGAACAAGATCTTACTATATAAACTTACTTCATAAAATTAAAATATTAAGTACAAAAATTAGAATTAATGTATATATGTCTGGATCGTAACAGAAATGAATGAAATATTTAATATCTTGTACATAAATATAAGAAGTCTAAGAAATAAAGTTGATGACTTGATGGAGATTGTAAATAAGCATGATTTTGAAATTCACATAATTGCACTTACTGAAACATGGATTTATCCTAATGAGGTGGAATATTTTAATATACCAAATTATAACGTTGTACATCATTGTAGAGATTCAAGGGGAGGAGGGGTGAGTCTGTTTATAAAAGACAATTTGGAGTATGATCAGAGACATATTCGAGAAATGGAAATTGAGGACTGTAACATACTTTGTGTTTGTCTTACTAAAGTTAATTGTGTAATTATAAATATCTATAGAGCGCCCAGAAACAAAGCTGACGTTTTTTTAGCACAAATAGATAAAATTATGGAAACTCAGAAGTCTCCTTGTATTATTTTGGGAGACATGAATTTAAATTTACTCAGTGAAACTGATATGATTAGAGAGTATAGAAATATTATCGAAATGAACACATTTACAATACAGAATATTCTTACTACTGAGAATGCTACAAGACAAACGGAAAAAACAGCTACTATTTTAGATCATGTTTTAATGAATAAAAACCTCTACTGTGATACAACCCTTACGGATCATGTGATATCAGATCATAAAGTTATGTATATTAAATTAAACAAAGTAATTGAAAAAAAACTAAAGAAGTTATCAATAAAACTAAATTGCTGAAAGGAAAATGGAAAGAACTAATTCAAGTGAAATTGCAACAGGAAGAAATAACTTCCTTTGGAAAATTAGCAGAAATAATAACAAAAACAAAAATTGAGTGTACAAAGGAAAGTAGAATAAAAGTATCCAACAACAACTATTGGATAAATGCTGAGTTTATTGAGAAAATAAAACAGAGAGATAATTCATATAAGCGATGGAAATTAATAAGAAACTCAGAAACCGAAAGACATTTTAAAAATTTAAAGAATGTGGTAAATATATATGAGAAGAAAATTAAAGAAGGAGTATGTGGAAAAAACACTTAATGAGGCTGGAACAAACAGTAAAAAAATGTGGAGGGTCCTGAACGATATATGTTTGAAACGAACAAAAAAAAAGGGCAAAATGGGACAAATGAAAAGTATGACAGGTGCAGTCATTGAAGATGAGCAACAAATAGCTGAGGAATTTAATACTTATTTTTCTGAAATAGATAAGAATTTAGCCTCAAAAATTAAACCGGTTCTTAATCACCAGTTTAGAGAAGAAGAAACAAAAGAATCCATCTACTTGGAACCAACTGATTTAACAGAAATTAATTCTATCATAAGGGATTTAAATAATAATAGTTCGCCGGGAGAAGATGGTATTACTAAATCTGATATAGTGCTGCTTTTTGAAGTTTTGGGAGACAAAATAGTGAATATCATTAATGATATCCTGGTTACTGGCCTGTTTCTGAACGAATTAAAAACGGCGAAAATATCCCCTATTCATAAAAAAGGAGCAAAAACAGAACTTGGTAACTATAGACCAATTGCAATCTTAAATATATTTTCTAAAATAACAGAAAAAGTTATCAAACACAGGTTAACTAACTTTACACAGAAATTCTTTAACATCGATCCATATCAATATGGATTTCAAAAGAAGAGTAGTACCTTGGGGGCGACAGGGGATTTACTAGAATATATTACAGAAGAACTCGATAAGAAGAGGTATGTTTTGACAGTGTTTATTGACTTACAAAAGGCATTTGATACTGTGGACATAGATATTTTACTCAATAAATTAGAAAAAATGGGAATGTGAGGCATTGCAAAAGACCTCTTCCAGTCATATTCTAAGGACCGTAAGCATTATACTCAAATCAATAAAACCAAGAGTAAAAAAAAAGCCTAAGTATTGGAGTAGCTCAGGGATCAGTACTTGGTCCTTTGCAATATTTATTATACATTCAAAACTTAAAGTATCTACAACTTCAAGCGAGATATTTTGTGTTTGCTGATGACACCGTCTTGGTTATATCATCAAGTAATATAAAGGAACTTGAAAAGGTGGCGAACGACGACTTAAATCTGTATTATACATGGCTGTGCTATAATAAATTATTGGTGAACGTTAATAAAACGGTATATATGATTATTAAACAAAAAAATAAACAAAAAAGTGATATAAATGTGTTTCTCAATGGAGAAAAACTAAAAGAAGTGCAAACGTACAAATACTTAGGTTTAAATTTGACAAATGATCTCAATTGGAATGTACATGTGAATGCTATCATTAAAAAAATTGTGCCAATGGTTAGTGCAATAAAAAGGTGTACGGATTGCTTAAACAAAAACTCTAGACGTTTACTCTATAATAGCTTTATACTGCCACAAATTAGATATTTAATTCCCTGCTGGGGAGGTCTTCCGCTTTACCAGTTAAATAAATTACAAAGAACGCAGAATAAAGCAGTAAAATCTATCTTTCAGTTGAACTATTGTATGTCAACTGATCTTGTGTATGAAATGGAAAATATATGGAACTTGCAGAAAATTCGGACTTATGAGCAAATAAAATATATATATTCTATAAAGAACAAACTAATAAAGACTAATATAAATACAAAACAAGTTAAGAGCTGGCATGAATACAGCACCCGGAATGCAAATGATTTTAGAAATAAATTTTGTAGAACAACGACAGCACAGAGATCACCATTATATCTTGGTATTAAAGCATACAACAGTGTTCCGATAATAATAGTGGAGGCAAGGACAATGAAAAAATTAGTTTATAACCTGAAAATGTTTTTGAAGTGAATGAGTGTTGATCTGTTTCTGGTGGGTTTGCATTTTTGATGATTTTTATTTTCGTTTTTTATACATGACCTATTGTGATTTTTTTTTGTTTACATATATTTTTTGTGTATTAAGGCTTCGATACCAGTGACAATCACTGTTTTGGAGTCAGTTAAAAAAAAAAAAAAAAAATTTAAATCATATCAAAAATTAGCATCTTTAATCTTCAAATTACAGGTAGCCCTCCTCTAACACGGTATCTTATAACACGGTTTCGCTATAACACGATTCGTAAATTGCGGGAAACCTCCTACAACACGGTATCCTACAACACGTTTTCGCTATAACGCGATGAGAAAACTGCAAATCCTTTGTACATACAACACTGTATGTACTTATACAGACCGGGTAAAGTGCCCGACGCGGCTCTGCGAGCCACGTGCACGATGTCACTTCCAAATTGCTGGAAGAGCAAGACGGTTGTTCCTCTTATCGGGCCCTATGTCCCCCGTAGGACATTGGGGTACGCCCAGTTAGGGTGGGAACACACGATTCCTGCTTAATAATTAGGCAACGCCTACGATAGTTCTGGTTTAAAATGCGTGTGTTTTTTCCTCGAAGAGTCAGTCAGTCAGTTTTCCGTGTGGTTTTCGTACGTTCTTTACTTTCATCTCCGTGGCCTGAAAACAAAAGTGTCTCACGCTGCTACTCGGTAGTCTACGTCGCGCCACGGTGTGTTAAAGAACAATTTTTTTATCTTTAAGACATTAAGCTTCAGCCCCAAGCAATGTCAGGTAAAGATAAAACAACGTTCAAGAGAAAATTCATTTCTTTGGAAGTAAAGATTCAAATCTTGGATCGTCTATCGAAAGGAGAAAAAGCATCCCACATTGGGAAAAACCTTAATTTGAACGAAGCAACAATTAGAACAATCAAGAAAAATGAAAAAGAAATCAGAAGTGCAGTTGCCGCAGGATCTTCGACATCCGCAAAACGTTCAGCCCGCCCCAGACCAGCAATAATTGAGAAAATGGAAAAGGCCCTCAGTATTTGGATTGACGATTGCTGTCAAAAAAAAATTCCATTAGATGGCAATATTATAAAACAAAAAGGATTAAAAATTTACAACCATCTCAAACAACAAGGAGAATCCTCTGTCAATCCAGATTTTGTGGCGAGTAAAGGTTGGTTCGAGAAATTCAAAAAGCGTTTTGCGATTCATAGCATAAGAATCCAAGGAGAGTCTGCGTCGGCTGATCATGAAGCTACTAGGACGTATCCAGAAAAAATTCAAAACATTATAGCCGAGCAAGGATACACAGCAGATCAAGTTTTCAATGCCGACGAAACTGGGCTTTGGTGGAAAAAAATGCCCAGTAAAACTTAAAAAAAAACTGCACCCGGATTTAAGGTGTCCAAAGATCTTTTAACGCTCCTTTTGTGCAGTAATGCATCGGGGGACTTCATGACAAAACCGATGCTAGTGTACAGATCTTTGAATCCTCGTGCACTAAAAAACGTGAATAAAAACACCTTGCCGGTATACTGGACGGCAAATTCGAGAGCTTGGGTAACAGGACATTTATTTAGAGATTGGTTTTTGAATTGTTTTGTGCCAAGCGTTGAGCGGTATTTAAAGCGAAAAAATTTGAGCTGCAAGGCGCTGTTGCTGTTAGATAATGCTCCATGCCACCCACAAGATTTAACACATCCCAACATCAAAATAATGTTCTTACCACCGAACACTACTTCGTTGCTCCAACCACTGGATCAAGGTATTATTTACACCTTTAAAACATATTACATAAGAAGATCGTTACAGTGGATTTTAGACGCAACCGATTCGCAATCAATTAGCGTAATGGAAGCATGGAAGAAATTTTCCATCAAGCACTGCATCGATATCATATCTTTGTCACTGAATGAAATAAAAACATCAACATTAAATGCGTGTTGGAAGAAGATATGGCCCTCTGCAATTGAAACGGAAAACATACGTGAAACATTAGAAAATGAAATTGGTGCGATATTAGAAGTCGCTAAATCAATCGGAGGCGAAGGTTTTGTGGATATGGCTTCCAAAGACATTGAAGATTTATTAGTGGAAGAAGAAGTTGACGAAGCGGAATTAATCGAAATGGCATCCCTAGATGCAAATCAAATCGATTTTGAGGACGCTAGCTCTGACGAAGATTGTGCAGTCAAGAATTTAACATTAAAAAAATTACAAGAAGGCCTATGCTTAGCGGAAAATCTGGAATCATTTTTCTTGAATGAAGACCTTTCGACGGAAAGAAGTCGAAAATTCAAAAGGGAGCTGCAAAACTGTTTAGCTCCATACCGGGAAATTTACAATGATCTAATAAGAACCAGCAAGCAAAGTTCCATTACAGATTTTTTTAAGAGGGGAAAACATACAAAAACTTTAAATAACGAAAAAAGTTCAGAAAGTGAAGGCGATGTCATTCCACCGAAAAAACGTTCTCGGTTGATTATACTGAGCAGTGACAACGAGTAAATTCATTAAATTATGGTTGCGTTAGATTAAAATATTTTTTTTATACTTTGTGTTGTACATACATTTATATTTTTAATAAAAATTACGTTGTTTATGTCGAATTAAGAAAAATATTTGTTTTTAATAAGTTTTTGGAACGTAACCCCCCTTTTTGCACTAGCTCTGGGTCTCATGCAACACCGTTTCACACAACACGGCATTTTCTAGGAACCTAACTACCGTGTTATAGGAGGGTTGCCTGTACATTCAAAACTTAAAGTATCTACAACTTCAAACGAGATATTTTGTGTTTGCTGATGACACCGTCTTGGTTATATCATCAAGTAATATAAAGGAACTTGAAAAGGTGGCGAACGACGACTTAAATCTGTATTATACATGGCTGTGCTATAATAAATTATCGGTGAACGTTAATAAAATGGTATATATGATTATTAAACAAAAAAATAAACAAAAAAGTGATATAAATGTGTTTCTCAATGGAGAAAAACTAAAAGAAGTGCAAACGTACAAATACTTAGATTTAAATTTGACAAATGATCTCAATTGGAATGTACATGTGAATGCTATCATTAAAAAAATTGTGCCAATGGTTAGTGCAATAAAAAGGTGTACGGATTGCTTAAACAAAAACTCTAGGCGTTTACTCTATAATAGCTTTATACTGCCACAAATTAGATATTTAATTCCCTGCTGGGGAGGTCTTCCGCTTTACCGGTTAAATAAATTACAAAGAACGCAGAATAAAGCAGTAAAATCTATCTTTCAGTTGAACTATTGTATGTCAACTGATCTTGTGTATGAAATGGAAAATATATGGAACTTGCAGAAAATTCGGACTTATGAGCAAATAAAATATATATATTCTATAAAAAACAAACTAATAAAGACTAACATAAATACAAAACAAGTTAAGAATTGGCATGAATACAGCACCCGGAATGCAAATGATTTTAGAAATAAATATTGTAGAACAACGACAGCACAGAGATCACCAGTATATCTTGGTATTAAAGCATACAACAGTGTTCCGATAATAATAGTGGAGGCAAGGACAATGAAAAAATTTGTTTATAATCTGAAAATGTTTCTGAAGTGAATGAGTGTTGAACTGTTTCTGGTGGGTTTGCATTTTTGATGATTTTTATTTTCAAAAACTTCTTTCTTGCTAAAAATTGTTTAATTTATACGGAACTAGTTTCGAGTTATTAGCTCATCATCAGCCGAATCTAATAATAAAGGAAAAAATCATGTAAATCCTATTGTATAACATATACAGGTTATTAAAAAGAAAATAAATGAACTTACTGTCTATATCACTATAAAAATCTGGAAAATCATTATTTAAAATATATTTGTAGAACACTTAACATTAAAAATTATAATTTTTACTATTTAAATATATAAAACAGGACTAACAGAACTAATTCAGGATTCACAGACGAAAGCACTAATTATTAAGAACGATGACCTTAGAAAGAAGAAACAAAAAGTTCTAAATCTCAAGAAAAACAAGATAAAAATGGACTATAGCAATACTAACGGAAATAATTCCAACGTTAATCAAGATGTTATTCCACAATTTATAAATTTAACTGATATCCTTTTCACTACAGATGAAATCCTTTTTCTGAACAAAGGTCAAAAATTTGCTTTATCACCCAAGATAAATCTACCTCTCACGTCCATAGATATGGATATATGTATTAATAAACACCCAGAACTTAATAACATAAAAAATGAATTGATCTGTCTTCTGAAGAAAACCGAAAAGAATGTTCACCAACATAAAAATAATTCCCAGATACAATACTGGAAATTAATAAACTCTATTCGTAAAAAACTTACCGACAATAAAGCCATTCTAATTAAAGCAGATAAGGGAGCAGGCATGGTGATCATGGACATGAACACCTACATAGATAAAACATTAAAATTTTTAAGAGATAACAATTACACCAAACTGGAAAAAAACCCTATAGATGCTATAGTCAGGAAAACCAGAAATATTATTAATAAATGCAAAAGTACATTAATAGAATACACTCCTTTCCTAAAATGCTCCACCAATAGTTACTTTAATAGTAATCTTTTCATACATATGAACCCTACTATTCCTATATTATATTCCTTCCCAAAGCTCCATAAACACGACATTCCAATTCGCCCAATTACGGCTTTCAGAAACTCTCCGACCTCAAAACTTGCAAATTTTATGTTGAGAGTTTTTCAAATGATCGATTATAAACCCAAATTCTCTATAGACAATACTAAACAATTTATCGATTTGACAAGAGACATCAATCTAAAAAACAGAATTCTAGCCTCGTTTGATATAGTTAATCTATATTCCAATGTTCCCATAAAACCCACAATCGACATAGTAATGAAATTTTTTAAAGACCATTTTGTTGATCCCTCAATAGTTGAGCATCTCCACACCATTTTGGAGCATATTGTTACTCAGAATTATTGTTCTTTTAATAATGAAGTATACAGTTTAACCGATGGTCTACCTATGGAAATGCCATTATCAGGTATTCTCTCTAATATTTTCTTAGACTACATAGAGGAGAAATATATTATCAATAATCACAATCCTTTCAACAAATCTATAATAAAATGGTTTCGTTATGTTGACGATGTTTTCATAATTTGGGAGGGTGATATCGACTCCCTTCATGCTTTTCATGAATACGCCAATAAATTACATGATAAAATAAAGTTCACTATTGAAATAGAGGAAAATAACAACCTTAACTTCCTTGACCTCTCTCTAAATACTTCATCAGATAACATTGCATACAATATATATAGGAAACCCACTACAGTACCTACAACCATCCCTTACGACTCTGCCCACCCTTTATCGCAAAAACTTGCAAATTTTCGATATCTAATTAACAGAGCCTTCCAATATCCTCTCTCCCAAAATGATTTCACTTCTGAATTTGACTACATTAATAAACTGGCGCATGATAATGGCTTTCCTTCAAGACTTATTAATAAGCTTACTAAGCAAATTAAAATCCAATATGAACCTTTATATACGAAAACTGAAAATTTAAGTAAAATATACAAACCCATCCCATACAACCATGTTACTCTATTAAGCAAAAAAATCTTCAATAAATACAATATCTCTTTAGCTTTTTCAAACAAAAACACAGTTCTTAACTTACTATCGAATCATCATATTGGTACTTCTAACAACAAACATGATAAATGCGGTATATACACAATAAAATGTACAGAATGTAATTCTATTTATGTCGGACAAACGGGTAGAAAACTATCTAATCGGCTAAAAGAACATAAAACTAAAGCTACATCCAATGTTTATAAACATACATTAGCTACAGGACATACATTTGATTACGAAAATGCCGAATTAGTACACAATTGTAATAAGGGTTATAGAATGGATCTATTGGAGTTGATGGAAATTAATAAATACGACTCAGATAAGAATTTTGAAATACTAAACGACCAACTAAACAGTAATTATTATAAACCTCTCTTCGCATATTTATATAAATTTAAATTTAAACCGTATATATAAGTAATGTATTTCGTGATCTCATTTTTTGTATATTCTGTTTAAAAGATGTTTTCCTCGGACCACATTCCTTCCCTCTCTGTCAACCCGTTTTTTTAAAAAGATTTTAACATTCGCTATTCGTGCAGTCCGTTGTGTTGTTCTGTTTTATATATTTAAATAGTAAAAATTATAATTTTTAATGTTAAGTGTTCTACAAATATATTTTAAATAATGATTTTCCAGATTTTTATAGTGATATAGACAGTAAGTTCATTTATTTTCTATTTAATAACCTGTATATGTTATACAATAGGATTTACATGATTTTTTCCTTTATTATTAGATTCGGCTGATGATGAGCTAATAACTCGAAACTAGTTCCGTATAAATTAAACAATTTTTAGCAAGAAAGAAGTTTTTGATTTTTATTTTATATACTTTCTGAACTTGCAACATGGATCCAATTAATTTTTATTTTCGTTTTTTATACATGACCTATTGTGATTTTTTTTGTTTACATATATTTTTTGTGTATTAAGGCTTCGATATCAGTGACAATCACTGTTTTGGAGTCAGTTAAAAAAAAAAATTTAAATCATATCAAAAATTAGCATCTTTAATCTTCAAATTATATAGGTTATATAATATATTATCACCATATATCATATTTCTTTAAAAAATTGTGTAATTTTTATTCATAAATATAATAGATTAATCCTTAACAAGTTTTAGCTAGAATTTTTTTTGTAATTCCTACTATTCCATTTTTGGAACACAGGAAAAAAACGAATTAATTTTTAAACAAACAGATTTTTTATGAGTACCTTTTTAAAGATTTTAACAATACATTTGGCATACAAATTACATTGAAAGCTTCTCTGTTTTATATTTATGGCTATTCCTCCTTTTAGAGTAAAAATACATCAACTTAAAGCAAGCACTTAACAATTATGAAGCCTTGAATTAGAATTTTTTAAATTTGTCCTAATAACTGAGTTCCAATTACCCCACATCACCTTAATAACATTAATACCATTACAATTTCTAATTAATACAATTACTTTTATCTCAATTTTTTGTCGATTTTATCTCCACAATTAATCAACACATGATTTCAATTATCAATTGAGCGAAAAAAATTTAAAAAAATTACATGTGTACTCCACATGGACAATAAAATAAAAAAAATTAAACTCTTCATCACACTTAATCCTCTCATTATCGGGATATTTTGTTACCTCAAAAACACCAAGGCTTCGCCCCAATTTTCCAACGACTCCAGCTTCCTCGAGGACTTCCCTGGTGGCCGTAACGCTTGGCTCTTCCTCCGGTTCTACTCCCCCGCCGGGTACGACCCATCTTTCCGGTTTACGAGAAGACGTCACTAGCAAAACCTAATACAACACATTAAAACTGACTCGATCCAAATCAAATTTGACTCTATTAAAATCTAATGTAAATTATGAGACATATGGATATAATTAATATGGTGTAGATATATATATTAATACCTCAGTCTCTTCATCAGAACGAACACATATGCAGGCGGCACGCCGCCGAAAACCTTCGTCGTCGTAAATACGGATGGAATTCGGTTTTTCTTTGACCATTTTTCGTGGAGATGTTGAATAAAATAAAATGTTGAACTGAGAGGGGCAACAACAACAACAAACCGCAAAAAGAATACGTAACACAAATCAACGGAGACTCTAAACGATCTATTCAGACAGCCATTGCCGTTGAAATTATTTTATCACACTTTTACTACATAACGATTTATCCATTTTAACCTGAGCGTAGAAACATTTACAGATAAAACTCTTACACAACAATTGTTACTCCGTGACCGGGAGTTGTAAGCGTCTTTTCTAGCCAGGAGCTAGCTGTACGTTGAAAATTTAAGGCCCATCCTGAGCGCGAAGGATTTTTTCACCGGTACAATGTCAGAATGTTGCACAAAACGCGAAATCGAGACCAAATAAAATACACCGCAAGCAGCTGTCACCTCGCGACTGCAAAGAAAAGCAAATAACTGTCAAAGATTTCAGAACTGCCAATACATCACTATTTATATTTCCATAAAAAAATCGCTTTCTATTAATAAACAATCTCCATTTTGTTAATCAATTAATTATTAAACAAACAAACGTATTATTAGTTAAAATTTTAACCTGATTAATTCGTTCTATCATGATATTACAATTTTTTCCGGTCAATGTTCGGTTGGTATTATTGCGACAAATCATATCTTGGCGCCATAATAAATGTCAAATACTGGCACAATAGACCTTTTCTAAATTTGGATTTCTCTCACAACCTAAGCAATTCAACAATGTGTTTTTATAAAAAGATTTCGATATTTAAACACATTTATTAAATAAAAAGAACGTATTTTATACAAAATTTTACTTAAATCATAATTCAAAATTCATAATATAAAACAAAGTATTTCTATTTCTCTCTAATCGTTACTGATACATCTACACGTTTAAATCAATGAAAACTTTATAACCTTGTAATCGTTCCTGTTTGAACAAGAAACACAGTTAAAGAATAAAGTAAGTAAAAATGTTTATTTACATTTAATATTAAAGGATATACAATTATAGATTATTTGTTATCTAGGAAAAACAAATCCAATCAAGATCCAAACCGCAAATATTTCATTTGGGTATTCATGTAAGTGTAGGGCCATAACAAAATCTTTGCTCGGAGTATCCACATTGAAAATTTTCGAGGACTTTATCGTCTCAAAAAGTGTCGTTGAATTGTGATAAGGTAAGTTGATTATAAACCCATGTACCTAGAATTAATTTGTAAAAAAAAACATGTTAAAGAGTATTGTGTAATTTGGGTATTGCTGAGTGAATGTTCTTGGAAAAAATTTTACAAAATGTGGTAAATGGACACTTTTTTTATAAATATGAATGTAATTGTGCAAATTTTGCAAAAATTGATTTTCGTTATAACATACTATTTAGCGATTTAAAAAATGATTTTATAATCATGCAAAGATTTGCATTAAATTGCTGTTATTCTTAACAAGTTTCTATTAAAGAAGCTGGAAGCTTTGAGAATTTATTATAATCAGAAAAATGTGGTTTATTTAAGTACAATTAGCGCCTAATATTATTATTAAACAAATCAATATTTTTAATTAAATATTTTGTGGAAATGAAAAGGTTTTTGTACTTTTTTATACAGGTGTCTCACGTAACTGGTTCATTAGAACTATTTTAGGTTCCACTATTCCTAGAGACTTGAAATTTTGGTAACATGGGTTGTTCATTCCGATCTATTAATCTAAAATATTTTCAAGATACAGTAGGGCCCCGACATTCGCGGCTTCAAATTACACGGATTCGCATATTCGCGTTTTAAATTTTGCTGCCTTTTTCAACATTCACGACTCGATTATTCGCGAATACATAGCAAGTACATATGAATGTCATTTTTTAAAAATTTAAAACGAAGTTTACCGTAGGTTTACTGTACAAGCAACCAGCTTCACATATGCGTTTCTCTGGGAATCCCTCATTTATGATCGATTTTAATGTTTGTGTTAGGTGCTTATTTTTGTGTTCTGTATTTCGTTCAGGTTAGTTTTTTTACTATAATTTTATAAACAATAAATTAATCTCACAACAGTACTCAAAATGGGTACAAAAAGGCCTGCGATGGAAATAAATTTAATTGCCAAACGTGCAAAGTCAGTTATGACTCTAGAAAGAAAAATTCAAGTTCTTGATATGCTCCGGGAAGAGAAAAGAGCTACCGAAGTAGGCCGGGTCTTCGGTGTCAATGAATCTACGATAAGATCTATAAAGAAACAAGAAGAGGTAATTAGAAATAGCGTAAAAAGTGGCATACCGTCATCATTAAAGGTAACGTCACAAGTTCGTGATGTTAATATTGAAAAAATGGAGAAGTCTCTTTATCTTTGGATTGAGGACCATGGTCGCAAAAATATACCATTAACTAGGGCTAGATTAATGGATAAAGCCAAGGAGCTTTATCAACATTTTTCGTGTGGAATGGACTGTGCTGAAGACGATTGTAAATTTAAAGCCAGCAGAGGATGGTTCGAAAGATTCAAAACTCGTTTTAATCTCCATAACATTAAGTTGTGTGGAGAATCAGCTTCAGCAGATCATCAACAGGCTGCAAAATTTCCTGATAAAATAATAAAATTAATAGAAGAAAAAGGTTACTGTCCTGAACAAATATTTAATGCGGACGAAATCGGGCTTTATTGGAAACAAATGCCCACACGAACATACATTTCAAAAAATGAAAAGACAGCACCTGGTTTTAAATCGGCTAAGGATAGAGTTACAGTTTTATTTTGTGCAAATGCACGCTGAGACTTTATTACAAAACCAATGTTAATATATCGAGCAGCTAATCCACGAGCTTTAAAGAACAAGGACAAAGAAGCTCTTCCGGTCTATTGGCGAGCTAATTCAAAAGCTTGGATGACTTCTCAGCTATTTATAGAGTGGTTTAAAGAGTGCTTTGTTAAAGAAGTGGAGCGTTACCTAAAATCTAAAAATTTAGCATTTCACGTTTTATTGATATTGGATAACGCCCCATCTCATCCAGTAGATGCTCTCAAATTAGCTCATCCATGTGTCGAGGTGGTATTTCTTCCGCCCAACACAACATCCTTATTACAACCTTTAGATCAAGGTGTTATAAAAGCTTTTAAAAGTCATTATATCCGGCACATGTTCGATTTTGTACATGAGAAAATACAAAATGATAGTGTTTTCTCAATAAAAGATGTGTGGAAATTATACAATATTGACCATGCGATTACATCTATTAAACTTGCTTTAAATGACATTAAAGTATCAACCGTAAGTAATGCATGGAAAAAACTGTTGAAAAAAGACACTGCGCAAAGTGTAAGCGAAATTGATGAGGCAATAGAGAGAGCTGTTCTTTCTGCACGGTTGCTACCGGGAGATGATTTTCATACCATTGTACCAGCTGATATCGAATCTCTCGTCAATGATCAAGAGGAAGAGTTGTCCAGTGCAGACTTAGAACCGCTACTAATAGAAAATGTTTCAGGAACCGATGAAGAAGATAATAGTAATTCCCTATGTAATAAATTAACGTTGAAGGAACTTAATTTATTTATACAAGAAGCAAATAATCTTGCTGAAAAAATAGTAGAATATGATCCATCAACGGAACGAAGCACAAAATTTAAAAATGGTCTGAATACTCTTCTTGCTCCTTACAAAGAGCTTCAAAAGGATATGCAACACAAAGCATTGCAACCTACTATCCTTTCATTTTTTAAACCATCGTGTTCTAAAGCAATTATTATTGATGAGTAGAAATGTTAACTTTTATTTCTTTTTTTAGTTTATTTTGTTGCACTTTGTTATTGCTATCGAGTTTAGGTTTTTTTATATTTTAAACAATTGTAATTATTTTAATATCTGTATTAGTTCCGAATACAAAAGTTTTAAGACCAGTCGTTTTATTTTGCAATTTTAAGCGTTTTATTTAGTATGTATAATTTATTAATTTTTGAAATTTTTAATTTTTAAAATTAAATTAAATGAAACTTTTGGCGTCGGTGACCATTTGGCGGTTAACGTGTTAAAAGAACATAGAAGTAGTAGTTTATCCTTCATAATATCTAGTGCTTCAATATTCGCGGATTCAACATTCGCGGCGTATTTTTAGAACCTAACCCTCGCGAATGTTGGGGCCTTACTGTACTATAGTTTTTATTAAACCATCCAATTATACGTAAGAAAATACACTTAGCAGCAGAAGTCTGCGTACAAAAAACTTCTAACACTTGAACTGAAAAAATAAGGGTCATGATCTAATGTGATAAACTTCAATTTTTTTAATTTTGTGTATTAACTACATATAATCCTATTAACAAAATATGCATCAATAAAACAGAAATATTAGTTACAAAAAAAAATTAAAATTAAAAATTCTCCAAATAATGCGTATGCAAAAATCTGCGTACAAATAAAGACGCCTTCTCCAAAATATACTTATTTACTTAAATACGTAGTTGGCGATGTACGCTTTCCGATTTAAATAAAAGATAATCGGTGTCAATTATATTAGCAGAGGCTTAGAAGCTAAAAGTTAGAATGGACACGAAAGGAAAGGAAATTGAATTGGGAGAGAGAAAAATTAATGTAAAGTTATGGAAAGAGGGAAAATCTTTTCGAAAAATAGGAGAAACTGTCGGCAGGTCACACTCTTCCATTCAAAGAGTAATTAATAATTATAAAGACACTGAAGATTACCTCTCACGTCCGCGATCTGACCGAGAGAAGCGACCCCTTTTAACAAACCGAGAGAAGCGAAAAATTGTACAGCAGGTTAGAAAAGAACCTAGGTTGACGGCAAAAAAAATAGTAGAAAATGTACAAGAAGAATTTCATAAAACTATCAGCAAAGATACGGTGAGAAGGACGTTAAAAAAAGCTAACTATCACAGTCGCGTTGCACGAAAAAAGTCATTTGTGTCAGAGGTCAATCGTCAGAAGCGGATCGCCTTTGCAAAAAAACTCTTAGACAAGCCCATTGAATTCTGGGAGAAAGTTCTCTTTACAGGTGAGAGCAAATTTTGCATTTTCGGCATTAAGGGTAAACAACTTGTATGGAGAAAACCTAATACTGCCCTTAATCCCGAAAATTTGAAAGCGACTGTAAAACACGGAGGTGGTGGAGTTATGGTTTGGGGGTGTATGTGCACCAAAGGGGTGGGAAGGTTGGTTTTCATAACATCGACAATGGACTATAAAATGTATATAGACATTTTAAAAGAAAATTTGAAGCCTACCATCGAAAACTTGGGCTTGGGGCCCGAATACTTTTTTCAACAAGATAATGACCCTAAACATTGCGCCCACAACACTAAGCTTTGGCTACTATACAATACCCCAAAGCAACTTAAAACACGTCCACAATCGCCGGACTTGAATCCCATCGAACACCTCTGGGATTTACTGGAACGCAGGATTCGGCAACACAACATAACGTCGAAGGAAACGTTAAAAACTGTTATGATTGAGGAATGGGCCAAAATCAGTTCGGACGAAACGAAGAAATTAGTGCACTCCATGCCTAAACGTTTAAGGGAGGTCATTAAACGTAAAGGTTATCCGACCTCATATTAATATAGAAACAATGATCTCATTTATGAATTTTTTATAAATACTGTCCTGACTTGTACGCAGATTTTTGCATACCCGTTATTTGTAGAATTTTTAGTTTTGATTTTTTTCTGTAACTACTGTTTCTGTTTTGTTGAAGCATATTTTGTTAATAGAATTATATGTAGTTAATATAAAAAATAAAAAAAAAATCAAGTTTATCACATTAGATTATGACTCTTATTTTTTCAATTAAAGTATTACAAGTTTTTTGTACGCAGACTTCTGCTGCTGAGTGTATGTATCTTTTTTACATATGCTAAATAGTTGTCTTAAATGCTATAAGTGCATATCTTGTTTTCAAATTTTGAATGCAAGGTTGCCAAGTTATTAATCATTTTGTGAAAATTTTTGAAAAATCCTGTGGTTACTTAAAATTTGTTATCAGCATTATTATTAAATATTGAAGATTGTAATTTGGTATATTGATAAACAAAGCTTGGGTCTTTCGAAAGCCACTAATACTATTGGGTGATATTATACAGGATGGTTACCAGAATCAGTTAATTAACGGAATGTTTGGAGGACTATAACTTTGTTATTTTAAATGAAACATCCTATATTTTTTCAATGATTCAAAAGGCTTTAGTAATTATCTTTCATTTTTGTTAAGCATAAGGTATGTCTAACACATGTAGTTTTTAAGATAATTAGACTAATTCAAAAATGTTAGTATAAACCTGATATTTTCACGAGATATAAAGTATAAAAAAGACAATTTTTAACAAATGCAAGTGCATTTATTTCGTAAAAGATGAAAAACTATACATTTCGGCATATTCAGATCAAAAAAAGACTAGAATTTTCGAAATGGGTATTAGAAAAAGATCAACAACAATGTAATTTTTACGATAATCTTCTATACAGCGAATAAACGACGTTTTCTAGCAATAACTATATTAACCGCTTCATTCTTCATTGCTACGATATTGTGAACACAAATTTTATATGAGAAGTAGCCCACAAACATCGATGGTCCTAAAATATCTGGATTGTAGGATCTTATTTGATCAGATTGTATTTTTGGAGGCAACCGCCAACGGACATTCTTTTTGAATTAAATATAAAATCTGTATAAGGTACACTGATATAACAAGTGACAATCTATTTGACAGCATATGAAGAGTTATCAAACCAATGCAAAAGGTTTTTGAATTAACGTTTAATTTAATCCTCTACAAATTATCTATAAACATTGCTATACCTATTTATTATAGTTTTCTTCATATTGAGTATGTGATCAAAAACCTACACAAAATGCTAGAAGCCGTTCGTGTTCTTATTAGAAGGCTATGACATTTTGACAGTTTTCGTTTAATTTATTTAAATTATCGTTGGTATTTTTCTAGAATGATCTGCAATTGAATAAACTTTAATTTGTTAGCTTTTACTTACCAAAAATAACAAGCAAAAGAACGCATAAATGAAGCAATGAAAAGCAACAATATGGCGTAATATTCGACGTAATGATTGGCGAGATATTCCTAGAGAGTTCACTTTATTTATTAACGGTGCTTTCTTGGAAAATATTATTCATCTAAATCGATTGAAGCACCTCTTATGGAAGAATTCAGTAAAGCAATAAAATATGACAAAACCTTTATTCCATTATCTTAAGCTGCTGGTGATAGAAATTTATGGTTTCTTGTTATTTTGATATTTCCAAAACTAAGAAACAGATCTTATCCAAAACTTTATTACATCCGCCATAAATATATGGTTTTCTTTTGGATATTTTTGGTAAATGTGGCTGTTGTAGCCACAATATTTTTGGGTGTAGGAATTCATGTTGCGAGATTAATTTAATAAGAATATAATGAAAATGAAATAAATCAACTTCTCACTCGCTTCTTTTATTTGCTCGGTAGTAGTTTCGGCTTATAAAGCCATCATCAGCCGAATCTATTATAAAAAGGATTAAGTAATAGTGTAATTTTTTTTGCTGTTGCCAAATTTAAATTGAGTGTATTCATCGTGTTCTTTAGTTCATTTAGAACATATTAGGATAAAAAAAATTGTCAAAAGATGCGAATTTGTAAATTTAGAGCTAATCAAATAACTTTCAGTAAAAGTGTATTTTCTTTTGCTACTGCCAAATTTAAATTGCGTGTAGTCGTTGTGTTCCTTAATTCATATTGAACATATTAGGATCAAAAAATTATCAAAACTGTAAATTCCTTAATTTATTTTTATAACTTGAAGTTTTTGATTCTTTAATGTTATTAATTTTAATTTTTGTCATTAAATTGTTGTTTTCATTGTTTCATTTATTCGGTATTTATTTGGTTATTTTTTGTAAATAACAGCTAGCTATCTAAAGTTTATTCAATCGCAGTTCATTGTAAAAATAATACTAATAATAATTTAAATAAATTAAACAAAAAACTGTCAAAATGTCATGGCCTTCTAACAAAAACACAAACGGTTTTTAGCATTTTACGTATGATTTTGATAAATTCCTCAATAGCAAGAAAACTATAATAAATAGGTATAGGAATGTTTATAGATAATTTGTAGAGAATTAAATTCCCTTTCTGAGAGGTTATGAAAATATGAGGCGTTCCATTTAAAATTTTCGACTTTCACGCAATTGAATACAGAGTAACGGTAACTCAATTTTTGGCCAGCCTGTATAAGATATACTGATACAACAAATGACAATCTATTTAACAGCATATGAAGAGTTATCGTACCAATGCAAAACGTTTTTGAACTAACATTGGCTGAGATATGTACTTGCAAAGAGCATGGTGATGTTTGACAAAAAATACTTAAAATCAAAATAACTCGAAAACAAAAAACGCTACGTACCAACAACTGTCATCAAAGTCAACATATTTTCTTACGTATAATTGGATGGTTTAATAAAAACTATAGTATTCCATTTAAAATAACGAAGTTGAGGTCTACTCCATCTTGAAAATATTTTAGATTAATAGATCGGAATGAACAACCCATGTTACCAAAATTTCAAGTCTCTAGGAATAGTGGAACCTAAAATAGTTCTAATGAACCAGTTACGTGAGACACCTGTATATTGGAGATTGCAATTTGGCATATCGATAAACAAAGCTTTGGTCTTTCAAACCCCACTAATACTATTGGATAATATTATACAGGTTGGTTACCCTATATTTTTTCAATGCCTCAAAAGGGTTCATTAATTACCTTTCATTTTTCTCAAATATATGGTGTATCTAACATGTGTTCTTTTTAAGATAATTAGACTATTTCTAAAATGTCAACATAAACTTCATTTTTCACAAGAAATAAACTATAAAGAAGACATCTTTAAACAAATGCAAGTAAGTTTATTTCGTAAAAGATGGAAAAGTATGGATCTGTGCATAGACAATAGTATTAAGAAAACAACTTTTCAAAAATTCTATTTAAGTATGTTGCAAAAATACTATCAGAGTGAGGAGGTGTACCATCGTGCTGTGACCACATTCTTTGTGAAACATCTACTGATTCTAAAAGGGCTGGCAATTGATTTTTTAAGAAATTCAAAAAGAATGTCCGTTGGCGGTTGCCTCCAAAAATACAATCTGATCAAATAAGATCCTACAATCCCTGCCCAGATATTTTAGGACCATCGATGTTTGTGGGCTACTTCTCATATAAAATTTGTGTTCACAATATCGTAGCAATGAAGAATGAAGCGGTTAATATAGTTATTGCTAGAAAACGTCGTTTATTCGCTGTATAGAAGATTATCGTAAAAATTACATTGTTGTTGATCTTTTTCTAATACCCATTTCGAAAATTCTAGTCTTTTTTTGATCTGAATATGCCGAAATGTATAGTTTTTCATCTTTTACGAAATAAATGCACTTGCATTTGTTAAAAATTGTCTTTTTTATACTTTATATCTCGTGAAAATATCAGGTTTATACCAACATTTTTGAATTAGTCTAATTATCTTAAAAACTACATGTGTTAGACATACCTTATGCTTAACAAAAATGAAAAATAATTACTAAAGCCTTTTGAATCATTGAAAAAATATAGGGTGTTTCATTTAAAATAACAAAGGTATAGTCCTCCAAACATTCCGTAAATTAACTGATTCTGGTAACCATCCTGTATAATATTACCCAATAGTATTAGTGGCTTTCGAAAGACCCAAGCTTTGTTTATCAATATACCAAATTACAATCTTCAATATTTAATGATAATGCTGATAACAAATTTTAAGTAACCACAGGATTTTTCAAAAATTTTCACAAAATGATTAATAACTTGGCAACCTTGCATTCAAAATTTGAAAACAAGATATGCACTTATAGCATTTAAGACAACTATTTAGCATATGTAAAAAAGATACATAGGGTTCTATTTAAAAAAATGAAGTTAAATAACGGCCTGGAGTAGTCAGCTATACAGGGTGTGTATAGCTGAAAATAATATTAATCGATGCAGCTCTGACAGTAATGTACGATGACATAAAAACATTATTTTTGTTTTCAATGGTAAAGCCACAATCTTCCGTCCCCGCACTGTTGACTCACCCTGTATATAGTATTGTTAATAATTGTAATTTATTTTCACATAACAGTTTTTTTTAAGATTTATCGCCATCTATAATCAATTAATAAAAAAGGCGCTTTATTTAAGTTTATTTTGTAATATCAAAAATCTTTGTGTATATTAAGCCCTTTTCTGTGTTATTTCTTTATTTATTGTATATAATCGATAATTGCATTCTTAGCAACTGTAATGTATCTCATGTAAATGTACGATATTACGGTTTTTTTTTGTAGGTTATCATGCATGATATAAAGTGGTGTTAATTTGAAATACTTCCCTTATTTTAGCTAAATCATTAGATGATAGTAGTGATAAAGACTCTTATTAATATATTTTATAAAGAATATTTAAAGGAAGGCTAAAAAATGAGATGGAAGAGGTGTTGGTATGATTGCAATGGAAATGAAAGACATTAGAATCATTGTTGTTATTTTGTTTGGGTTGGGTTAACTTATTTTGTTATTGGTAATCTTTGGTCGAGATACCAATGAAAATAAATTTTTGCTAGCTTTAACAATTCAACTTATATGAGAAGGTAATTATGTAGTTCAATCACAATTTATCTTTAAATATGCAAATTGGAACTGTTAGAGAAAGAGAAATATCAACCAGATCAGATGATTCAAAAGGATTAAACCTTTTAAGTGAATGTAAAGTACATAGAGGTCAAGAAGAGACTGTACATGTCAATTTAAAAAGTTACTTTTGGTTAATATTGAATGAAAATTTGTACTATTACACTAAGATTAGTGGATGTTCTTTCAAATGAGACAAAAACGGTCCAAAAAATTGAAAAATATTAAAATTAAAGCGTTTAAGTTTCTGGTAATAGGTTACGTTAATAGACAATTCAAAGATAGATAGAAAGGTAGACGATTAAATCAAATTAAATAAAACTCAATTAAGCTAGATTATACAGTAACTGGTATATAAAGGTATTTATTGAAATGCATTATTATAGAGTTCATTTCCTGTGGCTATTAATAACATAATCTAAGATTTATACCAAGTTTGAGTGATTTTCCTCAACCGGAAGTAGTACTTTATTTCACATGTTATTTAAAGCGAATTAAATACTGTATAAGTGATTAAAATTATGAGAAATATCCACATCGTAACCTTCACTCTAACAATATAACCAGGAGTGGTCCTTATTTGAACTTCATCCATAATTTTTTATATAAACAGCATCTTAAATGTCATTTAAACAGACATTTAAGAAAGGTATATGAAAATGTTATTAAACCTTTATATGTAAACATGCAGATATTAAATATGAGTCAAATTACGTAACCGGAAGTAGTCAGTTTTATTCATTTAGATCATATTTAAACATGCTGTGTAACTGAATGCAGTATTCTAATGGATTAATTTGTAAGTTGTAAATTTTCATGCATTCATGTCTACTTATGTTTTTGCTAGTATAGCTTTTCAACGGACTTAATCGACGGTTTATTTATTACAACATATTTCAAATGTTGTGAAAATTATCAAATACACATTTAAACATAAAAACAGAATACCAGAAGCTTCACAATTTCAAAATTCTAAGTAGTTAATAAAATTAATAGCTTAAAAAACAGTTTAACAGTTAACATTTTACTGTGATCAATAATTTTATGAAATAAAAACTTGTGAAAAATTGTAAAAACTACCAAAATTATGAATTAAGTTTAATTTAATCAATTTTAAATGTTTTTTTATTTTATGTTTTAATATGAATTATTATTTAAATATGATTTTAAATATGAGTTTTTCAAAATCGAACAAACAGAGAATGCAACATTAGCATTCGATTGATTTAAAATATTTCTATAGGTTATAATAAATCTTTATACAGTGAGATAGCTTGTTGATGAGATAGGAAAACAAAAATGTAGAATTAAAACGTTCTATTTGAACATCGAATTTGAACCTGTACACACATATATAGAAAATGATTTTGTTGATCGTCGTAAGTTGAGCAGTGGTAACTCGAGATTTACCTATAAATAACAAACATTTTTTATTTGAAACATTTTGTTCTGAATCTTAAACTTTTGGAGATATAAAACATGGTTGTTAAAATTAACGATTTTGGACACAAAATATAATTAATGCTAACTAAAACTGGTGATTTTTGATACATTTCGTATTCATACCAAGTTAGTAAAACTGTATAATGAAATAATCCAATTCAAGAAAATGTATTTCGAGCAAGTAATGAAATTTTTTCATTTCAACATTTTGTTCTAAATCTTGAAATACTCGAAATATGAAACATAATTGCTGTTAAAATTGCTGATTTTGATACATTTGGTATTCATACTAAGTAAGTTGGTACAACTGCTTAATGAAATAATTCCGATTAAAGAAAATACATTTAGAGTCAATAACAAACATATTTCTATTTGAAAAATTTTGTTCTAAATCTCAAATTTCTTGAGATATGAAGCATAATGGATGTTAAAATGGTGATTTTGACACATTTTTTAAAAATCGAAAAAAACTCAAATTCCTCAGATACTTTAATATTTTTTTTGTGATTTATAAAAGAAAGTATGCACATTTCCGAGAACAAATCCATGCGTGAATATCTCAATTCGTTCTTGAGATATTAAATAGTACTTCTTTAATTATTTTTAAAAAATTGTAAAAATCGAATTCTTAAGATATCTTGACGATTTTTGTTGCCATTTATAAAAGGACATGTGCACTTTTCCGAGAATTAAACTATGCATGCGTATCTCAATTTCTTTTTGAGATATCAAGATTTCAACTCATCCTAAATTTGTGGTACTTTATAAAATTAAAAATTTCCTTAATCATTTTTAAAAAATCTTAAAAAAACCGAATTTTTAAGGTATCTTGATGATTTTTGTTGTCATTTATAAAAGGACGTTTGCACTTTTCCGAGAATTAAACTGTGCATGCGTATCTCAATTTGTTTTTGAGATATCAAGATTTCAACTCATTATAAATTTGTGGTACTTTATAAAATTAAAAATTTCCTTAATCATTTTTAAAAAATCTTAAAAAAACCGAATTTTTAAGGTATCTTGATGATTTTTGTTGTCATTTATAAAAGGACGTTTGCACTTTTCCGAGAATTAAACTGTGCATGCGTATCTCAATTTGTTTTTGAGATATCAAGATTTCAACTCATTATAAATTTGTGGTACTTTATAAAATTAAAAATTTCCTTAATCATTTTTAAAAAATCTTAACACATTGTTGACCGGTTACGAGTTAACTCGTGATGCGTTTTGCACTGTATGGTCGCTCTGTTGGCGACCATACAGTGCAATTGTTGGTCAGTATAACACAAGCTGTTTCTCTCGATTATAAGACCCGCCAAATCTTTTGTTGTAAAAAATATTTAATAATTAGAAAAATTTTAAAAAACGATAGTGGAACGTAATGAAGAATCCTTCAATGAATTATACGCGGATGCTTTTTCTGATTGTCCGAGTGATTGTGAATCAAATTGTGGTAACTGTGAAAATGATACTGTATCAGAAGATAGCGACTGTGATATCAGGCCACCAAAATATCAAAAAAGAAATATAATAGCATCAGATAGTGACAACGATTTGGAAGAAGAATGGAACGAACATAATATTACACCAAACTTACAGAATTATTTAAATATTCTTGGTGCAACTATTGAATTTGGTGACGCACCGATTATCAGTGAAGTAACGGCTTTATTTTTTGATAGTGTTTTTTTTGATTTAGTCATTACGCAGACCAATTTGTACCATTCTCAAATGAAAGAGGTACATAAAATTTCTGCAAAAACGGTATCATGGACGGAAGTTACCACTAATGAAATAAAAAAATTTCTTGGATTACTAATATTGATATATATGATATATATTGAATATTGATGGGCCAAACCAGAAAATCTCATTGGAGAAATTATTGGTCAACGGATCCTTTAGTTGAAACACCAATATTTCGAACAACTATGTCCAGAATGCGATTTGAACAAATTCTTACATTTTTTCATTTAAATGATAATACGCAACATACATCTCCCAAAGACAGACTTTACAAAATTAGACCACTTTTGAATTATATTATTCCAAAATTTCAGTCCCTATATACACCCAAGCTATAGACGAAGCAATGGTACCATACAGAGAACGCATCAGTTTTAGGACATACAACCCAGCGAAGATAACAAAATATGGAATTTTGATCAGAATGCTTTGTGAAAGTGAGAGTGGGTATATATGCAACTTCGAGATCTATTCGGGGCAAGGCAAAAAGCTACAAGAAACAATATTGTTTGTGTTGGAGCCGTATCTTGGTCAGTGGCATCATATGTATCAAGACAATTATTATAACAGTGTATCTACAGCCGAAATATTACTCAGAAAAAAAAACACTAGTGTGTGGTACCATACGGGAAAACCGTGGCTTACCAAGAAACAATATTGTTTGTGTTGGAGCCGTATCTTGGTCAGTGGCATCATATGTATCAAGACAATTATTATAACAGTGTATCTACAGCCGAAATATTACTCAGAAAAAAAAACACTAGTGTGTGGTACCATACGGGAAAACCGTGGCTTACCAAAGATCCTAATAGAATAATGCAAAAGTCTGCACAGAGGAGAAATGACTTTTTTACGGAAGGAACCTGTTATCCTTATTGCTTGGAAGGATAAAAGAATAGTACGGATGATATCAACTATTCATGATGCTTCCATGAAATCAAGTGGAAATCGAAAAAAAATTATATAGACGATACAATCAAACCAACTTGCATATTGCAATACAATAAATATATGAAAGGGGTAGATCGTGCAGATCAGTAGTTGGCAAACAGCAATATTTTACGAAAAACTGTAAAATGGTACAAAAAATTTGCATTTTTTCTGATAAACTGCACCTTGTTTAATGCTTATAAACTGTACTGTACCTATCTGCCAGAAAATAAAACAAGATACAAGAGATTTCTACTGGAAGTAACAAAGAATGTAGCATTGCACCTGACACTCCTCGAATTTTTAAAACAGCTCCTTATAAAGACACACCCTTCAGGCTTTCCGGACAAGTAAGAGACCACGTCTTAGAAAAAATAGTCACTGCCAGAAAAGCAAATCCGACTAGAGCGTGTAGAGTATGCTCTTCAAAGGGAAAACGAAGCGAAACTAGATTTATTTGTAAAAGCTGTTGTGTACTATTACACGTAGGTGATTGTTATACTGCCTATCATACGAAAAAGAATTATTAAAAGTTGAATAATAAATAAAATTTATTAAAGTTTATTTTTATTGTTTTATTTCCACATCCAATTACGAAATAATAGCCGGTGACATGAGATAAATTTTCAGTAAAATTGCCGGTCAACATTGTGTTAAAAAAATCGAATTTTTAAGGTATCTGATGAATATATTTGTGATTTATAAAAGAAAGTGTGCACTTTTCCGAGAACAAATCCATGCGTAGGTATCTCAATTCGATTTTGAGATATCAAGTTTTGAAATCAATCACTCAATTTCTTATTTTTTTTTAAATCTTATTAAAAATTTTATTATTTTTAAAAAATCGTATCGAAATTGATAAATCGAGGCTCGCCGGCTGCTGCTGACAGAGTGTTTCTCCTTTAGAAGCGTTGCGTGCGGAGGTTTCAGAAATACGGAAAATTGCAGACAATCTTTTAAAAAATTAAAAATGCTGACTACGCCTTATACACCTTGTAGTATGTGCATAGCTGCGTTAGTGATTTTAAGACTAATTCTACAAATCACGATTATAATACTGGAAATAGAAACATGCTAAAAATGCCCTACCATCGCTAAAGTTACGCAGCACACTTTGGTCGGCAGACTCAAATACAATTTAGTATTAATGTGTGGTGTGAGATTGTCAGGAAAGAGATACACGAACTTCAAGTCCAGAACAACATTATAAACTTTATAAATACTTTATCCATTAATGGAAGAAAAATTCTAAAAGTTACAAAACATAAAATTAAGGAAGCCCGAAAATGTATTGAACAAAACGGTAATAAGTTTGCACATTTAATGAATTTGTTCTGTTTAAATGGAAGGAGTAAACTCGAACCTTTTACTTTGTTATGTACATTTCGTTTTGACTTTGTATCTCCTAAATGACATAGAGGTACGCATTTAATTTCGAACAGGGTGTATACTCCTACAATTGTTGGAGTGTAGAGTTGAGGTTATAGCTTTTTTTTTGCGAAATATTGACTTTTTTGAATAGACTACACTCTAATGCACGTTTGAATTTGAAACTTTTGTTTTACTTTTGTTGATGACTTAACTTAATTTACTACTCCTATTTATTTTAACGAATATGACGTAAAAACGTTAATTACTCATTAAAATAAATCACGAACTTCATATTCAATTCATTAATAGCTATCATTCATTATTTAATTTATAGCTCGATAATAATGCATTTCAATAAATACGTTTATGTGCCATGTAGATAAAAATCAATTTCGAATAATTCAAAATTTGTTTGGAGTTTTTACTTCTGCAATATTAAAATTTTATGGAATCAAAATATATACATAAAATACAAACCTGTTGTGTATAATCGGTATTTCGTAAATGAGAAATATCATACTTTGAATACATAGAATTATCTTCTAAACTCTCCATGTGTTGCTTGAAATAATTCGATAACGTATGATTCCAAATAGTTCTCGCCGTCTTTCTATACTTCATAATTTTTTTCTTAAGTTTACTCTCTAATTGCACCTCAAGCTCTTCGGCTACATTATTTTGCGTATAATTAATCTTTTTTTGAATCGAATTCGTAGGAGCCGAAACTTGACCGTTAAATAACGGCGACCAATCGGATTTTTTGCTAAAATCGAATTGAGTTAAGTTTAGATCGTTCGTTCTTTGCGTATTCGCCCAAATCTAAACAAAATTATAAACAAATATTAATGATTATGTTGTGTTGATTAAATATTTTTTTTTACATTTTCTTCATTAATTACGCAAAATACTCTTTGTAAAGGACAAAAAGGATCCGTTATTTCGTACTTATTCCCCGTAGTCACATCAAATATTTGATTAATATCATTTTCGCGTATTAAAACATAAGCTGTTTGCCCATTTGGGACACCATATCCAAGTAAAAGCCAAGCATCGATGTTTAACGCGATTATGTAACATGTTAAAGTTATCGCGTGGTCTAAAATTGTTCCAATTGATAATTTTAACATTTCCTGCCAAAAAAATTTCATTTAACACCAATTAAAATTAATTAATTAATTTTTGTACCTCAACACATAAACATACGTTATTATAGAGTTTATTACATTCAATAAAGGGGATTAATTGGACAAATCTTGCGCATTGTTCGGGGGTCGTTTCGAAATGTCCTAAAGCGCTCATTTGAGGTGGTTCTAACGGTTTTATGAATCTGGTTAAACAGATTGTTTTTCCGTAATAATCAATAACCATCGATGAGAATTGTCGGTGGGGGTAACTCGCGTTGTAAATTTTATTCCAATTGAAAATGTGTTTGTGTAAATATGCTGGTTCGCTTGTTGAGATGGACTCCTAAAAAATATTTGAATTTATTAATAAATGGAAAAATTAAAATGAATTATTTTTACCAAATCTAAGATGAATTTTGGAAAATTTGGTTCCATCCAGATATTTAATTGAACATGAACGATGTGGTGTTCATAATTTAAAAGAAGAGGGGAGTTTACTTTAAAGAATCCACTTAGCTGAAATTAAAAGTAATTAGTTCTTAATTAAAAATCTTAAACGATTTCACCTTTTCTGTATGGGCGATAGATGCAATTGGAATTCGTATATTTCCCAACCAATCATTACTTTTTGAGTCGGAACCTTTTAACTCAGTTTCGTTCCATATATTTATAAGCACAATTCCGTTCAATGCATTTGGGTTGAGATAATCAATCTGTTTTGATCTACAAATAAAATTAACAGGTGAACAACTTAATTTTAAAACGTTTTAATGCTTCAAAATGTTGCTGTTAACGATATTGGACCGTCTGCGAAGTTGTTGTTAGTTAAACGGTTCTACTCGTCGTGTACTTGTTAAATGCAATTACACAAGTAAAGTAATGTCGTTGCAATTTAGCGAATTTCATTGCATTACTTGACATGAACGACTGCATTTTACAAGTACACGAGGAGTCGGATCTCGTGGATTTAATGTTTTCGGCAATGGCCAAGATATTATTAGACAACCCAACATTCCTAAGCTAATGATTGAATTGAATTAAAATTGCAATTAACACAATTGCCGTTTGCATGATTAAATTTGCCAAAATTATTTGCCAAAAAAAAACACTTATAATTTTGTTTTCAAAATAGAAGCTTTTTGATACCTCCAATTATTTATAATGTCTTCTACTCCTGATCTATAACGCTCTAAAATGCTATGTTTCAATTTGAATTGAAAAACACATTTTTTTGCAAGATCACACAATCACACAATCACACATAGAAAAATTTGATATTATCTATGGAATCAAAAACCGTTCTAATTCTGAGTGTCAAAAAACCAGAAAACTCCAGTTCAACTTGATGGATGCGGAAATAAATAATTTACGCAATATAAGAAATAAAACTCAAATAGAATAGATGATAATGTATGGAATAGAATGTGATGACTACTGCATCGAGACGGAAATCATGACTAATGCAGAAAAAAAAAATAAAAAAATGAAGAAATAATTTGCAATCATCGAGAAGATGCCGTTGCATTCCAAAAAAATATTCTTCATGAATATTAAAACTATGTAATGCATCTGAGGGAATCTTGGAATTGATTATGCTTCACAAAGGAACCATACAGTGCAGTGAAATTAGCACCGTTAGATGCTCTTTGCTGTCTCATGAAACCTGTTTAGTTTTATTTGCGACGGAGTTATCAAAGTTCTCTTCTATCTGTAAGCTGGATGTTATTTCCAACCTTTGAGACCTCCCAAATATTGTTTACTTCTTTTAAAAGTCTTTTTGTGTACTTCACAGATGGGTTGGGATGCAATAAAGAACGTCTAAGTCAGTTTAATGCCTTTGTGAACTAAAATCCACCATAGCGGTACATCATTGTTTTAGCCAGTTTCTTCAGGCTGAAAATTCATTCTCTGATCATTATCCTGTCAATATGTCTGTAAAGTCATGGTGAAGTATGGCTTTATAAATGCAATAAAAAGTTGTCTCAACCCAAGTGTCAAAAGAAGCACGAGACTCTGCCAAGATTACGCGAGAGTGTGAAAGCCAAGAAACTCCAACTTGATAGATGGCAAACAAAAAGATTAAGCGGTTTAAGAGATAAAAAGAGAAATAAAATGGAATGTGATGGATTGATAGCAAATATGAGTACAAAATGAAGACTCTACTTTGAGAGTTCTTATTTATTTATTACTTGTTTTCAATATCTTTTGAAGTTCACTGGATTGGGATCAAATAAATAGCTTCCACGCTGCCTTTTTGATTAACACATCAGTCATTTTAATGTCTTTGTGACCTGAAATCTACCATAAAGTAACATCATTGTTCTTAACTAGTTTTTCCAGATTGTCTACACATTTTCTGATTATCTTTGATGTGTACTTAAATACTGATAAGTTGTCTTAATAGTGTGTCTATAATATCATGTTGAGCTGTGGCTTTATCGTTGACATCAAAAGTTGTTCCAACCCAAGTTGCAGAAGAAGAACAAGACTCTCTTAAGATTTCGTGAGAGCGTGAATGCCAAGAAAGTCCAACTTGATATATGGCGAAATAAAAGACAAAAAGACAAATAATACAAAATGTGATGGCAAATGTGAGGACAAAATGAAGACTCTTGTACACCGAGATCTTTGCGTCCTCCCAATTATTTATTACTTGGCTTATGTCTCTCTTTTGTCTCGCAACTGGGTTGGGATCCAATAAAGAGCATCCACGCTGCCTCTTTGGCGGCCTCTCTCTGACCAACTTATCCGTCACTTCAATGTCTTTGTGACCTGGAATCCACCATAGAAAAAAATTTTTCTTAGTCAATTGTTTCAGGCTGTCTACACATTCTTTGATCAATATCTTTGATAACTTTACTTAAATACTGAAACATTGTTTTAATGTAATGTGTCTGTAAAGTCATGAAGAACAAAAGATATTCCAACCCAAGTGTCGGAAGAAGCACGAGATTTTGCAAGATCGCGCCGAACAAGAAATAAAAAGAGAAATAGACTGATAGAAATATGAGGAGAAAATGAAGATTCCACTACATTGACACAACATGAAAACGTCTGTAAAGAAGATGAATATTTCATCGCGTAAAAAGAAAAGTTTGTTTATATAAGCAATAATAATAGAGGTTACGTGTTAAAAATTAAAGAAACAAGACGGGAGGGGAGTGGGTAGCGGGAGGGGGCTATTTGAAGAAATTGGGGAAGGGAAAATAAGAAGTCAGTAGCGATATCCAGATGGCGAAGGAGCTACTTTATGATTTTGTTGGGAAGGTTGGAAGATAAGTCGGTGGTACAATAGGAGGAGACGACTGAAAGTGTTGAAGAAATAGCGGAGGAGGAGCTGGCAACAGTTTTGAGGTGGTTGAATAGAAGATAAGTACCGGGGGAGGATAGAGTGCAGAACGAGACGTTGTTGGAGGCGACAAGAGAGGTGAAAGGGAAATTGTTAGACACGTTTAACAATGTATGAAGGGGAACGGTTGGAGGATGAGTATAATATGCCCAGTGTACAAGAAGGGAAGTAAGGAAGCAGTGGAGAGCTATAGGAGAATCAACCTTCTCAACTCCTCATATCAGATTTATGCTAAGATACTGTTTGGGAAGATTGGAGGAAGAAATTGAGATAGAAAGGATGTTTCCGGACGGACAGACAGGCTTTAGGAAGGGCAAAGGGGTTATTGATAACGTTTATATCTTAAAACATCTGGTAGATAGAGAGTTGGATAAGAAGGGAGGGATGTTGTATGCCCTATCCATAGATTTAAACGCTGCATTCGATAGGGTGTATAGAATGAAGTTGTGGAAGGAGGGTATACAGGAAAAAGATGGCTAAAGTAGGAAACACAATGAGTGAAGCGTTTTGGACAAAGAGGGGAGTGAGACAGGGCTGCCCACTGAGCTGCTGTGCTGTTTGTTCTGTATATAGTGGATTTGGAAGGCAGATCGGAGAAAGGGAAGATGGGAGGAGTAGAAAGATGGCATACCCGGATGAAAGGGAAGGTGAGAGGCTTGGAGAGATACTTTAGGACAAAGGGTTTAGAGATGAGTATGTCAAAGACGAAGATGATGAAGTTCTGCAAAGAGGGGAAAAGAAGGAGAGAGGAAGGAATATGGGAAGGAAGGGAGGTTGAATAGGTGAAAGAATTCACATATCTGGTATACAGGTTCAAGGCACATGTGACAGCTATGGCTAAAAGCGCAAATAGGGTGATGGAACAGGTCTGGGTATGGGGTGAGAGAGTGTCAGGAAGGGACATCAGTAAGAGAAAGATCATGTTTAAAGGGTTGGTGAGGAGTTCAATGATGAATGGTGTAGAGCTTTGGGGGTGAAAAAGGCAAGATATATTGGAGAATGTAAGAATCGGTGCTGGAAGTTGGTACTGGGTCTGGCGACGGAAATATCTGGATATATTGTGAAGGAGGAAGTGAAGGTAGATGAAATAAGGATGGAGGCGGGCAGAAGAGCAACTAAATATGATGAGAGGATAGATCAAAGACCATAGGAGGTATGGGGGGAGGTGAGCTACAGGGATAGGGACAAACAGAGGCAAGAGAGAAGGACATCGATAAAGGAAAGTAGGTACAATCCAAAGTATAAGGAAATTCTAATGGAGGGAATAGTGAAGTTTAGCCAGGTTTAGGTGTGGCAATGAAGAAAGAGACATAGATATTGGATGGAGGATGAGGAGGAGAGTTGCAAATTATATGGGAAGAGCTGGTGGTGTGTGATGAGCTGAAGCAGGAGATGATGGATTGGAGGTAGGTGCTGGAGGATAGAGCGGAGGGAAGGAGATGGATGGATAGGTGGTGAAAGCACGGAAACGAAGGGAGATAAGGAGGGAAGTTTTTTATAAGCAACAGCAACAGTTACTGATAGGGAAGTATAGAATAAACTCAATCCTAGAGACGCAAATGTTGTACATGTACAGAGTGATTGTCCACCACCGCTAGGTGTCGAGATTAGTGTTTTGCTCTGATACCTACACTTTTAAAAACTCTTTCTCACAGCAATTTTTTTTCTGAGTTTAGAATTCTTCATTTTTTTCCCAATTTCCACACGCTTAATAGTTATAAAATAAAATATCTTGAAATAGACATGAAATTCATTTTTTTTATGCCCCTCATAGAAAAAAATAGAGTGGTGATAAATCTGGAGATTTTGAAACCCATTTAATTGGGCTCCATGTGTTCCAATCCAGCGATTCTCAAAAACTTCATCCTAAGCATCAACGTTCCTAAACGTCCTCGGAATATTTCTTATCAGTAACGGAAGATTTTCTTGAAGGAAATTGAGGTATCTCTCCCCTGTGAGATTTCCGTCAAAGAAATGTAGACCAACCAAGTATCTTCCAATCAAACCACGCCAAACATTAACTCCTTAGTGGCTTTGATTTTTGACTGCGTGAATCCAGTGTGGATTTTAGTTGGTCTTGTAATGGGTATGGTGCACCAGTCCGATTTCCACGTTCCGCGCCTGTAGCTCTTGGAGAAAGTGCTCTTTGAAGTCGTGGTACTTATTATCTTTAAGGATGCTCTGAACAGGAAAAAAATAAAAAAATGAAGAAATAATTTGCAATCATCGAGAAGATGAAAGATGCCGTTGCATCCCAGAAAAATATTCTTCATGAATATTAAAACATTGTAATGGATCTGAAGGAACCTTGGAAATTATTATGCTTCACAAAGGAACCATACAGTGCAGTGAAATTTGCACCGTTAGATGCTTTTTGCTGACTCATGAAAACTGTTTAGTTTTCTTTTGCAACGGAGTTATATAAATCTACCATAAAATAGCATCATTGTTCTTAACTGGTTTTTTCAGGCTGCCTACACATTTTCTGATTATCCTTGACTTAAACACTGATAAGTTGTTTTAATAAAGTGTGTCTGTAGTATGATGTTGATATGAATATGGTGTTAATATGAAGTGTGGCTTTATCATTGATATCAAAAGTTGTTCCAACCCAATTTGCAGAAGAAGAACAAAGTGTGAAAGCCAAGAAAGTCCAACTTGATATATGGCGAAATAAAAAGTTTACGCGATATAAGAGATAAAAGGTAAAAAAAATAGAATGTGATGGCAACTAAGAGGACAAAATGAAGACTGTAATGCACCGAGATCTTTAAGAATATTTATTACTTGTTTTAAGTCTTTCTTTTGTCTCACAGCTGGGTTGGTATCCAATAAAGAGCATCCGCACTGCCTCTTTGATCAACTTATCCGTCACTTTAATGGCTTTGTGATCATCATTGAGAACATCATTGTTTTTAACCAGTTGTTTCAGGCTGTTTCCACATTCTTTCATCAGTATACTTTAATACTGAAACATTGTTTTAATGTAATGTGTCTGTAAAGTCTTTGAAACAAAAGGTATTCCAACCCAAGTGTCGAAAGAAGCCATGACTGCCAAGATTTTGCAAGATCGCGTAGTATAAGAAATACAAAGAGAAATAAAATAGAAAGCGATGGACTGATTGAAATATGAGGAGAACATGAAGTTTCTATAGCATTGACACAACACGCAGAAAAATTAAGAAAAGATTTGATGGATAAAATCAGTTAGGATTATGAAAAGGTCTGCAAAGAAGATTGTTCATATAAGCAACGACAATTAAGATTGATATGATGGGAGGGGAATATGTGGAGCTATTTGAAGCAGTTTGGAAAGGGAAAAGAGGTGGTCGGTAGCAATATGCAGATGGCGGAATGGACGCGGAGGAGGAGACGAAGGGGGTGAAGAGATAGTGGAGGAGAACTTCGCAACAGTTTCGAAGGGGTTGAAAAAGAGATAAGCACCGGGGGAGGATGGGGTGCAGAACGAGGCGTGTTTGGAGGTGTCAGGAGAGGTCAAAGGGAAGTTGTTTGACATGTTCAACAATGTATGAAGGGTGAAGGATTTTCGAACGGATGGACGATGTGTTTGTCCTCTTCGAAGGCAAGAAAGTAATGGAGAGCTATAGGAGAATCATACTCAACTCCTCATACCAGATTTATGCTAAGATACTGCCGGGAAGATTGGAAGAAGAGATTAAGATAGGAAGGATATTGCTGGATGGACAGGCTGGCTTTAGGAAGGGCAGAAAGGGTTATTGATAAAGTTTATATCTTAAAATAGCCTCTACCTGGTCAGTAGAAAGTTAGATAAGAAGGGAGGGAAGTTATATGCCCTATTAATAAATTTAAAGGTGGCATTCGATAGAGTGGATAGGGAGAAGTTGTGAAAGAAGGTGGATCACGGAGGAGCTGAAAAGAAGGGTGAAGGGGATATACAGGAAAATGATGGGTAGGGTATAGGAAACACGATGAATGAAGCGTTTTAAACAAAGAGGGGAGTGAGATAGGGGTGCTCACTGAGCTGCTGTGCTTTTTGCTCCGTATACGGTGGATTTGGAAGGCAAACTGGATAAGGGGAAGATGGGAATAGTGGTGGTAGGAGCTAGAAAGATTAACATGCTGGCGAACGCGAAAGACATGGTGGTTGTGACGAAGGATGCGGTGAAACTGGGATGGTGATAGCCTTGGAGAAATACTTTGGGCCAAGGGTTTAGAGGTGAATGTGTCAAAGACGAAGATGATGAAGTTCTGTAAAGGGCGGAGAAGAAGGGGAGAGGAATGGATGTCGGAAGGGAAGGGGGTTGAGAAAGTGAGAAAATTTACATATCTGGAATACAGGTTCAGGGCGCATGTGAGCTATGGCTAAAAGGGCGAATAGGATGATGGGACAGATCTGGGGATGGGGTGAGAGATTGTTTGGAAGAACATTTTATAGAGAAAGATCATGTTTGATGGGCTGGTGAGGAGTACCATGATGTACGGGGTGGATTTTTAGGTGTGGAAGATGCATGATATATTGGAGGATGCAAAATGTAAGGAAATTCTAACGGAGGGAATACCAAAGTACATGATGAGGGATTGGATGGCAATGAAGAAAGGGACAGAGGGAAGGAGATGGGTTAGAGATGTGGTGTGGTGACAGCGAAGAAACGGTGGGAGACAAGGAGGGGAAGGGGTAGAGTTATGTTATACGTTTAGTTGTTATATTTTACCTTTTGGACACAATTAATTACTTATATTTTATAAGCAACAACAATAGTTACTGATAGGGAAGTATGGAGTAAGCTCCATCCTAGAGATGCAAATATTATGCAGAAGAATGTTGTACATAGACATTAAAACGTTATAATAAAAATTAAATAAAATAGAAAGTCAAGTTAAATAAGGTAGAATGAGTCATATTTGACAAATTAGAACAGATTCTGTAAATACAAAGTACTAGTCTCGCTAAGTTTTTCTTGCTGAGGCATAAAAGCTCTTTGGTCTTGTTCTACGGGGTTAGCATACTCCTCATCTATCTATAGCTTGAATTTTTTTTGCAGCGTAAGCCTCCTTTCAGATCTCCTAATTAGTCAAGAATCAGCCAACTCTTTGGCCAACTTGCCCGTTATTTCGTTGCGTTTTTTTGTAAGTTGGAACCTATCATAGAGTAACATTTTTGCTCATAGCAAGATGTACAGGGTCTGTCACGACGAGCTGAGCCTATGTGTTTATGGCAAACTGCTGGAATTATTTTTATGAAAATTTGTATACGGGGTTTATCCGAGGTGCTCATTTCAGCTAAAATATTTTCAGTTTTCTCCAACTTCCGGGTATACCGGAAATGGATCCCAACATCGATATTTTAAATGGAATGTACTAATTTTTATTAAAATTTCAAGATACCCAGTATATTTTAATACAATTTTATATAAAATATCATGTAGGTAGAGTGCACCATTATTGAATTTTTTCAGTTTTTTTTTTTAAATAATGAAGTTATTGACATTTCGAGATAGCTAAGTTCGGCGCAAATTTCTGACCACCTGTATAATTTTTAAAACACGTTTCGTGGTTAATGTAAGCTATGAGTTCCCTCTGTCCAAATCCTGAGAACATTTAACCTGACTCGAGTGTAATTTCGAAAAATTATTGTTATTGCCGCATGTGTCAAAATTTTGGAAAAACCTGAAATAATTCAAAAATGGTACACTCTACCTACATGATATTTCATATAAAATTGTATTAAAATATACAGGGGATCTTAAAAATTTAATACAAAATTTGTACATTCCATTTAAAATAACGAAGTTGGGGTCCATTTCCGGTATAACCGTAAGTTGGAGAAAACTGAAAATTTTTTAGCTGAAATGAGAACCATATTTTCATAAAAATAGTGCCAGTAGTTTGCCATATACATATAAACTCAGCTCGTCGTGACAAACCCTGTATACTTAAACATTCAAACCTACTTTTAATAGAATTTGTCATAAAGTCATGGTTACCTTGGTGAAACAAGAAAGATTTTCCTTTCATTAAACAAATTAATTTAACATTACCTTAAAGGAAACATTAATTTTTGATTCCAATTAGGATTAACTCCTTCTTGCACAGAAGTTCCCAAAGTCATCCCTTCATAACTAACTTCAACATAAACCTTAGGTTCTTCAAGAATTTCGCTGCTAGATCCCGTTCTTCTTTGCTTCTTCACAAGAACTTTATGCGGTATATTAGTAGCTGATAAAACTTCAACAATAATTTTCGATGACGATTGTTTACAAAGCGGTGTTATTTCCCCATCTGCGCGTTGCTCAATCGCCAATTTCGGCAAAGGTTTATTCATCCCCGGTCGAATTTTAAACCAGTTTAAAAAGTTAAACAACAAAGTTTTGGTTAAATTCCTAAAATAAAAAGATTAATACAAAAACATTTTTAAACATTAATTTTTTTTACTGGAAATACGATATTAATCTTTCATCAACTATATTCTCGTAAGTCAAATTATTTTGTGAAGATCTACATTGTTGATAAACTTTTGTGTGTAATTGTTTTAAACATCGAATTCCATGCAATTTTTTCGCGTCGACGTTATCGTCTTCATTATCGGCTGATAAAGTCCGTTCCTGTCGTTTTCTTTGATTATGGTTGGTTAAAATATTTTCGGGGATTTCTTTTAGTCGGTTTGGGACGTACATTCCAAGAAATTCCGGCTCATTTTTATTCCTTAATTGCAAAACTTGAAAGCGTAAGTTCGAATTAATCTTTTCTGGACTATAAAAAGATAATTTTTTCATTTCGGGGTTACACCTTAATTTAAAAAAATAAATTAATTAAAATAATTAAAATTAATTATTTATATTTTTACCGAAATTGAGATTTTGGCTTTTCAGAAACATCCAAATCGTTTAATCCTGACTCAAGGTACTCAAATATAAAAGAATTATGCGGGTTTAAAGGATCGATTTTGGCGTTTTTAACCCAATCCGATAATTTTTTAGAATCAATTTCCCCGTTTTTATCCAAAACATTTTTATAATTAACATCATCTTCATTAATTTCGCTAATTTTTGATTCATCCCACGAGATGTGGTAATTAATACTCCCGCGAGTATTCAAAACATAATTCTCGTCTAAATTTAACTCTAAATCTTTCGTTAATTCATCTAAATCAATCCCACTTCCGGTTCCTTCGTGTTTATAATGAATTAATTCCTCCTTTAAAAATTCATTAATATTGTCTTGTTGAAACCGATTTTTTAAGTGAGGCAAATTTAGGCATATCTCCGCGATTTTTCTTTTCGATAAAGATCCAGGGATTTCATACAACTCCATAATGACCCTATCGGGATAATCGTTTACTTTTAAAGAGAAAGCTTCTTCGAAATTGCAAAAGAAATCGTCGTTTAAGTTGATCGATTTCGATTTGAACGCTTCGGTGTCGTTGTAAATGATTTTGAAATAAAGTTTTGTCGCTTTTAAGGCTTGTCGTCGTAAATTTTCGTTTTTATCCTCAATTTCGGTTGTAATCGGATTATTATTAGTTATTTTAAAAGATAAAATTGGTTCACCCGGTGGACGAAAAGCGTCTTTAAACGTAGATAAAACCTCGTGGCGGATATCGTCTTCGTCTATATCGATAATGGGCTTCTTCGGCTTTTTGTCTTCTGATTTATTCAACTTCCACTTTGCTAAATCATCGCGGTATTCATCCAATTTCTTTTGGTAATCGAATTTCATCTCATTCGCTATCTCTGTTATCATATTTTCAATTTCTCTCCTTTGTTCTTCTACGTCGACCAAATAATTCGATTTTTCTTTATAAATAGTTAAACTCACCGTAGTGTTTGAGTACCCCTTCTTTTTTCGAATCGTTTTTATATTTTTCCAATTCCTCAACACATTTTTGGTCAACCCCCTTAATTCGGACGATTCCAAAATTAATTTATTCCGTAATTTTTTGATTTCTTCCAGATGTTGAGCCACATTTTCCCCAGAACCGTTAATATTCATTGCATCTCGAGATGCTCTTAAGCTTTCTAATCGATTCGTAATCATTTCTAATTTATTACTTGTTTTTCTTTCGTGAAATTTTTCGTAATAAAACAATAATTTTTCTTGAAAAATATGTTCTAAACTAAACAACGGGTGGTGATTAAACTTTAATTGCGTGATATTCAACAATAATATGTTGGGTTTGCACACGAAAATAGCCGGGGTTTCGTTAATCAAATCATTTTGATCTGGTAAAACGTAATTTGTCTCGATCACATCTCCTTCTTGCGGCTTATAACTCAAATTTAATTGGGGGTTATCAATCAATTTAAGATTACCATCGCAATTAAACCATTTCCTAAAAAGAATTTGTTTCATTAATTAAGTCAAAGAAAATTTTAAACAAATTTACTCCCCCTCCAACATTAATCTCCGTTCTAATACATTTTTGTAAAGAATTTTTGATTCGCACACATACAACCCTTCATCTTCTAAAACTCGTACCTCACCAATTTTTAATTCCTTAACATCTTTATTTCTAAAAATAAAAATTAAAATTAACAAAATTATTAAAAAAATTATAATACGTTTTCGGTTGCCACAATTTTTCCTCCCTCGCTATATCAACGAATTCTTGTTGAAGAACAGCCGGGGTAAATTGAATCAATTCATCATCATTTAACTCCAAATCATCACCAACTTCGCACCCATCACTAACATTTTCACAAAAGAAATTATAAACGTCCGCAGCCGATCGTTTTCGTTCATTTTCGTATTGAACCAAAGAATTTTCAACAACCGCGTTTTCTTGTTTCATTAATTTCAAGATTACCTCATAATTGAGCTTGGTTGCTTTCGGGGTTGTTGCAACTTGTTCTTTGATTAATCGAAATCGTTCCTTTATTTTTTCTTTGTAAGTTTTCGATTCCGGCTTATTAATATCTCTCTTTGAACTGGAAGGTTGAGAAAATTCTTCGGAAGTCGATACACTTTCGATACAATCATTCGATAAAGCTTTTGATGCACTCATTTTAAGTTTTATTGAAAGACGTGTTAACTTTGTTTAGTGTATTTAGGTATTCTTGACGTGTGGGGGGAATATTTTGCTATGGTTACCGCTTTGTAAACGGCAGTAAACGGCCAGGTGTACGTTAAATGTGAAAATAAATCGATATTAAGGAATTTTTTTTCATTTATTTAAAACCAGTGGGTATGTTAGTTTATAAAAATATTGGTGTTCGATTTTATGCATTAATAATACATTCTCAACAACCATTAAAATAAGATGTGTCTAATAATTAAGTATAGTGCAAAGAAAGTTTAAAAAAAGGATGTGATTATCATTTTTGAAATCAAGAAATTAATTTCCACAAGAAGAGGTTGATTAACAAGAAAATGTATTATCACGAAACAACTTCAATTCTCTTTTTGTTATTTACAAAAAAATACGTAATTAGTTGTACCATTGTATCTTATACAGGAGAGTCAAAGGTTAAGTAATCAATTTACGTCAGTCAATTGTAATATTTCGAATATTATTTGTACTTGCTTTTACAATGACACTAAAAGGCACTAATAAATATAACAATAACACAAAAGTCAAAATTTCATCGCCAAACCAATAATAAATAAAAGCAATTCTTAACTTAAACAATTCTTGACCAGTACAACTAATTATCTTTCATTTGTGACCATTTCAAGTGTAATTACACAAATCTTTAACTTTGTTATTTGCACAGTGGCTGAGAAATATGATTAAAAAAGAACATATTGATAACTGTTAAAAAGGACTTCAAATTAAAATATTTCAAAAACGAAAAACGCTGTCTACCAATATCTGCTCTCAAAATCAACTTACTGTTTTGCATTGCTTTAAAATAACGAAGTTGCGATCTACATCCGGTAGACTGGAAATGGCGACCATCTTGAAAATATTTTATATCCAAAGATTGGGATAAACTTCCCATACAAACTGAAGTGCAAAAACGAAGATGCAATGGTTCAAAATAAAAACAGGTGTTGGTGATTTTTTGACGAGCACTTTGGCATTCGAAAATGGCAAAGAAACTCTGGATTTTGAAAAATATTTTTTTAATTTAGCAATTTGTGATTATTTTGTTGTTTTTGGTTTTGTTTTCGTCAGTTTGACAGAAGACCTCATCTTTTCATCTCTACCTTGAAACCAGTAGATATTTACGATTCCTTTAGGTTAAGTTAGGTTGGGTTGTATTGGTTTAGATTAATTTGGGTTGAGTTGTGTTGGTTTAGATTGAATTTAGTTGGGTTGTGTTGGTTTAAAATGAATTAGGTTTGGTTTTTCGATTTGATGGATCTCCTTAATTAAAAATGTTATGCTAGAGGATTAAGTTATGTTGTGTTGTATTTGTTTAGATTAAGTTGGATTGGGTTGTGTTAGAACGAGTTTTGTTGCGTTGTGTTGTTTTAAATTGGATTAGGTTGGACTCTTTGAATGGATCTGCTTAATCAAAAATGTTATACCAAAGGGTTAAGTTAAGTTAAGGGTTGTAATTGTATAGATTAAGTTGGATTTGGTTGTATTGGTTTAGATTGAAATGGATTAGGTTAGGTTGGGTTCCTTGACTTGAAGAAAAAAAAGTAAAAAGCAAACGAGATTGGAGAATAATAATGGATGGATGGAGGGTAGCTTGCTCAGGCGGTGACGGAGCACGGTTTTTAAAATTTTTCTTCAATGGAATAAAATGGAAGATTTTGTGGAGAAATCGATATAAATGCAAAATAAATGCGAATACAAACTGAAAGTTGGAGTAAGGAAAGAAAGTACAGAAGGAAAACATAATTCAGTAAATGTTGGATTCAGAATATAAATATAAACGTACCACACTTTAATAGCTTGTTAAAGGTATATGTTATCTATCTTCAAAGGCAAACTGTCAAAAGTTTTTCCCGTTTTCTGACACTTTTAAAAACGGATATATCCGATCTTGCACGCGAACTTCTAACGATGACTGGTTATAGAATACTTGAAATACTTTCAGAAAAGTAGATTATATAATCTTTGGTACAGTTTAAACTGCTGTCAAATGATTTTAAATGCTTCTAGAAGACTTTATACTTCCCCTAGAAGGCTTGATACTGGTTGTTGAAGACTAGAAATATTTCCAAAAAACTTGATATTTCTTCCAGAAGACTTGATACCGATTATAGAACTCTTGAAATGTTTCCAAAAGTAAACTTTGAAACATTTGATACTGCTAACGTTTCCGGAAGATTTTCAATACATTCAGAAGCCTTGAATTGCTTCCAGAAGCCTCTGGAAAACTGAAAGTGCTTCGACAAAACTTGAAATGCTTGCAGAAGACTTGATACTGCCCCTGGAATACTTGATATTGCTTCCAGAAGACTTAATATTGGTTGTGGAATGGACTTTAACTACTTCTAGAAGACTTGATACTTCTTCCAGAAGACTTGATAGGTGGTAGATTTGAACTATTTCTAGAGCATTAGAAATCCTTCCAGAACACTTAATATTCCCTTTGAAACATTTGATACTGCTTCTAGAAAATTAAAACGTTTCTGGAAAGCTTTCAGTGCATTTAGAAGATTTGATGCTGGTTATAAATGCTTTTAGTTGCTTCCAAAAACTTTATATTGCCTGAAGAGTTAATATTGCTTCCAGAAGAATTAATACTGATTGTAGAATACCTGCAATGCTTACCAAGAACTTAATATTGCCTCCGGAAGATTAGAACTACTTCTATAAGACTTGATACTTCTTCCAGAAGACTTGTTACTGATTCTAGAATACTTGAAATGCTTCCAAAAAGCTTGACATTGCCTCTGGTAGATTTAAACTACTTCTAGAAGATTAGAAATCTTTCCAGAACACTTAATATTCCCTTTGAAACATTTGATACTGCTTCTAGAAAATTAAAACGTTTCTGGAAAGCTTTCAATACATTTAGAAGATTTGGTGCTGGTTATAAATACTTTTAGTTGCTTCCAAAAAACTTTATATTTCCTCTCGAAGACTTTAAATGTTTCCAGAAGACTTGATACTGCCCCTGAAGAGTTAATATTGCTTCCAGAAGAATTAATACTGGTTGTAGAATACTTGAAATGCTTCCCAAGAACTTAATATTGCCTCCGGAAGATTAGAACTACTTCTATAAGACTTGATACTTCTTCCAAAAGACTTGTTACTGATTGTAGAATACTTGAAATGCTTCCAAGAAGCTTGACATTGCCTCTGGTAGATTTGAACAACTTCTAGAAGATTAGAAATCCTTCCAGAACACTTAATATTCCCTTTGAAACATTTGATACTGCTTCTAGAAAATTAAAACGTTTCTGGAAAACCTTCAATACATTTAGAAGATTTGATGCTGGTTATAAAAGCTTTGAGTTGCTTCCAAAGAACTTTATATTGCCTCTCGAAAACTTGAACGGCTTCCAGAAGACTTGATACTGCCCCTGGAAGAGTTAATATTGCTTCCAAAAGACTTGAAATGCCTCCTAAAAACTTGACATTGCTTCGAGAAGACTTGAATTATTTCAAAAATGCTTGCAGAACACTTAATAATCCTTCTAGAAAACTTAAAAGCTTTCCAGAAGACTAACGAAGCTTCCGGACGATCTAGCACAAAAATGGATAAGTTTTCAACAAGACTTTCAAAAAATCGACATCATTCGTGTACCTCGGTGGTATGGTCTTGATACTTCCGTGGTAAACATACAAATTCATGGTTTTTCAGACGCGCCGATTAGCGCTTACGGTGCAGTCGCGTATGTGCGCGTCAATACTTTCAAAAGATTTGATACTGCTTCTAAAAAACTTTAAATGCTTCCAAAAAACTGGATATTGCTTCTAGAAGACTTAATAAAATGCTTTCTGAAGGCTTGATATTGCTTCTACAACTGCTGACAGAAAACATTTTCATCGCAAAATACAAGATAAAGCCAGAAAAATTGAAATATTTTCAGAAGACTGGATTCTGTCTTTAGTAGGCTTTAAACTGCTTCCAAATGACTTTAAATGTTTCTAGAAGACTTAATACTTCCTCATTTGAAATGCTTCCAAAAGGCTTGACATTGTCGCTGAAAGACTTTAATTACTTCTAGAAGAATTGAAATGCTTCCAGAACATTTAATTTCCCTTTAGAAGACTGCTTCCAGAAAACTTAAAACGTTTTTGAAAGATTCGGAACATTTGAATACTGGTTATAGAAGCCTTAAATTGCTTCCAAAATACTTGATTGGGTTCGGTTGATTTTGGTTGTGAAGGTAAACGTAAAAGATCTTAAAGGAAGGCTCAACGCAAATCGCATATCCCAACCCAACTTAAAGTGTATAAAATTATCTATGCTACTTATATTCAAAATAAGTCTCATTCTAACGCCGAAACTAGACTCACTCCAAATTGCATAATCCCATTCAATTAGACCATACTCATATCAGTACATATAGACATCAAGACTAAAATCAACCCAATCCTAAAACTAGCACATCTACAACATAACCAAACATATATTACATAATATTATCAAACTGCGCAACCCAACTCAAGCCGTCCACATCCACATCTTGATGTATGTCCATATTACATGATTAGCATCAAGATTAAATCCACAAAATCAAACCGAGACCACCTTAAACCTATGTTACTTAACGTAACTCAGTCATTCTAAAAAGTACTGGTGAATGCTGAGGGAAAAACTAAGATTACTGGAAACTCCAACAAAAAAAGTAAACCTCATCGCACAATGTTCCTGTAAAATTCCTTTTATATAATATGTGAACAGGGAGGCGAACAAGCGTCGTTTCAACTTGTGGTTCAAAGATTTGTGCCAGTAATTCGGATCTGTATCTTGCTAAATTCTCATCAATTGAATCTGCTAACATTTGATTAAGACCTTTGATTGAATAATAACATATAATAGAAATGTAATGAGTTGCCGAGATATTAGAAATAATATTAGAAATAAAAATTGCTAAAACGTTAATCCATCCATTAATATTGTTGACCATCAGCTTGTTCAATATGGATGAGTGGCATTTTTTTGAGGTTTTCTGAGGCTTAAAATCTCTTTGATTTTGCTTTTCTGATCAAAGCGGATTTGCACCTGTAAGTTTGAATTATTTTTTGCAGGTTCAAACTTTGTTGTTGAACAATTTTGCAGGATTTAAGATCCAAAACTAGGACCAAACAGATCAGCTGTTGTTTGGTCCGCTGATCTCTATTCTTTGATTAAGTGGTTTGCATATGTTCTGTCCTTGATGATTTCGAGGTGTTCTTTGAAGTATTCCCCCATAGACTTGCATGAAGAACATGTTTTCAGTTAAAAAGCCTCTAATATGGATGGTGTAAAATCGAATAGAGCTACAAGAGCAACTGTTGGACAAGATCTCATTGCAATCGTTATATTAAAGTACTAAAATTAAAGATAGTACTAATATCAAATCTAAAAGTATCTGTGTTAAGATTTGTTTTTAGTCTAATATCGTGTATCATTTAATAACTCTGTTTTCGAAAACAAGTTTTGATATATACCAAGCATATTTATCAATTTTCTAATTCTCTTCTGTATAGTTCGATCCTAATTAAGTTTTTCTAGAGATGTTTTTAGTAAAAAGAACTATTTTGACATACATCAAGAAACTGTATCAATTTTCTGACTCTTCTCGATCTTGAATAATTTTTGTAAAGAGATTTTAACCGAAAAATATTGTATTTAAGCAGGAATTAATATCAATGTATAATTTTTTTTTAATTAAAAATAATAAGGATTGAGGCGTGTTTCAAAGTGTAAGGATAAAATTTTACAACAAATAATAAATAATACAATTAATAATAAATAATATAACAAATAATAAAGTAATAATAAAGTTTATTTTAGTAGTAATTTTAATCTTTTCGATTATTTAAATTATTTTTTAATTATCAAATTCAATAGTAGTATATTGTCATTTAATTAAGAACTCTTGGTCTACATAATAATAACATTTTTGAAACGATTTAAAACCTAAAATAACTTTTATTTCTTTTGTGTTACAGATACTAATAAAATGGCAAAAATCGCCCGATTAAAACTGGCCGGAATTCGAAGTTTTGGACCGGATGAACTTCAAGATATCCCATTTCAAGCTCCAGTTACGTTGATTTTAGGTGATAACGGTTGTGGTAAAACGACGATAATCGAATCTTTAAAATATGCGTGTACAGGGGAAACGCCGGGTGGCGGAAAAGACAAAGCCAGTTTCATTTACAACCCGCAGTTAAAATCCGCGTCAACTACGAAAGCGGTAATTAAATTAAAATTGGTCGATAGAGACGGAAAAGAAATTTTAATTAATAGGGGAATGCGCGTTGACCAAACAAGCCCTACAACAAAAAAATTTACGTCGATTGATTCTACGGTGACCATTACGGATAGTAAAGGTGAACGCCAAACCATCTCTTCAAGATGTACGGATGTATCGAAGATTGTATGCGAGAGATTGGGAGTCTCCCAGTCGATTTTGAGCAGCGTTATATTTTGCCATCAAGAAAATTCTTTGTGGCCTTTGGGTGAGGGTAAATACGTGAAGGAGATGTTTGATGAAATTTTTGACTCGGCTAAGTATAATAAATCCATTTCGATTATAAATCATTTAATAAAGACGCAAAAAGATAATATTAAAGAGATTAAAGGGCAACTAGACGCGAGGTACGATAAAAAAATTATTGTTGATAGAAAACGAGAGGTGTTGGAAAAGGATGAAAGGGATTTGGAGAAAATTGTGGTTGAAATTGAGAAAAAAAATGAAGAAATTATTCCTGTTGATAATGAGCTTACTAAAATTATCGAAAAAGAGAATAATTTTGCGGAATTAAAACAAAAATTGTCGTCGAAATTAGCTGAAAAGAAGAGTTTGGAACAAAACCAAGAGGAGTTAAGGGAAAAATTAAAACAAGAATTTATGGGGGATGATGACGAATTAAAACTTGAGATAAAAACGTTTGAGGAGAAGATTAAAAAGTTACCGACAATTGAAGAAATTCGGGTTAAAATTGATAGTTTTAATAAATTAATACAAAGATCTCAAGAGAAAATTGGGAAATTAAACGCGGAGAAGGATCAATATAATGAAACTATAATAAATCGAGATAAATGCATTAATAATTTAAAATCGGAATTAAATATTGAAGGGGACCACGACTTATCGATTTTATCAACATTAAAAACTGGCTTAAATAAATTAAAAGTCGAAATTCAAGAATTGGAGGTTAATCACGGAAACGAAGAGGATTCGCTTCAAAAAGATATTGATACAAAACGGGAGGATGTCGCGAAAATAAAAGAAAAAAATAATTCTTGTTCCTCCCAAGTAAAACAGATCAAACAAAAAATTCGGGAAGTTGAGCTCCAATTAAATCTTTTGGGCAACTCGGGGGAAGAATTGAAACAACTTACTGTTAAAGTTGATAAAATTGATAGTGATTTGAAGAAGTTATCTAGTAGTTTTAATATTGATGAGACGGAGAATTCAATAAAAATTATTAAACAAGAAATATTTCGTTTGGAGGAGGAATTAAGTTTATTAGAGCAAGACCAAAAAGTGCTTCAAAACAATTTTGAGTTAGAGAATAATATTGAGACGCGATTAAAGGATATTAGGGAGAAAGAGAATAAAGTTTTTCAGTTAAAAAATTCGCGCTTTGATGAGTTTAGGGTTGTTTTTGATGATGTTCCCGAAATTAATTTAAAATCTGCTTTAGAGGATGTGTTAGGGGATAATCGTAGGGTTTTGGATGGTGTGCAGAAGAAATTGGAGGTTACAAGGAGTGAGGTGACTAACCAAGAAGCGAGTCTTAAGTTTAATAAGGAAAAATTGGCGTCGTTGCAAGAAGAGTTGGAAGGAAATCAGGGGAAGATAAGGAAGTTAACGATGGGGGAGGATTATGATGAGTTTCATAAAAAATTGGAGAAGGAATGCAATTTTTATCAAGACTCTAAAGGGCAATTGGCGGCGGCTAAAGTGCTTTATGAGAAATTTTTGAAGACCTTTATTTCGTCGAAGCCGTGTTGTCCAATTTGCGACACCGATTTTAAGGGGAATGACACCGCTGTTACAGCTATTGTTAATAAAATGAAGTCGACCCTTAAAAATATCCCGTCGCAATTAACCGAAACTGAAGAGAAATTGAATAAGAGTCAAAAGCTTTTTAATCTTTCGCAACAAACTAAGCCTTTGTATGAAAAAACTAAATTGTTGGAGGAGAAATCGATTCCCGAGGTGAATGAGATAATTAATAAGTTAAATTTAGAATATGTTTTGTCGAAAACGGAGAGGGATGATTTGGAATGTAAGTTAATGAAGCCTAAGGAAATTTTGGAGGTTGGGACGAAAATAATGTCTGATGCGACATTAATTGATAAATATCAAAGCGAAATTCAAGCTTATAAAAAGGAAGTTGTCGAACTTGAAGATCAAATGACCGCGATTAAGTCGGGGAAATCCCGAGATGAAGTTGAGGCGGAGATAAAAATTTGCAAATCGAATATATCCCAAAAAAGGAACCTCTGCGAATCGAAACAAGAACAATTAGTTTCGTTTCGAAATCAACTCCAAGATTTGAAAGAAAAACAACACAAATTGCTCGATAAAAAATTGCAGATTGAAAAAACAATGCATGGAAAACCTCAATTATTAGAGAAAGAAAAAGAATTAAAATCGGAAGAATCAGTTTTATTAAACACCATTAAAACGTTACAAAACGAAATTATTCCAACAGAGCGAAAATTATCTCAAAGTATCCAATCGTTAAAAGAAAAAAAATCACTCCACAAAATCGAAATAACAAAAAAAACCGAATATTTTAACAAACTAAACCAAACGTACCAAAAAATCAATCATCACCAAATCGAAATCGAATCGTTCGAGAAAAAAGACGTCGAAAAAGAATTTTCCGAGTTAGAATCGAAATTGCTCGATTTTAAAGAAAAAATAAACGGGTTAAACTCCCAAAGAGATCTAGTTTCGAGCAGTTTAATTAAACAAAGAGAACTTCACGATAATCTAGAAATTCGCTTCAAACAACACAAAATTGAAACAATCTCCAAAACAATAATCGAATTAGAATCCGAAGTTAAAGGATACGATTACTCGAATTTACACAAACAAAAACAAAAACTTATTAATAAACACTCAATTATCCTAGAGGAAACTCACAGATTAACGGGGAAAAAAGAACAATTAGAAAGTACGATTAAAAACGAAAAAGGTGAATTAGATCGTCCCGAATTTAAAAACGCATACTCATCTTATATGCAGAAATATTACGAACTCAAAATAAAAGAAAACGGATTACGAGATTTACAAATATATTCGAAAGGATTAGAAAACGTAATCATCGACTTTCACAAACAAAAAATGATCAGCGTAAACGCCTTAATTAAAGAATACTGGCGATCGATTTATAGAGGCAACGATATCGATTTTATCCAAATCAAAACGGAACAAACCGAGACGAAAGGGGCGACAGCGCGGCGCGCTTACAATTACAAAGTGATCCAAGTCAAAAACGACACCGAAATTGAAATGAGAGGTTGTTGTAGCGCGGGCCAAAAAATATTGGCTTGCCTAATAATTAGGATGGCCCTCTCGAGCGTTTTCAGTCATAACTGTGGAATTTTGGCTTTGGACGAACCGACGACGAATTTGGACCGGGAGAATGTGATGAGTTTAAGCGAGGCTTTGGCTACGATGATAAACGATCGTAAAGTTGAAAGGAATTTCCAATTGTTGATTATTACGCACGATGAGGATTTTGTTAGGACTTTGTCGCAGGTTGGAAGCATTGAGGAATGCTTGAAAGTTAAGCGTAATAATGAGGGGTTATCTGTGGTTCACCCACAGGTTATATTATAAGTTTATATTCATTATTTGTTAAACTTATTTATGTATTGTTTTAGTTGCTTTTGAATAAAAATTGTTTCATTTTGTAATGGGAGATATTTTGTATTGCAAGCTCATCCAATATTTGTGTATTAACCTAACAATCTGTTTTATGTTTTTAGATAAAATTTGATGAAGTATAAATGCTTTCAAAAGACTTAATACTGCCCCTGGAATACTTGATGTTACTTCCAGAAGACTTGTAGAGCTTCAGTAGCTTTGATACTGCTTCTAGACCCCTTGATATTGCTACCAAATGACTTGTAATGCTTCAAAAAACATAAAATGCTCCAGAAGACTTGAAATTCTAGAAATTTTAATAGTGCTTCTACAAGACTTGATACTGTTGACTCGATATTGCTTCCAAAGGGAAATGTTTTCAAATGACTTGAAATACTACTACAAGACTTGATGCTGTTTTCAGACGTCTTTATATTGCTTCTAAAAGATTTGAAATGATTCCAGAAGCCTTCATACTACCTCTAGAAAACTTGCTACTGCTTTTGAAAGATTTGAAATGTTTTCAGAAGGCTTGAACTGCTTACAAAAGACTTGATATTGCTTCTAGATGACTTGGTATTGCTTCCAAAAGACTTGAAACTGCTTCTAGAAGATTTAAAATGCTTCAAAAAATTGACATGATTCTAAAAGACTTGAAATGATCCCAGAAGCCTCCATACAACCTTTGGAAGACTTACTATTGCTTTTGGAAGGCATGAAATGTTTTCAGAAGGCTTGAACTGCATCCCGAAGACTTGATATTGCTTATAGAGGAGTCGATTTTGCTTCTAGAATACTTGAAATACTTCCTAAAGTCTCAATAACTTTTTCAGTAAACTTGAAATACTTCCAAATGACCTGAAACTACTTCTAAAAGACTGAAAATGCTTCCAAAAGACTTGATATTGTTTCTGGAAGACTTGGAATGATTTCAGAAACCTCCATACTACCGCTGAAAGACTTGTTACTGCTTCTAGATGACCTGATATTGCTTCCAGAAGACTTGGTATTGCCTCTCGAAGACTTGAAATACATCCAGAAAATTTGATACTGCTTCTAGATAATTCAATAGTGCTTCCAAAGGGCTTGAAGTGCTTTCAGAAGACTTGATACTGTTTCCAAAAAATTTGAAATGCTATTAGAAGACTTGATATTGCTTCTAGATGACTTGGTATTGCTTCCAAAAGACTTGAAACTGCTTCTAAAAGATTTAAAATGCTTCAAAAAATTAACATGATTCTAAAAGACTTGAAATGATCCCAGAAGCCTCCATACAACCTTTGGAAGACTTACTATTGCTTTTGAAAGGCATGAAATGTTTTCAGAAGGCTTGAACTGCATCCCAAAGACTTGATATTGCTTATAGAGGAGTCGATTTTGCTTCTAGAATACTTGAAATACTTCCTAAAGTCTCAATAACTTTTTCAGTAAACTTGAAATACTTCCAAATGACCTGAAACTACTTCTAAAAGACTGAAAATGCTTCCAAACGACTTGATATTGTTTCTGGAAGACTTGGAATGATTTCAGAAACCTCCATACTACCGCTGAAAGATTTGTTACTGCTTCTAGATGACCTGATATTGCTTCCAGAAGACTTAGTATTGCCTCTCAAAGACTTGAAATACATCCAGAAAATTTGATACTGCTTCTAGATAATTTAATAGTGCTTCCAAAGGGCTTGAAATGCTTTCAGAAGACTTGATATTGTTTCCAAAAAATTTGAAATGATATTAGAAGACTTGATATTGCTTCCAGAAGTCTTGAAATACTTCCAAACGACTTGTAATGTTTTAAAAGGCGTAATACTGCTTCTAGCCGATTTCAAATGCTTACAGAAGATTTGAAATATTTCTAGAAGACTTTATACTGCTATTAAAAGATTTTAAATCCTTTCAGAAGGCTTGATCTACTTCTAGAAAGTTTGATACTGCTTCTAGAAAACTTGATATGGTTTCCAGAAGACTTAATATAATTCCAAAAGACTTGAAACTGCTTCTAGAAGACTTAAAATGCTTTCAAACGACTTGAATGCTTCCAGAAGATCTGAAATACTTCTAGAAGAGTTGAAAGAAGAATCTTCTTAACACTAGATTTACCAGCTATTTAAATATACCTATTTCTACCAAAACCAGTCAAAATGACTGGAGTATAAGAAAAAATGCTTATTGTGGCTTCCAGTTTTTATTCACTCTTAAAAAATGACAAAAAAAGTTGAGCAATATTAATTGTAATAGATAAATGGATTTATAGACATTGTGAAAAAACAAAATACTTAATTGTTTACAGTTTGTCGGTCACAATTTCTACATATGTAGATTTTGCTTTGTGTACACTTTCCGCATACACTTTTTTTGCATGTATTGCAAATATTTGTAGTTTTATTGTTATTGCAATATCCTATTTGACACCATTTGCGTACTGAAACCGTGCCACTTGTAGTTGGTATATCAGCTTTTGCCTTGAAGTCTGATATTCTGAAGCAAGTTCTTCTGCTAATCGAAACAGAAAGTCTTTCCGTGAGATATTTTCCCCTGTTGTGTTTTTATACAATATCCAGCTATTTATTCCGGCTAAATCTAAAATATTAAAAAACACTTGAAGTGGCCACCTTCTGAAACCTGATTTCACCGTATATTTTCGTGCCATTTGATACAGTTTCAGATAATTTCTTAGCAGCTTTATCAATTTTTATGTGTTTATGTTTTGTACTTAGTATAAGTACTTTTTTATTTACTTTGCTCTTATAAACGGTCAGTGTGCATCCATTGGATTGGTACAACAACGTTGAGAAACGTGCCATGCTGTCTTTTTTCAATTTGCAAGTTTTCGGCAGTTCCCTCTTGTTTGCGCGTATTGATCCAACCAACGAAGTATTCTTGGATTTTAATTTTAACGCAAAGGAATACTTGTAAAAAAATGATCTGTTGTTATAGTTCTACCCTTCATGGTATACGGTTCAAAAAGTTTCATTACGACAAATTCGCTTAGGGGGTTGATGCATTTCGAGCCTAGTCTTTTCCTTAATAGGGAAAGCCATTTACCACATATTTCGTCTCTACATCAGACGTCAGCCAAAATTTTATGCCAAATTTATGGGGTTTGTTTGGCATATACTGGGTAAATCTGCATCTGGCCTTCGTTGGAAGAAGTTGCTCATCCACGGTAATATAAGTTCCTGGCTTAAAGCAATTTTGATTGTTTTCAATAAATTTGTCCCAAATTACTGAGACTAAAGCGAATTTGTCTGTTTGCAAACGTTGACTCCTCTGATTTCTTTTGTCGAAACGAATGTATCGCAGAATCTCGATAAAATCACCTTTACTTATGGTGCTTGAGAAAAATGATGGTCCCCACTTGTTGTTCCACAAATATTGAAGCCTCAAAGTATTTGCTTCGTACGCCCCACGTGCGTACAATATTGCAAGATATGCCTTCAATTTTGCTTGCGTAATTGTCCAGTTTTTCTCCAAAACACGAGAGGCTTCTAACTCTGTACAAATTCGTATATGTTCCAAAATATGGTTGTCAATCAGTAATAGGAACGCACTACTTAGATTGCCGTTCATAATGTTTCTTTTAGCATGTGCTGTTAGCCCGTGTACATCTTTGAAAGTACTATGAACTGATAATTTACCAGCAACACCTCCTTCTTCAATCCTTGTCCAAACAGTTCCGTCTGAAGCAATTTCAGTTTGCTGATTTGGTACGTTACTTCCACCTTGTTCTTCAGAACTGGAAGGGAATCACATGCATCGTCTCGTACGTTTGTTTGGAATATTTTCGCCATCACTGTCATTTGACTGATCTGTATTGTCTTCATCAGAAATTTTTTCATCACTACTCTCGATAATAGCACTGATAACACTGTCTTGTGGATCAATTTGCCTATCTAAATATTCACCGTCGCTATCATATAATTTACTTTCTATATCTGAACATTCCAAAGGTAAGCTGGTTGCATTTTCTAAATATGTAGAAACTTTTGTTCGTTTTGACATTTTCAGGGGCTAACGATCGCTATAAAAATAATTTGAAACTAAGACACTTTCTTCGTATTTAGGCTTTTTACTGAAGAATATATTTTTGAATATTTCTATATCCACATAAATGTTTCTTACCTGTGTCACTGTGCGGGTAAAGATGAATGATTACGCTTGGATCAAGATTTTATTTGGTGTGTTGAACGAAACTCGAAACAACGGTCTGTTCTCTGAGGTAACAGACTGTTTGATAATGCTGTTTTCGATACTTGGGTGTGTGTCGTCGTCGTGATTTCACTGTGTTCTGTCTGAGGTTTCGTAGTGTTCTGTGTGTGTCTGATTTGCCCGGCTTCATTTTGGCCCTTCCCCACCTACACCCTGGATTTTCCATGCAGCGCCAAAATAGACAATTTTCTTTACTAATTTGGCGTCCAGGGTGTCAGGTATCGATGGCTCGGCCCTAGGCGAGTTCCAAGAACTGCAGGCCAGTGACTCGTCACCCTCAACAGCTGCAAGTAATTCGGCACGTTCAAGAAATTAGCTCATTGTGCCGAATGCTTGACAATGCCTGCAGCTCATAAACGCCTCTCATAAAGGCCTGTGATTGCCTTTTTCGCGAGGAGCGGTATCCGATCGCGCTTGATCGCTATACGCAACATCTTCATAGAAACATGCACCAGTCATTTTGACTGGTACTAGTATAAATGTCAATAACAAAAAATATATTTGTTACTAATATATAAAGTCATAATAATTTCATAAAATGTATTCTCTACGTATAGCTACAAAAGTCATAACATCATTTCGGAAAGCAAATGTTATGTATAGTAGGAATTTTGAATTGAAATTGCACGACCAGTCAAAGTGACTGGTCTGGTAAATCAAGTGTTAAAAGAGTATGTTTTAAGAAGATTTGAAATGTTTTCAGAAGGCGTGAACTGCTTCCAGAAGACTTGATACTGCTTCTAAAGAACTTGACATTGCTTTGAGAAAGCTTGAAATACTTCTAAAAGACTTGAAACTACTTTTAGAAGACTTAAAATGCTTCCATTAGACGTGATACTGTTTCTAGAAGACTTAGTACTGTTTGTAAAACTGCTGGCGGAAATTGTTTTCATCGCATTAAATAGTATTGGATAAATTGTAAAAACCTTGACATAAGCAGACCACAAACAAGACTAAATACTGTTGGCAGAAGACTTTTTTATTGCAAGTGGGAAGAAATCATGGATTTGTCACTTTTTTCTTTTGAGAGCAATCATTCGCCGTTTTGAGTCTTTTTCCAATTCAGTTTTTTTAACATTTTCAAACATTTGCAATTTATTTTAAATATCCAAAAGTCTATTTCTAAGTTTTCTTCCAAAAGACTTGAGATATTCTAAACATCTTGTAATGTTAAAGACTTGATCTGCTCCTAGATGACTTGATATTATTTTTAAAAGGTTTGAAATGCTTTCAGAAGACTTCATATTGCTTACAGAAGACTTGAAATAGTACAAAAGACTTGATATTGCTTTTAAAAGATTTGCAATGTTTTCAGAAGGCTTGAACTGCTTCCAGAAGACTTACTGTTTCTAGGAAATTTAATATGGCTTCTAAAAAAACATGAAATACGAAGGTAATCACGATATGAGGCAAAAAGTGCACGTCTAAAAGCTATCAATGAAGATGATTGAAACCGAAACAGATCCACATCAAATTCGTCCACAGCTCTAGCCATTCGAATAATGGGAGAATTAAGAAGTGCGTTGGTTCGGGGTGTCGGTGTGTAGAACAAAAAGTTGAAACGCAAGGAACGAGGATGAACATGAAGATTTATAGCATTGAGAAGAGAAGGAGAATCACGTAGCAGTTTAAAGAAAATAGCACATCATAGACACGGCGCTGGCTCAAGGTTAAAACGCCAAAATGTTTACTGAAAGAGAAATAGTCTGAGTGGTGGATTGAATATTTAAAACATATGTATTTTATATATATTTTTTTAATTCTTTCAATCCTAGATATGTGTTTGATACTCAGGGCACCAAACAACACCGCAGTAATTAAGTATGCTATAAACGAAAGCAAACTACAACACTTTAATTGCTGTAATACTTAAGAAAGAAGCAGTAGATCTCTTCACAAAACCTAACGTTCGCAAAGCTTATATGTTTATCAAATAACAATTTATCGTCGAAAGTAACACCCAGATTCGTAATAGAGGTCACACGGGTAAGAGCCTCTCCAGCAACGGTATAGTTGTAGCGGACAGCACCCCTCTTATAACCCTATATAACCAGAACGTTATAGAACTCAAAGAGGACATGTCATCAACATCATTAGATAGATCCGGATAGGTAAGGTTAGAAATAACAAATACTAAAAAAAACAGCAAACAGCTCACACACCTCGTCACCATCCCTAGCAGAAATCGCTTCAAACGTCAGTGTGGAAGGAATACACTCCACACTTCTCCTATTATTTGTAATGTATGTATGTAAGGATGCGGGAGAGTGCGCGAATAAACGCACACCACACTTAGGCCCCTTGTGCAGCTCCCCACTCTACCTCCGTTTACGTCAACCAGCCTAAGGTTTTACCGAAGGCCAGGACATCATTTAGAGGGAGGTTCCTGATATCATTTGTGGACGGCCACTTCTCCCCGAGTAACCTCTTTCTGAGGTCGGTTAAGGAGGGACAGTCACACAAGATGTGAATTACAATTTCGTCGTCCTGTTCACAGGCCCGACAGAGAGGAGAATTAGCAATCCTCAAGTTATGAAGATGCCTGTTTACCTTACAGTGTCCCGTGAGGAGACCTGTAGCTAATGTGAGGGTGGTCTTGCCCAACCCAATGAAATACTAAGCTGTTTTCTTAGAAGGATATTTTAACAATTCCTTGACTTGATAACAGCTCGGATTATTGTCCCACACATTTAAAAATTTCTTGTGGGTAATGTACTTAATCATATCAATATGAGTAGTTAAGGCAGGGATGACAATCGGCTTGATTCGCTGAAAGTCACCTTTTTATATCATTAAATGACGCAGAAAACGATGGTAAAAACCCGTTTTTGTCTAACGCGTTTAGTTTGTCCAAAAAATAAAAATTAATATTTTGAAAAAAATCCAAAGGGGGGGGGGGGGGCGGAGGATGAAAATTTTCAAAAAAATCGATTCAACTCGAAATTCGCTGAAAGTCACGTTTTTATATCATTAAATGACGCAGAAAACGATGGTAAAAACCGTTTTTGTCTAACGCGTTTAGTTTGTCCAAAAAATTGAAATTAGTATTATAAAAAAATCCAAAGGGAGGGGCGGAGGATGAAAATTTTCAAAAAAATCGATTTCGCTGAAGGTTACGCAATTATGTCACTAAATACGTTGCTAAAAACGCAAGCTTTGGTGCGACATTTCAACAAATAATCCTCGAATATATATACCACAAAATTTTTGGAAAACAATTTTCAACAAATTTCATAATTTAACACATCTAGGTATTCGCTACTATACACAGCATCAAAACACGATTCTTTTGGCCACACTGACAAAATACATTCAGTTATGGACAAAAACCTGTTTGCAATGCCAACAAACAAAAGTTTACAAACACACAAAATCACCTATTGGCAAAATTCCGATTCCAAAATTAAGATTTGATCATATTCACATTGATTTGGTCGGTCCTCTCACTCCGTCCCTTGGATGCTTATATGTGCTCACCGTAATAGATCGGTTCATACGTTGGCCAGAGGTTTTTCCTCTCAAAGATATTAATACTAATACAATTGCGGATACATTGTTTCGGCATTATTTCAGCCGATTTGGCATTCCTAGCACTATCCCCCATGATCAGGGGCGACAATTCGAATCAAAACTTTTCGCAAAATTTCACACTCTTTTAGGAACGCGTCAAATTCATACATCCACCTTCAACAAGGAATTGGCAATAAACATCGACAACCTTGAACCAGCATTTCTTTTAAACGAAAATTCAACATGTCACCACAGCGAGATCAATTTTAAAATAAATAAAATTCAAAAGAAAGTTACTTTCAATTTTTAAATTTTAATTATTCTTTGATCACAATATTCCTCTTTTTATTAATCTTTATAGGAGGGGAAGTGGCTGTAGCTTTGATTATATATATCTAGATAGCTCACCTAATATTAAAATTTGGAAATCAAGAATGTAATGTGGGTAGCCGAAGCTCTGGCGGAAATAATTATTTTTAGGTATTTTTAAGTTATGTTTAATAGGTAAATGTGAAACTGATGGTTAGGTATTTTGCGTATAGATAGATGGCTTGCTAAACAATGACAAGATTAAAACGTAATAATTTATTTAGTAAAAACTTAAAAATTATAAATATTTAAAATAATTGTAAAGCTTTGAATTTTTCTTTAAAGTTGTTGTTAAGTTAAATTTAATGGTAAGCGCTATGAAACGTAATAGTAAATATTTTACGTCCGGTCTCATGTCCTAGCTGTCGCGCCGTGCTGGGGCTCGGTGGCTACTCAGACAGAGTAGAACACAAAAAGTAATCTGTGCTGGAGTCATTGAGTACAGCCAGATCTAGCCATGTCGGTACATAGTTAGACACAGAGATATGGTGTTGCGACAAAATCGATTGTTTTTCGGTAAAAAAATACTACCATTTAATATTTTAATTTTATTAAAATTCTAGATCAGTAGTAGTAATTACACAGGATGATGCACATAAGAACCGACACAAAGCAGGGATATGTAGAAGGCCAGGCGCGCACATGCGATTTTCTGTCGCGCGACTGTTTGGTCGCAAAAATAACACACATAGCATTAAATACAAATGCGCGCATATGCGACTAAATAATAGCAGCGATTAAAAAGATGTAACCTGCTCCATTTTTGTAACGACGCGATTGTCGCGTCTTTAAATGTATCACATGAACAAGAATGAACATGCACGCACATGCGACTGTTCAGTCGTAGTCGCAGCACAGGTCGAAGTTGGTGTATAGGATAATTATTACAACAAATTTATTAAAAATGGCTGAATCTTCAGAAGTGTCTGATAATAGTGACAATGACTTGACATCTAGTGTCTTAGACACAGAAACTATTATTATCGAGGTAGAAAAAAGACCAGCTCTTTACAACAAACATTTGAAAGAGTATAGTGACCGAAATTTAAAGGAAAAATTGTGGGGAGAAGTGTATAGAAAAGTTATATCCACTTGGAACAAATTATCGGCCGAAGAAAAACACAAGAGAGGTACGTGATATTGTTTTTATTTAATAGTTTTTAATAATCTTATGTAATAAATGTTGTGCAGATAAGTATTTAAATTTTATCATATTGCCATGGAACTGAACCTTCGGGGGATGTAAAGTAATTTGCCATATAATCTCTTATATTAAGACCAACTCTGTTAGGTCTTATTCCAGCTGGAGGACAGCTCTGTAATAAACACTCATAAAATTCGTCCTCCATTTGCACACCGTCTTTCTTTCGCACGAAGTTATGTAGAATGCAACATGTTTTAATGATAAGGTCGGCAAATTCGACTCGCACGTCTAATGATCGATGCAAAATACGCCATTTGTTCGTTATTATACCAAAGGTACACTCTACCATACGCCGTGCACGAGTCAGTCTATAATTAAAGACTCTTTGTTTCATTGTTAAGTTTCTTCGAGGATAAGGACGTAAAATATTTTGTGATAACGCGAATGCTTCGTCTCCTACTATCATGAAAGGTATGGGTGCTCCCATCTCGTTGTTTGGTAATTTTTGTGGAGTAGGAACATTTAATTGGTTATTATGTAATCTTTGACCAAAATTCGAATTTTTAAAAACACTGGAATCGCTTCCAGCACCATATGCTCCTACATCTATTGCTGTAAAACAGTAGTCGGCGTCTACTATACCCAAAAGAATAGTCGAATAAAAGTTTTCATAATTATAAAATTCGGAACCAGTATTATTTGGTTTCTGTAATCTAATGTGCTTGCCGTCGACTGCACCGATACAGTTCGGAAAATTTGTCCTATCGTAAAACTCTTTGGCAATATTTATCCAATCTTCTTCAGACTTTTCTGGCATGTATAAAGGCTGTAAATAGTTCCATAATTGGTTACACGTGTCTTCAACAATTTCCCTTATCGTGGTAGCCCCAAGTAAATATTCAAAGTGTAAAGAATTGAAACTATTGCCGGTAGCAAGGTATCTGAAAAATAAATAATAACTGTTTTTTATTGCAGGAAAAATTATTCAAAAAAAATGGAAAAATTTAAAAGATTGTTTCGCTAGGGAATTAGCAGCCCAGCGTAAAGCAGTGTCTGGGCAAGCAGCAAAAAAAAAAGAAGATATATTTATTTCGACCAATTGCAATTCCTTTTCCTAATAATGAAAGATAGACCAACTACCAGCAACACCTTCTCAATCAATTGAGATTGATCAAGAAAATCAAGAAATGATATCTTCTCCTTCTTTAGCAACCAATACAGAAAATTCGGAAAGTACATCCATATCTAAAAGAAGGGCTGCAAGAAAAACTGTGCTTAAAACAATTCCATATGAAGAAAAGTTACTGAAAATATTGGAGGATAAGCAATGTGAAACAAGCGACGAAGATAAAAATTTGTCACTTATGCTTGTTCCAATGTTCAAAAAATTAACTGATGACCAAAAACATTATGCGAAAATTGAAATCTTAAATATCATGAAAAATGCAAAAAACGTCGGGAATCCTCCAGTTTTTTACAGTTCAATGCAACAATCTTATTCTCATCTTTATCCTAACCGTCCGGTAGACCAAGTGCAATTTCCAAGATCAAATTTTCAGCAACAGCAACAAGGAGGCAATGAAAGTATTTACTCCGCGCCATCGACATCAACGGTCAACTCTGCACAGTCCACACCATCAGCAACCATTTTTTCTGATGGTGACAATGCATATTTTGACTTGTCAAATCAATAAATTAATTAAATTAAACAAATAGAACATATATTTATTATTTAACCTTATTTTTAATATCTACTTCTATATATCTAGTCTAATAGTAGTTTGCAGAAAATATCTAGTTAATTTGGCAGAACGACGACACAAAACAAAAGCTGGTAAAAGTACCTTCTTACCTTATTGTTACTGCAAGACATTCCTCAGGTGGTATACATTTTCTCCATTTACTATTTTGGTACGATATTTTCGGTCCTATTATTTTTAATAATTCAAGAAAAGATTTTTCACTCATTCTGTAATAGTTAAAGAATTTACGAGGATGCTTTCTTAAATCTTCATGAAGAATGTAAAATTGACCCCGATGTTCTCTGTCAGATAAAATTGGATGCACCCAAAATTTTCTTTTCCGTTGCTTTCTTAATTTCTTTCGTAATAACAGAGCCACTATACAAGCGGTTTCTATGAAGTCCATGTTGATACTAGGCTCTAGTCACGATTAATCAGTCGCAAATGCGCGACCATACAAATTTTTTGCGACTACTACTTTTATGTCGCTGCGACAAATAATCGCATGAAAATCGCATGTGCGCGCCTGGCCGAAGACAATAAATTAATATGATTTAACGCACATTATTCCTGTACTAAGTTGTACTCCTGAGGAGTTACAGCCCTTCAAAGGTGGATTATAATTTTTTTAACATTGGATATCTCAGTAATAGATAAAGTTAGAAAAACCAAATTTGTTATACGTTATGAGTGTACCATGGGTTATTCATTGGTAGGAAGTTGAAATTAATTGAGGCATTTCAAAGGGTCAATGTATGTTAGAATTTAATTCTAATTTGTTTTTTCACTCTTATTATTTTTTAAAAAACTTATGCTTGTTTAATTAAAAAACGTGCATAAGTAAAGACACGTATTTCTTTAATGTTACTTGAAACCATTGAAAATTAAGTAGTCACCAGTAGAACGGTAAAAATTGAATAAGTACGTTTCATTTTTATATATAAAACATACATAATGTATATACATTTAAACCAAATAGCAAAAGTATACTTTATTGTATCCATTTGCGGCAGTAAAGTGATTTTTGACTTTGTCTTATAGTCTTACTAGACTATAAGTAGCCATTTAGCGGCAAACAAATAACTATTACAGTATCTAAAATTTTAAATATCTTTTTACCTGCTTTAAGATTTTAAAATTATGCATTGAACGGCTATAACTCCTTAGAGACACATCTTTGTAAATTGCATTAAATGATCTTAATTTATCGCTCTGTATCGGTTCTTATGTGAATCTCCTGTATTGACAATTTTTAGATACGTAATTTAATTTGCTCAATAAGTTTTTAATATTTTAGTTATTAAGCAGTGTTCACGACGAAAACTAATAATTATTGCTTTGATTACTATCTTCCTCCGAAATCGATTCATTTTACTTGAAGGGGTCTTTAATGTTTTGTGGCCAATTTTATATTAATCGTAATTATAATATCGATTAATAGGTTCATAATAATCTTAAGAAAGTTCTAAAAGAGATACATATAAGGCAATTCATTAACTAAGGTCAATTTTAAGGAAACTTGACTTTTGTAAATTAAATTTGGCCCGAGTCCTATATCTCTTTAACAGTCGTAATTTTTTATGTCATTTATCAAACTATAGTTATTTAATATACCTACGCGGGAAAAAAGTACTAGATTTAAACATAAAAAACATCCGGTTTTTGAGACTTCTGTACATATCGTCACTTTATGATTTTTTTTTCTCAAAAAGTACGAGATCAAAAAATTTGGTATGTCAACAGGTAATATGTCTATGTTCCACATACAAGGCATACTCTATTTCATATTTTGTACAGTTTCGCGAACTTTCGCAGATTAAGGGGATGTTGTTATCTTGAAAATGGTTTGATAAATTTTAACGCTTTTTACACTGAATTGTACGCAATAAATCGATATGTTGATGTTTCAAAATAAAATTTTTCCGATTTTGTGGAGCGACTAAAGTTATTTGAAAAAAAACAGAATTATACAGGCTAAGGGATGCCGGTGCGGGCTAACGGGCCAGCGATAATCGTCCTCAGAGAACCCGAGAAACCAGAATCGCTGAGGTGACTGAAGGTCTGGTGCAGTGTCGAATATGCATATCAAGGTTATTATCCATGGTATAACATTAATTTGTTGATAAATATTGTTTACATTATTGTAAATGTTAAACACACAAATATAATTTGTTGTAATTTGTGTTTATGCTGTACAAAATAGATGTGGTATGTATCTTCCGTCACCGCGACCATTCTGGTTTTGAAAAACTATTATCGTGACTCGACATACAAAGTTATTCTACATAATTAAGTGCAAAAGTTGTTGAAAACTGCGAAAATTCGCGAAACTAGACAAAATATGAGAAAAAGATATATACCTCATATTCAGAACATTTTAGATTATCACCTGTTGAAATACCAAATTTTTCGTCTTATAGTTTTTGCTAAAAAATTCATAAAGTGTATACTATACCTATTTATTATAGTTTTCTTCATATTGAGTATTTTATCAAAATCCTACACAAAATGCTGGAAGCCGTTCGTGTTTTTATTAGAAGGCTATGATATTTTGACAGTTTACTGTTTAATTTATTTAAATTATCATTGGTATTATTTCTAGAATGATCTGCGATTGAATAAACTTGAGATTGTTAGCTTTTATTTGCCAAAAATAACCAGCAGAAGAACGCATAAATGAAACAATGAAAAACAATGATATGGCGTAATATTCGACGTAATGATGCGCGAGATGTTCCTAGAGAGTTCAGTTTTTTTATTTACGGTGCTTTTTTGTAAAATATTATTCATCTAAATCGACCGAAGCACCTCTTACCGAAGAATTTGGTAAAGCAATAAAATATGACAAAACATTTATTCTATTATCTTAAGCTGCTGGTGATAGAAATTTATATTTTCTTGTTATTTTGATCTTTCCAAAACTAAGAGATACGTATCTTATCCTATCCAAAACTTTATTACACCCGCCATGAATATAAGACGAATTTAAAATGTTGGCGTGGGAATAATTCGCCATGATATTCAAAGAAATTAACAGCAGTAAGTGATGACACAACTAAGTAATGACAACAATAGCATAAATATGGTTGAAAAACTATCAAAACTCCATGGCTTTCTAACATAAAAACAAGAAGCTTCCAGCATTGCATGCGTCCATTAATTTCCAAATATGAGGGCAACTACAACAAATAGGCGCAGGAAAGTACCTAAATACTTTGTAGAGAATTAAATTCCCATAATTTATTTTTGTAATTTTCAGTTTTTCATTCTTTTATGTTATTGATTTTAATTTTTATCATTAAATTGTTGTTTTTCATTGTTTCATTTATTCGGTTTTCTTTTGGTTATTTTTGGTAAATTACAGCTAGCAATCTAAAGTTTATTCAATCACAGTTCATTGTAGAAATAATACTAATAATAATTTAAATAAATTAAACAAAAAACTGTCAAAATGTCATGGCCTGCTAACAAAAACACAGACGGTTTCTAGCATTTTACCTATGATTGTGATAAATTCCTCAATAGCAAGAAAACTATAATAAATAGGTATAGGAATATTTATAGATAATTTGTAGAGAATTAAATTTCCTTTCTGATAGGGTATGAAAATATGGGGCGTTCCATTTAAAATTTTCGACTTTCACGCAATTGAATACAGAGAAACGGTAACTCAATTTTTGACCAGCCTGTATAAGATATACTGATATAACAAATGACAATCTATTTAGCAGCATATGAAGAGTTATTGCACCAATGCAAAACGTTTTTGAGTTAACGTTGGCTGAGATATGGGCTTGTAAAGAGCATGGTGATATTTGCTGGATAAATGGCTGAATAAAGCGTTATTTGTGGTTTTAGGTATTACATAATACTCTCAAAACAGAATGTTTAATAGTACTTTTAAGCAGAGACATTTGGTATTGAATAGGAGAAGCTTTGTATTCAGTGCCGATTACACTGCCTTCTGTAATGGACAACGCGTAAAAGTGCTTACAAAGAAAAGGTTAGTGAACGCGAGTGTAATTAGGACATGTTAAAAATGCGCTTATTAAGCATTATAGGTAATAAGTTAGAATAGAATTAATTAGTAGTAGTTAAGTAAGAAATGTTGTATGGTTAACATCTTTAAATAAAATAATAAAAATTGTCGTATTATTTAATAAATAAGATATATCAACCAAGAACCTATTACATGGCGACCCTGCTAGCGGCAAAACACTAAAAACAAAAAAAAATGACATCAATTAACAACAAAATACAAAAAGGAAAAGAAGAAAATTATTATTAACTGAAGACAAAATGGGGTACAATCAATCCAAACAAGAAAAAGAAATTATAGTCGCACAATCAGGAAACAGTGGTGGAATTACAAATGGTATGTCCGCAACATTCACATTGTTAGAAGTTGGCGTCCTGTTGATGGTAATCGTTATAGTGGGAATCATTGGATACATGGTATGGAATCGATGCAAAAATCTATGGACAAAAGAATAAGACGGCAAATTCAGTGCAGCCAGGAATTGATGGCACTTCGAGCAGAACAATAAGGCAGTCAACGTGAACGTAGTTGCTCAAAGTTCCATGGGTTCAGTTCAAGAATACGAAAATTTATTAGAAGAATTAAAGGTATTTAAAATGAATAGAACAAAAGACAACAAAGATAGGCGTAGAAACGTAGAATTTACAAATAAAAAGTTAGGTCAGCTAGATCAGTTTTTAAATAGATTCAAAGATTTAAATTTGAAGGTTAGCACTAATATTGATAATATAGATGTATTAACTAAAATTAAGTCATTAACTTCTGAAATTACTGTAGTTTTAAAAGAAATTAGAAATATTCTAGAAGATAGATTAGATAAAATTGTTAACATGGGTGAAACTTTTTGTTTGAAAACGGCTAGTAGCTTATTACCGGCAATGGACGGTATTGAAGATACTACCAAAAAACTTAGGCTAGGCGCCGACAGTGCAATTTTTAGTCGCCCGACTGTTTGGTTGCATAAGTAAGTCTACAGAATCCTTAGGGAATGCGCTCACATGCAACCGCGTAGTCGGCCGATTATTTAGTTTGTGTTTTATCACAAATTCAAGGCAACGAAATAGTTGCGCAACTACCATGTGAACTGCTTGTTTAAACGTGTTCGCGCTCACATGGTCTAAACAGTTGCATTGTTTGGTGGTTTTTCTCGTGTTTCGTGTTTGCTAAAATGTCTTTCGAAGGAGGTAAGTAAAACAAAAATATATAATAATCAATACATCTTTATTAAATCATTTATTTTTACAAAGTATTTAAGCAAGGTTATGATTTCGACTTTCATTTTTTTTTAATTTAATTTTGTAATAATATAGTAGATAGTATAATATCATATATTAGTTCTGCTGAGTTATAGAGCTTTCTATTTAATAATATGTATGTTTGTTATTTCTTAGATATTGAAAATAGCGATGATTGGACGGAGAAATTTATCCAAGTTGTACAAAATAAACCAGCGATATACGATAAAAGCCAAGAAAGACATTCTGACCGAACCATCATCGACAAATTATGGGAAGAAGTTTGCGATGAAATGATTGACTCATGGAAGCAAATGCCACCAAAAGAAAAAAAACTGAAATGTAAGAAAACAAAATTATATTTTTTCATATTGCCAGGGAACAGAGCCTTGAGGGGATGTAAAATATTTTGTAAAATATTCTCGTGTTGTTGTTCCTTTATAAGAACCGCGCACATTAGTTCGTTGAATACTGGGATGTGGACATTCATATAAAGTGTCTTCAAACTGTATCCCATCCTTTTTACGCACATAGTTATGAAGAGTGCAACATGCCTTAATGATACTATCACAAAATTCGGTCGATACATTGATAGGTCTATGAAATATTCTCCACTTATTGCTCATAATACCAAATGCACATTCTACCATTCTTCTGGCTCTAGATAGCCTATAATTGAATATTTTTTTTGACGGATTCAGATTTTGTTTCCCGTATGGCCTCAAAACATGTTCCGATAACGCAAATGCTTCATCTGCCACAAAAACGAATGGCATTTCGGTTCCACTATCATTTGGTAAGAGTTGTGCCTTTGGAATGGATAGTTGTCCTTTTTCAAGCTTTTGTCCAAAGTTTGAGCGCTTAAATATGTGGGAATCACTAGCACCTCCATACGACCCAACATCAATTGAAATAAAGCAGTAATCTGCATCAACAATAGCCATAAGTACAACTGAACAATAGTTTTTGTAATTATAAAATAAAGAACCACTATTGCTCGGCTTCTGTATTCTTATATGCTTTCCGTCTATGGCTCCTAGACAGTTAGGAAAATTGGTTCTAATGGCAAATTTGTCCGCTACTTCTCTCCATGTATTTTCATTTCTTTTTGGCAAATATATCGGCTTTAGATATATCCATATTTTTTCACAAGTATCCTTAACTATTGTCCGTATAGTTGTAGTTCCAATCAAATATTCATAATATAACGAATGGAAACTGTTTCCTGTAGCTAAATATCTGTAAATGAAGTAATCAAATTTTAATTTTTTTTCTTTCAGTAATTAATCAAAAATCAATTTATTATTTATAGGTAAAGAATTAAAAACCCGTTGGCATAATTTAAGAACATGTTTCCGAAGAGAATTAAACAAACAACGAAAAGGCAAGTCGGGCCAAGCCGCTAAAAAGCGTAAAAAATATGTCTACTTCGATCAGCTTCTGTTTTTAATGCCAACTCTTCAGGACCGGAATACAGTTGGCAATATAAGTCCTCCCGACACGGACGATGAAGAGTCTGAAAATGAAAACGTCGTATCCAATGAAAGGGTTTCTCTCGGCAAACAGCAAACCCTTCAGTGTGAACAAAGTGACCAGTCAGATCAAACTGACCGAACTCAAAAAACAGGTCAATCACAACGCACCCCGTTAAAAAAACCAAAGAAAGTGTCATACGAAGAGTCATTGTTAAATATATTAAAAAATAAGACAAATGAGGAAATTGACGAAGATAAGTCGTTTTTACTGTCTCTGCTACCCTCATTTAAAAAGCTAACCGCTAACCAAAAAATTGAAGCAAAAATTCAATTTTTGACAGTAATGAAAAGCTTTACTCCACCACCACTGAGTTCATTTACCACTGCAACTTCAGTTAATGTAGGTTTTCAAGAACATCGAAGTGATAACCAGAGAATGCAGCAAAGTGTTGGCTACCGTTTGCCGGAATATTCTTACGGTCAAATGATGTATCATCACCCTCGCCTTGATAACGTTGTAATACCTAATGTAAATGCATATTGTTCCAGTACACCTACTCCTACTGAGATTTCACAAACTAGTTGTGCATCATCAAACACAATATCTCCACAACCCGATCTTTTTGACTTGTAATTCAAAATTTATTAAATAAAAATTTTCTGAAGTAAATGTAATATTTATTTTCTTACCTTAAGGTAACTGATAACCTTTCTTCTGGATGGATGGAAGTTCTCCATTTGGTATCTTGGTACGTTATTGACGGCCCTATTAAGTGCAAAAGCTCATCAAAGCTTGATATACTCATTCGGTAATAATTAAAGAATTTCTGTGGATGGCACCGTAAATCTTCATATAACTTGTGGAATTGACCCTTGGTTAAACGTTGGGAGGTAACAGGGTGCACCCAATACTTTCTTCTTCGATGAATTTTCCTTCTTCGAATTTCTAGAGCACAGATACATGCTATCTCTTCAAAATCCATGATCAACTAACTAAAAATATGCGACCGTTCAGTTGCGATGTGTGCGTACGTCGCGTTCTTCCGACTAATCGGTTGCACTTGTGAGCGCGGAATTGCGATCGGCCGATTAAATAATCGGCCAACTAAAAATTGCACTGTCGGCGCCTAGCCTTATAGATTCAATTGAGTTATATGCAAGCTTGCTACGCGTGGATGATCAAAATGTATTAATTAATTATATTTTAAAAACTAGATTGTCCGAAAATGCCAAAGTAAGATTAAATAGAACGTATGATTCTATAGATAACCTTGTTAAAGATATAAGAAATAATTTCATTTCTCGAAAATCAGCAACAACCTTATCTAATCAGTTGCATCAATGTAAACAACGTGAAAAATCAATTGACGAGTTTGGTACAGAAATCGAGCAGCTTTTGAGCGAACTAACTTTAGCCCAAGCCAATAACGATCAAAATTTAATAACACATCTTCGGCCAGTAAACGAAAATATTGCAATTCATGCATTTTCAAATGGAATTAAAAATCATGACATTCGCACTATTGTTAAAGCCCGAAATTGCGTATCGTTAAAGGAGGCAATTAACGTGGCGTTAGACGAGGAAAGAAACAAACCAATGACCTCAACTGTATTTCATGTAAATAATCGTGAACAAAATAAATCGTACCGTAGAGGTTCACAATCAAATTTTTATAGTGGAGGTAATTTTCCAAGGTTTAGAAATCAAAATCACAGGGGTAGATTATATTATCAAAATATTTATAATAGACAAAATTTGAATAACACAAATTCATCAAATAATAATAGTTTCAATTATTATAATAATCGAGGACAAACTCGACCGAACTATCGAGGTCGCGGCGTTACACAACGTGGACGTGCAAATACCCATACTCGTAATCACGGAGGTACATTCGTCGTAGAAACTCAGGAGAGGTTTTCTGACGAGGGTGTCACCGATGATCGGTTTTTTCGAAACTAAAAATGTCATCTTAAGTATGAATGGAATGAATTATGTGAGAATGCGTTATGGAAAGAATGACTTATTCTTTTTATTGGACACAGGCGCATCAGTCAGCATAATTTTTTCAGATAGTTTAAACGGTAATGAATATATTAATACTAAACGAAATGTAATTATAAATGGAATTTCTGGGTCAACACAATCAATCGGATCAACTAATTTATCATTAAATGTTGAAAATATTCAAATTAATCACGAATTTTTAATATTAAAAGATTTTAAATGCGGAATGAATGGTATTATAGGATCAGACTTCTTTATGAAACATAATGCAACAATAGATTTTGAAAAATTTTCTTTAGCGTTTTGGTATGATTCTCATAAAATTGTACTTAATTTAGAATCTAAATTTAATAACTATACGGTCATTCCTCGAAGATGTGAGATAATAAAACATTTTTAGGTAAATGATTCCGATGACTGTGTAGTTTTGCCATCTGAAATTTGTGAAGGAGTATTTACCGCGGGTGTCATTGCTCGCCCAAATACTCACATGATACCAATACAAAAAAAAACAAAAAAAAAATTTTCAGCCTAGCACATCTAAATTAACAAATTATCATTTATATAACATTAATAATAATAACATTTCAGTAGAAAGGGTAGATAAATTACTTGATTTGTTAGATACTAAACATTTAAACAAAGAGGAGAAAGAGTCCATTCAGAAAATTTGTGCAAAATATGCAGACATTTTTCATTTAGAGAATGATTCTATAACTGTCACAAATGTAGGAAAGGAAATTATTAGGTTAAAGAAAGATGCAGAACCAGTTTATGTTAAACCGTATCGGTTACCGCATTATCATAAATTTGAAATAAATAAACAAGCTGATGATATGCTAAAAAAGGGTGTAATGGAACCAACAAGATCAGGGTGGTCTTCCCCATTGCTTATTGTACCGAAAAAGTTGAGTTCATGTGAAGATAAAAAATGGAGAGTAGTTATTGACTACAGACTTTTGAATAAAAACGTAGAAGACGACCGTTTTCCATTACCGAACATTACTGAAATTTTAGATTCATTATCAGGAGCAATTTATTTCACACATTTAGATTTGTCACAAGGCTATTATCAAGTTGAGTTAGAGCCCTCAAGTAGAAAATGTACATCATTTACTACTAGCAAGGGACAGTTCCAAATGACAAGATTGCCGATGGGTTTAAAAACTAGCCCCAGTGCATTTTCAAGGGTGATGACAATCGCTATGTCCGGATTAAACTATGAATCTTGTTTTGTTTATCTTGATGACCTTATCGTGTTTGGCAATAGTTTGCAAAATCATACGCAAAACTTAATAAAAATTTTTAACAGACTTCGTGATGTAAATTTAAAATTAAATCCGAGCAAATGTCAATTTTTAAAGAAAGAAGTTTTATATCTGGGACATGTAATATCATCAGAAGGCATTTCTCCAGATCCAAATAAAATTAGCGTCATTCAAGATTATCCAACACCTGTTAGTACAGATGAGTGTAAACGATTCGTAGCTTTTGCAAATTATTACAGAAAATTTATACCAAATTTTGCTGCAATAGTAAATCCATTAAATAAATTAACGCGCAAATCAGTTAAATTTGATTGGAATAACGATTGTCAGGAAGCTTTTGAAAGGCTTAAGTTAGTTTTAATTAACCCCCCAATCTTACAATATCCGGATTTTTCACCTTCAAATGAATTTATCCTTCGAACGGATGCCTCTGGATATGCAATTGGATCAATTCTTTCCAATTCAGATAATAGACCAATAACTTTCGCAAGTAGAGCTTTAAATAAAGCTGAATTAAATTATGTAACCATTGAAAAAGAATTGTTAGCAATAGTTTGGTCTGTCAAACATTTTAGACCTTATTTATTTGGTAGAAAATTCAAAATTTATACAGACCATCGTCCTTTAGTTTAGTTGTTTGGTATGAACGATCCGTCTTCTAGGTTAACAAAATTTAGGTTAATTTTGGAAGAATTTGATTTTTCTGTTCATTACGTAAGGGGTAAAGATAATTCTGTCGCGGACGCATTATCTCGAATAACAGTAGATTCGAAAGAAATACGAATTCGAAACAGATAAATAATAAAGAATTTTTAATACTATCACAAAATTGTACTTTAGTAAAATCGGGTTCATTACTATATGATAAAGAATTAAATATACTTTATATAAAAGTAATACATTCATCGACTTTAGCCCTCGACGCTGAGTTGAAATGTTTACAAACTATATGTATTAATAATGGAATTCCTCAATTATATATTTTAAAAAATAAAGAAAATGAATCGTTAATCGCCCGATTAATCAATCAATCTAAAGTATTGAAAACACTAAATTTGAAAATCTCTGTAATTAACGCAGCTACTCGAATCGACTGTAAAGAGACCCGTCGACTGATTTTAAATGATTTCCATATGCTTCCAACAGGTGGACATGCGGGAATCAATCGTATGTATGCAAATATAAAAAAGTATTACTTTTGGCAAGGAATTAAAAATGATATTTCGAAATTTGTTCTTAAATGCGATGATTGTCAACGTTACAAACACTCTAAACCACATCAGGAACCCTTGACAATTACAACAACTGCATCCTCGGCATTTGAAAAAATTTATTTAGACTTAGTAGGTCCTTTAAACCAAGACAACGAGGAAAATAAATACATACTCACAATTTAGTGTGAACTTACAAAATTTGTTGAAGGATACTGTATCAGAGATAAAGAAGCCTTAACTGTAGCTGAATCATTTGTTAATAACTTCATTTTAAAACATGGCATTCCAAATGAGATAGTTACGGACCAGGGCATTGAATTTCTAGCACAAGTTTTTCAAGATGTAGCAAAAATTTTAAATATTAAACGCTTAAATTCTACCGCTTATCATCATGAAACGCTTGGTGCATTAGAAAATACTCATAAAACTCTAGGCGCGTACTTAAGAATACAAATATCAAAATTTCCAGATACTTGGAGCAGTTGGGTACCTTTTTGGTGTTTTTCTTTTAATAACACGGTACATACGGAGACTAAATACACTCCATATGAACTTGTTTTTGGTAAATGTTGTAATCTACCATCAAATTTAACAACTAAGCTAGATCCAGTGTATAATTTTGACAATTATGCAAACAAATTAAAATTTAGATTACAGCATGCATGGCAAGACGCAAAGAATACCTTAATTGAATCTAAAAATAAACGAAAAAATCAATTAGATCGAACTAGTAACAACATTAAATACAAATTTAACGATAAAGTTTTAGTAAAAAGAGACAATAATAACAAACTAGAACCAATTTATAAAGGTCCTTATAAGGTAATATGTGATAATTCACCAAATGTCACATTAAAAATTAAAAATAAAATACAAGTGCAAAAAAATAGAGTGAAATTGTACAGACAAGAAGATAAATAAAACATTAAATGTTTATGTTTAAGTTAATTTTAAGTAATAATTGTAAAAAAAATTGTAATAAATAAAGGGATATGTAGCATAAAATAATAATGTTAAAATAATATAATAATTGGCTATCCTATAGGAAGATTAATAATAAAATTTTTAAATAATAATATTAATATAAAAATTTTTCTCGTAAAAAGGAAGGTGTAATGGACAACGCGTAAAAGTGCTTACAGACAAAAGGTTAGTGAACGCCAGTGTAATTAGGACATGTTAAAAATGCGCTTATTAAGCATTATAAGTAATAAGTTAGAATAGAATTAATTAGTAGTAGTTAAGTAAGAAATGTTGTATGGTTAACATCTTTAAATAAAATAATAAAAATTGTCGACACCAATTGTCGTATTATTTAATAAATAAGATATATCAACCAAGAACCTATTACACTTCTTTATCCTACTTCAACTCGCGTCCCACAGCTGTTATTATACTCGCGTCCCATTATATGCAATTATTTGTTTCCCAATTTTACCATTAGGTGGGCTATCTATATATGTATAATCAAAGTCTAACACGTGGTTAAATTTAGTTTTATCCCACTTTTGAAGTAAAGTAAATACACCCAATCTAAAGTTAATTTAAAATAAAAGGTTCATTCAACTCAATGTACTAGATATTCTAGTACATTAATAATATCAAAATAATACCCTAACAGAACCCAAGCTAATGTTTCTAGTTCTAAGTCTAGTGTTAGATCCCAAGCGAGGTTATAGCACTAGTGACTTAATCACTATTTAGAAAATAATGTGGATATTGGAGTGTTATATTTAAAAAAAATATATAATAACAAACCAATGCAAAACATTAATGCTCATAAAACATAAATTCAAATGTATTTAGTTAAAAATCAAGTTTCACTAAAAGTTTAGTGATATTAAATTTTTTGAATAAGGTTAAAAGTCAAGTAAAAATTTTTTTTGTACTTTAACTGGTCGTTTTTCAAAAATATTTATTTATCTAACTAGTTTCGGCCTTATTGCCATCTTCAGAGATAAAACTACAAGAAATTATAGTATTAATTAAATATCTTAACCATCAAAAGTAATGTAAATAAGAGCAAATTATAGAAGAAAATAAGAGCATGTTAATACTAAATACAATCCCACGTACATTTTGATCATGTGGAAGGCTTTATATTAATACATATTGAGATAAAAATACACTTAACATTTAATTGACAAGAAACGTGGTACAAACTAAGAAGAATTGTAATGGCGACACGTAAAACAAGTTTTTTATTTAGTTTGACCTCGATGCGCATGTATGGAAAAGAATCGTTTTACAATAAAAGCGTTAAAAACTAAAAAGTGCGCTTAATATATGCGGACTAAATATATCAAGCCTCTGCATTTTGGGGAAAGGGGTTGGATAAAAAAGTATATAAAGGTGTTTTGTAAATGTGAACCTGATCATTAAGGCATTCCAAAGTATCATTATTTTTCTTAAATTTATCTATTTCGTAGGTTTCTAACAATTTGAGTTTGAAACCTTTATTTTGTTTATGTAAAAGTGACACATTATCAGCTATATTAAAGCTATGTTTATACGTTAACATGTGTCTACCGAAATTGGAGTTATCGTTATGTTTATGTTCATTTATTCTCACTTTGATTGATCTACCTGTTTCACCTATGTATGATGCACCACAAGAACCACACTCCAGCTTATAAACCCCGCTCTGATCTAATATATTTATTTTGTCTTTTGCATTAAAGATTCTTTTTTGTAAGGTATTATTGTTTCTAAAGGATATATTAATATTATATCTACGAAAAATAGATTGAATATTGTATGCTATTTTACCGGGATAATTAATTGATCTATAAGTTAAATTTTGATTATTTTGGGTGTTTTGTAAACTGGTTGAAGATCTATGGTTTAGTTTAGTTAAAAATCTTTTATGTAAAGAGTCTATATGTGTCATAGAAAAACCGTTATTTGTGCCTATTGCTTTTATTACAGTAAGTTCATTGTTTCTTTCTTGTTCTGAAAGTGGGGTTTTGTAGCATCTGTGTAAGTATGCTCTGATTGCAGCATTTTTGTGAGAATTATGATGAAATGAATTAAACGGAGTAATAGTATCTGTTTGTGTAGGTTTTCTGTAAATTTGGAATTCTATATTATTTTGTTTATTGATCAGAGTTAAGTCAAGAAAATTCAAAATATGGTCCTTCTCTATTTCTAATGTGAATTTGATATTACAATGCAAGTTGTTGATATAATTATGAAAATCACCAATGTTAACATTTCTATCGTTGTCCCAAATAATCAATATATCGTCGACATATCTGCGCCAAAGTATAATATTTTTATTTATATGGTTATTACGTTCTAAGATTTTGTTTTCAAGGTTGTTGAGGAAAATGTCGGAAAGAAGACCGCTCAAGGGAGATCCCATTGGAAGGCCATTTTCATATTTATAAAATTTTTGGTCAAATTGTCAGAAATTCTGTTCGGTACAGAGCTTCAGTAAGTTGTAAACATATTCAGTATTTGCCCGACTCAAATGTTCATTTAGTAAATTCTTAGCAATGTCTAGTGTTTCAGGAATAGGTATGTTAGTGTATAGGTTAGTTACATCGAAAGAAAGGAGAGAGAAATTGTTAGGTAAATATATGTTCTGTAAAGTTTCGATTAATTCAGTTCTGTTGTTTATAGTAAAATCTGCTTTAAATTGGATATTATTCTTGAAAAATTGTATTAAGAATTTTGAAATTTTGTAAGAGCTCGAATCGATTGAAGATATAATAGGTCTAATTGGAAATTGATTCTTATGTAATTTAATTAATGAATACAATAAAGGTGTTTTAGGATTCATTGGTAATATTCTGAATGTAGACATGTTTTGTTTTTTAAAGAAATTTGTGGAATCTTTAACAATTCTTTTAACTTTGGTATGGATTGTGGAAGTAGGGTTCTTTTTTATTTCGGTGAAGTTGTTGTCATTAAAAAATTCTAAAGTTTTTGATAAGTATAAGGATTTATCTAAAATTACCAAGCCTGCATTTTTATCTGCATTGGTTGCAATTAATGAGTTATTTTTAATTTTGTTTTTGATCTTATTTAATGTTTTACCTATTCCTGAAACACTAGACATTGCTAAGAATTTACTAAATGAACATTTGAATCGGGCAAATACTGAATATGTTTACAACTTACTGAAGCTCTGTACCGAACAGAATTTCTGACAATTTGACCAAAAATTTTATAAATATGAAAATGGCCTTCCAATGGGATCTCCCTTGAGCGGTCTTCTTTCCGACATTTTCCTCAACAACCTTGAAAACAAAATCTTAGAACGTAATAACCATATAAATAAAAATATTATACTTTGGCGCAGATATGTCGACGATATATTGATTATTTGGGACAACGATAGAAATGTTAACATTGGTGATTTTCATAATTATATCAACAACTTGCATTGTAATATCAAATTCACATTAGAAATAGAGAAGGACCATATTTTGAATTTTCTTGACTTAACTCTGATCAATAAACAAAATAATATAGAATTCCAAATTTACAGAAAACCTACACAAACAGATACTATTATTTCGTTTAATTCATTTCATCATAATTCTCACAAAAATGCTGCAATCAGAGCATACTTACACAGATGCTACAAAACCCCACTTTCAGAACAAGAAAGAAACAATGAACTTACTGTAATAAAAGCAATAGGCACAAATAACGGTTTTTCTATGACACATATAGACTCTTTACATAAAAGATTTTTAACTAAACAAAACCATAGATCTTCAACCAGTTTACAAAACACCCAAAATAATCAAAATTTAACTTATAGATCAATTAATTATCCCGGTAAAATAGCATACAATATTCAATCTATTTTTCGTAGATATAATATTAATATATCCTTTAGAAACAATAATACCTTACAAAAAAGAATCTTTAATGCAAAAGACAAAATAAATATATTAGATCAGAGCGGGGTTTATAAGCTGGAGTGTGGTTCTTGTGGTGCATCATACATAGGTGAAACAGGTAGATCAATCAAAGTGAGAATAAATGAACATAAACATAACGATAACTCCAATTTCGGTAGACACATGTTAACGTATAAACATAGCTTTAATATAGCTGATAATGTGTCACTTTTACATAAACAAAATAAAGGTTTCAAACTCAAATTGTTAGAAACCTACGAAATAGATAAATTTAAGAAAAATAATGATACTTTGGAATGCCTTAATGATCAGGTTCACATTTACAAAACACCTTTATATACTTTTTTATCCAACCCCTTTCCCCAAAATGCAGAGGCTTGATATATTTAGTCCGCATATATTAAGCGCACTTTTTAGTTTTTAACGCTTTTATTGTAAAACGATTCTTTTCCATACATGCGCATCGAGGTCAAACTAAATAAAAAACTTGTTTTACGTGTCGCCATTACAATTCTTCTTAGTTTGTACCACGTTTCTTGTCAATTAAATGTTAAGTGTATTTTTATCTCAATATGTATTAATATAAAGCCTTCCACATGTCAAAATGTACGTGGGATTGTATTTAGTATTAACATGCTCTTATTTTCTTGTTTGACTGTAAGTATTTTAAGTTTTATATTTTCATTTAACTACATTACTTTTGATGGTTAAGATATTTAATTAATACTATAATTTCTTGTAGTTTTATCTCTGAAGATGGCAATAAGGCCGAAACTAGTTAGATAAATAAACATTTTTGAAAAACGACCAGTTAAAGTACAAAAAAAATTTTTACTTGACTTTTAACCTTATTCGATTTGATACAACACTGGTAAAAAATGGATTTCGAATTAAACTTCAATCAATTAAATTTTTTCACTACCATTTAAAGTTTTACTGAATAAACAGTGCTGATGTTTTTTAACGGATAAGAGGATAATAATTCGCGTAATATATTTCAATATATTTATTTGGTTTTGTTGTTCATCGTAATATTCTTTCTGTATAAACAATATCGCACAGTCGTTACTTATATACTTATAATTAATATACTATTTAATATCGTACAATAATAAGCATCTGTGATACAATAACACGTTCATTAGACGATCTCTTCGCCCGTTTTTTTTATTTATTTTTTTCTGTATTGAAAGCTTATCATCGAAGTGAGTGATTACAGAGCGGCTTAGCTAAAAAACCTTTTCGCTTAAGGTTATAAAGACATCTAGCTTACGAAGTAGTTCTAACTATACACTACGAGAACGCAGAAACAATGTACAAAGGTCGCGACGGTGAAGAGGTTCCACTGGTGAGAAAGGAAATTTTTTAAGAATTTTTCGGCAACATTTTTCGAAATGTACACGTACTTATAAAAATTCATTTATCACAATACACTACAAAAAATTCAACAAAACCTATATATATTTTCTTTCTTTTTTGGATTATAAATTCATCTGTTATTTATCGTCTCAACCCTCATCCAATATTTTTTTTTATTCTTGATATTTTACAGACGACTTATTTATTTTTTTTTGTTTTTGTTTTAGCGAGTCGATTTTTTTAGATATGTCCCTTAAGAAAACGTCTGCGAAAGCGTCGCTTTGTAAAAAATATTTACTATTTTATTGTTGTCTCTGTCCTCTCGTCTCCCCCACATAAATCATTTTTCCTTCACACGTAAAGCGTTAATCGTCATCTCTTCAAAATATGGGAATATGTACAACGATTACCGTACAATTAATAATAGTTACAATATACACCTATTTTACTTTCAATGGGGCCCTATCTAAGTGAAACAATCCGCAGAACGAAGCTGCCGGCTCTTTCTTCCATCATTTTTGTGATCGTTTATGTTTTATTATCTTAATGAAATTTAAGCGTGGTCCATACTATGGCATTTGGATGAACCAACGCTCCAATTTCGCAATTTACCGTTCTCGATCTTCCATTTATTACAAATAGGGCCTCACTTGCGGGTGTTACCATGTATTGTCCGAATAATCCTAAAAAAAATTAATTTTAATCAAAATTTTTAATTTCAAGTCAATTTTTTTCGATTACCTGAACCACTTATGGGGCGATTAGCATTTCCCCACTTTGTAAGTTCTGATGGGACAGGTTTTCCAACCCCCGTTATAATTTCAACTTTTCCCGTTAATAAATTTAAGAATAAAATGTCTTCTTTATCTTGGGCTGTGGCGTAAATATCGTAGCTGTGTGTAGTTTGACTCGGATAAAATGTAATATCAGAAATATTTAATGTTGTTTTAACATCAAACGAAAACAATAATCCAGTGGCTAAAATAAAATTAATAACAATTAATTAATATTTTTTAATTAATCAAAATACTTACGAGTTATCTCTTGTACGATTAAGGTCGCTCCGTTCTTCGTGCGATCCAAAGTGACCAATTTACGCGAATCCGGGGATATGAAAGGAACTCCTGGTAAAGTTGGTTTTGTTGCAATAACTGTATCAGTTAAATAATCGAGGAGTAATTGCCCGGTGGGTCGGTTTGTAACTGGTTCTAAGCACTCCATGATAACCAAACCGTCTACAATTTATAAGTTTTAGTATAAAATTAGATTTAATGGAAACATTGGCTTACATAGTGCTGAAAATTGGATTTGTTCCGGGACGCAATTGTATGGAGTTAAATCCACCGATCTTGTATATCTTAAGTTGACTAAATCAAGTTTGTACAAGCCCCTTTGGTTGGTGTGGGTGACGTAACCGTATTTAAAACTGTAGTGGGATAATTCCTGTTGAAATATAAATTTTTTTTTATTAATATTTTTATTATATGTGTATTGAAAGGTTTAAAAAGGCCTCCACTGAAAACGCACATCATTTCATGGTTATATCTTAAATCCTTCTTGAGATACGATGTTACAGTTTTATTGATTAACTTGACTTATTGTCTTGATCAAAAATAGTTGTATCTTCGTGGATTATTGACACAAAATGAATATCTTTAGGGTTTCATAATTGTATTAAATTTATTATAAAACGTCAATTAGATGATCTTGATATTTCAACTATTTTCTGAGATATGATCATCTTATTTTGATGTATATTAATTTGAATTATCAGAAATAAAGGTATGAGAGGAATTCAAGAAATGTACTCGTCGAAATTTGTGGATATAAAAGTATGGTCTTGGACTCATTAAACATTAACTAAATTTACTAAAAAACGCATTTCATTTCATGGTAATATCTCAAATCCTTCTTGAGATACGATCTTTCATATTGCAGCTTCATTGATTAACTTGACTTATTGTGTTGATCAAAAATAGTTGTATCTTCGTGGATTATTGACACAAAATGAATATCTTTAGGGTTTTATAATTGTATTAAATTTATTATAAATCGTCAATTAGATGATCTCGATATTTCAACTATTTTCTGAGATATGATCATCTTACTTTGATGTATATTAATTTGAATTATCAGAAATAAAGGTATAGAGAGAAATTCAAAAAATCTACTCGTCGAAATTTGTGGATATAAAGATATGGTCTTGGGCTCATTAAACATTAACTAAATTTACTAAAAAATGCATTTCATTTCATGGTAATATCTCAAATTCTTCTTGAGATACGATCTTTCATATTGCAGTTTTATTGATTAACTTGACTTATTGTGTTGATCAAAAATAGTTGTATCTTCGTGGATTATTGACACAAAATGAATATCTTTAGGGTTTCATAATTGTATTAAATTTATTATAAAACGTCAATTAGATGATCTCGATAGCTCAACTATTTTCTGAGATATGATCATCTTATTTTGATGTATATTAATTTGAATTATCAGAAGTAAAGGTATAGAGAGGAATTCAAAAAATCTACTCATCGAAATTTGTGGATATAAGGATATGGTCTTGGACTCATTAAACATTAACTAAATTTACTAAAAAACGCATTTCATTTCATGGTAAGATCTCAAATCCTTCTTGAGATACGATCTTTCATATTGCAGTTTCATTGATTAACTTGACTTATTGTGTTGATCAAAAATAGTTGTATCTTCGTGGATTATTGACACAAAATGAATATCTTTAGGGTTTCATAATTGTATTAAATTTATTATAAAACGTCAATTAGATGATCTCGATATTTCAACTATTTTCTGAGATATGATCATCTTATTTTGATGTATATTAATTTGAATTATCAGAAATAAAGGTATGAGAGGAATTCAAAAAATCTACTCGTCGAAATTTGTGGATATAAAGATATGGTCTCGGACTCATTAAACATTAACTAAATTTACTAAAAAACGCATTTCATTTCATGGTAATATCTCAAATCCTTCTTGAGATGCGATCTTTCATATTGCAGTTTTATTGATTTCCTTGACTTATTGTGTTGATCAAAAATAGTTGTATCTTCGTGGATTATTGACACAAAATGAATATCTTTAGGGTTTCATAATTGTATTAAATTTATTATAAAACGTCAATTAGATGATCTCGATATTTCAACTATTTTCTGAGATATGATCATCTTATTTTGATGTATATTAATTTGAATTATCAGAAATAAAGGTATGAGAGGAATTCAAAAAATCTACTCGTCGAAATTTGTGGATATAAAGGTATGGTCTTGGACTCATTAAACATTAACTAAATTTACTAAAAAATGCATTTCATTTCATGGTAATATCTCAAATCCTTCTTGAGATACGATCTTTCATATTGCAGTTTCATTGATTAACTTGACTTATTGTCTTGATCAAAAATAGTTGTATCTTCGTGGATTATTGACACAAAATGAATATCTCTAGGGTTTCATAATTGTATTAAATTTATTATAAAACGTCAATTAGATGATCTCGATATTTCCACTATTTTCTGAGATATGATCATCTTATTTTGATGTATATTAATTTGGATTGTCAGAAGTAAAGGTATAGAGAGGAATTCAAAAAATCTACTCGTCGAAATTTGTGGATATAAAGATATGGTCTTGGACTCATTAAACATTAACTAAATTTACTAAAAAACGCATTTCATTTCAGGGTAATATCTCAAATCCTTCTTGAGATGCGATCTTTCATATTGCAGTTTTATTGATTTCCTTGACTTATTGTGTTGATCAAAAATAGTTGTATCTTCGTGGATTATTGACACAAAATGAATATCTTTAGGGTTTCATAATTGTATTAAATTTATTATAAAACGTCAATTAGATGATCTCGATATTTCAACTATTTTCTGAGATATGATCATCTTATTTTGATGTATATTAATTTGAATTATCAGAAATAAAGGTATAGAGAGAAATTCAAAAAATCTACTCGTCGAAATTTGTGGATATAAAGATATGGTCTTGGACTCATTAAACATTAACTAAATTTACTAAAAAACGCATTTCATTTCATGGTTATATCTCAAATCCTTCTTGAGATGCGATCTTTCATATTGCAGTTTTATTGATTAACTTGACTTATTGTCTTGATCAAAAATAGTTGTATCTTCGTGGATTATTGACACAAAATGAATATCTTTAGGGTTTCATAATTGTATTAAATTTATTATAAAACGTCAATTAGATGATCTCGATAGCTCAACTATTTTCTGAGATATGATCATCTTATTTTGATGTATATTAATTTGAATTATCAGAAATAAAGGTATGAGAGGAATTCAAGAAATGTACTCGTCGAAATTTGTGGATATAAAAATATCGTCTTGGACTCATTAAACATTAACTAAATTTACTAAAAAACGCATTTCATTTCATGGTAATATCTCAAATCCTTCTTGAGATGCGATCTTTCATATTGCAGTTTTATTGATTAACTTGACTTATTGTCTTGATCAAAAATAGTTGTATCTTCGTGGATTATTGACACAAAATGAATATCTTTAGGGTTTCATAATTGTATTAAATTTATTATAAAACGTCAATTAGATGATCTCGATATTTCAACTATTTTCTGAGATATGATCATCTTATTTTGATGTATATTAATTTGAATTATCAGAAATAAAGGTATAGAGAGAAATTCAAAAAATCTACTCGTCGAAATTTGTGGATATAAAGATATGGTCTTGGATTCATTAAACATTAACTAAATTTACTAAAAAACGCATTTCATTTCATGGTTATATCTCAAATCCTTCTTGAGATGCGATCTTTCATATTGCAGTTTTATTGATTAACTTGACTTATTGTCTTGATCAAAAATAGTTGTATCTTCGTGGATTATTGACACAAAATGAATATCTTTAGGGTTTCATAATTGTATTAAATTTATTATAAAACGTCAATTAGATGATCTTGATATTTCAACTATTTTCTGAGGTATGATCATCTTATTTTGATGTATATTAATTTGAATTATCAGAAATAAAGGTATGAGAGGAATTCAAGAAATGTACTCGTCGAAATTTGTGGATATAAAGATATGGTCTTGGACTCATTAAACATTAACTAAATTTACTAAAAAACGCATTTCATTTCATGGTAATATCTCAAATCCTTCTTGAGATGCGATCTTTCATATTGCAGTTTTATTGATTAACTTGACTTATTGTCTTGATCAAAAATAGTTGTATCTTCGTGGATTATTGACACAAAATGAATATCTTTAGGGTTTCATAATTGTATTAAATTTATTATAAAACGTCAATTAGATGATCTCGATAGCTCAACTATTTTCTGAGATATGATCATCTTATTTTGATGTATATTAATTTGAATTATCAGAAATAAAGGTATGAGAGGAATTCAAGAAATGTACTCGTCGAAATTTGTGGATATAAAAATATCGTCTTGGACTCATTAAACATTAACTAAATTTACTAAAAAACGCATTTCATTTCATGGTAATATCTCAAATCCTTCTTGAGATGCGATCTTTCATATTGCAGTTTCATTGATTAACTTGACTTATTGTGTTGATCAAAAATAGTTGTATCTTCGTGGATTATTGACACAAAATGAATATCTTTAGGATTTCATAATTGTATTAAATTTATTATAAAACGTCAATTAGATGATTCGATATTTCAACTATTTTCTGAGATATGATCATCTTATTTTGATGTATATTAATTTGAATTATCAGAAATAAAGCTATGAGAGGAATTCAAAAAATCTTCTCATCGAAATTTGTGGATATAAAGATATGGTCTTGGACTCATTAAACATTAACTAAATTTACTAAAAAAAGGCATATCATTTCATGGTAATATCTCAAATCCTTCTTGAGATGCGATCTTTCATATTGCAGTTTTATTGATTAACTTGACTTATTGTGTTGATCAAAAATAGTTGTATCTTCGTGGATTATTGACACAAAATGAATATCTTTAGGGTTTCATAATTGTATTAAATTTATTATAAAACGTCAATTAGATGATCTCGATATTTCAACTATTTTCTGAGATATGATCATCTTATTTTGATGTATATTAATTTGAATTATCAGAAATAAAGGTATGAGAGGAATTCAAAAAATCTACTCATCGAAATTTGTGGATATAAAGATATGGTCTTGGACTCATTAAACATTAACTAAATTTACTAAAAAACGCATTTCATTTCATGGTAATATCTCAAATCCTTCTTGAGATGCGATCTTTCATATTGCAGTTTTATTGATTAATTTGACTTATTGTGTTGATCAAAAATAGTTGTATCTTCGTGGATTATTGACACAAAATGAATATCTTTAGGGTTTCATAATTGTATTAAATTTATTATAAAACGCCAATTAGGTGATCTCGATATTTCAACTATTGTCTGAGATATGATCATCTTACTTTGATGTATATTAATTTGAATTATCGGAAATAAAGGTATAGAGAGAAATTCAAAAAATCTACTCGTCGAAATTTGTGGATATAAAGATATGGTCTCGGACTCATTAAACATTAACTAAATTTACTAAAAAACGCATTTCATTTCATGGTAATATCTCAAATCCTTCTTGAGATGCGATCTTTCATATTGCAGTTTTATTGATTTCCTTGACTTATTGTGTTGATCAAAAATAGTTGTATCTTCGTGGATTATTGACACAAAATGAATATCTTTAGGGTTTCATAATTGTATTAAATTTATTATAAAACGTCAATTAGATGATCTCGATATTTTAACTATTTTCTGAGATATGATCATCTTATTTTGATGTATATTAATTTGAATTATCAGAAATAAAGGTATAGAGAGAAATTCAAAAAATCTACTCGTCGAAATTTGTGGATATAAAAATATGGTCTTGGACTCATTAAAAATTAACTAAATTTACTAAAAAACGCATTTCATTTCATGGTAATATCTCAAATCCTTCTTGAGATACGATCTTACATATTGCAGTTTTATTGATTAACTTGACTTATTGTGTTGATCAAAAATGGTTGTATCTTCGTGGATTATTGACACAAAATGAATATCTTTAGGGTTTCATAATTGTATTAAATTTATTATAAAACGTCAATTAGATGATCTCGATATTTCAACTATTTTCTGAGATATGATCATCTTAGTTTGATGTATATTAATTTGAATTATCAGAAATAAAGGTATGAGAGGAATTCAAAAAATCTGCTCGTCGAAATTTGTGGATATAAAGATATGGTCTTGGACTCATTAAACATTAACTAAATTTGCTAAAAAACGCATTTCATTTCATGGTAATATCTCAAATCCTTCTTGAGATACGATCTTTCATATTGCAGTTTCATTGATTAACTTGACTTATTGTGTTGATCAAAAATAGTTGCATCTCCGCGGTTTATAAATGCGAAATGAATATCTTTAGGGTTTCATAATTGTATTAAATTTATTATAAAACGCCAATTAGATGATCTCGATAGTTCAACTATTTTCTGAGATATGATCATCTTATTTTGATGTATATTAATTTGGATTGTCAGAAGTAAAGGTATAGAGAGGAATTCAAAAAATCTACGCGTCGAAATTTGTGGATATAAAGATATGGTTTTGGACTCATTAAACATTAACTAAATTAACTTTAAAACGTATTTCATTTCATGGTAATATCTTAAACCCTTCTTTGGATGCGATATTTCATGTTGCAGTTTTATTGATATGATCTTAATATAAAGATATGATCTTGGACTCATTAAACATTAATTAAATTTACTTTAAAACGCATTTCATTTCATAATAATATCTCAAATCCTTCTTGAGATGCGATCTTTCATATTGCAGTTTTATTGATTAACTTGACTTATTGTGTTGATCAAAAATAGTTGTATCTTCGTGGATTATTGACACAAAATGAATATCTTTAGGGTTTCATAATTGTATTAAATTTATTATAAAATGTCAATTAGATGATCTCGATATTTCCACTATTTTCTGAGATATGATCATCTTATTTTGATGTATATTAATTTGAATTATCAGAAATAAAGGTATGAGAGGAATTCAAAAAATCTACTCGTCGAAATTTGTGGATATAAAGATATGGTCTTGGACTCATTAAACATTAACTAAATTTACTAAAAAACGCGTTTCATTTCATGGTAATATCTCAAATCCTTCTTGAGATGCGATCTTACACATTGCAGTTTTATTGATTAACTTGACTTATTGTGTTGATCAAAAATATTTGAATCTTAGTGGATTATTGACACAAAATGAATATCTTTAGGGTTTCATAATTGTATTAAATTTATTATAAAACGTCAATTAGATGATTCGATATTTCAACTATTTTCTGAGATATGATCATCTTATTTTGATGTATATTAATTTGAATTATCAGAAATAAAGGTATGAGAGGAATTCAAAAAATCTACTCGTCGAAATTTGTGGATATAAAGATATGGTCTTGGACTCATTAAACATTAACTAAATTTACTAAAAAACGCATTTCATTTCATGGTAATATCTCAAATCCTTCTTGAGATGCGATCTTTCATATTGCAGTTTTATTGATTAACTTGACTTATTGTGTTGATCAAAAATAGTTGTATCTTCGTGGATTATTGACACAAAATGAATATCTTTAGGGTTTCATAATTGTATTAAATTTATTATAAAATGTCAATTAGATGATCTCGATATTTCCACTATTTTCTGAGATATGATCATCTTATTTTGATGTATATTAATTTGAATTATCAGAAATAAAGGTATGAGAGGAATTCAAAAAATCTACTCGTCGAAATTTGTGGATATAAAGATATGGTCTTGGACTCATTAAACATTAACTAAATTTACTAAAAAACGCGTTTCATTTCATGGTAATATCTCAAATCCTTCTTGAGATGCGATCTTACACATTGCAGTTTTATTGATTAACTTGACTTATTGTGTTGATCAAAAATATTTGAATCTTAGTGGATTATTGACACAAAATGAATATCTTTAGGGTTTCATAATTGTATTAAATTTATTATAAAACGTCAATTAGATGATTCGATATTTCAACTATTTTCTGAGATATGATCATCTTATTTTGATGTATATTAATTTGAATTATCAGAAATAAAGGTATGAGAGGAATTCAAAAAATCTACTCGTCGAAATTTGTGGATATAAAGATATGGTCTTGGACTCATTAAACATTAACTAAATTTACTAAAAAACGCATTTCATTTCATGGTAATATCTCAAATCCTTCTTGAGATGCGATCTTTCATATTGCAGTTTTATTGATTAACTTGACTTATTGTGTTGATCAAAAATAGTTGTATCTTCGTGGATTATTGACACAAAATGAATATCTTTAGGGTTTCATAATTGTATTAAATTTATTATAAAACGTCAATTAGATGATCTCGATATTTTAACTATTTTCTGAGATATGATCATCTTATTTTGATGTATATTAATTTGAATTATCAGAAATAAAGGTATGAGAGGAATTCAAAAAATCTACTCGTCGAAATTTGTGGATATAAAGATATGGTCTTGGACTCATTAAACATTAACTAAATTTACTAAAAAACGCATTTCATTCCATAGTAATACGTCAAATCCTTCTTGAGATGCGATCTTTCATATTGCAGTTTTATTGATTAACTTGACTTATTGTGTTGATCAAAAATAGTTGTATCTTCGTGGATTATTGACACAAAATGAATATCTTTAGGGTTTCATAATTGTATTAAATTTATTATAAAACGTCAATTAGATGATCCCGATATTTCAACCATTTTCTGAGATATGATCATCTTACTTTGATGTATATTAATTTGAATTATCAGAAATAAAGGTATGAGAGGAATTCAAAAAATCTACTCGTCGAAATTTGTGGATATAAAGATATGATCTTGGACTCATTAAACATTAACTAAATTAATTTTAAAACGCATTTCATTTCATAAAAATATCTCAAATTCTTCTTGTGATACGATCTTTCATATTGCAGTTTTATTGATTTACTTGACTTATTACGTTGATCAAAAATAATTGTATCTCCGCGGTTTATAGAAGCCGCCTGCAGAACCCGATTTTCCTGATATATTCTGAACAACTTTAGGATTGGATTGGAGTTGAATTTTTACGCTATCTAAATCAGCCTTAATCTATTGGATATTTAGAACCGAACTCAACCTTAATTTATTGGGTTGTTTATAAATTCCACATCCGACATAATCATAATGCAGTTAAACCAAAAAATGAGTGTTTTTTAATACAACCTGAACAACTTTAAGGAAGTGGTTGTTAACGTTGGAACTTTAAGGTTTGGTTGGAGTTGGAATTCAATTTAATCCCCATTCTTAATCTATCAGATTTTTAGAAATCAGCTTGACCTTCATATAATGAATTTTTGAACTCTACCCAACCTTGATGTGGTTAAATCAAAAAATATGAGTTTTTTGAGCAAAGGTTGGTTTCAACTTTCAACCCAACCCGACCTTAATCTACCACATTTTTGGTACCGAAACCAATTTTAATTAACATGGTGGGTTGTATGCCAATTCCATCTCCAACCAAAAGAATATGAGTTTTTTACCTGTTATTAAGGTTGAGGTAAAACAAAACAAGGTTTCAAGTTTCAACCCAACTCGACCTTAATCTACCACATTTTTGGTACCGAAACCAATTTTAATTAACATGGTGGGTTGTATGCCAATTCCATCTCCAACCAAACCTTAATATTGTTAAGCCAAAAAAATATGAGTTTTTTACCTGTTATTAAGGTTGAAACTTTAAGGGTGGTTTGGAGTTGGAATCTAATATAATCCAATCTTAATCTATCGGATTTTTAGAACCCAACCTAACTTTAGTGTTGTTGAAACAAAAATATCAGAATTTCGATATAACTAAAAAATACCAATTGATTGATATTGGAATCCAACACAACCTTAACTTATTGGATTGCATGCCAACTCAATCTCCAATCTAACCTTAATGTAGTTCAACCAAAAAATGAATTTTTTATATAGGCTGAACAATTTTATGGTTCGAGTTATTAAGGTTGGAACTTTAAAGTTGGGTTGGAATTGGAATCAAACCCAACCTAATCATAATCTCTTGGATTTTTAGTTTCTAGTCCCACCTCAACTTATTAGACTATAATAAGTCAACGAATATTAGTTTTTTTTTGACATAATTTGATTAACTTTTAGTTTAGGTTGGAGTTGGAATCTAACCCTCAGCCTTAATCTATCGGATATTTGGAACCCAACCCAACCTTAATTTATTGGGTTGTATGCCAACTTCACATTCGACACAATCTTAGTCGTAGTTAAACCAAAAAATGAGTTTTTTTAATATAACCTGAATACGTTTAAAGTTGGAACTTTTAAAGTTGAGATGGAGTTGGAATTCAACACAAAACAACCTTAATCTATCGGATTTTGAGCACCCAAACCAACCTTAATGTAGTTGAATAAAGAAATATGAAATTGTTGATATAATTTGAACAACTTTAGGATTGGGATGGAGTTGGAAATAAATCCCATCCAATCTTAATCTATTGGATATTTGGAATCTATCCAACCTTAATTTATTGGGATGCATTCAAACTTAACTTTTTGTTGAGCTAAAAGAAATATGAGTTTTTACCATAATTTAAACTTTAAGGTTGAGTTGGAGCTGGAATCGAACACAACTCAACCTTAGTATATCAAATTTTTGCAACCCAAATTAATGTTGATGTGATTGAACCAAAAATATGAGTTCTTTGAACAAAGGTTGAGTTCGAGAGTGAGATCGACCTTAATCTATCGCCTTTTTTAGAACCCAACCCAACCTTAATTTATTGGGTTACGTTCTGACACGTACCGAACCCAACCTTAATATAGTTGAATTAAAAAGTGTGAGTTTTTTGATATATTCTGAACAACTTCAAAATTGTGTTTCAGCTGGAACCCAACCTAACCTTAATCTGAAAAAGATTATACAATCTCATACAATCTTCTTGATTTAAGGTTGAGTTGGAGCTGGAATCTAACCAAACTCAATCTTAATATACTGAATTTTTAGAACCCAACCTTGATGTTGTTGAACCAAAAAATATGATTTTTTTTTTATATGATGAACAATTTTAAGATTGGGTTCAACCCGACCAAATCCTAATCTATCGTATTTTTGGAACCCAAACTAACCTTAATTTAATGGGTTGCATTCCAATCTAACCTTAATGTAGTTGAACCAAAAAATATGGAATTTTTGATTTTACACTTTGATAGTAAGTTGTAGCAATAAAAATAACAAATTTTCTCGAAAAGACTTGATGAAATTAATGAGGGATGTTGAGTACATTATGAACCTACATTATGAAAAGACTACCCAAAGATAACCTAGATGAAAATATTCTAGAAAAAGAATTATATCGTAGAAGTTTCTTTTTCTTGTACATACTACATTTTAGAGAAATGATATATTCTCTCATATTATTTAACGTGCTAAATAAAACCTGACTTAGCTCAAATATTTACAGATAGAGGACAATGTGCATTGATAGTAATTGTTTAAGTCCATGTTGCAAGATTAGATTATGTAACAGTAGTATGTGATAAAAATATTCAAAACAACTTGTTATCTTGCTTTTATTACAATTGATACGGCACCTGTTTCGAGTTTTTTAAAAACACATCAGCCGAATCTATAAATAAGAAAGGAAATTAATTAATTCAGAAAAACTTTAACAATTTTTTGTCAATAAATACAAAAATTAAAAAACGTCAAAATTTTAATAACTGAAGGAACATTAAAGACAAAACAGTGAATTTTTAAAAGACTCGAAATCGTTACCGTGAAAATAAATAAAAAAAGCAAGTAAAGGAGTTGTTTTAAATGTTACTTTTATCACGTATTAAATGAGGATTCAGGCGAGGTTTCGGTTACTTCTCGCGTCCCAAAGAGATGAAGCTTCCATAACAATTTGAAACTCTTTAATACTGCAAAAAAACTGGAACATTTTCGTTATGGTATTACTACCAGAAAAGATAAAAAAGAACAATATACCGCATTTTTAAACCTTTCAATTTTGTAGCTCTAGTACCACTTTGTTTAAGTGGTTTTGTGAAAATTAAAAAAAAAATCTGACCTGATTTGGTGAAGGTATAAATAAACCTCTAACTAAATCGAATTGCCCATCGATCGGTTCTGGATGAACGGTGTGATGTTTCCTCTTTTGTCCGGCGTCTCGTATAACCTAAGAGAAATTTAATTTCAAAAGCAATTTTAAATAGATAAAACTACATAAATAATTTATTACTCAATAAACTTTCGTTATGTTTCTACAATTCCATTTATAGAAGTCAAAGATAAAAAAAGAAACGATAAAAAAAAAGCCTCGGTTCCTGGTTCGATTCATGCAAATCTGCGTTTAAAGACCATTCCGATTCGAAACAGCGCGCAGATTCCCCCCCTTTTCGGTTTTATCCCTCCTGATCCCGGGGATGGGTACTTCCGATATCGGAACGAAAAAGAATCTTTTTTTCCGGCTCTCTCTGAAATGTAATCGTTGCCGGGTACCGTAAATCCCAATTTTTCGATCCGATACACGCATACAAACGTAAACAAACTAAACGTCGCGTATTATAAAGCGAGTTTGGTCGCTAAAAAGGCAATAATTCACTTCCCGGCGCTCTATCTCGACGGGGGACAATGGCTGAAAAATAGCTGGGCCGTTATCGGGGGATTTGCGGCCAACACCTCACGAGGAAAGGGGGCTAAAATACTGTGGGGAGGTTAGCGTTTATCCGAGGTCTATTCTATGGAAGTGCAATTTCGGCATCGTCGATCACGTTAAGTGTTGGAACCGAGCCGGGGATGATATTGGACGGTTAGTTAAGAGGTTGAGTTACGTTCCAAAACTCGCCTCCTTCTTAGCCAACTCACTAACGTTCAAGTATCTACCGCTTACCTGTATTGTTTTAACGCCCGTGTTATTTAATGAGCGCCAATTTAACACCCAGATTTGATCTAAATGTTGGACGTAATGAAGATCTACCGGGTACTTATCCGTAGCTACAACCTAAAAACAAACTAAAAGAATAAAAAAAAATTACGAGATATGAAACCTTACGTCTACAACAACCATTTGGATCTTGGAAATGATTAAAATTCTATCTCGATCTGGTTGAGTTGCATAAACATATCTGTTCGCGACGTTTACTGCTTTACCCCACGTGCATTTAACACCGTTATCACCGCAAACGTATTCCTTAAAAAGAAAATGACATTATTATTATTAAATAAATTTTTAGATAGAGGTATAAGAAAAATAACATTTGAGAAAAGTATCGTTTCGTTGCTTAACAATGACTTGATAGTGTACGAAAGAGAAAAGGGGAAGAAAAAAATGAAATTCAATTAAAAATTGATCGGAAGGCCGGAGGGTGGTTCGTCTAACAAGGCGAGGTCCCCGTTACGTGATATCGTGTACACAGTGCTGGCGCCCCAAGCGTATTTGAGGTTACGTTTCCGGCATATCGACCGCTACACCGTTCTGGTAAAGCCACCATCGTCATCGGCCAGCTGCCGAAGCGCGTCTCTGGCACGGTCCAGCGCCCATCCAATTTGCTACCTACACTTGATTACCAACCAGACTGAGATTTGTATCCGGATCATTTTCGTTTCAATCACTGTGAACTAAATCCTTTTATTATTAAACCTTAATATGTATTAAAATTGATGTCTAAAATCTTTTAATACAAGAACAGTCTAGAACTAAAAGCAGGTTTAGCTTAATTATGAGACCATAGCGTTAATTTCATTGCTCATTAGGCTGATGATGAATCAAACGAAGAAGGAGAAATTTCGTTGAAATAACAAATAAAACTGAAGTGAAACTGAGGTAGAAAAAGAAGAAGAAGAACAGCAATTAGCCCATTTAGGGCCTACAGAAAATAAAGAAGATTTGCAAAAAATGTGAGAATATAATTCATGATAAAGTGATAAAGCGATAAAGTGCATGTACATTTCTGAAGGCTTGGTCTCTATTTTTTACAGACAAGAACACTATGACTAGAGCTTACAATGCCAGAATCCTGGGATCCCGAAAATCGGGATCTCGGAAAATTTTTGTTCGGTATAAAAAACCAGTATTGATGGCAAAATACCGGTATTTCGGTATTATTTTAGAAAACTTGACATTGCTTGCATAAGACTGCTTCTAGAAGACTTCAAATGCTTGCACAAGACTTAAAATGCTCCCAAAACCCTCAATATGTTCTCGAAAGATGTCATACCAAATTCCCAAAATACTTGAAATACTTCCAGAAGATTTGAACTGCTGCTAAAAGATTTACTACTGACACTGGAGCACTTAAAATGTTTCCAGAAGCCTCAATACTGTCTCCGAAAGAGTTTATACTGTTTCTAAAATGTTTAAAATACTTCCAGAAGATTTGATCTGCTTTTAGAAGACTTGAAATGCTTCAAAAAGATTTGAAATGCTTCCAAAAGGTTTGAAATGCTTCCAGTAGATACTGCTTCTCTAAAACTTGACATTAATTATGGAAGACTTGTAATGTTTTAAACAGACTTGTAATGCTTCGAGAAGGCTTGATATTGCATCTGGAAAACTTGAAATGGTTACAGAAGACTTGATATTGCATCTAGAACACTTCATCTTCTTCCAGAAGACTTAACACTTCTTCTAAATAACTTGATATTGCTTCCAACATGGGATTGTTGGGAGGGGTGGAAGAAAGGGCCAGGGGAAAGGGAGAGCGAGGTGTGCAAGGAGGAGAAGTGATAACACGGGAAGAAATAGAGGCAGTGTTGAGGGGACTGAAGAGGGGAAGGGCGCCAGGAGAGGATGAGATCCAGAATGAAGCCTGGTTGGAGGCGACGGAGACAGTGGAGAAGAAGCTATGGAAGGTAATAAACGACGTATGGATGGGGGAGTCGTTTCCGGACAGGTGGAGGATGGGGATGATATGACCACTATATAAAAAAAGGAATAAAATGGAGGTGAGCAATTATAGAGGGATTACTATGCTGGACACAACTTTCAAAATTTATGCAAAGATACTGCTGGGGAGGTTGGAAGAGGAAATGGAGTGGGGGGAGTTGTTGCCGGATGGGCAGGCGGGATTCAGGAAGGGAAGAGGGGCAATTGGACAATATATACATTCAGAAACACCTGATATATAGGGAGTTGAACAAGAAGGTGGAAAGCTATATGGATTGTTTATTGACCTGAAGGCTGTATTCGATAACGTGGATAGAGAGAAGCTCTGGGAGGTAATGAGGAGAGAAGGTATCAGAACAACTGATAGGGAGGGTGAAAGAGATGTACAGGAAGACGATGGTCAAGGTTAAAGTGGGGGAAGAGTTAAGTGAGGTATTCTGGACGACAAAAGGTTTGAGACAGGGGTGCCCGCTTAGTCCCACACTATTTGCCATATATACGGCGGACTTGGAAAAGAGACTTGCGAGGGAGCAAATGGGTGGTGTGGTGATAGGAGGAACAAAGGTGCACGCCTTGGCCGATTTGGTGGTCGTGGCTAGAGAGGCGAGGAAGATGAAGGAGATGATGAGAGTCCTGGAAGGATATTTTAAGGCGAAGGGGTTGGAGGTAAACATCGAGAAGACAAAGATAATGAAGTTCTGCAAAGGGGGGAGAAGAAGGAGGGAAGAGTGGAAGTGGCAGGGAAGGGAGATAGAACAAGTGAAAGAGTACACGTACCTGGGATATGGTTTCACGGGAAGTAATAAGATCGGAGCGCATGTGAGGGCGATAGCAAAAAGGGCGAACAAAGTGATGGGACAGGTTTGGGGATGGGGAGAAAGAACTTTTGGAAGGGACGTGGGAAAAAGAAAGGTGATGTTTGATGACTTGGTAAGGAGTACAATGATGTACGGCACAGAGGTATGGGGATGGAGAGAACAAGGTCTGCTGGAGGATATACAAACACGATATTGAAGATGGGTACTGGGGTTAGCAAGGGAGACTCCAAGGTATATAGTGAGGGAGGAGGTTAAGGTGGATGCAGTAAGGGTGGAGGCGGGGAGAAGAACGGTGAAGGATGAGGACATGATAGAAGCAAGACCGCGGTGCAAGATCCGGGAAGAGCGCTGGAAGGAAATTAAGGGGAGGAGGGCGATCTATGGGCAAAGAGACAGGGAAGAATATTATAGAAAGGTGGGATACTCACTAATTGGCATCGAAAACAGTAGAGCGGAAGGAGTCAAAATGTGAAGGGAACTGAGAGATAGGGACAGGGATATACGGAAGCAGGAAAGAAAGTCACAGATTTGAGAAGGGAGATACTATAGATAGATATAGGTATAGGGAGATAGTGACAGAGGAGCGGCCAAAGTATTTGTTGATGGAGGGGGATGATGAAGGGAAGAGATTGGTGGCCAGATTCCGCTGTGGCAATGAGGAGAGGGGAAATAGATACTGGGCGGACGATATTGAGAGGCAGTGTAGACTATGTGGTGAAGATTGGGAGACGCTGGAACACATACTGAAAGGGTGTAGCGAGCTGAGGGAGGAGGCAATGGACAGGAGGCAGGTTTTGGGAGAGAGGGGCGAGGGTAAAAAATGGATGAGGGAGGTGATGGGGGCGAGGAGGCGGAGATGTGGGAAGGGGGAGGAGAGTAGACGATGGGGAGATGTACATGTACTATAGAGAGTAAAAATTGTATATACTAAATAAACAATAGAATGCTTACAAAAATATTACTTCCAAAAAATTTGACCTGCTTCTAGAAGATATACTACTGACCCTGGAAAACTTAATATTGCTTCGAGAAAACTTGATATTGCTTTTAAAAGACTTGAAATGCTTCCAGAAGACTTGAAATGCGTCCAGAAAATTTACTACCCCTAATAGACTTAATATTGCTTCTAGAAAACTTAATATTGGTTATAGAAAACTTGAAATGTTTCCAGAAGACTTGCAATGCTTCCAAAAGACTTAATACTTCTATTAAATTTCTTGACACTGCTTTCAAAAGACTTGAAATGCTTCTAGAAGACTCAATACTGTCTCTGGAAGACTTCGTACTGTTTCCAAAAGTCTTCCAGAAAACTTGAAATGCGCCCAGAAGATTTACTACTGCCCCTGGTAGACTTAATATTGCTTCTAGAAAACTTAATATTGCCTATATAGAAGACTTGAAACGTTTCCAGAAGACTTGCAATGTTTCCAGAAGACTTGATATTGCTTCTAGAAGATTTGAAATGTTTCCAGAAGATTTATTATTGCCCCTGGAAGATTTAATACTGCTTCTTGAATTATTACAATTACATATATCTAGACATATGACAGTAATATGATGTACACACCGATATTGGATGAAGCCAACGAATACAACATAGCAGTTAGGCTACTATATGTAACTATATAAAGGTAACAGAAAAAATTTGGATAATTTTTGGTGTACGGATGGCAGTGAAGTAGAGTTACTTAGAATCACCATCTTCAAATTACAATTTTATATATTATTACTAAAGCATGGAACTTTTTGAAACAAAACGATATTATTTTCCCCTCCACTTGTTTCCAGAGGCGCCATATATGTTATTGGGGGTTGTTTGTACTACGAACACATTTTATCATCACCTTAAACGTCATTTACACAAGAATATTTCAAGATGATTGTTTCGATATATAATTTGTAATTAATATTACCATGTTTATGTGTTATATGAATTTATGTGCAATAAAGAAAAGCAATATAAGTTGTTTATATGCGGTTAAAAGTGGTCGAAATATGCAATAAAATAAAGAAAGGGTCACCGGGATATGTGAAGGTGGGATTTTCAGCTTAACACATTCGTGTGACCTTTGTGTCTTTTTTGTGGCCTTCAGATTATGAACTAATTTTAGTGTACCCATCAATGGACGAAATATGCGCTTATATGCAAGTATATGCAATTATACCGACGTATAAGGACAACTAAATTTATATGTGGTAAAAATGTTAAATATTAATTTATATGCAAAATATGCAATCGCCTAAAAACTTGGACTCTAGTTATAAAATATTATTTTTTTTATATTCTCACATTGTACTGACAGTATAATGATAATGACACTGACGTGCAATAAACCGACTTATTATCTAAGACGTCACTCAGAACAATTATAGAGGGAAATCGTGTCGTTTTTAACCCAGTTATTACAGCACTAGGTATTACAGGCCTTGCAGGCGCTTTGATAATATTCAGTATGCATGTGAACGACGTGAAGTTGACTATACAAAGCCAACATTAAGATTATGACATGAAAAGTTATTCATTTTTGAAACAGTTGAAAGAGGATTATCAAAATATAAAGCGTAGTAACTTTCAAAGGACATTGATGAAAATTGACATATTCTTTTTTAGAATAAACTGCATATATTTATATTTGGGTATCACATACCCTACAAGACCAATGGTGTCATTATTCCCCAACACATTAACGAAGTGTTAAATCCGAATGTTTCTAGTTCTAGGGATAGTATTAGTTCTGGTCTTAAATGCTATCCAATGATAAGTAATTATACATAAGTATATAGAACTAAAAGCCTATTAAAAATATTTAGTTCTCTGCCAAGAATCTCTTTTGTATGTAACATTAAAATCTTGATGGAACCCTAGTTTCCAACAATTTCCGCCCTCTTTCGTTCTTCGTTGTAACCCTTTCATAATTCCTCACTCTCAATCAACAGTATGCTGTGTTATTAGCAACGTGTGGTTTTTCATTAGTGACATTAAGTGTTCTGTTGTAAATGGAGCCCAGTATTTGGTCACGAATTAACAATTTCCAGCTAGTATCAAGTCTTATGCCAGTATCTGGCGTTCTGTCAACAGTACCAGATCTTATCAAGCTTTTTTATTGATGGAAGAACGTCTAGTCTTCTCCACAAGACTAAACACAAAACTCTTAACACATAAATATCATATCCATATGCATAAACACAAGAGCTTTTTTTTCTCAATTCAGTCCCATCACTTGCTGCGACACATTTTAATAAAAAGTATTGGATTTTATTACCATACAAATTTGTAAGATGTTAATCATATTTAGACTATTAGATACATATTTTAGACAGTTTTTGATATTTTAGACATCTTTAGACTTTACTCACATTTTTTATGAATTTAGACAATTTGAGACAATTGTAAGCTATGAGTGAAATATTTTAGAAAATTTTTGAGGATTTAAACAATTTTAGATAAGTTTAGACAACTGAATTAATGTAGATAATGTTGAATGAATTTGTGGATAATTATAAAAAAAATTTAGTTGATTTTAGATGGTTATTAATCATTTTAAATAACTTTAGACACTTGTAGACAATTAGACACATATTTTTGACAGTCTTTGATGATTTTAGATATCTTTAGACAATTATTATCGAATTCAAAAGATTTTCCTCCTCACTTTGAAGGCGAATGACAAAGCAACTGCTACATAGAAAAAATTGGGACTAGTTTTGTTTCACGCATAAATTAATTCTTTATAATGTGTGGTCATTCCAATTTGATATACCCACTCGTGTAGAAATTGTCCCAGGTATAATGAAAAAATGTACCCGATTTCGATCGGTCTGCGAATAAGCTCGACTTTGCGATTTTTTTATTTAGCGAAAAAATTTCAAATTTGAACTAATAGTAACTTGATGTGACTGGACCGCGATTTCAACGCGGTTTTATCTGAAATTGTCAAATAATTTCGGTTTTCGTATCCTGCTATAAATTCTTTAAAATTATGTTTCCCAAATTATTATTGTTTCCCGTATTGCTTATTTATGTTTGATATTTGACGTATTTTGATTAATACCAAGTTGATATCCGCATGATCATTTTTGAAATAACCGCAACCTATTTAACAGCGATTTTCCGCGAAACAATACGAAATATTGATAAAATAAAATATAGCTCTCATTAAGAACACATCAAATAACTACTAGTTAAAATTTGAATTTTTCGTGCCAAACGGTTTTTGAGAAAAAAAAAGTATATTAGTCGAGCTTCTTCTCAGATCGACCGAAATCAGGTACATTTTTTCATTATACCTGCGATAATTACTATACGAGTGTGAGAAAAAAATTAAATTTAAATACGTTATAAAGAATTAAATTCGCCAAACAAAACTATGTGGCTGAAGTTAGATTCAGATTCGAATCTGAAGCAGATTCAGATTCGTTTTTTTACAGTCGACCAGACAAATACTTATAATGAACATTAAATAATTATTTTTCTTATTATTTAGGGAATGTGGCACCCTGAAACCATGTTAGGAAATTCACTTAGCGATCTTTTAACCCCTCTGCAAAGGGATTGATGAGGACAGGGCGGGGGATTAATAATAATAACTCGGTATTAGGTGTAAAAGGTAAATAATTTTTTTCTCAAAATCTGGGAAGTGTAGCACCCTGGAACCATATTAGAAAATTCACTTAACCCTTCTAGAACCCCTCTGCAAAGGGACACACAAAAATTTAGAGGTGGGGGCGGGGGATGAATAATTTCAATTGACTCGGTTTTAGGTGTAAAACGTAAATAATTTTTTTCTCAAAATCTGGGAAGTGTAGCACCCTAGAACCATATTAGAAAATTCACTTAACCCTTCTAGAACCCCTCTGCAAAGGGACACACAAAAATTTAGAGGTGGGGGCGGGGGATGAATAATTTAAATTGACTCGGTTTTAGGTGTAAAACGTAAATAATTTTTTTCTCAAGATCTGGGAAGTGTAGCACCCTAGAACCATATTAGAAAATTCACTTAACCCTTCTAGAACCCCTCTGCAAAGGGACACACAAAAATTTAGAGGTGGGGGCGGGGGATGAATAATTTAAATTATGACGGTTTTAGGTGTAAAATGTAAATAATTTTTTTCTCAAAATCTGGGAAGTGTAGCACCCTAGAACCATATTAGAAAATTCACTTAACCCTTCTAGAACCCCTCTGCAAAGGGACACACAGAAATTTAGAGGTGGGGGCGGGGGGTGAATAATTTAAGTTAACTCGGTTTTAGGTGTAAAACGTAAATCATTTTTTTCTCAAAATCTGGGAAGTGTAGCACCCTAGAACCATATTAGAAAATTCACTTAACCCTTCTAGAACCCCTCTGCAAAGGGACACACAAAAATTTAGAGGTGGGGGCGAGGGATGAATAATTTAAATTATGACGGTTTTAGGTGTAAAATGTAAATAATTTTTTTCTCAAAATCTGGGAAGTGTAGCACCCTAGAACCATATTGGAAAATTCACTTAACCCTTCTAGAATCCCTCTGCAAAGGGACACACAAAAATGTAGAGGTGGGGGCGGGGGATGAATAATTTAAATTAACTCGGCTTTAGGTGTAAAATGTAAATAATTTTTTTCTCAAAATCTGGGAAGTGTAGCATCCTAGAACCATATTAGAAAATTCACTTAACCCTTCTAGAACCCCTCTGCAAAGGGACACACAAAAATTCAGAGGTGGGGGCGGGGGGTGAATAATTTAAATTATGACGGTTTTAGGTGTAAAATGTAAATAATTTTTTTCTCAAAATCTGGGAAGTGTAGCACCCTAGAACCATATTGGAAAATTCACTTAACCCTTCTAGAATCCCTCTGCAAAGGGACACACAAAAATTTAGAGGTGGGGGCGGGGGATGAATAATTTAAATTAACTCGGCTTTAGGTGTAAAATGTAAATAATTTTTTTCTCAAAATCTGGGAAGTGTAGCATCCTAGAACCATATTAGAAAATTCACTTAACCCTTCTAGAACCCCTCTGCAAAGGGACACACAAAAATTCAGAGGTGGGGGCGGGGGGTGAATAATTTAAATTATGACGGTTTTAGGTGTAAAATGTAAATAATTTTTTTCTCAAAATCTGGGAAGTGTAGCACCCTAGAACCATATTAGAAAATTCACCTAACCCTTCTAGAACCCCTCTGCAAAGGCACACACAAAAATTTAGAGGTGGGGGCGGGGGGTGAATAATTTAAATTATGACGGCTTTAGGTGTAAAATGTAAATAATTTTTTTCTCAAAATCTGGGAAGTGTAGCACCCTAGAACCATATTAGAAAATTCACTTAACCCTTCTAGAACCCCTCTGCAAAGGGACACACAAAAATTTAGAGGTGGGGGCGGGGGATGAATAATTTAAATTAACTCGGTTTTAGGTGTAAAATGTAAATAATTTTTTTAAAAGAATATTTAGAAAAAAATAATATAGTACCTAACAACCACTTAATATAAATTTTTCACCCTCCGCCTCCACTTCTAAATTTTTGTATGTCCATATACAGAAGGGAAGACTAAAACCCAAATTTGTGAAATGAGGAGATGAGCATAATTATAAAGACTGTAAAAGAAAAAGAGCAATTCATCTAAATGTGCAAATTGTGGTGAATCCAACCAGTAACAGAGGCCGTTGCGACCACACAGAACTACAACTTCATCCACGTCAAGTTAGAAGAACAATCACGCACTCAATTCATACATCCACCTTCCGAACTGTACATCCAAATATGTCATTTGCAAACATTGCTTAACAAAATTCACCCTCCCAAAACACCAGCACTCCTAAAACATCGAATAATCCGGAAATGTCTACCATTGACGCTTCAATTACGAATCTCCTAAAACAAATCATCACACCATTAATTTCGCAAAATTATGTACTCAATAAATTGCTCCGTTCCTTCCCACATGCCTAGTCTAAACAGAAAAGTTTAATATCAACGGTTTTGGCTTGTTATAAAATTGATTTAGCATGATACCTGAAACTCATCTAGAAGCAGAAGAAGAGTTCCGAATATGTTGTTTTAAATTCTATAGATTTGATCGCAACTCACAAACAGCTTCAGGCTAAATAGCGATACTAATTAAACGCACATTAAAACACAAACCTTATGACCTAACGAATATTTCGCTAGAGACGGTCGCTATCCAACTTTATCCAATAAACATTAGACCAGTTACAGTAATTTGTGCTTATAGACAACCAAACCGTAAATTGATAAAAGAAGAATTTAGTCAACTATTGAATAATTATCCTCATTTAATAATTGGCGATTTAAACAGTAAATTGAAAATATGGAGATGTTAAATCTATAACCCATCAGGTTCATGTCTCGAAGAAATGTATAGTTAACATCTTTTGCAAATTTAAGAGATCTATAGTATTGATTCACCAAATACGTATCCCAGTCCTACCTCTATAGATGGATCAGTCTCATTGCTTATCTCAACTATCAAAAATGTAGCTAGAATGTCTACTGAACCTAATAGATCCATTCCATCAAATTATAATTTACCTCCCAAGTATTTCCCGACTTGATCAAGGAGAAAAGAGACGTAGCTGGCAGAGAACTCATGATCGTGTCTTAAAGCAGAAGCTAAATAAACTGACATACACTATCCTTAGAATCCTTAGAATTCTATTGAATTACTAGTTATCAGAATCTTCTAAGTACTATCCATACAGTAAAGATACTGGAATGTGAATAACAACTAAAAGAATACTGAAAAAATTTGTACAATTACTCATGAAGGAATACAGTTGTCTGCTGATGAAGAAAAAACCCAAGCATTTGTCGATTACCTTGAAGTAACCTTTATTTGTCATATACCCCGAGAAAACACGTCATTGGCCAATGCTACTGAAACATATAATGAAACGCATCTTCCACAAATAGCAATGGTGGACGAAGAAGTCACTAATGAGGAAATCGGATATTTAATTTACAATCTACCCAATCGAAAAGTTCCAGGGCATGACCCGAATACGAAATTTAATTTTAACATATTTTCCCTCGAACATTACTACCTACCTAACTGATATCTTCAATTTATGCCTACAAATTGGTTACTTACCGGTCACTTCGAAAAAAGCTGAGATACTAATGTTCGACAAACCTGGTAAAACGAGCAGTACTATATCTAATTACTGTCCTATTAGCCTCTTACCGACACTATCTAAATTGTTTGAAAACGTAATTTTGCGAAGATTTCAAGAACAGTTGATAGAAAGAAATATTATTCCAAATATTCAGTTCGGGTTTCAGACGCAACACTCGGCGATTCACAAATTGGTGCATGTTACAGAATTTATTAAGAAAAGTTATGAAAATAAGTTGTTCGCCACCATTGCCTTTGACTGTTTGAAGGGCGGGTTTAAAATTCAGGCTATTATATCTAGGCTTAAATAACTATATTACCGAAATACTTATGTCATATCTTCAGGAGCGAACATTTTATGTAAGATAGAATGGGTCATATTCAGATTCACGTTGTATCAGAGGAGTTATTAGGGGGTATATTAGCACCTTATTCAATATATTTGCATGATATACCATACCGCCAAAGTTTTAATTAAAAAGGCTCTATTTGCTGACGAGTGTTGATTATAACTCAAGGTGATTTAGAGAAAACAATAGAATACCTTCAAGATGCTATTAACAACATGCAGAAATGACTTACTAAATGGTGCCTAAGTGTATTCCTAAGTGAAGACAAGTTTTAATTCAAAATCTTTACATTACGACGTTACCAAAATTCAATAAACGTTGCAATCAATAACTCGGTGGAATCTTAAAGACAAAGCTATTAAATACTTACGTCTGCATCTTGATCAGTGATTAAATTGGGATATGCGTATAAACAATAGATCAAATTTAGGATACGCACGATTGAAACAGTTATTTCTTCTAATAAATAGGAAAAGAGTTACCTAAAATCTAAATGTACAATGATACTATATAAAGTATTAATAAGATTTCTGGTAACCTATGATTGCCTAGTGTGGAGCAACGCTGGTACCACAAATATTATTTATTATAGGAGTATCTACAGCGGACGGCGGACGGCTGTAGATACTCCTTAGTTTGTTCGTAACGATCAGATATATCCAAATAAATATAATGCCTATTAAGGATTTTGTAAGATGTCCAACCAGACGGTTCCATAAAATCATCAATAAATGTTGTAGTGCAGCTAACATTGGTTTGGGTCTCAAAAAGTAGATAGAACTTTCTTGTTAAACATAGCCGTTTAACAAGAAAGTTGCCACAAGATTTATTGTAAATTAAAATTTAACTACTTGCCTTAGAAAAACTTCTATTTTTCCTTAATGTTATTAATCGTTATGTATATGTAAATGTGATTTGAACCATGATTGAAACACATTAGCGAATATTATATTGTATGTTGAGTTGATTTTAATAAAGTTAAAAAAAAAGAAAGAGATTGAGAAAAAATGATTTACGTTTTACACCTAAAACCGAGTTAATTTAAATTATTCATCCCCGCCCCCACCTCTAAATTTTTGTGTGTCCCTTTGCAGAGCGGTTCTAGAAGGGTTAAGTGAATTTTCTAATATGGTTCTAGGGTGCTACACTTCCCAGATTTTGGGAAAAAAATTATTTACCTTTTACACCTAAAACCGTCATAATTTAAATTATTCATCCCCCACCCCCACCTCTAAATTTTTGTGTGTCCCTTTGCAGAGGGGTTCTAGAAGGGTTAAGTGAATTTTCTAATATGGTCCTAGGGTGCTACACTTCCTAGATTTTGAGAAAAAAATTATTTACCTTTTACACCTAAAACCGTCATAATTTAAATTATTCACCCCCCGCCCCCACCTCTAAATTTTTATGTGTCCCTTTGCAGAGGGGTTCTAGAAGGGTTAAGTGAATTTTCTAATATGGTTCCAGGGTGCTACACTTCCCAGATTTTGAGAAAAAAATTATTTACCTTTTACACCTAAAACCGTCATAATTTAAATTATTCACCCCCCGCCCCCACCTCTAAATTTTTATGTGTCCCTTTGCAGAGGGGTTCTAGAAGGGTTAAGTGAATTTTCTAATATGGTTCCAGGGTGCTACACTTCCCAGATTTTGAGAAAAAAATTATTTACATTTTACACCTAAAACCGTCATAATTTAAATTATTCATCCCCCGCCCCCACCTCTAAATTTTTGTGTGTCCCTTTGCAGAGGGGTTCTAGAAGGGTTAAGTGAATTTTCCAATATGGTTCTAGGGTGCTACACTTCCCAGATTTTGAGAAAAAAATTATTTACATTTTACACCTAAAACCGTCATAATTTAAATTATTCACCCCCCGCCCCCACCTCTAAATTTTTATGTGTCCCTTTGCAGAGGGGTTCTAGAAGGGTTAAGTGAATTTTCTAATATGGTTCCAGGGTGCTACACTTCCCAGATTTTGAGAAAAAAATTATTTACCTTTTACACCTAAAACCGTCATAATTTAAATTATTCACCCCCCGCCCCCACCTCTAAATTTTTATGTGTCCCTTTGCAGAGGGGTTCTAGAAGGGTTAAGTGAATTTTCTAATATGGTTCTAGGGTGCTACACTTCCCAGATTTTGAGAAAAAAATTATTTACCTTTTACACCTAAAACCGTCATAATTTAAATTATTCACCCCCCGCCCCCACCTCTAAATTTTTATGTGTCCCTTTGCAGAGGGGTTCTAGAAGGGTTAAGTGAATTTTCCAATATGGTTCTAGGGTGCTACACTTCCCAGATTTTGAGAAAAAAATTATTTACCTTTTACACCTAAAACCGTCATAATTTAAATTATTCACCCCCCGCCCCCACCTCTAAATTTTTATGTGTCCCTTTGCAGAGGGGTTCTAGAAGGGTTAAGTGAATTTTCTAATATGGTTCCAGGGTGCTACACTTCCCAGATTTTGAGAAAAAAATTATTTACCTTTTACACCTAAAACCGTCATAATTTAAATTATTCACCCCCCGCCCCCACCTCTAAATTTTTATGTGTCCCTTTGCAGAGGGGTTCTAGAAGGGTTAAGTGAATTTTCTAATATGGTTCCAGGGTGCTACACTTCCCAGATTTTGAGAAAAAAATTATTTACATTTTACACCTAAAACCGTCATAATTTAAATTATTCATCCCCCGCCCCCACCTCTAAATTTTTGTGTGTCCCTTTGCAGAGGGGTTCTAGAAGGGTTAAGTGAATTTTCCAATATGGTTCTAGGGTGCTACACTTCCCAGATTTTGAGAAAAAAATTATTTACATTTTACACCTAAAACCGTCATAATTTAAATTATTCATCCCCCGTCGCCACCTCTAAATTTTTGTGTGTCCCTTTGCAGAGGGGTTCTAGAAGGGTTAAGTGAATTTTTTAATATGGTTCTAGGGTGCTACACTTCCCAGATTTTGAGAAAAAAATTATTTACGTTTTACACCTAAAACCGAGTTAACTTAAATTATTCACCCCCCGCCCCAACCTCTAAATTTTTGTGTGTCCCTTTGCAGAGGGGTTCTAGAAGGGTTAAGTGAATTTTCCAATATGGTTCTAGGGTGCTACACTTCCCAGATTTTGAGAAAAAAATTATTAGCGTTTTACACCTAAAACCGAGTTAACTTAAATTATTCACCCCCCGCCCCCACCTCTAAATTTTTGTGTGTCCCTTTGCAGAGGGGTTCTAGAAGGGTTAAGTGAATTTTCCAATATGGTTCTAGGGTGCTACACTTCCCAGATTTTGAGAAAAAAATTATTTACATTTTACACCTAAAACCGTCATAATTTAAATTATTCATCCCCCGTCGCCACCTCTAAATTTTTGTGTGTCCCTTTGCAGAGGGGTTCTAGAAGGGTTAAGTGAATTTTTTAATATGGTTCTAGGGTGCTACACTTCCCAGATTTTGAGAAAAAAATTATTTACGTTTTACACCTAAAACCGAGTTAACTTAAATTATTCACCCCCCGCCCCAACCTCTAAATTTTTGTGTGTCCCTTTGCAGAGGGGTTCTAGAAGGGTTAAGTGAATTTTCCAATATGGTTCTAGGGTGCTACACTTCCCAGATTTTGAGAAAAAAATTATTAGCGTTTTACACCTAAAACCGAGTTAACTTAAATTATTCACCCCCCGCCCCCACCTCTAAATTTTTGTGTGTCCCTTTGCAGAGGGGTTCTAGAAGGGTTAAGTGAATTTTCCAATATGGTTCTAGGGTGCTACACTTCCCAGATTTTGAGAAAAAAATTATTTACATTTTACACCTAAAACCGTCATAATTTAAATTATTCATCCCCCGTCGCCACCTCTAAACTTTTGTGTGTCCCTTTGCAGAGGGGTTCTAGAAGGGTTAAGTGAATTTTTTAATATGGTTCTAGGGTGCTACACTTCCCAGATTTTGAGAAAAAAATTATTTACGTTTTACACCTAAAACCGAGTTAACTTAAATTATTCACCCCCCGCCCCAACCTCTAAATTTTTGTGTGTCCCTTTGCAGAGGGGTTCTAGAAGGGTTAAGTGAATTTTCCAATATGTTTCTAGGGTGCTACACTTCCCAGATTTTGAGAAAAAAATTATTAGCGTTTTACACCTAAAACCGAGTTAACTTAAATTATTCACCCCCCGCCCCCACCTCTAAATTTTTGTGTGTCCCTTTGCAGAGGGGTTCTAGAAGGGTTAAGTGAATTTTCTAATATAGTTCTAGGGTGCTACACTTCCCAGATTTTGAGAAAAAAATTATTTACCTTTTACACCTAAAACCGTCATAATTTAAATTATTCACCCCCCGCCCCCACCTCTAAATTTTTATGTGTCCCTTTGCAGAGGGGTTCTAGAAGGGTTAAGTGAATTTTCTAATATGGTTCCAGGGTGCTACACTTCCCAGATTTTGAGAAAAAAATTATTTACCTTTTACACCTAAAACCGTCATAATTTAAATTATTCACCCCCCGCCCCCACCTCTAAATTTTTATGTGTCCCTTTGCAGAGGGGTTCTAGAAGGGTTAAGTGAATTTTCTAATATGGTTCCAGGGTGCTACACTTCCCAGATTTTGAGAAAAAAATTATTTACATTTTACACCTAAAACCGTCATAATTTAAATTATTCATCCCCCGCCCCCACCTCTAAATTTTTGTGTGTCCCTTTGCAGAGGGGTTCTAGAAGGGTTAAGTGAATTTTCCAATATGGTTCTAGGGTGCTACACTTCCCAGATTTTGAGAAAAAAATTATTTACATTTTACACCTAAAACCGTCATAATTTAAATTATTCATCCCCCGTCGCCACCTCTAAATTTTTGTGTGTCCCTTTGCAGAGGGGTTCTAGAAGGGTTAAGTGAATTTTCTAATATGGTTCCAGGGTGCTACACTTCCCAGATTTTGAGAAAAAAATTGTTTACGTTTTACACCTAAAACCGAGTTAACTTAAATTATTCACCCCCCACCCCCACCTCTAAATTTTTGTGTGTCCCTTTGCAGAGGGGTTCTAGAAGGGTTAAGTGAATTTTCTAATATGGTTCCAGGGTGCTACACTTCCCAGATTTTGAGAAAAAAATTATTTACGTTTTACACCTAAAACCGAGTCAATTTAAATTATTCATCCCCCGCCCCCACCTCTAAATTTTTGTGTGTCCCTTTGCAGAGGGGTTCTAGAAGGGTTAAGTGAATTTTCTAATATGGTTCCAGGGTGCTACACTTCCCAGATTTTGAGAAAAAAATTGTTTACGTTTTACACCTAAAACCGAGTTAACTTAAATTATTCACCCCCCACCCCCACCTCTAAATTTTTGTGTGTCCCTTTGCAGAGGGGTTCTAGAAGGGTTAAGTGAATTTTCTAATATGGTTCCAGGGTGCTACACTTCCCAGATTTTGAGAAAAAAATTATTTACCTTTTACACCTAATACCGAGTTATTATTATTAATCCCCCGCCCTGTCCTCATCAATCCCTTTGCAGAGGGGTTAAAAGATCGCTAAGTGAATTTCCTAACATGGTTTCAGGGTGCCACATTCCCTAAATAATAAGAAAAATAATTATTTAATGTTCATTATAAGTATTTGTCTGGTCGACTGTAAAAAAACGAATCTGAATCTGCTTCAGATTCGAATCTGAATCTAACTTCAGCCACATAACAAAACTAGTCATACTTTGGGATGATTTTAGACAACTTGAGACAATTCTTGGCTATAACTACCACATTTTAGAAAGCTTTTGATGATTTTAGGCAGTTTTTAGTGATTTTAAATAACTTTAGACAACTTGATTTATTAAAATAGATAACATTGGATGATTTTAGACAACTTGTGGATGATCTAAATTAATTTTGGATTATTTTAGATAGTTATTAATGATTTTAAATAACTTTAGACACTTATACACAATTAGAAACATGTTTTTGACAGCTTTTAATGATATTAGACATCTTTAGACAATTATTAACTATTAGAGATATATTTTAGACAAATTTTGGATGATTCTAAACAACTTGTGGGTGATATTAAAAAACTTTAGACAATTATAAGGTATTAGAGACAATTTTTAAACAGTTTTGATGATTTTAGACAATTATTAACAATTACAGATATATTCTTAGATGATTTTAAACAACTTGTGGATGATATTAGATAACTTTAGACAATTACGGCCTATTAGAGACATATTTTAGACTGTTTTTGATGACTTTAAACAACTTTAGACAAATTTAGACAACTGGATTGGTGTAGATACCGTTGGACAGTTTTAGACAACTGGTGGATGATTTTATCTAATTTTAATTGATTCTAGATAGTTATTAATGATTTTGAACAACTTTAGATACTTATATACAAATAGAAACATATTTCTGACAAAATTTTAATGGTTTTAAATAACTTATGGATGATTTTAGACAATTTTTAAAAATTTTAGACAAGGTCAGACAATTAGATTAATTTAGATAACGTTGGATGATTTTAGACAACGTGTGGATGATTATAAAATAGTTTTAGTTGATTTTAGACAGTTCTTATTTGATTTTAAACAACTTTAGGCAATTATAGACGATTAGAGACAATTTGTAGACAGTTTTTGATGATTTTAGATATCTTTATATAATTAGAGATATGTTTCCGACAAATTTTGAAGGATTTTACTAACTCGTTGATGATTTTAGACAACATTAGACAATTATAGGCTATTAGAAACATATTTTAGACAGTTTTTGATGATTTTAGACAGATTTTGATGATTTCAACGTCATTTATAGTTTGAGTCTCTTTCAAAATCAGTTGTTTTCAGCACCTAGCACCCATACGTATTTTCAGAAACCAGTGCTTATGATAAGCTTTATTTAAAGTTTTCTTTGCAATTTCTAGACAATTACTCGAGTTGGGTTGGGTTGGGTTGGGTGTCATGTCTTCAACTAGTTTCTAATCTTCTAAAAATAGTATCCAATGTTTTATAAGCATTTTCTAGTCTTCTTTTTGTAATTTCTTAGACATTCACTAACAGAATCTTATTTTTTGCGAGTAGCATTTGGTCCTCTGACACCCGTGTCTAGCTAGCAGTAACCAGAGTTGACAATACCTTGCCTCCAGTTAATCTCTAATCTTCTTCTAAAAAATAGTATCCAGTATTTCACAAGCAATATTTGGTCTGCTGATAGCAGTATCTACCAATCAGTGTGTTGAATTAACAATGTTTAGTCTTTAGTTACTTTCTATAAGCTTTATTTAGTTTATTTTTAGTCATTACTAGATAGTCCTTAATAGTATCTAGTCTTTCACTATTTGGTCTTCTAACAGCAGTATCTACAAAACACTCTAAAATACTGCACGTTTTACAAGCATTGTCTAGTTTTATTGTATTTTGTAGAAATCCATTAACAATATTTATTCTTCTACAAGAAAGCAGTGACTTGAATTGACAATGTCTTGTCTTCAGTTAGTCTCTGATCTGTTAAAAATAGTATCCAGTTTTCTACAAGCAGTATTTGATCTTCTGAAAGCAGTATCTAGTCATCAATATCTTGAATTGGCAATGTCTACTCTGTAGTCAGTTGGGTAATCTTATAAAAATAGTATGTATTGTTCTATAAGCTTTATTTAGTCTTTTATTTGCGATTTTTAGACATTCATTAACAGTATCTAGTCTTCTGAAAGTACTCTTTATTCTTCTGATAGCAATATCTAGCAAACACTATCTTGTATTCAAATGTTTAGTTTCCAGTCAGATTCCAAACTTACACTTGTTGAATATAAAAACTTACACTAATTGAAGACAATGCCTTGTCTTCAATTAGTCTCTATATTTAGTCTTTTCTTTGCCATTTTTACACATCCAGTAACAGCATCTAGTCTTCTGCAACCAATGTTTAGTCTTCTGACAGGTAATCGGCAGTTAGTTTCTAATCTTCTGAAAATAATATGCAGTGTTTTATAAGCATTGTCTAGTCTTCTCTTTCAAATATTCAGACATTCACTAACAGTATCTAGTCTTCTGAAAATATTATTTAGTCTTCTGACAGCAATATCTAGCAAACATTGTCTTGTATTCAAATGTGTAGTCTTCAGCCAGATTTCAAACTTGTGGAAATAGTGTGCAGTATTTTACAAGCATTGTCTAGTCTCCTCATTGCATTTTCTAGACATCCATTAACAATATCTAGTCTTCTGCAAGTAGTATTTGTTCCCTGACAGCCATATCTGGCCAAGTGACAGTGACTTGAATTGACACTATCTTTGCTTTAGTTAGACTCTAATCTTCTAAAAATAGTATCCAATATTCTACAAGCAGTATTTAGTCTTCTTTGTTGCATTTTCTAAACATCCATTAACAATATCTAGTCTTCTGCAGGTAGTATTTGATCTTCTGAAAGCAGTATCTAGTCAGCAATATCTTGAATTGGCAATGTCTAGTCTGTAGTCAGTTGGGTAATCTTACAAAAATAGTATGTATTGTTCTATAAGCTTTATTTAGTCTTTTATTTGCGATTTTTAGACATTCATTAACAGTATCTACTCTTCTGAAAGTACTCTTTAGTCTTCTGATAGCAATATCTAGAAAACACTATCTTGTATTCAAATGTTTAGTTTTCAGTCAGATTCCAAACTTGTGGAAATAGTGTCCAATGTTCTACGAGCATTGTCTAGTCTTCTCATTGCATTTTGTAGACATCCATTAACAGCATCTAGTCTTCTATACGCAGTGCTTGTTCTCTGACAGCCGTATCAAGTCAGCAGTGACTTGAATTGACAATGCCTTGTCTTCAATTAGTCTCTATATTTAGTCTTTTCCTTGTCATTTCTACACATCCAGTAACAGCATCTAGTCTTCTGCAATCAATGTTTGGTCTTCTGACAGCTAATCAGCAGTTAGTTTCTAATCTTCTGAAAATAATATGCAGTGTTTTATAAGCATTGTCTAGTCTTTTCTTTTCAATTTTTTTCAGCTATATCTAGTAAACACTGTCTTGTATTCAAATGTGTAGTCTTCAGCCAGATTTCAAACTTGTGGAAGTAGTGTGCAGTGTTTTACAAGCATTGTTTAGTCTCCTCATTGCATTTTCTAGACATCCATTAACAATATCTAGTCTTCTGCAGGTAGTATTTGATCTTCTGAAAGCAGTATCTAGTCAGCAATATCTTGAATTGGCAATGTCTAGTCTGTAGTCAGTTGGGTAATCTTATAAAAATAGTATGTATTGTTCTATAAGCTTTATTTAGTCTTTTATTTGCGACTTTTCGATATTCATTAACAGTATCTAGTCTTCTGAAAGTACTCTTTAGTCTTCTGATAGCAATATCTAGCAAACACTATCTTGTATCCAAATGTGCAGTCTTCAGTCAGATTCCAAACTTGTGGAAATAGTGTCCAATGTTCTACAAGCATTGCCTAGTCTTCTCATTGCATTTTGTAGACATCCATTAACAGCATCTAGTCTTCTATACGCAGTGCTTGTTCTCTGACAGCCGAATCAAGTCAGCAGTGACTTGAATTGACAATGCTTTCTCTTCAATTAGTCTCTATATTTAGTCTTTTCTTTGTTATTTCTACACATCCAGTAACAGCATCTAGTCTTCTGCAACCAATGTTTGGTCTTCTGACAGTTAATCAGCAGTTAGTTTCTAATCTTCTGAAAATAATATGCAGTGTTTTATAAGCATTGTCTACTCTTCTATTTTCAACTTTTAGACATTCACTAACAGTATCTAGTCTTCTGAAAGTACTATTTAGTCTTCTGACAGCAATATCTAGCAAACATTGTCTTGTATTCAAATGTGTAGTCTTCAGCCAGATTTCAAACTTGTGGAAATAGTGTGCAGTATTTTACAAGCATTGTCTAGTCTCCTCATTGCATTTTCTAGACATCCATTAACAATATCTAGTCTTCTGCAAGTAGTATTTGTTCCCTGACAGCCATATCTGGCCAAGTGACAGTGACTTGAATTGACACTATCTTTGCTTTAGTTAGACTCTAATCTTCTAAAAATAGTATCCAATATTCTACAAGCAGTATTTAGTCTTCTTTGTTGCATTTTCTAAACATCCATTAACAGCATCTACTCTTCTCTAAGCAATATTTGATCTTCTGAAAGCAGTATCTAGTCAGCAATATCTTGAATTGGCAATGTCTACTCTGTAGTCAGTTGGGTAATCTTATAAAAATAGGATGTATTGTTCTATAAGCTTTATTTAGGCTTTTATTTGCGATTTTTAGACATTCACTAACAGTATTTAGTCTTCTGAAAGTACTATTTAGTCTTCTGATAGCAATGTCTAGCAAACACTATCTTGTATTCAAATGTGTAGTTTTCAGTCAGATTCCAAACTTGTGGAAATAGCGTCCAATGTTCTACAAGCATTGTCTAGTCTTCTCTTTGCATTTTCTAGACATCCACTAACAATATCTAGTCTTCTGCAAGTAGTATTTGTTCCCTGACAGCCATATCTAGCCAAGTGACAGTGACTTGAATTGATACTATCTTTGCTTTAGTTAGACTCTAATCTTCTAAAAATAGTATCCAGTATTCTACAAGCAGTATTTAGTCTTCTTTTTTGCATTTTCTAAACATCCATTAACAGCATCTACTCTTCTCTAAACAATATTTGATCTTCTGAAAGCAGTATCTAGTCAGCAATATCTTGAATTGGCAATGTCTACTCTGTAGTCAGTTGGGTAATCTTATAAAAATAGGATGTATTGTTCTATAAGCTTTATTTAGGCTTTTATTTGCGATTTTTAGACATTCACTAACAGCATTTAGTCTTCTGAAAGTACTATTTAGTCTTCTGATAGCAATGTCTAGCAAACACTATCTTGTATTCAAATGTGTAGTTTTCAGTCAGATTCCAAACTTGTGGAAATAGCGTCCAATGTTCTACAAGCATTGTCTAGTCTTCTCATTGCATTTTGTAGACATCCATTAACAGCATCTAGTCTTCTATACGCAGTGCTTGTTCTCTAACAGCCGTATCAAGTCAGCAGTGACTTGAATTGACAATGCTTTCTCTTCAATTAGTCTCTATATTTAGTCTTTTCTTTGTCATTTCTACACATCCAGTAACAGCATCTAGTCTTCTGCAACCAATGTTTGGTCTTCTGACAGTTAATCAGCACTTAGTTTCTAATCTTCTGAAAATAATATGCAGTGTTTTATAAGCATTGTCTACTCTTCTATTTTCAATTTCTAGACATTCACTAACAGTATCTAGTCTTCTGAAAGTACTATTTAGTCTTCTGACAGCAATATCTAGCAAACATTGCCTTGTATTCAAATGTGTAGTCTTCAGCCAGATTTCAAACTTGTGGAAATAGTGTGCAATGTTTTACAAGCATTGTTTAGTCTCCTCATTGCATTTTCTAGACATCCATTAACAATATCTAGTCTTCTGCAAATAGTACTTATTCTCTGATAACCATATCTAGCCAAGTGACAGTGACTTGAATTGACACTATCTTTGCTTTAGTTAGACTCTAATCTTCTAAAAATAGTATCCAGTATTCTACAAGCTGTATTTAGTCTTCCTTTTTGCATTTTCTAAACATCCATTAACAGCATCTACTCTTCTCTAAGCAGTATTTGATCTTTTGACAGCAGTATCTAGCCAGTAGTGATGTCTAGCCTTTAGTTAGTTTCCAAGTTTCTGCAAATAGTATGCAGTGTTCTTCAAATATTGTTTAATGTTCTGTTTGAAATTTCTAGATATTCACCAGTATTTTGCAAGCAATATTTAGTCTTCTTACAGCGTTGTCTCGAATTAACAGTGTCTTTTTTCAGTTAGTGTCTTTGCAATGTTTAGACATTTATTAACACTATTAAATTTTCTGCGAGCAGTATTTAGTCTTGAAAAGTAAATAAAGTTTCGATAATAAATTTATTAATAACTCCTAACCACCGCCATCTTTTATCCAACGATCGATTTTATCCCAAACTCAAAGACCACCCGATGTTTGTGTGTAAGCTCACGTAAAGCCATTTAAAGATTAAAATGTAAAACAGAAAATATCTTTACCTGTGTTCCCGGTATAATATCAGTAGATTGGATTTGATGATACAATCTACATGTTGTTGGTTCGTAGACGGAGACGCCCCAATCGTGGAAAGCGAAGAACCTTCTCTCCTCGCCGGGCGCAGCTAAAACAATCGTATTTGAAACAAGGAACAAGGAACATTAACGATGAAACGTTTAGATAATCTATCTAAGCGAGAGGGTAAAGTAAATTCTTCACTTACTCGGCGTCGGTTGTTCCTGGACGACGAGGGAGCTGATGTCCCGCGTCAGGCCGCCTGAAAACGTCGTACCAAAGCTGAATTATAGGAATTGATAATTCCCTTAAGGTATCGCGCCCGGTTTGATTTATCGTTCGCGTGGAATTAGCGGGACGCCGGGCCTGTCGAGGATTTATGGGGCGCGCCGGCGAAGACGGTTCGAAGGAATACGTGAATTATGTAAGGGGGATTTTCCCCGTCTACAGAATCCCGGTGCGATTCCCCCCGGCATTCGGAGTGGGTAAATGGATATACAAATTTTTGGGACTGTACGGGATCTATTCGTTATAATTAAATTAGCGTTAACAAGGCGGACGAGCAAAAAGTGGCGGTTGGTTTTAGCCGGCGGCTTCTAACCTCAAACCACCCCAGCTAATTTACTAGCCACCGTACTGCTTTTCTCTGTTAGTGCTCGTCGTTTCTACCCCCGGGGGATATGTACAATTCGACCATACTAATTAGCACGATGAAAGCAAAACTTAAGCTGCAGAGAGAGAACGCTGCGTGGTTTATACTACTTAAGATTAATTCCATATTTAATAATTTTTAGCCTTTTTATGAAGGGTAATATTAAGTTGTATGAGCTTATAATAAAGATTTAGCTATATAGGGATTAGAAGGATAAACGTTTCTAATATTAGGGTACTCTCGCTAAATTAGATGTTAAATACATTATTGCCATTGACCTAAATAAATATTTTATTAGTAACTGTCGAATTAAATAGTGATGTGTTCCAATTAGGGAGTTTAATTGGTAAAATCGATACAAATTTGGAATATTAGTGCGGTAACTCAAAACAAACGAAATGTTTTTATTTATACAATTCTCTTTTTTGATTCTCTTAGTTTTTATGGAGATTATGAAAAATTGATGCTGACTCTTATAAGTTTGGTGTTAATATCAACGAATTTTGTGCATTTAATTCAGAACGGGCTATAATATGGCTTAGAAGATGTAGATATGACATAATTCTGATGCAAATACGAAAGAATTTGGTTCGATCTAATAGAAATTTTTAACAGGAATAATTTGATTCAAACTTTCTTTTTTTGCAGAATTGTTGGATTCATGCAAGAATGATGAAGGATGAAGAATGATACCGCTTACAATTCGTCCGGAATGTCGGTATTAAAAGCTCAACATTTCATGGAAATATAGAGCATGGATTTTAAAGTTTCTTGATTGAGTTTATTTATTTATTTATTTACTTAATTAGGGGATGCAAACAGGGAGAATATCCCCAGCAAAGCACCCTCACAACAAATCAAAACAATAAATTTAAAGACGCACGCACGATGTGAGATGACAATTAAAAACAAGCATAAAAAACTAGAAATAAACAATTAAACATACAATATAATAATTACAATATAATAATAATGTAATACGCAACTAAACACAGTGCAACACGAGCCCTTTAAACACGCGCAACGAGAGTCCAAACAAAGACACATGGTTGAAGCCTTGATTATAAGTATTAAGAAGACGTAAGATGGGAGAGTTTTAGAATAGACGTAATTCCATACGAATGTTTACCAAAACGGAATGTGAAATTATTTCTAGTGAACCGCTGTGGTACATTCAAGCCCACTTCAACCAAAAGCTCCGGAGCGTATAGCAAGCCATTAACCAGCTTAAAGAGAAAGATCAAATCGGATACAACTCTACGCCGCTGCAAGGGCAAGAGGCCAAAAACCGCACAACGCCCATCGTAATCGCAATAGGGAAGATGAAATTTATGTGACAAATAACGTAAAAACCGCTTTTGAATGCTTTCGATGCGGTCACGATAGACGGCGTACCAAGGATTCCAAACTACAGAACCGTAGGACAACACACTATTGACAAATGCCAAATAAAGGGACTTAATACAGAGAAAATTAGTAAAATTTTGACTAATTCTAATAACAAAGCCCAGATTACGCAGAGCTTTCCGCACCATAAAATCGATATGAAGATGATATCGCAATTTGGTATCAAGTATAATACCAAGATCCTTAACTCTGTCGGTGGAGGTAATAGCTGTACCATTAAAATTATAGTCGAAGTTAGTAGGATAACGTTTCCATGTAAACGTAATTTTTTGGCATTTGTCATAGTTAAGGTAAAGTTTGTTAGCGCGACAGTAGTCATGCAAACGGTCGAGATCCTCCTGGAGCCGTAGGCAGTCAAGACTAGAACCAATCTTTGTAAAGATTTTATTGTCATCGGCGTATAGAAGAAATTTAGAAAATTTATAACAAGAAGAAATATCATTAATATAAATTAAGAATAATATAGGCCCAAGATGGCTTCCTTGCGGCACGCCGGACGAGATAGATTTATAATCGGAAACAAAGCTGCCCATCTTGACCGCCTGGCTTCTATCAGATAGGTACGACTCAATCCAGTGGACAATGCCGCCTGGAATATTAAAAGACGAAAGCTTTTGAATAAGAATAGTATGGTCAATTTTGTCGAAGGCTTTAGAATAATCGGTATAAATAGCGTCAACCTGAGAGTCCTCGTTTAACGCAGAATGGATAAAATTAACGTAGGACACCAGATTGGACTCCACCGATCTCCCCGACAAAAAACCATGTTGTTCAGTAATAAGAAAGTTACCGATCGTGTGGCTAAAATATTCATGAACAATTTTTTCAAAAACTTTGGGAATAGCCGAAAGAATAGAAATCGGACGATAGTTAGATACTAACTGTCTATTCCCAGATTTAAATATTGGGACGACAAAAGCTGTTTTCCACATGCTTGGAAACATACCATCACGCAAAGACTTAGAAAAAATAAGAAACAGTGGAGTCGACAGTTCGGCGGCAAATTCTTTTAGGAAAAAAGATGGAATGCCGTCAGGACCAGGGCTAGAGGACTGATCAAGATGTTTCAAAACGTTAAGAACAGTATCAGCAGAAAACCATGGTGAGATACCAGAGCCACTAGAAATCATTGCGCGGTCAATGGCTCCATCAACAAATACCGACGCAAAATACTCCGCAAACGCACAAGAAATATTAGGACCCGTGTGAACATATAACCCATCAGTGGTAATCATAGTGGCTGGCATGCCAGACGCCGAACCCTTTTTAGTGTTCACAAAGGACCAAATTCCCTTGGCCCTCTCCGCAATTCCCGCCTGTATCGAATACAAGTAAGCCTTATAATCGGCCGCGATTAGCCGCTTAGATCTCGAACGCAAGATAGAGAAAGCCAAGTAATCGCTACCGCTGCCAGTACATTTCCATTTTCTATGACAACGCAATTTTTCACGAATAACGCGAATGGTTGAAGGTTTGTACCAGAGAGGAAAGCGCTGTTTAGAAACAATGCGCTTAGGAACATACCTATGAATCACATAATTAACACGCGCATAAAATGCCTCAACCATGCTCTCCACGTCAATCCCTGCAAAGACAGACTGCCAATCGATACTAGTTAAGTAAGTTTTTATATTTACTGAGTTTGCTTTTTTAAAGATAAAGCGAATATTAGGACCATCACTCAAATAAGTTGACAATCCTGAAACAGAAAACTCAAAAGGAGGGTGGTGATGATCAGGATCCACGAGAGGGTCCTTGCAAGGATGAACGTTGTCAACTCGACCGCTAGCGCACAAAATAAGATCTAAAATTCTGGCATTAATATTAAATACATTATTGAATTGCTTAAAGTTACAATACGAGTAAACGTTAAGAAAATCACCGGCTCGACCATCAAAGTTTCCAGTTGGAATCAACGCGACGTTATCTTCAGATTGAGACCACGAGATGGTTGGCATGTTGAAATCGCCCACAATAATGATCATTAAGTCTGGATAGGTATCGCGCACGGTGGAAACACTAGACAAAAACACCTGCAGAGCCTCATCGGCAGCAGGTGGAAGATAAACACAGCACAACAAAAAACGAAAAAGGCCGCACTGAACTTTCAACCACAAATCTTCCGCATCACTGTGTAAGCACGGCATGGGGACGATGTTGAAACCATGCTTAGCGGCAACAAGAACTCCACCACCGTCCCGTTTAGCAGACGCTGTTGACTCTCTATCTCGACGATAAATGGTGTAGGACGGGTTAAGCAGTTCACTGTCGGAGATGTTGCTATTCAGATAAGTTTCGGTGAGACATACAAAATCAGACGATAGGGATTGTGAATTTAATGAGCAAACATTTAACTTGGACCGTAAACCACGGACGTTCTGATAGTAGAAACTGACACCCATTGTAAAGGTAGTGAAAACGATTTTATGTAAGAAGGCTCTATAACTTATTCAAGTCGGATGACGATTTAATCACGATAATCCTTGCTCTATCATCCTTCCTCACATGAATCATGCAACTCTTCGTCCAGACATACTTGTAGTCTCTACTTCTAGCAATTTCTCGTGCCTTATTAAACAGAATCATATTATTAGCCGTAAGGTGATCATTGACGAACAGATTATCAGCAACATCGGGAATCGACAGACCACGGCCATTCGCGTCACGACGACATAGTTTGGCCGCGTTAAAAACACGATCACGAGTCATTCTAGAGATGAACTTGACAATAATGGCCTTATCGCGCCGCCTCCCCCCACCAACCGATGACCTTTGAGGCAAGCGGTGAACAGCATCAATGTCGGAAGCAGCAATAGGAGCCTTAATGGATTCAGCGATGGTGGATATAAGAGCGGGGAGATTTTCACCCTCACGCTCGGGAACTCCCGAGATAATCAAATTATTGAGTCGTGAATATTGCTCCAAGTGATCAAGACGATTCTCCACAACAGCCAGATCAGCCTTTAGTTTTGCGTTCTCAGCAGCCAATACATCGACTTGCTTAACCTTATCACCGAAGTCCTTAATGGTTCGTTCAAAATCAGTTATTTTTTCCCCATAGAATGAAATCGACTTAATGATTTCGTCGTATTTATTAGATAAGTTTTTCACATCATTCTGAATAGATGACATTAGATGGTATAGTTGAGCGTTAGAAGGGCCAGTAGAGGAGTGGGAGTCCGATGTTTCATCATCAATAATGATAGATTTATCCAGAGTACCCCGACATTTAGAACATTTTCAAAAAACACCCCCCGCCTTAATCTGGTCGAGCGCATCGAGAGAGATTTTAACACATTTGGCGTGGAAGTTGCCGTGGCAGCCGCCGCACTGAAGACCAGGATTTTTGGACGATACGCGCGCCGAGCAAATCTTACACCCCGACATCGAAACGGAGGTACCGGTTCCACTGAACAAAGGTCAACTCGAGTAAGTGCACCACGTCGCGGTGGAAATAAATCGGGAAAATTAATTAAATTATTCGCGGAAGATAGTTTAAACTTCAAAAATTTATAAAGTCAACAACTCACCACACCAATCCGCAACAGCGGGAGTAATAAAAATTTAGAAACAACAGGTAAGAACACTTCAAACTTGAAGAAGTAAAAGAGTCGCGAAAATAAGCGACTACACACCTCACGTGCTATCGTAGATATGGGATATATAGATATACGTAGAGTTGCTAGTATAGATGGGGAAATGATCCTTATACTACATGGAAGTTTAAAAATTCCTCGTTAAAATGGTATCGATATCGATTTTTTCCTTTTGACTCCGACAAGTCCACATGATTCTTATACAGAATGTGCAAAAAGTATGGAATAATGATTCCGCAGCCTTAATTTCAACTTGTACTAAAAAACGTTACTTGAAATTATTTTTCGCATATCTTGGTCTAGAAATAAAATAGAAATGATGACGGCAGGTTGAGTTACGACATGGTAATGTGTCTTTTAAATGAAACCACTTGTATATTTTAAATTTTTTTGGATTTCTTTTGACAAAGTGTTGCCATAAGATTTAAGCTGCACAATTTTCGAGAAATTAAACTTCTATTTTAAAAAAATTGTCATATCAGCAATCAAATGATGGCATTATTGTTTTTGTTATGTGTATTATATAACAATTATATAACAACATTTAAGACAATGTCAAATGGTGTCAAGTCGGAGATCGTGGTGACCATTTTACAGGACCAGTACGGCCTATCCAAGGATTCAAAAATACGTCATCTAATTGTAAAGCGTACATTTAGTTAACAGTGAGGTGGTGTTTTGTCTTGTTGAAACTACAAATTGTTTTCGTTCAAAAATCATCGTTTCTTCACAAAATTGTATACGTACATCAAAATCATCTTCTGATAACTGTGGTAGTGAAGCAGGTTTATAGGGATGTATAGATCCTTTACTGTCATCGAAATTTAAGGGTAGTTAAAGAATCGATGTATTTGGATTACCTGTTATTACTTGTAATGGACCTTGTCTCATATCATCATTTGCTGCAACATTTGGCGGGCTCCATTTTTTTTATATATCACGGCTCTTCGGGATCTTAGCCCACAAGCCACTGTGCAAACCTACTGTCGTTTTGCATTATCGTTCACAAAAAAAACACATCAAATAACAATAGAATTTTTCCTCATAAAAACAAAAATAATTTTAAAAACATCAAAACAATTTCTGTTTAAAATCGTTACGATATCAAATGGCAAGAAGAAACCATGCGACAGCAAAAAGTTGAAGAATTCCGGTCGATGTAATTCGTATTTATCACAGTTGAAAAATATGTGATTTAAATCCCCTTTCTCAAACCCGCATGAACAACCGGGAGACTGCAAAATATTAATTTTATTTAGGTGGGCGCTGTAACATCCATGGCCGGACTTCAGCCTGACAATAGTTGAAAAAAAATGTCTAGGAACGTCACGCCCTGTATACCATTGGTGGTAAAGAATACGGGCATTAACTCGAATAAACTGAGTCTGCCTGTGCTGATATGTTTCATTCCAGTGTCTGCACCAGTCCTCCTTTACAAGTTTCTGCCTGCAGATGGACAAGACTTCAGAAGACGAAAGTCCGTTTTTTTCCAGCTTGCCGTCCTGTAAGGCCACCTTAGCTAGCTTATCTACACGCTCATTATTGATCAAACCAGCGTGACCCTTCACCCATAACAATTTTACCATATGACCTTGATCATTCAACCTAGCAATATTGTTTAAAATTTCTACTATAACAGGATGGTACTTCGAGAAGTGTTTCCTGTGTTTTAAAGATAGTAGGACACTTTTTGAATCGGTGAATATACCAACGCTGCTAGTTGGGCCAATATTATTTCGAATACTATCTATATACTTTAAAGCCTTCAAAATTGCTACTGCTTCCACCGCAAAAATGCTAGTGGATGGATTAAGTTTAAAACTAGCATGGTAGTCAATAGAGGGTACCAAAAAAGCACAACCAACACCACCACTTGCAGTCTTGGAAGCATCAGTATAAATAACCAAACTACCCTCTATCAACTGCAGGGTCTCGGTAAACAATTCTTTATTTTCCCAAACATCATTCTCATATGGAAGAATAATCACCTGTTGCCAGCCAAAGTAATCAAAAAAGGTCGCACTTGGAAAGACCCAACATCTCAAAACAGAGAGTAGGCGAGGGGAGAGAATCTTGAACGCAGCGATAATAGGGGGGGTAGGCCTCTTTTACCAGAATCTACCTGTTACCTGCTCCACTGCTAACTTAGCGATCTTAGTCTGAAGCGTTTTATGGTTCAAAGTTGACAGTTTAACCACCCGCGTCGTCGACAAGAAATTGCGTCTGAAGTTAAGTGGGGGTTCTATGGCCGCAACGTTAAGCGTTTCAATAGGTGTAGACCTCATTGCGCCTAAGCAAATCCGAAGCGCTTTGCTCTGAATGATCCAAATGCGCTCAAGCTGATTTGTCCTCGCGCTATCGTATACAGTGCAACCAAAATCCAAATACGACCTAATATGATTTTTATAAAAATTGTGTGCTTATCTTCACAAATATACAGAGTATGTTTATAAATTTTTCACACTTCCCGACAATATAGTCAATATGTCTGTGCCATGTTAATTTATTATCTATCATAATTCCTAAATATCTTATGCAATTCTGAATGGGAAAGATGAAATCACCCAGTCTTATGTACCTTAAAGGGATAGTTCTGTGTCGAGAAAAGTACAAGATTGCGGACTTATTGGATGCAAGAGTCATCCCATTATCTTCTATCCACCTTTTCAGAATACTAACTGTGTTTGTAAGATTATGATTGAGCTCATCTAAAGTGTTTTTAGATGATATAAGGCAAAAATCGCCAGCATATTGAATGGTTTTGGCTGTAATCCCTAAGCGCTCATGAAAATCGATGGAATAAATATTGAAAAGAACCGGACTGAGAATGGAGCCTTGGGGCACACCAATAGAGAGTTTCCTTGGGCCGATAAAATTGCCTCTGTAATCTCGGACATAAATATCTCGATTGCGAAAGATGTTTACTATACTGAGTGCTACTTTAGCTGGAAAACCAATGGAGTTCAACTTTTGCTCCAATAAGTCCAGGTTTACCGAATTATATGCGCTTTTCAAATCAAGAAATAAACTGGCGAATATAACCTCAGAAACTAAATCTGCTACTGCGTCCAGCGAACTAAATGACTTTCTGAAGCCATATTGTTGACAAGGCAGGATATTATTTTGATCTAGCCACCATTCAAGGCGTGCTTTTATTAATCGCTCATATGTTTTCAAAAAACACAGCAGTGAAATAGGTCGGAAAGAGTCCACCTCACCAGACGAGGTATTCTTTGGAATGGGCACAACTACAATACTTTTGAATTCATTCACATAACTACCTGTAGCCCACATCTCATTATAAATGCCCAACAGAAAAAGCTTCATGTCCAGAGGAAGACGTTCTATAAGATGGTAAGTGATATGATCAAGACCAGGCGCTGTAGATTTACGAAGTGAAAAGGTATTATGCAGCTCGCAAGAAGTAAAAGGAGCAATCATGAAATGTAGGGGGAGGTATGAGTCATTACTAAGCAGAATGTTATTGCACACAAAGGATGGAGTTAAAGAGTGTAGGAAATCTTGCAGCTTATCCTCATTACCAAGAAAAGATCTATTGCCAGACAACCTAGAAAATCCTCGAATATTATCTCATACGGTTTTTGCAGGCGTTGTTCTATTTAGGCTACTGCAGTAATTTTTCCATTTGTACGCTTTTTCCTTTTCAAAAATCGTTTGACATAAGCCAAGGTCTCTTGAACTTTAATATAATTGTCCAGAATAGGTTGTTGTTTATACACCTTAATAACAGATTTCCTTTCTTTAACAACCTGCGAGCATTCGTCATCCCACCAAGGTGGAGAGGTTTTGGATTTTTTCTCATATGGATGCCTACACACGAAAACAGAGTCTACGGCTTCAGTCATTAGCCCAACTAAGTAAGAATATCGATTTTGAAGATTAAGGTGAACTTTTGTAGAATCACACTTTTCTGAGATAGTTCTAGTAAAATCATATAGTTTTCCCGGTGTAATTTTCCATCTGTTCTTAGGATAAATCGTTTGAGATAAAGAAACGGAAGATTGATACTGTATAAAAATAGGAAAGTGGTCAGATGCAAAGGAGTCCTCTAAAACTTCCCACGTTACTTTATGAGCTATATCGCTAGATAAAATAGTGACGTCGACAGCAGAGGCACCCTCCCCCGGCCTAGTTATACGGGTAGGAGATCTGTCATTTGCTGCAACTTTTGGTGGGCTGCATTTTAGAATGTTCTTTACCTAATCTCGCTAGAAAATGTCATGCTGTACATGTAATTTTGACGTTTTGTAACGTCACATTTTACACAACTGTCGTTTCATTACTTCACTAGTGGTGTAATGAATCATTACATAACTGAATATTGATTTGTTTTGAATGTTACTACAGATATTTATAGCAAAGCCCAAGTAAATTCTTTCAATTTAAATTCATTTGACACATAAGCGTTGTCAGATTAATTCAGAATAAATATTCATGATTTCATTCTATTTTAAAGCGGGGTTAGATAAAATTTTATATCTAACACGTTAAAAAACTACTACTTTTGTTTAACGAACGCAATATTTGACAAAACGAGCGAGCGAAACGAGTGAGTTTTGTAAATTTCATGAGAAAATTTGTACTTTCATAACTGGTTACGTAAATAACTATTATATGACACGTCTCTTTAAAACGTTTTAGAGTTTTACCAAAGATTAAAGAGTAAACAACGTACTACGCTTCGCGTTGGCATTTTTAATGTAAAGTTGCAATTTACCATGACATTGAACGCTATAGACCTTTAAACTGGAGGTACAATGAATAGATATATAAGGTAAATATAGATAAGTATAGATAAATATAGGGCAAAGAACTAAAAAACTCATTGGAAAGAGTAAGAAAGATAAATGGAACCAACTATGTTCAGATCTTGAAGAAGATGTCTGGGGAAAGGCATACCAAATAATTACCAAAAGATTGAAACTGAAAAACAGAAATGGTATTGAGGATAAGACGGTGGAAGAACAAGTCAGTAGACTGTTTCCTAAACATGAAGCTTTTACATGGGAGGCTAGGGATGGTCCACTAAATTCAATTCCCTTTACAGTGGAGGAACTCTCAGTGGCGGTAAGTAATTTAAGGAAAAAGAAAGCCCCGGGACCGGATGCCATTCCATCTGAAATAGGATTATTGGCATCGAAGTATTCAAAGGATTTTTTAGAGGTATACAATGACTGTGTGTCAAAAGGTATATTTCCGAAGATCTGGAAAAGTGCAAGGCTTGTACTTATTGAGAAGCCGAAGAAAGCAGGACAATCTTTGGCGTATATATCTCTATGTCTATTGGATACGACGGGGAAACTTTTGGAAGGATTACTGAGAATGCGAGAACCAATATGGATTTAGGAAGGGAAGATCCACTGTACAAGCGATTGAAAAAGTGCAGAAAAGCATTGATAAGATAAAGGAAAAAGGCTTTAAAGAATAGAAAATTCTGTGCCTTAGTACTTTTGGACATCAAAAATGCTTTTAATTCTGCACCGTGGAAGGAAATAATCGGATCCTTAGTTAGTGGAAATATAAGTCCCTATCTGGTAGAAATGATAAGAAGTTAGTGAGAAGAAGGCAACCCGATCTATTAAAGAAAAGTCAGAAATCGTCGTGTTACCAGCAGACAAGGGGAATGCCACCGTTGTGATGGACAAAGAAGAATATGACGCCAAAATGATAGACCTACTGGACCCGGCCACCTACAGGAAGATCAAGAAGGACCCTACAGACAAGATCGTAAGGAATATGAAGAGCCTTGTAAAATCCACAGCTATTCCACCAGAACATTAGAAAGGTTTGTTTGTCCAGGCTCCGGTACCACCAAGAATTTATGGACTACAGAAGATCCATAAACCAGACGTCCCCCTTCATCCTATCGTCAGTGCCATCAATTCCTCAACGTACCTACTAGCTAAACATCTCGCTAAAATTCTCTCTCCTTTTATAGGCAACACGGAATCATATGTTAGGGACTCGACACATTTCGTGGAATCAGTGAAGAATGTAAAGTTAGATGCTGAGGATATTTTGGTTAGTTTCGATGTAGAATCTCTTTTTACTAGGGTACCAATTAAAGATGCGGTAGAGGGTCTTCGCCAGAAACTCATGCCGGAGGGTTTGCCAGAGTACGTGCCAGATTTAGTGGAATTTTGTTTATCGTCGACGTATTTCAGTTGGAAAGGAGAGTTTTACGAACAGTTTGAGGGGACAGCCATGGGATCTCCTTTGTCGCCGGTGATAGCTAACTTTTACATGGAATTGTTCGAAGAAAATGCTCTGAAGAAGAGCCAATGGAAACCAAAGCTATGGCTCCGATATGTGGACGACACGTTTGTGGTATAGCAACATGGTAGGGAACGCCTCTTTGAATTTCTAGGTCATCTAAACGCTCAACATCGCATGATCAAATTTACCATGGAAACAGAATCCGCCAAGCAGTTGCCCTTCTTAGATGTATTGGTCACTAGAACGACAAATGGTGATATGGAACTGGGGGTGTATCGAAAGAAAACCCACACCAATAGGTACTTAGAGGCAACATCGCACCATCATCCCCAACAGAAGAGGTCCGTAATTCGAACTTTGTTTCAGAGAGCAGCAAGAATATGTAAAGGAAATAACCTAAAGAAGGAAGAACGGTTTCTACGGAACGTACTACAGAAAAATGGATATAGTTTAAAGGACATCAACCGAGCCACCAAGCAGCGGAAGCAGGGAGAAGAAGCTGCAGCAAGTACAGAACCAGCTGGTTTCATCCGTCTTCCTTACGTTTCCGGTGTAACGGAACGAATTGCAAGACACCTCAAGAAAAACGACATCGTGGTGCGATACGGATCGGTCACCAAAATTCGGAATACACTCCCTGTAGCCAAGGACAAGCTACCTCTATTAAAAGGAGCGGGTGTCTATCGGCTGTCATGCAGTTGTGGGAAGTTTTACGTTGGCCAAACCGGACGAAACATCGAGTGCCGTATCAAGGAACACGAGAGGGATGTGAGGCTGAGGAAGATTCAACAGTCGGCGGTTGCGGAACATTGCCATTCGGAGGGACCCCGAATAAACTTCGACAAAACAAAGGTTCTGGCTAGGAATAATAAATATCATCAACGGCTGACAAGAGAAGCCATAGAAATCCACCGACATAAAAACAACGTCAACAGAGAAGATGGCTGGGAACTCAGCAGAACATGGAAGATGGTGGTGAAGACGAGCACTCCCAAAACCGGACGCGACGGAGTAATTAGTAATTAGCTTGTAATTAATATAAATTAATTATTAATTAGTTTTTCGACCTATATATTGTTTTACGATCACCGATTTTGTCAGTTAGAACTAGTTTCTGAAGAAGATTGCAACATGGCATCCGAAACGTCAAACATTTTTTCAAAAAACGCACGGCGAAACCCGAAAGTTTCTAGTTTTAGATCTAGTGTTAGTCCTAGTGATAGTTCTAGTGATAGTTCTAGTGTTAGTGCTAGTGTTAGTTCTAATCTTAGTTCAATGATAAGAAGTTACTTGTCGGAGAGAAACATCATAGCTCCGAATGGGAAAGTTTACGACATGTCTTGTGGAGTGCCTCAAGGATCTCTATTAGGTCCACTTTTATGGAATCTATATTATGATAGAATTCTAAGAGTGGAATTGGAGGCCGAAGTAGAGATCATTGGTTATGCTGATGATCTGGCATTGTTGGTCATTGGTCGGGATGAGAGTGAACTGCAAGACAAGGCGTCAGAAATGGTTTTACTTCAATGGAGAAGAAAGATAAGATCTCTTAACCTTGAAGTAAATGGGTCTGTAATTGAAAGTGCTGAAAGGGTCAAGTATCTCGGAGTGTTTATCAATAAAGACATGACCATGACGAAACATATTGAAGAGGTATCAAGTAAGGCAACATTCATGAGTAATTTACTTTTAAGGTTGATGCCGAACTTAGGTGGACCAAGATCAAGAAATAGGAAACTTCTTGCATCGACGGTGAAGTCAGTTGTACTTTACGCCGCACCTATTTGGCAAAGAGCCCTTAAATTTAAAAGGTATCGTGATATGTTGACTAGAGTGAATCGAAAACTTGCAATAGGAATTTGTTCCGCATATCGAACGGTTTCTGCTGAAGGGATTCAGGTTATTGCTGGTATGCCTCCGCTGGACTTACTTGCTGAAGAAAGAACAGCGTTATATAGGAGAGGTAAAGAAGCAAAACGTGAATGTAGAGTAAGTTTATTGAAGGCCTGGCAGGAAAGATGGGGTCTATATGAGGGATGGACAAGTTTGATAGGAAGTGGGGCGAGGTAGATTTCTACTTATCTCAGGTTTTGTCGGGTCATGGAGTTTTTAAAAAGTATCTTTTTAAAATAAAAAAATCGGAAAGTGAGGTGTGATGGTTCTGTGATAGTATAGACACAGGGGAACATACATTATTTGTTTGTGAAAAGTTTAGGAAAATGCATATTTGTGAAAGGAAATGTGGTCGATTATTAAATCGAGAAAACATAGTGAAAGTGATGTTAGAAACTGAAGAATTGTAGAACATAGTGCAAGAAATGGTAATGAAAATAATGAAAGTAAAGGAAAGCTATGAAAGACTCCTAGAAGGAGTTGGAAATGGTGAAGATGAGAACTTGGAGAATGTTGTGGAAAATAACATTGAAGAATAATAAATTGTTTATTATTAATATTCCCTGAAGCTAGTACCTTGGCGGGTGGTTCCGGGAATAGAGGGGGAAGGGTTTTAGACGGTCGAAGTTTACTTGATGTTTGCTTCAACACGTCACTATCTGGCCACATGATATCTTCGGTCAGGTGTCTGTTTACAGATTTCCTAATCCCCTCTATAATAAAAAAAAAATAAAAAAAAGATAAATATAGGGCAGAGTATCAGCTGTTACATCTTTAGGTTAGGTTTGTTCTTGCCAGGACATTTAAATTGGAATGATTTGTATCTCCTTCCAAAACCAAAGCTTCTCACTTTAGAGATCTTGTTTACACTTTAATCTTTGACACTACAACGGCTATGTGTCTATGGAGTTTGCTGCTAGCTCTAACGTTCCTCAGGGTTCTAATATAGGTCCCTTACTATTTGTTATCTTCCTGACTAACCTTCTAGACAAAACCTTTTCTAGCGTACTAGCTTATGCAGATGATCTGAAACTATTCCGTCCTATTTTTTCAGACCATGATGTGGTTAGACTTCAGTCGCACTTGCTGAAAATGGCGCAACCGTTATCAATTAAAGATAAATGTAAAAAATGCAGTTAGCTTTACACACAAGGTGCCTCCTCTTACATCTTCTTATTATATACAAGGTATTCCTCTTGAGAAACTATCTACTTTCTTCAAGGATCTGGGAGTTATTTTTGATAGCAAGTTGTCTTTTGCACCACACATCTAAGATGTTGCGAGATCTCACGAGGCTCGCAAGATCTTGCAAGCATTTTCTGACATCAATGTCTACAAGTCCCTATTTATGACCTTTGTTTTGTCCAAAATGGAATATGGCACTGCTGTTTGGTCATCACATTATGAGTGTTGTTTATGTTGGAGCGAATTCAGAAGAGGTTTCTCAAAAGTATGTCTATGTTTGGATGGATCTTACCCGGATCGTGGAATGGGTTGCAGATCCCTGTTGCAATGTCACAACTTTTCTGCGCCGGAAGTGAGAAGAGATGACCGTGTATACAGTTTTTACAGATTGGTTAGGTTTCATTAAATAAAACACTAACAATAATTCGTTCTGTTTCCGTTAAAAGTACCATAACGACGACATAATTTGGTTGTCGTTGTCAAATCTTTTTAAATACAAGTTTCAATATCCCGAAAATTTTGCAGATTAAAGCATTAAAACCTTATGGCATTTTGCAACATCTTGACAAAAGAAACCCAAAAAGTTTAAAATATATAGAGTATTCCATTTAAAAAACACACTCTAGAAAATAGTTTCAAGTATATTTTATTTAAATTTTTTTAAACTTAGGATAAAGTTATTGCTGTAGAACCATTCATCATACTTTTTGTACACGCTGTATGATCGCGTACATTTGAATGCATTGCAATATTTTTCTCGCTTATTGTGTTTTATCGGCACTGATTTAAAAAGCGCTGGTAACCAGTTCTATGTGTTCGTACCCTAACGTATGAATTTAAAAAACTAATCAATCAGATTTGTATATATTACTGGCAATATGCAAATTCGAGCATTGTCCGCAATTTTTGCTCATAGCGCGATGTGGGTAAACTAAAATGACTGCATTCTGCATTCTGAACAATTTCTTCGGTCATTGAACAGCGACAAATACTCATAATGCGTTGAGGGAATTTGAGGTTTATTCAATAGCCGAATTTAACCAATTTTGCGCATTGTAGATACAAAAAATATCTAAAACGAGTTGTTTACTCAAAATGAATTAATTGAAACCTACGATCAACTTTTAACACTCCGTCTGTCGGGCGCCCTTTCTTAATACTTTCGATGGGGTGTGGTCTGTGGAGTCCAAAATAGAAAAAACTCTAAAGGACGCCAAAGTGTCCTCCAGTGCTAATTTCTCATAAATATGTTTTATATGATGCTTGTACTATATAATAGCCTAATACAGGGCCAATTCCAAACTCACGTTTTATGTTCATTTGATTTAAAGAAAATGCTTACAATTTAATCACATATTTTTCAAAATTTGGAAACAACGCCTAAATAAAGGAAAAGAAAATCGATCTATAATAATATTTATTTAAAAATGTATAAAGTGTTATAAAAAAATGTCTTAATTAAAGAATAATATTCTATGCACAAACTGGAGGGCTTCAAACTGTTGTCTCCATATTTCATAAACAATCGTTGCAGCACGCTGTTATGTGCTCCATTCACAACCAACATTTACAAATTTTGCAAAAATAACGAGTTTTTCGTCTTTTGCAATATTTACAGTTTCCTCTTTTCCCTGGTTGTGGCTCTGGAATAATCTCCTCTTCAATACCTGAGAGCCTCAAGGCAGAAGTACGCACACTTTTGGTCAAGTGCTTATGAACGTCTCTTCTTTGCATGTTATTTTTCACTAACTTCATACCAAGATTTTTTTGAAACAGTCTGCGAGTTTTAGCAAATTCACCATCTGGTATGTTGCCTTTGTAGATAACAAAAGCGTTAATTGCTGCTATATTGAGGAGGTTATAGAAAATTACCATTGGCCAACGCTTTGTGTTTCTTGCAACATTGTATGATGTGATCATTCGATCAACAACATCTACTTCACTTTTTGTGCTATTATAGAAAGTAATTATTTCGGGCTTTTTCCGATCACCGGTAGCTTCATCGATATGATCGTCTCGGTGCATTGTTGAAACTACAAGCACATTCTTTCCTTTTTTGGGTATATATGAAACTGTAGTCATATCATTACTAAATGCGAATAACGAAGAATATACTTTCCTGTTTTTAACTTGTTGAGACGTACACAAAACACAAACCAGACAATGCAAGCCTCAATTAGGGATTTGACCACTGACCAGCTTTTAAACAGTGGAGAAGGGGGAGTTCGAATTTTTAAGGGCGCCACGGACTTATTCAAAGTCCCTATTGATAACTGCCACAAACCAATTAAGTCCGAACTTAGTACAAGAAATAAAGAACAACGGACACAAAAAAAACAACTTATAATCAAAATATAAATTGAAAGAAAATATATTAAATGTATTAATATAATACAATTATTAAAAAAATAGTTGAAATTATTAATTCTTTTGCAACCATCAACAAAATATAAAAAGTGATCGGCGAAACCGAAATCGCACATAAAAACACAAATTAAATGACCCCCCTAGTGTACCAAACACACCAAAAAAAAAATAAATTAACGCGTACCGATTCAAGTAGCTACGTGATCTCGATGTAAAATAACTCAAATGTACTCGTCTCAAAAATTAACCCAAATGTTGCGATGACGTGTACAATAAAAAATGTTAAAGTTAATTAGTTGCAATAAATGAAATTAAATTTTATAACAATTAACTAAGAGTCCAACTGTTACAGAAGAAAAAAAAATCAACAATAAAAATTAAATCAATAAAACATTAACTAAAAATTAAAGCTTATCTGTCCAATTTCCTCGGCTCGACCTCTCCGAACCTTGAATTCGTCAAAGAATCCCAACAATAAATGCACGGGGTAACCAATATCCTTCCTGGTTTGATTAATTGGCTACAACGAAGGACAACCCACGTGTCTCAATATTTTGATATGGCGGTCAAGGTCACACGCCGTTGGATTTTTCTCGAAAACCAGACCCAAAATAGCAACTTCTTATTATTACATCAGTAGTAATACGATGTTATGTACCAAAATAAGTATAAGAAATAAAATAAAAATGAAATTGAAAATAAAACTGAAAGCCTTTAGGTGTTAAACGGCTTGACGATGGAGCATCGTTCAACGTGGAAATCCGGAAAAACCGTTGGTTAATTCAAACCAGAATTAGATCGTGAGCCCAAATCCGTAAAAACGATATGAAAAGGATCCTCCAAATCCAAACAACAATGAGGAACTTTTCTCAAATGGCAAACACTCTCTACACGTCGAACCAAACGCTTTCTTTTACAAACGAAGTTCTACGCACCAGCGTCTAAGAACAACAGGGACGCGACGCACTCGATTCTCTAAGAAGAATAACACCCCGACCAATCGAAACTCAGGAAATCGATTATTACCATATATGGTCAACCACCTCATCGACGCACGCATAATTAACGGAAATAAAACTAAAAATGAAAATTCAAAAAAAGAAAATCAAATAAAGAAAACGAAACCGTTACATTGTGTTATTTCAAGAGGTAGTTCTCTTCTATTGGCTCTAATTGTACCAACCACAGTAAGGCGGTACTCTCTTAGCAGTTTCTTTACAATTGAATATCCTGTGAACCAACGATCTATTGTAACATTTCTTTCTGATCCTAATAACTGTGGACACATTCTTTCAGTTACTGCAGCGGTAGAGTTGTCAGTTTTATATGGACCATGGGGTTGAACACCAGCGTAAATTTCTATGTGTGAAGTGAAAAATGTTTTGGCATCAACAGCGGCGAAGACTTTCAATCCATATTTGTTTGGTTTACTTGGAATGTACATTCGGAAACTGCACCTACCCCTGAAGGCAAGCAGCATTTCATTTAATGTTACATACTCGCCCACAGAATAAGTTATCTTACAATTGTCGTTGAACTTGTCAACAATAGTACGAACTGCTGCTAGTTTGTCCATTTCTTTTCTTTGACCTCTAGTTGTGGTATCGTCTAATCGAAGGCATTTCAATAAGAAGACGAACCTCCGTTTTGCCATTGTAGCAGGAAATATCTCATATCCCATACCGTCTGATGACCAATACTCTGCTAGATGTGTCCTTGATCCATGATGAAGCCCAGCTAAATAAAGCAAACCCATCAGCGCTTGGATTTCTACAGAGTCGGTAGGTCTACACTCAGTCTTATCTTGGTATTTAACAGAAATTTTATCAATAAATAAATTAGTGTTTTCAACTACAATATCAATGCAGTTTCCAAACACGTGCTTCACCGATGACCCCCGGCAGGTGAGACACTATGTTTTCGTTGCGAGTTCTAATATTTCTAGGTGGGACAGCCTTTTTCCATTTAGTTCCATCTTTACCAAAAAAATACGAGCATCTATCACGAATCACGGGTTGTTCATCTTCATCATCCTCGCCGTCATCCTGATGCATAATATCTGCATCTTCATTTACGTTTTCCTGCTCGGTTTCTGTATCACGATCACTGATACTTACAAAATCTGGATCTGATATCGAACTATCGTCAGGCTCTTCTATTTCACTGCCCGTGCTAACTTCTTCATACAGTTTTTGTAATCTTTCTCTCTCCTTTTCATAAGGATCCATATCACAATGCTATCAAATAATAAATCATTATTTAAATTAGAACTACCGAACTATATTGCGATCACTCCGAGGTATAGTTTTATAACTCGGTAATACCCCTACAAACACAAAAAGGGCGCATAGAGTTCCAACTGGAATACGATTCTTACAGATTACATCTGCGAATATTGTTACATATTTGATCGGGAAGGGTCTGTCAGGACAAAATATTATGTAGCGACTATTTGGAATTTTGAAAAACAGTTTTTTATAGCGAAAACAGTTGATATTCAGATACTTGAAAGGTACTGTGACCGTAGAAGTTTTGAGCAAAATATTTCACTGTCGTGGACTCGTAGACCATACCCGACAGACGGAGGATTAAGGGAATAAATCATTAATGTGGAAAAAAACGAATTCTTCGATTTTCATCCCTTAAAATAAAAAGCTTAGCGTGGAAACGATAAGCACCGCGATATTTTCGATTGAACATGGATAACCTCGTGGTAGATGCACAGTCTTTGGCAATTACGTTAAAAAATGAGCCATTTTTGAGTCCACTTGAATCAGCAGATTTTGAGTTAGGCGTTGTCAGCAGTTTTGCTTTCATCCTTTTTTTTTGCTGACATATATCCCTACTTTTTAACCGAATCATATTTATTCCAGCTTTTTCAATCGATTTCATCACTTTATTTGTATTAAAAAGAGATAGTAATCTTCCAATTATTTAACATATAAATCATTTACGATATGAGTAAGTAAGTAATCATAATTTTTAATTGTTTACCTATACTTGTTCCTTGACACATATAAGCTCCAGTATCAGCAAACGAAATCTTCCTAATTTTCAAAGCAGTCCCATTTCCAACTATTTGATACTTATGTCCATTATCCATTCTAAGAGACTCGTCGTTTTTTAACCATTCAACCTGCAGAACAAAAAAAAACAAATAACACCTCATTTAAAAAGATTTTTCCCCCACAAAAATAAATCAAAAAGAAAAAACATGGGAAGAAATAAAAAAGAATAACATATCGTATTATTTCCCAAGAACAGAAATGTCGGCGGACCGTAATCGTATTAGTTCCTCCGCTGCCGTAGACCTCGCGAAAGAAGAGGGTGGAACGAAGAAAAAAAAATAACAGAGATGTCGAGAAATTGAAGCGCGTAAAGTTAAATGTAATTTAAGGACCGACGGGGTTCGCGACGCGCGTAATATCGGGCCCGGAAGTTCCATCAATTTTTATTAGGCGAACCAGGGACGACGACGAAGACGTCTTTTAAATTCGGAGAGACGCGACCCGGTGCTAAGTTAATTAAAGATGGCGCTTGTTGATACTGCAACGTAATAATACAACGGAATAATATCACATTACGAACCCCGTCGGGTAGAAATACCTTTTCCGGCTAAGTTACGACTCAGAAATGGAACTTTTGAGATTGATTATTAAAAACGTAGGCGAAGAAAATAAGATTAAATTTATCCAATTTTATATGCACATTGTTAAATTTTGCAAAGTAAAACGTGCACACAAGAGTTATCAAACTTTTTCTCTCCATCACATCAAGGCAACATCAAACTACGCAAAAGGGCTATAGCCCTGAGGCGTCAGCTCTTTGGGGGCGCCTGTTTTTGTTCCTTTTTTGGAATTAAATATAATACATGGTTTGTTTTTGTTCGTTATGTTAGCTTTGCTTAGTACAATGAAAATATATTGACTTCTTGGAGTTCTGATATTTTTGTATTTCTTTTATTACTTCGATTTTCTTATGGAAAGAGGCGTACTCGTTTTAATATCCCTGGGGTGTCGAATATCTTAGGACAGCTCTGCTAACATAGTGAATAAGCTATAATGTTAATGTAGATATTATCAGATTTTAATTCTACCTTCATTACGTGGAGAGTTACTTTAAATTACTTTTGATTCAAACTGCCTTTACAATATTGTTGGGGATTAGATGCAAGGAAAAGAGATATTTGGTCTAAACCTCAATGAAACATAATGCACATCTGAAAGATTGATAGAGACTGGAGAAATAATGAATGAAGCTTAAAGAATTTTCTGTGAAATGGTGTGTAATATACATTAGGTTAATCAATGAAAATTATTACAAAAAAAAATTGGAAAAATAAAATTTGGTTTTTGGGGAAATTGTTTTTAAAAATGTTTTTAAGGGAAAGCCAAAATCTCTAAATAACGCATAAAATTTAAAAATTCCTGAGAGGCTTATTTATTAAGATGCGGAAATGATTTTTATACGAAATGGAAGCTTAAAGATGCTTGTTTAAGTCTTATGGTAGATGTATCATCTGAGATGTATATCTGTCAACACTACCTAGTTGTTTTGACAACAGTATCTAGTATTCTATCATCAAGTATAATATCATCAAGTTTTCAAACATTATCTATTCGTAATTTATAGACATTCATTATCAGTATTGAGTCATCTGTAAACAGTGTCTAGGTTTCTGTCAACAGTATCTGGTCATCTAATAGCAATATCTAGCTATCAGTTAGTATCTTGTCTTCTGAAGATAGTATGCTTTGTTAGATAGTATGCATTTCTAGATATTTATTAACAGTATCTAGTCTTCTGTAGGTACTGTCTCGTTTTCTGATAGCAGTGATTTGAATTGACAATGCCTAATTTTCAGTTAGTTTCTAATCTTTTGAAAATAGAAAACTATTCTATAAGTTTTATCTAGTCTTTTCTTTGCAATTTCCAGTCATTCGTAACAGTATTTAGTTTTCTGCAAATACTATTGGGTCTTCTGATAGCAGTATCTACCGAGTAGTGTCTTGAATTAAAATGATTAGTCTTTAGGTAGTTTTCAAGATTGCAAGATTCTTTGCAATTTCTAGACATTTATTAACAGGATTTAGTCTTCTGTAAGCACTATTCAGTCTTCTGACAGCAGTATCTAGCAAACAGAGACTTGAATTGACAATGTCTAGTTTTCAGGTAATTTGTAATCTTTTCAAAATAGTATGAACTGGTTTGTCCGCAAATTTAGTTGCCGGCAAAAAGTATTGCAGTAATTTATCTTGCACGTATGCCAACATAATGCGATTTTTTTAATTTTTTTGCAGTTGCAGGTGATAGATTTGGACATATATTTCTTGCAATTGCACTGAAAGTATGGTGACTTATTTAGTTACTTTTGATGTTGCCAATTATAAGATATAATAACGATGTCGATAATAACAGAAAACATATGATTTAACAAACAAAAATATGTTGACAGCATTGATTGCAACTAGAATATTGCAGTTAAAAGTTGATAAATGTAAAATCAATCGCTCTAGTTATTGCTGCAAGATACCTTTTTTGCAAGAACAAAACAATTTGCTGTAAAGTGGTCTTAACAGTATTTAGTGATCTGCAAGCAGTATTTGGTTTTCTGATAGCAATATCTAGCCAGCAACTAATTGAATTGATAATGTCTAGTCTTCAGTTTATTTCTAATCTCCTGAGATCTTTGAGGAATTTTATTTACGTATATTGTACGTATACATTGTCACTATAGTATGTATATGTGGTCAAAATTGCTCCCCGAGTCACCGAAGCATCCTGTATACATATCCTCATACCTTATTATTATCAGACTCCTGATCATTATTGAACATCTAAGCCGTACTCCTGATCTATTCATTATCAACTATCCTTCATCATCATCAAAGTAAGTATGTTATCTTAGGATGCTTAATACAACTTTATTGAAGTAGATTTTACATTTTATAGTTTTTCCGAAGATACAAGCATTCAGTTAAATATGGAAGTATTGGTGTTTTCTCTTTATGAAATTTTTCATCTAAGCCCCATTTATACTGATCTTCGATAGTATTACAATCCTCCCAAATATTTTGAAGAATCACATCAGCCAGCACTTTTACTAAACTTTGCGTCGTATGTATAAGAATTATCACTGGTACCACAGCCTCTTATTCAATTATGATATGATATGATATTCTATCTTTGTTTTGTTCCAAGAAGCATCGTTATATAATCTTTTATCAACTCAAGATTCACTAAAAGTGCTAAAGCTTTTTGACGACTGTACGATCTTATATTATTATGAAACTTTTTCATTTTTGTAACGAGTTGGACGAATATTTCTAATTCTACAACCTAAGCAACAGTTCTTTCGTGTTATTTCAATAAGCATGATTCTACAGCCAAGCTCAGTGTTACTACACCGAGATTTGACACAATTGGTTTAACATGTCGTTGCATACTGCTTTCTTCAAATAATTTTTTGGCCTATCTCGCCTCTTTTGTTATGGTCGTTTTGGTGTTGTTGCTGCAAGCTGTGATGGCTGTAAGTCCAGCAGTTTTATGTGTTCATTAAGCAATTTCATATGTAGTTACGTAAATACTTTAATCACAATTTATTGACCACCGCTAAACTTGTCTAATTAAAAATTATATATACATATATATTTTTGATGATGATATTGATGATGATTTTGATGATGATTGATGTTTATTGATATATTTTTGAGATTTTGTTTTATTTATTAGCTTTTTCTGGTCTTGTGCAATCTTGACTTATCTATTACGCTACTGCATTTCTTTTTGGCTTTGGCCGTATTTCGGTCGGCGGTTTTTCTGCTGTGTTTTAAGGTGGTACACAATTTAATGAGGGTTGCTCACTTAAATGTTCAGTCTTTGTCGGCACATTTTGCGAACGTTGCTTGCATAATAACTGAAAATGAATTCGATATTTTTGTATTGACTGAGATTTGGGTGTATGCTTATTCCAATTATGATGTGTTTGCTCTGCAAGATTACCAGTTTATGTTTGCTGGTCGTGAGGCTGGCCGTGGTGGCGGTGTTGGTTTCTATATTAGAAACAGTTATAACTTCGAAATACTTATGTCAGAGGTAAGTCGCTTTATTGAGCATATGTGGATTAAGATGAAAATAAACAATGTAAATTTAATAATTGGTGTAGTCTATAGACCGCGCGCAAATTTGGAGCACTTTCTAACATCATTTGAGGATTCCTAGTCGATTTTTGTTCCTGATTGTGATAAACTCATCTGCCTTGGTGATTTCAACCTGAATGCTCTGAATATAAATGGCCCTTATGCTCGCCTTTTACCACCTATTGAATCTTTTTCCCTTCAACAAATAATTACCACCCCTACTCGTATAGCTGGCACTTCTTCAACATTGATTGATTTTATCATCACTTCGGTTGAGGATGTTGTTGATTCTGGTGTTATTGATATACATAATGTTGCCGACCATCATTTGATATATGTGATCTTGAATCTAGCCTCTGTAGATGGTGGTGTACCGCGCTTAATTTCGTTCCGAGATTTTCACAATTTTAATGATGATGTTTTTTATTCAATCTTAGTGCTCTTCCCTGCCATCTTATAACTCAATTCAATGATATTAATGAAAAAGTTGACTTTATAAACTTTCATATTTTATCGTTGTTTGACCTACAGGGGCGTGGAGCCCCTGTACGTACTGTTATTCAGCGTAAGTGTAGACCATGGATAACTGATAATATTAAGTTGCTGTTTAAACTGAGGAATAGGGCGTATTCTAAATATAAATCTCAGCCGAATGCTATTCATTTTAATGACTACAAACAATTGCGCAACTGTATAAATGGTGCCATCAGGAGGGAGAAAAAAGCGTACTTTGACCACTTCTTTCAGAATAGGCAAGCACGAGAGATGTGGAGCGCGTTTGCATCCATGGATGCTATCCCAAAAAAGGCTTATTCTGTCCCTGATTACATAGGCACTGTGGATTCTCTTAATAATTTTTTTCTGTCAACACAATTGGATTTTCCGGGCAATGCGGATACGATTTCTTGCCTTAATTCCACTGTCTTACCTCAAGTAACCGATAGTTTTCAAATTTCTTTAATAGATGAGGAAGAAGTATTGAAAGTTTTAAACAGTATTAAGAGTAATGCTATTGGTGCTGATGGGATCAGTGTTAGAATGTTGCGTATGTGCTGTCCAGTAATCTTGCCCTATTTGTGTCATATTATTAACTGGTGTATTGAATTCTCGGTGTTTCCTGAGCAGTGGAAGCTTGCTGTGGTTACGCCAATTGCAAAATCAAAAAATCCTAAGAAGTTGAATGATTTAAGACCCATAAGCATATTACCAAATTTGTCAAAGATTTTTGAAAGAATTATTGCTGTTCGTATGCGAACGTTATTGGATGCATTTAATATTTTCCCACCGCGGCAATTGGGCTTTAGACCCGGGTTTAGCTGTGGTACTGCATTAATGGATATGGTGGATGATATAATTCGGGCACGTGATGACAAATTTGCTGTAGCTGTTGTATTGTTGGACTTTTCGGAAGCCTTCGATACCTTACATCATCGTACATCGCTTACATTGTTGCACTATGTTGGTTTTTGCGATGCTGCCGTACGTCTGTTTAGATTCTATTTGGCAGATCGCACACAAGTGGTAAAATTTAATAATCTTGTATCCGACAAACTTCAAATTGTGTCTAGTGTTCCGCAGGGATTTGTTTTGGGTCCGATTCTCTATTTAATTTACATCATTAACACTGTACGGCGTACATGTATGCTGTTGACACACAACTACTACATAGCTTTCAGTTAAACTCTATTAATACTGCACAGGATCATGTGAATTCAGATGTGGCAGCACTTATCGGAGAAGCTAACAAATTGTGTTTGCAAATCAATCCCAATAAATCTGTTGTTTTATTGTTTGGGAGAGATAGTATTATTGAATCAATTCAGGAAAATTTTAATATAGTTATTGATGGAACAGGCTTCGCGTTGTTAGGGAGGGGAGAAGTTTGGGTATTGTCTTGGACAACAATTTGAGGTTTAAAACACTTCAGGCTTTTGTTGCAGCGAACCTACAATACTCTTCGGTTGTTATATAGTAACAGACATATATTTAGTAAACAGATTAAGGTTCATCTTTGCGAGACCCTTGGGTTGTCTCTGTTTAATTTTGGAGATGTGCTGTATCATCTTTGTTGAACAGTGTAGATACTTCTAGAATTCAAAGGGTGCAAAATGCACGTCTACGGTTTATTTATGGTCTTCGCAGGCGTTACGGAGTATCGCATTTTCTGGACAGGGTTGGTTGGTTCAGTAAGTTGCAGAGGCGTGTACATCATTCCGCGTGCTTATTTCAACAGATTATTCTGTTCAAATGCCCACCTTCTGCACAATGCTCACATATATGAGAAAATACTGTTCCGCACGGATGTGCATAACATTGGTGTTAGACTACACAAAATATAATACATAAATACATCAAAATTCTGATGTCTAATAAGATTACAAAATTGATTAAACTTAGGGACTAAGGATCTGATGTTTAAGCAAGCAAATCTAAAAGGTTACCCATTCCCGATCATCATGTCATATCACGCAGCTCAAAAATAAACAAATTTACAAATAAATATACGTATACATTTAAAAAAAAACAGCGACTAGAAATAATACTAAAATAAAAACAATCCGAAAAGTAAGCGTAGCCTGTGGCATCTGCACACAAACAAACTACAAGTACGTTTTATCTCGCATGGAACTAATTTTTTTAATGACATCTTCTTGTTTATAAAAAATATTACTATTTTCCGTAAAGACATTTTTTGGACCAAATTTTTTAACCAAATTCCTTACTACGCCCGCCCGCTCAAGCGTTAAATCTTCCTGAATAACCAGTTTTGTGCCTTTGAGTTTAGTTTTGGCTCTATAAATAGAATTAAGTACGGATCTTCGACTGAACATAATATTAATAGGTGTCGGCGTTTTATCAGCATCCGCAGTAGCCCCCAAACGATGACAACAGTCTACATCCTCCGTTTTTAGATTAATCTTGAGTTTCTCTTTATAAATCTTCACAAGCACCTTGGCAAGGTCTTCTTTGGGTTTCTCCACAACACCAAACAATCGTAAGTTATTCCTACGAGAATATTGTTCGTGTTCTTCCAAAATAAAAACATTTTTGGAAACTTGTTCTTCTAAAGTTGAAACACGGGCTTCCAGGGCAACAACTTTCTGTCTTTCTTCCTCTAACGTGTCTATAAATATGTCAATCACCCGGTCTTTTAACTTTTCAATAAACTTATCGCGCGACTACAGCATCATCTTCTTTATTACCACCTCGCGTAGAAATGCCTTTGGACATCTTTAATAGCAAAATTCACGAGAAAAATTCACTCTATTAAATGCGGATAACCCGAATACACGTTTAAGCTGTACAAGTGCACATCATTTTCATTATTCATTTCTTTAAATTTAAAAATATAGTTGTTGTTGTTAAAAAAAAAGAATAAAAATATTGTGGGCTACAATAGCCACAACGACGCACCTGAATTGCGCAGTAGATAAGGTCATGATTTGAATATTGAATCGCCTGTAACTAGCCATGAACAGGCACCTTATCTGGTCAAGACGTAACAATAAGGTCAAGAAGAGATTGGGAGGGAGGCAAAAAATAAGTAGATTGGGAGTTGAGGATGCTCAAATTTAAAGAAGAAGCAATATAAAACTAAAAAACTAACAAAGGTAATGAAATTTTTAGGATTAACTTATTCGTTATATGGCCACAAAATAATAAATTTAAGCCTTTTAGATTGAATGCCATCCCTAAGCAAACACATTTGGTATTTTTAATTGTTATTCAGTCTTAAATTGTGGTATACTTGTATCAAAGTAAAACTAGAACTAACACTAGACGTGCGTCTGAAGATACATGACTAAACTGAAATTTTCTAGTACTAGGTTTAGTGTTAGTTCCAATTTTAATTGCCATTCAGTGCTTCATTGTTGTAAATTCTGGAACTAAAGGTATAACTAATACTCTTCTTAGGAACTTTTGACATTTCTATACTTTTTTTTACAAACTACAGAACACTCACTGTTTGGGTATTTACCCGTCGCCCATCACTGATTAAATATTGTATTTTTCGTTGAAGCGGACCTCAACAAATTCAATATTATTATTAAAGAAATATTCAAAAATTGTTCCAAGCGCTTCACGCCGGGTCCCGTCGAAATCAAAAATACTCACGATCACGCACGTTCACGTGAGTGGTACAACAATTGATGCCCGCTCACGGTGTTTCACGCATGACCCATCGTGACCCAGCGAGACTCACGTAATTTGCACATTTCTAAACTAAATCCGAATTTTTCGACTTCAGTGTGAAGGCTGTTCAAAAATTGTCTTTAGATGCACGGCTAAAACCAACCCAATCCAACCTTGTATATTTGAACCAGAGCGTCCTAAGATATTCGGCGCCCCAGCGCTGGGTTGGACCAACGAAACGAATGCACCCCTTTTCATACAAAATTCAATGCCAAAAAATGGTGGTAAATGTTTAATGGGGACATCATGCATTTCATCGCAAAAACATGCGCCCCTCAGGAGTTGGCGCCCCAGGGCTATAGCCGTATTAGTTCTTAGGTTCAGAAAGGTGCTGCCTAAATTTGTGCACGTGGGTAGCCTATTCTGTTACATGAACAAAATAAATGTGTACAGTTCATGTGTGACTCGATTATATGTAGTGAACATTTTGAAGGTATTTGTGATTAGTTTACAGATAAAATTTATGTTATTTTTGTCGTTGTAATGTGCGTCTGATAGAAATATCTTTTCCAAAATTACGATTCAGAAATAGTACTTTTGAAATTGATTAACAAAATAAGATTAAATTTATCCAATTTTATTATGCACATTGTTAAATTTTACAAAGTAATGCAAGAATCCCATGGAATGTTTTATCAAACATTTTCTCTCTATTACGACGAGAAGCAACATAGTAAATACGCGATTTGCAAAGTTTATCCCGGTGGTAGCCGGACGGGGTCGTCGTTAAATTTTAATGCCAACCCGCAATGCTACACAGCGAACGTTTCGAGCGGTGGCAAAGAAAAGGTAAAACAACGACAGCAATAATTTCGTTCGCCCGGTTTGCGGGGTAAGGCGCGGGCGTTGTCGGTGTTATCCGCCTCCCCCGGTTTGTTACAGTCGGATTTACTAGGAAAGTTTTGATGAGGCGCCCGGTCTTTATTGGATCATTAACGTGGCTCAGTGTTTGGCCGGCGGGGTCTCGGAGCGTCTCGTCTTATCGACGGAGAAACAGCCCCTTTGTGTGCGCGTGCGGTAACTAACAAAGGTAATGAAATTTTTAGGATTAACTTATTCGTTATATGGCCACAAACAAAGGCATAATTTAATTATAAAACTAAATTTAAAAGTAATAAATTTACCTTGGGGAATGGTTCTCCGGCTACGTGACAATACATCGTCGCATCTTCTCCGGGTCGTTTTGATTGAATTCTCGGCGTTACATGAACTTCAGGTACAGCTACAAAGAAAATAAGAGAATAAAAGAACAATTTTTATGGGTATATAATATAAAAGTTTTTTTTTATTTTTGGGTCATTTAGCAAAAGATTCCAATAAGCCAGTAAAAACGGAAAAAATTTCCTGTGAGCTGAAGGTCGGTCGGAGTTAAGAACGAAAGAGGAAGCAAAATCACGATCGTATAACGAGTTTGAGACGGTTTTTAACAAACAATTGAGCGCGCATGGGGTGGAGATAACCTTTTAACGGCGCGTCGGCAAATGGCCGGTAAGAAAAGGATCTTTTTACCCCGAAAAGGATTCTTGCCGTCTCGGTGGAACCGTGAGCGTTCCAAGGTACCCCATTCTCCTATGATTTGTGGCAGCGCTTAAGATAAAGAGACCCAGATAAGGGACCAAGTTTGTGGATTAAGACGGTAATTGGTAAAGGCGGACTACGTATTTCGTTTTGGCCAGATTACGCAGTGTTATGTAAAAATTATTAAATCAACTCTAATTGTTTTAAGGATTTTATCTTGAAGTTTTAGCTTCAACCCCTATTGATGCTAAACTTTGTTTATCCCCAATTAATGCACGTGTATGACTCGTTATCCACGAAACTGCTAACTTGTATCAAGTCCTTTGTGCATGCCTCAACATCGACGGTTAAGTTCCGATATTTCAAAATTACTCAATTATAAACTATTCCATCTCGACATAGTTTCTCTTGCAATCAATGTTTGTGCTCCCCACAGACATTTACATTTGCTGTTAACAAATTCAACTGGATATATTAGCTTTATTAAACGCAAAAAGTTTGTGTAATAAAGGGACATTATTACAATATTATTTCCTAAGGACATAAAACGTAACAAAAAGACCCATCGGAAACACTGTTATAGCGACGCTGAGGAAGGAAACAATAATCAACCGAGCGTTAGGATTTATGAGTTCCAAAAACATTCTGACTGTAATATCCTGTTTTTAATGGAAGTTCTTTCCACCTCGTCATCACTATATTCAAGATCATTCTTACCAATTTGAAGTTAAGGAAAAACCAGAAAACGTTGCGTTAAAATTATCAGAATTAAAAATATTATGCATGAAGAAACGAAGAATTTGATTTAGCTCTGAGACATATATATATAAATACATACATACGTCATGATTGTTACATCAAATAACTTGTAGTAGGAGTGCTGAAAAGTAAGATCTCTTAAGTAACAGCGTAAAATTCCAAAGAAAACAGCTTGACGAATCATCTGATGCTACGAAATATATTCTGAAGATTTATTAAACCTTAAACTTGAGCTAAGGAAGCCGTGAATCGATCAGCTTTCGAATAGAAGTTGTAATTTCAAACCAATGGAAAAAAATTACTATCAAGTCTAAAATGATACAATCCTCCAGAACCAACGTCACTAAGAGAATCCTAAATGTGTCTTCAAGATAACGTATCATATAACAAATGATACATAAGCTGAAAATGATGTAGTTCCATCTTCGAGCCGTTTTTGTCAATTTTGTTTCTTCCTTCATCGAGTTTTTTTCTTTGCTTGTAGCAACTTACATGAAGACAATATAAAAACAATTAAACATTTAGTATGTATACCCTTATATACCTGATAAATCAATGCCTGATATTGAATATCTTCCCTAATTGTTTAAAAACTACAAAGAACCAACTACAGACATATTTTCATCATTCCTATAATCAGTAAGATGTTTGAGCTTGTCATGAACTCGCAATTCCGCAGTAAACTTCCTTAATCAACTGAGATATCTCTTTTTGATCTGACAAAAACTTTCGACTGCGTTGACCACGAATTATCGTTGGTTAAATTAAAATCTCATCATTTTAGTGCCAAGTCCAACCTTTCGGGGCGTACACAATATGTTTCTGTCATTATCCAGGCTTCTGATAAAATTATACTACAGAGTTCCACAAGGATCAGTACTTGGTCTATTGCTGTTTCCGATACATGTCAATGACTTGTCTAGTTGTCTACCACAAAGCTTGGACGTTGTGCTTTATGCTGATGATACACCTATTATTATCTATATCATCTCTGTGTGTAGTTCAACCCAAAGACTTTTATCTTAATTTGAACCCAAAAATCTTGCAATAAACGCATCCAAGGCTGAGTCATCGACGATTGCTTTACTAGGAATTCCAGATCTCACTCAGCCGGTTAGATGTCTTAAGGAGTGATACTTAATTCCAAGATAATTAAGATTACGCCATTCTATGTTGAGGTCACTCGGCCCACGCTTTGCAGGTTTTTCGAAAGCAATGAAGATGCTTGAGTGTCATCAATTTCTCTAAACTCAATATAACCTAGAAGTTTTGTCGATGGCATTGCTATACTTGTAGTCACATGTTTTGTGTTTAACATCTTCCAGTTTTCTTCTGTTTTTTGTTTGTATGTTTATTCATATACGTTACTTTTTATTTTCTTTAACTTTCTGCAAACTTTACTGTATCGCAAAATGATTGGATAATAACAGTACAATTAATGATTCGTACTTAATTTTACGTTTTTTTTTACTTTTCTCGTTCCTTTTTCTAAATTCATCCAAACTTTTGTTTTTTTATGGTTTCTTTCTTGCTGTTAGTGGTTAATCTTTTTCTGTAGCTTATTATGATGTAGATACTTATTAGCTTCTTCCTTACGATGACTTTATGATCTCCTCTTTTTAATTTTTTTTTGGTTTCCTATCCGTTCCCAACGTTGTCTCTTATTTCTGTTTGTTTTTTTTTCTATATCTACACTCTACCTAGTTTCAGATATTTATTTGCTCCTTTTTCTGAATTAATTTTAATTTCTCTTTTTTTTTCTTAATTAGGGTAATCTGACTATATTCCATCAAATTTCTATGTTCCACTGCCATGGTGAATTTACGTTCCTATCAAATTATTTAACATATTAACTACCAAGCATGAAACGCATATTACAATTACCCAGAATCTTTAGCCGCCGGTAGTTAATGTGCTAAATTTTTTTATTTTTGTCACAACTGTAACTTTCTCTCTCCGAAACATACTCTCTTCTACATTCATCCTTTTTTTCAGGCTAATTTCATATGCGTTTTTCTATTTTTTTACTAACTTTCTTTGGCATCTTCGATGCATTATTTTCTTGGTTAATATTTATTTCCATCTGAAAGCAAGATTAGATGGGTTGGCTTCATTTTGAAACAAGGTGAGTTGAGTTGGGTTGCCCGCAGCCGTTTGTTACAAACAGAAATTTAGATCAAATCATATCTTGTCTATGATTTGGTCTAAATTTACGTTTGGGCTGGGTTCATATGAACTCAACTCACCTTGTTTCAAAATGAAGCCAATCCATCTAATCATGCTTTCAGATGAACCCAACTCAAGCCAACTCAACTAGACTTTTTTTCAAAATAAAGCCAACCCAATTCAACTCGTCTCATCTTACTTTCATATGAACCCAGCCCAATCCAACTCAACTCATCTTATTACAAATTGAAGCCAATCCAAGCCATCTCATCTTGCGGATAGCTGGCTGCTATTATTCCCCATTTGCTTTCAAGCTACTAACGGTGCTACATTCGCATTCGCTGTCATGAACAAGCAGCCTAACAACTCAATCTTGGTTTGTAAATAAGACTCCCCATCCGCTAACAGAGCCTGAATAATTTGGGCGATATAGATATTAAAAGGATTGGGGGCCAAGACACTACCTTGTGGAACACCTGCTCGTATTTATGATTTCGAAAAAAAGTAGTCGTAGATTTTGGTGGAAAAGATTCGGTTTGTCAAGAAAGATAGAAGGATTGATTTGCGGTATTCTGGTATATCAAGTTTAAAGATCTTAAATTTAAATCCATCCAACCAAACGCCATCGAAAGTTTGTGATATGTCTAAGAAGAAACGTTTTGTTTTCTGTTCTCTTGAGAAGTTTATTAAGATAATATTTATTATGAGGTTTTTTCTTAGGTAATGAATTGATTATCTCCTGAATTTCTTTGAGTGGTGCGGGATTTGTAACAATTTTATTCCATATTACATTTTGCTCTATACATTGTCTCTATATACTGGAAGTGATGTGCTGGACACTTGTTTTTTTTTTTGTGAGTGCTTTTTAATCTAGATTCTGGCCTCTTTTCACCGCTTCTTTTGAATCATTTTTTGGATAATTACTCCCTCTATACCATTTCCTGCTTCCTTATTCCCAGTTCTCATAGCTTCATTCCTTTTATAATACTTTGTACTCTGACTTACAGATTTTTCCCAGTTTCAGGTTTATTTGTTTCTCCGCCACATAGTATACAGGTACAAAATTACTCTATTTACAATGATACATACGCTAATAACATCGAGGTCGCTTGCGGGCGAGGCGCTACATCTATAGCACACTGATATATAGGGTGTGTCAATTGTATGGAATAAAACGAGTATCTTCGCCATTGAAGTACAGGAATATTATTTAACAGCTCCAATTAACTGAAGACGAAGGGAAATTCCAACGATGATAACATTTCTTTTTCATTTGTTAACATCTTATTCTTATGTAATAGATTACTTATCTGACCCAAAGAAATAATGGAAGAAATAAAAAAAAATTGGGCTTTTAGTAAGTCTAAAACGTGCGGATGTCATTCCTTCTAATATGTCACGGAATGGAACTGTTGTCGGTGACGGAGTCGGGATGTGCTCATTGTTCGCTGTTTTCTTTTCATCGGCTTTTAAGAATCCTTCTCCAGTGCAGCGTATTGTGGATAGAGTGGAAACTGATCCCCTTCCTTTGAGTCAGATGCAGTTGGACACGATTGAGGTTGAGCAAGCTCAATGTTACGGATGGTATTAGTACTGATGGTATCCCATCTATGTTAATCAAGGATTGATCTCACTCCTTGTCTCTTCCTTTAACTATTTTATTTAATCTCTCGTTGAGAGCGGGTGTCTTTCCTTCATTATGGAAGCAAGCTTTTATTCTTCCCATTTTTAAATCTGGGAATCGCGATATTTCTAATTACCGTCCCATATCTATTTTGCCAGCATTTGGGAAAGTGTTTGAGAAACTAATACAAGCACGTCTATTTTCGTCCTTAAATCTAAAATCAATTCTAGACAACATGCTTTTTTTTTACTGGTAGCTCGGTAGAGAGTAACTTGCTTGAATATACTCAGTATATTTTATCTTCTTTCGATAAGTCTTGTCAAGTTGATTCAATTTATACGAATTTTGACCGGGTGGATCACAACCTACTATTGTTTAAACTAACAAAGTTTGGTATACAAGGAAAGCTATTGCAATGGCTTGCTTCGTATCTGAGGGACAGATATTAGATTGTTAATGGCTTTTACTCTAATCCGGTGTCTGTTCCTTCTGGTGATCCCCAGGGTAGCCACCTTAGGCCCTTTACTCTTTAATATTTATGTTAATGACGTGTTTGAAGTTGTTCAATATGCCCAATGTTTAATATACGCTGATGATTTAAAACTGTTTCTCCGTATCTCTTCGCCTCTTGACTGTTCTAGACTGCAGTCTGACTTGAACAATCTTCAAGCTTTAAGCTTCAACAATCACATTTCATTGTACTTATCAAAGTGTAATATTATTTCCTTTTCTAGGAAGGTTAACTCGATCAATTGCAGTTATAGCGTCGCTGGTGAGAAGCTGCAAAGTGTTTCATTCATTAAAGATTTGGGCATTACATTTGATTGCAAGTTATTGTTTAACATATTTTTATAATGAGGTCAACACAAGATTTTTCTAATGTTAATGCAATTAAAACTCTTTATTTTGCCTATGTATATAGCATACTCAACTGTTGCAGTGTTGTTTAGAATCCTCAGTATCAACTGTATAAATCCAGAATTGAGCGTATTCAGACCAAATTATTAAAATACCTTTGTTTTAAGTCTTGTGTTCAATTCTTCATATCATGTTGTTTATTCATAGCATGTATTAAGTATTCTATTATTCTTCATTCATTGATTACGAATCAACTTGCACAACTTTTCGTTTGCTAACACTCCAGCGTCGCTTTTGTGGTGATATAATATTTTTTCATAAACTTATAAATAATAATTGTGACTCTTCTGAGCTTGTTGGTTATATAAACATTCATGTTCCATCAAGACTTTGGCGCTTTGACTTCCTATTTATGAGATCTACACCCAAAACGAATGCCTGCCAGAACTCTCATTATTATTATTATTATTATAGCATCTTTTTACAGTCTTCATTTTTTTGTTAATTACGCCTTCTTTACCAATCCTTTTGCCTCCTTCAACACCATTAGTTTCATATTTGTTTTCTTATTCCCAGTTCTCATAAGTTTATTCATTTTATTCTGTTCTCTTCTCTTCTATTTACAGATTACTTCTTGTTTCTGTCTTATTTGCTTCTCCATTTCTTCTCATTTCAAAATGTTTCCTTGTATTAGGCACTTCACTTTCACGTATTTTCGCGTATGATGTTCTTGAGAAAGGTACCAAAGATAGATTTTGGAAGCGAGGGAAAGCTAGTAATGGATGAGGAAGGTGGTTAGGACGAAACGATGGAGGAATAGGGTTTACAATGGAGGATTAGTGTCTTTTTTTGAATTGTAGACATTGCATATTGAGTATTACCACAACATATACTTCTCTATCCACGAAACACTGAGCATTAGCAGTATTATATTTATATCATCATATTAGTTAATTGGTAATAAAAATCGTAATCTGTTTAATCCTTTAAGAAATATTGTTGTTAGTGGTTATTTCTAACTTTCTTGTAATAAGCTTTCTTTTGATAACTACATTTTAAATCAATTTCTAGCTATCCCTCATTTGCTTTTTACTGTAAATTCACCTTCCTCCCTTTTTTGGATTATTACGCCTTCTATAGCATTCCTTCAGCATTATTAGTTTCATCACTGCTTCCAATTCTCATAACATCATTCAGTTTAGTCTACTTTCTTCTCCCATTTGTAGATTTCTCCTTCTTTCTGACTGTTTCTCCATTTCTTCTCATTTTCAAACTTTATCCTTATATTAGGCACTTAACTTTTCACATAATTTCACATATTGCATTCATGAGAAAGAAACTTTTTTGAAAATGTCTCTGAATTCTATTTCTATTTTATGAAATATTGTGTGTTGATGTGTATAATAAAAAGAAAACAAAGAAGTGAATGTATGTAAAGAAATTCCTTACTATGAACCGTTAAGATGTGTGTTTGAACGACATCTTTGTTCCTTTGGGCGTGACACGTGTAGTTTCCGGCATGCTGTAACTGTATTCTGGTCAAGTACAGGCTGCCGTCGTTGAAGACCCTGACCTCTTCTTCGTTGAGGCTGGAAAGGTCGAGCTGATTTCGTCGCCACACTATCGGAGGTACCGGAGAACCAGTCACGTCGCACTTGATCTCGACGTTGTCGCCCACTCTGGCCGGCAAATGGTTCGTTTCGAGAGCTTTATCCAACGAAACGACCGATACGCCTTTAAAATAAAAGAGAATGATGTCACGTTTTATATAATCCAATATTTATTTTATATAAATTCATAAATAAAAGGTTTTTATTTGAGTTGTAATAAACATTTTGGAAATATAAATTGTAAACAGTACATAAAAATTGCGTTTGTTCAGTTTCTGTTTGTGAGCGTTTACTAAAATTCGATTTTTATTAAATAAACTATTTGATTTGAAAACGGACGTAAATAAACAAATAAATACATTTGCGAGTTTAATTTTAAACGTTTGAGATTTCCAAGTGTCAAATTAATTCGGTTATAATTCCGATGTAATTATGTATTATATCCGATGAGGTAATTTTCATGGTTTTAAAATAGAAAATGTTGCGGTATTATCGACCCGGGCCCCATAATAGACTAAATGAATTCAAAACCAATAAACCCGTTACAATGTAAAATAAATTGGGGCTCGTATCAATTTGTACGCTCGAATAAAAACCCTAACAAAAAAGGGACGTTTTTAGCAGTGTTCACTTACAACGGGGGCGCTTTGTATTTACGTTATTGCGGCTGTTAACAAACAAACCTGATTTAATTTTACAGTTATTGCGTTTGCATTTCATTAATTTCAAAAGTATTATTTTATTAAATTACACCCGTCTGAACTGTAATGAAATATTATATTAAATTTAGTATTTCCGGAAAAATTTAAACAAAATTATTATATTGTAAATTCTGAAATTGAATTTCTTAGATAACGGTAATATGAAACTCGGAAAGTTCTATTTGAAGGAAAAGACGAACTAGGCCAAAAAGGGGAACTTTTAACAATAACGTTTGCGTTCGAGGCAACGCGGAGGAAGCGAAACTTTCGGATCGACTTAATAAAGAAATTTTCGTTTTATAATCGCAAATAAAAGCGGTGGGATGAAATCTCCGATTTGATGACTGCCGCGACGCATCCAATTTCGCAAAGACGACGTTTTAGAAGCGATAAAATCGGACAGGGAAACTCGAGTTGCACACGTTTCGGTTATAGGGGTGGGAAAGTAAGAAGGGCGAGGTTTACTGCTGCGTCAGAATGGTATTAGTTGTACAGGAGGGGCGAAGTGAGTTGTAAATGGTTCGCGTGCGCGAATTCCCTTTGTTTGTATAAAAGAAATTTGCATTTTAAATGAACCAGATTATATTGATAACAAATATAATGGAACGTTATGAAATACGAAACGTTCAAAATAAAAATATGGTATTTTTTTCGAAACATAATTGTAAGTAATCCTAGAGGAAAACAGAAATGAGAGAAAAACTTTTTATTCGATGTTATGTTGGTAAATAACTCGTCATATCTCACTTACAAATTAACTGTGAGGTAGATAATGGAGTATTATCTTCATTATGCTTTGTCTGAAACGGCTTTATTATTTTATGAAATACAGGAATGTTATAGAGATCAACGCAAAAACAAAACGAAATGGACATAAAATACACCATAAAATCTCCATAAAAAGACTCTTCCAACAAAGATAAGCACATATTTGAAAATACAAAGAGAAATAAACACCGCATATCATAAAAGATGATCTATGAATATGTGGATTTTAATATTATTATAAAATTGGTGAGAGGCATACAGGGGAAAGAAGAGGAATTGGAAACGGAATTTGAAAACACTGGACTAGACATATTGTTGATAACAGAAACCAAAAAAAAAGGACAGGAAAGGAAACAGACCGACAATGGACACATATTCATATACAGCGGAGTGAGTATAGAGAAAAGAGCAGCAGCAGGAGTGGCCTGTATAATACATAAAAAATTGGAGAGAGAAATTGACAGATGGATACAAATAAATGAAAGAATACTAATGGTTAAAATGGGTAACAAATATAACAGGAACCAAAGCACAATAATTGCAGTGTATGGACCAAACGAAGATACATCATCTTCTGCTGTTAATGAAGAAGCATTATAGGATAAGTTAGAGGAAACGTGGAGGAAATTCTGTGAAGAAGTTTCTTCCTGCAGCGAAATGTCTCGCCTAAATCGGGTACTTTCATCTGACCCTGAACGACGAATTGGCTTATTAAAAAAGGCTGACGGTTCTTTTACCGAAAACCTTTTAGAGAGTCTTCATCTATTAATGAAGGTGCATTTTTCAGGTTCCAGAAGTCCCATGTGTTCATTTCAGGGCACCAACCATGAACCTACTGCAGATGATTGGATCTTAGCCGAAGAAATTTGCAGGGAGGAAAAGATACGGTGCGCAATTAATAGTTTTTCGCCGTTCAAAACACCAGGACCAGATGGTATTATACCAGCCCTTCTACAATGGGACTTGGAGGATCTTGTACCTCACCTGGTGAGAATTTTCCAGGCCTGCCTGGCGCTACACTATATACCCAATCGGTGGCGTGAGGTTACGGTGAACTTCATACCTAAACCGGGTAAGTTAGATTATTTCACACCGAAATCGTTTAGACCTATCAGCCCCTCCTCTTTTCTTTTGAAAACCTTGGAGAGGCTGTGTGATCGCTATATTAGGGATTTCTGTCTTCCAAATGCACTAGTAAATCCTAATCAGCATGCCTACACTCAGGGCAAGTCCACACTAACAGCTCTTCACTCGGTGACCAGCTTTGTTGGTGGGGCGCTGGACTCAAAGGAGTCCACCCTTGGTGTATTCATAGATATAGAGGGAGCTTTTGATAAAACAACTTTCTCTGGTATTAACGATGCCTTGCTTGAGCATAAAGTTCCACCGACTCTTTGCTGTTGGATTGAGAACGCTCTCAAACATAGAATAATTAAGATTAGGGCTGGCGATGTTAGTCTTCATGGAGGAGTTACTCGAGGCTGTCCACAAGGAGGTGTACTTTCCTCATTGTTGTGGAATCTCACCCTGGATAGCCTCTTGAAATCCCTCGCTAAAGCCAATTTCACAACAGTAGGTTATGCAGATGATCTAACCATCCTTGTCAAAGGTAAGCACATAAATGTACTTTTTGATAGGATGCAGGTGGCTCTCAAATTGATTGAGTCTTGGTGTGACCGACAAGGGCTCTCTGTGAATCCTCGGAAGACAGAGTTGATTCTTTTCAAACGATTGAGGAAGGTTGGCAAGCCCAGTTTGCCATCCCTTGCTAATACTCCATTAGTTTTGTCAAAAGAAGTCAAATATCTGGGCATTATAGTTGACAACAAAATGACATGGAAGGCTCACTTAGACAATAGAGTAAAGAAAGCGTATGTTGCATTCAGCCAGTGCCGGAGGACTATAGGTAAGACATGGGGGCTGTATATATATATGGTGCAGTAGTCTGGTGGTCAAAAACCTTAAAATTTATTTCCACTACTGCACTAAATAAAGTACAGAGACTTGCGTGTTTGTATGTTACAGGTGCGCTGCGATCTACCTCCACCGCAGCCATGGAAAACATGTTGAACCTACCGCCACTTCATTTGTTCATACAAGAAGTGGCACTGGTGATCATGTTTCGACTGCGTACAGCAGAAATTTTTATGGGTGAGAGAAACAGTAAAAATGTCGTACTCTGGAATGAAATGGTCGGTTACTCGCCAATTCTGGAACGTAAGACGGACTTCATACCCCTACAATACATTTTTACTAAGAGTTATCTCACCTACCCAAGTTCCACAGAAGTAGAAGTAAATAAAAGTAACAAAATCTACACTGATGGTTCGGTTAGTCGGGAAGAAGCTGAAGCTGGAGTTTTCTCGTACGATCTCCAACTCCACATATCTACTCCTTTAGGTAAAGGTACCACCGTCATACAGGCAGAATTAATCGCCATTCTAGTTGCCGCTGACTTTATTGTCAGGTCCAACTTGCAAGGTAAGTTTTTCACAATTTGTACTGACATTAGAGAATCCATTTTAGCCCTGAGTAGAATAACTATGACCTCAGGACTTGCCATGGACTGTCACATAACATTGGAGAAGGTCGCAGTACACAACTGTGTTTCACTTCAATGGATAAAAGGACACTCAATCTATTCAGGTAATAAGCACGCTGATAGGCTTGTCAAAAGAGCTGCCAACCGAGCTATCTGTTCACCTGAACCGTTAATCGCTCCGTCCGTATCAACTCAAATTGAGCTTATTAAAGATTTCACCCACAGGAAGTTCACAGACTGGTGGGATAGGACAAAGGGCTGCTATTTGTCTAAAGAACTGTTGTGTTATCCTTCAGCTAAGACAGCCTTGTCTTTCGTAAGACTCGGTAGAAGCGCCCTACGTATTTTAACGGGACTCATCACGGGTCACTGTAAGGTAAACAAGCATCTCTACAACCTTAAGCTTGCTACTAATCCTCTCTGTCGGTTTTGTCAAGAGAGCGAGGAGACTGTTCGACACATCTTATGTGAATGCCCCACTCTACAAGGCCTCAGTATGAGAAACTTTGGAGAGGAATGGCCGAGCACAGATGGCATTAGGAACACACCTCTGAGCTGTATCCCAGCCTTAGGAAAATCCTTAGGCTGGTTTATGTAGCCAAAGAGAGTGTAGGAGGATGTACAAGGGGCCCGTTGGTATTACGTTATATACAAGTTAGAGGAAATTACTGGAGCTCTGCACGAGTACGTACAGCATCGACGATTACGAGTACGAATAGTCGTCAAATAAGTAATACGATTATCTTGTGTGTACTTGTAAGCATTACATTTTTTCTTTTCGCATCGGCAAGTATAACAATAATCGGCATCGTTTAGAATCGGTATCGGCGAGTATAATCATATTCGATATCATTTCGCATCGTCATTTGCGCAATTTGTTTGTGCTGAAGGAATGGATATTATATGAAACATTTTGACATTTTGGCATTCAGATGATACTCAGAGCAACACAAGGCAAAACGCTAACTATCTACACTGCTGGATCAAAAACGGCAGGAGGTTCTGGATTTGCTTCATAAGGCAAAACGCTAACTGTCTACACTGCTGGATCAGAAAAGGCAGGAGGTTCTGGAGCAGGAATATTCTGACACGATTTCCAGCTACATCTTTTCACGTCACTAGGGTCGTATTATACGAAAGAGTAAGCCGAAATAATAAGAATATGAAACAGTGGCAGAAAAGAATCTTGAAAACAAGATTCGAGAATACAATTTCAGTCATCAAAAGACATAAATCACACAACTATAAATATCTTCAAATGCATTTTCATTCAAAAATCATTTTCATACATTAAAGATACGCCCCATAGTTAAGAATGTCTACTTGCCATTCTTGACAAGTTGTGTATGCTTGTCAAGCTGACACAAAACGTGTGAAACAATAAATTCCACGATCCGACGATTATTCACGATGCGTTCTCGTCACGATACCCGATGCTACGATGCAGTTCAGATGAATATTACTCATAATCAGAACGATGCATTGCCGAACGATGCCGAGTACGTAAGGAAAAATTGTGGACCCAAGAGTGAGAAGAGGGCCGGAAATAGGAAGCGATCATTTTATGGTAGTCGCCAAAATTAGAAACAACAGAAAAGGAAATGTGAAGTCAAGGATAGAAAAAAGGAAGAAACATGAATCAATCAAAACATACAAACTGAGAACAGAGGAGATAAGCACAAAATACGCAGAAGAGGTTACGAGTATAATAGACGAAGATATAAGGAGGGAATCAAGTAAAATAGAAAATGCGTGGAATATGATGAGAGACGCAATGTTAATGGCAGCAGAAGAGATTTGTGGAAAACACCGTAATAACAAGAACAAGAATCAAACCAAGTGGTGAACAGAAGAAATAAAATCGCAGATAAAAGTTAAAAAAAGGGCTTGGAAGAAATATTTGAGCAGGAAAACTGTGCAGTATTATGAACAGGATAAGATTGAAAGGTAGAAAGCAAGAGAGATGGTTAGAGAGGCAAAAAGAAGAAGTTGGGAAGAATTCGGATTGAAAATGGAGAGGAATGGTAGGGAGAACCAAAAACTGTTTTATAACATATTGAAGAAGTGCAGAAATGAAAATGGACACAAGGAAAGGTGGATAAAAGACAAGAACAATGAAGTAATAAAGGACGAAAAGAAGATAATGGAAAGATGGAAAGATCACTTCGAAGAACTCCTCACGAAAGATCCAGGCCAAATACAACAAACAGAGGAAGAAGTAACAGACAGTACCATTGTAAATGAAAAACTAGACGAAAACATATCAGAAGCAGAAGTAAGAGGAACGATAAAAAATCTAAAAAACGGAAAGACACCAGGAGAAGACAAGATCACAACGGAGATGATTAAGTGTTTGAGGGACAGAGAAATGAAGATATTGGTAAACATATATCAAAAGATATGGCAAGAAGAATATATACCAGAAGAATGGAAAACATCTCTTATAGTACCAATATTCAAGAAAAGTGATAGAAGACAATGCAACAACTACACAGGAATTACACTAATTAATACAAACATAAAAATACTAGAACAAATTATAGAACATCGAATAAAACCTATAATAGAGAAAACACTAGATCAAGCCCAGAGTGGATGCAGGAAGGTTAGAAGTATAGAGGACCACATATTTACACTCAAACAAATTATTGAAAAAAATGTTAGGTAACAAAAAGGAATATACCTAGGATTTATAGACCTAGAAAAGGCTTTTGACAAGGTACCGCGTGAAAGATTATGGACAATTTTGAGACGGAGAGGAGTTAGCACAAAATTGATATAAATAATAAGAGCCATATACGAGAACAAGACAACAAGAATCATTTATAATAATCAAAAATCAGAATCTTTCAATACTATTGAAGGACTAAGGCAAGGCGGTGGATTGAGCCCAACACTGTTCATCACATATATGGACGAAATTATAAAGGAAATGAACAAAATAAGGAAACAAGTAACGATAGGTTATAGGAAACTAAAAAGAGTACAAATTGACATTGGTGCTTTTGCGGACGATATAACACAAATTTCGAACTCGGCGATAGAACTACAAGAGAGACTAGAGAAATGGAATGAAACCTTGAAAAAATACGGAATGGCATGAACAAAGAGAAAACAAAAGTAATGATAATAGGGAAGGAAGAAGCAGTTAACATAAAAATTGATAACATAAAAATAGAGCAAGTATGGGAGTTTAGATATCTCGGAGTCAAAATCACCCAAGATGGAAAAATGTTTAGCGACCTAGAAGAGAGGATATCAAACACCAACATACTGTATTACCAGTTTAATAAAGCCCTGATATATAAAAAAACTCAACGTATAAAAAACAATATATAGACCAGTGTTAACATTTGGATGTGAATCTTGGACATTGTCATCCAGAGAGAAAAAGAAAATGGCGGCAATGGAGATGAAATGTCTAAGAAGGGTAAAAGGGAGTGACAAAGAGAGATAGAATAAGGAGTATAGATATCAGAAAAGAATTAAATATGGAATCTCTAGAAGAGTATATAGAGAAGAGACAACTGAGCTGGTGAGGACACCTAAATAGACTTAAAGAGAAGATACCGGTGAAGTAAGTATGGAAAGCAAGGCCGTGTGGTAGAAGAGGAAGAGGGAGACCAAGACAGGAGTGAAATGGTGTAATAGCTAAAATATTGGACAGTAGAGGGTTGCAGAGACAACAAGCTAGAACTCTTTCCAAAAACAAAAAGGAATGGGCCAAATTTGTACATAGACAACAATGAATAGTTTATTTTATTTTGTTTTATACGGAAATGATACTTTTATTTTTGTTTTTAATTTCTATGTATAGCCTACACCCTATGGGTAAAGTGGCATTTTCTCGATTAATATATAATATATATAAAATTAGTTATGGATCTTTATTCTTGCTTGTTTCAAAAAGTTAATTTACTCGAAATTCCAAGTTATGTTGAACTTTAAATGCTAAGAAAATATCAGGCAAAAAATAATTTGAACTTTGAAACTTTGTTACCCACAGAACACGAATATCATTTTAGAGATAAAATTAACCCAAGAAGAAGGAAAATTCTTGTGTATCAGATTACTGATTTGTTTATCATATAGATAATTGCTGCGTTGATACTGATACTGATTAAATTTGTAATAAAACTAATGTATGACAAATTATTTTGAAGAATTAGATCTTTTCTCTCGGTTCTGGAAAGTAATCTCATAAGGATGAATATCTAATCCAAGTAGCTGCTATATATTGTAAGCTTGTCATAATAATAATTTTTTTGGTTCCGGAAAGACTACAATTATTAATAATAATACGCAAATAATGTCACGATATATGCAGCTTCCTCATGTAGTCGCCTTTATTATCCTCGTTGCTATCACCTCCTCCACATATTTCTTTCCCTTCTTCCTCTCCCTCAGCACCTGCCACCAATTCCTCATCTCCTCCCTCAACTCACTTCACTCAACCAGGAGATGGAGTTAGCATTCCCACACAGTCTGCACCCCCTCCCAGCATCTGTCATCCAATATCTGTTCGCTTTTCCTTAATTGCCACACCTAAATCTGGATACTAATCTCTTCCCATCTTCATTTCCCTTCATAATCAGGTACTTTGCCATCTTTCTCTTTTGTATTCTCACTTATGACGCCTTCTAGGTATTGAATCAAGACACTTAATAAAGCAATGGATTGATGGCTGGATTAAATATCTGCTCTCTAAGGTAATTTTACCATCGTTTTCTGCGTCATTTAATGATATAAAAACGTGACTTTCAGCGAAATCGATTTTTTTGAAAATTTTCATCCTCCGCCCCCCCCCCTCCGTTTGGATTTTTTTATAATATTAATTTCAATTTTTTGGACAAACTAAAGGCGTTACACAAAAACGGTTTTTACCATCGTTTTCTGCGTCATTTAATGATATAAAAAACGTGACTTTCAGCGAAATCGATTTTTTTGAAAATTTTCATCCTCCCCCCCTGGATTTTTTTCAAATATTAATTCAAATTTTTTGGACAAACTAAACGCGTTAGACAAAAACGGTTTCTACCATCGTTTTCTGCGTCATTTAATGATATAATTTCGCGACTTTCAGCGCAATCGACTTTTTCTGTCATCCAATATCTGTTCGCTTTTCCTTAATTGCCACACCTAAATCTGGATACTAATCTCTTCCCATCTTCATTTCCCTTCATAATCAGGTACTTTGCCATCTTTCTCTTTTGTATTCTCACTTATGACGCCTTCTAGGTATTGAATCAAGATACTTAATAAAGCAATGGATTGATGGCTGGATTAAATATCTGCTCTTTAAGGTAATTTTACCATCGTTTTCTGCGTCATTTAATGATATAAAAACGTGACTTTCAGCGAAATCGATTTTTTTGAAAATTTTCATCCTCCGCCCCCCTTTTGGATTTTTTTATAATATTAATTACAATTTTTTGGACAAACTAAACGCGTTAGACAAAAGTGGTTTTTACCATCGTTTTCTGCGTCATTTAATGATACAATTGCGTGACAACGAAATCGATTTTTTTGAAAATTTTCAAACTCCACCCCCCCCCCTGGATTTTTTTCAACGATGGAGACCATGTTAGCAACATTTAGATTGTTGATGTTGATTTTGTTGATCATGCAAAGCAGTTTTTAGGGCTTTCAACTGTATCGAACTACTTCCCAGCAAATTTAAAGTTTGCAAAGTGATTGTAGTGGTTTCTGAGGATTTCCTGATTTGATATCTACACTATCTACTATATATGTCGAGATTTTCGGTAAAATTCCATTCATTTTCTAAGAATTCCAAGGATTACAACAAACGAAATATCTTTCCTCTGCTAAAATAAGATTAATCTCGTAATATCCTCCAAATACGCTGGTATTAACATCGATCAATATTTACAATGAGATTATCATATAGGTATACGATATAGAGACGAATACTAGACGAAGAAAATTGCTTTATAAATTTAAGAGGATACGAAAAAATTCAATCATTAATCACCTTAAAATGATTTACTATGCCTTGATATAGTTGCTGCTGACATATAATGTTTCAAGATATACAATCAAGGATTCTCTGTTTGCTCTGACTGAGGTCTTTAATATAAAGCAATAATACACTGTGAAAATTGCCAAATATGGAATTCCCTGAACACGAATACCTTATCAGAAATGTATCTAATACATTAGCTAGACCATTTAAACATTATAAGCCGTATTCTAAGAAATTTGACATCTGCCTTTCTCATAAAATTTACAGTAGTTTTATGAGATTTCTTTCATCAAAAAGCATAACCGCTACTCAAACAAACTGAAATAAATTTGTCGTATTGTGGCAACAACGGGTAACTGTTTGCACTACATCAGTTCGTCTAGCTCCCAAGACATCCATTTCTCTTTTACTTCACCATTTTTCATTCTTTTTATATGGGTTTTCATGTATTATGTAGACCAGTTTCATTTTTAGCAAAATTTCTTATAAATTCTATGCACTTTTTAGGAAATTTAATTATATCAAAATATTTTCCAACAAAAATCGACGGCTTGCAAAGTAATTTTAGTCATTACTAAGGATTTCTTGAATCGGTTCGATACCTACACAAATATATATCGAGTATTTCTAAGATTTTCTGTAAAATTCCAATAATTTCCTGAGGACATCAAGGATTGTTAAGTATTCTCAAGCATTGTATAAAACTTATAAGAATTTTGACAATACTTGAACTACTTCTCGAGTTTCAAGACTTCTAAGGATTCCTACAATTTACTCAGCCATAGGCGTACAAGTATCCGTACAAAATTTTTAATGGATGCAAAGCCTCTATACGGATAGGTGACAAACTTTTGGTGATTCTTCTAACATTGCATATACAAGATTGTTAATGGTTTTATCTGGATTGAGTTACCATTTTTAATTAATTTCTTAATTTTAATAGTACATTAAGATTACCCTTCCCAATTCATTCCCAATATTTGCTGCCGATATTTTTTTTGCAGAAGACCTGAAATGCTTTCAAAGGACCTTACAGTCTGGTTCTATAAGACTTGATACTGGTTTTAGATGGCTTAACACCATTTTGTAATACTATTTTCAAAATACTTAAGAACTTCCAAAAAACTAGATACTGCTTCTAGAAGACTTGATACTGCTTCTAGAAGACTTGATATTTCTTCAAGTAGACTTGATACTGTTTCTAGAAGACTTTATATGGTTCTACAAAATTGGATACTGTTATCAAAAGACTTCAAATGCTTTCAGAAGACTTAATACTGTTTCTAAAAGTCTTGATATTGCTTCCAGAAGACTTGATACAGCTTTTAAAAGATGTAAAAAGCTTCCAGAAGACGTGGTATTGCTTCTGGATTACTTGGTACTGCTTCCAAAAGACTTGTAATGCGTCTAGAAGACTTGATTCTGCTTCTATAAGACTTTCACTGATTCCATAAAGCTTGAAGACTTCAAAAGGCTTGATATTGATTCCAGAAGACTTAAAATGCTTCTAGATGATTTGGTATAGCTTGTAGAAGACATGAAATGGTTCCAGAAAGCTTGAAATGTTTCCAAAAGTTTTAGTACTACTTCTAGAAGACTGGATATGGTTCCAAAACTCTTGATATCGTTTCTAAAAGGCTTGATATTGCTTGTAAAATTGCTGGCAAAAAATGTTATGTATTGGACATAATGGAAAATCTTGAAGTAAGCAGTCCACAAGTATTAATTAAAGACTTTTTAAAGAAGATTTGATTTTGCTTCTAAAATACTAAATACTAAGCGTATTTAAACTAAGCATACAAAATGTTCTTGTCGAAAGATCAAAAAATGCCAATTAAAGACTAGATACTGCTTGTAAAACTGTACTTACCAAACTAACCAAAAACAGTCAAACCCATAAAGATTTTCAAAAACCGGCTTTAAAATTAGCTGTCAGATTTATTACCCTATTATAAGCCTTAAAATGAAGACTGATCATCAATTCCATAAAACTTGATTCTGCTGCCAAGTTCCACAAGAGTTTGTACTGCTTCTAGATGACTTCCAAAAGAATTGAAATTCTTTCAGAAGACCTGATATCGCTTCTAACAGATTTCATATTGTTTCCAGAAGGCATGAAATGCTTCTAGAAGACTTTCAATGCTTCCAGAAAGCTTAAATTGCTTCCAAAAGAGTACCCATACATAATTATTAATGGTTTTGCCTGAATTGAAGTTACCATTTTCAATTAACTTTTTGGTGTACTGTTGAGCGTTTTCTTCCAAATTCAGAGCCTTTCATTTTTTGGAGAGCAGGTATTTTAAATTTTTTCAAACCTTTTCAGATCCAATTTAGACATTTTCTTGGAAAATCGTCATCGTTTAAAAACCGTCGTATATGCACTTGGTGTGCATCTGTTAAGGATTCTGCAGTATTCTCATAGATTCAAAAAAAGTCTTGCAGAATCTTTCAATACATCTGCCGTGATTCTTTTCTTTAGGAACTCTTAATGCTAGTTACATTGGTTATCATTTACAGTAAATGATTTACTATTTGATTTGCCGAAATGGTGGAGATCATTTTAATAATACAATAATGTTGCAAATCGATATTTTCTGTTATTTATTTTATTTCACAGGCAGCATCCAACATGAAGAGTAGTTATTCATTTATTTCTACGTCCAACACTCGTTCTCAATATTTCGTCCTGAAATATAGTCCTTCAAGAAGCATCTAGGGATGTGTCTTTTGACAGACAAAATTTCAACAAATCTGTTAATCTGTAATGTTTATATCTGGAGATATTCACATTGAACTTTGGTCAAGGTATCTGTCAGCTTTTGAAAAATTTCATTTAGGTTTAGACAAAAATCTTAATATCACGATTTGAATTCCTAATTATGCAAGGATTACTGTGTATCAGATTGATGCTCTTTGAGTTGGGATAGTTTGAATCAATAGATTGCAACATAAGTATGTACTGGTTATTGGCGCACCTAAATGAGTAAACTCAATTGCGTCATAAGACAGTTGCTGATGCATCAGATTTAAGGCTCGCAATCAGTTTGAGTCTGAGCCGCCAACTGTGACTTTCATATCCGTAAATATTTAATAGCTATTTGACAGACTTGTCAGATTTTTAGCCAAGTTAAATTCCACAAAATGAGAATATGTTATGATGACGGTGTACAGGACATGAATATATGGAGTACATGACGCATTTTGTGCAATGTTGCCATTACATTTGCTTGTTTGAACGGTTATAATAGGCTGATAAATCTGACAGCTCATTTTAGTTGGGTATCAGCCTTACGCACCGGATTGTAGGTGCTGAAAGAGCTGAATAGGGAAAAGTCTTAAACGACGACTGACGGTTCTTGGTTTGTTTGCTATGGAAATGTTTTCTGCCCGCAGTGTTTGCAGTTTCAAAAGCAGTATCCAGTCTTTAATTGGCATTTTTTAAACTTCCGACATTTGAATGCCAACAGTATCCAAGCTTTTAGAAACAATATCAAGCCTTTTGAAATTATTTCAAGTCTTCTAGAAGCAGTATTAAATCTTTTGGAAGCATTTCAAATCTTCTGGGACCAATATCAAATCTTCTTGAAGCGCTTCAAGTCTTCCAAGGTTTCTGGAAATTTTTCAAGTTATCTATAAGAAGAGTATTAAGACTTTTGGAGCATTGCAAGTCTTCTAGTATCTAGTCATCTAGAAGCAGTATCAAGTTTTCTAGAAACAGTACCATGTCTTCTGGAATCATTTCAAGACTTCCAGATGCAATATTAAGGTTTCTGGAAGTATATCAAGTTGTCTAGAACCAGTATCAAGACTTCTATTTCTTCAAGACTTGATATTTCCTCAAGTAGACTTGATACTGTTTCTAGAAGACTTTATATGATTCTAGAAAATTGGATATTGTTGTCAAAAAACTTCAAATGCTTTCAGAAGACTTAATATTGTTTCTAAAAGACTTGATATTGCTTCCAGAAGACTTGATACAGCTTTTAAAAGATGTACAAAGCTTCCAGAAAACGTGGTATTGTTTCTGGATTACTTGGTACTGCTTCCAAAATACTTGTAATACGTCTAGAAGACTTGATTCTGCTTCTAGAAGACTTTCACTGATTCCATAAAGCTTGAAGACTTCAAAACGCTTGATATTGATTCCAGAAGACTTAAAATGCTTCTAGATGCTTTGGTATAGCTTGTAGATCAAGTTGTCTAGAACCAGTATCAAGACTTCTAAAACATTGCAAGTCTTCTAGAAACGTCAAGACTGAAAGCAATATCAAGTTTGTTGGAAGCAGTATCAAGTCATCTAGAAGCAGTATCAAGTCTTTGAGGACAGTTATCAAATATTTTAGAAGCAATCTAAGCCTTCAAGAAGCATATCAAGTTTTCTGAAAAAAATTTGCAGTCTTTTAAAAGTAGTATCTAATCTTCCAGCGGCAGTATCAAGTCTCCCAGAAGCATTTTAATTTATGTGGAAGCATTTCAAGTCTTCTGGAAGAATTTTAAATATTTTGAAAGCATTTAAGATCTTCTGGAAGCACTTCAAGTCTTCTGAAGCAGTATTAAGTCACTTATTAAGTCTTCTGAAAGTACTTAATGTATTTTAAAACAGTTCAAGTCTTCTAGAGGAAGTATTGAATCTTCTGGAGGCAGTTCAAGTCATCTGAAAACATTACAAGTTTCCTGGAAACAATATCAAGTCTTGTGGATGCATTTTATGTCTTATAGAAGCATTTTAAGTCTGTTGAAAGCAGTATTAAGTCACCTAAAAACAGTATCAAGTCTTTTAGAAACAGAGTAAGTTGTCTGGAAGCAGTATCAAGTCTTATAGAAGTATTTAAAGTTTTGCGGAAGCATTTTAAGTCTCCTGGAAGCATATCAGGTTTTCTGAAAGCATTTCAAGTTTATCAAAAGTAGTATCTGAAGGATTTCAGTGGCTGTATTAAGTCTTGTAGAAACAGTTAAAGTTTCCTAAAAGCATCTTATTTTTTAATTGAAATCATTCCAAGTCTTTTGGAAGCATCACATTTTTTTTGGGATCAGTATCAAATCTTCTGATCAAGTCTTGCAGAAGCATTTGTATGTATGCATTAAAAGTTTTGAATTAGCACCTAAGTATTCGGCACTTATGGTATCAATGCACGTAAAAAAACTGTAATCTCTAATATATTCCAAAACGGAGCAAATCAGTTCTAATTTTTTCAAATTGACTCTCGGTCTTAAGACACTCGATTAAAAGAAGTAAAAGTGATGTTGACAATGTTAATAAAAAGCATGTTGGCCCGCACATATCTCTTATTGTTAGTGTTGAAAATCTGCTAAAAGAACAAGAAAAACGTTGGAATTCTAGCAGAATCAAGCCAAAAAGGAAGTTGCCAATTACAAAGAACTTGTAATGAATGTCAATATGATCAAAGGTTTTCTTAATTACTAATCAACAATTTACAAATCAACTTTTTGTAGCCGGGTTAAAATGAGTAACGAGTAAAATTAGAAGAAATTTGCTTATTTCACAAATTTGTATTAATAAATTCATAATAAAGAGGCGCCTGGTTCTTTGAGATGTAAAATAGCTGAATTAAAATTTTAACTGAATCAACACAAACCATAACAATTAAAAAACACTTACTGTAAAGCTTGCTAAACGCCACGTAGAACTCATTAATATTCAATTTTCCATCCTTGTCGCTATCCTCGTAAGCAATCATGTTCGAAAGGGAGCAACCTTTGCTCAACGTCTCCAGATGTTCTTGAGATGTAACCTAAATAAGACAAAAAATTCTAATTAAAGCTCGAAATCAAAACGATTTTTTTAATTTCTTTCTAAATTAAAAGAAAGAATAATACGTTTCTTTCACATTTTGTACTTGAGAGTTATACCGAAGTGCACTTAATTAGAATAGGGGAAGTGCTTCGCGACTGCGACCGCTTCATTAGCGTCGGATCATTTTTGCCTTTGATGTAAAAGGGGTCGCCCGGCGCATTTTACAACTTGCTCGGCTCCGCGGTTTAATTGCTTGATGGTTACGGTAGAGAAAGAGAAGCGTATTTACTTCATTAGGCAACAAAGTTGTACTTTATCCTACATTGTCATCCTCATTATTATTGAAGTACTAAATGGCTCACTTAAACGCGAAACCGTTGTTTTAGGTCGTAAAGAAAGTTGCTCGATAAAGTTCAAAGCGTATTTCGTTTTTCGTTCCTGCGATTAATTACAATTGTTTGAGTTTGTTTACCAATTACTTGGGCAATTGTTAAATTAACAGTTCAAGTTTCGACCAAGTCGAGTTAAAGGACGGAATCGGCCGTTCTCTAATTAGGGCGAAAGGGGGACGACAGAACCATTCGCTCAATGCTCGTTACGTTGGAACATTTCCCCACTTACCTCGTTCAATTCGGTTGCTTCTAAGTTTCCGTTGTTATTCCTGTCGTAGTGGGAAAACATGATCGAAACCAGATAGTCTTTGCTGTGGTTATCTTGCGACATCAATCTCGCGTGGTTGTATAAAAGGAGATTGTCCTAACAAAAGAAAAAAGAAGCGATTAATTTTATCGCAATAATAGTATATTATTATACGAGTGTATAATGAGGGCTATTATTCACGAAGGTTAAATTAACTCAAGTATACTTTAAGTAATTACGTATATTAAGAATTTCAAATTTTATTAACAAATATCCCGATAAATTTTAGCTAATATGTCAAGTTTATAAAATTAATCATAATGTTTTTGTACAATTCATTAAAAACGAATCGCGTCGGAAACTAATTATGATTTTAACGCAATCACGTGGGAAATGGTTCGGAATTTCGACGAGAATTTCATCAGCTAATTTCACTCGGTAATTACTATATAATTTACGTTGACCGTCGATGTGTGCTGAAGCGAATATTAGGCGAATTAATAACCATAATAAATGTTGTCGTTCTCATATAAGTATTTTCATTACGCCCGTTTTTGTATATGCGTTTTCATCAATGTATCCTATTACTTTTTAATAACCTTGTTCCAAATTTTAAGCAGAAAATGAATCCAATAAACTACTTATTAGTTAATAAAGTTCATTTTGTTAGATATTTTAAATCTATCCAAAGATATTCCAACAAATCTGAGATTTATAAAGTAGTTGTAGTGATTAATAAGGATATCTGGGATTGATTTGATATCTACACCAAGATATTCTGAGCATATCCGAGATTTTCGGTGAGATTCCAATCATTTCCTGAGGATTTCAAGGATTATTAAGGATTCTCAAGCATGGTCTAAAATTTGTAAGGATTTGTGGGATATTTGGACTGCTTCTCGAGTTTCAAGACTTCTAAGGATTCCTACCATTTACTTGATATGCATCTTTTAGGGATTCTGGAGTATTCTCAAGAATTCAAGAGTTTTAAAGTTGCTTAGATGTAGTGACATTTCAAAGGGTTGCAAAATATTACAATTTGTATTATATTTTATTAATAGATATATAAAGATGGATTTTCTCGTTTCAAATATTACCGCAAAGACGTAATTAATTAATTAAAAATATGAAATAATTCGATTAATTACATAAATATTTTTTTATTACGTAGTGATTTATTTCTTTTTAGTTTGACAGTAAAAAAATCAATGTCAATACACAAAAGTTAAAGATTTTTAGGTTTTTGGAATCTTTGGTTTATAAAGATGCCAAATATTTCCGATAAAATTCAAGGACATTCAAAGATTTCCTAAACTCTAGTTACAAAAAGTTCCAGTGTTTTACTTAACATGAAATGATTTGAATGATATTCTTACATTTTTAAGAACTTTTAAATATAGAATATATCTTATACTCCGAGCATTATCAAGATTTCTCCAAAGAATTTGGAATGATTTTAAAATAATTTTTGGGTTAAGAAAACCTTCAACCAAAATTTATCTAAGATATATTTTCCAATGAGTTTCTAAGCTAATCCTGAAATTAAAATTGGATGTGAAAAACTCAAAATTTCCAATAAGCTTGAGTCTATGCTAATAATTTTTTGTAAATATCATGAAAATCATAACGATTTCTGGACATTCTGATGATTGAAACTTCATTCCCTCAGGATTTTCAAAGATTTCTCCACGATGCTTTAGCATTTTTAAAGGTTTTGTTTTAATTTCTTATTTAAGTACTTCATGAATTAAAAGAATTTCCAAATTGCTAGAAACCATTGTGCATACAACACAATTCCTGGATTTTCTGACTGTTTTAAAGAATTTTATATTCCAAATAAATTTTCGTACGATCTTCGAAGATTTTGAAAGATTTACAATGAATGTCTACGAGTTTTAAAATTTGTTGTATTTTATCTGATTCATTATTGTAAAATATTGGACGGTATCCAAGAATTGCATAAAGAATTTCACGAAGTTTCAAAAATTTTCAAATACATTAACGATTGTTAGAATTTGAAGGAATTTATTTGCATCAAGATGAGCAGTACAATTTTCGGACTTTTCTGAGATCATTCCAAGCATTCTTAATAGTTGAGCAACCAATTTCGGTGCATTTCCTGAGGAATTCATTGGATGCGACAATGTGTTTGCCCATACACAATTTACAAACATTAGAAGGTTGTTTATTAACATTAACAATTTACAAACACAAAAGGTTTAAGACTTTATTTAACATTCAGGAAATCTTGAGAACTTTAAGGAATTTAAGAGATTCTGGATCTTATATTACATTTATGTGTGTTTAAAAAAATCATGGAGCAAATTTATTTGGACACATCAATTTGAGCAATATAATTTCTGAGGAATTCCGACAATTTTCAAATACATCCAACTATTTCTAAAAGTTTGAGGAATTTAATGGATGTGTCAAGCAGCGTAAAACAATTTATAGACATTCCAAGAATGTCGGTATATTCAAGAATTTTATATAGTTTGGTGAAGGGTTAGGTTGGGTTGAAGAATTTTGCTTCAGAATTTTATAAGGATTTTTAAGTATAAATCAGCTTCCAAATGTTTACAAGATTTTTATACAGGTTCACAATCAATATCCATGGATTTCTTGAAGACATTTATACTTAATCTTCAAATATATTCAGACTTTCTGCACTTCGCTTGATATCCATGAGTATTTTAAAGAAATCTCGGAATGTTTTCAGGAATTTTGCGAAGAATTACTCAGAGATTTATTGCGACTTCGATTTTAACAGATTGTATTTATAATCTTCGAGTGTCTTTAAGAATTTCACAGATATTCAGGTCTAAATACATATCAGAATTTCTAGGGATTTATTTGGATCTAAGGACTCTCCTTAACATTTACAAGCATTTTATGTAGATTCCCAATCAATTTACATGCATTTCTTGAGGACTTTCATTTCATTTGCAACGGTTTTAAGAAATTCTGGATCTTGATTGGCATCAATCTGTAGTTAAAGAAATCACGGAATAATTTAAAAAATTTCATAAGGAATTTCACGGAATTTTAGTCTTTCTCAACGATTTCCTTGGTAATTTCATGAATTTATTTGGATACATCAAGTAGAGCAATATAATTTTTGGACACCTCGAGTGTTTCCAAGCATTTTTAATATATTAGTAACCAATCTTCATGCTTAACCCCAGGAATTTTAAGAATATACTTCCAGAAGACTTAAATCCTATCCAAAAGACTTGGTATTACCTCTGAAAGAAATTCAGAAAATCAAGCCTTCTAGAAATGCTTCTAGAAGGCTTGATACAGCTTCTATAAGATTTGAAATGATTCAAGAAGGCTTGATATTGCTTCTAGAAATCTTGATCTGCTTCCAAAAGACTTGAAATCCTTCTAGAAGACATGAAATGCTTTCAGAAGAAATGAAATGCTTCCAAATGACTTGGTACTGCTTTTAAAAGATTAAAAAATTTTTCAGAAAAGCTTCCAGAAAAGTTGAACTGCTTCCAGAAGACTTGAAATGCCTCCAGAAGACTTGAAATGCTTCCAGAAGATTCGAAATACTTTCAGAAAACTTGATATTGCTCTAGAAAACATGACATTGCTTCTGCAGAATTGCTTCAAAAAGATTTGAAATGATTTAAAAAGACTTGATATTGCTTCTAGAAAACTTGATCTACTTCTAAAAGGCATAAAATGCTTCTAAAATTTAAAATGTTTCCATAATACTTAATATTGCTTCTAGCAAATATGATAGAAAATCTAGAAAATTTGATCTGCTTTCAGAAAACTTGAAATGCTTCCATAATAATTGAAATGCTTCCAGAAGACTTGATACTGCTTCAAACAGATTTGAAATGCTTCCAGAAGACTTGATAATGCTCTAGAAAACATGATAATGCTTTTACTAAACTTGATCTGCTTCCAAAAGACTTGAAATCCTTCTAGAAGACATGAAATGCTTTCAGAAGAAATGAAATGCTTCCAAATGACTTGGTACTGCTTTTAAAAGATTAAAAAAATTTTCAGAAAAGCTTCCAGAAAAGTTGAACTGCTTCCAGAAAACTTAAAATGCCTCCAGAAGACTTGAAATGCTTCCAGAAGATTTGAAATACTTTCAGAAAACTTGATATTGCTCTAGAAAACATGACATTGCTTCTGCAGAATTTGATATTGCTTCAAAAAGATTTGAAATGATTTAAGAAGACTTGATATTGCTTCTAGAAAACTTGATCTACTTCTAAAAGGCATAAAATGCTTCTAAAATTTAAAATGTTTCCAGAATACTTAATATTGCTTCGAGCAAATATGATACAAAATCTAGAAAATTTGATCTGCTTTCAGAAAACTTGAAATGCTTCCATAATAATTGAAATGTTTCCAGAAGACTTGATATTGCTTCAAACAGATTTGAAATGTTTCCAGAAGACTTGATGATGCTCTAGAAAACAAGATACTGCTTTTACTAAACTTGATCTGATTCCAGAAGACTTGAAATGCTTCCGAAAGGCTTAATACTGCTACGAGAAGATTTGAAATGATTCAAGAAGGCTTAATATTGCTTCTAGAAAACTTGATCTGCTTCCAAAAGACTTGAAATCCTTCTAGAAGACATGAAATGCTTTCAGAAGAAATGAAATGCTTCCAAATGACTTGGTACTGCTTATAAAAGATTAAAAAATTTTTCAGAAAAGCTTCCAGAAAAGTTGAACTGTTCCAGAAAACTTGAAATGCCTCCAGAAGATTTGAAATGCTTCCAGAAGATTTGAAATACTTTCAAAAAACTTGATATTGCTCTAGAAGACATGACATTGCTTCTGCAGAATTTGATATTGCTTCAAAAAGATTTGAAATGATTTAAGAAGACTTGATATTGCTTCTAGAAAACTTGATCTACTTCTAAAAGGCATAAAATGCTTCTAAAATTTAAAATGTTTCCAGAATACTTAATATTGCTTCTAGCAAATATGACACAACATCTAGAAAATTTGATCTGCTTTCAGAAAACTTGAAATGCTTCCATAATAATTGAAATGCTTCCAGAAGACTTGATACTGCTTCAAACAGATTTGAAATGTTTCCAGAAGACTTGATAATGCTCTAGAAAACAAGATACTGCTTTTACTAAACTTGATCTGAGTAGACTTGAAATGCTTCCGGAAGGCTTAATACTGCTACAAGAAGATTTGAAATGATTCAAAAAGGCTTGATATTGCTTCTAGAAAACTTGATCTGCTTCCAAACAACATGAAATGCTTCCGAAAGACATGAAATGCTCTCAGAAGAAATAAAATGCTTCCGAATGACTTGATACTGCTTTTCATAGACTTAAAAAGTTTTCAGAAGGATTGAAAACCTTCCAGAGAAGTTGAATTTCTTCCAGAATACTTGATACTGCTTCAAGAAGATTTAAAATGTTCCCAGAAGACTTGATATTGCTTCTATAAAGCATGATACTGCTTCTAGAAAACTATATCTGCTTCCAGAAGACCTGAAATGCTTCCAAAAGATTTAAAATGCTTTCAGAAGGCTTGATACTGGTTCTAGTAGACTTGAAATGCTTCCAGAAGACTTGATACTGCTTCCAGAAGACTTGATACTGCTTTTAGAAGACTTGAGCTGCTTCCAGAAGACTTGCTACTTCTTCAAGAAGATTTGAAATGTTTCCAGAAGACTTGAAATGCATCCAGAAGATTTGAAATGGTTCTGGAAGACTTGATACCATTTCTAAAAAACTTGATCTGCTTTCTGAATAAATTTGAAATGCTTTCAGAAGATTTAAAATGCTTTTGGAAAGCTTGATACTGCTTCTAGGAGACTTAAAATGCTTACAGAAGACTTGATACTGCTTCTAGAAGAGTTGAACTGCTTTCAGCAGGCTTGATACGGCCGCTGGATGACCTAATAACGCTTCCAAATGCTTTCAAGAGACCTTTGCTGCTTCTAGATGATTTGAAATGCTTCTAGAAGACTTGATATTACCTCTAATTAACTTTAAATTCTACCAGAATACTTGATACTGTCTCTAGAAAACTTGAAATACTTGCAGAAGATTTATTTGGATATATCAAGTTTGTTGATTATCAGATTTTTAAAGAATTTTCACATACATCATTAATGCTGTCGACAATTTTCAGATTTTCCAAGCGTATTGAAGTACTTGATATAGACTGATAAAGGCTTTTAAGACTTTATTTGACACTTCTGCTTCTTTCTAAAAATTTCCTTTATGATTTTATTAGCATTTCTTAATAATATTAACCAACTTTCTTCTTCTTTTTTAATCTTCAAGTATATTCAGACTTTCTGGACGTTTCTGGACATCCATGAGTATTTTAAAGAAATCTAGGAATATTTTTAAGTCCCCTTAACGATTATCAGGGATTTGTTTGGATACATCAGATTCTGCAGTACATTTTTTGAACTTTCTAAGGTTTCTACGCATTTTTAATAGAATAGCAACCAATGTCGTTGCATTACCCTAGAAATTCTAAGAATTTTCAAATATATCGATTGATGTAGACCAGTATCACAATTTATAGATTTTCCAAGCGTATCCAACAACTTTATATACAGTGATAAAGAATTTTGTTAAGGGTTTGGGACTTTATTTGACATTCTGCTCGTTTATAACTACCCTTCAGGATTTTATAAGCATTAAATATGAAACAGCTTTCGAGTGTTTGCAAGATTTTTATACAGGTTTCCAACCAATATTCATGGATTTCTTGAAGACACTTTTAATTAATCTTCAAGTGTATTCAGACTTTCTGGACTTTGCTTGATATCCATGAGTATTTTAAAGAAATCTTGGAACATTTTCAGGAATATCACGGGTTATCAAGTCTACTCAACGATCCAGAACGATCCAGAAATATCACGGATTTATTTCCATACATCAAGTTGACCAATACAATTTTTGACATTCTGAGTGTAGTCATGCATTTTTGATAGATTAGCAACCAATCTTCATGCATTACCTCACGAATTTTATGAATTTTCATATCCAACGATATTGACGGGCATCAAAATTTATGGATTTTCCAAGCGTATTCATATATATTATGGATATATTTTGAATTAAAAAGGTTATTAAATAAGTGCATTTAACTTATGTTAACTTATATTTTAAGAAAATAAATAAAATTAAAGAATTTTAAAATTATTACGTTATCAAATTTAAGTAATTAATCGAATTATTTCATTATATCATGTTTATACAGAATCCTAACCACTTTTTATGCATTTCTTGAGGGTTACCAAGAATTTTCGAACACATCCATCTACTTCTAAGAATTTGAAGGATTTAGTGGATACGTCAAGATTAATAAAACAATTTCTGTTATATCCAAGAACTTTATATAAACTTTGTTTGACATTCAAGAAAACTCCGCGTTTTCAAGAATTTCCTCAAGAATGGTCGCTTTAAATGCAATACATGCATATCACGATTTCTAGATATTGTAACCATACTTAATTACGACATACGCATTGATTACAATTCCATTTCAAACTAATTAAGATGAACATTACGATATTTTCGATAGTTAATAGCTAAATGCATTCAAAACCGATGATTGTTATTGCATCGTTTATTATCGCCGGCCACAATAACGTATTGTAGGTGGAGACCGATTGAGTTCTCCAGCGTATTTATAGTGGTAAAGAGCCCATCAGAAACCAACAGGAATATTAACGCAAATAACGATCGTTTGTAGTTCGAATGTAAATGTGTGTTTAGTCTCGTTTGCCTGCTCTTGGCAATCGATTTCGCGGATGTATTACGCGCACGTACTGGTTTTAGAGTATCTGCCGTAGTAACAGCAAAGCAGAGCCAAACTCAACTCTATCGGATCCGTCGAAAACGATGTCCCTTAACGGGTAAACGACACTAATTAATCTCGATGAATTAGTTAAACTCGTCGTTTAGGCAAGTTGTAAATTTAACGGCAATTACGAACCTTCATGATTTCGTATTCCTGCATAGGACAATCTTCATTATTGCCGTACGTAGCGGAATCGGATTTCTCGTCGACCTCGTTTTCAAGGTCGCTGGGAAAGGTGGAATGCGCGTCCCAGTTCCTCATCCGCTCACGATCGTCTATCCCGCGTCTCTCGACGGTTACGGAGGCGAAAGCGGGGACGACGGTCGTCGTCAAAACGTCCTGAAAAGAAGAAGGGGAGACGTCTGTCAGTGATGGATTCACGACGAACCCCGTTGCACGCCATTTGTCATAGAGGAGAAGAGGGAGGTGGAGAATTGAACCCTTCGAGGTATTTCTGGAGGATTAAGGTCGGGACTCATCCCGACGTAAAACCGAGGGAGGACATGGACGGGGGTGGAGCGAGGATTTTGATGTTGAGCGATGGAATTCGGCGATAATAGAGTTCGTAAATAGTTCTTGAGCGGATTGATGGACGATGGAAACGAGCGGGTCGCTTTTTTGACTACTCGACGGCTTGATTGATTTTTTAATCAGGCGAGCTGAGTTTCAATGTAAATAAGTATTCGATCGAAATCTACCTCTGTCATGAGTTTAGTTGTGTTTTCCTTTAATTCCAAGCTAGTCGATGATGATTTGGTGGAGGCACCGGGATCGTATTCGTCGAAATAATCTTCTTGTTGAATTGTTGGAGCCCATCCTTTTCCTGAAAAATTTAAATTAACGTATCAATAACTGTACATAACATAATCATTTAGAAAGGATTTCACAGCATCCTCATTATCATCAAAGCTTGTAGGGTGATATCCACTGACCATGTTTCACGCAGTGCACTCCCCTTTCGACCGCAATGGTTGTGCCAGCGAGACAGGCGGCTCGATGTAGTTCACAGTGGTTGGGGTAAATGTGTCCGTCGGAGCCGCACACGAGTTTCTTGTGGACGGCGCACTGCCGTTGGCAGATGCACGTCGCGACCCCGGCGTCCGTCAGGGCACACTCGTGCCCTTTCATGCAATAGTGGACGAGGCATGGATCTGGAACAAAAACGAAAAGGGTGTGTTTACTTCGCATTAAGGTCGACATCGAAGCAATGGCTTTGTATATAGATGAGTTTAAAATAACTTCATTTTTCCCCCTTCTATACATAGAACGAACGTTGCTCTACTTTAATTGGATTAATCGAGATGACAAAAAAATGTGTGGGGTATTACTTGGAGGTATTTCAGCTCAAATTCAAATTAATAATAGTAATAATCAAAGAAATTGTGTATAGAAACACTAAAACTTGAACACTCGGTTTAATTACAATCATATTTAGCGAAGCCAGAGGTTGTGTGGAGTATCGAGTTGGCCGATTATCACCGAGTATATCGATAATCGGCCGAATGGATACTCCAATCTGTGCACGTTCTTGGTTCCTCTAAGTAGGAGTAATAGTAAACAAGCCAGGTCTTGCATTGGCTTCAAACTCAAACTGTTTCAAGCAAACAGTCGATTTTTGAAACTTAACAGCTTTGAAATTTAATATCTGTTATTAAATTGTGTCTTAACTATTTTTTTAGTTTATTGTTGATTTAATGTCGAACATCACTTCTGTGAACACAGGATGCCCATTATGTATGAAATACAGCATATATCTCCATAACTATCAACACTATAAAAAAACACTTTTCATATAAAAGTTGTTGAATATTTTATTTCCCATAAAACAGTATAGAAATGTTTTTATTTCAGAAACAAATGAGCAACGAATGAACTTGATTTTTTTAAATAACAATATACTCTTTCATTACGCTCATCTGATTGAATTTTATTATCTTTATGACAACGTAAAATATTAGTACCCTTACACTAGAAAACTTAACTTGTAGAGATTCCCAATTTTTTTCGGATTGCGGCTCTCTAAATATTCGAATAGTTTTTCTTCGATTTTGACAACTTAGGTTAACAGTGAAACTGTTTTCCAACATTTTGACAACTTCTCAGTAAACCTCAACCAAATTCGAACTATTTTAAATGATTTTGCAACTTGGTAGTCTTTTTGAAACAATTTTCCAAAGATTTTGATAACATTAGTTAACAGTATAACAGTTTTCCATTATTTTGACAACTTTTCAGTGAATATTAACGAAATTTGAATTATTTTGAATATTTTTTACAACGTAGTAGTCTTTCTGATAATTTTACTAAACATTGAATCAAGTTTTCATAATTTTGACAATATTTCAGTGAACTTCAAGCAGATTTAAACTATTTTAAATCATTTTTCAACTTAATAGTCTTTTCTGAAACAACTTTCCAAAGATTTTGACAACTTTTCAGAGATTATCAACCAGATTTGAATTATTTTGAATATTTTTTACAACATGGTGGTCTTTTTGATAACTTTACTAAACATTAAATCAGATTTCCATCATTTTGACAATATTTCAGTGAACCTCAATCAGATTTGTACTATTTTAAATCATTTTACAACTTAATAGTCTTTTTTGAAATAATTTTCCAAAGATTTTGACAACTCTTCAGTGAATATCAACCAGATTTGGATTATTTTGAATATTTTTTACAACGTGGTAGTCATTTTGATAACTTTACTAAACATTGAATCAGGTTTCCATCATTTTGATAATATTTCAGTGAACCTCAATAAGATTTGAACTATTGTAAATCATTTTTCAACTTAATAGTCTTTTTAAAACAACTTTCCAAAGATTTTGACAACTTTTCAGTGAATATCAACCAGATTTGAATTGTTTTGAATATTTTTACAATGTGGAAGCCTTTTTGGAAATAATTTTACAAAGATTTTGACAACTTTAATTAATAGCGAAACAGTTTTTCAACATTTTGATAACATCTCAGTAAACCTGAACCAGATTCGAACTATTTTCAATGATTTTGCAAGTTGGTAGTCTATTTGTTACATTTTTCCAAACATTTTGATGACTTTAGTTAACAGAGCTAGTTCATCATTTTGAGAACGTTAGTTAATAGTGAAGCAGTTTTCCATCATCTTGACCACATTTTACTGAACCGAAACTAGTTTCAAGCTATTTTGACTGATTTTGCAAGTTTGTAGTTTTTTTTGAAACAATTTCCCAAAGATTTTGACAAGTTTAGTTAACAGTAAAACAGTTTTCCATTATTTTGACAACTTTTCAATGTATATCAACCAGATTTGAATTGTTTGGAATATTTTTACAACGTGGTAGTCTTTACGGAAATAATTTTACAAAGGTTTTGAAAATTTTAGTTAATAGTGAAACCGTTTTCCAACATTTTGATAGTCAACTCAGTAAACCTCCACCATATTCGAAATATTTTGAATGATTTTGTAAGTTGGTAGTCTTGTTGAAACAATTTTCAAAACATTTTGATGACTTTAATTAACAGTGAAAACAGTTTTCATCATTTTGACAACGTTAGTTAATAGTGAAGCAGTTTTCCATCATTTTGACTACTTTTCAATGAACCGCAATTAGGTTCGAACTATTTTGAATGATTTTACAACTTGGTAGTCCTTCTTGAAACAGTTTTCCAAAGATGTTGCCGATTTTAATTAACAGTAAAACACTTTTTAAGACAACTTTTCAGTAAATACCAACCATTTCTCGACTTTAATTGGATTAATCGAGATGACAAAAAAATGTGTGGGGTATCACTTGGAGGTATTTCAGCTCAAATTCAAATTAATAATAGTAATAATCAAAGAAATTGTGTATAGAAACACTAAAACTTGAATACTCGGTTTAATTACAATCATATTTAGCGAAGCCAGAGGTTGTGCAGATCGGAGTATCGAGTCGGCCGATTATCACCGAGTATATCGATAATCGGCCGAATGGATACTCCAATCTATGCACGTTCTTGGTTTCTCTAAGTATGAGTAATACTAAACAAGCAAGGTCTTGCGTTGGCTTCAAACTCAAACATCGACTGCTTGCTTGAAACAGTCGATTTTTGAAACTTAACAGTTTTGAAATTTAATATCTGTTATTAAATTGTGTCTTAACTATTTTTTTTAATTTATTGTTGATTTAATGTCGAACATTACTTCTGTGAACACAGGATGCCCAGTATGTATGAAATATAGCATATATCTCCATAACTATCAACACTATAAAAAAAACTTTTCATATAAAAGTTGTTGAATATTTTATTTCCCATAAAACAGTATAGAAATGTTTTTATTTCAGAAACAAATGAGCAACGAATGAACTTGATTTTTTTAAATAACAATATACTCTTTCATTACGCTCATCTGATTGAATTTTATTATCTTTATGACAACGTAAAATATTAGTACCCTTACACTAGAAAACTTAACTTGTAGAGATTCCCAATCTTTTTCGGATTGCGGCTCTCTAAATATTCGAATATTTTTTCTTCGATTTTGACAACTTAGGTTAACACTGAAACAGTTTTCCAATATTTTGACAACATCTCAGTAAACCTCAACCAAATTCGAACTATTTTAAATGATTAATCGAGATGACAAAAAAATGTGTGGGGTATTACTTGGAGGTATTTCAGCTCAAATTCAAATTAATAATAGTAATAATCAAAGAAATTGTGTATAAAAACACTAAAACTTGAAAACTCGGTTTAATTACAATCATATTTAGCGAAGCCAGAGGTTGTGCAGATCGGAGTATCGAGTCGGCCGATTATCACCGAGTATATCGATAATCGGCCGAATGGATACTCCAATCTATGCACGTTCTTGGTTTCTCTAAGTATGAGTAATACTAAACAAGCAAGGTCTTGCGTTGGCTTCAAACTCAAACATCGACTGTTTGCTTGAAACAGTCGATTTTTGAAACTTAACAGTTTTGAAATTTAATATCTGTTATTAAATTGTGTCTTAACTATTTTTTTAATTTATTGTTGATTTAATGTCGAACATTACTTCTGTGAACATAGGATGCCCATTATGTATGAAATATAACATATATCTCCATAACTATCAACACTATAAAAAAAACTTTTTATATAAAAGTTGTTGAATATTTTATTTCCCATAAAACAGTATAGAAATGTTTTTATTTCAGAAACAAATGAGCAACGAATGAACTTGATTTTTTTAAATAACAATATACTCTTTCATTACGCTCATCTGATTGAATTTTATTATCTTTATGACAACGTAAAATATTAGTACCCTTACACTAGAAAACTTAACTTGTAGAGATTCCCAATCTTTTTCGGATTGCGGCTCTCTAAATATTCGAATATTTTTTCTTCGATTTTGACAACTTAGGTTAACAGTGAAACAGTTTTCCAATATTTTGACAACATCTCAGTAAACCTCAACCAAATTCGAACTATTTTAAATGATTTTGCAACTTGGTGGTCTTTTTGAAACAATTTTCCAAAGATTTTGGTAACTTTAGTTTAGAGAGAAAACAGTCTTTCATCATTTTGACAACCTTTCAGTGATCCTCAACTAGTTTCGAATTATTTTGAATGATTTTGCAACTTGATAGTCTTTTTTGAAACAATTTTCCAAAGATTTTGATAACTTTAGTTAACAGTATAACAGTTTTCCATTATTTTGACAAATTTTCAGTGAATATTAACCAAATTTCAATTATTTTGAATATTTTGTACAACGTGGTAGTCTTTCTGATAACTTTACTAAACATTGAATCAAGTTTTCATCATTTTGACAATATTTCAGTGAACTTCAATCAGATCTGAACTATTTTAAATCATTTCTCAACTTAATAGTCTTTTTTGAAACAATTTTCCAAAGATTTTGACAACTTTTCAGAGAATATCAACCAGATTTGAATTATTTTGAATATTTTTTACAACGTGGTGGTCTTTTTGATAACTTTACTAAACATTAAATCAGATTTCCATCATTTTGACAATATTTCAGTGAACCTCAATCAGATTTGTACTATTTTAAATCATTTTTCAACTTAATAGTCTTTTTTGAAACAATTTTCCAAAGATTTTGACAACTCTTCAGTGAATATCAACCAGATTTGAATTATTTTGAATATTTTTTACAACGTGGTGGTCTTTTTGATAACTTTACTAAACATTAAATCAGATTTCCATCATTTTGACAATATTTCAGTGAACCTCAATCAGATTTGTACTATTTTAAATCATTTTTCAACTTAATAGTCTTTTTTGAAACAATTTTCCAAAGATTTTGACAACTTTTCAGAGAATATCAACCAAATTTGAATTATTTTGAATACTTTTTACAAACGTGGTAATCTTTTTGATAACTTTACTAAACATTGAATCAGATTTCCATCATTTTGACAATATTTCAGTGAACCTCAATCAGATTTGTACTATTTTAAATCATTTTTCAACTTAATAGTCTTTTTTGAAACAATTTTCCAAAGATTTTGACAACTCTTCAGTGAATATCAACCAGATTTGAATTATTTTGAATATTCTTTACAATGTGGTAGCCTTTTTGGAAATAATTTTCCAAAGATTTTGACAACTTTAATTAATAGCGAAACAGTTTTTCAACATTTTGATCATTTCTCAGTAAACCTGAACCAGATTCGAACTATTTTCAATGGTTTTGCAAGTTGGTAGTTTATTTGTTACATTTTTCCAAACATTTTGATGACTTTAGTTAACAGAGCTAGTTCATCATTTTGGCAACGTTAGTTAACAGTGAAGCAGTTTTCCATCATCTTGACCACTTTTTGCTGAACCGAAACTAGTTTCAAGCTGTTTTGAATGATTTTGCAAGTTGGTAGTCTTTTTTGAAACAATTTCCCAAAGATTTTGACAAGTTTAGTTAACAGTAAAACAGTTTTCCATTATTTTGACAACTTTTCAATGTATATCAACCAGATTTGAATTGTTTGGAATATTTTTACAACGTGGTAGTCTTTATAGAAATAATTTCAAAAGGTTTTGACAACTTTAGTTAAAAGTGAAACCGTTTTCCAACATTTTGATAGTCAACTCAGTAAACCTCCACCAGATTCGAACTATTCTGAATGATTTTGCAAGTTGGTAGTCTTGTTGAAACAATTTTCAAAACATTTTGATGACTTTAATTAACAGCGAAAACAGTTTTCATCATTTTGACAACGTTAGTTAATAGTGAAGCAGTTTTCCATCATTTTGACTACTTTTCAATGAACCGCAATTAGGTTCGAACTATTTTGGATGATTTTGCAACTTAGTAGTCCTTCTTGAAACAGTTTTCCAAAGATTTTGCCGACTTTAATTAACAGTAAAACAGTTTTTCATCATTTTTACAACTTTTCAGTGAATATCAACCAGATTTGAATTGTTTTGAATATGTTTGCAACGTGGTAGTCTTTTTGGAAATAATTCTCCAATGATTTTGACAACTTTAGTTAACATTGATCAAGTTTTCGTCATTTTAACAATATTTCAGTGAACCTCAAACAGATTCGAACTATTTTGAATGATTTCGCAACTTGGTAGTCTTTTTGAAACAATTTTCCAAAGATTTTGGTAACTTTAGTTTAGAGAGAAAACAGTTTTTCATCATTTTGACAACCTTTCAGTGATCCTCAACTAGTTTCGAATTATTTTGAATGATTTTGCAACTTGATAGTCTTTTTTGAAACAATTTTCCAAAGATTTTGATTACTTTAGTTAACAGTATAACAGTTTTCCATTATTTTGACAACTTTTCAGTGAATATTAACCAAATTTGAATTATTTTGAATATTTTTTACAATGTGGTAGTCTTTCTGATAACTTTACTAAACTACTAAATTTCAGTGAACCTTAATCAGATTTGAACTATTTTGAATGATTTTGCAACTTGATAGTCAGTTTTTCCAAACATTTTGACGACTTTAGTTAACAATGGAAACAGTTTTCCATCATTTTGATATCTTTGCATTTATTATCAATCAGCTTTTTATCATTTTGCAAGTATTATAAACATCTAGACCAGTCTTTAATCATTTAGACATCTTATTGATGAACATCATCAATGATTTGATGATTTTGTACAATTTTACATCATAATTATATTAATTTACTATATTTCTTGATATATTATTTGTATAGAATATTTCTTGAAATATTGGAAAACTTTCTGTAAGTCTCTTTAGACGACTGACTACTAAATAGTCAGCAACACCTGTTTTTATTTTGTACCGACCCATCTACATTTCTGAATATGTAGTTTGTATGGGAAATTCACCCCGATCTTTCAATCTATAATATTTTCAAGATGGTCGTCACTTCCGTTCTACATATTCTTACAATATAGAATAAACATTCAGTTTTATAAAACATACCAACAATTGTTTCCTTTTACCACGTGTGTTTGTTAAAACACAAAAAGTAAAAGGGCTGTAGCCCTGAGGCGCCTGCTCTTTGAGGGCGTCTGCTTTTGTTCGTTTTTGCAATTAAATGCAATACACGGTTTGTTTTTGTTCATTATGTTCACTTTGTTTGGTGTAATGAAAATGTATTGACTTCTTGAGGTTCTGAAAAGGAGCATACTCGTTTAGCCCTGGGGCGCCAAATATCTTAGGACGGCTCCGAACTTACGTCAGATTTATGTATTGTTAAACCCATACTTTTTCTTAACAAATTTTGTTCTTTATGTTTTACTTTTTGTTCTTTGTCCTGTTTATATCTTAATTTCTTTTTATTTGTTTTCCTTTACTCTTTAAAACGGTTATTTCAAGGTGAATTTTAAAATTGATTGAATTTATGATGATAAGGAGGTCGTCTACATATTTTTGCCACATTATCTTATTTTTATGGGAACTTGTTTAATCTTAAACATAAATGTCAATGTAACTAATCTTTACGTATCTCAAAAGCTAATTGAGATATTGTTATAAAATAAAAAGCAATTTGAAGCAATTTTATTTAATTATACATTCAATAATTACAACATAATTTCTTGGAATCATTCATTTTAGAGTTGTAATGAATGTAACTTTGCAGAATCATAAATATAAGTTTTAGCGCAACCAACCTTTACGTATCTCAAAAACTAATTGAGATGTTGTTATGAAATAAAAAGCAATTTGAAGCAACTTTATGTAGTATTTAATACATTCAATGATGTATTATTTACTCCATTTAACTCTTGAAATATACAGACTATTTTTGTTGCTTTATCATAAGCAATAAAAATAAATCCTAATCTATTACTTAATGAAGATTGTATTAAGTCTTAGGACGAAAAAAATCGCTAGCTATTAATATATTGATCAATAAATGTAGCAATTAAAATAATTTTAATGAAATAGCATCCAAAGAGTTAAAAAAATTCATCTGCCAAAATTGCTCAGATCAATCTGCGAGTCAACATTCTTCATTTTGTCCAATGATATTTAATATTTTCGAAGCAAACTCAAATAGTTTATCAAGAATATCGTGTTTTTCTTTGCATTTCAATTCTTCTAAAAGCAGTATCAAGTCTTCCAGAAGTAATATCGAGTTTTGGAAAAGTTCAAGTCTTCTAGAAACATTTCAGGTCTTGTGGAAGCGAATATGAATTCTTCTAAAAGCATTTCAAGTAGCAATTTTAACGCCAAGAATTTAAACGAGATTTAGGGCTTTGCATAGTTTTCTTTTTTATTTTGATATTTGATTAGATGCATTGGATCTGAATTGAACCATTGTGGCCCTTGCAATAGAAGTAATCTCTAGCCGTTCTATTTCAAATTTTCTTTCATCATCAGATTTTTCTTCTTATTACAGATTTTATCTTGTTGACATGCCTTCTGGAAACATTTTAACTCTTTCAAAGATAGTATCAAGTGTTTTGAAAGCATTTTAATTATTCTAGAAGCAGTAGCAAGTCTTCCGAGGCATGCCAAGTATTCTGGAAACATATAAAATCTTTTGGAAGCAATTTTAGATCTTCTCGAAGCAGTATCAAGTCTATTAGAAGCAGTTGAAATTTTCTGGAACCATTCCAAGTTTTCTGGAAGATATTCTTCATCATGATACTGCCATGTATTTTATAAGCAGTATCAAGTCTTCTAGGGACAGCATCCTAGAAGCATATGAAGTCTGCTGACAGCGACATCAAGTCTTCTAAAAGCATTTCAAGTTTTCTGGGAGCAGTATTAAATTTTTTGGAAACAATACCACGTCATCTGCAATAAGTATCAAGTCTTCTGGAAACAATATCAAGTCTTCGAAAAGCTTCTTTTGATACATTACAAGTATTCTGAAAACATTTCAACATTTTTGGAAGCAACATCAGGTCCTCTAGATGCAGTCTTATATCTTTTATGGGCAGTATCAAGTCTTTTGGAAGCAGTTCAAGTCTTCTGGAACCATTGCAAATCTTTTGGAAGCAACATCGAGTGTTCTAGAAGCAGTACAAAGTTTTCTAAGGGCAGTATCAAGCCCTCTAGAAGCATTTTAAGTTTTCTGAAAGCGACATCAAATTTTAAATCGTCTGAGACCAACATCAAGTCTTCTAAATGCAGTATCAAGTCTGCAGTCAGTATCAAGTACTTTGATAGCAATATCACATCTTCTGGAAGCATTTCAAGTCTTCTGAAGCATTACAAGTATTCTGGACACATTATCATGTACGAAATATGAATTTCTTAGTGTACTTTGTTTAGGTGCACTATCTTTATCGTTAACACATAGTCATATTTGTTATCTCAGTCTATATGTCTCATGTTAGAAGTACGATCATGAATGATTCCTAAATATGTATATAAGTAGTAAAACTTCCAGTACATATTTTGTTTCAATTAGGAAATGATGTCATACATATTGCTCATTGTGCCTTTTTCTGTGTTTATTAAAGGTTTTCTTATCCATGATGTTTAGTTTATCTAATAATCTGACAGATTAATCCCAAGGGTTATGTTTGAGAAGCTCACTATCAATAACTAATGACTAGAGAGAGGATATCCGTGGAAGCAAAAAGGAAGATTGAACCTCCCTGGAGGAGAAAATGCTTCAAGACTGGAACAACCGATGAAAAGACCAGATGGATTACAATCCATGTAATACTTGCATTGGAAACTAACTCAACCAACGGAAAAGCAAACCTCTTCAGCATACCTTTTTTGACTATGGAAGTTTGTAAGATGTAATACAGGAAGCCCGGAAGAAATTATAAACAGTATTAACCCCAAGATACTGCATTAAAGTTATGATGGATGTTGGGAAAGATGGAATACAGTTTGTGAGGGGGTTGTAGCCGCGAAGGAAGCAGTGGAGACAGCGTAACAGAACAGTTATGGGGTCATAATTAGACTGGCTTACAGAGTGAAGGTCATAATTACAGAGTGGCAATGAGTAGAGAGCGAACAGGTACTAGGTTGGGTTGGATTGAATTAGGTTGAGTTGGGATTTGATTACAAAAGATTGCGGCGCTCAACAATTTGGCGCATTTTTAATTTCTTTTGTCACTAGTACCGGTTTTTAATACCAGGTGGTCGGGATTCTGGTATTGCAAACTCTATCCGTATTCAATGAACCGTCTCTTTTGGATCATAGATGGATGAATTATGAAATTGGTGAAATTAAAGTAAGAATTAAATGACATAAGTGATCCAAAGCAGGCGGATAAGGTTATATACATCTCACTTATATCAAAGACTATGGATACCATTAACCTAGATTATTTTGATGGAGTCCATTTTTTTGATACTCATATATCCTTGATTAATTGCCACAACATGAGTTCATATAAGAAATCCTGACCATTAAGAAGGAGACCGGACAAGACTACACCAATTCGTGGTGGAATACTGACCTATTATTCGTAATCGAGAGAAAAAGAAAACTGGGAGGTTTATAACCTACATCGGTCCAATTATAAAAAAACTTTAAGACAGAGGAAGAGATCAATTTGGCAAAAATTCTAAGAGGATATGGAGGACACACCGTCGGCTGCGATGCAAGCGAAAGTGTTCACCAAGGACTCACAGGGATTCTTCACAGGGACTCATAGGAATTCTGAAAGATTCATTTTTCTCATTACTTAGGCTGTATATTTACCGACAACCGGATATGGGAGGAAGAATCTGTATGGAATCCAAAGACGAGGGAGTGGAGGCTAGCTAATTTTGTGGTGACTGAAATCAAAATTGATTGGCCCATACAGTTTTTCTCACCATTTAAACCTGAAGGTCCTGATGGTATTCTATCTGCGCTACTACAGTGGTGTATGGCGGATTTACTACCACACCTATTAAAAATGTATAAAGATTGCTTAGCATTCCGTGGTCCTACTGATACATTCTCTACATTCTCTATACATTCAGAGATACACTGATCCAAAATCATATAGGCCAATCAGTCCTTCCTCGTTCATCGGGAAGGCACTTGAGAGGCTATGTGAAAGATATGTAAGTAAAACGGCCTGATATCGATAGATCTTTTGACTACAAAGAGTCCACTGTCGGATTTTTGTTAGATATCAAAGGAGCTTTTGACATGATAGCGTATCATATAGTCAATAAAGCCCTCAGAGACAAAGGCGTCTAGCCTGCACTATCGTACTGGATTCTAAATATGCTCTTAAAAAGGGCCATACGTAGTGTAATTGATGCTAAAAACAATAAGAAAGGATGCCCCAAGGTGGCTTACTATCATCCCTGCTATGAAATCTCACCCTGGACAGATTTATAAGACAACTCTCAGCTGAAAAGTTCAACGTCTGCACTTATACTGAGGACCAAGCCGTTCTGATCCACTGGGAATTCGAAAACGTTCTATGTGATCGAATTTAGGCTGGATTAAGAATAATCGAACGTTGATGTCGAGACAATTCTTTATCGGTTAATCCGATTAAGACAGAGATGGTGCTCTTCACAAGGAAAAGAAGGCAGAGTACCCTTAGAGCACCGGCTTTGCGAAGTTCACTTGCTCTTTGCCAATGAATTGAAGTATCTGGGGTTAACCCTGGATGAAACGCTGATTTGGAGAGCGCACATCGAAGATAAGATAACGCACGTATTGAGTTCGCTCAGTGCAGAAGGGCCGTTGGGACCTCTTGGCGCCTAATACCTAAAATATATCCAATCCTTACGGCGCTGTAAATTGATGACCAACAGTTAGGAATAAAACGATTGTTTTGCAACTACAAAAATTGCAACGTCTGGCTTGTCTCTACGTTCCAGGCTCGTTATCATCGAGCAGCAGCAATGGATAATGTACTATGGTAATAGCAACAATGATCCGGCTACGAGTAATGGCAGGGTAGATACGATTATAATACGTCGTATTTTCGAACGACCGTATGAAAAAAATGATATGTAAAGGTAGGAGAACAATTCATGCCTGTCGAAATCGTCCTCCAATTATGGGTGGACGGCTTTCGAAGGGAAACGGGATGTGATGCTTAGGTTTTATCCGTCGAACCAACAATAAAAGTTTCTAAATCGCTGTGAATGTGACCAATCGCACTACAAGCGGAGCTGGTGTCCATTTCCTCTGCTGTTGAGGAAATTTCCAAGAAAAGCCTTCCTTTTACTCGGGCGGTATCGCTCTTCTTCCTCGTTTACAGAGGACCGCCATAACAATCTTTGTGGGATTGTTACTAGCAATAAGATTACAATTTGCTGGACAAAGGAGCATTCGTGAAATAAACTTCATGAAATGACGAAAGCTGCAGGCGAACAATAAGGTCTTTAATAAAGGAAGCATGTAAGATTAGCATGTAATCTAAATTATTGGGTCAGGATACCAAGATGTCGCGAAGTTAAGGAGGCTCTGATGCACCCAGACCCCAAATGAACTGATTTATTTATGAGGCTGTCCAGGAGCTGCGCTTGGTCATAGGTCTTATCACTAGATATTGGCATGTACAGAGGATGTGCTGAGGAGGAAGAATTAGTGGAACACGTTCTATCCGACTGCATGGCCCTCCAAACACAAAGAAGGAAAACCCTCCATTTTTGGAGATATCCAGATTGTCATGAGAGGAATCAGCGCACCACAACCTTGAAAAAAATTGCAAATTCTCGCTTTTGTCTCCCGATGCGTATTTTTACGATAATTTTCTCGAATCACAAAATTTGTTAGTTATAATTTTGTAAGTGTAACCTTATATAATCTTAAATATAAATGATAAAGTAATTCTAATTCTTCGTACTTCAAAATCTACATTTCAGTTTAAAGTCAGTTTAAAGCAAATTTAATTAATATTCAAAATTTTAACGATTATTTTTGATCAATCTTCTAAATACTAATTTATGAATACTTATCTCAAAATAAGTTGCTTTTTAATGTCTTTGTCCCCTATAATAATGATCAAATCATCTATTATTACACCTTTGTCTTATAAACTTCCAAATTAAATAGAAGCCTTAACTTTCATGACAAAGCCATTAAAGTTGAATACCAAACTTGCTACCAAAATTTCAACTAGGTCATCTATTGAAGTAAAGTAATACAACTTAATGTTTAAGTCCAAAATTAAACTTTACCCACAAAAAAAATAAATATATTTCAACATTCTTTTGGGTAATTCTTGACATCGAATAAATTTTTCTCGACTTATTGAGTTTGCAAAAATAAAGTTGATCGCATTAGCATTCAGGGTTTCCCGGCGCACATATACATAATTCAGGGACTTTACGAATTAATTTTATAGATTAATTTTGCCGTCACGATCGCACCACCCCCTTGTACGAACAAGAACATGAAATTCTAATCGGATTTCTGACACCTCAGCCTTTCTCCTTCTCTCCTCTTTTGCTCTCTTCGTAACGGTCTAGACGCGGTTCGGGAATGGAAAATTATTGTTTTCTCGAGTTCGCTAATCGTATTATACCCTTTATATTAACCCAAAGTCCTCATTTGCTTTAGCACCGCCGGATCCTTCAAAGTTTAATTTTCCGTTACCAAGACTTACTGTTATCTACGAAAACGTGTGTGTAGGTACGAAGTTTCAATTTGTTTTTAGCACCTCCAGGGAAGCGTTTTGGTTATTAAATTTTCTACGCTAAATACTAAAGTTTTAATAGGTTTGAATGTTGATTACGTTTTGGTGTTAAAAAATTAAAGGGTACTTACTCGTTTCTAGAAGAGCTTGATGCGCCGATTCTGTTGTTGTTGTTGAGGTTGTTAGTGGTTCTCTGTGGTGTCGGGATCTCTGAAAATAGAATCGAAATAAAAAGAATGAAATGGAGATGTAGAGATGTAAGGATACGCGTCGTGTTCGGATTTAACGAATTTTCCGGAAAATTTCGCCAAAAGAAATTCCGATACGCCCTTATTGGAAAGTCGCTTTCCGTCGAACAAATCTCATAGATATTCCGATATTGTAATTTCACAAAGCGCACCAGCGCCGAGGGCGGAGGAAACTGCGTTTTCCGAAAGAGGAATCGAAGGCGGATCGGATACAGTTCGTCGGAAAATCCAAGAATAAGATTACCTCAACCTATCCTTTTTTTCCATTTTTTGTTTTACTTCTTTTTTTGTTTTTTCCCCATGTTTGATGTTATTCGATATTTTCTGCCTTCCAGCTGAATGATGAATGCCACATGAATTGTATTTGTGGGCATGAAATTGATTTAATATTTTATTTAAAAAAAATCGTTCTGGTCGAGAAAATATTTCGTTCAGAAAGTTCATAGTTAAGTGGACCGCAAATCGCCGATGAAATCAATTACCGTAATCGGTCGGGGGGTTCCCCCGAACAAATCGGCGCCGAATAAATTTAGAGCAATTACCTCGATTTTCCATTATTAAATTCATCCGTACAAAAGCCGCCGGCCGTCACGCGAAAGCTGCGGGCGGGCGCCCCCTCGATGGTGGAAAACCCGCGGAGCGAACGCGCCAATTTTCCGCTTATTTCCTGAGCTTTCGCGTTCAATTTCCACGGATGGGGTCTTCCCCCCTTTCGTTGTTCGCCCAGTTCGTTCCATTCCCGCAATCGCGACTTCGCATTGTTCCTCACCGATTCCAAACTAAGCTCCGACAATTAATTTCTAACTCGCCGGGAGTGCTTAATTTGTTCGGGGGGTGGTTTAAATAGCTCGTCCAGCGAATATTAACTCATACGTCATGTTATTTTCTTTTTCAGAGGTTTATTTTTTTGAAAATCAAATTGGTATTTACGACAAATAATAGAAAAAAAGTGTATTTAATTAAATTTGAAGGATTTAGGACAAATATTTCTATAAGTTACATGTAGAGCTTGCAATATCGTATACCGGGATCCCGAAAATCGGGGTCTGGGACAATTCTTGTCCGGTATCAAAAACGGCAAAATACTGGCATTTCTATATTACTTATGATACTAAGAATCGATAGGTCAGATATTGCGAATCTTTAAGATGGTGGACAATATAAAGGAAAATAACACTTCAGTTGTACAGCTGTAATCAAAGTCTCAGTTTAAGATGAACGACAAACAGACCCAGTTTATCAAGTATTTAGAGATCATTGATTAGTTTCAACTCAAAACTCCATCGATTGCTCTGACCAGCACTCCTTGGGATGAGAAAGTTTTTGAAACACATATTTCTTCCATTTTAAAGTAGAAACCTCCGGCATTTACAGAAAACATAATCTTTGCTAAGAACATTTTTATATAAAATGAGAAGATATTTTGCATTCCTTTGCATTCCTCCATTACAATAATAAGCAACTGATGTTTATGAGAATCATTGGGAATCGCAACACCAAACCAAATTTAGCCTTAGGCTTAGTGAATCGTCTACGTGTAGTCACCAATTTTGTTAACCAGAATGAGGGCTCAAAACGAGAAATTGTCGGTTCAAGAGGCATGCTCAATCAAGGACGTTGTATTGGATGAAATGTATTGATGGAACTAAGGTCAAAAGTAGGAAAAAAGAATAAAACTGTCTCTGGGTTAATATACATGTGTCTTAATGTGTTAAGATTCATGATAAAAACCGAGGACAAAATAAGAAACCACTGGTTCATACTTGGGACCAAGTACTAGGCAATTTTTCCACTAGTTTCCCTTTTTAGAGGATATGCCACCACCTAATCACCACTGCTATGCTCTTCTAACGTCAGCATCAATAAGATTCTCTGAAAATACCAAGACCTTCATGCTATATTCATCATGGACACATAAGAATCCTACTGCGCATTCTAATCAAGGCTATTCTGAGATCGGTGTTTTTACTTTCTTTTTCAGAAATAGGACTTGGGGTAATCAGTTGGTTCAATAAGGCCAAAAAGTGCATATATAAGATGACTTTTGAGGGTATGACAACGCTGTCGTTGTTATGATGTGTGTCTATCTTCTAATCAATTGTGATTTGAAAGATGGTCTCGTAGGCATTTCTCATTAAACGAGGTGAAAATGGCACGTGAACAAGCTTTTCAACTTGCTAAGGGCGTTAAAGAGATCTATCTGGATGCTCCACTAGAGTCCACCTTCCATCCAAAAGCCTCTGCTGTCGCTAATAACTCATGAGAAAGGTCCACCATTTTTTTATGATAATGTAAGCATATTTAATCTATAAATCCCTACCATATCAAATTTGAAAAAAAAATTATAGTAACTAGCCATAACTGAACAACCAAAAGTTAGGACACATTTATTTAATGTAAATCGTTTATAATTAAATAATAATCATATTCCCATATTTGCTTAATTATGATTATATTCTAACTAGAAAGTTGATATCCATAATATATACAATTTGATGGCCTTCATTACTAAAATCGATTATAACTTAAAAAATAATAATGTTAGAACAAGAAATATTGAACATAAATGGTTTATATTGGTGAACTAATGCATAATTCATAAACGGATATTGTTCACTTATGATGATGTTCTAGCTAGAATCTGAAAATCCACAATGTAACATAATTGATGGTGTTCGTACTAAAGTTCGATTATAACTCAAAAAGTAATGGTGTTGCTGCAAAGAATGTTGAACATAAATTGTTGATAATGATTATAAACAGTAATATTGTCCATTTAATGACTCCAACATTGGAAATTTTTGCTGATATTCTCTTAAACAAAACGTGTTTATCTCAGCTAGTTACTGATAATCAGCAGCTATTTTATCCGTTACTATTAGGAAACAGTTTAATATCAGTTTAAATTACTGTTGACTTTTGGAAAGCACTGTATATACTGATATCTATGTATATTCATCAAAATTTCGTATTATTCAGCGTATTTTAAGTTAATTAACCTAGGCCTTCTTAAAATTTAGTTATAACCTTTGTATTATATCATAAACTAGAGTCTTTTACAATTTAACATACATTTCACATCATGATTTTTAAAAATGCAGACGGAATAAGTTTTTGAAAAATCTTATTGTTATTTATAAATGTGATCAGAATATTATCTCACAGTTTTTATAGATCATAAACTACAATTTTTATCGTCCAATCTAACATACATATCATATCGCGATTCTTAAAAATGCAGACAATATGATTTTCTGGAATTTCTTGTTGTTTATTTATGACTGAAATGTGACAATTTCTTCGTTAAAATATTTTCCAGAACATTTCCACAATATTATTTTATAATTATTGTATCACATCATAAACTAGAATCTTTAAATTACAGTTTAACATACATATGATGATTCTTAAAAACACAAACGATATGATTTTTTGAAATTTCTTAATATAAATGTGATAAGTTCATTGTTAATAATGCTTTCTTGGAAATTTCAGTTATATTATCATATAGTTTCTATATAATATCATAAACTAGAATTTTAAATCATCAACTTGAAATCAGGTATCATATCATAATTCCTAAAAACACAGTTGACATGATTTTTTGAAAGGCTGTTAAAGAAGAAAGAAAAAGAAGTTTTAAGCTTTTTTTATTTTTAAAGCTTACTTAAAGTTTTCTATTAATCGGTAGAAGCTATCGGTGGCGTATAAATGGATTTTTTAAGTGGCATATAAGTGTGAAGTATTGGAGTCGTTTGTTCATTTATAATGACTATTTTAGGATTATTCAATATGAACTTGTAAAAATGTATGAATTTCTTACATTTTCAATCTCGTTATTTTATAGCCTTTATTTATTTCATGTAATAATTTTGTATTTTTAACAATGTCGAACTCATGGTTATTATATTTTAGATGTCCATTAAAAACTGAGTTAGGTCTAGTTATGTGTTCAACTGTTAATAAAAATTTTTGGAAACTTGATATGAGCACAAATTTTGTAACTCTTCCTGAAAGCGCTTTTTGTGAGATTGTGGATACATCTACGCTGCGTGCTAGAACCCTATTTAGTGCCTGAAGATGTACACCATTCGTCTTTGAATACCATATTTAACTTACCAAGTAAACGTGGTCTCGGAAAATTTCCTCGTGGAAAGTTCGCATCTTTCAACTTTAGAGGAATGAATTTTGCTGAATAAAAAGTTATTTCTAATTGATTATATTTTTGCTGTGTTAGATGAAACTGTTCCTGTTAAGTCGCATATGCACAACCTAAATTATTTGTTTTAAATTATTTTACGTCCTAAATCCGGTGTAACATCAAAATTAAAAACAACTAAGATTAAAATGGACTTCCCGAGAAGAAAATCTTAAACCTGGAGACGTAGTAATCTTAAAAGATAACATCGTCGATCCCGGCAAATGGCCATTAGCCAAAATTGCTGAAACTCATCCCGCAGCCGATGGCATCGTAAGAGTAGTAACTCTCAAAAAGGCAGGAGGTACTACACTAAAACGCAGCATCCACAATTTGATTCCTCTGCCTACTGAAAAGAAAAATCATGAAGATAATCAAATACAGAACATTAGTTGTAACAATGGAAGAATTCACTATCAACCACAAAGGCAAAAATCGAATTCCACGAATGGAATTAAAATGCTAGTAACAATGATGCTGTTATTGGCCACAATCCAAAATGCATTAGCGGCTAACTTTAATGTTCACTACTTGAAATCCGGGTTGTATATCGAAGACATCGGACACGTCAAGATTGAAAGAGGTTTATTTCGCATCGACACAAAAATAAATAAAACAAAAATAACCATTGATATGGAGACAGCTTCAAACGCAGTACAAGATTTTCGTTACTTATGCAACAATGTCACGAAAATGGGGGAAAATTTGTGCGAAAATCTCCTACATCATTTGAATGAGGAAGAAAAACATCTGAATTGGACACACCAAGGCTTAAAGACGATTCTTCATCAGAGGCACAAAAGAGGTCTTCTGGGTAACCTGTTAACAAGCATCTTTGGAGTCAACGACGAAGTATACAGAGACATTGACACGCTGGAAGTCAATCAAAAAGAGTTAATAAGAGCATCGAGTCACCAGACCAAATTGATGCTCTCAGCCTTAGCCACAATTAACATTACTGAAGCCAAGATGTATGCTCACCTAGAACGGTTTCGTCAGAAGTTGGATCAAGGTCTACAAGCCATGTACCGAATGGAGAGATGGTTTAGCAAAATAGATATGAATGAACTGAACCTTCACGTATTAAATTCATATCACATCGTAATTAACATCCTCAACGAAATGAGCGACTACTACACGAAAGTAATGCATATCACCCTAAATCAAGGAAGTCTTTTTGACATCATATCTCCTGCTTCCATCAACCAAGTAATCACCTCCGCAAACGTCAAACTTCCATCCAACATACAAATCCTTCAACATCCAATGATAAAAACCAAAGTTACACACGACCAAGACAACATAATAATACACACCTATTTTCCAATGGCGGAAGTCATCGAGTTTACGCTTATCAAAGTAAATACCGTACCCTTAAAGATTGAAGACACATCATACTGGATTTTAGATGTCGTCAGCAATGTAATAGCGATCGATTACAACACACAACTGTACTTCCAAATGAGCGACCAAGAATTTAAACAATGCATCATGATGGAGGAAACACAATATCTATGTGTACCATCATCGGTGAAGAACATTGAGAATTCACCAAATTGCGTAATAAACGAGATTTATCGACGTTCAGAAAAGACAACATGTGAAACTCGTGAGCACGCAATTAAATCTGTCATATGGAAGCAGTTGTACATGAAAAACACGTGGATGTTTATATCAACTAAGCCATTTAAAGTGGCAGTCACCTGCAACGGCATTAGAGAAGATGTATCTCTGAACACTACGGGCGTTATCCAGATCAGTCAAGAATGCATCATAACCACCAAACAAAGCATCATTACACCGTCAAGAGATAGTTCATTGACAGTTCTACAGAGCTTCAATCATCCTGTGAATCTCTCCTTACACCTTAGTGTTCCAAGATCAAAGATGGCAACAGAAACTAAAGAAGAAACAGTCATCAAAGCGTCAGATGACCTATCGAAGTTAATAGACGAAGAGAAAGAACTTCATGAGTCAACTTGGCACCTAGTAAAACATCACTCTATCGTCTCAAGTTTCACGACAACGGCAATAGTCCTGATCGCAGCAATTCTCACATGGTTAATTGTGCGATACTGTCTAAATTACCGAAAGAAGAAAAATTCTGTTACCAAGAAATCAAAATCAAAGGAGACCGAAGAGGGAATACCATTACAGACATTGGGTCACTCAGCGCACAATATCAATTTGGAACCAATTTACGCTGACATCCACCACCGCATGAATCATTAAACACCTGCAACCAAATTATGGAAGGGAAGTGAAGAGCCGTCATTTTCTTGCCGTCGCAGCTTGTTTAATCTTAATTAAACAAATAAAAAATAAAAAATTTAATATTAGAAATAAATTAGGAAACAATTAAAAAGGTGACAACGCATAGTTCGAACTGACCCAGTTAGCGGTCGCAATAACTCCTGACGAAGCGCTGCAACTCAGCAGGTCCATCGATCAATTGCCGATTAAGGATCAATATCGATCAGCAGTGCTCAAACAAGAATCTAGGACGCAAAATAATTGTTAATTTAAATTTGTAAATAGAACACGATTGTTTTGGAATCAATCGCAAATTTTAGTAATAAGGTTTTGTATATAAACTGGAAATTTTTATAATAAAAATCAGTATGAATTAATTGTCTACTCGCTTTACTTCACCACCTTCCTACAACAGATAACCAGGCATAGTCCGGATCTGTTCAATCATAAAAAATCGCTAAGATGAAGTAGGCAGCCTTATTAGGTTGAATTCAAGCATCTTCGCTCCATGGTTAAGCTACAAATATCGAAATCCTATCAATATTAATTACAGAGTGTAGAGAAGAATCCAAATAAATTATGGAATTTTGTTCATAAGTCTAATTAGTTAATACAATACTTGATGAACCTGATGATGCAGTTAATTCTTTTGCTGACTTCTTTTTCTTTACCTACTGTTACTGAAGAGGAACTTATTTCGATTATGCCGAAGGAACGTAATTAAATTCACGGCTGGTAGTGACGGTATGATTCCTTCTTGGTAAGAGATTATCGTTACATCCTGGCGAGGCCATTGAAAATAATATAACTTTTAAGGGTATGGCAGTATCATTAGAACTCATCAAACAAATTTTAAGAGGAAAAGGAAAAGAAGTCACCTGGTTCTCATTAAACGAGGTGAAAGAAAATAAAATGACATGTGAACAAGGTTCACCAGTTACTATTACGTCATGAGAAAAAAAAGACCCTCTTCCAGACTAATGTCATCTGCATCAGATCACAGGGAGACTCCAACATTGGAAATTGTTGCTGATACTTTCTTAAATAAAACGTGTTTATCTCAACTAGTGACTGATAATCAGCAACTATTTTATCTGTTATTTTTATGAAGCAGTTTAATTTCAGTTTAAATCACTGTTGACTTTTCGAAAGCATTATATATACTGTGACAAATACTGATGATACTAAAGATACTGACAGATACTAAATTACTGTGACGTCATGCGCAAAACGATGGTATTTTCGAATGGTTGAGTATCCTACCTTACGTTCCTTGTATCATGGGTATTACAATTAAGAAAATAATCTTTTAATCGATTTTAATCACATTCATAACATGAAGCTATTGTAGAATAAAAAATTGTCATCTTTTCAACGAAGAAACGGTATCTATGCTTTAAGTTAATTAACCTGGACCAAACAACACAAGGAACATCTGGTTATTCAACATAAATTGTTTATAATGGTGTAAAAATACATAATCCGTAACCAGATTTTGTTCAGATATAATTATATTCCAGCTAGAATCTGGAAATCCATAATACATCAAAATTGATAGTCTGTTATTAAAATCATAAGTCAAAAAGTAACAATTTTGGAACAAACAATGTTGAACATAAATTGATTATATTGCTGTACGAATAACATAATCTATAACCAGATATGGATTAATTATGTTTATATTCAAGCTAGAATTTGGAAATCCACAATACATCAAAACTGATAGCGTTCGTTACTAAAATCGATCATAATTCAAAAAGTAACAGTGTTGAAACAAGAAATGTTGAACATGAACTGTTTATATTGGTGTACGAATACATAATCCATAACCAGATATTGTTCGTATATGATGATGTTCTAGTTAGTCTCTGAAAATCCACAACATATCAAAATTGACGACATTCGTTACTAATGTTCTATCATAACTCATAAAGTAATGGTGTTGCAGCAAGGAATGTTGAACATAAATTTTTTTATAGCGGTGTAAAAATACAAAATCCTTAACAAGATATGGCTTAATTATAACCATATTCTAGTTAGAATTTGGAAATCCGCAATGTATCAAAATTGATGGTGTTCATAACTCAAGTCGATCATTACTCAAAAAATAACGGTGTTGAAACAAGAAATATTGAACATTAATTTGTTTATAATGGTGTAAAAATACATAATCCATAACCAGATATTGTTCAGTTAATTTCCCGAAGTAGAGTATTTAATTCAAAGGGTTAGATTTGACAATTTTATGTTTTTAAACTTTTTCTAGAAAATGTCAGTAAAACATGAATCCTTAAAGAATACTTTGACAAAAATATCATATCATGTATCTTAACCATTAGAGGGTCGGTACCACCATACAGTACTTTGTATACGATAAATATATCATATAAAATACACTTTGTATCGATTTTCTTCAGAGGATATGTTACCTAAAATCCCTGTCGTCTAAAGGTTACCAATTTAGACGAAATTTCGTTATAACTTTTGAATTATATCATAATCATAATTCTTAAAATGCACACAATCTGATTTTCTGAAAATTCTTGTTGTTTATTTGTTAATTTAATATTAATTTGTTAATGAAATATGTAAGATTGCGTTTCAACTTAGAGATTACTAAAATAATAAAAATGGCAGAATTCAAAAAAATCGCCATGGCTAAAATAATTTAGATAATAGAATGAGTTATGGATCAAATTGAAGACGAAAATGCCCTTTTTAAAATGATATAGGATAATTGACGTTTCAACGAAAAATTATTGAGATAATAATTAAAATATGTAAGATTACGTTTTAAATTAATTGAATTTCAAGAAATCGCCTTTGCTTTAATAATGGAGATAAAGGGATGAATCATGGCTTAAATTGAAAATAAATATGTCTTCTTTAAATCGGTGTATGGTAATCGCTACTTTATAAAAGAATTATTGAGCTAATAATTCAAATGTGTGAAGTTGCGTTTTAATTTAGATAATATTAAATCAAATTAAATAAGTTGGACCGATTAACCGAGTTATTCGACTTAATAAGTGGATCTAAGTCCAATCTAATATACATATCACATCCTGATACTTAAAAACACAAACAATCTGACTTTTATCTTTCTTATTGCGATCTATAAATGTCATAATTCCTCATTAACGACGCTTTTCTAGAAATTTTAATTATATTATCACATAGTTTGTAAATAATATCATAAACTAGAATCTTTAAGCTATAAGTTAACATACATATCATATCATAATTAAAAAGAAAAATAGATGATATGATTTTCTGAAATTCCTTAATATAAATGTGATAATTTGAGCTTTCCTGGAGATTGCAATCACATTATCATATAGTTTGTATATAATATCATAAACTAGCATTTTAAATCTTCAATTTGACATAGATATCATATCATGATTCTAAAAAACACAGTCGATATGATTTTTCAAATTTCGTATAACTTGTGATTTATTAATTTCGCAATTTCTTCATTAACAGTTCTCTTCTGAAAATTTTAAGAAAAGTATTTTATAATTTTTGTATCACATCATAAACTAGAATCTTTAAGCTATAAGTTAACATACATATCATATCATAATTAAAAAGAAAAAGACATGATATGATTTTCTGAAATGTCCTAATATAAATATGATAATTTAATCGATAACAATGTTTTCCCGGAAATTTCAATTATATTATCATATAGTTTAGATGTAATATCAATAATAATATCAATATGTAACACGGTCGATATGATTTTTGCAATTTCGTATAAGTTGTGATCTATTAATTTCACTTCTTCATTAACAGTTCTCTTCTGAAAATTTTAATAATATTTCTTTATAATTTTTGTATCACATCATAAACTAGAGTCTTTAAGCTATAAGTTAACATACATATCATATCATGATTAGAAAGAAAAACAGATGGTATGATTTTCTGAAATTTCTTAATATAAATATGATAATTTAATCGATAACAATACTTTCCTGGAGATTACAATCACATTATCATATAGTTTGTGTGTAATATCATAAACTAGAATTTTAAAGCTTCAATTTGACATAGATATCATATCATGATTCTAAAAAACACAGTCGATATGATTTTTCAAATTTCGTATAACTTGTGATTTATTAATTTCGCAATTTCTTCATTAACAGTTCTCTTCTGAAAATTTTAATAATATTATTTTATAATTTTTGTATCACATCATAAACTAGAATCTTTAAGCTATAAGTTAACATACATATCATATCATAATTAAAAAGAAAAACAGATGGCATGATTTTCTGAAATTTCTTAATATAAATATGATAATTTAATCGATAAGAATACTTTCCTGGAGATTGCAATCACATTATCATATAGTTTGTGTGTAATATCATAAACTAGAATTTTAAAGCTTCAATTTGATATAGATATCATATCATGATTCTAAAAAACACAGTCGATATGATTTTTCAAATTTCGTATAACTTGTGATTTATTAATTTCGCAATTTCTTCATTAAAAGTTCTCTTCTGAAAATTTCAAGAAAATTATTTTATAATTTTTGTATCACATCATAAACTAGAATCTTCAAGCTATAAGTTAACATACATATCATATCATAATTAAAAAGAAAAATAGATGATATGATTTTCTGAAATTCCTTAATATAAATGTGATAATTTGAGCGGTAACAATGCTTTCTTGGAAGTTTCAATTATATTATCATATAGTTTGTATATAATATCATAAACTAGCATTTTAAATCTTCAATTTGACATAGATATCATATCATGATTCTAAAAAACACAGTCGATATGATTTTTCAAATTTCGTATAACTTGTGATTTATGAATTTCGCAATTTCTTCATTAACGGTTCTCTTCTGAAAATTTCAAGAAAATTATTTTATAATTTTTGTATCACATCATAAACTAGAATCTTTAAGATATAAGTTAACATACATATCATATCATAATTAAAAAGAAAAATAGATGATATGATTTTCTGAAATTCCTTAATATAAATGTGATAATTTGAGCGGTAACAATGCTTTCTTGGAAGTTTCAATTATATTATCATATAGTTTGTATATAATATCATAAACTAGCATTTTAAATCTTCAATTTGACATAGATATCATATCATGATTCTAAAAAACACAGTCGATATGATTTTTCAAATTTCGTATAACTTGTGATTTATTAATTTCGCAATTTCTTCATTAACGGTTCTCTTCTGAAAATTTCAAGAAAATTATTTTATAATTTTTGTATCACATCATAAACTAGAATCTTTAAGATATAAGTTAACATACATATCATATCATAATTAAAAAGAAAAATAGATGATATGATTTTCTGAAATTCCTTAATATAAATGTGATAATTTGAGCGGTAACAATGCTTTCTTGGAAGTTTCAATTATATTATCATATAGTTTGTATATAATATCATAAACTAGCATTTTAAATCTTCAATTTGACATAGATATCATATCATGATTCTAAAAAACACAGTCGATATGATTTTTCAAATTTCGTATAACTTGTGATTTATTAATTTCGCAATTTCTTCATTAACGGTTCTCTTCTGAAAATTTCAAGAAAATTATTTTATAATTTTTGTATCACATCATAAACTAGAATCTTTAAGATATAAGTTAACATACATATCATATCATAATTAAAAAGAAAAATAGATGATATGATTTTCTGAAATTCCTTAATATAAATGTGATAATTTGAGCGGTAACAATGCTTTCTTGGAAGTTTCAATTATATTATCATATAGTTTGTATATAATATCATAAACTAGCATTTTAAATCTTCAATTTGACATAGATATCATATCATGATTCTAAAAAACACAGTCGATATGATTTTTCAAATTTCGTATAACTTGTGATTTATTAATTTCGCAATTTCTTCATTAACGGTTCTCTTCTAAAAATTTCAAGAAAATTATTTTATAATTTTTGTATCACATCATAAACTAGAATCTTTAAGCTATAAGTTAACATACATATCATATCATAATTAAAAAGAAAAATAGATGATATGATTTTCTGAAATTCCTTAATATAAATGTGATAATTTGAGCGGTAACAATGCTTTCTTGGAAGTTTCAATTATATTATCATATAGTTTGTATATAATATCATAAACTAGCATTTTAAATCTTCAATTTGACATAGATATCATATCATGATTCTAAAAAACACAGTCGATATGATTTTTCAAATTTCGTATAACTTGTGATTTATTAATTTCGCAATTTCTTCATTAACGGTTCTCTTCTAAAAATTTCAAGAAAATTATTTTATAATTTTTGTATCACATCATAAACTAGAATCTTTAAGCTATAAGTTAACATACATATCATATCATAATTAAAAAGAAAAATAGATGATATGATTTTCTGAAATTCCTTAATATAAATGTGATAATTTGAGCGGTAACAATGCTTTCTTGGAAGTTTCAATTATATTATCATATAGTTTGTATATAATATCATAAACTAGCATTTTAAATCTTCAATTTGACATAGATATCATATCATGATTCTAAAAAACACAGTCGATATGATTTTTCAAATTTCGTATAACTTGTGATTTATTAATTTCGCAATTTCTTCATTAACGGTTCTCTTCTAAAAATTTCAAGAAAATTATTTTATAATTTTTGTATCACATCATAAACTAGAATCTTTAAGCTATAAGTTAACATACATATCATATCATAATTAAAAAGAAAAATAGATGATATGATTTTCTGAAATTCCTTAATATAAATGTGATAATTTGAGCGGTAACAATGCTTTCATGGAAGTTTCAATTATATTATCATATAGTTTGTATATAATATCATAAACTAGCATTTTAAATCTTCAATTTGACATAGATATCATATCATGATTCTAAAAAACACAGTCGATATGATTTTTCAAATTTCGTATAGCTTGTGATTTATTAATTTCGCAATTTCTTCATTAACAGTTCTCTTCTGAAAATTTTAAGAAAAGTATTTTATAATTTTTGTATCACATCATAAACTAGAATCTTTAAGCTATAAGTTAACATACATATCATATCATAATTAAAAAGAAAAAGACATGATATGATTTTCTGAAATGTCCTAATATAAATATGATAATTTAATCGATAACAATGTTTTCCCGGAAATTTCAATTATATTATCATATAATTTGGATGTAATATCATAAACTAAAATTTTAAAGCTTCAACTTGACATAGATATCATATCATGATCCTAAAAAACCCGGTCGATATGATTTTTGTAATTTCGTATTAGTTGTGATCTATTAATTTCACAACTTCTTCATTAACAGTTCTCTTCTGAAAATTTTGATATTTCTTTATAATTTTTGTATCACATCATAAACTAGAATCTTTAAGCTATAGTTTAACATACATATCATATCCTAATTCCTAAGAATACAGACCATATGATTTTCTGCATATTTCGTATTAATTTTTATTAATAAATTTGACAACTTATTAACAACTTTTTCTTTGGAAATTTCAATAATATTGTCACATAGATTTAATATCACATCGTACATTAGAATCGTTAAGCTTTAACTTCACATGGGTATCATATCATGATTCTTAAAAATACAATGTGATTTTTTGAAATTTTGAATAAGTTGTAATTTAATTTGAAAACTTCTTCATTAACAATTCTCTCCTGGATATGTTAATAATATTCTCTTATAATTTTTGTATCACATCATAAACGTCATAAAAGAATCTTAAAGCAATAATTTAAAATATATTTATATTTTGATTTAAGATTGATAAAAATACAGTCGATATGATTTTTTGAAAATTTCGTTCGATTTTTGACTTATAAATTTAAATAACTTTAATAATTTTTTCTTGCAAAATTCAATAATATTATTATGTAGTTTTTAAATCATATCATAGCTAGAACGTTTAAGCTTCAACTTGACATAGATATCATATTATGGTTTCTAAAAAATACAGTCGATATGATTTTTTTAAATTTTGTATATGTTGCGATTTATAAATTTAACAGTTTTGTTATTAATAATTCTTTCCTGAAAATTTCAATTAAATCATGTTGTAATTTTCATATCATATCAGAAACTAGAATTTTCAAGCTATAATTTAATATGCATATCATATGATTTTTTTGAAAATTTTGTTTCAAAAACTTTTCTAATAATAATTTTTCTTGAATATTTCAATAAAGTTACCACATAGCTTTTATATCACATCATAAACTAGAACTTTGTAATTTCAACTTGACATAGATATAATACCAGGATTCTTAAAAATACAATTTCGTATAAGTTGTAATTTATAAATTTGTCAATTTCTTTATTAATAAATCATTACTCGAAATTTCAATAATATTATCTATATCTATTTATAAACAGTACCTTTTAAAGTATAAAGGACTGACAGAATAATAATACAATTCAAGATGCATAAATGGATAAAGGAAGTACTTGACCTACCTAGTACAATCTAAACCATCGTATTGCTTCCCAAAATAATTATCGAGTATACAATTAACTTGACGTAGCTGTTGAGACGTACTTAACCCATGATGAACAAGTTCCCTTTGTACCAGGATATTACAAACTCCCTTTGCAGCACCTATTATCAAGTTTTCAGGTAAACTTACGACTATTTCAATCGGAAATATCAAAAGCGATTCGTGATACTTCGAAAAACCAATATTTAAATTAAAAATTATATATCATTTTAAAATAATCAAAGACATCTCTAAAATTTAAAAGTTGCAGTTGAATTTCAATGTAACGCCACTGAATATTAAGTGCTTTGGTACCGCCATCTACGAGGTATCCATCTATCTGGAGACGGTTCGTTCGCCGCCATCCAATATTAATATTGAATTACGAGCCTGAGCGAGCAAGTCATGACTTGCTCGAACCCCTAATAGACATCGGCCCTTCCGCCCTTTCCCATCTCCTAACCCACTCCGTTCACTTCCAATCGCTACCCGCATCGTCTTTTAGAGGGCGGACGGCCGTTTACTTAGAACCGTCGCCATCGTCGTTGGATGGCCGCAAGTCAATTTAACTAAGGAGAGTCGAACGCAAAGAGCTGCAAAGAGCCGTCGTCAGTCACTCGATTTACTACCTTTATTGGTGCTAATAACGTTGTGCCGTTTCGAATATCAAAGGAACCCCATCTACTTCAATTCAATTCAGGTGGGACAAAAAATGTACAAAATGGAATGGAAGAAGATAAAGATGGAAATGAGTGTTAATTGGTCGAGAAAGATTTCAAATTTCTCTCCTCTGAGTGGATTAATCGTGATTTTTCTTTTCTCGGGGACGGAAATTAAATTATTTCATTATTGTTCGTTATCTTTTTCTGGCGATGCTGAAGATTTCGACGACGACCATCGCATCGGTTTATTATGCAAGCTGTTTTGCAGCTTTCCTTACATTTATATTAAAATCATAAACCTGGCCTCCGGCACGGTACACGAAGAAAACGCGAACCGACGAATTCTCGGGGGTTTCTCGTTTCTATCCGGGCATAAGATCTGGAATATAAAACGTGTACACGGGAGGCGGAAGTTGTTAAGGGAGAGGTCGTAATCCGAAATTCAATTTTTGGAAGGGGATAAGTTATGACCCGTTCCCGTTTTCTTCGACCCACTTTACAACCCCCCATCGTCCTTACGAGGTAATAAGAAGTGATTGTGGTAACGGTATTTTCCTTCTTGATAATTAAAATTGTTAAATATTAAATTTTAAAGATCATCATTTATGGATTTTAATTATGATTAATTTTCAGCGTACCTTAGTGTGATGAGGGAAGTTAAAATTATGACTTTTAAAACGATTTATGTATATTTCATTTTGAAGAAATAGCTCAATCAAATTTTCTTAACCCAACCCTTTTAATTACTCTTTATTTTGACTATTTCTCTATATTACACTATTTTCCTCCATGTATTCAAGAACAACTGGAGTCTCGCGTCATTTGCATCTGGTTCTCAATATTAGTTCTAAATATATATTAAAAATTTTGATTTGTGTCAAATAAAACGCGTTTAATATAGCAACAAGACAATATCTTGCACGAATAACTCTTATTCTTATAGCAAAGAGATGGAATAAAGAATATTGAGTGGTACTACAGTGTGCTTCCGGATGGTTAGGATTTGCTTGTTAAGATTCTTTTCTTTTTGAAATCCTGATAAGAAGTAGATTCTTGCAGCTTACTTTTACGGTAGGTACTTCAAGAGACATCTAATTAACTAAGTGATTTATAGAAATTTATTCAAGATAAAATTTTCACCTTAGAAATTCCAAGTTGGTTGAATTCAGTATCAAGTAAACCTTTATATTCACAGAACATTTTATTTCTTAAATCTTAACGATTTCGGAGAAAATAATTTCTTTTTGCCTTAACACCTCATTTTAAAAAAATGTGAAATAAAGCAAGTCATTTTAAAACATGGATATTTAATGAATCGTTTGAAATAGAAATTTAACTAAGCATTAAACCTTCCTTTATAGTTACGTAAAGTTTCATTTCTTAAATTCTCACAGTTTCGGAGCAAAGGATATTTTTATTATGAAAGAAAGTTTTTTTGTTCTTTCAAGAAATTTCAAATTAAACAGGAGATATTAAGAAAATTATTAAAAATGAATTGAAAAGACCTTATCTGAAAACAACACCAACTAAAAATCTGCAATATGGCGTTCCAGGGACGTCATCTCAAAGGCAAAGTGAGTTATTCAGCAAACCACAAAAACTTAATTAAATCACAAGATAACAAAAGCACAATGTATAAATTATTAAACGTATTAAAAGGAAAACAAATTATCGGCGATTTTATAAATGTAAACTAGGACCAACAACAAAAACTGCACTAATTAACAAATCTAACTATTCGTAACTATTTGCGATGTGGAACTAGTACAATAAAGTTACTTCCTCAATGACAAACTTATCTTTCATAGATATTGTAAATGAATAACACCATACGCCACCAACAATCCAATGAGAAAATCAAGAATCATAACAGGTCAAGTCAATGATTTCCTTCCAAAACTTGTACAAGAAGGTTTATACTAGCGATTTTCAAAGTGATCTATATCGACCTCTAAGAGTCTATGATAAAAAGCGTTTTTATTTTAAGTTTTTTACACTAAACTTCACTACAAAAAGAAATTTACAAAAAAATCAACATGAGGTAAGCTCCCTACTACTCTACCGAAAACTGAAAAACGTGGCTACGACACAAAAAAGTTTGATAAAGTCTATAGTTTATACTATATATTATTATTGTTACAAATTTATTACAGAATAATCGATCAGTTTCCATTTTGTGCGGGAAATCTACGTTCACACACACCACCTATACTTGCAAAGATACATAGTGATATGATAAATGTAAAGAAAACCACAAAACTATCAACTGCACTACAGACGTCTTTGTATCATCCTTAGCATGCGGGGAAATGGGACACTAGGCATGTTCTTTTAAATGCAAACAGTGCAATTAAAATAAAATCCACTAACAAAAAAACTAAGGAAGTCACACACAACGTCAGCAACAGAGCAACATCGTCCTAAGGTCTACAGAGATGGAAGACATTAATTAAAATACCGTCCTCACAGTCGAATCAATTCATGATATTTAAAATACGATGGAAATAGCAAAGACAGAACCAAGAGAACCTGGGTAGGTACAAGTACTAAGTTCCTAAATAATTTATAAGTCATATACGCATATAATGTTTGTATATCATTTCAAATACAATAAATGACATGGACATGATGCTATTTGTTGAAACAAAAATAAAGGCAGCACAACATATTAAATACAGAGACTGGCAAACAATTCATAAACAAGGATATACAGTCAACACGAGGTGGATGAATCATATTGCTAAAGCCAACAATAACTCTAGGTTCCATCGATTAAAAGACCTCTCAATGAATGTCTCCACTCACCATCTCTTTTGATACATATATCCATATCAGTCTCTTGAAAAAAAAACATTTTCTCTAAAGCAAAACAATACGTCATAATAATCAGCGATTTCAACCAATTATTTCACAAAAGACATACAGATTCTACATTTCTTGTGCTGGCAAACAACGACACAACCCTGAATATATTAATCTACTCTGAAAATATTACGGAAACTGTAAAACATATAGGTCTTACAGGTGATCTATGCTCCGATCACTTAACGATAACATTCAAAGTCTGCACAAAATAAACCTCACCAATCCAGACTGAAATGTCAAAATATAAAGAACTAACCAGAACCAATGTACAAAAGGTACACATATTGTAAATGAAGATATGACAACCTTTATAATCAAATCCTGAACAATGCAAATGAACAAGAATTTAATACAAGATTTTCACATCGAAACAAGATATTTTTCATATACATATACACTCCCCAACTGCATACTTGAAATAATGCCCAACAAGAGAAGAAGATACAGAAAATATAAACTAACAAACAGAATACTAAGAAATGAATTAAACAGAGAAAATAAATCTAAAGTTAATCCAAAAATACTAACATGTATTGGACATTCTGACAATAATGTACAACAATATGGAATACAGAGCAGATCAAGAGAAATGTGATATATTTACCCAACAGTTTCAAAGGGCGCTCACCCACAAACCAAACCACGATTACGATAATCATCATCAAAAATATATTAACGAATGGTACACAACATTTACAAATACTAGATCTAAAATTCGATTCTAAAGTTCGATTTTAAAGTAATTCGCGTCTTCATCACCATCTTTCAAGTTCTGCTGATATCTCAGCCATATTTTCTGTTGACGCTGTTTTTATGTCGTAATAAAGGTTGTTTGTCCTTGGCTATCGGGAGTGTATTCCGAATTTTGGTGACCGTTCTGTATTGCACTACGATGTCATTTCCTTGTGGTGGTTTGCAATTCGTTCCGTCACATCGACAGCATAAGGAAGATAGATAATTCAAGCTGGTTCTGTACTTGCTCTGCATCTTTACCCTGTTTCTGCTGCTTGGTGGCTCGGTTAATGTCTTTCAAAGTATATTCATTCTTTTGCAGTACGTCTCGTAGGAACCGAAAAGTGTGGATCACGGACCTCTTTTTTTGGGTATGATGGTGTGATATTGACTCTAAGTACCTGTTGGTATGGGTCTCCTTCCGAAACACCTCAAGTTTCATGTCACCATTTGTCGTCCTAATAACCAATACATCTAAGAAGGGCAACAACCTTGCAGATTCCGTTTTCATGGTAAATTTGATCATGGGATGTTGAGCATTTAAGTGCATCCGCATATCAGAGGCATAGCTTAGCTTTCCGCTGACTGTTCTTCAAAGCAACTCCTTCGAATAATTCCATGTAGAAATTAGCTATAACTGGCGAGAATAGCAATCCTATGGCGGCCCCTTTAAACTGCTCGTAAAACTGTCTTTTCCAACGAAAATACGTCGACATTAAACAATACTCCATTAGATCTGGAACATATTCTGGTGTTCCGGTGGAATTCCTGTGAATTTTACAAGGTTCTTTATTTTCCTTACAGTCTTGTCTGTAGGGTCCTTGATTTTCCTATTCTTTTTTTTGTCCATAACAACGGTGGCATTAGATCTGAGTGCCTTCTTTACACTAACTGTAAAGTTCTATTTCGGTGATGTTCCTGATTTTAATACCCTCGCGACTTCTTGTCTGATCCCTAGAACCGCTGCTTCCACTTCGCAAATTATTTCTTCCTTCGGGACCTTCCTTGGGGCGATTGTGTGATTCAAACACACTACACTGGATCTGTCGATGATGATCGTTTCTACCGGTACTATTGCTTTTCTTCTTCTGTATCCAGCGTTCCAATGATTCAAATTTCTTGATACGTGTATCACAAGTCTTGTGGAATTCACTATCAGCTTTCTTCATTGTTAGTCTGTCCATTTAATCTCAGTCTTCTCCAGACTTACTCTCATTTACTTTCTGTACATCATTGTAGGTCTTTTATATTCTTTCTCGTAGTAGTGCTTGTTCTATCCCAATCAAGATTCTATAGGCTGCAGCGAAGTCGATATGAAGTCGATGCAGCGAAGTCGATGCTTCATCTTCAGGAAAGTTGGCGTAACTTTCTTTTCTCTGCATCTTCGTAGAAAAGCTAAACTGCTTAATAGTTTGCGTTGTCTAATCAGTTATTCTTGATTTGTTTGTGATATCCTCCGCATAAACGGTGAATATTATTAATACACGACAGAATACTGAGTATCAAAATTAATAATGCTACATCCTTTCCTTTCTTTCTTCTCCAAGCAGTACCTCAAGGATCCCCAATCTCACCTTTCCCAGACACAACTACATTGATCCGAATAGCTATATACTTCAATATGCAGATGACACTACCTCATGGAAAAAAACCTTCAAAAAGCAACAGAATCACTCCAGACGAAATACAACAACATATAAAATGTTTGTTGTCTTTTTTTGTACTTATTTAAAGATTGGTATGTAAAAACTATTTCGATCAACCGGTTTCGATTTTATTAAATCATCTTCAGGAACATTCGGGAACACCTACACAACATATAAAATGTTTGTTGTCTTTTTTTGTACTTATTTAAAGATTGGTATGTAAAAACTATTTCGATCAACCGGTTTCGATTTTATTAAATCATCTTCAGGAACATTCGGGAACACCTATAGATTATAAAATACAAGATAATATAGATAATTATTTATAGATACTATAGATAATTTCGACCTATAATAACCTTAGTTTTACTTAATTATAACTAGTTGTTAAACTTTTATTGTATAATCTATTCTTTGTCATAAGGGGCTTATTTGACGAAGAAACGTCAAATTAAACAGGTGAGTTTTAGAAATATGTTAAAAGTGAATTATTTAACAAAGAAAGTCAAAATTTGGTATAATCCATGCTCAAGTATTCCTTTATAACCACAGAAAATTTTATTTCTTAAATCCCAATCGTTTCGGAGAAAATAATTTCTTTTTACCTTAACCTCATTTTTAAGAAATGTCAAATAAATAATGTGATTTTCAAAATTGAATATTGAACAAGTCTTGTGTTGTGGAAATTTAAAATTTGGCATAAATTAGCATTAAACCTTCCTTTATAATCACGTAAAATTTAATTTTTTAAATCTTAACCGTTGAGGAGAAAAAAGTTTTTTATCTTAAACCCTCTTCCAAGAAACGTCAAATTAAAAAATTTAGCGGCAAAAACGTATTCAAAACAATTTGTTTAACAAGCAATGTTAAAATTTGGTATAATCCGTCTTCACATCAAGTACAGAAAATTTTATTTATTAAATCATAACCGTTTTGTAGAAATTGCTTATTTTATTAAACCCCACTTTTAAAACACATCAAATGAAAAGAACGTTTTTTAAAAATCTATATAAAATGAATCGATTAATTTGGAATCTTTAAATTTGGTACAATCCAACTTGAAACGATTCTTTAAAACATCAAAAAGTTTCATTTCTTAAATCCTAACGGTTTAGAAAATATCGACTCTCTTCTTTAACCTCACTTTTAAGAAAAAAGTCAAAATGAAGGGCTACTTTTAAGAATGAATACAAAATCAATCGATTAATTTAAAATCTTTAAATTTGGTACAATTTAACCAGAAATGTTTCTTTATAATTTCAAAAAGATTCATTTCTTAAATCCGGTTTCGGAGAAAATAATTTCTTCTTATCTTAATCTCACTTTCAGGAAATGTCAAATAAATAATATGATTTTCAAAATTGAATATTTAAAAAGTTTTTTGCTGTGGAAACTAAAAATTTGGCATAAATTAGTATTAAACCTTCCTTTATAATTACGTAAAGTTTCATTTCTTAAATCTTAACCATTTCGGAGAAAATAATTTCTTTTCGTCTTATCCTAACTTTCAAGAAACGTTATGTAGTATAACTAATTTTTGAAAACGAAAATTTTATGAACTGTTTATAATAGAAATTTAAAATTTGGCATAAACTAGCATTAAATCTTTCTTTATAATCATGAAATATTTTATTTCTTAAATCCTAACCGGTGAGGAGAAAAATGTTTTTTATCTTAACCCTTCTTAAATAAATTAGTTTTATAAATTTATTCAAAACGAGTTATTTAACAAGGAATATTAAAATTTGATGTAATCCATCTTCAATAATCTTCATTTGATGTAATCAGAAAATTTCATTTCTTAAATCTAATTTTTAGAAATTACTTCTTTTAAGAAACGTCAAATTAAGAGGACTTTCTTAAAAATTTATATAAAATGAATCGATTAATTTGGAATCTTTAAATTTGGTATAACGCAACCTGAAATGTTCCTTTACAATCTCAAAAAGTTACATTTCTTAAATCCTAACCGTTTGGGAAAAATCGAATCTATTCTTTAACCTCACTTCTAAGAAAGGTCAAATGGAAGGACGACTTTTAAAAATTAATACAAAATCAATCCATTCATTTGAAATCTTTAAATTTGGTACAATCTAATCAGAAATGTTCCTTTATAACCTCAGAAAGTTTCATTTCTTAAATCCTAACCGTTTCGGAGAAAATAATTTCTTTTTATTTTAACCTCACATTCAGGGAATGTCAAATAAAATACCATGATTTTCAAAATTGAATATTTAAGGAATTACTTGCTATGGAAGTTTAAAGTTTGTTATAAACTTATGTTAAACTTTTCTTTACAATCACCTAAAGTTTCGTTTCTTAAATCCTAACCGTTTTGGAAAAAACAATTATTTTATCTAAACCCCTCTTTCAAGAATCGTCAAACTGTGAATGAATTATTTAACAAAGAAAGTTATTCAAATACTCCTTTCTAATCGCAAAATATTCATTTCTTAAATCCGATTATAATTGGATTGTTAAAATTCATCAAAGATCATCAAATATCTACTTTTATTGAAGAAATGCGCATTAAAGTAAACGTCAATTATAAATTTAATAAAAAAAGTTCAATAAAATGTGAAAACCGAGAATTCCTGATATATAGGTCATTTTAATGAGATTCCTTAATGAACAGTTCCGTCTGGACGTATATCTGTCTGAACTTTCGACCTTCCCTTTGACATCCGGAGATAACTTCGCAACGCTGACTCTGCCATTTACCGCTTCCGGAACGGGGTTTTCATCGATCGACACGTGGGTGGCACGCCATTTGCCAGCCACAAAAGCTAATTGTAATCTGGGGGATTATTACGATCACGACGTCCATAAATCGCGACACTCTTCATCTATGTCCGTCCGTCGTTCGCGAGATCGCGCGCAAGTTATGGTTCAATTAAATGCCCACCCCCGATCAACCAGCAAACCGGAATGATCCATCCAACCGTCACTTCCATGTCACATCAGAGAATTATGGCGTTCAATACGAACGTTATTTATTGTATTGAAAGCTTATTTATGTGCTTCATCAATTGTTATTGTATTTATTAACAAAATTCGAATAAATTCTCGTGTTTTTATTATCTATTAAAATATTGTATAAAGTTTTCTAATTAAATTTGATATCCGGCGCATCCACCATTTATGCGAGATCTCTCTAGAGGTCTCGATTTCTTCATATATAGATGTAAAGCTTTCGGTGTATGGCAACAATCGTGTTAGCCGCGTAAAACGATCCACTTAAACCTGCAGTGCCATTCCACGACAGTCGTCCCAAAACGCAACTCACCAAAACTCGACGAAATTCGTTCTCACTGTCTGTTGCGTAACTATTGTACTTGCTCTCTGTCTCTTTTCAAACAGTTCTCTTGGCGCTTCGCGACGTCAGCTCCATTTCGCAAATTAGCGTCTGCGACAGCCGCCGGAGGGTAAAGAGAGTGAACCGCCGCCCCGGGTGTTCAAATTCAATGCACACGCGATTGTGAACGGCCCATTTTCCAAAAGGGGGTTTGTAAACCCGTCCATATGTACCATTGTAGTATATTGCGTTTCTGTTCAATTGGATTATGGAAACCTCTGGTTTGGAAGATAAGGATAATTATGCGTCTTGAAATTAATTTGGAAGACAAATTATGTTATGATTAACGTCCAAAAACATTGGGGTTCGATCGAACACAAATAAAAATGGGGTTTAGAGTTGGGTTGTTATGGAGGAATGGGGAAAGAAAGGCGGAAAGTTTTTGGAGGTAGGTCTAATTCCTCTAAACGACAACTTTCGGTTCTTTACGCTCGACGCTTATTCTTGAACCCGATCGGTAACTTCGTTACGAAAACTGAGCCGCCGGTTGCAAAAGTTCCAGAGCAAAGCGGAACCTGCTACCTCCCTTAATACGTGGCGTACGAATTCCCGTAGGAAACTTGGGAAACGTTGTTGCCCGAGATCGACTAATCGGCTACCAGCGGATGCTACCACTTACCGACTCACCTAAAACCCCAATGCTTTTACAGACTTTTCCATACAAAAATATTTAATCAATTTAGCTTAGTACTAAAACAAATTTTACAAAAAAGTTTAATTTTTTTATTTCGCCTTTAATCATCAAGCTTAATGATGAAGTTTATTATGTTAAGGTTGAGTAGGAATGAGCGACTTTAAGTTCTATTTGATAAAGCATAAAACCTCTTTGATTTTCTTTTGCATCGCAGTTATCAAAATCTTCGCATGTTTGTGGAAGATCTTTCGAGCGTAAGCTTTTTTGTAGTCCACAGTCGGATTTCGTTTCAATAAAGGGCGTCCTAGTTGCCTTTTTAGACAGCATCTCCATCGTTTCCTTGCTTTCAATGGCTTTGTGACTTAAAATCTATCATAATATAACTTCCTTGCTCCTAGAGTTTTCATTCAGGTTTTTCCAGTTCATTCAAGCAATTCAATATTTAGGCTTGTTAATGCCATCTTCTGATTAAACTATCTAAGAAATTATTGCCATGATTACTGTTGACGATTTTATGTTGATCCTTCAAATCCGGCGCCTTTCTCGCAAGCGACCTTGGAGATATAAGGCGAAATCGTTTCTTGTATATCTTAGTAAGTATATAAGCTCTCCTATAAAATGATTATTCTCACTCAACCGAGGTCGTCATACTGTATGTATAAATAGCCACATCCAAATATATAAAGTCTCCTATAAGATGATTTTATACTCACTCTGCCGAGGTTGCTTGCGGGCGAGGCACTACAATCTTCCAAAATGGACGATTTTATGTTGATCTTTCAAATCCAGCGCCTCGCCCGCAAGCAACCTCGGCGATATGAGGCAAAATGGTTTCTTGTATAGCTTAGTAAATATATAGTCTCTTATAAGATGATTATTCTCACTCAGCCGAGGTCGCTTGCGGGCGAGGCACTACAATCTTCCAGAATGGACGATTTTATGTTGATCTTTCAAATCCAGCGCCTCGCCCGCAAGCAACGTCGGCGATATGAGGCAAAATCGTTTTTTGTATATCTTAGTAAATAATAAAGTCTCCTATAAGATGATTTTATTCTCACTCAGCCGAGGTCGCTTGCGGGCGAGGCACTACATTTTTCCAAAATGGACGGTTTTATGTTGATCTTTCAAATCCAGCGCCTCGCCCGCAAGCAATTTCGGCGATATGAGGCAAAATCGTTTCTTGTATATCTTAGTAAATAATAAAGTCTCCTATAAGATGATTTTATTCTCACTCAGCCGAGGTCGCTTGCGGGCGAGGCACTACAATTTTCCAAAATGGACGATTTTATGTTGATCTTTTAAATTCAGCGCCTCGCCCGCAAGCAACTTCAGCGATATGAGGCAAAATCGTTTCTTGTATATCTTAGTAAATAATAAAGTCTCCTATAAGATGATTTTATTCTCACTCAGCCGAGGTCGCTTGCGGGCGAGGCACTACAATTTTCCCAAATGGACGATTTTATGCTGATCTTTTAAATTCAGCGCCTCGCCCGCAAGCAACTTCGGCGATATGAGGCAAAATCGTTTCTTGTATATCTTAGTAAATAATAAAGTCTCCTATAAGATGATTTTATTCTCACTCAGCCGAGGTCGCTTGCGGGCGAGGCACTTCAATTTTCCAAAATGGACGATTTTATGTTGATCTTTTAAATTCAGCGCCTCGCCCGCAAGCAACTTCAGCGATATGAGGCAAAATCGTTTCTTGTATATCTTAGTAAATAATAAAGTCTCCTATAAGATGATTTTATTCTCACTCAGCCGAGGTCGCTTGCGGGCGAGGCACTACAATTTTCCAAAATGGACGATTTTATGTTGATCTTTTAAATTCAGCGCCTCGCCCGCAAGCAACTTCAGCGATATGAGGCAAAATCGTTTCTTGTATATCTTAGTAAATAATAAAGTCTCCTATAAGATGATTTTATTCTCACTCAGCCGAGGTCGCTTGCGGGCGAGGCACTACAATTTTCCCAAATGGACGATTTTATGCTGATCTTTTAAATTCAGCGCCTCGCCCGCAAGCAACTTCGGCGATATGAGGCAAAATCGTTTCTTGTATATCTTAGTAAATAATAAAGTCTCCTATAAGATGATTTTATTCTCACTCAGCCGAGGTCGCTTGCGGGCGAGGCACTTCAATTTTCCAAAATGGACGATTTTATGTTGATCTTTCAAATCCAGCGCCTCGCCCGCAAGCAACGTCGGCGATATGAGGCAAAATCGTTTTTTGTATATCTTAGTAAATAATAAAGTCTCCTATAAGATGATTTTATTCTCACTCAGCCGAGGTCGCTTGCGGGCGAGGCACTACATTTTTCCAAAATGGACGGTTTTATGTTGATCTTTCAAATCCAGCGCCTCGCCCGCAAGCAACTTCGGCGATATGAGGCAAAATCGTTTCTTGTATATCTTAGTAAATAATAAAGTCTCCTATAAGATGATTTTATTCTCACTCAGCCGAGGTCGCTTGCGGGCGAGGCACTACAATTTTCCAAAATGGACGATTTTATGCTGATCTTTTAAATTCAGCGCCTCGCCCGCAAGCAACTTCGGCGATATGAGGCAAAATCGTTTCTTGTATATCTTAGTAAATAATAAAGTCTCCTATAAGATGATTTTATTCTCACTCAGACGAGGTCGCTTGCGGGCGAGGCACTACAATTTTCCAAAATGGACGATTTTATATTGATCTATCAAATCCAGCGCCTCGCCCGCAAGCAACCTCGGCGATATGAGGCAAAATCGTTTTTTGTATATCTTAGTAAATAATAAAGTCTCCTATAAGATGATTTTATTCTCACTCAGCCGAGGTCGCTTGCGGGCGAGGCACTACATTTTTCCAAAATGGACGGTTTTATGTTAATCTTTCAAATCCAGCGCCTCGCCCGCAAGCAACTTCGGCGATATGAGGCAATATCGTTTCTTGTATATCTTAGTAAATATATAGAATGTGGTTATTTATACATACAATTTGCATACGCAATTGACTATTTACATATACTATATGTATACGTAATTGAATTTAGTTCTTAAAAGACGAAAATGTTGAAAAACAATTTTTCACTAACAGAAAACGACAGAATGTCATTACAAGAACTAAAGGCAGAAATAGCAAACCTCACCACCAAAAAATCTCCTGGCCTAGATCAGATACCTAATAAAGTCATAAAACACCTTCTAGAGAAATTACTGATCGACATCACAGGAGTTTTTAATCGTTGTCTGGAAGTTGGTTACTTTCCGGTAACTTGTAAAAAAGCGCAAATCCTAATGTTCAAAGCCACACAAAAACAATACGAACCCAGCCAATTATCGCCCAATCAGTCTTCTCTCATCCTTATCTAAACTATTTGAACGAATTATCAATCATCGACTACAAGAAGAGATAAGCCTTTTCAAAATAATCCCAAACATACAGTACGGATTTAGAGGGGGACATTCCACGGTTCACCAACTAGCAAGAGTAGCAGAATATATTGAGGAAGGTTTCGAAGTTAAAAAGTTTACAGCTGCAGTATCGCTAGACGTAGCGAGAGCCTTTGATACTGTTTGGATTGAAGGCTTAAAATACAAGCTCTATCAAACGGGACTAAGTAATTATTTACTTGCTATACTGTTCTCTTTCCTGGAGGAAAGAACCTTTTCTGTCACCATCAATGGATACTCTTTCAGTACTCGAGGAATCCTTGCAGGTGTCGCACAAGGTAGTAGTTTATCCCCTGCTCTATTCAACATCTTTATGCACGATATCCCGACAGACGTAAACTTCGAAATGGCCATGTTTGCGGATGACATGTTAATTATGGGACAAAACGACATACTCATCGATGCTATCGAGACACTTCAAAGGTCAGCGGACAAAATTCAAAAATGGCTATCAAAATGGGCCATTATGCTCAATGCCAGTAAATGCCAGTCTAAGATCTTTTCGCTAAGACCTTATCGAAATGCACCTTACATTATTATAAACGACCAAGAAATACAGTGGAAAGTAAAAGATGATGCTATGAAATACCTCCGAGTCCTCCTTGATCACCGCCTCACTTGAAAACTCCACATAAACTCGAAGGTCAAGCAAGGTTATGCCAGGCTTCGACAATTGTATCCTCTGATCAATCGAAAATCACCACTGCGAACTGAGTGTATCCTACTTCTTTATAAAGCTCTCATCAGGCCACTGGTAACTTACGCCTGCCCAGTTTGGAGCAATTCATCAACTTCAAATATGAGAAAAAATCAAACCCTACAAAACAAACTCCTCCGGATCTCAGTGAACGCGCCGTGGTTTGTAAGAAATGAGGAGCTCCATAACGTATAATGTAGGGACTTAAACGACCCAACAACCAGGGAATTTATTAGGAAATTAACTAAAAATTATTTTAACAATCTCAGTAAATGCTCTAGTGCAGTTCAACACGAAGTAGGTCGCCACCAAATCCACACGCGTTTAAAGAGGAAACTTCCCCAAGACCTAATTTCATCAGATTCGGACTAGCAGTTCCAGCACGGAACTTACATTTTTTTGTAATTTATAATATTTACATGTAATTATATATTTTTTGTATCAACACAACCACGAAAAACATAGTTATTGTTGAACTGGTTTAATCTTCAAATAAAAAAAACGCTATTACTTCGTAAATAGTCAATTGCGTATACATGCAGTATGTATATATAGCCAAGTACATATACATACTGTATGTATAAATAGCCAATTGCGTACACATACTGTATCTATAAATAGCCACATCCAAATATATAAAGTCTCCTATAAGATGATTTTATACTTACTCTGCCGAGGTTGCTTGCGGGCGAGGCGCAACAGTTTTCCAAAATGGACGATTTTGTGTTGATCTTTCAAATCCAGCGCTTCGCCCGCAAGCGACCTCGGCGATTTGAGACGAAATCAATCCTTTTATATCTTAGTAAATATATAAAGTTTTTGATAAGACGATTTTATTGTAACTTCCTTCTACAATCTTCCGAAATGAACGATTCTATGTAATCATTTCAAATTCAGACACGACGATTTACCAACTAAAAGAAACAAAGGGTCTTGCAGCCGACTCTATACTCTATTTTGCTATGTCTGGTTATGCAGATTCTGAAGTTATCACAACACCAGCAAAATCTGAAGTTGTATAGTTTATAAAGGAAAAAGAAGATTTTATCTCCTTGTTTTTTTTATGTTTAATAATAGGAAGTATTCGTTTTTAAGTGATCTTTTCAGTTCGAACAATAAAAAAAACCGTTATTTTTTACTTTTTGGGAATTTTAGTACCTTTAGAACAAGATGTTCTTTGATAAGACAAAAAATGGTTTCATATCATAATTAATGTACTGTGCTTAAATACTGCATGAAACAAAACTTTCCTTTTCTCAACTTCATTCCGGTGTAAGGCTACATTTGAAATTACCCATCTATAGATTTCCTATTCTGAATAGCTCTGTTACAGTCAACAGCCGGATTGGGATTCAATAAAGGACACCATGGCTGTCTCATTAGCCAGCATTTCCTTGTTCTGAATGTCTTTGTGATCTAAAATCTATCACAAAATTATTCCATTGTCTCTGAGGTGTTCTGTCAGGTATTACTAATTACCTAACCAATTTGAACAATTACAGAAATTACTTGAAATACGGTAGGACCCCAATTATCCGCGCTTCACGGGTCCTTAGGAGAATAGATGATTGAAAAGCATGGATAATAATCGGTGCTTTTATTTTTTACATAATAACAGCAGAGTAAAAACATAACTTTACTAAGGTATGTTATCTTAGTTATTTATGTCATTTTTAGTTGCAACATTTTATATTTTTTATTATCTAGTGTATTTTGCGCAGAATTAAAATATCAACAAGAAGTTTTTGCTACTCATAATAGTCTATTAGTAACGTTGCTATTCTTACTATGTTTAAATACAGGAACAATGCGTTAGCGCTTCCAAAGTTTAGGAACCAGCCAAGTTCATTTATCAATAAGGATAGGTTAATTATTAAATGAAGAGGAAATGTAAAAACTGCACAACAATCACGAATGAAAAATGGAAGAATATCGTCACCACCAAAAATAAATTTATTAGACAATCTCTATAAGGAGGGAAGAATCTGTTCTTTAATAATATTGGCAACCAATGTTGGTTATACATGCAACTATATTGCAAGTAGATATCCTAGTTCTCTAAAGAATTGATCTGCAAAAGCATTAACTATTTGATCAGGCTCAAAGTAGGGGTACTCATCCTAAATTGTTTTTCCAAGAAGTCGAGAAATCGCTCGTAAGATAGAAAATTACATGTATAACCCCAAAAGATACGGGGATCAGAATTAAGCGATTACTCAGTACTAACAATAAAGGAATCTTAGTATATATATATATAGTATATATAGTATATCTTAGTATTATGGTAATTCGTACTGCGATCAGAATTTATTATATTTCCTCTTCATTTAATAATTAACCTATCCTTAAGGATAAATGAACTTGGCTGGTTCCTAAACTTTCGAAGCGTTCACGCGTAGTCTCCTGTTGACAGACTGAGGAGACTACGACACAGCACTGAAGATGCCAAGTGAGATCTTGGCGAAACGTCGGCGTCGGCCCCTGTCCACAGGGAACAACCAAGAAGATGAACGGATGATACCTCGGATCAACCAGAACACATATCTTAGTATTAGTATATATAATCTATGTATCTTAGAACATTTTGGTCTTAAAATCATGAGTGTATCAAATAGGATATGAGGATTTACGAGATTATCTTATAAGAAAAAATAAATGCAAAATCTCATATAGTTTTGTATAGAAAGCTGGCAAAGTATCATCCGGATTAACCTGCTCATTTCTAGTCTAGTACAACATTCACAGCTTTTGTATCTTCCTAATTCGTTGTTCACTTTTATTTTCGAATGGTGAAAGCTGCGTTGCTGATTCTCGACTCAGTTTCGCCACAGTGGATTCATTTTTGGATGCCTTTATTATCATTCCCTTCATCTTATGTGGTCACTTACTCATCAAATGTCAAGCTAATGTCATATTCCTTCGGTAAATACGTTTCGTTGTGTCAATGCTACACGAATTAAATTAGTGCAATTGCCCTAACATTAGCTAGAAAGGAAAGAATGAAGGAATATCCATCGGCAGGGCTTAGAAATGCTTTGTTGGGAGAAATTGTGCAAAATAAAAAGGGTTTTTTAATCAAAGAGATAACGGACATTTTAGAGAGTGGTGAATTTCGGGAAGATGACGATGTAAATAGTATTTATATAGAGCTGCCCGATACCAATGTTCAATCGGATGAAGATTCTGCTGACGAAGACGATGGTAGTTTCATGGATAAGGTGCCAGGCAGACAATTTCAACCCACAGCTGAGGCAATGTTATCAAGTGGAAAAAGACTTGGTCAACAATGTTACTGTAACCACTCAGTTTGTGAAACAAGATGATCTTTATGTCACCGTGGACATGTTTCCTGAAAATGACTGTACTCAGCATACTCAGTATACCTCTATGCTCAATATAGAGGTATGTCTTCAGTTGGTTTTCTTTAATCTTTTTATGGGCGAAATTTTGATAAATATGTTGGTACGAAAATCGAAAAAATATGCCCTATTTTTGAACTGTAATGGCCCAAATGACGTGCTTTATTGGCATTCCCCTATTTTCGGAGAACCATATCAAGGTGTGCGTAATAGCCTGATCTATAATTCAATATGTCGAGGCAGATTTTTACATGTAATTAAATATAGCGGACAAATTCATAAAGCTAAGACTACTTCTGAACCCCGTAAAAGAGCGATTTCTTCACCATTAAGAAATTTGCATTGCTTCACCATGCAGAAATTTATTATGATGATGATTGAGTATTATGGCCACCACGGCTGCAAACAATATATCATAGTAAGCCCATAAGATTCGGCTACAAAGTATGGTGTCTAAATCCCATTTCGGTTTTGTTTGCTTCAACTCAGCGTTTGAGTTTCGGTGTTCTCGTTGTTTCTTGACCAACTTGTACATCTTTTTGTGTCCTAATTGTGTTCGTTACCTGAAAGCTATTATAGAGTAATTCAAAAACTCCTGGAGAGTTTTCTTCGCTCTGTCTAGTTTCAGCTTGAGTAGTTATGGCTAATTTGAAGGGTAATTAATGTTGTTATTTGGTCCACTAATGTTAATCCTTTCCTTTTTTAAATATCTTCGAAAGAACGCTGTATCAGACAAGGGTTTGTTTTGAGTTGAGCCTTCGTCTAATCATCTGCTTCTAAATATGACCTTTTATGACAGTAGTTTGGACATGGATCCTTGAGGATTTCGAGGTATCTCGTGAGGTCACCCTGCATCAATTAGAGTAGCAATAATTTCAATGATAAGACACTTAAAGCTACTTCTCTTACTCTCGCTTAGTATGTATGAAGTGGTGCGAGACAGAGTAAAGTTTCAAGAGTGGTCATCAGACAATCTTATTGCTCCCATTATATTAAGACGAGCTGGATTTGTGTTAGCTGTTGTTGTATTGCATTATAATTTAGTTTTGGTTACCATCAATCAGGCATAAGTGAGATATCACATTCCTAATAATTGCTACTTAGTTAGGTTTAAGAGTACGAAGAAGTTGATCTGCTTAGTTTTGATGACTTTCTTGCTCATCATGATTATGTGAAAATTCCACTTTCCATATTTAATGCTTCTATCCTAACTGGATATAATAACGAGTTCTATATAGTAACTCTTTCAGCATTAATTGGTTTATGAGATTTTACTCAGATTGTAATTACCAGCTCCTCATCATCAACGATAAAAAAAAACTTTTATCGAAGTGTTTTTACCCCCTAGTTTATGTTATGGTAACGATAACGATAGAACCACTTCGCGTCCGGAATGGAGAGCATGTTATGTATCCGTGAAATATTATTGTTCCGTAAAACCGAACCCGATTATAGAACCGGCCGGAAAATCCGACCGCAGAAGCCGTTCCCGGAAAACAAAGGACAGCCATAGCCGGTCCGTTTGACACAGAGGGGACTCCTCTAACGGCGCCGACATGCTATCTAATTATGGACGGTTCGTTAAATTTCGGCTCGATTTTTCGGTTATTAAGCGAACGCCGCTATGGGCGATCGGACGAATTAAAAGTTTTCTTGCTTGTGCGGAACGATTTTATTGAAAAGTTCGGTCAAAGTTTGATTAAAAAAAGAGAGAGCGAAAAAATAAAGGGGTGGCGGAACTAAGGAGGGTGGCCGACACGGATTTTCTTCGGATGGGAAAAAGTTTCTTTCTTTTTAATTTGAGGAATGCGACTTTAAATCGATTTATTTGGATTCTTTCTTTTAAATTTCATGAGTACTATCTATCTGGTGATGTAACTTTAAAAGTTTCGAGTTATCTATAGGTCATCGATGTTTTCTGAAATATTCATAGAAGCGAAGTTCACCCAGTTACTCTCTCAGTTATAAAGAGATTGACTTCGATGTATGAAGACAATTTCGATAATGATGGGTAAAAATCTTTATGGAAGTTGAGGAGCACGAAAAACCCGAAAGGATAGAGCATAGTGCTGGGAAAAGGCTTTCAAGATTGAATAAAGGTAAAGGAGAACAAAAAGATATGGTAAAAAAAGGCAGAATGAGCGCAAAAAGAAATTTCTCTTGAATCCAAACATGATTTGATTTTTATAATATGACATTGATATAAAATAACTTCTATTTAAAACATCTTAAAATTGTTCTTTTCCAAAAATTAATTGACATTAACATATAGTATATATTGTTTTGATATAGATGGATACAGTCTTAAAACATGCTGCATCATTTTAAAACAATCTCCAAAGGGTTTAGTATACTCAGACCAAACTTTTTTAATGACCTTTTACTGTTTGTTTTCTTACAATTTTAGTTATAACTCAAGAACCATTGGTGATTTCAAATTTGTGAACAATTTTATAACGAGAGTAATCAGTAGTAGTGTAATTAAAAAAAAAACTCTCTATGAAAAAGTAAAGTTTAGATGTTATTATTTAACAATGAAAATGTGAAATTATTTAAATAAGTTTTGAAAAATTGAGATTTGCTTCGACAAAGAATTAACACAAGAAATGCCAAGTGTTTTCGAAACATTTCAAATAACATAGAGGTACTTCAAATCTTCTAAAAACGGATCCTTGCCAGATCATTGCCTCCAAGTCTGCTGGAGACAACATTAAGTTTTGTAGAAGCAGTGTCAATTTTTTTCAGAAGCATTTCAAGTCTTTTAGAAGCACTTCAAATCTTCTAGAAGTATTTTAAGTCTTTAGAAAGAATTTTATTCTTTTAAAACCAGTGTCAAGCTTTTCAGGCAGTATAGAATCTTCTGAAAGCATTTCAAGTTTTCCTGAAAGCAGTATAAAGATTTGTGGAAGCAATATTAAGTTTTCTAGAAGCAGTATCAAGTCTTCTAGGCAGAAATAGTGTTTTGAAAACAGTTGAAGTCTTGAAGTCATGCTTTTAAAGAAAGCATTTTAAGTATTCTGAAAGCATTTCATGTCCTTTGGAGTTCAATATCAAGCCTTCTGAAAACAATATCAGGTGTTCCAGAAGTATCAAGTCTAGTTCTAGAAGCAGTTCAAGCGTTCTTAAAGCATTTTAAGTCTTCTGAAAGAATTTCAAGTTTTTTGAAACCAGTATCAAGTCTTCCAGGCAGTATAGAGCCTTCTGAAAACAGTTTAAGTCTTCTGATAGTATTAAAAGTTTTTTGAAAGCAGTATCAAGACTTGTGAAAGCAATATCAAGCTTTCTAGAAGCAGTATCAAGCCTTCCAGGCGCAGTATCAAATCTTCTGGAAACATTTAAAGTCTTCTGACAGAATTTGAAGTCTTTTGAAGCCAGTGTCAAGTCTTCAAGATAGTATATAGTCATCTGGAAGCTGCTTAAGTCTTCTAAAAGCATTTCAAGTTTTCTGAAAGCATTTTAAGTCTTTTGGAAGCATTTCAAGTTTTCTGGAAGTATTTCAAGTCTTTTGGAATTCACTGTCTAGACGCAATATTATTTCTTCTGGATACATTTCAAGTCTTCTAGAGGCACTGTTAAGTATTCTAGAAGCATTTCAAATCTTCGAAAAGCAGTGTCAAGCCTTTTGAAAGGATTTCAAGTTTTCTGAAAACAGTATCAAAATTTGTGGAGATAATACTGGAGGATTACTGTTTAGGATTGGTCGTTCATCTTCGAATATACATCTAAACTCTCCTTTAGTTCGGATATTGAACACGCACGACTCTCACTGTCATGTGGACGTATTTAATATATCAATTGTGTCTTTTAAACGATTTTAGCGAAGCATGGTTGTGGCATAGTCCTGATATTGTTACTAATTTAAGGGAATGTTATTAAATATATAATTTCAGTGATTTGTTATCACTATTGTATTAGTAACGAATTGTCATTGATAATCTTTGTGTTTATTGCTGGTGGATGCCGCTATTGGGGGTTTTCCTGTTGGCATCCCAAATATATAAATAAATATCAAGTTTTCTAGAAGCAGTATCAAGTCTTCCAGGAATAGTATCAAGTCTTCTGGAAGCGTTTTCAATCTTCTGACAGAATTACAAGTCTTTTAAAACTAGTGTTAAGTCTTCCAGGCAATATATAGTCTGCTGGAAGCAGTTTAAGTGTTTATGTTTATTGGTGATACAAAAAAATAAAGAGGAGCATGAAAAATTTTTACAAAAAAAATACAAAAATAGAAGAGAAGTATAATTATAAACAGTTTAAATTTTGCAACAAAAACGACAAAACCTAATAACAGCGCATCATAAAAAAGCCAAGTCAATGGCAGATGTAGCTTGACTGCTATTGTTTTTCATCCCTTTTCTATTGGAAATCATAATTAAATTAATTTCAATGAAATAGCACTTACTACCTATATAAAACTGATCTAAAGAAAAAATAAAAATAAGCACATCAAGTATTTTAAAACCAGTATCAGGTTTTCCACGCAGTATAGTTTTCTGGAAGCATTTCAAGTTTTCTGAAAGCAGTTTCAAGATTTTGTGGAAGCAATATCAAGTTTTCTAGAAGCAGTGTCAAGTCTTCTGGAAGTAGTTCAAGCGTTTTCATAGCATTTTAAGTCTTCTGAAAGAATTTCAAATCTTTTAAAAAAATTATCAAGAGTTTCAGGAAGTATAGAGTCTTCTGAAAGCATTTCAAGTTTTCTTAAAGCAGTATAAAGATTTATGAAAGCAGTATCAAGTCTTCTAGGCAGAAATAGTCTTTTGAAAACAGTTGAAGTCTTAAAGTCATGCTTTCAGAGAAAGCATTTCAAGTATTCTGAAAGCATTTCATGTCCTTTGAAGTTCAATATTAAGCCTTCTGAAAACAATATCAGGTGTTCCAGAAATATCAAGTCTTCCAGGCAGTTTCTAGCCTTCTAGAAGCAGTTCAAGCGTTCTCAAAGCATTTTAAGTCTTCTGAAAGAATTTCAAGTCTTTTGAAACCAGTATCAAGTCTTCCAGGCAGTATAGAGCCTCCTGAAAACAGTTTAAGTCTTCTGATAGTATTAAAAGTTTTTTGAAAGCAGTATCAAGACTTGTGAAAGCAATATCAAGCTTTCTAGAAGCAGTATCAAGCCTTCCAGGCGTAGTATCAAATCTTCTAGAAACATTTAAAGTCTTCTGACAGAATTTGAAGTCTTTTGAAGTCAGTGTCAAGTCTTCAAGGTAGTATATAGCCTTCTGGAAGCTGCTTAAGTCTTCTAAAAGCATTTCAAATTTTCTGAAAGCATTTTAAGTCTTTTGGAAGCATTTCAAGTTTTCTGGAAGTACTTCAGGTCTTTTGGAATTCACTGTCTAGACGCAATATTATGTCTTCTGGAAACATTTCAAGTCTTCTAGAGGCACTATTAAGTATTCTAGAAGCATTTCAAATCTTCGAAAAGCAGTGTCAAACCTTTTGAAAGGATTTCAAGTTTTCTGAAAACAGTATCAAAATTTGTGGGGATAATACTGGAGGATTACTGTTTAGGATTGGTCGTTCATCTTCGAATATACATCTAAACTCTCCTTTAGTTCGGATATTGAACACGCACGACTCTCACTATCATGTGGGCGTATTTAATATATCAATTGCGTCTTTTAAACGATTTTAGCGAAGCATGGTTGTGGCATAGTCCTGATATTGTTACTAATTTAAGGGAATGTTATTAAATATATAATTTCAGTGATTTGTTATCACTATTGTATTACTAACGAATTGTCATTGATAATCTTTGTGTTTATTGCTGGTGGATGCCGCTATTGGGGGTTTTCCTGTTGGCATCCCAAATAAATATCAAGTTTTCTAGAAGCAGTATCAAGTCTTCCAGGGATAGTATCAAGTCTTCTGGAAGCGTTTTCAATCTTCTGACAGAATTACAAGTCTTTTAAAACTAGTGTTAAGTCTTCCAGGCAATATATAGTCTGCTGGAAGCAGTTTAAGTGTTTATGTTTCTTGGTGATGCAAAAAAATAAAGAGGAGCATGAAAAATTTTTACAAAAAAAATACAAAAATAGAAGAGAAGTATAATCATAAACAGTTTAAATTTTGCAACAAAAACGACAAAACCTAATAACAGCGCATCATAAAAAAGCCAAGTCAATGGCAGATGTAGCTTGACTGCTATTGTTTTCATCCCTTTTCTATTGGAAATCATAATTAAATTAATTTCAATGAGATAGCACATACTACCCATATAAAAGTCTTCTGGAAGCATTTCAAGTTTTCTGAAAGCAGTTTCAAGATTTGTGGAAGCAATATCAAGTTTTCAAGAAGCAGTGTCAAGTCTTCTGGAAGCAGTTCAAGCCTTCTCATAGCATTTCAAGTCTTCTGAAAGAATTTCAAATCTTTTAAAAAAATTATCAAGACTTTTAGGTAGTATAGAGTCTTCTGAAAGAATTTCAAGTTTTCTTAAAGCAGTATCAAGATTTGTGGAAACAATATCAAGTTTTCTAGAAGCAGTATTAAGTCTTTCGGGAGCAGTATCAAATCTTCCGGGAACAGTGTCAAGTCTTCTAGAAGCAGTTCATGTTTCTCGAAGCATTCTCAGTCTCCTAAAAGCATTTCAGGTCTTTTAGAACCAGCATCAAGTCTTTCAGAAGCAGTATCGCGTCTTCTGGAAGCAATTTAAGTCTTCTGAAAGTGATTTATCTTCTGGAGGCAGCATCATGACTCCTAGAAGTAGAGTCAATACTTGTGGAAAGAATATCAAGAGTTCTAGAAGCATTAACAAGTCTTCCAGGAGCAGTATCAACTCTTCAGGAAGCAGTTCAAGCCTTCTGAAAGCATCTCAAATTTTTTGGAAACAGTATAAAGTCTCCTAAAAGTAGAGTACATCATAAGTACATCTACACTTGTGGAAGCAATATTAAATTATCTAGAAGCAGTATCAAGTCTTCCAAGGGCAGTATTAAGTCTTCTGGCAGCAGTATCAAGACTTGTGGAAGCAATATTAAGTCTTTTGAAAACAATGTGAAGTCTTTTGGAAGCAATATCGAGTCTTCTGGAAGCAGTTTAAGTCTTCTGAAACCATTTCAAGTCTTCTGAAAGTAGAATCAAGTATCATAGAAGCAGTATTAAGACTTATGGAAACAGTATTAAGTTTTCTGTAAGAATTTTTCTTTTGGAAGCAGTATCAAGTCATCCAGAGACAGTATCGTGTCTTTTGGAAACATTTCAAATCTTTTGGAAGCAGAATCAAGTCTCTTATACCAGTATCATGTCTAAAATCAAAGTATATGCTCTGTAAAAAGCATTTGCAGTAGATACTGGGTCTGAATTGAGAAGAAGATACTCAATAAGTACATTAAGATTTAAAAAATAATTAAAGATGGTAACTTCAATCTAGACTATAATTACGTATGGATGCTTGAGCAGCTAGATAACCAGCATATGAAGCGGTTATGCGCGACCCAGATGAAATGAAAAATCATCAATGTTTCTTAAGTTATAAATAGAAATATTGACCTGAGAACGTCAAACCTTTTGTATGTTCCTCTATATTCACCTAGTACTTTCACCCTGACTTTTAGAATATCCCACCCTCCAAAATGGCTGTTGCACTGTGTTATCATATATTATGTTAAAGAGAATATGAGGCTTTCATTTAAGATATAAATCATGTCTTAAGTTCTAGATTCAAACCTGAGGCTTTTTCTTAATTTGGCATTGACATAAATTAATCTCTATTTATAACAAAAATTTCAAAATTATTTATCTCCAAATTGCAATCATTAACACATATCATAGTATATATTACATTATCTTAAAGAGGAAATTTTAAGCTTTAATTTAAGATATAGACAATGTCTTCATTTCTAGAAATAAACCAGAAGTAATTTTTTAAAATTAGTATTCAAAAATGGTCCTTCATTTGCAACACAATCTTTAAATATTCTTATATGACAAGAATTGATCTTAACTCATCGATTATTATATTATAATATTATAATATTTTTTATTTATATTTATATATTATAATAATTATTATATTATTTGATCACGACATCCTACTCTCAATTTTTGCTTCCATGGGTATTTCGCTCGGTAGTTTATGTTGGTTGCAGTCTTATTTCTGTCAACGTTCATTGGCCGTACGTGCTAACTCGACCACTTCCAGGGCATTTGGGATTGAGTGTGGTGTGCCACAGGGCAGTGTACTTGGTACATTACTTTTATCTATTTTTGTTAATAGTATTACCAAAGTTATTTCTACTAACTTTCACCTTTACGATGATAATCTCCAAATTTATACCAGCATTTCTTGGGAGGAGTTTTCGCAAGCAATATATTGCCTCAATAACGATCTAGAACGTGTACTTTTATGGTCGCAGCAGGCTCTAAAACTCAGGCCATTGTATTTGGTTCTCGTCCACTGCTAAATAAAATAAACAATTTCACTAATTGCAAATTAATACTTGATGGCAACAGTATCGAGTTATCAGCGGTTGTTAAAAATTTCGATGTTTTGTTGGACTCTACATTGTCTTGGCGTCTGAAAATTCAAGCTACAAGTAGAAAAGTCTACTATATTGAGTGCTTCCACTCAATTCGTAGACTGGGTATTTTCTTCCAACGTATGTAAGACGCAACTCTATGTTATTCACAGATACTTCCTCACTTGGATTATGCGGATGCGGCGTGTACTGATCTTTACGCAACACTACGGAATAGGCTTGAAAAGATACAAAATAATTGCATACGATTCATTTTTGATCTAGGTAGGTTTCATCATATTTCCCCCCATCGTAACACCTTGGGATTACTCACTGTTAAAAATCGACGCTCCTTTCGTGTTTTAACTACATTACATAAAATTTTGTGCAGTCAGGCTCTATCAAATCTATTCAATAAATTCCAGTTTCTATCTTCGCATAACTTGCCTTTCCTTCCCAATCCGTTTCACTGCTTATGGTTCCGATCCACCGCACTAATTTATTCCATAACTCATTTAGTATGCGTGCAATATCTCTTTGGAATAAACTTTCTCTTGAGATCAGGAAGGCTCCCTCTAGTGCCATATTCAGGGTTCGTCTTCGTAACTATCTTTTCTCTAAACAATTTTAACTATTCTTTTTTTCTTCATCTTTTTAATTCCTTTCTCCTTCTCTACCTAGTTTTTTTGTTTAGTTATATTTCCCTTTTATTTTGTCTTTATATTTTTAAAAAGATTAAAAAATCTTGGGAAAAGCAACCAATGGATAAGAAAACAACTTCCTCTTTCGCTATCCGAGCTTCCGCAATTATTTTATTGCTTCATCAGGGAAACACTACAATATTAAAATAGATTGGCAACGTTACAAAAAATCTTAAAATTAAAGTCGAGTTACAAAGAAAGTAAGAAGGTTGACTTCAAAATTAGATAAAGAATTTTAAAAACTTATTTTTATAAAATTAAAAAGAAAATTTTCTTGACACATTAATCAATATAGAGGATAATCACAAGGTTAAAAATAGAATGATTTTTTTGTTATTTTTTTTTGTTTTTCAAAAAACAAGAACAAATCAGGTAAATTTTGAATTTTGTTAAAGAGGAACCCTGGAGGGGCAAAAAGGAAAAAAGCGGCTCAAAAAGTTAAGGACGTAACTCTCGTCGTGTAAAGTCGTTGTTAATTATAAAACTATAGATTGAACTTATCCCTTCTGTATCCGTTCTGAAATTCACTGAATTTTTGTCTTTATTAATGTAAACCGTTTCAAGGAAAAGACGTTTATTATAAACTGACTCTCTGTCTAAAATCTTAGCGTGGTTAAAATCAAAATGGTGACCTTCCTTAACATGATGGTAAACAAGAGCACTTCTGCTCTCATTTCTATCCCTACAATCATTCCGATGTTGTGTAAGTCTATTCCCGAAATACTGCGCTGTCGTACCAAAATTCGTCAAATATCTAAAAAACTTAATTTATATTATGTTAGTATTCCCTATGTTAGGAATAATTATGAATTGAACGTTAATGTTTATGACTTTAACCTAAAAATGTACAACAGTTTGAGTGATTGTGTTGAGTTTATTGAAATTAATTCAGTTCTTACTGAGGCTGATAAACAAAAACACGGTATACACTTGAATAAAAGGAGAAAGCGCAAACTATTTGATTATGTGGGCAATTTTATTGTTTTTAAAAATAAGTATGATACTGATATTTCAATTAATGCCGACCTGAATAGTAATAATAATAATAATTTAGTTTATCTTCAGCCTCAGTGTAGTTTTTAGCAATGAATTCAGTGGTCCTAGAATTACGGCTGGTTGTGAAAATGCACATAAGCGCTCTATTATTCGTCTACTTCACGTAAACATACAAATTTTGCGCTCTAAGATGGATGAGCTGGAAGCGTATCTTTATGATTCTTCAATCAATAATTATAATGTATTGTGTTTTAGTGAGCATTGGCTCCGTCAAACTGAGTTGGAATGTGGTGTGCATTTAAACGACTGGTTGCTGGGCACTTATTTTGCTCGATCCAGCATTATACCTGGAGGTGTATGCATTTTTGTTAAACGCGATTGTATTTTTAGGAGTATAGATTTTATTAGAGATATGTCGGTTGAAATCCATTGTGAATTATGTGCTGTAAGTGTCACGATGATCAATAATGAGATTATTTATGTGTGTTTGTATAGGTCGACGGAGGGCTGCTTTCGGATATTTTTTGATGTCTTGACCCCTCTGCTGGAGAGCTTAAAGGAGCGTAGGTATGTGATTGTGGTTGGTGATTTTAATATACACTATGATAGAAATAACGCTGCTGCAGGCGAGGTGTGTGATCTCTTTGTATCTTTCGGTTTCGTGCGAACTATGAATGAACCAACTAGAGTAAATAACTGCATTGATAATATATTCTTAAATTTTAGTTATAATGATTTCACGGCAGGTGTATTAAAAAATTGTAATCTATCAGACCACTATGCTCAGTATATAAACGTGCCAATATCTATTGCTTCAGAAGTCACGTATGAAAGAAAGATAATTCGCCCAATTACTCGGTACGGTCTGAATATATACTTCAATATACTTGGTGAACACAGTTGGGATCTGTTGCTGTCAGGCAATCACCTTACGGCTGGTGATAAATATGAAGTATTTTTTAAATATGTTCTGGAAGCTTTTTATGTGGCATCCTTTGCGCCGTCAGGTATCTAGGTCATCAGATGGCTGTGTAAAATGGTTTAATCAGTACTTCATCTACGGAACACTACAAGATCTTTTTATCGAAAAGCTATATCTGAAGCAAAAATTAACGCGGCTAGCTATTTTATCGAAAATTCTAGTAATTCAAATATTGAAAAGGGTTAGTGTGTAGATCTGAATCCGGATGAAGTAAATAGTTATTTTGTGAAGATGCCTATAACTATTGTTCAAAACCTAACTGGAATACGCAATGATCATAGCAGTGTTTGCACTATTCCAAGAAATTCCAATATATTTAGCCTACAGGCAGTAACACACAGCGACATTTGCGAAATTCTTCGCGGTCTAAAAAATAGTCCATCTAGGGATATCTTTGTCCTGTCGGTTAATTTCATAAAAAATAACATAAGCTTATATGTTCTTCCTTTAAGTAAATTGATAAATGCTGCATTTAAGGAGGGACTATTTCCTGACAGTCTGAAGAAAGCTTGTGTTGTACCGGTGTTTAAAAGCGGTAACAGGGGCGTGGTCACTAATTATAGACCGATTAGCATTCTTCCCGTGTTCTCCAAGGTGTATGAACGAGCGATCCAAAATCAAATAATGTCTTACGTAAAAGAATATAATATATTATATAACAATCAATTTGGATTTCAAGGAGGTAAATGTGCGGAAGATGCAATACTAAAATTAACGAATATTTGTATGGATACCTTTGAGAGTGGCGAGTATTGCATATCGTTGTTTTTGGAGCTATCTCGTGCCTTTGACTGTGTATCGCATACCATTCTAATACATAAATTAATAAATGTATATAATTTTGATATTTCTTCTGTAAGTCTAATTCGTTCATATCTAAACGGGAGAACACAAATGACAAGAGTCGGTAATTCTACATCTAACTCCTCACAGTTAATGAGAGGGGTACCACAGGAATCAATCTTGGGTCCCCTCTTATTTTTGTTGTTTTTCAATGATTTTGCTTACTACATAAAAGCAAGTCTTAATAACTGTGAGTACATCCTATATGCTGATGATGCTACAATTTTAATACGGGTAGAAATAAGGATGATATTGATAGGGGGGTTGAGATGGCGCTGTCGAGGGCACGTCATTGGTGCCTTGCGAACGAACTTTGCCTTAATGAAAATAAAACAGTCAAACTTCCGTTTACATTGAGGCAGATTGAGACTCCTTGTCCCAGGGTAACCAAGTTTTTGGGCCTCTACATAACTAGTCCTGCGCTGCGTTTTAATGAGCATAGTGCGGAAATGAGCAAAAAGGTTAACCGTAATATATTTCTTTTGAGACGGCTTGCAGTAACTGTAATGCCAAAAGTAGTAAGAAGTGCATACTTTGCATTCGTTCATTCCATACTTTCCTATTCTATACTAGCATGGGGAGCGACCCCTGAAGCTGCTCGCATGTTCGGACTGCAGCGCAGAGCAGTGAGAATAGTGACGGGTTTAAGTTATCGTGATGATTGCAGAAATGCTTTTATTACACAGTCAATACTCACTATTCCTTCTTTATACATCCTCCGATGCGTGGGATACACCTTGGAGAGCATGAAATCTCTAAAAAACATGGTGATGTTCATACCTATAACACACGTGGGACAGAAGACCTCTGCCTAGACTTTGTGCGGTTATGCAAAACAAAGTCAGGTCCCATACACATGGGACAAACTTTTTATAATCACTTAGGGAGTTGACGGGATTCTTACTGAGGAAAGCATTTTATACTACTCAGGAATTTCTGCGGACCTCCGTCGACATTGTTAGTGCTTGAGGATTCTTAACATTTTTTTATAAATTTAATCAAATCCATTCTTTTTTATATAATTTGTAAAGATTGGTTTAGCGATGTGTTCGGTTGATTAACGAGGTTTTCTATTTTTTCTCATGTATTTGTTTTTTTGAATTGACGAGTGTAAGGACTGTACTTTCTTATCAGCACAATAAAGGATTATTATTATTATTATTAATGTACGTTCCTTCACAATTAATGCAAGGAATAGAGTAAATGATGTTAGATTGTTGTGAAATAGGAACGTTGTCCTTGGTTTTTGAAAAAACTCTATTAAGTGGTAAGTAATTATATTTAGCAAATTTAATATTGAACTGATCGAAAAAGGATATGAACCTAGATGTAAAGCCTTTGATGAAGGGTATTTTTACATATTTAAACTGTGTTGTTTCTTCAACAATATCAGACGTTTGGTCACCATCAAAAGGACTTTTTTTTTTGAAAAACAAAAAAAAAGATCATTCTATTTTTAACCTTGTCATTGTCCTCTACATTGATTAATGTGTCAAGAAAATTTTCTTTTTAATTTTATAAAAATAAGTTTTTAAAATTTTTTATCTAATTTTGAAATCAACATTCTCACTTCCATTGTAAGTCGACTTTAATTTTAAGATTTTTTGTAACGTTGCCAATCTATTTTAATATTGTAGTGTTTCCCTGATGATGCAATAAAATAATTGCGAAAGCTCGGATAGCGAAAAAGGAAGTTGTTTTCTTATCCATTGGTTGCTTTTCCCAAGATTTTTTTATCTTTGTATAGATTACAACCGGTACTCCGTTTGGTTTTACGTTAAATATGGGATTTTTAGAAGAAATTAGAAGATCTTATGGTCTTCATACCGCTACATTATTAAAAACAAGGATGACTCTTAACACCAAGTTGGCTTCATTACAAAATCGCAGACATTTTTTACTTCAATGTCGACGTCATGGAATTATACCTACACACATTTCAAACGGTTCAAAAAACCTCCAGTTGTTGTTGGAAGGTTCAAGAGGGCATATTACTAGAAGAATAGCTGATTTTAAGGACAGGGTTAGCAATAGAGTACTTAATTTTGAAATTGAAAAAACCTTTTTTGATATAAAACGTATTGAGGATTCCATAAAAGAGACTAAATCTAAACTTGTTGAACTTTTACCCACTCACATTTTAGTTGAGTTTGAACAACACATCAATTTTGCTTTTGTTAAAAGATTTTATGCGGTTAAAAATGTTAACATTAAGAAATTTAAAAACTTATATAATAGTAACAATCAGTTCGATAGACTATGTAAAAATAATAACAATTGGTTCATAAACAGAAGTGATGTAGAGGTACCGCCTGATATAAGTAACCTTTTGTCTCTTGGTTCAAAGTTTGATGTTGCACCGTCTGTCTCTGATATTTCTGTACCAAGAATGTTAGCTGATATCGAATCTATAATTAAGTTAGTACCAACTACTGTTCAAGACTTTGTTAGAGCTAGATGCACTAATTTAACAACTAATTCTTTGTTAAACACATCACCTCCTAATCCAATTAATTCATTTATTATGAAAACTTTAAAAAACATTATTTCCTTCATCAAGGAAGAAAGAGATGATCCCTTGTTATTGCTTAAAGCTGATAAAGGTCAAATTACAGTCGCTATGAACAAATCAGGATACATTACTAAAACTTTACTACTTTTAAACGATCAATGAACTTATAAAATAATTAACAAAGATCCAACAACGAAAATTCAAACAAAAATGAATAAGCTTATAAAAGTACTATTAGATAAAGAATACATCGATTGGAATACTTATTCACAACTGATTTGTCACAATGGTACAATTCCAAAATGCTATGGATTGCCTAAGGTGCATAAGTTGGACTGCCCGTTACGTCCGATTATTTCTTTTGTGGGATCACCTACTTATAAACTATCTAAATTTCTAGCTAATATACTAACGTCGACGTTCGCGGAAAGGACTGAATATAATATTAAAGATTCTTTCACTTTTGCTGAAAGAATGAAGAACCTTCTTATACCTCCCACCTACGTGCTTATATCTCTTGATGTTGTTTCCTTATTTACAAACATCCCCTTAGAATTGGTAAAACAGACCATAGTTGATAACTGGAACTATCTAGAAGATAACACAAGTTTAGACATTACAACCTTTATTGATTTAATTACTTTCCTTTTTAATACGTCGTCGTTTACATTTAATGGTGTATTCTACAATCAAATTTTTGGTACGCCTATGGGAAGTCTACTGGATTATTGTATTCCTAAGTTACCGTTTGAATTACCTTTCATTTTCAAATATGTTGATGACATAATTTGTTCGGTACCAAGTGATCATCTTAACACTATATTAGATGTTTTCAATAGTTACAGTATTAATATTCGATTTACAATAGAGACGGAGATGGATGGTTCAGTAGCTTTCTTGGACACCCGAGTAATGAGAAGTGAGGATCAAATGATCCTCCTGGATTGGTATACTAAACCAACTTACACGGGTCAATAGATCAACTTCTTTTCTAATCATCCAATGAACCAAAAAATTAATACTGTTGTGGGGCTGAAGCATAGAGTTCTGAAACTCTCTCATCCTTCCTTTCATAAACATAATCTAAAAAGACTGTTGAATGTTTTTGTTAATAACGATTATCCTCCGCGTTTTTTGAAAGGAATTCTCAACCATTCTTTAGTAACTTCCATAAGTCCTTTTGATGGTGACCAAAGGTCTGATATTGTTGAAGAAACAGCACAGTTTAAATATGTAAAAATACCCTTCATCAAGGGCTTTACATCTAGGTTCATATCCTTTTTCGATCAGTTCAATATTAAATTTGCTAAATATAATTACTTACCACTTAATAGAGTTTTTTCAAAAACCAAGGACAACGTTCCTATTTCACAACAATCTAACATCGTTTACTCTATTCCTTGCATTAATTGTGAAGGAACGTACGATATCGCAGTATTTCGGGAATAGACTTAAACAACATCGGAATGATTGTAGGGGTAGAAATGAGAATAGAAGTGCTCTTGTTTACCATCATGTTAAGGAAGGTCACCATTTTGATTTTAACAACGCTAAGATTTTAGACTGAGAGTCGGTTTATAATAAACGTCTTTTCCTTGTAATGGTTTACATTAATAAAGACAAAAATGTGAATTTCAGAGCCGATACAGAAGGGATAAGTTCAATCTACAGTTTTATAATTAACAACGACTTTACACGACGAGAGTTACGTCCTTAACTTTTTGAGCCGATTTTTTCCTTTTTGCCCTTTAACAAAATTCAAAATTTACCTGATTTGTTTTTGTTTTTTGAAAAAAAAAACAAAAAAATCGTTGTACTTTTAACCTTGTCATTGTCCTCTACATTGATTAATGTGTCAAGAAAGTTTTCTTTTTAATTTTATAAAAATAAGTTTTTAAAATTTTTTATCTAATTTTGAAATCAACCTTTTTACTTCCATTGTAAGTCGACATTAATTTTAAGATTTTTTGTAACGTTGCCAATCTATTTTAATATTGTAGTGTTTCCCTGAAGATGATGAAGCAATAAAATAATTGCGAAAGCTCAGATAGCGAAAAAGGAAGTTGTTTTCTTATCCATTGTCCATCCACCGGTACTCCGTTTGGTTTTATATTTTTATTTTTATTGTGTTGAATACTATCGCTGATACTCTACCTATTGCCATTTGTCAAAAGGAGACAATAATTTTTCTTATTATTATTATTATAATATATCATCATAAAGAGAATATTTTAATTTTTCATTTAAGATATAAATCATGTCTTAATTCCTAGGTTTAAATCTGAAGAGGTTTCTTTTTTAAGTTTGACATTAACACGTAGCATATATTCCTTCGTCTTAAAGAGGACACTTTAATTCTTAATTGAACATATAGATAACTCTTCATTCCCAGTAATAAACAGGAAATGATTTTTTTAAAATTAGTGCAACACAATTTTTAAATAATCTCATCTAATAAATACAATTATTAACTCATACATTATCATATATCATTTTAATGAGAATATTTCAATCTTTCACACACAATTTATTCCAAAAACATTTTCGAATTCATAAATATCCAGTAATAACTTAATCATCATTTTAATTAAATTATTGGTAACAACTAATGAAAACATATTTTATTAATTTAATTGAACCCCGTGTCCGTTATGAAAATGTATTGATTTGGAACTATAATTTATCTCTGAATTTAAAATAGGCAAACCACAAACACACGTCCATCATGTTAACCACTTGAACTGAATCGGTTGACAAAGGCAAACCGCTATTTATAAATGCAAATATGGCCATCCGGTAAAATAATCAAGTAAATGAAATTTCCATGCAGAAATAGTATTACTTTGTTCCGCTGATTAAATCAAAATAGAACACATTTTTTCTTTAATTAATTTAATCTGCTTTACCAGCTTTTTGCCATTTCGATTTTCGATATTTCATTTTATATTTGAAGTTAAAATTGGCTTTTGGTGTCGGATTAAAATGACAAAAAAATTCGTTAATATTATATAAGTTTGTTAATTATATTTGAATAAATAATTTTATTATAAGGAATCAATATTGGAGAATTTTGTTCCAATGGGATGACCTAAATAGTCAAGTGAATTAAATTTTTGAATTGAATACAAAAAGAAAAAAAAACGCGGAATTTGTGCAGGAATAGTTGGAAATAATTTGGATCGTTGTTGTTGGAATTCGAAGAGGAAATCGTTTGTGTGTCAGATAACGGGGAGCGATAGAAGGGGTGTGTGATCCCGGAAACTGGGACAAATTGAAACCCTCTTAATCTGATTATGGCGTTGGATCCGCACGGCGTGATTTAAAACGTCCCCGCAGCCAGAAAATAATGGATCACGTCCCGAGTGTCAGTTTTCACCCCCAATTTTCTTTAGATTAAATATTTCCGGTTTAAAACGTTCTTCGTTTTCGCGAAAGGTTCCGGTTCTTACCCCTTAGTAACCGTTTCAATTCGTCTCTTTTCTAAGGTCGGCTTAGTTTTCGCTTCGAATAAAACTTGGTTGCGTGAGATCGTTTGTTTCCTCCGGCCTTCATTAAAGTTGCAGGATTAAGTCATTATGGGCAATTGAGAAGGGGCCATTCCGAGGGAACAGAAAAAGACCCTTGTATCGCGTTTCGGGATTACGTAGTAAAAGGGCACGTTAAAGGGGTATGGGGTAACCCCCGGAGTGGAATTAATAAAGGTTCCAAGCGCGAGACGATGCGCCTCCGCCGAAAGATTTAGGGCGTTAATTAAGAATAATTGCGGAAGTCGCCGACGCCAGGAAGTTTTCCAACCTAATTTGGACTCCTTCCGAAAATTTTGAAGGACGTTAGTGGCGACGTTTCTAAGTTTATTTTCGAATGGATTTCACGCTAAATTAACGTTAAGAAAAAAAATTAACCGCAGAAAAAACGTTCAATTTAAGGGGGAATAAGAGGAAAAGAGTTTTTGGGTTAAGTTAATCTATCAACGCTGGGGGTAAAGTTGTCACCATCTGTATCGAGACTCGACGCAATTAGAGTGACTTACGGGTCGCTACGAAGTCAAATGAGACCATAAATTCATCGGAACATCCCTACAGCAAAATTTATTTTACACTAGAAGTGTTCACAAAAAGAATGTGGGTCGTATATCCTAAAAAAGGGATAATTTATGTCCCTAACCTTATTTCACCTTTTCGAAAATGTATTTACCTACTGGAAACATATGTAAATATATTTAAAAAGAAACAAAAGTGATTTTATCAAATTTGAATGCAAAAAATATCTCTCCTTTTCCAATATAAGTTAACTCAGAGATTATTAATCCTAACAAAGTAGGAACACAAACTTTCCAATTTTGAATTGTGTTGTGCAAATATTCCCTTATATAAGTGGAAGCAAAAATTAATTAACCTAATAGTACTTAGAACTATGCAAAAATATAACAAAATTAAAAACCACTCAGGTACCTCTAATAGACGTAATTGAGTTAATAAATGCTTTCGAAGAAGCTTTTAAAAACGTTTCAGATCCAACAGGTAAATTATATTCAATAAGTTCTCTAATATCATTTTAAAAAATAAATGATAGTAATCCCGATAAAAGTTATTGCGTTGATTTATCAGTTGAATAAATATCAGCAATGAATTTATTAAAAAATGCTTATTAATTGGTTTTGTTTAGAATGCTAATAACTATAAGAAATTTATATGTTTACATATTTTTACATATTTTTGCATATTTCAAACAAAAAGTTTACATATTTATGTGCACATTTTCTAAAGTTGGACTACATAAAAATCCGAGTTCTAATTATTATACATTATCTTAAAGAGAATGTTTTAAGCTTTCATTTAATATATAAGTAATGTCTTCACTTCTACAAATTAACTACAAAGTTTGTGTTTTATAAAATGTGTTATTAACAATATTTTCACTAACAATAATCGCAAGAACTCGTACCAAGAGCTATCACGACCCCGAAATAAAAAAAAACCATGTTATACATATAAAATGCTAATGATGCAGCGCCTAATGCAACACAATCAGCACAAGTTCAAAATACAAATAAAATTGCCACAAAGCCCACATCATCCAAAGAATTTAAAGAAATAACTAATTCTTCACCTAACAAGAATGCTCCAGGATATGAATATTAACAAATATTATCTTAATGAACCTCCCAAAAAATAATATTCTTACCTGGTCAACTTATACAACGCATGTTTAGCAATTGGATACTTTCCTGAACAATGGAAACATACTAATATACTATTATTCCATAAACCAGGTAAATGTAAATCTAAGCTAGAAAGCTGCAAGCGAATTAGCTTACGGTGCATATTACCGAAACTCTTGGAGAAGATAACATTACCAGTAAATACATAATAAAATAAGACAGTAAATATTATCACCTTTCTAATACGGATTTAAGCAAGGATACTCAACAAGTCACCAGCTCCAGCGAATAGTTGCAGTAATAGAAGATGGTTCTTCTTAGACATAACGCAATCTTTCGATCGGATCTGATCGGATGGATTGAAATTCAAGATCCATAAACTTGATCTTCCACAATACCTCAAATCAATCCTTATATCTTTTCTGATAGACAGAACCTCTTCCATCAAAATTCACGACTGCTTCTCCTCCAAATCATTAATACGAGTAGGTATTCCACAAGGAAGTATCCTGTATGCACGATATTACCCAAATTATTCAGGACGACATAGCTATGTTTGCGGATGATACAGTTCTATTTATAAAAGATGAAGATCTATCCACAGCAATAAATAAATTAGAAACTAATACGACCATAATAAACAAATGGCTCAACCTATGGAATTTCGACATTAACGAACAAAAATGTTTAGCTAAAATTTTCACACTAAAACGTATAAAAACGCTCAACAATTAACTATCAATAATAAACAGATAGAGTGGAAGAACAACCACTTGGAAATATTATATCAACTTTAAACTAAATAAAGGATAAGGTTTTCAAGGAAACATGAATGCCCTATTTTAATTTACACTTTGTTAATCCACCCAATGGTGATGTATGTTTGTGAAATATGGGGAAATTCGGCAGAATCAAATGTGAAGAAGTTGAGTGTATTACAAAATAAGATACTTAGAATAGCAGTGGACGCCGACGGATTATCACCAACAAGCAACTACACAACGAATTGTTAAATTATTCAAGAGTATATTTTAATGAAATCCAAAAACATTTCACGACCGACTACAAATGTATGATTCATTAGAGCTCTACAATTTGAGCAGAAGAAATATTAATAGGCGATTGCAACGGAGATTATCCCAAAATCTATACCTCTAAATAATTTTCCTTTAAACCGCAAGATGCTTAGGAGAGAGAAGAAGGCTCCTCGTATTATGCAACATTTAAAAACAGAAAATAAAAATGCCATGTATAGCTCTAGAGGTGGTCTTGTAAATAAATAAAAAAAAGAATATAAGTAGGAAAATAATACGTAACCCAAGATTGGATAAAATGCAAAAATTGCAAAAAAAACGAAAATTTCATTGCTGAATCAAGTAACGTTGAAAAAACAATATGGAAAATAATTAATTCCTATACCATCAACAAAAAGAGAACGAGAATCATGTCAGCATGGATATGAATTAAATGAACAATCATTTTGTTAATACAGTTTTGTTACTACGTGAAAAGAAGAAGCCTCTCTGGCCACCACTCATTTTTCTTCTCACCCATTACGACTGCTGAAATTATTGAAATCGCCAAGTCAATACGAGCCAGCAAAACAAACGATATATATGGGTTGAATACCTGGGTATTGAAGAGTGTAATTGATACCTGTGCAGATGAACTTGCTGTCATAATCAACAAGTAGCTGATGAAGCTGAGTTGTCTCAAAGCAGCAGATGACCATTTTGTAGGAAACATTGATTTAGGTATAATAAAGATGGTTTTATAAAGAGGTCTTGAGACATAATGTGTAGTTCGTCTTACTGACCACAGAAATAAATGCAGAAAATTGGGATTACGAAGAAACCCCCGGAAATGCTGAAGCAGGGTTAATAATAAAACAAACAAAATGAGAACTATCAAAAATGACGGAAAGGCAAATTTTACTAATTATTATTACGTGCTATCAGAAGAAAGCAGCAACTACAATTTCTGAAAACAACAGGGATTCAGATAAAACAAAGCAACTGCAGCTACAAACATCAATATCCTACTAATAAATAGGAAATGAGTTTATCTCAATTTTTTTTTAGATCTTACAATTAGACAACTTTTTGATAGGGTAAGACTAAGTGAGGAAGTGGCCTTCCTAGGAGAACTGAAGGTCAAGCTTTTCTAAAAACATGTAAAGGTATCAAATTATAACTGAAGCAAAGCAGGGAGACAGTAACATTTATTTCAAAGAAGGCAGAATATGAATCACAAGAGGTTTGGTGGTAACGCAAGCAAATATTAAGATGAGACGATTAAATCGGATGAACACATATATACAGGAACCATCCTGTACATATACAGGAACCATCCTATGGTTCCTGTATTAAAGACATATCGGGATTTCAGTAGATTTAATGAGACGGTTTTCTATGACCATCTACAATCTTTACCCTGGCGCATACTTTACGAATTACATTCCATTGATGAGAAAATTCAATTTTTTAATGATAATATATTAACGCTTTTAGACCTACATGCACCGTTCAAATCTAGAGAAATTACAAAACCTAGTGCGCCTTGGTTATCTTATGAGCTTAGAGAAGTCATGCGAACCCGAGATAAATTCTTTCAAACCTTTAAACGCTCGCGAAATCCTATCCATTTGCAGCAATATAAGTTAGCACGTAACATGGTTACTAATATGCTCCGTAATTGTAAAAGAAATTATCTGCAAAGGTTTTTGGATACTGGCAACGTGGCTGGGTTCTAATGACTAATCTAGTTCAGTCCAGGCGTAGGGCATTGCCTAGCCACTTTGCAGATGCTTCTGTCATTAATGATTACTTTGTAGACTCGATTCCCAACACGAATCATACAATTATTGGAGATACTTACACGGGCGTAAATGAAAACGTTAGTAGTATTCTTAAATTATCAACAGTATCGGAAGGTGACATTTTCAATATTTTGCATTCAATAAAATCCAATGCAACTGGCTCTGACCAGATATCTATTAAGTTGTTAAGGTGCTGTATGCCATTTTTATTACCCTACATCACTCACATTATTAATTTTTGTATTAAGACGGTGTTTTCCCTTCCGCCTGGAAACTGGATGTTGTGCATCCGATACCGAAAGTTGCGAGTCCAGTACTCACATCAGACTTGCGCCCAATAAGTATCTTAACTGCATTGTCAAAGGTTTTAGAAAAAGTTGTTAATGTACAACTGCTACAGCATGTCGAAGTGAACAAGATCCTACCTAATGTTCAATCAGGTTTTAGGCGTGATTATAGTGACCATTCTCGTCCTGTTGGACTACACAAAGGCCTTCGATATGGTGAATCGTGAGCTTCTGCTAGTAATTCTCAAATACTACGGTTTGGACATTTCTGCAATTTCTTTCTTTGAAAGCTACATGAGTAATCGACAACAATTCGTGCAGTTGCCTAACCATCGATCAACAGTACGGCAGTTCAAGTCGGGTGTAGCACAAGGATCAGTGCTCTCTCCAACTTTGTTTTCAATCTATACAGCACCATTATTTAACGTATTTAAGCATAGCAAAGTACATTTTTTGCAGATGATACACAAGTATACATATCTTACAAGCCGGAAGACCAACAACACTATCTAAACTTATTGAATAAAGAGCTAAGAGAACTGGTATTAGCTGCTACCCAACATGGCTTGGTATTCAATGCCAACAAATGAAAAGTTATAGTATTCGGTCGTGGAACGGACGTGCAGCGGTATAGTGGAGATATTCAGGTTGTGCTCAATGATACTACACTTCCTATCGTATCAGAAGCGCGCAATTTCGGTGTGGTACTGGATACGAATCTACGATTTCGGAAACACGTATCTACCATGCTACAAGGAGTTTATGCTAAGTTAAAATCTCTTTATCCTTCTCGCCACCTTCTTGATGTTAAAACTAAAAGCTTACTCTGCAACACGGTAATTTTATCAAAATTTAACTTTGGAGATGTGTATGGACCGAGTTTACTTAAAGTTGATGAACAATAAATTTAGAGAGCACAAAACGCCTGTTTGCGATTCATTTTTGGCGTTGGAAGATTTGAAAGAATTTCACATAAATTAGGGGAATTAAAATGGCTTAATATGTTTTATAGGAGACATCTTCACTGTTGTGTATTTTACCACAATATAATTCGGAGAGAAAAGCCCGAATACTTGTACCGAAAAATTCAGTACCGCACCGATATTCACAATTTGAATTTGAAATTAATAATAATAATAATAATAAAAGACTTTATTAGTATAGAATTTCACATAATAGCAAAATAAATTGAACTGGTTGGCTAGGGCGAAATTAAGACAATCGTCTTCTCTTCCACTTAACCCTGCCTAGAATAACAAAACAAAACCAAACGAGGTACAAATAAAACTAATAATAATAATAATAATAGTGCACCAATAAAAAATAAAACGAAAGAAAAGATTTTTAAAGCTGGTAATACAATTGCATAAAAAACAAAACTTTTTCATCGCATTCCACGTGTCCCGCCCTGTATCTGATCACATTGTTCTCCATATAAAAATTTTTTGATCTTTACTTTAAACGACGGCAAGCTCAACTTTTTCAATGATTGGGGTAGGCTATTATAAAATTTAGGTAAGCTGTAAAAGAATGATCTTTCAAACAATGTAGTCACATGTAGCGGTGGTTTAACAATACCCTTGCTTCGAACATTTAAGCTATGGACATCAGTGCGGAATGTAATCTTATCATACAAATAAGGTGGACATTTAAGCAACAGTAACTTATGATAAAATGAAACCATATGGTATATGCGACGGTTAAACATATTCAGCCACCCAAGATCAATAAGCCTGTGCGAGATATGGCATCCTCGTCTAAGCCCGAAAATCATTCGGAGACATGAATTCTGAACACGCTGAACACTTTGTGATGTTTTTTAGTTCAAACAACTATGATATACTGTATCGCAAAAGCTAAAATGGCTCAGCACCAAGGAATCGCAAAGCATAACCTTTGTACTGCGATTCAAAATATTCCTCATACTATATATGAGCTTCAAAGCATCAAATGAAATTTTTGTTTTGCCCAGGATATGCTTTTCGAACCTAAGACTTGAGTCGAGCTGTAATCCTAAATTTCTAGCACACTCCCTAATAGCAATACATTCGCCACCAATATTGATTTTAAAATGTTCTTCAAGAGTGTCTCGTGCACACAACTTGCCAAAGAGCATAACCACTGATTTATTTGAATTAACCCGTAACGAGTGTTTAGTGGATACATCTATCAGATTATTTATGTCCTCACTCAATTTAACTTGAGCAGTGGCCATGTCCGCAGGCAAGAACGATAGATAGATTTGAGAATCGTCCGCATAAAAATGTGACTGAAAATTTCAAAACTGTCGAAAGATTGGACGCGTAGATACAAAATAGTAGAGGCCCCAAGATAGAACCCTGTGGCACACCTGACTTCACACCTCGCAGTCCAGATCTCCGTTCACCCAATTTAACCGCTTGTTGTCTGTCCGACACATAACTATCAATCATGCTTATAGAAGTATTATTGAACCCAATAAAGGATAACATAGCTAATAACATCCTATGATTGACAGTATCAAAGGCCTTACTGTAGTCCAACAGAACCAATCCAGTAAGCCTATTCTGATCCGCCGCAAACAATATGTCATCAACTATATGCGTTAATGCTGTATCGCAGCTATAGTTGGCACGAAATCCAGACTGTGTCCTAGGCAAAATATTAAATTTATCGACAAAATCCTGAATTTGATCATTCATAATTCTTTCCAATACTTTAGACAAAACAGGTAAAATACTATTTGGTCGCAGGTCCGAAAATGTCATGGGATTTTTAATCTTTGGCAAAGGTGTAACTAAAGATGTCTTCCAACATTTTGGAAAGATTGACCTCAATAAGCAAATATTAATATGTGTAACGTAAGGAAGAATGAAAGGACAACAGTAATGTATCATAACAACCGAGAGTTCATCATATCCCACACTGCCAGATTTGATATTTAACAAATGGCCCGTTACAATATGCTCCGAAACAGGCACAAAAGCAAACAACTCATCAAAGTTACATTTTTTCGTAGTGGTATAAGCCTGAATTAAGTCAGGATCAGCGATCATTGAGTTTTCAGCAGCCTGTAAAAAATTATCATTAATGTCTTCAACGTTATTCAAGTGTTGTGGAAGTGCCCGCTCCTTCGATTTGGTAACATTAAAAGATGATTCATAGTACGCCTTCTGCTCAGTCTGTATTGCACGTGCAACATGTTTTCTAAAAGATTTATATTCATTTAGTGCTAATTCAGTTTTAGACCTTTTGTATTTGTTGTAAAGACCATCTCTAAGTGTAATCATGTCTCTAAGCAGGGGAGTAAGCTAGGGGGCAGATCTCTTGTTAAGCCTCACCGTCTTTGCTGGTGCATGAACATCGAATAATGCTAAAATTAAATGGTTAAAGTACTGTAATTTCACTTCAACATCATCAATTCCATACATCAGATCAAACGGCTGCGATTGAAGATCCAACGTAAAAAGATTCAGGTTAAATTTTTCAAAATCTCTGTAACTTCTGATCACCGGGCTTCCCCCCTCATCCGGAACACTAAGGCAAAAATATATCAATTCATGATCAGTAAGGTCATGAAGAGACTTAAGTGATAAAACAAAAGCATTAACACAAGATGTAACCGCAACATTAATGAGCGTCTCAGTAGCCGGTGTAATGCGAGTTGGTTCATTAACAAGCTGTAGCAAGCCATAACCTTCAAGTATCTGTGAAAAAGCAATGGCCTGACCATGACTGGGACTCATCAAGTCAACATTAATATCTCCAGCACATATCAACACATCACACTGCGGTATGAGCAAAGATAAAGTTTCCTCAAACGAGTCAAAAAATTCACTACAAGTCGAGATAGGAGGCCTATACAATGCACCAATACAATACCTGATATTCTTAAAAATGACTGAAATCCACAACTGCTCCAAATGCTCAAAACTGATAACACCAAGTCTATGAAACTTATAACTTGTAAGGCAATAAATATAACAAAGAGTAAACAGCAAACTAAATGCACTAATTAAACTAATTAAACTAATCAATTGTATAAGTACCAAGCAAGAACCAAAAAAAAAGTACGCTATGTTTGAGATTTAATTCAGGGGAACTCTATCATCGCCCGCTCACCATACTGAAGTATTTAAAAGAAGTTATCATTATCAAATTGTAAAAGTGTATAATAATCTACCCCCCGATGCAATCCAGCTGGCAAGCATTTCCACTTTCAGAAAGCATATATTCGGTGTCTGATTTGATCAACAAATGGCTGAGTCAAGTTCTTAATTTACAATGTCTGTATCTGAATCTTCTGCTTTTTTTTTTGTTTCTTTCTCATTGTTTCATATTCTTACGAGTTTTTAGTTTTAAGTTACAGGTTAAGTTGAGCAGTGGTTAGGCACTGAACTTCGCCTTTTTATACCTTATATGCCATGTATTTTTATTTATAATGTATCTAGTAATACTTTTTGTTATGTTGCATTATTGGGTATAAATAAAGACATTATTATTATTATTATTGAAATGAGAATTTTTTTCATCTTGAAGAGCTCAGTTTAAACTTTAATTCAAGATGTGTAGTGATTGGTTTGTATTAAAACAATTCTTTTGAATCACAATCTTAAAAAAATCCTTTTTCATAAATGTTCATAATCCTTAAATTATCATACTACATTTGAGACGAACTAATAAACTAAAAGAATTAATAATTTTATACAAATAATAGTTGATTCAAAATATTACATAGCTATGCAACATATTTTACATAAATATTACCGAAATCATTGTAGACGTTTGCCAATGTAATCTTTCTTGTTGGCAACGTTTAAAATTCTCTGAAGGCGAGCGAGGCGTATGTTGAGTAGAGAGATGAGCGAACAGGAGTAAACCGGATTTAAAGACGAGCTTGAATTATGAATACGTCAAGCTGTTTTTGTTGCATTTCCGGTGCCATTTTACAAAATGGAACGGTGCCAGCTATGAATTTGAATATCCATTTTTTTTTATCGTAATACGTTATGTAAATTTTAACGGGAAGGGTTGGGTTGGGTTGGGCTGTTGAGAAAACTGATACAGTAACATTTAACGAATTCGCAATTACCAGAATATATGTGTGAAACCTCGTTTTTATTTTAAACGAAATCGTTATTTTAACGCCGCGCATACTTTTCATTTTTCGAAATGTTTTAATTATGAATTGTTTTATTTCGAGTATGTACTTTCATGTCGAATTCGCTTGTTGGTTTCGAAATATTTGAAACGGCGTGTATGGTACGTATATGGTAGAGGAAAAATTAAAATATGCTAGAACAAATTGGAAATCGCAATCTACGGGCGACGTGTAAAATTTATTAGTCAATAACAGCGGCCGAATTTATTATTGGTACGGTTGGTATCCGTTAAAAATAAATAAATTACGCACCGAATAATTGCCGAGTACGCGTCACGTAAATTACCACTTCCGGCAAAGATTGATAAATTAGCCAAACATAAACGAGTCATCGCCGGATATAGACCGTTTTAGATACGTCGCATTTCGAGCACGAATTTATACTAATCGCGAATTAGATTTATTTTATTAGATCAATTTGCATACGCCAAATTGCTATGTGGATATTTATTAATAACGGTCCGGGCATAAATTTTAACCACCCCCCGGGTTTATTTCATTTAATTTCTACCGAATTACCCAAACACTTTGCATTTTAAAACGTTAAATCACCACTGTTATTCTACTTTACTGTTTATCGATCCTTTTTTTTGTGGATTTACGGTTTGTGCGTGAACATACTCCGGATGTGTATACTGAAAATATTGAGTCAACAAGATTATTTTGGATGTTGAACTCTGATTTTTTTGTTGTTGAGCACATATTTCAAACAATACAAAATTTTTGCTTTATGTGATTAAAATATAAAATAATCGAAAATAATTCCTACATCAACAAGCGTCGATGTAGGAATTGCAACTCATAAAAAAATGAGGTAAACGAGATCAAAATATAAGATTTATAATGAAAATGATGTTATAACAATGGAGAATAGTAATGAAATAAAGATTCGAATATAATGGAAATATTAAATTACTTAATACACGAAGTAACGTGGAAAGATTGCCGAATAAACTGCTATATGACTTAAGTACGAAGGCTTTCACGACCGGTGTTAATTGAAATAAAATTAGCACTAGCACTAGTACTAACACTAGAACTATCACTAGAACTATCACTAGGACTAACACTAGATCTAAAACTAGAAACTTTCGGGTTTCGCCGTGCGTTTTTCGAAAAAATGTTTGACGTTTCGGATGCCATGTTGCAACCTTCTTCAGAAACTGGTTCTAACTGACAAAATCGGGGATCGTAAGTGAAGAAGAGCCAATGGAAACCAAAGCTATGGCTCCGATATGTGGACGACACGTTTGTGGTATGGCAACATGGTAGGGAACGCCTCTTTAAATTTCTAGCTCATCTAAACGCTCAACATCCCATGATCAAATTTACCATGGAAACAGAATCCGCCAAGCAGTTGCCCTTCTTAGATGTATTGGTCACTAGAACGACAAATGGTGATATGGAACTGGGGGTGTATCGAAAGAAAACTCACACCAATAGGTACTTAGAGGCAACATCGCACCATCACCCCCAACAGAAGAGGTCCGTAATTCGCACTTTGTTTCAGAGAGCAGCAAGAATATGTAAAGGAGATAACCTAAAGATGGAAGAACGATTTCTACAGAACGCACTACAGAAAAATGGATATAGTTTAAAGGACATCAACCGAGCCACCAAGCAGCGGAAGCAGGAAGAAGAAGCTGCAGCAAGTACAGAACCAGCTGGTTTCATCTGTCTTCCTTACGTTTCCGGTGTAACGGACCGAATTGCAAGACACCTCAAGAAAAACGACATCTTGGTGCGATACGGATCGGTCACCAAAATTCGGAATACACTCCCGGTAGCCAAGGACAAGCTACCTCTATTAAAAGGAGCGGGTGTCTATCGGCTGTCATGCAGTTGTGGGAAGTTTTACGTTGGCCAAACCGGACGAAACATCGAATGCCGTATCAAGGAACACGAGAGGGATGTGAGGCTGAGGAAGATTCAACAGTCGGCGGTTGCGGAACATTGCCATTCGGAGGGACACCGAATAAACTTCGACAAAACAAAGGTTCTGGCTAGGAATAATAAATATCATCAACGGCTGACAAGAGAAGCCATAGAAATCCACCGACATAAAAACAACGTCAACAGAGAAGATGGCTGGGAACTCAGCAGAACATGGAAGATGGTGGTGAAGACGAACACGACTCCCAAACCGGACGCGACGCAGTAATTAGTTAGTAATTAGCTTGTAATTAATATAATCAATTAATTATTAATTAGTTTTTCGACCTATATATTGTTTTACGATCCCCGATTTTGTCAGTTAGAACTACTTTCTGAAGAAGGTTGCAACATGGCATCCGAAACGTCAAACATTTTTTCAAAAAACGCACTGCGAAACCCGAAAGTTTCTAGATTTAGATCTAGTGTTAGTCCTAGTAATAGTTCTAGTGATAGTTCTAGTGTTAGTGCTAGTGCTATATGACTGTATGGATGTATTCGAAACTGGAACCAGACGATTAGGGTCTATCACAAAAATAATGCAATACGTGCTATAGATAATGAAGCCAAGCATTTGCAGATTACCTAAACATCATTCAAAAACACAACATCAAATGAATTAAAGTAATATAGCAATAACCATCATCCTTGGAGTGAAAGAAAAACTGTTAAGATGTAAACGTAACCTCAAAATAGATTTTTTTTTAATTGATGATTTTTATTAAGTAGAATTTCAACTTTAATTTGATACCTCATTTATAATTTTATGTACATTGTAAGTATTCGTTTTTGTTAAATAAGTGTAAGTATAAGAATTATTTTTTGTTTAGTAAATTCTATACGAATAAATTTCAAATTTTGATTGTTTGCATAGTCCCTCCTTTCAAAAACACCTTCTTTTGACTTGTACACTTTACGAACTACAGGTCTCACATCGGTTTTGATTTGTTTATTTAAGACCTACAAACAAAGTATAAAAACAATTTATAAATACATGTCTTGATAATATTTTGTCTCATTTTCACGTTCAGTTTCGTATAAACCAGTTCGATTTTCGTTTGTGTTTTCAGTCATCTAACATAAGAACTATTGCGTTTAGAATTTTTCTATTATTGTCACTTTTCACAAGTTTTTAGTTAGTGTCCTTGTTTTAGTTATCTTATATAAGCAGATTATTATTTCGTTTTAGTTTTGGTAGCTTTTAGTCAGTGTTATTTTTAGTTATCTAACATAAGCCGGTGGTTTCGTTTTATTTTTGTGACTTCTCGTGAGTGTTTAGTTTAGTGTTCTTCTTTATCTAATATAATCAGACCATATCGTTTTTTTTTGTGATTTTTCACGCGATCTTCGCGTGATAATACGCGCGTTGATACGTATTATCAACGTGTCAATTGATAATAGATAAAACTCGGCAAAGAAATTACTGAACTAAACATTATAAGAGAGAACAAAGACATGAAAATTAGGGAAGAAATGGTAAAAAGGTATGTATATAGTTTCATATGAGGTTGGTTAAACCATAATTGATATAACGAAATTACTTTTCCTCAGCGACCCCTCTTTATATCCTCACGTGTGTATGTTGTTAGAGTAGTGAAGATATTCGAAATAGAATTCGATTAGGATGATACCGCTTCTTCGCCTGCCTCCTCTTAGGCCGGGTTGATAACTTCAACGCCACAGAAATTTGAGAGTATCCCTTGAGATGGGTTGGTCCAACGCCACAGAAACTTGAGAGTACCCCTTAAAATCCGGGCTGGTACTCCAACTCCACAGAACCTTGAGTCCGTCCCTCAAGCTGGACTGGTAACTCCAACGCCCAGCAACTTAAGTATATCGCTGGCGACAGTATTATGATAAGAAAGTATTGTTGGAGAGATGCAGATGAATGATGAAACATGAAGAAGAAACTCAACCTAACCTAGCTTAACCCAATCCTACTCAACCCAACAAACCAATTAATAACAGAAAAGAAGTCTCAAAAGACTCTTTGTAAGGAAGTTTCAAACAAATGATTATAGAATCATTGAGCACAGAACATGGTACATAGCATACACATGACTGTCAAAGATGTAATTGTTGGTGTCGACAATGATAAAAATGAACTCCATCTTAGCGCATTTACGTGTCTTTTTCCTAGATACTTTCATTGATGGAATAGCATCTTTAGACGAAATCTCATGTACATCTTTTCTCTTGCTTTCATTCCCTCTTTGTATTTCTTCCTTTTAGGTAGAGTACAAGATCAGAGTTAACCTAAACTCTGAATATTATATTACTTTATTTTGTATACAAGATTGTATGCAGAAATGGTGTACTGAGCTGTTGGAAACTCTAGAAATGATTGAAGGTGATAATAAGAGAGATACGGTGAAGGTAAAACACGATATTGTAGATGATATAAAAGCTGCATCAAGTGGAATGATATATACAGTATCAAAAAACGTGAATTAACTTTCGTTATTGTAAGCACTTTACTTCTTGGAAATAACATATCATAATATAACATGTCACTACATAACATGTCGTACGTTCTCAGTACAATAGTTAATGTACGTTAGAGTAAATAAGTACTTATTTTTTAAGCAGCTGATTACTTTCATTAATGAACATTATAAGAAAGAACAATGGCAGGAAAGTGACGGAAGAATTGATGAAATGAAGGTATTATTGGAGAGATACATATGAAAAGAGTCGTGGAAATGCCCAAGCATACCTTGCTCAATTCAACTAAACTCAACCGAACTCAACTCAACCCAACCCAATGCAACCCAAGTTGATATCTTTGTATGTAAAGAAGTCTTAAAAAATGATTACACTTTAAGGCACTTTCCTTTATACATACAAAGAATACAAAGGTTGTCAAAGTAGCAATTGTTGATGTCGGCGATGATAAAACGAACGCTATCCTAGCTCATTTATGTGTCTACTGATATTACATAGAAAGGGTCAAGGTAAATACTCTATTAAACATTATAAGAAAAAAAAAGGATAAAAAAATTGGTAAAAAGTAATGTTGGAGAGATGCAGATGAATGGAAATATCGAAAAACCTAACCCAACCTAGCTCAAGCAAGTCCTATTCAACCCAACTAAACTCAAATCAACCCAGCTAATATCTCTATATGTAAAGAAGTTTCAAGAACATGATTACAGAAGCACTTTGCTATACGTATAAAGAACACAAGCATGGTTGTCAAAGTTGCATTTTTCGATGTCAACGATGATTCTCAATTCTTCCAATTTGTGTCAAAAAAAACTACGAATTATTTCCTTTTTGACACGAATCAAAAAGAAAAATAACTTTTCAGACGCTGAAATAGCAGCTTTAAACGAATTCTCAATAATAATTTTCATTGCATCTGAGGGTTTAAGAAAATAATTGGAGGCAAGGTAACTTTGCAATTGAATTTGGCAATTTCGCAGAAGAAATACAGAACAATAACAAGGTTGACATTTTAACTAAATATTTATTAATTATATATTGAATGAAGAACAATTTGGACAAAATCTTAAAATTTAGAACAGTTGACTAGTACATGTCAAAGAATTTTTGTTTCATATTCTTCATTCTAGATTTAATTTCTTATTACCCTAGGGTAATAAATATTACTTTATGACTAGTCTCCCTAGTCCACAAAGTATTCCAATCTTCATAATATGAATGACATTCAGTTGATAAATATTCAAAAGAAACCCCTTTGCATACTAATAGATTTCGTAATGCTTTTCGATTGACAGATCGAGGCGACGTCGTTTCTCGTTCTTAGTCGACACTTTGGCGATCGGTTAAATCACTCACTGTATCAACCGCCGTTTTGCGGAAATGGACCAAGAAATATCCGCGTCGGATGAACGGGCGAAACGAGGGGGTGGACCTTTCCCCATTACTTTCCATTTGCAGCCGGAAATTCAGACAGTAAATTCAAGAAGGCGGCCGCGCATTAGCGTCCGCGGAGACCTCTGGCGGCGTCTGCATTTACCACGACGCCCTACATACGTCACCGTAATTTCGTAATTTATCCCGCAACGTTCTCCGACCGCGCGCTCTGAAAAATAATATTACTAAACGCAATAGCGATAATACGTTTTATGTGTCGTAAAAGGTTGCGGGGCGGGGAGGGGCGACGCGAAACGGCCCATTATAAAATAGGCTATTAATTTCGCGATAATTCCGTCTCGGTGACGTTAGTCGTTGCGAATTTTAGGTCTGCTTCAACGGGTGGTCAATTTTGTTAAAACTAAATTTAGTTTCCGACCTACTCGTACCTCGTTGACAATCAAACCGTTAAAGTGGCTTTTAGTGCTGCCCACGTAATCCACGGTCTATTGATTATGCTCGAACAAATGGCACGACCTCATATTATATGAAAGATTTCAAAAATGATTATTGCACTTTCTTTTTATCTGCTTTTTTCTTCTATACAATCAGGTTAGTAAAACAAAATTTTGATGCATTAAGATTTTAGCCTACTCAATATCTGTAGATGAAGATGTAGGCGTATTTACCAATATCAAAATTTGAGTTAATGCTAATTATTTTTTAAAGATTTTGTGATGGCATGTGATCCACCCATGGTTTTACTTACATGCGAATCATCAACGTGCCCTCCAGAATTAAGGCAAAATTGCGACAAACTATTACAACCAATTAAACCATGCAAAAGAGACTGTGTGCCAGCTTGTGGATGTCCACCTGGAACGTGTTTTAACAGCGACATAAAAACATGCATTATAAAACAGCTGGATGACACATCAATTTTTACCTTTGCTGGTATTATTCAAACAAAGAAATAAAATCATTTAAATAAAAAAACATCGTTTTATTTTATGGGCGAAAATGTTTAGTAACAATTAAAAGTTGTGAATGTTGGAACGTTTAGGAGGTGAGATGTTCTGGTTTGGCATATTGGTCAGCTTCCGGTGCCATTACTTAACTCCAATAAACCGCAACGGACCGTTTGAAAATTTAATTAAGGGGACGACCGACGTCCGTTAGTCTGCAGTAACGTGAGCGCGTTATTAGGAATGTTGGAAATGAATAAAGGGGTCGCCGGATTAGGAATCGGGGGAATGTATAAAAGGGAGGGACCGCCGTTGAGACCCAAGCCGAAATTGTCCGCCATTTATATGCTTTCCGGTTTCTGTAATGAACTATCCGGACGGACGTTATTAAGGGAAAGTTTACTTTGGCCGACTAATATTTTAATAGAGGAAAACCCACACGCCGGAAGACATTAAATTCTTTTTACATTTTTAATTTTTCTTTACTCAGTGTTGAGAATAAACTTAAATGTTATACTTGTATGGTACATGAACATATTTATCATACATAATAAAGTTGGGCTGCAAGGATTTATCTTTCATCATATAGTCGCAAGATGAAATATCTTCAATGTCCAAAATCCTGTCTAAGACGTAGCAACAAATTCAATCGAGCTACTTGAGTCTAAAAATTTGAAATTACTCAATCAAAAAGTCTCTACAATACTGGAACACTTCATAGACTGATTGTGCATCGAAGCTTTCTTGATACACTTAACACTTTGTAGTTAACCACAATTAAACACACTATCAGATCTTACTGATAAGAAAGAAAAATTTTCAATTGGCATATGATCACAGGAAAAAGGCAAGCCCAAACGAGAATACGTAAATAAGCAAATGCAAAATATTGAAGACGATAAGGAATACAGAAGATATCACGAAAAAATAAACATTATGTGAATGAGATATATTAACAGAATACTATTTTGAACAAGAAATACCACTAAAAATCTAAGACTCCAATATACAGTCAACCCTCCTATAACGCGATACTCTCAGAACGCAGTTTCCATATAACGCGAAGCTGACAATGCAACAACCCTCCTATAACACGATACTCTTACAGCGCGGTTTCCGTCAACAGCATCCCATAAGTTCCTTCCGCGTAGCCTAAAAATGTTTAGCCTATGTTTAGTTCGTTAGGGCCTATTTGAATTATAAGTGACCAAGTCTTTCTAAAAATTTTTCTGCACCGTCCGTTCGTTCAGTTTTTTGCTGCTTAATTTGTGGTTTATAATTGGACAGCATTGCACAATACTGTAAGTAATATTCTTCATTTGTTCTAATATAATAATAATAAAGTAATTATTAACCCTAGATTTGCATCATGTCAAACACGAAAGAAACAAGGAAAGGGTTAAAAAGAAAGTTTATATCTCTTGAAGATAAAATCGAAATTCTAAATCGTTTAGAAGGTGGGGAAAATCTATCGTCGGTAGCAAAATCAACCAAGTTGAATGAATCTACAATTCGAACCCTAAAGAAAAATGCAGACAATATAAGGAAAACTGTGGCAGATGGCTGTCCGTTAGGTGCGAAACGTGTCACTCGCACACGAAATTCTAATATGGTTAAAATGGAACGGGCGTTAATGATCTGGTTGGAAGACTGTATAGCCAAAAAGATTCCTATCAGTGGAAATCTTATCAAGCAGAAAGCACTTAAAATCTATGAGCATTTAAGGAATGTTGGGCATTCTTCTGCAGAGCTAGAAAATCATTCGTTTATCGCGAGTAAAGGGTGGTTTGAAAAACTAAAAAAAGGTACTCATTACACAATATTAAGTTTCAAGGAGAACAGGCCTCAGCAGATGCTGAGGCTGCCGAGAATTATAAGCTGGAATTAGCTAGAATTATCAATGAAGGAGGCTATTCACTCATCAGATTTTTAACGCCGATGAGACGGCATTATATTGGAAAAAACTACCATCCAGGACCTTCATTTTGAAAAATCAAAGGCGTGCTCAGGGGTTTAAACCTTCAAAAGAACGTGTCACCCTTCATATGTGCAGCAATCTTTCAGGGAGCCTGATGATAAAACCTATGATAATAAATCGTTCTTCAACTCCCCGTGTTATGAAAAACATTAATAAGACCGAATTGCCTGTATTCTGGCGAGATTTATTTAAGGATTGGTTTTATAATTGTTTTATCCGGGCAGTTGAAACCCATACGATGGAAAAAAATTTATATTTCAAAGTTTTATTGGTTCTTGATAACGCTGGTTGCCACAACATACAATTGGATCATCCAAATGTAAAAATTGTCTTCCTTCCTCCTAACTGCACGTCATTAATACAACCTTTGGACCAACGAGTCATTCAAACTTTAAAAATGTATTACACACGCCAAGTTTTCCAAACCATTTTCGACAGATTAGAAAGTAGTGAAAATAAAACCCTTACTCAAGTTTGGATGGAATTTTCTATTTTAGATTGTATTAGAACCGTGTCATCGGCTTGCGAGGAAATTAAACCATCAACGCTTAATGCGTGTTGGAAACCCCTTTTACCCGAAATGGTTCAAACAATACAGATTCCACAATTTCACTCCCAGTTACAGAAATAGTAAACGTTGCTTCTCGTTTAGGCGATGAAGAGTTTACAACAAATCATCAGGATGTAAGAGAACTCGTACTCGGGGAAGAAACTTTAAATGAGGATGAATTGATGGATTTAATTGATGCACCCACCTCAAATCCATTGGTAAACAAAAATAAGGAAAACGAATTGGTGCCAAATGTTGATTTACAAGATGTGAAAAAAGGGCTAAATTTGGCTAAAGAATTAGAACTCCATTTCATTCAAACTGATCATTCAACGGTGCGTAGCGCAAAGTTTAAAAGAGAGTTAAGAAATTGCTTAGCTCCCTATAGAAAGGTTTTAGTGGAGTTAGAAAAAAAAGCTACAATCGAAAATCAATGTGAAGATGAGCCAAATGAGGAAGACATTTTGTCTATTAAAAGAAGACGAGTTAGGCGGCTCATATTATCTGACAGCGAGGATGAGTGTTGAAAGATTAAATTTTATAAAAGTCTTTTTTGTTTTTTTTTTAAACAGTTTTTCAGTTTAGTTTTGGTATCATTTCTTTATATGAACTGTTCAATTCAATAAAAATAATTTATAATTTATCTTGTCCTTATTGGTCTCCATATAACGCGGTACGAATAATGTGATTTGTACTGATTTTGCGTTTCTTATAGCGCAGTTTCCATACAACGCGGTAGACGGTTTCCATAGAACGCGCTACGAATTACCCTGGTTTGTACGGTTAAATCCGAGTTTCTTATAGCGCGGTTTCCATAGAACGCGGTACGCACTCACCGCGTTATAGTAGAGTTGACTGTACCACATCTTGTAGATTTTGTGAAGATTCCAATAACTTTTATTAATTTAAAAGTTATTTTTAATCTTTTACTTGGGGTGATTATTAATTTTATCAATTAGAAGTTTTACTGCAATTTTTTATTGGAGTATAGAAGTCCTAACGTACACTGATGATCTGGATATCAAGAACAGAATAAAAAGTTATGTCATAAGACTTTACAAGCTATTACAATTTATAACAGGAGTCCAAATTGTAATATATCCAAGATATTAGAGATATCATCAATAAATAACAGCATTAAGTGCGAAGTATTAACGAAGATAACAGCATGATCACCACGATTGATGTCGCGGTTTTTGAAAAATTCTCTTTTTTGGTTCAATGAAACAGTTCTTTAGTAACTTTTGTGCTTTTACATTCACCAAAAGTTTTAAGTACATCTTCAAAGATGACAACGGTGTTACGGTGAATTGAATTCGATGAAAATGAATTGAAGGATGACTGGTTTCAGCAAGATTGTGTAACATGCCATACAGTTCAATTAACAATGGACTTGAAGCGCACCATGTTTCCGAATCGATTGACATCGAAAACTGGCCGGCAGGTTCGCTTGATTTGACGGGCAAGGTTTATATCAACAAGAATGACATTCTCGAGTAACTTCGGGTCAACATACACCAGGAAATCGCCGAATTGACGCCCGAAATAGTCACAAAAGTGATGTGCTTGAAAACGCTGAAAAATGTAGATTTTACGATGATTGTTAGAGGAAGCTAAGTCCAAATTTCAATAAAATAATTAAATGAAAAAAAAATATTAACCTTGTAGATGTAATAGCTATGGGACATGATAAAGCAAACTTGGAATTTAAATCAAGAATATTTTTCCAAAATTATGTAATGTATGGTAGACAAGATAAGATAATGTATGATAAGATGTAGTGTAAGAAACGAAAACTAAACAAAATAATTAAATTGGATGAAAATAATTTGATATAAATAGTACAGTGAATGCCAGAACAAAGGGTTCCAAAATTTTGTTCCTTATTTATAGGAACGAAATAGAGGAAGCTGGTGGAGGAAATTAAAGGGTCCATTACTGTTACCACCAATTGGCAAGAAATGGTACCATCTGGCTTGGAGCATATAAGACACTAGCATTCTAGTATAATATTCATTTCGCTGCGAGTACCGTATGGAACAGGTAATTAAGAATGGCAACAAATTATGTGCTGCAAAATTGTTATATGATTGAAGAGAGAGTGTAGTATTCATCTAAATATGAGGTTGATGTCCCTAATAAATACAGAGTATGTGTTTGAATTATAACTCCTTTTAAAACTTTGTGTATATCTTAAATCAACAGTTTTTTCCTTAAGTTTTACAAGACATTATAATAAAGAACATCTACAAATATCGTTCTTGCGAACATTCTCTGTGCTTTCATCAAATGCACGTATTCATTCTCTACAACATTAATGATCTTTCAAAAATTTCAGTTTTTCGAAATTTCACACTTTAACGTTTCACAATTTCTGCAAAAATAAGCTAATTTTACAATACATCATACCAGCACGTTGGTACAATCATAAACATATTAAACTCTCTTTGATATAGCACCAGCAACTAGTACAATTACACCTTAAATTGCGCCTAGTTGCTGGTTCCTTGTATGGGCCCTTTAAAACTGATAGGAAGAAATATTAGAAGGACTTCTTGGAGTGGGAGGTAAAAAAATCACTGGAGACGGAAAAGTGTATTATGTTATAAACTCATGGAAACTGAATATATAATAGAAGCAACAACTATTTGGCACTTCCAATAAGTATCTCATTTCAAACGTTGGGACTTGAAACATTGTATCTTGTTGGGTTAGGTTTGATTTGGGTTGGATTGGTTTGAGTTGGGTTAGATTGGGGTAACTATCTCCACGAAAGTACTGTATGTGATATAGGGAGAATGCAGCAAAGAAAGATTGAGCCTTCCTGGAGGAGGAAATAATTTAATATTGGAATAACAATGGGGAGAAGTAAACTAATTTATCAGTCAACTGTTGAGCGCATACAACTGCTTCAGAACCTATCTCTTTGACGAAATATGTGAGTACTATAAGAATAAAATAGATAATGTGGAAAACATCTTATTTGAATGTTCAAGATGGGAAGATAAAAGAGAGGAAACTTAGCTGAAATAGTCACTAAGAAGGCAGAGGAGAGAACGTCATTCCTAAAGAGCAGTATGTAGGGATGGCGATGAAATGCCCACATAGTAGGTAATATGCAGTGATTTTAAATTATAAAAACTGTGATTTTTTCGTATTTCTGGCCGCAGTATTCAATATTGCGAACAGAGGATGTTCAACATATACAAATAAGTGGAATGGAGTTAAAAGATGCAACAAATCTGAGGCAAAATCTATCTGGTTGCCCATCATCCCAGGGCAGATGTCTATTGGCAGATTTTTCAGATTTCTTAAGAAAAAATAAACATTGAATTAGGTTAATTTGGGCTGTAACTTCTTTTTCTCCTCATAACTAAGTATGATATCACAATGATATAAAAATTGTATTGAAGCAAATTTTCTGTAGCTTTAAAATATCATAAATTACTTCTTGCAATTAGTTTTCATAAATGTATATATTAACCCTCGCAGTACTGACGTTTCGCCAACCGTTGCGGACGGTGCCTGGGTCAACCGAGACCCGAACAGTTTTTGTTTACGTAGAATATAAAAAATGAAGCTTTTGCCATTATGATTTTGACTTATTTTATTTTAAAGGTGAACTATTATTAGCGATATAAAATAATACATAAAAATAAAATTTTAAAAAAATTACATAAAAAATATTTATTCTAAATCATTACAATTTGTACACAAAATATTTTTTGTACATGTTGAATGTATATTACATACATATTTATGACAAACATCACATTTTGATTTATATTTATTGTCATTTCCAATACACAAGCTACATCTTGAGCGTTTTTCTAATGTTGTACTCATTTGTTTATTTATTTTTCGGCCTGTACTTTCGATGGCGTCCACAATGTGTCTCGAAAATACTACTGCATTGGTTTCAAATGCTCTAGCTCTAGAATCTATGTTTGCAGCAACTAACTGTTCAGACAAATTTTCTATAAATTGTTTTCTTCTTGATTTTATGTTACCAGTTGCCCAATCCGGATTTTTGAGTTGCCATAGTACAAATGCATTATAGGCTGCAATATCTATATAATGTAAAAAAAGCGACAGAGGCCAACGTCGTGTACATCTCCGGCAAGTGTATTCTCTTAGAATTTTATCTAAAACATCCACTCCACTTTTTGTTGAATTGTAATAATTGATAATATTAGGTTTGTAATTATTATTTTCGTCAGAAATAGCATGTTCTCGATGAACGCTCGAAAGTAAAACTACGCATTTTCTTGGTTTTGGGATATACGACACAAGTGTTATATTTTCAGAAAATATAAAATCGGAAGAGAATTGAGCTCTTCCGGATATTGTTATCAAAGATTTTGGTAAATCCTTTCTATTTTTCCGCATTGTTCCCACTATAAATATGTTATCTTTGAGTAAATCCTCTGCAAGTGAGATATCCGTAAAAATTGTCGGTTGTGATAGTTCGATTAGATCCCTTCCAAAACTCTGAAAGAACTCTAACTACTCGTTGTCCTTGTCCTTTCTCCGGTGTGTTTCCGCATTTTCCTAAATACACTTCAAAATTACAACAATAATATGTAGTAGCGTCACATAGGGCCCATAATTTCAGCCCATATTTCCCCGCCTTGCTCGGCATATACACCTTGAATGGACATCTTCCTCGAAATGTTACTAATTGTTCATCAATAGTGCCTACATTAGACGCTCGGTAATTATCTCTGCAATTTCTTGTTAAAATATTTGTAATGGTTCTCAAAGCTGCCAACTTATCGGTCATTTTTCTTTCTTCTCGTGTCTGAAAGTCGTCAAAACGCAAAAATCGTAAAATGTTTGTAAATCTATCACGAGACATAGATGCTCGATAAATTTGTCGACTATAAGCAATCTTTTTCTTCCATAGATCTTTTTTACTTTCACGTGATTCCCGAAAACGGCCATTAATTAGTAAAATCCCAAAAAATGCCTTCAATTCAACACGGTCTACCGGCTTCCATATATTATTTGAAAACATTTCATAATATTTAACCGCTTTTTCATTTGTATAAGTAATTATAATGTCCATGATTTCATCATTTATAAATAAATCAAAACATTGTTCCATGGTTTCTACACCCTCAGAATTTGCTGTGAGTATAGCATCATATTTACCAAATTCTGCATCTCTGTTTGTGGGGGAAATATATCTCCATGTTCGTCCACAAACATTTTGGTCTTTACAGTGTGACATATTATTACTATTTTCACCACTAAACTCATCACTTTCATAATCCTCTTTTTCTGGTACTGCATCACTAAAAGTCAATGACGCACATTCATCATCAGAAGACACTTCATTGTTATAATCATCATTATTATTTACAAAATTAGCAAACATTTTATTTTTCGATGTAGATCGTTGCTCTAAAATACACCTTCTGTGAACTAAATCAAGAATTTAATGGCAATTGTATTGTCGCTATAGCCTCTTACACAGACAGACGCCTGGCGCTGTAAAGAAACGGTCGAGACATATTTTTTTGTCGGGACGACCGTTTGACGCCGATCTAACTTAACGCACTCCTTGAGTAACGACAAATCTATTTATTACAATTTCTCGCAAAAATTTATTTGGGTCCAAATAGACCCAGGCACCGGAATACGAGGGTTAAAATTTTCTGAATCTAATCCTTATATATAAAAAATTTTATTTTTGTTGGAATGTACAAAAAAGTGAAATGGAGTGAAGAGATGGAAAAAATCTGAAACAATACCCATCATCCCAGACCAGGTACCTGCTCTTAGAATTTTCCAGACCTCGTATGAAGAGAAAAGAGTTTGATTAGGTTGCGTTTGGTTGCAGTTCTTTTTCCTTTAACTTTTCCCTGTAACTTATACAGGATGTCCGGTATCTTCCGGATCAGCGGTAAACACATTATTTTGATATGATTTTTCTAATAATATTTTTTCATATTGTTTATAATAACCTCACGAGAACTGTTTAAAGGCGTCCAATAGTGATTCTGGGAAACGACTGGGGATGTTCGTAAATCAATCTCAAGTAATCGGTCCAACCTCCCGCCTATCATCCGTTTTTTACGCGTTTAAATACGCATAAGTACGTTTTTTATAAATACGTTTTTTTATAAATACGTTTTTTACGCATAAGAATTGAAGGAAGACACCGGTCATTCTGTATATACATATATGGTCAGCCGGATGGCACCATCAGGTGATTACGCCAGGATGGGTACCGGCCCCTTTAAACCTGATATCAGGAAATGTCAAAAGGAGTTTCCTGGAGTAGCAGGAAAGGAGACAGAAGGCGAGAAAGTGAGAGAGCCACAACTATTTGGCACATTTAACGACTATCTTGCTTCAGGTGATGCGACTTGAAACTTCATACCTTGTTGGGTTCGGTTTGATTTGGGTTGAATTGGGATAACTATCCAACCCTCAATTTGATATGCAAGTCATTTCTTCATTTTCAAAAATAAGACCTCAACGATATTTCAAATATTATCATTTCTTTCGTGATTCTACTAAAACGTCAAAAACACATCACATTTTAATATTTTTTCTTGAACAAGATATCAAGAGTGCTATAATTTTTAGAAAGGAGATATATAGGGTGTTCCATGAAATAAAATCATTCAGTCATGTCAGTAACTACTATAATATAGCTTTGAAGGAAAGTTGACCTATTCCATCGGATTTTACATAAAAAATTGCTTTGAATATATTTGCACAGAAAAGAAAATTTTTTAATAAGATAAAAATTATGGCCACTTACCAAAAATGCACTTTTTTAAAAGACAGCGTTTATCTCTAAAACCATAAAACAGAGACATTGAAATGCTTCTTCCGGCATTAACTTTTTCAGTGTTGTTAAACACCCGAGCATTTATTTTCAAGGGAATATACTCTGAGTATTTATAAAATTAAAAAAAAATGTACAATAAAGGCAAATATCACTAAAAAAGTAACATTTAGTACTAACACTAGACCTAGAATTTAATAGAATCCATGAACGATTTATTCGAGATATTCTTTAGTTTCAACATTTATAAATTTTGGTTTAATGCCAAACAAAACTTCATATGGGATCTGGGGTGTTTCTTCATGGTAAGTTGTTTTCTTGGTTTAGTTGGACACAGGATAATTTTTGACCATATCATTGAATCATTATGGTTCCTCCATGCTGTTAACATATTTTGCGCAACGTAATTAGTTCTTTCAACTAAGCCTTTTATTTTACTATGACGAAACGTTTCATATACTTTATTAACTTTCAACAAAAAATCTTAACATACAACTCGAGTAATCGATTCTCTACCATTATCTGATTGGAATATAGCTGGGGTATTAAAGGTCAAGAAAATATGAAGCAAGTGATACTACATTTTCTGTTATCTTAGTTTTTAAATTAACAAATTTTGTTAAGTAGTCCAGATATACTAAAATAAATTTTTAATCACCATACCTATTCGACTGCAAATTAATCAGATCTACTTGACATCTTGAGTTTAACTGAGAACTGACCTTAGAAATACCCTTTTTAGGAACACTATACCTCAACTAAAATTGTTTACACAAAAAAATACAACATTATAACTCTATATGTAATATTTTTCTATTAACTTGCAATCTTTTGATTTAACAACATATCACGTGTTACACAAAAAGCATGCATAAAACGAAGAATTCTCTTTAATCGGATAATTCAGCATTCATTCGTGATTGTTGAATATAGCTGGGGCATTAAAGGTCAAGAAAATATGAAGCAAGTGATACTACATTTTCTGTTATCTTAGTTTTTAAATTAACAAATTTTGTTAAGTAGTCCAGATATACTAAAATAAATTTTTAATCACCATCCCTATTCGACTGCAAATTAATCAGATCTACTTGACATCTTGAGTTTAACTGAGAACTGACCTCAGAAATACCCTTTTTAGGAACACTATACTTCAACTAAAATTGTTTACACAAAAAAATACTACATTATAACTCTATATGTAATATTTTTCTATTAACTTGCAATCTTTTGATTTAACAACATATCACGTGTTACACAAAAAGCATGCATAAAACGAAGAATTCTCTTTAATCGGATAATTCAGCATTCATTCGTGATTGTTGAATATAGCTGGGGCATTAAAGGTCAAGAAAATATGAAGCAAGTGATACTACATTTTCTGTTATCTTAGTTTTTAAATTAACAAATTTTGTTAAGTAGTCCAGATATACTAAAATAAATTTTTAATCACCATCCCTATTCGACTGCAAATTAATCAGATCTACTTGACATCTTGAGTTTAACTGAGAACTGACCTCAGAAATACCCTTTTTAGGAACACTATACTTCAACTAAAATTGTTTACACAAAAAAATACTACATTATAACTCTATATGTAATATTTTTCTATTAACTTGCAATCTTTTGATTCAACAACATATCACGTGTTACACAGAAAGCATGCATAAAACGAAGAATTCTCTTTAATCGGATAGTTCAGCATTCATTCGTGATTGTTGACATCTAATGTAGGTTCGAATAGACAATCAGAACCAGAAATGTTCGATCTTTCACTGACATATTTGGAACTGATACTGACCAGGAAATGTTGACATATGACTAATTTTGCTATATTATATGCTATAGAATACGATACCATTTAATAACCATGCTTTAAAATGAAAATAAATTTTCAGAGTTAGATTTAAAAAATCATAATTAGGGTATTTATGGAAATTAAAGAATAATTTGAGGCGCTTTAAAACTCTATTAAATTTGCTATAATATGGTTCTTATGTCAATGCGATAGCTCACTTAGCTTTTGAGGTATGATGATTTTTAATATTATTCTTTTAATTGCAAGAAAATGGCATAGTTAGATTTAAAAGAATCAGAGGCCCCAGTTTTTTGATAATACGTATGGGTGCTGGGTGCTGAATGAAGTCTAGATATAACCATTAATAATTTAGAACGGGTGCTATTTTGGAAGCATTTCAAGTCCTCTGAAAGTATTTTAACTCTACTAAAACAGTACCAAATCTTTTGGAATCAATATAAGTCTTATAAATTTTCTAGAAGCGGTATCAAATCTTCTGGAAGTATTTGTAGTCTTCTACAAGTAATATCAAGTCTTTTAGATGCAGTATCAAGTCTTCTAGATGTAGTATCATGTATTCTGGAAGCAGTTCAAGTCTTCTGGAATCATTTAAAATGTTTTGTCTAATGTTAGCTTTAGTGTTGGTATTAGCTTAGAATAATTATCATATCCATTTTTTATCAATGTAGGTTGAGTAAATTAAAAATAAAATGAATTTCTTCGTTTATTATCTTTTTTAACTTTTAATCGATGTACGTTTTTATTATTTTTTGTCCCTTACATGTTTCGGCTGTTTTTAGCCATCATCAGAGGGTTTCTATAAAGAAAATTTCTCTATCAGAACAAAAGAACATTTCATAAAAAGTAAAGACTTTAGAATTATTAAATTATGGTATTAGCTACTTTTAGCGGTCTGAAGACGCACGACTAAACCGAGACTTACTAGTTCTAGGTCTAGTGATAATTCTACTTTTAACTTTTGTTTAACTCTAAATTGTTTTAAATTTTTCTGGAACTAAAAGTATAGCTAATACTAGAACTACAACCTAGCTTAAGAACTAACACTAGATCTAGAAGTAAAAACATCAGGGTTCAGCTGTACGTGTCTTAAGACGGCTACACCGTTATCTTTGACCGTTTATTAGTTCAGAAGCTAGGTGGAGTTGGGTTCGGTTCCACATTTTGGCCAAAATAAAATCGAAACATTGACAAGTTTCGACGGATTTTAGGCCGAAACTGGTCAAAACCGAAATTCTTCGTTTACTGTAATTTTTTAACTTTTAATCGATGTATGTTTTTATTATTTTTTGTCCCTTACATGTTTCGGCTGTTTTTAGCCATCATCAGAGGGTTTCTATAAAGAAAATTTCTCTATCAGAACAAAAGAACATTTCATAAAATGTAAAGACTTTAGAATTATTAAATTATGGTATTAGCTACTTTTAGCGGTCTGAAGACGCACGGCTAAACCGAAACTTACTAGTTCTAGGTCTAGTGTTAATTCTACTTTTAACTTTTGTTTAACTCTAAATTGTTTTAAATTTTTCTGGAACTAAAAGTGTAGCTAATACTAGAACTACAACCTAGCTTAAGAACTAACACTAGATCTAGAAGTAAAAACATCAGGGTTCAGCTGTACGTGTCTTAAGACGGCTACACCGTTATCTTTGACCGTTTATTAGTTCAGAAGCTAGGTGGAGTTGGGTTCGGTTCCACAATTTGGCCAAAATAAAATCGAATCTTTGACCAGTTTCGACGTATTTTAGGCCGAAACTGGTCAAAACCGAAATTTCTTCGTTTACTGTATTTTTTAACTTTCAATCGATGTATGTTTTTATTATTTTTTATCCCTTACATATTTCGGCTGTTTTTAGCCATCGTCAGAGGGTTTCTATAAACAAAATTTCTCTATCAAAACAAAATCAAATATGATAAAATTCAAAGATCTTAAAATTATTAAATTATGATATTATGGTATTAGCTCACTGGTATTAGCTACTTTTAGCGGTTATTCGGTTTTAGATTATTATATACATGCATCGAACTAAAACTAAAACTAACACTAGACCTACCACTAGCCGTCTTCAGACGCACGGCTAAACCAAAAGTTACTAGTTCTAGGTCTAGTGTTAGTTCTAGTTTTAACTTTTTTTAACATTAGGTTGTATCAACTTTTTCTGGAACTAAAAGTAAAACTAATATCAAAACTACAACTCAGCTTAAGAACTAACACTAGATATAGAAGTAAAAACATCAGAGTTTAGCTGTACGTGTCTTAAGACGGCTACACCGTTATTTTTGACCGTTTATTAGTTCAGAAGCTAAGTGAATTTGGGTTCGATTCCACAATTTGGCCAAAATAAAATCGAAACTTTGACCAGTTTCGACGTATTTTAGGCTGAAACTGGTCAAAACCGAAATTTCTTCGTTTACTGTATTTTTTTAACTTTTAATCGATGTATGTTTTTATTATTTTTTGTCTCTTACATGTTTCGGCTGTTTTTAGCCATCATCAGAGGGTTTCTATAAAGAAAATTTCTCTATCAGAACAAAAGAACATTTAATAAAAAGTAAAGACTTTAGAATTATTAAATTATGGTATTATGGTATTAGCTCACTAGTATTAGCTACTTTTAGCGGTCTGAAGACGCACGGCTAAACCGAAACTTACTAGTTCTAGGTCTAGTGTTAATTCTACTTTTAACTTTTGTTTAACTCTAAATTGTTTTAAATTTTTCTGGAACTAAAAGTATAGCTAATACTAGAACTGCAACTCAGCTTAAGAACTAACACTAGATCTAGAAGTAAAAACATCAGGGTTTAGCTGTACGTGTCTTAAGACGGCTACACCGTTATTTTTGACCGTTTATTAGTTCAGAAGCTAGGTGGAGTTGGGTTCGGTTCCACAATTTGGCCAAAATAAAACCGAAACTTTGACCAGTTTCGACGTATTTTAGGCCGAAACTGGTCAAAACCGAAATTTCTTCGTTTACTGTACTTTTTTAACTTTTAATCGATGTATGTTTGTATTATTTTTTGTCCCTTACATGTTTCGGCTGTTTTTAGCCATCATCAGAGGGTTTCTATACAGAAAATTTCTCTATCAGAACAAAGGAACATTTAATAAAAAGTAAAGACTTTAGAATTATTAAATTATGGTATTATTGTATTAGCTCACTGGTATTAGCTACTTTTAGCGGTCTGAAGACGCACGGCTAAACTGAAACTTACTAGTTCTAGGTCTAGTGCTAGTCCTAGTTTTAACTTTTTTTAACTTTAGATTGTATCAAATTTTTCTGGAACTAAAGGTATAACTAATACCAGAATTAGAACTCAGCTTAAGAACTAACACTAGATATAGAAGTAAAAACATCAGGGTTTAGCTGTACGTGTCTTAAGACGGCTACACCGTTATTTTTGACCGTTTATTAGTTCAGAAGCTAGGTGGAGTTGGGTTCGGTTCCACATTTTGGCCAAAATAAAATCGAAGCTTTCACCAGTTTCGACGTATTTTTGGCCGAAACTGGTCAAAACCGAAATTTCTTCGTTTACTGTATTTTTTTAACTTTTAATCGATGTATGTTTTTATTATTTTTTGTCCCTTACATGTTTCGGCTGTTTTTAGCCATCATCAGAGGGTTTCTATAAAGAAAATTTCTCTATCAGAACAAAAGAACATTTAATAAAATGCAAAGACTTTAGAATTATTTAATTATGGTATTAGCTCACTAGTATTAGCTACTTTTAGCGGTCTGAAGACGCAGGACTAAACCGAAACTTACTAGTTCTAGGTCTAGTGATAATTCTACTTTTAACTTTTGTTTAACTCTAAATTGTTTTAAATTTTTCCGGAACTAAAAGCATAGCTAATACTAGAACTACAACCCAGCTTAAGAACTAACACTAGATCTAGAAGTAGAAACATCAGGGTTTAGCTGTACGTGTCTTAAAACGGCTACACCGTTATTTTTGACCGTTTATTAGTTCAGAAGCTAGGTGGAGTTGGGTTTGGTTCCACAATTTGGCTAAAATAAAATCTAAACTTTGACCAGTTTCGACGTATTTTAGGTCGAAACTGGTCAAAACGGAAATTTCTTCGTTTACTGTATTTTTTTAACTTTTAATCGATGTATGTTTTTATTATTTTTTGTCCCTTACATGTTTCGGCTGTTTTTAGCAATCATCAGAGGGTTTCTATAAAGAAAATTTCTCTATCAGAACAAAAGAACATTTAATAAAAAGTAAAGACTTTAGAATTATTAAATTATGGTACTATTGTATTAGCTCACTGGTATTAGCTACTTTTAGCGGTTATTCGGTTTTAGATTATTATATACTTACATCGAACTAAAACTAGAACTAACACTAGACCTAGAACTAAAAAGATTTAGGCGCACGGCTAAACCAAAAGTTACTAGTTCTAGGTCTAGTGTTAGTTCTAGTTTTAACTTTTTTTAACTTTAGATTGTATCAAATTTTTCTGGAACTAAAAGTATAACTAATACCAGAACTACAACTCAGCATAAGAACTATCACTAGATCTAGAAGTAAAAACATCAGGGTTTAAGGTAGGTGGAGTTGGGTTCGGTTCCACATGTTGGCCAAAATAAGATCGAAACTGTGACCAGTTTCGACGTATTTTAGGCCGAAACTGGTCAAAACCGAAATTTCTTCGTTTACTGTATTTTTTTAACTTTTAATCGATGTATGTTTTTATTATTTTTTGTCCCTTACATGTTTCAGAACTACCACTGTACCAGAACTACAACTCAGCTTAAGAACTAACACTAGATATAGAAGTAAAAACATCAGGGTTTAGCTGTACGTGTCTTAAGATGGCTACACCGTTATTTTTGACCGTTTATTAGTTCAGAAGCTAGGTGGAGTTGGGTTCGGTTCCACATTTTGGCCAAAATAAAATCGAAACTTTGACCAGTTTCGACGTATTTTAGGCCGAAACTGGTCGAAACCGAAATTGTAGTCAGACACTAATATCAAGCTTCCTGGAAGCAGAATTAAGTTTCCTAGACGCAGTATCAAGCTTCCTAACATAGAATCAAGCATTATTATTAAGCATTAAAAAAATTGAAAAAAACAATCATACATTTATAGAAACTAATAGTGTATTTATTCATTTACAGCGCTGTATTTTTTTCTCATCATATCAATCGTCATAGGAACACAAGCATTTTCAGTTTTATCATAACAGGAAATCGTATCGCAAACACACGCTACGTTACAACTCAAAGTATCGTTACATTTTCGTGCAAAATCGCAACCGTACAACTCTTCCAATCCACAATCATCGCTGATACATCCTGTTGACATATTTGTTGGGCAATCCAAAATAGGAAGACGCCTACAATCTTTATATCACATTAGTTATGTTAAGTTTAAAATTTTATCACCTACAAATCTCGATTAAAAAATGATAAACGAAACCGACAACGAGGAACGTTTTCATTTTGAAGCAAGTAAAAACAATTGTTACTTCATTTTTAATTCTTTTTATTTAAATTTTTATGTCTCATTTACAATTAGTTCTGGTGTGATGTCAGCGAGTTTTTAAAACGCGTTTTTTTCATTTCGCGAGGTAAATAAATGCGTTTTCCTCGGGCCAGCCTCTTTCGAGTTGCTGTGTACTAATTAGACGTCAGCGGGTAAAAAAGCAATTTAAAGTCAATTAGTCTAAGGAGGGGTGCGGTTTGGACGGTTTTTTGGGTTAACGGTATTCGGGGTTGGGTTGGGTTGGGTTGATACCATCCCCTAATGGATAATTATCTTTTCGATAGACGGGATCGTTGAATTAATGCTGTCAGCTCGTTTTGGGAAATGAAGTGTACATAAAAAAATTAATCAAACGTTTAATTTTTTTATTTAAAAAGTCATATCGTGGACTACAATAAATATGTTGAATCGAATTGATTCTTTTATTTGATAGGCGCGCACGTTTGATTACTCGTGTCAATATAAGTTAATTAATTTTTTTCGTTGCTCATCATTTATTCTATTTCGGTGGCGGGCGTGCATGATTCATTCGATTAAAACCGTCGTAAAACCGGCGGGTTTATACCTTCCATCCCGGTTTATTACCATGCTACCCAGACTGGGAACGCGAATGAGCGCCGATTTGTTTCGCACGCGTGTTGCGATTTTAGTGGAGGCACTGGATTTGTTATTTATGGACAATTTATATTCGGCGGCCGAAACCCCGCGACCAACCCCGTCTACCACCCCCATCGTACCCCGTCGCCAACAATGGCGACCCTCTCTTTTTTTGTCTGCGCCGGAGAAATTAATTTATGCTACGTAGGCACACGTAAACTCGTGTGCTCGTATCAAGTTTGCGTTGATTAAAATTTAATTTATTACATTGGTACCGTGTGTGCAATGCATTCGATGATTTACGATATCATTTAATAAACAAACCCCTTTTGCTCGTATAAAAGATATCTTTCAATTTTTATTAATCCCCTATAATAACATAAAGTCATTCCAAACACCAAGCGAAATTAAATTTACCGAATGTAAACTTTTTAACAGGATTGTAAGTTACTAAGCAGTAATTTATAGCACTTTAAAGCGGGTTACGTGAATCCCGCCGGGTCACGATGGGTCATGCGTGACCCGCTGTTAGCTGGCATCGTGAGCGTGCGTGATCCAAAGCAACTTTATTTTCGACAAGACCCGGCGTAATCCGATAGAAACGATTTTTTAATTATTATTGATAATATTTTACTGAACGCCGGACAGACCGGTATATCGAATTTGTTCAGGTCCGCATTAACGAAAAATATAAAAACAATATTTAACAATTTAAATATTGTGTAAAAATACAACAACAAAGCGCCAAAGAGACCTTGTAAATATCCATCGTGAATCGTATACTATCAATGAGCTTTTAGTCTTAGAAGGGTTTTAAGTAGTACTAGGCAAAATATTAATACTTTTGCCCATCCCTACAGCTTTGATACTTTTTGATGGTATGAATACCTACCTCGGTACCGACAATCGATACCCACAAGGTATCAGTATCGAAAGTATCGGAGTATCGATACATTCGTTTTTTTATATACAGGAAATTGCATTTACAGTATATTTAAAAGGGTGATTCTACATAAAAAATATTAAGAAAACAAAGATAAGAAGCCAAGATACTTTGAAGGTAAGATTCAATATGTAGTTATTCCTCATTATTTCAAAATCCGTTGGCGTTAAAATCACGTAATATATACGAGTGGTGGGAATAAGGGTTAGGGTCATAGACGCCAATTTTTCAAAATAATATGGGTATTTGGTGATGAAAACAAAAAATTTCTTCTGCCAGCAGTGTTTTGAGTTTTACAAGCAGTATCTAGCGTTGAATTGGCAATTTTTTAACTTCTGAGATGGAGATATTATATTTTCCCAACTGTATTTGGTATTTTAAAGTAAAATCAAATTTTATTAACAGCTTATTTCCTTTTGTATTAAAATTCTCAACACTTTCTGGACTACTTACGTCAAGATTTTGCATTTGGTCCAATAATGTTTAACATTTTCGAAATAAAGTCAAATGGTTTATATTGTTATTTTTGCGATGAAAATATTTTCTGCCAAACAAGCAGTATCAAGCCTTTAGGAAATATTTCATTAAGTCGTTTAAAAGCAATATGCAATCTTTTGGAAATATTTCAAGTCATGTAGAAGCAGTATAAAATCTTTTGAAAGTATTGAAAGTCTTCTGAAAAGCTTTTAAGTCTTCTAGAAACAGTATCAAGTCTTGCAGAAGGATTACTAAGTGTTCTGCAAGCATTTCAAGTTTTCTAGAAGTAGGCCAAATCTTTGGGAAGCAATTAAAGCATTCTAGAAACAGTATCAAGTCTTCTAAGGGCAGAATAAAGTCTTCTGGGAGCACTTCAAGTCTTTTCCAAGCAATTTCAAATCTTCCAGAGGTAATACCAAGTGTTTTGGAAGCATTTCAATAACCAGCATTGAATCTTCTGAATCTATTGAAGGTCTTTCGAAAACCTATAAAGTCTTCTAGAAGCAGTATCAAGTCTTCCAAATGGAGTATTAAGAGCTCTGGAAGCATTTCAAGTGTTCTAGAAGTAGTTCAAGTTTTCCAAAGACAATACCAAGTATTTGGAAGCATTTCAAAGCTTCTATAACAAGCATGAATCTATTGAAAGTTTTCCGAAAACCTTTAAAGTTTTCTAGAAGCAGTATCAAGTTAAAAAAATTAAACACTTTGTTAATTCTGCCATTCTGTCAAACACGATTAATTAATATCAATTAATATCACCTGATCGAACGTGAGTCTCGTGAATTAACGTGACCCTCGCGTGAGCTACGTGATTCTTGTATGATATTCACGTGAGTGGCGTGCGTGACGTACGTGCGTGTAGATTGTGAGCGGACGTGAGAAATATACGAGTGGTGGGAATAAGGGTTAGGGTCATACACGCCAATTTTTCAAAATAATATGGGTATTTGGTGGTGAAAACAACAAAATTAGAAAACGCCTTTATGAATAACCATGTATCTTGCGCCTATGGTTTTCTTGCAAAAAAAATGTCTTCTGCCAGCAGTATTTTGGGTTTTACAAGCAGTATTTAGCGTTGAATTGGCAATTTTTGATCTTCTGAGATGAAGATATTATGTTTTGCCAACAAAATTTGGTATTTTGGAAGCAAACTTAAAGTTTATTAACAGTTCTTTCCTTTTTTTATTAAAATCCTCTTCTTCTAAGAGTACTTAGAGTTTGATTAACACTTTCTGGACTACTTACGTCAGGATTTTGCATTTGGTCCAATAATATTTAACATTTTCGAAATAAAGTAAAATGTCAAATTTTACAAGTAGTAGAGTAGTCTAGAAGCCATATGCAGTCTTTTGGAAATATTTCAAATCGTTTAAAAGCAGTATAAAATCTTTTGAAAGTATTGTAAGTCTTCTGAAAAGCTTTTAAGTCTTCTAGAAACAGTATCAAGTCTTCTAGAAGGATTACTAAGTGTTCTACAAGCATTTCCAGTTTTCTAGAAGTAGGTCAAGTTTTCCAGAAATAATGTCAAGTTAGAAGAAAGAAATAGTATCAGAAATAGTATCAAATCTTCTAAGGGCAGTATAAAGTCTTCTCAGAGCATTTCAAGTCTTTTCGAAGCAATTTCAAGTCTCCAGGTCTCCGGAAACATTTCAAAGCCTCTATAACCAGCATCAAGTCTTCTGGATCTATTGAAAGCTTTTCGAAAACCTATAAAGTTTTCTAGAAGCAGTATCAAGAATTCCAAATCTCAAGCATTTCAAGTCTTATAGAAGTAGTTTAAGTATTCCAGAGGCAATGATTTTTTTTGGAACCATTTCAAGTCTTCCAGAAGGAATACCAAGTGTTTTGGAAGCATTTCAAAGCTTCTATATCAAGTTAAAAAAATTAAACCCTTTGTTAATTCTGCCATTCTGTAAAACACGATTAATTAATATCAATTAATTTCACCTAATCGAGCGTGAGTCACGTAAATTAACGTGACCCACACGTGAGTTACATGATTCTTGTATGATATTCACATGAATACGTTCTTGTATGATACCCGCGTGAGTCTAGATCGTGAGTGGACGTGAGCGGGCATAAAAAGTGACTCACGCGCACATCTCTGCCTGCGATATCGTTACGGTATATTATGTTTTTGTTAAAAAATAAGTAAGCAAATAATAAAATAAGTAATAAATTTTATAAATAAGATATTTACCGTATTTGTTCGAATCTAAGACGCACTATTTTTATCACACGGATGTTCGTAATAATGGGATGCATCTCAAATTTGATTTAAAAAAATGGTAAAGAAATAAATTAAAATAGTTATATCAATTCATAGGCACCGGTTATTTAAATATGTATGAGTGCTGAGTGCAACAAAAACAGTGACAAAACGTTCAACTATTTGGTATCAGTGGAACGTTTGCAATTGAAATATCTTTTGCTAGCAGAGTTTTCAATTTTACAAGCACTTTTACAGTATCAAGTCTATTAGAAGCATTAGTATTCTTAAAGCATTACAAGTCTTCAGGAAACATTTTAAGTATTCTGGAAGCAATATCTGGTCTTCTAGAAGCCCTATCAAGTCTTCTGAAGTATTACAAGTCTTTCAAATCTCTTGGAAGCATTTCAAGTCTTCTGGAAGCATTCCATTTTTTTTGAAGTAGTATTATATCATCTAGAAGCAATATTAAGTTTTCTGGAAGCATTTATATGTACAGTGGCTCCAAGCCAAACTCGAAATTCAAAGAATAATACTGTCCTTCTAACAATGTTCGAACTAAAAGTGGTAGGAAAATAGTGGTAAATTTATTATCGATAGTTTATTTGATTTTTTATTTTGGAAAACTGTTCTTTTTACTGATGTAAGTAAATTTAACATTTTTGGTTCCGATGGTAAGCCATAGGTATGTAGAAAGAAATTTGAGGATCTGCAATTAAAAAATCTGAGACCAACAGTGAAACATGGTGGCGGATTTTTTATGGTGTCGGGGTCTTTTTCCGCAGCTGGACCTGAATCATTGCACTTTATATAACTTATTATACACTTTATATATTAATATGGATCAAAATGTTTATTTAGATATTTTAAGAACCAACTTACCTAAAAGTTTTGATAAACTGTCCCTTGGTAACGACTGGCGATCTTACCAAGATAACGACCCAAAGCACAAAGCTTATAAAGTACGTTCCTGACTCTTGTACAATTGTCCCTCATGTGATGGCAACTCCACCCCAAAGTCCTAACATAAATCCAATTGAAAACATGTGGAACTATTTGGACACAAAAGTTGGACAACATGCCATTTCCAAGAAATCTCAGTTGAAGAGCGCCTTATTGGAAGACTGGGAGCAATTCCCACCCAGTTTTTGTAAGAAACTTGTCCAGTCAATGCCTAACAGACTTAAAATGGTTATAAGAAACAAAGGTCCTCATACCAAATATTAGTTATTAGTTAGCACTTAATTTTGTTTGGTCTCCTAGTTTCGCTTATACCTATTTTTTATACTAGTTTCGTTTACTTATTTATTATTGTTATTATAGCGAATAAGTTTAATGTTTTGTGTTTGGATTTTGAAAGTCCAATAAAAAATACCATCGAAATTAAATTTACCTTTATTTCCCAACCAATTTTAGTTCGAACATTCTTAGTAAGATAGTATTATTCTTTAGTCTCTGAGAGTTATAACAAATTAAATTAAAAGAAAAATGTAGTGGTTTATTTGTCATTGGTATTGTATTTACCTTCTCAAAAAGGATTTTAAAAGAATCTTAATCTATCTTCGAAGCCAACTTTCAAAGTATGAAGCAACTTTGAATATACAAGGCGTTTATGATCTTATGATTTTATTTTTAAAGGATATTTAAACATCTTAAAAGAAAATAGTTAACATAGAAATGTTTTACAAAGTTGCATAATTATAGAGATATTACTTTTAAAGTTTGTTAGTTTAAATAATTCATTTCGTTCAATAAACATAAAATCATTCGAGGTCGAGGCAACAGCGGAAAAAACACGAACGAAAAATCAATGCTTAATAGTTTATACTAATTCATAATGATATTGAGCAACTCTGGATTTCACAACATGGAAATAAGTTCATTCAATTTTTTTATCATTTATCTCATCATTCTACTAAAACGTTAAAAACACATCATCCTTTAATATTTTTAGGTGGAATCGATTTTAAGTTGAAATAACGGGTTATACACCATTTAAAAGGCCAAGGTTCAATTCAACATTTTTAAAAATCAGCCCTTTACGAGCTTTTATTCATCAAAACGTCAAAAGCGCATGATCCTTTAACGTTTCTTAGGTGGAAATGATTTTAAGTTGAAAGAACGGGTTATACATCATTTGAAAGACCAAGATTTTCTTCAAGATCAGTCTTCAATTTGATATAAAACTCAATTCTTCATTTTTGTATATAAAAACCTTCTCGATCTTTCAAATTTTATCATTTTGTTCATCATTTTACAAAACTGTCAAAAACACATTATCCTTTAACATTCCTTAGGTGGAATTAATTCACAAATTGAAACAACTAGTTATACATCATTTTAAAGACCACGTATCTATCATCAATTTGATATAAACGTCATTTCTTCATTTTCAAAAATAAGGCCTCCACAATCTTTCAAATTTTATCATTTTTTCATTATTCTACTAACACGTAAAAAAACATCATCCATTAACATTTCTTAGGTGGAACCGATTTCAAATTGAAACAACGAGTTATACACCTTTTGAAAGACCACGGTTCTATCTTCAATTTGATATAAAAGTAATTTTTTCATTTTCAAAAATCACGATCTTTCAAATTTTATAATTTTTTTCATCATTCTACTAAAACGTAAAAAAACACATCATCCTTTAACATTTCTTAGCTGGAATCTATTTCAAATTGAAAAAAACAAGTTATACACCTTTTGAAAGACCACGGTTCTATCTTCAATTTAATATAAAAGTCATTTCTTCATTTTCAAAACTAAGACTTTCACGATCCTTCAAATTTTATAATTTTTTTTATCATTCTACTAAAACATCATCCTTTAACAATTCTTACCTGGAATTGATTTCAAATTAAAACGAGTTATATATCATTTGAGAGAGAAAGGTTCAGCCTTTAATTTGATGTAAAAGTCATTTCTTCATTTTCAAAAATAAGACCTTCACAATTTTTTAAATTTTATAATTTTTTTTTTCATCATTCTACTAAAACACAAAAACCACATCATCGTTTAACATTTCTTAGGTGGAATTGATTTCAAGTTGAAACAACGACTTATACATCATTTAAAAGAGGAAAGTTCAACCTCCAGTTTGCTATACAAGTCATTGTTCATTTTCAAAAATAAGTCCTCCACGATCTTTTAAATTTAATCGGTTTTTTCTTGTAATTCAGCTGCAACGTTTCTATGAAAAATATCATTAAAAAATTGCTGCCTTCCTGGACATCGTTCATGACATAAATTTCCTGCAGCCTCTGCTTTCTCCACAGATTATGTAAAATAAACTATCATATCTCATTTTTCATCATTTTCATATAACGTTGTTATGAAAGGTGATGCCAACTAATAAATATTTAAACGATAAGCACTCATAAATAGACGATACCCATAAGTACGCATGTGAAAATCTTAAATGTTTCTTAGCTGTATATTTTTGGAAAGGAAATGTGATGGTCTTGGCGAATATTCAAAAATATATAGGGTGTTCCATTAAAAAAATCATTTTTATGTCAATAACTACTAAAATATAATTTTGACGGAATTTAACTTTTTCCATCGAATTTCACATAGAAAGTTACTTTGGAAGTACATATACAGGATCTTTTGAAACATCAAAACCACAAATTTTTTGCTTGGATTATTTATATTATTTACTACAATGTATGAGTACTTAAAATTCCTTAATTTCGTGTCGGTCATTTATGTTTTGCTTCAACTTTTAATTCAATTTTTTCTGAAGAAATTTTTCTGTTTACTTACTATAAAGAAATAGATTATCAAAATGATGATGAATTATGGTACTTAATTTTCTTAATTACCATTTTTTTATGGCAAGCGCGCCACTTTAACTCTCCCGTTTCCAGCCATACAAGTTTACCAACAGAAAACAGTTTCATCACGAAAAGCACACACTTACCGTTCTCGGTTTACCGACACCCAACGACTTCTTCATTCTAGGGTCCTTCTAATTGAGCATCCGGGCATTGTTTTCAACGTACAGTTCACTTTTCGCGGTAGCACCAACCCCTTAATTATCGTTAATCGCGCCCGGTAAGTTGACGCTGCAATTAATGGGGATTTTCTCCCGTCAGTTGGTAACTTCCTCCACCCACGTTTCCCCCCCAATCGCCCCTTCGTCACTTCCCCCTTCTCATCTCTTTCGTCTCGTAGTAATTGATAATTACTCGGAACTGGGTCGTGCAATTAATCACGCTTGGGAATTAATAAGAGACGACGTCGTCCACGAGGTGCTGATGTGTAAGCTTTCGATACACTCGACATAGATCTAGAGAGGTTTTAAAATTAAATAACCGTCAGCAAATTTGAAATTTCGGTTCTTAACTTTAAAGTTAATGATCTAATTAATATTAACAGCTTTCGAAATTGTTTGTATTAGATGGGATGGGATGAGATGCTTAAGTTGAGAGCGCGCTATAATTAAAACGTCAACAAATTTTCGTTTCGAGCCATGTTTTCTCTTTGGAAGCACGTTACATCCCTGGAGAATCTCAGACAGCGGAAGAGTTTCCTGCAGCGAAAAGTCAACGACGTAGATGCGCTTTTACGTTTACGTTTTCCGGCCGTGGAAACGACGGCAAGATTCGGTCGAAGCAGCTCTCACCTTGTAATTTGCACCATTTCCTTGTGGTGCACTTAAACCGGATCGTAATGCGCCCCCGGTTTCACCTACCGCAACGTCGGTTGCGGTCCCGAATCAAGACTCTTCATCGAGATCGATTGGGGCGTAAAATTTTACTACCTCATAAAACTACTTTCTATCTATCCGAACATATCAAAGTTACACCCCACTAAATAGGAAATAGATTTTTTTATAAAATAAATATTGAGGGATTTCAAATAAAAATACAATGGGGATATAAAAGGGATTTGGGGCGACGGTGTGTATCTGAAAGGGTGGGGATAAAAGAGAAGTCAAACGATCTGTTTAAATCGAAGAAAAATGAACAGAAAAGAATCAGTTCTTTGAGGGAAGTTAAGCTACCAAACACCCAACTTTTTTTTTACTCCCACTAAATCCCCTCTTTCATGCACAATAAAATATTCAAGACGTTCTTTCGAAAATTGTCCCGTTATCTTTAAAGAAAAAGTTTTACGAAAAGTTTCCCCCTTTTTCAAGGTTTAATCCTCTTCCTCTTTCGTATAAACCTTCAATTTTTACTCCCTTCAAAGAATAATCTAATATTCACCTTAAATACTAACTAATTACTAAGTATTATTTCTTTGTTGTTCTCGGATTCCTTTAAATATCGTTTCGTTTTCATTTTCTAAGAACAAGTCGATTTTATTATACACAGAAAGAATTAAGACGCGACGTCTAGTCTATATCAAAAATGTATTCTTTTTAAGGGGACCACTTGATGAAAAATCGCAAATAAATCGATTTTTTTTATTGATGATTTTTATTAAGTAGAATTTCAACTTTAATTTGATACCTCATTTATAATTTTATGTACATTGTTAAGTATTCTTTTTTGTTAAATAAGTGTAAGTGTAAGAATTATTTTTTGTTTAGTAAATTCTATACGAATAAGTTTCAAATTTTGATAGTTTGCATAGTCCCTGCTTTCAAAAACACCTTCTTTTGACTTGTTCACTTTACGAACTACAGGTCTCACATCGGTTTAGTTTTGTTTATTTAAGACCTACAAACAAAGTATAAAAACAGTTTATAAATACATGTCTTGATAATATTTTGTCTCATTTTCACGTTCAGTTTCGTATAAACCAGTTCGATTTTCGTTTGCGTTTTCAGTCATCTAACATAAGAACTATTGCGTTTAGAATTTTGCTATTATTGTCACTTTTCACGAGTTTTTAGTTAGTTGTCCTTATTTTAGTTATCTTACATAAGCAGATTATTATTTCGTTCTAGTTTTGGTAGCTTTTAGTCAGTGTTATTTTTTAGGTATCAAATATAAGCCGGTGATTTCGTTTTATTTTTGTGACTTCTCGTGAGTGTTTAGTTTAGTGTTCTTCTTTATCTAATATAATCAGACCATATCGTTTCTTTTTGTGATTTTTCGCGCGATCTTCGTTTTAGACTCTTTTGATTGTGTTTTTTGCTGCGTTTCTTGTTCATTTTATTATTGAGTTATTATACAATCTAATCGAACTGACAATGCCTAGAAGTGACAGACTGTATAAAAAACGAAAATTCAAAGGTAACCAATTTATAAACATTGATAACCGCCGCGAAAAAACGCCATGCCTTACTATCTCGCCTCAACAAACAAGTTCACAGCCTGCGCCATCTTCTTGAAAAAGTAAACTAAGTGCTTCTTTAGAAAAATACAACAATTACGATGACTCTCACATATACGATATTGTTGATTTGAAAAAGAATGAGCAAACCTTGCGAAATATTGCTGTGTGCAAGAAATGTCGTGGTTGTCTACAAATCACTAGAAAACATCTTTCTGGGTTGGCTTGCGAGATAAATTTTTTTTGAAGTAAATGTGAGGAAAAAACTATTACAAACAATTGTGATTCATTTCAAACTGAATATAATGATGCTCAGTGTATGTTTTATGATCTAAACATTAGATTAGTTTATGGTATGCGATTCATAGACAAAGGTAAGGCTGCCGCTGAGAAACTTTGTGGTATGTTGAATCTTATGGCACCTGTGAGTAATTATCACACTCATGAAGCCTACCTTGGGTCTATCTCCGAAAAATTTGTAAAGAGTCGATGAAAGAAGCAATCGAGCAAGCTGTAGACCAAAACTCCGAAGAATCTAATCCAAGAAAGCTTGCCATTGCAATTGATGGCTCTTGGCAAAAACGTGGCCATACGTCGCTAAACGGCGTTCTTTCAGCGTCTTCCCTAACAACTGGCAAAATTATTGATATTGACATTTTCTCCAAATATAAAAGAAATACTGGCGACTGTCGTACTGCTCATGGAAAAGGTTGCTACGCAAATTTTTCTGGGACAAGTGGTGCAATGGAAGTATCCGGAGCAATTAATATTTTCAACCGATCCAAAGAAAGTTATAATGTCCGGTATATCGAATATTTGGGTGATAGTGACTCTAAGGCCTACCAAGCTGTATGTAATGAGGAGCCTTATGGCAATGATATACACATAAAAAAGGTGGAGTGCGTTGGTCATATCCAAAAAAGAATGGGGACCAGATTGAGAAAATTTAAAGAAACAAATAAAAAGTTACCGGATGGAACTGCCTTGGGTGGCAAAAATGGTTTGACGTTATCCGCAATCAAACAACTGCAAAATTTCTATGGTTTGGAAATCAGAAGAAACACAGATTCTGTTGTGAATATGCAGACTGCTGTATGGGCTTTATACTATCATGTGCTTTCAAATGACGTAAAACCATCGCACGACCTCTGCCCAAAAGGTAAATCCACTTGGTGTAAGTATAATGCAGCAAAGGTAAAACAAGATTATCAACACCAAAAACATTTTCACTTACCTGAAAAGATTATGGACTTCATAAAACCAATATTTCGTGATTTGTCCAAGCCAGAGTTGCTAGAGAAATGCTTAAAGGGAAAGACGCAAAACGTCAATGAATCGTTGAATAATATAATTTGGTCATATATGCCAAAAAAGATATTTGTCAAACTGCCTACATTGAAATTCGGTACATATGAAGCTGTTACGAGCTTCAATGATGGCCATATAGGCGAATGCAAATTATTCACCAGAACTGGATTAACACCAGGGCAAAATTTCATCAAAGTAATGAAAATGTTAGATGACAGACGCATAAAGGCTGCTGAAAAGCGTTTATGTTTACTAAAAAGAAAACGTGAAAATTCATATGAAGAACAAGAAGGTGAAGATGTATCATATGCATCTGGAATGTACTGAATTTATTTAAAATGACTAAAAATATATGTGTCTAGCAAGAAATACAGTTTTTTTTTGAAAACGTTTTTATTGTTTGCCGAGAAACTAGTTTTTTAGTATAAATGAGTAACTATTTTAGTTTGTATAACAGCTATGAATTTAAAATTTTGCAGACACATCATACTTGTAAATACGCGAAACTGGAACCTACAAGCCTTATCATACAGCCATTTTATATCAATAAAAAAAATTAAAACCAACAAAAATATAACTAAAATTTTTAAGTACCAGTAAAAAATTTATTACAAAAAATCTAAAGCGAAAATAATAAATATTTTAGGTTCCACTAACATAAAAAGGCAAGGTCTTTCACATAAAAGAAAAATCAAGTTGATATCTTTCCTGGAACGTGAGGAAAAGGTACATAAGTTACAATGACAAAGATAGGGAAAAAAATTTCAAATATATTTAAACATTTATTTAAGTAGACGTATTATTTCGTATTAAAAGATCTAAATCCCTTTCTCCCTGGCCAATAAATCATTCAAATTCTTTATTGGAAAATGTTACTTTTATTGGAAATAACTGTTTGTCCAAACCTCCCTTTAGTTTAAAAGATCGATCGACCTTATCACCTATAGACCCTCACCGTTCGTCTAAAAGCCACTTTAATTATTAACCCTAAATCTCTACCGAGAACCACCGCTTGTCCGAAATCTCTACCTCCATTTATATTTGTCGGTGGATTGCTTACAAATTAACATTTCATTCCTTTCGGTTGTGTTCTTAAAGGCGGAAAAAATAAAACGTGAAATATATTAGGAGCGTCCCAATAAAAACTTTATTACGGTTACTTCTCCACGACAGTAATGCGGGAATATATTCCGGTTGGGAGAGGTAGTAAAACAAAGGGCGCAAATAAAACACCCTCCATTTCGCCTCCGTCGAGGACACGAGGGTACTGCGACATTTATTCCGTGTTATGTCTGCATACAGGACTCATATCTTACTCCCTTGTATACTCAGGTTTTCTTTTTTTGGGTGTACTCGGATTGGGTTTACTCTTGAATAAGTTGTTTAAAGTTTTCTTTTACGTTTTTATTTATTTATTTACCATACTGCATTTTTTATTCAATTTTTGAGATATTTATAAATCCATTTCAACTCAGTTAAAAAAAACTGTGTTGAAATGGATTTATTTTGAAAGAAAATACTCAAAAGATCCTACATCATAGCGGAAGTAGCAACTCTTTCGAATCATAATCTCATGAAAGACAAACTACATAAAAGCGAATGGTGATTTTAAGGTACAGCAGCCCACATTTGTGTGCCACACTGAAAACCCTAGGGTATTGAAACATTGTATGCAAAGACAGTTTAACTGTGATGAGCCGCTCTAACGTCGGAGCATGGGTAATAAAATTGAAAGCAAAATTTGAGACGATTCCAAGGAAATATCTGCCACCTAACACCACTTCATCTTCAGATCAATTGGTAATAATAAATTTCAAGAAAATCTGTATGAAATATATGGTTAACAGGCTTAACCGTGGAAATCTACGAGAAAAAATCTAACTCTACGTGAAGATGCCAACTGTCATCAGCTATTTCCCAGCACGACTTTGAACAATTATTGGATGAAAATCAACGTCAAAAAGGAGCCAAATAATAACTTCCGTTAGTATCTGTTCTTTTATCAATCTTTGGTATTGGTAGTAGAACAGACACTACTACTTAGTAAGTGATTACACTACACTGATTTACTGACCAATCAGAAAATACAAATAACGTAGAAGGGATTACATTCGGAGTTCGTCGGTTTTCAAGGAATGGATTAACGATGATCTCCGAGTTAGCACTGAATAAAAAACTCCAATCGTCACTTATCACGAATGCTAATCCTGAAATATCCTCAAAGTATTCAAATCTATGTCGAGTGTTCGCCGGAAACCTGCAGTGAAAACAGCTAATATGAAAAGATTTAATGAGAGTACTTAAATTAGCGGTGTCACCAAAATCGAATCTAACAATTAAGAAAGATAAGTACTGCGGATGATGAGAAAAACATCATTCTAGCAGATAAAAAGAGTACGGTCTTGATCATACACAAAATGGCATCCCAAATACAGTATTATGTGTTTGTCAAAGAAAAAATTGTGTAGCAAAATATATACATGAATTGATTAATATGAATTTAGCGGTGAAGACAATACATATAGTTAACTATTAAATATCACAAGTTAGACTGTTAAAGTTAGAGACTTTGGTATTTCGTAAAGTTTAGGTTGGTGGTAGAACAAGTATCCAGTGTGTCGAATGCGAGGGAAGCAAGAATGAACACAGCGTTTAAGTTTTGTTAAGAGTTCAAAGTTATTCATAAATAATAAGTAGATAATAATATAATAACTTTTAAATAAAAGCTTAATTCAGGATCGAAATTCGTTTAGTAAACAATAATATTAACTTCTTCTTGAATCTATTATTATAGATGAACATTGACGTAAGTATATTTCTAGCTTTTTTATCATGTACACCAAATACAGAACAAAACTAAGGGAATAAAATATCTTTCCATCGAGTTATGACAAATTCTTTATTTGATTGATTCATAACATCATTATCTCGATGTAAGTTTTGTGTCGAAACATGTTTTAATAGCGACATCACCACATTATCATCGGAAATAAGTAACCATTTGATGAACAGAAACGTCACGGTTTGAAATGAAAACGAATTAGCTTATCAGGAATACACTTGTTAGTCAATGGGAAGATTTTATACATAAATACAAAACATCAATTTTGAAAGAAAAATGATAAACATGATTTCCCTAGAAATCGTATTATTGATTCTTAGTTTTTATGTTCTTGCCTTGCCTATCCTTTCGACATGAACTTTCATAAATTTTTTATCTTATAATCGATCTTGCCCACCTGACCACATCCTGTATCTACAACAACTCGTGGATCCTCGTGAACTCTTAGAATTCTTACCTTTGTAACTCTCCTGACTCATTTAGTTGATAAGTGAATATATGTACTTTGAAAATGGGAAGTTGTCAATTACAGATTGAAAAAGAGAAAATTTCTATGGGTGCTGGGTGCTGAAAAAAGTATTCGCAGCAGATACTGGAACTGAATTGAGAAGAAAAAGCTCTCAAAAATAATGCTACATTAAAATTTAAAAGATATGCATATTCATTGCAAATGAATATGCCCATATTCATGGCGAATATGGCTCGTTTGCAATGGAAATGTCTACTGCCAGTTTTAAACACTGGCTTTATAAGCAAAATTTGGTTCTTAATTATAGTTTTTGGACTTCTGACACAAAGTTATTTTCCCCTTTGCAATAAAAATATCTTCATTTAATCTTTAATTAACACATTAACGACAGCCAATTTCTTCATTCATAACACTATTCTGAGGCCAGCGAGGTACTAATGTTATACCACTCCATGCCGAATGTGTTAGCAGTTTTTGGACTACTTATATCAAAATGTTTCATTTTGCCCAATAATATTCACTATTTTCGATGCAAATTCGAATGGTTTATCAATAATATCTTGTTTTATGCGATAAAAATGTTTTCTGTCTGGTGTTTTACAAAGACTAGATACTGCATCGAGTCTTTCAGAAGCATTTCAAGTCTTCTTTAAGTAGAACAAAGTCTTTTGGAAGCATTTCAAGTCTTCTAGAAGCAGTATCAAGTCTTTTGAAAACAATATCAGGTCTCCTAGCAGCAGTATTAAGTCTTCTGGCAGCATTTCAAGTCTTCCAGAGGTAATATCAAGTCTTTTGGAAGCAATAGAAAATCTTCTATAGTATCAAGTCTTCTAGAAGCAAGCACTTCAAGTTTGTCATAGGCAATATCAAATCTTCTAGAAATATTTCAAGTCTTTTAGAAGTAGTATCATGTCTTCTAGAAGCATTGCAAGTCTTCTGGAAGCAGTTCAAGACTTCTGGAATCATTTCAACTCCTCTAGAAGCAGTATCAAGTCTTTTCCATAGAAATCGTATTATTATTATTGATTCTTAGTTTTTATGTTCTTGCCTTGCCTATCCTTTCGACATGAACTTTCATAAATTTTTTATCTTATAATCGATCTTGCCCACCTAACCACATCCTGTATCTACAACAACTCGTGGATCCTCGTGAACTCTTAGAATTCTTACCTTTGTAACTCTCCTGACTCATTTAGTTGATAAGTGAATATATGTACTTTGCTTCTTACAGATATCACTACGACCATGGTTGCCTGTTATTTTATTTAATCCATGGTGATTCTGACATTTATTGATATAATGACTACAAGATATTTAAATAACGTAACTTTTTTGATCCATTTGCCATCGACTACAAATTTTCATCATATTGGGCATTTGGATACAACTCATTGCGTTTTCTGAGTAAAAATTTGCTTCTTATTTTCAGTTTGAACATTTGCATACTACCTTCATTTTTCAAACGTTTATAAGCATTACAAGTTTCGAATACAAACATCCACCGAATACCTGGGTTCTCTGGGTGTACACAAGTGCTCTTACGAAATTGTTGATGAAATGTTGATATCTGGATTGAAGTTATCATCCTCAGTTAATTGTATAAATTTAATGTACTATTCCGCATTTTCTTCCCAATTCAGTACGTATTTTGAATTGGGACTTGATCTGCTTTAAAACGACTTGTAATACGCCCAGAAAAACTTAAAATGCGCTTAAGACTTGATACTGCTTCTAGAAAACTTGATATTAGTTCTAGAAAACATGAAATGCTTCCATATAACTTGATATTGCTTCCAAATGACTTGATACTGCTTCTAGACACTTCACATCGCTTTCACAAGCCCTAACATTGCTTCTGAACGACTGAAAATGCTTCCAATAGACGTAATACTGCTTCTAGAAAATTTCAAATATGTTCAGAAGGCTTCATACTGTTTTTAGGAGACTTGAAATGCTTCCAGATGACTTGATATTGCCCATGGAAAACTTGAAATGCTTCCAAAAAACTATAACTGCTTCTAGAAGACTTATCATTGCTTCTAAAAGACTTGAACTGTTTACAAAAGACATGATATTTCCTTCACAAGGCTTGAAATTCTTCTAGAAGATATGATACTTCTTCTAAAACATTTGCAATATTTCTAAAAGACTTGATATTGCCTCTGGAAGACTTTAAATGCTACTAGAAGACGTGACATTGCATAAACTCTAAAAAATTTGCAATATTTCAAGAAGACTTATTATATCCCATGGAAAACGTGAAATGCTTCCTCAAGACTTGATCTGCTTCTAGAAGACTTGACATTCTTTCCAAGAGGCATGATATTGCCTCTGAGAGGCTTGAAATTCTTCTGGAAGATATGATACTCCTTCTAAAGATTTGAAATATTTCCAAAAGACTTATTATTGCCTGCGGAAAACTTGAAATGTTTCCAAAAAACTTGGTACTGCTTCTAGACACTTCACATCGCTTTCACAAGCCCTAACATTGCTTCTGAACGACTGAAAATGCTTCCAATAGACGTAATACTGCTTCTAGAAAATTTCAAATATGTTCAGAAGGCTTCATACTGTTTTTAGGAGACTTGAAATGCTTCCAGATGACTTGATATTGCCAATGGAAAACTTGAAATGCTTCCAAAAAACTATAACTGCTTCTAGAAGACTTATCATTGCTTCTAAAAGACTTGAACTGTTTACAAAAGACATGATATTTCCTTCACAAGGCTTGAAATTCTTCTAGAAGATATGATACTTCTTCTAAAACATTTGCAATATTTCTAAAAGACTTGATATTGCCTCTGGAAGACTTTAAATGCTACTAGAAGACGTGACATTGCATAAACTGTAAAAAATTTGCAATATTTCAAGAAGACTTATTATATCCCATGGAAAAAGTGAAATGCTTCCTCAAGACTTGATCTGCTTCTAGAAGACTTGACATTCTTTCCAAGAGGCATGATATTGCCTCTGAGAGGCTTGAAATTCTTCTGGAAGATATGATACTCCTTCTAAAGATTTGAAATATTTCCAAAAGACTTATTATTGCCTGCGGAAAACTTGAAATGTTTCCAAAAAACTTGGTACTGCTGAAACTTTTTAATCATTTCTACTGCAGTCACTAAAGGTAAATCCTGTTTTTCAAGTGATTTTATAAATTCACTTATATAACTGTAATTGCTTTTTATAAATGCCAAACTATTTTGTAGCTCCACTTCTTTTAGGACGGCCCACAGTGGGCTGAATTACGATTCTAGCTGGACAAAACCAAAAAAACAAAAGTTTAAATTTGGAAATTCCAAGTACATGTATGTATGTATGGAGTGAGGAGTGCGTATTCTATACGCGGCACCTAGGCCACAACGGGCCCCTTGTACACTAACTCCCTCTAAGAGGTTTGAGATGTTAATGCGAGTATAACTCGATTTTTGGCTGATTCCGCTTCCTGACCGACCTCCCACCAAACCGGGCGTGCTATGGCACAGGCCCAGTGTGGGTTCGCCCTTGTCAGATGCCGCTCCAGGAGTACCACATCCTCGTGGACCCCTACGAGGTGCAGGCCTCCAGGGCGCTAACGCGCATTCAGCCATTTTTGTTCAAACCTCTTACACACATAGTGATAACGACAGCCAGAGATGAACGACTGGTTGCCGGGACCGACGGCTTAACGTCCCCTCCGAAGGACGGGGGGCGACCCAACGTGATTACACCGGGATACGAACCCGGGACGTCTGCGTGTTAACTCGAGAGTTAACACGCTGAGCCATTGCGCCCCATTCCAAGTACATAAACTCTTTCTGAAAAGTCCATTTACCTAAACAGCACATATCCTAAACCAATCAAGCAAACTGTTTTGCCGTGAGGCTGCCTTCAAAACAAAATAATTAACTTAAGTCGTACACTCTCATTAAGACCGGTAACGCGTCATATTTACAGGTGTTATTTTCAGTAAGTAGTTAATTTTTCGTTGCAATAAGTTTGTGCTGTGTGTTTTTACAACTGTCAAGAACAAATTTCATCCAGTATCATCAAAATATATCCAAAAGTAAGTGAACACCACCCGTATTTCGTGCACTCAGTTTTTTTCTAAAAATAAATGAATGTGACATTTTTGTAGAATATAACTTTTAAAGTTCGACGAAGTTCGCTTTCAAATTTTGTACAGCGTTTTTATATAGAGTATTAATTACTATACTAAAAAATTGAGAGCCACAATTAACCACTCTACGAGTAATAACGAGTAGTAACGAGTAAAAAAAATAATTCAAGTTCAGTATGACTGCTGAAGTTATAATTACGAATCGTATGTTATACAATGTTTTGAAAGACAACAGATCATCTTTTTGGACCAAATCAGTAATAGAAAATGAACATTTTTTACTGGGACATATAGACAGTCTCTTAAAAATGGACAATAATCTTCGACCTGTGATGGATAGTCGAATTCATAGTTTTGTGGTAAATTTAAAATCTAAATTGATACTATGTAGACATAGATTGGATTATTTCGAAGCTAAACATCAAAGTTGGTTAGACCGAGCCTTTAACACTACAAGAGGAGATATCGAAATAAAGTCTTCTAGCGGTAGACCGTTAACAAAGTAAAAGAATCACTAATGATTTCCTTAATCCGTAGTTTGTTTACTCTACTTGCTTTTATTCAACTTTCTCATAGTTTCTCAGAAGCGTCCGATCGCACCAAAAGGCGTAAAACAGAAGAACTGCGTGCTACAACTCCTTCAAATCAAATTTATTTCGCGGCAAAAGTGGCACTGCAAAAAGAAGGAAAACGTGCTGCTGCAAAATTGTTGGAGGAAGCTACTACAGCTTCAAATGATACCCCTATTAAGATTTTGAACGTTTATCGAAAATCTTTAAAAGGTACAGATAAAGTAGTGCGTTTTACTGAAGATGAAGCTCTGGCACATATGATTAAATGTCGACTTACGAAAGAATCATACAAAATTACAAGATTAGCAATGAAGGAACGAAAAGCTGATGTTTTTCCTTCGTATGACAAAATTCGGGCAGCTAAGCGACGATGTTACCCTTCAAACGACGACATAAATATTACAAACTTAGGTAAAGTAAATATGAAAAACAGTAATTTTTACAATTAACATATTCGAATTAAATACTTATGTATAATTTTAATCTATATGGCTTTTAGGCGCTTCAATAAAATTACAAAGCCTATTAAATTTAACGTGCCAGCGCCTATTCGAAACATTAATTTTTCCAGTGGATGAAGTATATGCTCAACAATTTGAAAAGTTCGAATTTTTATTTAAAATGGGATGTGATGGAACTTCTGGTGTTAATGAATACATGCAATTGTTTCACAGAGAAGACTCAAATGTTTCGGAAGAAAATGAAGAGGAAGCAATAGTTTACTCCAACAATAGTATTTTTATGTTTTCTGCAGTGCCTCTTCAATTTCTTGCAATTGCAAATGGTACCCAAGAAAAAGTGATTCAATGGGAAAACCCACATCCTTCCTCGACTAGATATTGTCGTCCCATAAAGTTTCTCTTTGCAAAAGAAACCAAAAATTTAACAAAACAAGAGATAAACAAAATGAAAGAAGAAATCGCCGCCCTTCAACCATTAGAATATCTCGTTAACGGTAACACGGATAAAAATTATTTTTGGTCCTCTTGTTTCATTATATTTTTTTGCAGGAATACCAATTAAAATTCATTTTAAATTAGTCTTAACAATGCTTGACACTAAAGTCATAAATGTCCTTACGGATACCTCAAGCCAAACTTGTTATCTGTGTGGCTGTAAACCCACAGAAATGAATAATTTAGACCAAGTAAGGAACCGAAATGTTAACACGGATAACCTCGAATATGGACTAAGTACTTTACATGCTTGGATAAAATTCTTGGAGTGTATTCTCCATATAGCCTATAAATTAGAAATTAAAAAATATAGTTTGAGGGGTACTTCTGAAGAAGAAAAAAAATGTGTGATTTAAGAAAAAAAGAAATACAAGAAACCTTGTGGAAATCCATAGGCATCAAAGTGGATAAAGTGGTGCAAGGAAGTGGCACGTCAAATACCGGGAATGTGGCTTGTAGATTTTTTAAAAATGCTGATGAAGCTGCTGCAGCTACGGGTATTGACAAACAATTGATTTCAAAATTTTCGACGATTCTTCAGGTATATTTTGTCTGAAAAAAAAAACGTTTAAAATAACTTTTGCTTTTTTTCGGAGGTAGGTTTTTCCAGCGGATATCCCATAGATGAAAAGAAATATAACGAATTTGCTTTTAACACCGCCCGACTATTTGTCGATTTGTATAGTTGGTACAGAATGCCACCTACTGTACATAAAATATTAGTGCATGGGTCTCTTGCTATAAAACACGCGCTTGTGCCTATTGGGCAATTATCTGAAGAAGCTCAAGAAGCAAGAAATAAAGATTTTAAAAGATATCGTCTGCACCACACAAGAAAAACAGCACGTAGTACCACATCTGAAGATTTGTTGCACATGCTCCTTATTTCGTCGGATCCTGTAATAACCAACCTCAGATCATTTTCTGGTATACCCCCTAAAGAACTTGATCCTGAAGCGCAACAACTGCTTCAAAAAGAAGAAAAAGCACGGGATTATACCAATAAAAGCCCGACAATTTCGAGTAGCAACACAGAATCATCGGAAGATGATTACGATTTTGAATTTCCGTCGGTTTAAAAACAAAACGACCAATAATGTATAAAGTTAATGTTGAATCTTCTTTTGAACTCAACAGATTTAGTGCGACGGAATTTTGAGACATAGATCTGTATTATTTTTAACACTAACTGTGATAAAATGCATTTAATTGTAATATTAATATCAAATACTCAATATGTATGCACTCATTTTTCTACATCAAGAAATAGATCAAAAGAAACAATTTAAATACCGAAAAAATTAACGTTGAATTTTGTTAGCACTTTTTTGATGTTCTCAGATGTCAAATATATCCGTTGAACACATAAAATAATTTTGTCCATCTAACATCCTAATCCAGCTCACTGTGCGGCCTGGCAATCTTGTATTGCTTTACTACTTGTAGCCGGAAATTCATTTATTAATTGTTTAAAATGATCTAAGGCGTTTGTGTAGTATATAACGGCATCTAGCCATGTTCCCCATCTTGTTAGAACTGGTTGTGCTGGTAATGGGGTATTTGGTAACCTCTCTCTAAACAATTCTACCCTTAAAGGGGCTTTAACAAATATTTGTTTACCGCTTTTTATTAATTTATTAATTAATGGGAACTGTAACCTTATAGTTTCTGCTACTCGATTAAGCCCGTGTGCTAAGCAAGTACAATGCGTTAAATTATGGTAAAAAATCTTCATATTAGTCGCAGCTTTTACCATGTATGCCGCTACGTCTGACACCATCAGTAAAATTTTATCATTCGGTACCGGCTTCGGTAAGAAAAAATGTGTTAATTCGTCGTGAATAAATCTTGTTACCGTATTATTATTTAAATTAATTTGAGAATCCATGTTGCAAGTTAAAATTTTTAATATATGTTAAATTTTAGTAAATAAAACTTCTTACTTGCTATTTATATTTTAATATTTATATATTTATATTTTAATTTTAATCTGCATATACAAAAAATGGTTCAAACAATAAATAAATAAACTAATACAAATATAAACAAAATTGAATTGAACTTACTGTCAAGTTAATAAAACTATAAAAAATGTATAAAAGACGGACACAACACTTTAAAATTATTGTAAATTGACATTTTACAAACGGATAATATGACGAATACAGAAAGACGGGTCCTGTTGGGAATGAATGAAGAAAACTTGTTTTTGAAAACCAGTATTATGTTGTTGTCCTTTAAATATGTATAAATAGGTCTTTCATATAATTGAATTTGTTCATTAAGTAATGTTTTTTTTATTTTTAACTTTATGTTTGTGGATTTCTAATGATTCCAATAAATCCAATTTAAAACCTTTTCCACATCTGTGAACAAGATGCACATTTTCATAATCTATTTTGTGATTTGTTTCTATTGTATGTTTGTAAACATTTGAATTTTCTTATGTTTTGTGTTCATGGATGCGTGTTTCAAGTTTTCTTCCTGTTTGTCCAATATATATGGAATCACATTCTAAACATGTAAGAGAATAAACACCACTTTCTTTCATTTTGTTCATTTTCAACCTTATTAGGAAAACAATTTATTGCTGCTAGATTGTATATATAGTTCGATTCTTTAATTTTATTGTCTTGTGACAATGGGTATTTTAAAAGTCGGTTAATTAAAAAACGGAAACTGGCTAGTTTTGGTTTTGAGGATGAGCGGAGTCATATGGGATAATTGTTGAGATCATTGATGGTTTGCGATAGATATCATATTCTATTTTTCCATTTTCAAGACCTTTTAAAGTTAAATCTAGAAAATTTAATGTATTATTTTTCTCTATTTCTATTGTAAATTTAAGTTTATGATGTAAATTATTTAAATGTTTCAAAAAATCTTTCAACATATCCTCATCTCCCTCCCAAACACAAAAAACATCATCGACATATCTTACCCAACAATCAATACAAGCGCTGTAAGGATTAGAATTGTTGATTATTTTATTATTCTCAATATAATCAAGAAACAAATCAGCAAGAATTCCTGAAAGTGGCATTCCCATTGGTAGACCTATTGTAATATTATAACAATTTCCGTTGAATGAGCAAAAGTTTTGTGTAACGACATGTTTAAGAATTATGTTCAATTGTTTAATTTTTTCTATATTATTATTGTAATATGTTGTGAAAAGGTCATTAGCTAAATTCAATGTAATGCCTATTGGAATATTGGAATATAAATTAGTAACATCAAAAGATACCATAATTTTATTTTTAAAATTTATTGTTTTTAGTCTTTCAACGAAATTGTATGAGTTTAAAACTGTGTGTTTTGGTTTAAAATATCTTTCCTTAAATATGTTCAACATGAAGCTGGCAAGTTTATATGTAGGTATCCCTTAAAAGATGTTATGGGTCGAATCGGCATTTCTTTTTTGTGAAGTTTTGGTAAGGAATATATTCTTGGAATCTTCGGATTCATATCGATAAAATAAGAACTATTGAAATATTTGTTATTTCTGTTACTTAATGTTGGTGTGTGTTCAATTAGTGTGTCTTTACAAGTGTTTATGATGTCACGAGTTTTTCGAATGACTTTGTCTAATGGATTTTAATTTAGTTTTATGTAGTTATTATTTTCCATAAAGTTTTTAGTTTTACCAATGCATGCCTCTTTATCAAGCATTACAATGCCAGCTCCTTTATCAGCTTTTACGAATATTGCATCATTGTTCTTGATTTTATTTTTGATGGATTTTATAATATTATATTGTTCTATTTGGTGTCTGTTTTTATTATTTATAGATGTTGTTTCTTCTTTTTTCAAAAAACCAATGCGGTCATTTTTCAAGTTGTTATTGTTAGGATGATTTTTAATTATGATGTCAAAATCTATTGCAATGTCGGTTAATTTGGGTTTTCGTTGTATAGCGAATTTGTATCCTTTATTCAAGAATTCAATTTCTTTATTATCAAAGACAATGTTAGTGTAATTATTAAATTGTTTACTATCATCCTTGTTATTTTCAATTTTAATCTTGTTTAGGTGTTGTGCTTTGTGTTTCTGATTGGTTCTAAGTTTCTCAATTTTTCTCTTTTTCTTCCTCATATCTTCTTCTTTAATTGTTTTTGCTTTTTCTCGTGATTTTATTACGATTTGATCAAGTTCCAAAAAATGTAAATGTGGTCTAAGGTTTCTTTCAACATTTGCCAGTCTTTTATATGTTTGATTTAAATTCTTAAAGTGACGTTTCTTTTCTTGCTTCATAATTTTATTTATTAAGTATGTTCTTGTGGATTTATTAAGTTTATCGCATTTAATCTTACAAGGGGACCTTACGGGTTCGGCATCACCGATTTTGTTCATATTTGCAAGGATTGAAGATGAGTACTCGGACATCACTTTCCTGAAGCAGTACGATGCAATGCTCAAAAATACTCGAGAAAATCGATTTCAAAGTACTCAAAATATTTTGCTGCAGTAGAAATATAATAAATATTTGACTTTTTATGTGTCGTTCGTTAGTCAAGGGACTGTGAACGTAGCTTTAAATTCTAAGGTCGCAGGTTCAGATCGAACTATAAGCAATTTTTTTTAAATTAATATTTTATTTTATGAAAAAAAAGGTAAATCAGCAAGTTCGACATCATTTAACACGCTGTATAAACAAGAAATTGTTACAATTTCTTTTTAAAATACCTGTTAAAAAATATTTATATAAAAAATATTTTAAAATATTTTAAAAATTTAGATCAGACTTTTTTTTGTTTATTATCAATAAATGATTAGGAAAAGTGTTAAATGTTATTTAAAGCGTTATATTATAAATATATAGATAATTATTGTGAAATCTATTCACGTAGAATTAAATTTGAATTGAAATTAACTTGATTTGTTCTTAAATTGCTGTTTATTATTATGAAGAGTTTCTTACAGAAAATAACCTGATAACAGAACAACTTTCTTCCACAATTAGTGAAGAATCTGTGCTGTTGGCAGAACAACTACATACACATATACTTTACTAAATCTAATTGTTGGTGGGAAACGCCAGCAATTAATAAATATTATATGAAATATATTGACAATACAAATAAAATACATAGGAATAATACGAAAATAATTAAATATATATATATATGCACTTCAGGATCAATCCTAGGACACACTGTAAATATAACAATAAATCTAATAAAAACAGTTAATAACAGTTATTAATCAGTACAAGAACCAGGGTGATAATTATCATAAAAACAGCCAAAACAGTAAGTATCACGACATCTAGCACACTGTATAAAAGCGGGTTGGGTACAAGCGCAAGGTTTTTTTAAATTATCTAGTGAAAAACATGCCTGATTGACATTCATAAACACTTCTCTATTATCGCAAAGTTTAGAAGCAAACCATGCGTATTGAATCATATTAAAAAAAATTGAAGATGATAGCTGGTGATGAATGATAAAATGTATTTTAATACAATCTTCACGAGAATTAATCTCATGATTTTGCTCAATCAAAACGGAGCAATTTTGAATTTTCTTAATAAAGTTTTTAACGTGCCTATAGAAGTACACGTCCCAGGGTTGCACTAATGGAGTACATTTTGGCAATATTAAATTTATTTAATACTACATGTTGACAAACCATTATCGTTAACAAAAATTTGTTCATATATTTCGGGCTTTGTTTGCCCTCCCCATGAATCAACAAGCAAGCAAAATTTATGATCTTGTACATAACGCTTTATAGTTTTTATTAAAAAGTCTTTATATAGTTTAGACGTAAGTTTCCCTGATTTTGATGATGTTACAATGATATTATATTTTTTGACGTATTCGTCCACCAATTTTTGCACAAGGGGTCCGAATGAATCTCCTGTTTCTTGCAAACATATAAACACTTCAGGTAACAATTTTTCAGCTAACGTGATGCTGTATTGAGCTGTATACGAGTGAGTTATCTTATTCATGTTTTGTTTTTGAACAAGAATTGTTTTTGATTCTTTCGTTGCAAGGGTTCTATTAAAAGTAGTCTGGTATTGGCAGTGTTATAAATTTGTATTTTATAATCTATTGGAATGAAATACTCCTATTCTGATTTATTCTCATCGGGTTCATAATTATGTTCTTCATCTTCTTTAATTTCTTTAAAATTATTCACATTATCAGATTCCTTATCGGCGATTTGTTGAAATTTACTATTGCCACCTTCTTCATTCATTGTTAGTTCTTCCACCATAACAAATTGTTTCTCGTTTCCAATTAGATTTTGCAAAATATATTTATATAGTTGTTCTGCTAATAATACAGATTCTTCGCTAATTGTGGAAGAATGTTGTTCTGCTATCAAGTTATTTTCTGTAAGACGCTTTTCATAATAATAAACAGCATTTTTTAAAGTTAATTTATTCAATTCGATGCGGACTAGGATATTTACGCGCACACAAGATTCTTTCTTTGACAGTTATTTTAAGAAAACATTGTACTAAACCTTTGTTTACACAGAGTATTAGATGTAAAAAATACTGATTTTATAGAATAAAAATTAAAAAAATTGCATATTGTGCGATTTGAGCATGCTACCTCAGAATTTAAAGCTATGTTCACAGTCCCTTGACTAACGAACGACACATAAAAAGTCAAATATTTATTATATTTCTACTGCTGCAAAATATTTTGAGTACTTTGAAGTCGATTTTCTCGAGTATTCTTGAGCATTGCATCGTACTGCTTCAGGAAAGTGATGTCCGAGTGCTCATCTTCAATCCTTGCAAATATGAACAAAATCGGTGATGCCGAACCCGTAAGGTCCCCTTGTTAGCGAAGTTTGGTGTTAGGTTCTCTTTCATGCATCTATTAATAAAATTAATATGATTTTTAGATATTTCCAGTTTTATGTATAGCTTCTTCATTCCATGGATTAAATTCGAAGTATTATTATGTAAGTTAATTTGAGAATCCATGTTGCAAGTTAAAATTTTTAATATATGTTAAATTTTAGTAAATAAAACTTCTTACTTGCTATTTATATTTTTATATTAACGGTACTAGTTTCGAGAAAACTACTTTCCCATCATCAGCCAGTATTATTATTTGTTTTACTTAATTCTTTGGTACTTATTAGAAAACTTTTTGACGAATTTTCATCACTTAATACTCCAAGCATTAAATTTGCCACGTATCGTCCACATACATCAGTTGTTTCGTCTACACTTATCCAAATATAATTATTTCCAATAATATTTTTTATTTCTTGAATAACTTCTTTGTAGACTCAAGTAATATAATTGTTGCGGAGATGGCTTTCATAGGGAATATGCATTGTACAATATGTTTGTAAAAAAGTTTTGAAATATTTATTTGTCACTTCATGGATTGGTATGTTTGCTTTTATCAAAGCTTTGCAAAGATCAAAATTGAATTTTGATTGTTCAGTGTAGCCGGATGTTGATGCCACAGATTGTATAGCTGTTCCTATAGTTTGTTGTTTTTTGGATTGACCTTTAGTCAGTTTTAATTTTTCCTGATGAATTTTTCCTGAATTATGTAGTATTTCTTGTCACAATTAATCTGTTAACAGTAATTTAATAACGTCAGTATTTTATAATATCTTCCATAATTATTAAACAATCAATATATTGTTCTATTAATTTTAGTGATCGAAGTACTACATTGAATCAATAGTGAATTTTATTTCTAGTGAATTTTGGGACATGCTATTCTTTATAATTTCCAATTTTTAGCGTAAAAAGATTTAAATTTCGGTTTTAAATATTTAAAAATCTTTGGTATTATACATAATTTAATCATTATTTAAAAATATAATTAATTGTTTTTACTCGATTAACTCCATCAATACTTACGATTTTTGAACAGGCTTGGCAAAATAAACGATTGCGTTCATATTTCAATTCCTTGTAATCTTTAATCCATTCTTCTACGGTTGTTACGGAAATTAACAACAAATATTATAACACCGCTCTCTACTCATAATCATAAAACATTTAATTAACTTTAAATTTATGTTATATAACTAATTTGTACCGAGTATCTAACTATAAATCAACCCCCCTTTTACCTTTTGACCTTTGTTTCGAAAGTCTCTCTTTTTTGCTTTTCTGGGAAAACATTTCTTTAATAACCTAGCTGACCCGAGGGTACAACGTCGTTTCCAAGCGATGACAGATAAAGTTTTGCAGCTCCCGAGGGGTTCTCCTGTCTTCCCCCTCGTCTCCTGATTCGCCCTTCAGGCTCGTTTATTCAGTAACCCACGAGCCACCACCCAGGAGGGTGACGATTAAAATTAACTCTGGACGGCTAATCACGAGCTTAATTGCATGTGTACTGAGCGACCTAAATTTACTATCACTAAATTTAGTCTTCCACGAAGTTAAGATGTGACGTTGGAAAAGTTGAATTCATCACTTTTCGATTAACGATGAAAATTGTTTTTAAAGGGTACGTCTTAGTCAGATAGAATTTTTGGGGGGGTGATAAAAAATTGCTTTAAGCGTACGTGAATTACTCGAGAATATATATATTGGGCTTCGGGGACGATCGTAAATCATGGGAGGCGGCGAACTCCTCGATTAATATTCTCGGTCACGGAGGCGACGTGCCTGCGAATGCCTTCGTCATCTTTCAGTTTTTAACTCTTGGATCGCTATTAATGCTTTTTTCGACGGTCAATGAATTCCGAAATATTACACTTAATTAACGTTAAGTATTCATGTTTTTTATCAAAGTCATTTTTGCTTAAATCGCACTACAACGACTATGACAAATTACCTCTCCATTAAAGCACCCTCTACACGGAAATAAACCATCCCGACGAGCCAAACACTTTCCGGTACGAAACAAGCAAACACCGGCTCATATTTTTTCCAAACGCTGTAGCCCGTATCTTATCTAAGGGGAAATTATTACTACCTCCCAACCTAAAACTCCACCCCAGCTCCCCCGTAACAAGAATTACATATAGGCGCTTATAAATTCCACAACACTTTACGCCCGAGGCTCCCCCGTCATAACTCACGCGGCATTATTTCTATCGCTTGGTATGCACGCTTGGTGTGCTATGCACTACGACAATCTTAACACAATGAACGCGAACCCCGCGATAAATGGCGCGCCGGAAATCGATGCAGCACGGACACCGCCGGTGATTTATTAATAATTTGGGGATTATGTTTGCGGCGGGAATGAGGATTTAGCGATATTACGTAGAAGATTAGGTTAAAATGGGCTTTAACTGTACAAATACCAGGAGCGCGATACACATTGACGCTAATGGCCACGTAAATATTCCGTGGTATTTTAACACTAATGAGTATAAATTTAAATTGAAAGTTTAAAGGTGGATTTAAAACATATTTATTATTTCACGTTCTATATTTTATTTATAAAACCATTTGTCAACGTTATTTATGCAACAATATGCAAATTATTAATTTTAACAAATCGCGAAGTGGATAACATTGAATACGATCAAGTTCGACGAATAAATTTGTACTAAATAAAGAATGAATGCTGTAATAAATGTAAATCTTTACACTATGACTTTTACAATATAAGCAGATGCACAAGAATAGTATAATTTTCCAATATTTAAGTTTTGATGAGTTATTTGCTAACTAACTCTACTCAACGAGGAAATGGTATTGACGTTTCAAATTAAAGATCTTCCAAGATCTGAGGTTCTCTTCTTAAACTTCTATTGTCGCCCAAAGAAATCTAAAGCGTATTGCCCTATAACCTGGAAATCTGCGAGGGTTGAAGAAGATAGAAGCTATCACAGCACAAGTTAGCAAAATTAACATCCACATGTATGAGATTATGATGAAGAACTTTAAGGATAGACGACAGCAATGCATTGCAAAAAAACAAACGTCATCTGCCTAACATTATCAGAAATAGGCACCTCTTTCTGGAATATCGATGTCAAATATATAGTCGTCTTTAGCAAGATCCTAAATTACGATACGGTTATAAAAGATCTTTAATAACAAAAGGGGTAATAGTTTTATGATGGTGTACATACATTGTTGGGATAATTTATAAAGTTTTTTATCTCAAAAGATCCTTTCCATGATTTTTAATTTTTCAAATGCAATCCTTTTTATGTGAATAATCTTTTTTGTGAATTTTTAACAATTTTTAAATTTTGAGTTGGTAACAATGAATAATAGGCGAATAGTATTAATGATATGCATTCTAAGGATGATTCAAAACGTTTTTATCGCAAAAAATTCTTTCTATCATTTGTAATTTTTGAGATACAACTCTTTTTTGATGTGAAATATGTCAAATTTGAAATTTTTAACAATACTTAAATGTTGGGTTGGTAGCAATGAATAATATGTTGAATATTATTAATGATATTTATTCTAGAGATGATTTAAAAAGCTTTGATCTCAAAGGATTCTTTCCATAATTTATAATTTTTGAGATACAATCCCTTTTGATGTGAAATATCTCAAATTTGAAATTTTTTACAATTTTTAAATCTTGGGTTGGGTTATTAAATATTATTCATGATATACATTCTTGGGATGATTTAAAACGTTTACATCTCAAAAGATTCTTTCTATCATTTTTAAATTTTGAGATACAACCCTTTTTTGTTGTGAAATATGTCCAATTTGAAATTTTTAAAAACTTTTTAGCCTTGGGTTAGTAACAATGGATAATATAGAAATATTATTAATGATATATATTCTTGGGGTAATTTAAAAGGTTTACATCATAAAAGATTCTTTCCATCATTTTTAAATTTTGAGATACAACCATTCTCTGTTGTGAAATATGTCAAATTTTAAATTTATAAGAATTTTTGAGCCTTGGGTTGGTAACAATGGATAATATACAAATATTATTGATGATATACATTCTTGGGATGATTTAAAAGGTTTACATCTCAAAAGATTCTTTCTATAATTCTTGTATTTTGAGATACAACCTTTTTTTGTTGTGAAATATATCGAAATTGAAATTTTTAACAATTTTTGAGCCTTGGGTTGGTAACAATGGATAATATACAAATATTATTAATGGTATACATTCTTAGCATGATTTAAAAGGTTTACATTTCAAAAGATTCTTACTATCATTTTTAAACTTTGAGATACAACCCTTTTTGGTTGTGAAATATGTCAAATTTGAAATTTTTTACAATGTTTTAATCTTGGGTTGGTAATAATGGATAATATACAAATATTATTAATGATATACATTCTTGGGATGATTTAAAACGTTTACATCTCAAAAGATTCTTTCTATCATTTTTAAATTTTGAGTTACAACCCTTTTTTGTTGTGAAATATGTCCAATTTGAAATTTTTAAAAATTTTTTAGCCTTGGGTTAGTAACAATGGATAATATAGAAATATTATTAATGATATATATTCTTGGGGTAATTTAAAAGGTTTACATCATAAAAGATTCTTTCCATCATTTTTAAATTTTGAGATACAACCATTCTCTGTTGTGAAATATGTCAAATTTTAAATTTATAAGAATTTTTGAGCCTTGGGTTGGTAACAATGGATAATATACAAATATTATTGATGATATACATTCTTGGGATGATTTAAAAGGTTTACATCTCAAAAGATTCTTTCTATAATTCTTGTATTTTGAGATACAACCTTTTTTTGTTGTGAAATATATCGAAATTGAAATTTTTAACAATTTTAGAGCCTTGGGTTGGTAACAATGGATAATATACAAATATTATTAATGGTATACATTCTTAGCATGATTTAAAAGGTTTACATTTCAAAAGATTCTTACTATCATTTTTAAACTTTGAGATACAACCCTTTTTGGTTGTGAAATATGTCAAATTTGAAATTTTTTACAATGTTTTAATCTTGGGTTGGTAATAATGGATAATATACAAATATTATTAATGATATACATTCGTGGGATGATTTAAAACGTTTACATCTCAAAAGATTCTTAGTATCATTTTTAAATTTTGAGATACAACCCTTTTTTGCTGCGAAATATGTCCAATTTGAAATTTTTAACAATTTTTAGCCTTGGGTTGGTGACAATGGATAATATACAAATATTATTGATGATATACATTCTTGGGATGATTTAAAAGGTTTATATCTCAAAAGATTCTTTCTATCATTTTTAAATTTTGAGATACAACCCTTTTTGGTTGTGAAATATGTCAAATTTGAAATTTTTTACAATGTTTTAATCTTGGGTTGGTAATAATGGATAATATACAAATATTATTAATGATATACATTCTTGGGATGATTTAAAACGTTTACATCTCAAAAGATTCTTTCTATCATTTTTAAATTTTGAGTTACAACCCTTTTTTGTTGTGAAATATGTCCAATTTGAAATTTTTAACAATTTTTTAGCCTTGGGTTAGTAACAATGGATAATATAGAAATATTATTAATGATATATATTCTTGGGGTAATTTAAAAGGTTTACATCATAAAAGATTCTTTCCATCATTTTTAAATTTTGAGATACAACCCTTTCGTGTTGTGAAACATGTCAAATTTTAAATTTATAACAATTTTTGAGCCTTGGGTTGGTAACAATGGATAATATACAAATATTATTGATGATATACATTCTTGGGATGATTTAAAAGGTTTACATCTCAAAAGATTCTTTCTATCATTTTTAAATTTTGAGATACAACCCTTTTTGGTTATGAAATATGTCCAATTTGAAATTTTTAACAATTTTTTAGCCTTGGGTTAGTAACAATGGATAATATACAAATATTATTAATGATGTATATTCTTGGGGTAATTTAAAAGGTTTACATCATAAAAGATTCTTTCCATCATTTTTAAATTTTGAGATACAACCCTTCTTTGTTGTGAAATTTGTCAAATTTTAAATTTATAATAGTTTTTGAGTCTTGGTTGGTAAGAGTGGATAATATACAAATATTATTGATAATATACATTCTTGGGATGATTTAAAAGGTTTACATCTGAAAAGATACTTTTTATAATTCTTATATTTTGAGATACAACCTTTTGTTGTTGTGAAATATATCGAAATTGAAACTTTTAACAATTTCTGAACCTTGGGTTGGTAACAATGGATAATATACAAATATTATTAATGGTATAAATTCTTAGGATGATTTAAAAGGTTTACATCTCAAAAGATTCTTTCTATCATTTTTAAATTTTGAGATACAACCCCTTTGTTGTGAAATATGTCAAATTTGAAATTTTTAACAATATTTAAATCTTGGGTTGGCAGCAATGAAAAATAGGCGAAAATTATTAATGGTGTGTATTTAGGGATGATTTAAAAAGCTTTGACCTCAAAGGATTCTTTCCATAATTTATAATTTTTGAGAAACAATCCCTTTTGATGTGAAATATCTCAAATTTGAAATTTTTTACAATTTTTGAATCTTGGGTTGGGATATTAAATATTATTAATGATATACATTCTTGGGATGATTTAAAACGTTTACATCTCAAAAGATTCTTTCTAACATTTTTAAATTTTGAGATACAACTCTTTTTGATTATGAAATATGTCAAATTTGAAATTTTTAATAATGTTTTAATCTTGGGTTGGTAATAATGGATGACATACAAATATTATTAATGATATACATTCTTGGGATGATTTAAAACGTTTACATCTCAAAAGATTCTTTCTATCATTTTTAAATTTTGAGATACAACCCTTTTTGGTTATGAAATATGTCAAATTTGAAATTTTTAACAATGTTTTAATATTGGGTTGGTAATAATGGATGATATACAAATATTATTGATGATATACATTCTTGGGATGATTTAAAATGTTTACATCTCAACAGATTCTTTCCATCATTTTTAAATTTTGAGATACAACCCTTTTTTGTTGTGAAATATGTCCAATTTGAAATTTTTAACAATTTTTTAATCTTGGGTTGGTAACAATGGATAATATACAAATATTATTAATGATATATATTCTTGGGGTAATTTAAAAGGGTTACATCACAAAAGATTCTTTCCATAATTTTAAATTTTAAGATACAACCCTTCTTTGTTGTGAAATTTGTCAAATTTTAAATTTATAACAGTTTTTGAGTCTTGGGTTGGTAAGAGTGGATAATATACAAATATTATTGATGATATACATACTTGGGATGATTTAAAAGGTTTACATCTCAAAAGATTCTTTCTATAATTCTTATATTTTGAGATACAACCTTTTCTTGTTGTGAAATATATCGAAATTGAAATTTTTAACAATTTTTGAGCCTTGGGTTGGTAACAATGAATAATATACAAATATTATTAATGGATACATTCTTGGGATGATTCAAAAGGTTTACATCTTAAAAGATTCTTTCTATCATTTTTAAATTTTGAGATACAACCCTTTTTTGTTGTGAAATATATCAAATTTGAAATTTTTAACAATATTTATCTTGGGTTGGCAGCAATGAATAATAGGCGAAAATTATTAATGATGTGTATTCTAGGGACGATTTAAAAAGTTTTTATCTCAAAAGATTCTTTCCATCATTTTTCATTTTTGAGATACAATCCCTTTTGATGAGAAATATGTCAAATTTGAAATTTTTAACAATTTTTGAACCTTGGGTTGGTAACAATAATTAATATATAAATATTATTAATGATATACATTTTTGTGATGATTTAAAAGTTTTACATCACAAAAGATTCTTTCCATTATTTTTAGTTTTTGAGATATAATTCCTTTTGATGTAAAATCTGTCAAATTTAAATTTTGAAGTTTTAACTTCTGGTTCAAAATTTGATATTATTATTACATAGTTTACTGACCAATAAAGTTAAGTGTAATGAATTCAAAGAAATTCGTTGTTAACCCGGGCTTTGACGGTTTCTCTATTAGAACTAGATTCGCTTCCTTTCATATTTTTGGGAAGCTACCCACTCGCAGACAGTCATTAAACACACACAAGGTGTGTGTGTTCTTAGGTTTCAATTGACTAATCATTTCAAATAGCTCATCTTTACTAAAGGGATCGTCAGGTTCATCCAAGGATAGTGGCTGTTGTGTTCTATCTATCTCTTGCAGCATCGTTGGGAATAACTTTTCATATTGTTTGCGTATTGTTTCTTGATCTAGTTTACCTGTCCTACGTGCACCCAATCTCTTCGCAAATATCTGATAAGCAGTTCCCCATATATCCTGTTTCAGATCTTCACACATGTCCCTCTTTTTACTTTCTTTGGACTTCTTTATCATCTTCGATAAACATCGCTTTGCTTCTGTGTACTTTTCTCTTAGGCATCTTTCTTCCTCCTCGCCAAACCTTCTTTTCCTTCCACTTTGCAACTGTCTTCTTCTGATTATACACTCTTTTCTGGCTTGCGATATCCCTTTTGTCCACCAATATTTCGGACTTCTTCGATCATCATCTTTTATTGTCTTGAATGCTTTATTACAAGCCGGCGACATATAAGTAAGCTTTTTCTAAAATTTTCTCCTAGCATCCCTATTTTTTCTTTTACCACTCTCCACCCCGTAGGCTGAACACTCTGCGCTTCTCTGGAAAGCTCTCCGTTCTTAAATTGCACCGAATACATTATCAATACGTGATCACTCAGCGTTTCAATATCCTCCCTAATCTTCCATTGTTCTATGTAATGTGCAATTTTCTCCGACACAAATGTCAGATCTATTACTGAGGTCCCTCTCGCACCTCTGAATGTCGCTTTTCCCACTTCATTGATTAGAACCACAGAGTTCTTCGCCGCCCACTCTTCCAGTTTCTGTCCTCTCAAGCTGTTCACCAGATCTCCTGCCATCCACATCCTTGCGTTAAAATCGCCACTCACTATCGCAGGTTTACTTCTCTTTCTCATTAAGTCTGTTCTTACCAATCTAATTCAACCCAACCCGACCCTACCGAATTCAACCTAATACTGAACGTAGTTTATTTTTATAGCCCTCGAACCAGTGCGGTCCGAAGATATTTGGTGCTCCAGAATGTCCCAAAACTTTCCACTTCTAGGTCTAGTGTTAGTTCTAGTTTTACTTCAATTAAAATATACAAAGTCGTCAAAATCAGTTTGTAAAGTGCTCTATTTTAGAAATTATTCATTGTGGAGGTGTTCGTTAAAAAAATGTCTTCAGATGCACTGCTATACCCAACCCAACCTTACCCAACCGAACACAAATATACAAGATATTTTAACCAGAGAAACAACATAACGACAAAATGGGTATAAATATGATAGAGGCACCATACATTTAATGTAAAACAGGCGGTCCTCGAAAAAAATTTTCCTGCTTTCCAGCTAAAGCTAAAGGGTATTTTCCACTTCTTATGACATACAGCATCAGGAACATTCTGTATATATGAATTGTAATTTCAATACTTGCGGATTAGCTTCAAACCCTCCACTCCATCAACTTACATCATGGCAGTGAATGTGTTAACACATTATAAGCGGGCCGGGTAAAATTACCCGTCGCGAGAATTTTTACCTTTTGAATGTAGGTACTTTAAGAACGGTACAGGGTATTTACCGGATGAGTTTACATATGAAACTAAAAGAGTTATCTCGTACAATTATTTTAGTTTCATAGTTTCATTCGGTGTTTAGTCGGCTTTAGCCGGGTGAACATTTCTTTTTATAAATTATTTTTTAATTATAATAATAATGGCTTCTGATAGTGATAGTGAAGTTTACGCAGATAATATATCGCAAATTTCCAGTGATTTCGATATTGCTGAATTTGAGAGTGAGTGTGAAAGTGATGAAGACTTCATTGGTGTGGAGTGGTCCGAACATGATAATCCTCCAATTATTGAACAATTTTTGGGACAAAGTGGCGTTGTTGAGATGCCAAATAATTCAGAAAGTGTGGATGAAGTGGTTCAACTTTTCATAGGGAACGATTTGTTCGACTACATGGCAGAAGAAACTAATCGTTATCACTCACAAAATGTTGATAAGTTTAAAGACAGTGCAAAATCTGTGAAATGGAAAGACGTGTCTGCAGTAGAATTGAAACAAATGTTGGGATTACTTTTACTTATGGGCAAAGTTCGTAAAGAAAGTAGGGATGAATATTGGTCTACAGACAGAACAATTGAAACCCCAATTTTTGCACAAGTGTATTCGTGTGATATAATAAGTATTCGTAGCATTTTTCAAATAATGAAACTGACATCAATGAAAGAGATCGCCTTAAAAAAATTCGCCCAATCGTATCTTATTTTTTAACAAAATTTGAACAAGTATATAAGCCTCACCGAGAGTTGTCATTGGATGAAAGCATCATACCCTGGAGAGGTCGGCTATCATTCAAGGTGTATAATGCTTCCAAAATCAACAAATATGGGATTCTTATTTAAATGGTTTGTGAAGCAAGAACAGGATATATATACAATTTCCGAATATATCATGGTGAAGGAAGTCGACTTAAGGAAACAATTCTACACCTCCTACAGCAAACTTGTGGCACAACGTCTACATGGACAATTATTACAATAGTGTCGATACGAGTAAAGTCTTGTTACAAAATGGATTCCGAAGTTGTGGAATTCATCCACAACTTCTTCCTTCTTCCTGCATGTTTACAAAATGTAAATTTAAAGAAAGGTGAATCTATGTTTCGTCGTCGAAACGATATTCTTTTACAATGTTGGCAATCAAAAAGACCAGTTCGAATGATATCAACAATTCATTCTGCCACTATCATAGAAAGTGCAAATATTGATTGGAAGACAAGAGAAAACATTTGGAAGCTGATATGCGTTATCGATTATAACAAATATATGAAAGGTGTCGATCGCGCTGATCAGTACTTGTCATATTATTCTATTGTACGATGCACAAAAAAATGGACGAAAAGAACATTGATGTTTTTGCTAAATGGAGCTCTTTTCAACACGCTTTTAGGGTTTTTAAAGTTTTAAATGCCAATTCAAAAAAAAGTTATAAAAAATTTTTGCACGATGTGGCCAAAGAATGGATAAGTGGTAATGTTAGAAATAATAATGATGATAGAGTTCAGGGGGTGTGCACTAAGATAGGATTTGTTTATACTATGGTGACGTCACAAATTAGTTCAGGGACACGTACCACACGGGGGTCTGATGGTCGTTATTTTCTAGAAACCTGTTTTACCAGCGGGATATTTCTAAATATTAAAAATTTGACTTTTGATTTGAACCTTACATTGTGTAGGATTATGTATTTGTTTAATAGTGTATCTGTCGTATCCATAGAGTCGTATCTGTTTAAAGTAAAGATGACAGCGTTTATTTAATGTTATGAATTAAGTTATTCGCTAGATAATAACGTTGATTATATTTGGAATGCGAGTTTAAAGTTTAGATAGGTAAACAGAATAGTTGCAAGGTTAAATATTTCCCAGATATTTATTTTGTACCCTTAGTCAGATAATAAGTTCAAGAACCCTTACCATCATTACCCTCTCTTAACAAGAAAATATTCTAAAGGTATGTTAAAAGTTAGTTAGTTGTAATATTTTTGTAACAAGTTTTTGTTGTGAACTTGAACAAAAGAAATGAAGTTGCGGGCGTGTTCTGTAGCCGGCTGTAAAGACAAGACATCGAATAGGCACAGATTTCCAAATCCTGCAGTGAATATGCCAAGATTTGAAAAGTGGATTGAAGTTTGTCGTAATGAGAAATTGAACACTATACTTCCAAAAAAATATATATGATAATTATCGAGTTACCCTTAGAAAAAAAGCTCCACAACAGATGCAAGTGCATTATCAATACCGCAAAATGAAATATTAATGGCTAAGTTATTAATTTCTAATCTTGTACCAATTAAACTAATACTGTTATGAAAATTATAGAAGTAGAATCGAGTGTATTAGGACCAAGTACATCAAAAAATGCTAGCCTATCAATTATACCAGATGAAAAAATGTTATCATGTAAGATAAATTTTTATTTTAAATTATTATAAATTTTTATTTTTATTAAATGTGTTAAATCACAATGTAATAATTTGATAAATTTTTATTGCTTCAATATTTTCAATTTCATTTGAAAAAAGGCATAAAGGTTCTCTATTGCAAGAAGTTGGAGTTCAAAGACAGAAGGATTTGTCACCAAAAGCACGAAAATTATATAAAAAAGCTACTCATTATAAAAGATTAGTGTCTAAACAGAAACAAAGAAATGTTATTATAAGAAACAGACTAGCTCATCTAGAAAATATAAACAGAAACGAACTGATCGAACATATTCTAGCCCCATACAGCACAACAGTGACAACATTTATTAAAAGTCAGTTACGAAACTGTTTATTGAAAAGCCATGGTAGACGGCATACTCTTGATGATAAGGTATTGGCATTGGTTTTGTTTAAACAAAGTCGTAGGGCATACAAATTATTGTCAAAATTCTTTGCACTACCAAGTGCAAAAACTATGAGTACTCTATTATCTAGAGTTCCTGTAAAACCAGGTGTATGTAACTCCATTTTTCAAAGAATAAGAAGTGTCACGAATGAACTACAACCTGAAGACAGATGCTGTTCTTTGATATGGGATGAAATGAAAATTCATTCTCAATTATTTTTTAATAAAAGTAATAAAGAAGTAATAGGGTTTGAAGAGCAAGGAAATGAACCATCAAATTTAATTGCAAATACTGCATTAGTATTTATGTTGAGGGGTATTAATAGGAATTGGAAACAAACTATTTGTTATTTTTTTACCCAAAATGCTACAAATACTGTTACTTTAGTCCGGCATATTAAAAATATTTTAACCAAATGTGGTGACTGTGGACTTGATGTAGTAGCCACCATCAATTAATAGCAAATCCTAAAGCAGATGCTATCAGACAAGGTACCGAATGGCGTGGTGATAACTGCTATAAAATACAAGACAAAACGTTTTTTCATGTTTATGATCCACCGCACTTACTAAAAGGTATTCGAAATCGGTTAGTTGAAAAAAATTTAACCTACATGAGAGAAGGTCAACAATATACAGCAAAATGGCAACACATATTGGATGCTTACTACATCGATAATCTGAAGGATGACCATGTAATCCCAGGCAAAATACGTGTAATGAAAGTGACGTGTGCTACCCAAACATTTAGTTACACTGTAGCTTCAGTAATGGCAGTATTTGTACGATCAGGTAGCAAAATAATAATTCTTACTAATATTTGTAGAATGATAATTGCGTTTTGAACTTCACAGGTACAACTAGTGCAGATGGAAGAAAATTGGAGCAGTCTGCAATGGACACTGTATACATAATAAAATTTTTCAATGATTTATTTGACAGTGTCAATTCCAATCAGCTTGCGCTAAACACAAACAGACCATTGCGTTGTGCAGTAACGGCAAAATCACCTCATATTCAGTTTTGGCATAATGCTAAAAAAAATGTTATCAACAATGAAATTTGTAGACAAGAAAGGCAACAGATCAACACCGCCATCAATCAAGAATTGGATTGTTACATTGAATAGTTTGGAGGGCATTTTCAAATATTTGCAAGAAAATTATGGTATATCCAGTCTAAAAACCGTAGAAAACCAAGATCCCATAGAAAATTTCTTTGGACAAATGAGACAACATTCTGAACGAAACATCAATCCGGCTCCAGTTAATTTTATTGGAAATATTAAGACATTATTGATTAATAATTTCGTTAGCAGTCACTCACTGGGTGCAAATTGTGAAAATGAAGATGGAACTAAATTAATACATAATGTTAGTCAGTTCCTCATACAATAAAATTTCCTGCGATTCCAACAGCAACATATATGCCATATGTTAATAAAATCGCAGTGGGCTATATTAGTGGCTTTCTTGCCAAAAAAGTTGCTGGATTGCAAGCAAAATATTTTAAGTAATGATAAAATTCAAGAGTGGCATGATTCGGTGTCAGAAAAGGATTTCACACCCTTGGCTCCCAGATTGATGTATTGTACAGAAAATTTTATTCGAGCGTTATATATTTCATACAATATTATTATGTATTTAGTACCCAGAGTATGTTTTCAAAAAGGTTTCTTTCACACATTACATAATTATTTAACACATCAAGTGGATTTTAATTTCTCAGTTTGTGAACATACACAAGAAATTATCAACAACATTTTACATCAATTTCTATTTTTTTGTTTATTTAATTGGACAAATGGTGTAAACCGAATTCTTAATGGCAAAGATGTGCGCACCAAATATCCTAATGATCCAATATGCACTCAGGCTCATAACTTACAAAGAAAACGTAGATCATAAATATAAAGTTATTATTGTTTTTCCATTCTAGTACAATGTAAATGCTTATTAATAATATTTTTTTATTTACTATGGTGTATAATTTTTAACTTTACTAACAGATACACACTCAAATACATTCCAACATCTTTAGCATTAATTTAATGCATTTTATATACCCAGTAAACTTTAAATTAATACTATTTTCTTACTATATAAGAGGAAAATGCTGTGAAATTTATAGCTATATCACTGTAAAATTAAAATCTATTATACTTATATTTTACAAAAATTTTCAAACAAATACAACTAAATAAGTACAATAGATTGATTAAAGTTTTACAGTGATATAACTAAATTGTACAGCATTTTTCTCAGTATACATAAAATTATAAAAATATTTACGGGTGGCAAAAAAAAGAACCCCCAGAAACAATGCCGTGTTTGTGCTACTCACAAGAAGAAGAGTTTAACCTGTTTTCTGTGTCGGTTTTACGTCGCAAAATTGTAAATTTATCAATATAGTTGACATTTTGGAAGGTATACAGATAGGTTAGGCTACGTTTTAGTACAAAATTTTTGATAAAATAAAATAAAGTATAGTGGTAAGTACTATATCACCAAATTTTATTAAAATCTAACCATTACTTTTGCAAATGTTATTTTTCTTGGATCGCGCAATTTTTGCTTATCTCGCAAATTATGCCCGCTACGCAGCATACTTTCATATGCTAGGCTACCCGCTCATAATGTGTTAACTGCATTTTCTTTGATGTTTACATGGTTTCTTTTCTTGTTAAAACGTCAATGTAACAAATTAATTTCAAAACATAAGATGAGAAAATTCCCTGTTAACGACGCCAATTATTACCAACGTAAAAATTTGAAACGCTTGTTTACAACTAATCTTATAACAAATCCGATTTACTTAAATTATTGTACTTACCAAAGTAGAAAACACCTAAAAGAAAAACCTTGTTCTTTACGAAACAAACATGTTTTGCTGAGATTGTACATTAAAATAAAAGAAAATAAGTGAGATTTGAAATCCCCACGGAGAAAAACCTGTCGTTGCGTCCCTTATTTACCCCGCCAATTATTCAGAACGATTTTCCGAGTTTAACCCGGCGTGTTTTTCCTAGTGACGTGAGGGACGCATTCGCTTCCTTAAGTAGACCTCGAGCCGGTACTTGTATATTTCAGGGGGTTTTATTTCGTCGAGCCGCCGGAAAATTGCACCGTCGGGTTTGGGTGGTTTGGAAAACTCCCGAAGGCACCCCGTATGTAATTCCGCAAACGGTTTTATTTCGTTGCGTGCCCGCCCTTCGTAATGCGCCGGGGCGCAGAGACACAAAGGTAAACAAATTTCCCCACACCGCACGGCCAACTTTTTCTCAAAATTACCAACCGGAAAAGGAAACCGGATCTGTTCGGATTTTCTTTTGTTAGATTCGGTTTTGGAAGGTATGGTAACATTCCCAATATATTTTTTTCCTTTTTCGTCGGGAAAATCTTGACCATGCGTGACGTAAAAACGTCGAATTACTACGTGATTGATGGGCAACTCTTATGAAACGTTCATTTAGACCCACTTCACGTTCCAGTTAATAAAATTCCTTATTGAGTGTTTATTTGAAATCGTTCTGTTTGAGTCGCCCCTAATTAATCCAAATTTTAATTGGTTTAATTACAAAAAAAGGAATTATCCCATTTCGGTTCGTTAGGGCTTAATGGTAAAATAATCGTAGAAAAATGAGGTCCATCTTAATTGATTCCATAACTTCCTGAATCTGACTCGAACTTCTTTCGGGTCATAATAATAAAATTTCTTTTTCAACTTTTTCCAATTTGCCGATGAGCCGGGAATAATTACGGGGTTGAAATTTATAGCTTGAGCTTTCACAAAATGAATTTAAGGGTGATAAATTCGTTCGATGAACGCACACAAGAGATTCTGTGCTTCCCCTCGAATTTCAACATTATTCAGTCCGTCGGCCTCCCGATTCCGGTCACTTTAAACCGGCGGACCACGATAAGGCGTGGGAATATGTGATGTATGTGTAATACGTGTTATAAATTCTAGCAACCATCTCGGCTTGGGGTTATAATATGAACTCGAGTAGAATGGTAATCAATCTTTTCGTTCAAAATAGTTTAATTAGATTAACACTGAATTTTAAGATGAAAGTTTGTGATTAATTAAACATTTTAAAGAATTTTTTGAAGCAGTTCTTAATTTTATTTTTAGACATAGAGACACGACTCTTTCATTTATCATTCTTTAAAGTGATATATAACAGTCGATCGCAAATATTAAAAATTTATTATAGCTGGTGGAAAAAAGAAAGTACAAAATAATTTTCAGGTTTTAGTATTTTGGAAGAACGAAGTATTGGAGGAATAGGGCAAAGGAATTACAGGATACTGATAATTTGCATCATGGTATTTAGGGTGCTTAAGAATTCAGACTCTTTCGCTTCAAAGTTGGTTCAGATTATTTTTTCAATACAACTTGACCAAAACGACTCGCATACACTAGGGAATGTGGTATTACAAAAGTAAAGATGAGTGACCCCGTGATTTTTAAAGAACGTATTGATCGATGACGATTCTTTCTTAATCACCATGATTTTAAATAGAGACCATGTTCATCATTAAATTATGGGAGGCTAGATCTCGATTAAGCATGTAAAAAATATGGAATGAAAGATATACTAATGAACCAGTAATTAGTTATGTTTTGAAATTACTAGAACAATTGAAAATCATGCAAGAAATTGCAGAAATTAGTATGCAAGAAGTACAGAACACATCAAAGATATATTATGATAACAAAGCAAAAGAAGTTGTTTATAAGAAGGGGATAAAGTGATGATATGTGAACCCAACCCAACCTAACTCAATTGTATTTTAAAATATTAATCATGAATATATCCTTATTTATAAGATATCAAAGATCTATTTGCTGATTCGGAAGATTCTAAGAATTTAATCAATATTGAATTCTTCGAATTCTTCTTTCTTCTTAGAATTCTTAGAATTTAAACATATTGGTTTTAAATTGTTATGAATTAGGGATCCTTTTAAGATATTAATCACCAAAATACCTTTATTTATTCAAAAGTGATGGAATATAAAGAATTCAAGTCAATTTCAAGTCCACCCATATTCTAAAAATTCTAGACGTTGTAACGAAGTCTACTAGTTTAGAGTAAAATTTTTTTTATCGAGCTTTATCAAAACATTAAACCTGAAAATATCTTTATTCGCTCAAAGGATATCAAAGAGATTGGTAGGTTTTCATTGTAACAAATGGAACCTGTACTAAGAAGCAGGTTTGAGAGATTCTAAAAATTTGATCAATGTGCGCACTATTGGCTTTAAATTGTTTTGAATTTGGGATTCTTTTAAGATATTAATCACCAAAATACCTTTATTTATTCAAAGCTAATGGAATATAAAAGTTCAAGTCGATTTTGACAATTTTAAGTTCATCCAAATTCAAGACGCTAACCCAAGAATACCAGGAAATCACGGTCACAATTTTTTCTTTCTTCACGTCACCGTTACCAACTGTCATTTTTTTTTCCTAATTCTATCCTGCTTGATGTCTTTTGACGTACGGAGGATTTGGGGTTAGATTTGTGTTAGGCAGGAAGAAATTAAGGGAGACACGACTTGAAAATCTATGTAGATAAAAATGTGCTGGCACTTTTCGATTTCGGAAAAAACTGTACGAAATGTTATTCTAAAACTGTCATGGTAATTAGTAACAACATAGTTGGGTTGGATTGGGTTGGGTTGGGTTGAAAAAATCAAAAATCAAAATGATCAACATAAAAATAATTAAAATAATGCAGTTAAACTACAATAGACGGTGGGCTGTTCATGATATATAAAATAGATATGATAATAGGCCAGGAACCCAATATGAGAAAGGCAAAACAACTATTTACGGACGAAGATAGTGGATCCTTTATACAGATGGGAAGAGGACTGGAAAGATCAATAGCCTGGAGAAAAGCCCAAGGATTTATTACAGTCGAGATGAAACAATGGATAGCTATATCAGTCTACTTTTCACCGAATAATATTGATAAAAACTTTGAAGAGTTACTGGATACGCTTGAAAAGATTATAAAAGAAGCTAAAAAACCGTTGATAATTGCTGGGGATTTTAATGCTAGGATGGTAATGGCTGGTGACTCTTCGCGGAGGCAACTAATGAAGAAAGTAATTACGATGCGAAGCAGCTGATAAAAATAATAATAGACACATGTGACAAGACATTCAAAAAGAGAGGTCAAGGAACCGGAGAGGAAATGAGTTTATTGGTAGGATAACACAATGGCTGAGGCGAGAACACAGTGCATCAGAAGGAGGAGAGTGGAAGGAAGAATATATGAAAGGAAAAAAAACCTTACTTTGGTAATAAAAAGAAATAAGGAAAGAAAATAGAAAGATCTGTATGAGGAGATGGAGGGAGACGTTTGAGGAACGGCCTACCAAATAGCAACAAAGAGGACGAAAATCAGGGCCAAGGAAAATATAGACGTAGAGACCATAGAGAAGCAATTTAAGAAGCTGTTTCCAGTTATAAATCAGGAAGAGAGGAGAGCAGATGAGGAGACTGACGATGAAATAATTGAACCCTTTACGACACAAGAACTTGAAAATGCTTTAAGCCAGTTGAAGATAAGAAGAGCACCTGGAGATGATGGTATAACAAATGAAATAGTTAAAGTATGTATAGAGGCAAACAGCGATATCTTCTTGAGAATATACAACAGCTGCTGGAAGAGAGGAGTATTCCTAGTAATTATGGAAGAGAGCGATACTGGTATTGATCGAAAAACCAAGTAAAGAGACAGCGGAAAGATCATATAGACCACTGTGCCTGCTGAATGTGAAAGGGATAGGGAAAGGTTTTGGAGAGGTTAATAAATCAAAGAATGATAATAGAGATAGAAGAGAAAAGAATATTGAGCCAGGAACAATATGGATATAGAAAAGGAAGGGGAACTGTGGCTGCTATAATGACTGTCAAACAGCAAAAAAAGGACCAACAGAAGATTTCCCTAACGCATAGAGGCTTAGCGATAATGGTGATGCTTGATATAAAAAATGTTTTCAATTCAGCGCCATGGGGAAAAATAATGGAAGCGATTGACAAGGGAGGATTTTCATTAGCAATAAGGAAGATAGTAAGATCGTACTTGTCGAAGAGGAGTGTAATACTTCCGAATGGAAGAGAAGGAAACATGACGTGCGGTGTACCTCAGGGTTCAGTCATAGGAGCGACGTTATGGAACGTGTTTTACGATGGTGTTCTGAGAGTGGAGTTGGAAGAAGGTGTCTCTATGATTGCGTACGCAGATGACTTGGCGATAATAGTGAAGGCCAAAACAAAGGAGAGGATAAAAGATAAGGCAGGGTATTGTATACAAAGGATAGCAAAAAGGATCAGAGATTTGAGATTGGAGTTGTCAGAGGAGAAGGCGGAGATTGTTATATTGGAGGGAAGAAGAAAAATGGCGGAAATTGAAATAACAGTTGGAAAAGAGTTAGTAAAGAGCTCACAAGCAGTCAAATACCTGGGAGTATACCTGGATAAGGATCTCCGTATGACAACACATATCAGAAAAAGAGCGGAGAAAGCGAACCTAGCGCATAAAAATTTGACACATTCAATACCAAAAAAAGGAGGCCTAAGACATGCAAAAGAAGAAGAAGACGACAACGTCAAAAAGATTCCATATGCCGACGCTCTGGCCGTAGCAGTTGCCGAGGAGAAATGGAAAGACTGATCCATACAACGGAGGAAGCGATAAAAAGAATCATAGTCAAGATAGAAAGTAACGGTCTACAAATAGCCGAGAATAAGATAGCGACAGTGCTATTCATAAGTATGAAGCAGAGGAGAAATAAACATTCAAGTAGGCCGAACAATAATTACCATTCAAAAAGCGGTAAAATATTTAAGTGTTTTTTTTGGCAAAGACCTGAAATGGGGTCGATGTGGTGGGAAACACCACATCGAGCCAACGGTCGGAAAGGCGGAGAAAAATATCCATTCCCTATACAGGATCATGGGATCAACGCATAGCCCTAAGGAGGCGAAAAGGAAGGTTACGATTACTGCGTGAGTGAACGTGACCAAAATCAAAAAAGGAATGAAAAAATGGGAAATCCTGCAGCACAAAATTTTGCTCAGAGTCTCAAGAGCCTATAGAACTACATCAACAGAAGCTTTACAGGTTCTGACGGGGACGGCACCGATCAAACTTATTATCTTGAAAAGAGCAGGTGAGATGGAATGAAAATACCGTTAAGTCAATAATGGACCAAGAGACTAAAGACATATACAGTTGCTTCAGATAATGTCTGAAGAAACTCTATGTCTCCATAGACGTACTGAAAATGACCGCTGTCCATACTGCGATAGAGTCGAAAACGCAGGACACATATTTTTCCAACGCTCAAGATGGAGCTGCGAAAGGAAACAGCTAACATCGAGTTTCCAGGAGAGCCTAACAACGTGATCACCCATCCTGGACAGCGAGGACAACTGGGAGAAGGTTGAAGATTTTATGGGAAAAGTGATTAGTGCGAAAGAGGCGGAAGAGAGAGATCTGTGTGGGTGTAGTATAGTGTATGTGCTGTAACATGTTTCGTGTAAGAAAGTGTGTGACGGCAAGACAGAAGTGTTTTCCATCGTTCTTGCGATTGATAAAGCCCGAAGGGACATTTCCGCTGAAGAGAAGGCGATGAAAGAGGGTGAGTTTTTGAGTTTTTAATGGTATTTTTGGTATTCTTGATCAAGAAGATCAAGGTCAAGGGAGTTCCACAGTCCCTGTAGGATGTAAAGAATTATTATTTTACAGGCGTCATTTTCTCGTCGCCACAACAAGGGTTGAATTGGCTTGGTTTCGGTTGAGTTTCAATTGGTGTTGGAATGCCACCGATTGATGTCGTATTGGAGGAGAGGAGTGCCATATGCCAAAGCAAAAGGGGACACAAGGAGGATCTTAGATCCCAACAGCTCCTCAGGATGGACTAACTCTATGATTCCGGATTTGACAGCCTAGGTGTACAAACACTAGGGAGTGATAGAAATCTATACCAGTCAGACGCTTATGGCATTTTTGGTAAATGCCTGGAGTGGATAAAACGAACAGGGTCGGATGATTACTGGTTCTGTATACAGTAGCGCTCAACGGGGTGTGAAAATAGATGCTAGGGTCGATAAAGCTTTAAGGGTCGATATAGCTTTAAGGCAGGCCTTTTTTAGTTGTTAAGCTATTTTTTGCCTTCTACATTTGGAGCTTTCTGGAATTCCTAAACTATCGAAACTTCAGAGACCTTTTTTTAATTAATTAAAATGTCATTTATAGAATGTAAGGGCACGAACGGAAATCTTCCGTATAAGATTGACTGTACTTAACGTTTTATTTTGTATGGGTCAAGTAAAAGATTGGGAAACCCTGATGTGAAGTATGGTACATTCGAATATGTACTGTTTCAATATGCAAAATTTGAAAAAATAAAGCAGGGCTGTAGAATAGTTTGCGATGAACAGATAGACTGCAGAAATATTGAAAAAAATGATGTTAAGTTCAAAGTCAAAGTGGAAAACCATCGTTACTATGTTTGCGAAGATCATTGGATATAAATAGAGGATCGAGTGCCAAAAACAGGTAAAACAGTTCCCTAATCCAAGTATGTATGTAAAAATTGGTCGGTGAATCCTTTGATTTCGTGTTAAGATGCTGACTTGAGAAGAGATCGACAGAGATCACTGAAGAGAGGAAGAAAGAAGATATTATAGGAAGGAAACCCTCTGTGCAGGTGCCCCACAATGCGGAGCGTAAAGTTACCATTTATGCGAATTTTCGGAGATTTGGGTTTCGTTCAGATTGGGTGACGGCGAAGATCCTGATATCACGTGACCATCATCAATCGTTCCGAACGATATACTCGATAGACAAATACCTATATCTCCTTCGCACAAGAGACATCTTAAGGAGAAGAAGAGGAAAGGTATCATGATTGGATGTGATTGCTAATCCAGGAAGAATGCACGAAAATATTAAATGATGGCGATGTGGATTATTGTTTTATAACTGTTATAACTGTTTTAGGTGTTCAGAATATATTCCAATTCGTTATTATTCGGCCGTTTGATATTTTAGAGAAGATATCTAGTTTATCTAGATGTTTGATCTAATCCGAGAAAGAAGAGAAGAAGATAAATTTATCTCCGAAAATCTTCTTGGTGGTTCCGGGTATAGGCACCGGAAATACAAAAATGTTTATGAATTTGTATGTTATTAAGCATTTGTTTTCTTCTAATACAACAATATCAGTCAATTTTTTCAGGAAAATATTTAATATTAACCATTATATACCATTTTAACGAGCAAGGTTTTATCTATAATTCAATGAAGAAATCTTAGAAAATAAAACTTTAATTTCAATTTTTTTTTTCAAATTGTAGATTTGTATTCAAATTTAAATTTATCTTCTAAATCAACATCATCAATTTCCAATATAAATCTTTTTAAAGATAAAGATTCAATCATTAATTTACTTCAATAACCAAATATTTTTTGAGGAATTTTTGAAATGTCTGCTATTTTCATAGATTAAAGGTGAAATATTGGGAATTCAACCAGAACGGGGAAGAATCAAAAACCTCCTTTAACCAAAATCAAGCTTTCGATAATATATTTTTATCTTCTTCAGGATATGCTACAAACAATAACCGTTGAACAATTTTTTATATAAAATAGTAATCTAACTTACATTTAGAGATCACAATGTATACAACACATGTTGTTAAATTAAGGGTGCCCACAAAACATCACGAGGAAGCGATCTATATATCTCGCCAGATCACATCGTTAAAGGACAATACCAAAAAGATAACGTGGTTATGATCGAGCGGCGATAAGGCGCCTTAATTTAACAACATGTATTGTATACATTGTGATCTCTAAATGTAAGTTAAATTACTATTTTATATAAAAAATTGTTCAACGGTTATTGTTTGTAGCATACCCTGAAGAAGATAAAAATATATTATCGAAAGCTTGGTTTTGGTTAAAGGAGGTTTTCGATTCTTCCCCGTTCTGGTTGAATTCCCAATATTTCACATTTAATCCTTAACAAGTGCAACCATTACTTCCACCCTAACTTTATTCAAGATGGGATTTCTTAACAACATCAGAAATACATTCGGTGATCGGACTGTCTCCAACATCAAAAAACTCATTAAAGTTAGCAAAAAATTACCCACGTTTAACAACCGGAAGCATTTCTTGCTTAAGTGCCGAAGATCAGGCATCATTCCTCGTCACATCAAGGACAACTCGAGATATCTTTACAACAACTTTGATGGGGCATCCAAGTTATGATGGAGAAGATCGATGGATGCATACGTAGTCTAGGAACAAAGTTTTTAAATTTTGAGATCTCCAGTACATTTCTAACCTTAAATAGTTTATATAATCAATTCAATAGTTAAAAAAAATAGTAAGTGACTCAATCCCCCCAATATATACATAGAATTAAATTACCATTTAGAGAAGGGATATATTAAATATTTTAACTACATTAAAAACCGTAATATCAAGAAATTTAAAGATCTTCCTCAAGAATTTACGTTCAATAGATTAGTCGGTGACAACACCAAATGGTTCTCCAACATCTCAGATTGTGACATTCCCCCAGATGTTTCCAATTTTCTCTCTCTGGGCCCCAAGTTTGGTTTACCTGTGCCTGTCGACACTTCCCTTATCCCCCAGATCTTGGGTGATGTAGACTCGATATTTAGGTCCACACCTGATAATGGTTCAAGTTCAAGGAGAGCCAGGGTTACCAATCTCCTTACCAACCTGATGAATATTAGGGACACCCCTTGTCCCATCAATCGTCTGATTTCCCGTCTTAAATCTGAAACGGTCCGATTCTTAAAAGAACCTAGGGTTGACCCCCTTCTAGTTGTCCCTGCAGATAAGGGCCAAGTCACTGTTGTCCTTAATCAGTCTCAGTACGTTGAAAAGTCTCTTTCGTTGTTGTCTGATACTAACATTTATCAGGTCCTTAAATCTGACCCGACTCTGTCCATCCAGAGAAGACAGAATAAACTCTGCAAACACTTATTAGACTGTGATCACATTCCCAGACAAGTATACAGAACCTTAATTTGCCATAATGGTGTCTCACCCAAATTTTATGGGTTACCAAAGATCCACAAAGAAGGCTCGCCACTTAGACCTATCATCTCCTTTGTTGGCTCACCCACATATAGATTGTCTAGCTACTTAGCCACGATTTTATCGTCTGCCTTAGCAAACAGAACTAGTTATAACATCTCTGATTCCTTCTCCTTCGCTGACAGGATGAAGGGTCTCGTTCTTCCGCATGATTATGTCCTAGTCTCTTTAGAAGTCGTGTCTCTGTTTACCAACATTCCTCTTGAATTGGTTATAGAAAGGCTGTCCTCTCAATGGGATTTGATCCAACCCCACACTTTGATCTCCCATGATATCTTCATCAAGATCGTGGAATTCCTGTTCGATTCATCCACATTCTTTTTTAGAGATGTTTATTACAAACAAAAGTTAGGTACTCCTATGGGTAGTCCCCTTAGCCCGATTTTGGCTACCATTGTCATGGATTGGATTTTAGATGTGTACATTCCCAGATTGCCTTTCAGCCTCCCATTCATTTACAAATATGTAGACGACATCATTTATGCAGTTCCGTACGACAAACTCCTTCTTGTCAAGAGAGAATTCAATACTGTCAACCACCATATACAGTTCACTATAGAGACAGAAACTGACAACTGTGTACCCTTCCTTGACACCAGAGTTATTAGGGAACCCACCCAACGTGTCCTGTTAGATTGGTATGGAAAACCGACCTATTCAGGTCGTTTCATTAATTTTTATTCTTGCCATCCCACCCGAATGAAAATCAACACCCTTAGGGCGATGAAAAATAGGATCTTACACATGGCGGATGAGAGTTTTCGTGAGAAGAACCTTAAGACTCTTATAGATATTTTCTGCAACAATGACTTCCCGAAATCCTTAGTCACTCGAATCATTTACCATCAAGATTCTCCTATGCGACCAGTCGCTGTGTCTACATTCCCTCTTGACTGGTCGATGACTCATCCTCCAGACGATTCTTTGCCTGATCCCCCACCTACATTTGTTAAGGTTCCTTATATTTTGATTTTTGCGGATAATCTAATCAGGATTTTTCGTGACTGTCCCCTAAAGTTTGCTAAATACACCTGCAGACCGTTGAGAACAATTTTCTCCTCCTTGAAGGACACTACATCCCGTCCCCTACAATCAAATTTGGTTTACAGAATTGATTGCAAGGGTTGTGACAGTTGCTATGTGGGCACTACTTCTCAATATCTGAAGTCTCGTCTGTCTCAACATCGTAGAGACTGTGCCACAATGAAATCAGGCGGTACCGCCCTCGCAGAACATTATGTTACGACCGGGCATAACTTCGATTTTGATGATACTAAGATTCTTTGCAGAGAAAAGTCTTATAGTAGGAGATTATTCATGGAAATGTTCCACATTGTCTCTACTGACAACACAGTCAACTTCAGGACTGATTCACAGGGGTTAAGTGAGATCTATTGTCACCTCATTGAATTGGCTAATAATAATAATAATAATGTATATTTATTTCCAACAGGTTCCACACCCAATTACAGGAAAACAAAATTAATAACTTAAATTAAGGTTGAACGGTATCAAATGAAACAAAAAAAAATAGTAAAAATGGATATAGTCCACAAACTGGTCTGTCAAGTCTCAAATTGGTTGACAAGTCGATCATCCAGAAACGACCAAGAATCAAAAAAAATATCGCATTCATCAGAAATTTGATTAAAAAAGTTACACATCAGTGTCACAGGCGCACGCTGACCCACCGTTGTTCTGTTAGAATTACAATAGAAGACACGCGTAGACCTATTATTTAATCTGGGCACGTTAAAATTAATGTTACACAGAATCTGCGAGCAATCAATAGTACCATGCAACAATCCATATAAAAATTTGACAGCGATCACTACTCTACGTGTAGATAGAGACACCATAGCAAATCGGTTCAGTAATGAGCGGTAATCAATACCTCTAGGCGGGTAAGTTGCATCAATACGATATGACAAAAATTTTAAATATAATCTTTGTATGCGCTCTACGGAATTAATATGAGTATTAAAGTAAGGTTGCCAAATCAATGCGGCATACTCAAGACGCGAACGAATTAAGGCATTAAAAACAGTAAGAAGCCCTACGGTCGAAAATTCTTTACAAATGCGATAAATAAATCCGTACGTTCGGTAGCATTTCGTGCAAAGATCAGAAATATGATTTACAAATGTTAGCTTAGAATCAAAGATTACTCCTAAGTCTATGATAGTACTCGTTCTACGCAAGTGAACATCGCCAATATACCGATAGTCCAATATAGTCCAAACCACTCTGAAGAACCGCAACATCCGCCGGTGACCGAACCGAAGTGAAAATCTTCATGTCATCTGCAAACAGCAGCTTCTCACAATGAATGGCGTCCGTGATGTCATTGATGAAAATGAGAAAGAGAAGCGGTCCGAGGTTCGATCCCTGAGGCACTCCCGACGTCGGGCGAATAAATTAGAGTATCTAACGCGCTGCTCTCTTCCGCGAAGATAAGACTCCATAAGTGCGGTCAATTGATCACTAAAGCCAATCAAACTGAGTTTGGATAAAAGTGCGTAATGTTGGTCACAAGTTGGTCAAATGCCTTTTGGAAATCTAAGTAGATAACATCAACTTGACCTCTATCGTCAAGAACATCGCATAGATACTGCGTAAAGCACGCCAAGTTCGATACCGTAGAACGGTTTCTCACGAAACCATGTTGAAAGGGTACTATATAAGGCTTCACGTAGGTATAGATATATCTGTATAAGATTGATTCAAATATCTTCGAGAAATTGCATAATAAGGAAATGGGTCGATAGTTTTCGATATTGGTGGCATCATCTTTCTTATGAACGGGACAAACATAAGCCTTCTTCCATTGCACAGGCATTACAAAGTACTTAAGAATCATGTTGTAAATATGGAGCAAAGGAACATCAAAAATAGCAGCGCAGTCTCTCAAAAAGAAGCTAGGTATGCCGTCGATACCTGCAGTAAGTTTATTTTTTGAAAGCTTTAGTGCTGAGCGAACATCATCCTGCGTGAAGCCATCGATTCGGAGAGTCCGTTCCACTGACAAACCGGAAATAGGTACATTACAAGGGTCAGAAACAGTATAGACTTGACCGTAATATTCGGCAAACCCATCCACAATCCACGAACCTGTAGTAAACTCGAGATCCCAATACTTCATAGCGCCAGGTATGCGAGATGTACCCTTCCTCGACTGTACGTACCCTCAAAAACTTTTCGGGTCATTACGGATTGCAGTTTCACAATTATTTAAGTGCAGTTTGTGCGCGGCACTTATCATGGCTTTACTGAGGGATCTGTTGTACTTGAAACTATCCAAATAGTAAGCAGTTCGATACATTCTGTATTTCCTAAGCGCACTTTCCTTGAGCCGAATAGCTTCTCTTATTTCATAAGTGAACCACGCAGGATACTTCTTCCCGGCTTTATTCAAAATTTTTTTTTTAGGCACGGCGATATCAAGAGCTTTATAAATTAGTTCATAAAATGTTGCGCATCCGGCCTCGACGTCCGTTGCATTGTCCACCAATGACCAATCAGTGGCAGTTAATAAGCCATAGAGCAACGGAAAATCTGCTCGCTTGAAATTGTAACCAGCTACACCAGACGATGCCCGGAAGTTAGGAGAAGAAGATTCCATACATGAAAATGCAACACGAAGTGCTGGATGGTGACGGTCTTCGTCCACAATAGGATCTAAATTATTGCCAACCGAGCACGGATAATTACTAAACACCAGGTCCAGTAATCGGTTGTTGAAATTCATGACGGCATTCGCTTGGGTAAAGTTGTTGAATTTCTCATAATTTTCAAGTGCAGAAGCAAAGCGATCACATCTGGCAGGATACGAGTAAGAAGGGTTAAAATCACCATAACCGAATGATCAGCAATAAAGTGCAATGCTTGGAATTGTTCCAAGAATGTTTCAAAGTCATCTATAGAGGTGGAGGGCGGTATGTAAACAACAAAGAAAGAACATAATAACTTAGGTTAGTTTTGGTGTTAAGAGCAATTAATATCTCTGTCTTTTTAAGGACTTGTTCCATCCTTGTTGCTGAGCCTCTTCTTCTTCTCGTGAAATTATATCTGGTGTTTTTTTCGCCTTAAAGTTTTCCCCCAGTGTGAGTTGGCGCACATCTTTTTGGTGTTGTCCTTTAACGATGTAATCTGGCGAGATATATAGATCGCTTCCTCCTGATGTTTTGTGGGGACCCTTAATTTAACAACATGTATTGTATAAATTGTGATCTCTAAATGTAAGTTAGATTACTATTTTATATAAAAAATTGTTCAACGATTATTGTTTGTAGCATACCCTGAAGAAGATAAAAATATATAATTGAAAGCTTGGTTTTGGTTAAAGGAGGTTTTTGATTCTTCCCCGTTTTGGTTGAATTCCCAATATTTCACATTTAATCCTTAACAAGTGCAACGATTACTTCCACTCTAACTATTTTCATAGAATATGTTTTATTTAATTTTTAATGAAACAACCGTAACTATCTAAAAAAAAATGGAACACAGAATTTTTAAAATTTTCCGATTTTTATCAAAATTTGCATCTTTCTCCCAAATCAACATCAAAACTAAAATTCCAATATTTTTTTTTATAGACATCGTCATAAACTCATGGTAATCAATTTTCTCTTCAAAAGTAATTTAGTCAGATTAATACTCTCTTGAAAATGATATTTAAGGTGGTGAATTTTAAGAGATGTCCTATTGAGAATTTTGAAGAATTCCAGATAATCTGGCTTTTGTTCTACGTTCTGGGAAGGTTAAAGTTTGCGAATTGCGGCACCTATCGTCAAGAGGATTTCCTTGAATTACACTTCAGCTTTTCCCCCCTCCAATCTCCGGGGTAGTTTGGTTTAACTTTGGACTTAGGAAATTAGGGAATTATAACCTAGAGAGGCGGATTAAACGAGGGGAACTTAAAACTTTCGACTGGGAATACACATTACCGAGTTGAATTTGAGAAAATTCTTAAAATCCAATTCAAGGTATTTTCGTATTTACCTTTCTCGCCGTAGCAATTTGATTTAAACCTCAATCATCGCAAATTAAAAATCTAGTTTTAATCTTGTGTGGATTCCCTGCAGACATCCAACTCGACCGTAGTTAATTCCGGGTGGTTTTTGCAGGAAACGTTTCCTGTATCGGCGAATTCAGACAGTCGTAATCTCTCTTCCCATCCGCTCCAAACTTGCCGGATTTAGCCGTAATTGTACTTCTTCCACCTTCTCTGAAATAAGAACCTTTTGATGTGCGCCGACAAAATCGATCGTTCCCAAATCCCGCCTTTTATGTTATCTTTCTCACTCTCGCTTTATTTCTCGACGACTTTCAGAACTGAAACCTCCCGGGAAATGTTATCTCACATTATTTAATCGGGAATCCCAAGACTGAGTGATTGATTAACCATAAGAAACGAACTTTTTTCTGAGGAAAGTGTTTCTTTCTTAATAGGTCGTTCATTTGGTAATGGTATTAAAAGTAATTTTATTAGGTAAATAATTGAGTTGGGGAGTTTTAGGAAAAAATTAAAAACTTTTTATTGGAAATAAAATTTAAAAAGTTTAAAACTGTATCTAGTTGATTTACTATACTGGTATTTTAAACTGGAGGCGGTGCATTAAAGCTCATTTCATCGCAATTTAGTTCCGCGTGTACTTAATAACTATTAACTCGCAGCGAAACCGCGTCGAAACTTTTTTCCAACCGCGCTTCCGGTTATATTTTTCAAACTGCACTTTTTGCAGGCACACACATGCTGACGCTTTTAGTAGCTTAATCCTGCACCACCGCGACTCTTTCATCCTTATATTACCCAAAATCACACCCTATGCTCCTAAAACTTTTTCATCGCCACCCCTATCCTTATTCGACGTAGACACGGGGATTAAAAGGAAGAAACAACCTCGTGGGAACATAGCAAAGAGGGATAGAGAGAGAGATATCGGGGGAGAGAAAACGGGGGTGGAGCTCGCGTAGATGTACCCGGTTTAATTGCAAGTTGTCCAGAATTAAGGGCCGGGTCCCCATAAATATTTAGCACAGTGTGTTCCAATTAAAAGTTTTTTAGTCCCTTAACCCACCCAACCGCCCGACTCCACGAATTGACGCGTTGAAATGCAAATTGGTTTAGACGTGACTCGATTTTTACTTTTATAATGTATTGTTTCATTATATTCAAACCGCATATTTAGGGATAAAGAAATGGGTCTTTGATGCAAATGATTTGGGAATATCGACTTAGGAATGGTATCTCAGTTTTGTTATTTTAAAAAGAATATTCTATATTTTCCAAGGCTTAATAACAATCCTTCCATAGTTTTATCCTTCCAAATCCAATCCTATCATACCAAATCCTAATTCTACCATAGCGAGAGGTGCACCATTATGTTGAGACCACATTCTTTATTCAACGTCTAGTAAAACATCTTTTAAAAGGTTCTTCGTTAACAATTACCTCACAAAAATACTGTCTGATCAAATGAGATCCACAATCTCTGTCCAGACGATTAAAGATCATCGATGTTAGTGGTCCACGTCTCTGCAAGAACTGCAAGAAATCTTTTCTAGGATGGTCCACTTTTTGTACTTATTGTTAATAATTTTTACACGTTTTTCAGTATTTCTCCAGTAAAACAAAAAGCGATACCTTGTTGTTCGAAGATTTCAACAATTTCAACAATGACTTTCCGATACTATGTACACAGAGTATATCAATTTAAAGAGGAGAGCTTAATCTATAAGATAATGAAGCTATGTCTCCAAAAATTTAGAGAATTTTTTAAATTTGTAATAAAACTTATCTGAAGTATTGGGTTGGGTTGGGTTGAGTTGGATGAAGTTGGGTTAGGTTCTGAATCTTCATGGTCAGCCATGACATGGCGAAGGTTTGAAATAGTCTTAAGAGAGCTAATAAAAGAAGAAAAGACTAGTTAGAAATATTGCTCGGTTATGCGAATGCTAATGCTCATAAAAAAGCGAAACCACATCTAAAAGGAAATCGGTATACTGGTAGAACAATGATATTACGAGTAATAAAAGGAGTGTATTGGTATTAGAACAAGAATAACAAGAGCTAGAGGAAGAGAGCGAAGGCACGGAGAGGAAGAAAAAAAACAAAGGTTAAGAAAGGAATACAAAGCAGTCAGAAAAGAATTAAGAAGCTGATCAGGAAAAGTAAGGTTGGTAAATGGAAGGATCTGTGCGAAGAACTCAATGAGGATGTGTGAGGAAGAGCATATCAAATCGTGAACAATAAATTAAAACTCATAAGAAGATTTTAAATCGATGATGTGTAGTGGATGGACATATTCATAAATTATTTCCTCAATACAAAAAAATGATATAGATAGACATTCCGAACCCACAAACATGCAACACTTCCTTTCACGAAAGAAGACCTAACAAAGGCGATTGCGAATATACACAGCAAAAAAACTCCGTGCCCTGACGGAATATTCCCTGAAATAGTGAAGGTGTTAGCGATCAAACATCCGGAGGATTTTCTGAAAGGCATTTTCCGGACATTTGGAAAACTGCCAGACTTGTAGTCATAGATACACCCCCGAAACCTTGGACAGAAGTGATCTATCGCCCAATTTGTCTGATTGACGCGGCGGGGAAGTTGTTGGAAGCTCTTCTGAGGGAAAGAGTGCAGGCTAAGGTAAACGAAAAAGATATTGCACCAGAACCTGTGTGGGTTTAGGAAAGGCAGATCTACGATTCGTTTAACTCAGTATATTGAAATTATTTTAGAAGAGAAAAATTAGTACTTATTTGATTAAAATGATATAAAATGATCTGTACTGTACAAGGTGACATGCGGTACACGACTGGGCTTGTTACTTGGACCCTTATTACGGAATATTTTCTACGATGAGGTGTTGTAAAACTGGAAGAGGGATGCCAACTGCAACACAGACGATCTAGCGTTTGTGGTACCAGGAAAGTCCGCCGCATATTTAGAGGTCAGGACCGCGTATGCGGCGAAAAGGGTTGTGGAATTGCTTCGTCTTTTTCTTGCTTGCTTCTATAGGTCTTGTAGTTGCAGCTCACAAGACTGGGATAGTACTGCTACAGAGACAGAAGCTAAAAAAACGTTAAGATAGCAGTGGATGGAACCGAAATATATAGAAAGCAATGCTGCGACGAAATATCTTGGAGTGCATTAGGATAGAGACATGAGAATGACCAAACTAACGGCAAAGAAGGCGACAGAAATGACCAACGTGTTAATGAGAATCATGCTAAATTTCGATGGTCCCGTGTCGAGGAGAAAAACTTACCAACGGCGATCATATCGGCGTTATCACATCGGTGTTATATGAGTCACCAGTTTGGGCCAGAGCACTGCAGTTCCAAAGGTATAGAGACATACAAACGCTGATAAATAGCTTCTGCAATAGCGATAAAAGTTGTGGCGAGAGTGCGACCTTTTGATCTGCTGGTGGAATAAAGAGCAAACCAATATAGGAAAGGGAAAGAGCACAGAAAGGAAATCAGGACCAAAGCTTATGGAAAAGTGGAAAGAGAGGTGAAGCCAGCGTGAGGGATGAACGAAAAGACTCATATCGGATGTGGAAGAATGGACCAAAAGTGAAGTTTTTTTGGGGGGACGTTGATCACTTCCTATAATCCAAGCATTGACCAGGCATGGAATCTTTGGATACCTTTGCAAAATAAGGAAGGCGGCCTCTGGGATGTGTTGGTTTTGTGAGCTTGAGGACACACCGGAACATAATTTTCAATGTTTTGAGCAACGAACAATGCGGTGTCGTTTTGAACGTGGATAACATGATGGAGGTTATGCTGTAGAGCGGGCAATTCAACCGGGAGTTGATGATAGTGTAGATGAGGAGTCAGGAGTTAAGAGGCATAACGATTTTTCGATGTTGTCACTCCGAAGTTATGCCCTATCGGCGGTGGAGAGAGAGAGGAAAAAGTTTTAATCGGTCGGCAACCCAAGAGGGAAGCCAAATCGGCACTATTCGGCCGCATGATAACTTAGGCCGCGTGTTACCAGATTTCTTAATCCCCTCTATAAAAAAAGGTTTTAAATCCTTAAAAACTAATTGGATTTATATTTTATTTCTGATGATAACACAAATTTGAATGGATGGATCGTAGAAATTTATTATAATAGCATATGTCGACTGGAAAGAAGAACGGGATCCAACCTAGTAGTGACTAGAGATGTACGCGTGAGTGACTTTTTATGTGTACTCACGCCCGCTCACGATCTAGACGTACGAAGGTCACACGCGGCACTCATGTCAATATCAGACATGAATTACGGGACTCACGCATGGGTCACGTGATTCATTGTGTTTGGCAGAAAGAAAATTATGTTTCGCAAAATGGCACAATTAACAGAGTAGTTTGTTTTATTTATCATGTTCTGAAATAAATGAAACTATTACAAAATTAATGTAAATAATAAAAGCTGGCATATTCTTATGGGTAATGCTTTCTTTAACATTTTAAAGATCTTCCTTCATTGATAATAAATTTAAATTAAATTTTGTTTTATTTCATCAGTTTATAGTATATTTTTACAATCAATACGCACTTCGCTAAAATCATATTTAAAAATTGAAATTTTCATTGAAAACATTAGAAATTTTATTCCTATCATAGCTAACACCAAGAGAAACCCTAAAAAAATTTCCTTGAATCAACAAGTATTATAGAAAAACACGAAGTGCCAAAAGTCGTAAAAAAATTGGCAGACTTCAAACTGATGAGCAGGTCTGTAGAGACATAATAGCTCATGCTGCCAAAAAGTTGGCAGTCTATATGATAATGTACAGAGTTTGGAATAGTAATAACTCTCGCTGTCAACAAGTTGGCAGATTCAAACTTATGATATGCAGACATAATAGCTCATCCTGCCAACGAGGCAGTCTTTAAAATAATGTAGTATTTGGAACAGTAATAACTCATGCTTCCAACAAGTTAGATAAATTAAAGAATAAAAACTGTCAAAATGCTGCTAACAAAAACACAGACGGTTTCTAGCATTTTACCTATGATTGTGATAAATTCCTCAATAGCAAGAAAACTATAATAAATAGGTATAGGAATATTTATAGATAGTTTGTAGAGAATTAAATTTCCTTTCTGATAGGGTATGAAAATATGGGGCGTTCCATTTGAAATTATCGACTTTCACGCAATTGAATACGGAGAAACGGTAACTCAATTTTTGACCAGCCTGTATATGATGTACTGATACAACAAGTGACAATCTATTTCGCAGCGTATGAAGAGTTATCGCACCAATGCAAAACGTTGAGTTAACGTTGGATGAGATATGAGCATGGTGATATTTGCCAAAAAACACTTAAAATCAAAATAACTCGAAAACAAAAAACGGTAGGCACCAACAACTGTTATCAAAGTCAACATATTTTCTTATGTATAATTGAATGGTGTAATAAAAACTATAGCATTCCATTTAAAATAACGAAGTTGAAGTCTACTTCCGGTAGACCGGAAGTGGCGGCCATCTTGAAAATATTTTAGATTAATAGTTCGGAATGAACAACCCATGTTACCAAAATTTCAAGCCTCTACGAATAGTGGAACCTAAAAAAGTTCTAATGAATCAGTTACGTGAGACACCCTGTATATATATATTATATTTCAACTTGAACTTTTAATGAACAACTTGATGAACTATCCCTAAATTTTATACTGTCAATGTACTTTCAGCATGACGGTTACCCAGCTGATCATTCACACATTGTGACCGAATGGTTAAATTTACAATTTGACAAAATGGTCCTATTTTATGGCCAGCACATTTCTACGTTTAGAGTATAAAATTCGCGCAATTTAGTGGTGTGAATATATCCGACGCATAATTTATGTTGAGATGAGCTTGAAAAATCAATAATAAATTTTAGCCATCGATATTAATTTATCTAAAATTTATCTTAAAAAAATTATGTTAGCTTAATTATTTTTATGCAGAACATAAAGAAATTCGTATCGCATAAAATTCCTACTAATACAATACTAAAATCTCGTTTTAAGCGATAATGCAGTCTACCCCATAAACTTTTACGAGTTTCATCCATTAAACTAACGCATAAACTACCTCTCTACGTTAAGGTAATTTTTCACGATATTCTTCAATATTAAACAACCCCCCTAAATTCGCCATACTAAAGAAACAAATACCCACACTTACATTTAATCCCCCCGAAAAAAAGGGAAAAAAGGATATTTGTATCCATCCCGACGAGAGGAGACACATCCGAGTGTTGTCAGTCTCAACGTTCAGCAACCCTTAATTCGAGCACGTGCCGTTTCGGGAAGACAATTCCCGAATTCGTGGGGTGAAATTCGGTTTTTTGGTCACAGACGACAAATGTAAAAGGCGACTTCGAGAGATCAGGGAGAGATCCGGAAGAATAATCGTCCCCCGTTGCGGATGGGAGCATTGCACGCCTGAGCCGATTAGGTGTCAGAAGGCGAACTTGGCGTAAATCAAAAGGGGCCAACCCTCTAATGCGCTTATCCGCATGCAGACCTAGTAGCCATCTGACGCTGGATAAAATCCTCTTCTAGCACCAAAAGGATACGAGCGCAAAAAAAATTTTAACGACTCATACAGATCCAATCTAATTTAGAATGAACATAACCACAATTGATTAATTACTCGTGATTAATTGCGCGAAACAAATTGGTTTGCATTGCCGTATTGTTCGGGCAATTAGACATCATTAATCACAGCTGAATTAATAAATCATTTAACATATCTTAGCTATTACATTCAAGATTTTCCATTACAATAATGAAGTTGATTTTTGTTTTATTAATATTAGTTACAATTAGTTTTTGTCACCACGATGGTGTCTTTGGACATCATGGGCGTAGTCATGGCCACGGACATCATCATGCCAGCCCTGAAGAAGTATATACTTCATATGGAAGTAAGTTATATATATATGTGTATATAAATATTTTTATAAAAACTGTTTTAGATGAATGTCAATCCGGTACAAAAATGAGACATCAATGTCAAACTTGTGAATGTGAAAATGGGCTTTGGGCCTGCTCAAACGTCGGGTGCATTAAGGGCGGTTTCTCGAGCAGATGGCGAAGATCTTTAGGTTTACATTTTAATTAGATCGATGTGTATTGTTAAGATTGTTAAAATAAATCCCGTACAAAGCGATTAATTAGTTTTATTTTCTTCTACTTCAGAATAGAGCAATTTACTCTTCTAAGGTTTTACGTAATGGTAGTTACGTGCTTCCTTTGAACGAATTAGTTAAACGGTATATTCCGGTTCCAACCACACGCTTTCATCGCGTTTTAGATAAAAGCTCGCCAGAAAACCAATTACCGTTCCTATAAATTAGTTATTTTAAAATCGTACAGTTCATATCGATTGGGGACACTATTTTCAATTCAGTTATGAATGGCAGACGACTAATAAAAAATTTAATTCTCTCAGTTTTGTCAAAAAATTTATACAGTTCTCGTATTGAAATATAAATTGAACTTAATTATTTAAAATCAATGAAAATTATTATACCCTTTACATAAAAAATATCAAACTCCATGACAGTCTATTTTAAATTCGCGGACGAAAAGATGGCTGAGAGTGGGTAGTAACAGTGAAACTCGCTCCGTTAAATAAATATTTTAAAGTAATTTAAAATGCGGTTATCAGCGGAAAATCTACGGCAAATAGAAGAGGTGGTGAACAAGTCTGTAGGAGAGTTGCTGAAAAGTCAAGATTTTTGTTCTAAAATTGCTAATTTGGTTATAAAGGAAATTAAAAATCTTCAAGAACATGTTGTACAGCTGGAAAACGAAAACCTGTTTCTTAAAGAAAGAATGGATGACCTGGAACAATATTCAAGACGTTGTTGTTTACGCGTGTATGGTGTTCCCGAGGAGGTTAAAGAGGATACGGAAATTAAAGTACTAGAGATATTTAACAATAAAATGGGAGTCAAAATTGGCGCAGATTCTATAGATCGCTGCCATCGTGTTGGTGCTTTTAAGAAGGAGGACAACAATGACAGACGACGTCAAATTATAGTAAACTTCACCTTCTATAAATTTCGAAATTTAGTTTTTAAATCCAAATCGATGTTAAAAGCATATCCCAAAATTCGTATAAGCGAGGATCTAACAAAAAATAGATATAAACTTTTAAGGGTAGCACAAGAGAAGTACGGAAATCGAATGGCTTGGTTACGTGATAGTAAAATTTACGTTAAATCACCAACGAATTTGGCAGCTCGATGGATAAAATCTTTATCGGATCTGGAAAAGGAAAAGTTGAAGAGGCCCTCAAGCAGATCAGAGAAAAAGAAGACTTGCCTAAGCCACATCGTAGACCTCGCCAAACACTGTCTCAACAATGCTTATTTTCTGATTGACGGTCAGATTTACAAGCAGGTAGAAGGAGCAGCTATGGGTTCTTCACTGTCCCCGGTCATCGCCAACCTGTTCATGATTTACCTCGAGAAGAAAGCGTTAAGGGAGGCCAAATACAAATCGAAGCTATGGATCCGGTACGTTGATGACATCTTCGTCATTTGATCCTTTGGAAAAGAATAGCTCCAGGAATTCCAAGAATATTTGAATACCATTCGTCGAAAGATCCAGTTCACCACGGAAATAGAAGAAAACGGATAACCTTTTCTCGACGTATTAGTAAAGAAATCTCTCAACAGCCTGCAGCATACTATATACAGAAAACCTACCCACACGAACCGATACTTAAATGCATCTTCTCACCATCATCAGTCGCCAACTCACTAATCTCAAGATCCATTCGACTTACAGATAACGATAACAGATCAGAAGAAATGACGAAAGTCACCTTGGCTCTTGCTCAAAACGGCTACTCCAAATACATGGTGAAGAAAGCCATCGATTGACAATTGAAGCCGAAGGACCCACATCCACAAGAAGAGACCAGAAGACCCAACGTCGTACTACCCTACATCAAAGGAAAAACTGATCGCATAGGAAGACTTCTACGGAAACACGACATCAGTACCACCTACAGACCCGGCAAGACTATAGGAGCTTCTCTCAGGAATCCAAAAGACCAAATAAAATTGGAAAATCTAGGAGTTTATTCCATCCCCTGCGGCTCATGCGACAAGAACTACGTGGGACAGACCAACAGAAGAATAGCTACCAGAGTAGAAGAACACAAGCAGAGCATCCGAAACAGCTCACTTCTGCTCTCTTCCGCCACCATCTGGACACAGGCCATACCATCAATTTCGAGGGTTGCAAGCAGGTAGCCAACGTCCCGCATTGGAGAACCAGATTGATCCGGGAATCCATTGAAATAGCGAAGAACGGCACCCTCAACAAGAGGGATGATGCCCTACACTTGTCAGCAGCGTGGAGGACGGTCCTAGAGCACTCCAGACCCAGGGCCATCCAATTCGGAACGGCAGGACGCCAGCTGCCTATCATACCTGAAGCGTCCAGTGGGAGCAGCCCAAGTCCAGCAATCACCGGACAGCGGGTCAGTGGCCTCTTCTCGCCCATGGATGACGTCACCAAAGCCATATCCGGTGGAAAATCCCCAGGACCGTTAATCGCCGTACGACAGGTCAATGACCTCCCCCACCACCCACGAATCACGTCACGTCGGACATAAACACCCGCTCCCCCCACCCCACCCCTGTCCAATCGCTATCACCTACGACCAAGACGACCTACTATAAAAAGGAGCCAGAACACCGCAGTACCTGTCAACAGGAGACTACGACAAAGCACTGAAGATGCCAAGTGAGATCTTGGCGAAATGTCTGCCCCTGTCCCAGGGAACAACCAAGAAGATGAACGGATGATACCTCGGATCAACCAAAACGCATATATATAGTTATTTGATTTTTATTTCTTATTATTATTTTTGATTATATTGTTATGACTTTTTTGCGTCTTGCTCACGTCAACGTTAGATCATTGATTCCGAAGTTAAATGATGTTCGATCGTTATTGTTTGAAAACAAAATAGATGTGTTGGTTGTGGTTGAGACTTGACTGGACCCTGGGTTGGCTTATGACAATCTTTTCGCTGATTATATTATGATTAGGTGTGATTAGGTGAGTTGGGAAAGGTGGCGGAGTTGCGGTGTTGTTTCGCAATACCACCTTTCACCACGAGGTGATTAGGGTGGGGGGATGTATTGAGCAGGTGTGGTTGAAGTTCAATATTTCCTGGTTCACTTTATTTGTTGGTGGGGTTTATATTCCACCACAATTAAACTGTAAACAATTTTTAGAGGCCGTCGAAGATCTTTATACAACATGCTTATCGAAGTCGGAGAATGTATTCTGCTTGGGAGATTTTAATATTAATATGTTACGATGCAATAGCCCTTCGTTTGTATTGTTGCACGAGTTTCTTGAGAATTGTGGTGCAACTCAGACAATTGGGGATTACACTCTTCTTAATCTCCTCATTACAAGTAATACGGATATTCTTAGATCTACTACAGTATTGCCTTGGGATGTTTCTGATCATGACATCGTTCAGTGTGACATTGAGCATCTTATGACACGGACGCAGCCTAAAGAAATTATTACCCGATGTTTAAATTCCATTGATCGGCAGCTCTTTGACTTTGATATGCAGCATTTACCACCTCATTTTATCTTCAGAATAGCTGATATAAATGATAAATTGGTTTATTTTTATAACATAATTTAGCAGCTATTTGAAAAACATGCTCCTTTAGTCATAAGAAGGGTAACGAAACCATTTAAACCTTGGATTACTGGTAACACCAAATATCTAATGAGGCTAAGAGATAATGCTAAGCTGAAATACAAGAGAACGAAAGTAGATTCGGACTGGCAGTATTATACAAAGAGCTTCGCAATTTTACTACAGGAGTAATCCGTAATGAGAAGAAAGCCTATTTCCAACACATTGCTTCTATAGCTAATTTTCGAATACTATGGAGACAATTCGAGAAGGAAGGTATTCACTCTGGGCCGCAGTTAATTATACCTGAAAATCTAAAGGATCCCAACACATTAAACGATTATTTTATTAACTCGATCCCTGTTGTTTGCTCTGATCCGCCTTTCTCATATGATGCTTTACCGCACAGATCATTCACCAACAATAATTTCAACTTAAAATTAATTAGTGACATTGATGTGCTAAATGCAGTACACCGTATATCATCCAAGGCAGCTGGTTGTGATGGCATTAATATGTCCATGATGGGGTTGCGTTTGTCTCATATATTACCGTACATTGTTCATTGTTCATAAATATAAATTTTTTGAATTCCGATAGTCCCTCAACGTTATCATTACTTGAACTATTGAGTACATTTGATCTGGTGCCAATAATTGATTCTCCAACCAGAATAACAAACTCTAGTACAAGCCTTTTAGATTTAATATGTGTCTCTAATTCTAATTTAGTTGAATCCCAAGGTACAATGCAGGTTCACCACTTATCAGATCATGATTTGGTATGGTGTAAGTTAAACCAAAAGTTGAGTCAGTTAAAAAAGCACCTATCCCTAAAATAGTAAGGGTTTTTAAAAATTTTGATGAAGAATATGAGAATTTTTATTTTGATCTCAGTCAGTTTCCGTTCTGTAATGTGTTTGATGTCGTGGATGTTGATGATAAGGTGACACTCTTAACCCAGGGGATATTAGACGTAATTAACCGGCATGCGGCGCTAAAAGTATGCCTTTTTAAAAAAAACGCGCGGAACCATGTATAACACCAACAATTATCGAAATGTAAAGGTTGCGAGATAAAGCATTTAGAGATTTTAAAAAAAGTAAAACTGCAGCAAAGTGGAATTTCTACAAAGAAATACGTAACTACGCGAACAGTGCTGTTAGTAGGAAAAAAAGGCATATTTACAGTATTCCATCCGGATGCAATCAATCGCTTCTTCATTGACTCGATGACCTCGGTAAATAACGATTTTGATCGCGAACTTTACAATTTTTATAATAATACTAGAAGATCATCGCGTACATTCTCATTTCAGTTTGTCAATGATCTGGACATCGAAAAAATAGTAAATGGCATAAAAAGCAATGCAATGGGATGGGATAATTTGAATATAAAGGTAATAAAGTTAGCAATTCCTCTCGTGACGCCGTATCTGAGAAACATTGTTGTTTGAAACATTGTTAGGAAACACGCCTTGATTTTACCGCTACCTAAGGTGCATGAACCTGTGGATGTTTCAGATCTGCGACCTATAAGTATCCTGCCTGTGATGTCAAAGATTCTTGTAGAAGTTATGTTTAACCAACTTAATGATTTTGTATCATCGGACAATTTACTGCCCCCAACACAGTTTGGATTTCGTGCGGTTTTCTAGTTGTGTCACGGCGCTTTTGAATATTGTTGATAATATAGTTGCACAAACTGACAGAGGAAATCTCACAATTGTCTGTCTATTAGATTATTCTAAGGCGTTTGATCGTATTAATCACACCATTTTATCAGCAATTTTATAATATTACGGTATGGATGATTTATCCGCGGCTTTGCTCTCGGACTTTGTGTCGGGAAGACAATAATCGGTTGCAATCGATCGAGCGACTCCGATGTCTACCCAGACATCGGAGTCGCCTTTATTATATACATTATATACTGCTAATTTTGTAAAATGCATACAGTATAGTCAACCGCATTTTTACGCCGATGATACTCAATTATGTATATCCTTTTCTCCTGACGAAATCGATCACGCCTGCCAAAAGCTCAATCAAGACTTAAATGCCATAACCGAATTATCTCGACGTCACAACTTAACCATAAATCCAAAAAAGACCGAAATTATACTTTTTGGCCCGACAAAAGTAAAAGAGCAAGTTCGGAATAAAGTTGGGGTGTATGTAAAGGGGGAGAAACTTGAGTTAAAGGGAGTGGTAAAGAATTTGGGCGTGCTTATTGATGAGCGTCTTCAATTTAGTGACCACATCAATAGGTGTTTACAACGAGCTTATGGTAAAGTAAGGTTTTTGTATTCCCAGAGATCATTTTTAACATTAAAAACAAAACGGTTGTTATGCGATTCGTTGGTGTTGTCTACTTTCAATTACGGTGATGTTCTTTACTCTACATTTTTAACCTCAGCACTAAAGTACAAAATACAAAAAATACAAAATTCATGTTTGCAGTTCATGTTTGGGCTGCGTCGATGGGAGCGAGTGTCACCATTCATGCATACGTCGGAGTGGCTAAATATGTGTAATCGGAGGCTTGTTCACTCTGCATGCTTGTTTTACAACATTATTACAACAGAAAAACCTCCATACCTTTATCAAAAGCTGACATTCCGTTCAGATGTGCATAACGTCAATATTAGATTCAGGGGCCGGCTAACACCGCCTATTCATAAGACAAAAAACTACAAATCCTGTTTTTCATACCGAATAGTACATATCATTTGCCAGCACATCTATGGAGCACATTTTTGAAACTATTCAAAAAACAATATAAAAGTTATTTACTCGGGGGTCAGTTTCCTTCTTTTTTGAATCCTTTCCTTTTATATATTTAATGTATTTTTCTATTTAATTTTTATCTGTTTTATGTACTGTGTACAATTTTAATTTTTGTAAAATCTGTGCTCTTGAGACAATAAAGCTTATTATTATTATTTAATTAATGTTTGTATTGAACATTCTGTTTTCCCTAAGATCTGGAAGACGTCTTTAGTCAAGCCTCTCCCTAAGATATCAAACCCTGTAGAGGCGAAGGACCTTAGACCAATTCACTTACTGCCCATTATGTCTAAAATTTTTGAGAAAATTATCTTTAAGCAATTATATGAATGACATATTGTCAGAATGTCAGTCGAGATTTCGTCTGGGACATAGCACCACGACAGCTTTGTTAAAAGTGACCGGTGATCTTCTAACTGCCCGGGATTTAAGACTAAATTTAGTTGTAGTATTGTTGGATTTTAGTAGAGCGTTCGAGACTGTTGATCATGATGTGTTGTGTTCAGCTATGCGGTACATGGGAATTGGGAGTGAGCTGCGACAGCTGTTTCGAAGTTATCTTACTGATAGATCACAAGTTGTGAAGATTGATGGTTGCATGTCGGAACCTAAACCAATTAATAGAAGGATCACACAGGGTACTATCTTGGGCCCACTACTATTTTCGTTATATACTTCCCAACTTTCATGTCAGTTGAGACATGCGGAGTATCATATGTATGCAGATGATTTACAACTGTATATATCTTTTGAACCGTGGAACTATGAAGACGCTTTCCGTAGGTTGCAGGAGGATTTAAATAGTGTTAATAATTTTGCATTGAGGCATGCACTTACTCTTAATGCTGGCAAATCGGCGGTGATGCTGTTTGGAAGTGGATGTAAAGCATTGGCTGAACATGTACGGCTGGAGATCGGAGGAGTTCCGATATCACTGGTTGTTGATGCTAAGAATTTGGGTTTAGTTATGGACAATAAATTTAGATATAAGAAGCAAATTTCGAAATACGTTTCTAGTTCATACTTGCAATTGCGAAAACTATTTCCCTTCAGGAATGTGTTACCTTTGCGTTTGAAGAGGCTGTTATGCAAGTCTTGTTCTATTTGTTCTATCGCAAATTACCTATCTGATACCTGTCTATAATGCATGTCTGGACAGCGTTGATGTGGTTAGGATTCAGAGAGTACAAAATTCTTGTTTACGCTACATATATGGGATTCGTAATGGTTAAATATGCGCAACAGGCGAAAACTACAATGCTTGTCCCTGTATTACAAGATACTCGCTTTTAAGTCACCTCGATATTTCTATAAACTGATTAAATTTGGGACAGATGTGCATGCGATTAACACTCGATTGCGAGGCCGCCTCTCTCCACCTGCACACCACCCGCCTCACTGAAAATATTTACTTTGTTTAATTTTTTTTTTATATTGCGTTATATTCATCATATCAATAAAGTCGTTTATTATTATTATAAGTCCTTAAACCTCTCTAAATGACAGATTCAAATTAATCCTCTTTTCTGAATATATTCCATAACGTAATAAATATTTGAAAGCAATTTGTTCTTAAAACTGATTAGTTAAGCTCTAAGAATAGATGAAAAAGTGAAGTTACCAAACAAAAAATAATATACATTCTATATAATCCTTTTTAACACGTTTTGATTGTTAATCAATTATTAATTAATGTCTGTACTTGAAGTTTATATTATTAGCGCCGAAATTCACCAACGTTATTGACAGTTTATTGGTGTACTTAGGTTGGATGAACTAATTATGTTTCTAATAGGATTATTAAGCTTCTGTAGCTTTAGCAGGATTTATGTTGATAATTACGTGAATATTTATTAACACTGTGTTTAATGACTTTTTGCAATTTCTTTAGTTCGTTAACGTAAACTACCTATTTTGGTTTATTGCTCATTTCAATTAAAATTTTCATCAGCAATGCTTTTTTGTTCTTTATCTTCTTCTTGAAATTCTTAATGCCCCTTTAGCTCGCTAACATTTTCTAGATCACCTAGTAATATTAATCGTTTCTGACATCTCATTAAAATCTTGCTTCGTTAGTCATTTTATTGGTGTTAATATTATATCTCAATATTTTTTCATGATATCTTCCAGTATTCCTTATCGTTTTTTCGCACTATTTTCTACAGCATCCTTGAAAATGCTCTCAAAAAGCACTAAATATAATCATTACTTAAGACTTTTCCATCATCTGTCAATATCGTCGTTAATACCTACAGGGTATTCAAAAAGAGCAAGAAAAATGTTTGTTTTCAACTTTTAGATAAAATTTTATAGAATATGTAAATCAGAAAAAGTTCTTCTACACATCTTTTTGTTGTCGAATCGGTTAATGATTTTGAAAACTCCTTCCAAAATAGCTGGTTTTATGTAATAAAGACTGACAAATACGAAATTTGATTTATTTAGATGTTTATGCACGAAAGTTATTTGGAAATTGTGAGAAGAAAATGTTTCTCCCAAAGAGGATAATAAAGGATCTGCGTCAGTTAGATATAATAAAATACACCTGGTAGGCATAATGGCTGATCAAAAACTAGTTCGGCTAGGGACTTCTTTTAACGACGATCTAAAACGAAGAGAAAAAATGGAAGGTTGTTTTTCCAACATTTTCTGCTTTCTCTTAATAAAATAGTATTGTTTTCAAAGTTTTCTGGAATCGTTCTAAAATACGATTGCTTTGATTGATGCTAATTGCTTTAATCAAAGCAATTTACTAAATTGTGAAAAGATTTGCGATTAATATCTTCCTCAATCATGGGTAAATAGTGTGGAGAACTCAAAAGATAGAGAGGTCAAGTTTGTGAATTGATCTGTGACTGACATTTTCCTAGCAATATTTAATTTACATTTTTTTGTGCTGGGGTAGATCCATACGCAAGTGTATGGGACACATTCGTACTATATGAATGTTTTGCTGAACCATTATTGTCAAATATTACAAAAAAGGTGTTGCCACATCATTAAGCTTTAACAAAAGAGCAGTGAATGATTTAAGTGTGAATGCCATGTTGCAACTTTGCAATGACAGCAAATATGCTGTTTAGAAATGATGGCATGTTGTGGATACATCGTCATTCTGGCAGCCGCTTTGTACTCAAGTACCAAATGCTCTCTCATAACCATTACAATGTAACATCATCAAGACTGATCAATATGCCTTCAAATACAAATCTGCAGGTGACTCTCGCCGATTTGACGTTAAATCGTATTTTATATGGTTATATGGGTTGAAAGACACAACTTATCATAAGAAGATATTTATCCTCAAATCGTTCACACAAATGGCAAGAACATGGAACGGGTTAGGTATTCCAACAAGATACCGGTCTGAAACATTGGTCCAAGGACGCTATCAACAGGACCACATACCTTGTCTTAAGATATCAACATCATTCCAACATCATCAGTCATACGCTTAACTGTATGAATCTGGTTCTATACCATGATTTTGAAAAGTCAGAAAAATATTTTATATCCAAATTGTATATTTTTTCACTTGTATAAATCTGACCCATACCTGTATGAAAGTGCTCCGCATATGAGGTACTTTTATACATTTTTAACTTTTTGAAAAAGTATTACAAGAAACCATACAAGGAAATTTACGCAAATATTATATCTTTATTATATTATAAAAGCAGATAATTAGACTATTGATTCTTTATGAATAGTGATAGATATCAATACTCAAAGGAATTCTATAAGACTGATTGTAAAAACTGTATGAAGCTGCCCCATCTTCCCCTATGTGTCAAACTCAAAGCATCCTTCTGCACAGCAATTTTTCTTACAAAATATTTCGTATGATTATTAATTTTAGTTGATCGACAATTAATACAACATTTTGTTTACGTATAAATACTATTCATTTTTGACCAGAAAAATTTGGATGTAAATAAATTTTTTGAGTTACTGAATTGCCTCAACAACTTGCTAAAAGATCCATGAGCTTCTTGAACAAGATCTTTCTCGACAAAACCAAACTTCTCTCTTAGGTTGGGATACATTAAGTTACATTAGGTTATATTGGGTTGAGTCAGGTTGGGTCGGTTGAACATCAGGATAACGTTTGGATTATTTGGAACAGTCTTTGATATATGCAATTCGGACTATCTTTCATATATTTAAGTTAGGTTGGTCAAGATTGGGTTGGGTTGAGTTAGATTAAGATTACTCTGGTAAACTATTTGGAATGGTATTTGTTATGTAAAAATTTCCATGTCTATTTTCTATTTTTAATGACATCTCCACATTCTCGCTGACATTTCTTAACGTAATTATATCATTCAATACAATTCAAACATTCTGGGGATCATCTCCTTATAAACATTTGACATTATCATCAAGATCTATTGCAAATTTTTTATATAAATGTAAATAGTGGTCTTTGAATGCAATCACTATTTATCAATACATTCCAGTCCTAGAAGATATTATTGCTAGACAGTACTATAGATAATAAAGGTTCTCCATCATTAATCAATCAACTAATCTTGAATGTCTATAATTATTGTGTGTGATATCCCCCAATATAATCGTCTCATAACCCAACCCAACCTAATCCAAGATGTACACAGTATTCCTTAACATATATGTATATATGTATATTGTAAATAGATAATGATCATTTAAAAAATCAGTGCCAGGTTTCTTGAGTAACTAGTCAAGAAATCATTAACTAATACATGACTAATTAAGGTAAATAATAGTCTTAATATGCATGGGCTCCCAAATGCCTCCTTAACCTGATATAAATTTTTCTATTTTTTTTTGTTTTTTTTGTTTTTTCTTCTTACCAAGTTTTGATTAAAACAACAATTTTTAAGAAAATTATGAAAGTTTTAGAAAAAATTAATTAAATTTCTAAAAAAAATTAAACATCACAGTCCATATGGAGAATACTTCACGAACAACAACTATATTATTTTCAACATATGCAACATTTATTACCGTAAGATTACTATTAAAGAATATAGTGATCATATGGAGAACTGTATATGTATATTACTCTAAATCTGTTGCTTTAATAGTATTGATAACTTACTTGATAGATAAATCTATTTTACGCGAAAATGCTAGCTGTTTGATAATAAAATTAGCAATCGCGTAGGAAATATTTCTAAAATAATACTCACGGTAAAATACACATACCGTGAATTTCACATAACTCGCAATATTGGAAAACAGGTATATAGGTACAATATGCACTGTCCCAAACAAAATACAACATAGCTTATTGTATACAAGCTTTGGGTAGTCTTGCTAACAAAAACATAAAATTCGGCAGGATTCTAACAATTTATGTCCTTTACTATTTCTGAATATTTTGCCTTAAGAGATGTCCAATACTATCGAGAAAAAAATTTAAATAACCAACTAAAAGGAATGAAAATGTGTATAAATTTTGATATACACGTTTTTCATCGAATTAACTGTTATTGTATCATTAAAACTACTAAATTTTATAATATTATATATTTTTATAACATATTCAAATATTCCTCCAGTAACTTCTAAACAATAACTTAAACGATGATCAAAATTAGTAACAACAGAATTTAGTGTATTAGCTGTAATTGTAATTGTAATTGAGAAACTTCAATTATTTTATTCTTCATTCTGATTTATGTCTTCAATTTCTTTATTGTAAACTTGTGTTTTTAAATGACGCCAATAAAAAAATCGTTTAATGATAAATCTGATGAGAGCGGGGGTCAAGCTATTTCTCCAGCTCGTTCTATCCAACGATTAGGGAACTTTCTATTCAAATATTGACGCGCTGCTGCAAAATAATGAGCAGAGGCGCCATCGTCTTTAATGGTACAAAGCATTTAAAGCTGGAAGTATTTTCGTTTACAATATCTGTAAATACTTATCGCCGTTTAGATTTCCCTCAATAGAAAGTGATCATATAATTTGAGAACCAGTGATTGTTGCTCGATTTGAATTAATTTTTGCAGAATTTATTCTTTTAAATGAGGTATCGATACTATTGAAAGTATCGAAAATATCGAGCTGTAAGTATTGAAGTATCGAAAGTATCGAATTATTGGAAATAGCATATCTATTTAAAAAATTTTTATTTAAAGAGGATATTGTTAAAAACTGCTAACTTGTTGGCAGCAAGAGCTATTATGTCTCCAAAATCATGTTCATTAGTTTGAAGTTTGCTATCTTGTTAGTAGCATGAGCTAATACTGTTCCAAACACTGTAAATTATCTTAAAGACTACTATCTTGTTGACAGCATGAGCTATTATGTTCATCAATTTGAAGTCTGCCAACTGGTTGATAGTATGAGCTGTCAAATGTTTCAAACACCGTACATTATCTTAAAGACTGCCAAGTAGTAGTATGAGTGTTGATATCTCTCAACTCCTATTCATTAGTTTGAAGTCTACCAACTTGTTGGTAGCATGAGCTATTACTGTTCCAAGCACTGTACATTTTCTCAAAGACCGTCAACATGTTGGCAGTATGAGTGTTGGTAGGGTAAGCTATTATATCTCCAAAATTTTGCTAATCAGTAACATGAGCTATTTACTACTAACTTACTGATCAAAACATTGTACATTGTCTTTTTTGACTTCATATACCATGAACTAACTGGTTTACAGAAGATTTGTTTGAGCAGAAAACTACATATTAGTTTGTAAAAAGTTATGGATTCTAGATTGCGCATGCACAAGTGACAATTAATTGAGAACTAGTACCGTACTTTGAACAGTAGAAATAAAAATTTTTTTGATATGACACAGATATGCATGGATATGACGGAGGTTGCTTATAAAATAAATCGTAGAGAACTTATGCTAATATTAAATCCATCAGCTGCATTTCTGAAAGAACAAGTCCAATGACTGGCTAATCACAAATATGTTAATATTTTCAATTTTCTTTAATATCGAATTATCGAAAATAATATTTTAATAATGTAATAAGTATATAATAAGCACATTTTTATGTAGATTTTACATAAATAAAATATACAATATACAGAGACTTGCGTGTCTGTTTGTTACAGGTGCGATGCGCTCTACTCCCACCGCAGCCACGGAGGTCATACTAAACCTGCCACCTCTACATCTCTACATACAAGCGGTAGCACTGGTAACCATGAAAAGACTACAATCAGTAGCTACCAAACAGGTGGAGGTCACTGGTGGTCGAAGGTCTCTCTGGAGGGAAGCAGTCGAAGACTCACCCCTTCTGGAGTGTAAAGCGGATGATATACCGGCCAAATTTATCTTCTCTAGAAAGTACCTCACCAAAATCAGTTCCATAGTAACAGATACACATAACAACTTGAAAATCTACACTGATGGTTCAAAAAGACGGTATGGGTCTGGCGCGGGGGTGTTCTCCCACAACCCTAGGATCCGCCTCTCAAAACCCTTAGGTAATTTCACCACCGTCGTTCAAGCGGAAATGACTGCTATTAAACTTGCCGCTGACTACATTATTAACACCAAGAGTCGGGGTAAATACTTTACTATATTTACAGACAGTAAACAATCTATTTTAGCTCTAAGCAACGTTAGCAATGGCTCAGCGGGAACAAGAATGTAGACAGGTTAGCCAAAAGGGCAGCTGGAAGACATTTTTGGGGCCCCGAGCAGATTGTCATCCCAGCCTTAACTACTCATATTGATATGATTAAGTACATTACCCACAAGAAATTTTTAAAAGAGTGGGACAATAATCCGGGCTATTTTCAAGCCAAGGAATTGCTAAAATATCCTTCAAAGAAAACTGCTCAGTATTTCATTGGGTTGGGCAAAACCACCCTCACATTAGCTACAGGTCTCCTCACGGGACACTGTAAGGTAAACAAGCATCTTCATAACTTGAGGATTGCTAATTCTCCTCTCTGTTGGGCCTGTGAACAGGACGACGAGACTGTAATTCACATTTTGTGTGACTGCCCCTCCTTAACCGACCTCAAAAAGAGGTTACTCGGGGAGAAGTGGCCGTCCACAAATGATAACAGAAACCTCCCTCTAATTGACATCCTGGCCTTCGGAAAAACCTTAGGCTGGTTGATGTGAACAGAGGTAAAGTGAGGAGTTGCACAAGGGGTCCACTGGGGCCTAAGTGTGCTGTGCGTTCATTCGCACACTCTCCCGTGTCCTTACATACATACATGTAGATTTTAATTTTGCAGTTAAAATGGTGGAAAGAATAAAGGCAAAACAAAAAAAAAATAAATTCCGCACTCCAACCCTTATCAAGCACATATGGGGTGAATATGTTCCTGATAATTTTCCTCAGTTATCGTAGTCAACGCATAAAACCAAGTAGATAAGTAAAATTTCGAGTTAGTAACCGTAACAGGTTTTGAAATAATGAGAAATAACTACATATTGAATGTCACCTTCAAAGTATAATTAGCTCCCTTGAAGCATTTTAGAGCATATCTAAAATGCTTCAATTATCCTGTAAACGCTATTTCCTAATACATAATTTTCGATACTTCGATACTTTAGTACGTTCGATACTTCAATACTTTCGATAGCTTCGAGACTTTCGATACTTCGATGCTTCGATACTTCGATATTTTCGATACTTTGCTGAAATCGAGTATCGACACCGTGGTAAGTATCGATACCATCAATAAGTATCGACACTAACAGCCACAAACAACTTAAAAACAACGAAATTCTCACATTTTCGTAATTTTCTCGATACAGTAACGTTTCGCTAATTCAAATCAAATAAAACCAGCTTAATTCAAATTATGGGAGCATGCGGATTGTTGAAGTCATATTTAGACATTGCCAAAAAGTCTTGTAAATATACTTTCAATTATTACAAACTCAACTTCTCAGTATAATTTCCAATTTATTTAAAAATTAAAAATATTTAAAACTTAAAAACACTTTGGGTTTAATGAGCTGATCACATCACAGCTGATTCTGATTAAACCCAGATTTTCATGCAATAAGCTATCTTTAGAAGCAAAATTGAGTTCAGTGTGAGAAGTAAGTGATGTGACAACTGATCACATCGCAGGTGATTCTGATTAAACTCAGATTTTCATCCGATAAGCTATCTTTAGAAGCAAAATTGAGTTCAGTGTGGGAAGTAAATGATGTGACAGCTGATCACATCGCAGGTGATTCTGATTAAACCCAGATTTTCATCCAATAAGCTATCTTTAGAAGCAAAATTGAGTTCAGTGTGAGAAATAAATGATGTGACAGCTGATCACATCGCAGGTGATTCTGATTAAACCCAGATTTTCATCCAATAAGCTATCTTTAGAAGCAAAATTGGGTTCAGTGTGAGAAGTAAATGATGTGACAGCTGATCACATCGCAGGTGATTCTGATTAAACCCAGATTTTCATCCAATAAGCTATCTTTAGAAGCAAAATTGAGTTCAGTGTGAGAAGTAAATGATGTGACAGCTGATCACATCGCAGGTGATTCTGATTAAACCCAGATTTTTATCCAATAAGCTATCTTTAGAAGCAAAATTGAGTTCAGTGTGAGAAATAAATGATGTGACAGCTGATCACATCGCAGGTGATTCTGATTAAACCAAGATTTTCATCCGATAAGCTATCTTTAGAAGCAAAATTGAGTTCAGTGTGGGAAGTAAATGATGTGACAGCTGATCACATCGCAGGTGATTCTGATTAAACCTAGATTTTCATCCAATAAGCTATCTTTAGAAGCAAAATTGAGTTCAGTGTGAGAAGTAAATGATGTGACAGCTGATCACATCGCATGTGATTCTGATTGAACCCAGATTTTCATCCAATAAGCTATCTTTAGAAGCAAAATTGAGTTCAGTGTGAGAAGTAAATGATGTGACAGCTGATCACATCACAGCTAATTCTGATTAAACTCAGATTTTCATCCGATAAGCTATCTTTAGGAGCAAAATTGAGTTCAGTGTGAGAAGTAAATGATGTGACAGCTGATCACATCACAGCTAATTCTGATTAAACTCAGATTTTCATCCGATAAGCTATCTTTAGGAGCAAAATTGAGTTCAGTGTGAGAAGTAAATGATGTGACAGCTGATCACATCGCATGTGATTCTGATTGAACCCAGATTTTCATCCAATAAGCTATCTTTAGAAGCAAAATTGAGTTCAGTGTGAGAAGTAAATGATGTGACAATAAGCTATCTTTACAAGCAACATTGAGTTCAGTGTGAGAAGTAAAATGGCATCTAACATGTTGTTATCAGTAATAATAGATATTTTATTGTAAATTTACGCTGAATGATGATTTCTTGATAATGAGCTCGAATCGTCGGAAGTTTTAAATATTTTTAATTTTTAAATAAATCGGTAATTATACTGAGAAGTTGTGTTTGTTATAATTGAAAGTAAACTTATCTAACCTCAGTAAAACAAGAAGAATTATAGGTCTTCTAAATATATATTTATACTAACAAATTGCAAGGATTGGCAAGCATTGGAAAAGAAACTCAGCATTTTTACTAGAAATGCTCGTCAATGTTTTATATATCGATAAATCTATTAATTCCGATTAGCGAATCGATTTAATCAATTCAAGGGAATTCAAAAAGGTATAAGACAGCAGTATTCTTCAAAATTAGTAACAATAGTAAAGCCATTAAAGTACGTCGAGAAATAAAAAAAATTGGTGTTAATTTTGTGAAATTTAAAATATGCATTTTTTGTGATACTTTGCACACTCCTCTTTAATAAATTACCGTCCAGTAAAGTTAATTGTTTTAATGACTGAGGAATTATCTTTGTGTAAAATTATAGTTTCGTGCTATAATTTTAATAATTTTGGTATTAGTATGTCTTATTATGTTATATTTTATAACTTTGAAAAAATTTTTTAAACGAATCATCACCATATTTAGTATTATAGTACAATAACAATTCTTTAAAGTAATTAAAGATATTTTTATTTAATTTTGTACTTTTTATTAAGACGAATTTTATTTGTTATAGTTCTACCGGTTTCGATCCATCTTCAGGAACTTTCGAGCACCTCTATGTTGATCTTCAGATTATTTAAAATCTATTCAAAATTTGTTGGTAATTTTAATATATAAAAATCGTCTTAATAAGAAGTACAAAATTAAATAAAAATATCTTTTATTTGTTCAAGACGAAAAACATTCCTTTAACAATAATTCTTTAAAGGTATTATTTCTAAATTCATTATTAAGAATTTTCTAAAAGCTTTTCTAGTTTAAATTTCTAAGTGATTAATATCTTATAAAACGATGAAAACGATCCGATTAATAATCATAGGAAAATTGTAAAACTTCGACAAAGTTTTTTTCTTTCTAAAGATTAGTTCCTTGCTAAGGAATACATAATCGCTTTTTCTATGCATTCCTTCATTAAAAAGTTAGGTATTTTTATAATACAAACTTTTAATTTTATTCAAACTTTTCAAAGTTTTTGTTTTACCTTACATTTTTTTTTCATCAGTGAATAAGTTAAAAAAAAGGTCGAATCCTTTCTATTCATGTCGGAAATTCGAAAATGCGGTTTCATTTTATTAGTTGGGAAACTATTAAATGTTTTATATATCGGAGAGTTAGTTTGAACCCTCGTAACCCAACATTCACGATCGCCGCTTTTGTTATAGAGTTTTAGCCCTCCTGCTTTAGGTGGAGGTGGTGGTATCGTAGTCGCTCCCGCAACCGATTTACAGGGACGTTGGCGACTTTTATGTGGTTGCCATTAGCACGTACTGTTTTAATAACTGCACCAATACCACCCATCCCACCCCCATCACTACCTGGGCGACATATACCCCGTTTAAGTTTTTCAGCCCTCTTTCCATCTCACCAATTCTTCTACTTCACTCGAATGGAAAGACAGAAAGGGGGTGTAATGCAGTTGAACGTCGGGGAAATGGAATTCTTAGTGACTCAGCTCGTGTCGATCCGTTTCGATGCAATGGTAGAAACTTCAAGCGTTATTGACTGCGATACGTCTAGGGACTTTTTTACTTCCCATTCTTTTTTAGATTCGTACATTGAGAATGTTTTCTATTTCTCGCCATTTAAACACAGCACAATGATTTTTAATTCAAGCAAAACAAGCTGTACGGTTTAAACAAAAACCGAACAATAGAAGGTAACAAAGGTATAAAAAGGAAAATCCTCATTAGGGATTACAACGAGACCTCCGCCAAACAAATAGAATGAATTCACAAACGAGCCGCATCTAGCAAAAAAATCTCGCCAGTGCCGAAGGGAAAAACTCGAATCTCTCTCGTTTAGCTGTTTTTATTGGGATTTCTTTTATACATTAGACGCGAAATAGACTGACGCGCGTAGGTTTCTATCCTTTGAAAACGGGTTGGTTTTTGGTTTACCTTTACGTGATGCAATGAAGAGACTTTCTGCAGCAGCACGAGACATAAAATCGCCATCGCTGTTAACGGCCACCTTCTCAACGTTTCCATCATCTGAAACAAATAATAACTTCATTTTAGATTTATGATTATTGCAAGAAGATGGTTACACAATAAATATAAATCCAACAAGATTGATTTAATTTCCAGAACGTTTGCCCCAAATATTCCCTCTATTCTCTTTTGGTTTCATTGTCATAAACCGCACGAACCCGGGTTTCCTTCATGGGCCATTTCATCACCGACCCATTTTGCTCAACTACCGAGGACATAACGTAAACTAGGCGATATCCATCCCAGTCAACGGCCGAGGAAGCAACGCTTAATCACGGAACGCAGTCCCATTAAGGTAATGAGGGAATAAAGCGGCAGCGTCGCACAGCTAATTGGACGACGTTTTTTTTTTTGAACCTTTCGAAATTTTTGCGCTTGCCGGACGAGACTGATGTTTGCGCTTTTTTTCAACAAAAATAAACAAAACCCAACCCGAAAAGTTCGCATCCGGTAGTATTGTTTTAGCAAAACTTTGCGCCCGCTCCAGGAAACCCGACACATACGGTGTGCTTTTTGTTATTTGTTGATGTTTATACATTGAACGGTAAATATATGTGTATGTATAAAGGAAGAGCAACTGCATATAAATATAAAGTTAATTAACTTGTTGGGATGGGGCAAGTTGAATTGTTCGATTGGAAGAGTTTTGAACGGAAGGTTATTATTCATGGCCGCAGGCCATAATGAATTAATTTCGACCGAGTGTGCACCGGTTGGTGACGTCAAGAGAGACGCTCCATTATGAAGCGGATGGGCCACTCGACGCTCGGCGTCGGTTTTTTAACGAGTCCCAGGTGTCCATGACATTCGGTTATCGCCTCGGCCCATCACATTGTAAAGGGTACCTTTACAATTTCATTCAAAGCTAATAATCTAAATAATGGTAATAATTGAAAATTGGCCTATATTCACTAAAAATATGAAGAATGTACTTTTTAAAGTACTTTTTTTGTTATTATTGCCGAAATGCACAAAGAGTGTCTCCATGAGGCCGTACTGTTGTGTCGGTGAAGCCTATGAAAATAATAATACGTCAATACTACGATATTTGTTAAATTTCACTGGCATATTTCTTTGTACGCGTTTTGACGTATAATGTAACCGTATTATTTAAAATAGTACCAAAAGAATTAAACCATATAAATACAGATTGTCCCCGAATCGAGTTACACAAAGAGGAATATATTCAAAACCACTAATCGCACGAATTTTATACTCTAAAAGTAGATTTAATTAATTATTCCCGATTCAGATAATAATATAGATATATAGATAATATATTCTATCTAATAATTTAGATAGTTTAATGAAACATTCAAAATTAATATAAGTAAGTGTCTATTTTGTCATAATGAGAACCAAATTAGAAAATCTTTATTCGCTTTTGAGATAAAGATTATTTAAGTTAAACTAATTTTTTTAAGATTTTTTGAAATTAATAATCTTGTTTTAATAAATCACGAAAAATCGAATTCTTAGATATCCTAATGCATTATTACAGAAGAAAGTGTCTATTTTCTCGTGATGAAACCGGATCTTGAAAATATTTATTCGTTTTTGAGATATAAATCATTAAATTCAACGTGAACATTTATGGCTATCTCAAGTTAATTAAAAATCACCAAAAATCGAATTCTTGAGATATTTTAATGAACCATTCAAAATTTTTAGAGGTAAGTGTCTTGTTTTGTCATGGTAAGAACCAAATTAGAAACTCTTTATTCGTATTTGAGATAAAGATTATTTCAGTCAACCTAATTTTTTATAATTTTTTGAAATTAATAATCTTGTTTTAAAAGATCACGAAAAATCAAATTCTTAAGATATCTTAATGAATTATTCATGGTTTATAGAGGAAAGTGTCTATTTTCTCGTGATGAAAGCGGATCTTGAAAATATTTATTCGTTTTTGAGATAAAAATCATTAAATTCAAGGTGAACGTTTATGGCTATTTCAACTTAATTAAAAATCACCAAAAATCGAATTCTTGAGATATTTTAATGAAACATTCAAAATGTATAGAAGCTAGTGTCTATTTTGTCATAGTGAGAACTAAATTAGAAAATCATTTCTATCAAATAAAGATTATTTAAATTAACCAGGGTTTTATAATTTTTTGAAATTAATGATCTGGTTTTAAAAAATCACAAAAAATCGAATTCTTAAGATATTTTAATGAATTATTCATGATTTATAAAGGAATGTGTCTATTTTCTCGTGATGTTACCGGATCTTGAAAATATTTATTCGTTTTTGAGATATACATCATTAAATTCAACGTGAACATTTTGGCTATCTTAAGCAAATTAAAAATAACCGAAAATCGAATTCTTGAGATATTTTAATGAAACATTCAACATTTATATAGGTAAGTGTCTATTTTGTCATGCTAAGAACCAAATTAGAAAATCTTTATTCGTTTTTGAGATAAAGATTATTTGAGTCAACCTAATTTTTTAATGAATTTTTTGAAAATAATATTCTTGTTTTAGAAAAATTTCGAAAAATCTAATTCTTAAGATATCTTAATGTATTATTCATGATTTATAGAAGAGAAACTGTCTGCTTTCTCGTGATGAAACCGGATCTTAAAAATATTTATTCGTTTTTGAGATATCAATCATTAAATTCAACGTGAACATTTATGGCTATCTCAAGTTAACTAAAAATCACCAAAAATCGAATTCTTGAGATATTTTAATGAAACATTCAAAATTTTTAGAGATAAGTATCTATTTTGTCATGATGAGAACCAAATTAGAAAATCATTATTCGCTTTTGAGATAAAGATTATTTAAGTTAACTTAAGTTTTATGATTTTTTGAAATTAATGATCTTGTTTTAAAAAATCACAAAAAATCGAATTCTTAAGATATTTTAATGAATTATTCATGATTTATAAAGGAAATTGTTTATTTTCTCGTGGTGAAAGCGGATCTTGAAAGTATTTATTCGTTTTTGAGATAAAAATCATTAAATTCAAGGTGAACGTTTATGGCTATTTCAACTTAATTAAAAATCACCAAAAATCGAATTCTTGAGATATTTTAATGAAACATTCAAAATGTATAGAAGCTAGTGTCTATTTTGTCATAGTGAGAACTAAATTAGAAAATCATTTCTATCAAATAAAGATTATTTAAATTAACCAGGGTTTTATAATTTTTTGAAATTAATGATCTGGTTTTAAAAAATCACAAAAAATCGAATTCTTAAGATATTTTAATGAATTATTCATGATTTATAAAGGAATGTGTCTATTTTCTCGTGATGTTACCGGATCTTGAAAATATTTATTCGTTTTTGAGATATACATCATTAAATTCAACGTGAACATTTTGGCTATCTTAAGCAAATTAAAAATAACCGAAAATCGAATTCTTGAGATATTTTAATGAAACATTCAACATTTATATAGGTAAGTGTCTATTTTGTCATGCTAAGAACCAAATTAGAAAATCTTTATTCGTTTTTGAGATAAAGATTATTTGAGTTAACCTAACTTTTATGATTTTTTGAAATTAATGCTCTTGTTGTAAAAAATTACAAAAAATCGAGTTCTTAAGATACCTTAATGAATTATTCAAGATTTATAAAGGAATGTGCCTACTTTCTCGTGATGGAACCGGACCTTGAAAATAATTATTCGTTTTTGAGATACAAATTATTAAATTCAACGTGAACATTTATTGGCTATCTCAAGTTAATTAAAAATCACAAAAAATCGAATTCTTGAGATATAGGTATGTGTCTATTTTGTCATGCTAAGAACCATTAGAAAATCTTTATTTGTTTTTAAGATAAAGATTATTGAAGTTGACCTGATTTTTTATGATTAACATAACCTACAATTGTTCTTTGTGTAATTGAGCCTTCAAAATGTTTTCTTATTTGTTAATTGTGTTCTTTTACTAATTATTTTCATTTTTGTTTTAGTTCCATATCTAATGTTAATTCCAGTTTTAATATTAGTTCTAGTGATAATGAATTCTCTCTTTCACGGTCATTCACGGTTAACATCGCATGGAGAAACTTAATTTTATGGTTACTTATCATAAATTGAACTTAAAATAATTAAGTTTGAAAAATCAATAATAACATTTTTCCCTGTTTGTAATTCGACCCGGGGACATATCGTATAATGTTTAATGATATCACTGGATACCATATGACCCAGTATATCTATCTACATTCTTACGAAATTCAAACGCTAATTTGAGCTGGTAAATTCGCATTCCACCAGTAGGACAGTCATCCTAGGAATGTGTAACTCCTCCACACATACAATATCTTAATAGTAATAATACATGTTTATTAATGCCTACACAACAGTTCAACTCTTCACAAGAATTCATTAGTTTATACATATTCTTAGTATTATTAGTGATAAAGTAGGTTTCTTTTAAAACCAAAGTATTTTTGATAGAATAAAAATTCAAAAGCACTTATTTAATATAAGTAAAGAAGTCGTTGAAGGGTGGTTTTACCCCAAAGCTGTCCGCCTCGTAATTATTCAAAAACAAAAAGCAATAAATTGCAAAACTTTCTGTTACACGTAGTTTGAGGGTCGACCGCGAGTCGAAGCGCTCCTGGTTCGGCCTGTTGATTGCCGTTAAGCGTTCGAGGCGAAACTTTGCCGACAACATTCGCCCTACCTCTCAACGCCCTCATTCGCCCTCGCCCTCTTTCTCGCGTACTTTTTGTAAATTATTTTTATTGGTCAAAGTTGCCCGGAAGCTTTGAACGTGACGATATCTCTTATCACCTTCATTCGTGTCCGACTCCCTTTCTTTATTCCCCGCGGAAGTAAAAGAGGGGTTGCGGATAATGCCGCGTCGCAATTCTGCGCCGCTGTCTCCGGAGAGAAAAATCCGCCCTAATAAGACAGATAGATAGGCCATTAGGACCGAAAAAAGCAATATCTGAGTCTAGGGCTAACGGTGAAGTTCGCTGTAGTTTTCGTCCGGGTTTCGCATAAAAATTCCGGCCGAGTTCTCTACGTTGACAATCTTTGTGTGTAAATCTTCTAAAAGGGGCGATAGAAATCACTGGATTCTATAAAAAGAATCGGGTTCTTTCTAAGTCACATTGTGTGACTCCTTAAGAAAATTTATTATTTTTTTTAATGTGAAAGTTATTTGCTTCAAATTGTCAAATAAAAACGTGTTTAGGTTACAAGAAATTGTTTGAAATTATTGTGGAGAAAAATTGAGAACAAAAAATTGCTGGTTGAAATATATCTTTGCTTTTAAGGTTGCGTTAAACGACATGAAAATCAGGGTCATAAATATAGGTGCAGTAGTTCCAAGTTTTAGGGTACAAAAAAGGAATTAATGTAAAAATTTTACCATAGGGTTAAAATGGACATATAGGGCTTTGTGGTAAATATTGCCAAAGACAGATATTTTTATTGTTATTAATGAAAAAAATCACAAAGCTGGGTGTATTGTTGGCCACATTGCATCGTTTGTACAGACTAAACTAATTCACAAATCACTTCGAAAGAACACTCACTGTGAGCAGAATATTCCCCAGAAATAGTTTAAGATCAGAACGACACCCCTTATTACATTAATTTGTAGAAAACTTGGAATTACGTACTTACATGTAAACTATACGGGATAATAAGTAAACCGGAATTTAGGCAACCGTACTAACACATTAGCAGTTCGGCTATATTTTAATAGATGTCGAGGTGTTTTAAAGTAATATATTTTAACGATTACCATGAAATTTTAGTAGATTATCATTCTGTTAAGTTCCCATTAGATTAAATATTGATAATATATTGTTTTAAACTAAAAATTAAGGTAAAAAAATAAATTAGTCGAAGGGAATTTATGACGAGAAAAAAAAATACAATACATGGGAGATGGACATTTCCAATCGCTAAATCTCAAAGATTTTTTTGACTAAAACTTAATCATATATTTTATTAAAAAAATAATCGATTTAAAAAAAATTTATCTCAAGATCTAATTTAGATATCGCAATGAAATAAAAAACAGTTTGCAGCAAATTTATTCATTACTTAGATCCCCAAATATGATTATTTCGAATCGTAAAGTCTCAAGTTACGATTTTTTTGATAAAACTTAATCATATATTTGATAAAAAAAATAATCGATTGAAAAAAATCGTATCTCAAGATCTAATTGAGATATCGCTACAAAATAAAAAGCAATTTGAAGCAAATTTATTCATTATTTGGATCCCCAAAGATGATTATTTCGAATCGTTAAATCTCAAAGTTCCGTTTTATTCCTTAAAACTTAATCATATATTTGATTAAAAAAAATAATTGACTTAAAAAAATCGTATCTCAAGATCTAATTGAGATATCGCTACAAAATAAAAAGCAATTTGAAGCAAATTTATTCATTATTTGGATCCCCAAAGATGATTATTTCGAATCGTTAAATCTCAAAGTTACGTTTTATTCATTAAAACTTAATCATATATTTGATTTAAAAAAAATAATCGATTGATAAAAATCGTATCTCAAGATCTAATTGAGATATCGCAATGAAATAAAAAGCAATTTGAAGCAAATTTATTCATTATTTGGATCCCCAAAGATGATTATTTCGAATCATTAAATCTCAATGTTACGTTTTATTCATTAAAACTTAATCATATATTTGATTAAAAAAAAATAATCGATTGAAAAAAATCGTATCTCAAGATCTAATTGAGATATCGCAATGAAATAAAAAGCAATTTGAAGCAAATTTATTCATTATTTGGATCGCCAAAGATGATTATTTCGAATCATTAAATCTCAATGTTACGTTTTATTCATTAAAACTTAATCATATATTTGATTAAAAAAAAATAATCGATTGAAAAAAATCGTATCTCAAGATCTAATTGAGATATCGCAATGAAATAAAAAGCAATTTGAAGCAAATTTATTCTTTCCAAACATGATTATTTCGAATCCTTAAATCTGAAATTTACGATTTTTTGGATAAAACTTAATCATATATTTGATTAAAAAAAATAATCGATTTAAAAAAATCGTATCTCAAGATGTAGTTGAGATATCGCTATGAAATAAAACGCAATTTGAAGTAAATTTATTCATTATTTAGATCCCCAAATATGATTATTTCGAATCCTTAAATCTCAAAGATACGATTTTTTGGATAAAACTTAATCATATATTTGATTAAAAAAAATAATCGATTGAAAAAAATCGTATCTCAAGATCTAATTGAGATATCGCAATGAAATTAAAAGCAATTTGAAGCAAATTTATTCATTATTTGGATCCCCAAAGATGATTATTTCGAATCGTTAAATCTCAAAGTTACGATTTTTTGGATAAAACTTAAATCATATATTTGATAAAAAAAAATCCATTGAAAAAAATCGTATCTCAAGATCTAATTAAGATATCGCAATGAAATAAAAAGCAATTTGAAGCAAATTTATTCATTCCAAACATGATTATTTCGAATCCTTAAATCTGAAATTTACGATTTTTTGGATAAAACTTAATCATATATTTGATTAAAAAAAATAATCGATTTAAAAAAATCGTATCTCAAGATGTAGTTGAGATATCGCTATGAAATAAAACGCAATTTGAAGTAAATTTATTCATTATTTAGATCCCCAAATATGATTATTTCGAATCCTTAAATCTCAAAGATACGATTTTTTGGATAAAACTTAATCATATATTTGATTAAAAAAAATAATCGATTGAAAAAAATCGTATCTCAAGATCTAATTGAGATATCGCAATGAAATTAAAAGCAATTTGAAGCAAATTTATTCATTATTTGGATCCCCAAAGATGATTATTTCGAATCGTTAAATCTCAAAGTTACGATTTTTTGGATAAAACTAAATCATATATTTGATAAAAAAAAATCCATTGAAAAAAATCGTATCTCAAGATCTAATTAAGATATCGCAATGAAATAAAAAGCAATTTGAAGCAAATTTATTCATTATTTGGATCCCCAAAGATGATTATTTCGAATCGTTAAATCTCAAAGTTACGATTTTTTGGATAAAACATAATAATATATTTGATTAAAAAAAATTATCGATTGAAAAAAATCGTATCTCAAGATCTAGTTGAGATATTACAATGAAATAAAAAGCAATTTGAAGCAAATTTATTCATTATTTGGATCCCCAAAGATGATTATTTCGAATCGTTAAACCTCAAAGTTACGTTTTATTCATTAAAACTTAATCATATATTTGATTAAAAAAAATAATCGATTGAAAAAAATCGTATCTCAAGATCTAATTGAGATATCGCAATGAAATTAAAAGCAATTTGAAGCAAATTTATTCATTATTTAGGTCCCCAAAGATGTTTATTTCGAATTATTAAATCTCAAAGTTACGATTTTTCGATCAAGTTTTCTACCAATTGATCATTTAACAAAATGGGTGCTTATTCTATTGAATGAGTTTCTTTTTATTCTTCTTATAATATACTTTTACGTACATGTTTTTTATCAGATAAATATTAGTGGTATGCCTAGAAAAGCAATCTTTCATTTTGTCATAAAAAAGAAGCTTCCTAATTAAATACGCTATAAACTAAACGGTAATAAACAATAAGCCACGTATACGAACTCCTCTATTCCAGTATGAGAATAAATACAAAATTTTTCAAGAACATTTCTTTTATTGTTAAACTAAAAGTAAAAATAACAACAATGTCAATGTTTAGATATATTGTGGTAAAAGCTAATATTATTATTAAGAAATAAATTAAAAAGGGTTTCGGCCAATTCGAGCGGAGTTGAAAAGATGGTGCCCACCTCAAAGGGAACGTGGCGTCCTACCGTCTACGCACGACATAGATAAAACGAGATTTTCAGATAAAATAATTTTATTACAAGTTCAATAAGTATTTTTTGTATATAATACATAAATAATGCATATAAATTTAAACAATATAGCGTGGTACTAATTTCTTATAATTTTGTTTTCAATATACATCAAGAATAATTGATATAATAATTATAATAATAATAATTAATTATATCATTGATATAATAATTATAATAATAATAATTAATTATATCATTATAATAATTAATATATTAATTATTATATTATTACAATTATTATGATATTCATGCAGTTAACGGTTTGGTGATTGTAGCAGAGGCAAAGATTAAATTAATTTGAATTACATTCTGTAATTTTTTATTCCATTACACTATCAATTTTTATTATAATAAACACTACTATTATTTTTGATAAATAATTAAATTTATATGCATTATTTATGTCTTATATACAAAAGAACTTATTGAATTTGTAATAAAATAATTTTATCTAAAATTTTAAACATCGTTTTATGCCCGCAAAGTTAAAACAGAGGCAACAAGTATCATCAAATAAGATTTAAGCAACAAGAATCCTTGCAAATTATTTGGGCATATCACGACCGATTAAATAATCTCGCATCTCGCTTGATACGAGTAGTGGTGGGAAAAGAATCGCTTAAAGATACGAATTTTATTTATTTCCTCAAATCTGGTGTGCCGCGACATCTGTTAACGACAAGAGATCTCGAGTCAAAGCGATCTCGAGATTTAGATGTAATCTCAAGAACGTTCAACGTTTAACGCAGCCTTAATAAATACACCATATTTTACTCGAAAACTCTACCCCAGTACTTTAAATTTTTAGTCATAATCAAACAAATTCTAAAATCTCTAAATTAGCTGATTATGGATAAAAATTAATACGATATATGTATAAAAAATAAAAAAAAATTTACAATTTGCTTCCAACAAATATAATATAAAAGAAAATATCAAAAATTTTGTAACAAAGTAATCTAAAAATGTCAAAAGATTATGTTATAGATGAAAATTGTTTATAATAAACCAATAAATTACAATTTATAAGCAACTGTATCCCATCTTTAGCCATTAACAACATAGTCGATTTAAAATTTTAAACATTTCAATTTGAGGCATTTAGCAACAAAATGGATTTTATCTCAAAAACTGGACGTTACGGATAATAACACAAATTGTTCGAAACAACGCATAAATGCGTACTTCATAAACGATTTCATTCCAACTATTTCACATTTTTAGTTATAAATCGTAAAATCCTAAAATATAAAATGCCAGAAGATTATGTTATGGATGAGACTTGTTGATAATTAATCAATAAATATTATCTTTTGCAATTACTAACCTAGAAGATTTAAAATTTCAAACCTTTCAAATTTTAGCCCGTTAACAACAAAATAGATATTACAAAAATTAAAAGTTTTAGATGGGATTAATATTAACAAGTATTGTTTTAAATAAGCCATAAATATATAATTCATGAAGGATTTCATTCCAACTATTTCAGATTTTTACTTATAAACCGCAAAATAAAGAATTCTTTAAATTTTGAAGATTTTGACAAAGTATTTTATTATCAAAACATTTAATATAATAATATTTGTTATCAAAATGTACAGTTAATAAAATAATAGTTTACAATACTTTGTAAAACCACTTGGAACGAAAGGGTTAAGCAAATTTATAAATTATTACAAATCTAATATAATGTATAATTATAAAATCTAACTGATTCAAAATTTCAAGCATTTCAAATTTGAGGCATTCGCAACGAGATAGATTGTAATAATAATAAATAAATTATTCGAAATAAGACATAAAATACATAAACTATAAACGATTTCTATTTTGCATTTTTAGTTATAAACCATGAAATTATAAAATTCTAAAATATCAAAAAAATTTTGTCAATTTTGCGCTTTCTATCATAACGAGTACATTGTTAGATTAACAATGCCAAAAAATTATATATTAAAAGTAAAATGACATCCAACACGTTGTAGTTAGCAAAATTAATATTTTATTGTAAATTTACGCTCAATAATGATTCCTTGATAATGAGCTGCAAGCTCGAAACGTCGGAAATTTTGTAAGATTTTTAATTTTTAATTAAATTGGGAATTATACTGAGAATTTGTGTTGTAGTACTTGATAGCCAAATAATTATGTTATGGAAGAAATTGTTTATAATAAACCAATAAATCATAATTTATAAGCGATTATATCCTATATTTGGCTATTACCAACCTAGCAGATTTAAAATCTCAACCCAACCCAAATAATTCAAATTTTAGCCGTTTAGCAATAGAATGGATTTTATTTCAAAAACTAGACGTTATGGATACGAATGGCGGTAACAAAAATTGTTCAAAATAAACCATAAATACATAACCCATAAATAGTTTGATTCCAACTGTTACACATTTTTAATTATAAACCGCAAGATACCAGAATATCAAAATTTTGACATTATGGGCATTTTTTAACATAACAAGTAATCTAAAAATGCCAGAAGATTATGTTATGTATGAAAATTGTTTATAATAAACCTATAAATCATAATTTATAAGCGATTATATCCCCATCGTTGGCCATTATCACCTTAACAGATTTAAAGTTTTAAATATTTCAAATTTGATGCATTTAGCATCAAATTAGATTTTATCGCAAAAACTGAAAATTGTGGATGTGAATGATATTAATGAAAATTGTTCGAAATAATCCATAAATCATTTCGTTCCAACTATTTCCCATTTTTAGTTATTAACCATAAAATCCTAAAATGTCAAAATTTTGACGATTTTGAAAATTTTTTTTAAACAAGTAATCCAAAAATGCCAGAGGATTATGTTATGGATAAAAATTAATCCATAAACAGTTTGATTTCAACTATTTCACATTTTTAATTATAAACTGCAAAATACCAAAATATCAAAATTTTGACATTATGAACATTTTTTTAACATAACAAGTAATCCATAAATGCCTGAAGATTATGTTATGGATGAAAATTATTTAGAATAGACCCATAAATCATAATTTATAAGCGATTATATCCCATCATTGGCTATTACCACCTTAACCGATTTAAAATTTCAAGTATTTCAAATTTGATGCGTTTAGCACCAGATTGGATTTTATCTCGAAAACTGAAAATTGTGGATGTCAATGATATTAATGAAAATTGTTCGAAATAATCCATAAATCATTTCGTTCCAACTATTTCCCATTTTTAGTTATTAACCATAAAATCCTAAGATGTCAAAATTTTGACGATTTTGAACTTTATTTAAACAAGTAATCCAAAAATTCCAGAAGATTATATAATGGATAAAAATCAATCCGCTAATATATATGCTGCTAATATATAAAAATATAATTTTTAATTATAAACCGCAAAATACCAGAATATCAAAATTTTCACATTATGAGCATTTTTTAACACAACAAGTAATCCATAAATACCAGAAAATTATGTTATGTATGAAAATTGTTTATAACAAAACCATAAATTATAATTTATAAGCGATTATATCCCATCATTGGCCATTACCACCTTAACCGATTTAAAACTTCAAATATTTCAAATTTGATGCATTTAGCATCAAATTGGATTATATCTCAAAAACTGAAAATTGCGGATGTCAATGATATTAATGAAAATTGTTCGAAATAATCCATAAATCATTTCGTTCCAAATATTTCTCATTTTTAGTTATTAACCATAAAATCCTAAAATGACAAAATTTTGACGATTTTAAGCATTTTTTTAAACAAATAATCCAAAAATGCCAGAGGATTATGTTATGGATGAAAATTAATCCATAAACAGTTTGATTCCAACTATTTCACATTTTTAATTATAAACCGCAAAATACCACAATATCAAAATTTTGACATTATGAACATTTTTTTAACATAACAAGTAATCCATAAATGCCTGAAGATTATGTTATGGATGAAAATTATTTACAACAAACCCATAAATCATAATTTATAAGCGATTATACCCCATCATTGGCCATTACCACCTTAACCGATTTAAAATTTCAAATATTTCAAATTTGATGCATTTAGCATCAAATTGGATTATATCTCAAAAATTGAAAATTGCGGATGTTAATGATATTAATGAAAATTATTCCAAATAATCCATACACCATTCGTTCCAACTATTTCCCCTTTTTACTGTTGAGTTGGGTCAACCATAATATTCTAAAATGTTAAAATTTTGACGAATTTGAACATTTTTATTATAACAAGTAATCCAAAAATGCCAGAAGGTTGTGTTATAGATGAAAGTTGTTTATAAAAAACAAACTAATTATAATTTACAAGCGATTTTATATCGTTCGGTCTTTGGCTATTACCAATCTAATATCGATGCAAAAAGTCAAGGCCCCTCATCTTAAAGATCGATATGTTCGTTAACCGCTCAATGAAAAACATTGTGGAAAATTTTTTTGCATATCAAATTATATCAATGAATATATCTGGTTTTTTCACGATATTTAAAATTTTGGTGTAATAATGAAATGAAAAATCCTATATTATAAAATGACTGAAGATTATATTATGGATGAGACTTGTTTATAATTAATCAATAAATCTTATCTTTTTCAATTACTAACCTAGCAGATTTCAAACCTTTCAAATTTTAGACCGTTAGCAACAAAATAGACTTTACAAAAAATAAAAGTTACAGATTGGATTAATATTAATAAGTATTGTTTGAAATAACTATTTCGGGGTTTTTTAGTTATAAACTGCAAAACCCAGAAATCTTAAAATTTTGGGTATAAAGATTTTGAGTAACTTGTGACAAAATATTTTATTATCAAAACATTTAGTATGATAATATTTATTATCAATGTATTCAGTTAATAAAAGATATTTTACAAATAGTGCGCATTTCTCGTTTATAATTAATGAATAAGTTGTTTATAAATTTGGATCTCATGAAATAAATGATTAAAAAAGTAGTTTCTTTGCGAAACCACTTGGACCATAAATTTAACCATAAATTTTACCATTTAACAATAAATATATAAACTATAATTTACCATTTAAACCATAAATATATAAACTATAATCCATTTCGTTCCAACTATTTTGCATTTTTAGTTATAAATCCTAAAAAATTTTGACAATTTTGAAGATTTATTTTATTATAACAAGTAATCCAAAAATGCCAGAAGATTGTGTTATGGATGAAAGTTGCTTATAATCATAATTTATAAGCTACTTTATATCATTTGGTTGGGTTGAGTCATCTTCTCATCTTTCTATTACTAACCTAATATCGATGCAAAAAGTCAAGGCCCCTCACTTTAAAGATCGATATCTTCGTAACCGTTCAATGAAAAAACATTGTGGACAAGTTTATTGTATATCATATCAATGAATATATGAGGCATTGAGAATAGAAAGGGCGAATTCAACAAAGTATGATTTTGAAAAATCGGTATTTTAAATGTTTTGCATAAGGGCGGACTCAACAAAATCTTTCTTGATAATAATTTTTTTTAGTTATGAGGTAAAGAAATCAACACTACTCCGACAGTTTTCAGTCGGTTATTACATTTCACCAAAGACAGACTGTTTTATTTACTTAAAAAAAGGCTACAATAAGCAAATTTATCCAAAATGAAACCGGTGGTTAAAATCGAACATCGATTTTGCTTGATATTCGATTTTTGAAGGGAAAGAAGGGCAAACCTAACATAATTGTTAGATAGATCGATTCGTCAGTCAACATTCAAATTAATGAAAAATGAAAAAAAAGTTTTTGTCCTGATGTTGAGTTCGCCCTTTCTATTCTCAGTCCCTCATATCTGTTAATTTAGAAATTTTCGGATCCGCGATTATTCTTTTATCGCGAGTTAAGTAAATAAAGTACCCGATTTAGAGTTTATTTTTTTTTAGAACTCCGACAAATTTTGAAAAACTGATAACGAAATCTGACAAACGATATTTTTTGACATATCTTGGTAAATTTTTTTTTATCTGTTTTCGAAATATCCAATATACCGCGATTGTACAAGAAATTATGTGGAATATCGATAAAATAAAATAAACCAGCTCAAATTTGAAGCTTTTTGGTTAAATAGTTTGAGAAAAAAATCGCAAACTAGACTAAGTTGGGTACTACAAATTAATATATAATACGCAGAAATGTCTACTGATTATAATAAACTTTACCGCCACTTTTTATCGAGCAGTTACAAAGATGTCGGTTTTTAAATTGAGGGACCGTTGTTGAACAAAATATTTTTTTTTCTCAAAAACTAAATGTTATAGATGTAAATGATATTAATAGAAATTGTTAGTAATAAACCATAAAAACATAATCCATAAACGATTTCGTTTCAACTATTTCGCATTTTTAGTTACAAAACTAAAACACCAACGATTTTGAGCATTTTTTTATTATAACAAATAATTTTAAAATTCCATAAAATCCTATTATAGGTGAAAATTATTTATAATAATCCAATAATTTATCATTTATAAGCTATTATGTTTTGCAATTTAGAATTAGCAACAAAAGTTCATTATTTTCTCAAAAATTAAAAATTAATAAAAAAAATAAATAAGTTAAAAAAAATTAAAAATTAATAAATTAATAAAAATATGAGAATGATATTAATATAATAATATTAATATTATATAAGTTCTTAACTCAGAAAAATATCCACCGTTACTGCAAACGCATCATAACGCGGGCAACAAATAAACCGATAAGAAAAATTAGATTCATTACAGGTGATGCAAATGCTTTTGAACGCCTTGTAAAAGAAGGACTATACTTTTTGCATAATCATTACGCAATCGTAGTAAGCGATGCACCTCCACCTACACCTATGCCATGTTTAAAATGTTCAGCTTTTACACATACTACAGAAAACTGCAATAACGATCTAACATGCGGAAAATGCCAAGGCAACCACAACACAGCAAAATGCAACTCAAAACGACCCGAAACCTGCCAAGCATGCGGTGACGACGGACATCAGGCATAGTCTTTTAAATGCAAGAAAAGACCCCTCAAACCATTAGAAGGAATCCCCTCGATTAAAATAAAAGCAGCTAACAAAAAAATCAAAGAGATCGAATACTCAATAACGAATAATTCCAGAATACACAAGCCTATTTCTACCCACGATTACATCATCGATACATATATCTACGAACTAAACAAACCTAAAAATTAAAACAGACAAGAGTTAATTGAAAAACTAAAAATAAGATTTGCAGAACAATTTAACATTGACACCTTTGTAAACATATCAGGAAACCGAGCCTACATTGTGATGCTTGATCGGCTGGACTTAAATGCACCCCCAGCAACCGCCCCGATTAACGGTAATCAAATGACGATGAAAATATGTGAAGCATTACCCACTGAACCTGGCTACATATAGCAATCATCAGAGTCATTAACCGACTAACAAGCATATGTAAAGAACAACATCTCACGTGACCATATGAAAGTTATATATGCAAATATCAACAGCTTCAACAACAAAAAACACCTAGCACTTAATTACATCCAACAAAATGACACTGACTTAGCTCTGTTCACCGAAACCTAAATGAAAACAGACCAAACCATTCAGTACAGAAACTGGGATACCATCCAAAGGCAAGGCTACCAAAACACAACAGCCAGAGGAGATTCTATTATACTATCGTATCCAACATACAACGTAAACAAAGCAAATCCTCCTTCCATAAATAATCCTTACAACGAATGCCTACATGGTTTTATCCCATTCCACGATGAACAACTTCCTATCTTTCTTGTATATTGTCACCCTCATTCCCTACTAGAAACAAATATCTTTAGAAAGGCATCCCAATTCACTTTTGCAATAGTTATCGGTGACTTCAACCTAAACCAGATCAAAAGAAAACAACTCCAAACATTCCTGGACAACTCCAATTTTGTAAAAGGACACATAAACCCAACTTTCATTATGGCAGGAAACAACGACACCACACCGGACGTTATTATCCATACTAGCAATCTAAATAATATCATTACCAACATTGAAACAACAGGAGATTTATGTTCGAATCATCTGGGTATATCTATTAACATCGAAATCAACTTACCAGTACACACCCACACAAATGAACAAATAAACCAAATACGACCTAAGACGAACTAACATTGAAGGGGTAAACAAAGACATGGAAAATTATTTAAATACAACACATAACAAATCCATAAACATGAAACTCATCTCCGACTTCCAAATAAAAGTCACAAACACTATTATTAAACACACACCAAAAATAATAAATACAGTACTACCTATACTAGTACACCCTTCCAGTACTACCTGCCCGCAGAAATCATCACTAAGCTCAAAAATAAACGAAAAATATACAGGGAATACATAAGATCAAAAGACCCAAACAAAAATACGGAATATAACAAAGTTAATAAAGAAATTCGTAAAGCGATCAAAACATTCCAACAGGATCAATGGTTGAAGGTATGCGCAGAAATAAAACAAGACCAAGGACGCACCTTTTGGCAAAAAATCAAAAAAGTTACCAAATATAATAAAATTAAGATGATTCCAACGTTAATATTCGAAGACAGAGTACACAAAACAAATAGTGAAAAATGAGAAGCATTAGCAAAACATTTCTATAACGAGTTTAGCCCTACCGAGAATGTCTTATTTGACACAAACAACAAATTAATGGTGGAGAAATGGTACGCGAATTTCACAAATCAAAATAATGACTCAGAAACAATTACCGATATAGACGAAGACGAATACATGGAACACATCAGCAAAGGAAAAAACTCAACCCCGGGAAAAGAATTAGTCACAAAACATCTGTTAAGAAACCTCAATCACACGATTCATCAATTCATACAAAAATCTATGAATTACTGCCTAAAATCACAACAATTTCCAAACATATGGAAAAGCGATACCATTATTCCGATTTCTAAGCCTAACTCTGACCATCATCAAACTAAAAGTTATAGACCAATAACACTCCTTCCAGTATGAGGTAAAATCCTTGAAAACATCATAAACAAACGAATCCTGAAATACGCAAAGATCCCTTTTTATCAATTTGGTTTCAAACCCAAAAATTCCACATTACATCCATTAATCACGCTTATAAACAACATACAATTCAATCACAAAGTACACAAAAAAACAATGACACAATTCCTGGACAAAGTTTTTGATTCGGTATGGCACTTGGGACTTCTTTTCAAGATGGAAAAAATGGGCATTAATAACAACCTGATTAAATTAATTGACGGATTTGTAAATGATGGATCATTGCAAATAAGGATAAACGGCACATTTTCGTCTCCTTTCTCACTTAAACAAGGAGTACCCCAGGGTTCCCCGCTGTCTCCCACCCTATACAATATGTACTGTTATGACATATACGCAGAAGACCCGAACTACTTCAACCCAGAGTTGTATATTTTGCAGTATGCGGATGACACCACGCTTATTTCACACAACAACACGTTGGATAAAGCAACAGATAACCTTCAGGGACTTTACGACCAAATATTGGAATGGTTACACAAATGGAGACTTACGCCTAACCCGAAAAAATTCCAAAATAAAAAAAATTATCCCAAACCACTGAATATCCGATAAATCTCCTAGAATAGTTGATGGCAATGTTTACATCAAACCGTCCACATCTGTGAAATATCTTGGTATAAGGGTAGATAATGGCATAAAACTATCTAAGCACTTTAAAAATAAAAAAGACGAGGCATTTAAAAGAGCGAAACTATTTCGATCGGTAACTTACAAAGACCAAGGCATCAATACCAGTACCGCAATGATAATATACAAAGCAATATGCAGGCCAGTCTTAGATTATGGTCACGCTCTCACAATCAACTCTACAAAGAACATTAAGGAGATCATTAACAAAGCCGAAAGAAGATGCTTAAGGATCATAAGCAAAATCCGAGATCGAAACAACCAATTGCACAACATCAGCAATAAAGATCTATACGATATAACACAAATAAAACCAATTCAATTAAGACACTAAACAATAAATTTATTAATAAAAGTGTCAACACACAAATATTGGATCGGGTGTGTCAACGAAGATCGAATAGTACTAATAACCGCAATCTTTTAACAGTATACGAAGCACTGATGGCAGAGCAGGAAGAAGAAAATTGAAATGCTTGTTATACCAAACAAAAATTTATTACTTTATTTAAGTATTTCTATTTATACTATTTATATTATTCACACATTGTGTTGTATGTATACAAATTATGTAAAGACAAAAACATGTAAAGGCGGAAAGACCTGGACCATGCCGATGGTCGGTAGCCAATAAAAGAATTATTTCTCTCTCTTATTCAGAATAAATCTATATATACAGTAAACAAAAAAACTCGTATTTCTCGTTTATGAATAAGGCATTACTTTAAAGTTGTATATTAAATCTAAATCTCTTGAAACAAATTATTAAAAAAGTAGTATCTTTGTGAAACCGCTTGGAAAGAAAAAGTTAACCCCTAATATCCCCAAATTTATAAATTAAAGTTTTTGAGTGTCACTTAAATGTTGAGTTTGAGTTAATGAGGCAACTATTGATATAAAAAAAAAATTATTTAGCTCCAAAACGGTATGTAGTAGAAGAGATATAAAACTTTTTGTACCGTTAAGAATCTTCTTTTCAAGCTTTGAAATGGATTTGAATTGCATAAATAAAAAGTTAAGTTGTGGTACACTTCAACCAAAAAAGTATCAAAGAGTACTACTTTTACGAACTCCATACATTGTTCCGCAACCTTCGTTGGTGATATTTGACACAAAATACTTTCAAAGAGAAAATCTGCACAATCTCACTTTGCGCGATTTTACTTTGGATTTTCAGATATATTGAACTTCAACGGTGGCAACAAAAGAATAGCCCAGGAACTAAGTGAAAAGTGGGGGTAATCCACCATCTCCGGGGTCGTAGGATTTTCGAGAAAGCGGAAGTGGAACCCGCGAAATCTATGAAAATGTGTTTACCGGCTTTCGGCTCTGGTGAGAAAAGTTTTTAAGTAGATTTTTATTACCGCCCCGTATAGCGCGCGTTCAAGCTCTTTCATCGTTTAGACCACGTTTTCGCAACGAAACAAAATGCTTTCTAAGCGCGGATAAAAGAGGTAACAATGTTAACGTTCGATATCCGGAGCCCTAGAAACCTTTCGATTTTTCTGCAAGGAAACTTTTATATACAAAACCACTTAATCAAGCTTACCCGAAACATTCAGGTATTTGAGTACTCGCTAATTAACCTTTAAAGCAAAAATGTAGGCTTTTGAAATTCCTGGGTTACGCCGCCCGTGAGTTTCAAGCTTGTTTCGAAATGTTTTCTGGGTTAATACGAATCGCCGCAGAACGCCCTTTTAGGTCCCTATGCTTCCTAGTCTCAACAAAGAGGGCAGTTTCCCGCCCCTTCATGTTTACTAAACGCGAACTTCTGATGGAGTTCAAAAAGCCGCGAGCCTCGGGGGAAAGAATGCGTGAGCAGCTTTGATTATACGACGCGGAATTTAAACCGTTTTTGTTCCTTTTTACTGTTATAATCTTCCCCAGTAATAGCTTCTCACAAAATAAAATAACCTTTATGGATAATTTACCGCGTAGTAATCCTTGCTTATTGCTTAGTGGGTTTTGACAGATCATTGAATCTCAATTCATCTTCGCTCCCTTTGATCTTAAGTAGAAGCTTAATGAGCCGGTTTGGTTTAGGGATATATTTACACGAAACGGAAACTAATTTTGTAGGTCGAGTTCAAATCCGTTTGAGACATCGTCTAAAATGTCAATTTCAATCATACAGTGTCAATAATTATTGTAACTACATAGCCGGGTTTAACGTTAATACCCTAAAGCCATTTGCGTTTAATACTAACATCACATTACAATTAAACTTAATTAAATACACAACGCGTATCATTATCGATCTTCTAAATTTATATTATTACCTAATTCCATAACAAACGTGCTTTTATTTTACTTCGTTAACATCATTATGGATACTAATCAGTTAATACGTTAATTTAATATAGTTAATCGAAGTTCGAATAGGTTTCATAATGGATGTTAATTAAAATAGAACTATGAGCTTTTGTATATTAGATAGATATATAATATGCTAGACAAGTATAATCATTTTCAAATCACGTTCATTGATAATAGCCAAATAATTCAACCATTAAATCCATAGCATAATCTTTTAGATTTTTTTATTATGATAAAAAAATGCGCAAAATATCGATCTAACGAAATAACGAAAGTTTCCAAGCTTATTTAATAGATATTTAATGAAAGTAACTAATACAATGTGTCCTTGGGTCGAGTTACAAAGAGGAAAAAAATATTACTGATATTTTAAACTTATCATAAGCATAAATTATGGATATGTTCAAACCCCTACACGGCACATATTTTATACTCTAAATGTAGAAATTAACTAATTATTCTAGCTTTTATGTAAAAACTAAACAATTTTTCATTTGATATGAAACCATAAAATTACAACTTAAGCTAACAACTAAAATCATTTGGGTTTAGTCTAATAATTTGGTACGTATCTCAAGATGGAAACGAACCCAACCCAGCACTAATACTAAATCTAGAATTAGAAACATCCAATCTAGAAGGAAATTTTAGATCTTAAACAAAAAGATACATTCGCAACGAGTCATTCGAGCGAACAAGGATTAGGCTCAACAGTTTCATTAATGTCTAATTCAAACAATCACACGTAAGTTTAATTAATTAATAATTTAATGAGTTAATTATTTTATTAATTTATAATAATTGATCTCATAACTGTATATCTCTTAAAACAGCTAAACTCGAATGTTTTGATCTAGAATTAATTCTAATGATATATAACCAAAACTAACACTAGATCCACAACTAGAAATTTCTTGATATAGAATTAGAATTATTCGGTTTTAGCCGTCTTAAGAGACGTGAGGCTAAACCCGAATGATTCTAGTTCTAGATCTAGAGTTAGTTCTAATGATATAAAACTAGAACTATCACTAGATCTAGAACTAGAAGCATTCGGGTTTAGACGTCTTAAGAGATGTACGGCTAAACCCGAATGATTCTGAAATTTTATGGAATGTTACAAATTTGAGTTGGGTTCAAAACTTGATATCTCAAAAATAAATTGAGATATTCAAGTATGGTTTTAGCCTATGAAAAGTGCATATTTTCATCTAGATATCTCAAGATCTCGATTTTCTGCGATTTTTTATCAAGAAAATCGTAAATTTTGTGAAATGATGCAAAGTTGGCTCAAGATCAAAAGTGGATGTCTCAAAAACGAATGAAGATATTTAAGCATGATTTTGTTCTCGAAAAAGTACAGAATTTCTTTAAAAAACGGCAAAAAATTATCAATATATTTTAAGAATTCGATTTTCTACGATTCTTTTTATGAAGGAAAAATTTTATGGAATGCTACAAAAAAAAATCAGTCGAGTTAAAACATAAATATCTCAAAAACTAATTGAAATATTCAAGTATGCTTTTGTTTTCTTTATAAACCACAATAAAAATATCAAGATATATTAAGTATTCCATTTTCTATCATTTTTTATCAATGAAATTGTTAATTTTATGAAATACTACAAAATTAGGCCAAGTTCAAGAATTGATATCTAATAAAAATCGAGATATTCAAAAATGGTTTTATCGTCAAAAAATTCATACTTTTCTTTTAAAATGTCAGTAAATTGCATCAAGATATTTTAAGAATTCGAGTTTGTACGATTTTTCAAAATTATTATGTTGTTATTTTTAAGAAATGTTACAAATCTAGGTTGAGTTCAAAACTGGATATCTCAAAAACGAATCGATATATCTAAATATGGCGTTGTTTTTGAAAAAGTACATACTTTCTTTATAAATACCAAAAAATTTCACCCAAATATCTTGAGAATTGGATTTTTTACGATTTTTTATCAAGAAAATTATAAATTTAGTGAAATGATGTTAAATTAGGTCGAGTTCAAAAGCGGATGTCTCAAAAACGAATTGAGAAATTTTCGTATGATTTGGTTCTTGAAAAAGCACACACTTTCATTTATAAGTAGCGAAAAATTTCAAAAGATATCTTAAGAATTCGATTTTCTCCGAATTTTCAAAATTATTAATGAAGTTGTTTTTAAAAAATGCTACTAATCTAAATTGAGTTTAGAACTGAATATCTCAAAAACGAATTAAGATATTCAAATCTTGTGTTGTTCTTGAAAAAGTACATACTTTCTTTATGAGTGCAAGAAAATGTTCATCCAAATATTTTAAGAATTCGATTTTCTACGATTTTTTTATGAAAGAAATTGTAAATTTTATGGAATGCTACAAAATAAGGTGGAGTTAAAGCATGTTCTTGAAAAAATACATGCTCCCTTTATAACTGCAAAAATTACTCATCAAAATATCTTGAGAATTCGATTTTCTACGATTGTTTATCAAGGAAATTCTCCTTCTAGTTCTAGATCTAGAGTTAGTTCTAATGATATAAAACTAGAACTATCACTAGATCTAGAACTAGAAGCATTCGGGTTTAGACGTCTTAAGAGTCGTACGGCTAAACCCGAATGATTCTGAAATTTTAGAGAATGTTACAAATTTAAGTTGAGTTCAAAACTTGATATCTCAAAAATAAATTGAGATATTCAAGTATGGTTTTATCCTACGAAAAGTGTATATTTTCATCTAGATATCTCAAGATCTTGATTTTCTGCGATTTTTTATCAAGAAAATCGTAAATTTTGTGAAATGATGCAAAGTTGGCTCAAGATCAAAAGTGGATGTCTCAAAAACGAATGAAGATATTTAAGCATGATTTTGTTCTCGAAAAAGTACAGAATTTCTTTTAAAAACGGTAAAAAATATCATCAATATATTTTAAGAATTCGATTTTCTACGATTTTTTTTATGAAGGAAAAATTTTATGGAATGCTACAAAAAAAATCAGTCGAGTTAAAACATAAATATCTCAAAAACTGATTGAGATATGCAAGTATGCTTTTGTTTTCTTTATAAACCACAATAAAAATTATCAAGATATATTAAGAATTCGATTTTCTATCATTTTTTTATCAATGAAATTGTTAATTTTATGAAATACTACAAAATTAGGCCCAGTTCAAGAATTGATATCTAATAAAAATCGAGATATTCAAAAATGGTTTTATCGTCAAAAAATTCATACTTTTCTTTTAAAATGTCAGTAAATTGCATCAAGATATTTTAAGAATTCGAGTTTGTACGATTTTTCAAAATTATTATGTTGTTATTTTTAAGAAATGTTACAAATCTAGGTTGAGTTCAAAACTGGATATCTCAAAAACGAATCGATATATCTAAATATGGCGTTGTTTTTGAAAAAGTACATACTTTCTTTATAAATACCAAAAAATTTCACCCAAATATCTTGAGAATTGGATTTTTTACGATTTTTTATCAAGAAAATTATAAATTTAGTGAAATGATGTAAAATTAGGTCGAGTTCAAAAGCGGATGTCTCAAAAACGAATTGAGATATTTTCGAATGATTTGGTTCTTGAAAAAGCACACACTTTCTTTTATAAGTAGCAAAAAATTTCAACAAGATATCTTAAGAATTCGATTTTCTCCGAATTTTCAAAATTATTAAGGAAGTTGTTTTTAAGAAATGCTACTAATCTAAATTGAGTTTAGAACTAAATATCTCAAAAACGAATTAAGATATTCAAATCTTGTGTTGTTCTTGAAAAAGTACATACTTTCTTTATGACTGCAAGAAAATGTTTACCCAAATATTTTAAGAATTCGATTTTCTACGATTTCTTTATGAAAGAAATTGTAAATTTTATGGAATGCTACAAAATAAGGTCGAGTTAAAGCATGGATATTTCAAGAACGAAATTAGATATTCAAATATGGTGTTGTTCTTGGAAAAATACATGCCTCCTTTATAACTGTAAAAATTATTCATCAAAATATCTTAAGAATTCGATTTTCTACGATTGTTTATCAAGGAAATTCTCCTTCTAGTTGTAGATCTAGTGATAGTTCTAGTTTTATATCATTAGAACTAACTCTAGATCGAGAACTAGAATCATTCGGGTTTAGCCGTACGTCTCTTAAGACGACTAAACCCGTACGTCTCTAATGACACGTCTTCTAATGATATAAACCTTGAACTATTACTAGATCTAGAACTAGAAGCATTCGGGTTTAGCCGTCTTTTAATAGACGTACCGCTAAACTAACTGTAGACGGCTAAACCCGAATATTGCTAGTTCTAGATCTAGTATTAGTTCTAGTGATATATAACTAGAACCAACACTAGATTCAGACTAGAAATTTCTTTATAGAACTAGAATTATTCGGATTTTGCCGTCTTAAGAGACGTGAGGCTAAACCCGAATGATTCTAGTTCTAGATCTAGAGTTAGTTCTAATGATATAAAACTAGAACTATCACTAGATCTAGAACTAGAAGCATTCGGGTTTAGACGTCTTAAGAGATGTACGGCTAAACCCGAATGATTCTGAAATTTTATGGAATGTTACAAATTTAAGTTGAGTTCAAAACTTGATATCTCAAAAATAATTTGAGATATTCAAGTATGGTTTTATCCTACGAAAAGTGTATATTTTCGTCTAAATATCTCAAGATCTTGATTTTCTGCGACTTTTATCAAGAAAATCGTAAATTTTGTGAAATGATGCAAAGTTGACTCAAGTTAAAAAGTAGATGTCTGTAAACCAGTGTTGATTCCTGTAAAGTCCATTATTATATTGATGATACTCAGATTTATTTGCCCTTCTCTGAAAGCCACTTTGATGAAAGCTTGAGTACGTTTAAACGTGACTGGCATGGCATTATTGATGGGGTTTGAGTGTATAGCTTACAAATAAACACTAATAAGACTCTTTTAACAAAGAGAAATTTATTGATGGGTTTTATCACCTGTCGATGGGAAACATTCCTATTCCTTTGAGTCAAAAATGTTTCAAAAAGCTCGAATTGATCATGGATGATGCGTTGAACTTTAGGGATCACATTAACCAGTTGATTGGTCCAGCGTATGGCTCATTAAAATTGATTTACTCGTTATCGTCACAAAAAAAACTTGTATGCTATTCTTTGGTATTACCACACTCTAATTATCCGTTTAAGTTTCGACCTCAAGAAATATCATTATGTGTTTTTTTTATTTAAGCAGTTAAAGTGGTTAAACATAAAATCCTATAGATACTTCCATAAGGTCTGCTTTTCTATATGGGCATTACTCAAGGTACCCCTCCATAACTGATGGAGGTACATATCATTATTGTTCACTTCAGGGGTAGACTAATACCTAAGTTTTCATTATTTCCTTGCACTAGTATTGGTATCTTTTTTTGTTGTATTTTTTCTATTCCCTCTCTCTTTTTTTCTGTTAGGTAGACTGCCTTGTTACTCAATAATTAAACAGAATTTGTTTGATATATATTTTTTTTGTTAATCTTGTATCAGAAATAACATATTATTCATACATTGTATAAATTTATTTTGTGTACAAGATTGTAGCTTTAAATTGCCCGAATAAAGCGATTATTATTATAAGATGAAACTCACAAAGAAATAAGAAAATAACAGTATGCAGCAGATATTCTCGATTTGTTCTTCACTTTGCCTTTCAAGGTTTACAAGCTTATGTACAATTCAGACTTAACATTTCATTGTAGTTCAGCTCAAAGCATAATTGTAGAATGTATCCAACACAATAATAATCAGAATATGTGTTTTCCTTGAATATTTATTATTTTAGTCTGAGAAAATTTTACTCATAAATTCGACGAATTCTTCATTTTTAGCTTCTTGACAAATAACTTGTTGTTATGAGAAATAATTAACATCCTTATTATATGCGTTTAACAAACCCATCCCCACTACCAACATTTTCTCCGATCATAAACTATAATTATTCTTCTTTAGGTAAGCTTTACTAAATTTATTTCTGCCCCTCATTATCCTCAATACCTCATTATTAATATGTGTAATTAGGATACAATAAACGTACTCAATTTTTATTAACTATCTTTTAATAGATATTAATTTGAAGCCGAAATATTTAAAGTATCATCTACATCTATTAAATATTTATTATAAATCTCAATATTTTGAAAATTTTGCGAATTAAAGACATAATTTTATTTTTAAATTATGTCGCAAAGTTAATTAAAAAGTAATTCTTAAAAATAGTGACATAAGTCAGAAAAGCCATATGTTTTTTTTTTTAAATAGAAGCGTATTATTAATGCCGTAGTAATTAAGGGAATGTTGTATTCACCTATTATCTTGTCACGTTGCATATTATTTTTTTTCAGATATCGTAATTTAATACTGGTTCTAGATCTAGTGTCAGTTCTAGATTTATATCATTAGAACTAACTCTACATCGAGAACTAGAAACTGAACCCAACTCAACCTAGCTTTAGAATTAACACTGGACTTGGCACTAGAAACATTAGGGTTTAGCCGTCTTAAGAAACGTGCAGCTAGGTCTAGTGTTAGTTCTGAAAACTTGATTATGGGTCTAGTATTATGATATATGATTTCTATTAGTGCTTTTATTTTAAATGCTATGAGTGCTGTTCCGAAAAAACGTGCTCCAAAGAACGTCGTCGAAGAGATATTGATGCTTCATTATAATGATGATGAAGAATACGACGATTTTCTAAAAGAAGACAGCAACGAGGAAATTGATGATGTGTGAGTTGATGATGACGAGGATGATGAAATTTCTGGTGATAATTTAGATGAAGTTGATGGCGCAGGGAATGATATACCTATGTATATAGCAAAAGATAGCACTGAATGGTCAACAAATAGAAGAGTTAAGAGATCGCGAACAAAGGTATTGAATGTCACTCCGAGTCTAACGATCTACAGTTTTAAAATTTCTATAATCGGTGATACATTTTTGTTGTTTACAAAAAAGCAATCCATAGGGCTACTGACTTCTACGAACAATGGAATGTGTGACGCCATCAATGTTATTTAAAAGTGATTTTTTTTAATAAATTTTTAACTATTTTTACTACATTTTCAGCAGAACCATTAGATGATGGGTAAGGTGGACTAATAAGGTGTTTTATATTATTTTTCTTTAAAAATGTTTCAAAGTTATCAGATACTAATGATCTACCATTATCCGAAACTAAAGTTAAGGGCAATCCAATTATCCAATAATCGTGAAAATAATGATCTCAATACATTAATTGTTAAAGTAAACAATATTTGACATTCGAAAAACTTCTAACCATTTAGTGTAAGCGTCAACAACTACAAGATAATACTTATTATTAAACTCTACATAATCCACATGCAATCTTTGATAGGGACCACTAAGATTTTGGCCATTGAGAAATTATTGTTTTAGGCGGATTGTTGCTGTGAAAACAAAAAGCTTTGCAGTTTTTGCTAACTAATTCTATTTCAACATCTATGTTTGGAATCCAAGAATAACCTCGTGCTAAATTTTTTATCTTGATTACACCTAAATGTGTTGAATGTAATAAAGCTCTGTTGGAATTACTATTCTATGATTCTACATAACGCTATCATTCTCAACAAAAAATTCAAATCTTTTAGAAAAATAAGGCTTTAATTCTAAATCATTTCTTTTTTTTGGACAGCCTTTTTATATAAATTGTTTAACTTCCTGTAAGATTTGATCATTCATTGTCCTATCATTAATAAGATCAAAATTAAAATAAAATATTAAAATGGTTGGAATTATTAATAAAAAAAATTCAACGACTTTTTTACCAAATTCATCTTCTCTGACAGATAACCTAGATAACCAATCTAATAAGCTGCTAAAATAAGCGCCCAACGCCTTAATCTGTTAGCAGAAAGCTGTAGAATAGCTTTATTTTACAGAATACCCGTACAAGTACTGATTAAATTTCGTTACGCCATAAATAATTGCCAATTCTTCCCTTTCAATTTATGAATATTTTTTTCTGCATCAGTTCTACCAGCGAACGCAATAAGTTTCTCTACACCTGATGAGAATCTGTGGCACAAAACAGAACCAACACCTACTGATGAAGCATCTACTGTTAATTTAAGCTTAATTAAACTTCTGTTGATTTAAAAATTTCTTTAACATAACTAAATGCCTTATCACAATTTTCGTCCCAATGAAATTTTACGTTTATCTTTAACAAATTATACAATAGATTTAATGAAATATTTTTTTTATAAATCTAACGCAATAATATATTCCACCCAAAAATGATTTTAACTCTGATACATCTTGTGTGTTTCGATGGATGTAAACCATTCGCTTCAATTCTATAACCTAAATATTCTACTTCTTTTTGAAAGAGTTAACATTTATTGAAATGAACTTTCAAACCAAACAAATCCTAAACTTGAATTAAAACCTTCCGATATTTTTTTACCAATTAATATTGGCTTCCGCAATTAATGTGATTAATATTTGAAAATCCAATATTGAAATTTGCAAGAAAATCTCTACCAACTAATGCTGGACCTCCATTTTTCATTATATAGATATTTAATTTTACGGTTTTACTTGTGCACCATTATAAAAATAGGTTTTACTGAATGCGTTCAATTTAATAGCAAAAAAATGTTCTTTATATAATTTTTCAGATGTACATGTTATTCCGCCACCGGTATCAATTTGAAATTATATTAATATCTTTTCAATAAAAACATTAACGTAGAATGGTGGTTTGTGATTTTCAGATTCAAAATTAAAAATGTAAAAATCGTCTTGATCATTCTGATTTCTCGTCAACAAAATGATGTTTCCTTTACTCATTATTGTCTTCTGCTAGCAACCTTCTGAAACCAAGAACTTTTGAGGAGCTCGCATGTAAAAGCGGTTATATCGACATTTTGACGAAATGTAATTGCTAAATTGAGTTATAAGTAAAAGTGGATAAAGTAAATACTTTAAAAGCAAACTGTCAAAAGTTTCTGACACTTCTCGTTTACTGACACTTTTCTAAAAACGAATATACTTAGTTTTGCACGTGAATTTCTCATATGTTCCTTCCTTACAAGTAATAATGAAATATTGGGCTATATTTGACGTTTACTTACAATTTGTACTCTTGCTACTGCCTACCATAAAACTATCATTCCAAGTACTATGCTACTATGTTTCGTAATCGTTACTACAAATTCATTTCAAAACTAGAGAAGAAAGAAGAGAAAACGATAAACTAGCTGCGATTAGAAAAATATTTGATATATTTGTTGCAAAGTGTACAATTAGCTGGCAATCTAGGTGCCCAAATATACGAGAATGAACAACTTGTTCCGAATAGAGGTGAAGCATTCATACCAAACGAATTGGTTTCTAGAGTATAAACTTATAAATTTTTCTATGTCTACATACAGAGACAATCGTACTAGAGAAGATGAAGGTTACAAGCCTAAAATTATATTATCATACGAAATAGCCAAAGGAGCAGATGATGATGGTGATCAGCTTGCTCGACAATATTCAACACAAAAACGACTTTGTGACTATTTTATCATATTCTGGATACATTTGCCATCAAAGCATAGATACTCTCTAACCCCGGCTGGAAAGAGCATAATAAAGATGAACGAAGAAAATTCCTCCTGCCTAAGGATTTAACAAAAGAAAACATAATTAATTCGTCATTACAAAAACAAACATATACAACGCCAGCTAAAAGAGCTGATGATACAAGTTACACTAGAACTACAAAGTAATCAATCAACAACATGAACACAATAACAATTACAAAAATATAAGAGATCACTATTATCTCTGCTGCATAAAACGTGATAGATAGACACTTTGTTCAAAAAATATGTTTGCGCTAAACATTCCTCATAAATATGTTTTGTCAAAATTGTGATGCTAAACATTTTAAACGTTTAATTTAGTATTTTTACAAATTACAGTTTTGTTCCACGATGTTGGTCTTTCTAGATGTTAATAACAGTTTAGTGTCCTTGCAATAATAAAAAGGCTATTTTAATTTGTTTTAGGTCTATAGGTGGTTATCGTAAAAAAAATAGATTGAGAGGATGGGGGCTAATGGCTTTATCGAATTTATCCGTTACTTTTGGAAAGCACTATATAAAAAGCATTTTAATGCAAAATAATAGACAATAAATGTGCTATAAATTATTCTTTAGTGTTAATAAAGTGAATAATGCATAAACATTGATGACATTTTTTAAATGTAAACCTAATTAAGGAATCGTATCTCAAAAAGGAATTGAGATATCCTTTTGAAACAACAAGCATTTTGAAGCAAATTTAGATTTTTTAAATCCAACTTGGCATATTTGATTGAGATTGATTTTGAGAAAAAGTTTAAGGAATTGTGTTTCAAAAAAGGTATTGAGATATGGATAGCGCTTATCAAAATGGAACCAAGTGCCAAATTTAAGTTTTGAGATAATTGCAAATACTGATTTAGTAATATGGAACAGAATTAATAGTTTTAATCTATTTCATCAAGTGATGGTTTCAAAAAAATTATTCTTATTTTGATTCTACTCTGATAGAAATGAAACCAAAATATTCTTCAGGGGGACACCCCCTTTTTTGGGGTGTCTTGATATCACAATCATTAACAAAGAAACTTTTATTTGAAACATTTTTCTTTAAGATCGCGAATGGCGAAGATATTGTCCAAATTCCAAATATTTGAAACCCTGTAGAACAAAACGCAACTTAATTAACATTTAATCAATTTTAAATCGATAAATCTTTAATAAATCTGCATTGGGATTTTTCTATTTTGATGACTCTGGCAGTTAACCAAATAGCCTTTTCGCCTGTTGAAGTTATTTTCGTGTTGGTAATAGATTTTTCGATATCCTTACAACAACAACCGTACACTTACAAAATCATGTGTTTCAATTTCATGCAGTGGAAACAATTTTTTGCAGGATAAAACAGTATGTTTAAATCTTTTAATGTTTTAGTCTTTAAGTCTTTTAACCTTCGTACGACCAAAATGATTGAACGAACATTGACGACCATAACGGGTCAGTTTAGATCCATGTATGGTAAACCATCTTAGGTTTTGTTCAAAGCATTAAAACTAAATATTGTATTAGAAATATTTATGGGATAAAATCTTCGGTAAGTTATTTTTCTTCCCGCACTTTGCAATATGTATACAATTTGCTACTCCTTTTTTATCTCTTTGAATATTTGATTTAAATCGAATTGCAAACATTTCCAGTCTAATTAAGACTTTTTTGTTCCAAATTACAAAGGCATTTATACGCCGCATTATCAAAATAATTAATAAACAATACTTATGGCCATCGTCTTGTAGTTCTACGGCAACTACACTCTCGAAGATAGGCATCGGAACAAGAGTACATATTTTGAATTTAGACTTGATACTGCTTCCAGAAGACTTGATACTACTGCTAGAAGGCTTTACTGAATTGAGACTTGATACTGCTTCTAAATGTCTTGATGCTGCTTCCAAAAACATTGAAACGTTTCGAAAAGACTTAAAATGTTTCCAGAAATTTGATACTTCTTCTAAAAAACTTCAAATCTTTCCACAAGACTTGATATCGCTTCTAGAAGAGTTGAAATGTTTCTTCTAGAAGCATTTCTTGACTATTACTACTATATACTTGATATTGCTTCTAGAAGAGTTCAAATCCTTCTACAAGACTTGATACCGTTTCTGTAAGACTTAAAAGGCTTCGAGGAGAGTTGCTATTGCTTCTAGAAGACTTGATATTGCTTGCAAAAAACTTGAAATGCTTCCTGAAGACTTGATATTGCTTCTGGAAGACGTCGAATCCTTCCACAAAACTTGATACCACTTCTATAAGACATGAAATGCTTCCATAAAAATTGATAATGCCTGTCGTAAGATAGGCACCGGAATAAAAGTACATATTTTGAATTAAGACTTGAACTGCTTCCAGAAGACTTGATACTACTGCTAGAAGGCTTGATATTGCTTCTAGAAGACTTGATATGTTTCCGCAAGACTTGATACTGCTTCTAAATGCTTTAATACTGCTTCCAAAACACTTCCAAAAAACATTTCGAAAAGCCTTGAAAATGCTTCCAGAAATTTGATACTTTTTCTAGAAAACTTCAATTCTTTCTACAAGACTTCATACCGCTTTTAGAAGTGTTGAAATGCTTCCGGGAGAATTGTTATTGCTTCCATAAAAATCGAAAATACCTCTGAAAGATTTGAAATGCATCTAGAAGACTTGATACTGCTTCTAAAAGATTTTATATTGCTTGCAGAAATTTTGAAGTAAGCTTCAACAGTATTGTTGGTTTTATCTGGATTTAAGATATTGTTTTCAATTATTTTTTTAATTTCAATGTATTAAGAGCGCGTATTTTCATTTTTTCAGACGTTTTCAAACTTAATTCGTTGCCTGAGTTTTTGCCATATCAGATTTTTTTCAGCACCCACACGTATTTCCAAAAATCGGTGCCTATGTTCATGAATGAGTTTGTCCAAGACTCCATTCTTTGTTTCGCTATATTTCAAGATAATATTTGGTTTGTAATATACTTCGCAATTGCTTATCTCATGTGTATGCTGCATAGATGATAAAACTATCACACATTTCTTTGATTATAGATTGTCCTTTGCGGAATAGAACCAGGATAAATAACGAGCGCTATATTTTTAGCAAATCCTTTATATTTCTTCGAACAATCCCAAGTAATGTTAAATTTTTTGTGAGAATTTCTTCAGCTAATAATATCCACCATATTACACTATTATTTTAAAAATTAAAAAAAATCTGTTAACGATACTAGTCGTTGTCCTTCATTTTTCTCAACTTTTATAAGCCTCTCTACAATTTTTTTGAGGCTTATAGGTCTATTAGAGACTTGATGCACTATTCTGATTCCAAAGCAATCTGATGATCACAATATTTGTAATATAAACTTGCATATCGCATGAGAATAGTAATACCAGAGAATATGGGGAAGGACAACAACATTCAGTTTTGCTCGTATAAGGGTTAAAGAGTACAATCTAAAGTCGAATTTTAAAACACTTTCTATATTTCCAAACTCGGTGTCATTAAGGGGGTAGCTATGACCTGAGACAAGATATTTGAAAAAAATTGTCCTCAACAATGGGTGAGAGTTCAGAACTGCCTTTAACCGCTATCTATCAATTCGCTATCTAGAATCAAAAATAACTATTTTCTCCCCTACCCGCTATTCCTTCTTTCCTAACGTAACAGTATGAGGTTTTTGTAGAAGCTTGCCTTCATTCTAGACAGAAAGTTATCATTTGTAGTAAATAATGTTGGTTGAGAGCTTTGGTAAACTTAAAACTTTCTCCATGTCATAAGTCACTACTTTCAATTTATTTGATTTAATAGCAGCTTTGAGGTCAACGACGAGCTTATTACGAGCTTCAGATTGTAGCTCTAGATATCGTTTGTTTCGCTTGGTTTTGTTTTGATATAATAGGGATATCGTCTTTTATAGATGTCGTTTGGGCCTTTGACCAGTAGGGGATACTTAAAATTAAGTAAACCCTTGGATCTTTTTATCTTTTTATTCCGTTTTGATAAGCGCTATCCAAATATCGTTGTTATCTGATTTTTAAACCCAATTCACCACCTAGATATGAAGCAATTTTAATTTTAATGAAATGTCTATTTATGTTATTATTGAATGTCCCTCTTACTTGAAAACGTTCATTAATATTTAAAAGCTTCACTTCCTAACCAAACTATTCTAAAAGTAATTTAGCGATAACAGGTTTCTCCCCCGTTTAGGTGGGAACCCCGGTTGCATTCCCACCATGGCCATTGTTTCGTTGCGGAATAATTCGAACGTTAATTTCGTCCGTCGCGACGTCGACGCCGAAGCTGCCGCCGCCACCACCGGTTTTGGACGTCTCTGGCAACCGTTCCTGTATATTTAAACTTGCGAAAGCTTCTCCGCAACGACACCGTCCCCCTCGGGGGCATCCCCTTTTAGGAACGCAACAAAGCCAAGGCGCGCATCTCGACGCGACAATTTTACGAGAATCGTCGCCGACAATCGATTCTCGGAGTGGGAATTTCGAAAGGCGGTTTGAAAATGGGCCACTTTGCAGGCGTTGCGGGGGGAATTGAAGGGGTGAGTAAGGAGAAAATGAGAATTGTGCATAAAAGGAGGAAATCGGGGGCCACGAGGGGGTTAATTTTGCTAATGCCGACGGTTCGATGGCCGACTAAAGTTCGCTTATTTTCAATTTCAAATGTCCTCGGGGGTTGTTTACTCATACCGCGATACTACTACGTGTTGCTTTAATATTACGTGCGCACTGGACTTAATTAACTAGGGATTTGCTGGATAGAGTGGATTGGTTGGATTAAAAGCGTAATTTCATTATTTGCATTAAGCACTATCATCAAACTATATTTCTAGGTCTAGTTTTAGTTCAACTAACATTGGCATTGGCACTAACACAAACACACAGTTGTTCATTATTTCATCATTTCATCTCAATTATAGATGTGCAAATTACGTGAGTCTCGCTGGGTCTTGCGTGACTCACCGTGAGCGGGCATCAATTGTTGTACCACTCACGTGAACGTGCGTGACTCGGTTGGGACAATCTTTGAATATTTCATTAACACATCATAATGGAATGAACAATAATTTGAAGAATATTTAATAATAATTTAGTGTGCCATAAATAATTTCTTGTTATTGATAATCAAGGAAATTACGATGCTTTGAACTCACATCTATACGTTTGATTGATGTATGAATTTGTCTATTTTTGATTCAATCACGAAATAAATTCCGTCAATCATTGAAATTTTTTTCATTGTCATTCAATAAAACCAATAAACAGCGTACATGAGTTAGACTCGGTTTTATGACCAGAGGCTTTCATCAAAGAGACTTTTGCATTGTTAGTTCACAAAGTAAATAAAATTTTATTGCGACCGGTTTTGGAACATTCATACCTAAAAGGAAAGGATTAAATTGAATTTGAACGGCATAACCATATTCTTTTGGGGGTTTAAAACATAAAAAATGAAATCGAATTTTTTATACGATATAATTTGCTTTAGTAATATGACTGATTATTCACTTCGGTATTCATAATTTACAGTTGACCGGGCACCGTTCGCCAAATAATTAATGACCGTTCACCCCCGTTCCACGTCAGCCTAACCCCGGGTTGAAACGCAATTTCCAAACTGCCACAGATAAAAACCACGGTACCAGCGCTCTGCCCCCGATTCTCTCGCCCCTTCTAACGTTGGGGGGACGTTATCTAAATCAAATATTCATGCAAAGTACGTGATTGTTACAGCGAACCCGCGAGCACTCCTTAGTTTAACAACGAGGTCCCGCGTGTTGGGTACCAGGCGACGGGGCGGGGGTGGAACGGAAGTAAAAAGGGGGTCGCGCAACTTGAAACGTCTAACGAACCCCGGAGAAACGCGCGCATTTTGCGGTTCCTTAAGCGCTTTTTTCGTAGTTACGCGTGTGAATACCAAAAACGGAGGTCTTTAAGGGGGAGGATTTTGTCAGTTGGTAATGTTGGGGATTTTCGAGCGCCCCTTAGGCGTTACTACGCTACCGGTTCGTTTCTCATGGTTCTCCATCCCTTTCTTTATCGTATATCATTTTCAACTGTCGCGAAAGCTTAAGTAACTGTCACGGTTGGATTTTTGAAATTTAAAACCGCTTTAGGGTTTTAAAGTTTGTTTAATGATTTTGAGGGGACGATGTTATATGTTACCATTTTTCGTCTTTTTCGACTATATTCTCTATTTCAACTAACAATCTTACCATTCAGATTAATAGTAACTCTAAAAGCGAATTGAAATCAAAGATGTGCGCGTGAGTGACTTGTTATTCCCATTCACGCCCGCTCACGATTTAAACCCAAGCGTGCCACTCACGTGAATATCATGAATCACGTGAGTCACGCGTGCATGACGTCAAAAAAGTCAAAAATGGAATTTTGATTCTAGATAAACACTTTTGCTTTCAACAATGGAAGTTGAAGGAGAACAAAGACTCTATTTTTAGTTATTCTTCAGTCTTAAATTGTTGTATACTTGCATCAAAGTAAAACTAGAACTAACACTACGCCGTAACACCATGTCTTCAGACGCACGGCTAAACCTAGAATATGAATAATTTTGGTTTTTAAACATCGTTGTTTTAATAAATAAAACGAATTTTATGTTACACTTCTAGACGATGAACATTTTTTTATTAATTCTCCGCCGGTTTCGGGGCTGTTATATCCCCATCCTTAGGAATTAAAGTAAACTAATTAACGTTATTAATAAACTGAAAGTTATATTTCTAGCGTATTACGAGTTTAATCACTAAAAATATTTTCTAATAGTTGAGACAAAACAAGAAACAAACTAATTCTGGCGGCAAACAACATTTAAGTAATATTATTTACTAATATTACATAAGTAACTTTTGATGTATTTTCCTGAGGATGGGGATATAATAACCCCGAACCCGTAGAAAATAACCCAATGCAAAATAAAAAATATTCATCGTCTACAAGTGCAACATAAAATTCGTTTCATTTATTAAAAATAAAATGATTAGTTTTATAAACGGGTTTATAAGACTATAAAACTATCCGTGTTCATGGATAATAAAAAATTATTTATGGCGCACAAAACTTCATCTCTATAACGTTTTTAAGACACGATTTTTTTAAACTTTATTCTAAAAATTTACGTTTATCAATCAAATAAATAATGTTGGATTTAAAGATTCATAACATCCATATTTATAGTTAACAAGAAATTATTTATGGCACACTAAATCTCTCTCAAATTATCTTTAAAATAATAGCTACATCGCCACTGTATCTCAACTTGTTTTTGAGATATGATTTTCTAAATTGTTCCTAAAACCTACATCCAGCAAATGGCAAGACTGATAATAATAACGGATAATAATAAAATGGTTATGGCACACAAAAAGTCCATTAAATTAGCCTCAAAATCATACCTATTTCATCTCTATATCTCAATTTATTTTTGAGATACGATTTTTTAAACCATTTCTAAAACTTCAAATAAATAAATAGTGTTGTAAGATACATAACATCCATATTTACAGATAACAAGGAATTTAATAAATAACATTAAATTAAAATATAACATTAAATAAATAACATTAAATTATCTTTAAAATATTTACCATATCACCACTGTACCTTAATTTGTTTTTGAGATATGATTTTCTAAACTTTAATTTTAAATCTTGTATCCATGAAATAGTCAGACCTAGTTTTGCAAAACCATAGAATCAGTGTCTATGGATAATAAGAAATTGGTTATGGCACACAAAGACTCCATTAAATTAACTTCAAAATCATATCTATATCTCAATTTGTTTTTGAGATACGTTTTTTTTTTAATTTAGTTCTTAAAACTTATATTTATCATTAGTGTTGGCTTTAAAAATTATAACATCAATGTTTATGGATAATAAGAAATTATTTATAGTACACCAAATCTCCATTAAATTATCTTTAAAATGTTAGCCATTTCATCCCTATATCTCAATTTGTTTATGAGATACGATTTTTTAAACTTTGTTCTTAAAATTTATATTTTTCAATCAAATAAATGGTGAAAAAATCATAACATCTATGTTTATGGATAGCAAGAAATTATTTATGATACACCAAATCTCTATTAAATTGGTTATAAAATATTACCTATTTCATTATGATATCTCAATTCGTCCTTGAGATATGAAAGCTTTGTTTCTAAACCTAAATTAATTGATTAATTGTGCTGAATGCTTTGAAATTTTACCTATTTCATTATGATATCTTAATTCGTTCTTGAGATATGAAAGCTTTGTTTTTAAACCTAAATTAATTGTGCTGAATTGAGTTTAAAAAAATTATAACATCCATGTTTATGGATTATAAGAAATTATTTATAGTACACTAAATATCCATTAAATTATCTTTAAAATGTTAGCCATTTCATCCCTTTTTCTCAATTTGTTTATGAGATACGATGTTTTAAACTTTGTTCTTAAAATTTATATTTTTCAAACAAATGGTGAAAAAATCATAACACCTATATTTATGGATAGCAAGAAATAATTTATGATACACCAAATCTCCATTAAATTGGTTATAAAATATTACCTATTTCATTATGATATCTCAATTCGTTCTTGAGATATGAAAGCTTTGTTTCTAAACCTAAATTAATTGTGCTGAATTGAGTTTAAAAGAATTATAACATCCATGTTTATGGATTACAAGAAATTATTTATAGTACACCAAATCTCCATTAAATTATCTTTAAAATGTTAGCAATTTCATCCCTATATCTCAATTTGTTTATGAGATACGATTTTCTAAATTTTGTTCTTAAAATTTATATTTTTCAATCAAATAAATGGTGAAAAAATCATAACATCTATGTTTATGGATTACAAGAAATTATTTATAGTACACCAAATTTCCATTAAATTATCTTTAAAATGTTAGCCATTTCATCCCTATATCTCAATTTGTTTATGAGATACGATATTTTTCAATCAAATATAAATGGTGAAAAAATCATAACATCTATGTTTATGGATTACAAGAAATTATTTATAGTACACCAAATCTCCATTAAATTATCTTTAAAATGTTAGCCATTTCATCCCTATATCTCAATTTGTTTACGAGATACGATTTTCTAAATTTTGTTCTTAAAATTTATATTTTTCAATCAAATAAATGGTGAAAAAATCATAACATCTATGTTTATGGATTATAAGAAATTATTTATAGTACACCAAATCTCCATTAAATTATCTTTAAAATGTTAGCCATTTCATCCCTATATCTCAATTTGTTTATGAGATACGATCTTTTAAACTTTGTTCTTAAAATTTATATTTTTCAATAAAATAAATGGTGAAAAAATCATAACATCTATATTTATGGATAGCAAGAAATAATTTATGATACACCAAATCTCCATTAAATTGGTTATAAAATATTACCTATTTCATTATGATATCTCAATTCGTTCTTGAGATATGAAAGCTTTGTTTCTAAACCTAAATTAATTGTGCGGAATTGAGTTTAAAAGAATTATAACATCCATGTATATGGATTACAAGAAATTATTTATACTACACCAAATCTTCATTAAATTATCTTTAAAATGTTAGCCATTTCATCCCTATATCTCAATTTGTTTATGAGATACGATTTTTTAAACTTTGTTCTTAAAATTTATATTTTTCAATCAAATAAATGGTGAAAAAATCATAACATCTATGCTTATGATTTTGTTCTTTATGGATAACAAGAAATTATTTATGGTACACCAAATCTCCATTAAATTGGCATAAAATATTACCTATTTCATTATGATATCTCAATTCGCTCTTGAGATATGAAAGCTTTGTTTTTAAACCTAAATTAATTGTGCTAAATTGAGTTTAAAAGAATCATAACATCCATGTTTATGGACTACAAGAAATTATTTATAGTACACCAAATCTCCATTAAATTATCTTTAAAATGTTAGCCATTTCATCCCTATATCTCAATTTGTTTATGAGATACGATTTTTTAAACTTTGTTCTTAAAATTTATATTTTTCAATCAAATAAATGGTGAACAAATCATAACATCTATATTTATGGATAACAAGAAATTATTTATGGCACACCAAATCTCCATTAAATTGGCGTAAAATATTACCTATTTCATTATGATATCTCAATTCGCTCTTGAGATATGAAAGCTTTGTTTTTAAACCTAAATTAATTGTGCTGAATTGAGTTTAAAAAAATTATAACATCCATGTTTATGGATTACAAGAAATTATTTATAGTATACTAAATATCCATTAAATTATCTTTAAAATGTTAGCCATTTCATCCCTATTTCTCAATTTGTTTATGAGATACGATGTTTTAAACTTTGTTTTTAAAATTTATATTTTTCAATCAAACAAATGGTGACAAAATCATAACATCTATGTTTATGGATAACAAGAAATTATTTATGGTACACCAAACCTCCATTAAATTGGCTTTAAAATATTACCTATTTCATTATGATATCTCAATTCTTTCTTGAGATATGAAAGCTTTGTTTTTAAACCTAAATTAATTGTGCTGAATTGAGTTTAAAAAAATTATAACATCCATGTTTATGGATTACAAGAAATTATTTATAGTATACTAAATATCCATTAAATTATCTTTAAAATGTTAGCCATTTCATCCCTATTTCTCAATTTGTTTATGAGATACGATGTTTTAAACTTTGTTTTTAAAATTTATATTTTTCAATCAAACAAATGGTGACAAAATCATAACATCTATGTTTATGGATAACAAGAAATTATTTATGGTACACCAAACCTCCATTAAATTGGCTTTAAAATGTTATCTATTTCATTATGATATCTGAATTCGTTCTTGAGATATGAAAGCTTAGTTTTTAAACCTAAATTGTACTGAAATGAATTTAAAAAATCATAGTATCCTTGTTTATGAATTACAAGAAATTATTTATGGTATACCAAATCTCCATTAAATTATCTTCAAAATGTTAGCTATTTCATCCCCATATATCAATTTGTTTTTGAGATACGATCTTTTAAACTTTGTTCTTGAAATTAATATTTTTCAGTCAAATAAATAGTGTTGGATTTAAAAAATCATAACATCCATGTTTATGGATAACAAGAAATTATTTATGGTACACCAAATTTCCATTAAATTAGCTTTAAAATATTAGATATTTCATTGTGATATCTCAGTTCGTTCTTGAGATATGAAAGCTTTATCTTTTAACTTAATTAAACTGCTGAATTGGGTTTAAAAAATCATAACATCTATAATTATAGATTTCAAGAAATTATTAATAGTGCACCAAATTTCCATTAAATTATCTTTAAAATGTTAGCCATATCGTCTCTATATCTCAATTTATTTTTGAGATACGAATTTTTAAACTTTGTTCTTAACAGTTAACATTTTTCAATTAAATCAATAGCGTTGGGTTTAAAAAATCATAACAACCACGTTCATTGACAACAAGAAATTATTTGTAGAACACCAAATCTCCATTAAGTAAGCTTTGAAATTGGCTTTAAAATATTAGCTATTTCATTATGATATCTCAATTCGTTTTGAAATATGAGAGCTTTGTTTTTCAACCTAAATTAAGTGTGCTGAAATGGCTTTAAAAAAACATAACATCCATGTATGTTTATGCATTACAAGAAATTATTTATAGTATACCAAGTCTCCGTTAAATAAGCTTTGAAATGTTTGCTATTTCATCAATATATCACAACTCATTTTTGAGATAAGATTGATAAATTTTATTCGTAAAACCTATATCGATCAAATGAATAGATTGGATTTAAAATAGCCTTCATAAATATGGCATCCATGTTTATGGATATTCATTAAATATCCATTAAACTATCTGTAAAATGTTAACTATTTCAGCATATTAATATATTCTTGAGATATGATTTAAAGCTTTACTGAGTTAGATCAAAAAATCAACATCCATATTTATGGATAACAAGAAATTATTTATTTCACACGAAATCTAAATTAAATTATAGTTAAAATGTTAGCTATTTCATAATTCGTTTTTCAGATACGATCTTTTAAATTTTTTTAAGTACATAACATATATTACAAATTCATATGAAGGGGAGGAAGATATTATTGTTAGTACGTTTATCGTTATAGAGCTTAAACTCGGTGCTGCGTCGCCCGATAAGCACCCCCGGAAGAGTTAACTAATGTAATATTCCCAAAAGACTCTCCGAACCCTTTATAGTTTTACTTTGCCACCAACTCTCTCACATCAATATTGCATAAGATAAAGAAGGGAATCGTACTGGGCTCCCCAAAGCTTGCATAAGTTAGTTTTAATGAATAAATAGGCAACATAATTTTTTATAAATTGTACAAGCTAAGTTCAAACATTTGACAATAAATGATATAGCAAAAAGAATCAAGAAATTGGGAATCGAATTTTGGTAACTCATCGCTGTGATCGTTTTGTATAAGAAGAGATGAATCAAAAAATAATCCGGTCAAGAATTAATCGTGGAGAACATCCTGATCAGGATAGAAAGCACCTGAGTTTCGATCACATCACAAATCCTCGTTTGGAAACGCAAACTAACAACACTAATCCCAAATATAAGCACGGCAAGATGGGTTCCAAAGCTACATCGGTTTTAGGAAACTTCTACGCAACGATAGAACTTTGAAACAAGCTTTGCTCTTACCGGAAACGAGCTTAATTGCCGATTGGAAATTCACACTTACATACTCCCAAAATGTTCATTCACCTTGACGACGTGTGGAGTTTATGCTGAAAGCACCCCAAAAGTTTGTTGATAAGTGCAAAACGAAGTCAAACAAGATATTTACTTAAATGTATTTTCGTAATAATAACAAACAAAAATCTCTTAATATCTCGATTTATCCTCATTAATTCCAATTAGATACAGTTAACTTAAAAATCTCGTTAGATTCAAGTGAATAAACACCGAGGAGTGCCGAACTTGAGAAAACACGACTTTAGAGTGTAGTAATTATGCATAATTTCGCAGTAAATGAAGCTCCTCGCGAGAGTACTTCGGTTCGCCGGAAAGATTTTCGCGTTGCTCCGACTTCAATTTAACCCAGAAATCGATTTCGGGCGAAAAAATAACGAAAAAGCGCTAAAGAATGGCCTCGTTTAATTAAAAATGCATCCGTTCCGGGGTGATTTTGCGAGAACATAGTTTGATTAACGTTCATATTGACGTTGTAATCGTACCCCGCGAAATAATTTAGACGCTAATTGAGGCCCGGTTTCGAAATGCGACGGCCTTTCATCTGCGGACGACCGACGCCCGCTTTTCATTATGTTCATTTCGGTCTAATCCGTTTGCCATTTTCAGAGTTTAATTACATCATCTACAGTTCTGCCTATTGTTGGAGATATCGGAGATATTAATCAATATATGAAAATATTAAATTGACTACAAATTGACAAGCTATCCTATCCGTTAAACTATTAACTATTTTGAGATTAAAACACATCGAATCAAAAGTATAAAGTTTAAATCAATCATTCCATTGATAGTTATGAAAAAAATATTTATGGCAAATTAAATTTACTTTAAAATATTTGTAATTTCATCATAGTGTTTCAAAAATCATCCTCGAGATACGAATTTTTCTGTTAAAACCTATATCGATCATATAAATCTACATAGTCGGGTTTAAAGACTCATAACTTCGGTGTTTATGGATATTCTGGAAATAAAACTAAATTGACATTAAATTTGCTTCAAAATGTTTGTTGCTTCATGATTACATCTCAAATTGTTTTTGAGATACGATTTTTTTAAACATTCTTCTTAAAATCTGTATCAAATGTATCTATCACTTCTAAAGGGAACTCCTTTTTCTCTAAGACATACATTAAAAATGATAGCAATGTCGTGATTTTTATAAGAAACTTAATGGCGAACATCACATTTCGATATCTCTTATGGTTTCACAGATACAGATGCTTTTCAAAAAAGTACATTTTCGAAAAGTCGTCAAAACTTTTTTTCTTTTCTTCAAACATTCCCAAAGCAACTTTGTATGCGAAATTCGATGGAGTAAGTTAACTTTCCCTCCTTTTATTATCATGACCTGAAAATGAGACAACATAGCTTGTTTTATACAATCTGAGAAGAATGCAGAGGCTATAGGAAATTTATATTTTGAACGATATCCAGAAAGGCGGTAATATTTTGATGATACCTTTTTTAAAATCGTTTTAGTAGAATTACGACAAAAATGATAAAATTTGACAGATCAATGAAGTTTTATTTTTGAAAATGAAGAAATGACTTTATATCAAATCGTAGGCTGAAACTTCCTCTTTCAAATGATGCATTAGCTACACTTAAGGAATGTTAAAGAATGATGAATTTTTAACGTTTTAGTGAAATTACGTAAAAAAATGATAAAATTTGAAAGATCGTGCAGGTCATATTTTTAAAAATGAAAAAATCACTTTATATAAAATCGTAGGCTGAATCTTCCTCTTTCAAATGATGTATAACTCGTTGTTTCAATTTTAAACCAATTCCACCTACAATGAGTTAAAAAGGTAATGTGTTTGATGTTTTAGTAGCATCACTTAAAAATGATAAAATTTGAAAGATCATGCAGGTCTTATTTTTGAAAATGAAGAAATGACTTTACATCAAATCGTAAGCTGAAACTTCCTCTCTCAAATAATGCATTAGCCACACTTAAGGAATGTTAAAGAATGATGGACTTTTAACGTTTTTGTGAAATCACAAAAAAAATGATAAAATTTGAAAGATCGTGGAGGTCTTATTTTTAAAAATGAAAAAATCACTTTATATCAAATCGTAGGCTGAATCTTCCTCCTTCAAATGATGTATAACTCGTTGTTTCAATTTTAAACCAATTCCACCTACAATGTGTTAAAAAGATAATGTGTTTGATGTTTTGGTAGCATCACTTAAAAATGATAAAATTTGAAAGATCATGGAGGTCTTATTTTTGAAAATGAAGAAATGACTTGCATACCAAAATTGAAGGTTGAACCTTACTTCTTAAAATGATATACAACTTATTGTTTACATTTGAAATTGATTCTGCCCACAAAATGTTAACTGATGATGTGTTTTTAAAGTTGTAATAAAATAACGAATAAATGTTAAAATTTGAAACATCGTGGAGGTCTTATTTTTGAAAATGAAGAAATGGTTTGTATATCAAATTGTAGGTTGAACCTTTTTCTTTCAAACAATATATAACCCGTTGTTTCAATTTGAAATCGATTCCAGCTAAGAAATGTTAAAAGATGATATGTTTTTATGCTTTAGTAGAATTATGAAAAAATGATAAAATTTGAAAGATCATGGAGGTCTTATTTTTGAAGATGAAGAAATGACGTACAAACCAAATTGAAGATTGAACCTTCCTTCTTAACATGATATACAACTCGTTGCTTAGATTTGAAACTGATTCCACCCACGAAATATTAACGGATGATGTATTTTTGACGTTTGAGTAGAATTACGAAAAAATGACAAGATTTAAAAAATCATGGACGTGTTATTTTTGAAAATGAAGAAATGACTTGAATATCAAATCGTAGACTAAACCTTCCTTTTTCAAATTATGTATAACTCGTTTCAGTTTTAAATCAATTCTATCTATTTATTCTATGATGTGTTTTTGACGTTTTAGTAAAATAACGAAGAAATGATAAAATTTGAAACATCGTGGAAGTCTTATTTTTGAAAATGAAGAAATGACTTGCATACCAAATTAAAGGTTGAACCTTCCTTCCTAAAATGATATACAAACTGTTGCTTACATTCGAAATTGGTTCTACCCACGAAATGTTTACTGATGATGTATTTTTAACGATTTAGTAAAATAACGAAGAAATGATAAAATTTGAAACATCATGGAAGTCTTATTTTTGAACATGACTTGTATTATCAAATTGTAGGTTGAACCTTTTTCTTTCAAATGTTGTATAGCTCGTTGTCTCAATTTTAAATCAATTCCACCTACAAAATGTTAAAATGGTGATGTGTTTTTGACGTTTTAGTACCATCACTAAAAAATGATAAAATTTGAAAGATCATGGAGGTCTTATTTTTGAAGATGAAGAAATGACGTACATACCAAATTGAAGACTCAACCTTCCTTCTTAAACTTACCTACGAAATATTAAGGGATGATGTGTTTTTGACGTTTGAGTAGAATTACGAAAGAATGACAAGATTTGAAAAATCATGGACGTGTTATTTTTGAAAATGAAGAAATGACCTGTATGTCAAATTGAAGGTTGAACCTTCCTCTTTCAAATGATGTATAACCAGAAATTTTAAAAAGATGTGTTTTTGACGTTTTAAGAGAATCACTAAAAAATGATAAAAATTGAAAGATCATGGAGGTTTTATTTTTGACCTTCTTAAAATGATATACACAATTCGTTACTTAAATTTGAAATTCCTCTTTAAATGTGTCTAATTTGGCCCACCCTGCGAATTGTTAGATTAAAAAAAATCGTAACAATGATTATATATATTTATAACAACAATCAATTATTTATGACACACTAAATCTTCTCCAAATTTCCAATAAAATGGTATTTGTTATTTCATCATGATATCTCAATTTTTTATTGACATGATTTAAAAAGCTTTACTTTTAAACCTATTTATACAGAGTGTTTCTGTAAGTAATGGCATAAGTTTAATCACAAATACTATTGATAAAATGATAATGTATGGTTTAAAAAAAATTGATGAGTCTTCAAATTTAAGAAATTTTTAAACATTTTCTTAAATAATTTTTGTCTTAGAAAATTTTGTAACCAGAGCAATGTTGTCATGAAAAATCGTATAAGATCACATTTAAAAATATTCGACCTGTGGATGCTATACGGGTGTTGACAAAGATTATTTCCTTGAAATGTTGTTATTTTCTTAACATTGAAGGCTCATATCTTAGCCGTTTATGCATTTTTATTTAGCATTTGTTATTAAAATTATGCTACAAGTGTATAAATAAAATGTGATGAGATAAATTTAAGAATCATAACATTATTAATTTTTGTTATTTCATCATAATATCTTAATTCGTTTACGAGAAGTGATTTAAAGCTTTACTAATAACAATAGTATCGTGGTTGTTTCCAAACATAACCAGAAAATGATTTGAAAAACAATTGAAACAATTGAAGATAGATAGATAAAGAATTTTGTGGAATTATTTGTTTTTAATCAAAATTAATAAATGTAATTTTTTCAAAATAAATTTTTTTATATTCTAGTGACATAAACATAAAGAGAGTGAAATTTCCGTTAAACTAAATCCAACTTGCCATGATTATCTCAAAAACTAACCGAGATATCATCCGAATAATTAAAGAAAAACAATTATTTTTTTAAAATTTCGTAAAAAATCAACGTAAAAAGAATGGAAAAACAATTGAAGATCATTGTTTTTGAATTAGCTCATTTTATTGCATTTTTTTATGTAGATTAAGAATTTTGTGGAATTATTTGTTTTTAATCAAAATTAATATTGATATTGTCATTTTTTTCAAAATTAATTTTTTAATAATTCTAATGGCATAAACATAAAGAGATTCAAAATTCCTTTCAAATAAGACCAAATATGCCATGATTATTTCAAAAAACAACTGAGATATCATCCGATTAATTTAAAAAACAATTGAAGGTCATTATTTTTAAAATGAGTGTTTTGTTATTTTTATGTAGATTAAGAATTTTATGGACTTATTTGTTTTTAATCAAAATTAATATTTGTATTTTTTTTCAAAATTAATTATTTAATAATTCTAATGCTATACACATAAAGAGAATCAAAATTCTTTAAAAATAAGACCAACATGCCAGGAGTATCTCAAAAAATAACTGAGATATCATCCGATTAATCTAAAAAACAATTGAAGGTCATTATTTTTAAATTAGTGATATCTTGATTGTTTTTGAAGGTAACGATAACGTGTTTGGTCTCAGATAATGAAAATTCCTTTAAAATAAGACCAAAGATGCCATGATTACCTCTAAAAAGAACCAGGATATCCTAAAAACAAACCTGAACACACTGAACCTTAAAAATCAACTGAACATAGTTAATTTTAAATTGATAGTATCTCGATTGTTTTTGAAGATAACTATATAACGTGTTTTGGCTCTCATTTTATTGCGTTTTTGCACCAAATTCAAATTAAATATGCATCAAAATGCTTGTTGTTTCATCATTATATCTTAATCCGTTCTTAAGATAAGAGTTGGTTCTTGATACACTTTAGAATCTATATCAAAATGTATTGTGTTGATTTCAAAAATTATAACATCTATGTTTATAGATATTAAGAAATTGTTTATGGCACACCAAAATCCTAATAAATTTGCTTCAAAATGTTTGTTGTTTTATCATATCTCAATTCGTTTTTGAGATAGAACTTTTTCTTTAAATTTCATCGTAAAACCTACACCAATCAAATGTGCAGTGTTGTGTTTAATAATCATAACATCGGTATTTATGCATATTAAAAAATTATTTATGGCACAATAAACCGCTTTGCTTCAAAATGCTCATTATTTCATAATTACATCTCAACTTGTTTTTGAAATAACATTTTTAACCATTGATCTTAAAACTTAAATCAAATGCACCGAGTTAGGTTTAAAAAATCACAACTTTAATGTTTATGGATATTAAGAAATTATTTATGGTATAGACAATTCTTATTAAATTTGCTTTAAAATACTTGTAATTCCATCTCAATTCGTTCTTGAGATATGGTTTCAAACTCTGCTCTCTAAAATCTGTATCAAATGTGTTGACTTGATTAGTTTAAAAAATCATAACATCGATGTTTATGAATATTAAGAAATTATTTATGACACACTACATTTCCATTAAATTTGTGTCAAAATGCATGCTTTTTCATCATTATATCTCAATTCGTTTTTAAGATACGAGTTTTTAAACTATGGTCGTAAGACCTACATCAATCAAATGTGCAGAGTTGCGTTTAATTATCATAACATCGGAACATTACAACATTATTTATGGCACACTAAGTCATCATTAAGTTTGCTCGTTATTGCATCATTACATTTCAAGTAATTTTTGAGACATGATTTTCAAAGCTTTGTTCTTAATCTCAATCAACGAAATGTACCGAGTTAGCTTTAAAAAAGTAATTACATCGGCGGCGTTTATGGATATTAAGAAATGCTTTATGGCAGACTATTAAATGATGAAATCTCTATTAAATCTGCTTTAAAATGTTTGCTATTTCATCATTCTGGCTCATCTAGATGGATCATATACATTTACATAATAAGGTTGAAGAACTCGTACCTTGGATGTTTATGGATATTAAGGAATTATTTATGGCACACTAAATTGTCATTAAATTTGTTTCAAAATGCTTGTTGTTTCATCATTATATCCCAATTCGTTTCTATGGCACACCAAATTCAAATTGAATATGCATTAAAATTCGTTTTTAAGATACGAATTTTTAGCTATCGAAATGCTTATCTCAATTGGTTTTTCAGATATGATTTTAAAACGTTACTCTATAGAATCTATATCAAAATATAATGTGTGGGATTTAAAAAATTTATGGTACACTAAAATCTTAATAAATTTGCTCCAAGAAGTTTGCTGTTTTATCATTATATCTCAATTCGTTTTTGAGTTAGAACGTTTTCTTTAAACTTCATCGTAAAACCTACATCGATCAAATGTGTAGTGTTGTGTTTAATAATCATAATTAATAAGAAAATATTTAGAAATTATTTATGGTACAACTTTAATTAAATTCGCTTTAAAATACTTCTAATTCCATCAACTCGTTCTTGAGATATGAATTTAAACTCTGCTCTCTAGAATGTATATCAAATGTGTCGAGTTGTTTTTAGTTTAAAAAATTATAATATCAATGTTTATGGGTATTAAGAAAATATTTATGACACATTGAATTCCCATTAAATTTGTTGTTTCATCATTATATCTCAATTCCTTTTTAAGATACGAGGTTTTAAACTATGGTCGTAAAACTTACATCAACCAAATGTACAGAACTGCGTTTAATGATCATAACACCGGTGTTTATGAACATTATAACGTTATTTATGGCATTATAAGTCATCATTAAGTTTACTCGTTATTTCATCATTACATTTCAAGTAATTTTTGAGACATGATTTTCAAGCTTTGTTCTTAAAACTTAAATCAACAAAATGCACCCAGTTAGCTTTAAAAAAGTCATTACATCGGTGGCGTTTATGGATATTAAGAAATGCTTTATGGCAGACTCTATTAAATGATGAAATCTTTATTAAATCTGCTTTAAATTGTTTGCTATTTCATCATAGTGTCTCAAAAATCATCCTCGAGATACGAATTTTTCTGTTAAAACATATTATATCGATCATATACATTTACATTAATTAGGTTGAAAAATTTATACCTTGGATATTTATGGATATTAAGGAATTTTTATGGCACACTAAATTGTCATTAAATTTGCTTCAAAATTGTTTCATTATTATATCTCAATTCATTTTTAAGATACGAGTTGACATAGGTCGTAAAACCTATGTCAATCAAATATACAGTATTTTAATAATCATAACATCGGTGTTTATGGATATTAAAAAATTATTTATGGCACATTAAGTCATCATTAAGTTTGCTTCAAAATGCTCATTATTTCACCATTACATCTGGACTCGTTTTTAAGATATCATTTTTAAACTTTGTTCTTAAAACTTAAATAAATCAAATGTACCACGTTAGGTTTAAGAAATCATAATATCGGTGTTTGTTTAATGACGCACTAAATTCCCATTAAATTTCTTCAAAATGCTTATTGTTTGAGCATTATATCTCAATTTGTTTTTAAAATAGGAGTTTTAAAATTTTGCTTGTAAAACCTATGTCGATTAAATTAAATTTAACGTCCAAATTTGAACTACACCATGTTAAATAATTATTGTACCTCACGTGGGTGTTATAATATTGGATGCCTATCTCAATATTACACTTGCTGGTTTTACGATATTTTTAATTGTAGCCTCTAGGGGAAATACAAAAGACGATAGCGTTTTGATACGTTCAATATTGGATTTTATTTAAAAAAGAAGTCATGTATGCTATTTTTGTTCAATCCTACCTTTGAAATTGCCAGTTTCTAGCGTAGATACGAGTATTGAAAGTTGTTATTTTCACTCACTCTGCTAACATTCATAGTAACGGGTGAGTGAAAATATTTTTCACTCACTCTAGTTTTCTTCATTCACTATTAGCGAAATTTAAACCTTTAAAAGTACAACTGTTTGTTGAAACGTAACGGATGTGATCTAAAAACGGTAGAGAGCACACAAGGAAACTTAAATGAAGTATTTCACTTGTATAAATGATTAATCTTAATTAATTTGCATAATGATGACAATTAATAATTTGACACAATTGGTTGTTTATCAAACAATTACAAGGATAACAATGTCAAAAAGTGTCGTCTCCGACATATCGACATGACATTAGCCAGGAATTAACGAATTTAAGACCGAATTTTCTCTAAATAGTAGGATTGAACAAAACGCTATACAGCACACGTGAGAAACCAATATTTTCCACTCACTTGTATATATACTGTAATATACTATTTTCCAACTGATAGTTGCAGAGATAACCTATTCTGACATCGAATTTGAGCCATCCTGTACTGTATTGTATTTATACAGTGAGTGTCAGCTTATTTGATGCAGGCTACAAAATTATGTTTTAAATCACTTAGCTTCTGAACCAAATGAGATATCGAAAAACCTGATATGGTATTTTAGAGGGCGAACATTTTCTATAAAATAAACATTTGAAATGGTTCATATTTTGAAACAGTACAGTCTGAAAACAGTATTTTTACAATGAGCAGCTTATTTGATGCAACATTATAAAATTGAAAAACGAAACGAATATTTTGATTTTTGCAGTACCTTCAGTAGTAGTGAGATTACTGCCTTTAGCCTTTTTTTCCATAGAATTGTTAATTACTTCTGGCGAAATTTTAGCCCATTCTTCAACTAATGCTTTTTTCAAAGTTTCTTTGCTAGAAATGTTATGTTTTCTAATATTGGTTTCTAGCAATGCCCATAAATTCTCAATAACGTTTAAGTCCGGAGATTGCGCCGGTGATGACATGAGGTGAGGGCAATTCCATATTAGCCAGATCTGTACAATTCCCGACTTATGTTTAGGGTCGTTGTCTTGGTAAAATCTGAAGTTGCTACGCAGACCCAGTATTTCAGCACTTTGTAGCAAATTCTCTTTTAATATGCTTAAATACATGGTTTTATCCATGTTCCCGTTTATAAAAACAAGGTTTCCAAGGCCGGTTGCTGCCATGCAGGCCCAAACCATAACACTTCCTCCACCATGTTTTACACTCCCGCATAAATTTTTTAAATCGAGCTGTTTATTGGGCTTCCGCCATACAAACGACCTTCCATCAGAACCAAATATATTAAATTTGTACTCATCAGCAAAAATTACGGTGTTCAAAAATTTTGAATCCTTCGAAACATGATTTTTGGCGAAGGCTAGCCGGCTGATTTTATTGCGTTGACTGATAAAGGGCTTCTTGAGTGCTACTCGACCATGAAAATCACGTGATCGCAAGATACGGCGAATTGTTGATGCACTACAATTCTTACCAAAAAAATAGTGTACCTCATCAGCTAATTTTTGAGCCGATAACTTGGGGTTTTCACAAATTTTTCGGATGATCCATCTTTCGTCAGTTGGTGTAAAAATTTTATTTGGCGCGTTTCTGACTCTTTATTACCATCATTACGATTTTCATTTAGAGTATGAGGTACTTTAACAAGTTCAATGATTATATCATCAAGCAGGTAATTCTAGCATTCAGTTTTAGTTACATTTTCTAAAACATCTAGAGAAAATGATAACTTAACCCACATTATTTTTTTTATATGGATCGAGAAAATCTACAGTCTCTAAAAATCAGCAGTCTGTGTTAATAGCCTTGCTAAAAGGCCTCGACTCACTAAAAACCGCTTTCTTCCAGGGCAGAATCCTGGGTTACCATCTCGCCAAGGAATTGTTAAAATATCCTTCAACCAGAATAGCTCAGTTTCGAGCCTGTGAACAGAACGACGAGATTATCAAACACATCTTGTATGATTGTCCCTCTCTGATTGATTCCGCATGAGGACCCTCGAGGAGGATTGGTCAATCATAGATGATATCAGGACCATATCCCTAGAAAATATCCTTTGCCAATCTCCTAGGCTAGTCGATGTCTCCAAAGGTTATGTTGGGAACCATTCCTCGTTTTGTTCGGAATCAAAAAAATATTTTTCGGAATCAGTAATTCTAGCCATGCCCTTCGGTATGTATTTTCTTCTCTTTCAATTTCTTCTCTGATGCTCTTTTGGTTGGCTTTCTTCCTATCAAACTAGACGAGGGAAGAGCATTTTCCCCTCTTTCATCCTCTTCACCATTTTTCCCTTGGTTGACTAATCAGCAGTTATCTTTGACGTAAGTAGATTTTAGAAAAGGGCAAAGTGTCTCACCCTTACTTTATTACTTTCTCAACCTTCATCTTCATCCAAATTATCTCCGACAACAACTTCATAACGGCTTCCGTTTTCTCCATTCCAATCAAATTTTCTGCAACAGTTTCTAGATTTGTTTGTTGACGCATTCAGTGCTGTGGATTTCTACGAGGTGAAGAGAGCTTAATCCATCCCAATTCAACCCAACACTGCCCTCACCTTCCTACGGAACTGCCAACATACATTACTTCACAACCAACTGAATAATTCTAATGCCTTGAAAACAAAGGAATGAAGATGATAAATGCTTTTTTTAATGACGAAAATCGAACCCAACCCAATTCAACTTTATCCAACCTATCTTCTTACAGAACTGCTAACATGCGTTACTTCAGAAATCTTGGAAAAATTGGTTATCTTTTTCTATCTTTTTCTTGGTGCTTCTTATTTGCTTTCATTCTTCTTTATGATCATATCTTGACAGTAAAAACCAGTCTAACCATCCTAATAACTTGAAAATAAAAGAATTAAGATGATGAATGCCTGAGCCAATGTTTTCTTTGCTGAGGAAAACCCAATTCAATCCAACCCAACTTGATCGTCAATTGAACTTTTTTTGTGTTTCTCCTTAGATACTATTTTTAGCATCTATTTTTTTTTGCTTTCTATCTTCTTTATCATTTTGACCCAATATTATATTTTTTGAATAGATATTTTAGGAATAGAACCCAACTTAACCATCTTTATACCTTGAAGATAAAGCAATAAAGATGATGAGTTAACAATAATAAGATGATGAAGATGATAATAAGATTTAAGTATTGGCTCGCTTTCTTTTATGAGGAAAATTTAATGTAATCGATCCCAACCTTGTCCTCATCTCCCTCCGGAACTGCTACTACACAATACTTCAGATATCCACGGGTTATCTATTATATTTATTATCATCTTTATAATGACTCTTTCACTCGGTTGTCCTTCAAGAATCGTTCTATTATATGTTGGACTATAGATGATGGTATGTTTACCGTTTGAGCTATTAAACGTTGGCTTTTTTCATGTTTAAGTTGGTGAATTACTAATTCCCGTTGCTGTACGCTTGTACGTCGACCCATGTTTAAAAAATTTATCTGTCTTCACTATGTAATTTAACATACACACTGACAACTGATGTTGGCTGCATCAAATATGCTGCTCATTGTAAAAATACTATTTTCTTTATTTCTTTTTATTTTATAAAAATTACAAAAAAATATGAACCATTTGAAATGTTTATTTTATAAAAAATGTTCGCCCTCTAAAATACCATATCAGGTTTTTCGATATCTCATTTGGTACAGAAGCTAAGTGATTTGAAACATAATTTTGTTGCCTGCATCAAATAAGCTGACACTTACTGTATATACTCCTTATATCATCATTATATCTCAATCAATCAAATGCACAAAGTTAGGTTCAAGAATCGTAATAGTTAATTTAACGAAGTATTAAGAGATTTTAGTTAATTTTGCCTCAAAATACTCTTTATATAATCATCATTTTATCTCAATTAATCAATCAGATGCACAAATTAGGTTCAAGAATCAAAACATGGATTTTTATGAATATTAAGGCCAAATGTTTGGAACTTTCCTTGATTATCATATAAAAGCAAAGTTTTTCCATTGCACAATTGAGTTTTTGGTGGTTGCGTTCGAATCGAAAAAGGGGGTACTCTATTTCCGGGCGCGAGAGCGGCATAAATCGCCGTTCGACGGAGGGCCCCAACTTTCGGACACTTTGTCCTTAACCGTTTTGCTCTTGTTCTTCGCATGCCCCCGCGAAACAAATACGAATCGGCCGTGACGGCGGTTCCAATAGCTATAGAAAGGGGGGTGTTCGAGGGGGCGAAAAAGCTCTTTCTCCCGTTTCCACGCTAGTGGAGGGGCACTGGCGGGGCCCTTCGGGGCCGTGAGATATTGCCTCCGTTATTGCAAAGAGCGCCCTCTGCCGGCGCAACTGTCGGTCCGTGTGAGAGACGACGTGTTTCGGCCTGTTCTAGTGGCGCAGGACGCATTTTTCAAACCCGGAAATTCTCATTTTTATGACGCCACAATCGAGATGAACAGGTTAGAAAAAAAATCGGCCATAAAAAAAGTTGTAATACAAATTTTCTTTTATTACAACCTATAAAGTAACGTTGCTTTATATTTTTACTTTTTAAAATGGGGGGAATGAAGTAACCGCACGTACAACGTAAAATAGGAAGCGAGAAGAACGTTACCAGGCGCTTCCGCCACAGTTTCCAAGCGGTGTCCGCTTCTGCTAAATTATTCATTTGCCCCAAAGCGAGAGAGACCATTGCGAATTGCAAAACTGGCCGAGACAAACCCTAAATACTCTCGCTTAATGTACGCCTCCCCCTATCTCGCTCTTTCTTCTTACCATCTGTCGAGGTAAACTTTCCGAAAATGTAAACGGTTACAGATACGGCAAATTGAATCGGTACAGCACCAAAACGACCATGTCGGGTCCCTTCTTTTTGACGGGAATCCGTCCAATTGAATTTACTTCTGGTCGTGTATTTTTCAGACTGAAACTCGGAATGCTCAACCTAAAAGGAACCTGATGCCGCGGTCGACTTGTTTGCTTTTGAGACCCTTTCGGAAAGGTATCGGGAACGGATTTGTTTGGATTTTGATTTAGCATCCTTTAAAAAAAGATTACCAATGGATTTGAAAAGGTTCCTTTTTACGTTTCATTTCATATTTAAAACCCACCTAAAATTTGACTACACTCACTTTCATATGAAACACACCACCCATTAAAAATTAGACTATAATTTTGAAATATCACAAAACAAAATTAAATTATTAAGTGATCGATGTTCCCCTGGAGTATCTCGTTCCTGCAACTTCCAGATATTGTCCAAATTGTCGGGAAACATGGGTACTTGTCTTAATTGCCGTCCCATCATATCCCATACATATTGAATCGGCAATAAGTCCGGTAACCTCGCAAATCTGCAATTGCGTCTTGCATTATCCTGTTGGAAAATGACATTCTGCAACGTCTGCGTGAAAGGTACTAATACCGGTTCCAGAACGTTGTAGATGTAACGATGTGCGTTTAATGTGTTTGGAATAAACGTAATGGGTGATCTTCGTCCAGCACATATCGACTTTTAGGCTGTGTTGCCATTGAACGAACTCCAAAATTCGTCTTTTCCCTCGATGCCGACACACCCTTCTACGACTATCGTTAATCTATAAACTAAACCTTGATTCATTACTGAAGATGATCTTTCATTGATGAACTCATCGTTGTCATTCTTGATACCGTGTAGGTATGGCTGCTTTATGTGAAGGTGCAAAAAGAAGAAATTTTATGATGTAATCGACATTGTTGTTTGTTATCAATCCTTGGTAGCCATCCACCTAAGCGGTCGGTCTTCACGTGTACTTTGAATGCCTTCTTTGGACCATGAAGACTATATTCTACCTGTAGTGTTGTCTTTTCCCTATCTCTCAGACACACACACGACATCGCACTGATATTTTGTGATCAGAAATTCATTACGTGCTAAGAAGAAAATCCTACCATTATCATTACCATACCTTAAGTTGGTATGGTATAAGTTGATATTGCAGGAATCTTGAAGTAAGATGAAACGAAGATGGCAACTAAAAATCAGGGGGTTGTAAAATAATGATAAATTGTAATACACAACATTGTGTATAAAGATAAAAACAACTACACGAAAGATAAGACCGAGTATCCTAAGAACATTAGTTTAGGATTGGAATAACACGCATATAGGAACAAAGCCCATAATATGTATAGCAAAATTAGAGAGATAACGAGCACCATCACTTCGAATCAGCTAGCAATAACATCCAACATTGTTAATCTGATCTTAGACCGAGAACAAATCTAAAAGATACGGCAAATAGCTAATGGCGACCAATAGCCACGAAGATAACCATCAACAAATAGAGCATACAGAAAGGGAACACCCAATAATGAAAGAAAAAGTAAGTGTTGGACTTAAGGCCACTTTACAGCAAACAATTTTTCTTGCAAGCAATGTATCTGCAACGAAGTTATTGCGGCAACAACTAGAGCGATTGGTTTTAAATTTGGCAACTTTCAACTGCAATATTTCAGTTGCAGTCAATGTGCAATTGCAACTACAATAAAACAAATTATTGCAGTTGCAAATGAAAAAAAAATGAAATTATCGCAATAATTCTTGCAGACAATGAAACTTGCGGACTGTAAAGTGGCCTTTAAGAAATTCAAACAAAAGGGTGGATGGTAAACAAACAACAAAGATATATCACTGAGACACATAGGCGCCAGTTTGAGAAAATATGAATGGCTGCTGAGTGCTGAATGCTGAAAAAATTTAAAAAGGTAACCAAAGGAAATCTGTTTACAAATGATTTAATTGTGGTATTGCAGAAGATTAGAAATTATTTTCAAAAGACTAAAAATTGGTTGCAAAAGACTGAATATTGTTATAATTATTGAGTACTATACAAATCCGAATAATGCCTACAGAAGACAACATAATGCTTTCAGAAGACTTATTGCAACTGGCTAGACACTGCTCAGCAAAGACTAAATATTGGATATAACAGAAGTCTTAATAAAAGTTACAAAAGCAACATACTTTTTACTGAAAATTTGGTAGTGGTTTTAGAAGACAGGTTTTAAAGATATTGCGTACAGAAGACTAGGGAGTGGCTGAATACTGCTAACGGAGTTGCTGCTTCCAGAAGGCTTATCAGTGACAACAGCAAAGTTGGGACTACTTACAGATAACTAAATATTATTAAGACTAAGGTCTAAATTACAGTTACAAAAAACAACATACTGCTTACACTAGACTTGGTAGTGTTTGCTTAAGATTGACCCTGTTTACAGAAGACTGAGTGTTGGTAATGAATTACTGCTTAGGCCCGTTACTACCACTCATAGTTAAAGTTGTAGTTAGCGCTATCTAAAAGATAACGTAAAAATCGATTACTACCACTGCATTTATCTCACAGTTAACGTTACCTGAAAGATAACTTTTGTGTTAACCATAACCAGTGAATTCGGTTCGGGTTAAGTCGGTATCTCATAGATAAAAGAAGAAATAGTGAAAAACTACAGTGAAATATTACAAAATTACAAAAATGGATAATTTTATGTATGCTGGCGATGAAGAAAATATTTTCGAGGACATAAAAGAATTATTTCTAGGGCTGGGTTAAAGTATCGATGTATAATAATAATAATAATAATAACACATTTATGGCCTCAAAAAAAAAAAGAAATTACAAAAAGAAAAGTATACATTAGCAACATATAAACATCAAGATATCTTCCAAGAGACCCAACTACTACTGTGTATAAAATTAAACTCAAAGATTATGGCTAGCTGCTGTAATATGATATCCTTTGCAGGATTAGAAATGGAGCAAACATCAATTATCATCATACAGGATAGACAACAAACACAAAGAAGTCAAGAAGACAGTTGGAGAGTAAGAAGATGGCATTTCAATAAATTTTTAAAAGACACTAAACTCGTTGCATTGCGAATAGCCACAGGTAGATCAGTCCATAACGCAATCGATTGTACTGTAAAAGATCTATGAAAAATCTCGGTAGCATGAACCGGAAACATTAAGGTGGTATCAGAACTGGATCGGGTGGACAAACCATGCGACGACAAAAACTTAAATGAGTCAGATAAATATGCAGGAGTGCAGCTCTGCAGAACCTTGTACAAAGTAGAGAGTATCCGAAAAGACCTGCGATTCTGCAGAGTAAGCATCTGCAAATAATTACGATACGGCGTTATGTGCTGAAACCTCCCCAGATCAAAGATGTAACGAATACAATTATTCTGAAGTCTCTCCAATTTATTCTGGAGAGTTAAAGAAAGATTAGGATATACCACATCACCATACTCAATATGAGGCAAGATAAGAGAGTAACAAAGGTTACGACGAACAACAGGCGGGAGGAAACACCGAAGTTTTCTCAAAGTGTAGAAGCAATAGTAAACCCTTTTACAAACACTCTGTACCTGAGGTCTCCAGGACAGTGTCGAATCCATAATCAAATCAAGATTCTTAACAGTGTCCGAAAACTGAATAACGTTGAAGAGTGGAAGTTCATCTTTGTTAGTAGAGGGTGAGTGCCAAAAGCAATGGCTTGCGTTTTCGACGGATTTAATTTAAGCCCATAACGATTGACCATTCAAGAATACTGGCAAGATCATTATTAAGACGAAGAACAGCATCTTCAAGGTTATCAATAGGTGTTGAAGTGTAAATTTGAAGGTCATCACCATACAAATGATAATTACATGAAATATTATCCGTAATACCATTTATAAAAATCGAAAAGAGTAAGGGTCCTAAAACACTGCCCTGGGGAACCCCACATTTAATTCCATAACTGGAAGAGAGCTCAAAACTAACACGCACATATAAAGATCGAAAGGAAAGATATGATTGGAACCAGGATAAACAAGAAGAGGAACATCTAATACAAGTAAGTAAGGATAATAAAACAGTATGGTCAACAGAGTCAGAGGCCTTACTAAAATCCGGAAGAACCAGTAAAGAAACACAACGTTCGTCGCAAGCAGATCTAATGTCATCGGTAATGTTAATAAGAGCTGTAGTTGTGCTATGTCCTTTACGGAATCCAGATTGCATCTTATTGATTAATTTAAATTCCTCTAGATATCTGGTAATTTGTAAATAAGCTAAACGTTCAATTGCCTTTGACAATGTGTAGATAAAATGGAAATGGGACGATAGTCACTAATATGAGAGGGATATCTAGTTTTAGGGATAGGAATCACATTAGCAATCCTCCAGTTTGAGGGAAATATAGACCGTTCAAAAGAAAAATTGAAAATATGGGTTAATGGTGTAATAATAACATCTAATATTGGTAACAGCATTTTAAGGTCAATTCCATCCGCTCCCACATTAGTAGATTTAGTGTATAACAAGGCGTCACATACTTCAGAAGCTGTGATTAAGTTAAAAGAAAACGAACAGGAGTTGGATGATGCAGGAATATCAGCAATAGTGCGCGCATGGTTTTCCAAAAAGTTTTAGGGGTGGTACAAGATAATATATCGATGTGTATCGAGACAGCAGTGCATGTCGAATGGCCGATACGCACATCACTGTAATAGCTGTATATTGCCACATTAGTACATTGATACAAAGAAAATATCGATATCGATATGAAGAAAACATCGATATATCGATACAAAAACAATTATGCAATTTAGACTTAAATTAAACTAAAGTATAAATATTTTTTTTAACTTTTATGTTCTTCATAGTTTCTTTTTATTAACTGTCGATCTAAATATCGATACGAGATCGATATGAGTATCGATACAATATCGATATATGTATATTTCCGATATATCGATACAATGTGTGTATAGAATATCGATGCGCTTCATGCTGTATCGCACACCCCTAATTATTTCCTATACGAAGTGAAACAATAACACGAAGACGATTAAATCATTTAAATAAACATTTAGATGGGGAATTGATGAAAAAATTTCGTATTTCCAATGAGACTTTTCATTTTCTTCTCCATGAAATAGAGCTATTAAACCGCCATCCATGACGCGTCAATTCTTTTATTTTCTATAACATTTTTTTATTATTTTTATTATTAAATCGATCAATATTTCCATTTCCTTTTTGGAATAATTCGCAGTTCTTTTTTCTTATCGTTTTCCGTTTTCTATGTTCGAACGGTACACAAAATAAGAAGAATGACAGAAATTATAAACGCTCGATTTATGATGATCGAGATTAGAATATTAGGCCTTTTGACTGTATGGTCACCAACTTAAAAAATCACCCCAAATAAAATCACTAGATTCTTTAGATATCTTAAGGATATCCTACCTATGAGATAACTTGAAGTGGTAGTACGGCCGAGTCCGTAATCTATTAGTTTAGCGTTATCTTATAGTCAGCTTATCTAATAGATGTCAACGATTTGGTAGGAACGGGCCTTAATGTAGTAGCCTGTAGTAGTAGCCATGAGAAAGAATATACCGTTCTCTGTATATAACTACGAAGTACTGAGAAATCCAGATATTGTTTATAAAAACAAGGAGATTAAAAAGGGTAAATACTATTAATAGAACACAAAGTATGGTTATATCTATAAACAGAAGATTTAATCTAGCTGGAATTGCAGTAATTGATTGTTTTTGTGGAATGTAAAAATAAAATCTTAAACGTAAAAATTAATGAGCCAAACAGTATTGGTGTACTGAATAAGCTGAAACGAACTCGAGGACGTTATTGAAGTTGATTGAAATAAGAAAATCTAAGGGAATTTGCTGACGGTTGTTAATAAATCAATTTAATTTGTAGATTACATTATTAAATGTAAATTAATTAATTGAAATTTGTAGGTATGATTTTCTTAGCTTACATAGAGTAACTAAAATAGGTAACGATTAAATTTATTAAGCCTATTTAATCAAGTTATAATACAACATTGTGGATTGTTTTGTTGTATCTAACGAACTGTTTTTTAATTAATGATGCTCAATCTATATCAATAAGGATTTTATGTTATCACGTTGTAGCAGAATCTAACTCCACAACGTTACTAAATGGCTTTTGCCGAGCATCTTTCAAAACTGATAAAGCCAAATGATTCTAGTCTTTGGTCTAGTTCTAGTTTTACCTCAATTCAAATATACAGGGTTGCTAAATCAGAATAAAATGTACTCTATTTCAGAAACCAATAATTGTAGAGGCCTTCGTTAAAAAAAATGTCTTCTGAAAGACAACTAAACCTAACCCGACCCAACTCTGAATATTTAAATTGAAGTAAAACTAAAACTAACATTATGAACTAGAATCATTCGGGTCACTTCTTTCAATCGCTTTTTTTTATACAAAATTTTAAAAAAAGATTGTTATTCTAGGTCTAGTGTTAGTTCTAGTTTTACTTTAATTCAAATATACAGGGTTGCCAATTCAGTTTGTAAAGTACTCTATTTCAGAAATTATTTATTGCAGAAGCGTTCGTTAAAAAAATGTGTTCAGATATATGTCTCGTAAATATTGGTTCAGGATAGGATAAAAGAAATAATGACAATCAATTGAACATTCCTATATTTCGATTCAAATTGAATCTTCTTCAAGGAGTGAAATTTTGATTGTAATAAAACTGCCTAAAGCAAAATTTTGAAAACATTAAATACCAAAGTATTTCGTCCTAAATTATTCTTAAAGTTCTTGAGAAAAACATGAAACACGTTGTTACACACCATAGCGATTTATTTTTTTTATGATAAAAAATTTTTTTTTATTTTTTTGTTATTGATAAAAAAAGCGCTATAGTGTTTCATGTTTTTCTCAAGAATTTTAAAAATAATTTAGGACGAAATACTTTGGTATTTAATGTTTTCAAAATTTTACTTTAGCCAGTTTCATTACAATCAAAATTTCACTCCCTGAAGAAAAAATTCAGTTTGAATCGAAATATAGGAATGTTCAATTGATTGTCATTATTTCTTTTATCCTATCCTGAACCAATATTTACGAGTTGCTAACTGGGATAAAAAAAATTATCTCATAAAGTTATTTAATCTTCAGATATATGGCTAAACCCAACCCAACCCAACCCAACTCAACCTGTATATTCAAATATACAGACTTAATACTGCAACTAGAAGACTTGAAATGTTTTCAGAAGACTTCATATTGCTTCTGGAAGTCTGAAATGCTTCCAGAAAACTAGAAATGCTTCTAAAAGAGTAAAATTCCAATAATGTTCGGTTGATTTAACTGAAATTATGATGAAACCATAAGGATTACCTCGTGCTATCGATTTTTGTACCTTTCTGCTTGTTATTGCTTTTAATTTCGGTTATGAACATCTTTCGACAGCTTGTTAGAGTCGAATTACCCTCTCATCGTAAGTAGATGAGTTTTTTAAATGTGACTGTGGCATTTTTGTATTTTACAGAGCATTCACTGGTGAAGAAATAAATTATTTCGAAAGCTTAGAAAAGATAAAAGAGGTTTCCAAATTTCTAATTCTTTTTAGTTGATTAGTAAACTTTAAATATATACAACCCATACTCCTTACTCTTCTTACATAGGGTATATTCGGCGCAAATTGGACAATTAAAGTCACGTTTGCCTGAATCTTTGAAACGTTCAGTTTAGCTTTAATAATAAATTATATGCTATGGAATATAGTTTACAGGAAAGAGTGTTTCTATTAAATTATATCAAATGTTACTCTCAACTTTATGAAAACTACTTCTAAATCAACTTCTACTATTTGGAGATAATACAGATATTGACGTTTAGAATTGCTCCAAGTATACAGAAGAGCCCTATTTTTACTATACTAATTAACAAAAAAAATGGTTGTTAATATGTGAAATTTGTTTCATATATCGCATAAACATAATCATTATTTCTAGTTAAACATCATTGATAGAAATCTCAAATGACTACGCAGTTATGAGAAAGCTCATCAATACTAAATATTCTATAGGCTCCTTTTATCTAGATTGGCATTCATTATCAATAGGTTCCTCAACATCTTTTAGGAATGTTCACCAAAGAATATAAAAAAGTAATCTCATAAATTAACATTGCCCAAAACGTCCTTGCTAGATGATGGAATAATATCGTGGGTTTAGTACAATAACTAGCAATATTTTGACAATATTTAGTTTTTGTTTGACTTTGAATAATTGGTAAAAGCATTGTGAATAGATTTTTAACACATATGTCTGAATTAACATTAACCATTAACGCCGAGAAGAAATTTTTTGATGTAACAGTTATTTTAAATTATTTTAAAAAATTATTTTAATTAACTTTAGTAAGACGTTATGTTTATTACAAATGTTATCGGTAGGCACTAATGAGTTAATTTTGACGTTTTAAAGTGTCCTTTAAGAGGAAATGCCAATTCTAAAGTAAAAAATACTCCCCATTCTCCCCCTGTAATGTCACGCTCCAACATCCATGTTCTGCACATAGTGAGAAACCAACTTAAAGCTGGAGAAAACATTAGGTTGGTATTGAAAAAGGTACTAAATCTGGTGGTTTTATCTCACTACCAACCTTTGAATTGTCAATTTCGTGTTGTCACATTAACTGTAGCACCTCGTGCGTAAGCGACCTCGGCGATTTGAGGCGAAATAGTTATTTGTATATCTTTGTAAACATAAAAAGACTCCACACCAAGGTCAAAGTCTCCTATAACACGATTATATTCTCTCTTAGCCGAGATCGCTTGCAGGTGAGGCGCTATAATCTTCCAAAATAGACGGTTTAATGTAAACCGTTCAAATCCAACGCCTCGCCCGCAGGCGACCTCGGCGACTTGAGACAAAATCGTTCCTTCTATATTTTAGCAAATATATAAAGTCTCCTATATGACGATTTTATTCTTACTTTGCCAAGGTCTCTTGCGGGCGAGGCGCTACAATCTTCCGAAATAGACGATTTCATATAAACTCAAATCCAACGCCTCGCCCGCAAGCTACCTCGGCGATTTGAGGTGAAATCGCTTCTTGTACATCTTAATAAATATATAAAGTCTCCTATAAGACGATTTTATTCTCACTGTGCCGAGGTCGCTTGCGAGCGAGGCGCTACAGTCTTTCAAAATGGACGATTTCATGTAAACATATCAAATCCAGCGCCTCGCCCGCAAGCTACCTCGGCGATTTGATCCTTGTATATCTTAGTAAACATACAAAGTTTACTATAACACGATTTTATTCTCTTTCCGCCAAGGTCGCTTGCTAGGGAGGCGCTACAATCTTTCAGAATGGACTATTTTATGTAAACTATTCAAATCCAGAGCCTTGCCCGCAAGCGAGCTGGGCGATTTGAGGCAAAATCGTTCCTTGTGTATTTAGTAAATATATTCTCTCTGAGATGTCTTCGTTAAGTAACCAGATTTTTATAATCATATTTATACCCAAATCACCTTGGCGATTTGAGACGGAATCATTTATTACATGTCTTGGTTAAGATACCAAATCATTCATAAGATGGCATATATAATCAAATCATCCACATATCTCGTTTATGCATATAAATGGGTCTAATATCCGCACAGTAAATACGTTCATTCACCTTAGCTCATCTGCCAAGTTAATAGACTAAGAAACATATGACGAAGTAATGGAATCTCTTTGAAAATGAAAATAAAGCTGTTAAACAGTAAATGCGTTCCTCCACCTTAGCTCATTTACCTTAAGCTTTAAGGATGAAGTCCATAATGGGTTAAAAACATATGGAGAAGTCACGGAATCTCTTTAGGAATAAAAATAAGGCTATTAATCAGTCTGGATAATAAAGCATTATTTATTTACAAATGCTTAAAAAAACGGAGTTTGAATTTTAGTAGCTGGTCGATTTCGTATAAAAGTTAGCACAATTAAAAAAATTGTCAATAGAACTCACTTTTTGTGGTTAAATTACATCTACGAATTTCGCTATACGAAGCAAAGTTGATATAGTGCCGAGAAATCATTTCTGGCTGACCCTTGGGCCTCAGGGTATGACGGTATTTGCTCAAGAGCCAACCACCCCACCAACTATTCACGGAAATTGCCTTTAAGAGGACCGAATCGCTCTCCCTGTTCATCTTCTTCCTTTTCAGCCACCCCACCTTGTCTTACCTCGGAGCCATATAAATACACCGAGCTAAAATAGAAAGGTGCTCTCCGAACGGGAGAAAAACGGGGATGATGTAACGGGAGCTAAGTAAGCTCGTATGTAAAAATGTTAAAATTGAAAAAGGGCCGTCGGGTAAGTTGCAGCGACACGTAAATTGCACTTAAAATTACTCCTTCGAAGTTATTCGAGTAGAGGACCTCTCGTGTCAAAGTAAATACAAAAAGAAGTGTGAGGGATGTTGAAGCCTCTTTGTGCAAACGCGCTAAGTGTAAGAGCCCCCGACTCGAGTTGCAAACTGAGAAAAAAAGCTGGCCCCGATTCGTGTGGATCAACTTACGCGTTTTTTTAATCATTTTAAGTTTACTTCTCGATACTACCATCGGACCACTCTCACTACATATATTCATATGTACCGATGATATAACGGGAACGCTATCGGTAAACGTAAATTCCGCCTGCGGCAAGATTGATCAAACATTATCAACGTTGCGTCAACAGCACTTAACTAGTATCACAAGAAATACACATCGAAGAGGAAACTTTAGTAAAGGTTAGCGAGTATTAAACATTTTCTCTTTTATTTTTTTAATTACACGAGTCTCGTCAAAACAAATAAAAAATTGAATAAGTTGTAAATAATTGATTTTAAACCCGGTTCACGACGAGGATTGTACCCTACAAACAACATTGTCAGGCCATTAAAACATTTACAAGAGCCAAACAAACGGCCGCCTCCGGTAGGGCTAAAGTCACTTCAAACACGTCTCCCCATTACGACCATTAGGATCGCCCCCCCCCGTTTCATTCAACGACTTTCCCGTCGCGACGCCAAGTAGAACATAAGGAGGAGATACCAACCCCTATTAATTTCTCATACGGTAATTGGCCAGTCCAAACACAAAGCGGTCATATCCGGTTGCTTTGGCGGTCAGAGTTGCATTTACCTAGAATTGCAGATTACGAGCGTCGACCCGCGCACATAATTTAGGGTCGTCCTTTGATCCCTTTTCTCAGTACTCCAGGGAAATGGAAATTCACGTCCAATTGTCCTTGTGTTTCTGTCCACACGCCAACGGCACCTCCTTTAAACGGGACAGCTTATTCGCGTAAATAATCGATTTCTTCGTGGAGGAAACTTGGTCGTATATATCGAGGGACTATCGTAGGGCTGGGCAAGGTTCTCTTTGAGGCTGTCCTTGTACGGCGATAAGGGTGGCTTTGTGGCGTGTAAAGCTGCACGAGCAAGATTTGGTGCTCGTAGGAGTCGATAAGATAGTTGTTGCCCAACCTTGTGTTCTCGATACGTTCAAAGGAAATCGGTTATCTCGTCCAGGAAACAGTTAAATTCGTTTAGCGACAAAGATAGAATAGGAGGTAATTTTTAAAGAAACATCTAATTGGAATTTAGGGAACGAATCGAAAAGATTTCTTAAAAAATCATTTCAAAGATAAGATTTTTTCTGATCGTTTTCGAATAATTAAATCATCAAGAGAAATAATAATTAAAACTAGAATTAATACTATACCTAGAATTAGAAAGCTTTAGGTTCAAACCGAAATTTTTAAATTCTAAGTCTAGTGTCAGTTCCAAGTTTTAGTTCGAGACAAGTATATAAGAATCTAAGTCTGAATAAGAACGAGTTAATACTAAAACTAGAACTAACACTAGATCTAGCATTAGAAACATTAGACGTCTTAAGATACACATAGCTAGTTCAAGGTTTAGTTTTAGTACTAAAGCTAATTCTAGACCTATAACCTGTCTAGTATTAGTTATACTTTTAGTTCCAGAAGAATTTAAAACAATCTAGAATTAAACAATACAACATATAATAATCTAAAACCGAATAACAGGTAAAAATAGAGCTAATACCAACACTAAAGTTTACACTGGACCCGTCCAGATGCATGGCTAAGGCCCATTACTACCATCTTTTAGTTAAAGTTATCTTATAGATAAACTCATCTACTAGCCAATCAGAGCGCGTAAAATAGCCATAACCATGGTAACAATCTCTTAGATAGTTTAACTATAAGATGGTAGTAACGAGCCTAAGGCTTATTACTACCATCTTCTGGTTAAGTTATCTAAGGGATTGTTACCATGGTTACGGCTATTTTACACGCTCTGATTGGCTAGTAGATGGGTTTATCTGTAAGATAAATTTAACTAATAGATGGTAGTAATGGGCTTACAACCATCTTTTAGTTAAATTTATCTTATAGATAAACCCATCTACTAGTCAATCAAAGCGCGTAAAATAGTCGTAACCATGGTAATAATCCCTTAGATAGTTTAACCAGAAGATGGTAATAACGAGCCTAAGGGCCACTTTTACCACCTCTTGATAAATTTATTTAACAGTTAAAAATCGGTTAAAGTCCTAGTTAGCGTTATCTAACAGATAACGTAAAAATCGGTTACAACCGCTGAGTTTATCTTATAGTCAACCTTAGCTCAGAGATAACTTTCGCTTTAAACGTAACCAGTGGATTCGGTCGATATGCGATAGATAGCTTGAAAACCTAACCACACAAACAGAATACGCCGAGTGTTGTATAGATACACGTGTTTGTGACATTATAAAGTGGATAATTTTATGGACGATGGCGATGAAGGAAATATATGAATTATTTCCTCTTTTTAATCATCTGAATTACCGAATGGAGATACTCTAATTTAATTAATTATTTATGATTTAATTATAAATTAAATTTTCCAAAAAATCGATTTTTCAAGAATTTTTAAATTTATTAAAAATATTGGAAAATCCCAATTAAGTGCAGCAGGTTATATCTCAAGTATTAAGTGAGATATGTCAAAATTGAATTCATTTTCGGAAAATAGATATTCCAATTAATAATTGAAAGTAATTTCGTAACAATTTTCCAAAAAGAAAAATCGATTTTTCAAGAATTTTTAAATTTTTTCAAAATAATGAGAAATACCGATTAAGTTCAGCAGCTTATATCTCAAGAACTAAGTGAGATATCTCAAAATTGACTTAATTTTCGAAAAGTAGACGCTCCCACTTGTAACTAAAAGTAAGTTCGTAACAATTTTCAAAAAAATCCATTTTTCAAGAATATTTAAATTTATTTAAAATATTAGAAAAATCCCAATTAAGTTCAGCAGCTTATATCTCAAGAACTAACAGCGATATCTCAAAATTGTCTTCATTTTCGAAAAGTAGATGCTCCAATTAGTAATTGAAAGTAATTTCGTAAAAATTTTCCAATAAATCGATTTTTCAAGAATTTTTAAATTTATTCACAATATTGAGAAATCCCGATTAAGTTCAGCAGCTTATATCTCAAGAACTAAGTGAGATATCTCAAAATTGACATCATTTTCGGAAAGTAGATGATCCAATTAGTAATTGAAAGTAATTTCGTATCAATTTTCCTAAAAATCGAATTTTCACGAATATTTAAATTTATTTAAAATATCAGAAAGATCCCAATTAAGTTCAGCAGCTTATATCTCAAGAACTAAATGAGATATCTCAAAACTGACTTCATTTTCGGAATATAGACGCTTCCGTTTGTAATTAAAAGTTCGTATCAATTTTCAAAAAAATCCACTTTTCAAGAATTTTTAAAGTTATTCAAAATATTGAGAAATCCCGATTAAGTTCAGCAGCTTATATCTCAAGAACTAAGTGAGATATCTTAAAATTGACTTCATCTTCGGAACGTAGATGCTCCAATTAGTAATTGAAAGTAATTTCGTATCAATTTTCCTAAAAATCGATTTTTCATGAATATTTAAATTTATTTAAAATATTGAAAAATTCCCATTAAGTTCAGCAGCTTATATCTCAAGAACTAACAGCGATATCTCAAAATTGACTTCATTTTCGGAAAATAGATGATCCAGTTAGTAATTGAAAGTAATTTCGTATCAATTTTCCTAAAAATCGATTTTGCATGAATATTTAAATTTATTTAAAATATCAGAAAAATCCCGATTAAGTTCAGCAGCTTATATCTCAAGAACTAAATGAGATATCTCAAAATACTTCATTTTCGGAATGTAGACGCTCCCATTTGTAACTAAAAGTAAGTTCGTAACAATTTTCAAAAAAATCCATTTTTCAAGAATTTTTAAAGTTATTCAAAATATTGAGAAATCCCGATTAAGTTCAGCAGCTTATATCTCAAGAATTAAGTGAGATATCTTAAAATTGACTTCATCTTCGGAACGTAGATGCTCCAATTAGTAATTGAAAGTAATTTCGTATCAATTTTCCAATAAATCGATTTTTCAAGAATTTTTAAATTTATTCACAATATTGAGAAATCCCGATTAAGTTCAGCAGCTTATATCTCAAGAACTCAGTGAGATATCTCAAAATTGACTTCGTTTTCGGAAAGTAGATGCTCCAATTAATAATTGAAAGTAATTACGTATCAATTTTCCTAAAAATCGATTTTTCATGAATATTTAAATTTATTTAAAATTTTAGAAAAATCCCAATTAAGTTCAGCAGCTTATATCTCAAGAACTAAATGAGATATCTCAAAATTGACTTCATTTTCGGAATGTAGACGCTCCCATTTGTGACTAAAAGTAAGTTCGTAACAATTTTCAAAAAAATCCATTTCTCAAGAATTTTTAAAGTTATTCAAAATATTGAGAAATCCCGATTAAGTTCAGCAGCTTATATCTCAAGAACTCAGTGAGATATCTCAAAATTGACTTCATTTTCGGAAAGTAGATGCTCCAATTAGTAATTGAAAGTAATTTCGTATCAATTTTCCTAAAAATTGATTTTTCATGAATATTTAAATTTATTTAAAATATTGAGAAATCCCCATTAAGTTCAGCAGCTTGTATCTCAAGAACTAACAGCTATATCTCAAAATTGACTTCATTTTTAAAAAGTAGATGCACCCATTAGCAATTGAGACCAATTTCGTAACAATTTTCCTACAAGTCGATTTTTCATAAATATTTAAATTTACTTAAAATATTGGGAAAATACCAATTAAGTTCTGCAGTTTATATCTCAAGAACTAAGTGAGATATCTCAAAATTGACTTCGTTTTCAGAAAGTGGATGCTCCAATTAGTAATTGAAAGTAATTTCGTTACAATTTTCAAAAAAATCGATTTTTCAAGAATTTTAAAATATTGATAAAATTATTCAAAATATTGGAAAAATCACAATTAAATTCAGCAGTTTATATCTCAAGAACTAAAAGCTATATATATCTCAAAATGACTCCATTTTTGGAAAGTAGATGCCCCAATTTAGTAATTGAGACCAATTTCGTAAAAATATTCCAAGAGAATCGATTCTTCAAGAATTTTTAAAGTTATTTAAAATATTGAGATATCCCGGTTAAGATCAGAAGCTTATATCTCAAGAATTAAGTGGGATATTTCAAAATTGACTTCATTTTAGGAAAGTAGATGCTCTTATTGGTAATTGAAAATAATTTCGTAACATTTTTTCTAAAAATCGATTTTTCAAGAATTTTTAAAGTTATTCAAAATATTGAGATATCCCAGTTAAGTTCAGCAGCTTATATCTCAAGAACTAAGTGCGATATTTCAAAATTGACTTCATTTTAAGAAAGTAGATGCTCCAATTAGTAATTGAAAGTAATCTGGGTTCCTATTTAAGAAAGTCAACTCAAATATGTATGTATCAAATATGTACAGAGTTGCTCAAATTCGATGTCCAAATATATGAAAATTGAATATATTATAAAACTAGCACGTGCAATTGTCTTGATAATTATTATAGGAGAAGTATATGGACATATTTTTTCTGAGAATTTGATAAGTAGTAGAAAAAAATTTTTCGCTTTTTGGATTTTGAGATATTGACGACAATTTTTGTTTTTTAAATTAAAAAAGTCACTGATTAAATATTAAATTCGTTAAATATTAAATTCTTATCAAAATCGTTATATTTCTATTGGTCTATTTCTTATTGGTTTAGAATAAAGCTAAAATAAACATTTTTATAACATTTCCAAATACACACACATATAGTGTAAAATTTTGTTAATGCTAAAAATATTAATTTAACAACCAAAACTAATGATTTTTTTTCTCAACTATTATTAAAACAATCCTACAAAAAACGTTCAAATTGAACACTTCAAAATTATTAGTTTTGGATAAATTCCTATCTTAACGTTAATAAAATATTTACATTAGATGACACTATACGACATTTTATAATAAAGATTTACTTTTATTTTTTATTTTATTTTAAAAACAATAGCAATTTATTTAAAAAAGGAAATCATTTCTTTCTAACAGTTATAGTTTCCAAGATAGAATATACGGACATCGAATTTGAGCCACCCTGTACATGTCAATCTGGAAAGATTCAGGTTTAGCCGTCTTAAGAGACCTATCCGCCTAAAAGAAATTGTGTGACCTGAGTCAATGAAAATCATTTGGGTCAAGTCCATTCAATAAGCTTTTCAAGACTTAGCTTAAACCCACAAACGATCTCGAAATGAGAATTTACGACTTCTCATTCAAGAGTTGTAAGTTTATTTCACTTCACGAGACGTCAAATGAACAATATATCCAAACATTACTCACCTCGTTTATCTTAAGGCTATTTAAATAGTTAGAAAATGTTTAAACATATGACATCATTGACTCTATGCAAATGTGATTAAAGTTATACCGTGATTTTTTACAGAACCACACAGTGTATTTTTTTCAACAAAGTACGGTATAAAAGTTATACAACTTTGATGCTAAAAGATTGATTAAACACGTTAGTTTGGGCAACCCGTCAAAAGTAAAATTTTCCAAGAATCCCTAAATTTATTCCAGAAACTATTATTTTCTTACGATATTGTTGCATCTCTTCTTATTGAGATAAAGTTGTCACAAAAAGTAATCATGGAGTGATGAGAAATGTGAGGTTAAACTACATACATCTTATAGTTAAATCTTAATGAAAACGCAGGTGTTGCGTTAAATAATTAATGAGCACCGTAAGATAATTAATAGGGAAATAGAGCGATTGGATTTGTCACATGCAACGAAACTTAATTAGATGTCGGAAGGAACTTGAGTTAATTAAGAATGAATTAAGCAAGATTCATTTGCTTTTCAAATTAGTTATCTCATAATTATTACAACTTATACGAAGTTGAGTAAGCAAATTTAATTTTTAGCAGCAAATGTTAAGAGTAACACCGATACTTAAGTCAAGACTGGTATTTGAATTTCAAGACTGGTATTTTTTTTAAATTATCTTCTTAATCTTATTCGTCATTGCCTGACGAATAAGATTAAGAAGATTAGACTGTAGAAACTAAATTTATGGCTCATTTTGTAGATGATGGATAATCTGGCAGCAGAGAAAAGATCATTTCTATGAGGTCCTAGTCTACATGGACTTTTGAAATATTCTTACTTTTGATGTTTTAGTCAATAAAACATATAAGACATATAATCGATAATCATAGAGCATTACCGTGTAGAGCTACACATGGAAAATGTTGATTAATTCTACAAAATATTCTTTTCTAAGATATCTAAAGTCTTTGCAATATCCAAGAAATATGGTAAAATACAACTAAATATCAACATAGGGTATGCTACATGAAAAATACTCAACAGTTTAGATAGAATCCAAAAGTGTTGCAAAAATGTCAATAATGGGAATGCGTTCTACTAAAAAGGCCGACTTTGGGATTTTATCGTAATGCATATTAAAAAAACTTACAGATGTCCAAACATTCTTTCTAAAAGAATATCCCCCAAATTTAAATTCGAATTGACTCCTTACTTTATATACGCAATTTATATACATGTATTAAGAATTTATAATCCCTAACCTAAGCTCAGTCACGTTTCCAAACTGGGTCAGATAATCGATCCCAACCGATTTAGATAACTAAATAAATAAAGAACCTGTGGTGGTTCTAAGTGCAATTTAGGGTCGTGAATCATCGCAATCGACATCGCCCGAAAGCGGACCGAACCATCTGGAAGCTTGACACAGTTTACGGTCGAATTCTCAATTAATATTTAAGTGAGAATCAAATACTATATATAAACTGTTCACAAAATTTAATGAAATATTTTAAAAATAAAAATTATGAAAATTACAAAAACATTGTTATAACTCTTATTTACTTCTAAGTTATACTTTATTACTTTAATTATTCTTTATTACTAAGTTATTCTAAGTTATACTTTTAAGTTATACTTAAAAATGTAAATTGATAACTCTAAATAAAGTGCAAAAAGTCTAGTATGCTTTGTTTTAGCGAATGAATGGCTACTAAAGATGATATTAACTCAGTTGTCAATTTTCATTAATTAGAAGAGTCAGACAGCTTAATGAAGTGCAAGTTGATGTGCTATCACCCTTTTCAGCATGACGACATATTAGCAACAACCTTCGAATTCCCCCTTCTGTCATTTAGCGGTTATGGAATCGATTTCGGGAGACTGGCCAATATGTTAGAAGAGCTGGACAAAATCGAAATCAAAAAACTACTCAAAATCAAGACCGATTTCTTATCTTTTCCTGTCTACGTACGCACACTGCCACAGCAAGAGACCTCTTAAACGACCCAAGACGGGCACATGAAATAGAAATATCTGAAAAAAATGAGGGTTGTTCTGGATCACAGAGATGAGCAATTTCGTGACCGGGCTCCTGTACTATTTATAGATAATAAGTCCAAATTCCGTCTGATAATACTTTATTGTATTACTAAGCTCTTGCCCGTACACTCGTCCAAATAAGCACATTTTCAAATACGTAGGGAAGTCATCGAAAAGTAATAGAAATAACAATGGCCCCAATATAGAACCTTGAGGACCACCCAGCTTCCGCACCCATGACCTGTTGTGACTTGTCCATCAAAATTGTAAATAATAGCTAACTTATTAAATAGTATTTGATGTGAAACGGTCTTGTCATATCCAAATAAAATGTAACACAATACTTATTCTTTTCGAAACTATCTAGACATAGGGTCTAGACAACTACCAGTACCAAATTAATTTACACGTAGTCAACAAAATCGATTATTCCATCGTAGACAGCATGTTAACGAACCTTGGAAAAAATTAGAATAACAAAAATTTGGCATTACTTATGATCATGATGATCCCCTTTTTGTGAACTAGTACCACGGACACAAAGTTCAACGCATTAAGAAAAATACCAGGATCAAAAGATGCATTCACCAACCCTACAAACGGGAGAACATACAAACAAATATTATTTGTAATGAAATCAGTAGAAATGCCATACACATCACGTGGTTTGCTAGATTTTAGGATGTTAAAATTTTACGTATTTCGTTTGCTGTTATGGTTATATTATATCATTTCTAAACTCATATCTAATTTATCACCAAACCAAACAATACCAGTGTCCGAACATCTACTTGTGTATTAATTTGTTTTACTTGTATTTCAGGAAAGGCAAAATAAAAAGCCTAAAAATTAAGCTGTGGATGTCTATACATAAAGTTAATAAATTGGTTTGATCTGAAATCAGTATAGATAACAGATTTGATCTTGCTGTTACTGGTAGACTAAATGCCTTGAAATATATCGAAAACATCTTGGAAGACTATGTGGTACCTGATACATATGGTGTCGGTAAAAATGACATGCTAATGCAGGACAATGCAAAGCCAATGAATCATATTAAACATGTTTGGGATCAGCTTAATTAACGTATTCCCAAGCATCCTAATCCATGACAGGAAGCAATAATTGAGAAATTGGAAAGCATTTAAGCTTAGCCCTTCAGAGGTTTAGGCCCAATACTGGTCCTTAATGAACCTTAGAATTGCTCCAAGGTTTTGTTCCTATATTACGATACTTGTCAAGAGAGGTTTACAGAAAATTTTGTGCTTATCATATAGCCTAGCATTTATTATTTCTTGTAGTCCACTGCTGGGTTGGGGTCTAATGATGAGCATGATCGTTACCTCTTTGGTTCTTTACCTCTTTGTTTGCTTTCTCGTTGCCCTCAATGTCACTGTGACTTAGAACACACCGTAAAATAATATCATTGCTCCTAACGAGTTCTTTCAAGTTGCTGGTACATTCTGTAATTATGGATCCAACTATCTTTGAAGGATTAGTGTACCAAACAGGGTCTCCTGTTTTTAGTTGAGTCTTCGTCCAATCATACCTGCTTCTATGTATGACCTTGTACAGCTAGTCAAAGTTTATAAGATCCGTCTTAATTTCGATCAAGTTATAGAGTAGAGGCTTCGAGGGTTTCAAGGTGTTCTCTGAGGTTACCCTGCCTCAACCTACTTGGTATAATATGATTAATATGCTTGGTGAAGAGCATGTTCTCAGTGTTAATAAGGCACTCAAATCTGTCTCCTTTTGTAATAAATGGTTCACGACCTATAGAAACATCTATAGTAAATGTAATGTCTTGAAAAACTGAATAAAACCGCATTTTGAATGTACTTTGGAGGGTAGTTGGATCTCAATTATACATAGTTTGCAAATTTGCTAGATGGCTTTCTTGAATAAGACAACTTTGTTTGCCGATGATGATCATAGATATAGATAATAGAGATTAGCATCTAGAGTCTAGAGCAAAAATGATATTTTAAAAATTACTGATTAAAAATGCAATTTGAGTGGATTTTGTATGTTTGTAGATCTCTATTTTAGTTATTGGCTGTGAAGACGAGGTAGCGAGAGTATTTATTATTAACAATAAATATTAGTATTTATTATTATAATAAATCATTATAATACATGTTCAATGATATGAAGTTGGATTTCAGCCAAACCTTACGAAACCCAACCCAACTTAACCAAGCCGAATCCAACCATCAACATCCAAACCAAAATATTACTCATATTGAATGATATGAAGTTGGAGCTCAACCCAACCCAACCATAAAAGAAAAAAATCATGGAATATTTGCAGGAAGAAAATATATTTCCAAATTTTGGGTTTGATAATGATTGGATTTGGGTTTAAGCTGAATCCAAATCCAACCATAGAAAAACAAAATCAGCAAATCTTTTAAGTTCAATTTAATATGAGGGATGGTTCAAGTTGAGTTGGAATCCCTCATATTGAATGGTATGAAGTTAAAACTCAATCCAACCCAATCATAAAAGAAAAAAATTACTGAATATTTACAAAAAGAAATAATATTTCCAAATTTTTGGTTTGATTTGTTCTCCTATGGTTGGGTTGGGTTAAGTTCCAACTTCATACCATTCAATATGAGGAATGATATGAAGTTGAAGCTTAACCTAATCCAACCATACAAAAACAAAATGTACAAATCAAATGTATCAAATTGTGTTTGGTTAAGCTTGACATCAACGAGCTTGCAATTCAACTTGACATTATGGTACCATACTGATTTATTTTTATTATTAATTTCATTTTAATTTCAATTTAATAACGATTAAAATAGTTAATTTTAAATATATAACAAACCATGATTTTTCAAACTTTCTGACTGCAACGAACTTCAGTTATAACGAACAAATTTTCAGGAGACCAGATGATTTTTTTTGTTTATGTATCAAATCAGCAACGCGTCCTCAGGCAATCTCGACGATTTGAGGTAAAATCACTCCTTAAATATTTTATATAAATTGTTCTTTTAAAGGAAGATATACCCTTAATTTTCCAGGATTATTTGAGAAGGAAGTGTAAGCTTAGAATTTCAAGTTAACATATTAAATATGGGCGAGTTGACGTAAGATCATCCCTAACATATAAAGATGGAAGATAGATAGTTTTTTGCAAACCTTCAAAATTTGCTTGCGGATGAGAAGTTCAATGCTAAATAGCTAATAAATATTAGTATTTACTATTATAATAAATCAATATAATACATATTTAATAATCTGAAATTGGAATTCAGCCAAAGTTTACCAAACCCAACCCAACTTAACCAAACCGAATCCTATCATGAAACTCCAAACCAAAACACTTCTCATATCGAATGATATGAAGTTGGAGCTCAACCCAACCATAGAAAGCCCAACTCTAATAAATTTATTACTCAATATAAGAGATGGTATGAAGTTGAAGCTCAACACAAGCCAACCATAGAAGAAAAACAGCACGGAATATTTAAAGAAAAAGAATATTTCTAAATTTTGGGTTTGATTTTTTTCTTCTATGGTTGGGTTGGGTTAAGCTCCAACTTCATAGCATTCAATATGAAGGATGGTATGAAGTTGAAGCTCAACCCAAATCCAACCATAGAAAAACTACAAAAAATCTTTTAAATTCAATTCAATATGAGGGATGGTTCAAAGTTGAGTTGGGTTGAACTACAATTTCATACCAGTCAATATGAGGGATGGTATGTTGAAGATCAACCCAGTTCAACTTGATATCATGGTACCATACTGATTTCTTCATTCCCACATTGTATAATTTCATTTTAATGTTTAATTTCAATTTAATAATGATTAAAATGGTTAATTTAATCATTAATCATTAAGTAATTTATTTGTATTTACATTTAATTAATGATTTTTTCAAATTTTTGCATATAATGAACGTCCGTTATAACGAACAGATTTTCAGGACCCTTGAGGGTTCGTTATGTCCACTAAATGACAATTAAAACTAGAACTAACACTAGACCTAGTACTAGAAAGTTTCGGTCTGAAGACGCACGGCTAAACCTGAATCTTCAGGTTTACTGAATCACTCCTTAAATATTTTATATAAAGGTTCTTTTAAAGGAAGATATACCCTTAATTTTCCAGGATTATTTGAGAAGGAAGTGTAAGCTTCAAACCATAGAAAAACTACAAAAAATCCTTTAAATTCAATTCAATATGAGGACTGGTTCAAAGTTGAGTTGGGTTGAACAACAATTTCATACCAGTCAATATGAGAAATGGTATGTTGAAGATCAACCCAGTTCAACTTGATATCATGGTATCATACCGATTTCTTCCTTCCCAAATTGTATAATTTCATTTTAATGTTTAATTTCAATTTAATAATGATTAAAACGGTTAATTAATTAATTTATATGTATTTACATTTAATTAATGATTTTTTCAAATTTTTACATATAATGAACGCCCGTTATAACGAACAGATTTTTAAGACCCTTGAGGGTTCGTTATGTCCACTAAATGACAATTAAAACTAGAACTAACACTAGACCTAATACTAGAAAGTTTCGGTTTAGCCGTGCGTCTGAAGACGCACGGCTAAACCTGAATCTTCAGGTTTACTGAATCACTCCTTAAATATTTTATATAAAGGTTCTTTTAAAGGAAGATATACCCTTAATTTTCCAGGATTATTTGAGAAGGAAGTGTAAGCTTAGAATTTCAAGTTAACATATTAAATTTGGGCGAGTTGACGTAAGATCATCCCTAACATGTGTTGATATAGATATAAAGATGGAAGACAGATAGTTTTTTGCAAACCTTCAAAATTTGCTTGCGGATGAGGAGGAGTTCAATGCTAAATAGCTAATAAATATTAGTATTTATTATTATAATAAATTAATATAATACATATTTAATAATCTGAAATTGGAATTCAGCCAAAGCTTACCAAACCCAACCCAACTTAACCAAACCGAATCCAATCATGAAACTCCAAACCAAAACACTTCTCATATCGAATGATATGAAGTTGGAGCTCAACCCAACCATAGAAAGCCCAACTCTAATAAATCTATTACTCAATATAAGAGATGGTATGAAGTTGAAGCTCAGCCCAAGCCAACCATAGAAGAAAAACAACACGGAATATTTAAAGAAAAAGAATATTTCTAAATTTTGGGTTTGATTTTTTCTTCTATGATTGGGTTGGGTTAAGCTCCAACTTCATAGCATTCAATATGAAGGATGGTATGAAGTTGAAGCTCAACCCAAATCCAACCATAGAAAAACTACAAAAAATCTTTTAAATTCAATTCAATATGAGGGCTGGTTCAAAGTTGAGTTGGGTTGAACTACAATTTCATACCAGTCAATATGAGGGATGATATATTGAAGATCAACCCAGTTCAACTTGATATCATGGTACCATACGGATTTCTTCCTTCCCAAATTGTATAATTTCATATTAATGTTTAATTTCAACTTATTAATGATTAAAATGGTTCATTTAATCACTAATCATTAAGTAATTTATATGTATTTACATTTAATTAATGATTTTTTCAAATTTTTGCATATAATGAACGTCCGTTATAACGAACAGATTTTCCGGACCCTTGAGGGTTCGTTATGTCCACTAAATGACAATTAAAACTAGAACTAACACTAGACCTAGTACTAGAAAGTTTCGGTTTAGCCGTGCGTCTGAAGACGCACGGCTAAACCTGAATCTTTCCAGTACTAGGTCTAGTGTTAGTTCTAGTTTTAGTTTGTTACAAATATACAACAATTTAAGATTGCATAACAATGGTATAGTAATGGTAATTTATTTTCAAGGGTATGTTCCCTTGAAAATAAATAGCCTGGGTATTAAACAACACTGAGTAGTGAGGCATAGGCGACCATAGGTCTAATCATTACAACGTAGGCCCAATGAGTAGTTTTAGAACCCCAATTTGTAGTGCGTACAGAAGATCTGGTTAGGTGTGATATCCTTTTTTCTTCACCTTATTTAAGTGAAAGTTCCGGCTTAATTTGTTATCTAAAATTTTTCCTACGTACTTGCCAACCCAACCCAACCCAATGTTTTGTGGTTCATAGTTTTAGCTTTAAGGTAAGGCTTTCCGCATAAGTTAAGTAACGGTTGTATCATATTTGCCTCGGATTGTGATTACTAGAGGTCATCATCGTATGGGAAATCATAACCCAAGAATCTTTTCACAGATTAGTCCGAAACGTACCCAGATGTAAGGAAGTGATTAAAGTCACACACGGTAATAAGCATCACCAAATCACAAAATACCTGACTGTCATCGATATTACGAAAGTCATTTCCTACTTAATTTTTGGAATTTTCTTTAGTTAAGTAAATCAAATTTGATTTGCCTAAAACCCTTATTTAAAAAGTTATAGATTTCGAAAAATCTACATAATTTTTATCATTGTTCCTAATCTTTTTAAGCAGTATATTTAGTAGACATTATTTACCCTATTTTATCTTTCTCGGTTTAATATAAACTGTAAAAAGACTTGATATATTAAGAAGCGTTAGAAGTTTAAGAAAACCGGATGCCTTACATATTTTCCATGGCAGTCCATCACATCCTACGCGACGTTTTCAATTTAACGCCGCGAAGCTCGGGCGAAAACGAACCGAAATTCGGAGAGGCGACAGCAGTAAATATGGACTGAGGCGGAAAAGCCGCCGGTTGGCAGGCCTGCGGCCCACAAAATATACTGCCGCGCGGGGATTGTTAACAATAATTTCTGGCGGAAAAATAAACCGGTGGAAAAAGTTTTCCGAACGCACCCAGAAATATATTTACGCGTTTCCTCTCCGTTCCGTTTTCTTCCCCGTTTCGGGTTTCGGGACTTTTGCGCGGAAATAAACCCGTCTGTCCCCCGTTTGAGAAAGAGTGGTAGAAAGAGGAGGAATGACAGCGTGTCGAAATAGACCCGATTTCGCTTTGTATCGATTTCCATTAGATTGAGTGCGAACAATGGCTTTCCGACGAACGCGACTCTACGTGCCTTCAATATAACAACTTTTACAGGTTTGTTTTGGTTTCGGCGGTATGGGGGCATTATATATCTTCCGACACTTTGAAGCTTTAGAAAATAGACTCGATGTGTATCGATTAAACCACCCGCAGAGCTTTAACAACGCTCATTCTCACCCTTGTTACTTATTAGTCATTTCATGAATCACCCCTTATTTATCGCCACCACATCGTGAACTCTTTACTCTTTTTAGCCATGTATTTTTAAGATGACTTTTCCCCCCTTCATCCATCGAAAAACTAATTTCCCCCTAGAGTTTAATAAAATTCATGTAAATCAGCAATAAATTCTAGCTCGTCCTCATTGATATTCCACCCACATTACCAAAAGCTCTATGAAATGTGAAATTTATATTACGCGGTAGTATAATGCCGGAAATACATCTTTTTACACGTCCAATTGTTCGAACATGACAGCTTTTCATGCGCGCGTAATACAACGCTATTTAACTTGTAATAGATTTTTTTTTAAATAACACGCGGTTTATTCTGTGTCAAAATTAATTCTATTATCCGTGACACACCTGTGGTTAATTCGTTTAATTTAATTAAATTGAATTTATTAAAGGCGTATTATGTATTTATTTTGATGGGTTTGTCAATGCAAATCTGTTTTGCATTAATTTTGCATTCTGTTCCATTTCGTTATTTATTAATTTTAATCATTTTCAACGGTGTGTTTTGAAGTATATAAATAATAATTAACCATTTAACGTGGTTTCATGTCGATTTTAATTGTTTGTGACGACTACCCATTTCAATAAATATAGATGGATTAGTATTACAAATCAATTCAACAATTAATTTGTTGTACAACATTTTTTGAAATGCATTTTACTAAAAGCGTATTACGTATATCAATTAACAAAAAAACTTTTTAATAACTATATTTTTTTGGATATTTCGAACATCATACAAAGGCTCTTTCAAGTAAATGAAAAGATTACAAATTCAATTTTTTTTTTCGAAATTGTTTACAAACATTCTTATAAAAGTTTAAATCACGTATCAATTAAACATTTATTATTGTTGTTAATTAAGAATTAAAAATTTTTACACAACAAATTACATTTTAAAACAACAGTTATTGGTTAAAACGACTTAATAAATAAAGGTTAATAAACTTAATAATATCATATACATGTACTACCGTGTTATTTATTGCTTGTATTAAAAAATTATTCTAACAAAACTTGTTAAGAATTAAGAGAGGAACAACTTTAATTAAAATTATTTTTTGAAATAATCAATTTTTGAATTTCATTCAATATCATATATATGTACTATCGTGTTATTTATTGCTTGCATTAAAAAATTATTCTAACAAAACTTGTTAAGAATTAAGAGAGGAACAACTTTTGTTGAAATTATTTTTTGAAATAATCAATTTTTGAATTTCATTCAATATCACATATATGTACTATCGTGTTATTTATTGCTTGTATTAAAAAATTATTCTAATAAAACTTGTTAAGAATTAAGAGAGGAACAACTAATATTATTTTAAATATTATTTTATTTTTAATATTATTTTCTGAAATTGTCAATTTTTGAATTTTATTGAAATTATTTCAAAATATATCTAATAAAATAAAAATATGTATATTTAGTACACTATATCTCAAGATCTAATTGAAATATCAAAAGAGATAAAAAGCATTTTATAGCAAATTTTGCCAGTATTTACTATAACCAAGATAATTTTTTCAAATAATCAAATCTCGATGTTAAGTCATTTGAACGGTAATTTTTTCAAATAATAACATCTCAATGTTATGGTTATTTAGTAAAATATATTATAATTATTTATAATACTATTTATATTATTATATACTATTTATAATATTATACAATATATTATAATTATTCAGTAAATTATATCTCAAAAACCAATTGAGATATCGATGTGAGATAAAAAGCATTTTATAGCAAATATAGTCACAGCATTTACTTCTAAATTAATAATTTTTTAAAATAATAAAATCTCATTTTTAATCATAATTTGTTAATGTTAGTTCAAATTACATCTATGTTTAGTAAATTATATCTCAAGATCTAATTGAGACATCGATGTGGGATATAAAGCACTTTCTAGCACATTTAGTCAGCATTTATTATTGCAGAGATAATTTTTTCAAATAATCAAATAATCAAAGAGTGTTAACATAGAGTTACCACTCTTTGAATATATAATAACAATTATTACACATGTTGCAATGACTTCTATTTTTAACAAATAATATCTCAAGAACTAATAGGGATATTGATGTGAGATAAAAATCATATTATAGGAAATTTAATCAGTATTTACTATATCTAAGATCATTTTCTCAAACGATCAAATTTCTATGTTACCAATTTTTGGATATCATAACAATTATTACACATAAGTTGCAATGACTTGCAGTTTTAACAAATAATATCTCAAGAACTAATTGAGATATCGATGCAAGATAACAAACATTTTATAAAAAATTTTGTCAGCATTTACTATTTCACTGATTATTGTTTGAAATAATCAAATCTTAGTCACGATTTTGTGAATAGAATAGCAAACTTTTTTGTTCATATATAATTATTTTTTGTTACGGTGCGATTAAATAAAAAAAAGATGGGAAAAATATCGAAAAATTTGATTTTGTTGAATTATTTCAGGCCGTAGCAAAGCAGAGTCTGATTTATGCCATCAATTTCACAAAATGTTCGTCTGGATCTCTATTTTCATGTCCATATAACAACAGAAGTACTCTATGCAAAATAATAAATATACTGAACATGAACCGTTACTGTTTTCTTTTTAATTTACGATATTTCAGATTTTTGGGTATATCTCGAAAACTGGACGTTATGAAGAAAAAGTGAAGACAGTTTCAGAATCAGCTAAATATTCCACGTTATAAAATAATTCGCAGTCTTCGAGATTTTTCTTGTAAACTAGTATTATTTAAAAATACTCACAAGTATAGATAACACAAAACTTTGAAAATGTTTTTATTTTTAGTAAACTATATCATCTCATTAATTAAATGAAATAGCGTGTGAAATGTAAAATATAAAGCACTTTATAGCAAATTTAATCCGCATTTATTGTAACTAAAATCATTTCTCCAAATAATCAAATCTCGATGTTAAAATTATTTAAAATCAATCTCAAGCACACATAACATTTTGAAAATGTTGTGTATCTTTAGTAAATTATATCTCAAGAAATTAATTGCGATATCGATGTGAGATAAAAAGCATTTTATAGCAAATTTAATTAGCATTTACTATAACCAAGATAATTTTTTCAAATAATCAAATCTCGATGTTAAGATCATTTGAAATTAATCACAAGTACACATAACAGTTTAAAAATGTTGTTTATCTTTAGTAAATTATATCTCATGAATTAATTGAAATATCGATGTCAGATAAAAAACATTTTATAGCAAACTTAACTAGTATTTACCATAACCACGATCATTTTTTTCAAATAAACAAATCTCGATGTTAAGATCATTTGAAATTAAATCACAAGTACATATAACAGTTTGAAAATGTCGTTTATATTTAGTAAATTATATCTCAAGAATTAATTGAGATATCGATTTAAGGTAAAGAGCATTTTATTGCAAATTTAGTCAGCATTTACTATAACCAAGATAATTTTTTCAAATAATCAAATCTCGATGTTAAGATTATTTAAAATTAATCACAAGTACACATAACGTTTAGAAAATTGCGTTTATCTTTAGTTAATTATATCTCATGAATTAATTGAGATACTTATGTGAGATAAAAAGCATTTTATAGCAAATTTAATTAGCATTTACTGTAACCAAGATCATTTTTTCAAATAATCAAATCTCGATGTTAAGATCATTTGAAATTACTAAATTATATCTCAAGAATTAATTGAGATATCGATTTGAGATAAAAAGAATTTTATTGCAAATTTATTTTTTTTTTAAATTAATCACAAGTACACAGAACTTTTTGAAAATGTCGTTTATTTTTAGTAAATTATATCTCAAGAATTAATTGAGATATCGATTTGAGATAAAAAGCATTTTATTGCAAATTTAGTCAGCATTTACTGTAACCAAGATCATTTTTTCAAATAATCAAATCTCGATGTTAAGAATTGAAATTAATCAAAAGCACACAACAGTTTGAACATGTTCTTTATCATTAGTAGCTTATATCTCAAGAATTAATTGAGATATCGATGTGAGATAAAAAGCGTTTTATAGCAAATTTAACCAGCATTTACTATAACCAAGATAATTTTTTCAAATAATCAAATCTCGATGTTAAGATCATTTGAAATTAATCACAAGCACACATAACAGTTTGAAAATGTTGTTTATCTTTAGTAAATTATATCTCATGAATTAATTGAAGTATCGATGTCAGATAAAAAACATTTTATCGTAAATTTAATTAGTATTTACCATAACCACGATCATTTTTTTCAAATAATCAAATCTCCATGTCAAGATCATTTGAAATTAAATGACAAGTACACATAACAGTTAGAAAATATCGTTTATATTTAGTAAATTATATCTCAAGAATTAATTGAGATATCGATTTAAGATAATGAGCATTTTATTGCAAATTTAGTCAGCATTTACTATAACCAAGATAATTGTTTCAAATAATCAAATCTCGATGTTAAGATTATTTAAAATTAATCACAAGTACACATAAAATTTTAAAAATTGCGTTTATCTTTAGTTAATTTTATATCTCATGAATTAATTGGGATACTTATGTGAGATAAAAAGCATATTATAGCAAATTTAATTAGCATTTACTGTAACCAAGATCATTTTTTCAAATAATCAAATCTTGATGTTAAGATTATTTGAAATTAATGACAAGTACACATAACAGTTTGAAAATGTCGTTTATCTTTACTAAATTATATCTCAAAAATTAATTGAGATATCGATTTGAGATAAAAAGAATTTTATTGCAAATTTAAAATTTTTTAAAATTAATCACAAGTACACAGAACTTTTTGAAAATGTCGTTTATTTTTAGTGAATTATATTTCAAGAATTAATTGAGATATCGATGTGAGATAAAGGGCATTTTATACTAAATTTAACCAGTATTTACTATAATCAAGATCATTTCTTCAAATAATCAAATCTCGATGTAAAGATTATTGGAAATTAGTCATAGTAGTGAAAATTAGTAATTTGCTAAATTATGTCTCAAGAATTAATTGATATATCGATGTGAGATAAAAGGCATTAAGGCTGGGATATTACGTTTTGTGGATTTAATAACAATTACGCATTTTAGTTGAAATCACATATTTAAACTAAATATGTATATTTATTACACTATATCTCAAGATTTAATTGAGATATCAATATGAGATAAAAAGCATTTTATAGCAAATTTTGCCAGTATTTACTAGTAAAATGGTAATTTTTTCAAATAATAACATCTCAATGTTATGGTTTTTTGAATCTAATGATAATCATGTATATCAGTTTGACAAACACGCGACTTTAGTAAATTATATCTCAAAAACCAATTGAGATATCGATTTGAGATAAAAAGCATTTTATAGCAAATATAGTCACAGCATTTACTTCTCAATTAATAATTTTTTAAAATAATAAAATCTCATTTTTAATCATAATTTGTTAATGTTAGTTCAAATTACATCTATGTTTAGTAAATTATATCTCAAGATCTAATTGAGATATCGATGTGTGATATAAAGCACTTTCTAGCACATTTAGCCAACATTTACTATTGCAGAGATATTTTTTTCAAATAATCAAATCTCTATGTTACCACTCTTTGAATATATAATAACAATTATTACACATGTTGCAATGACTTCTATTTTTAACAAATAATATCTCAAGAACTAATAGAGATATTGATGTGAGATAAAAATCATATTATAGGAAATTTAATCAGTATTTACTACGTCTAAGATTATTTTCTCAAACAATCAAATTTATATGTTACCAATTTTTAGATATCTTTATTAGACTTGCAGTTTTAACAAATAATATCTCAAGAGCTAATTGAGATATCGATGCAAGATAAACATTTTAGAAAAAAAATTGTCAGCATTTACTATTTCACTGATTATTGTTTGAAATAATCAAATCTTAGTCACGATTTTGTGAATGTAATCACAATTATTATACCTTAGTTTGAATGACATCTATCTTTAATAAATAATATCTCAAGTATTAATCAACATCATTCAACAAAAGTAAGTATTATTTCTTCAAATTATCTAATCTCGAAATTACGATTTTTTTAATTAGATAATATAGAATATTAATTTTAATTAGATAATTTAAAATCAAATTTCTAAATTATGATTTTCCGAATATAATCACAATAGATAGCCAATTTAAATGATATCTGTCTTTAATAAGTTATATCTCAATAACTAATTGAGATATCGATGTGAGATATATAGCATTTTATAGTAAATTTAGTCAGTATTTACTATTACAAAGAATTTTTTTTCAATCAATCGAATCTTTATGCTACTACTTTTTGAATATAATAACAATTTATTTTTACACATACTTGCAATAACTTCCATCTTATATCTCAAAAATATATAATATCTCAAGAACTAATTGAGATATTAATGCAATATAAGAAACATTTAATAATATATCTAATAGTAAATTTAGTCAATATTTACAATAGCTATGATTTTTTTTCAAATAATAATGAAATCGAGATGTTACGATTTATTTCATTTAACCGCGATTACATAGCAATTTAGGTGACATCTATCTTTAGTTCGTTATATCTCAAAAACTAATTGAGATATCCATGTAAGATAAACAGCACTTAATATCAAATTTAACCAGTATTTATTATAACTAAGATCATTCTTTCAAATCATCAAATCTTAATACTACAATATTTTGAATTTAGTGACAATCATACATATTAATTTCAATTATATCTATCTTTAGTAAATTATATCTCAAGATCTAATTGAGATATCGATATGAGATAAAAGAATTTTATATCAAATTTAATCAGTTAATCATCAAATCTCTATGTTACTATATATTTCAAGATAAAAAAAAAAGTACGAAGGCTTTCACGACCGGTGTAAATTGAACTAAAATTAGAAATAACACAAGCACTAACACTAGAAGTATCACTAGGACTAACACTAGATCTAAGCCTTTCGGGTTTTGCCGTGCGTTTTTTGAAAAAATGTTTGACATTTTTTTTTAACATTCTTCAGAAACTGGTTCTAACTCAAGTTAAAACCAGTTTTCTGAATAAGGTTGCAACATGGCATCCGAAACGTCAAACATTTTTTCAAAAAACGCACGGCAAAACCCGAAAAGTTCTAGTTTTAGATCTAGTGTTAGTCCTAGTGTTAGTTCTAATTTTAGTTCAATAAAAAAATATTATACATTAATTGCAATGACTTCTATCTTTAACAAATAATATCTCAAGAATTAATAGAGATATCGATTTAAAATTAAAAGCATTTTATAGCACAACTAATAATTAATTAATAGAAGCAAGATTATTGCTTTAAATAATCAAATTTCAAATATTTTTAATTAAATCACAATTACTCATTTTAATTTGACTCACATCTATCTTTAGTAAAGTATATCTCAAGAACCAATTCAGATATCCAGGTGAGACAAAAAGCATTTTATAGCAAATTTAGTCAACATTAGCCAACATCATCCTTTCAAATAATCAAATTTCTAACTTATTTTTTTCGAATTTAATCACAATTAAAACCAGTTCGAATGATATCTATTTTCAGTAAATGATATCTCAATAATTAATTGAGATAAAAGTTAATCATCAATGAACATAAATTATAATGTTTCGATTTTTTGAATAAAAATTTTAATTATTTATATCTCAAAAACTAATTAAGATATCAAAGATAAACAACATTTTTGTTTCAAATTTAATTATTATGTGATTTGTTGTTATAAAGTCAACTCTATTTTATTTAACAAAAAAATATATGGCACCAAACATTATGAAATACCATATTTTTTAACAATTCTTTTTTTGGATGTTTTGCGCTGAAATCCGCTTTACTCGCTGCAATTAGCACATTTCCATATCCCATACACAGCATTACTATAACCGAGTGTTTCCATTATTTGCCGACCGATTTCCGGTAACTGGGTCGTTCGGTAACCAGCTCACATTTTTTTTATTCTTTTTCACCATTTCTATCTCCGGCGAAAAATGTTATGACGGATTAACGTAGGGGATTTATTAACGTCCGCTTTGTCATCGTCCGCGTTCATCATTTCAAAATAGGTTTTAAATTGGAATTTTTTTAAAAAAATTCCCCTTTTATGGTTAAAATATCTTTTAAAAACGCTTAATATTAATTAAAATAACACTGCATGACTTGTGATTTCTCAGTATAACTCTGAAGCGTTTATTAATAGAGAGAAGCAAGGAAATTAAGGATAACATTAATATCCTAGAGAGGTCCTTCCCGTCATAAACCCTATATTCCCTTGCATATTAATTTACGCAATTCCTCATATTTCAAAGCGAATAAGGCCTAAATTAAACAGGCAGACGTCGGGTCGTTTCTCGTAATTACATAACAAATGACGAATGCGGGGTCCGGTTATATCTCACCCCCGTCATCCCTTCTCGGAATCTAATAATAATTCCAGTCCGATCAACGACCGATAGAACGCGTATACTTCGGTATATAACAAGCGTGTCCCTCGGACCAACAAACAGTCCCTATAGCACCTGGTGACCGAAGCATGGGGAAAAGGGGGAACGGGTGGCATGTTACCACCGTTACCCGGAACTTTCGCTATTTATCACGCAAATGACACGGTGATAAGGGAACAAAACAGCATTAAAAGCCCTGGGCGGGGCTCGTTATATACGACCTCTTCGCACAACATTGTGTTCGTTGTAGCCCACACCGATACCTTCGTTTCGTTACAATCACCTTGCAAAGGGACCCAAAACAACCAGCGATGACGTGCTACCATCTATTAGCCGCCACCTTTGTTGTCTCGTTTTCGATGAAATTGTTTTGAACGTAACATTGAATTATTCGTCCAGAGATGATTACGAGGCAAATAATGGCTAGGTTTGATTTAAAGGGGGGATGTATTTGATTGGCAATAATGAAGAGGCAAACAGAATCTATTTGTCGGGAATAATTTATATCTCACAAATGTATTGTGTTCAGCTTAACCACGTTCGTTACGAACTCGAGGACCTTTCATACTAATTTATAAAAGATTTAATGAATTCGTCGTCTTCACAAACAATGTCGATTTTAAAAGCTTTTGTAATAATATCATATTTTACATGGTATTTCCTTCATCGAGGTAAACAACATAAAAATAAAATAAATGAGTTTATGCTTAAGTGAATAAATTGAATAAAATATAAATAAACAATTAAATAAATTCTCTTTTAAAATACCTACGATTAACTTATACAGGTATCCCGCAACTATTGCACAACGCCATCGTGTTCTCTGATCGAAGATCACGATGGTGTAGTAAGTAACACGACCAATCTCAACAATGGTCTATTTTAATATATTTAAGAATTTAGTGTCCTATCATTAATTTTATTTTGTTATAACATAACCCCTTCATGTAAATTTTCGGTAAATCGAAGAAATAATTTTTGGTGAGCTGAAACTGCATTAAATTTATGACGAAATGAAAATTATTCCAAGTTGATATCTCATTTATTTCTTGAGATATAGTTTCATTAAAATTAATGATAAATAACGCTTTAAACTGATTCACTCCTTTCTTAAGATACGATGCTTTAAATAAAAGGATTAAAAATTTAACCTCAAAAATCGTATTCTCTATATTAACAAAATCTTATCATCCATAATTATTGAAGAAATAGAAGAAAATAGAAGAAAATAGAATAAATGAAGAAATAATTTTTGGTTAGCTCAAACTGCATTAAATTTATGATAAAATGAAGTTCATACCATGTTGATATCTCATTTACTTTTTGAGATATGATTTGATTAATATTAAGTTTTAAAAAATCTTTTAAACTGATTCGGACGAATTTAAAGCATCATTGGGACTAAATTTGTAGAAAAAAATAATTATTAATTAAATTTGTTTCAAAATGCTTCTTATTTCATGTTAATATCTCAATCCGTTCTTAAGATACGAAGCTTTAAAATAAAATGATTAAAAATTATACCTCAATAATCGTATTTTATATATTAACAAAATTCTATCATCCATAATTATTGAAAAAATAGAAGAAAATAGAAAAAGATAGAAGAAAATAGATGAAAAGAAGAAATAATTTTTGGTTAGCTGGAGGAACTGCATTAAATTTATGATAAAATGAAGTTTATACCAAGTTGATATCTCATTTACTTTTTGAGATATGATTTGATTAATATTAAGCTTTAAAAAATCTTTTAAACTGATTCGGATGAATTTAAAGAATCATTGCGACAAAATTTGTAAAAACAATTAATTACTAATTAAATTTGTTCCAAAATGTTTCTTATTTCATGTTAATATCTCAATCCGTTCTTAAGATACGATGCTTTAAAAAATAAAAGGATTAAAAATTTTACCTCAAAAATCATATTTTCTATATTAACAAAATCCTACCATCCATAATTATTGAAAAAATAGAAGAAAATAGAAGAAATAAAGAAATTATTTTTGGTTAGCTGAAACTGTATTAAATTTATGATAAAATAAAGTTCATACCATCTTGATATTTGCTTTTTGAGATATAATTTTGATTAATATTAAGTTTAAAAAAAAGTTATAAACTGATTCGGATGAATTTAAAGAATCATTGCGACTAAATTTGTAGAAAAAAATAATTATTAATTAAATTTGTTTCAAAATGTTTCTTATTTCATGTTAATACCTCAATCCGTTCTTAAGATACGATGCTTCAAAATAAAAGGATTAAAAATTTAACCTCCAAAATCGTATTTTTTATATTCACAAAATCCTATCATCCATAATTATTGAAGAAATAGAAGAAAATAGAAAAAAAATAGAAGAAAATAGAAGAAATGAAGAAATAATTTTTGGTTAGCTGAAACTGCATTAAATTTATGATAAAATGAAGTTCATACCATGTTGATATCTCATTTACTTTTTGAGATATAAATTTGATTAATATTAAGTTTTAAAAAATGTTTTATACTGATTCGGATGAATTTGAAGAATCATTGCGACTAAATTTGTAGAAAAAATTAATTATTAATTAAATTTATTTCAAAATGTTTCTTATTTCATGTTAATATCTCAATCCGTTCTTAAGATACGATGCTTTAAAATAAAAGGATTAAAAATTTAACCTCAAAAATTGTATTTTCTATATTAACAAAAGCCTATCATCCATAATTATTGAAGAAATAGAAGAAAATAGAAGAAATGAAGAAATAATTTTTGGTTAGCTGAAACTGCATTGAATTTATGATAAAATGAAGTTCATACCATGTTGATATCTCATTTACTTTTTGAGATATAATTTTGATTAATATTAAGTTTTAAAAAATGTTTTATACTGATTCGGATGAATTTAAAGAATCATTGCGACTAAATTTGTAGAAAGAATTAATTATTAATTAAATTTGTTCCAAAATGTTTCTTATTCCATGTTAATATCTCAATCCGTTCTTAAGACACGATGCTTTAAAATAAAAGGATTAAAAATTTAACCTGAAAATCGTATTTTCCATATTAGCAAAATCCTATCATCCATAACTCTTGAAGAAATAGAAGAAAATAGAAAAAATAGAAGAAAATAGAAAAAACAGAAGAAAATAGAAGAAATGAAGAAATAATTTTTGGTTAGCTGAAACTACATTAATTACAACAAACATTAACATTTTTGATAAAATTAAGTTTTTACCCAGTTGATATCTCATTTACTTTTTGAGATATGATTCGATTAATATTAGGTTTTAAAAAATCTTTTAAACTGATTCGGACGAATTTAAAGAATCATTGGGGCTAAATTTGTAGAAAAAAATAATTATTAATTAAATTTGTTTCAAAATGCTTCTTATTTCATGTTAATATCTCAATCCGTTCTTAAGATACGATGCTTTAAAATAAAAGGATTAAAAATTTTACCTCAAAAATTGTATTTTCTATATTAACAAAATCCTATCATCCTTAATTATTGAAGAAATAGAAGAAAATAGAGAAGAAATGAAGAAATAATTTTTGGTTAGCTGAAACTGCATTAAATTTGATAAAATGAACTTCATACCATGTTGACATCTCATTTACTTTTTGAGATATGATTTGATTAATATTGGGTTTTAAATAATCTTTTAAATTGATTTCGAGATGAATTAAAAAATTCGTTGCGTCTAAATTTGTAAAGACAAAGAGAGGATTTTCTACAAATTAATTTTTAATTAAATTTGCTTCAAAATGCTTCTTATTTCAAGTTAATATCTCAACACGTTCGTGAGATACGGCTCTTTAAATTAAAGGACCAAAAATTTAACCTAAAAAATCGCATTGGTTATATTAACAAAATCGTATCTTCCGTGTTGAATCGAAGAAATAATTTTTTGTGAGCTGAAACTGCATTAAATTTATGACAAAACGAAGTTTATTCCAAGTTGATATTTCTCATTTATTTCTTGAGATATGGTTTGATTAAGATTAGTGTATAAATAACGCTTTAAATTGATTCGGAGATGAACTAAACTAATCAATACTTCTAAATTAATTTTTTAGTTAAATTTGTTTCAAAATGATTCTTATTCCAAGTTAATATCTCAATCCGTTTTTAAAATACGATGCTTTAAAATAAAAGGATTAAAAATTTAACCTCAAAAATCGTATTTTCTATATTAACAAAATCCTGTCATCCATAATTATTGAATCGAAGAAATAATTTTCGGTGAGCTGAAACTGCATTAAATTTGTAACAAAATGAAGTTTATTTCAATTTGATAATTTGATATCTCATTTACTTTTGGAGATATGATTTCATTAATATTGAGTCTTCAATAATCTTTTAAATTGATTCGGAGATGAATTAAAAAAATCGTTGCGCGTAAATTTATAGAGACGAAGAAACGATTTTCTACAAATTAATTATTAATTAAATTTGCTTCAAAATGATTCTTATTTCAAGTTGATATCTCAACACATTCTTGATATACGACGCTTTAAAATAAAAGGATTAAAAATTTAACCTCAAAAATCGTATTATCTATATTAACAAAATCCTACCATCCATAATTATTGAATCGAAGAAATAATTTTTGATGAGCTGAAACTACATTAAATTTATGATAAATTGAAGTTTATTTCAACTTGATATCCCATTTACCTTTTGAGATATAATGTGATTAATATTGGGTTTTAAATAACCTTTTAAATTGAATCAGAGATGAATTAAAATTGTTGCGTCTAAATTTATGGAAACGAAGAAACGATTTTCTACAAATTAATTATTAATTAAATTTGCTTCAAAATGATTCTTATTTCAGGTTGATATCTCAACACATTCTTGATATACGACGCTTTAAAATAAAAGGATTAAAAATTTAACCTCAAAAATCGTATTATCTATATTAACAAAATCCTATCATCCATAATTATTGAATCGAAGAAATAATTTTTGATGAGCTGAAACTACATTAAATTTATGATAAATTGAAGTTTATTTCAACTTGATATCCCATTTACCTTTTGAGATATAATGTGATTAATATTGGGTTTTAAATAACCTTTTAAATTGAATCAGAGATGAATTATAAAATTGTTGCGTCTAAATTTATGGAAACGAAGAAACGATTTTCTACAAATTAATTATTAATTAAATTTGCTTCAAAATGATTCTTATTTCAGGTTGATATCTCAACACATTCTTGATATACGACGCTTTAAAATAAAAGGATTAAAAATTTAACCTCAAAAATCGTATTATCTATATTAACAAAATCCTATCATCCATAATTATTGAATCGAAGAAATAATTTTTGATGAGCTGAAACTACATTAAATTTATGATAAATTGAAGTTTATTTCAACTTGATATCCCATTTACCTTTTGAGATATAATGTGATTAATATTGGGTTTTAAATAACCTTTTAAATTGAATCAGAGATGAATTATAAAATTGTTGCGTCTAAATTTATGGAAACGAAGAAACGATTTTCTACAAATTAATTATTAATTAAATTTGCTTCAAAATGATTCTTATTTCAGGTTGATATCTCAACACATTCTTGATATACGACGCTTTAAAATAAAAGGATTAAAAATTTAACCTCAAAAATCGTATTATCTATATTAACAAAATCCTATCATCCATAATTATTGAATCGAAGAAATAATTTTTGATGAGCTGAAACTACATTAAATTTATGATAAATTGAAGTTTATTTCAACTTGATATCCCATTTACCTTTTGAGATATAATGTGATTAATATTGGGTTTTAAATAACCTTTTAAATTGAATCAGAGATGAATTATAAAATTGTTGCGTCTAAATTTATGGAAACGAAGAAACGATTTTCTACAAATTAATTATTAATTAAATTTGCTTCAAAATGATTCTTATTTCAGGTTGATATCTCAACACATTCTTGATATACGACGCTTTAAAATAAAAGGATTAAAAATTTAACCTCAAAAATCGTATTTTCTATACTAACAAAATCCTATCATCCATAATTATTGAATCGAAGAAATAATTTTTGATGAGCTGAAACTACATTAAATTTATGATGAATTGAAGTTTATTTCAACTTGATATCCCATTTACCTTTTGAGATATAATGTGATTAATATTGGGTTTTAAATAACCTTTTAAATTGAATCAGAGATGAATTATAAAATTGTTGCGTCTAAATTTATGGAAACGAAGAAACGATTTTCTACAAATTAATTATTAATTAAATTTGCTTCAAAATGATTCTTATTTCAGGTTGATATCTCAACACATTCTTGATATACGACGCTTTAAAATAAAAGGATTAAAAATTTAACCTCAAAAATCGTATTATCTATATTAACAAAATCCTATCATCCATAATTATTGAATCGAAGAAATAATTTTTGATGAGCTGAAACTACATTAAATTTATGATAAATTGAAGTTTATTTCAACTTGATATCCCCCATTTACCTTTTGAGATATAATGTGATTAATATTGGGTTTTAAATAACCTTTTAAATTGAATCAGAGATGAATTATAAAATTGTTGCGTCTAAATTTATGGAAACGAAGAAACGATTTTCTACAAATTAATTATTAATTAAATTTGCTTCAAAATGATTCTTATTTCAAGTTGATATCTCAACACATTCTTGATATACGACGCTTTAAAATAAAAGGATTAAAAATTTAACCTCAAAAATCGTATTATCTATATTAACAAAATCCTATCATCCATAATTATTGAATCGAAGAAATAATCTTTGATGAGCTGAAACTACATTAAATTTATGATAAATTGAAGTTTATTTCAACTTGATATCTCATTTACCTTTTGAGATATAATGTGATTAATATTGGGTTTTAAATAACCTTTTAAATTGAATCAGAGATGAATTAAAAAAATTGTTGCGTCTAAATTTATGGAAACGAAGAAACGATTTTTTACAAATTAATTATTAATTAAATTTGCTTCAAAATACTTATTTCAAGTTAATAGCTCAACACGTTCTTGAGATACAAATCTTTAAATAAAAAGACTAAAAATTTATCCTTAGAAAAAGCATTGGATATTAACAAAATCGTATCTTCCATAATTATTGAATCGCAGAAATAATTTTTGGTGAGTTGAAACTGATCAATTTGGACATTTTTTGTTGATTAAAAAAAAATTGATGGTTGCTTGACAATTTCGATTGTTCTAATTCATTTTTAGACAACGATTTTATTCGTTTCGTAAGAAATTGATATCGAACAATGAATTATTAATTCACATTAAGAACAATCATTTTAAAATTGATACAAAAGAGAAATGTAAAATTTGTAAATTTTGAATAAAGAATTATAATCTAGACGAAAAATGCTTCAAAATGAATCCAAACTCGAATTAATTATCTCCAAAAACGGTCGAGATATATCAATTTAAAAATCATTTTGAAAACCGATTTTCAATTGTTTTTGATTTAATTTTGTGTCATAACTTTATTTTTTAAGATACCCCCATTGAGATTAGACTCATTTTAAAGCACTTTTTATTTCCAACAACGCGATATCAAAATAACTTCTCAGGTTCACTTCCGGTTTTTTAAGTGAAAAATTGTTAAAAAAATATTTCTATTGTAACGATTCATTAAAAAATCGAAGATAAACAAGAAAAATAATCCAGCAGTTAAAAAAATATTTCTATTGTAACGATTCATTAAAAAATCGAAGATAAACAAGAAAAATAATCCAGCAGTTAAAAAAATATTTCTATTATAACGATTCATTAAAAAATCGAAGATAAACAAGAAAAATAATCCAGCAAATCGTGATTTAAATTCAATTTTAAAATTACTTGCGTTTTTAGTTTTTTAGATTAAGTTATTTTAGATTAGAAATAGAGAAAATCTTTATCTACCTTTAACTTCTTTTTATTGTCTGCGTGACAATAAAAAATGAAAACTTCGAAAAAGTGAAAATATTTTTTTCAAAATTTGAGTTTATCCACAGCAGAAATGATATGGAAAAATAAAACATGATCTAAAAAAGTGTGCAACAACCAAAGTGTTAAAAAAACCGTAAATTCAAACTAAAATTACAGTTTTTAAATAACCTGTCACTTTTATATATTGTGTATTGTTGAAATAAATGTATGTTCATTCAATTTATTGATGGCTAAAATATGATTTAAATTTAAACAAAGTTAAATTAAATTTTATTTCGTGGTAACTTCGGTTAAATGAACCGAGTTTGTATATTGTAATCCAATTTAACCAACAAATTATATCTTAAGATCCAATTGAAATATTAATGTGAGATAAAAAGCATATTTTAATCAACGTATTCAAGATAATTTTTTCAAATAATCAAATTTCTTGATTATTTGAATAAAATCTCATTTACGCAAGTTAGTGTGAATAACATTCATTTTTAGTAAATAATATCTCAAGATAAAATTAAGATATCGGTGTGAGATATAAAGCATTTTATAACAAATTTTGTCAGCATTTTTTTCAACCTCCACGTTACATTCTTTAAACTTAACTATAATTACGCATATTCGTTTGAATGACACCTGTTTTTAGTGAGTAAAAACCAATTGAGATGTTGATGTGAGATAAAAAGCATTTTATAGCAAATTTAGTAAGCACGGTTTATTACGAATCTTTGGATTTAATCAGAATTATTTCAAATTAATATGCTTAGTTTGAATTACATCTATCTTCAGCGATAGCAAAAATATAACAAAGATTATTTTTTCAAATGATATAATGTAGCAAAAATCAAGTGAAATCAGGTTAAATCAAGTTAATTACAATACTAGACCCCCAGACAGACGAGGACTTCATGACAGAGAGGATGTCATCTTGAGGTCGCAGTGATCTGGGTCCTATGGACATCATCCCATCCTTTCCACCCACCCTTCATCATCAATATCCTGTCCATACCCGCAACTCTTTCCATTTCCCACATTTGTAATAATAGACTACTAAATTCTTTATAAAATCAAATTTAAAATATACCCATTTTCAAGAAAAAAGAAAAAATATGTGGCAGCAATGCAATGGTTGTTATCAAAGCGCGCCTTTCCTAACCTATCAACACACAGACGTTTTACTATCTTCGTTCGATTGTTTTCTTCTCCAGTTATCTTAATTTTTGTTAACTTTTCGAGTGGAATATATAATTATATCGAACAAAATGTTTATGTTACATTTTTGTTGTGATTTTTGACGTAAGTTTTATAAAGATTAGTTACCTTTGTTTTTGTTTTTCGATTTTCGCTAAGTAATATAACTTTTAATTTTAAGATTGAGACTGTAAAAATTTATGTTTATTAGGTATTCGCCTGATGATGCCGGGTAGAAGGCGAAACCGGTAGAGAAAAATAAAATAAAATCTATTTAGTGCAAAAACTATTAGTATTTTATTTAACAAAGTTAAAGCTTTCATTTTTCTATTATGTATTTAATGTTGTTTTTCACCCTGGGGATCCGTCGGCAAGGTTTGACTAAGAAAAGGGGCCCGTGGGCCAAAAGACTTTGGGAAATACTGATCTAGAACTAGAACCCTTCGGGTTTAACTGTATGTCTCTCAAGACGACTAATCAAGATCCTAGTTTTATATCATTAAATCTAATTGTAGATCTAGAACTAGAACCATTCGGGTGTAACCGTACATCTCGCAAGACTGCTAATCCCGTACGATTCTAGCTCTAGGTCTAGTGTTAATTCTGATTTTACTCTAATTCAAATATACAGGGTTGGGTTGGGTTTAGCCATGTATCTGAAGAAAAATTTTAAAGAAAACATATTTGAATTGAAGTAAAAATAAACTAACGACTTTTCGTTTCTTTCGGCACTATATTTGAGATGACGAAGTAAATCTGATTATCATTTGAGCAAGTTTAACCAGCATCATACAACATATTTAAACAAAATATGAAAAATTTTAATCCAATTTTGAAATTGTTTTACATTCCATCATAAAATCATAAAATCACTGAAAGATACATAACACCCTATAAAAGTATTCTCTCCATTCCCATTTTAATTTTAAATATTAACAACAACCATTTTATTATTCGCTTTGTTCGTACGAATAATACCCGTTGACATTTAAAAAAAAATGTTTCTAACTGAAATATAATATCCCGAACTGTTCGAATTGATTTCTGCGGATTCGTTTTATTTTACCCGCAGCTATTGCGTCCTGTATTTTTATATATGAATCAAATAAACGAACAAGCTTGATATTGCACTTCGTAGAACACTGTATATGATATATTATTTTTCCCAGACGTAAAAAATGCAATAACGACACGCGCGTGAGACAACAAAAATCGATAAGTACAAAAGGTAGAGTAATCGATTCTAAACATGCAATTATGCGTTCACTTGAATATAAATTGTAATTGTACTTTACTCGTTAGTTACATCATTAAACTAGGAGATTACACGCAATTGAGTTTCACTCATTAATTTGGTCGCAATATGCTTCTAATGTCAGCTTATTTTAGTTGTTAATTAATTTAATTTAATTGGTGTGTTTAACCAAGTGATTTATTTTTTTATAATTATTTATCGACTTATTTTATGATGAAAAATGTGCAAAAAATCCAACCCGGCGGCGGTATTTCAACGGATTACCAAATGGAGATTTACGTCCGGATTTGGAACGTTTTTCTAACGGTTTCCGGAGTCCAAGCCGTCCCGCCCATCGTTTGCCCAACGGATTTTTACCCATAATTTATGTCTCGCTAATTACCGGCGATGACGTCGGTTATAATCTTCGTATCCTCTCCACACACACCCTCACCTCACCCCCTTTCTCCCATTCGTCTGAAGCACGATTAATATTAATTAGTCCGACGTATGACATAGTTGTCATCGAAAGCGAGCGTGCGTTACCCGAACCAGGGACAATATTGACAATGCGAGTCCTGTCCAGGATGGATATTGGTGATGGAGGCAATGGTTGTGGAGAGGAGGCGTTGGGATGCCGGCGGCCCTGTAAATTGATGCTCGGTTGTAATTTAACGCGACACACAGTGGACTGAACTGACCCGAATGGATGCCGAAACCCATAGAACGTTGCGAACCTAACCATTATGTTATAGACAAGATCCTGGAGGAACCCTATTATGATATTGGATATATGATGGATAATATCAAACATAATATCTGTAGTTATATAATAATATCAAGTACATAATAAAAACTTCATTTGTAATTGTCCAAATAAGTAAACACTAACTGAAAGAATTGCATTGCATTGCTACAAATAATAATAATAATAATCTTTATTACCCCAACAGACATAAGTCCTATAACAAAGGTAATATAAAAATTACAAAAATTATTCAAATTATTTAAAGAAGGTGACAACACATGAACTTTTTAAGTTTAATAAGTGAATATATAAACAAAATTAACACAATCCAACATCTACAAAATCGGTAGAATCGGTAATTGATAGGCGAATGTAGCCCCCAATTGGAGTTACCCCTATGCGGTAAGAAATTCTTAGTGTTCCTGAACTCAATCCTTGGCACTTGGAAATTTAATCGGCACAGAACTTCAGATGATGTCACACGGCCAAGCAATAAGTTGTCCACAAACGAAGCACATAGTTGCTGTCGTCTTGATTCGAGTGAACTAAGATCATACCGCTGAAGTAATTCATCAATTGCGGAGATGTTATTCTGAGTTGTTGGCGACCAGACAATTGCACAATACTCCAATTTACTTCTCACAAACGCTTTGTAAAGACTAAACACTGAACTCAACCGGGAAAACTCCCAGCAGTTTCGAGTAAAATCCGAGGACTTTCAGAGCATCAGAAGACAGCTTACTTATGTGGCCGCTGAATAGTAATTTACTGTCGAACCAAACCCCCAGATCCTTAACTTCCGACACACGTTCAAGACTTGTACCTTCTAGCCAATTATCATAATGAATAACTAACATGACCGCTTTTATTTCGACTGAAAACGGGACAAATCTAGGTACTTTTGTCGATAATCAGGTGCAGTTTAAAATTATTAAAATTTGGTTTTAAGTTAGACTTGATACAGTTTCTACAAAATTTGATTCAGTTTCCTAAAGACTTGCAATGAATCCAGAAGACTTGTTATTGCTGTTAGAAGTCTTGATATTGCTTTCAGAAGACTTGAAATGATCTCAGACGACTTGAAATGCTTTTAGAAGACTTAGAATGTTTCTAAAAAACTTGACGCTACTTCCAGAGGACTTAATATTGCTTATAGAAAACTTAATACTGCTTCAAGGAGACTTGAAAAGTTTCCAGAAGACTTCAGATGCTTTTAGAAAACTTAATACTGCTTTCATAGGACTTGAAATGCTTCTAGAAAACTTGATATTGCTTTCAGAAGATTTGAAGTACTAGATGGCTTGTTATTACTTTCAAAAGACTTGAAATGCTCCCAGAAGACTTGAAATGCTTCTAGAAAACCTGATACTACTACCAGAAGTTTTAATATTGCTTCTCGAAGACTTAAAATGCTTCTAGAAGACATGATATTGCTTCTAGAAGATTTGAACTGCTTCTAGATGGCTTGTTATTGCTTCCAAAAGACTTGAAATGCTTTTAGAAAACTTGATACTACTTCCGGAAGTCTTGATATTGCTTTTAGAAGGCTTAATACTACTTCAAGAAAATTTGATACTGCCTTTAGAAGACTTGAAATGCTTCCAAAGGACTTGATACTACTTGTAAAACTGTTTGTAAAAACTGAATACTGTTGATAAACCAATTGACTATGCTTTGAAAATATTAAATACTATTGAACATAATGCACAATCTTTATGTAAGAAGTCCATAAACTGTTAATTAAAGGTTAAACACTGCTGACAGAAGACATTTTTATGGTAAAAAGCGAAGGATTGTTAATAAAATTTAATTTTCCTTCCAAAATATCAAATACTGTTGCAAAATACAACATCATCATATCTACTAAAAGCTTTAACTGACAAAAAAACTGAAAAAAGTTTAAAGTTACTGCTTGTAAAACTTTGCTTGTTTTATCAGACTTTTTTGAAGAGTGCAAGCGAATCTTTTAGGCATTACAACTGCATCTTATTATGTAGTTAAAGAAGTACAGTAAAGCGTTGCTAATTCGTACAACCCCAAATCCGAATTCCCTGATAATCTGAACAAAATTGAAAAATGTAAAATTTGCATTATGTCCCTTGTAATCCGAATTGGTAAGAGATTCGCTAATCGGAAAGGACTATTCGTTCTATCTGCAGAGAAAGACGATTAATTCTAAAACACTAAAGAGCATTTCTATCAAAAATACTGAGTCTATACTTTCTAATAGCAAATTCTTGTAATTTATTAGCAAAATGGTAGAGATGTGTATTTCAAAAATCAGCTGAGGAAAAAGAACCTGATGGCGGCATTCCACTGTCCATTCAATAATTTATGTATCATGCTGCAGCAAATAAGGCAATTTCTCCATGAGGATGTTGTGATAACCGAATTAAGTGAGGAACTTAGTAAAAGTTTTAGTGTATGATGATAAACAAGATAAACAGCAGATAATGTTATTATCTAATACAATTTGACTATAATCCGCATGCTTCCATCATTTAAATTCAACAGATTTTCATTGATTCGGATTAGCGAAGCTTAACTGTAATTAGATACTTAACTACTAATTGTAGTAGCTGTAATTATTCTATGCTTCTATTTTTGTGAAAATAGTAATTATACTCGACTACTTTTTTCAAGCAGTTAACCAAGCTATGATTTTGATCAAGTTTGCTAATAAATTTCGTGTAACGTGTGGGATAAAAACTGAATTTTTTCTAAAGACAAGTTATCTTTTAAACGGTTTGTTACATTCACATCCATTGCTGACATATTTTGTCCTTCGGTATTTAAAGCGGCTTGGTGAAAACCAACTTCTTGGGCGTGCACAAAATATAACGAGCATTCGGAGCTGGAATTGCCAAAAAACAACTTCACTATATTCGGGCATTAGATGACTAATTATTAAAAGATTTATCTATTAGAATGAATGCCTATTAAAAGATTATTTTCTTAGATTAGCAATCTAAAATAGTTTTCTAATCTCACAAACATTTTAAGCACTCTTCAAGTACAGGCCATTTAGATTTACTGTAACCCAACATTCTTTTATACTCTGTACCTATCAAGTCATAGAATTCTTTTAGAGTTTCAATGTGTACACTATAAATATTAAAAAAGTAAATTTTTACAACAATCCATTCTAAATCAATTGGTAAGCAATCGACAGTTTTAATTGCATTGTGGACATTATGAGCTTCACAGCCAATCCCTATTAATTTTTGTTCCAACAATGTGCTCGGTTTTGTATAAATATTGTTTATATTTTTTCTCTTTACGGGGGGTAAAGTTTCAAAAAAATGTACACTTAAATTTAGGCATGTTTGGTATAAGTCTCGCAAACAAAGAAACGAAAGATTACTAATAAAAAAAGCTGTGTAAATACAGCTAGATGCTTAATGAGATTTATGCACTTACGCGATTATGAAAACGGGACGTTTTAGAGTTTATTCGTTACGATGGGACTACTAACAGAAGAACGGGACAATCCCGTTCAAAACGGGACGTATGGTCACATAATGAATAACTTCTGTTTTATTTGTATAAGTCATGACTTGACATTTTGCATCATTCAACAACAACCCATTTAAGTGGCACCATGAACACAATTTGGTCAAGTCCTCCTGCAAGCTGATACAATCATTGTCCGATTCAATTGTTCTGAAAAGCTTCAGATAGTCGGCATACATTAATGTTGAACTCTTGAACAAATTTGGCAATTCATTTACAAAGATCGTAAGCAGTAAAGGTCCTAAACATGAACCCTGTGGCACACCACTTGTGACTATTATTTGCTTTGACGTGATTTCGGACATCTCGACATATTGCGTTCGATTTGATAGGTACGATTTCAGAAGCAACGAAAGACTTAGTTCGCAACCAAATTCCTTAATTTTTCGAAACAGAATATCATGGTCGAGTTGATCGAATGCACGTGAAAAATCAGTGTAAATAACGTCCGTCTGTAAACGGTAATCTAAGGCTTCGCAAACGTTTTGTGTGAAAACTGTTAAATTGGTGGTAGTGGAACGACCTTTGCAGAATCCGTGTTGTCTCAAACAACTTAGCAAAGTTATTTACAATAGCAATGGGTCGGTAATTAGCGGCACAATGTTTATCACCCTTTTTAAAAACTGGACAAATTCTGCTCTGTTTCCAGACCGGCGGAAAGTACGATGCCTTGATAATCAAATTGAAGATATGGCGCAGAGGTATTTGAAGAGGGATCGCACAGTCTCTGACAAAGCAAGCCGGAATACCGTCCGGACCTGTTGCGGATTTCGACTTGAAACTCTTGACTGACGTCCATAATTCCTCTTTACTGATCTCAGATATTCCAAAGAATTCATAACATTCCCTGGTAAATTGTAAGTACTAGCAAAATGAGAGGCAAACCGATCTAGAGGTGCCTCTAGAGGCCTAGACTAAACCATGTTGGATGTTTAAATTCAATTGTTCTACCACCTTGTTCGGGGATGTACTCATCCAGTAGTTCATAAAGAACTCTGTAAAAATGCTCACAACATAGATCGACTGAAGGCAGTGTCAATAATTCACTCCAATCAAACTTGGAAACAGCCGAATACAGTCCAACCAAGTTAGCTTGACGAAATGCATATCTGGAATCTTGAGGAATTTGATAACGACCCACATCCTCAGAAGGCATATTCATGTCCATCGTAAGTGCAGGATGGTAACTGTCGCTGCAGACAAGTTCAAATGAAGACTTAAATACGTTTAGTGTTGCATCTGAAGAAACAAATACCAAATCAAGTGTGCCGTTCATATTATTTGTGACATGATTTAATTAAGCATACCACTAAAATTACAGCATAGATGGGGATATTTTGGGATATTAAAATCAACAAGAAGAACAGTTCCAGACGATAAATCGAGAGCAACTTCCAGATAGGACAGGAGATGTTTATATAACTCAAGCGGAGTGGCGGGTGGTATGTAGCAAAGAATTAATTTCAAACAATAACCCGAGGTTTTAAAGCGAATCTTGGTAGAAACAAGATCAATGGTATCGATTGGAGAAGATAAGACACAATACATCAGCGATCCTCGAGTCAACCGCCAGCAATACACCACCTCCACGACGTTCGCTGGGATCTGCTCTAACTACTGTGTAAGGATTAGGCAACACCTCATAATCAGGAACAGTATCTTTCAACCACGTCTCAGACTATGCAATAATACTAAAGTCAGAAGCACAAACGGAGCTTACAAAATCTATCAATTTGGTATTAAGGTCACGAACATTTTGATAATAAAGCTGATACAGGCTCTATTGGGTAGTCTTTAGTATTTCTGGCTGCTTCTGGATTTCCTTATAACTGGTATGCCATTCACATGCTTGATGTAGAGATCATTCTCTCCGAGCTCAGTACGTCTAGCAAGCTCAGCACGAAGATTTCGGTCATATAATTGCTCATTGCTCACATGCTTTTTAAGTTTGTAGATTTACGTAGATTTTTTGATTTACTCAACAATGAAAGGACATCAGCCTTACTCTCCAACACAACCTTAATTAGTTTCGGCTTAGATTGCCTTGCTTGACTCGAACTTGCCCCAACCAACGAAGATTGTGACAAATTCCCTATCCGAAACACTTTCCTGATACGCATTGGGGAGGGAACTACTTCTTTAAAAATGCATTGAATCGCATCCGTGAGAATGCTGTTATCCGTTTCAGCGACATTGGTTAAAATTACGTTAGTTGATCTGCGTTCCCGTTCGTTGATTCATGTATTACATTGCTAATCAAGGAGTCTACATCAGACGAAGGATGATTGATAGAATTGTCATTCTTATTCTTAACTGAATCAGACAAAGACCGAACTTTAGCACTTAGATCTTGAATGAGTGCCTTCAGTTACACTTAGCGCAATTGTTACATGTCCACTTAAAATTAGCTTTAGATATCAGTAATCTAGATTCGCTGACGGGTAAACCCAAACATGCATTGGCAAAGCAACTATCACAGACAAAACATTTCACAAAATCTCCGTCTTTACATTTAGCATTACAACATTTGGAAGCAGGCATTGCGGTCTTAAGCGAGAGAGAATCAAACAAAAGTAGCAAAAAGAAAACCGAAACAAGACGAAAAAAGAAGAATGGGAAAAAAGGGAAAAACACGCTCCACGGGGCCCGTCGTGGAGACTTTTAAAGATAAGGAAAAAACTGGACCACGGAACGGATACACAAGGAGACAAAGTATAAGAATAAGTGAGACAGACAGAAAACTGGTTTATCAAGCAGGAAATTATTCGTAGCTATAAAATATTTATCGAAAAAAAAAACGCTAAATAACGCACTTACAGCACAGATATCGATAAAGTCTTGATGAAACAAGGATCCCAAACAAATAGAAATGCAGATTGTCGATGTTTCAGCAATAAAATAGTACGAGGAATCACTCAAACACCTACAACTCTACAAATATCCATAGTAAGATCCAAAATAAATCAATATTCAGTTAAGTAATATTTCATTACACCACTAGTGGTGTAATCAAATTTCATTACACCACTAGTTGTGCAAAATGTGACGTTACAAAATGTTAAAAAGGACATGTAAAGCTTGACATTTCCTAGCGGGATTAGGTAAACGTAATTTGATTGACATATGCATAGAACATTGCCTGAGTGTAAACCCAGATAAAAATCTGTGGTGATGTTCTCTGGGAGACAAAAAATGTATGAAGTTTACAGTTGTAAATATTAACAACAAACCAAGTTGTAATAACTTAGTGACACGTCTCGCATGTTGGGTTAAATGCATGACAACGATTTAAGATTTCCGTAATCACATAGCTATAAAAATAAGAAATCGTTTGCTGCTCTGAAACTGATATATTCCAGAAGATATTTGTTAACGACCTCAAATAAGTTAAGATTATGCGATAGTTAAATACTTAGCAATTTTAATTATGGTAATACTGTATATGGTCCTTGTGTTGATACTGATACGGCACGTCGAATACAGTGCGTACAGTGTGTAGTTGTTGTACAGTGTGTACAACAAATTCCTGTTTAAGAATGATTTATAAACGACGAGAACAGTTTAAGTTCAGATTGTTTACTTTCTTTATCATAATTTTTTAATATTTCTGCGATAACCATATTATTTAAGTGATAAGATAAGGTTCAGAAGAGGTATTCACAATCTAAATATTAGAAATAAATAGGGTAATTTTGCACAGTTCCAAAGCTTTACAATCCCCTACCGGGAACTTTGAAATGAACATCACCACCAATATTTGCACGCAACTTGAGATTTGTATTATTCAGTGAACAGACTTTGTTATGATGAGTGAGCATTATAATTAATATTTTAACACAAGATATGAATAAGGAAGACAATAGTAACATTTTTGGTTTGTTTTTGTTTGTATTTTAGATTATTTTCTTGTTATTCTTAGTTTATAACTCTTTATCTACACCTGAACTAGTTTTAGATCTGGAATTAGATCTAATGTTACAAACAACTTTAACGCGCTCATTGCAGCGCGGCCATAGGTCATATATAATAAGAGATGTTACTCAATATATTAATAAAAATGTTATATTTCCAATAAACTTTGTAAGTTCTATAGCACTTTAATATTCGTCCCTACTTTCTGAACACCCTTTAGTATCATGTCATTAAAAAGCAGTACCAAGTCTTCCAGAGGCAGTATCGAGTCCTCTGAAAGTAGTTTTTTATATGTCTTCTGGAAACATTTTAAATCTAGATAAAAGCAGGATCAAGTCTTCTGGAAGTATTTCAAGTCTTTAGCAAGCAATTCAAATCTACCACAGGTAATATCACATTTTGTGAAAACGTTTCAAGTCATCTGAAAGCAATATGAAGTCTTTCAAGGGCATTAACTCGTGCTCTGGAAGCAGTATAAGGTCTTCTGAAAATATTTGAAATCCTCGAGGCAATTGCTAGTCTTCTCGACGCAATATCAAGTCTTCTAGAAGTATTTATAATCGTTATCTAGAAACAATATTAAATTTTCTGGAATCATTTGAAGTCATCTGGAAGCAATGTGAAGCCTTTCAGGGACAGTGGCAAATGTTCTGGAAGCAATATAAAGTCTTTTGGAAATATTTCAAGTCTTCTCGAGGCAATACCAAATCTTCTAGAGGGAATATCAAATCTTCTGAAAACATTTCAACTCTTCTAAAAGCAATATAAAATATTCTGGACGCATTTCAAGGAGATATAATCAAATCTTGTGAAAGCATTCCAACCTTATCTGGAAGCAATGTGAAGCCTTTCAGGGGTAGTATCAAGTGTTTTGGAAGCAGTATAAAGTTTTCTAGTAGCATTTCAAATCTTTTAGAAACAATATCGTCTTCTGAAAGCCTTTAATGTCGTCCAAAGGCAATATCAAGTCTTTTGAAAGCAGTATCAAGTGTTGTCGAGCCTTCTGAAACTAGTTCAAGTCTTTAGGAGCAATATCAAGTCTTCTAGAAGCAGTGTTAAGCCTTTTGGCAGCATTTCAATTCTTCCAGATACATTATCAAGTCTTCTGGAAGCATACGCTTCAGAGAAGAATCGTTTAGAACTTTCTTCAAATAACTTGGACTAAGATGAAAATATTTTCAAAAATTTTTGAAAAAAATTTGAAGAGACTGATTTTTGTGCTTCAAAATGATTGCAATCTTTATAATGATGACTTTATAGACTGAAAAGAATATTTTGCCGTTGTTTAAAAATGTTTCTAAGACATGTAAAAACCTGATTGGTGAGTGTCAAAATGGTACAAATTCGAAGTAGATACCTTCTTGTTACTAGAAAAATTATTAAAATATCAGATAAACTGATTATGTTGTGCCAAAATTATTCTTATCACCTACAAACAACTTAAGAGTGATTCGACAAAAGCTGTTATTTGAGCTTTTTGGAAACTCTTTTAAACCTACTAGAATGTACATAATTATTTGTTGATTTGTGTCAAAACGGCTTAAACCGTTTAGAATCATCTTCATATTACTTAAACAAAGTTAAACATGTGGATAAGAATTGAAGTCAAAAAAAAGTTAAATTAAATTAAAGTTCAAAAAGCTTCAAATTTAGGAAAAAGCTGATTTTTGTATCAAATCAATTCTTACAACTACATTAAAGATCAGAAAGATGTAATTGTTAAAAAAGATCTTTTCCAGTAACTTATTATGTAAAAAAACTTGATCGTATAACCAAATCATACAATCATAAAACTCTTTTTTTATTATAAAGTTTTAACAATTTTTTATGTCGATATAGATGATAAATGCGACAACGTTGAGTGCAGTAAACCACGCGATTCTTTATGTATCGGAAAGAAAATTAATGAAGCCCTCAAGTTGACAGTGACAAATATTGATTTCCTAATGGTGTTTCGAAAAGGGGGGACAACCAGCCCGCAACGCCCCGCGATTCGGTAAGTTGTAAATTATGGGCTTAAGGTCTCACTTTGGAAACTCTCATCTATATTCAACCTTTTTAATTTTTCCCCGACATCTAAGCGACAGACGCCGCTATAGGGGCAAAACGATTTATTACAAGAGTGCCATTTTTGTGCATTCGCACTTTTTTTCCCGGTTCGTTTTCATTAGTTTTTTTTGATTGGGTTATTTACCAAGGGAGTCGTAACGGTCGGTGGGAATTGGGGGGTGGTTTCGGGGGGATGGCGTTTGTTGGAAACGCGGAAACTGTGCAATAGTTGGACGTCCCGCGGGGATCCGATCTATCAATGTGCGAAACTCGAACGTGGGAATAGAGAGTTAGTTATTACAACAATTCGCGAATTTGCACCGACCATTGTGTTTCGATCGCCGGAACGCGTCGTGTTGTCTATAGTTATGTGAAGTTTCGCCAATTTGAGTATTGTTAGGGAGTACTATGGCAGGGAAGTACGTACTTAATTCTATGGGGATATAATAAAATTTCGATATGCGGGGTTATGGCATTATAATTCGTAATATTTGAGATGTCAATAAAACTTATCTCTCAGTTGATTATAGTCAATAAAAATTTGGCTTTAACATTTCTGACATATTGCATTGTTTGGAAAACATCTCTTTGAACGATTTTATTCTGCTTGTCTTTATTAAGTATGAAGAAGACATTTCTGAGCAATTTCAGCCATTTAGTATGTAAAACTATTACTTCTATTTCTTATAGCGATACTAACGTCTTAATTGCAAATAAAACCAAATTAGGCCTAATTTAATGAAGTCAGTCTATTTGGTCATTTAGCATCATCATTATATCCTTAATTTCTCACAACTTATCATCAATACCTCTCATCATAGTCACCTATCTAAAATTAATGACATTCATCTTAAAATCCGTTAATCTTATGCTAATATTGATCACTTTTGAGTTAGGTTGGGTTGAGTTGAGTATATAATTATTGTTTAAGGGAGAGATTTTTCGGAACGTTTGAAAAAACGCAAAATTTTGTCTAATTGAAAAGCCTAAAACAACAGAAGTACAAGTATCATATCATCCGATATTTTTACTTGATACTATGGGAAAATTACTAAAAGGATTGTTAAAAGATCGTATACAAATGGAAGCGGATAATCTAGGGCTATTACATGAAAATCAATTTAATTTTCGGAAAGGCAGGTCTACTATTCAGATGATAGAGAAGGTTCAAAAAATTATACATAATATTTAAGAAAAATCTTTGAATCAAAGGGAAGTTTATGTTTTGATTCTTCTTGATATTGAAAGATTAAAAGAATTAATACCTTAATAGATGGTAATGTTACTAATTGTTGTTACTAATTGTAAGAGTAATGTCTGTTTCAGTGATAAATGTAAAACTAGAACTCAAGCTAGACCTAGAACTATTTTGAATGACAGAATTGGCTAATTAATCAATTAATTAATTAAAACTAATACTTCCTCTAAAACCACAACTATAATCATTCTTGAACCCAGTCATGCTACTAACTCAACCCAACTCAACCCAACTAAACCCAACCCAAATGTTTCTTGTTCTAGCTATAGTATTAGTTGTAGATTTGTAAATACATTGTAACTAGAACTAACACTAGATCAAGAACCAGAATTAGCCTTTTTAAGAGACTAGCCGCGTCTCGTCGAATCGTTCTAGTTCTAGGTCTAGTATCAGTTTTAGTTCCAGTACAAATGCAAATCTAGAAGCAAAACTAAACCAAGAACTAAATACATTCGGCTTCATCTATCTTAATAAAAGTATAGCAAAACTCAAATATTTCTAGTTCTAGTTATGAATTGACACTCTCAGTAGAACTAATACTTCATCTAAAAAACCAAACCTGGAATCATTAGGGTTTAGCCCAACCCAACTAAACCCAATTGTACTCAACTCAAATCTTTCTTGTTTTACATCTAGTATTAGTGTCATTTTTCATCATTTTTCGATTTTCTTTGCAAGATTTCTAATCAATATTTTTGCTTAAACGGATTCCACTTCGAAGCACCTTCCTAGCTAATCTTGTGAATGATCAATCTATGTCATTGCAGCTCTTTACTTTACCGACTTTTAATAACTAGTAAGTAAGGTCAATGTCTATGTTCTTTTTATAAATATTTTTTTAAAAATTCATAAAAAATCCTTTGATTGACCGAGTATTGAAAAATATTGAACGAAGAGGATGATATGGACTTAGATTTCGATATAGAATACTTTCATTGGACAGAACCACATAATTTAGAAATTGAACATGATTCCACCGATAGAGTAAGTTCTTTTGAAAAGAATGAGATTGTAAAAGAAAGAGAGACTATTTGCATTTCTTATCATTGCCTCTGTATCAATTGTTATATTGGGTACTATTACAATATAACTAAGCCACCAAATTACCAGACCATGAATGGAACGGCTAAAAATTTTAAATTTACGACGAAATTCGCGTCAAACTATCATATAAGAAACTATAAAAATTTATGACCAACGTGATGAACTCTATGATGTGGAAAACAAACCAGCAACGTTGTTTTATTTTTCAAGCTGATACAAACACCCAATTTAGTAAACACAAAGAAATATTGTGTACAAAGTGGTCTTAAAGTGACAGATGCATTGGTGTAGCACAACATTCCATCCTAGTCTATTTAGCTCTTACAAAAGTTACAAGGATATTGATTAGTTGTATACTACTAGCAGAGAACTGAATATTGTTAATGGAAGATAAAAAACTGATTGCATAACTGTAGAGATTGCTGTCTAATTTGGTTTGGGTTGGATTGCCTTTATCTGAGTTGAATTAAGTTGTTTTGGTGCAACCCAAATCGACTCAATCCAACCCAACTTATCTCAGCCCAATTCAACCCAACCCAACTTAATGGCACAACTTCAATTGAACTAATCTGTCAGTTCATAAGATCAAAATATTGTGAATGGAAAATAAATTAGTTACAACGATTGTTGATCGATTTTATTGAAATTTTCGTCAATGTCTTATGAGAAAGCACCTTTGCACCTAGTAACAATAAATTTTAAGAAATAAACAAATTAGTACGTAATCATCTGCCAAGGATACGTTAACATCAACATTTTTCCCAATTGACTAGTTTTGAACGTCACCATATTATTGGCTTGAGAGAACCCAAAAAAGAATTGCTCGTTGTGTAAACAACAATGTTGAAACGGTATTGCCATCATAAGTAGGACATAAGATATATTATTATAGAAGACTTTTTAGTCTTTAAAAGCGTAGGTCTAGTTCTAGTTTTATTTCAAATATACAGGGTTGTTAAATCAGTTTGTAAGTAGTGTATTTCAGAAACTATACATTGTTTCTGAAATACACTACAGTTGATATATAACAGAAAGAGTTGATATATAACTTTTGGTTAAGTTGATCAGATAAAGTTGATATATAACAAACAAAATGTTGAAGAAGGCAGTAAATGTATTTGGTAGTCTAACTAGCAATTATAAACAGAGGAGAAGAAATTGATGAATAATGTTGGTTTATGGTGTAGAAAATGATAGAAAGAAAATGATAGAAAGATGGATTTGAATAATATTAAAGATTAAAAAATATTTCTAAAATATTTGGCCTAAGTGCTTCTTTAAAACCATTCCAATGAAAAAATTCCAAAACACATCAACCTAATTTTTTTTCAAAATCCTGGACTACGTTGATGGATTTTGGGATGATGAGGAACAATAAGGCAATTTTAGAAGATTTTAAGAATTATATCTAGACGAGCTAAGTTGTTTTTGACGTCATAGACGATGTTGAGCAAGACCACATTGACCTAGAAAGTTGAATGATCGATTTTGAGACATATTAGGTATGATGTTAAGAAATATCAGATGCAATGTTGATACATGATAAGCAAGATGTTAAGGAAAGCAATGAATGTATTTGGGGATCTATAAATGATGTAAAGAGATATCGGGTACCATAATTAACAATTATAAACACAGGAGAAAAAATTGATGAATTATGTTGGTTTATGGTGTAGAGATAATGCCGAGAAAAACCAATATGGACTTGATTAATATTTAAAATTAAAAAATATTTCTAAGATATTTGGCCTAAGTGCTTCTTTAAAACCATTCCAAGGAAAGAATTCCAAGTTAAAACACGCCAACATCATTTTTTTTTCAAAATCCTGAACTATGTTGATGGATTCTGAGATGATGAGGAATAATAAGGCAATCTTAGAAGATTTTAAGAATTATATCGAGTCGAGCTAAGTTGTTTTTGACATCATAAACGATGTTGAGCAAGACCACATTGATTTAGAAAGTTAGAATGATCGATTTTGAGACATATTAGGTATGATGTTAAGAAGTATCAGATGCAATATTGATACATGATAAGCAAGATGTTAAGGACAGCAGTGAACGTATTTGAGGATCTATAAGAAATGTAAAGAGATATCATCAGGTACCATAATTAACAATTATAAACACAGGAGAAAAAATTGATAAATTATGTTGGTTTATGGTGTAGAGATAATGCCGAGAAAAACCAATATGGACTTGATTAATATTTAAAATTAAAAAATATTTCTAAGATATTTGGCCTAAGTGCTTCTTTAAAACCATTCCAAGGAAAGAATTCCAAGTTAAAATACGCCAACCTCATTTTTTTTCAAAATCCTGAACTATGTTGATGAATTCTGAGATGATGAGAAATAATAAGGCAATCTTAGAAGATTTTAAGAATTATATCGAGGCGAGCTAAGTTGTTTTTGACGTCATAAACGATGTTGAGCAAGACCACATTGATTTAGAAAGTTAGAATGATCGATTTTGAGACATATTAGGTATGATGTTAAGAAGTATCAGATGCAATATTGATACATGATAAGCAAGATGTTAAGGACAGCAGTGAATGTATTTGAGGATCTATAAGAAATGTAAAGAGATATCATCAGGTACCATAATTAACAATTATAAACACAGGAGAAAAAATTGATAAATTATGTTGGTTTATGGTGTAGAGATAATGCCGAGAAAAACCAATATGGACTTGATTAATATTTAAAATTAAAAGATATTTCTAAAATATTTGGCCTAAGTGCTTCTTTAAAACCATTCCAAGGAAAGAATTCCAAGTTAAAACACGCCAACATCATTTTTTTTTCAAAATCCTGAACTATGTTGATGGATTCTGAGATGATGAGGAATAATAAGGCAATCTTAGAAGATTTTAAGAATTATATCGAGTCGAGCTAAGTTGTTTTTGACATCATAAACGATGTTGAGCAAGACCACATTGATTTAGAAAGTTAGAATGATCGATTTTGAGACATATTAGGTATGATGTTAAGAAGTATCAGATGCAATATTGATACATGATAAGCAAGATGTTAAGGACAGCAGTGAACGTATTTGAGGATCTATAAGAAATGTAAAGAGATATCATCAGGTACCATAATTAACAATTATAAACACAGGAGAAAAAATTGATAAATTATGTTGGTTTATGGTGTAGAGATAATGCCGAGAAAAACCAATATGGACTTGATTAATATTTAAAATTAAAAAATATTTCTAAGATATTTGGCCTAAGTGCTTCTTTAAAACCATTCCAAGGAAAGAATTCCAAGTTAAAATACGCCAACCTCATTTTTTTTCAAAATCCTGAACTATGTTGATGAATTCTGAGATGATGAGAAATAATAAGGCAATCTTAGAAGATTTTAAGAATTATATCGAGGCGAGCTAAGTTGTTTTTGACGTCATAAACGATGTTGAGCAAGACCACATTGATTTAGAAAGTTAGAATGATCGATTTTGAGACATATTAGGTATGATGTTAAGAAGTATCAGATGCAATATTGATACATGATAAGCAAGATGTTAAGGACAGCAGTGAATGTATTTGAGGATCTATAAGAAATGTAAAGAGATATCATCAGGTACCATAATTAACAATTATAAACACAGGAGAAAAAATTGATAAATTATGTTGGTTTATGGTGTAGAGATAATGCCGAGAAAAACCAATATGGACTTGATTAATATTTAAAATTAAAAGATATTTCTAAAATATTTGGCCTAAGTGCTTCTTTAAAACCATTCCAAGGAAAGAATTCCAAGTTAAAACACGCCAACCTCATTTTTTTTCAAAATCCTGAACTATGTTGATGGATTCTGAGATGATGAGGAATAATAAGGCAATCTTAGAAGATTTTAAGAATTATATTTAGACGAGCTAAGTTGTTTTTGACGTCATAGACGATGTTGAGCAAGACCACATTGACCTAGAAAGTTGAATGATCGATTTTGAGACATATTAGGTATGATGTTAAGAAGTATCAGATGCAATATTGATACATGATAAGCAAGATGTTAAGGACAGCAGTGAATGTATTTGAGGATCTATAAGAAATGTAAAGAGATATCATCAGGTACCATAATTAACAATTATAAACACAGGAGAAAAAATTGATAAATTATGTTGGTTTATGGTGTAGAGATAATGCCGAGAAAAACCAATATGGACTTGATTAATATTTAAAATTAAAAAATATTTCTAAGATATTTGGCCTAAGTGCTTCTTTAAAACCATTTCAAGGAAAGAATTCCAAGTTAAAACACGCCAACATCATTTTTTTTTCAAAATCCTGAACTATGTTGATGGATTCTGAGATGATGAGGAATAATAAGGCAATCTTAGAAGATTTTAAGAATTATATCGAGTCGAGCTAAGTTGTTTTTGACATCATAAACGATGTTGAGCAAGACCACATTGATTTAGAAAGTTAGAATGATCGATTTTGAGACATATTAGGTATGATGTTAAGAAGTATCAGATGCAATATTGATACATGATAAGCAAGATGTTAAGGACAGCAGTGAATGTATTTGAGGATCTATAAGAAATGTAAAGAGATATCATCAGGTACCATAATTAACAATTATAAACACAGGAGAAAAAATTGATAAATTATGTTGGTTTATGGTGTAGAGATAATGCCGAGAAAAACCAATATGGACTTGATTAATATTTAAAATTAAAAAATATTTCTAAGATATTTGGCCTAAATGCTTCTTTAAAACCATTCCAAGGAAAGAATTCCAAGTTAAAACACGCCAACCTCATTTTTTTTCAAAATCCTGAACTATGTTGATGGATTCTGAGATGATGAGGAATAATAAGGCAATCTTAGAAGATTTTAAGAATTATATCGAGGCGAGCTAAGTTGTTTTTGACGTCATAAACGATGTTGAGCAAGACCACATTGATTTAGAAAGTTAGAATGATCGATTTTGAGACATATTAGGTATGATGTTAAGAAGTATCAGATGCAATGTTGATACAAGATAAGCAAGATGTTAAGGAAAGAAGTAAATGTGTTTGGGGTGTCTATAAATGATATAAAGAGATATCGGGAACGATAAGTAACAATTATAAACAGAGGAGAAGAAATTGATAAATAATGTTGGTTCATGGGGTAGAAAATGTCGAGAAAAACCAACATGGATTTGATTAATATTTAAAATTAAAAAATAAGAAGATAATTGGCCTAAGTGTTTCTTTAAAACCATTCCAAGGAAAGAATTCCAAGTTCAAATACATCAACTTCCATTATCTCAGAAATGCTCAGATTTTCAATTCATTGCAAAAATTACCGCCCCCAGGAGTTGGCGCCCCAGGAGTTACCCCTTAGGATTAGGAAGGCGCAACGATGATTCTTCTACAGTACCCAACCGTAGACATCACAATACAATTAAAAATATTACTATGTTAAACCTGCTCAAATCGGTCAAACTGACAATTCTAACTTCAAAAATAGCTTTGTTATAGGATAATATATCAGAACTGCCAAAATCGGTTTTATAATGGAAAGCAGCAGTATAAGTAGCAGCATCCAGAATTAAACGGAGGTTCCCCATTTTAATGAGGATTGCATGGGGATTGACATGTTGATCCAACTGATCCGAGGAAAAGCGCCAACAACAACACCCTGGCTCTGGACTACAGATAGATTAACACTTTTGGTTACAAAAGACGAGATTTTTCAAGAACTCGATCGATTGCAAATGATTAGATGAGAAATGTAAGACCCAAAATGTCAACGATATTTGTTTATGGCCGGATAAGATCTTATGGGCTGCGTTGTTATTGTCCATTTTTATATCTTTCTCTTGCATCACTTCATCGTCTATGCACGGTAAAATGGATCAATGAAAGAGCAAATTATGCCCAATAACGGCATCGAATTGTGTGCTGATTTTGCTATTGAGCTTACGATGATCGTCCATCAAGGTAGAGGACGTAAATATCTACAATTTTTTTGACGAATATAACACAGCCTGCACACAAGAAGTGATGATATGGGATGCAATATAAGAGATCACCCCCCTTGGCCTTCATTAACGTCAACTTAAACGAACCTTATTATACTATTTATATGTTAGAACCATATCTCCAGGGGCTGACGAAATCTAATTTTTCAGCAGGATAATGCGGACCGCCCTAATACAAAAAGGGCTACAACACGTTTTTTTGGAAGAAGCTAACAATGAATTTCTTCCATGGCCTTATATATGCCGTTTATTAGAGATGTATGGAAAGGAATCGGTAAGCGACTGGGTAATTTACCACATCCTTCAGATGAGATTCAAGAAGCTTGGGTTGATATACCGCAGACAGCTATAGATCATTTGATTGATAGCATGCCACGTCGTCTAAATGAGTGCATTACAAATCGTGGCGGAGCATCTTAAAAAAGGAATGTTACGAAAGAAAAGCTATTCCTCAATCAATAAAATAGGTAAATATGCTATTAATAGAGAAAAAGGTTATAAACAACCAACATTTACTGTTCCCCGTCTATGGTGATTTGTGGTCAACCGAACATGGCAGCACACAACCAAAATCGATTTGGTCACCTGTTTGCGCGGAAAACTCTCGTCAAATGTAATCGCAAAAACATTACCATCAAAAATTACAATGAATTCACACGTTTAATTTCAATTGAGTCGATATATTGACTATTAAAAGTAATATACGTCACCCAATCCACTCAATTATGTACATATTTCTGTCTGCTTAAGTTTCTTTTATAAAACAAACCGTGTTAGTTACTTTGTAAAATTAGCACAAGAAAATTGTCGGTTAGATAAAGATTAAGGAAAAGGGGGAGGAAAAAGAAAATAATTTTTGAAGGCAACTAAAAAACTAAAACAAAAAGTAAACGCTTGGATGGGCAAAAGCGATGCTAAGCGAATTACTCGATAAATTACCCTTTTAACTACCGGAGAACACCCGGCAACGTGAATTGTTGCAGCAGCCGACTCAGTTAATTAACCGTATAGTTAGTAGCGCGAAAATTAAGTACGCAGCCACGTTACGGTAAAGGATGGTCGCTGAAAAGCGATGTGCTAACGCGAATTTATTAACTACAAGGCTCTCATTAAACCAAACCCGGCCTAAATTCACATTAACACCAAATCCAAACATTTATACTTTTATTGTACTCCAAATCACCCCAAATTAATTATTTTAATCAAATTCCTTTCCCTTTAAACAAAATTACTTCGAAAATCCCAAAACGCATTGAGTAACCATAAAAGAAAGATGTTTTAGAAATCGAACTAAAATCAACATAAAAGAAAAATTTGTTCTTTTCTTACCGTAGCAGCAAGTTAAACAAGCCGGTTTCTTGATGTGAAAATGAAAAAACGTTCGTGATGGGAAAAGTCAAGAACTGCGCATTTGTTGTTGTTGTATTTTAAAGGAACACGCAACACGCACAAACGAGAAAAGACGCGAGCGTCTGGTAGGCGTCGCGACGCTAAACTGAAGACCGTTCGGGGGGTGCGGTGGTGCGTTTGTCACGAGACAGATGGCGCAAGCGCCGTGCAGCGACATCAATACCAACGCGGAGGGTGCAAGAAGCTTTAATACAGAGCCGTACTGAATTAAATTTATAAATGCAAAAATTAATTTGTAGTGTAAATTTTATACTAATACTTTTTATTCCAAAAATTTAATCAGTCAAAAATAAATTACTAAGTTTCCTAAGTTTTAAAGTTAATAAATCAACCATAGGATTTCAGAACCTTAATAATCCGCTAATAATCCTGTAATCAATTATTACATAGGACGTATGTGCCAAAGGGATAATATTTACTACAAAGACTATCTTACTAATCTAATTGAACCATACTTTATAGACGGCTTAAAAAAATCGAACCTTTTAATAATAAGTATTACCCAGATTATTAGAGAGTTAAAGAGATTAATATGCGGGGTAAAAAAACATGATTGCGATGAGCTGGTTTTTGTTGGGTTGGATTTAAAGGAGAATTCTGATTAGAACGACCAGCTCTTACTGGACGGTGTCTATGGAGGAAATAAAAGGGTAATAAAACGAATGTCACATTAATGATGTATATTAAATAATTGAATTTGCTACACATGTTTCCCCTTATGGCATCAAAGGGCACGTGTAGAAAACAACAAGAGAATCTTAACAGAGTTCTATGATATATAAAAATTATTAATATTTACCGTCAAACTAACAAAAGATAACAAGAGAGCGTTGAATCATTCGGTACATGGACGCGCCACTTGCGACGAAAAGCACAATGCCAATAGATCTAATGATCCAAAAAAGAAGCATAAGTAACAATAAGACCGAAAAGATAGAAATAGAAGACAACCTAATAGAAGACTGGGAATCCAGATGAAAGGGGGATACAAGCACAGCAAGATGGACAAAATGTGTAATACCATCAATAAAACCATGGCTAGACAGAAGATGGGGCAACTAAACTACGCGCTAAGCCAGTTTTTAAGCGGATATCGTTGTTTCCACCAATACAGAGTTATTTCGCAAATAACTCTTCAAATTCAAAAACGCAAATGACGTTAGACGCCTATACTGTGAGGACAGCGTGATGACGTGCAACTTATATTCTTCAGATGTTCGATGGAAGGAGGACCTATCCTCCTTCCATCCTTAGGACAGAAAGATAGAGATAATAAAAAAATCTATTAATACATAAATATCTGGACAAACGAGAAAACTGGGAGGCAATTGAAAGATATGTGAGGAAGCTGATAGAGACGAAGGAAGGGGAAGAGAGGCTGATGGGAAAGTAAGTGACGTGTGAGCGTAGGAGGAGGAGAGAGGTCCGCCGGCCTCCTGCAACTGGTAAGATTTGATGATACACTGATAAAAACTTGAAAAATCATCTTTGTTATTTAACCCATGTTTTATGAATCTGGAGAAACCTAAATACGCCAATGCAAGAGACCAACAAGAATTGTTGCATGGAGGAGCAATGGGTGGAGAGTGGACTGAAGAACGTGAAAAGAGGCCATCCTTGATACGTGTCAATCAGTAAAACATGCAAAAAGCTAAAAGCATTCTTTTGTTGTGGTCGTTCTTGATTACTGATGGATGAGGAGCATTACGTGACGAAGGAAGATGAAAAGAAGAGAGACGTGGCAGAAAAGGATGAAATGGCAATGAGAAGAGGAGGGAGAGTCAATCTGGCTCCCCCAACTCGGTACGTATAAAACAATATAATAAACACAAAAAGTAACTCAAATTCTATGGTACGGTTTTCACCCTCTGACGAACGAGAAGCACATTCCGTAGAAAGAAAAAGAAAAAGAAGAGTGGAGAAACGTTGGGAGGTGGGAGAACCAAGACAGCTGCCTATAAGCACTTCGAAGAAACGCCTTTAGGATTCCGGCGAAGACGAGAAAAGGGATTAAATTGGATTGGGTTGGATTGGATTAGTCTGCGTTACCAGCTGAAAATAAGGAGAGCACCTGGAGATGATGGTATAACCAACGAAATAATTAAAGCATGTATACAGGCAACAGTACAACAGCTGTTGGAAAAAGAGAATGTTCGGAGTAATATGGAAGATACCTGTATGTACTAATATTTATAGAAAAGCCAAGCAAAAAGACAGTGGAAATATCAAATAGATCACCGGACCTGCTGACTGTCCTAGGAAAACTATTGAAGAGGTTAATAAACTAAAAAATGATAGTAGGGATAGAAGGGAAAAGAATATTGAACCAGGAACACTATGGATATAGGAACAAAAGAGAAATTGTGTCTGCCTTAATTAATGGCTGTCATGCCTAGAAAGAGATCAAGAGAAGATTTTCTTAACGCATAGAGGCCTAGCGATAATGATGGTAATGATCGACATAAAAAATGCCTTCAACCCAGCGCCATGGGGGCTGATAATGGAAGCGATAGAGAAGGGAGGATTTTCAGGGGGAATAAGAAGATTTGTTAGATCGTACTTATCAGAAAGGAAGATAATACTTCCGTACAGAAGGGAAAAAATATGAGGTGTGGTGCGTGAGGTACATCATACCTCATCGGTACACGGAAGCGACGTTATAGGACATTTTCTACGAATACGTTCTGAGGTTGGAATTAGAAAATAACAGACAAGGTGTCATACTGCACATTGTCTTTAAAGAATAGTGGAAAAGATGAGAGATTTGGGATTGGAGATGGCGGAACAGAAAACGGAGATTGTTACATTGGAGGAAAGAAGGAAAATAGTTGAGATAAGGATTGGAGATAAGGAGAAAGCAAGGCTGGTGTATAAGAACTTGTCACGCTTAATACCGAAGAAAGGAGGGCCAAGACATGCAAGAAAAAGTTTGCTGGGAACCATGGTATGATCCCTATATACAGCTTCGGCATGGGAGGTAGCTATGAGATACAGGAAATATGTAAGGATGATAAGAACAGTAGAGAGAAAGACTCCCATTACTTCCTTTCGTGTAGAACGATCTGTACACTGAAGCGACAAGCGCGTTGGCAAGGAATCCACCAATGGATCTGCTGGCTTGTATAAAAATAATAGAAAATAAAAAGAATAGACGAATTATAAGAAATGATAGCAAACATGGAACAAGTGGAAGAAATTCAGGATGAGCAAAAAATTTTAGAAGGGACGTTAGCAAATGGCAACTAAAAGGACCGCATGTATAGTTTACTTATACAATACAAGCTATAACGGGCCAAGGAATATTTACAACATACGTGAAAAAGATAAAGAAGATGGAATTAGATTGATGCTGGTTCTGATGTGGTAAACAGGATAGCATACGATTTTTGAATGTCAGAAATTTGAGGGTTATCGTAAAGATACTGAGCTTAAGATCGGAAGAAGAATAATAATGGAGAACGTGGCGGAACTGCTGATTAGTGATGAGGAGGAGAAGGATGACACGATGAGCCTTTTGTAACAGGTCGTGGTCGAAAAGGAAGCGAAGGAGATGAGAAGAAAATAAGAGAGCGAGGAGAGAAATGAGTGAAAGACTAAGAAGCGAGGTGGGGTAGTAAGGGAACGAGACAAATATTGTGGGAAAAGAGCGAGGATAAGTAGAGGAAAGGAGGAAGGATGGCTGCGCGCCGTCATCGATAAATAAAAAATGAATAGAGATACTTTGTTTATTATCCTTATTTATGGGCGAGAATAAACAAGAGAGCATCAATGAAGATGAAGGTAGAGAGAAGAGGAGCGGGGAAGGTACAGCATCTCCCTGATCCGGGTATGTAGCAAATCTAAACAGATAAAAAATTAAGAGCAAAACTTTGTTTTGTTTTTCCTTGTGTAAGGGCGAGACTAAAGAAGAAAATCAATGATGCCGAGGATGGAGGGAAACAGAAAAGAATCAGAGAAGAGTTCATTGCCTCCCCGAGCTAAAATAAAAAAGTAATGGGAATTACTTGCTTTTTTTTCACTTCTGATACAAGTCTAATTACTGCTGGTAGAAGACTACAAGGTCTATAATAATAATAATTTAATGTCGCAAAAACTATTTAGAAAAGGCTACAAACTTCCGGCAGAACATTATGTACTGCTGGCACATTAACATGCGCTGCTGACAAAATACAAGAAAACAAAGAATGCAGGACTAAATATACTGCAAATAAAAGAGTAGATAATTCTGCAAAAATTACATTTAGAAAAAACTACAAATTGTTGACGGACAGTTTGTCTGGCAGAAGGTAAAAACTACGAATACATGACTAAATACTGCAAAGAAACGATCAGATAATGCCACTAAATCCTTTAGAAGAAATTTCTGTCAAAAGATCATGTGCAGCTGATAGAAGACTAGAAACTACTTATACAAGATTTGAAGACTAAATAAGACTCTGATTCAATCTTTACCTAAGAAGATAATTGTAGAATGATTCTATGGTAGGTAGTCTAAAATGTTGATGTTTATATAATGTTTGTAACACATATGCATTGGTACTTTCGACAGTGATTTTAAATTATTTTTTATCATAAGATTATGCTGTTTCTCCATTTTAATTTTTCTTACACAAGACATTATTATGAAATATGTGATAAAAATCAAAAAGTCTATATCCTCATTAACACTTACTTAAAATCGTATTCTTCCCCAAAAAAATTTTTTGAACCTGATTCTTCGTTATGTTTTAACAAAACTTCTTTCTCCTTCATCCCATCATCCTTCCCAAAAAAACTCAAAAAAATTCGACACAACGACTAAAGGGATTTTGGAACCTAAGGATTTTTTTTATTCATCTCACTTAAACTTGACTTCCAAATCAACTCAATAACATTGTTTGACACAGGCTTCATCCTTTCGTTGTTTTCGTAAATTTTAAAACGAAAAACAATTCGTCTTCAACGTTTTCTTCTTTGTCTTTTATTTTTGACGCAACATCTTTGGATGACTTAATTTCTTCTTGGCCTAATTTAATCTCTAACCTTCCATTTTATTTTCGTTTCTTTCGATTCGAAACTGGGGTTCATTGATTTGACGATTTTGGGATTGAAATTGAAGAAATTTTTCTTTGATTTTAAAGAGGGATGGATACTGAAATATTTTAATTGAGGAGATAGATAAGATACAAAGGTGATGATTTTGATGCGTTTAGTGATTTATTTGATTAATTTGATTCATATGGTGATTCTGTTCATATCATATATATTCATTCTCTTCATTTCCATTATTTTTATTACCCATTAAACTCAAAGAATCTCTTTTCTTCTCAACATTTATAACAACATCCTTCTACTTCATCAATTCCTTCTCAATCTTTTCAACATTGCACATTGCACTTTTCATCACGACATCCTCATTTTTATTGATCCCAAAACTTGACTTCCGAAAATAAACCCAATAACATTCTTTGAAGCAACTTTCCTCTTTTTGTTGTCTTCGTAAATCATTCTTCCTCCTTCCAACCCACCGAATCCAATCCTTATCACCACCAACGACCAACAATTCTTTGAATGGGTCAATTTCTTTTTCGACATTATTTCGATCTTTTCGTTTCTTCCAATTCAAAACTGTGATCCATATTGATTGAACGATTTTGGGATTAAGGTTGAAAATTTTTTTCTTTTCGATGCGCCATTGACCAACAATTCTTTGGATGGGTCAATTTCTTCTTCGATATTATTTCGATCTTTTAGTTTCTTTCAATTCAAAACTGCGATCCATATTGATTGAACGATCTTGGAAATAAGGTTGTAAAAAAATTTCTTCTTTTCGATGAAAGATGATTTTAATTGGTGTGGGTGGAAAAATTTCTTTACAGTTTCACATTACTTTTATACATTAATTAGGGAGATAAAGGAAATTGATGATGAGTTTATTTCATTAATTTGGTTGATTTTGTTGATCTCGGTGCGTACTGTATAACTGCTGTCATAAAAAGTAGCTTCATAAAGTTATGTAGTTAAGGCAAATTTGGTTTGATTTAGGTTAGGTTGAGTAGATTATGGAGTTTAGTTGAGGCATAGTACTTACTTACAAGAAAAAATCAAAACCATTATGAAGAAATTAATGACACAGACATACCTTTTACCAATACCCAAGATGGTGCAGAGAAAGAGAGGTGGCTAATATTAATATGGGGACAAGAATAACAGCATGTCAATAATGTTGGAAAATAGAGAGGGATGGAGTACATGGAAGGGTACTGGAAGGGATTGGTTTTATATTCTACTTCTGATGCCAACACAAATTTGAGATGATGGGCCATGAATGGATATTGTAGTAACATGTGCAGACTAGAAAAGAGAACAGGATCCAACCTAGTAATAACTCTCCGAAGCAACGGCTCCAGACGGATTCTGGAGAAGACAAGGAAGGGACAACCCCACACTATCTTAAACTTAAACTTCACAACCCAACCCAACCATACGCTACTAAAACCAACATAAGTCAAATCAACCCAACCAAAAGAAGTTAATACTCAGTAGTCTCATATTAATGGTGGGTTCATGCAATGTGTTTTAGTCTTAGTCGTAGTTATAGTCATAAGAGTGAAAACTTAAGGTATTGTGTTATAATAGTACTGTTCATGCAACATCTTACGACTAAAACGGTTTTTGTACTAATCACAAGAGTTACCCAACTTTTAACTTCTTAAAGCTAAAACCCACGGTCGCAACTTAACGCATGCGCACTTTTCTCGTGCCTTTAATGGCAGTGTTTCATTTTATTTTATAAATAAAGGTTAAGTTGGTTAACTTTTTATTTTATTATGTTACAATTGAGAACAGAAAGGGCGAATTCAACAAAGCATGATTTACAGAAATTTATTTTTGATATTTTGGATAAGGTCGAATTCAACAAAATAAATGTTTTTTAATAATCATTTTTTTAGTTATGAGGTAAAAAATCAACTAAAATCCGACAGTTTTCAGTCTTTTTAATAAACTACCTAACGTTATTTAATAGTTTTTAATACTTTGATATTTTCTATCATTACCAAAAACAAATTTATTTATTATTCATAATCCAAAATGAAACCGGTGGTTAGACGTATTGTGTTTGCCGCTTGTACTCTTAGATATTGTTTAAAATCAAACATCGGTTTTGAGTGATATTCAATTTTTGAAGGGAAAGAAGGGCAAACTTAATATAATTGTTAGATAGAACAATTCGGAAGCATTCAAATTAATGAAAATGCATCAGCGCCTCAATTATAATAATAATTTCAATCAGGGATGTTATATTTTAAATAAAGTGTTTAAAACAAACATTTCTAAAACTGTATGATATATTTTAAACTGTTCAAACAGTTCAAAAGGTGATTTACATGGAGTGATTTTTTTGAAAGAACAGTTTTGTTATAGCTATATAGACTTTTCTGGAGGAAGTTCAAGCATTCTAGAAACATATCAAGTTTTTTGGAAGCAATGTCAAGTCTTCCGGAAGCAGTATCAAGTCTTCTAGAAACAGTATTAAATCTTTTAAAGCATTACAAGTATTTTGAACATTTCTTCTTTCTATTTTGACAAGTCTTTTGGAAGCAATATCAGGTTCTTTAGAAGCAGTATTAAGTCTGTTATGGGCCTATCAAATCTTCTGGAAGCAGTGTAAGTCTTTTGGGGCTATTGTAAATGTTTTGGAAGCAAAAGAAAAACAGTATTAGTCTTCAAAGGGCAGCATCAAGCATTCTAGAAGTAATCCATATCTTCTGAAAGCGACATCAAATCTCTTGAATGCAGTATCAAGTCTTCTGGCAGCATTTCAAGTCATCCAGGAGCAGAATTAAGTCGTTTGGAGGCAATATCAAGTCTTCTGAAAGTAGCGTTAAGTCTTCGAAAAGCAACATGAAATTTTCTGAAAACATTTCTAGTTTTCCAAAGGCAATGTAAAGTTTTCTGGAAGCATTTCTATGAAGTATTCTGGACACATTTCAAATCTTTTTTAAGCAGTATCAGGTCCTCTATAAGCAGTATTAAGTTTTCTATGAAAGTATCTAGTCTTTTGGAAGCAATATCTGCTTTTTTAAGATTTATGTCTCGATGACAAATAAGACCCGATCTAAAAGTCAAACTAACTTCTCATAATTTGAAACTCAGTCATTAATGATGACATTAATGAACTTCGTTTTTTGTTGGAGATTTTCATTATTTTCTGACCATTATTGATCAACAATATATTAATCCCAGATTCGGAAAAATTGGTTATTATAGGAACAATCCCGGGATGCAGGGATCCCGATATCCCGAGATTGTAATTCCTAATTTAAACACATTACGCTAGCAGCGACAACAATTTTATTTTTATTCATATTAAATAATATTAGAATGTGTTAGAAACAAAATGTTTTTAATAAGCAAAACGGTTTCACTCCGTTTTCTCTTCTTCCGTTTTTCACTCAGATTTTTTTTATATTTCTAATTTGGCACGACTTTCTACGTCCAAATTATACTTGAATGTACTTGCTTAAATATTGCATGAACCAATACCTTTCCTTACAACTAAAGCTAATGCACACGGTGTAAATAAAAACTTACTGTATGGTTATTATCAACCTTTCAGATGGTGAAATTGCACCTTTATTTGGTGTTTTTGATAAAAAAGGTGTAACCAGTTTTAACAATTGTTTAAACTCTTCGAATGACATGCGGACATATTTAAAAAATTGTAAATCGTCCTCTTCCTTTTCTAACATATTTCTAATAAGAGCTGTATAATTCCCCTCTAAATCTCGATTCTTATTGATGGGCCTTCTACCAAAACGCCATCGTCTTTTATTCTTCAATCTTTGTGCGATTAATTATGCTGCATTCAAACACATTGCACTAACAGCGACAACAATTTTCTTTTTATTCATATTAAATCACTATGATCACTATCAAATAATATTAAAAACAAAATATTTCTAAAAAACAAAACGGTTTCACTCCTGATCCCCCAGATTTCTTTTTGCATTTTTAATTTTCCACGACTGTTTATATGTCAAAATAAATTCACGGGCATTTTAGGACTTTTAGGGTTTTGATTGCTTTCTAACACGGGAAGAAACAAAAAATCCTGGAACGAAGATAAAATTTGGCAAAAATATAATTACATTAGGCAAAATTCGAACATCTTCTCACATAACTGTATCTCAAAAGAATTCAGGTCGATTTTATCAATTTGAAGTTCATCCAAACAGCCATATTATAAAAATTCTAGACATTAACCAAACTCGCCTATGATGATTCATTATAATAATAGCTATTTTGTCTATTTTATCATGGTGAGAACCGAATTAGAATATCTTAATTCGTTTTTGAGATAGATTATTTAAGTTAACCTAATTTTTTATGATTTTTTCAAATTAATACTCTTGTTTTAAAAAATCACGAGAAATCGAATTCTTAAGATATCTTAATGAACTATTCATGATTTATAGAGGAAAGTGTCTATTTTCTGGTGATGAAAGCGGATCTTGAAAATATTTATTCGCTTTTGAGATATAAATTATTATACGTGAACATTTATGGCTATCTCAAGTTAACTAAAAATCACCAAAAATCGAGTTCTTGAGATAGTTTAATGATGAAGTGAGAACCAAATTAGAAAATCTTTATTCGTTTTTGAGGTAAAGATTATTTGAGTCAACCTAACTTTTATGATTTTTTGAAATTAATGCTCTTGTTTTAAAAAATCACAAAAAATCGAATTCTTAAGATATCTTTATGAATTATTCATGATTTATAAAGGAATGTGTCTACTTTCTCGTGATGGAACCGGATCTTGAAAATATTTATTCGTTTTTAAGATATAAATTACTAAATTCAACGTGAACATTTATGACTATCTCAAGCTAATTAAAAATCACCAAAAATTGAATTCTTGAGATATTTTAATGAAACATTCAAAATTTATAGAGGCAAGTGTCTATTTGATCATGGTGAGAACTAAATTAGAAAATCTTTATTCGTTTTTGAGATAAAGATTATTTAAGTCAATCTAATTTTTTATGATTTTTTGAAATTAATAATCTTTTTTTAAAAAATCTCGAGAAATCGAATTCTTATTTATATCTTAATGAACGAATTATTCATGATTTATAGAGAATAGTGTCTATTTTCTAATGACGAAAGCGGATTTTGAAAATATTTATTCGTTTTTGAGATATAAATCATTAAATTCAACGTGAACATTTATGGCTATCTCAAGTTAATTAAAAATCACCAAAAATCGAATTCTTGAGATATTTTAATGATAAATTCAAAATTTATAGAGGCAAGTGTCTATTTTATCATGGTGAGAATCAAATTACAAAATCTTTATTCGATTTTGAGATAAAGATTATTTAAGTTAACCTAATACTTTATGATTTTTTCAAATTAATAATCTTGTTTTAAAAAATCACGAGAAGTCGAATTCTTAAGATATCTTCATGAACTATTCATGATTTATAGAGGAAAGTGTCTATTTTCTGGTGATGAAAGCGGATCTTGAAAATATTTATTCGCTTTTGAGATATAAATCATTAAATTCAACGTGAACATTTATGGCTATTTCAAGTTAATTAAAACTCACCAAAAATCGAATTCTTGAGATATTTTAATGATAAATTCAAAATTTATAGAGGCAAGTGTCTATTTTATCATGGTGAGAACCAAATTACAAAATCTTTATTCGTATTTAAGATAGAGATTATTTAAGTCAACCTAATTTTATAATTTTTTGAAATTAATAATCTTGTTTTAAAAAATCACGAGAAGTCGAATTCTTAAGATATCTTCATGAACTATTTATGATTTATAGAGAATAGTGTCTATTTTCTAATGACGAAAGCGGATTTTGAAAATATTTATTCGTTTTTGAGATATAAATCATTAAATTCAACGTGAACATTTATGGCTATCTCAAGTTAATTAAAAATCACCAAAAATCGAATTCTTAGGATATTTTAATGACACATTCAAAATTTATAGAAGCAAGTGTCTATTTGATCATGGTGAGAACCAAATTAGAAAATCTTTATTTGTTTTTGAGATAAAGATTATTTAAGTCAACCTAATTTTTTATGATTTTTTGAAATTAATAATCTTTTTTTAAAAAATCTCGAGAAATCGAATTCTTATTTATATCTTAATGAACTATTGTCTACAGTGTGTATGTTAAATTACATAGTGAAGACAGATTAATTTTTTAAACATGGGTGTCGACGTACAAGCGTACAGCAACGGGAATTAGTAATTCGCCAATTTAAACATGAAAAAAGACAACGTTTAATAGCTCAAACGGTAAACATACCATCATCTATAGTCCAACATATAATAGAACGATTCTTGAAGGACAACCGAGTGAAAGATAGAGTCAGAAACGCGCCAAATAAAATTTTTACACCAAGTGACGAAAGATGGATCATCCGAAAAATTTGTGAAAACCCCAAGTTATCGGCTCAAAAATTAGCTGATGAGGTACACAATTTTCTTGGTAAGAATTGTAGTGCATCAACAATTCGCCGTATCTTGCGATCACGTGATTTTCATGGTCGAGTACCACTCAAGAAGCCCTTTATCAGCCAACGCAATAAAATCAGCCGGCTAGCCTTCGCCAAAAATTCATGTTTCGAAGGATTCAAAATCGTTGTTTGTAATCGTCGTTTGTATGGCGGAAGCCCAATAATCAGCTCGATTTAAAAAATTTATGCGCGAGTGTAAAACATGGTGGAGGAAGTGTTATGGTTTGGGCCTGCATGGCAGCATCAGGCGTTGCAAACCTTGTTTCTATAAACGGGAACATGGATAAAACCATGTATTTAAGCATATTAAAAGAGAATTTGCTAGAAAGTGCTGAAAAACTGGGCTGCGTAGCAACTTCAGATTTTACCAAGACAACGACCCTAAACATAAGTCGGGAATTGTACAGATCTGGCTAATATGGAATTGCCCTCACCTCATGTCATCACCGGCGCAATCTCCGGACTTAAACGTTATTGAGAATTTATGGGCATTGTTAGAAACCAATATTAGAAAATATCACATTTCTAGCAAAGAAACTTTGAAAAAAGCATTAGTTGAAGAATGGGCTAAAATTTCGCCTAAAATAAAAAAAAGGCTAAAGGCAGTAATCTCACAAAAAGGGTACCATACAAAGTACTGAAGGTACTGCCAAAATCAAAATATTCGTTTCGTTTTTCAATTTTATAATGTTGCATCAAATAAGCTGCTCATTGTAAAAATACTGTTTTCTTTATTTCTTTTTATATTATAAAACTTACGAATAAAATATGAACCATTTGAAATGTTTATTTTATAGAAAATGTTCGCCCTCTAAAATACTATATCAGGTTTTTCGATATCTCATTTGGTTCAGAAGCTAAGTGATTTAAAACATAATTTTGTAGCCTGCATCAAATAAGCTGACACAAGACATTAATAAAGGTATAATAGGTGTTTAACCCTCCAGTACACGCGCATTTTTTTTTTTGACGTGAGTGCTCGCACCGGACTGAGAGTCCGGGTTTCTTTGCCAAATAAGAGATTTGTATTAAACTCCCTAGATTACTAAAGTACCGCGGTTCATGATATCTATGTATTCAAACGATTCGAGCCAAAATGGTGATTTGACAGCATGTCAGTGACCAGGTGTACGAATAGGGAGTTTATGTGTGAGAAAAACGTTTTGCTCCGCCCCCGATTCGAGACCATTATTAAACTTCACCTTTCGTTTCTTCGGTGGCTGATACTGCTTAAAACAAACTTGATAAGCTACCAGGAGCCTTGAACTACTTTCAAAAATGTTGATACTACCTCTGGAAGACTTGATAATGCTTCTAGAAGCCTTAACATAGCTTTCAGAAGGCTTGAACTGCTTCCACAAGATTTTATACTGCAGCTGAAAGATTTGATACTATTTCTAGAAGATTTTAAATGATTCCAAAAGACTTGATACCGTTTGTAAAACTACTGGCAAAAAAATGTTTGAAAATGCATAGTCTTAAAGAAGACATTTTTATTGCAAAAGGCACGAAATTGTTAATACAATTTGATTTTGCTTCCAAAATACCAAATACTGTTAGGATACAAAATGTTCATTTCAAAAGTTCAAAAAATTTCAATTGTAGACCAAATATTGCTTGTGAAGGTGTAAGCACTGTTGATATAAGGCATTTCTATTGCAAATTAACCATAGGCGCCAGATACATGGACGTTTTTCATGTCACTTTTGTTTTGAGAACAGTCATTCGTCGTTTGAACCTTTTCCCAATTCAGTTTTTTCAGTATCCAGCACCCATACTTATTTTCAAAAACCGGCGCTTATGAAGCTACGAAGATTGTGTTAGATGTACCACTGACGATCTAAAGATAAATCAGTTAGCTGCAGAATTCTTCGAATCCTCTATTTGGGCGTCGTAAGTCTTACACAAATTGCTGGTTCTGGTCCTAAAAACGCTTTAGCACTAGCTCATCTGCCGTTTCATTGGCAGCACTTCCAGAGTGACCTCAGTGTAGTTAAAACGACGAACCGTTTGAGCTATCTGTATTTCCACATAAATTTTGATAATCCTCTACTTGATTTCGAGCTTTGTGGAGATGAGTTACTCAGCTTGTGTTCTCATTTAACCCCAAGATTATTCCTCACTTCCGCAATCAGTAATAAAATGTCCAATATAATTATATTTACAAACTCACTTCTACAGTATTATATATTTAGAAATCTGAAACTAGCAACTAACGCCATTAACAACGACAACATTCTGATCAGAAATAATACTTTGACGTCCTTCAACATCGGCAAATACAGAAAAAAGGGATTAACTAACTAGAAACTGACGAAATAACCTATTTACCTTTATTAGCTGTTTCCACCAAAACTTATTTTCGAAAGTAAGTCCTTTTTTCGTAGACAAGAACGTATATGTTAAAAAAAATGTTAACTTGAATGGTTGCGGTCCGCCGAACCAGCGGTTGCAAATTGCTAAAATACTCTGTAAGTCGATAGTTAAACTTGCAGGAAAAGATTTTATTAATCATAAAATCGTGGCTAAGAGAAAATACTGGAAATTATTTGACAGCAGACTTGCAGGAAAAAAACTTTATGACTAAAGTGGCTAAGAGAAAATACAGGAAATTATTTTCAGGATTCTGAGATGACCGCTAGGAGGTGCAAATACCATCTTTAATGCCTTGAAATCTTAACAATTAAACAATTAGTCATCTTAGGAATGGTATCTCAATTTTAAGATACTTGTACATTTCAGTTTCAGTCCAGTCCCAGTATATTCCGGGTTCATGCCGGGATTTCATGAAAGAAGATTTATCGTTTAGAAGTCTGGGAGCATTAAGAAAGATTTGCAATAAAAATACGACTGGCACCAAATAAATTAATTTTCTGGAAGCATTTCTGGAAAATCTTTTGTTAGCATTCCAAATGTTTTGGAAGCAATTTAGATCTTCTAGAAGCAATATTAAGCCTACCTGAGCCAATATCGAGACTTTTGTAACCATTTTAAATCTTCTAGAAGTAGTATCAAGTCTTCTGGAATCTTCTCAAGTCTTCTGAAAGCATTTCAAATCTTCCAGAAATAGTATAAAGTCTTACAGGGGCTATATCTAATCTTTTGGATGCATTTTAAAATATCTAGAAGCAGTATCATGTCTTAATTATTAAAATCTTCTAGAAGCAGTATCAAGTCTTTTGGAAACTTCTCAAGTCTTCTGAACGCATTTGAAATCTTCTGGAAGCAGTATAAAGTCTTACAGGGACAGTATCAAGCCTTTAGGAAGCATTTTAAAGCATCTAGAAGCAGTATCAAGTCTTCTGGAATCTTCTCGAGTCTTCTGAAAGCATTTCAAATCTTCCAGAAATAGTATAAAGTCTTACAGGGGCTATATCTAATCTTTTGAAAGCATTTTAAAATATCTAGAAGCAGTATCGACTCTTAATTGAAGACATAAGTGGATAAAGGTGTCATGTCTCATTTTTTCAAAGAATGACTTTATGCATTTGTGGGCACCCCCTGATATTGATCTAACCTTTAATAAACAGGGATTCCTTATTTCCGATATTTTCTGGTAGTTTTCAGATGATAAAGGTGTCATGTCGCACATGCTACATATATTATCTAGTGGAGAAAGGTGTAATGTTACGTTTTTGTTACATGACACCTTTACCAGCTCAAAATTTGAAGGGTTCAGGTTAGCTGTGAAGTATCATGTCATATTTTGAGGTTATGTTCCTCTTGCGTAACATTATTTTTAGACAGTGTTTATAGAGTGTTTCATTTAAAAAGCGATTTTTATTAGCAAATATAAGTAAACCATTATGGGATCTAGGGGTAAACGGATGCTGGAGTTAGTACAAGCGATAAATAATCAAAACTCGGATGTCAACTTGCAGCAGAATATTAAGAAAAAATTATTAAATACAGAATTGAAACTAAAAGAAATCGAAGCAGAAAAGGAAGATATAGACTCTTCTAACAGACAAGAAACAAGTAATGCTATTCATGATATTGCTGAAGGCCCAGAAGTTAAAAAATTGAAGATATTTGAATTGCAGCCTAAGGTTTCCAAAAAAAGAACCCGTAATCCAGAAAAATGGAAACGGAAAAAAGCTGCTCTATTAAGGCAAAAGGGTCAAGAATATGTATCACAAACTGGAAGAGTTATGGAAAAAAAGACAATAAAGGAAGGAGTACTCTGCAAACAGAGATGTCGCATGAATTGTTCTGATAAATTCAACATTGAAGACAGAAAAGCAATTTTGAAGAAATTTTACAGCTTAGATGTAAATAGTAAGAGTATCCTGATTTCCAAGAGCGTCGAAATTAAGCCAGTTCTTCGTCACCGATTAGGCAGAAAGACATCAAAAAATTACTCATTTAAATATGCAATTACTTATGATAAGCAGCTGATACCAGTGTGTAAAGAAACTTTATGCTCTCTATATAAAATAGGAAGAAAAAAAATTGAAATAACACAAAAACAGTTAAAACTTGGCCAGTCTGCTCCTTCTCCAGATAAGCGAGGGCATCATATAAATCGCCCTCATAAGATAGGTGAGGATGTTATCAACTACATCATTAATCATGTTAATATGTTTCCTGCTGAACAATCACATTACTCCCGTAACAAAAATCATAACAAAAAATATCTGTCCTCTTTACTTAATGTGAATCAACTTTACCAGCTTTATATACAGCATTGCAAGGAGAACAAACTGGATGATAAATACATGGTCAAAATTTCATTCTATAGACATATTTTTGAAACAAAGTTTAATTTGTCTTTTGGTCACCCAAAAAGTGACACTTGCAGCATATGTGATGCTGGAGAAAATTCAGTTGAACACAAAAACAACTGGGAATATGCCTTTTATTCCCAAAAAGTAGACAGGCAAATACCAACAAGTGATAGAACAAAATGTTACATAACCATGGATTTACAACAAACTATGCCATTACCCAAATTATCAACATCAAAGGCTTTCTACTTGAGACAAATGTGGCTTTACAACTTTGGTATTCACTGCATCACTCATTCAGACCACAAGTCATATTTTTTTAATTGGACAGAAGACATTGCCAATAGAGGCAGTAACAAAATTGGAAGTTGTTTATTAAGGTTCTGCAAATTACTCAAAAAAGAACACCCTGATGTCGATCACTTGATAATTTGGTCTGATTCATGTGCAGGGCAAAATAAGAATTTCTCCATCCTTTGTCTTTACCAGTATTTTATTCTAAACAAGATTTTCAGAGTCATAGATCATAAATTTCCTGAGGTTGGCCACAGCTACCTAGACTCAGATCGAGATTTTGGTCGTATTGAGAAAGAACTCAGAAAGCATCAAAATATTTTTATTCCGGACCAATATCGGGAGATTATCAGATCTGCAAGTACTAGACATAGTTTATGTTTAAATATGGAAAATTTTTTTTATAATTTAGAAGAACTTCCAATGAAACTTCATTTATATAAAAAAACTAAGAACACTATTAACAGGAAGATTAATCTACGAGACAGTGTCAAATGGATTAGAGTAGACAGTTTTGGAGTTTATTTATATAAAACAAATTTAGACTCTCATTCACCGTTTCTGCAGGTTGATTTACATAAGAAAGGTGCAAGGAAAATTCAAACTGGGGAAGTTACTCTAAGCGTATTACCTAAATGTGGAGGTTTAACTACCGAAAAAATTGCCAACTTGAAAGAACAAATAAAGTTCGTTGAAGAGGATTACAGATGGTACTATAAAGATGTGTTGGAACAAACTAGTCTAAATCCCAAGCAGAAAAGGAGAACATCACATTAGTTGCTTATCTATACCTATTTACTACTATTTTTAAATTTTTTATTTGTTTCATATTTTAAGTTCATAAGCAGTTTATAAATTTCTATAAATAAAATAGTTAAACTATAAATTGAAGTGTTTTTCATTCTGTCATCTTGCTTTTTTTCTATATCTTCAAAAATATATAGATTTAGATGTTACACGACACCTTCATTCATGATAAAAGAAATAACATTTCAAGCTGAGAGTTGGTGGATAAAGGTGTTATGTACACTATATCTTAATTTTTCCAGAAAAGGATGTTTTTCTTTAATAAGAAAGTACGTGATAGGAAATATTCTATTTATTACTATTTTTTGAGGTTACAATAAATTGAATCCAGAACTTCACAAGAAAGTTCCAGTTTAAGATGTGTTATGCTAGTTTACTCAAAAGTTTAAAAATGTGACATGACACCTTTATCCACTTATGTCTTCAATTATTAAAATTTTCTAGAAGCAGTATCAAGTCTTTTGGAAACTTCTCAAATCTTCTGAAAGCATTTGAAATCGTCTAGAAGCAGTATAAAGTCTTATAGGGGCAGTATCAAAGCTTTAGGAGGCATTTTAAAACATCTAGAAGCAGTATCAAGTCTTCTGGAAGTAGTATCCAGTCTTTTGGAAGCACTTCAAGTAATTTTGAAGTATTTCAAGTCTTCTAAAATTAAGTATAAGGTCTTCTGGAAACATTGTAAGTCGTCTGGAAGTAGTATTCTGGAAACCATATCAAGTTTCTTAGATACAATATCAAGTCTTGTGGAAGCATCTTCAGTCTTCTAACAGCGACATAAAGTACTTTGGAAGCATACTAGGTCGTCTGGACACACTTCAAGTCCTCTAGATGCAATATCAAGGCTTCTAAAAGCGTTGTAAGTCATCTGTAAGCATTGTAAGTCGTCTGGATGCATTGTAAGACATCTGTAAATTCATCATTTTAAGTCTTCTAGAAATATCAGTCTAGAAATTCAAGTCTTCTGAAAGCAATATAAAATTTTCTTAAAACAGTATCAAATCATCTAGAGGTAACAACATCAAGTCTTCTGGAAACATTTAAAGTTTTCTAGATGCTATATCAAGTTATCTGAAAGCATTGTAAGTCGTCTGGAAGTATTTTAAATCCTTTAGAAGCAGTAACAGTCTTCTGGAAGCCGCGGTACTTTATAAATGTAGGGACTTTAATTTGTATTCTTCTTAAGACAATAATTTAAAAAATTTTTTTATTATCATAAAATTTGCGATAGGCAAATAAATGCCCGCGTTGAATACGCTGCACATTTTTCGGGGCATTTATGTTCTACAGCTTTCATTATCTTCTTCGTTTCTTCTAATCAGATAAGAAGCCATTTTGAACGGAAAAAAACATCTTACCGTCTGCAAAATTTTTTGAAAAGCTTCAGTCTTCACCTTCAAAGAGTATTTTTCTTCGCTATCGTATTCATATTCGTATTTTACTAAGAAATTTTTGACACTAAAATGACATAATTATGTCTGTAAAAAAGTTGCCTTTTCTGTTAAACAATAGAGGGTGCAGAATCCGGAGTGAGAGTCCGGTGCGTGTACCGAAAGGTTAAAGATTGAGTACGGTCCTGAATAAAAATAGTTAACCTTTAAAGAACGAAACCCAGTGGCGTTACAACCGATGGCGTGACGTAAATCCAATGCCACGCAGAGTTAATTACCTTCTTTTTCTGCTAAAAAGAGTTCATTAAGCTAGGCAAAAATTGTTTCCCTTAAAACTTCAAAGAGCAGATTTCAATGCGAATTATTCAGAATGTCATTTCGTGTCAGCTCTTTCTCTTTAACTTTTTAACTTTCTTTTTAACTATCTTTGATAACGATATTTTTACTTATAGCCAGAAAGAATATTTTTTTTTAGAAAAAACTTACTTAATTCATTAAATTAAATAAATAAATTTCTTACCTTCATATCTGGATTTTCTTTTATATCCAAACGTTTTATTCTTCGGCCGGCGCTTCTTCGGCAGGCGCTTCTCCTCCGTCGTCACCTCCTTTATCGTCGCCGCCTTTATCGTCACCTCCTTCGCCGGTTATTTTATTCACGATATATTCAGCGAACATGTAAAGCCACCAAAGGATAAAAAATAAGGGCGGATGTCGGAGGCAGTGGTGATAAGGCATCTCTTCGCAAAATGTATTCCCACTTTTGATCTTAAAAAAACAGCTAACACGAGGGTTTTTAAGCAATTGTACCGAAAGAATTTTTCATTGTTGATTTTAAAATTTTTTTTTGATGTAAATGACAAATGGAATTTGTTTTTGTTTTCACAAGTAATATGATTAATAATAAAAACAAAAATGTTGTCTTGATTTTAGTTTTATTTTCAAAATAATTTACAAAAAAAACTACGCTGTACAAAGTTGATTAAAACGATTTAATCATACCCAAATAAATATCCCTCATCGAAAGCTTTAAACATATCGTTTGAATTCCTTCTTAATCTCCTCCCAACTGGTTCTAAATCATTATAACATTTCGTAAAAACCCTTTCAACTGCATTTCTAGCCTCTTCTTTCGTAACGTTTCTAACAGCCAAAACCGATTGATACGCCTTACTTTTAACGCAATTTTGATGGGCTTCTTTAATGTTAAAAACGGAAACGTCTCCTTGTAACCAAGCTGACATAAAACTACAATGCACTAAGTTAGCTGCTCTTATTTCGGTGCAAGCTAAATGGTCGATATTTTTAAAATCCAAATCGTTTCGGCAATAATCGAACATATGTACCATCTCGTGCGATAAAACTCCTTGAACTAATCCTTCATCCCTAGCAATATTTTGGCAAACTACTATTTGATTTAAAACGGGGTCATATCCTCCACTAACTTTTGGGCTACATTCTTCGCAAGCGATGTGTCTACGAATATCTAACGAACAACCAGAACTCTTTAAAGCGTTCATCATAAGTTTAACTAAAGGGCTGCTTTTAACGCATTTATAGACGTTTCTTTCGCATCTTATTCTATCCAAGTTATCACGTCCTTTCATAAAAGCTTGAACTGCGGTTTGGTGGACCCCCCTTCGTTCTGGGTAAAGATCGTAACCCCATTCATTTCCACCTTCCGGCTTTTCGGAATGTTTTTCTTGATCTACCGCTGTTGTTGGTTTTTCTGGATCTTTAACCAAATTAATTAAAGTCATTTCTATTACGATTTTTAGGTGTTTTCGGTGAAACTTTTAGGTTAGAATGTGCCGACTCTTTGAGGTTATGTCACGCAGATTAAATAACGTACCAAATTATTGAAAGAAAAACTTTAAAAATGCAAGAATTCTTTATGTAAGGAGAAATGCATTAATTCGAATTGATTTAGTTCAAAAATAAAGTTTAAAGTTCTAAAGAATGAAATTGTTGATATTGACCTTTGACATATTTGAGGTTATAAAAATCAAGAATTAAAATTAGATTTTTAATAAGGTAATCTTAATTGAAATAGTAAATTTAAACAGTAAATAATCTTAAAATGTACTCCAGTCTATATTGCATATTATTGTATAATAAGTAAGTTGATATATGTAAATAAGAAATGTTGAAATCGTTGCAAGCTGTTTTTCAAAGAAAATGTGTATTTATGAAATTAACACTTAAAAGGAAACTACAGACACAAGAAAAATTGGAAGAGCATTTCTTAAAATTTGATAGTAACTTCTTGGAACCAGTAACTGTAAGAATCCAGTTTGTTCAGTTGTTAAATGTCCGTAATATTGTCTTTTACAATTCATGTAATTTAATATGTAATGTTTATGACACACAGTTAGTGTGCAAAGAAGTGTGTAGTTTAACTCTTATTGACGGTAATTATAGCTATATTTTATAAATTTTAACTTATTTTAACCTTTTTGTTGTCTCTCTCATAGTCGTGCCGGATGACGAATGCTAAGCATTAGAAATAATTATAGCACCTATATAAGAAATAAAAATCATTGTTGAGAAAATTATATCTATAGTATTTTAATTTAAATACAATATATGCAACAATGAACATTGAATCTACATTGGCAAAATTAAAATCCGCGGAGTTATCCACTATGATTCAAAAAATGAGAAGTACAACACTCAATGGAACTTAATGTAACGCCAAAAGCATTTAGAGTTAAAATACCGAAAACATTTAAGAATCTGAAACTCGCACTAGAACAAAAACTAATAAGGAAAACATTACGTAAACATTATGGGCAACAATCGATACAAGATGCAATTATGAAGTTCTTACACAGAAATCTACAAAAAAGCCTACACTATATCGAAATTGAAGAACTCGTTGATAAATTCAAGACAGAAGCAACCTTCAAAACAATGCAGAATAAAGAAAATAAACAAAACAAATTAGAAAGATTAGTCAAGGAACGGAATCATAATGAAAGCACACAAAGAAAGGACGGAAGACTAAAGAACGAAGAAGATAACGAACAAAACCATAAGAATAAATTTATCACCAGAAAAATAACAATAGACAACTCAACCCAAAAGATTACAATATCTAATGATACTTTAAAAGAACATAAATTTGCTCCTAAATATACCAACCTCAGTAATTTCAACCTAACTGATAAAGACAATGAAACGCTTAATTTAGGACATAAATTTTCAATTCCTCTTAAGATCCAACCAATAGACATTGCCATAAACATGGAATTTCAAATAGCAGGTAACCCACACATTATAGATATATTAAAAGAAAAGTTTAATAATATTAGAAATATATAATCTCATAATGTCAGTTCACCCAGTCTCTGCCAACTTATGACTAATATGATCATATTTACGAATTCCGTAAATAAGCCTCAGGCAACCGTTCTGGAGGTTCTGGATACAACGCCCAATCATCTTCGTCAAATTTGGACCATAAACAACGTCGCAGTAATTTAATTTGCTTATAACCAAGCTATTAGACAGCATAATTTTTTATTTAAGACATCCCTATTTAAGGCATACAAGAGACGGAGGGCGCCATACCCACCCCTCAAGCACCTGGCAATATGTTCCTCAAACCTCAACTGATGATCCAATATAACTCCTAAAATTTTTATATCATCAGATCAGTAAAAGGTTCGCCATTTACCACCAATTGCTCGGAAATCAAAGGTTTAATTGTTCTCCTTGCGACACTACTGCAAAAAAGAAGAACAGAAGACTTAGATGGATCTGAGTTAAATTTTATGCAGGCATCATCCCAATTATTTGGATTAAAGTTCAGCAGAACCTGTGTATTATCTGCATACAAATGAACCTGCGAATGTTCAAGAACTTGGCTAAAGTCAGATGTGTAAATCGAAAACAATAGTGGCCCCAAAATGGACCCCTGCGGGACTCCACGAGTGACAGATAGAGCACTCGATATCTGACTATTAATTTTCACAACCTGAGACCTATCCGACAAAAAAGACTTTATCAAAATTAAAGCCTGATTTCCAAGACCAAAATAGTGAAGCTTAGATGCAAGTATATTATGATTAATTGTATCAAATGCTTTGGTGAAGTCCAATGATAACAAAAATGCGGCTTGCGGCCTCTCTAGAAGCAAATATCTCATCCGTAAGGTTCAATAAAGCCGTTGCGCAGCTGAAACCCGAACGAAACCCAGATTGTTGATCAGGTAGTGTATTATTACTTTCGCAGTGTTCTCTAAGTTGCTTTTCCAAGACTCACTCTAAAATTTTTGACATTACTGGCAAGATACTGATCGGTCTAAAATCCCTTAGGGCAGAAGGAGAAGATACTTTAGGTAACGCAATCACTTCAGCCATTCTCCAGGCATCCGGGAAAACTGATTGATGAATAGCAGCGTTTATTACAAGTCAATCATTCAGATTGAGATACCATCACAACCCACCGCTGTTGTTTTAATATTATTAATTATTATAAATACTTCATGTTCATCAACGAGCATAAAAGTTTGCATTATCTGCACTGTAGGATTTACATTATTTTGATAAAATAGGGGTAAGTCGGGATCAGTCTGAGTATGAAGTGAAGCAGCACCATGAACGAAATAATTATTTAAATCGCTTGGAAGAAAATTGTCAGGTACTTTCTGTTATATATATATCAACAATGTAGAAAAGACGAGTTTCGCAGTTGTCAGCACTGACGCGATGAATCGACAACAATGCAGAAAGTGCAATGGCGACATCGACACGAATCAGAAAAGTGACTTGTAGTTTTGTAATATTAAGAAGTTAAATAAATGGTTATAAACAACAGATGTTTAATAAAACAACGAGAACATAACATGGCGCAGTCAGTAAAAATAATTTGAAGAAAACAACGCGAAACGTGGTACGACGTTTTGAGGTTTTTTTAAAAAAAAAGAAAAGTTATAAAACATGGAATACTTAAAGCAACCGCCCAATGACATTAAAAGGATGTATAGCTACGGAATGGAAGAGATTCAAGGAAAATTTCGAATTATATAGAGTAGCGACAGGTTGTTCTACGAAAGATGAAAACGTACAGGCAGCAACGTTACTACACTGTCTGGGACAGGAAACTAGAGATATGTTAGATACATTGGAGCTCACAAAAGAGGAAAAACAAAGAACTAGTGGAATAATTCAAAAATTAGATGCATATTTTATACCGAAGAAAAACAAAACAGTAGAGAGACACAAGTTCAATACACGTGGACAGCAAAATGGTGAAAATTTTGACCAATACCTAGGAGAGCTACGAAAGCTTGCACAGAACTGTGAGTTTGCCGGTATGAAGGATGACTTGATTATGGACAGAATCATTTGTGGTATAAGGGATAACCACCTTAGAGACAAACTACTCAGAGAAAGGGATCTGGACCTAACGAAAGCAATAGCCATCTGTAAAGCAGCGGAGCAAACTGAAGAGCATATGAAACAGCTATATCAAAAAGGTCAAGAGGTTAATGCCGTAGAAGTGAGACATCCAGCCAATCGTCAACTTTGGGAGGTGTCTGTAAAAATTGTAATAAACCTAATCATTACGCAAAAAAATGTAAAAGTAAAAAACTAAATGAAGTAATTGAAAATGATAAAATGGACACTGAAAACTACGTCTTAGATAGTATATCTAGTAAACAGATTAATAATTTTAGAGATGCGTTTTGGAAAAACATTACTCTTGTAGACTGTAATAAAACGTTAAAAACAAAAATCGATACTGGAGCGCAGATAAACGTGATTCCAAGCTATATCTTTAAACAATTAAATTTAAATTCTAAACTTAAGGAAAGTGTTGCAAACATAACTAATTATGGAGGTAACAAATTAAAAGTAATAGGCGTATGCAGGTTAAATGTAAAAATTGACAATAAACCACATAACATGCAGTTTTTTGTGATTGACACTCATGCAAATTCAACGCCCATATTAGGTATAAAAACAATCCAAGAGCTAAATTTATTAGAGACAATAAATGTAATAGATAAAATAGAATATAATACTAAAGAAATAGTTCAAAAATATGAAGATGTATTTTCAGGGCTAGGGAAAATAAACATTAAGCCATATGAGTTCAAGTTAAAAGAAAATTACACTCCAGTGGTTGTACCACCAAGACAAGTACCATTTCAATTAATGGAAGCTTTAAAAAATGCACTGAAAAAAATGATAAAAGACGGAATAATTATTAGTATTAGTGAACCAACAGAATTCGTAAACCCCTTAGTGTTAGTAAAGAAAAATATTGATAGCAATATTCGAATATGTTTAGACCCTAAAAATTTAAATCAGGCAATAAAGAGAGAGCATTATAAAATACCCACATTTGAGGAACTGACACATAAATTGAATGGAGCTAAAATTTTTTCAACACTTGATGCAAATAAAGGATTTTGGCAGATTGCACTAAACGAATCAGCATCTAAATTAACAACTTTCGCAATACCTTACGGTAGATATCGATTTCTAAGACTACCATTCGGTTTAGCTTGTGCACCAGAAATTTTTCAAAAGACATTTGCAGAAGTATTCAAAGACATTCAAGGCGTAAGCATTTACATAAATGATTTGATAATTTTTGCAAAAGATAAAAAAGAGCATGATGAAATATTAAATAAGGTTTTACAAAGAGCCAAGGAAATGGGAGTAAAATTTAACAGAGTAAAATGTAAATTCGCGGTAACTGAAATAAAATATATTGGTCATGTTCTAACACAAAATGGTATTCAACCAGATATCCATAAAGTTGAAGCAATCAAAGAAATTTCGATTCCAACTAATAAACAAGAACTAAGCAGATTCTTAGGAATGGTGACTTATGTTTCTAAATTCATACCAAATTTATCACAAACTACACACAATTTAAGACAATTGCTAAAGAAAAACATAATTTGGGATTGGACAAGGGTACATGATGAAGAATTTAACAAACTAAAGAATTTGTTAGTCACAGAACCAGTACTAGCGTACTTTGATGAAAAAGAATTAATCACATTATCAGTTGATAGCTCTAAATCAGGAATGGGTGCAGTTATTTTACAAAAGGGCCAACCAGTTAGTTATGCATCAAAATCACTAACAGAAACACAGATGCGATACGCTCAAATTGAAAAAGAAGCTCTTGCAATTCTTTTTGGTTGCCAGAGATTTCACCAGTATTTGTTCGGAAAGAAGTTTTTAGTGGAAACTGATCATAAACCTTTAGAAATAATCTTCAAGAAACCACTAAATAATTGTCCACTCAGACTACAGAGAATCTTAATAAATCTGCAAAACTATGAATTTGAAGTCAGATATAAACCGGGTAAATTGTTATACTTAGCTGATGCATTATCTAGAAGCAGTTACAATGATGAACAGTTTGATCTTAAAGAAAAAGAAATCGAATTTCATTTAAATTTAATACAATATTCAAAGATAAGTCCCCAAAGGTATGATAAAATCAAAGAAGAAACACAAAAAGATACTGAATTAATAGAGTTATTGAAAGTTGCAAAAGAGGAATGGCCAGAACAAAAAAAACTGTAAACATATTAGTTAAACCATATTGATCAGTTCGAGCTGAAATTACAGAAATAAAAGGAATATTATATAAAGGTGATCAAGTAATAATACCAAATTGCCTTCGTAAGGAAATACTGAATAAGTTACACTATGGTCACATGGGCATAAATAAAACTATTTTAAAAGCAAGACAATTAATATACTGGCCAAACATTAATAACCAAATAATAGATTTGATTAAAAAATGTTATACTTGTGAAAAATTCCAAAATTCGAACACAAAAGAAACAATTATCAACCGAGAACTTCCTAGTAGACCATGGGAAATAATAGCGGCAGATTTTTTTCAATTTGAAGGGAAAGAATATTTAATAATAATTGATGCTTTTTCCAAATTTCCGGAAATAGTTTGTTTGCAAAACAACACCACTAATCAAAATGTAATAAAAAATTTTAAGACAATATTAGCAAGAAATGAAATACCAGACATTTTATACACTGATAACGGACCTCAGTTTGTTAATCAACAATTTCAAAAATTTTTACAAGACTGGGAGATTAGACACATAACCAGTACCCCTATTATATTTGAATAAAAAACTAATGAAAAAGGCAAAAGAGGAGGAAAATGATATGTATTTAGTCCTTTTGGAATATAGAGCGACACCTTTGGACAGATCATTGCTTTCTCCAGCTGAAATTCTGTACAACAGAAAAATAAAAACTTTGATACCTATATCTGAAAATCTTTTAAATAATAACACTAAAAACAAATTGTACAGGAACCACTATAGAAATACTCAAATTATTCAGAATAATTACTATAACAAAAAATCAAAAGATCTTAATAATCTAAAGAAGGGAGAAAGAGTGGTCGTGCAACAAAAAGATAAAACTTGGAAACCGGGTAGAATAGTAGAAATAGATCGGAACCGTCCAAGATCATACAAAATAAGCTATGATGGAAAGACTGATGTCTATGATAGAAATCGTAAATTCTTGAAGCAATTCAAAGATAACAAGCCGTATATTGATAGGGAAGTTTACGACAACGTTTTTGAACATTATTATAATCTTAATAAACCTTTAAATACTAACAATAACAATCCTGTCATTAACAATAACGATGTTTCGGAAACTCCTGATCTGTCTTTACCCAAAAATACTCTAAGTACCAAAAGTGGAAGTAGACCAGTTCGCATTCGGAGAACTCCCACTTATTTGAAAGACTATGTTAAATAAACCAATAAATTGTAAGTTTAGCTTAAGTACAGTAAGAAGTAGAATGTTTAGTTTTGGTAACATGGTTTAACTTTGTTCAGTCTTCCAAAAGAGGGGAGATGTTATATATATCAACAATGTACAAAAGACGAGTTTCGCAGTTGTCAGCACTGACGCGATGAATCGACAACAATGCAGAAAGTGCAATGGCGACATCGACACGAATCATAAAAGTGTTAAATAAATGGTTATAAACAACAGATGTTTTATTAAAGAACGAGAACATAACAACAGACACAAGAAAAATTGGAAGAGCATTTATTAAAATTTGATAGTAACTTCTTGGAACCAGTAACTGTAAGAATCCAGTTTGTTCAGTTGTTAAATGTCCGTAATATTGTCTTTTACAATTCATGTAATTTAATATGTAATGTTTATGACACACAGTTAATGTGCAAAGAAGTGTGTAGTTTAACTCTTATTAACGGTAATTATAGTTATATTTTATAAATTTTAACTTATTTTAATCTTTTTGTTGTCTCTCTCGTAGTCGTGCCGGATGACGAATGCTAAGCATTAGAAATAATTATAGCACCTATATAAGAAATAAAAATCATTGTTGAGAAAACTATATCTATAGTATTTTAATTTAAATACAATATATGCAACAATGAACATTGAATCTACATTGGCAAAATTAAAATCCATGGAGTTATCCACTATGATTCAAAAAATGAGAAGTACAACACTCAATGGAACTTAATGTAACGCCAAAAGCATTTAGAGTTAAAATACCGAAAACATTTAAGAATCTGAAACTCGCACTAGAACAAAAACTGATAAGGGCAACAAAAGGCAAATTAACTAAAATTATGGGCAACAATCGATACAAGATGCAATTATGAAGTTCTTACACAGAAATCTACAAAAAAGCCTACACTATATCGAAATTGAAGAACTCGTTGATAAATTCGAGACAGAAGCAACCTTCAAAACAATGCAGAATAAAGAAAATAAACAAAACAAATTAAAAAGATTAGTCAAGGAACGGAATCATAATGAAAGCACACAAAGAAAGGACGGAAGACTAAAGAACGAAGAAGATAACGAACAAAACCATAAGAATAAATTTACCACCAGAAAAATAACAATAGACAACTCAACCCAGAAGATTACAATATCTAATGATACTTTAAAAGAACATAAATTTGCTCCTAAATATACCAACCTCAGTAATTTCAACCTAACTGATAAAGACAAAGAAACGCTTAATTTAGGACATAAATTTTCAATTCCTCTTAAGATCCAACCAATAGACCCAGTCTCTGCCAACTTATGACTAATATGATCATATTTACGAATTCCGTAAATAAGCCTCAGGCAACCGTTCTGGAGGTTCTGGATACAACGCCCAATCGTCCCCGTCAAATTTGGACCATAAACAACGTCGCAGTAATTTAATTTGCTTAGAACCAAGCTATTACACAGCATAGTTTTTTATTTAAGACATCCCTATTTAAGGCCAGGCGCGCACATGCGATTATTTGTCGCAGCGACATAAAAGTAGTAGTCGAAAAAAATTTGTATGGTCGCGCATTTGCGACTGATTAATCGTGACTAGAGCCTAGTATCAACATGGACTTCATAGAAACCGCTTGTATAGTGGCTCTGTTATTACGAAAGAAATTAAGAAAGCAACGGAAAAGAAAATTTTGGGTGCATCCAATTTTATCTGACAGAGAACATCGGGGTCAATTTTACATTCTTCATGAAGATTTAAGAAAGCATCCTCGTAAATTCTTTAACTATTACAGAATGAGTGAAAAATCTTTTCTTGAATTATTAAAAATAATAGGACCGAAAATATCGTACCAAAATAGTAAATGGAGAAAATGTATACCACCTGAGGAATGTCTTGCAGTAACAATAAGTTTTGTGTCGTCGTTCTGCCAAATTAACTAGATATTTTCTGCAAACTACTATTAGACTAGATATATAGAAGTACATATTAAAAATAAGGTTAAATAATAAATATATGTTCTATTTGTTTAATTTAATTAATTTATTGATTTGACAAGTCAAAATATGCATTGTCACCATCAGAAAAAATGGTTGCTGATGGTGTGGACTGTGCAGAGTTGACCGTTGATGTCGATGGCGCGAAGTAAATACTTTCATTGCCTCCTTGTTGCTGTTGTTGAAAATTTGATCTTGGAAATTGCACTTGGTCTACCGGACGGTTAGGATAAAGATGAGAATAAGATTGTTGCATTTTTCATGATATTTAAGATTTCAATTTTCGCATAATGTTTTTAGTCAACAGTTAATTTTTTGAACATTGGAACAAGCATAAGTGAAAAATTTTTATCTTCGTCGATTGTTTCACATTGCTTATCCTCCAATATTTTCAGTAACTTTTCTTTATATGGAATTGTTTTAAGCACAGTTTTTCTTGCAGCCCTTCTTTTAGATATGGATGTACTTTCCGAATTTTCTGTATTGGTTGCTAAAGAAGGAGAAGATATCATTTCTTGATTTTCTTGATCAATCTCAATTGATTGAGAAGGTCCGGTGTTGCTGGTAGTTGGTCTATCTTTCATTATTGGGAAAAGGAATTGCAATTGGTCGAAATAAATATATCTTCTTTTTTTTTGCTGCTTGCCCAGACACTGCTTTACGCTGGGCTGCTAATTCCCTAGCGAAACAATCTTTTAAATTTTTCCATTTTTTTTGAATAATTTTTCCTGCAATAAAAAACAGTTATTATTTATTTTTCAGATACCTTGCTACCGGCAATAGTTTCAATTCTTTACACTTTGAATTTTTACTTGGGGCTACCACGATAAGGGAAATTGTTGAAGACACGTGTAACCAATTATGGAACTATTTACAGCCTTTATACATGCCAGAAAAGTCTGAAGAAGATTGGATAAATATTGCCAAAGAGTTTTACGATAGGAGAAATTTTCCGAACTGTATCGGTGCAGTCGACGGCAAGCACATTAGATTACAGAAACCAAATAATACTGGTTCCGAATTTTATAATTATAAAAACTTTTATTCGACTATTTTTTTGGGTATAGTAGACGCCGACTACTGTTTTACAGCAATAGATGTAGGAGCATATGGTGCTGGAAGCGATTCCAGTGTTTTTAAGAATTCGAATTTTGGTCAAAGATTACATAATAACCAATTAAATGTTCCTACTCCACAAAAATTACCAAACAACGAGATGGGAGAACCCATACCTTTCATGATAGTAGGAGACGAAGCATTCGCGTTATCACAAAATGTTTTACGGCCTTATCCTCGAAGAAACTTAACAATGAAACAAAGAGTCTTTAATTATAGACTGACTCGTGTACGGCGTATGGTAGAGTGTACCTTTGGTATTTTAGCGAACAAATGGCGTATTTTGCATCGATCATTAGACGTGCGAGTCGAATTTGCCGACCTTATCATTAAAGCATGTTGCATTCTACATAACTTCGTGCGAAAGAAAGACGGTGTGCAAATGGAGGACGAATTTTATGAGTGTTCATTACAGAGCTGTCCTCCAGCTGGAATAAGACCTAACAGAGTTGGTCTTAATATAAGAGACTATATGGCAAATTACTTTACATCCCCCGAAGGTTCAGTTCCGTGGCAATATGATAAAATTTAAATACTTATCTGCACAACATTTATTACATAAGATTATTAAAAACTATTAAATAAAAACAATATCACGTACCTCTCTTGTGTTTTTCTTCGGCCGATAACTTGTTCCAAGTGGATATAACTTTGCTATACACTTCTCCCCACAATTTTTCCTTTAAATTTCGGTCACTATACTCTTTCAAATGTTTGTTGTAAAGAGCTGGTCTTTTTTCTACCTCGATAATAATAGTTTCTGTGTCTAAAACACTAGATGTCAAGTCATTGGCACTATTATCAGACACTTCTGAAGATTCAGCCATTTCTAATAAATTTGTTGTAATAATTATCCTATACACCAACTTCGACCTGTGCGGCGACTACGACTGCACAGTCGCATGTGCGTGCATGTTCATTCTTGTTCATGTGATACATTTAAAGACGCGTCAATCGCGTCGTTACAAAAATGGAGCAGGTTACATCTTTTTAATCGCTGCTATTATTTAGTCGCATATGCGCGCATTTGTATTTAATGCTATGTGTGTTATTTTTGCGACCAAACAGTCGCGCGACAGAAAATCGCATGTGCGCGCCTGGCCTAAGGCATACAAGAGACGGAGGGCGCCATACCCACCCCTCAAGCACCTGGCAATTTGTTCCTCAAACCTCAACTGATGATCCAATGTAACTCCTAAAATTTTTATATCATCAGAAACAGTAAAAGGTTCGCCATTCACCAGCAATTGCTCGGAAATCAAAGGTTTAATTGTTCTCCTTGCGACACTACTGCAAAAAAGAAGAACAGAAGACTTAGATGGATCTGAGTTAAATTTTATGCAGGCATCATCCCAATTATTTGGATTAAAGTTCAGCAGAACCTGTGTATTATCTGCATACAAATGAACCTGCGAATGTTCAAGAACTTGGCTAAAGTCAGATGTGTAAATCGAAAACAATAGTGGCCCCAAAATGGACCCCTGCGGGACTCCACGAGTGACAGATAGAGCACTCGATATCTGACTATTAATTTTCACAACCTGAGACCTATCCGACAAAAAAGACTTTATCAAAATTAAAGCCTGATTTCCAAGACCAAAATAGTGAAGCTTAGATGCAAGTATATTATGATTAATTGTATCAAATGCTTTGGTGAAGTCCAATGATAACAAAAGTGCGGCTTACCCGGCCTCTCTAGAAGCAAATATCTCATCCGTAAGATTCAATAAAGCCGTTGCGCAGCTGAAACCCGAACGAAACCCAGATTGTTGATCAGGTAGTGTATTATTACTTTCGCAGTGTTCTCTAAGTTGCTTTTCCAAGACTCTCTCTAAAATTTTTGACATTACTAGCAATATACTGATACTGAGAAGATACTTTAGGTAACGCAATCACTTCAGCCATTCTCCAGGCATCCGGGAAAACTGATTGATGAATAGCAGCGTTTATTACAAGTCAATCATTCAAATACCATCACAACCCACCGCTGTTGTTTTAATGTTATTAATTATTATAGATACTTCATGTTCATCAACGAGCATAAAAGCTTGCATTATCTGCACTGTAGGATTTACATTATTTTGATAAAATAGGGGTAAGTCGGGATCAGTCTGAGTATGAAGTGAAGCAGCACCATGAACGAAATAATTATTTAAATCGCTTGGAAGAAAATTGTCAGGTACTTTCTTATCGATTCTTTTATTTATATTTAAAAGTTTAATCTTTCTCCAAAGAGCTTTTGGATCTTTACTACGTAACGCGTAAACATAGTATGTCTTTTTCTCAGCCCGCACCGTTGATGTTACCAGATTGCGATGCAACTTGTATGAAGCCCAGTCTTGAGGAAGCTTTGATATTTTGAACTTTTTAAGCGCATCATCTCTAATAGACATTAAAAGTTTAGTATTATCTGTTAGCCACGGACTAGGAGGCTTTGTAAACCGTCTAGTTTGTAAAGGTGCATGCAAATCCATCAGAGTGAGTAAACAGTTATTAAAAAAAGTTATTTTATCATTCACATTTTCTTGGTCATATATGTTTCTCCACGGAATTGATTTCAGATCGTTCAAAAATTGTGGAAAATTAATGTTTTTCACATCCCTGTATGAACGATAAAATGCAGCAGGCCTACCGATATCAAATGCCAGCTCACACTTTACTAGTTCATGATCAGATATATTGGGTACATTTATAACATCGATACTAGAAAACAGCTGATCATTTGTTGTAAAAACTGGATCAAGTAAAGTTTGCGAATTTTGTGTAATCCTTGTGGGTTCGGAGACCAACTGATATAAGCCAGTAGTAGCCGCAAATGAGTGAAGAATTATAGTTGAGGGAGAATCAGGCTTAAGAAGATCAACATTTATATCGCCCACGATAATTGTCGAATGAGATGTAACAATGCTGTCACATAAGGTACTCAGTGTTTCAATAAAAAGAGGAAGATTCAAATTAAGCGGTCTATAAACCACTCCGAAAGCAATACAGATTTTTTTTCCCGCATCAATGATAAAAAATAGTTGCTCAATAGAGCAGGAACTTTTTAAAAGCTGAAATCGTATTGAGCTTCTTATGTACGCAGCCACACCTCCACCGCGCCCATCACGGTCCCTACGGACCAGACTGTAACCAGGAATATTAACGAAAGAATTGGGTATATTAAGAGTTAACCAAGTTTCCGTCATTGCAAAAATATCAATGTTGTTATCAAGGATTAAAGATTTTATTAGATTATACTTGGGTACCAATGATCTAACGTTTAGATGAGCTACGCTCAACTTTTTATCACTTTTTATAATTCGAAATCTGAATGCCCCTCGAACTAGATCCATCGAACATTTCCGCAAAAAACACACAAAAAAAAATATATATATATGTACTCAACAAAAAGCTAAATAAGGCGGAAGTACAGTAATGATAATTTATGGTTTGTTAACTGGCCGACGAGTTCTTCTCTCATAACGATTGTGTCCCGTCTTAGCTGATACCACAGAACCCTTAGGTAGATCATTGAAATCGTTAATTCTCTTAATCTCATTATTAGGAGGCCTCACAAATATACGCCCATCAGCAGTCCAGACATTTCTTGGACCCATAGTATTCCTCGCGGCAGCGTACAACTTCATTCTTCTCTTGGTCAGCGATTCAGTTATTAAAAACTTCCTACCTTTCAACAGTTTCTTGTTTGACCATATAATCTTGCGATCCATATAAGAAATCAGTTTGATTATAATGGGTCTAGGTGATGCAGAGGATCCTATTTTTTTCCCTTGGGCCAATTCTATGTGCTCTATCAAGGAGATTTAAATCGAAAGTGAAACCGGGTACCTCAATATGATGCTCAAAGAAGTTCGCCACCACAGCATCAGTATCCTCGTTTTCCTTCTCACCTATGCCATGTATAAGTAAGCAGTTACGGCGAGAATACATTTCCAAGTCGTCCACGCGTATTTCCAATCCATTAATTAGAGATTTAATATCGTTCAAACACCCAATAACATGATCTTTAAATTCATAATACAGTAGACTCGCGATAATGTGAACTTACGCTGGTGTGAACAACTCTATAACGTGAACGCCAAAATTTTTGTATATACTACTCTGTAACATGAATTTGTAATCTCGATAACGTGATTCATAATAACGAAGTCAAACACGTTTTGTCTTGTTAGAAAAGTGATGGCTGCTGTGTAGTAGTCGAGACGAAATCGTCGTTTGTGAGTCTTAGTTTTCTTAAAAATGGCGAAAATAAAAAGTAAGTGTTTATCTCTCTGCGAAAAATCTAAAGTAATTGAAGAATATGAGAAAGGAGTAAGTGTTTCCGCGTTAGCTAGAAAGTACGGCATAGCAAAATCAACCGTGTGTTCAATAAAAAATCAAAAATATTAGCAATGCTAGGTCAACCATTAAGATCAAGTCGAAAATGCACATTGAAAAAAGCAGAATATCCAAAAATGGAGAAAGCGTTGAACAAATGGTTTCGTTGCCAGCGCGAGAGGCAAGCGCGAATTAATGGGAACTTAATGAAACAAAGAGCCATATATTATTTTAACAAATATTATACAGGAAGATTTAACGCTAGTGATGGTTGGTTTCAAAAGTTTAAAATGCGATATGGAGTAAGGCTGTTAAAGGTCTGTGGAAAAAAACTGTCATCTCAACCTGAACTTGTCCAGCCTTTTAAACGTAAATTGGAGAATAAGATTCATGAACTGAACCTATGTGACCATCAACTTTACAATGCTGATGAAACGGGTTTATACTGGCAACTGTTACCAGACAAAACTTACGTTTCTCTGGACGAGAAATCAGCTCCTGGTATGAAATCGGCAAAACAACGCATAACTTTTCTTGGATGTGCAAATGCGTCTGGATCTCATAAATTACGACCTCTAGTAATTGGCAAAGCAAAAAATCCCAGATGTTTTAAAAATTTTAATAACCCAGTTATTTACACCAATACCAAAAATGCTTGGATGACGGCGGCAGTTTTTAAAACTTGGTTTTTTGACAATTTCGTTCCAGAGGTATAATTATTAGATGTGTTAATGAAAAAAATATTCCTATAGTTGATCGAATTTTAGGTTAAAAGATATTTAAAAAATGAAAATCTTCCACAAAGGGCGTTACTCCTTTTAGACAATGCGCCTTCACATCCTTCCGAAGAAGAACTTAAAACTGAAGATGGAATGATATCTATCATGTTCTTACCACCAAACGTAACTGCTTTGATCCAGCCTATGGATCAAAACGCATTAAAAATCACGAAACTGCATTACAGAAATAGCTTGTTAAGTTTTATTTTGTGTCATAGTAAAGAAGAAGTTGGAAGTACACTGAAAAAAATATCACTTAAGTTTGCTGTGGAAACTTTGGCAGCAGCATGGCAGAAATTAGAACTAACAATTTTACAAAAATGTTGTAAAAAAATAAGAAGTAATGAAGAGTATGATGATGAAGATGAACTACCGCTGTCAACTTTGCAAGAAATCTGGAGAAATGAAACGGAACACATCGTTCAAGACACCCTATCACTTCTACAAGAAATTCAACCTGTAAGTAGTGCACAATTTGGTTACACACTTTTCAGTTGAAATTATAATCTGTCCAAATAATTTTTAGGCCAACTACAATTTTAAAGATGTTGAGCTATGGAATAGCGACGTTTGTGAAATTCAAAACATTTCAGAAGAAGAAAATATAACTGAAGAAGAAGCCGATATTTTCGAAGAAGAAAACGATTCCAGAGTGGATACCACCCATACAATAACCCATGCTAACGCAATTAAGTGTTTAGAAACTGCAATAGAATGGGCCGAAAACAATAATATCGATTTTAGTGAAATAATTGTTTTAAAACGTATTCATGAAAAAGCTGTCCTAAGAAGCATTACAAGCAAGAAAGTACAAGCGAAGATAACTTCATATTTTTTACATAATATATAAATTTTGTTAAAAACTTATAAATAAAACTTTTAAAATTACGTCAACAAACATTATTATTTGTAAATTTGCAGTAATGTAAATAGAAGAAAAGACATTCTTTAAGGTGAACAAGTTCGGTAGCTTGAACAGGCACGGTTTTATTCTGTTCACGTTATCGCGAGTCCACTGTATTCAATATATTGTTCAAAAATTTTAGGATTTAAAGAATAAAATTTGTGATATTAATCTTTGACATATTTGAGGTTATAAAAATAAAAAAAATTAATTTATTTGAATTTGCTTCCAAAATATTTATTACTGCTCCTGGAATGTTTGATACTGCTTTCAGAAGACACAATAATGCGTCTAGAAGACTTGAAATACTTCTGGAAAGCTTATTATTGCCTCTGGACGACTTGAAATGCTCGAGAAGACTTGATGTTGCTTCAAAAAAATTTAATAAGGCTATAAGTAAGTTTAATATGCTTCCAGAAGATTAGATACTGTTTCTAAACGACCTGATGTTTCTTCCAGAACACTCGATACTACCTCTGTAAACCTTGATACTGCTTCCAAAACGCTTCCAGACGATATGATATTGTTTCTAGAAGACTTAATATGGTTTTCAGAACACTTGAAATGCTTCAAGAAGATTTGATATTGTTTCTAAAAAACTTGACATGGCTTTCAGAAGATTTGCAATGCTTCCAAAAAGCTTAATATTGTCTCTAAACGATTGTATCTTCTAGAAGGGTTGATATTGCTTCCAGAACACTCGATCCTGTCTCTGTAAAATTCGATACTGTTTCCAAAAGGCTTGAAATGCTTCCAGAAGATTAGATACTGTTTCTAGAAGACTTGATGCTGCTTCCAGAACACTCGATACTGCCTCTGTAAAACTTGATACTGCTTCTAAACTGCTTGAAATGCTTCTAGACGATATGATATTGCTTCTAGACGACTTAACATGGCTTTCAGAAGATTTGCAATGTTTTCAAAAAGCTTAATATTGTTTCTAGAGGATTGTATTTCGCTTTTACAAGACTCAAAATGCTTCCGAAAGACTTGATGCTACTTCTAGAAGGCTTGATATTGCTTCCAGAACAGTCGATCCTGTCTCTGTAAAATTCGATATTGTTTCCAAAAGGCTTGAAATGCTTCCAGAAGATTAGATACAGTTTCTAGAAGACTTGATGCTGCTTCCAGAACACTCGATACTGCCTCCGTAAAACTTGATACTGCTTCTAAAATGCTTCTAGACGATATGATATTGCTTCTAGAAGACTTAATATGGCTTTCAGAGCATTTGAAATGCTTCCAGAAAATTTGATATTGTTTCTAGAAGACTTGACATGGCTATCAGAAGATTTGCAATGTTTTCAAAAAGCTTAATATTGTTTCTAGAGGATTGTATTTCGCTTTTAGAAGACTCAAAATGCTTCCGAAAGACTTGATGCTACTTCTAGAAGGCTTGATATTGCTTCCAGAACAGTCGATCCTGTCTCTGTAAAATTCGATATTGTTTCCAAAAGGCTTGAAATGCTTCTAGAAGATTAGATACAGTTTCTAGAAGACTTGATGCTGCTTCCAGAACACTCGATACTGCCTCTGTAAAACTTGATACTGCTTTTAAAATGCTTCTAGACGATATGATATTGCTTCTAGAAGACTTAATATGGCTTTCAGAGCCTTTGAAATGCTTCCAGAAATTTTGATATTGTTTCTAGACGACTTAACATGGCTTTCAGAAGATTTGCAATGTTTTCAAAAAGCTTAATATTGTTTCTAGAGGATTGTATTTCGCTTTTAGAAGACTCAAAATGCTTCCGAAAGACTTGATGCTACTTCTAGAAGGCTTGATATTGCTTCCAGAACAGTCGATCCTGTCTCTGTAAAATTCGATATTGTTTCCAAAAGGCTTGAAATGCTTCCAGAAGATTAGATACTGTTTCTAGAAGACTTGATGTTGCTTCCAGAACACTCGATACTGCCTCTGTAAAACTTGATACTGCTTCTAAAATGCTTCTAGACGATATGATATTGCTTCTAGAAGACTTAATATGGCTTTCAGAGCATTTGAAATGCTTCCAGAAAATTTGATATTGTTTCTAGAAGACTTGACATGGCTTTCAGAAGATTTACAATGTTTTCAAAAAGCTTAATATTGTTTCTAGAGGATTGTATTTCGCTTTTAGAAGACTCAAAATGCTTCCGAAACACTTGATGCTACTTCTAGAAGGTTTGATATTGCTTCCAGAACACTCGATCCTGTCTCCGTAAAATTCGATACTGTTTCCAAAAGGCTTGAAATGCTTCCAGAAGATTAGATACTGTTTCTAGAAGATTTGATGCTGCTTCCAGAACACTCGATACTGCTTCTGTAAAACTTGATACTGCTTCTAAAATGCTTGAAATGCTTCTAGACGATATGATATTGCTTCTAGAAGACTTAATATGGCTTTCAGAGCACTTGAAATGCTTCCAGAAAATTTGATATTGTTTCTAGAAGACTTGACAAGGCTTTCAAAAAATTTGCAATGTTCTCAAAAAGCTTAGTATTGTTTCTAGAGGATTGTATTTCGCTTTTAGAAGACTCAAAATGCTTCCGAAAGACTTGATGCTATTTCTAGAAGGCTTGATATTGCTTCCAGAACACTCGATCCTGTCTCTGTAAAATTCGATACTGTTTCCAAAAGGCTTGAAATGCTTCCAGAAGATTAGATACTGTTTCTAAAAGACTTGATGTTGCTTCCAGAACACTCGATACTGCCTCTGTAAAACTTTATACTGCTTCTAAAATGCTTGAAATGCTTCCAGACGATATGATATTGCTTCTAGAAGACTTAATATGGCTTTCAGAGCACTTGAAATGCTTCCAGAAAATTTGATATTGTTTCTAGAAGACTTGACATGGCTTTCAGAAGATTTGCAATGTTTTCAAAAAGCTTAATATTGTTTCTAGAGGATTGTATTTCGCTTTTAGAAGACTCAAAATGCTTCCGAAACACTTGATGCTACTTCTAGAAGGTTTGATATTGCTTCCAGAACACTCGATCCTGTCTCCGTAAAATTCGATACTGTTTCCAAAAGGCTTGAAATGCTTCCAGAAGATTAGATACTGTTTCTAGAAGACTTGATGCTGCTTCCAGAACACTCGATACTGCTTCTGTAAAACTTGATACTGCTTCTAAAATGCTTGAAATGCTTCTAGACGATATAATATTGCTTCTAGAAGACTTAATATGGCTTTCAGAGCACTTGAAATGCTTCCAGAAAATTTGATATTGTTTCTAGAAGACTTGACATGGCTTTCAGAAGATTTGCAATGTTTTCAAAAAGTTTAATATTGTTTCTAGAGGATTGTATTTCGCTTTTAGAAGACTCAAAATGCTTCCGAAACACTTGATGCTACTTCTAGAAGGTTTGATATTGCTTCCAGAACACTCGATCCTGTCTCCGTAAAATTCGATACTGTTTCCAAAAGGCTTGAAATGCTTCCAGAAGACTAGATACTGTTTCTAGAAGACTTGATGCTGCTTCCAGAACACTCGATACTGCTTCTGTAAAACTTGATACTGCTTCTAAAATGCTTGAAATGCTTCTAGACGATATTATTATTACCATTTATTGCCACAAATAAAATACAAAACTACATAAAATACACAAGAAGAGAAAAAAAAATAAGAACAAAATATATGTATGCATAATCCCATTGTCGATTGTTAGTCGAGCAATGAATAAACTTAAACTTAAACAGTATAAGCAAATGGATCATTTTATCGCACAAGCGATATCTGCCAAATGACCCAACAGAACAAACAAAATAGTATTTTCTAAAGCAAAATTATCCTAGGATTAATATGGCAAGTAGTGATAATTAGATATCATTAACATTTATCACCAAATAAGATTAATCAAGAAGAAAAGTAAAGAAAAAGATAGGACAAGAGAGACAGAAGCTAAAAAAAACCAAAAGAATTTGCCGGATATCAGTTGCCAACAAGTGAGAGCAGTTGAAGAGAGGAAAAAGAGAAAGACAAAGAACAAAGAATCAGGAAACAGACAATTGAAGGGCAAGCAAGTGGCTCTTTAAAACACGTCTAAAATTAGCAATATTAGAAATATTACGAATTTCAGAAGGCAGTCCATTCCACAGCGCAATCGACCGTACTGTAAATGATCTGTGATAAATTTCAGTGCTATGAACGGGAAATGTAAGAATAGCATCAGAACACGAACGAGTAGCAAACTCATGAGATGATAATTGCTGAAACCTATCTGATAAGTACTTTGGGGTGCAGTTATGAAGAATTTTAAATAAAATGGTTAATAAACGAAAGGATCTACGTCTCTCACAAGTTAACATCTGAATGTAATTGCGATACGGCGTTACATGCTCAAATCTATTTATGTCAAATATGAACCGGATGCAATTATTCTGTAGCCGCTGCAATTTATCCAGGAGAGTTACCGAGAGATCGGGATAAACCGCGTCCGCATAGTCGAAGTGAGGAAATATAAGTGAATAGCAAAGATTACGACGGAAATGACGGATATGATATTGCTTCTAGAAGACTTAATATGGCTTTCAGAGCACTTGAAATGCTTCCAGAAAATTTGATATTGTTTCTAGAAGACTTGACAAGGCTTTCAGAAGATTTGCAATGTTTTCAAAAAGCTTAATATTGTTTCTAGAGGATTGTATTTCGCTTTATAAGACTCAAAATGCTTCCGAAAGACTTGATGCTACTTCTAGAAGGTTTGATATTGCTTCCAGAACACTCGATCCTGTCTCTGTAAAATTCGATACTGTTTCCAAAAGGCTTGAAATGCTTCCAGAAGATTAGATACTGTTTCTAGAAAACTTGATGCTGCTTCCAGAACACTCGATACTGCCTCTGTAAAACTTGATACTGCTTCTAAAATGCTTGAAATGCTTCTAGACGATATGATATTGCTTCTAGAAGACTTAATATGGCTTTCAGAGCATTTGAAATGCTTCCAGAAAATTTGATATTGTTTCTAGGAGACTTGACATGGCTTTCAGAAGATTTGCAATGTTTTCAAAAAGCTTAATATTGTTTCTAGAGGATTGTATCTCGCTTTCAGAAGACTTAAAATGCTTCCGAAAGACTTGATGCTACTTCTAGAAAGGTTGATATTGCTTCCAGAACAGTCGATCATGTCCCTGTAAAATTCGATATTGTTTCCAAAAGGCTTGAAATGCTTCCAGAAGATTAGATACAGTTTCTAGAAGACTTGATGCTGCTTCCAGAACACTCGATACTGCCTCTGTAAAACTTGATACTGCTTCTAAAATGCTTGAAATGCTTCCAGACGATATGATATTGCTTCTAGAAGACTTAATATGGCTTTCAAAGCACTTGAAATGCTTCCAGAGAATTTGATATTGTTTCTAGAAGACTTGACATGGCTTTCAGAAGATTTGCAATGTTTTCAAAAAGCTTAATATTGTTTCTAGAGGATTGTATTTCGCTTTTAGAAGACTCAAAATGCTTCCGAAAGACTTGATGCTACTTCTAGAAGGCTTGATATTGCTTCCAGAATAGTCGATCCTGTCTCTGTAAAATTGGATATTGTTTCCAAAAGGCTTGAAATGCTTCCAGAAGATTAGATACAGTTTCTAGAAGACTTGATGTTGCTTCCAGAACACTCGATACTGCCTCTGTAAAACTTGATACTGCTTCTAAAATGCTTGAAATGCTTCCAGACGATATGATATTGCTTCTAGAAGACTTAATATGGCTTTCAAAATATATTTATTGAGTCAATTCTATGTGCTCTATCAAGGAGATTTAAATCGAAAGTGAATCCAGGTACCTCAATATGATGCTCAAAGAAGTTCGCCACAACGGCATCAGTATCCTCGTTTTTCTTCTCACCTATGCCATGTATAAGTAAGCAGTTACGGCGAGAATACATTTCCAAGTCGTCCACGCGTATTTCCAATCCATTATGATCTTTAAATTCATAATATTTCTTAACCAGGCGTTCCATGGTTATAAGGGGGATATTGTTCAAAAATTTTAGGATTTAAAGAATAGAATTTGTGATATTAATCTTTGACATATTTGAGGTAATAAAAATAAAATAATTATTTTTTTAATATGTTTATCTTATTAAAATAAATTCCTATAAATAAACTTAAATATACTCAAGCACACAAGTAAGAAAATTAAGATTCAAATTCGATAACTTTGTATCATTCCTTTAATACGGTTGATTTAAATGTCATTCTGATGGAGATATATTTTGAGCAGCCGCCACCAATGTATCATGTATTTCCTTTGTAAAAGCAATTTGGGCATTAACCGTCGCTAAATATTGCGGATAAGACAAAGTATTATCCGGAATTCCTATACTTTCACTTTTCGTAGGAGCCACTAAAAGATTTAAATATCGTTGTGCACTTTCTTGTTGACTTAAACACTTTATTGAGGTTTTCTAAAAATAAGATTTAAAAATTAAATAACATCTAAAGAAATTTTTGGAAATCTTCACCAAATTTTGCTCAATTTGATCGCAAAGTGAATAAAATTCTTCCAAATTTTTATCAAATCGTGGAATTTGTTGATCAACACCTCTCCTATAATTATAATAATAATAAAACAATTATATTAATAATAAATCAATAATAATAACAAAAAAACAATCATCAAAAGAAAATTTTTGATCAAAAAAACTTACTGGGAACCTATATCGACTTGGCTATTTTGATTCAAAGTTTGTGCCGCCGTTTTAATCGTATTCTATAACACAAAGAATTAATAAATTATTAAGATATTTAAGAAATCTCACCGATAAAGCGTCACGAAGGGGGCCTATTAATGTTTTGATTTTCGAGATGTTATCCATTGGGGATTGAGGGGGTTGTTGTTGTTGCGGTTGAGGGGCCGGTTGGGGCGGTTGTTGAGGGGGCATCCCCATTCCAACAACGTTCATTTTTACTCGATTTAAAAAAACTTTCTTGTATTAAGTTTTGACACTTTACTCTGACACTTCGTTAATTTTGACAGATGACATTTGGGGTATTGTTACATCAAAATTGTTTTTTTTATTTTAATAATATTTTTTAATTATCGATTTTATTAAGATATTATTAATTTAAAACCATACTAAATCAAAATTATAATTTAAATAATCATCAAAATCATTAAATTAATTTTAGAACGCATCCTACATTTTGAAATACTTTGCTTTATTAGTCAAATCAAGTTTATTTTAGTTTTATTTTTAGTTTAAAATTATTAATTAAATAAGATCTTTCTTAATTAACTTTAATACTTATTATAACGCAATTTTATTTATGTAAGAATTACAAATTTAATTTAATTTTATTTAATACTCAAAATCGGGTTCTAATTTGAGCTGTCATATGGACATAATCATATGATCAATCCTAAATGCTGTCAGTACCCTACATTTTGCAGTGCATTGTAGGCGTTGTCGTTGCTTTAAACTTGCTCGTCCTCCGGGTTCTTTAAAGTTATTTTTCTTTAAGAAGCTAACAAACCAACACCTCAACCATGGCTCTAAGCGACACCGACGTCCAAAAACAAGTAATTAATCCGATTAATCGATTATTTCCAAATTTCTCTCCAACAATCATGTTTCTTCAAATATTCGCTCTTTTCCCAATTAGATTAAGCATATGATGGCTTTCATCGAACAAGAAGCCAACGAGAAAGCCGAAGAAATCGATGCGAAAGCCGAGGAAGAATTTAACATCGAAAAAGGGCGTCTCGTCCAACAACAACGCCTCAAGATCATGGAGTATTACGAGAAAAAGGAGAAACAAGTTGAGTTGCAAAAGAAAATGTGAGTAAAACATTAATTGGGTTGTAACAACAATTAATGGAGTTGCGTTTTAGTCAATCCTCCAACATGTTGAACCAAGCCCGTTTGAAGGTATTGAAGGTGAGGGAGGATCATGTGCGAAACGTCCTTGAGGAAGCTAGAAAAAAATTAGGGGAAGTTACCAATAATTCCGCAAAGTACAAAGAAATCCTTAGTACTTTGATTTTACAAGCTTTGTATCAGGTATGTTAATAAAAATTGCCCAATTTTTTTGGGTCACATGGTTTATGCAATGATCATGTGGTTTATTTATCAAATCTATTTAATAACAAAATCAATTATGTAATTAATTTCTTTTCTTTTTAATTTAGTTATTTGAAACAAATGTGAGTGTTAGATGCCGTGTTCAAGATCGAGGTTTGGTCGAAAGCGTATTCCCCGAAACTGCCGCTACATACAAAACCAATACAGGAAAAGATATCATCTTAAAAATCGACACTGAAAATCCCCTTCCTGCCGATACAACAGGAGGTGTTGACTTGGTGGCTCATCAAGGGAAAATCAGGATATGCAATACATTGGAAGCCCGTTTAGAGTTGATTGCCCAACAATTGGTTCCGGAGATTCGTACAGCTTTGTTTGGACGCAACGTTAACCGTAAATTCAACGATTAAATGTGCAGTATTATCAGAAATAAAGTAATGTGAACATCCCCAAATGTAGCTATTGTTGTATGTACACAGAATTTGTAAATAATTTTGTCAAAAATTTGCGTAAAAGCAAAATATTCCATTCACTCTTAGGATAGTTGGTTTGTCTGTTTTAGTTTGCAATTTAATTTTTTTTCTTTAAAATGTTTAAGCGTTATAATAAGGCTAAATACAAGCTTTTTGGAACATTTCATTGTAAAATAATGTATTGTTAAAATAACGCATGTTGTTACAGTGAAAAATTAAATAAAATATGTTGATTTAGAGTTTATTTAATTATTATTTTTTTTAAAAACATTTTTTATTTAGCCCATTCGGACATTTTGAGTCCTAAAAAAACGATAAATTAGTAAATATTATGAGGGTTATAGATTTACAACATCTCTCTTTGCTCTGGGTAACCAAACATCCCAGAGAATTTAATGGTTTTATCCGGATTAAAGTTGCATCTTTCAAATTATTTTTTAATTTTAATGAACTATCAAGCTTCAATGCCAGCATCTGTTGCCAAGGTTTTTTTGGAGAGCATATTTCGAATTAATACCTTAATACAGCTTCTAGAAAATTTTAAATGCTTCCAGAAGATTTAAAATTATTTGTTTGCTTCAAAAAAATATATAATATGTATGATGCATACAGTAAAAGAGTGTAAGTATGAAAGCTTTCTCGATCGATGTTAATTGAATTAAAATTAGAACTAAACTTGTGAAAAAATGTTTGACGTTTCAGATGTCATGTTGCAATCTTCTTCAGAAACTGGTAACCAACTAAGCAACCACAATCTTACCTCTGGTTCACTTGATACTGGTCCCAAAAGATTTGATGCTGTTGTCAAAAAGGTTAAAATGCTTCCACAAAACTTGCTACTGTCTTTGAAAGATTTGATACTTTAAGAAAACTTGATGTGCTTCTAGAAAAAATGGAAACATTTCCAGAGGAATTGATATTGCCTCTGGAAGACTTGAAATGCTTTCAGAAGACATGATATTGCTTCTAAAAGACTTGAAATATTTCCAGAAGACCTAATATTGCCTCCACAACACTTGAAATGCGCCCAGAAAACTTGTTACTGTGTGTAGAAGACTTGATAGTGATTTCAGAAAACTTTAAACTTACAGAAAGCTTAATATTGTAACTGCTTCAACAAGACTCGGTACAGCATCTGGAAGGCATGATACTGCTTTCAAAAGGCTTGACGCTGTTTCAAAAAATTGAAATGCTTCCAAAATATTTGTTACTGCTCCTGGAATATTTGATACTGCTTTCAGAAGACATAATAATGCGTCTAGAAGACTTGAAATACTTCTGGAAAGCTTATTATTGCCTCTGGACGACTTGAAATGCTCGAGAAGACTTGATATTGCTTCAAAAAGATTTAATAAGACTTTTAGTAAGTTTAATATGCTTCCAGAAGATTAGATACTGTTTCTAGAAGACCTGATGTTTCTTCCAAAACACTCGATACTACCTCTGTAAACCTTGATACTGCTTCCAAAACACTTCCACGATATGATATTGTTTCTAGAAGACTTAATATGGTTTTCAGAACACTTGAAATGCTTCCAGAAGATTTGATATTGTTTCTAAAAGACTTGACATGGCTTTCAGAAGATTTGCAATGCTTCCAAAAAGCTTAATATTGTCTCTAAACGATTGTATCTTGCTTTCAGAAGACTCGAAAAACTTAGATAGATTCGAAAGACTTGATGCTACTTCTAGAAGGTTTGATATTGCTTCCAGAACACTCGATCCTGCCTCTGTAAAATTCGATACTCTTTCCAAAAGGCTGGAAATGCTTCCAGAAGATTAGATACTGTTTCTAGAAACTTGATGCTGCTTCCAGAACACTCGATACTGCCTCTGTAAAACTTGATACTGCTTCTAAAATGCTTCCAGACGATATGATATTGCTTCTAGAAGACTTAATATGGCTTTCAGTGCACTTGAAATGCTTCCAGAAAATTTGATATTGTTTCTAGAAGACTTGACATGGCTTTCAGAAGATTTGCAATGTTTTCAAGAAGCTTAATATTGTCTCTAAACGATTGTATCTTGCTTTCAGAAGACTCGAAAAACTTCCGAAAGACTTGATGCTACTTCTAGAAGGGTTGATATTGCTTCCAGAACAGGCGATCCTGTCGCTGTAAAATTCAATATTGTTTCCAAAAGGCTTGAAATGCTTCAAGAAGATTAGATACTGTTTCTAGAAGTCTTGTTGTTGCTTCCAGAACACTCGATACTGCCTCTGTAAAACTTGATACTGCTTGTAAAATGCTTGAAATGCTTCCAGACGATATGATATTGCTTCTAGAAGACTTAATATGGCTTTCAGAGCACTTGAAATGCTTTCAGAAAATTTAATATTGTTTTTAGAAGACTTGACATGGCTTTTAGAAGATTTGCAATGTTTTCAAAAAGCTTAATATTGTTTCGAGAGGATTGTATTTCGCTTTCAGAAGACTCACAATGCTTCCGAAAGACTTGATGCTACTTCTAGGAGGGTTGATATTGCTTCCAGAACAGTCAATCCTGTCGCTGTAAAATTCGATATTGTTTCCAAAAGGCTTGAAATGCTTCCAGAAGATTAGACACTGTTTCTAGAAGTCTTGTTGTTGCTTCCAGAACACTCGATACTGCCTCTGTAAAACTTGATACTGCTTCTAAAATGCTTGAAATGCTTCCAGACGATATGATATTGCTTCTAGAAGACTTAATATGGCTTTCAGAGCACTTGAAATGCTTCCAGACAATTTGATATTGTTTCTAGAAGACTTGACATGGCTTTTAGAAGATTTGCAATGTTTTCAAAAAGCTTAATATTGTTTCTAGAGGATTGTATTTCGCTTTCAGAAGACTCAAAATGCTTCCGAAAGACTTGATGCTACTTATAAAAGGGTTGATATTGCTTCCAGAACAGTCGATCCTGTCTCTGTAAAATTCGATACTGTTTCCAAAAGGCTTGAAATGCTTCCAGGAGATTAGATACTGTTTCTAGAAGACTTGATGCTGCTTCCAGTACACTCGATACTGCCTCTGTAAAACTTGATACTGCTTCTAAAATGCTTGAAATGCTTCCAGACGATATGATATTGCTTCTAGAAGACTTAATATGGCTTTCAGAGCACTTGAAATGCTTCAAGAAAAGTTGATATTGTTTCTAGAAGACTTGACATGGCTTTCAGAAGATTTGCAATGTTTTCAAAAAGCTTAATATTGTTTCGAGAGGATTGTATTTCGCTTTCAGAAGACTCAAAATGCTACCGAAAGACTTGATGCTACTTCCGTCTCTCTTTACGTTCCGTCTCCACTATGGTTGGCTTTTATTTTTCTTAATTCGCTATGAAATTGAGTTCGTAAATTATGCAATTTACGACCGATTTCATTCTCATTTGTATTTAGCGCAGCTCCTATGGTTCTCAATGCATTTTGTTTTTTTATTCGATTTCTGTAATTTTTATTTTTCACATCCCATAATACGGGATGTAATTCCCAATGAGAAATTAAAGATAATGTCTCTTCTTTAGACCACGACTTCTTATCAGCCATTTTTTTTCTCTCGTTTCTTTCCAGATCGTTTGGAAATTCTTACAAAGTGTCAGCAACAAACGAAACAGTCGTCTACACTAGTAAACACAAACGCTCTCGAGAGTAAATTGTTCAACTAAATTTCGCTTGCAAGTTCACTCTCAGATGTGTATACACAAGTGTCTGTGTTCGATCTCGCAATAAATGTCGCAATTTTGTTGCTAGTGGACATGCACCTTTAGAGAAGTTCGTACGGTAAGTAAATATTCATATATATATATGTATATATATATTATATCTGTCCATGTAAAGCTAATGTTTAAAAGTAGCCATGTCTCCAAGCAACGTCCATCACGTCCTCCTAAGCGAAATCGACGAGCGAAAGCTCAAAAGTTAAGAACTTTATATGATTTTCAAAAGTTTGTAAAGAAATAAGATGTACTACAAATATGACTATTTTATATTTTTTTAGTTCTTGCTCAGAAACATACTTATTCGAAGATTTGCCAAAATCTATAGAAACGTCATCTGGTCTAAACATACAAGACATTGAAGATACATATTTATTGCACAGGTATTTTTAATTATATATAATCTATAAACAACAAAAAAAAATTGTTTTCTATAGGGAAGAATTTACTGATATGAATGTGGATAGGTAAATTGAAACCTCAGTTCTAGCTCATTAATAAATTTACTACTAAAAACCTATTTTATTATTTTAGTGACAATAGTGGTTTTGTCTGTATAAAACCTACAAAAGATTATACACGAAACAAATCTATTGTTGAATATTTTATATCTACGTCAGAATACAATAGGTAGATGTTATTTTACATTACAAATGATTTCTTATCGTAAATATAAAATTTTCCTCAAAAATATTTCAGTATAAGGAGCCATAGACTTTCAGTTGAAACAGATCGTTTAAGTATTCCAAAAACAACCTTGTATGGTAACCGAATTGTAAATATTCAGCATTTTGCTGAAACATTATTATCAATTCAGTACGAACATTCTAGAAAATGTTCATTTGGTAAAATTGTCATATTCCAAGAGAAACGTAACGGTTTATGCAGTAATTTAATTTTAAAGTGCGAGTTCTGCGATAAAAAATTTTCATGTTCTACATATACACAGAATACGGTTTCGCCAAATACATCTGTGGTATGGGGAACTGTTGTAAACGGGGGTACTTACACCCAAACAGATCACTTATTGTCAACATTGGAAATTCCAATGCTTACAAAATAAAATTTTTTAAAAACAAATCTTTCTTACCATTACATCGTTTTAAATTGCAATTTTGAAGAGGGTTATAATAGGCAAAAGAACGGGCCAATTATTATTCTTAGGAATTCGGAACAAGTACTGCTCAATTTGTGAACTAGTACAAAATAAAAATAGTATTGCTCCCACTCATAAATGCTTCAAGAATTGGCATGGGTCCTCATCAGCTATGGAAGCAGATATTATTGTAGAAGGCTTCTCAAGAAGCATCGAGATGCATGGAGTCAAATATTTGAAATTTATAGCTGATGGAGATGCAAGTGTATTTTATCAAATACAAAAAAAAGTATCGTATGGGGGTGCTGTCGAAAAGATGGAATGCACTAATCATGCAATCAAAAATTATGGCAAGTCATTACATAAAATAAGAACAGACAGCTCTATAAACATACATGGACGAAAACATATAACCACACCAATTATAAAAGAACTACAAAAATGTGCTCAAAGAGCAATTTATAATTGCAGTGGAGATGTGGAAAAATTTATTATTTAAAACGATTTATTCTTTTTTTAAATTCAAAAATGGACCAATGCATTCATGTGGAAATATAGATTTTAATGTGGTGTTTCAAACGATTCATTAGTTCCGCTTCGCAGAAATCTGAGATGTCTAATTCGTTGCGACTTGACGTCGATGATTGATAATGATGGATGGTATTCAGATAAAGGACTATTTCAAGTTAGACTGAAATTTACGATATTTTTTTAACTCGCTTTAAACGACAAGTTTATATACAAAAATGTTTAATATGGTTGCAAATATAGTACCTACTTCTGATTGCAAAATTTCAATGCCATAACTTGCTGAGTTATGCACTATATTGGCTCTTTAGATACTATGAGGATATTTGATTTTTGTGATGTTGAAAACTTTAGCTATTACATAGAATGAGGAGAGATTAAAAGTGCGTTGTTACCACAAATAAAGTAATACAAACCTTCACAATAGTAGCTACTGTTGTATATACAGGTGGTTCACAGTTACAATAAAAAAATTAAATAAAATGTGTTGATTTAGAGTTTATTTATTAATTATTTATTTATAAAATATTTTTAAATTCGATAAAAATTTAATTCATTTATGTTAGATTGGGGAATTTTAATTTTGCCAATTCCCGTTTTGTTTTTATTAAAACTCTGTGTCCTGGACAATCCAATTCTTCTAAAAAGCATTTATCTTTGCAGCATTTCTTACAGAGCTTATTCAGACATTTTGAACCCTAAAAAATAATTATAAATTAGTTAATACAATTTTATTATATTAATTTTATCAATGCCAGCAAATTTTTAGAATAAATTATTCAAATTCTATCAGATTATTAATAAAGCAAATAAATATTATTCTAAGTTTTAAGGCTTTTACACTGATTTCTATAAGAAATACAACAGCGTCGACAAAAGTAAACTGTACGCAATAATCTGCAACTTCAATGTGCCATCTAAATTAGTGAGGTTGGTCAAAATTTGAGTGGACCTAAATACAACCTTGATGGAGTTCAGAAGATTTGATACTGCTTTTAAACAGACATAAATTGAATCCAAAAGACTTGATATTGCTTCTGGACGACATTAAATGCTTCCGAAAGACTTGAAATTCATCCAGAAGACTTGATAATGCTTCTATAAGATTTGAAATATTTCCAGAAAATTTGAAATGCTTTCAAAAGATATTTTAGATATTGCCTATAGATTTCGATATTGCCTCTGGAAAACTTGAACTGCTTCTTGAAGACTTGAACTGCTTCTTGAAGACTTAAACTGCTTCTTTAAGACTTGATACTGCTTCTAAAAGACTTTAAAAGTTTCTAGAAGGCACAGTACTATCCCTGAAAGACTTGATACTGCTTTTAAAAGCTTGAAATGCTTCCAGAAGAGTTGATACTGGGATACTTGGTGTCAAATCAATTTTATTGATATATATCAAATATGATTTTCTCATTTCAAATATTTAGGTAAAATCGTAATTAGTTAATTACGAATATGAAATAATTTGATTAGTTACTTAAATTTTATTTCATAATAGTTTTAATTTTTTGAGGTTGGCAGTAAGAAAGATTCAACGACAACGCATAAATGTCAAAAATTATTTAAACGTTATAAATACGTTTTTTACTTAAAATAATCAACAGCAAACAGAATTTACTAAAAAAATAAGTAAACGTAAGTTAAATCCCCTTATTTAATAATTTTCTTCAGTTTAAAATATAATCGTATTAATGTTATGCACAAAAAACAACCTCAATGTTATGAGGTTAAATTTATATCTTAATTTTTTCTTTCAGTCCAGATTATTTCATACACATAATTACAGAATATACATGGTTTCAAATCGTATTTAAAGAGGAATTAACCTTAATTAAATATCTTTTGGTTAAAATAAAGATATTTTAAGATTTGATGACATTTCAAAATATAAGAATAAAATTTTATGATTTAAAATCAATTTTATTAATAGATATATCAAATTAGATTTTCTCATTTCAAATATTTACGTAAAATTGTAATTAATTAATTAAAAACATGGAATAATTCGATTAATTACTTAAATTTTAATTTTTTCGATGTTGGCAGTAAAAAAGATTCAACGTCAACACATAAATGTCAAAAATTATTTAAACGTGATTAATACGTTTTTTACTTAGAATAATCAACAGCAAACCGGAATTACTGAAAAAAATAAGTAAACGTAAGTTAAATTCCCTTATTCAACAATTTTTTTAGTTATTAAATATAGTCGTATTAATTTTATAAATAAAAATCAACTTTGAAGTGATGTTTACATCGTAAATTTTATTCATTCAGTAAAAACTCTTTAATATATGTAATTACATAAAGTATACTTGGTTTAAAATCGTATTTATACAGGAATTAACCTCAATTTATTTTTTTTTTGTTTAAATAAAAAACCTTTTAAAATTCGGTGACATTTCAAAATGTAAAAATAAAATTTTATGATTTAAAATCAATTTTATAAATAGATGTATCAAATTTGATTTTCTCATTTCAAATATTTTCGTAAAATCGTAAATAATTAATTATAAACATGAAATAATTCGATTAATTACTTAAATTTTGTTACGTAGTAATTTTAATTTTTTCGAAGTTGGCAGTAAAAAAAGATCCAACGTTAGCACATAAATGTCAAATCACCTTTGAGGTTATGTTTACATTTTAAGTTTTTTTCTTTCAATTAAAATTCTTTAATATATGTAATTACATAAAGTATAGTTGGTTGAAAATCGTATCTATACAAGAATTTACCTCAATTTATATATTTTTTTTTGTTTAAAATAAAAACATTTTAAAATTCGCTGACATTTCAAAATGTAAGAATAAAATTTTCAATTTAAAATGAATTTTATAAATAGATGTATCAAATTTGATTTTTTCATTTCAAATATTTATGTAAAATCGTAATTAATTGATTATAAACATGTAATAATTCGATTAATTACTTAAATTTTGTTACATAGTAATTTTAATTTTTTCGAAGTTGGCAGTAAAAAAGATCCAATGTTAACACATAAATGTCAAAGATTATTTAAATGTTATAAATACGTTTTTTTACTTAAAATAATCAAAAGCAAACCAATTCTACTAAAAAAATAAGTAAACGTTAGTTAAATCCCTTTATTTAATAACTTTTTAGTTTAAAATATAATCGTGTTAACCCCCGCCGTCCCGAAAGAGGGTCATAATTATTTTCCTCTTGTGAAGTCTACTATTTAGTATTCATAAACAGTTTTTCCTATATTTCACATCAAATTAAAAATTAACAAAAGTGCAATTTGCAATTACTTTACATTGGGTCACTGTTGACCCGATTCTGGGTGTCGGTGTTATGGTTATTACCTACAAGATACTGACTAAAAACTTGTACTTTTTCGCTGCGCACGCATCTGTGTAGAGCAAAGTTGATGCAAAAACATTATTGTCTTGTGTGGTCTCGTGTTCTTGTGGACAAGTTCTCATTATGTCTTTTAATAAGGAAACTCTCACGGATGTAGAGCTTTTCAACGCTCTTCTGAATGATTCAGATGATGAAAATTATCGCGAGTTACCGCTAGACGAAGCTTTTAGTGACGATCCTCAGTCGGAAACTGAGGACGCCATTGAAGTGTGTACCGAAAAAACTGACGAAATCGAAGTTGACAACGACTCGCAAAGCACCAGTGAATCTAGCGACGATGAAGTTCAAGATAAGTCCGTATGTAATTGGAGATACATAGCGCCGAAATTGGGAAGAATGAGAGTCACCGAATTCATTCGTGAAGTTAAATGTCTTACCGAAAGAAGCAAGAATGTTTCTTCTATATTGGATACATTCAGACTTTTTATATCAGACAATATCATAGATCTTATTGTGAAACATACAAATAAACGAGCCAGGGAATTTGTGGATGTCTACAATGAAGAACAACAAAATGCAGAAAATCCGAATAGGATGACATGGAATGACGTCGATGTAACTGAAATGTTTGGATTCATAGGTATTCTTGTTCTGCTGGTCGTTTTAGAGAAAATAAAGAAAATCCTCATAGCTTATGGTCAGTTACCAACAAAGCATTCAACAGACCTATCTATCAGGCAATAATGAGTAGAAACAGATTTTTATCTATTATGAGACATATTAGGTTCGACGATCTTAGTACCAGACCTGAAAGAAATAAAAAGGATAAATTAGCTCCTATTCGTGAGATGTCTGATATTTTTGCTCAAAATTGTAGAGATAGTTACTATCCTTCACCTTGGCGAACCATTGATGAACAGTTAGTATCCTTTAGAGGACGATGTCCTTTTCGAGTCTACATACCTAGCAAACCCGGCAAGTACGGGATAAAAATTTGGGCACTTTGCGACGCAAAGACATTTTTTTGTTGCAACTTCGAAGTGTATTTGGGAAAACTAGGAGATATAAGTGAAAAAAAATTAAGGTTCAAGAGTTGTCGAGACCTTAGCACATCACTGGCATGGAAGTGGGCGTAATATTACGACTGACAACTTCTTTACAAGCATTCTTTTAGCACAAGAATTACTCAGAAAAAAAATCACGTTGGTTGGCACCTTGAGAAAGACTCGTAAAGATATTTCAAAGCAATTATTGGACATGAAAAAACGAGCGCTGTATTCGTCTGATTTTTTGTTTACCAAAGAAATGACTTTAGTGTCCTACATTACAAAAACCCAGAAAATTTGTCATACTGCTGTCATCTTTACATCATCAGCATGATATATCCTCTACAGAAAATAAATTCAAGCCAGAAATGATTTTGACATACAATAAAACAAAAAGTGGTGTTGACGTTTTAGATAAACTACTGAGAGAATACACATGTAAGAGAGGCACGAGGAAGCACGATTGTTTTTCAATTTTATTGACATTGCGTGTTACAACAGTTTGGTGATATGGCTTTTGAAAAATCCTGAATGGAACTCAAATTGATCAATAAAATTTCGAAGAAAACTTTTTCTAGAAGAACTAGGAATGGAGCTTAGCAAACCCCATATCTCTAAAAGGTCTAATCAAATTATAGACGATGGTCGAGGATTTTCAAATACAGTGTGCGCGGCCATCAAAGCTTCAGGTGTGGCTGTTCGTAAAAGGCAGGAAAATCCTGTATCGGGTACCAAACGTCGCAGATATCATACCTGTCGCGGCAACGACAATAAGTACAGTACCAAATGTAAAGGTTGTGGATGGTTTGTGTGCCCGAAGCACAGCAAAACGACTCAAACTGTCAAAAGAACAAATTGTAATAGTTGTCGACGAGATCTACAGATATTGACGAAGATGGTGAACCATAAATTTTTTGATGTTGAACGTCAATAGCATATATTAGACCGCTTTCTAAGTTAGGCCACTGTTTACGAGTAAATTTGACCTCCATTGTTACTTTCTGTTTGAGTTTGAATTTAAGATTTTTTATCCTTCGACAATAAGAGGTCAAGTTGACTTTTTTTTGGAGATCACATTCAAACAGTGGGTTAGCTTCAATACAGGGAGATTGCCACTGCTAAGTATGTTACACTAAGTTTGTAATTTTTTAATAATAAATAGATATAAAATGTATTTAACGTTTCAAAATTTATCTATACTATAATGTAAATATCACAAATTTCGATATCTTATTCTGACATTAACAGTTTTTAAATAAAATTAAAGTTTACTGAATATTTACAAATCATATAACCTTAATTATTAAGTGGGTCAGCATTGACCCGGTTTAGGGATTTCATGTTCAAGTTTATTATTTTGGGTTAATGTTATGAATAAAAATCAACTTTGACGTTATGTTTACATTTTAAATTATTTTTCTTTTAGTCAAAATTCTTTAATATACGTAATTACATACAGTATACTTGGTTTAGAATCGTATTTATACAGGAATTAACCTCAATTTATAATTTTTTTTGTTTAAAATAAAAACATTTTAAAATTCGGTGACATTTCAAAATGTAAGAATAAAATTTTATGATTTAAAATCAATTTTATAAATAGATGTATCAAATTTGATTATCTCATTTCAAATATTTTCGTAAAATCGTAAATAATTAATTATAAACATGAAATAATTCGATTAATTTCTTAAATTTTGTTACATAGTAATTTTAATTTTTTCGAAGTTGGCAGTAAAAAAAGATCCAATGTTAACACATAAATGTCAAAGATTATTTAAACGGTATAAATACGCTTTTTTACTTAAAATAATCAAAAGCAAACCAATTTTACTAAAAAAAATAAGTAAACGTAAGTTAAATCCCCTTATTTAATTAATAACTTTTTTAGTTTAAAACATAATCGTATTAATGTTATGAACAAAAATCAACTTTGAGGTTATGTTTACATTTTATGTTTTTTTCTTTCAATCAAAATTCTTCAATATATGTAATTACATAAAGTATACTTTGTTTAAAATCGTATTTATACAAGAATTAACCTCAATTTATATTCTTTTTTGTTTAAAATAAAAACATTTTAAAATTCGGTGACATTTCAAAATGTAAGAATAAAATTTTATGATTTAAAATCAATTTTATAAATAGATGTATCAAATTTGATTTTCTCATTTCAAATATTTTCGTAAAATCGTAAATAATTAATTATAAACATGAAATAATTCGATTAATTACTTAAATTTTGTTACATAGTAATATTAATTTTTTCGAAGTTGGCAGTAAAAAAAGATCCAATGTTAACACATAAATGTCAAAGATTATTTAAACGTTATAAATACGTTCCTTTACTTAAAATAATCAAAAGCAAACCAATTTTACTAAAAAAATAAGTAAACGTAAGTTAAATCCCCTTATTTAATAACTTTTTTAGTTTAAAATATATAATCGTATTAATGTTATGAACAAAAATCAACTTTGAGGTTATGTTTACATTTTAAATTTTTTTCTTTCAATCAAAATTCTTTAATATATGTAATTACATAAAGTATACTTGGTTTAAAATCGTATTTATACAGGAATTAACCTCAATTTATCATTTTTTTTGTTTAAAATAAAAACATTTTAAAATTCGGTAACATTTCAAAATGTAAGAATAAAATTTTATGATTTAAAATCAATTTTATAAGTAGATGTATCAAATTTGATTTTCTCATTTCAAATATTTTCGTAAAATCATAAATAATTAATTATAAACATGAAATAATTCGATTAATTTCTTAAATTTTGTTACATAGTAATTTTAATTTTTTCGAAGTTGGCAGTAAAAAAAGATCCAATGTTAACACATAAATGTCAAAGATTATTTAAACGTTATAAATACGTTTTTTTACTTAAAATAATCAAAAGCAAACCAATTTTACTAACAAAATAAGTAAACGTAAGTTAAATCCCCTTATTTAATAACTTTTTTAGTTTAAAATATAATCGTATTAATGTTATGAACAAAAATCAACTTTGAGGTTATGTTTACATCTTAAATTATTTTTCTTTTAGTCAAAATTCTTTAATATACGTAATTAGATACAGTATACTTGGTTTAGAATCGTATTTATACAGGAATCAACCTCAATTTATAATTTTTTTTGTTTAAAATAAAAACATTTTAAAATTCTGTGACATTTCAAAATATAAGAATAAAATTTTATGATTTAACCTGGGAGGACGCGCGCGTGGGTAGAAAATACCCGGCGCTTATTAAATGATGTGTATATTCTCCAAATGTCGATTAAATCGGGGAATCCCCTGTATACCTCTCGAGTAGAGTGAAACAGAAGTACCTATGCTCAGACGATATTATTATACCGTTCTCGATCAGTGCTAGGGTCTGATTTATGCGAAGTGGACATTTCTTACCCGGCGCGCGTCGATACGTGACTAAATTGTTACCATTTTATTTCTGTGTTTTGTGTATTGTATTAGTTTTTGGTGAATTGTGGTTATCATTGAACAGTTGTCGCATTATTTCATATTTATCAGTTTGAGTTCCAGTAAGTTAAAATTATAATAAATGAAGTAACTATAGTTTATTAGCATATCAGCATTTCAGTAGATAATGGATTCTCAGCCAGGGCCATCAAATATCAGTAAATGGGTGGATAGAAGGCCTTTAACTAAAAAAGATCAAGAAGAGGAAATAAGGAAAATAATGGAGGAGGAGAGTGATGACAATGAAATCTCACCAACTGAATCAGATAGTGAAGTTGACCACATTTCAGTAAGCGACCATCTTACCGATACTGACGCAGATGAACCATCAGAAGATGAAGGCAATTTTTACAAATCAAGCTCGGCAGGTACACCATCTTCTCACTTTTATCTGGGGAAAGATGGTACAAGTTGGTCCAAACAACATCCACCAATAAATGTAAGGACTGGAGCCCATAATTTAGTGACCCAACTACCGGGACCGAAAGGAAAAGCAAAGGATGCAACTACTCCTTTTGAATGTTGGAATTGTATGATTTCTGATAATATGATAAACCATATTGTCAGATGTACCAATATATACATAGATTTGTCGCGAGGAAAATTTGTTAGGGAGAGAGATGCCGCTCCTACAGACCAACGAGAGATGAAAGCACTTTTCGGTTTGCTGTACTACGCTGGAGTACTGAAGTCTGGAAGACTCAATACAATGGAATTGTGGGAACAAGATGGATCTGGTGTGGACATATTTCCAGCCGTCGTGTCTCGAAAACGCTTTTTATTTTTACTCACTTCTTTACGTTTTGACGACATACGTGATCTGGTGTGCCAGACGACAAAGTGACAAACTGGCTCCCATACGTGATCTCTCCGAATTATTTAAAAACAACATTCAAAGCTCCTATGTTATTAGTGAGTATGCCACAATAGACGAAAAATTGGAACCTTTTAGGGGAAGATGCTCGTTTAGGCAGTACATAAAGAGTAAGCCAGCAAGATATGGCATAAAAATTTTTCTTTTGACTGACAGTCGTACATACTATACCAACAACTTTGAAATATATGCTGGTAAGCAACCGGAAGGCCGTCTCATCAAACCAATTGAAAAAACTGGCCGAAACATAACACTGGACAATTGGTTTATGAGTATAAAGCTAATGAATGATCTTTTGAAAAATCATCACTTGACCTGTGTTGGAACCATCCGAAAAAATAAAAGGGAAGTACCAACTGCATTTGTCACTCCAAAAAATCGGTCTCAATATTCTAGCTTATTTGCGTTCTCGGAAAATAAAACAGTAGTTTCATATTGCCCTAAGAAAGGTAAAGTAGTTTTGGTGGGTTCAACTATGCATCACGATGACTGTATCAACAGTGAATCTGAAAAGCAAAAACCTGAAATAATAGAGTTCTATAATTTGACTAAGGGTGGAGTCGATATTGTCGATGAATTATGTGGATTATATTCTGTATCCAGGAGGTCGCAAAGGTGGCCGCTAACTATATTTTTTGGTTTTCTGAATATTGCGGCGATAAATGCTTACATTGTTTATAAAAGCAACAAGCAGGAACAAATTGCCCGAAGAGTATTCTTGAAAAACATGGCAAAAGAACTAGTAAGAGAACATTTACAGTTTAGGTCCACTATTGTCTCGCTACCCAGTTATATAAAAACAAGGATAATGCTTTTAATTCCACAAAATGAACAGGAAGAATTTCTTCCAACGAAGCGCCAGAAAGTATTGGCGGGAAGGTGTCATGTTTGCCCAGGCCGCAAAGACAGAAAAACTAAAAACCTGCTGTAGTGCGTGTAATAAACTCATATGCCGAGAACATTCTATACCAATTTGCCAAGGCTGTTTCGCAAATAAGGTTGTCCCCGTTCTGAAAGAAGATGAAGAACTGGAAGAAGAGGATGTCTAGGTCATTTTATCATTTTTTTATTATTTTTTTTTGTTCAGTCTCATCATGTGTTGATTTGGTTTTATTGAGTACAATTTTATGTTCATTGATTTTAAATATGTTACAAATAGAGTTTATAAGTTCAGTTACACAATCCATTGTTTTATTTCCCGAAAGAATGCTCAAATAACCATACTTATGCCCAAAATATTTATAAAGATCAAATATCGGGTAAAAATTACCCGGCGCGCGTTTTAACGTGAGAGCCAGAGACGCGCGTCCTCCCGGGTTAAAATCAATTTTATAAATAGATGTATCAAATTTGATTTTCTCATTTCAAATATTTTCGTAAAATCGTAAATAATTAATTATAAACATGAAATAATTCGATTAATTACTTATATTTTGTTACATAGTAATTTTAATTTTTTCGAAGTTGGCAATAAAAAAAATTCAATGTTAACACATAAATGTCAAAGATTATTTAAACGATATAAATATGATTTTTACTTAAAATAATCAAAAACAAACAGAATTTATTGAAAAAGTAAGTAAACGTAAGTTAAATCCCCTTATTTAATAACTTTTTATATCGTATATCATAATCGTATTAATGTTATAAAAAAAAACTTTGAGATTATGTTCATCTTATTTTTTTCTTTCATTCCAAATTTCTCAATTTTTCATTATATATTTCGATATGTTCATTATTCTCATTATATTTGCAGCACAAACTCGCATCATGTTTCAAATACGATTTTATTTGGACCCCAACTTTTTGTAACTGCGCTTCTGAAGATGGCTTTTGGTTGGAACACATAACATTCAAAAAAGATTTTAGAATGATATTAATACCAGTATAAAAATGTATAAATTGCAGTCATTCATAATATATAATAGAATATAAGATGGAAGGAAGACCAAAGAGAGTTTTTGGAAACTGAGGGAAATGGAGGTGAAGCATCAAGAAGAATATGGCTCCATTGAAGAACAAGAAGAGAGATCTTTGGATTTTCACTAAGGTTCCTTTTTTTGTTTTCTTCTTTTCCAATGATTTTTTATTGACTTGAATGTCTAAGCTTTTGACGGGGGTGCCTCCACTTCTGGTTTATCGGAAATAAACCGCAGCTTCTATATCTTAAATAGTATATCATAAATTTGATAATATTAGTATTAATATTAGTACATAGCGTTTCTTGTTTTGGAGTTATTTTGATTTTAAGTTCTTTTCTTTGCAAATTTCATCCTGCTCTTTAAAACCCCGATATCTCTTAGCAAATATTAATTTAAGAAAATTCTAAATTAGTATATTTACTCTTCAGATAACATCAAATAGATTATCATTCATTGTACTAGAGTAACTTATACAGGATGGTCTTATCAGGTATTTTCTCAATTTCAAAATATATTTTAAATTCTCCCCGAATTTAGTCTTAAATTAGGCTTTAAAAATATTGGGTTGGCGATCAACATACAATTTTAATTTAATTGATTTATATATTTTTTACTGCTTTGTATCATACACAATAACAGTGTGCTTTACATCACCATCTAAAAAATTAATAAAAAAAGAATAAATAATTGGTTGTTATAGCCACAACAAAAACAGATTTGATACTAAAAGAAACGTCAAAAATCCAACTGGATTGAGTAATGAAAAAGCTCATAATAAAAAACCTAAAATTACCCCAAGAAGATCAAAAAGAGTCGACGTACAAATTTGAAAAAATGGCAATTTTAGAAAAAGCCATCCTCAACATCCATAATTCAACATCGTTGGATTTATCCTACGAAGAACTTTATAGATTAGTAGAAAATATGTGTACCTATAAGTACGGGGATTTTCTTTACGAAAACCTTTATGGCATAATCGAAAATTATCTAAAAAGCAAAGTCCACGTATTCTTCACCGAAGACACCGAATTTTTAAACAACTTAAACTCAACTTGGGTCACATTTTGCACCCAAACCAAACTAATAATAAACATATTTTTGTATTTGGATCGATCGATCATCAAAGAGAATCACGCAAAAGCTTCGATATGGAACATGAGTTTGTGTTTGTTCAAAACGAACATCGTTTTAAACGGAAAAATTAACGTCCAATTAATCGACTCGTTGTTGTCATTAATCGATTTGGAGCGCCAGGGAAAATCGGTCGAAAAAAACTTACTAAAATCTCTAATCAGGATGTTATACGATTTACAAATTTACGAAGAAATATTCGAACCGAAATTTTTACAAACAACCCAAATCGTTTATCAGGAAGAAAGCGACAAATTAATCGACGAATACAATTTATTACAATATTTGTATTACGTTAATCGGAGATTACGCGAGGAAGAGGATCGCGTTAAAAACTACCTAAACGTATCGACCGAAAAAAAATTATTAACAACATTAAAAACCCAACTTTTAAAAGTGCACATAACGAAAATTTTAAGTAAAGGTATCGACGATTTAATCGAAAACAAAAAAACGATAGAAATCGCTTTATTATACGACTTATTGGGGCTAATTTCAAATGGACACACCGAACTGTGCAAAACATTTACGGATTATTTAAAAAATAGAGGAGCAAGTATCGTGCAAGATCCCGGAAACGACAAAAATATGATTCAAGATCTTTTAGATTTTAAAGATAAAATCGACAAAATCGTTTTTATCTCGTTCAAAAATAACGATAAATTTTGCGAGGCCGTTCGAAGCTCGTTTAAATTCTTTATTAACCAACGCCACAATAAACCGGCCGAATTATTGGCGAGATTCGTCGATTTTAAATTGCGCAGCAAAAACGCCGATGAGAATATCGAAGAAATCCTAAATAAAATTATGGTTTTGTTTCGATTCGCGCAAGGAAAAGACATTTTCGAAGCTTTTTATAAGCGCGATTTAGCCAAGAGGCTTTTAGTGGGGAAATCGACGTCTCAAGATGCCGAAAACAGCATGATAAGCAAATTAAAATTGGAATGTGGTGCGAGTTTTACCGCGAAATTAGAAGGAATGTTTAAAGATATCCGGTTGAGCCAAGATATTAATAGTTGCTTTAAACAACATCTCCAAAATAATAAAAAACACAATATTAACACAGAATTATCGATTAATATCTTAACAAGCAGTTTTTGGCCGACTTATCCTAATTATATGGTGACTTTACCTGAAGAAATGATCAATTTTCAAAGCATATTCCAAAATTTTTATGTCTTAAAATATAGTGGAAGAAAACTACAATGGCAGCAAAGTTTGGGTCATTGCATTTTAAAAGCCAACTTTATCAACGGCAAAAAAGAACTCCAAGTCTCCTTATTCCAAACGATCGTTTTATTATTATTTAATTCGTTAGACGAATTGAGTTACAACGAAATAAAAGACGCTTTAAATTTGGAAGATAACGAGCTTAAACGCACCTTGCAATCGTTGGCTTGCGGAAAATCAAAAATTTTATTAAAAATCCCAAAGGGAAAAGACGTCGAAGAAACTGATAAGTTATCGTTTAACGTAAACTTTATTGATCGATTATTTCGGGTTAAAATTAATCAGGTGCAGTTAAAAGAAACTGTTGAAGAACATAGGGCGACTCAAGAGAGTGTTTTTCACGATAGACAATTTCAAATTGATGCAGCGATTGTGAGGATTATGAAGCAAAAAAAAGCTTTGGATCATAATATGTTGATTTCGGAATTGTACGGGATTTTAGATATTCCGTTAACGGCTTGTGATATTAAGAAGAGGATTGAGCAGCTTATTGATCGGGATTATATTGAGAGAGATAAAGATAATCAAAATGTTTATAAATATGTTGCTTAGTTTGAAATAAACTTGTTAATTTTTATAACTAAAAGGTTATTTTAAAGCTTTATTATTCCAAAACAATACAAAATCGTTCAAAAATAACGATAAATTTTGCGAGGCCGTTCGAATTATTAGCGAGATTCGTCGATTTTAAATTGCGTAGCAAAAACGTCGATGAGAATATCGAAGAAATCCTAAACAAAATTATGGTTTTGTTTCGATTCGCGCAAGGAAAAGACATTTTCGAAGCTTTTTATAAGCGCGATTTAGCCAAGAGGCTTTTAGTGGGGAAATCGACGTCTCAAGACGCCGAAAACAGCATGATAAGCAAATTAAAATTGGAATGTGGTGCGAGTTTTACCGCGAAATTAGAGGCAATGTTTAAAGATATCCGGTTGCGCCAAGATGTTAATAGTTGTTACAAGCAACATCTCCAAAATAATAAAAAACACAACATTAACACAGAATTATCGATTAATATCTTAACAAGCAGTTTTTGGCCGACTTATCCTAATTATATGGTGACTTTACCTGAAGAAATGATCAACTTTCAAAGCATATTTCAAAATTTTTATGTCTTAAAATATAGCGGGAGAAAACTACAATGGCAGCAAAGTTTGGGTCATTGCATTTTAAAAGCCAACTTTATCAACGGCAAAAAAGAACTCCAAGTCTCCTTATTCCAAACGATCGTTTTATTATTATTTAATTCGTTAGACGAATTGAGTTACAACGAAATAAAAGACGCTTTAAATTTGGAAGATAACGAGCTTAAACGCACCTTGCAATCGTTGGCTTGCGGAAAATCAAAAATTTTATTAAAAATCCCAAAGGGAAAAGACGTCGAAGAAACGGATAAGTTATCGTTTAACGTAAACTTTATCGATCGATTATTTCGGGTTAAAATTAATCAGGTGCAGTTAAAAGAAACTGTTGAAGAACATAGGGCGACTCAAGAGAGTGTTTTTCACGATAGACAATTCCAAATTGATGCAGCGATTGTGAGGATTATGAAGCAAAAAAAAGCTTTGGATCATAATATGTTGATTTCGGAATTGTACGGGATTTTAGATATTCCGTTAACGGCTTGTGATATTAAGAAGAGGATTGAGCAGCTTATTGATCGGGATTATATTGAGAGAGATAAAGACAATCAAAATGTTTATAAATATGTTGTTTAGTTTAAAATAAATTTGTTAATTTTTATAACTAAAATGTTATTTTAAAGCTTTATTATTCCAAAACAATACAAAATCGTTCAAAAATAACGATGAATTTTGGAGGCCGTTCGAATTATTAGCGAGATTCGTCGATTTTAAATTGCGCAGCAAAAACGCCGATGAGAATATCGATCAAATCCTAAACAAAATTATGGTTTTGTTTCGATTCGCGCAAGGAAAAGACATTTTCGAAGCTTTTTATAAGCGCGATTTAGGCAAGAGGCTTTTAGTGGGGAAACCGACGTCTCAAGATGCCGAAAACAGCATGATAAGCAAATTAAAATTGGAATGTGGTGCGAGTTTTACCGCGAAATTAGAGGCAATGTTTAAAGATATCCGGTTGCGCCAAGATATTAATAGTTGTTTCAAGCAACATCTCCAAAATAATAAAAAACACAACATTAACACAGAATTATCGATTAATATCTTAACAAGCAGTTTTTGGCCGACTTATCCTAATTATATGGTGACTTTACTTAAAGAAATGATCAACTTTCAAAGCATATTTCAAAATTTTTATGTCTTAAAATATAGCGGGAGAAAACTACAATGACAGCAAAGTTTGGGTCATTGCATTTTAAAAGCGAACTTTATCAACGGCAAAAAAGAACTCCAAGTCTCCTTATTCCAAACGATCGTTTTATTATTATTTAATTCGTTAGACGAATTGAGTTACAACGAAATAAAAGATGCTTTAAACTTGGAAGATAATGAGCTTAAACGCACCTTGCAATCGTTAGCTTGTGGCAAATCAAAAATTTTATTAAAAATCCCAAAGGGAAAAGACGTCGAAGAAACTGATAAGTTATCGTTTAACGTAAACTTTATTGATCGATTATGTCGGGTTAAAATTAATCAGGTGCAGTTAAAAGAAACTGCTAAAGAGCATAGGGCGACTCAAGAGAGTGTTTTTCACGATAGACAATTCCAAATTGATGCAGCGATTGTGAGGATTATGAAGCAAAAAAAAGCTTTGGATCATAATATGTTGATTTCGGAATTGTACGGGATTTTAGATATTCCGTTAACGGCTTGTGATATTAAGAAGAGGATTGAGCAGCTTATTGATCGGGATTATATTGAGAGAGATAAAGATAATCAAAATGTTTATAAATATGTTGCTTAGTTTGAAATAAATTTGTTAACTTTTATAACTAAAAGGTTATTTTATAGCTTTATTATTCCAAAACAATACAAAATCGTTTAAAAATAACGATAAATTTTGCGAGGCCGTTCGAATTATTAGCGAGATTCGTCGATTTTAAATTGCGCAGCAAAAACGCCGATGAGAACTTTATCGAAGAAATCCTAAACAAAATCATGGTTTTGTTTCGATTCGCGCAAGGAAAAGACATTTTCGATGCTTTTTATAAGCGCAATTTAGCCAAGAGGCTTTTAGTGGAGAAATTAACGTCTCAAGACGTCGAAAACAGCATGATAAGAGATAAAGATAATCAAAATGTTTATAAATATGTTGCTTAGTTTGAAATAAATTTGTTAATTTTTATAAGTAAAAGGTTATTTTAAAGCTTTATTATTGCAAAACAATACAAAATCGTTAAAAAATAACGATAAATTTTGCGAGGCCGTTCGAATTATTAGCGAGATTCGTGGATTTTAAATTGCGCAGCAAAAACGCCGATGAGAATATCGAAAAAATCTTAAACAAAATTATGGTTTTGTTTCGATTCGCGCAAGGAAAAGACATTTTCGAAGCTTTTTAAGCGCGATTTAGCCAAGAGGCTTTTAGTTGGGAAATCAACGTCTCAAGATGCCGAAAACAGCATGATAAGTAAATTAAAATTGGAATGTGGTGCAAGTTTTACCACGAAATTAGAGGGAATGTTTAAAGACATCCGATTGAGTCAAGACATTAATAGCTGCTTTAAGCAACATCTCCAAAATAATAAAAAAACACAACATTAACACAGAATTATCGATTAATATCTTAACAAGTAGTTTTTGGCCGACTTATCCTAATTATATGGTGACTTTACCTGAAGAAATGATCAACTTTCAAAGCATATTTCAAAATTTTTATGTCTTAAAATATAGCGGGAGAAAACTACAATGGCAGCAAAGTTTGGGTCATTGCATTTTAAAAGCGAACTTTATCAACGGCAAAAAAGAACTCCAAGTCTCGTTATTTCAAACGATTGCAGAACTTTTCTATTTGCTCGTAAACCTACACTTATTTTTGCACTTTCCAATAGAAAATTTATTTTAGAATTTTTTATTATTTTTACGACATTTAGATAAAATTTACCGTTTTTGAATTAAATCCAGAATTGTTGGACCCCGGCAAAAAATGGTAATGAAGAAACTCTTGTCGGCCATGACAATTGTACGATAAATTAAGCCATCAACTCACTAACAATCGTTTAACAATTAAACAGTTGAACAAAATCTTATTTAAAATCTTAATTAGCCGTTTTTAAGTTCAATCCAAAAATGTTAGACCAAGGCAGTAATTACAGTAAAAAGAGCTTCTAAAAGCCGATAATACATTGAACCTTTTAAGTTTCTATACAAACGTTTAATTGTTAAACGATTGTTAGCGAGTTGGTAACTCAATGCATCTTTCAATTATCATGGCTAGCTTAGATTTTTTTGCTGTTGTTATTGTCGGGGTCTAACATTTTTGGATTTAACTCAACAATGATGAATTTTACCAAAATTTCGTAAAAGTCATAAAAGTTTCGAAAATAAATTTTCTATTGGAAAGTGCAAATATAAATGTAGGTTTATGAGCGAATAAAAAAGTTCTGAGCATCTAAATTTTAGGAATACCTGTATAGCATGGTTCCCGTAGATCAATTTAACTCACACCCTAACTAATGATTCTACTTGCTACTGGTTTACATTGTACCAAATTTCAGCGCTCTAGCTTTAACAGTATTGAAAATATTTAGAAAAATTAGTTAAAATGTCTTGATTTTGATGACCTATAACTCCGCCATTTATTGGTATAGACCAAAAGTTTTTACACGCATCATCATGATTTGCTCTAATATATATGGTTTAATTTGTGCCTCGAGTCACCGAAACACCCTGTATAGTGGTGGGAGGTAATTTATTATACGCATTGTCTCCCACCTACTGGGAGACAATGCGCCACGTCATCTAGGGATGCCTAATGGTGGGTTTATGCAACGTGTCTTAGTTTTAGTCGTAGTCTTAGTCTTAACCGTTTGCGTTAGCTTTAGTTGTAAGGAAAGGTATTGGTTCGTGCAATATTTAAGCATAGCACATTAAAGCAAAATTTGAACATATATACAGTTGTGTAATACAAAAAGAAATCTGGAGTGAAACATATTTCAAATGTGTTAGAAACATTTTGTTGCTAACATTATTTAATATGAATAAAAAGAAAATTGCTCGGGATCCCTGGATCCCGGAATTGTTCCCATAATAACCAATTTTTATGAATCTGGGATTTGTCGTTGATCAATGTTGGTCAAAAAGTACCGAAAATCTCTAACGAAAAACAAAGATCTTGAACAATATGTAATAGAAGAACATGGAAAAGAACTGAAACTTCAACTTGACTGCAAAAGAAGATGAAATAGCCTATATAATAATCAGTTAAAGCAATATGACAGTCTAAAGTATTGTATTATATACATTAATGACAGTGAGTGTCAAATTATGAGAAGTTGGTTTGACTTTTAGATCGGGTCAAAGTGACTGTTGAAGGTATTTGGCATCGAGACATGAATCTTAATAAAGCAGATATTGCTTTAGAATGCATGCTGCAAGAAATTAAAAAAAAGTTATGCTCCTTTAGAAAAGACCTTCGAAGATTGTTTGATTTCGATGATTTAACAGCGTAAGACTGTATTGGTCTTCGTTTAGCCTCTTTGAAATTCCGGTAACGACAACCCTTTCCTCATATAATGTAATCCCGAAATTGTGTATTTGCTTCGGAATTGTAATCCCTAACTTGAATACAGCTTTATTAATCGCACAAATACAAAACATAAAGATTAATTTATTTTTATGATTTTTGTGTGATTCCACTAAAATCAATGTTGGAAAAACATGTTTCCTTTTCATTTTAAACAAAATACATGCTTTTTTTATTGTTTTAAACGTTTTAGACCGTTTAGAAATGACGTTAACGAACGGTCATTACTAGATCAATATACTAAAACGTCGATATTGAGGAGCAAATATTAATTGGGAACAATTAGATAGTGCAATTGATTATTTAGAAATGAATTATCTAGAAGCATAGGCTGTGTGACAATGCTTTCAAAAGACTTGATACTGTCCATAGAAAACTTAATACTGCTTCTAGAGGACCTGATACTGCTTCCAAAAGATTTGAAATATGTCTAGAATACTTGTAATGCTTCAGAAGACTTGAAATGCTTCCACAAAACTTGATATTGCTTTTGGAAGACTAGAAATGCTTCCAGAAATTTTCATACTGGTTTTCGAAGACTTAGTACTACTTTCAGAAGACTTGATATTACTTCCAAACGACTTACTACTGCCCCTGGACGACTTGAAATGCTTCTAAGACTTGATACTGCATTTGAAAAGGCTTGATCTTGCTCTCAGACGATATGAAATGCTTTTAGAAGATTTGATGTAGCTGCCAGAAGACATGTAATGACTTGCAATAGTCACAAAAGACTTAAACTGCTTCCAGAAAATTTGATATGCCCATAGCAGATTTAATACTCGTTCTAAAGAACCTGATATTGCTTCCAAAAGACGTGAAATGTTCAGAATACTTGTAATGCTTTAAAAGATTTAATACTGCTTCTTGAAGTTCTTCCAGAAAACTTGATATTGCTTTTGGAATACTTAAAATGCTTCTAGAAGGCACTTCTTCTAGAAAAGCGTATATAGCCTCTGAAAGACTTGATACTGGTTTTAGAAAAATTCAAATGCTTCCAAAAGACTTGATACTGCTTCCAGAAAACCTGATATTGTTTTTAAAACTTCTGGCAGAAAATATTTTCATTGCAAAAAGCACGATATTGTTGATAAACTGTTTGAGTTTCCTTCAAAAATATTAAATACTATTAGACAAAATGCAAAATCTTGACTGGCAGATTGATCTTTCTTTATTTCTTTGGATGCTATTATATTAAAATTATTTTAATAGCTACATCCGATGTAGTAGCATCATCTGAGAATATTAAGCGACTTTTACTTCCTAGGACTTAATACCATACTTTAAGCAATAGATTAGGAATTGATAAAGCAGCAAAAACAGTTTGCATATTTCAACAGTTAACTAGAGTAAATAATGCATCTAGCGGAAACGGGTAACGATTTTTTTAAAAGGTTTGTTTAGGTTTTTAGTCATATATTAAGTTTTAGTTATAATGTAGGTTTGGCAATAAACATACATAAAGGAAATGTTCTATTTTCCTGCTAATTTTGAACCAAAACTATTCTTTTAAAAAACACCCCGTGTTTTAAATCACCTTTTGAACTGATTACAACATACAGTTTTAAAAATGCTTCAAACAGTTTGTTTTAAACACTTTCTTAAAAATACAATAACCCTGATTGAAATTATTGTTATAATTGTAATATAATAAAATCAAAAAGTTAATCAACTCAACCTTTATTTATAAAATAAAACGAAACACTGCCATTAAAGGCACGAGAGAAAAGTGCGCGCATGCGTTAAATTGCGACCGAAGGCTCGCTTGCTTTAAGAAGTTAAAAGTTGGGCAACTCTTGTGACTAAGACAAAAACCGTTTTAGTCATAAGGTGTTGCATGAACAGTACTACTATAACGCACTACCTTAACTTTTCACTCTTATAACTATGACTATGACTAAGACTAAAATATGTTGCATGAACCCACCATAATACATATGAACATAGCTGTAGTTTCGGATTTTCAGCATAAAACTCAACCACAACTCAAAAACTAAACCAGATAAAAGGATACTTTTTGCATAAAAATTGTTAGCAATGAACTATAAACATTTAATCCACAACCTGGATATAAAAGCTATGGGAGAATTATTAAAAATCTTCAAATATGTTATCATTTAAGAATCTTACTACAAAAATTAATCAAAACCTTTTATGTAAGGATTTAATAAGGGTTCTGAAACTCTAATGAAGTAGTATACCGGGTGTCCCTCAAAAGTGGCTTACCCCCATATTCTTCTTTATTATTAATGATATCAGAAAACCATTTGGAATGCAATTAGGCTATTAAAACGGATTATAACAACATGAAATTGTCTTTGGACTTCCGGTTATACCGGAAGTGAGTATTAATTTCGCCATTTTTAAAAATCTAAATTTTTTTTCTTCAGCTGGGCAAACAACATAATTTTACATAACTTTGACAACATAAAAAGATAAAAAATAATTGAATTGTTTGTTCGCGTTTTTCCTTTAGAATTAATTGGCTATCACTTTTAATACACACAATGATTTAAAAAGAACCATTGACTAAAGCATAGCAGTGATCATTGCTTGTGAAATAGCAAATCAAGAGGAACAAAGCGTACTTTATACTCTTAAACTAGCTACTATGTGTCAAAAGTTCTAATGTATTTTCCGAAGATTGTAAAACGTTAAAAAATAATGAAAATATTTTTTTTCTCAAAAACTATGAGCGATTGTGAAAATTTTTTCAAGTAAAAGTTATGTGATATTTTCAGATTTATAAAAATAGCGAAATTAATATTCACTTCCGGTATAACCGAAAGTACAAAATAATTTATTTTGTGTCCTAATAAACCATTTTTCTGGCCTAATTATGCATTCCAAATGGTTTTCTTATATCACTAATACAAAAAAAAATATGGGGGTGAGCCACTTTTGAGGGACACCCAGTACAGTAAAATTTACTCCCTCAACCTTATATATTTTATTTGTGTCATGGTGGTTTTTGTATTATACACAACGCCTTAATGTTGTTTTCCACCACACATAACAAATGGCAACTATTTTTCTACCATCTGCAATGGATTGTGTTTAATAACAATAACCACAATGTGAAACAATGCTTAATTTTGGTTTATGTGTTGTGGGCCTTTTATTTACTCACAAAGTTTTTTTTATTTACTCACAGATATTTCAGTTTTTCAGCTTAACATGCATGAAAAAAGGGGTTATCCTTTTTCTTGAGTTTAAAAATGTCTATGCAAATTTTCCACAATTTTTTCTCAATTTTCAGTGATAGAATATAAATAAGAAATTAATTGTTAACTTCTAACAGTTACCACAACAATTTCAGGAAGAGATTCTAAAATGAAGGCCAAAAAATGAGCAGAAATATCACTTCTATCTCTTAATGTAGGAGAAATTTTTTATCAAACAGATTTTGGTATTAACATTAAGCCTCGAGTGTTACATTAGAACTTACCAAAGGATTTATTTTACATAAAGGGCAAAGATCCATACTCCTAAATGAACAATTTTCCGGTTTTGGAGGCCTCCTATTAATCCTCCTTAATTTTTTCATTTTCTTCCTCGATATTAAATTACCATCAGAATCCTCATAATGCCTTTTAATATTCTAAAAAACAAAATTAATAAAACAACTCCAAAATCAATTAAAAAAAATTACTAAATCCTCATTAGCCTTCTTCTCCTCAACTTTCTTCAAATGCTCCTCAGGGGGTAACCTCACATAAGGCTGACACAACCATGGGGGTAAAACCAAATTAAAACTTCCCTTTTCATGAGTTTCATCCCAAACTAATTTGCCATCATGATAAGGTTGATATAAATCTTTTAATTCACTAACTATACATTTAAATTGATCTAATGTATTTGCAGCTCCTAATCGTATCCTAAGTTGATTGTTGTCGGAAATTGATAAACTAAAATTATATTGATTAAAAAAAAATTAATATATATTGCTGTTTTAGCTAACACATGATGAAATAATTTAAATAAATGTCCACGAATGTAAGAAAAAGGACAAGGATATTTATCGACTAATTCCAAATATTCCTCGGCGGGTATCCAAGCTGGTGGAGATGTATTTTCAAATAAAAACGGGTTGTGTAAATTTCCTTCAGCGGTCATAACACCAACACAACCTGTGTATTCAAGACAACGATCAATATCTTGTAGACATTGTATATTTCCATTTGAAATAACAGGAATGTTAACAGCTTCTCTAAAAAATTCTCGATTAAATTTAATTTTATTTCTTAAATAATTATTACCTCACTGCAATGACATAATCCCAATTGGCTAACCCAGTTAAAGGTCCTTTTTGTTCTCTAGTTCTCCCATGAACAGTCAACATTTTACATCCAGCATTTTCCAACATTTTTGCATATCTAACAGTTTTCTCCATGTCCTCAAAAACCCGTATTTTACAAGTTACAGGTACTTTTAACGATTTACTTAAAGTTGACACCATTTCGTGTAATAATTCCCACTCATCTTGTAAGAAAGACCCATAGTGTCCCCTCTTAGCTATCGCTTGAGGGCATCCCAAATTTATGTCAATTGCACAACAGTGTTCTTCAGCTAACAAGGCTGCTTCAAGCATTATCTTTGGATCGTTACCACAAAACTAAAATATGTCTTATTATTTAATTTATGTTAGATATTATTAAATAGACACAAAAACTTACTTGGACTATTAAAGGTTTATCTTCATCGCAAGACGCTAAAGATTCCTTACGATACTTAGGATCTTTACAAAACACAGCGCTATGTAACATAGGGGTGTAACATAATTGAGCCCCATGACGTCGACATAATAACCTCCATGGTAATTCGCTTGCGTCCACCATCGGGGCAACAATATTTACCGGCCTCTTAAGTGTATCACTCCAAAAATCCATTTTATGATTTAAAAATATTTATTACCTTAATCATAACCTCTTTGACGTTTACGTCATCTTCGTCGCACTCGTTTCAAAAACCGATGTGAAGTTAGCACTCCTTTTCTAATCACATGCGACCGAACAGCAAGGTGACCAACCATTAGAAACAGAAAAGTCACTCGCGCGGAATTTATAAATAAATAATCGATAAAATTTGCTGTTTTTATGGGATTTTACGACGGAAAAGCGCACAATTGATGAAAATTGGGTTTGTTCGCGTTCAATTCAAATAGAGTAGCGGTCGTCATTGAATAGTTCTCATTCTTCGGAGTGCTCGTCATTTTTGTTATAGGTTTATTACAGATTTAGAACGGATTTAGTTTACGATTTGAAACGGGGGCGTATGAAACTATTTTCGGGGTAATTTTTCAGGTATTTTTCATTTCTGAGATCGGTGGAATGAAATTTTTTTAATTCAAAAAAGTTTTGAAGTAATTTAATTAATTTGAATGTAGTACCAACTTAAATTATTATATTTATAATTTTAATTAAAACTTTATAATTATTAAGGTTGGGCCGACTAACGACTATCTGACTAATCGGCATTAAAAAGGCCGATTAGTCGGCCGATTAATCGACCATTGCCGATCATTCCAAACTTCGGACGTGTTCAAATACTTTTGAAAACGCTTATATACTACATAATCTGGGCTGGGAGATACTTTAAATGAGTTATTGAGTATCGATACCTTCGTGGTATTGTAAGTATCGAAAATATCGAAGTATTGAAAGTATCGAACTATCAAACGTATCGAAACTATCGAAAGCATCGAATTATTAAAAATAATAGTGCATAATAAGCATATTTCTTATGTACCTAGATTTTACTTTTGGATACTGTACGTTATCTTTTATGACGGCCAACATGTTGGCAGTTTGAGTGTTTATATCTCTAAAGTCCTGTTCTTCATTTGGAAGTCTGTTAACCTGCTAGGAACATGAGTTAGAACTGTTCCAAATACTGCACATTATCTAAGCAGCTGCTAACTTGTTGGCAGCATGAGTTATTATGTCTCCAAAGTCATGCTCATCAATTTGAAATTTATCAACTTACTGTTTCAAACACTGTACACTATGAGTGCTTGTGTCTCCATAGTTCTGCTCGTCAGCTTGATGTCTGCCAACTTATTGGCAGAATGAGCTATTACTATTCCACAGACTATGTATTATCTTAGACTGCCAACTTGCTGATAGCATGAGCTATTACTGTTCCACAGACTATACATATATTATTTTAACAACTGTCAACTTGTTGGCAGCATGAGCTATTACTGTACCACAGACTATATGTTATCTTAATGACTGCCGACTTGTTGGCAACATAATCTTGTTATACCGATTATACAGGCTGTCCGGTATCTTCCGGATCAGAGGTACACAGCGATGCAGAGTACATTATTTTGAGATGATTTTTCTAATAAATTTTTTTCATATTGTTTATAACAACTGTACGAGAACTGTTTAAAAGACGTCTAACGACGTCTGAAAGAGGAGCTTTGAAACGAAACGAAACTGACGTTTAAAAGAGGAGGTCGTAAATAAAACTCAGGAAATCTTAATAATATTCTGTGATTCTCTTCTTGTAAGGTTGGGTTGGGTTGAGCTTCAACTTCAAACCATATCTCATATTGAAAGGTATGAAGTTGGAGCACAACCCAACCCAACCATGGAAAAAAAAAATCAAACTCAATGTTTGGAAACATTTTTTATTTTTGTAAATATTCCGTGATTCTCTTCTTGTAAGGTTGGGTTGGGTTGAGCTTCAACTTCAAACCATATCTCATGCTGAATGGTATGAAGTTGGAGCTCAACCCAACCATGCAAGAAAAAATCAAACTCAAAGTTTGGAAACATTTTTTATTTTTGTAAATATTCTGTGATTTTTTTCTTGTAAGGTTGGGTTGGGTTGAGCTTCAACTTCAAACCATATCTCATGCTGAATGGTATGAAGTTGGAGCTCAACCCAACCCAACCATGGAAGAGAAAAGCAAACTCAAAGTTTGGAAACATTTTTTATTTTTGTAAATATTTCGTGATTCTCTTCTTGTAAGGTTGGATTGGGTTGAGCTTCAACTTCAAACCATATCTCATATTGAATGGTATGAAGTTGGAGTTCAACCCAATCCAACCATGCAAGAAAAAATCAAACTCAAAATTTGGAAATATTTTGTTGTTTTTGTATATATTCTGTGATTTTTTTCTTGTAAGGTTGGGTTGGGTTGAGCTTCAACTTCGAACCATATCTCATGCTGAATGGTATGAAGTTGGAGCTCAACCCAACCCAACCATGCAAGAAAAAATCAAACTCAAAATTTGGAAATATTTTTTGTTTTTGTAAATATTCTGTGATTTTTTTCTTGTAAGGTTGGGTTGGGTTGAGCTTCAACTTCATACCATTCAGCATGAGATATGGTTCAACTTCAATTTCAAAGCTTCAACTTCAAACTATATCTCATGCTGAATGGTATGAAGTTGGAGCTCAACCCAACCCAACCATGCAAGAAAAAATCAAACTCAAAATTTGGAAATATTTTTTGTTTTTGTAAATATTCTGTGATTTTTTTCTTGTAAGGTTGGGTTGGGTTGAGCTTCAACTTCAAACTATATCTCATATTGAATGGTATGAAGTTGGAGCTCAACCCAACCCAACCATGGAAGAAAAAATCATACTCAAAGTTTGGAAACATTTTTTATTTTTGCAAATATTCCGTGATTCTCTTCTTGTAAGGTTGGGTTGGGTTGAGTTTCAACTTCAAACCATATCTCATGCTGAATGGTATGAAGTTGGAGCTCAACCCAATCCAACCATGCAAGAAAAAATCAAACTCAAAATTTGGAAATATTTTTTGTTTTTGTAAATATTCTGTGATTTTTTTCTTGTAAGGTTGGGTTGTGTTGAGCTTCAACTTCAAACCATATCTCATATTGAATGGTATGAAGTTGGAGCTCAACCCAACCCAACCATGGAAGAAAAAATCAAACTCAAAGTTTGGAAATATTTTGTTGTTTTTGTAAATATTCTGTGATTTTTTTCTTGTAAGGTTGGGTTGGGTTGAGCTTCAACTTCAAACCATATCTCATATTGAATGGTATGAAGTTGGAGCTCAACCCAACCCAACCATGGAAGAAAAAATCAAACTCACAGTTTGGAAATATTTTTTATTTTAGTAAATATTCCGTGATTCTCTTCTTGTAAGGTTGGGTTGGGTTGAGCTTCAACTTCAAACCATATCTCATGCTGAATGGTATGAAGTTGGAGCTCAACCCAACCATGCAAGAAAAAATCAAACTCAAAGTTTGGAAATATTTTTTGTTTTTGTAAATATTCTGTGATTTTTTTCTTGTAAGGTTGGGTTGGGTTGAGCTTCAACTTCAAACCATATCTCATATTGAATGGTATGAAGTTGGAGTTCAACCCAATCCAACCATGCAAGAAAAAATCAAACTCAAAATTTGGAAATATTTTGTTGTTTTTGTAAATATTCTGTGATTTTTTTCTTGTAAGGTTGGGTTGGGTTGAGCTCCAACTTCATACCATTCAATATGAGATATGGTTACATGGAGGAAAAAATGAAACTCAAAGTTTGGAAACATTTTTTATTTTTGTAAATATTCCGTGATTCTCTTCTTGTAAGGTTGGGTTGGGTTGAGCTTCAACTTCAAATCATATCTCATGCTGAATGGTATGAAGTTGGAGCTCAACCCAACCCAACCATGCAAGAAAAAATCAAACTCAAAATTTGGAAATATTTTTTGTTTTTGTAAATATTCTGTGATTTTTTTCTTGTAAGGTTGGGTTGGGTTGAGCTTCAACTTCAAACCATAACTCATATTGAATGGTATGAAGTTGGAACTCAACCCAACCCAATTTCAGAACTTTATTAGACAAATCATCTCAAAATAATGTGCTCTACATCGCTATCCGGAAGATACCGGACATCCTGTATACTATCTTTTTACTGTTCAAAACACTGTACATTATCTTAAAGACTACTACCTTATTGGCAGCATGACCTATTATGTCTTCAGAATCATTTTTGGTAACTTGAAGTCTGCCAACTTGTTGGCAACATGAGCTGTTATATTTCGAAAGTCCTGCTCATCACTTTGAAGTCCTGAAACTTGTTAACAGCAAAAGCTATTACCATTCCACAGACTATATATTATTTTGATTTTTAAGCTATTATTATTCCAAACACTATACATTATCTTAAAGACTTATGTCTCCAAAGTCCTGCTTCTCAGTTTGAAGTCTGCCAACTTCATGACACCATGAGTTATTTCTGTTCTAATCTAATCTACGTGACAAGATGGCGATTGAGTGCGCAGCTTGTTTAAAAAATATCGCTAGGTTTAGCGATTATGTCGCTTGTCGAGGCAATTGCGGAAAAAGTTACCATACAGAATGTGTACAAATTGATAGTGAGAAGTTCATCAGTATGAAAGAAGATGGATCCATCAAATCTTGGATCTGTGAAAATTCTGTGAAGAAAGAGATTCATTGCTTCTGAGTGAAATCAAGAATTATATTAACAATATGAAAAATAATTTAACTCAATCATTTAAAAATGAAATCTTTAAACTGAAAGAAGACAATATAAGTTTAAAATTAGAATTAGAGCTAATCAAAAATGAATTGTTAATACAGAAAAATATATCAATTACACACCTCAACCCAAAAGAGGTCGCTACGAAGACTACAAATAAAGTTACATCTGGTGTTACAAAAAATAATCGTACCGAAACTGGAAAAGTCAACCAGAATGAACCAAAATGATACAAAACAACAACAACAAAATAATAATGAAATGCTTAAAAACAGACCATATGCTCAAGCGTTGAAAGAACCTACTCAAAAAAATATTTCTTCTATCCATGATAACCAAATTGAAGTTAATGTACAGGAAAATAATGAACCGTTTAAAACTGTAACTCACAAACCTAGAAAACGATCGATGAATATAACTCTTGGAACGGCGTCGAATATCGCACTAAAAGGAACAATACAGTACGTCAATTTCCATATTTGTGGCTTACAAGTATCCACAACTGAAACTTAGATTACAGATTATCTTAATACAAATAATATAAAAATGCAAAATGCCTAAAACTTCAATCTAAAAGACCAGATGAATATTCGTCCTTTAAATTATCTGTACCTGCAGATTATCAAAATGATACAATAAAATCTTCACTGTGGCCTTCAGGGGTAAGGATAAATCGTTTTTTAGAATCGATTTTCAAAAAAACACAAAAAACATAACAAAATATAGCAACAGGTGCACAACAAACCTGTTGTGAGTTGTCATAGTCTTTGTGGTAAAAATTGGGGACTTACCCCTAAAAGGCTGTACTTGATTCTATGTAACTGTGGTTAGACCTATGATCACATATGAAGCGGCTTATCAGCAAAGTTTCAAGAATTCAACGAGTAGCTGGATTTGCAATCTCTGGTGCGATAAGCACAACGACAACTCTACAATGGATGTTCTACTTGGCTTAATGCCTTTGCATGTGCATAAGTGAAAGTGGCCAGAACTATCACTTACGGATTTAAGCAATATGCTTAAACCTGTTCCGATATGTCCTGTTAATGGGCTGCAGAAGATACAATAGGTACTGATACTGTGCTATCAATGCTGTCAGATTTGAACTGTAGTTCTGGATTGAAACTAAAGATTCTCTGGTTCAGGTAAATATTTGTATGTTCACAGATGGATTAAAAACGCCGGAAGGAGTCGGAGCAGGTGTATACTGCCAAATACTTCAGACCAAACAAGCTTACAGCCTAGGAACATATTGTACCGTATTCTAGTCAGAAGTATTTTCAATTGACATGGGAGTTAAAATTCTTCTAGAGAGAGGGGTGAGGAACGTGACAATAAGATTCTTCTCAGACAGTCAAAACCGTGTCGGCTCTAGTTAATGACTGTAACAGAACCTTAAATACACTCAGTGATGATAGAGTTTTCTGAGCTGGGTACCAAGTTACTCTGGAGTTGCTGGCAATGAAGTGGCAGATGAGCTAGCTAATGCGTTTGTAGAGCCAGAGCCAGCAATTGGTGTATCATTTGCGATGGCCAAGCACAAGATGGACTGTGGACGGAAGAAAATTTTCGTCTACTATGAACCAGTTCTCCTGGAATGAGACATGCGAAGTTATTTATTGACATTATTATTGTTATTTATTGATACCACAGGACTTGCTCGTAGCAACTCAATAGTATCAGATTTTCGATTTTTGAATCGCAGTTTATCTCCTCTATCGATCTGAAAAATGTTTGCAAGGTTGATACCACGAAGGTATCGATACTCAATAACTGATTTAAAGTATCTCCTAGTCCTAGTTACAACAAGCTTATGTAGCATATAAGCGCTTTCAAAAGTATTCGAACACATCCGAACTTTGGAATGATCGGTAATGGCCGATTAATCGGCCCTTTTAAGGCCGATTAGTCGGATAGTCGTTAGTCGGCTAAAATCATAGTCGGCCCAACCTTATTAATCACCAAGATACCCTGCAAACCCATCGATATCCCTGTACATGTTTTTATGAATGTTTTTGTAATAATTCGAAAATTATTTAACGGTTTTAAGAAATAACCATTCGAATTAGAAATTTGATGTTTAAATATGTGAAACCATTTCATAACAGTTATACCATTCGCTTTCTTTAAAATTAATAATTATTATTATTAATAAATAATAATTAATTTACTTACAACAAAATCGACTTACCACGAAGTCTTTGGAACGTAATAACGTCGTGGTGGTTTCTCAGCAATGTTACAAAAGCAGTTTTTTGTAAAAGAAAACAATGACATATGCTGACAAGCAGTGACATGCCCCCATTTTGCCTTGAGTAGTTTGAATACATAGACTTCATCATCTTCATGAACCGTGGTACTTTAGTAATCTAGGGACTTCACCTGAAATACAATAATTGAGCCATCTACCGATTGAACATTAAATTAAAAAAAGCTTTTAATTTAAAAAGTTTTTTTAAGTGAATTTCTTTTTATATTTTCCATTTCCGAAAAGATTAAACAAAAAAGGAATAAAACCATCATTTAAAAAATAACAATTTTATTTTTTATCAACGTTATGTAATTTTTCTTGTATTTTAAAAGCACATCCAACAATGAATATAATATTAATAAAATTTGTTTTAGAATAAACATTTAAACATACGGGAACGTCAGGACATAACCGCTAATTCATCTCATCTTCTTCATCTTTGTATCTAATCGGGATATGTCTTTTGCGGCGGCCGTTTCAAATCTTCCTTTAATTAATCTATTTTCTTAATCTCTTCAAAATGGACGTGTACAATTTCCCGTGGTGAGGGTACAGTTTTGTCTGGACGGCGATGCTGGGTTAGAAAGTCCACTCTCCCTTATCGGAGACAAAGTCGGGGTCTTCGTTCTATGCACGTTGCTACGTCTCCTCCTCCTGTATTGAGGCAGCGACCTCCTGCCTAAACAACGTTGTTGCTGCTGCTGTTGCAAAGCAGTCAACGCATTGGTCAATTCCACCTCGCTAATCATCCTTCGTCTTTGCGGTGGAGGAAGAGCCGGAAGTTGAGGGGGATGAGGTTGGTGGTTTCTTTGATCCGGCAATGTTGGAACAGGCACCAAGTTGCTTATCGTTTGAATCTGTTGAGTTTTATCCGCGTTATTGCCGTCTTGCGATAAAGGGGCGACTTGGTTATTCTTGGCAGGTACAGTCTATAAATAAATAAACAGAAATCGTTAGCGAAGGGGGCAACGTCCTCTTTAAGAATTACAACACTTAGTTTGATGACGTCGGTTAATATCGATTTGTTTTTGTATGTTGTAGTTGTAGTTTTTATTCTGATAAATTTCAAGGTTTATTTTGCATAAGTGGAAACCATGAAAGGGGGGTTGTAATTTATGGGTTGGGTTCCTATGTAAGAGAAAATGTTAGGGGTAAATATAGGGGTGAATTATGAACGAGGAAAATGAGTTAGAGGTAGTTAACGTAAATAGTGCCATTTCCTGTATACTAAATGACTTTGCACTTCTTTGTGAGGGAAATAGGAAGTTTGTTCGTTGGAATTTATGGATCTAATTGAGTATCACCTAGCAACAGGGTGTTAAGGATCAATCAAATACGAAAAAAAAATTCTTTTTTTTATTTTGTTATTATTTATAAAAGTTGGGTTTATCAGTTATTTCGTATTTGTATAAAAAAAAGAAAATTTTAATGAAATGGAATTGAAATTTAAGGGATCATTTAGCATCGCTTTAAATGATAATGGACTAAAAATTGCACGTGCGTGTTTTCAATTAAGTTCTAAAAAAATCTGATAGACAGCAAATTGGAATAAACGGATCGATTTGCAACAAAAAAAAACGGAATTTGATCAAATTGTACGATTCAAAATGGAAATTAAAAATTAGAGGATCGTTCAACACCGTTTACAACATGAATTAACAATAAATAGAGAGCTAAATGTGCAGCTAAATTTATTATGATACAAAAATGGTGATTATGCGTGAAGAATATTTAGGGAATGGTTAATTTTTGACGTCGTTGATGAAAAGAAACGGGGGTTGCAGAAATTTGAAATAGTTGCAAGACAGGATGTTGTATTTCTATAAAGCAGTTATAACTTAAATGACAAATAGACACCTACATTTAAGCCATATAAATATATATTTTATTTGGTTTTGACAATAACGTTTACAGGATAATCACTTTATTCAGGAGAAATAAAAATTAAACTGTAACATCAAAAACTATGAATATAACAAATTAACTTAAAAATAGCATTGTTTTGCATGACTTATCACAATTACTGTACAAAATAATGAAATCTTCGTGACTACTGAAGAGGTTAACTGAATTTCTGTAACAAAATTAAGAGCAAAACTAACTAGGGATTTTATCTGCTGTTGATCTTTAACTTCCCAATTCAGTCTCAGTATCTGCTCTGCTTTTACATTTTATGGATACTTGATACTCCTTCCAGAAGACTTAATACTGCTTTTAAATGATTTGGCATTGCTACCAAAAGAGTTGACTTACTTCCAGAAGATTTACTACTACCACCAGAAGACTTTTTACTATGTCAATAAAAATTGATATTGCTTGCAGAAGACTTGAAATGCTTCCAGAACACTGAATACTGCTACTAGAAGATATGAAATGCCTCCAGAAGACTTGACGTTACCTTTGGAAGTCTTAAAATGTTTCCAAAAGTCGTGACACTGCTTCTGGAAGACTTGATACTGATTCCAAAAGACTTGAAATACTTCCAGAAGACTTGATATTACTTCTAGAAAACTTGATGCTGATTCCAGAAGACTTGCAATGCTTTCGGAAGACATGATAATCAGAAGAATTCAAATGCTCCCACTAGACTTGAAACTGCTTCCAAAAGACTTGAAATGCTTCTAAAAGAACTGCTTTCAGAACATTTACTATTGCTCCTAGAAGACTTGATATTACTTCTAGAAGACTTGATACTGATTCCAAAACTTCTTTCTTCTTGCTTCAACTTCCGGAAGACATGATACTGTATCTAGATGAAGACATCACCTCTGGAAGACTTAAAAGACTTTCAAAAGACTTAAAATGTTTCCATAAGACTAGATACTGATTCCAAAGCATTTGGTATAAGAATAATAAGAAGAATTTAATTTATAAGAAGAATTTAAATGCTTTCAGAAGACTTGGTATTGCTTCTGGAAGATTTGAGATTTTCTAGAAGTCTAAACGACGGTTAAAGACGATTTTAAAGAAGGTTCTAAAAGACTTGAAATACTCCCAAAAGACTTGATACTGCTACCAACAGATTTCAAAACCTTCCAGAAGACTGGCAATGCTTCATAATCAAGTCTTCTTGATTATGCTTCTTAAAGATAAAAAATGCTTCTAGAAGAATTAGCATTACCTCTAGAAGACTTAAAATGTTTCCAAAAGGCTTGATACTGCTTCTAGAAGTCTTGATACTGATTCCAAAAGACTTGAAATAACTCCAAAAGACTTGCAATGCTTTCGGGAGACATGATACCGCATATAGAAGATTTCAAATGCTTTTAGAAGACTTGATATCGCTTCTAGAAGCCTTGATTCCAAAAGACTTGAAATGCTTACAGAAGACATGTAATGCTTTCGGAAGACATGATACTGCAACTAGAAGAATTCAAACGCTTTCAGAAGACATGATATTGTTTCTGGAAGATTTGAAATGTTTCCTGAAGCCTTGATATTGGTTCTAAAAGACTTGAAATGCTCCCAGAAGACTTGATACTGCTTCCAAAAGACTTGAAATGCTTCTAAAAGACTTGAACTGCATTCAGAACATTTACTACTGCTCCTAGAAGAGTTGATATTACTTCTAGAAATTTGATATTGCCTGTAGAAGACTTGAAATGTTTTCAGAAGACAATACTACATTTAGAAAACTTGAAACGCTTTCAGAGAACTTCATATTGCCCTTAGAAAGATTTGAAATGCTACCAAGCGATATTGTACTGATTCCAAAAAATTTTAAACGGTTTTAGAAGGCTTAAAATTGCGTCTGGAAGATTTCAAATACTTTCAGAAGACTTAAATATTTGCAACTGCTTCTGAATGATTGACACTGATTCAAGAAACTTAATATTGCTTGTAGAAGAATGGACATTTTTCCAGTAAACTTGCAATGCTTGCAGAAGGCTTGCAATGCTTCCAGAAGACTTGTAATGCTTTAGGAAGACATGATACTGCATCTAGACGAATTTAAATGCTGTCAGAAGCATTGGTATTGCTTCTGGAAGATTTGAAATTTTTTAGAAGCCTTGATATTGGTTTTAAAAGACTTGAAATACTCCCAGAAAACTTGATACTGCTACCAAAAGATATGAAATGCTCCCAGAAGACTTGAAATTAACTCTGGAAGACTTAAAATGCTTTCAAAAGACTTAAAATGTTTCCAAAAGAGTTGATACTTCTTCTTGAAGTCTTGATACTGCTTCCAAAAGACTTGAAATACTTCCAAAAGACTTGCAATGCTTTCGGAAGACATGATTCTGCATCCAGAAGAATTTAAATGGATTCAGAAGACTTGATACTGCTTCTAGAAGCCTTGATTCCGATTTAAAATGACTTGAAATGATTCCAGAAGACTTGTAATGCTTTAGGAAGACATGATTCTGCATCTAGATGAATTTAAATGCTGTCAGAAGCCTTGGTATTGTTTCTGGAAGATTTGAAATTTTTTAGAAGCCCTGACATTGGTTTTAATAGACTTGAAATACTCCCAGAAAACTTGATACTGCTACCAAAAGATATGAAATGCTCCCAGAAGACTTGAAATTAACTCTGGAAGACTTAAAATGCTTTCAAAAGACTTAAAATGTTTCCAAAAGAGTTGATACTTCTTCTTGAAGTCTTGATACTGCTTCCAAAAGACTTGAAATACTTCCAAAAGACTTGCAATGCTTTCGGAAGACATGATTCTGCATCCAGAAGAATTTAAATGGATTCAGAAGACTTGATACTGCTTCTAGAAGCCTTGATTCTGATTTAAAATGACTTGAAATGATTCCAGAAGACTTGTAATGCTTTAGGAAGACATGATTCTGCATCTAGATGAATTTAAATGCTGTCAGAAGCCTTGGTATTGTTTCTGGAAGATTTGAAATTTTTTAGAAGCCCTGACATTGGTTTTAATAGACTTGAAATACTCCCAGAAAACTTGATACTGCTACCAAAAGATATGAATTGCTTTCAGAAGACTTGAAATTAACTCTGGAAGACTGAAAATGCCTTCAAAAATTTAAAATGCTTCCAAAAGACTTGATACTTCTTCTAGAAATCTTGATACTGCTTCCAAAAGACTTGAAATACTTCCAAAAGACTTGCAATGCTTTCGGAAGACATGATTCTACATCCAGAAGAATTTAAATGCTTTCAGAAGGCTTGATACTGCTTCTAGAAGCCTTGATTCTGGTTCCAAAAAACTTGAAATGCTTACAGAAGATTTGTAATGCTTTCGGAAGACATGATACTGCAACTAGAAGAATTCAAACGCTTTCAGAAGACATGATATTGTTTCTGGAAGATTTGAAATGTTTCCTGAAGTCTTGATATTGGTTATAAAAGGCTTGAAATGCTCTCAGAAGATTTGATACTGCTACTAAAAGATATGAAATGCTTCCAGAAGACTTGTAATTAACTCTGGAAGACTTAAACTGCTTTCAAAAGACTTAAAATATTTCCAAAAGACTTGATACTTCTTCTAGGAGTCTTGATACTGATCCCAAAAGACTTGAAATACTTCCAAAAGACTTGCAATGCTTTCGGAAGACATGATCCTAGATCTAGAAGAACTTAAATGCTTTCAGAAGTCTTGATACTGCTTCTAGAAGCCTTAATTCTGATTCCAAAAGACTTGTAATGCTTTCGGAAGATGTGATACTGCAACTAGAAGAATTCACATGCTTTCAGAAGACTTAATATTGCTTCTGGAAGATTTGAAATGTTTCTAGAAACCTTGATATTGGTTCTAAAAGATTTAAAATACTCCCAGAAGACTTGATACTGCTACCAAAAGACTTGAAATGCTTCTAAAAGAACTGCTTTCAGAACATTTACTACTGCTCCTAGAAGAGTTGATATTACTTCTAGAAACTTGATATTGCCTGTAGAAGATATGAAATGTTTTCAGAAGATAATACTGCATTTAGAAAACTTGAAATGCTTTCAGAGGACTTGATATTCCCATTGGAAGACTTGAAATGCTTCCAAACGATATTATACTGATTCCAAAAAAATTTAAACGGTTTTAGAAGGCTTAAAATTGCGTCTGGAAGATTTCAAATACTTCCAGAAGAGTTGAATATTTGCAATTGCTTCTAAAAGATTGACACTGATTCAAGAAACTTAATATTGCATGTAGAAGCGTGGAAAATTTTCCAGTAAACTTGCATGCTTGCAGAAGATTTGCAATCCTTCCAGAAGACTTGTAATACTTTCAAAAGACGTGATACTGCTTCTTGAAGACTTAAAATACTTTCAGAAAACTTGATACTACCTCTAGAAAACTTAAAATACTTCCAGAAAACTTGATATTGTCTTCAGAAGGGTACCCATACAACATTGTTTATATGTTTTAACAATGCGTTCCATCTTCATTGATTAGAAAAATATTTATTTGATAATCCTTACATGTTTCGGCTTATCTTGCTAGTTGTCTTCAGAGATATTTTCATCAAAGTTGAGTTTTCTTTAAAATTAACAATAAAACAAGATACATTACATTATGAGCTCATAACCTAAGCCTTTCGAAGAAGTTTTGCAAGTAATTGATATTCATAATTGTAATGTATCTTGTTTTATTGTTAATTTTAAAGAACACTCAAATTTGACGAAAATACCTCTGAAGATGGCTAGCAAGGTAAGCCGAAACATGTAAGGATTATCAAATAAATATATTTACATTGATTGACAGTAATAAATAATAAGTGTTTTTTATAAAAAAATTTGTTTATGGTTTTATCTGGATTAAGTTATCATTTTCAATTAATTTTTTTATTTTAAGGTACTTTTGAGCTTATTCTTCTCAATTCATTGCCAGCATCTTAGCTAATTCTTATTATCTAAGTGTGTTTAAAGGTTCTCGAAGTTATTTTCATTGCAAAACGACAGGGGGTGAAAAAATCGTTCAAAATATTTAAATTTTTTCTTAATATTGAGACTTTTAAATGTCGAGAATTCTTTATGATATAGGATATATAATTTTTTTCATGACATCCAACTAAAACGAATACTGACTTCTAAATTGTATTTTTAATGACTATTATGCGTGCCAGAAGTCACGGCCCCTTACTTTAGAAATCGATATCGTCGAAATCGCTCAATGAAAAAAATTGCTGTAAAGTTTATTGTAACCAATGAACATTTCTGTGTATCATAGGTTAATTTGAAAATTTTCGGATTCGCGATTTTTCTTCTATCGCGAGTTAATTGATAAAAGTACCCGATTTTTGAAAGTGCCGACAACTTTGTCTACTTTGCAATTTTCTTTCTCAAAAACTATTTGGTTAATACATTTCAAATTTGAACTGGCGATAATTTGATGTGTTCATATTTTATTTTTATGATGTTCCATACAGTTTCATGGAAAATCGCGGGTTAGCAAGATGCGGTAATTTCGAAAACAACGGAAAGGATTTCTAAGTTTAAGTTTTTCAAAATGAGGTCTCTCTCATGAGTACCTCTCCTCGGAGTATTATTTCTGTTTCTCTTCAATCTGTATTCCCATTAAATCACTCAAATTAGGGAGCCCCTATATTGTAAAATTGGTAACGGAATCCGACATACAATATTATTAAACACATTTTGATAAAAATCGCGTTGAAATCCGACTGTGATTTTCCGCAAAACTATAGGGAATATCGATAAATTAAAACATACCCCGCATTAAGAACACGTTGGGTTGCCATCAATTCAATTTGAAAATATTTCAATTACAAATTGGGTACTTTGTTCAATTAACTCGCGATAAAAGAAAAATCACAGATCTGAACATTTCCAAATTAAACTGTGATACACAGAAATCACTGATTACAATAAACTTTACCGCAATTTTTTTCATCGAGCGATTTCGAAGATATCGATCTCTAAATTGAGGGGCCTTGACATCTGGCAGGGATAATTAGTCTTGTTAATTACGTACATATTAGATGGCACAATCTTGCGCACAAATCACAGCTGATATTCTGCATTTCATCTTCTTCTATATCATTAAGAAGTTTTTCATCATATTCAGATTATTTTATGGCTTCCTTTTTAGATTATTTTTCTTAATTTGTTCCTTTTTTATAATCGCATATTATTCCATTTTTTTTTGTTCTTTTCCGATAAATTTTTTTTTCTCTACCCTTCTTCTCCTTTTTATTTTCCTCTTCCCGTCTTCCTTTTTGATTGCTTGTTAATAGTCAATGTATCTTTTGGTGCTAAAAACTTGTCAAATTTTAGACACATGGATAACAAGGGTACATCACTTGTTATGATGAAAGACCCGATACTTTGAACAATTTTTGTATTGGTTTTCGAAAGACAATGACGTATTGTCTAAAAAATGTCTTAAACTACTTCTCCAGAGACTTGCCGCTTTTGAAAAGCTTGATTTTAACGTGACTTTTTTCTTCAAGGAGGATTACATCATGGATAAAAATAACCACAAAAATAATTCTTTTTCGTCTTCTTGACTGAGAATGAGAATTTTTATGCCCTTAAGTTCAGTTTTGAATGATCAAACACATTTTGAATTGCATCAAAAACATCTATTAAAGATGTTTCTGAATATATACAATACTATTTTGTTTTGTTGTCCTGAAGACTTGCAGAGCTTCTAGAACACTTAAAATTCTTTCAGAAGACTTGATATTGCATCTAGAAGACATGAAATGCTTCCAGAAGACTTCGTACTGATTCTATTTTTACTGTTTCGATAAACTTTTTTTCTCTGCTCTTACAGCCCTTCTTTCCATTTTCCTATTCTCTTCTTCCATTTTTATTGGCTGCTTATATTTGATATATTCTTTGGTGTCAAAATCTTCTCGGCATTCATCACCAGACCAGGACCAGATCTAGGCAATTATGTTTGATTAAAAAGTCATTTAGTTCTTTGATCTATTTTTGTATTGATTTTCGAAAGATTTTGAAAATTCGAAAAAACACTTCTCTAGAAAGTTGCCACAATTCAAGAGTAAGATGTCAACAGGTCTTTCTTCTTTAAAGGGTATTCTGTGATGGATAAATGCCACAATTTAGCCACAAAACTATTTTTTTCCTCGTCTTGATTGAAAATGGTAGTCAAAATGGTGTTCTTTCTTAAGCAAGTCTTTAGTTTTGGGAATTTGAATTTTCTTATTTCTACACCGTTATGAATTGCGTCAATAACATCAGTTAAAGATGTTTCTGAATATCTATGGAATACTATTTTGTTTTATTTTCACATTTTTTTTAAGTGTACATATATAATAGAGTTAAGCAGAATCCAGTAGATTCAACTAGAAAGAATAGTCTTTTAGTTTTGGGGATAGTCTATGCAGACAACGAAATTAAGACATCTTGTACCTCACCTCAAACGTTCACCTTGGTATGCCCTTTATAGTATTTACGTAATTATTTAGACACTGACCACTGATTATTGACCACTGACCAATTTTAAAAGTGAAAATTTTACTTTAGTCTTATTTTTTTAAATTTATACTGTTCGTACTTAGGGTACTTAGGTACTATTCGACCTTAGGGATGGGTCGTTTATCCTAGTGGATGGGTTGTCAGACTTATCTCTACAATCTCTTCAAAAAGCTAGAGAGGACGTAAGAAACTGGTTGATATTGCCTGTAGAAGACTTGAAATGTTCTCAGAAGACATATTACTGCATGTAGATGACTTGAAATGCTTTCAGAGGACTTGATATTGCCACAGGAAGACTTGAAATGCTTCCAAACGATATTATACTGATTCTGAAAGATTTTAAATGGTTTTAAAAGGCATAATATTGTGTCTGGAAGGTTTTAAATACTTCCAAAAGACTTAAACATTTGCAACTGCTCCTCGAAGATTGTTTCAAGAAACTTGATATTGCTTGTAGAAGACGGGAAATGCTTTCAGAAGACTTATAATGTTTCCAAAAGACATAATACTGCATCTAGAAGACTTAGAATCAGAAGACTTGTTATTGCATCTAGAAAATTTAAAATACTTCCAGAAAATTCGATACTGCTTCTAGAAGACTTAATATTGCCTTTAGAGGAGTACCCATTTTATTACCAGGTTTTATCTGGGTTAAAGCTATCATTTTCAATTAATTTTTTAATTTTAAGGTACTTTTGAGCTTATTGTTCCCAATTCATTGCCAGCATCTTAGCTAATTCTTATTATCTAAATGTATTTAAAGATTCTCGAAATTATTTTTATTGCAAAACGACAGGGGTTGGAAAAATCGTTCCAAATATTTAAATTTTTTCTTAATATTGAGATTTTTAAAATGCCGGGAATTCTTTATGATATAGGACATATAATTTTTTCATGAAATCCGACTAAAACGAATACTGACTTCTAAACTGTATTTTTAATGACTATTATCCGTGCCAGAAGTCAAGGCCCCTCACTTTAGGGATCGATATCTTCGAAATCGCTCGATAAGAAAAATTGCGGTGAAGTTTATTGTAACCAATGAATATTTCTGTGTATCAATAATAATAAGAAGGGTAGTTTCTTTTTCTTTCTATTTTCCTCTTCTCGTCTTTCTTTTCATTGCCGGTTAATAGTGAATATATCTTTTTTTGGTGCTAAAAACTTTCCAGATTTTAGACACATGGAAAGCAAGGGTACATCCTAACACCCGACCATAATCTTCAAAGATGTCTTTGGAATTATTTTCGTTTCAAAATTGGTTCAGTAACATACTTTGAACAATTTTTGTACTGGTTTTCGAAAAACCCCTTTTGGAAAGCTTGATTTTAACGCGACTTTTTTATTCAAGGAGAATTACATCATGGATAAATGGTTCAACCACAAAAATATTTCTTTTTCGTCTTCTTAATTGAGAATGGTAGATAACCCCATAATCAAAGATTCCATTTTTTTTGCCTTTAAGTTCAGTTTTGGGTATCTGAATATTTCGCGATTCTCTTATTGATTCTCTTATTTCCTTTATAAATTGCATCAATAACATCTGTTAAAGATGTTTCTGAATATCTATATGATACTATTTTCTTTTAGTCTATCGACTTCATACTGATTCTATCTTTACTTTTTCGATAAACTTTTTTTCTCTGCCTTTCTTTCCATTTTCCTATTCTCTTCTTCCATTTTTATTGGCTGCTTATATTTGATATATTTTTTGGTACCAAAATCTTCTCGGCATTCATCACCAGACCAAGACCAGATCTAGGCAATTATGTTTGATTAAAAAGTGATTTAGTTCTTTGATCTATTTTTGTATTGATTTTCGAAAGATTTTGAAAATTCGAATAAACCACTTCTCTAGAAAGTTGCCACAATTCAAGAGTAAGATGTTAACAGGTCTTTCTTCTTTAAAGGGTATTCTGTGATGGATAAATGCCACAATTTAGCCACAAAACTATTTTTTTCCTCGTCTTGACTGAAAATGGTAGTCAAAATGGTGTTCTTTCTTAAGCAAGTCTTTAGTTTTGGGAATTTGAATTTTCTTATTTCTACACCGTTATGAATTGCGTCAATAACATCAGTTAAAGATGTTTCTGAATATCTTTGGAATACTATTTTGTTTTATTTTCACTTTTATTTTAAATGTACATATATAATAGAGTTAAGCAGAATCCAGTAGATTCAACTAGAAAGAATAGTCTTTTAGTTTTGGGGATAGCCTATGCAGACAACGAAATTAAAACATCTTGTACCTCACCTTTACAAACTTTTACCTTGGTATTCTCTTTATAGTATTTACGTAATTGTTTATAGACACTGATCACTGATTATTGACCTCTGACCAATTTTAAAAGTGATTATTTTACTTTAGTCTTATTTCTTTTTAATTTATACTGTTCGTACTTAGGGTACTTAAGTACTGTTCGACCTTAGGGATGGGTTGTTTACCCTAGTGGATGGGTTGTCAGACTTATCTCTACAATCTCTTCAAAAAGGTAGAGAGGACGTAAGAAACTACTTAAAGATAGAAGCTCTAAATATTTACATCCTCGAAACTACATTATCTCCACTTAACCTACTCGTTACCTTAAAACCCATTCGAAAAATGTTAAAAAGTTATTAATGGACAGAAGAACGATTATAGTATAAAGTAAGGCGAGAGTAATATTAAATATGTAATGAACATGACGAGAATTAATGAAATGACAAGTTGGATATCAATTATATTCAATTAATGCATTTTTAATGCGTTCCTATTGTGCAAAGAAAAGGAGTAAATTTAAGGAAAGTGTTGTGGATCAATTTGTTTCAAGAAAAGACAAAAATTGAAGAGCCATTCGAAGAAGTAATCCCTATACTTTCCCATTTCAGTTTAGTAATGATTGTCACATGATTTATCTCTCTTTTCTTATCATATACACATAAATCTCTTAATTAATCATTTTAGAATGTCGAAGAACATGTTTGATTATTCGTAGCTTAACACAACATATAATGGATATTTCTTAGAAAGATCTGGTAGGATTGATGTCACGAAAACTGAGAAAGAGTTTATAGTTTATGGTATATTTTTTTATATTTTTCTATGAAGAGAGTTTCCTTTATGCCACTTTTGATTATAATGCAAATTTCGGAATTAGGTCTCATTTGTTAATTAGGTCTTCCCTCGAGATGGTATGAATTACACACTCCATACTTCACCGACTCTTGTAGACATCAAAGATTTCCAGACTTCTTGACCTCAGAGATTTGTTAAAGAAGAGGGAAGTTATTTGTGAAGACAAAAACTTATTTAAAAATATAAAATTTCCAACTCAATAAATTAAACGGTATTTCACGTAAAACTCGCCCTTTACTCTTGACCTTTAACAATCGAAAATTTACATATCTAAGAGGTCATTGTTGTAATCAACGAATTAATAATGAGCCCACTTTTTTCGTGATAATATAAAGCGTTCTTTCCTTTCAACTTTATACACCTCTATAAATAAAACTATGATATTAAGGGCAACCTTTCTGCAGTCCTGCGGCATGTGTTCAGTGACCCAATGCGTAATCAAGGTCCAATTGACCGTCAAATAATCGATAGGAAATATCAGCTTATTATAGACACCCCATCGAAATGGAATGTATCATTTCTCCGTTTAATTTTAAAACTATAATATTAAATTAATTAACTAAATTGAATTTATTTATTATGTATGAATAATACAAAGTCGCATGTCGATAAAAAATGAAAGATTGTAATCTTATAATCATGTGCAATGTTTCAAAATGCTTTTAACCAAATTGAAACTAGGCATAATTAATTTTGTCCATGACTACTGTTGAATTAATTAAATTGAATTAATTTTTGGTTTAAAATAAAAAAAATTAAGATTTAGCGACATTGCATAAAGGAGGAATAAAATTTTGGAATTTAAAATTAATTTTTTTAATAGATATATCAAATTTGATTTTTTCATTTCAAATATTTACGTAATATACTAATTAATTGATTAAAACTATGAAATAATTCGATTAATTATTAAATTTTAGTACGTAGTAAATTAATTTTTTCGAGGTTGGCAGTAAAAAAGATTCATATGATTAAATAAATAAAATTCTTTGTGTTTTAACTGGTTTTATTTAATTTTTGTCTAACTAGTTTCGCCTCTATGGCATCCTCAGAGACTCTACAAGAAAAAATTGAAGTACCGGGTGGGCCACTAAGAAAGGACGCCGGCTATATCTCTGAAACTGTTGACCGCACAGTTTTCAGTTGTTTTAAAAAAATTCTTATACAAAGTGACCCATAGAAACTGCTGGAAATTTTCTTGAAAAATTCAAATGGAAACGTATATTTTTGACAAAGTATGTGAAAAGAGCGTTAAAAAGTACGCCATACAGTGAAAACCGCAATATCGTACGTCTTTTAGTCTTAGAGATAAAAAAAAGAGGGATAAATTAAAACGTAATTACGTTTGGGTGATTATTTAATATCATAGTAAGCTTTCAGCGTTTTATATGTGAAACTTACAAGGAAACAATTTTACTACTTTTTTGTTCACTTATATAATACGTTGAAGGGTGACCTGAGTAACATAACATAATCCGATTGTTTAATTTTATGGCGCCAAGTCAAACTGTTGTTACTGTCATTTAGTGTTTTCTCTGTCGTGTGAGTAAATTAATTTAGCTATTTTAAAAATGCCGACCAATGAAGAAGCGTATGATATGCTTGCGAGTTACTTTGAATGCATGCAGAATGCAACTATTGCTGCAAGACATTACGCAGTTCGTTATCCACAACGACGGCATTATAACACAAAGGTTTTCATCCGTATAGCCCATCAGTTAAGGACTACAGGAAGTATTCATCGTCCTATATATCATAGAACACGTAAAACGCGCACTGAAGAAAACGTAATAAATGTTTTAGCGTATGTGGAATTCAATCCACAGCTTAGCACAAGAACAATCGCTGATGATTTGGGTGTTACTCGGACAACAGTCCAAGGTATTTTAAGAGAATATACTGTGAGCGTCAAAAAAAAAGTAAACACTAGCTGTTTACTTCTAAAAACCCTTTTTACTACGATTCTGTTAACTTACAATATAAATTTATATACCAAAATTTACGACTTTATTTGTGAGCAATCCTATCGTAAAAAATAGTTAAGCAAAAAACCCCACAAATATGGTAAATCCCCTTTAGAGTAAAAATACCCCGATTTTTACGCGTCAAAAGAAAGTGAACAGCCGGTCCGGTTGTAAATTCATTTTAGATTTAGGGGAAGTACCACACTTTTCGTATAAATACTTATAAACCCCTCCCATGACAACTTTAGAACATTTTAGAAGAAACAGCAAGTGGTTGAACGTCGAAATTAATTATAAATACCAAAAATCATCATGGGAAAACAAACAAGTATAGAAACGCGTAAAATTATATTAAGTTTAAATAAAAAATGTAAATCCTTACGCGAAATAGCTAAAATAATGGGACGAAATCACTGCACAATAAAAAAAAATTTGGATAAATACGCAAAACATCATACTGTAGCAGATTTACAACGCGTTGGACGACCAAAGCGCCTTACAGAAGCACAGGCTAACATGAATAATCCATGTTCAAGTGCGGTTAAAATAGCAAACGACATATCGCAGATAGCAAACACAACCATAAGTTCCAGTGACATACGAAGAACATTCCATAGAAGTGGCCTGCATGGAAGAACACCCCGTAAAAAGCCTTACATATCGAAAATAAATAAACAGAAACGTCTTGATTTCGCAAAAAAATATCAGAACGAAGCTCCAGATTTTTGAAAAAATATATTATTTAGTGATGAAAGTAAATTTGAAATTTTTTGTAAAAGAAAACCACCAAAGATATGGCGGCCAAAAAATGAGGCCTTCAAAGAGAAATTTGTTACCAATACCATCAAACACGGTGGAGGCTCGGTTATGGTCTGGGGCTGTATGGCGGCGTCAGGGGTCGGTAATCTAGTTTTTATTGAATCAACAATGAATAAAATGGACTATTTAACCATTTTAAAGAACAATATTTCCCCGAGTATTAATGAATTGTGCTTATCAGAGAACTGGATCTTCCAACAGGATAACGATCCAAAGCACACTTCCAAAATTGTGAAGGAATGGATGCTATACCGAGTCCCTAAAACCCTTGATCATCCACCGCAGTCCCCAGACCTTAATCCTATAGAACATCTGTGGGATCACCTTGACAGGAAGATCAGAGAAAGGACAATTTCAAATAAAGACGACCTTAAAAAAGCTTTAACTGAAGAATGGATGAAAATCCCTCAAAATATTACAAAAAACTTGGTGGAATCCATGCCAAGGAGATTAAGGGAGGTGTTGAAGGCCAAAGGAGCTCAAACCAAGTATTAAAAGTTCATATTATATTTATTTTTGTACTTAATACCTATTAGTTCCGAATTCTGTATACTTTCTTTTGACGCGTAAATTCGGTAGATATTTACAATAATCTGAATTATTACGGGTAATGGTTTGTTTTTTTTTTCATGTTTCTATTGATTTAAATATAGTATAGATGAGTTGTGAAGACTGCAATAAAACTTTTTGATTTTCGTTATTAACTGCATTTTTATTAACCTTTTAATAGAAAAACAACAGCTGTTTACTTTTTTTTGACGCTCACAGTAGGTAGGTATAAAAGAATATATGAAAATATTAAATGTTTTATGAAATCGGCCAGAGAGAATACAAACTAACACATTTTGATGTAGGATGCACCCGTACCACGTAGTTCTCCATCAGGCTCTGACTGCAAGAGATTATGATATTCGTCTCGATTACTGCTACTGGTTAACAAACATGTTAATAGAAGATCCTCAACTGCTTTCAAGGATACTGTGGACTGACGAGGCCACATTCAATAGTGATGGTGGTGTAAACCTGCATAATATGCATTACTGGTCGCGTAACAACCCTCATTGGATGCGAGAAATAGAGCATCAAGGCCGGTGGAGCGTAAACGTTTGGTGCGGGATTTTAAGAGGACGCATTATTGGTCCTTACATATTTAACAATAGACTAAATGGTGCAACGTACCTCAATTTTTTAAAAAATGAACTGCCAATTCTTTTGGAAGATGTGCCTTTAGCTATTCGCAGAGACATGTTTTTTCAGCACGATGGGTGCCCGGCATATTTCTCCGCAAATGTGCGACAATTTTTGAACGAAACTTTTCCTAATACGTGGATAGGCAGAGGAAGTTTATATCCTTGGCCAGCGAGGTACCTGTTACTTAGTAGTTTTTAACCCGGGAGGACGCGCGCGTGGGTAGAAAATACCCGGCGCTTATTAAATGATGTGTATATTCTCCAAATGTCGATTAAATCGGGGAATCCCCTGTATACCTCTCGAGTAGAGTGTAACAGAAGTACCTATGCTCAGACGATATTATTATACCGTTCTCGATCAGTGCTAGGGTCTGATTTATGCGAAGTGGACATTTCTTACCCGGCGCGCGTCGATACGTGACTAAATTGTTACCATTTTATTTCTGTGTTTTGTGTATTGTATTAGTTTTTGGTGAATTGTGGTTATTATTGAACAGTTGTCGCATTATTTCATATTTATCAGTTTGAGTTCCAGTAAGTTAAAATTATAATAAATGAAGTAACTATAGTTTATTAGCATATCAGCATTATATGGGCCATCAAATATCAGTAAATGGGTGGATAGAAGGCCTTCAACTAAAAAAGATCAAGAAGAGGAAATAAGGAAAATAATGGAGGAGGAGAGTGATGACAATGAAATTCCACCAACTGAATCAGATAGTGAAGTTGACCACATTTCAGTAAGCGACCATCTTACCGACACTGACGCAGATGAACCATCAGAAAATGAAGGCAATTTTTACAAATCAAGCTCGGCAGGTACACCATCTTCTCACTTTTATCTGGGGAAAGATGGTACAAGTTGGTCCAAACAACATCCACCAATAAATGTAAGGACTAGAGCCCATAATTTAGTGACCCAACTACCGGGACCGAAAGGAAAAGCAAAAGATGCAACTACTCCTTTTGAATGTTGGAATTGTATGATTTCTGATAATATGATAAACCATATTGTCAGATGTACCAATATATACATAGATTTGTCGCGAGGAAAATTTGTTAGGGAGAGAGATGCCGCTCCTACAGACCAACGAGAGATGAAAGCACTTTTCGGTTTGCTGTACTACGCTGGGGTACTGAAGTCTGGAAGACTCAATACAATGGAATTGTGGGAACAAGATGGATCTGGTGTGGACATATTTCCAGCCGTCGTGTCTCGAAAACGCTATTTATTTTTACTCACTTCTTTACGTTTTGACGACATACGTGATAGGCACACCAGACGACAAAGTGACAAACTGGCTCCCATACGTGATCTCTCCGAATTATTTAAAAACAACATTCAAAGCTCCTATGTTATTAGTGAGTATGCCACAATAGACGAAAAATTGGAACCTTTTAGGGGAAGATGCTCGTTTAGGCAGTACATAAAGAGTAAGCCAGCAAGATATGGCATAAAAATTTTTCTTTTGACTGACAGTCGTACATACTATACGAACAACTTTGAATTATATGCTGGTAAGCAACCGGAAGGTGAGTACAAGTTACAAAATGATCCTTACTCAGTCGTATGCCGTCTCATCAAACCAATTGAAAAAACTGGCCGAAACATAACAATGGACAATTGGTTTATGAGTATAAAGCTAATGAATGATCTTTTGAAAAATCATCACTTGACCTGTGTTGGAACCATCCGAAAAAATAAAAGGGAAGTACCAACTGTATTTGTCACTCCAAAAAATCGGTCTCAATATTCTAGCTTATTTGCGTTCTCGGAAAATAAAACAGTAGTTTCATATTGCCCTAAGAAAGGTAAAGTAGTTTTGGTGGGTTCAACTATGCATCACGATGACTGTATCAACAGTGAATCTGAAAAGCAAAAACCTGAAATAATAGAGTTCTACAATTTGACTAAGGGTGGAGTCGATACTGTCGATGAATTATGTGGATTATATTCTGTATCCAGGAGGTCGCAAAGGTGGCCGCTAACTATATTTTTTGGTTTTCTGAATATTGCGGCGATAAATGCTTACATTGTTTATAAAAGCAACAAGCAGGAACAAATTGCCCGAAGAGTATTCTTGAAAAACATGGCAAAAGAACTAGTAAGAGAACATTTACAGTTTAGGTCCACTATTGTCTCGCTACCCAGTCATATAAAAACAAGGATAATGCTTTTAATTCCACAAAATGAACAGGAAGAATTTCTTCCAGCGAAGCGCCAGAAAGTATTGTCGGGAAGGTGTCATGTTTGCCCAGGCCGCAAAGACAGAAAAACTAAAACCCGCTGTAGTGCGTGTAATAAACTCATATGCCGAGAACATTCTATACCAATTTGCCAAGGCTGTTTCGCAAATAAGGTTGCCCCGTTCTGAAAGAAGATGAAGAACTGGAAGAAGAGGATGTCTAGGTCATTTTATTATTTTTTTATTTTTTTTTGTTCAGTCTCATCATGTGTTGATTTGGTTTTATTGAGTACAATTTTATGTTCATTTGTTTTAAATATGTTACAAATAGAGTTTATAAGTTCAGTTACACAATCCATTGTTTTATTTCCCGAAAGAATGCTCAAATAACCATACTTATACCCAAAATATTTATAAAGATCAAATATCGGGTAAAAATTACCCGGCGCGCGTTTTAACGTGAGAGCCAGAGACGCGCGTCCTCCCGGGTTAAACGTTACAAGTCTGTAGTACCTATGATTCTGTGATACATCTATTAAATTTTGTTCTCTAGATCGCCCGATTTAACATGTTTATATTTTTATTTGTGGGGGCGAATAAAAGACCTCGTTTTTACAACCAGGCCTACGACACGAGAAGACATGATCGAACGGATAGGAAATGTTATCCGCAATATTTCATTACCGGAAATAGAGGCTGCCGTCTTATCTACGCACCAGCGCCTACAGCAGTGCATTGCTGCTGATGGCAGACAATTTGAACATTTAAGACATCACTGATTTCTGTTAAGATAGTTGGTTAAAGGTGTTCTTTGAAAGCTTATCCCTCTTTTTTAACCCTCGTATTCCGGTGCCTGGGTCTATTTGGACCCAAATAAATTTTTGCGAGAAATTGTAATAAATAGATTTGTCGTTACTCAAGGACTGCGTTAAGTTAGATCGGCGTCAAACGGACGTCCCGACGAAAAAACGACGAAAAAATATGTCTCGACCGTTTCTTTACAGCGCCAGGCGTCTGTCTGTGTAAGAGGCTATAGCGACAATACAATTGCCATTAAATTCTTGATTTAGTTCACAGAAGGTGTATTTTAGAGCAACGATCTACATCGAAAAATAAAATGTTTGCTAATTTTGTAAATAATAATGATGATTATAACAATGAAGTGTCTTCTGATGATGAATGTGCGTCATTGACTTTTAGTGATGCAGTACCAGAAGAAGAGGATTATGAAAGTGATGAGTTTAGTGGTGAAAATAGTAATAATATGTCACACTGTAAAGACCAAAATGTTTGTGGACGAACATGGAGATATATTTCCCCCACAAACAGAGATGCAGAATTTGGTAAATATGATGCTACACTCACAGCAAATTCTGGGGGTGTAGAAACCATGGAACAATGTTTCGATTTATTTATAAATGATGAAATCATGGACATTATAATTACTTATACAAATGAAAAAGCGGTTAAATATTATGAAATGTTTTCAAATAATATATGGAAGCCGGTAGACCGTGTTGAATTGAAGGCATTTTTTGGGATTTTACTAATTACTGGCCGTTTTCGGGAATCACGTGAAAGTAAAAAAGATCTATGGAAGAAAAAGATTGCTTATAGTCGACAAATTTATCGAGCATCTATGTCTCGTGATAGATTTACAAACATTTTACGATTTTTGCGTTTTGACGACTTTCAGACACGAGAAGAAAGAAAAATGACCGATAAGTTGGCAGCTTTGAGAACCATTACAAATATTTTTACAAGAAATTGCAGAGATAATTACCGAGCGTCTAATGTAGGCACTATTGATGAACAATTAGTAACATTTCGAAGAAGATGTCCATTCAAGGTGTATATGCCGAGCAAGCCGGGGAAATATGGGCTGAAATTATGGGCCCTATGTGACGCTACTACATATTATTGTTGTAATTTTGAAGTGTATTTAGGAAAATGCGGAAACACCGGAGAAAGGACAAGGACAACGAGTAGTTAGAGTTCTTTCAGAGTTTTGGAAGGGATCTAATCGAACTATCACAACCGACAATTTTTTTACGGATATCTCACTTGCAGAGGATTTACTCAAAGATAACATATTTATAGTGGGAACAATGCGGAAAAATAGAAAAGATTTACCAAAATCTTTGATAACAATATCCGGAAGAGCTCAATTCTCTTCCGATTTTATATTTTCTGAAAATCTAACACTTGTGTCGTATATCCCAAAACCAAGGAAATGCGTAGTTTTACTTTCGAGCGTTCATCGAGAACATGCTATTTCTGACGAAAATAATAATTACAAACCTAATATTATCAATTATTACAATTCAACAAAAAGTGGAGTGGATGTTTTAGATAAAATTCTAAGAGAATACACTTGCCGGAGATGTACACGACGTTGGCCTCTGTCGCTTTTTTTACATTATATAGATATTGCAGCCTATAATGCATTTGTACTATGGCAACTCAAAAATCGGGATTGGGCAACTGGTAACATAAAATCAAGAAGAAAACAATTTATAGAAAATTTGTCTGAACAGTTAGTTGCTGCAAACATAGATTCTAGAGCTAGAGCATTTGAAACCAATGCAGTAGTATTTTCGAGACACATTGTGGACGCCATCGAAAGTACAGGCCGAAAAATAAATAAACAAATGAGTACAACATTAGAAAAACGCTCAAGATGTAGCTTGTGTATTGGAAATGACAATAAATATAAATCAAAATGTGATGTTTGTCATAAATATGTATGTAATATACATTTAACATGTACAAAAAATATTTTGTGTACAAATTGTAATGATTTAGAATAAATATTTTTTATGTAATTTTTTTAAAATTTTATTTTTATGTATTATTTTATATCCCTAATAATAGTTCACCTTTAAAATAAAATAAGTCAAAATCATAATGGCAAAAGCTTCATTTTTTATATTCTACGTAAACAAAAACTGTTCGGGTCTCGGTTGACCCAGGCACCGTCCGCAACGGTTGGCGAAACGTCAGTACTGCGAGGGTTAAATATCTCTCAGACTAAAACACGTACGATATTGCGGTTTTCACTGTATGGCGTACTTTTTAACGCTCTTTTCACATACCTTGTCAAAAATATACGTTTCCATTTGAACTTTTCAAGAAAATTGTAAAAATTAATAGAACTGTCAAATTACGACACCTAGCGTTTGACATAGAAAGTAAATCGGCTAATTTCGGATGTCATCGAATACAAAAATTCCTCCTCTTTCCAACAAGACCAATTTTGATGTATTCGGATGAACAATTCCAAAGTTAGGGCTACTTTTATAATAGTAAATGTAACACCCCGTACCTCACTTATTTAAGCGGTATGTAAAAAAAATGACTAACGAAAGATGTCAGAAATTATCTAAAGATTCTAAAAATGTTATAGCCGAATGAAGTTTATTATCAAAATTTTACGAAAATCTACATTTTAAATTTTGTCGTTGGCATTATGCCCCCTGGCGGTAGTTTTACAAACTTGAAAATAATTTCCAGCAGTTTCTATGGATCACTTTGTATAAGAATTTTTTTATCTGAAAACTATGCGATCAACGGTTTCTGAGATATAGCCGGCGTCCTTTCTTAGTGGCCCACCCGGTACAAACAATGTAAATGAAGTTCAAAATAATTACAAGTAATTTATCTTAGATATACACTTAGCAGCAGAAGTCTGCGTACAAAAAACTTCTAACACTTTAACTGAAAAAATAAGGGTCATGATCTATTGTGATAAACTTCAATTCTTTTTTATTTTGTGTATTAACTACATATAATTCTATTAACAAAATATGCATCAATAAAACAGAAATATTAGTTAGAAAAAAAATTAAAATTAAAAATTCTCCAAATAATGCGTATGCAAAAATCTGCGTAGAAATAAAGACGCCTTCTCCAAAATATACTTATTTACTTAAATACGTAGTTGGCGATGTACGCTTTCCGATTTAAATAAAAGATAATCGGTGTCAATTATATTAGCAGAGGCTTAGAAGCTAAAAGTTAGAATGGACACGAAAGGAAAGGAAATTGAATTGGGAGAGAGAAAAATTATTGTAAAGTTATGGAAAGAGGGAAAATCTTTTCGAAAAATAGGAGAAACTGTCGGCAGGTCACACTCTTCCATTCAAAGAGTAATTAATAATTATAAAGACACTGAAGATTACCTCTCACGTCCGCGATCTGACCGAGAGAAGCGACCCCTTTTAACAAACCGAGAGAAGCGAAAAATTGTACAGCAAGTTAGAAAAGAACCTAGGCTGACGGCAAAAAAAATGGTAGAAAATGTACAAGAGGAATTTCATAAAACTATCAGCAAAGATACGGTGAGAAGGACGTTAAAAAAAGCTAACTATCACAGTCGCGTTGCACAAAAAAAGCCATTTGTGTCAGAGGTCAATCATCAGAAGCGGATCACCTTTGCAAAAAAACTCTTAGACAAGCCCATTGAATTCTGGGAGAAAGTTCTCTTTACAGATGAGAGCAAATTTTGCATTTTCGGCATTAAGGGTAAACAACTTGTATGGAGAAAACCTAATACTGCCCTTAATCCCGAAAATTTGAAAGCGACTGTAAAACACGGAGGTGGTGGAGTTATGGTTTGGGGGTGTATGTGCACCAAAGGGGTGGGAAGGTTGGTTTTCATAACATCGACAATGGACCATAAAATGTATATAGACATTTTAAAAGAAAATTTGAAGCCTAGCATCGGAAACTTGGGCTTGGGGCCCGAATACTTTTTTCAACAAGATAATGACCCCAAACATTGCGCCCACAACACTAAGCTTTGGCTACTATACAATACCCCAAAGCAACTTAAAACACCTCCACAATCGCCGGACTTGAATCCCATCGAACACCTCTGGGATTTACTGGAACGCAGGATTCGGCAACACAACATAACGTCGAAGGAAACGTTAAAAAATGTTATGATTGAGGAATGGGCCAAAATCAGTTCGGACGAAACGAAGAAATTAGTGCACTCCATGCCTAAACGTTTAAGGGAGGTCATTAAACGTAAAGGTTATCCGACCTCATATTAATATAGAAACAATGATCTCATTTATGAATTTTTTATAAATACTGTCCTGACTTGTACGCAGATTTTTGCATACCCGTTATTTGTAGAATTTTTAGTTTTGATTTGTTTCTGTAACTACTGTTTCTGTTTTGTTGAAGCATATTTTGTTAATAGAATTATATGTAGTTAATATACAAAATAAAAACAAATCAAGTTTATCACATTAGATTATGACTCTTATTTTTTCAATTAAAGTATTACAAGTTTTTTGTACGCAGATTTCTGCTGCTGAGTGTATAAGCTAATTATTAATGTTAGGGGACATTTTAATAAGTTTTTAATACTTACATGTCTTAAAGAACACGTGTGAAATTTATAAATTTGTACCTAATTACTTCCTTAATCTGTGTGAATTTTATAAATATTTAAACAATTATTTTGTAAACTCATAAAATAAAATTAAGAAATTAAAATTTTAGTACGTTATATGACATGCTAAAATTGATAATGGCGATAAAATAAGAAGATGAACTGGATTAAGCATGGTATAGCAAAACTGGTTTTGTATTTGTAAGAGAAAGATGTAGACTATTCATTAAAAGAGATGGTAAATTTTATATAAAGTATTGAAAATTCAAATTAAAAAAAAAATGATAAACAATTACATAAGTCCTCTTAACTTTGGGGAAAAGGTTTTGAAAGGTATTTGTATAGAGGAATTTGAGAAGTTTGAACTTGGTCGTTAAGACAATGTTGATCGTTGTGTAGAGTTTTGAATTTATCAATTTCATAACTTTCTAAAAGATTCAATTTGAATCCTTTATTTTGTTTATGTATTAATGTTACATTTTGTTGGATATCAAAATCATGACTATATGTCATTATATGTCTGCCAAAATTAGAATTGTCGTTTAGTTGATGTTCTTTTATACGTGCCTTAATAGATCTACCAGTTTCACCTATGTATGTAGCACCACAGGTACCACACTCCAACTTGTAAACTCCATTCTCATCGAAAAAAATTAATTTTATCTTTGGCATTAAATAATTTTTTGAAAATAGTGTTATTGTTTTTAAAGGATATGTTGATGTATCTGCGAAAAATTCCTTGTGTGTTATATGACATATATCCTGGGTAATTAATAGATTTATAAGTTAAAATTTGTGAAGACAGGTTAATTGTTTGTAAACTAGTTGATAAATTGTGTTGTTGTTTTAAATGAATCTTGTGCAATAATGTGTTGATAGTACTATTGGAAAAACCATTGTTAACAGCAATGTTTTTGATTATATTGAGTTCGTTAGTTTTGTGTAAATCAGTTAATGGAGTATTGAGATATCTATGTAAGTAAAGCTCTTAATGCAGAATTTTTATGAGAATTTTATGGAAAAACCGGAGTGAGAACGAATTCCTGAATAGGACATGGGATTGAGAATGGGGTATGAAGAGTTTATTAGAGGAGTGAGGGTAAAGTTTAAGATGAGAAAGTGAGAGAAGAGTACAGTGAACTATATGACGGAGGTAAAGGCAGAGATCAGAAAGGGGTTGTTGAGAACGATAAGACTGTTTATAGGGTTAAGATCGTGGGGAGTGGAAGACTTTCGAGGTATAATATATTTAAAAGGGTTTGAAGTGATTTGTTTGGTCAAAACTTGGGTCGATGAGGGAGGGTGGTCGAAGATAGAGGGAAAGATGCCAGATGGGTATAGATGGGATTGTGTATTTGCGGAAAAAAAGGAATAAGAAGGGAAGGGACAGTGGGAGGATAATAGCAGGAATTGCAACAGGTCTGGGAGAAGAGAACGAAAGTTTGATGAGATGAGGATCAAGCGGATAATAAAGAGGAAATTTAAATGGGGGAGGCAGACTTCACAGACTCTACAGTAGGGTAATGAGGAAGACAGATGAGTTAAAAGGGGAGGGGACTGAACGCTGCTTAATAATGTGGGGTGACTTCAATGCAGAGGGTGGGGAAGAGGGGGAAATAGGAGGACTTCTGGGGGCTGGAGGGGACATGATGGTCGAAGGATAAGATACAAAACGACGAGGGAAGTGAGTTGTTAAGATGAGTGATAGAGAGGAGGTGGGAGGTTTTGAACGGTTATATAGGGGCAAGTAAGGCATCAGTAATTGATTGTGCAGTGATGGATCAAGATGTGGGAGCGGGTGGAAGGATTTAGGGTGGGAAAGTCCGTAGAATCAGATCACCAACCGTTGGAAGTCAAGATAAGGGGACGAGAAGATCTATATCTTTACAACAGAAATAATTCACAGGAGATCAATCTGGTCAGAAAGATAGGTAAGTCATTACAGGAGAAAATTGCAGGATTGGTAACAGATAGTAGGGATGGCAAGAGAGATACAGGATTTTTCAAGAAGCGCTGAAATGAGTAGTGAGCTGGCGAAAGCAGAGAGAGAGTGGGGTCACTTCAATATAAGGAAGCAAGAAGGAGGTATAGAGGGATACTTGCAAGAGAAAAAAGAAGGAACTTAGAAAGAGAAAGGCGAACGAAATTAGGTCGGCGAGATGGGAGGGAGATGTCTGGAAATACATAAATAAGATAACAATGGTACTCCACTTCATGTGTCAGATACCCATGATGAAGTGGAGGGAGTACTTTATGGGTTACTGGGGTATGTGATCAAAGGGGAGTAGAGCAGTTAATTAGAGGGGAACAAGGAGAAGATGATATAACATAGGAGAAGGTGGAGACGGCATTGGCGGAATTAGAGAAGGGAAGTGAGGGTGAGTTTGTGGATAGCGTTGAACGTATGGAAGGAAGAAGGGTTTCCGGAGGGGTGGAGAACGGCAATAATAAGTCTCTTGTACAAGAAGGAAAGAAACGCTATAATTAAGAGCTATAGAGGTATTAGCTTATTGAATATGTAGTACAAGATATACGCGAAGGTGCGGCTTGCAAGAGTAGAGAAAGAGACAGAAGAAAGGGGGCTCCTACCAGATGGTCAGTCAGGGTTTAGAAAGGAAAGGAGAGCGATAGACAACGTATATATACGGAAACACCTGGTAGATAGTAAGCTGGATCAAAAGGGAGGAAAGCTTTATGCCCTTTTTATCGATTTAAAGGTGGTGTTCGACAACGTAAACAGAGAGAAACTATGGGAGGAGATGGAGAGAAGGCAGAAAGATAAACGCGCTAAGAGAGATATACGCGGAGACGGTAGCAGGAATAAAAGTAAAATGTGACCTAAGCGAGCGGTTTTGGATGACGAGAGGTTTGATGGATGGGACTAAGCAGGGATGTCCACTTAGTCTCATTCTTTTGCTTTGTATACTCCGGATATAGAATACAAATCATGCAATACACATATTGCATGATGAAATTTTGCAAGAGGGGTAATGTAATAGAGCAAGTGAGGTATACTTCTATACCCCCATACTTGGGGTATAGATTTAAGGAGAACAACAAGGAGGGAGGATATATTAGAATGTTGGCAACGAGAGCAAATAGGATTATGTGACAGATACGGGGATGAAGTGAGAGAATTTTTGGGAGAGGTGTGGGAGGAAGTAATTTAATGTTTGAGAGATTCCTAAAAAGCGTAGTTATGTATGGGAATGGAGATATGAGGATGAAAAGATAAAAAAGCAAGGATTCTTAGAATATGTGCAGACCAGATACTGGAGCTATCTAAAGTGCTATCAAGCTAGATAAGTTGAGGGTGGAGGAGAGTAAGCGAGCAGTGCATTTTGAGAAAAGGTGGAAGGTAGAGGACATTATAAAATCTTGGGCGAGTGCTAAAGTCAGATTGAAGTAAACAATGGGCATTATAGGTAGCAAGAAAGGGAAGAGAACTATAGAAGGGTGGGATACTCAACGTAAGAGGCGATCAGAAAAAGAAGAGACGGGATTGAAATGTGGGAACAATTGGAGAACGGATAGGGATGTGGATACGCAAAAGAGAAGGACGACGATAAGGGAAAGTATAATAATACTTTAATAGTTCGAATTACACATTCAAACTATTACGAGAAGATACCGGGGAAGAGGCTGGTTGCCAGGTTCATGTGTGGGAATGAGGATATGGGCAACAGATATCGGATGGAGGATACGGAATGGGGGTGTAGATTGTGTAGGGAAGGATGGGAGTTCATACAGCAACTCCTGATAGAGTATAATTCAGAGAGGAGGAGATGGATTGGAGGCGAGTATTGGGAGAGAGGATTGAGAGAAGAATATGAATGCGGGAGGTTATGGAAGCGAGGATAAAAAGGAATACAGAGAGTTAACAGAATAGTTATTATAATGATTTGGGCATTATTGTAGTGGTTCTGCAAAATTGTAATCCTTTGGGAAACAATAAATTATTATTATTAACTAAATTGAAACTAAGCTTTAGACAAGATATTATATTGTTATATAGATCGCCAACTCTAAACGTTTGGTTAGAATGCTTAATTAGTTTTGAATACTGTCGTATACCACGCTGAAATGAGTGGCAGGCGGAAAATAAAAACTAAATTTGTTGTTTGAATTTTTATCGATTTTCTTTCGAAAAAATTCTCAGCTATCTTCAGAGATGTACGGCTAAACTCGAATGTTTCTAGGTCTAGATCTAGAGTTAAATCTTATGATATAAAACTAGAACTAACACTAGATATAGTACCAGAAAGATTCAGATTTAGCCGTGCGTCTGGATATACAGCTAAAACCAACCCAACCCAACTCTCTCATATTTGAATTGAAACTATACTAGAATTAACACTACACCTAGAACTACAATCATTCGGGTTAAGCTGTCTTGAGAAATGTACGGCTAAACCCGAATCGTTCAGCTTCTAGGTGTAGTGTTAGTTCTAGTTTTACTTCAATTCAAATATATAGTGTTACCAAATCAGTTCGTAAAGTACTCTATTTCAGAAATTATTCATTGTAGAGGCCTTCATTAAAAAAAGTCTTCGGATATACAGCTAAACCCAACTCAACCCAAACCTGCATATTTGTTGAATATTTGTTGCATATTTGTTGCTCTAGTTGTTGAACCAGAGCAGTCTTAAGATATTGGGCACCTAAGGATTAGGTTATGTTGGGTTTGCGAATGGGTTGATGAATGGAATGAAAACATTCAGCGCCAAAAAAAAATTTCGAGGAGACATTGGATACACTGGATACATTGGTATGATAGGAACACTACGCATTTCATTACAAAAACAGGAAAAAGTATACAACTGTAGACAACACAAACAAAAATATTATTAACATATGTCCAAGCTGCTCAAATCGGTCAAACTGACAATTCTGACTTGTTCTGTTAATGTTAAACTAGTTCTGTTATGAATTCCTGTATCAATCAAACTAGGTTTTGTAATGAAAAGCAGCGCTAATAGTGACACTATCCAGCATTAAATGCAACCTCCCCACTTCAATCAGAAATAAATGAGACATGAATTAAGCAGAATCAATTTTATCCTCTTACCTTTTGTTGTCTACTTCTATGGTTTCCAAAATTACTTAAAACTCGAAATAAAACTCTCAATTTAGCACTGGACCAATGACCATGAGTCCGATGGTTCCTCCCTTCGATGGCAGGAATTTTTTTGCGCATCTTATGTTTACAAAGTGACATCAAACAGCGTGGTTCTAACGGGCTATCCGGACTATCTGGCACAGAAACGCAACAATTCCATTTTTGCTTAACTTTTTTGCTGGTCGGCTTTTCAATGGGAGCGATGGAATTTTGGTTGGTCACGCAGCTATTACAGTCTTGGGGGGTGGTCGGAGGTGTGGGGGTTGGTTCAACGCACGAAACGGTCTCTTCAATCACGGTGCATGTGTAAACGGTCATTCTCGAACGACCTTCGCATAAAAGATCTGCGGGGCGATGCCTTAAATTGGAACAATTTTTGTCTTCAGTTTGGGGTGGTTGTTGGGGTTCTTGGGGTTGTTGTGGCGGTTGAGGTCTCTGTTGGCGGATGTATTCGTAAGTTGTCAAACCGAGGAAGGAGATGTAAATGTGAAAGAAGCAAAGGTGGAGGAGGAGTCCCGCGGTAATCGCGGCGAGGAGTCCAAGTGCTGCTACGACTGCTAAAAATGCGGCGTCTGATGATGGTAGGGAAGATTGGATGGGGAGGGTGATATTATCTGGTTTCGAAAACCATCCGGATTCGGTTTGGTGGAATATTAATTCGGCTATTGCTAAAATAGCAACAAAAGCCGCTGCAGCAACCGCCGTTGAAACGCACATAAGAAATGTTGCGTAGTTTCTCGCACCGACGCAATGATTCAACCACTTACAATGATGATCAAATCTTTCAACGCACTTATTGCAAGATCCGCAATGCTTCGTTCTCTCACTTGTAGTTTTTATTTTGCATAAATTACAATTTCCATCTTCGATAACGTGGATGTGCTTGGATCTATCCAATTCCGGTACAGGAACCGGAACGTTTTTTCTTAATTCCGGTTCAGCCGGGTCTACCAAAGACGCGCCTAAATGCGATGCCAAATGCAATAAGAGCAACGTTGATAGAGTTGCCAAAGCCCCCGATTGCCAATTTGGTGGTAACGCGGGGATAACCACCAAAAATGAACCGGTTGAAAGGCTCGCTATCGTTAACCAACCGGAAACTTGAAGTGGATGCAACGGAAGCTGAAGGCCGTGCACTCGTCTCAGCTTCCGTATATTGTCAACCGAACTCAGCATTGCTCATTGCTGTATTGGAACACGAGGAATACATCACCCGCACACCAACCACCTTGCCAACTGTTTGACATCCGCCGACTACACGCACGTGCCAGAAGTGTTTTTAACTAACGACTCATAACGAATACTTCCGTTTTAGTTATTGATTTTCTGAAATCGTAGTGGTCGCCATCTGTTATGGAGGATTTCAAACTTTATGAAGTTAATAAACGTTAAATATGAAGAATTCTTTTTGTTTGTTTGAAATGGGGTTTTATACCGGATCGGTATTCTGTTACAAATTAGAGATTGGTTATACAATCATTTGTCTTCCACGTGGAGTACGTTTAACGAATCCTTTAATTAAACTGGTTATGTGATATTGTTTGAAAAATGAGACGGGAATGGTTGTGGTAAAATGTTAATATATTTTTATTAAACTCTACTTATTTTTGAAAGTGGTCGATCAATTAAGATATGTGTCAAATTCAAAATGTGATAAAAAATTGAATGAAAGGACAGAATGAACTGACCCTTTAAATTAAGATAAAGATATTTCTTTTTGTAACTCTACAAATGATTCATGTTAGAACAAAATGAAATTATCCTTAAAAAGGTTCAAAAGACCTAATGTACTAATAGTTGTAAATTTCCTGCCTCGAGTCGACCAATGCAGGCTCTTTCTGAATTGATGCGAAAGATTTCAAGGGGCGATTTTTCAGCGAAAATTAAGGGGTGTCTTTCATATAACATAACATCCTCTTAAGTTAGGAGAAAAAAATTGTCATATAATTAATACTAAAAATAGTAAATATCGTAGGGGTGAAGAAATTCACCCCTACGATATTTTGCATTAGATGCATCTACATTTTCTTATTTAAAAACTTGATTTAAATAGAAAGATTAAATACATAACTCAATAATCATAACTCATAATCATCAATTTAGAAAGATTCTGTGTAAGCCCAATAATCTGAAACGAGTGCTTCAGTACAAGAATTGTCGCATTTATTTTTAACAATATTGCTTTCTTGCACTTTTCCTCTCAAATGTAACGATATTTTAAAATTGTTGATGGCATTGGGGAATTTGCATACGTTACAAAAAAACTTTTAACCCTTGTACGACCAAAACTGGGTCAATAATGACCCGAAAACAATAATTGTTTAAATAGTATTTGAAATACAAATTGGATGTAGTTGTCCTTCCACATATTCTCTAGTATTGCTATTCTTATGCGATATGCAAGTTTATATTACAAATATTGTGATCATCAGACTGCTTTGGAATCAGAATAGTGCATCAAGTCTCTAGGAGACCTATAAGCCTCAAAAAACTTGCAGAGAGGCTTATAAAAGTTGAGAAAAATGAATGAATAGTGAAATCGTTATCAGATCATTTTTTAATTTTTAAAATGATAGTGGACTATGGTGGATATTGTTAGTTAAAGAACTTCTCACAAAAAATTTAACATTACTTGGGATTGTTCGAAGAAATATAAAGGATTTGCTAAAAATGTTGCCCTCGTTATTCATCCTAATTCTATTTCGAAAAGGACATAAATCTATAATCAAAGAAATTTGTGATAGTTTTATCATCTATGCAGCATACACATGAGATAAGCAATTGCGAAGTATATTACAAACCAAATATTGTCTTGGAATATAGCGAAACAAAGAATGGAGTCTTGGACAAACTCATTTATGAACATAGGCACCGATTTTTGGAAATGGATTTTTGGCGACGAATTGAGTTTGAAAACGTCTGAAAAAAAATGAAAATACGTAATAATACATTGAAATTAAAAAAATAATTGAAAATAGTAACATAAATCCAGATAAAACCAACAATACTGTTGAAGTTTACTTCAAAATTTTTGCAAGCAATATATAATCTTTTAGAACTAGTATCAAGTCTTCTAGATGCATTTCAAGTCTTCCAGAGGTATTTTCAATTTTTATGGAAGCATTTCAAATCTTATAGAAGCGGTATCAAGTCTTCTGGAAGCATTTCAACTTTTTTGCAAGCAATACCAAGTCTGTCAGAAACAATACCAATTCTTCTGGAAGCTCTTCTAGAAGCAATATCAAGTATGTAGTAGTAATAGTCAAAAAATGCTTCAACTCTTTTTTTTTTCAGGAAGCATTTCAACTCTTCTAGAAGCAGTATCAAGTATTGTAGAAAACTTTCAACTTTTCTAGAAGAAGTATCAAATTTTTGGAAGCATTTTAAGTCTTTTCGAAATGTTGTTTGGAAGCAGCATTAAAGCATTTAGAAACAGTATCAAGTCTTCTGGAAGCAGATCAAGTCTTCTAGAAACAAAATCAAGCCTTCTAGCAGTAATATCAAGTCTTCTGGAAGCAGTTTAAGTCTCAATTCAAAATATGTACTCTTGTTCCGGTGCCTATCTTACGAGAGGCATTATCAATTTTTATGGAAGCATTTCATGTCTTATAGAAGCGCTATCAAGTCTTGTGGAAGGATTCGAAGTCTTCCTGAAGCAATATCAAGTCTTCTGGAAGCATTTCAAGTTTTTTGCAAGTAATATCAAGTCTTCCAGGAGCAATACCAACTCTCCTCGAAGCCTTTTAAGTCTTATAGAAACGATATCTAGTCTTGTAGAAGGATTTGAACTCTTCTAGAAGTAATATCAAGTATATAGTAGAAATAGTCAAGGAATGCTTCCAGAGGAAATCATTTCAGGATTTTTGGAACCAGTATCAAATCTTCTAGAAGTAATAACAAGCCTTCTAGCAGTAGTATCAAGTCTTCAGGAAGCAGTATCAAGTCTCAATTCAAAATATGTACTCTTGTTCCGATACGTATCTTCAAGAGTATAGTTGCCGTAGAACAAGACGATGGCCATAAGTATTGTTTATGAATTATTTTGATAATGCGTTGTATAATGCCTTTGTAATTTGGAACAAAACAGTCTTAATTAGACTGGAAATGTTTGCAAATTCGATTTAAATCAAATATTCAAAAAGATAAAAAAGGAATAGCAAACAAATCCAAAAACGGGGATGCTATCAATGTCGAGGAAGTGATTTAAACCATCCCATAAATATTTCTAATACAAAATTTACTTTTAATGCTTTGAACAAAACCTAAGATGGTTTACCATGCATGGGTCTAAACTGATCCATTGTAATGTATATGGCGAACTTTAAGGAGAAATTTGAAAGGAGGCATTTGGAACGGGTGGTGATAGAAGGTATTAAAAATCACACGAGGCGGGGGAGATCACGAAAATGATTGATTTAAGTTTTTGTGAACAAAGTGTTTTTGATAAATGATGTAAAGGAGCTAAAATGTTTGGCAATAATCTATGGTAAAAATTGATTATTCCTAAGAATCGTTGTAACTGTTTAAGTGTGATTGGTTTGGACAATTCCGTTGTGGCATTAACCTTAGATTGCGAAGGGCGAATACCATCAGCAGATATTTGATGACCTAGGAAATTTAAATCTGAAACTCCAAAAATACATTTTGTTGGTTGTATATTGATATTATAGGAGCTTAACCTCTCAAATAATTGTTGTAAATGAAAATAATGTTTTTCTTCATTGTGACTGGCTACTAGAATATCATCTAGATACACGAAAAGGAAATCTAAACCAGAAAGAACTTCGTTAATAAACGTTTGAAAGGTTTGTGCAGCATTACGCAAACCGAAAGGCATTCTTGTGAATTCGAACAGACCAAACGGTGTAGTGATAGCCGTTTTAGGAATATCGTCATCTTCTACAAGGATTTGGTGATAAGCCCTTACCAGATCTAACTTTGAAAAAAAAATTTACAATTGTTTAAATGTAGATTAAAATCTTGAATGTGCGGAAGAGGATAACGATTTGGTACTGTGATGTTGTTGAGGTGTCGGTAATCTCCACATGGTCTCCAATCGTTGGAATCTTTTTTAGGAACCATGTGAAGAGACGACGCTGTAGAAGAAGAAGAGGGTCGGCAAATTCCTAATCCGATTGTGCACATCTAAACGTCAGGGACAACAAAATGGTAAGTGTGAGTTGGTAACTATTTTATGTTTAACGTTATATCCAACTGGTTTTGTAATGTCCGGTGTAGAAGTTAATTTTGGAAATTTTTTCAAAAGTGTTGTGTATTTGGTTTCAAAAGAAAACATTTTGGAGTTGGAATGGTGTTTTTGACAATGGAACCGATTGAAAATAAATTAGTTTTCGAGTCTATCAATCGTTTCTTTTTAATATCCACCAAAATACCAAATGCATGAAGGAAATCTGCACCAATGATTGGGGTACTAACATTAGCTATGGTAAATACGAATGGGAAATTCCTTCTTAGATTTAATGAAACAGTAAGCATTTTCTTACCGTATGTAGCAATTGTTGTACCATTAGCGGCAGAAAGGTTTTTACGTTTCGGATATAATTTGTGAGGTAGAACCGAAATATCAGCTCCAGTGTCAATTAAAAAATTTAGGTTATTTTGTTTGTCAAATATATAATGATAATATACAAATATATTATATATAATGAATAGTCGGGAATTGACAGAATTTATCGAAAATCAACCACGTCCTCTTTGCCAGAAGCGAGGACTGCCACCCACTATCCATGTCGTGTGCACACCTTGCTACATTATTCTAATTTTAGTTCAAATATTTCACTGTTACATTATTCAGAGAAAGATTTCCTTTCACTTAACACGATTTTTTTAATGGGTCTTTTAAAGTGCTTTAATATGTTTGTGGAAAAATCCGGTTTGTTGATATTTATTTATGTCTATTCTTTGTTAGGTGATGGTTAAACGATTGCTTTAAAATTTAAAATTGAAGACATAAGTGGATAAAGGTGTCATGTCTCATTTTTTCAAAATTGACTTTATGCATTTGTGGGCACCCCCTGATATTGATCTAACCTTTAATAAACAGGGATTCCTTATTTCTGATATTTTCTGGTAGTTTTCAGATGATAAAGGTGTCATGTCGCACATGCTACATATATTATATAGTGGAGAAAGGTGTTATGTTACGTTTTTGTTACATGACACCTTTATCAGCTCAAAATTTGAAGGGTTCAGGTTAGCTGTGAAGTATCATGTCATATTTTGAGGTTATGTTCCTCTTGCGTAACATTATTTTTAGACAGTGTTTATAGAGTGTTTCATTTAAAAAGCGATTATTAAGAAAAAATTATTAAATACAGAATTGAAACTAAAAGAAATCGAAGCAGAAAAGGAAGATATAGACTCTTCTAACAGACAAGAAACAAGTAATGCTATTCATGATATTGCTGAAGGCCCAGAAGTTAAAAAATTGAAGATATTTGAATTGCAGCCTAAGGTTTCCAAAAAAATAACCCGTAATCCAGAAAAATGGAAACGGAAAAAAGCTGCTCTATTAAGGCAAAAGGGTCAAGAATATGTATCACAAACTGGAAGAGTTATGGAAAAAAAGACAATAAAGGAAGGAGTACTCTGCAAACAGAAATGTCGCATGAATTGTTCTGATAAATTCAACATTGAAGACAGAAAAGCAATTTTGAAGAAATTTTACAGCTTAGATGTAAATAGTAAGAGTATCCTGATTTTCAAGAGCGTCGAAATTAAGCCAGTTCTTCGTCACCGATTAGGCAGAAAGACATCAAAAAATTACTCATTTAAATATGCAATTACTTATGATAAGCAGCTGATACCAGTGTGTAAAGATGCTTTATGCTCTCTATATAAAATAGGAAGCAAAAAAATTGAAATAACACAAAAACAGTTAAAACTTGGCCAGTCTGCTCCTTCTCCAGATAAGCGAGGGCATCATATAAATCGCCCTCATAAGATAGGTGAGGATGTTATCAACTACATCATTAATCATGTTAATATGTTTCCTGCTGAACAATCACATTACTCCCGTAACAAAAATCATAACAAAAAATATCTGTCCTCTTTACTTAATGTGAATCAACTTTACCAGCTTTATATATAGCATTGCAAGGAGAACAAACTGGATGATAAATACATGGTCAAAATTTCATTCTATAGACATATTTTTGAAACAAAGTTTAATTTGTCTTTTGGTCACCCAAAAAGTGACACTTGCAGCATATGTGATGCTGGAGAAAATTCAGTTGAACACAAAAACAACTGGGAATATGCCTTTTATTCCCAAAAAGTAGACAGGCAAATACCAACAAGTGATAGAACAAAATGTTACATAACTATGGATTTACAACAAACTATGCCATTACCCAAATTATCAACATCAAAGGCTTTCTACTTGAGACAAATGTGGCTTTACAACTTTGGTATTCACTGCATCACTCATTCAGACCACAAGTCATATTTTTTTAATTGGACAGAAGACATTGCCAATAGAGGCAGTAACGAAATTGGAAGTTGTTTATTAAGGTTCTGCAAATTACTCAAAAAAGAACACCCTGATGTCGATCACTTGATAATTTGGTCTGATTCATGTGCAGGGCAAAATAAGAATTTCTCCATCCTTTGTCTTTACCAGTATTTTATTCTAAACAAGATTTTCAGAGTCATAGATCATAAATTTCCTGAGGTTGGCCACAGCTACCTCGACTCAGATCGAGATTTTGGTCGTATTGAGAAAGAACTCAGAAAGCATCAAAATATTTTTATTCCGGACCAATATCGGGAGATTATCAGATCTGCAAGTACTAGACATAGTTTATGTTTAAATATGGAAAATTTTTTTTATAATTTAGAAGAACTTCCAATGAAACTTCATTTATATAAAAAAACTAAGAACACTATTAACGGGAAGATTAATCTACGAGACAGTGTCAAATGGATTAGAGTAGACAGTTTTGGAGTTTATTTATATAAAACAAATTTAGACTCTCATTCACCGTTTCTGCAGGTTGATTTACATAAGAAAGGTGCAAGGAAAATTCAAACTGGGGAAGTTACTCTAAGCGTATTACCTAAATGTGGGGGTTTAACTACCGAAAAAATTGCCAACTTGAAAGAACAAATAAAGTTCGTTGAAGAGGATTACAGATGGTACTATAAAGATGTGTTGGAACAAACTAGTCTAAATCCCAAGCAGAAAAGGAGAACATCATATTAGTTGCTTATCTATACCTATTTACTTTAAATTTTTTATTTGTTTCATATTTTAAGTTCATAAGCAGTTTATAAATTTCTATAAATAAAATAGTTTAAACTATAAATTGAAGTGTTTTTCATTCTGTCATCTTGCTTTTTTTCTATATCTTCAAAAATATATAGATTTAGATGTTACATGACACCTTCATTCATGATAAAAGAAATAACATTTCAAGCTGAGAGTTGGTGGATAAAGGTGTTATGTACACTATATCTTAATTTTTCCAGAAAAGGATGTTTTTCTTTAATAAGAAAGTACGTGATAGGAAGTATTCTATTTATTACTATTTTTTGGGGTTACAATAAATTGAATCCAGAACTTCACAAGAAAGTTCCAGTTTAAGATGTGTTATGCTAGTTTACTCAAAAGTTTAAAAATGTGGCATGACACCTTTATCCACTTATGTCTTCAATTATGATTAGATTCAAAATCACGACTTCCCCGACTAAATATTTTTAACGGAAACCGAAAACGAAACGAAAGAAATTTTAATTCAAAAAAGTTCCATTATGAACGATTTTATCAATTAATAAATACGAAGCGTGTTTTAAAAAGTGTAAACGGAACGATAAATATAAATTAAATTTAGTTATCAATTTTAAAGAAAAATCAAGTTTAATAAATAATAGTTGAAAAGTTAAAATCAATTATTTTTTGGCAAAATTTTACACCAGCTACCAAACTCATCAGAGTACAAATCAAACACAATTACGACAATTTTGATTGGAATTGACAAATTTCTCTTTTTTTATCTCGGTTGATGTTCACGTCGCTTTGTGCAACAAACGTTGTGTAACAACAAAAATCGATTCGATTAGTTTTCGTTTCTACCCCAAAAAATTTATTTTGCATTTTTGAATCGCTAGAATTAAATTTTTTGACGTTAATTTGTTACATAAATAATTATAATAACTTAAAGTGCCTAATTAAACCTTAATAAAACGACTGTTTGTACAAATATAAAATCTTTCTTTATAATTATTTACGCATATATAATTTTTTGAACATCGTTAATTTCAAATTACCCAAAAATGTTTAATATAAAATTTAAACGAGGAAGTAACAAAAACGTGGCGTAACTTGTTTCGTATTAAAACTAAATTAAGAAAAAATTTAAAATAACGTGACCTTACTCTTCTTATCGAAACAATTTGACAATCTAACAATCAAAAAGAAGAACAACTTTTACTTTACTATAAAAGCGCCGTCTAACTTTGGAATAATCACACTCACCTTTACCATCTTTCAACAACCACATCAACCCAAAAACAAAACTACAAAAATGAAATTCTTCGTAAGTTAAATTTTACTTTTTTAAATTAATCTCTAATTTTCTTTTAAATTTCTAGATCGTTTTAATCGGTTTAGTTTCGGTGGCTCTCTCAAAACCAGTTGAGGACCAAGCCATAGTTGAAGTAGCAAGCGATAATGCTGGCCATTACGTCTACTCCTTCATATCGAAAAACATCACTATCAATGAAGAAAGAAGTCACGATGGAACCGTTAAAGGCAGTTACACTTATTTAGATGACGCCGGTGAAAAGCAATCAGTTTCTTACACCGCCGGTTTAGAGGGATTCGTTCCTACAGGAACGACCATCCCACAAGAATTACCAGAAGTCGCTCAAGCCAGAAATGCCCATTTAGCTATCTCGAGCAGCATTAGAAGTCTTCTTCCACCATTGAAAGAAGAAAGCGGTCTCCGCGGAGCTGAAGTAGAGGAAGAAGTTGTTCCGTTAAGTAACGAAGCTTTGTTGGAAGCTGTACAACAACTTTCTCATGCTCAAGATACCGAGGAAGTAGCTGCTATTAAAAGCGAATTTTTGGAATCTTACAAAAAGGCGTTGAGTTTGTAATTTTATTAAATTTTGGATTGTTTTTATAAAAATAAGTTTTTATAATAAAAATATGTTTTGATAATTAAATCAAATTTAATTCTTTTTATCACAACACATAATTAGTTAGTTTTTTGAAGCTGATTAAAATTTAAAGATTAAAAATAGTTATTTTTGATTCTAGATAACAAAATGACAGTTTGCATTTGAGAACGAAAGTTTTCTTGCGAGCTTTAGCGAGCAAAACAATCGCTTGTTTTTCTAAAAGTTTTCTATCATATCATTATATTAGCTATATATCATATTATTAACTAGAAGAATTAAGCTACAATTTGACATGTTTATCATATCATAATTCCTAAGAACATACAAGATATGATTTTGTGAAAATTTCGTCTTTGATTTAAAAATTTAATAATTTATTTAACAATTTGTTCTTGAAGATTTCTATTATATTATCATATTAGTCCAATGTCATATCATTAAACAGAAGCATTAAGCTACAATTGTCAAAAGATATGTGTCAAAAGATATGAGATACATGTCAATGTATCTCATATCATAATTCAATTTGACTCGTATACCATTTCTATTATATTATCAAATTATCTGTATATCATATCATTGACTAGAAATATTAAGCTACAATTTGACATGTTTATCATATCATAATTCATAAGAACATACAAGATATGATTTTTTTAGTAAATCGTCTTTGATTTGTAAATTGAATAATATTTCTAATAATTTGTTCTTGAATATTTCTATTATTATCATATTAGCTGTTTATCATATCATTAATTAGAGCATTAAGCCAGAATTTGACATTTTTATTATATCATAATTCCTAAGAACATGCAAGATATGATTTTTTTAATATGTAGTCTTTGATTTGTAAATTGAATAATATTTCTAATAATTTGTTCTTGAAAATTTCTATTATTATCATATTAGCTGTATATCATATCATTAATTAGAGCATTAAGCTAGAATTTGACATATTTATTATATCATAATTCCTAAGAACATGCAAGATATGATTTTTTGTAAGATTTGTTTGATTTATATATTTAACAATTTATTTAATAATTTGTTCTTGAAGCTTTCTATCACATTATCATATTAGTCGTATATCATATCATTAACTAGAAGAATTAAAGCAAAATTTAACATGTTTATCATATCATAATTCCTAAGAACATGTAAGATATGATTTCTTGTAAGATTTGTTTGATTTATAGATTTAACAATTTATTTAATAATTTGTTCTTGAAGATTTCTATCATATTATCATATTAGTCGTATTAGTCGTATATCATATCATTAACTAGAAGTATTAAGCTACAATTTGACATACATATCATATTACCATTCCTAAGAATATGCAAGATATGATTTTTTTAGTATATCGTCTTTGATTTGTAAATTGAATAATATTTCTAATAATTTGTTCTTGAAAATTTCTATTATTATCATATTAGCTGTATATCATATCATTAATTAGAGCATTAAGCTAGAATTTGACATTTTTATTATATCATAATTCCTAAGAACATGCAAGATATGATTTTTTGTAAGATTTGTTTGATTTATATATTTAACAATTTATTTAATAATTTGTTCTTGAAGATTTCTATCACATTATCATATTAGTCGTATATCATATCATTAACTAGAAGAATTAAAGCAAAATTTAACATGTTTATCATATCATAATTCCTAAGAACATGTAAGATATGATTTCTTGTAAGATTTGTTTGATTTATAGATTTAACAATTTATTTAATAATTTGTTCTTGAAAATTTCTATCTTATTATCATATTAGTCGTATATCATATCATTAACTAGAAGTATTAAGCTACAATTTGACATACATATCATATTACCATTCCTAAGAATATACAAGATATGATTTTTTTAGTATATCGTCTTTGATTTGTAAATTGAATAATATTTCTAATAATTTGTTCTTGAAAATTTCTATTATTATCATATTAGCTGTATATCATATCATTAATTAGAGCATTAAGCTAGAATTTGACATTTTTATTATATCATAGTTCCTAAGAACATGCAAGATATGATTTTTTGTAAGATGTGTTTGATTTATAAACTTAATAATTTATTTAATAATTTGTTCTTAAAGATTTCTATCATATTATCATATTAGTCGTATATCATTTCAGTAACTAGAAGTATTAAGCTACAATTTGACATACATATCATATTATCTTTCCTAAGAATATGTAAGATATGATTTTTTTAGTATATCGTCTTTGATTTGTAAATTGAATAATATTTCTAATAATTTGTTCTTGAAAATTTCTATTATTATCATATTAGCTGTTCATCATATCATTAATTAGAGCATTAAGCCAGAATTTGACATTTTTATTATATCATAATTCCTAAGAACATGCAAGATATGATTTTTTTAATATATAGTCTTTGATTTGTAAATTGAATAATATTTCTAATAATTTGTTCTTGAAAATATCTATTATTATTATATTAGCTGTATATCATATCATTAATTAGAGCATTAAGCTAGAATTGGACATTCTTATTATATCATAATTCCTAAGAACATGCAAGATATGATTTTTTGTAAGATTTGTTTGATTTATATATTTAACAATTTATTTAATAATTTGTTCTTGAAGATTTCTATCACATTATCATATTAGTCGTATATCATATCATTAACTAGAAGAATTAAACCACAATTTGACATGTTTATCATATCATAATTCCTAAGAACATGTAAGATATGATTTCTTGTAAGATTTGTTTGATTTATAGATTTAACAATTTATTTAATAATTTGTTCTTGAAGATTTCTATCATATTATCATATTAGTCGTATATCATATCATTAACTAGAAGTATTAAGCTACAATTTGACATACATATCATATTATCATTCCTAAGATTATGCAAGATATGATTTTTTTAGTATATCGTCTTTGATTTGTAAATTAAATAATATTTCTAATAATTTGTTCTTGAAAACTTCTATTATTATCATATTAGCTGTATGTCATATCATTAATTACAGCATTATGCTAGAATTTGACATTTTTATTATATCATAATTCCTAAGAACATGCAAGATATGATTTTTTTGTAAGATTTGTTTGATTTACAAACTTAATAATTTATCATATCATCATATTATCACATTACTCGTATATCATTTCTTTAACTAGAAGTATTAAGCTACAATTTGACATGCTTATCATATCATAATTCCTAAGAACATGCAAGACATGATTTTTTTAGTATATCGTCTTTGATTTGTAAATTGAATAATATTTCTAATAATTTGTTCTTGAAAATTTCTATTATTATCATATTAGCTGTATATCACATCATTAATTAGAGCATTAAGCCAGAACTTGACATTTTTATTATATCATAATTCCTAAGAACATGCAAGATATGATTTTTTGTAAGATTTGTTTGATTTACAAATTTAATGATTTACTTAATAATTTGTTCTTGAAGATTTCTATCATATTGTCATATTAGTCGTATATCATATCGTTAACCAGAAATATTAAGCTACAATTTGACATGTTTATCATATCATAATTCCTATGAACATGCAAGATATGATTTTTTTAGTATATCGTCTTTGATTTGTAAATTGAATGTTTCTAATAATTTGTTCTTGAAAATTTCTATCATTATCATATTAGTTGTATATCATATCATTAATTAGAGCATTAAGCTAGAATTTGACATTTGTATTATATTATAATTCCTAAGAACAGGCAAGATATGATTATTTGTAAATTTCGTTGATTTATAAACTTAATAATATCTTTAATAATTTGTTCTTGAAATTTTCTGTCATATCATTATATTAGCTGTATATCATATCATTAACTAGAAGTATTAAGCTATAACTTAACATACATATCATATCATAATTCGTAAAAACATGCAAGATATGATTTTTTTAGTATATCGTCTTTGATTTGTAAATTGAATAATATTTCTAATAATTTGTTCTTGAAAATTTCTATTATTATCATATTAGCTGCATATCATATCATTAATTAGAGCATTAAGCTAGAATTTGACATTTGTATTATATTATAATTCCTAAGAACAGGCAAGATATGATTATTTGTAAATTTCGTTGATTTATAAACTTAATAATATCTTTAATAATTTGTTCTTGAAATTTTCTATCATATCATTATATTAGCTGTATATCATATCATTAACTAGAAGTATTAAGCTATAACTTAACATACATATGATATCATAATTCGTAAAAACATGCAAGATATGATTTTTTTAGTATATCGTCTTTGATTTGTAAATTGAATAATATTTCTAATAATTTGTTCTTGAAAATTTCTATTATTATCATATTAGCTGCATATCATATCATTAATTAGAGCATTAAGCTAGAATTTGGCATTTGTATTAAAACATAATTCCTAAGAACATGCAAGATATGATTTTTTTGTATGTCGTCTTTGATTTGTAAATTGAATAATATTTCTAATAATTTGTTCTTGAAAATTTCTATTATTATCATATTAGCTGTATGTCATATCATTAATTAGAGCATTAAGCTAGAATTTGACATTTGTATTATATCATAATCCCTAAGAACATATAAGATTTGATTTTTTTAGTATATCGTCTTTGATTTATAAATTGAATAATATTTTTAATAATTTGTTCTTGAAAATTTCTATTATTATCATATTAGCTGTATATCTTATCATTAACTAGAGCATTAAGCTACGATTTGACATATATATCATATCATAATTCCTAATAACTTGCAAGGTATGATTTTTTTAGTATATCGTATTTGATTTATAAATTGAATATTTTTAATAATTTGTTCTTGAAAATTTCTATTATTATCATATTAGCTGTATATTTTATCATTAACTTAAGCTACAATTTGACATACATATCATATCATAATTTCTAAGAACATGCAAGATATGATTTTTTTAGTATATCTTCTTTGAATTATACATTGAATAATATTTTAGTAGTTTGTTCTTGAAAATTTCTATTATTATTATATTAACTAGAAGAATTAAGCTACAATTTGACATACACATCATATAATTCCTAAGAACTTGCAAGATATGATTTTTTTAGTATATCGTATTTGATTTATAAATTGAATATTTTTAATAATTTGTTCTTGAAAATTTCTATTATTATCATATTAGCTGTATATTTTATCATTAACTTAAGCTACAATTTGACATACATATCATATCATAATTTCTAAGAACATGCAAGATATGATTTTTTTAGTATATCTTCTTTGAATTATACATTGAATAATATTTTAGTAGTTTGTTCTTGAAAATTTCTATTATTATTATATTAACTAGAAGAATTAAGCTACAATTTGACATACACATCATATAATTCCTAAGAACTTGCAAGATATGATTTTTTTAGTATATCGTATTTGATTTATAAATTGAATATTTTTAATAATTTGTTCTTGAAAATTTCTATTATTATCATATTAGCTGTATATTTTATCATTAACTTAAGCTACAATTTGACATACATATCATATCATAATTTCTAAGAACATGCAAGATATGATTTTTTTAGTATATCGTATTTGATTTATAAATTGAATATTTTTAATAATTTGTTCTTGAAAATTTCTATTATTATCATATTAGCTGTATATTTTATCATTAACTTAAGCTACAATTTGACATACATATCATATCATAATTCCTAAGAACATGCAAGATATGATTTTTTTAGTATATCTTCTTTGAATTATACATTGAATAATATTTTAGTAGTTTGTTCTTGAAAATTTCTATTATTATTATATTAACTGTATATCATATCATTAACTAGAAGAATTAAGCTACAGTTTGACATACACATCATATAATTCCTAAGAACTTGCAAGATATGATTTTTTTAGTATATCGTATTTGATTTATAAATTGAATATTTTTAATAATTTGTTCTTGAAAATTTCTATTATTATCATATTAGCTGTATATTTTATCATTAACTTAAGCTACAATTTGACATACATATCATATCATAATTCCTAAGAACTTGCAAGATATGATTTTTTTAGTATATCGTATTTGATTTATAAATTGAATATTTTTAATAATTTGTTCTTGAAAATTTCTATTATTATCATATTAGCTGTATATTTTATCATTAACTTAAGCTACAATTTGACATACATATCATATCATAATTTCTAAGAACATGCAAGATATGATTTTTTTAGTATATCGTATTTGATTTATAAATTGAATATTTTTAATAATTTGTTCTTGAAAATTTCTATTGTTATCATATTAGCTGTATATCATATCATTATTAGAGCATTAAGCTACAATTTGACATGGATATCGAATATGCAAGAAATGATTTTTTGTAAATTTCGGCTTTGATTTATAAACTTAATAATATCTTTAATAATTTCTTCTTGAAATATGCTTAGTATATTCACAATAAAAAAAACTGGATTCCAAACAATAGAGATAATCACAATCACATCCGTTATAAGGAAGATATTATAATTCCATTTCACCGAGTGGTCACAAAAATCACAATCACATAAAGCTTACTATTACATAAATCGTGAAATTGCAGAAGAAATGAAATGAAAAGTATAGAAATGAGAAAATTTCCAATTTTTGTGAAAAATGTGCTGCTAGAGGAAGGAAATGATCTGTTTAGTCTAAGAATATTTTGCAATCTGTTCTCATAACTTATTCCTTAAATGGAATTTATTTCAATATCGTTTCCTTTTTGAGGTAATATTGTATTATTTCATACTTAATTTAAATAAATATGAATATGAAATCTTGTGATTAACCTGTTCCATTCCCGATCCCCTTCCAACAGCAGATACCTATTATTATCTAGAAGTATTATATTATATCTCACCTTCCGTATTTGTAATCTCCTATCCTTGAAATCCTCCAGAAATCTCTGATGATCCTGCAATGTGGTCTTCCCTCTATCCTTATCGTACTATACTGCTGTTCTTCTAACTTTCACTTTTATTACCTCCACCTTAATCTTTTCTTGTCCCAACTTGTCCGATTTCCCTGTTTATTTTCTTTGTCTTCGCTTTAAAATGCGACCCCAAAGGCGTATACTCCTTTATTTCTTCTATATTACAATGAATTCAATAACATTTTCATATTCTTCTCGACATCTATGTATCTGAGAACAAAAATACAGGATATTAATATTGTTAAGTATAAAATTTACTAAAAATTAGGAATCTTTCAAAAGCTTCATATTTTCGTGTTTTCCTCGATATCTATTCATCTGAGAGCAAAAGAGCAATATTTTTAAGAATAAAACAAAATCATTATAAAGATGAAATGTTTTTTAATCATCCTAAAAATCATCGAATTGTGTTAAATGTTTATATTTTGCTCTGCTCTTTATTTCGATATATATGTTTAAAAAAGTAGAAAAGAGCTATTGTTGACAAATCTCACTAAAATTTTCCACAAAAAATACAACAAACCGTAATTTCATCTAATTTTCACCTTTTCGTACCAAAAAAAGAAACAATTTTTAAAAGTGAAAATATAAGTAGATTAAATTAAATCGTTGTTATGGACGAAGATTTTCGTTTAAATTCCTTTCGGCAATAAAAGATGCTAATTAAGTATTTTTGACCGGAATATTTTTGGAAAGGCAAAGAAAAATTTCCATCTTGAAATGAAGCCATAAATAACACAACACTCTACATTGTATTTAAACAAATGTATCTTTTCAATTTAACCGCAATTTCTATGCAAATCAATAAAAACAATACGTATTTGTATTACGTTTACATTTATATCATTTTCGAAAACAAAAAAAAAATTAAAAGAATTGTACTTGAACTGGATCTTCTTCTTGACGAATTTATTTAGAAATAAATCGCTTCTTGGTATTTTGCAAAGATCAGCATAAATGAGGCGATGACATCTTTTTATTAGTTATAAGGTCAATTATTTATTATAATTTTTCTGGTCAATCACATTTAAATTTTAAAACGTTCGGGCGTACTTCGATGAGTTATGAATGGGATCAACGACTTATTTGTTAATAAAAATAAAAATAATCCGCGCACACAAAAACATAGAGTTTAAGAGATTTGTTTACGCGAAGTATGTTTATTAACATATTATCGATATAATCTGTTTGTGACGCAAAGGATTATTAAGCTCGATCATATCCGAATTATTAACACAGTTTTAATGATTCATTTTTTGCAAAATTGTTATTAATTAGTAAACGTATAAATACACGTTTCATTTGAAAAGAATTAAAAATACCCGTTTGATTAATTTTTGTTTAACGCACTAATTAATTTCGCTATGGCCCAATTTTAATTTAAACTCGCTTTATATCTAATTGTAATAAAATCATTACGAAGTTGCAACTCCCACATTCGCACGATTAAAATGATAAAATCCCCAATTTGCACGTGTGCGATGTTTGAAAGAACGACATCGCAAATTAGCTCCTTTACGAAACAATTACCACGCCACTAGGTGGCATAATTACGCGACTAATTGCTCTCATTACGTAAACCACGTCGCCAACGTTTTGCCCCCTTTCTTCTTCTTTCGAGGAAACCGAGGCGGGTTAAAATCGCCCCCGCTGGATGGGGACAATCTGTAACCATCGTTGTGATTTATTTGTTTTTATCCACGGTGTGCAAGCGGCGAGATGAAAATTTTATTCTTTTTTCGTTTCCTTTTGCGTTACTAAAGAGATGTTGAAATTACCGAATGAGGTGGATAAAAGGCGATTAGCAAAAGGATTTTTAATGGTTTTAAAGCGCGCGGGTGTTTGTTTGTGACGGGTTTAATTCGCGTTTTGCCACCGTTGTGGTGAACTATTGCTTTAGATTTTTGAGTTAAATTTATCAAAAAGTTGGGGTGGTAATGAAAAGTTAATTACATCATTTTGATTGTAAGAAAAAACAAATTAATGTTTGGTTGGATTTGAAAATAACGACTAAATGAATTGAATTAATACGAATTTAAATATAGATACACCCAACTCTTTTTTTACACGGTACATATGTTCCTTAGAAAACCGTGCAAAAGAAAATCGTGTAAAAAAAGTTATAATAAAATGAAGGGCACAGGGAATAAATGAGCTGAGTCAAAATACAGAATAATTTAGAAAATTGTGTTATAAGTTTCAGACTGTATAAGTTCGATTGTAAAAGTAATTTTAATGTTTGAGCATCATTAAAGGAAATCTAGCTCTTGATACTACGGTAAAATATAATGGCAAATTTGATTGCGGTTGCATAATGTTGATAATACTCAAAATTACTCAGTAACACCCCCAAAAGCTGGGAATAAAACAACTTTTTAACAGTTTTATAATATTTTATTAAATAAGGAAACAAGAAAACATTCATTTATAGCATACTGACGAATAAAAGTTTGCTGCCTCAGGCCTCAAAACTGGGCTAGATGCTATAAATCTTGGAATTTCTCTTTGGAAATCTGTATTAAATCTGAAATTTTTCGTAAATGTAGAGTAATATTTAGCGTAACATTATACTAAACGTATCTCTATAGCAACACTCCGGAAGCTCAAATTCGTTGTTATTTAGCTTTGTTTTTCTAGACTTATGGCTGGTAATAACAAAATTTTGCCATGCACCGTTATATGAAGCGCGGTAATATAGTAGATGTGGATGTTGACGGAACAGAATGGGGCATTTCTTTTTGTATATTGTATCGAAATGCTTCGTCCACCCTCGAAAGTAATCTTGTGTAACATCCAAAACAATAAATGGGTTTGGTTTGGATCTAGCATTTTCAAAAGCTGTAATCCATTCCCTGGGATGTTCTACTTTGGCTTTTTGATTTACCAACCCGAAATTCTTGTCGCGTTCCAAATATGAATGTCGCCGAATTGGAGATATAACTTTAATAAAGTCTAGACGTTTTTCTATGTTAACCAGATGGTGCATAAATCACAGAAAGGAATCACAGAATAAGTATAAGAACTTCTCATCTTCATCATCAACTTTCTCATCGAGGAAGTTGTACACAAAGTGGTGAACTACCTTTTTTTCCCACAAACTCAGGATAAACATAAAACGTGCAAAATTTCCCAAAATGTGTATGTTGAAGGCATAAATTGATAGTTCTCTTATAGTAAACATCGTCGATTGATAAGTTTGGGGCAGGTAATTTTTTTTGAAAAGTCAAAACATATCGCTTCAATTTCTTTTTACTTTTTCTTTTTTTGTGCCATTTTGCTTGGCTTTTGTGAACAGTATTTTCCAGCTCAATCTTCTCAATTAATTTTTCTAACTTTTCAGTTTCATTGTCTCGTTTATTTAGTTTCTCAGCGAGGAGTACCCTTTTCTTTACCATAAATTGATCGCAACTACTGCATATATCTGTTCTTGGATATCCAAACGAGATGTTAAAATCCCTTTCTAGAACTGTTCTGTAAATTTCATACGATATCTTTACTTGTGGATGCAATTCCTCAAATAATTTATGCTTTTTTTTGATATTCAAGTCTTTTAGGTACATTTTTGAAGAATCCCGTTGGCCATAGTGAGATGATCTATTCGGAAAGCTTTTTATGTGATCGTGAATGATATTTAGAACTTCCGGACTTAATTTTTTTGGACGTGTGTTATGTCTTCCTCTTTTATTCTTTGGAGCTATGCCAGTCATTTTTAAACTACGAACGAGATGTGCGATTTTTGACTTAGAATTGACATAAAAGCCGCCCTGCAAACAGATACTTCTTCAATACGATCATTTATTTTTGCACGAATTCTGTAGAAATATTCAGCATCACGAAGATCGCGGATTCTTCAGTTTGACGTGGTCGTCGCGTTGCTACTGGTATGAGGGAAATTAAACCGCACAAGTATAAATTCTGTTCATCTTCTATTAGTAGTAAATTAAATTGGGGTAGAATTTCTTTACGTACTTCTTCCTTCAAGGTTTTGAAACACTTTTTACGACATTTACAGTCCGGACTCATTTCGGGGTTTTGTAGCTTAAGTTTTTTGCGAACTTCGTGTAGTCGTCCAAACACTTTCCGTTTTTTGGTACTCTGACCATTCGTTGGTTCTTATTTTCGTCTTCCATTATTTGCACAACACCACACAACACTTTACTGACAGAAACCAACAGAAACAAACTGCGACTCACGTTAGGAATTCGAAGCTTCTTTGATATTATTGTTAGCACAAAAAAGCCAATTTTCACCAACGCTGCGGCTTAGTCGGTTTATTCCTTGTTTTAAGGACTTAGCCTGTATATTCCCCCGTCACCAAATTTAAGTTCTGTGTTTTTCTTGACATAACCGACTTTTCCCCTTTTTATGAACATTGACGAAAAGATTAGCTTTAATTTTGCCAGACTGTGTTGTTAACACGATTTCAACAAAAATTGACTTAGCCTGTTTATTGTCTGTATCCTTCAAATGTATATGACATATTTATAAAAAAAGCTATTTATTACTTAAAAAAAATAGTGTACAGTCAAAACTCCAACATAACAAAAAAAATGTAAACTAAAATCAGAAATAAAAATTAATCTCGCAAGTGTTTATCACTACTTGATAACAAACGTGCACGTTTATTACGGACTTGACCAACAGCGCTATCATCAGCATCATCAGTAGATATGATGGATATGTCTAACACAACTGATGCCAATTAGTGAGTATCCCACCCTTCTATAATATTCTTCCCTGTCTCTTTGCCCATAGAGCGGCCTCCTCCCTTAATTTCCTTCCAGCACTCTCCCAGGATCTTGCACTGTGATCTTGCTTCTATCATTTCCTCATACTTCACCGCTCTTCTCCCTTACTGCATCCACCTTAACCTCCTTCCTCACTATATACCCTGGGGTCTTAAAATATCCTTCCAGGACCCTCATCATCTCTCCCCCGCCTCTCTAGTCACGACCACCAAATCGACCACATACGCTAAGGCGTGCACCTTTGTTCCTCCTATCACCACACCACCCATTTGCCCCCTCGTAAGTCTATTTTCCAAGTCCGCCGTATATATTGCAAATAGTGTGGGACTAAACGGGCACCCCTGTCTCAAACCTTTTGTCGTCCAGAATACCTCACTTAACTCTTCCCCCACTTTAACTTTGACCGTTGTCTCCTGTACATCTCCTTCACCCTCCCTATCAGTTGTTCTGTGATACCTCCCCTCCTCATTACCTCGCAGGGCTTCTCTCTATTCACGTTATCGTTTCTTGTTCAACTCCCTATCTATCAGGTGTTTCAGAATGTATATAATGTCAATTGCCCGTCTTCCCTTCTTGAATCCCGCCTGCCTATCCGGCAACAACTCCCCCTACTCCATTTTCTCTTCCAACCTCCCCCTACTCAATTTCCTCTTCCAGCCTCCCCAGCAGTATCGTTGCATAAATTTTGAAAGTTGTATCCAACATAGTATTATCCCATCCTCTCATCTCATCCTCTCCTGGCGCGCTTCCCCCCTTCAGACCCCTCAACACTGCCTCTATTTCTTCCCGTGTTATCTCTTCTCCTCCTTGCACAACTCGCTCTCATTCTTCCATTGCTCTCTCTTCCACATCTCCCAACAATCCAATGAAGTAGGTTTTCCATTCACTCATTTGTATATTTCTGCTGACTTTCTCTCTTCCCTTCCTCATCCTCTTTAAGTATCTCCATACTTTATTGTCTTCTTTCAACTCCTTAATCTTCTCGGCCTCTCTCTCCTTCTTCTTTTTCTTGCATTCTTCTTTGTAGTTTCTCCTGGCCTCTATATATCGACCTATCTCTACCTGCCCTCTCTGCCGCTGTCTCAGTTTCCTTCTAGCTTCTCTCTTAGCGGCACTGCATTCCCTATCCTACCATTCGTTTCGTTCCAGTCTGCTCCTCTGTCGCCCACTCTCTTTCTTCAACTTTCCCCTATAATGTTCTATTCCCTCTTTCGAAAAATCTACCCTAATATGTTTTCCACCATCCTCCATTATCTTTCTGTTCCTTCTTCCCCTCGCTTCCTTTATACACACTTCTAGCGGCTGATGATCCGACTCTACCATCGCCCCAACCCAAAAAATTCTATCCTCTCGCACATTTCTTGGTGCACCACCACATAATCTATCACGGACGCCCCTCTTGCACCCATATAGGTAATTTCCCCTTCATCTCCTTCCTCCATATTTCCATTCAGTATCTCCCATCCCCTCTCCTCTACCCACCTCAGCATCTCCCTTCCTTCTCCATTCAAAATCATAAGATTTTGAGGATACCTTGGACCGTCGCCCCTCTCCCTCGTCCCCCATCTCCCCTCTTCATCCTTCTTCCCCTATTTTTGCATTAAAGTCCCCTCCCATAATCAGGTAGCCCTTCCTTCCCTCCTCTGTCATATCTTCCCATCGTCTCATTATTTCTTTCATTGCGTTGCTATATACTGTGACTACCTGCACCTTCTCTCCCTCTAGCCTGATTTGCCTTTTTACCATTCCCTTCTGTCTCCATCTCCCCTCCGTCCTACTGTCCTCCGTCATTCCGCTCGCTATTCCTGTTATAATATCCCCGCACGCTCTTCCTCTCTTACTTTTCCTCTCTGCAAACACGCAATCCCATCTATTCCTTCTGGCAACTTTCCCTCAATCTTTGCCCACCCTCCTTCATCGACCCACGTCTCCATCATGCAAATCACCTCAAATCCCTTCAAGTATTTCCAGAACTGCCCTCCCTTATTTGTGATCCCCGCTACGTTCCAGAACACCATTTTTAGCCCCTCGCTCTTCTCTAGCCTCACCCCTACCCCATCTAGTTTTTTGATAAAGTCCCTTCGTGCCCTCTCCTCATGTCCTCATAATTAATACTTCTCTTCGCCAACTCCGCCGCTATCTGGTATTCCCCAGAGTTTCTATCCTTCGTTTCGTGTCTATCATCCTTCCCCCTGGCTTTGCAGTTTGCACATATCGCCTCTCTCTCCCTATTCCCACAGTTTTTAAACTCGTGACCCTTTCCCGCACAATGCCCACATACCATTTCCGATTAAAAACCGTTGGTGGTGCCCGAAGCGCTAACATCTGTAGCATCTCTTCACGTCTATGAAATCTTCTATTTTTAGTGACGACTACTCAATATATATTCTCCCAAACCTCCCTTCTCATTCTCCCTGACACTTCCGTCACATAATTTACCACCCCCCTTTCCCTTCTGCCCGTTTTGAACAGTATTCTGACTTCGTTCTTGAAATCATCCCAACCTATCCCTACCCCTTGCTCCGTGTTTTTACGCCACAACTGCTCCAATAATACCCCCTAATTCATCTCTCTGTCTGCATCATAGAGTATCACCTTAGGCCACAACATGGCTAGTTCCCGTATCGTTATATCCTGACCCCCGATCTTCTCCCTTACGAATTCAACATCCCTCCCCGTGTCTCCCTCTATTAATACCCTCTTGTTTTTCAGCTTGGTTAACCGCTTCAACTTCACGTCTTTCCAGGCGTCTTCCTTTTGTAGCTTCTTCACCACATCATTCTTCAATCCCACGCTATCCACGACATTCGCCCCACCCTGAACTATGATGATGTTCTTGCTCGCGCTCTTTCCCTTCCCCGGCCTTCCTCCAGTACCGACCAGGTCCACTTCGTCCCCTTCACCCTTCTCGCCTCAATTCATCAATATCAGCCGTTTGAATGTTGTTAAAACCGTTGCCACTAATTGTATTTGATAGAGTTATAATTTCAGAACATACAGCTGATTTTTCTACTACTAAATTTCCACTTTTGACGCATCCTGGCAATATTTTTTTTCAACAAGCATTTAAGGTTGATTGGCGTAATTGTTTAATGGCAACAGAAGCAAGTGCAATGCAATCCATAATCGTAAACTTTCTTCATGCTTCCAAAACAGTCAAATTTGTTTCTTCCATTGAATCTAAAATATATTTAAACGTTTGTTAGGACATTTTAAATGTTGCTATAATGCCCTAATCGAGTGGCTGAATCAGCGAGGTAGTATTAGGCGGTAAAAATAGCAATTGAATATTTGGGTGATCCAACATTGGCTGGCTGAGCGCATTATCAACGAGCAAAAGTGTTTTGAATTCCAAACCTTTTTCTTCCATATATTTCTGGACTTCAGGAACAAAGCAATTGTTGAACCAATTTGTAAACAGCTCAGCCGTCATCAATGCCTTTTTATTCGCCATGAAATGGACTGGAAGTTGTTTAATGTTCTTATTCTCTTAATGGTCGTGGCATAAGAGATTTGTTGATTAATAACGGCTTTAACATTTTACGCGTTACCACATAACAAGAACGTCACTCGATCTTTGGTCGCTTTAAAACCACCAGCTGATTTTTCAGATTTTGCTATAGAAGTCCTTTCGGGCATTTTCTTCCAAAACAGTCCCGTTTCGTTGGCATTAAATATTTGTTCTGGAGTATAACCGCAATCTTCAACGATTTTTGCTAGTTTACCCGGAAAGATTTTTGCAGCATTTTCGTCTGCTGATGGTACTTCTCCCCTTATTTTTACATTGTGAAATGCGTGTCTTTTTATAAAACCTGTCAGCCATCCCTCAATTGCATTAAATGCCAGTTTCTTCGTTGCCTGAAGAATTGGTGATGGTTCCAATTCCTGAAGTCGGTTATATATTCTAAGTGCTTTTTCTTTTACGTTTTCCATCAATAGGTATTCTTTTTGACTGTAAATCTTCTATCCAAAACACCATGTGGTTTTCCGTTTTCTCTAAGATAGGATTTCGAGTATAAAATGATGTTTTGGAGCTTACTTTCGATCTAGAAATTACGGATTGTCGAATGGAATTCTCATTTTTTCTAATTGTTCTTATAGTTGCTTCGTTTAAACCAAAAAATTTGCCAACAGATGTAGGACCTTCGCCTTTCTTTAGACAGTTTAAGATTTTTATTTTAGTTTCTAAGGAAATTGGTTGTCTCTTCGGAAATTGTTATTTAGGCATTTCATTAAACAATAAAGGTACTATAAGAAGAATCCAAAATAATATTGCTTATAGAATTTTTCTAAAGCGATAATCTAATATCACCTTTTTTAGTAGCAAAGGATTATCATCATTACAAATAATACACTGGAAATTTCAGCATCGAATTAAAAAAACTTGAATTGAAACATCCACTTTTAGAACTTTACCGAAATTATTTATTACGTCTCACAAACTGACCACTCTTAACACAAAATAAATACTGAATAACGAAATCATGTGTTCAAGTCGAAGCACAACGAGATAAAGAAAAAAAGTGATCATAAAATTCTGGTATTCCCCGTAGTAGACCAAGTTATAATCATGTGGACATAAACCTACGGATTTCTGACCATGACATTTCCCCATTGTATTTTGTTACTGTATACATAAGTTTCTGTAAGACGCTATCAAGATTAGAATTAAGAATTTTTTTAGGATTCGTGCTATAACAAAAAATTCGTGTAAAAGAATTATTAGTGAACCGTGTTATTTCAAAATCCTGTAAAGAAAGACCGTGTAAAAAAGAGTTGGGTATATATGTAAGTAAAAACAAATTAAATTGAGTTGGATTTGAAAATAACGATTAAATGAATTGAATTAATACGAATTTAAATATAAAACAAGATTTTTATTGGTCGACTCGAGGGAGGAAATGGTCGAATACCGGCACATTAGGTCCTTTTGAACCTTTTTTAGGATAATTTAATTTTTGTTTTGTTCTAGGCTGAATTATTTGTAGACTTACAAAAAGACATGTTCTACCTAGCTTAATTTAAAAGAATCACTTCCTTGTGCCTTTTGTTGCATTTTTTATTGGCTTTTAGATTTGAAATATGTCTTAATAATTTCGTGTAATTTTTATCTTAAAATATTTTTTTTTAATCCAAAAATTATAAATTGAGGTTCCTTCCTGTATAAATACGATTTTAAACCAAGTATACTTTATGTAATTAGGTATTCTAAAGAATTTGGAATGAAAGAAAAAATTTTAAGATATAAACCTAACCTCAAAATTGATTTTTGTTCATAACATTAATACGATAACATTTTCAACCAAAAAAATATATTAAATAAGTGATTTAACTTACGTTTACTAATTTTCTTTAACAAAATCGATTTGATTTTGATTATTTTGAGTAAAAAAGGTATTTATAACGTTTAAATTATCTTTGACACTTATGCATTGACGTTGAATCTTTTTTACTGCCAACTTCGAAAAAATTAAAATAAGTATATAATAAAATTTAAGTAATTAATCGAATTATTTCATGTTTTTAATTAATTAATTACGTGTTTACGTGTATATTAGAAAAAAAAATCATTTGATATATCCATTGATAAAATTGATTTTAAATTGTAAAATTTTATTCTTATCTTTTCAAATATCACCAAATTATTTTCTTTCATTCGAAATTCTTTAATACGCGCAATTACATAAAGTATATTTGGTTTAAAATCGTATTTAACTTCAATTTATAATTTTGTGCCTAAAATAAAAAAATTTAATATTTATTATTATTTTAATATTTAGTGACATTTCAAAAGGTAAGAATAAAATTTTCAATTTGAAATCAATTTTATTAATCGATACATCATTTTGATCAAATTTGATTTTCCTATTTCAAATATTTACGTAAAATCTTAATTAATTAATTAAAAACATGACATGACTTGATTAATTACTTTAATTTTATTACGTAGTAATTTTAGTTTTTCGAGGTTGGCAGTAAAAAAGATCCACAGTCTATACATAAATGTCAAATATTCTTTAAAAGTTATAAATAACGTTTGATTACTTACAATAATCAAAAAAGCCGATTTTACTACAAGAAATAAGTAAAGGTAAGTTAATTACATCTATTTAACAACTTTTTTGAGTTCAAAATATAATCGTATTAATGTTATGAACAAAAGCCAACTTTGAGGTTACATTTATATCTTAAAATTTTTCATTTCATTTCAAATTCTTTAATACACCTAATTGCATAAAGTATACATGGTTTAAAATCGTATTTAAGTAGAGATTAACGTCAATTTGTAATCTTTCGGTTAAAATAAAAAAAAAATTTGTAGGTTTAGTGACATTTCAAAAGGTAAGAATAACATTTAAGAATTAAAGTCAATTTTATCAATAAAGTCAACCTTCGTGAATAATAGCCCTCATTTTATGTTCATATTATAATATACTTGACAAGTTAATCGTTATTAAACAATGAAATAAAACAATTTGGGAAGAAATTGAAAGAAATGATCATATGGTGAGGGATGGTATGAAGTTGAATTTCAACCCAACCAAGAAAAAAACACGAAACATTTCTAAACAACTTAGAAAATTCGTTAGAATTGGGTTGGGTTGAGCTCCAACTTCATATCATTCAATATGAAGAATGTTATGGGTTGGGTTGGGTTCGATTTGGTTATGTAATAATAATAATAATAATAATAACTTTATTGACCTCAAAAAACAATAGAATCCTAATACATTAAGAAAATAAAAAATAGAAACAAAAAAAAAGAAAAAATGAAAAATATACGTTCATTGTTATTTGCAATTTGTGGTCAAAGGCGGACTCCAGATTGACAACCAATAAATCAGGGTTATCATCTGTTCAACTCAACCTAGAGTTGAGATTAGTAAAAATATATAAACAAAACAAATAATAAAAAAAAACAATAATTGTTCAGTTTTCCAAGAGTGCTTACAAGACATGATCACAATGTAAGAGCACCGAAGCAGCAGAAATGTCACGTTGTGTTAATTGCAACCCAAACAAGGCGTCACGCAGCTTAATTTTGAAGATAGCAGACTTAATACTTTTAATTTTATAAGGACAGGAGTTGTACTCTCTCGCAATATTGTAAGAGAAGGAACGCCGAAACAGTGATGTTCTGTAAGCAGGAATGGTGATAGTGTTCCTGTGTCTGAGATTTAGGTTGTGAATATCTGTCCTATAAGTAATTTTATTGTATAAATAAGGTGGAGTCCCAGTGGTAATTACTTTGTGTGCAAGGCATAAGAAATAATTTTTAATCTATTGCGGATGTTAAACCATATCGCATAAATCAGAGTGTGGGAGATAGGTTCGCGCTTTCTAATTCCATACATAAATCTGAGACAGCCGTTCTGAACTTTCTGAATGCGACAAACATCAAAAGCAGTAAGGCATGGGCCATACACGGCTGCACAATGAACAAAGTTCGACAAGACAAGCGTCTCACACAAGTGCCTTTTAGTGGTCACATTTAGCACTTGTCGGTGCTGATTCAGGCACCTCAAAACTGCATAAGCCCTCCTCACACAAGCAGTGACATGGCTAGTAAAACGGAGGTTGCCGTCAACCACCACCCCAAGATTCCTCGACTCAGAACAAACCGTCAGTCTGCTTCCATTCAACCGTACCTCTACATCGTCACACTCAAGATTACCGAAGACAATCACTTTTGATTTGGATGCATTTAGGGTTAAACCCATTTCATAAGAATAGTCACACAAGACTTCGAGATCTGCATTAATTTTTAAGCAAGCCTGTACTATCTGTTCTTTAGGGAAGGTTATGTATAGCTGAGTGTCATCAGCATACATGTGTATCGATGAATGCTGTATGCTCTCCGGCAGCTGGGAGGTGTAAATAGAAAATAAAAGAGAAGCCAGTATGGACCCCTGTGAGACTCCCATTCTTACAGGCAACGGAAACGAAGATAGACCATCCAGCTTCACCGTCTGAACACGGTCAGTAAGATAACTTTTCATCAGAGCAATCGCTGAGTCAGACAAACCAATATAATGCAGAAGAGATAGAAACATTGAATGGTTAACTCTATCAAAAGCTTTACTGTAATCCAACAGCACCAGCACACCACAAAGACCGCTGTCACGAGCCGAATGATGTCATCAGTCACCTTTAGAAGGGCTGTAGCACAACTGTAATTGGGTCGAAAACCAGACTGCGACGGGGGTAAAATATTATGTTTATCAATGTATTCACGAAGCTGGAACTCCATGCACCTCTCCAAAATCTTAGAAACAGTTGGAAGAGTACAAATTGGACGTAAGTCCGCCAGATCAGTAGGATTTTGAATTTTAGGTATGGGCATCACCACGGCCGATTTCCAGGCCTCGGGAAAGACCGATCGCTCAAGACAAACATTGACAATGTGAACAATATGGGGCAATATGTCGGGAAGACATTTTCGGATAAAAGTTATATTTAACTCATCATTACCGGGAGCCGTTGACTTGATACCATTCAATGTATTTATAATTGTAGAGGTGTCAACAAGACGGAATGAAAATCCATCATGTGACTCGGGGAAAATCATATAAGTAATGTAAAAAGTGACTAAGTCAGCATCAACATCACCGCGGCCAACAGAATTTATAAAATAATTATTAATAGTATTCACATTCCCCAAGTGCCCAGGAACAATCGGTCTCGGCTTATTAACAATACGCTTATTTGATAAAAGTCGCCAAGAAGTCCTTAAATAAATAATAATTTAATTTAATAATAATAAATAATTTTTTTTTCTCTGCGTATGGCTGATGTTGTTAAATTTCTTAATGACTTATAATAGTCAAAATGAGATGTTAATTTAGATCTCTTAAATTTGGATAAAGTCTGATTTCTCAATGATATCATTAGTTTTAACGTATCAGTTAACCACGGTGCAAAAGGTCTTGAGAATTCGACAGGTCGTGCCGGTGCATAAAAGTCCAAAGCCGCAAGAAGATGAGAATTAAAAAAATCTACCTTTTGATTAACATCATTTATATAATATAATCTGTGAAGAGGTAGACGTGATAGATCGCGCCTCAAGGCAGAGCTATCAATGCCGGATACCGATCTGCACACTCTGGTGATCAAGATGGGTTTTTTATCTATAAGTTTGATATCGCATTGAACAAGATTATGGTCCGATATGTCTACTGGAATGTTGCTTGGTTAATGCAAACATCAACACTATTAGTGATTAAGCAGTCAATCAAGGAATCCGAAGTGGCGGTGACACGTGTTGGCGAACTAATTATTTGTGAAAGAGATAATTCATCTAAGAGAATGGTAAATCTCTCAGTGGCTAAGGCACCAAAGTCTAACATATTGATGTTCATATCGCCGGCACAGAACAAATAGTCAGACATACTCTGCATGTAACAAAAAGCGGTGCTTAAGTTATCTAAGAAAGTGTAAACGTTAGAGCCTGAGGATCTATATATACAACCAAAAGTGTAAGTATGACACCTGACCGAAACCAGCACCCAAACCTGCTCAATATCATCACTAACATTACGTTCACAAACAAACTTTAGACTTTGCGCTATATACAACGCTACACCACCTCCCCGCGTGGCTCTGTCACGTCTCACAATAGTGTAGCCAGGGATTTCAATTGCTGCACTTGAGATCTGCTCAGATAGCCATGTTTCAGTTATCCCGATCACATCGTATCCATTTTGGATCACAATATTGCTAAATTCGTCAAAATGCGCCACTCAACGGACATTGAGGTGACCAAATCTCAAAGTGGAGCTACTCATGGACAACTAAAAGCGGGTATAAGTAACTTAATATAAATATTTAATATACAAACAAAACTTAAAATTAACTAAGCAATGAGGTATTTCAACACTTTACCTCCATCAAGTGCACGCGTTTAGTGTACAAGAATAAGTAGGCTTCTACCGATCGGACAAAAAAAAGAAAAAAATTACCTTAAAACAACTTTAAATTACTTCAGATATTCAGATAGCCGGAGAGGTCTTAAGCGACAGATAATGTGGTATTTAAGGTATTTTCCAGATCCAACGAAGATAAATCCGCAGCGCTCCTGTAATGAACTACTGATCCCTTATATTCGACCATAATATGTTAAGTTCAACTTCGCACTATTCAATATGAGGGATAATATGAAGTTAACCCAGTCCATAACATTCCTCAAATATCACGGACCAACATAATGGGATAAGTGCCATGTCGTCGTCTTCATTAAACATTTTTGCTTTATTAATGACATTGTGTTTAATCACTCATGGATTCACTCAATAACACAGTACTACACTGCAACAGCCATTCGGGGGGTGAGATATTCCAAGTCAGGATGAAAGTACCAGGACCATACAACAGAACCTCCTCTTATTTATAACCCATCATATTTTTCCTTATCTTGAGTTTACATTGATGATTTCTCATTTCCTTCTTAAGAAAAATTATAGATCAGGCTTAAATAAATAATTTCTATTAATATATCTGGCAATTATCAGTAGTAGAGCCAGTGGGTGATCTGGGTGTGTAAGCACACATACAAAATTGTAGTAGGTGCAGAGTATCAAGCGCATAACCACCCAATATGTAGATTATCTTGGTGCTCAAGCATCCATTTGTTAATTAATTTTTTAATTTTAATGTATTTATTATTGAGCTTTTTCCTCCCAATTCAGTCCCAGTATCAGCTGCGAATGTTTCTTTTACAGAACACGTAATCTGTATTAGGACATGGGACTGCTTCTAGGAGACTTGATACTACTTTCAAAAAAACCTGAAATGTTTCCAAAAGACACGATACTGCTTTAAAACTTGATACTGCTTATAAATGACTTGAACCGCTTCCAGAAAACTTGATATTGTTTCCACAAGTCTTGATACTGCTTCTAGGAGGCTTGATACTGCTTCCAGAAGACTTGAAATGATTTTAGAAGACTTATACTGCGTCCAGAAGACTTGTTATTGCTTCCACAAGTCATGATATTGCTCCCAGAAGACTAGATGAAATCGCAGGAAGACTGCGAGATACTGCTTCTAAATAACTTGATACTGCTTCGAAAAGACTCGAAGTACTTTCAGAAGACTCGATACTGCCTTTGGAAGACTTAATAGTTGTTTTAAAAGACCTGAAATATTTTCAGGAGTGTTAAAATGCTTAGAGAATTCTTGAACTGCTTTCAGACGATTTGATATTACTCCTGGAAGACTTGATACTGCTTCTAGAACACCTGATATTGCTTCCAGAAGACTTGAAATGTTTCCAGAAGATTTGGAAAGTATCTAGAAGACTTGATACTGCCTCTAAAAGACTTGATATTACTTTCAGAAGACTTGAAATGCTTCTGAAAGACTTGCTGTCGCTTTTAGAAGACTTGAAATGCTCCAAATGGTCTAGATACTGCTTTTACACTGTGATCAAAAAAGACGATCCAGTAAAAACTACTTTCCCAAGCGGTTGATCTTTATTTTAAAGCAAGCTCTTGGAACAGTAGTTTTTTATGCATCGGCTTTTTTTATCGCTCGATAGAAGACTTGAAATGTTTACAAGAGAGTTGACATTTCTTGTGTTAATTCTCTATCGACGCAGTTCTCAATTCTCAGAACTCATTTAAATAATTTCAATGATTCATTATTAAATTGTAACATATAAGCTTTACTTTTCTATAATCTCTTTTCAATTAAACCACAACTGAGTTACTCTCATTTTAAACACGACCTTCCAATCTAGACGTAACTATTTCAAAAGAATTTGTCTAAAATATTTCACAATTTTTTGAAGACTTCCTTCTATAAAATTTGTCCAGGCTTATTTTTTACATGGATATATTAATAAAAATTTTATATTTAACAAAAACTACAATTTTCTACCGTTTTTGAGTTATAACTGAAAATATAAGGAAACGGAAAAGATAATCATAATTTAAAAGGTCATAAAAAAATAATTTGGAAATATAGACAATATTATGCGATCAAAACAAAAAAAATATTTGCATTACAAAAAGATTTCTTTTAATATTGTATTGTAACAAATAGTATATCTACAGGTGTTTCAAATTTTTGTAGAACTTTAATTGTTACACATCTTTTGTCTCGAGGCGCACGGCTAAACCCGTATTATTCCACTTGTAGATCCAGTGTTTTACTTCAATTCAAATATATAGGATTATATATAGGGTCCAAATCAGTTTATAAAGCACTCTATTTCAGTAACTATTCATTGAAGTGGTTTTTGTTAAAAAAATATCTTCAAATGTACGGCTGAACCCAACTCAACCAAAACCTTCTTGAGTCTTGAGACTGTTTTGAGAGGTGTACGGCTAAACCCGAATGTTTCTACTTCTAGATTTAAAGTTAGATCTTATGATATAAAAAGCTAAACCCACATCTTTCCACTTCTAGGTCTAGTGTTAGTTTTAGTTTTACTTCTATTCAAATATACAAAGTTACTAAATCAGTTTATAAAGCACTTTATTTTAGTAATTATTTATTGTTATAAAATTTTAATGATCGTTAAAAAAAAATATCTTCAGATGCACGACTAAACCCAACCAAACCCTGTTTATTTGAACTAAAGTAAAACTAGAACTAACACTAGACCTAGATTTAGAATCATCCGGATTTATCCGCTTTCAGAGATGTACAGCTAAACCTGAATGTTTCTAGTTCAAGATCGAGAGCCAGATCTAATGATATAAAACTAGAACTAACACTAGACCTAGAAGGTCCGCACCTCAAAGGGGACATTAGATACATGGATGATGGAGACACCATGCATTCCAGTGCAAAAATAGGCGCTCACAAGGATTTGGCACCCCAGGGCTGTAGCCTTATTCGGCCTCTAGAACAGCGCTCACAGTGTACATCATAATCCACTATATCATAGTCTATATAAGTATATGGATAATATGAAACTATATGCAAAACATGCAAAAGTTTTTTTAGTTTAATGCATGTATCTGAGATATTGCACGTTTTAACAATTTAAGATTCAACTTTGAAGAGCTATAACTCCTCAAGGGTATAACTTAGTATAGGGATAAATTGTGTTAAACTGTGTCGGCTCTTATGTGAATCACCCTGTATATTCTAGCCCATTGATACATTACATGAATCAATGGGCTAAAATATAGCCCATTGATTCGAGTGAACTTTGAATTCGAGTGAACTTTGTTATTTGCAGATTCACTTAATCTCTATTTCCCGTGAGATAATCATGAGTTCCTTGCATTTAATGACAATGCTGTGGATACCGTCTACCGCACAAAACATTTTCCAAAATGCAAATTAGTCAAGGTAAGCATTCGATTTTTCGCTTAAAATATTCTTTGCAAAAATCTTATCTTTTCATTCGTAGATAGACCTAACGCATCTCTTTACTATATTCATCGTCGAGGAGAAACCCCGGAAAATCACAGCATATCTTAATAATGTAAGTAGTGATAAGGAATTTGATAATGTTAGCAGATTAACTCTTCTCTTGCATACCTTACCGAGATCCCATCACTTGAATTCGTTATGATATAATCCATTATTTCAGTTTTACTAAATACGAGTAGTTTGGGATTATTTGCACCAAACCATTTCTCGACGCAATCTATTGTATTAATGATCTGATCCTCAAGATTTGCATTTCGTGAACATATCACATACGGAGGTATCATCCGCATGCAATATTACAGGTTGACCAATTACTTCAGGCAAGGCGTTCACGTATATTACAAAAAGTATTCGACCTAAGATTGATCCCTGTAGCACACCACGTTAGTTCAATTATAATCCTAGATACAAGTCACACCATCATTTCCTCTCGTTTGAATGCATTATTTTGAAGAATTCATCATATATTCCATAATTTATCCATTAATATACCCATCAGTAGAGATGATTATATATAGATTTCTGATGTCAACTGATAGATGTCTCTTTCTGTGTTGCGTCCTTTCAAGCATTTTGTTTGATTGTTTTTCTGCCAAAACAATATTTAATTCCAGAAAGGTAACAATTCTGCTGGAAATGGCTTTCTGCAAATGACTATAACTTTTCTCCATTGACCCATATTCATACTGACATTTCATCTGTGCCTAAGAGGTCCGCTAATAATATTTGCAATTCCTTTTAAAAGTTTGACCGAAATATCATCACGGTCCATTGCTTTTATATTATTCAACAAAATGATCATTTTTATTTTCTATTTGCATTGGATGATCACAACAAACAAACACTTCGGTGTCAACTAGGGGTGCAACGGATATCCAGCTATTCGATACTTAGTCTATCCAGCAATTTATTAAAATTAGGCCGGATATCAGATAGTTATTGAATATCCGACATTGGCAGGATATTCATCAAGATATCTAAAGAATTCGATTTTTTTTAATGATTAAGGAAATTGTAAAATTTTTAAGATGCCACAAATTTAAGTTGAGTTCATAATAAATTGAGATATTCATGTATCGCTTCATTCTGAGGATACTTTCTTAGTATGTAAGAAAGTAAAAAAAAGTTCTTTTATAAAACACAAAAAATTCATCAAGATATCTTAAGAATTCGATTTTTAACGATTTTTTAAACATGATTAAGAAAATTGTTATTTTTATGAAATGCTACAAATTTGGGTTGAGTTCAAAACTTGATATCTCAAAAACAAATTTACAAAAAGATACTCATTCATAAAACTCATTCAAAAATTCATTACTAATGAATTTTTCTGAAATTATCTCCACTTATAAAGAAAACTAATCTTTAAGACGATAAAATCCGATTTGAAAAATCTTTATTCGTTCTTAAGATAGAATCTTTTAAACACGATCGAAATTTCTAAAATTACCGATATTGGAAGTTTTGTTTCATTAACTTTGAAAATTTGCGAAAAATCGAATTGTTAATGAATTTTTCTGAAATTATCTTCACTTATAAAAAAAAATTGTAATCTTTAAAATGCTAAAAGCCGACGTGAAAGATCTCAATTCCTTGTTGAGATAGAATCTTCTAAACTTGATTGAAATTTTAAAAATTACCGAAAACGCAAAATTTTTTTATTAACTTTAAAAATTTGCGAAAAATCGTATTATTAATGAATTTTATTGAAATTGTCTTCACTTATAATGAAAAATGTAATTTTTAAGGTGCTAAAAAAAGCCGTCTTCCCAATTTGTTTTAAAAATTTCATCAAGATATCTTAAGAATTCGATTTTTAACGATTTTTTAATATCTGTCTTAATAATACTCACTTCATTACTAATGATTTTTTCTGAAATTATCTTCATTTATAAACAAAAGTGTTATCTTTAATATGCTAAAAACCTAAAAAAAAAAATCTTTTAAACTTGATTGAAATTTTAAGAATGACTGAAATTGCAAGTTTCGTTTCTTTAACTTTAAAAATCTGCGAAAATTCGAATTATAAATGAGTTTTTCTAAAATTATCTAAACTTATAAAGAAAAATGTAATTTTTAAAATGATGTAGATGGTTTTAAACAATTTTAATTCGTTTTTGAGATAGAATCTTTTAAACACGATAGAAATTTCTAAAATTACCGAAATTACAGTTTTATTACATTAACTTCAACAATTTGAGGAAAATCGAATTATTAATGAATTTTTCTGAAATTATCTTCATTTATAAAGAAAAGTGTATTCTTCAATATGCTAAACACCTAGTTAAAAGATCTCAATTCGTTCTTGAGATAGAATCTTTTAAACACGATCGAAATTACTAAAATTACCGAAATTGCAAGTTTTATTTCATTATTTTTAAAAATTTGCGAAAAATCAAATTATTAATAATTTTATATTAATTTTTCTTCACTTATAAAGAAAAATGTAATTTTTAAGATCATAAAAGCGGCTTTAAAAGATGTCAATTCAATTTTGAGATAGAATCTTTTAAACTTGATCGAAATATAAAAGTCGATCGAAATAAGTTTCGTTTCATTTATTTTAAAAATTTGAGAAAAATCGAATTATTAATGAATATTTCTGAAATTATCTTCACTTATAAAGAAAAGTATAATTTATAAGATGATAAAAACCTCAATTCAAAGATCTCAATTCATTCTTTTAAACTTGATTGAAATTTTAAATATTACTGAAATTCCAAGTTTTGTTTAATTAACTTTAAAAATTTGCAAAAAATCGAATTATTACTGCTTTTTCTGAAAATATCTCCAATTATAAAGAGAAGTGTAATCTTTAAGCCTATAAAACCCGATTTGAAAAATATCGATTCGTTCTTGAGATAGTATCTTTTAAAAACGACCAAAATTTCTAAAATTACCAAAATTGCAAGTTTTGTTTCAATAATTTTAAAAATTTGCAAAAAATCTAATTATTATTGATATTCTCTGAAATTATCTTTTATTATAAAGAAAAGTGTAATCTTTAAGACGTTAAATATCACTTTGATAAATTTCGACTCGTTCTTGAGATGGAATGTTTTAAACATGATCGAAATTTTTAAAATTACCGAAATTGCAAGTTTCCTTTTTTAAATGGACACGAAAATGTAATCTTCAGGATAATAAAAAGGGCTTTAAAAATCTCGATTCGTTCTTAAGATAAATAAATTTAAATAAATTTAAAATTAAATAAAATTTGATAATTAAATAAATTTGAACGAAATTTTTAAAATTACCGAAATTGCAAGTTTTGTTACATTATCTTCAAGAATCGAATTATTAATGAATTTTTCTGAAATTATCTTCACTTAAAAAGAAGATAATAATTTTTAAGATGATGAAGACGATTTTAAACAATTTCAGTTCGTTTTTGAGATAGAATCTTTTAAACACGATCGGAATTTCTTCGGATCTCTTTCAAACTTTAAAAATTTGCAAAAAATCGAATTATTAATGAATTTTTATGAAATTATTTTCACATATAAAGGAAAATGTAATCTTTAAGATGATTATAATGGCTTTAAAAATCTCGATTCTTTTAAACTTGATTGAAATTTCTGAAATTATCGAAATTGCAAGTTTTGTTTCATTAACTTTATAAATTTGCGAAAAATCGCATTATTAATCATTTTTTTTTTGAAATTATCTAGACTTATAAAAATGTGTAATCTTTAAGATGAAAAAAAACTGACTTGAAAGATCTCAATTTTGCCCAACATAATTTTCTATTTGGTAATTTTATAATTCAAAAAATGTAGTTGCAATAATTAGGTGAAGATCAAAAAGGTTATTGTTTGATAACCAAAACATTTTCCTTTACCCATAAAAATAATTATAAAAGTTAAATGAACTTAAACAAATCTTTTTATTTATAAAAAAAAGGGTTATGAACTTATCCGAATGAATCTCCGTGGCTCTTTGGAGGGGTTTCGATGAGATTCGCGTATAAAAGCGTGCCATCAAAAATCCGATTCTCATTACAGTCCCGGTAGCGAATCGAAACGAGTTCGAAAAACTCTCTATTTAACTCCTCTTAAGTGTTTCTCTTAAACACTCTCTTTTTTTTAACAATTCCCTCTTCAAAGTCAAGTGAGGAAATTGTAGGTGTACAAACGCGAAAAGGAAACTCTCTCGACGAGTTGCGCCCCGAAAACACAGCTCGCTGAAGTGTCGAATCCAAAGTCATTTTCACGCATCCGTTCGACGACCGCGTTTTGAATCCGCGTCCGGTCTTCGAACTAATTCTGTATTAAGAGTCAAGAAAATTTTCTCATTCGACATCCTCGTTACGATCGGTATGAAAGTCCTTTTAACGCTTCTCCTTGCCTCGGGGATTTACTGCAGAAATCTTCGCGGCGAAAACAACCAACGGGAATTGCTCAAGATTTCCGATGAACTTCGCGGAGACAATTCTTTGGAAGACGAAAGAAATGGTTATTCCGAAAATTCTGTAAGTTATACAAATTGATATTAATTAATTAATTTAGTTATATTACACGGATTTAATAAATTAATAATTCCGGTAAATTGATTTGAATTTCCAAATTGGAGGCAATCGAATTAGTGGGTTAAAATGATTATATTATAATCGTATTTAAGAATATTAATAACAATTTGCTTTGTTGTTATAAATACTTCGCTAATTGTTTGATGGATTATTATTATTGCCCGAGGCATTAACTTCGGTGATATATTAATTATCACTGGGTTGGTATTATTAAATGTAACATTCATTTTGTTTTGTAAAAATCACTTTAATTAATTTTTTGTGGGCAAAAGATCAATAAAAATTGTTAGATTATATTGATAAATGATGTTGAAACATTAAATTATGCCATATGTTTAATTTATTTGTTTTAAGATAAACTATAAAAGCTTAAAAACTTTTATTATTTAAAAATAAGAAGAAAGTTTTTGATATTGAGACTAACAAAAATTTCAAAAAATCATAACATCTTCATTCGTAGAATTTTTTTGTTTTGTGTCTTAAATTAATATAATTGTAGGATATATTTTTTTTGGAGATAATTCATAAAAACTTTGGTGATAATAATGAAATTTCGCAGATAAAAAATGTTAAAACATCAAATTCATTTTTAATACTTTTAAGTTAGTTTATGAGAAAATGTACGTAATAACCAAAGTGATTATAATATGTTGGAATGATTTTTTGAAAAAATCGTAAAATCTTTGCTGGAATTAATTTAATATTTAAGATAAGCCATAAAAATATCTGTGATAATCACAAAATTTCGAAGATAAAGGATGTTAAAGAATCAAGTTCTTTCTTAATACTTTCAACCTAATTTAAGAAAAAAAGATAATAATAACTTAATTTGATGTGAAAGTTACAACTTAATCTAAAGAAGTAGGGTTGGGCTGATTTTTTGAAATTATGTTAACGTTTTGAGGCTAATGAAAATTTCTTAAAAAAATTGTATAGTGGTTCCAAAAGATTTTTCAAAAATGATGAAGGAAATTGTTGTTTTTCTGAAATGCTACAAATTTAGGTTGAGTTCAATACTGGATATCTCAAAAATGAATTGAGATATTTAAATATCGTTTCGATTTTAAAAAAGTACATACTTTTCTTTATAAATTACAAAAAATTTCATCAGAATATCATAAGAATTCATTTTTTGTGATTTTTCAAAAATGATTGAGAAATTTTTAAAATTTTGTAAAATGCTACAAATTTGGTTGAATTCAAAAACGAATTGAGATATTCAAGTATCATTACGGTCGGAAGAAAGTGCATACTTTCATTTACAAAAAAAATTGCAAAAAAATTTATTAAGACAACTTAAGAATTCGATTATTTACGATTTGTTCAAAAATGATTGGGAAATTTGTAAAATTTTATAAAATGCCACAAATTTAGGTTGAGTTCAAAAGCGGATATCTCAAAAACGAATTGAGATAGTCACGTATTGTTTAGATTTGAAGAAGGTACATACTTTCCTTTGTAAATCAAAAAAAAATCATCAAGATATCATAAGAATTCGATTTCTTGTGATTTTTCAAAAATTATTAAGACATTTATAAAATTTTGTAAAATGCTACAAATTTAGGTTGAGTTCAAAAGCGGATATCTCAAAAACGAATTGAAATATTCAAGTATCGCTTCGATCGGAAGAAAGTGTATACTTTCTATTACAAAAAAATCAAAATTTTTAAGATAACTTAAGAATTCGATTTTATACGATTTTTTCAAAAATGGTTAGAAAATTTGTAAATTTTGTAAAATGCTACAAATTTAGATTGAGTTCAAAAGGGGATATCTCAAAAACGAATTGAGATACTCACGTAGTGTTTAGATTTGAAGAAAGTACATACTTTCCTTTATAAATCAAAAAAAAATCATCGAGATATAAGAATTCGATTTCTTGTGATTTTTCAAAAATTATTAAGACATTTATAAAATTTTGTAAAATGCTAAAAATTTAGGTTGAGTTCAAAAGCGGATATCTCAAAAACGAATTGAGATGTTCAAGTATCGTTTCGATCGGAAGAAAGTGTATACTTTCTATTACAAAAAAATCAAAAATTTAAGATAGCTTAAGAATTCGATTTTATACGATTTTTTCAAAAATGGTTAGAAAATTTGTAAATTTTGTAAAATGCTACAAATTTAGACTGAGTTCTAAAGGGGATATCTCAAAAACGAATTGAAATATTTAAATATCGTTTCGATCTGAAGAAGCTGCATACTTTCCTTTATAAATTACAAAAAAAAAGCATCAAGATATAAGAATTCGATTTCTTGTGATTTTTCAAAAATTATTAAGACATTTATAAAATTTTGTAAAATGCTACAAATTTAGGTTGAGTTCAAAAGCGGATATCTCAAAAACGAATTGAGATGTTCAAGTATCGTTTCGATCGGAAGAAAGTGTATACTTTCTATTACAAAAAAATCAAAAATTTAAGATAACCTAAGAATTCGATTTTATACGATTTTTTCAAAAATGGTTAGAAAATTTATAAATTTTATAAAATGCTACAAATTTAGGTTGAGCTCAAAAGCGGATATCTCAAAAACGAATTGAGATACTCACGTATTGTTTAGATTTGAAGAAAGTACATACTTTCCTTTATAAATCAAAAAAAAAAATCATCGAGATATAAGAATTCGATTTCTTGTGATTTTTCAAAAATTATTAAGATATTTATAAAATTTTATGAAATGCTACAAATTTACGTTGAGTTCAAAAGCGGATATCTCAAAAACGAATTGAGATGTTCAAGTATCATTTCGATCAGAAGAAAGTGTATACTTTCTATTACAAAAAAATCAAAAATTTAAGACAACTTAAGAATTCGATTTTATACGATTTTTTCAAAAATGGTTAGAAAATTTATAAATTTTATAAAATGCTACAAATTTAGGTTGAGCTCAAAAGCGGATATCTCAAAAACGAATTGAGATACTCACGTATTGTTTAGATTTAAAGAAAGTACATACTTTCCTTTATAAATCAAAAAAAAATCATCGAGATATAAGAATTCGATTTCTTGTGATTTTTCAAAAATTATTCAGACATTTATAAAATTTTGTAAAATGCTACAAATTTACGTTGAGTTCAAAAGCGGATATATCAAAAACGAATTGAGATGTTGAAGTATCGTTTCGATCAGAAGAAAGTGTATACTTTCTATAACAAAAAAATCAAAATTTTTAAGATGACTTAAGAATTCGATTTTATACGATTCTTTCAAAAATGGTTAGAAAATTTGTAAATTTTGTAAAATACTACAAATTTAGACTGAGTTCAAAAGGGGATATCACAAAAACGAATTGAGATATTTAAATATCGTTTCGATCTGAGGCATACTTTCCTTTATAAATTACAAAAAAAAAACATCAAGATATCATAAGAATTTGTTTTTTTGTGATTTTTTAAAAACGATAAAGAAATTTGTAAAATTTTATAAAATGCTACAAATTTAGGTTGAGTTCAAAAGCGGATATCTCAAAAACGAATTGAGATAGTCACGTATTGCTTAAATTTGAGAAAAGTACATACTTTCCTTTGTAAAGCACAAAAAAAAATCATCGAGATATCATAAGAATTCGATTTCTTGCGATTTTTCAAAAATTATTAAGACATTTATAAAATTTTGTAAAATGCTATAAATTTAAGTTGAGTTCAAAAGCGGATATCTTAAAAACGAATTGAGATGTTCAAGTATCGTTTCGATCGGAAGAAACTGTATACTTTCTATTACAAAAAAATCAAAATTTTTAAAATGTTTTAAGAATTCCATTTTTTACAATGTTTTCAAAAATGATTGGGAAATTTGTAAATTTTATAAAATGCTACAAATTTAGACTGAATTCAAAAGGGGATATCTCAAAAACGAATTAAGATATTTAAATATCGTTTCAATCTGAAGAAAGTGCATACTTTCCTTTATAAATTACAAAAAAAGCATCAAGATATCATAAGAATTTGATTTTTTGTGATTTTTTGAAAATGATTATGAAATTTGTAAAATTTTATAAAATGCTACAAATTTAAGCTGAGTTCAAAAGGGGATATCACAAAAACGAGTTGAGATATTCAAATATCGTTTCGATCTGATGAAAGTGCATACTTACCTTTATAAATCACATTGTTGTGATTTTTCAAAAATTATTTAAAAATTTGTAAAATGCTACAAACTTAAGTTCAAAACTTGATATCTCAATAATGAATGGAAATATTTAAGTATAGTTTCGATCTGAAGTAAGTACATACTTTCCTTTATAAATCACTAAAAAATCATCAAGATATCATAAGAATTTGATTTTTTGAAAATGATTAAAGAACTTGTTATTTTTATAAAATGCTATACATTTAGATTGAGTTCAAAACTTTATATCTCAAAAACGAATTGAGATATTCAAATATTGTATTGAATCTCAAGAAAGTGCGTACTTTCCTTTATACGTCACCAAAAATTCGTCAGGATATCATAAGAATTCGATTTTTTATGATTTTTCAAAAATGATTAAGGAATTTGTAAAATTTTATAAAATGTTACAAATTTAAGTTGAGTTCACAACTTAATATCTCAAAAATGAATTGAAATATTTAAGTATCGTTTCGATCTGAAAAAAGTACATACTTTCCTTTATAAATCACAAAAAAAAATCATCAAGATATCATAAGAATTCGATTTTTTGTAATTTTTTTAATATGATTAAGGAATTTGTAAATTTTATAAAATGTTACAAATTTAGGTTAAGTTCAAAACTTGATACCTCAAAACCGAATTGAGATCTTCAAATATCATTTAAATCTGAAGAAAGTACATACTTTCCTTTATAAATCACAAAAAAATCATTAATATATCATAAGAATTCAACTTTTTGTGATTTTTTAAAAATGATTAAGGCATTTGTAAATGTTATAAATTGTTACAAATTTAGGTTGAGTTAGAAACTGGATATCTCAATACCGAATTGAGATATTCAAGTATCTTGAGAAAGTACATACTTTTCTTTATAAATCACAATAAATTTCATCAAGATATCTTAAGAATTCGATTTTTTGTGATTTTTTAAAAATGATTAAGGAAATTGTTATTTTTATGATAAATTTAGGTTGAGTTCAAAAGAAGATATCACAAAAACGAATTGAGATATTCAAATATTGTATGAATTTGAAGAAGGTACATACTTCTTTTTATAAATCACAAAACAATTGATTAAGAAAGATATCATAAGAATTTGATCTTTTGTGATTTTTTGAAAATGATTAAAGAAATTGTTATTTTTATAAAATGCTATAAATTTAGATTGAGTTTAAAACTTGATATCTCCAAAACGAATTGAGATATTCAAATATCGTTTGAATTTAAAGAAATTGCATACTTTCCTTTATGACCCACAATAAATTTCATCAGGTTATCACAAGAATTCGATTTTTTACAAGAAGGTGCATACTTTCCTTTATAAATCACAAAAAAATTCATTACGATATCATAAGAATTCGATTTTTTATGATTTTTTCAAAAATGATTAAGGAAATTGATATTTTTATCAAATTCTACAATTTTAGGTTCAAACCTGGGTATCTCAGAAACGAATTGAGATATTCAAGTATCGTTTCGATCTTGAGAAAGTATATACTTTCATCAAAACATCTTAATAATTTGGTTTTTTGTGATTTTTTAAAAATGATTAAGAAATTTGTAAATTTTGTAAAATGCTACAAATTTAAAACGGCAAGTTTCTTTTCTAAGATTATCGTTATGTGAGTTAGTGAAAGGTAGAAAAATTGCAATATAACCAGGAGCTGGTCTTAGAACGATGAGTTTGAATTTTATTTATATGGTATACAGCGTTTCGACCTCTTGGTGATTAATGAGAAAATTAATGTAATAACAAATTAATGAGAATAACATAAATTAATAAAAAGTTAATTACCGTCAAGAGTTTAAGCAGACCACATGGTAAAAACTTGAATAAGAAATATTTATGACTTATAACAGGAAGCTGTAATAAACATAAAAATAAAATTTAAATTCATCGTTCTAATTCCAGCCCCTGGTTTTATTCGAAAAATTTAGGTTGAGTTTAAATGTGGATATCTCAAAAACGAATTGAGATATCTTAAGAATTATTATCAAGATATTTTTATCAAGATATCTTAAGAATTCGATTTTCTGTGATTTCATAAAAATGATTAAGGAATTTGTAAATTTTGTAAAATGTTACAAATTTAGGTTGAGTTAGAAACTGGATATCTCAAAACCGAATGGAGATATTCAAGTATCTTGAGAAAGTACATACTTTTCTCTATAAATCACAATAAATTTCATCAAGATGATTAAAAAATTCGTAAATTTTATAAAATGCTCCAAACTTAGGTTGAGTTAAAAACTGGATATCTCAAAAACAAATTAAGATATTCAAATATCCTTTAAATTTGAAGAATGTACATACTTTCCTTTATAAATTACAAAAAAATTCATCAAATCGATTTTTTAATTCGATATTTTACATTTCTCAAAAATGATAAAGGAGATTGTTATTTTTATGACAAATTTAAGTTGAGTTCAAAACTGGATGTCTCAAAAACGAATTGAGATATTCAAATATCGTTAATATAATTTTGAAGAAAGTGCATACTTTCATTTATAAATCACAAAAAAATTCATCAAGATATTTTAAGAATTCAATTTTTTACGATTTTTCAAAAATGATTAAGATAATTGTTATTTTTATGAAAAATTTTGGTTGAGTTCAGAACTGGATGTCTCAAAAACGAATTGAGGTATTCAAGCATCGTCTCCATCTCTACAAAGTATATACTTTCCTTTATAGATTACAAAGAATTTGATCAAGATTCAGAGATTTTCAATAAAAATTAAGGAAACTGTAAATTTTATAAAAAGTTACAAATTTAAGTTGAGTTTAAAACTAAATAACTCAAAAACGAATTGAGATATTCAAATATCGTTTAGATTTGAAGAAAGTACATATTTTCCTTTACAAATCACAAAAAAATCATCAAAATATCTTAAGAATTCGATTTTTTACGATTTTTCAAAAATGATAAAGGAAATTGTTATTTTTATGACAAATTCATATTGAGTTCAAAACTGGATATCTCAAAAACGAATTGAGATATTCAAATATCGGTTGAATTTAAAGAAATTACATACTTTCCTTTATGAACCACAATAAATTTCATCAGGTTATCACAAGAATTCGATTTTTTACGATTTTTCAAAAATTATGATGTTTAATTTAATTTAATTGTTATTTTTATAAAATTTCAAAAAAAGCATAAAATCTTTATTTTTTGATTTATATTTTAAAGATAAATCAATTTTCTTAAAGACAATCCATAAAAATATAGTTAATTATTAAATTTCGCAGATAAAAGATGTTAAAACATCGAAGTCACTTTTGCCATTTTCAGCTTAATTGATTGAAGAAAGATCACAAGAAAACAAGCAATTTTGCTAGATTACATGAAGAAAGACGATTTTAGCTTTAAATTGATGTAAACATAAAAACTTAATCTCCAAAAATGAGGATGGACTGATTTTTTAAAATTATTTTTTATTTTGAAGTTGATGAAATGATTTAAAAAAATTGTAAAATTTTTATTTGTTGGTGTTAATTGATGAATTATGTCTGAAACTGAAGATAAATACATCTTTTTATAAATAATCGGTCTTAATAATAAAATATCGATCTTAATGATCAAATTTCGAAAAGATAGGTAACGTTAAAGCATCAAATTAATTTTTAACACTTTCTTCTCAACTTATAGAAAAAAGTTGATTATAAACTAATCAATAATGATATGATACACAAGAAATACAATATTTTAAGCTTTAATTTGACGTAAAAATAACAACTTACTCTCCAGAAATCAGAATGGAATGATTTATGAAATTATTTTGACGTTTTGAGGGTGATCAAAATTTTTAAAAAATTGTAAGATTTTTATTTATTGTAATTAATTGATGATTTATATCTTAAACTAAAATATAATAAATATAAATAACTCTTTTTAATGATAATCCATAAAAATATTGGTATTAATTATCAAATTTCCAAGAAAAATTACTTTAAAGCATCAATCTCATTCTTAACACTTTTAGCTCAATTTGTGGATAAAGTTTACAATAAATTAAACAATTGTGATATGTTGTATTAAGAAAAACGATTTTGGTTATAATTTGATGTAAAAATAATAACTTAATCTCCAAAAATTAGGTTGGGATGATTTATCGAAATTATTTCGATGTTTTGAGATTAATAAAAATTTTAAAAAAGCATAAAATCTTTATTTGTTGAAATTAAATTATGTTTTATGTCTTTAATTAAAGATAAATGTATCGTTTTAAAGATAATTGACAAGAATATCTATGTTAACTATCAAATTTCGCAAATAAGGGATATTAAAGCATCAAATTCATTTTTAATGCTTTTGGTTGGCTTGGTTAATTTTATAGAAAAAGTGTTCATAATAAACCTACTAATTACAATATGCTATGCAAAAGAGGACGTTTTAAGCTTTGATTTGAATGATAAAGTGATATCTAAACGATTTTGATATTCCTGTTTCGAGATATAATTTTTCTAAATTAGTGTTAATAATCATAATGTGTTACAATTAGATACACACCACGTCAAAATTTATAAAAATAATGAAATGATATTCAATTCCTTATTAAATTTCCCTTAAAATGATCTTTGATTCATATTGATATCTTAATTCGTTCTTGAGATTAGGCATTGTTAATTAAATTTATTAACTTAACTTCAATAATAACAGAGTTTAATTAAAAAAATTGTATCATCGAGATTTATAAAATAAAATGATGTGCTATAAAATGATATTAAAGTGATCTTGATACCCCAGTTACTTATCGAGATATTATAATTCTACTAAAATTAATAATGTTAATAATGATAATGTGCTATATAATGTATATATAATATGGTACGTTAAAATTTATAGAAATAATGAAATGATATTCAACACGTCAACTAAAATGATCTTTGTTTCATATTGATATCTTATTCATTCTTGAAATGCGACATCGTAAAATCGATTTATTAACTTAACCTGAATAACAACAGGATTTAATTTTAAACAATGTATCATCTAGATTTATAGAAATGAAGGAACTATTTTTAGTATGCCAAAACTAGATTAAATGTATTATAAAGTGATATTGAAATGATCTTGATATCATAATTATTTTTTGAGATAATAATAGCATTTTATCTTAAACATATTTAAATTGCTGAATTAAAAATCCTTTTTTGCCTACTTTAAAGCATTCTCGATCAATTAAATTATTTTATTGTTACAATTCTAATAATATATTACAAGTTTTCAACAAAGTCTTAAGATCCCAAAAATTAAGTGTTAATAAGTTAATTATTAAGTGTTTTAAAAATTCCTTAAAAAGATTAAGTATGATACATTAACATATACATTAACTAACGGTATAGAACTGTATGTAAATTAATAAAAACTTAATTAATAACGATTTCATTAATATATAACTAATTTTAATCTAACATTTAGAATAAATTGATTCAATATGGTCTAAATCGCTATTCAATAACTTTTGAATTCATCAGTATATCATAACGTGTGATTTATCAACTTAATCCTTATTTAATCAGCACAATTTAATCGTCCCTTCACCACTTACTAATTATTGCAATTATGATAGATGAAGAAAGGAAAAGCAATTTGTGCGAGTACATTTTTAGATAAAATTAGAATTAAAAAAGAAGTTTAATTTTTTAATTTAGAAACTGCGTACCTTATAAAATTTATTTAGAGCATTAAAAGAAGAAGAAATTTTTAGATACATACTTCGTTAGCTATTTTGTGACCGAGTATATCTGCTGATTGTAAAAACAAACCGTAAAAAATTGGAACGATCGAGCGCAAATGTAGGCGTGCGCTTATAAACTTTATACTTTCTGTTAAAAGTGGCTCCACTTTTGCGATCGGCCATAGCAAATATCTTTACATTTTTGATCAGATTTTTTAGCATTTTCCCGCCCGTAAAACGGACACGCGAAATAACCGTTAACGCAAATCGAATGTATCCACAATTTTCATTTTTATATCGAAATTTTCAACGTCCAGATGCTACGCTCCCGCATACGTTATACCAGAAAAAGTAATTAAAAATCTTAATTTGTATAATTTTTAATATTAATAATATCAAAGAATGGAAAGTAATAAGTACTCGGGAGGTATTAAAATATTCCTAGCAAACAATCGCTCTTGACATTTCTGGAAGTCAAATTGAATTAAGACGGACATCAAGGGCTAGAAAGCTTAAGATGAAAAAGCGGATGTAAAAGTTTTGTATCCCTTTTAATTTAAGGAGTTTGGTGTGATTTTAATTTTTCTTTCAAATCGTTTCAACTTAAGTTATTATTTTTATTTCAAATTAAATCTAAAAACATTAATATGATGTACGAAATGATTTATCATATTTCTTTCTAACTAACAAATAAATCAAATTTAATCATTATCACGAAATTGTTTATCATTTTTTCAAGTTTCATTAAAATACGTATTTTTCTTTAATTTATGATATAATTTACTGACTCAAAACGACAAAATGATTTAAAAAAATTATTCCAACCTTATTTTTGTAGATAAAGTTGTTATTACATTATATTGAAGCTAAAATCGTATTTTTTGTATAAAGTATCATAAACGTTTGGCTTTTGTGCACTTTTCCCATAAATTGAGCAAATGAGTTCAACATTATAGTTGCCCGCCGCCCCCGCAACATTATAGTTCGATTTTTATCGCGTCAAATTCGCAACAAGTTTCTAGCCGCTTCAAAAGCAGCAAAAAAAGCGAGCATCCGCACCACCGGGTTTTGAGGTTCTTGGAGTTTCAAAAAAAATTTTTGTAAACGAGCATCTTACGCATGAAAACAAACGACTTTTGATACTCACCCGTGCAAAAGGCTTTAAATACCATTGGGTATCTCAGGGAACTATTTTTGTTCGTCGTAACGATAAATCCAGAGCTGTTCCCATTAAGACTCCTTCAGACCTTGTCAAGCTTAACGATAATTGATGCAGATCAGCGTTTACTATCAAAATGTACGCGGCTTACGATCTAAAACAAATACTTTGTTCTTGAACACCAGCGATTCTGAATTCGATATAATTTGCTTCACTGAAACGTTTTTAAATAGCTCAATTAATGATGGTGAACTATTTAACGCGCAGTACAACGTTTTCCGACGGGAGGTGTTCTTATTGCGGTTAAATACAACATGATTTGCCGCAACTTGTTTGAATCCACGAATATTGAAGATTTGTGGTTGTCGGTGCAGTGCGGTGTTGATCGATTGCTTCTTTGCTGTGTTTATCTTCCGCCTGCGGATCTAGAGTCGCTTAAGCTATTTCTTCTTAATTTGCGAACTGTCTGTGACGGCTACCCTGATCATAAAATTCTCGTCTTTGGAGACTTCAATCTTCCTGATATCTCATGGTATCCGTCGCAACGGAAGTCTCTAATCGCGTCAAATGCACGTTCGCGTTTATTCTTAAGTTTAACTTAGAACAATTTAACGGTGTACACAATGCTAATGATAGAACTTTAGACTTGATCCTGATCAATTCCTACAATATTATCGCTGTCGTCCACTGCCTTGAACCATTGGTACGCGTAGACACCCATCATCCCGCTTTACTGCTCTCAATTGACTGCATCTCGCTGCGCCCTCTTCGCGAAAATTGTTTACATAAATACATTTTCCACAAAGCTGATTATGGGGGTCTGCGTTCATGTCTCGCGTCTGTGGATTGGGACGACCCTATTGGTCGTCTGCCGGTTGATGAAGCAGTGAGCATATTTTATTCTATTGTTCGAGGAGCGGTCAACAAATTCGTTCCTCAAAGAACTACGTATAAACGTAGATTTCCGTCTTGGTACTCGCTGCCAACCATTAAAGCTATTAAAGAAAAGCTAAAATATCATAAAAAATGGAAGTCCACTGGTTGCGATGATTATTATGAAACGTTCCGTTTGCTCAGAGCTCGTACTAAAGCATTGATCGCAGCCGATTATAGGGCTTTTCTTGACGTCACACAGTCTAATATGTGCGTCAACACTAACGCTCTTTGGTCTTATACTAAATCAAAAAAGAAGGGTAATATGAACATCCCTAGTAGAATGGCCTATCGCGAAAGAACGGTAGATGGCGGGCAAGATGTCTGCGACCTATTCGCCGATTACTTTGGTTCTGTTTTTGTTAATGCCTCCCTGGGAGGCGACCGCGAGCGATCCAATCTGGGACTCATGCATTGGTTTATCCTGCGCGCTATTACTTGTGGACCCCAATGCCGGAGCGGGTTTTGATGGACTGCCCGGCTTGTTTTTTCATGAGTGCGCTCTGCAGCTAACCGAACCGTTATTATATACCTTCAAAACTTCTCTTTATACTGCCACTTTCCTTTCTGAATGGAAGAAAGCCCTAATACTTCCCATACATAAAAGTGGCGAACGCAATTTAGTTTGCAACTGCAGACCTATCTCCATTCTTTCAATTGCCTCTAAAGTCTTTGAACGTCTTGTTTACGATCGTATAATGTTTAGCGTTAAATCATCTATAATCCCTGAACAGCATGGCTTCTACCATGGCAGGTCGGTGGAATCGAATCTAATCTCTTACTCCAACTTTTTACTAAACTCTCTTGATGACAATTGCCAGGTAGACGCCATCTACACTGATTACAGCAAGGCGTTTGACAAAATTGATCACGGAATCCTTTTAACTAAACTAACCAATTTTAACATTCCAACTGGCTTAATCTCCTGGATTTTATCTTACATCTCCAGCAGATCGCAGGCCAGTATCGGTAACTATCGCTGTGCATTTAAGGATATTACTTCTGGTGTCGCTCAGGGTAGTCATCTTGGACCGCTTCTGTTTCTACTCTATATAAACGATATCCATGCATGCTTTCACCATTCAAATTTTCTCCTTTACGCCAATGATAGCAAAATATTTAGCCGCATCTGTTCTACCGACGACTGTGCAAGACTGCAGGACGATTTAAACAGATTGCATGAATATTGTATAAGAAATAACTTGTTCTTAAACCTTGATAAATGCAGTAAAATCACATTTACGCTATCCTGTTGTCTTTGATTACTCCCTTGGCTCAACTATCCTTAAACAATCCGAATGCGTGAAGGACTTTGGGGTTATCTTTGACACTAAACTCTCTTTTTCTTTTATATGTCATATTTCTTTTATATGATTTATATGTCGCATATCCCGCCCCTTTCTGGATCTATCATGTATTCGTTCTCTTTATTCTGCCTTTGTATCCTCTGTCCTTATCTATGCATCTGCTGTTTGGAATCCTCAATATCATATCTACATCGACCGCCTAGAACAAGTCCAGAAGCGTTTTGCTTGGTATTAAATTTTGTTTACCGTACTGTAGTTATGCGTAACAATGCACAGTTTTTGGCCTTACTCTGCTTTCCACCAAACATAATATTAATGACTTAATCCTACTTCATAAAGTTTGCAATGGCCTTATTGACTGCCCCGTGATCTTGAACGAGTTAAAATTTAAAGTTCCTGTCCGACCGTCTCGCGTCTTGTACTAATACGAATGCTTCTTCAAACGCTGCGGTTCCACGCCTTATGCACTCGTTTAACCGCTATTGCTCAAATTTTGATATATTTAACACCTCTATGGCGACATTCAAGAAAAACATTCGCCACTTGCATTATCACTAGCATTGCGTTAGTCGTCTTTAGTCGTTGATAATCACATTATTTAAAAAAAAAAAAACGTTAAATATTTTTTCATTTTGTTTTTATCATATCTTTTTATTTTCATTTCAATATTTTCCACTCGTGTGTAAATCTGACATACGCGTGAGTGAAAACCTTAGTTTCCTCACTTGTACTATAATACACTATTGTTATTGTTTCTATTATGTATTATTAGTGGATGCTTCACTGGGCTTGTCCTGTTTGCATCCCAAAGAACACAAAAAAAAAATAAATAAATTAACTAAAGAAATTGAAATGTCTTTAAAAAAATTAACGATCATTGGAATCATTGTTAATTTATTAGCTTTAAAAGGCCATATCACAAATTATTGCATACAACAGAGATATAAACCATTTTTCAGCAATTTCGAATCGATTGATTCAAATTTTATTTTTTATTTTCTTGAGACAAATTTTAATTGTTGATAATTAAGCTATTTATTAACATATCATACAGTCTTATATCTTCAATTAATGAGAAGGAAAGTATGGAAAAGAGAAAATGGCACTAACTAAAAAATTATAAATGATTCTAACTAATCAGGTTATGACACAAACAAATACTTTTCAAGAAAGGTGATATCTTTCTTTTCTATACATTTGAAATTGCAATTGATTAATAAAAAAATCAATAATAAAAATTTAATAAAAAAAAAAGTTAATAAAGTTTTTTTATAAAACGTATCACCCCTTATGATAAGTTGTTGAATCCAAAAGTTATTGAACTGAAGGAATTCTAAATTCTTGAATTGATTCTAAAAATTTTAAAAGTTAAATCAAAATTTATTATATCATTGGAATTAAGTTGGATTTAAAAAGCTATATCACAAATTATCACATACAAAAGAGATTTAAACCATTTTTCAGCAATTTCGAAACGATTGGTTCAAACAATTCTAAATGTTAGATCAAAATTTGTAAGATATCATTGAAATTGTTTATAATTAAGCTATTTATTAACATATCATACAATTCTATATCTTGAATTAATGAGAAGGAATGTGCGGAAAAGAGAAAATGGCACTATCTCAAAAATTATAAATGATTTTAAATAATCAGCTTTTAACACAGACAAATACTTTTCAAGAAAGGTAATATTTTTCTTTTCTATATACACATTTGAAATTACAATTGTATAAGCTTTTAAATGACATATCACCCATTATGATAAGTTGCTGCACCCAAAAATTATTGAACTGAATGAATTCTAAATTCTTGAATTGATTCCAAGAATTCTAAAAGTTAAATCGAAAATTTTTATATCATTGGGATCGCTGTTAATTGATAACCGCAATAAATTTATTAATTTATCATATAAACCAAAATCTCATGAATTCAAAAATTGTAAGCGATCCTATTCAAGCTAGATATTACATATCTTTAAAATTACCATTTAATGGCAATTTCAAAGGTGTGTGATATACAAGCTTTAAAATGATATATCATAAATTATGATATCTGGCTATACCCAAAAGTTACTAAACAAAGATTTGTGAAATGAAGTTGTGATTAAAAATTTGTGATATATCATTGGAATCGTCGTTAATTAAGTTATATATTAACATATACAGTCTTATATTATCAGTTCATGAGATATAATGTACAGACAAAAAAATATTAAGTCAAAAATTGTATTCGATTTTAAATAACCACGTTTTGATACAAATAACTACATTTTGAGATGCATATCACATTACTTTGAAATTACCATTGAATAAGCTTTAGAATAACATATCACACATTGCGATATATTAATGTATCGAAAACCTATTGAACAGAGATTCGGATTATTTTTAAGCAATTTGATTCCAAAAATTCTGAAAGTTAGGTCAAATTTTGTTATATATCATTAGAATCGTTGCTAATTAAGATATTTATTAACATATCATAGAATCCTATATCTGTATTGTATCACCCAGATTGTGATACAAGCAAATACTCTTCAAGAAATACTCGTTTGAAATTGCCACTGAATAAGCTTTAAAATGACATATCATACATTATGATATGTTCTTGCATGCAAAAGTTATTGAAAAAATATTTAGGCTATAAAACTGCTTAAATTTTAAATAAACAAATATCTTTAAAAAATACATGATATTCCTTTCAAATTGCCATTAAATAAGCTTTAAAACTACATATAATACATTCTGATATATTCATGCATCCAAAAGTTATTGAACAGAAATTAAGACCATTTTTTAATAATTTTGAAATAATGAATTTTAAATATTCTAAATGTTAGATCAAAATTTGTCACATATCATTGGAATCGTTGTTAATTAAATTATCTATTAACATATCATACAGTCCTATATTTTCAGTAAATGAGAAGGAATGTATAGGAAAAGAAAATATCATTAATTTTAAAATTGTAAACAATTCTAAACAGGTAGATTTCGATACAAACAACTACTCTTCAAAAAATACATCACATACCTTTGAAATTGCCATTGAACAAGCTTTAAAATGACATATCACATATCATGATATGTCGCTGCATCCAAAAGTTATTAAACAAAGATTTAGATACTTTTGAAGCTGTTTTTGATTCTAAAAATTCTAAATCTGAGATCAAAATTTGTTACACATAATTGGAATCATTATTAATTAAGTAACTTATAAACATATCATACAGTCTTATATCACCAGCTCATGAAAACGAGTATGTAGGGAAAAATAGCATTAACTCAAAAATTGTAAGCGATTTTAAATAATCAGATTTTGGTATATACAAATCTCTACAAGAAATATATCACATTTCTTTGAAATTGGCATTGAATAAACTTTTATATGACATATCACACATGATGATATGTTAATGCATCCTGCAGTTATTGAACAGAGAATTACACCACTTAAGCAATTTTGAAATAATTGATTCTAAAAGTTCTAAATGTTCGTTCAAAATTCGTGATATATCATTGAAATCGTTGTTAATCACGTTCATTATTAATATATCGTACAGTCCTACGTCTTCAGTAAATGAGAAGGAATATCCAGAAGAAAGAAAATATCATTAATTCGAAATTGTAATTAATTTAAAAAAACCCGGTTTTTGATAAGAACAAATATTTTTCAAGAAATATATCACATTTCGTTAAAATTGCCGTTAAATTTAGCTCTAAAATGACATATCATGCATTATGATATGTTGATGCATACAAAAGTAATTGCAATTTTGAAACTATTTATTCTAAAAATTCTAAATTTTCGTTCAAAATTTGTGATACATCATTGCAATTGTTGCTAATTATGTTATTTATTAACATATCATAGAGTAGTATATCTTCAATTATTGACATGGAGTGTGGCGAAAAAAGATAATATCATTAACTCAAAAATTGTAATCCATTTTAAATAACCAGATTTCAATACAAACAAATACTATTCAAGAAGTTTATCACATTCCTTTGAATTTGCCATTGAACATTCTTGAAAATGACATATCACAAATTATGATATGTTCATGCATCCAAAAGTTATTGAACAGAGATTAAGACCATGTTAAAACTATGGATTCTGAAAATTCTAAATGTTAGATCAAAATTTATTACATATCATTGGAATCGTTGTTAATTAAGTTATTTATTAATATATCATACAGTCCTATATCTTCAGTTAATGAAAAGGAATGTATAGAGGAAATAAGAAGAAAGTATTATTAATTCTAAAATTGTAAACAATTCTAAATAACCAGATGTCGATAGAAGAGTATCGAAGAGTCTTATATCAGTTACTGAGAGGGAATGTGCAAAAAAGAAAATATCATTATGTCAAAAATTATGATCAATTTTAAATAACCAGATTTTGATACAATCAAATACTCTTCAAGAAATATATCACATTCAATTGAAATTGCCATTAAATAAGCTTTAAAATGATATATCACACATTGCGATATGTTAATGCATCCAAAAGTTATTATACAGAGAGATTTAGACCATTTTTAAGCAATTTTAAAACATTTGATTTTGAAAATCTAAATGTTAGCTCAAAATTTATTATATATCATTAAAATCGCTGTTAATTAGGCATTTTATGAACGCATAATAGATTCTCATATCATCAGTTACTGAGAAGAAATGTGCAAGAAAAGAAACTAACATTAAGTTAAAAATTGTAAGCGATTCTAAACAACCAGATTTTGATACACACAAATACTCGTCAAAAAATATATCACTTTCCATTGAAGCTGCCATTGAATAAGCTTTAAACAGACATATCACACACTATGATATGTTCATGCATCCAAAAATTATTGAACAGAGATTTAGACCATTTTTAAGCAATTTTGAAACGATTGATTCTAAAATTTCTAAATGTTAGATCAAAATTTATTCCATATTATTTGAATTGTTATTAATTAAGTAATTTATAAACATATCAAATAGTTTTATATCATCAGCTGATGAGAAGGAATGTGCAGGGAAAAAATATCATTAACTTAAAAATTGTAACCGATCGTAAATAACCAGGTTTCGACACAAACAGATATCTTACAAAAAATATATCATATTCCATTTTACATATTATTGGAATCATTGGCCATTAAATTATTTATAAACATTTCTTACAATCAACACTTACAATTACAATTAAATAACCAAACTTCGATAGAAACAACTACTCTTCAAAAAATATATCACATTCCTTTGAAATTTTTATTGAATAAACTTTAAAATGACATATCACACATTATGATATGTTGATTCAACCGAAAGTCTTTGAATAGAAATTTAGACCACTTTTAATAATTTTGAAACGATTGATTCTAAAATTTCTAAATGCCAGAACAAAATTTGTAAGATATCATTGAAATCGTTGGCAATTAAGTTATTTATTAACATTTCTTACAGTCCTATATCTTTAATTAATGAAAAGAGATGTGCAGAACAAAGAAAATGTCATTAACTCAAACAAATATTTTTCAAAAAATATATCACTTTCCTTTCAAATTGCAATTGAATAAGCTTTAAAATGTCATATCACGCATTATGATAAGTTGATGCAACAGAAAATCATTGAACAAAGATTTAGACATTTTTTTAACAATTTTGAAACGATTAATTCTAAAATTTCTAATTCGCAAATTAAGTGTCTAATTAAGTTATTTATTAGCATATCTAGTATATCTATATATAAAATGTGCAGAAGAAAATATCATTAACTCAAAAATTGTAACCGATACAAACAAATATCTTACAAAAAATATATCACATTCCTTTGAAATTGCCATTGAATAAGTTTTTAAATGACATCACGCATTATGATATGTTCCAAAAGTTATTGAGCAGAGATTTAGATCATATTTAAATCTTTTGAAATTTTCACACAGAGATTTTTAATCTGTTAAGCAATTTTGAAAAAAAATAAACGTTAATTAAGCTATTTACTATCATATCGGACAATAAAATACTTTTAATGATCGAGAGCGCATCGAAAGGAGAAGAAAATATCATTAATTTGAAAATTATAAACGATTCTAAATAAAATGTCATATAAGCAAACACTTCTCAATCAATACATCATCATATTGTTATGAGATTTCTATCGACTAAACTTTAAATTGACATATCACACATTATGATATGTTGATTCAACCGAAAGTCTTTGAATAGAAATTTAGACGACTTTTAACAATTTTGAAACGATTGATTCTAAAATTTCTAAATGCCAGAACAAAATTTGTAAGATATCATTGAAATCGTTGGCAATTAAGTTATTTATTAACATTTCTTACAGTCCTATATCTTTAATTAATGAAAAGAGTTGTGCAGAACAAAGAAAATGTCATTAACTCAAACAAATATTTTTCAAAAAATATATCCATTTCCTTTCAAATTGCAATTGAATAAGCTTTAAAATGTCATATCACGCATTATGATAAGTTGATGCAACAGAAAATCATTGAACAAAGATTTAAACATTTTTTTAACAATTTTGAAACGATTAATTCTAAAATTTCTAATTCTCAAATTAAGTGTCTAATTAAGTTATTTATTAGCATATCTAGCATATCTATATATAAAATGTGCAGAAGAAAATATCATTAACTCAACAATTGTAACCGATACAAACAAATATCTTACAAAAAATATATCACATTCCTTTGAAATTGCCATTGAATAAGTTTTTAAATGACATCACGCATTATGATATGTTCCAAAAGTTATTGAGCAGAGATTTAGATCATATTTAAATCTTTTGAAATTTTCACACAGAGATTTTTAATCTGTTAAGCAATTTTGAAAAAAAATAAACGTTAATTAAGCTATTTACTATCATATCGGACAATAAAATACTTTTAATGATCGAGAGCGCATCGAAAGGAGAAGAAAATATCATTAATTTGAAAATTATAAACGATTCTAAATAAAATGTCATATAAGCAAACACTTCTCAATCAATACATCATCATATTGTTATGAGATTTCTATCGACTAAACTTTAAATTGACATATCACACATTATGATATGTTGATTCAACCGAAAGTCTTTGAATAGAAATTTAGACGACTTTTAACAATTTTGAAACGATTGATTCTAAAATTTCTAAATGCCAGAACAAAATTTGTAAGATATCATTGAAATCGTTGGCAATTAAGTTATTTATTAACATTTCTTACAGTCCTATATCTTTAATTAATGAAAAGAGTTGTGCAGAACAAAGAAAATGTCATTAACTCAAACAAATATTTTTCAAAAAATATATCCATTTCCTTTCAAATTGCAATTGAATAAGCTTTAAAATGTCATATCACGCATTATGATAAGTTGATGCAACAGAAAATCATTGAACAAAGATTTAAACATTTTTTTAACAATTTTGAAACGATTAATTCTAAAATTTCTAATTCTCAAATTAAGTGTCTAATTAAGTTATTTATTAGCATATCTAGCATATCTATATATAAAATGTGCAGAAGAAAATATCATTAACTCAACAATTGTAACCGATACAAACAAATATCTTACAAAAAATATATCACATTCCTTTGAAATTGCCATTGAATAAGTTTTTAAATGACATCACGCATTATGATATGTTCCAAAAGTTATTGAGCAGAGATTTAGATCATATTTAAATCTTTTGAAATTTTCACACAGAGATTTTTAATCTGTTATGCAATTTTGAAAAAAAAATAAACGTTAATTAAGCTATTTACTATCATATCGGACAATAAAATACTTTTAATGATCGAGAACGCATCGAAAGGAGAAGAAAATATCATTAATTTGAAAATTATAAACGATTCTAAATAAAATGTCATATAAGCAAACACTTCTCAATCAATACATCATCATATTGTTATGAGATTTCTATCGACTAAACTTTAAATTGACATATCACACATTATAATATGTTAATTTATCGAAACATTATTAACTAATTAAACATTATTACGCAACATTTTTAGTTAATCGCAATTTCATCTAAAAATAGACCCAAACGATGATTATTGATAGCAGGTTATGTTGAAAATCCATCTTTCGTAATCGCGTTAATTAGTAGTGAAGGGGTGATTAGAGCGTCGCGACGCATCATTGTTTGGACGCGTTTTTTCTACATAACCCAGCAGCTTAGAACTTCAACCTCTCAATTTCGTTTGGAATAAAAAAAAATATTAATAATAAAAAAAAAATGTTGAGGTATTAACGCAATCTAAAGCTCCATTTATTACAACGACAGTTTAATTAACATTTAATTATTTTTTTGATTAATTTATTACTTTAATTTTCGTTATAGGTTTTCGAAGAAAACGCAAATAAAAACGTAGGCGCCGACTTAACGGAAAAATTACATCAGTATTATCTGTTGGTGGAAGAGCGGATGAATTTAAATCCGGATCAGAAATTATCTCCGCTCGACAAGGCTGTTTATTTATTCGTGAAGACGATGAAGCAGCGCAACAAGAGGCAAAACAAAAAGATGAAATGTAAGTGGTTATTTTTAAAATTAACATTCTTTGCGCTCCACTAACACAAAACCTATGAAACGTGTAGTGTGTAAACGTAAAATAGTCACGTGCCGTGGGACCTTCATCGAAAATAACAAAAGTAGGCTCAAGACCGGCCAGATTATGACATAATTAACCTACTTTCAATTGTTTTAGTTTCATTTTTTTCTTTGGCGTTCTTGAAATTATTTATTGTTGAATTTATGGTAATGATAAATTAAATTTTGGTGGATGCGCCTACAAAAATTTTTATTTAAATTTTGTATTTATCAATTAACGAACGTATTTTTATTGTTATTTGATAAATATTCGAATCGCCATAAAATATTTATTTAGTTAAAAAGTATTTGCAAATTGATCCCGAATTACATTAAGTACAAAGGTTGTTGGTTTATCAGATTTTCAATTTTATCCATTTTATTCGTTATTTACCATTAAAGTCGATATCAATTAAGCTATTTATTAACATATCATTACTTAATTAGAATAAATTTGACGCAATAAGGAAATATTAAACAGATTTTTAATTATTCTAAATTATCAAATTTTAAACAAGGAAATATTTTTTAAAAAATATATCAAATTGCTTACAAATTGCTATTGAATAAGCTTTAAAGCAGAGGATCTCGAAGCTTTTGTTATGCAGGCCAATTACCCAAATATATGGTGGCCCAAAAAAAAATATATATACAGGGTGTTTCGATGAATCGGATCACACATTAAATCACATACCGATATAGAGTGAAAATGATGATGATTCGTATAACAATTCTTGGTCTAAACCAATAAATGGCGGAGCTATAATTCCAAAATTCCAAAATACCAAATTTCAGCGGTATACTTTAAACAGCACAAAAATATTTAGAAAAATCAGTTAAATTTTCTTAACTTTGATGACGCCATTTATTGATTTTGATCAAACATTTTTACGCGAATTTGTACCCTAAGTCAACATTCAGAAACACCCTGTATACAGGATGAATGAATAGTGTTGGAACAGAAGATTGTTAGATACAGAGTGTTTCATTATTCCAGAACCATGCTCAACTTAATTTTCTTAAATGGAACGCTTATTCCTTCAAATCCACAAAAGTTCCCGGTTCGTTTATTCTATAGCTTACTATTTTATCGCCAAATGCCCCAGCGATTCTCTCAACTCCATCGTCAATTATTACAAACGCATTGCGTTTATGCTCATTACTGCGCAAATGTGCAGAATAACATTGCTTATTTACGTACTTATCGCACGCATCACATTTTGCCATATTTGATTTAGATATTTCTTCAAGTTTGATTCTTTTACCAATGCATGATTGCCGCTGATGTCTCTTCAAGTTATCGGACCAGGTGAAACATTTTGCGCAATTATCACACACCAACATTTTGGACTTTATTCTTTTTTCACTTCTCAACGAATAACTACGTCCCTGTGATACTTTACCATCGTTTATAAACCTTTCCACCTCCTTCCAATTCTTGCAAGAGTTTTATGCAGGAGGTTTTTTTTGTGAACATAATGAACCCAAATGATGCCAGGTAAATATGACTCATTCCTTTTCTTCGAGCAAAACAGCACTTCTTATCTGCATATATTTTTTTTACATAAACTTACTTGGGCAGTATTACTACCTGAATAAATTTATAAAAAACCCTACTCTTATTTAATAATTACGGCCGATTTAAAACCTTTTTGCAAGCAAGTTCGATATACACGATTTTCAATTAGTCGCTTAAACCCTCCCACATTATATCATCCAAATCAGGTAGGATGGGATAATCATTTTAATTAGTATATATTAGTAAATATTACAAGATTATTTTTCATTCTATCGGAAGACGACGAAGAGTAACCATCTACGAACATGTCTTAACACGTCAACAGAGCGTTATTATTTTATTCTCTGGTTTCCCTATTTAAAGGTGTCACTTGGGGGGAGGTTGCAAATAATTAAAACTTAATTGGAAACTCCTCCCACATTACAACTTTTAAGTTTGTAACAATTAGCCGATTCTAGAACCTCCTCCTCCTCCTCCAACAATTAGCCGATTTTACAACTTCCTCCAAAAATTAGTAGATACTACAACCTCCTCCTCCTCCTCCTCCTCCTCCAACAATTAGCCGATTCTAGAACCTCCTCCTCGGACGCAGGTTCGAGGAGGAGGTTCTAGAATCGGCTAATCTATACTACTTGTATCTTTTAAATATGCTGATTACCTGTTTTAAATGCTATAAAAGCATATCAACTTTTCAAATTTTGAATGCAAGATTGCCAAGTTATTAGTCATTTTGTGAAAAATTTTGAAAAATCGTATGTTCACTTAAAATTCGTTATCAACATTATTATTAAAATATTGAAGATTGCAATTTGCCATATGAATAAATAAAGCCTGGGTCTGTTAAATGCCAGTAGTACCATTGGATAATATTATACAGAGTGGTTACCACAATCTGTTAATTTACGCAATGTTTGGGGTACCATAATTTTGTTACTTTTAAATGGAACACCCTAAATTTTTCCGATGTCTCATAAACCTTAATTAATTACCTGATTTTTTTACAAGAAATAAGTTTAAAAAAATAAAGATGAAAAAGTATAAATCTGTCCAAAGAAAATAGTCAAAAAAAAATAATTTGTGTAAAATTCTATTTAAATATTTTGTAAAATCTTATTATAGTGAGAAGTCTAGTGAAACATCTTCTAAACATCCTGTATAATATTATCCAATTATGTTAGCAATGTTCGAAAAACCCAAGCTCTGTTTATCGATAAGCCAAATTGCAATCTGCAGCATTTAATAACAATGCTGATAACAAATTTTAAGTAATCACATGATTTTTCAAAAATTTTCTCTATATGACTTGCATTTAAAGTCTAAAAACTAGATATGCTCTTGTAGCATTTAAGAAAAAGATACAAAGGGTTCCATTAAAAAAAATTAAGTTATATACCATGCTGGAATAGTGAAACACCCTGTATAACTGAAAATAATTTTAATCGATGCAACTATAATGGTAATATACAGGGTGAGTCAATAGTGCGGGGACGGAAGATTGTGACTTTACCGTTGAAAATAAAAATAATGTTTTTATGTCATTATACATTATTATCAAAGCTGTATCGATTAAAATTATTTTCAGCTATACAGGGTGTTTCACTATTCCAGGCCCGTAATCATCTTCATTTCTTTAAATGGAACCCTATGTATCTTTTCACATAAGCAGATTAATTGTCTTAAATGCTATAAGTACATATCTTGTTTTCAAATTTTGAATGCAAAGTTGATTTTTGAAGAATCATGTGATCACTTAAAATTCGTTATCAGCATTATTATTAAATATTGAAGATTGTAATTTGGCATATCGATAAACAAAGCTTGGATCTTTCGAACGCCACTAATACTATTGGATAATATTATACAGGATGGTTACCAGAAGTTTGGTTGATTATAACTTTGTTATTTTAAATGAAACACCCTTTTTTTTAGTGCTTCAAAACGCTTTAGTAATTAGCTTTTATGTTTGTTAAGCACATGGTACGTCTAACACAAGTGCTTTTTGATATAATTAGACTGATTCAAAAATGTTGGTATAAACCTTATTTTTTCGCAAGATATAAGGTATAAAGAAGACAATTTTTAACAAATGCAAGTGTGAGTAGTTCGTAAAAGATGAAAAAGTATACATCTGTGCATATTCAGTTCAAAACAGACTAGAATTTTCGAAATAGGTATTGGAAAAAGTTCAACAAGAATATAGTTTTTTTGAATATTTTCTATGCAGCGAATAAGCTATGTTTTGTCAAAATAACTATGTTAACCGCCTTATTCTTCATTACTACGACATTGTCATTATGAGGAGTAATCCACTAACATCGATAGTCCCAAAATTTTCATTTATTATCTTATTTGAACAGATTTTATTTCTTCGAGGCAACCGTCAACGGACATTCTTTTTGAATTTTTTAAAAAATCAGTTGCCAGGTCTTTTAGAAGATGTTTCACTGAAGACGCTTGACAAAGAATGTGGTCTCAGCACGATGGTACACCTCTTCACTATGTGTATTGTTTTCTTAATGATAGTGGCTGTGCATAGATCCATACTTTTCCATCTTTTACGAAATAAGCATACTTATATTGGTTTAAAAATATCTTCTTCATAGTTTGCTTGTGAAAAAATCAGGTTTATGCCGATATTTTTGAGTCCAATTATCTCAAAAAGTACACAGGTTAGATATACCATATACATAATAAAAATGAAAGGTAATTAACAAAGCCTTCTGAGGCATTGATAAAATATAGGGTATTCCATTTAAAATAACAAAGTTATGGTCCCCCAAACATTTTATAAATTAACGGGTTCTGGAAACCATCCTGTATAGTATTTTCCAATACTGTTAGTGGGGTTTGAAAGACCAAAGTTTTGTTTATCGATATGCCAATTACAATCAAAATACAACAATTAATAATAGTGAAGATAAAGAATTTTAAGTCACCACATGGTTTTTCAAAAATTTTCACAAAATGATTAATAACTTGGCAACCTTGCATTCAAAATTTGAAAACAATACACGCATTTAAAAAAATTAAGTTAAGTAGGGTCCTAGAATTGTGAAACACCTGTATAGCTGAAAATAATTTTAATTAATGCAGTTTTGATTGTAATATATGAGACATAAAAACATTTTTTTTTAATTTTCAACAGTCAGGCCACAATTTTCCGTCCTCGCACTATTGACTCACACTGTATAATAGCATATGTAAAAATATGTTTTTAATTTTCAACAGTAAAGCCATAATCTTCCCGTGGACAGCAATTTGGATACCCCTACTTTAAAGTATTATATCACATGATATGTTGGTTTAAAGGAATTTTAAATTTAAAAATAACACTAATTCAAAAATTGTATGCGATGTTAAATAACCAGGTTTCGTCACAAACAAATACTTTTCAAGAAATGTATGACTTTCATTCGAAATTGCCGTTCAATAAGCTTTAAAATAACATATCACTTATTATGATATTATGATGCATCCATAGGTTATTAAACAGACATTTGAAACAATTAATTCCAATTGTTAGATTAAAATTTGTTATATATATCATTGGAATTGTTGTTAACTAAGTTATCTATTGCCATATCATATAATCCTATATCCTCGGTTAATGAGAAAGAATGTATAGATAAAAAAAAATATCATTAACTCAAAAATTGTAAGCGAATTTCAATAACCAGATTTCGATACAAACATATTTTTGTCAAGAAATATATTAATTTAAAATTGCATTTGAATAAACTTTAAAGCGACATATCACACATTATTATATGTTGATGCATCCAGAAGTTATTGAACAGAGATTTTAACCATTTTGAAACAATTTTGAAAATGTTGATTCTAAAAATTCTAAATATTAGATCAAAATTTATTACATATCATTGAAATCGTTGTTAATTAAGTTATTTATTAATATATCATAAAGTCCTATATCTTCAGTTATTGAGAAGGAATGTGCAGAAAAAAGAAAATATTGTTAACTCAAAAATTATAACCGATCCTAAATAACCAGCTTTATCGTACAAACAAATAGTCTTCAAGCAATATATCGTAATATAGCAATATACATTACTTTGAAATTTCCATTAAATAAGCTTTAAAATGACATATCACATATATGATATGTTGGTGCATCCAAAAGTTATTGAACAGAGATTTAAACCATTTTTATACAATTTTGAAGCAATTGATTTTAAAAATTTTAAATGCTAGATCAAAATTTATTACATATCATTGAAATCGTTGTTAATTAAGTTGTTTATTAACATATCATACAGTCCTGTATCTTTAGATAATGAGACAGATTGTTCAGAAATAGAAAATATCATTAATTCTAAAATTGTAAGCGATTCTAAATACTTAATCAGTTTTCGATACAAATACTCTTCAAGAAACGTATCACATTAATTTGAAGTAGCCGTTGAAGAAGCTTTAAAATGGTATATCACTCATTATGATATGTTGATACATTCAATAGTTATTAAACAGAGACTAACATCATTTTTTAAGCAATTTTAAAGAATGGATTTTAAAAATTCTAAATGTTAGATCAAAATTTATTACCTATCGTTGAAACCGTTGTTGATTAAGTTATTTATTAACTTATCATACAGTCCTACATCTTCACTCATTAAGATGGAATGTGCAGATAAAAGAAAACATCATTAAGTCAAAAATTGTAAGCGATTTTCAATAACTAAATTTTGATACAAACAAATATCCAAGAAGTTTAATAATTCATTTCAAATTGTCATTATTCAATGACAAAAACAAATATTTATAATATAAGCTTTAAAATAACATATCACACATTACATCATATTATTATCATTGAACAGAGATGCAAACTATTTTGAAGTAATTGTATATAATATAATTTTGTATATTAACAAATACTCGTCCAGAAATATATCATATTCATTTAAATAGCCATTGAATGAGCTTTAAAATGAAATATCACACATTATGATCTATTAATGCATCCAAAACTTATTAAACAAAGATTGATTTTGATGAACAAATTGTTTGTCTTTGATGAACAAAGACTAAACAATAAGATATCTTCAGTTACTAAGAAGGAATTGAGGAATTTGAGGAAAAATAATATCATTTATTAGAAACTTTTAAACAATTTGAAATAAACCGATTTTGATGCATGCAAATACTCTTCCAGGAATATATCACATTTATTTGAAATAGCCCTTGAATAAGTTTTAAAATGACATATCACGCATTATGATATGTTTGCGCATACAAAAGTTGTTGAACAGAGATTTAAACCATTTTTAAGCAATTTTTAAACAATTGATTCTAAAAATTCTAAATATTCGATCATAATTTTGTATATATCATTGGAATCATTGTTAATTAAGTTAGGAGGAAAGAAGAGGAAAAATAATATCATTTATTTGAAATTTTTAAACGGTTTGAAATAAACCGATATTGTTACATGCAAATACTCGTCCAGAAATATATCACATTCATATGAAGTAGCCCTTAAATAATCTTTAAGATGACATATGACACATTATGATATGTTGGTGCATCCAAAAGTTTTTTAACAAAGATTTTGACCATTTTTAATAATTGATTCTAAAAATTCTAAATATTCGATTAAAATTCGATATATATCATTGAAATCATTGTTAATTAAGCTATCTATTAACGTATCATATAACAAGATATGTTCAATTAATGAAAAGGAATTTGAGGAAAAACAATATCATTTAGTTGAAATTTTTAAACGATTTGAAATAAACCGAAGTTGATGCATGCAAATACTCGTCCAGAAATATATCACATTAATATGAAATAGCCCTTAAATAAGCTTTAAAATGACATATAACGCATTATGATATGTTGGTGCATCTAAAAGTTTTTGAACAAAGATTTAGACCATTTTTAATAATTGATTCTAAAAATTCTAAATATTCGATTAAAATTCGGTATATATCATTGAAATCATTGTTAATTAAGCTATCTATTAACGTATCATATAACAAGATATGTTCAATTAACGAAAAGGAATTTGAGGAAAAATAATATCATTTATTTGAAATTTTTAAACGATTTGAAATAAATCGATGTTGATGTATGCAAATACTCGTTATTAATATGAAATAGCCCTTAAATAAGCTTTAAAATGAGATATGACACATTATGATATGTTGGTGCATCCAAAAGTTTTTGGACAAAGATTTAGACCATTTTTAATAATTGATTCTAAAAATTCTAAATATTCGATTAAAATTCGGTATATATCATTGAAATCGTTGTTAATTAAGCTATCTATTAACGTATCATATAACAAGATATGTTCAATTAATGAAAAGGAATTTGAGGAAAAATAATATCATTTATTTGAAATTTTTAAACGATTTGAAATAAACCGATGTTGATGCATGCAAATACTCGTCCAGAAATATATCACATTAATATGAAATAACCCTTAAATAAACTTTAAAATGAGATATGACACATTATGATATGTTGGTGCATCCAAAAGTTTTTGAACAAAGATTTAGACCATTTTTAATAATGGATTCTAAAAATTCTAAATATTCAACTAAAATTCGGTATATATCATTGAAACCATTGTTAATTAAGCTACCTATTAACGTATCATATAACAAGATATGTTCAATTAATGAAAAGGAATTTGAGGAAAAATAATATCATTTATTTGAAATTTTTAAACGATTTGAAGTAAACCGATGTGGATGCATGCAAATACTCGTCCAGAAATATATCACATTATTATGAAATAGCCATTAAATAAGCTTTAAAATGAGATATGACACATTATGATTTGTTGGTGCATCCAAAAGTTTTTTAACAAAGATTTAGACCATTTTTAATAATTGATTTTAAAAATTTTAAATATTCGATTAAAATTCGGTATATATCATTGAAATCGTTGTTAATTAAGCTATCTATTAACGTATCATATAACAAGATATGTTCAATTAATGAAAAGGAATTTGAGGAAAAATAATATCATTTATTTGAAATTTTTAAACGATTTGAAATAAACCGATGTTGATGCATGCAAATACTCGTCCAGAAATATATCACATTAATATGAAATAACCCTTAAATAAGCTTTAAAATGAGATATGACACATTATGATATGTTGGTGCATCCAAAAGTTTTTGAATAAAGATTTAGACCATTTTTAATAATTGATTCTAAAAATTCTGAATATTCGATTAAAATTCGGTATATATCATTGAAATCATTGTTAATTAAGCTATCTATTAACGTATCATATAACAAGATATGTTCAATTAATGAAAAGGAATTTGAGGAAAAATAATACCATTTATTTGAAATTTTTAAACGATTTGAAATAAACCGATGTTGATGCATGCAAATACTCGTCCAGAAATATATCACATTCATATTAAATAGCCCTTAAATAAGCTTTAAAATTAGGTATGACACATTATGATATGTTGGTGCATCCAAAAGCTTTTGAACAAAGATTTAGACCATTTTTAATTATTGAATCTAAAAATTCTAAATATTCGATTAAAATTCGGTATATATCACTGAAATCATTGTTAATTAAGCTATCTATTAACGTATCATATAACAAGATATGTTCAATTAATGAAAAGGAATTTGAGGAAAAATAATATCATTTATATGAAATTTTTAAACGATTTGAAATAAACCGATGTTGATGCATGCAAATACTCGTCCAGAAATATATCACATTAATATGAAATAGCCCTTAAATAAGCTTTAAAATGACATATGACACATTATGATATGTTGGTGCATCCAAAAGTTTCTGGGCAAAGATTTAGACCATTTTCAATAAATGATTCTAAAAATTCTAAATCTTCGATTAAAATTCGGAATATATCATTGAAATCATTATTAATTAAGCTATCTATTAACGTATCATATAACAAGATATGTTCAATTAATGAAAAGGAATTTGAGGAAAAATAATATCATTTATTTGAAATTTTTAAATGATTTGAAATAAACCGATGTTGATGTATGCAAATACTCGTCCAGAAATATATCACATTAATATGAAATAGCCCTTAAATAAGCTTTAAAATGACATATGACACATTATGATATGTTGGTGCATCCAAAAGTTTTTGAACAAAGATTTAGACCATTTTTAATAATAGATTCTAAAAATTCTAAATATTCGAAAGGTTCTGAAGATGACCATTAGAAGTCGAAACATGTAAACCTGCAATTTGATAATAAATTAACCAAATTAATAATACTTTTTACTTTATTTATTAATTATTGGTTAACATGATATAATGATGACATATATATGTTATCATAACATGATGTAATCTTAATGATTATAATTAAGTAATATCATTCATTTAAAATTTAAATTCGTCACATTCATTTGAAGATTGCCATTAAATAAGCTTTAAAATGACATATCACACATTGTAATATCAACATATCATTGTAGGTGCATCTAAAAATTATTGAACAAAGTCTTAGATCATTTTTAAGTAATTTTACTACACTTGATTCAAAAAATTCTAAATGTTTAATCAAAATTCGTTATATATCATTAAACTCGTTGTTAATTAAGCTATTCATTAATATATCGTAGAATAATATATCTTCAGTTAATGAGAAGGAATTTGAGGAAAAATATAATATCATACATTTGAAATTTTTAAACGATTTCAAACAAGCCGATTTTGATGCAAGTAAATACTCTTCAAGAAATATATTACATTGTTTTAAGATTGCAATTGAATATGCTTTAAATTGACGAATCGCACTTTATAATATGTTGATGTATCCAAATGTTATTGAAATGTTATTAGATTCATCTTAATTCAAAAATTTTAAATGTTTGATCAAAATTTGGTATATATCATCGAAATTATTGTTAACTAAGCTATTTATTAATGTATCATACAATAATATATCTTCAGTTAATGATAAAGAAATTGAGAAAAAATAAAACATCATTAAATTGAAAATTTTCGACGATTTTAAATAACCAAATTTTGATAAAAACAAATACTCTTCAAATATATCATATTGTTTTAGAATTGCTATTCAATAAGTTTTAACAAACGTTATTGGACATAAATTTTCATCTTTTTAAGCTATTTTTGAAACACAAAATTTTAGTACTTTTACTTTGATTAAGACTTCTTACTTACTTAAGACATTGATCGAAATTTGTAATATATCATTAGAATCTCTCGTTTTAAATGGTTAAAATAAAATACGTTTTTCACAAAATAATTGGAATATCATTTTATATTTTCTATCATATTTTAAATTAAATTCTGTTATTATTAAATTATATAATAAATCATCAAATTTTAATTTAAAATGTGTGTTAAAAATGATCATTTTAAAGGAAATTTAATAAGGAGTTAACGTATTGAATATCATTTCATCAATTCATTATTTTTATAAATTATGACTTAGTCATTTTTCAAATTCATTTCTACATAGCTAATTGTAACACATGTGATTCTTAACATTAATTTTAGAAAAATTATATCTCGAAAATAAATTGGAATATTAAGATCATTTCAATATCACGTTATAGCAAATTTAATCTAGTTTTAGCATACTAAAAATAATTTCTTCGTTCCTATAAATCTCAATGATACAATTTTTTCAAAATTAAACTGTTTTTATTGAGGTTAAGTTAATAACTCAAATTAACTATGTCATATCTCAGGAACGAATTAAGATATCAATGTAAAACAAACATCATTTTAAAGCTATTTCTCTAAGAAGTTAACGTGTTCAATAATATCATTTTATTATTTCTACAAATTTGGATGTGATAACTTTTTAAATACATTCTTGCATATCTGGTTATGTTAAGTTTTAATTAAAAATCCCTTCAATATCTCTTCAACCAATTAACCATAACGAAATACAGTAGAACCCCTCATATCCGACCTCGGGATATCCGTCACCCCTCCCTACTCCCAATTTTGTTCAAATGCTCTAATGTACGTTTTTGTGAATCCCAAGAGACCCGACTTTCCGTCGGGGAATTACTTGATTCGCTCAATCTTGATGTTTGCCAAGGGTTGCGCAACTGTGTTCATCATTGTGAATATCAATTGTATGCATATTTACAATTGTTATAGTAAAAGTGATTATGGCTACCCAACAAAAACGAAAACGTATTGTATGTACACTACAGAAGAAATTGGAAGTTATTCAGAGGCTAGACAATGGCGAGTCAGTTCAAAAATTATCTTCTGAATTAGGAATAGGCGTCACAACTATTAAAGACTGGAGGAAAAACAGAAAGAATATCGAATCGTACTCTATGACAGTGGAAGGGGAGGAGGGTTTAAAAAATAGAAAGATGCTTAAAAAGCCTAAATTTGATGTTTTAGATGATGCTCTCTGGATATGGTTTTGCCAAGAAAGACGCGAAGGAACTCCTTTGTCAGGTCCTATAATTAAAGAGAAGGCAGCGATTTTACATAAAACAATAGTAGGAGAGGAAGGGGAAAATTTCAGTGCAAGTGAAGGTTGGCTTCACCGATGGAAACGTCGCCATGGTATACGTCACGTTGTTATTTCTGGAGAAAAGCTATCAGCTGATTATAAGAATTAAGAAATGCATTAATAAAAATTGAAAAGAGTAAAGCACCCAACACATTGCTCTTTAGTACATCACATCTAATATCATAAGTAGATGAGGGCTCAGAATTCGTACGTGGACACAAAGAACGATAAGAAAGATATAATTGAAACCAACATAAACATAAATGTCACATCATGATCAACCGAATTGAACGCCTTTCTGAAATCAAGTAACACAAGGATGATAACACAATGGGACAAGATGAGCAATCTTCCAAAATCTTCCAAAATGTGAATAATAGGAATAAGAACAATATCCAATATAGGAAGAAGAAATTTGAGAACAATTCCATCAGCTCCCACATTAGTAGTTTTAGAATAATTCAAGGCATCGCGCACTTCCGATGTTGTAAACAGGTCAAAGAAGAAAGAGGAGGAATTAGATGAAGCAAGAATTTCAATAAATGTAGTCGTCTTAGTTCCACCATCGATAATCAGAGAAGGGTCACCAAAAAATCTTACCAATGAGTCCCTATCATAAGCAGGGAGACTCAACCATCGCCCCTAATAAAACGCATAATCTTCCAAAACATCCTCGGACTAGCATTGGATGAGTTTCTGGTAGGAATAAAATGTTTTACATTCCTATATTGATGATTCCAACGGTTGCGCAATATCCTGTAGTTTTCACGATTAGTAGTTGGAATTAAAGATGTGTGCGTGAGTAACTTTGAATGCACGCTCACGCCCACTTACGATCTAGACCCACGCGGGTCACGCATGCCACTCACGTGACTATCATAGATAAGTCACGTGACTCACGCGTGAGTCACGTCAATTCATATAACTCACGCTCGCTCAGGTAATACTAATTAAAATAAAAAGAGTAAAAAGAAAGAGAAACAAATTACGATCCCTAAGTTGTTAAAATTGTTGATAATTTTATCTGGATTGAAGATTATCATCATCTACCATTATGTTTTTAGTTTTAATCTATCATTACGCTTTTTTGATTTAATTCTGTCCTAGAATCCTAAAAGACTTGATATTGGTTCCAGAAAGGTTGAAATGTGTCCAAAATACTAGCGATACTTCCTTTGGTAGACTTTATACTTGATCTACTTCTAGAAAACTTGAAAAGCTTGCAGAAGACTTAATAATCCTTCTGCAAGACGTGATACTGATTCTAGGACTTAAAAGCTTTTCAGGAAACTTACAATACTTTTTTAAGATTTGGCACTGCTTCTAAAAGACTTGAAATATTTCCAAAAGACTGGATTTTGCTTCTAGAAGACTTAATAAAATGCTTGATACTGCTTTGAAAATGGCTGGCAGAATCATTTTCATCGCAAAAATCAATGTTTCACATTATTTTCAAAATATTAAATACTTTTGGACAAAATGCAAAATCCTGATGTAAGAAGTTCAGAAACTGTTAATTAAGATCTAATTACCGCTGAAAGAAGTTTTTATACAAAAGGCAAGAAGCTTTTAATAAAATTTGACTCTGTTTCCAAAATACCAAATGACGCAACCAAAGAGTTCGTGAAGAAATTTGAAGTTTTTATTAAAGAAAACAATATGCATCCGGATCAAGTGTATAATATTGACGAGTCAGGGTTAAACTACAAGATGCTCCCACAAAAAACTCTTGCTGCAAAAAATGAAAAAGTAACAGGGACAAAATTATCCAAGGATAGACTAACTTTTGCAACTTGTAGTAATGCAAGTGGAAACCATAAAATGCCATTGTTTGTCATTGGAAAATCTAAAAAGCCCAGAGCGTTCAAACATGTGAACATGGCATCATTGCCTGTTTATTATAAAAATCAAAAATCTGCTTGGATGGACAGTTCTTTGTTTAAACAGTGGTTTTTTGAAGAGTTTGTACCAGATGTAAAAAAACACTTGAAAATGAAAAATCTACCACTCAATGCAGTCTTGATTCTTGACAATGCTCCCAGTCATCCTTCGGAAAACGAACTAACAATGGGAAACATCAAAGCTATGTTTCTACCTCCTCGTGTGATACCTTTAATCCAACCTATGGATCAAGGGGTTATTGAGTGGTTGAAGAAAAGATACAGGCGAAAATATGTCAGCTTCTTATTAGAGCAAACGGAAGGAGGCAGTAACCTATTTGAGGCAATGAAGACTTTTAATATAAAAGATGCCATTTACATTGCCGCACAAGCCTGGGACGAACTCAATCACACCACTCTACAAAAATCTTGGAGAAAACTATGGCCAAGTATTATTGAAGGTGAGAGCGCAATCTCTAATGAGTCTGAAACTTTAAATACAGATGAAGCAGAAATTCTACAAGATTTACAGACCATCGATGCCCAAATCCAACCTGCGGATATAGAAGAGTGGCTATTGGGAGGGGACATAGTTGAAGTCACTAACGAGGATCTGAACGACGAACAAATCGTATCCGCAGTTTTTAAAGTTGAAACAGAGGAAGATGAAACGGATGATGAAAAAGAAGAACCTGAAAATATCAGTCATACGACAGCTACAGAGGCTTTCGAGATTGCAATGAAATACGTCGAGCAACATCCAGAAGCAACACCGATGGATGTGCTGTGCATTAAAAAGTGGAAAGATATCTCAGCTAAAGCAAGATTTGGTAGATTAAAACAAAAAAATATAATTGATTTTTTTAAATAAATTTACATGTACATACATGGATTTGTATACATAATTAAATATATGTACTCGTTTATGTTTGTCTTGTTCATTTTTGTTGTTCCTCGGATTATCCGACCTTTTTTGGTAACCGACCATGCTCCGGTCCCATGGGTGACGGATATGAGGGGTTCTACTGTATTATCTTTTTAATGAACTAAATGGTATGGCATGAGTCTCAGCGACCTTGCCAATCTTCTTCTTCACAAAAAACATATTCATACATAAGACCACCAATATTCTGAAAGGGTTTGTATGGATGGTAACCAGTGTGTAATAATATAAGAGACCTAGATTAACTTCGATTGTGTCTCTGATACAAAGAGAACGCATCTTCTATATGATATACTTTCAAAAAGAATCTTGGTTAGCAATATTTGCTCGAATTGACACACTCTGATAATGATTGAATCAATTGTTGCAAAAGATTATGTTTTTCGCACAACATCTAGTAAAATAGATTAAAGTACCATATCTCCAAATCAAGTATCCAAATCATAACATCTTATAACATAATAAAGCACAAAGTTATCTGTATAATCTCGATTTGACTATAAGAAGATGATCAAATTAAGATCCAAAAAATAAATCGACACAAAACTTAGAATGTATTAATAAAATTAGCATTATTTAAGCAACTTTCTTTGTACTTGTAATTTAGGATTAACTTGTAAATACTTTGCCGATCAAAACATGAGTTTGATCGACACCCACTTGCACTTTCTTTCATCGTTCCGGTATAATAAAAACGGGCACAACATCAAAACAAAAAACAACTTCCTGCAATTTGTTTCGATGGTATCGAATTCGGCATTTGTTTCAGATCTCACGTTCTGTCACTTCAAGATTTGCAACATCGGTGGAAAACGGAACGCCCGCTATGTGCACATGTCGAAACCGGCCTACGAAGACAACGTAGACACGTAAAAATATGCGCGAATCCACCACGAAACCTACGAGTGAGATCAGGAGAAAGTAATAATGTGATTTGATTTGATTTTTTTAATAATTACTTATTGGCGGTTATATTTATTTTTTCTAAAAAAAATTTTTGGCTAAATTCTTATTCGTTTCGAAGGAACTTGAAATTAAACGGTCCCAAGTATTACCTTTTATGTTATTTTTAATAATATTATTTATGTTTTATTTATAAATAGGGATTTAAGTTGTTTTTATATTAAATTATTTATGTATTTATATCTATTATATATATATTTTATTTTTTTGATGATCAATGACTTATTTTTTTATATGTGTAAAAAACAAAAATAAAAACGCATCACAACCTCGCAAATAATTTTTTTTTCAATTCAAATCAAAATTTTTCGAGTTATTTTAAAAATGCTTTTATGATGATGGCTATCACCCGAAACACGTATATACAGAGTGTTTTAAAACAACGTTTAAATATATATATATATGACATATTTTTACTTTATTATTCGGAAAATAAAAAAGTTTGAAAAAAAAGTCGGCGTATTGAAAATTTCAAATTGATATCATCTTTTGTTTTTCCCCTAGAGACAAAAAATTGAAAATATCGTAAAATTTGTAAATTAATTAATATCTTGATTATTATTATGGGGGGAGTAATAATAATAATAAATATATTTTTGAAATCAGAAAGAAATGGCAGATTTAATAAGCTAAAAATGATAGTTCAAAAAAAATTTTTGTAGTATCTCAAAATCTAAAAGCGAAAAATTTTTTTTGACTAAATCATCGAATTCTTTGCGAAAAACTGTCCATATAAAGTCTTAATTATAATACCCCACCTACAATAATAACCAAGATAATTTTGAATTTGCTGATTTTATAATTTTTGCAATTTTTGCCTCTAAAAGAAAAACAAAAGACGATGGGGTTTTAAAGTTTTCAAAATTGGATTTTATATCAAAAAAGAGATTGTGACATCCAAGTAAAATGAACAAAAAAATAAAATGAACACTTTTTGAAACAATAAATGTTGGTCTTTTGTTATTCCCCTAAAGACCAAAATTAAAAATATCATCAAATTTACAAAATTAATTGATATCTTGATTATTATTATGAGTGGAGTATTATATTTAAGACGTTAATGAATATTTTTTTACGGAGAATTTAATGATGTACAAAATATTTTTTTGTCTCTTGTACATTTTGAGATATTACGACAATTTAAATTTTTTAAAATCGAAATAATGACTGATTTTTAGCTCGTTAAATGCGTTATTTCATACTGATTCCAAAAATATTAAGGTTTTTATTGTTTGCCAATAAAATTAACTGTTTAAAAAAAATTTCGAACGACGCCATCTATTGCAAAAATTTTTAAATATATACCCCGTTTTGTTAATAATTAAATATTTTTTTATGTAATAATTAATCGTTTTAAAAACTTTATATAAATAATACGTTAAATTACGTTATATATATCGTATTAAAAACAAATTTGTTTTTAATTAATTACATTAAAATAAATAGTTAGATATAAAATAAATAGATGTCACTCTAAAAAGTTATGTCATTTACAGCAATATATAGTTCATTTTTTATCTATAATAACTCCAAATTTATGTTATTTCATCGATTTTTAGTAACATTTTCAATAACTGAATAGTTGAGCTCAAAATATTAATAAACCTTTAGGTAAATACATTCAACAAAGTTATGGAATAGAATGAAACTCTTTTTTAGGTAAACAAATGACATAAATACCTCAAAACATTTTTATCTTCTATCTTCATCACTGAATTCGCGTTTATTACCTTCGAAACCAAATTCTTCGCGATTTTTTATGAATAAAGGAAGATGTTTAAAGCTTTGAAGAGATTAAACAAAAGGTCACTGTCATATTTATGTCAAAACATGATAAAACAAAACTCCTATTAATTCCACCAACTTCACAACGATTTAATACAATTAATTAATTAATAGTAACATAAATCATATTCAACTTAAATATTATCAATCACCAATTAATAATAATATCTTATTGTTCAGAATAACACAAAAATGCTGTCATACAACTTCAAACACTGCCATCTAACGTTTTTAAGTGTAATTACTTTATTAATATAAAAATAATAATTTAACAACAAAATTTAAGTAATTTTAAGATAGTTTGAGTCTTTTTGTAATTTTATTTTAATAGTATTTGAGAAACAAAATGATTACTTTTTATTAAATTAATTTCTTTTGGGTTAATAAAAAAGTTACACTAAATGACGCTAGATGGCGGCATTTCGAATTTTTGAAAAAGTTTATTTTTAGCTTTATTCCAAAAAAAAAAATAAGAAATGGAAATATCAAACAATATATTTTTGAAATCAGAAAAAATGATGGATTTAATAAGCTAAAAATGAGTGGTTCAAAGAAAATTTTTGTAATATCTCAAAATTTAAAAGTGAAAAACTTCTTTGACTGAATCATTGAATTATTTGCGAAAAAGTGTCCATATAAAGTCTTAATTATAATACCACACCTATAATAATAACCAAGATAATTTTGAATTTGCTGATTTTGTAATTTTTGCCTCTAAGAAAAAAACAAAAGACGATGGCGTTTTAAAGTTTTCAAAATTGAATTTTATATCAAAAAAGAGATTGTGACATCCAAGTAAAATGAACAAAAAAAAATAAAATGAACACTTTTTGAAACTATAATAGTTAGAAAAAAAGTTGTCCCGAAAATTTAAAAGTACCATCGTCTTTTGTTTTTCCCCTAGAGACCAAAAATGAAAATATCGTAAAATTTTCAAAATTAATTAATATCTTGATTATTATTATGGGTGGAGTATTATAATTAGAACGTTAATGAACACTTTTTTACGAACAATTCAATGATGTACAAAAAATATTTTTGTCGCTTGTACATTTTGAGATATTACAACAATTTTAATTTTTTTAAATTGAAATAATGGCTGATTTTTAGCTCATTAAATGCGTTATTTTATTCTAATTTGAAAAATATTAAGTATTTTATTGTTTGCGTATAAAATTAAAAATTAAATGTTTTTAAGAAAAATCCAAGAACGCCATCTATTGCAAAAATTTTTAAAAATAGATTTCGTTTTGTTAATAAATAAATATTTTTTTATGTTATAATTAAACATTTAAAAAAGATTATATAAATAATACGATAAACTATGTTATTTATAACATATTAAAAACAAATTTGTTTTTAATTAATTAAATTAAAATAAATAGTTAGATATAGAATGAATAGATGTCACTCTAAAGGTTATGTCACTTCCATAAATCATTTTTTATTTGTAATACCTCTAAATTGATGTTATTTTCTTAATTTCTAGTAACATTATCAATAACTAAACAGTTGAGTTAAAAGTTTATTAATATATTAAGATATTAATAAACTTTTAGGTAAATACATTCTACAAAGTTATGGAATTGAATGAAACCCTTTTTTAGGTAAAAAAATTATATAAATACCTCAAAACATTTTTATCTTCTATCTTCATCATTGAATTCGCGTTTATTACCTTCCGAACCAAGATCTTCGCGATTTTTGATGAGTAGAGGAAGATTTTTAAAGCTTTGAAGAGATCTAACAAACGTCACTGTCACTTTTATGTCAAAACTTGATAAAACAAAATTCCTATTAATTCCACCAACTCCACAACGATTTAATATAATTAATTAATTAATAGTAACATTAATTATGCCTAAAATGTGTTAACTCACACATTATCAATCACCAATTAATAATAATAACTTATTGTCTTAGAATAAGACAAAAATGACTTGTCATACAACTTCAAACACTGCCATCTAACGTTTTTAAATGTAATTACTTTATTAATATAAAAATAATAATTTAACAACAAAATCTAATAATTTTAAGATAGTTTGAGTCTTTTTGTAATTTTATTTTAATAGTATTTGAGAAACAAAATGATTACTTTTTATTAAATTAATTTTTTTGGGTTAATAAAAAAGTTACACTAAATGACGTTAGATGGCGGCGTTTGAAACTTTTGAAAAAGTTTATTTTTAGCTTTATTCCAAAAAAATAATAAATGGAAATATAAAACAATATATTTTAGAAATTAGAAAGAAATAACGAATTTAATAAGCTAAACGAGAGTGGTTCAAAAAAAAATTTTTTTAATATCTCAAAAACTAAAAACAAAAATTTTTGTATGAAATAATTAAACATTTTAAAAAAATTTATATAAATAATACGTTAAATTACGTTATTTATATCGTATTAAAAACAAATTTGTTTAATTAATTAAATTAAAATAAATAGTTAGATATAAAACAAATAGATGTCACTCTAAAACGTTATGTCATTTACATAAATATATAGTTCGTTTTTTATCTATAATACTTCCAAATTTATGTTATTTTATCGATTTTTAGTAACATTTTCAATAACTAAATATCTGAGCTTAAAATATTAATAAATATTTAGGTAAATACATTCTAGAAAGTAATAAAATAGAATGAATCCCTTTTTAAGGTAAACAAATGATATAAATACTTTAAATCATTTTAAATCATGTTCCAAACCAAATTCTTCGCGATTTTTGATGAATAGAGGGAGATTTTTAAAGCTTTAAAGAGATCAAACAAACGTCACTGTCACATTTATATCAAAACATGATAAACCAAAATTCCTGTTAATTCCACCAACTTCACAATAATTTAATACAATTAATTAATAGTAATATTAATTATATTTAAAATGTGTTTAACTCAAATATTATCAATCACCAATTAATAATAATATCTTATTGTTTTAGAACACAACAAAAACGAACTGTCATACAACGTCAAACACTGCCATCTAACGTCTTTAAGTGTAATTACTTCATTAATACAAAAATAATAATTTAACAACAAAATCTAATAATTTTGAGATGATTTGAGACTTTTTGAAACATTATTTTAATAGTACTTGAAAAACAAAATGATTACTTTTTATTAAATAATTAATTTTTTTTGTTAATAAAATAGTTATACTAAATTACGCTAGATGGCGGTGTTTAGAATTTTTGAAAAAATTTATTTTTAGCTTTATTCAAAAAAAAAATAAGAAATGGAAATATCAAACAAAATATTTTCGAAATCAGAAAAAAAAACCGAATTTAATAAGCTAAAAATGAGTGGTTCAAAAAAAAATTGTAATATCTCAAAATCTAAAAACGAAAATTTTTTTGTGACTGCGTCATCGAATTCTTCGCGAAAAAGTGTCTCTATAAAATCTTAATTATAATACTCCACCTATAATAATAACCAAGATAATATTGAATTTATTGATTTTATGATTTTTGCAATTTTTGCCTCTAACAATAAAAGAAAAATAAAAGACGATGGCGTTTTAAAATTTTTAAAATTGGGTTTTATATCAAAAAAAGACAATCTCTTTTTGTGACATCCAAGTAAAATGAACAAAAAAAAATAAAATGAACAGTTTTTGAAACTATAAAAGTTAGAAAAAAAGTTGTCCCAAAAATTTCGAAATGCTATCGTCTTTTGTTTTTCCCCTAGAGACCAAAATTGAAAATATCGTAAAATTTGCAGAATTAATTAATATCTTGATTATTATTATGAGTGGAGTATTATGATTAAGACGTTAATAAACACTTTTTTATGGAGAATTTAATGATGTACAAAAAATTTTTTTGTCGCTTGTATATTTTGAGATATTAAAATTTTAATTTTTTTTAAATTAAAATAATGGTTGATTTTTGTCTCAGTAAATGCGTTATTTTATTCTTATTTCAAAAATATTAAGTATTTTATTGTTTGCGAATAAAATTAAAAATTAAATGTTTAAAAAAAAATTCAAGAACGCCATCTATTGCAAACATTTTTAAAAATAGATTTTGTTTTGTTAATAAATAAATATTTTTTTATGTAATAATTAAACGTTTTAAAAAAATTTATATAAACAATACGTTAAATTACGTTATTTATATCGTATTAAAAACAAATTTATATTTAATTAATAAAATTAAAATAAATAGATATAAAATAAATAGATGCCACTCTAAAACGTTATGTCACTTACATCAATATATAGTTCATTTTTTATCTATAATACTTCAAAATTTATTTTATTTTATCGATTTTTAGTAACATTTTCAACAACTAATTAGTTGAGCTTAAAATATTAATAAATTTTTACGTAAATACATTTTACAAAGTAATGGATTTAGAATGAAACCCCTTTTTTGGTAAACAAATTATATAAATACCATTTACGAAGAATTTAATGGTGTACAAAAAATTTTTTTGTCGCTTGTACATTTTGAAATATTACAATTAAAATTTTTTTAAATTGAAATAATGGCTGATTTTTATCTTATTAAATGCGTTATTTTATTCTAATTTCAAAAACATTAAGTTTTTTATTGTTTACGAATAAAGTTAAAAATTAAATGTTTAAAAAAAAATTCGAACGACGCCATCTATTGCAAAAATTTTGTAATATAGGATTCGGTTTGTTAATAAATAAATATTTTTTATTTAATAATTAAACGTTTAAAAAAATTATATAAATAATACGTTAAATTACGTTATTTATAGCGTATTAAAGAAATTTGTTTTTAATAAATTAAATTAAAATAAATAGTTAGATATAAAATAAATAGATGTCACTCTAAAACGTTATGTCGTTTCCATAAATCATTTTTTATCTGTAATATCTCTAAATTGATGTTATTTTCTTAATTTTTAGCAACATTTTCAATAACTAAATAGTTGAGCTTAAAATATTAATAAATTTTTAGATAAATACATTCAACAAAGTAATGGAATAGATAGAAACCCTTTTTTAGGTAAACAAATGATATAAATACCTTAAAACGTTGTTATCTTCCATCTTCATCACTGAATTCGGGTTTATTACCTTCCAAAGCAAATTCTTCGCAATTTTTGATGAATAAAGGAAAATTTTTAAAGCTTTGAAGAAATCAAACAAACGTCACTGTCACATTTATGTCAAAACATGATAAAACAAAATACCTGTTAATTCCACCAACTTCACAACGATTTAATACAATTAATTAATTAATTAATAACATTCATCATGTTTAAAATGTGTTTAGCTCAAATATTATCAATCACCAATTAATAATAATATCTTATTGTTATAGAATATAACAAAAATGAACTGTCATACAACTTCAAACACTGCTATCTAACGTCTTTAAGTGTAATTACTTTATTAATACAAAAAAAAATAATTTAACAGCAAAATTTAATAATTTTGAGATGATTTGAGGCTTTTCGTAATATTATTTTAATAATATTTGAAAAACAAAATGACTATTTTTTATTAAATAATTAAATTATTTTTCTTTGGGTTAATAAAAAATTTACACTAAATGACGCTAGATGGCGGCGTTTCGAATTTTTAAAAAAGTTTATTTTTAGCTTTATTCCAAAAAAAAAAAAATAAATGAAAATATCAAACAATATATTTTTTAAATTAGAAAGGAATAACGCATTTAATAAGCTAAAGCAAATTCTTCGCAAATTTTGATGAATAAAGGAAAATTTTTAAAGCTTTGAAAAGATCAAACAAACGTCACTGTCACATTTATGTCAAAACATGATAAAACAAAATTCCTATTAATTTCACCAACTTCACAATTTAATACAATTAATTAATAGCAATATTAATTATTATTAAAATGTATTTAACTCAAATATTATCAATCACAAATTAATAATAATATCATATTGTTTTAGAACACAACAAAAACGAACTGTCATACAACGTCAAACACTGCCATCTAACGTCTTTAAGTGTAATTACTTCATTAATACAAAAATAATAATTTAACAACAAAATCTAATAATTTTGAGATGATTTGAGACTTTTTATAACATTATATTAATAGTATTTGAGGAACAAAATGATTACTTTTTATTAAATAATTAAATACATTTTTTTTGGTTTAATAAAAAAGATACACTAAATGACGCTAGATGGCGGCGTTTCGAATTTTTGAAAAAGTTTATTTTTAGAATTATTCCAAAACAATAAGAAATGGAAATATCAAACAATATATTTTTGAAATCAGAAAGAAATAGCGAATTTAATAAGCTAAAAATGAGATGCTCAAAAAAAAATGTAATATCTCAAAATCTAAAAACAAAAAGTTTTTGTGGCTAAATCATCGAATTCTTTGCGAAAAAGTGTCCATATAAAGTCTTAATTATAATACCCCACCTATAATAATAACCAAGATAATTTTGAATTAGCTAATTTTACAATTTTTGCAATTTTTCCCTCTAAGAGAAAAACAAAAGACGATGGCGCTTTAAACTTTTCAAAATTGGATTTTATATCAAAAAAGAGATCGAGACACTTATTTCTAACTCTTACAGTTTTCAAGATAGACTATAATAACATCCAATTTTTAAAACAAAAATTTTAATACAATAAAATGAACACTTTTTGTTTAATTTATGTTTAAACCTTATTTCAAAACACTCTATATCTAATATAAAATAAGTTATTTATTAATTATTCTCGTGTTACATTTTAAGTGTTATTAAACTGTTATTATCATGACAGGAAACGAAACGAGTGTGATGGACGTATTTACTTGCTTTTATTTTTATAACAACAATCATTTTTTTACATAATATAGTTTACTAGTTTATGTATAATTTCCCAGCACTGTGTACATAAGACTTATAAAAGCGTTGATAAGATATCAGATTGGAATTGTATTACGTTAAACTATACGGTAGTTATTATAGTATTGTTTGCCTTATTATGATGGATCATTACGATTATTTTATTTTTGTTTTCGTTGTTTATCGATACGGTCCGATCCCGATTATGTTTTTCGACCGGGAAAATTTGTTTTTCCCGTATAAAACCCCGTGTTTATCAACTTAATCTCAACGCAACGTAACTTGTCGTGAATGCGAGTTTAATTTTGGGATCATTCCCTAAAAATTCTTTTAAAGTTATTTTCGTACCGTTTCAAAAGAAAATTTGTATTGCGCAATTGGTATTTTGTAAACATTTACTTTTAGGTTTCATTGATGCGGGACAAAAATATCGTTGAATCTAAAAGTTACCACAAACATTTATTTTTAATTTATTTTCTTATTATACCCTGTCTTATCAATGCGGATTAAATGTAAATAATAATGAAAGTATTCCATTTTTACGTTTCCTATGTAAATTAAAGAACGGATATAAATTAATTGTAAGGTTTAATTGTAAAGACTTATAACTGTGAGAAAAAGTACGTGAGCAAATAAAACCATAAGAAGCAAATTTAAAACAAATCGTTTATTTATTTTATCGTATTTTTGTTACAAGCACCAAAGCGGATTACAAAATAAGAACAATAATAAACGGAAATGTGAAATGAAAAAATCGGAATTATTAAATTATTTCCTGTTTATTAAAAACTGCTACGACGTGCCCAACACCCTTATTTACTTCTTTTATAAACATTACACAATCAATTAATTAATTTCAATACAATTACGACGTTTATCTCTCAACGTTTATTAAAAGCTATAATAGTGTAAATACATAATATATAATTTCTTTTCAATCTTAAATACATCATAAATAGATTTTTAAGGCCACTAGCTCTACATATTTATAATTTTTTCCTTTATTTAACTTCAAAATTTATTATTTTCTTACAACACGGACGCACATGTAGCAGTGATATTTTGATAAAAGTAAGCAAACATCTTATCCATAAGCGGTCAAAGTGATCAAAGTGTATTTAATCTCTTTTGTAACATCAGCCTGTAAAGAAACGCCCAATAAAGTAAGAGGATAAAAGTTGATTCTTGTTAAATGTGAATGCGGACGAATTATGTTAATTTAACACTTCTCCTTAATAAATATTGGCAGTTTTGTCTTCTTTATTATTAGTAATTCTTTATTAAAAATGATTTTTATTTCGTTTTAAATTACCCCCATTCGATCGCATTTATTGTTTGTTTGTTAATATATTGTTACAATGGTGCGTGAGAACGTTAAATATTCATAATTGTTAATTAATAGATGTAGAAAATAATAAGAACAGGTACTTTTGTGCGAAGGGACGTGGTTTAATCGACCAGTGCCAGTAGTACTTTCTTGTAATCTCCTGAGGTGTCACCCTGCAAAAGCAAGATGATTACTTTTAGTACAATTTTTGTTAAGATAACATGCATTAAAAATTAAAATAGTTATATGAAATTTAAAGAGAAAAAAGCGTCTACAAGGAATACTAAAAAGGGAAAAAAGGTGATGGTTTATTTTAAGAACCAAAGAATTATGTAGGGTTATCAAAATTTAATGAGAATAATAGATGTGTATGAGAATTTGATGCTTATCAAGACGATAATTGTTATTAATAAAGAATTTGAACTAAAAGAAAAATAATTAAGATATAAATTAATGTCAAAGTTGTTTCTTTTTTTAATTTAACGTTAATGCGATATTATTTTGAAGTAAAAAAGTTATTAAATAAGATTTTTTTGAGTAAAATCGGATTATTTTTGATTATTTTAAATAAAAAAAGTATTTATAATATTTAAATTATTTTTGCCATTTACAATATTAATATAAAATATTACAGGCATTGGACAATTGATGATTGGGCCAAAGTCATGTGGTCAGATGAAAGTAATATAGAGGTATGTATAAATGAAATGTCTACTATTCTAATAAATCTAAAAAATAATTTTACTTCGAGTATTTGTATTATTGATTACAGTCATGCTCATATGTATTAAACACCCCTGCGAGAACTCAATATTATTATATCTACTAAAGCTGTAAAATTTTAGGCATAATGATACGTTGGCCTGGGTTGTTTGAACAAGATTTTTGTGGTTTGTTGGGTAATATAAACCATGAACAGGTAAAGATGAAATTATTTTGTATTTACCACTTTAGTCCCTTTCGAGCGCTCCGCCAAGAAAGTGTCATTGTTTTCATTTGTGAGCTTTAGTCGGTGCGTTTTTATTTTTTGTGTTATCATACAACTGGAGTGTTTTAAATAATGCCAAAAACACGTGAATTAACGGAAGCAGAACGTGCTCAAATCGTATTGTTGCATTCGCAGAAAATGACTTTAAGTGCTATTGTAGACGAATGAAATGTTCGCGGTGTGTAGTTCGCACTGCTATTAAACGATACCAGGAAACGGGATTGTACGCTAACAAATCAAAAAGTGGCCGAAAACGGGCAACGACGACTCGGGAAGATCGACTCTTGCAGAGGATCTCTCTTCGCGACAGACGAAAAACGTCCAAAGAATTGTCTAGCGAACTCCACATTGAACACAACATCTCCATTTCGGCACAAACGGTGAGAAGACGACTTGCCAGTGTGGGTGTACATGGACGTATACCACGCCGCAAACCTCGCTTGACAGAAAACCATAAAAAGATGCGTTTATTGTGGGCTAAAAAGTACAGGCATTGGACAATTGATGATTGGGCAAAAGTCATGTGGTCAGATGAAAGTAATATAGAGGTATGTATAAATGAAATGAGTTCGAAGACAGCGCTCAACCGCGTCGGACGTGTGTAGCCTAGCGAGTTTTACAGCTGTGCGTTCGTATAAAAACACGTTCTTCTGCAAAATTCGAGAATACATTGACGATTTTATTCTGTTGTAATACGGGAAATAAAGCCGCCTTAGGGTGAGCAAAGTAAAATTAAAACGTTATGTCCAACGCAAAACAATCTGCAGATCATTTAACACCTCCCACAGATGATTTATCGAAAAAATATACTTGGGATCCTCCAAATATATTAAGTCAAAACCGTTCAAAAGCAGTCAAAAGCAACAAGCCTCACATTCCAAAGCATCATCCAAACAACAAGATACATCACAACAAAATATTTCATCTCAGCAAAAAATAAAAATTCCGCCTATATTCCTACAAAATGCTCTTAATCATCAACAAACCATCAATGATCTCAAGGCCTTAACCGTTCATGATTTCACCACCACGTATAATAATAAAAACTTAAAAATTAATTTGACAGATAGCAACGACTATAGAACGGTCACTAAATATTACAAAGAAAATAATGCGCAATTTTATACATTTCAAGATCCTTCTGTTAAACCATTATCGGTAGTAATTCGTCATGTTCCCATATCACTTTCGGAAGATGAAATAAATTCTGAATTATTACCACATAACCTTCCAATAATAAAAATAACTAGATTAGTTAACAAAGAAAAATATCCTATACCTCTGTGTGCGATTGATCTTACTCCATGCGAAAAAGCGAAGGAGATATTTAAAATCAAAGAAATTTCTAAGGCAATAGTTACAGTTGAGATGAGAAGAAAGCCAAATAATGTTCCTCAATGCTATAATTGTCAAAGATTTGGACATACAAAGAATTATTGTTCATTAAAGCCGAGGTGTGTCAAATGTGGAGAGCAACACAACCATACTCAATGTACAAAAAACAAAGCTGACCCTCCTAAGTGTGCGAACTGTGATGGACCTCATCCATCTAATTATAGGGGATGTAAGAGTCACACTGATCTACAAAACAAAAATCCCCGACATCAAGACCGCAGTTATATTAATTCCCAAAGAAAAGATTCACAACCCAGTTTCCGCACTCTTAGTCCTGAAATTTCTTTCGCTAACGCAGTTCAAGGTAAAGCTAATAGATCCAATAATATTCCTTCCTTCACATCCCAAAATGAAACTCAAACCTCCTCTCCTTTGGTGACAGTCATTATAAATCTCCTGAAACAGGTCCTTATCCCAATTATCAATGAAATCAAATCACACCTAATCAACGAGATCTTACCTTCCCTTATTCATGTCAAATAATACAAATCTACAATGTTTAGAAAATATCACAATTTTAAACTATAATGCAAATGGGTTAAAAAAGCAAAAAGCTCTTATCATTGCTTTTCTTGCGAGATATAACATAGACATAGCATGTATCTCGGAGACACATCTTGCGCCAGGAGAAAATCTCCGAATTGGTGGTTATAACATATACAGGTATGATAGAAACTCTCAAACAGCAGCTGGTGGCGTCGCAATCATAATTAGACGCCAAATTAAACATCACTTATAGAGTATTACCACCTCAACAATAGAAACTGTTGCTATCCAATATGAGATAAAAGGACACGCCCCGATAACTTTAAAATGTGCCTATAAACAGCCAAACAAATCGTTAATTAAAAATCGTTGATTAATGATGATTTTAAAAAAATATTTCAAATAGTAGGACCTGTGATGTTAATTGGAGATCTCAACAGTAAATTAAAACATTGGGGATGCCGTGCAGACAATCCTTCTGGATCTCAATTAGAAAATCTGGCAAACATTCATCAGCTTCAAATTCATTGTCCAACTGATTATACGTATCACCCATTCCGTAATGATCATCTACCAGACATCTTAGATATTGTTATTACTAAAAACTTTCATCTTCCATTAACTCAAACAGTCATAACTGAATTAAACTCAGATCACCTGCCAGTCTTAATCAACTTATCAAGACAGATGTTGTACGTTCCAACTGTACCAAAGCTTATAAATGGATTTGTCAACTGGAATGAATTTCAAGACCTTATGAGATCCTACCATATAAGTGAACTGCCTCCAATCCGGGAATCAATAAACATTTCAATTCGGCAACTTACCACAAATATGACAGAGGCAATCAGGCATGCTACAATACCAACAACCAAAAAACACGTTGTAAATTATAATATTCCACCAACACGAATTCTTGAAATCATTAAAGAAAAACGTATAGTTAGACGAGAATGGCAACGTACTCGAAATCCTTTTACTAAGAAGAAATTAAATAAACTGACTCATACAATAACTCTGCAACTCGATGCTCATCGAATTCAAAAATACAATGACACGTTAAATAATTTAGATACATCGGACCCTGGAATGTGGAAAGCCACTAGACGAATATTAAAAAAATATGAAGAACTCCCAACGTTAATAGTTGACGGCATACATATTAATACAGATCATGATAAATCCCATGCTTTTGCTGATTACCTAGAAAATTCTTTTAGTCCAATTATTACGGACAAAAATACGGATTTTGCGGCTATAGTTCAACGATATAATGAATCACACCTACTAAGCGAAGGAAACTATACCGAGACAATAACAGCAGAAGAGGTTAAGGCGCAAATTAAACGTCTACCCAATCGCAAAGCTCCAGGACATGATTTGATACCAAACATTTTATTGAAATATCTTCCCGATAATATCATTGATCACATTAAAAGCATCTTCAACAGTTGTTTACAAATAGGCTACTTTCCCATTGCATGGAAGAAAGCTGAAATCTTACTGTTCCCAAAGCCCGGTAAATGCAAATCCGAAATTCAAAATTATCGTCCCATTAGTCTTCTTCCAACTCTGTCAAAACTATTTGAAAAAATAATATTCACTCGTCTGCAAGATGAAATGATGAATCTTGATATTATCCCCGATGTACAATTTGGATTTAGAGCAAACCATTCTGCGACACACCAACTTGCAAGAGTCGCAGAAATCATAGAAAAGGGATTTGAAGATAAAAAATACACCGCAGCTGGTTTCTTAGACGTTGCAAGAGCATTTGACACCGTTTGGCTACAAGGTCTTAAATACAAACTGCACCACGTGGGTTTAAGCAGGTATCTCTGCGCTATTCTGATATCCTACCTTGAAGAGAGAACATTTAGTGTTAGAATAAATGGCTGCTATTCTTCTACTAAACCCATCCGAGCTGGAGTGCCACAAGGAGGTATACTATCACCTACGTTATTTAATATCTACATGCACGACATTCCATTATAAACCGGCAACGATAAGGCTATGTACGCAGATGATATGATCATTATAACACAAAGTTATGATTTAAAAGACGCCATTGAAAAACTCGAAAATTCAATCAATATATTACAGAAGTGGCTTTCAAAGTGGTGTATTCATTTAAATGCAAATAAGTGTGAAACAAAAATTTTTACTTTGAAACGAGTGATTGATCCACCGTGCATAATAATAAACAACAAGCCTATAGTTTGGAATCAAAAAGACAAAGCGGTGAAATATTTGGGAGTTCATCTTGACCAACGTTTAACTTGGGGTATCCATATCAACACACGAGTAAATCAGGCATATGATCGATTAAAACAACTATATTCCCTGATTAACAGAAAAACTCCCCTAAGGATGGAATGCACACTTCTACTATACAAAGCACTAATCAGGTCCTTGGTCACTTATGCCTGTCCAGTTTGGAGTAACGCTTCCACTACTAACATTAAAAAAATTCAAACATTACAAAATAAAATATTAAGGATCGCAGTGGATGCCCCTTGGTTTATAAGAAACGAGCAATTGCATGATGAATTATGTATAGAATATATAGCAAACTTTATAAAAATGTTGACCAAAAACTTCTACAGTAACCTCAACAAGTGTCCTAGCGCGACCAGACTGCACATTGGGCAACGTAACATTCACTCCAGAATAAAAAGAAAACTGCCTCAAGATCTATTGACTGATGAGTCGGAATAACAGATGGTGAAGTGTTTCCTCCTGTGATGTGTTAATTAAGTGTAATCCAATAAGATCTAAGCCATGAAACATATTTTAATTGTTGAGCTGGTTTTTAATAAAAAAAAAATAAATGAAATGTCTACTATTCTAATAAATCTAAAAAATAATTTTACTTCGAGTATTTGTCAAAACAAAGAAGAAAATAATTACTTCTAATTTGTACTTTAATTTCGTAGATATTTGGGCAGGCAGGTAGTCAGCACGTTCGGCGAAGAAAGGGGGAGGCATATAACCCGGATTGTATTGTGCCAACTGTAAAATTTGGTGGGGGTAGCATTATGATGTGGGCACAGAATAATCAGAAGACAAACTCGCCCTGCTAACATAAGTCACGCATTCATCACTGCGCATAGTGGTTCGCCATTTTGTCAGCATAGCGTTTTCGTACTGTTTATGTTCACAAAAGAAAGCCCAAAGAGGCACTGTCACTATATTTTGCAAATCCAAAAATGTATAGAAGAAACTTGCATAAAAAATGTTGCTTACCATCTGGGGTAACATTATTAAAACAGGTTCAGCACATCAAGTTAAACCCAAGGATTAATAATGATGAATTTTTCAAAATATTATAAGAAAAAGTCAAAAACTTTAATGCTAATAACAGGCTTTGTGTATTATGCGTTGACGAAGTGGCCATCAAACCTAATTTATTTCATGCAATAAGTAAAGATAAAATAATTGGATTTGAGGAAGCTGGTACATCTGAAGGAACAACATTTAAACCTGCACTGAGTGCTTTGGCATTTATGACCAGAAAAATTAATTGTAAATGGAGCTAATCAATATCTTATTATTTTTTTACAACAGGTTGCTCAGGGCAATTGCTAAAAGAATTAATTATTTAAGGAATAAAAAAATTAATTGCTATCAACATCAAAGTTTGTGCAGTGATAAGCGACATGTGCTCAAACAATCTGCAAGCTGCTCGCTTTTTAGGAGTTTCTATTGAAAATCCTTTTTTTTTTGTTGAAACAGAAAATATTATTTATATGTTTGACTCTCCGCATTTGTTAAAGGCGACGAGAAATAATCTCATGAAATATAAATTCATATATAACTCAAATGAGGTTTCATGAGATCATATCGTTGATGCTGGTCTGAATCTATACATAAGATTTGGGGTTTTACCAGCAAAGGCAGCCGCCACATCAGAATTTGTAACAAGAATGGACAAGTTATTTTACATTTTAAACTCATCGACAACACCAACCAGCAAAGATTACAACAAAGTTTATAAAGGTTTGGATTACCAAACAAATTTTTTAAAAGAGTGTGATGAATTCTTTAAAACTATCAAAATGTTTAATACATTTGGTGAACGAACAAATAGCATCAAATTTATACAGTGCTTTAGAATCACAATTAATGGATTGTTTAATTTATGGGAATTTTTACAATCAAATTCTAATTTAGAATATTTGTCCACTAGGAAGCTAAATCCCTGGAAAATTTTTTTGGGTCAGTACGCCAACAAAATGGCAACTGTACTAACCCAACAAGTATACAATTCCAAAGATCATTTAATAAACTTATTTTTGTAAAATTATTAAATTCTGGTACAGAAAACTGTGAGGGAGATTATGATGGTATCTTGTTAAAATTGGGTGAATTAATTCCAACCATTAGTAGAGAAAGTATGGATTCTAGTATCATTGAAAGAACTGATAACATTGATAACATTTCCGTAAAAGATTATCAGACAAATGATATTCTTGAAAAAAAATTTATTAAGTATATAGGCGGTTATCTCATTAAAAAATGTTTGGAAGTACATACCTGTTCGATATGTGAAGAGTACGCTAATTCTTATAAGGACCTGGACGATTCTTCAATATTTTGTTAGTTTAAGGCGTACGAAAGTAATCAAGATAATATGTTTGGGAAATTACAAATGCCTCACAACAATTTTATTTATTATATCGCCTCATTAGATGCGTTATTTAAAAATAATTTTGTAAATTTAGCAACTAAAGCTAATATTGTAGTAAATTTTGTAAATTTATTTAATGACAATTATAGATATAAACAGAGTAGAGAGTAGATATAAACACCCCTGCCCATCTTTTCCATATAATTACTGTATTAAACTATATACTAGGGTAAAACTGTTTTGTCCTTTAAAATATGTAAACAGAAATTTTAAAAATCCTAATGTTAGTAAAAAAACCATTGTCTGGCAACAGCAGTAATAAAACGTATTTTATATTGTATTTTTATTTTCTTATTATTTTTAAGAAACGTTCTACAAAAATTACCTAATCTTTATATTATTTATAGTTTTCCTTAAAATCTGCTTCTAACAACAAACTCACATAGTTTCATAAACAACAAAATCACTGTTTTTATTTTTTTATCGTTTTAAGTTATTATTATTATAATGTGATATTTATTATTAATTTCCAGCAATCATTTATATTGCTTATTTATACTTTTTGTGGCGATCTTTCGATAAATTATGCATTAATGCGGCCCTGTGCTGCCATCAAAATTTTACTGAATCAAACCTGATATCTATGCCAACATCACGGCGATTTCAAGGACACGTTAGGTGTACTAAAAAAGATCTAAGGTGCCGACAGAGAGTTTGTTTTCTGTATATTCTGTGGTGTGGGGTTGCCTGTCTGCGTTAGGAGTGGGAGAACTTTTTTTGTGCGAAGATCGCATGAATACACCATCATCGGCTTTAAAATTATTTGACGAAGAAGTGCCGGATTATTATTTCCAACAAGACAACGCACCCTGCCATAAATCACGCGAAGCAATGAGCTGGTTTACTAAAAACCGTGTAAGGGTGTTAGATTGGCCAGCCCAGTCCCCTGACCTCTCACCAATAGAACATCTATGGTATAAATTAAAGCTTAAAGTAGCAAAATTCAAATGCACATCAGAAACAACTTTAAAAAATAAAATTCTTGAAGCTTGGGATACTTTATCCCAAGAAGAATGTCATAATCTTGTAGCAAGCATGCCAAGAAGGGTGCTTGCTGTAATTAAAGCAAGGGGTGGTATAACTAAATATTAAAATTCTTTAAATAAAGACTTTTAAACCCGTTTCCATTGATGTAAATTTATTTAATACCTTTTATTTTACCTGAAACCGATAAACATATTGTTTAAAAAGTATATTTAAAGGAAAATTAACTCAATTTATGAATTTATGTTTAAAATAAAAAAATAGTTTATGATTTAGTAACATTTCAAAATTTAAGAATAAAATTTTTTGAATTTAAAATCAATTTTATCAATAAATATATCTAATTCGATTTTCTCATTTCTAATATTTACGTGAAATCGAAATTAATTAATTAAAAATAGAATAATTCAATTAATTAATTCAATTTTGTTACATAGTAATTTTAAATTTTCGAGGTTGGCAATAAAAATTTTTACGTCACACATATTTACATGTTATTATTAAAAATTATTCAAATTCTTCTTTAATTATTAAATTTAATACTATTTGTGAGTATATTATAGCATTATATTTGCATATAATCAGTTATTATTCTCTCAGGTTCTTCAGGTTGGTTGAATACTCATTTATAAGGTATACATTATTTACGTCAAAGTTGGTTTTTTGTTTAACATTAATACGATTATATTTTAAGCCAAAAAAGGTTTTAAATAAGGTCATTTAAGTTACATTTTCTTATTTTTTTGAGTAAAATCGGTTTATTTTTGATTATTTTAACTAAAAAATTATTTATAACATTTAAATTATCTTTGACATTTATGTATTGACATTGAATCTTTTTTAATACCAACCACGAAATTAAAATAACTACGTAATAAAATTTAAGTAATTAATCGAATTTTTTCATATTTTTAATTAATTAATTTCGATTTAAAGTAAATATTTGAAATGAGAAAATCAAATTTGTTTAAGTCTATTAATAAAATTGATTTTAAATTATAAAATGTTATTCTTAACTTTTAAAATGTCACTAAATCTTAAAATATTTTTTTTATTTTAACCAAAATATTATAAATTGTTGTTAATTCTTGTTTAAATATGGTTTAAAACTAAATATACTTTATTTAATTAAATATATTAAAGAATTTGGACTGAAAGAAAAAAAATTAATATGTAAATAATCTCAAAATTGATTTTTTTATCCATAGGATTAATACGATTATATTTTGAACTAAAAAATTTTGTTAAATAAGTGTATTTAAACAAGGATTAACTCGAATTTATAATTTTTTGATTAAAATTAAAAAATATTTTAAGATTTAGTGACATTTCAAAATTTTTTAGAACAAAATTTTTGAATTTAAAATCAATTCTATCAATAAATATATCAAATTCGATTTTCTCATTTCAAATATTTACGAGAAATCGAAATTAATTAATTATAAACATAGAATAATTCAACTAATAATTCAATTTTGTTACGTAGAAATTTTATATTTTCGAGGTTGGCACTAGAAAATTTAATGTCAACATATATTTACATGTTATTATTAAAGATTATTTAAATTCTTTTTTAAATATCAAATTTAATAGTATTCGTGAGTAAATTATAATATTATATTCGCATATAATTAGTTATTATTCTCTCAGGTTCTTCAAGTTGGCTGAAAACTCGTTTATAAGATGTACATTATATGGTAGTCTTGGACAAAAATTATTAAATATCGAAATTGGGAAGAATCTTAATTTGAGAGCATTTACTTTGCAATTAAGTTGAGAAGGTACACATCGTCTTCCACATAGTTAATAATTGAGGAAGAATATTGACTAATCTACATCAATAATAAACAAAGAGGGTGGAAAGAAATAGAAATACTTGATAACATTACATTATAACACAACTAATAAATCAGATTGTGTTTAATAAATAGAATGAATATCAAAACGATAATTAAAAGAAGATTTTTGTTATGACTATCTTTTTAAGCAAAAAATTTTTTTTTAGATAATATTGGTCTTGTTGATGATCACATGAACTTGTTGAGAATAATGTTGAGTTTTTAAACGAACTAAAGCGAGGAACAATTTATCAAAAGCATTTAGGAGAAAAGGTTGTCATTTTGATCTATTAATAATAATAATCGTCTTAATTTGTTCTTGAAAGAAATTAACGTGAAAAATAACTTGGACTGCAGAATGACCTTCATCCCTAACCAACAATAAGTTATGAACCTTGTCATGGTCTCTCTCATTCACCATGCAATGATCTTTCAAATTTTACTTCCATTCTTTCTTCTTAATGTTACATAAATTCAGATTTTGGTGTTCTTCTTGAGGGTTAAATATCATAAAGTATCACCAAGATTACTATATTGAAAACTGTTTTACTAATCGTCCTTAATCTAGGTTCATAAAGACGAAATATACCAGTCTTGTTTGTGATATGATAATTTTAACATAGCTGATAATTCTCTTGATGATATTCCTTTTAAAATTGGAAGGTTTTTATTTTAAGTAATATGTATTTCAATTCCTGAGTATCTCTTCTTTGCACCCGTTTATTTCCGTTTATAAATCAAAAATTATGCAGCATGTCACATAAATCATGACTTCTTCAAAAGGGAGAATTTAGTACTAATTAATATATTTCATTTCTGATAAGATTTAGATTAATTGAGGAGTTTGCATGCAAAACGGGATATATCCGTTTTTAAAAAGTGTCAGAAAACGGAAAAAAATTAAAACGGTTTGCCTTTAATGGTAGACAACGTATAACTTTAACAAGCTATTAGACTGTGATATATTCGTTTTTAATTATAATTGGATTTAGCAAAGGGCAGAAACCATGAAATCTATTTCTTCGTCAATAACTATAATATTAAATATTCCTGTGCATGTGGTTTATTAAGCTGTCTTCGTTTATTTTCAATTCGGAATGAAAAACATATCAAAATCATTACAATCCAGGCTTATCACTTAAATGTACCCAAATCTGCCTGGCATAGTTGTTAAATGGTGGATCTTTCGCATCATTATTACAGTTCCAAGCAAAAATTGATGTTTGTACGATATTCCATACATAATGACGTACATGTTTTATTCCATTTCTACATCAGCTTATTGGATAACCCATTATTTCGATAATACAGAAGAAATTGTTATACCTAATAAGATATTCAATTCCAGCTTCATCATACTTTATTTAAAATACCCTATATATTAAAGTATACCGGGTGAGGCATCTAAATCAAAACGAATTTACACAGAATTTAATCGACAAAGGTTTCAGATAAAACATTCATCATATAAGTATTTTTTTTTAAATATCTATAAGATACGCATCTTTTCATCACTTTTTTTTCGAAAATTTTTTGCATTAATGAATATTATCCATATATTTTCGTATATTTCTCAATATTTGATGTATCAAAACGAACAAAATGCTAGAAAGCAATATTGTTTAAAAAGTTTTTTATAACATGCTCCGATTACCAAGTGTTATTATTAAGATCTTGTAAAGCAAAGAATAAAAACAATAAAACATTCGATGTTACCTATCAATTACTCTATAGGATTTGCCTCATTGTTATTTCTTTTTGCGACAAGTTCTGTCGCATTACCACATGAATACCAATCAAATAATGGATGTTAATTCCTATTCACACCAAGTGCAAAATATCGATCATTCAAACATTCCGGAATTTCAACAATTATAAATTAAACAGTCCCAGCTCCTTCTATTTCTTTCTCAAATTCGTCTGGACTATTCATGATCTTTTCTTTTCTTCAAATGCTTTAAGAGCACTGTTATATGAAAGTCATATAACTTCAAACACAAAAAATTCGATGATTTTAAGCGCCATCAACGTAATGCGGGCATTGCTTTGAATCAAGAAAGATAAATGTGTTTATATCTTTAAGAAACGTAATGTTGCAGAAACATTTATGAAAGATGGCTTAGGCTTATCCATTCCAGCAGACTTTAGCGAGTGATGTTAAGCCGTCTTAGGAGATCCATATCTTATTAGTTATGAAAGGTTTTGTTGGCTTTGATTGGACGATACAATTCCCAAAGAACTGCTTCACTTAGAAAACATCTTTTTAATATACAAGAATATTGTACATACTACTTTAGCCAAACTGAAGTATTTAAAATGCTTCTATAAGACTTGATATTGCCTCTGAAGGACTTAAAATGCTTCCAAAAGACTTGATACTGCTTCTAGAAAACTTGATATTGCTTCCAGAAGATTTGAAATGATCCAAAAATGTTGAAATGCTTCCAGAAGACTTGATAAGCTTCTACAGGACATGATATTGCTTCCAGGAGACTTAATACTGCTTCTATAAGATTTGAAATAATTCCAAAAGACTTGATATTCACTCCAGAAGATTTGAATTGCTTTCAGAAGACATGATACTGCTTCTAGAGGACTTGATATTGTTTCCAGAAAGCCTGAAATCCTTCTAGTAAACTTGATACTGCTTCTAGAATGCTTTCAGAGGACTTGGTATTGCCTCTGGAAAATTTGAAATGTTTCCCGAAGAGTTTATACTGCTAATAGAAGACTTGAAAATTTTTCCAGAAAACTTGAAATGCTTCCAAAACACTTGATATTGTGTCTGTATCTGCGTCTGATATCTGTAGGACCTGATATTGTTGACTAAATGTTGCTTTTGGAAGACTTGGTATTGCTTCTTGATAAATTAATACTGTTTCTAAAAAACTTGATATTGCTTCCAGACGACTTGAAATAATTCCAGAAGACTCGATAACTTAATGTTGCTTCTAGAAGAGACGAAATTATTCCAGAAGACTTGATACTGCTTCTAGAAGATATGATATTACTTCTAGAAAGCTTACAAAGCTGCCAGAAGACTTGTCATTGCTTCTAAAACACTTGATATTGCCTCTGAACAACTTTAAATGCTTCTAGTAGACTTCATACTGCTTCTAGAAAACTTGATACTGCTTCCAGAAAATTAGAAATGCTTCCAAAAGACTTGATATTCTCTCCAGATGATTTGAAAAGCTTTCAGAAGATTTGATATCGCTTCTAGAGGACTTGATATTGCTTCCCGAAAGCTTGATACTACTTCTAGAAGATTTAAAATGTTACCAGAAAACTTGATATTGCCTCTGAAAGACTTGAAATGCTTCCAAAAGACCTGATACTGCTTCTAGAAGACTTGAAATACTTCCAAAAGACCTGAAATGTGCCTAGAATATTTGATATTGGTTCCAGAAAACTTAATACTTCGTCTGCAAGGCTTGATATTGCTTACATAAGACTTGTAATTATTCCGCAAGATTTGGTATTGCCTCTAGAACACTTAAAATGCTTCTAAAGGACTTGATATTGTTTTCAAAAGGCTCGAAATCCTTTCACTAGACTTGATACTGTTTCTAGAAGACTTGAAATGCTTTTAGAAGACTTGATATTGCATTTAAAAGACTTGATACTGTTTCTAGAAGATTTGAAATGCGTCCAGAAGTCTTGATATTGCATTTAAAAGACTTGATACTGCTTACAGAAGAGTTGAAATGCTTCTAGAAGACTTGATAATTTGATACTGCTTATAGAAGTCTTGAAATATTTCCAGAAGACTTAATGTTGCCTCTGAAAGATTTAAAACGCTTCCAAAAAACACCCATAAAATATTGTTTACGGTTGTATCCGGATTGAAGTTGCCATTTCAATTAATTTTTTAATTTTAATGTACGAATTAGCTATTTCTTCCCAATTTAGTTCCAGAAACTGTAGCGAACGTTTTTTCAGAGCTTCTCAGACCCAATTCGTCGTTTGGGTCTTTTCAAATTTTAGTTTTTTTCCATCACCCAGCCATATTTTCAAAAACCGACGTCTATGTCCATTGCAGATATTATTTTTGTTTCATGTTGAAGTTATCTGTACTTCTCTCTGATTCCTTTTTTTTTTCTTTGAGAAAAGTACACTCATATTAGATATGCGCGTGAGTGATTTTTCATGTCCGCTCACGCCCGGTCACGCGACTCACGCGTGAGTCGTATCAATTCACGTGACTCACTCATTATCAGGTAATCAAATGTATGAACCATGTTTGACCACTTTATGTTAATCTAATTATTAATTAATCGTGTTTTACGGAATGTCATAATTAAGAGTGTTTAATGTTATTGATCTGTTCTAAAATAAATGAGGCTGTTATATAAAATTAAAATAAATAATAAAGACTGGCATATTCTTATGGGTAATACTTTCTTAAACGTTTTAAAGATTTTCCTTTATTCATCATAAATTTTGTTCAATTCGTCCAACCATTTTGCAATGTAGTTGATGTTTGCTTTTCAATTATTTAACGATATCTGAATCTTCAGGTTGGAAATTACAGTGTTGAATGTTCCCAAAAAAAAACGTAGTGGTTTAACGTAGGGTATAAATCTAAACTAACAATCTATTAATGATTTCAATGTTGTGAGATTTAAAGCGAAAAATTTCATTCTTTAGCAATCAATAGGTTCTGAATTTTCCCATACATGTCTTGTATACTGGTTAACAAAGTGTAAATAGAATTCCAGCGTGTTGAAATATGTTGCTTTAACGTCTTGGATAGTTTATTTTAATTCAGAGTGCTTAAAATAAGTAACAAGTTTTTTTAAATGAATTTACAACTATTTTTAGCTCCGGAAGCACTTCATTGTCTTCTAAAACATCATGTATCACCAAATTTAAATTATAACATGCACAGGAATGTCTGGTATATGAGCGAAATGCTAAAATGAGATTTGAAGTATTATCAGTAACAATTACTCCTTTCAAATATTTCTCTTCTTCAGCGGTTAAAGTTTGATCCGTACCAATTTCTAGATATTCTACCAATATAACTTCAACATAACAAATGCACGTGTTTTTAGAACACATTTTTCAATTCCATAGTCATTTAATAAGCGAGAAAACAATGTAGCGTTAAGAAACTTCGTTGTATATGCTCATCTGTACATAAAACAAAATAGAAGTACAAAAATTGATGCCCGCTCACTGTGAGTCACGCATGACCCAACGTGACTCACGTAATTTGCACATCTCTAATTCATACCTCGTCATATGGCGAGGTCATACATTTCTTGAAAATCGGTAATTGCTTAGTTTCGCAATTTCCGTTGTTGTTTGTAAACAAACATAGAAATGCTTTTCTCATTCCAAGTCCTAGTAAAAGCTTGCAACTGTGTGATTTGTGATCATTTTAAAGAAGGATGGATATATTCGCCGTTCAAAAAGCGTAAATGAATTGGATTAATATTTAAAGTCAATAATGACTTTAAATTTTATGTTTAGGTTTATGCCAAAATTTATTTAACTCATCATGCAAAGTGGCCGAGGATCAGCATCGAACAAATTCGCCACTTCATCTTGCAAGTTCCCAAAACCAACTTATTTTGCTAAACGTAATATGTTTTGTCTAATTTTTGATAGAAGGACTACTGTTTTTAATTGCAGAACTAACACATTCCAGCAAAATTTTCTCCATGTGTAGTCCAAATATGTTGATTTCTGCTCACCAAAAGTCTCAAGTATTGTCTACAGAATTTTTTACATTGAATTGCTTCCTAAACTTATTAACTAACAATTTGCTCTCAGTTTCATTAACATGATTCCGAAATCTGCCATTTTTAGGCAGATATTCAATTTGTAAATCTTCAAATAGGTTTAATATATTGGTGGGATGTTCATGAGAAGCAAGATTTTTTGACTCATATCGTTCTTCAAAATTGACAAAAATTGTTAGAATGATTCGAGTGTAAGAAAATTACTTAGGTTAGGCCGTAAAACGAAATAGAGGTATATTTTAAGAAGGAAGTATAAGAAGGTATGAGTGTATTTCAATTCATATGTAATATAAAGAGGAAAAGGAATAATAAAAGGAGGAGATTTGATCCAGGATACTAAAGAATAAGAGATTAAAATGAATACAAGACCATGCAAAGCATAAACATGAAATGAAAGAGAAGATAAGAAACTGATTTCCCAACCCAAAAATCTTTTTTGTCCTAAATAAAAAAGCCTCTAAATCTTGAATATTATAAAAATTACTCAAACTTCCAAACAACATACAAATTTAAAGAAATAATAATTATTTCGGTGAGAACTTTTTTATTAAAGGCAAAAATTGAACTTACAGCAATCCAATCTTCCAAAGGTTTTCCATATTTATCCAAAAAGGCTTGTTTAATATCGGCAAGATCAATTTCCGATCTAGATACGATAATACGAATCAAAGTCTTATCCTTGGTTCCTAACCCAGCCATGGAATCATGGAGACGTTCCGCGAAATATCCCACTTTGCTTTTAACGCATTTTACTACGTATTAAAATTAAAAATTATTAATTAATAATTAAATTAAATTTGATAAACTCACCAATTCCAAGTAAACCTTTTTTAACACTTCCAGAAAATTCCTTCTTAATCGCATCTTCGATATCTTTACCAGAAAGTCTTTCGTATTCAGCGAAAGTTTGACGGAGCTGTTGGTAACTTCTAGTTATCAAAATAGTGTTAAATTGAGACTCATCAGTGCCAAGTTTTCCTTCGCCGGCTGCGACGAGCGATTCGGCGTCGGCGGTCGCTTGAACTTCATTAACACCTTGATTTTCATCGCGATTTCCCTACAAATTTAATTTTGTTTAAACGAATTCTTTTATTTAATTAAAATAAATATTTACTTGAACTAAAGAAACCAATAATCTTTTAAAATGCCCGGAAGTGTCATCTTTTAAATCGTGTTCAAGCGATTTTCCATACACTAAAAATTTAGTTATTAAAAAGAATTGAAATAAATATTGAGTTAATGAATTTACTTTGCTCGTAAAATTGGGCGATCGTTCTAATACCATAATTAGATAAAGTACATAAAATTTCGATAATCGCTTCTTCATCGGTTCCCAATCCAGCGACGGCATCGTGAAGTTCTTTGGCGTAGAATTGAGGCAAGGGGGTCATTAAGGCGATCATAACGTCTTCGAATTTTCCGCCCAATTCATCTTTTAATTCGGAAACTAAATCTTTTCCGTACGACGTTTTAAACGTTTCGGCAATTTCCAATCTTTGAACGATTCCTCTACGCGCTAAAACATCGATAATGGCACGCTCGTTCGTTCCCATTCCTTTCATCGCCGCTTTTAATGTTGCGGCATCGGCGACGGGATCAAAAGGATCCGCCGGATACACAGTTGGTGTACACTAAAAGAAAATAATTAAAATAATTAATTGTATGCACAAAATGAGGGCAAAATAGTTTGGATTTATTAAATTTTAAATTTAGATTCGACTTTAACGTTAATATGGTTTAAGTTTATATAATTTTCTTTTAATAGGTCAGCAAAGATGACGTAATAACTTAAAGAATGAGTGTTGTTCTCAAGGTTGCACGTCAGATTTGTGAATAGAAGTTGAAAGAGAAACTTAAGGAGGACATTGCGATGTGAAAACGTAATTGTTTCTTAACCTTAAGTAACCCAGCTTGTAGTGAATGATAATTAGTTTTTATTTCATAAATAGATTGAAGGTGAATCGTAGTGAGTAATGTCTAAGAAATGAGTTTTTCAAATAAAATTGTTGTCTCATATCAAATAATATCGTTGAAATTAATTTGATTTTATTGCATTATGTGAAATGGGCGATTATACTTCACGAGTACACAACGAATTGAATCTAAAGCTAATGTAAATATTTAATTTCCCATCATTTCAAAGAATCTTCATAGAGAAATGTAATCTTATCTTAATAAGACTTACAAATATCTATATTTATAACAGTACTATATATTATGTACATAGAATTATTGCAGAAACATGATGAATCATACAAAATACATTATGAGTAATTTCATAACAACAAGATGAATGAATAATTTAAGTTTATTTAGAAAATTGCCTTTAAAAGATATTAAATAAAACGTTATAACGAAGACATTACGAGATATCAAGCAATAAATTGAGATAACATAATACATGTTTACCATGTGATTAGCAAATTAATCCCCAAAAATTCCTAAAAAATTAACGGAGAGGTTATCTCACCATCGTTTAAAAATAAAGATGAATCAACATTTTTAAAAGCATCTTAAAATATCAAAATATATGTAAAAAAAATTAACCTGTTAATGTCCAAGTTTTAAAGGTTCCTTGAAATTGTAATTTCTCTGATTTTTAACATCTTCTCTTGGCATTTTCGGTAAATTGGACTAATTGAGGTTGAGAAATTTTGATTTGTCTCAAATTTAGGGATAAAAATAAACCCAAAAACTTTAATTTTATCTTTTTGAATGAAGAAGATGCAAATGTCATTTTGACAAATTAATTTCTAAACGTGATAGAAGAAAATTCCCTATTATTCTTGTCAACTTCACAAAAATTTGACAAATATTATTCATGTACATATATTATTATTAGAAATGATTGTCCATGAAATTTATTATTATTAATGTGATTTAAATAAATTAATAATCAAAATTAAACATATTCGAGTTCTAATTTGGAAATTTTATTCGATAATGTCGCCATCTTTTGAATTGTTTGTACAATATTTTTAAGGTTTAGCATGTTACTAATGAAATAAACAATTAATGGAATTTCATGCCCTGGATAAAATTCGAACAAATTGTTTTAAAAAATAATATTATTTAAACATAAATAATATACCTAGATAAACATTTTATTAGTGACAATAATTAATTTTTGACAACTGAAACAGTTGGTTGTTCTGCTTACGCATGGCTACCGCGTAACCATGGCAACTACGTAAATTTTGTTGTTCTGAATTTGATACGTCAACAAAAAATCTTAAAAATTTTTGGATTTTTGACGAATATTTGTTAAGTAATGAAGAATTATGACGATATTGGTGATGATTTTGGATACAACGTGCCATATTTAGTTAGATGAGACGATTTTTTGAATTATGTCTGGTAAGCATAAAACCTTCATAAAAAATTCCTCAATGTTTCATTATTTCCCATTCAATTATTTGTATTTTACAAAAAATGACGAAAATACTTAAAAATATAACCAAACTGTAAATTTATTACAAAAGAGTAAAAAAGTATTACAAAGTAGCCATGCGTAACCATGGCAACGAATTGTTTTGATTTGAATTTTCCAACTGTTAAAATTTGATTTTTTTAATATAAATACAAAAAATGACGGAAATACTTAAAAAATATAATCTAAACTTAAAACTATTTTGGTTTGAGTGTTGTAAATGGCAAAATTTGATTTCTAAAAAGTAAACATAAAAATGGCTGAAATAATTATACAGGGTGTGTCGAAAAAAAGTTTTTTATTAATTGTGGCGCATTATCTGACGATATTTATTTCTTTGTTGTATATGTTTTCTTTGCATATTCTGATAGAGCATAAATCCTTCCTATTAAATAGTCTACAAATTTCACTTTGAGTGGGTTTTTTGTCGTTCACTTAATTGCACCATTTTTGTTTAAACTGTTATTTTTTGACATTTAAGTCTGTAAACGACATCGTTTCAACGCCTATTATGATTGTATTTGCTGATTTAATACTCTCAAAAAACACATTTTTTTCTCGATATATTCTTTATCAAAATATGCAAAAAAAACCATATTCATTCCATTTAAAATAACAATGTTGAATGTCGAAGTTGTTCTCAATATTCCAGACTTTTGACACACCCCTTAAATCTATTCTAAAAATCAATTTGTTACAAAAAATATCAGTAGCCATGCATTACCATAGAAACAAACTGTTTTTACCGAAATTTTCCAAATGTCAAAACTTGATTTCTTCAACGTGAAAAATAAAAAAAAAGCGAAAATAATTAATAATCGCTATCAAACAAATTTATTTAAAAAATATCGTCGAATATCGTAGACATCCGTAACCATGGCAACCAATTGTTTCGATTTCAATATGCCAAGTGTCAAAATTTGATTTCTTTAATGTAACAATAAAAAAAAAATGCAAAAATATTTAAAATGTTATATCAAATGTACATTTATTGCAAAAATAGCATAAACCGTGGCAAACGACTGTTTTGATTTAAGATTTCCAAGTGTCAAAATTTGACTTTTGCAACGTAAAAATAAATAATTAAAAATGTATGTCAAACGTAAATTTATTGCAAGAATAGCAGTAGCCATGCGTAACCATGGCAACCGGTTGTTTTGATTTGAGTTTTCGAAATGTCAAAATTTACCTTTTTCAACGTAAAAATAAAAAATGCGGAAAAAAATTAAAAATATATACCAAACGTAAATTTATTATAAAAATGTGTAGTAGCCATGCGTAATCTGTACATAAATTGTACAGGTGTCCCAAAATTGAGAAAACGTGCCTAAGTTGACATTTTTATATAGGAACTCCCATTTTTTTGTTGGTTTTTGTTAATTTCTGTTTTTCAGTTAAACATTTCGATATTCAGATCTGCGAAAATCAAAATTGTGATAATCATATAAATAGGGATATCCGAATGACTGCAACAAACTTCATAAAGGGTTATTTAGTATGCAAAAATAGCAGGAGCCATGCGTAACCATGGCAACCAGTTGTTTTGATTTAAACTTTCGAAATGTCAACATTTAATTTATTCCAACATAAAAATAAAAAATGACCGATATGAATAAAAATGTAAAAATAACGAATTGCGAAAATAATTAAAAAGCTATACCAAACGTAAATTTATTATAAAAAAAATTGCTGTAACCATGCATAACTATAGCTACCAACTGTTTTGATTTGAATTTTCTAACTTTGTTTTCTTTAAACAATGTTAGTCGTCTTTATTTGTGCCAAACTTTGATCTCTTTAACGTATTAATAAAAAATTATGGAAATAAATAAAAATCAACCAAATCAGTGTTTTGATTTGAATTTACACGTATAAAAATTTGAAAAGTTCCAAAAAATCGAAAATCGCGTTTTTTGTGTTTCAAATAAATACAAAAGGATTGAATATATTATGATGATATGTTTCATAAAATTAATATATATCTCAACTTAGTTTGATACAGAATATATTACTAAACTATCAGTAGCCATGTGTTACCATGGCAACCAATTGTTTTGATCTGAATTTTTGAATGTCAAAATTTTATTTTTCAACATGAAAATCATCTCATTCTCAGTGATTTTTCTATAAATGCTTTTATTGATTTTAAGAAATTAAATTGTTACTTTTAGAAAACATTACAGTAAAGCTCCGCTAATTCGCACACCCTCAAATCCGAATTCCCTTGTAATACGAAAAAACTGTAAAATTTGCATTGTGTCTCTGTAGAACAAGACGATATTTCAAAAACACTGAAGGGCTTCTATTAAAATAGTCGAGTTCATCTTCCCAACGTTTGCAATCCATGCAATTTACTAACAAAATGGTTGAGAAATGCATTTGAATAGTCAGATGAGGAAAATGAACAGCGCCATCCTAACGAATGTTATGTTGGCCATAGATTCTAGCCATAGACTTTTAAATCGAAAAATGACCAATTTCTGCAACTCGAAACTAAAATTAAAATTCATATTTGAGTTTAGCATTCTTAGAAGAACCCCTATAAAATAAAAATTTTTCGATTTTAACGGAATAGTATATGGAGCACGTGATATTCATAACTATGGGATTTTTTTTCTCTCTTAAACGAAAACACCCCCTTGCAAATTTTTATGTAGGGGTTCTTCTAAGAGTGCTAAACGTGAATCTGAATTTTAATTTATGTTTCGAGTTGCAGAAATTGGTCATTTTTCGATTTTAACAGAACAGTATATGGCGCACGTGATATTCATAACTTTGGGAATTTTTTTCTCCCTTAAATGAAAACACCCCCTCACAAATTTTTGTGTAGGGGTTGTTCTAAGAGTGCTGAATGCGAATATGAATTTTAATTTTAGTTTCGAGTTGCAGAAATTGGTCATTTTTCGATTTTAACAGAACAGTATATGACGCACGTGATATTCATAACTTTGGGAATTCTTTTCTCCCTTAAATGAAAACACCCCCTCACAAATTTTTGTGTAGGGGTTGTTCTAACAGTGCTAAACGCGAATATGAATTTTAACTCTAATTTCGAGTTGCAGAAATTGGTCATTTTTCGATTTTAACAGAACAGTATATGGCGCACGTGATATTCATAACTTTGGGAATTCTTCTCTCCCTTAAATGAAAACACCCTCTCACAAATTTTTGTGTAGGGGTTGTTCTAAGAGTGCTAAACGCGAATATGAATTTTAATTTTAGTTTCGAGTTGCAGAAATTGGTCATTTTTCGATTTTAATAGGACAGTATATGGCGCACGTGATATTCATAACTTTGGAATTTTTTTTTCTGCCTTAAATGAAAACACCCTCTCACCAATTTTTGTGTAGGGGTTGTTCTAACAGTGCTAAACGCGAATATGAATTTTAATTTTAGTTTCGAGTTGCAAAAATTGGTCATTTTCAATTTCAAAATATATGGCTGGAATCTATGGGTAACTTCACAAGCGTTGCAAATGCATATTTACCGAGACCAAAAAAAACTTTTTATTCAAAAGTTGTTTGGTTTTTTATTTGCCATAATAATACACAGTATTCAAATGATTGTATTTCAAAAAACAAATGAGCTACGTACTTGAATTTTTTAACGTACCCTTTTATTACGCTCATTCGATAAAGATTTTCTTCCTCTTTACGACAACGTAAAATGTTAGCACCCTTAAACTAGAAAATTTTTGGAAAATATTTCATAAATTGTTTATAAAGTTAAATTCACAATTATTCAGTAAATCAAATGAACACAAAATTGACACTAAAATACTTTCCACGGCAATAAATATTCAAAATGTTCCGCGTTAATTGCTTAGCAGTTGCCCAAGCTATTCTGAAAAGCATGATGCAACGAATTTTTAAATGATCTGAAAAATTGCTGCAGCTTTATCTTTTATTCGACCAGATTTTGAGGTCGATTCTTACACAAATCGATCCGGAGATCGGGGCTTTTTTGTGCTTATCCAACGGTCGGAAAATACCATATCCAAATATCAGTAGTGTACAGCTCAATGATAGTGCTACAATTTGCTGTTGGAATAAATGCAAACAACGGTCACCAATTAAAGAACTATGAATAAAAAATATTTAATTATGTGGTTTGCACAAATTAGCAAATTAGTTTGCCCTTAGCTTTTTTGATGTTTGGGTAGTAAATTTTGGGTGTAAATTTTGACATCTAATGCGAATTCTCAGTGGCCCAATATCGTGAATTATGTCTATTTACATTTTCATTTAAATAAAACGTAGCCTCTTCAGAAAAAACATTATTTATAAAATTTGGATTTTTGTAGATTCGCTAAATCATAAATTTAGAAAATTCTACACGTTGATTTTAGTCATCTTCTTATAATTTTCGTATGAAAATCGGTTTGTAGAAATGGAAATTTTCTGAACGTATTGAATCTTTCCTTACAGCATGGTTTAATTTTAAACAAAACTAACGAGTTATGTTTAATGGATAACGCTGATTAAATTTTCTAATTATGTTCGTTTACAATCCCCATAACCGGCTAAAATTAAAATTCCTATCCGTTCCGTTTCTGTTGATAAATCATTTTTCGTTTCTCATCTAGTAGCTTATTTAAATAAACAAGGTTCTATAACATTTTTGGCCTACCTTCAATTTGTTAAGACATATGTTAAGGTGTTGGTCTTTAGATTAATGTTATTGCTAAAATTAACTTAATAAACAATTTTCGCATTTTCTTCAAACATTTTCTACTCGCAGGGTTGTCGAATTAACTCAATGAAAGGATACGTTCCCAATAAAAAAAATCAAGTGTCATTTTTTGCTCATTTGTTTTCTGAAATAAAAAACATTTGAATACCTCTTATTATAACCAATACAACTTTTACATAAACTTTTATATTTCTGCAATATTTAATTAATTATCCATAACGTGCCCTTTTTAAAAACGACGTAAAAACAACTTTTTTCCTATTTTGCCTTGAAACTATTAAAGATATTGGATATACTATAATACAGCGTGTTCATAAAGCTCACTTACTTTTGATGTTTTTCAAATGGCGTTTTCTTAATTTTTTTAAATGGAACACTCTGTATATTTTGTGCTAGTTGTATTGCCCATCAAGTTCTTGTGGCAACCGATTATTTTGATTTGAATTTTCCAAGAGTCAACATTTAATTTTTCCAATGCAAAAATAAAAATGATGGAAATAAATAAAAGTCGTTATCCAACATAAATTTATCACAAGAATATGAGTAGCTATGCGTAACCATGGCAACCAATTGTTTTAAAACAATAAAAAAACAGCAAAAAAATTAAATCATCTCAGCGACTTTTCGGTAAATGTTTTTATTGATTTTAAGGAATTAATCTGTTAATTTTAGAAAACATTATATCATAGATAAACCAAAAACACATTTAGTTCTTAATCTCAGCAACTTTCTGATATAAAATTCCATTAATTCCGATACGCCTTAATTTTATCGAGATATTTAACACCCAAGATAACAAAAAAAATTTTAAAACCGCTTTTATTTTAATCTAAAAAATTAAATCATCAAACTCTACATGAACACCATTAAAAATATGATTGAAAATTTAATGATGAAAAGAAATATGTCACTTTTAACAACATTTAACAAGTTCACGATGACTCGGGCAAAGATCATAAAAATATATCGCTGGGTGTCTATAAAACGATTATTTAGATTGTTTTTATTTTTAGGAGAAGAACGATTCAATAAAAATAGGCCACAGTTTAAAAATTGGGTAATCAAAACATTTTGAAAGGCAACAATAACAAATAAATGTTGTATAATTTCCGGGAAATACACTTATTTAAAGATTTTTTTGCTAGTTTAAATTTACATGTTAAATAAAATTACAAAATAAAAGCTGACAATCTTTTAAAAGTAAATTTCTATTTTAGTCGAAATCTAAATAATTCAAATACTCCCCACATAGAAATTCAAAAAAAATCTGAACATCTGGGTTTTAAAATTCATTAAATCCAAACTTTTCGGGTTAATTCTAATATTATCTTACCTTAAATGGGTAGTATTGATGACTAGCCATGATTAAAACTGCTTAACGTGATAGACTAGAAAAAAGTAAAAAAAAACACCGTTAATTTAAGACGGAGAATGAGTTGGAATGAGTCGTTAACGGGTCTACGGTCCAGGAATAACTGAAGATCTCAAACTCTTTACCGATATAAAACCAGTCGGTGATGTCAGTTCTATATTTAAAAATGATTAACAAGTTCGAGGTAAAACTGCAGTATATAAAACTATAAACATTTTTTAATCAATTCGTAATCATTTCACTTTAATATCATTTAAAACATATATAGTTCTCATTTAAATAATCATTCCCTGTCAATCGATCAATACTTCTTTTTTTTATGGATGAGGAACCCGAAATAAACGAGGATCGATTATCTAAATACAATAAATAATACCAAGATTTAGGGTTAATAATCGTCTAATTTGATTGGTTTTAATTTTGATATTTTCTTTAATAAATTTTTATTGAGGAATAAAATAGGTTAAACCGGTTTTTATTACATAAAGTCGCCGGTAAAGGCACGAGGCGCGTCTATTATTATAAAATCGTTGTCGTAACTTTAAATGATAGTGTAGATTAAGATATGACTTACCTGGACTTTTTAAAGATAAGATTTAACTGGAATTATCGGGAATACCGGGCACACCCACAGCCTGCTGGGATGGTTTTAGTGTCGAATGAGCACGCATGCGCTCTCAAAAATGATGACATCAAAATGATCCGAATTTATTAGATTTAAATCAAAAGTTAATTAATATAAATAAGTTAGTCATCTTAATTTTTGTTGATTGTATAAAAACCAAGAATTCATGGGAATTTATCTTAGTCATTCGTTGAAAGATAGTTCATGGACGAAAATGAATGAGTCATACTCGTAATAGTTGCATTTTATTTAATTAGTTAAAAAAATATTTTTTTTTGATTTCATTTAATGAAAAATATTTAATTTCCTTATCGCCTCTACAAACTTTGTTACGCGGAAATGGTTTTTCCTTAATCATATTGCGGTTATGAATTCGAGATAATATTTTTTCTGCTTTTAATTAAGATAATATTTATTTTTTGATAGAGTAAAACAAAGAAAATTTTGGATTTATAAAAATTTTGATTTTCTCTTTCATACCAACCTAAAATTCAAAGTTAGACTTTGAATTTAAATTAACAATTCGTTTTATTTCTCAATCTATTTTGAGACGTAATAAAATTAATTTTTAATGAAACTCAGTTAGAATCTGAAACAATAACTAATTATTTTTTTATAAAAATTGAATTAATTTTATTTTGAAAATAGATATCTATATTACCGACGTAAAATCTGTTTAAAAAATTTTAATTCTATTTGTGCCTTGTACACGTTATTACGAAATTGTAAAATAAGTTGCATATATTTCAATATCTCTTGTACATAAAAAATCAATAATGTCCTTCAAGACTTGTTGTGGGAGACTTTTCGGCGGTAAAATATCAATTTTTGGACCGCAAATTTTTTTACGTAGGTGCATAACCAGATTTTATAAGAGGAAATCTGTATTAAATTTTTTTAAGAAATTTGTTTCAGAGAGTATATTAAAAATACTGGGAAAGGCATTCAAGGGGACACGTATTTTATTAAATGTAAAATTTTTAAAGAAAAGGCTGTTAATTAATAATAAATCATAATAATAATATCACAAGCAAGAGCGAACTGCATAGCCAAAAGAAGAAAGATACAGAGAATTTCTTGAAGGGAGGAGTATAGACTCGCAAGAAAAGAATTGACATGAGTGAAAAAGAATAAAAAGGAGAGCAAGTTATTTTCAGTATTGCGCGAGAATTATAAGGAGAAAGATAACGATCAAAGAGGAAATCAACGACCAGAAATGTTTACCATAAAAGAACTTAATAACACTCTGAGTCAGCTTAAGACAAAAAAAGCAGCAGGAGAGGATGGCATAACTAATGAAGAGCAGATGGAAGAAAGAGTCTCGATGGTGGCACGCGGATGATTTGGCGGTGGTGCTGAGAACAGAGTCTAAACAGACGATGAGAAATAGTGCTGAATATTGTATAAGAGAAGTGGCAGAGAGTATGAGATAGCTGGCCATACAACTAGCGGAAGAGAAAATTAAGATAGTGATTTTATATAGCAAGAAGAAGAAAACTGCACACAATAGAGCTTAGGATAGGCCAACAAATCATTAAAAGCTCAGAATCGATAAACTATTTAGGAATCCATTTAGACAACCATTTACGTATAGCTGCGCTTATTAAAAAAATCTCTAATAACAACATCAAAGTCGCTCTTTAAGCTTTTTTATAGTAGTTATCGTTTTATATTTCTGACAGAGGGGGACCTGTGTCAATCGAGGGCTCTTCCTCTTCTCTTCCCATAGCACCCACATACTAGCTTTCTCCCGCCTCCCTCTCCTGTGTTGTCATGACCTCTCTAATGAAGTTCTCCATCGCCACCCAAATTTCTTTGCTTTCCACCATTGCAATTACACAGTTTTCGGTGGTGATGCATCTGCCCACCTTCCTCTTCATTACGATTCTTGCAGCCTTCTACCTATCACACTGAAAAAATATGTCTTCAGAACCATCGATTCTTTTGCAGTAGACCTACTTATCATTCGTGCCTCGGAAAAATGTAAGAAAGAAACGAGAAAGTCGGAAGAATGTAAAATAACTTAACACGGTTGAAACCTAAAAAAGTAGGTCCATTGGCGAGAATAATATCATCGATCACTTTATACAGAGGCCTGGCTTGAGAAAGCGCACTTAGGTATCAGAAATATGCTCAAATGTATATTGCATGGCAGCGACGAAAGCTACAGGTACGCTGGCTGGACACGCATCTATGGATTTGTTGGACTGAGGAAGAAGTAGAAATTTGGAGACAAAGGGAGAGAAAGCAGAATAAAACAGAAAAGACATGTATACGAAGTGGCAAGAGAGATGGAACGATTATGACGGATGGGCAAAAACGGCAATTACAGGATATAGCGAGTACCCAGCATACTTCGCGAAGATAAAGAAGAGTAAGTTGGACAACTGTTGATTTGGATGTCAAGAGACGGATACACCTCGAGATGGATATACGAGAAGATAAAAATGAATACGTGATCTGTTATAGAAGAAAATGTAGCCGACCTTCTTGTGCACAACGAGAGAAGGTGATGAAGATTAGAATATAATAGAATATAGAAAAGAATAGAAGGATAGAAGAAATGAAGCAGTTATGTCTCCCCCGATGCAGGTATGATAAAGAGAAAAATGTTATGGAAAAATTAATAGGTCGCTTTTGTGATATGTTTTATAAATTTTCCGACGTGAGGAAACCATCCGAAACAGTAGTAGTACCAGGATGATATATATTCGAGAGAGGAAATTTGTATAACAAGACGAGGAAGGGGAGGTGCTCTTTCCCATCCCCTCGTCCAGGTATGCTGATAATTAAAAACAGTTAAAAAATTGACGAAATCGTTATGATTTGTTATAACTCATCCTGAGGAAGGAAAAAGTGAATGATAGAATATACAGAGGAAGAAGGGGAGGTGTCTTAACCCTTCTCCGCCCAGGTATGTTAATAATTAATAACAGTTAAAAAAATTAACGAAATGTTTTATTATCATTTGCTGTAACTAATCCGGAGGAAGGAGAAACATTAATGATAGAATTTACATAACAAGAGGAGGAAGGGGTGGTGTTCTAACCCTCCGCAGCCCAAGGATGTTAATGATTAATAACAGTTAAAAAATTAACGAAATGTTTTGTTATGATTTGTTATAACGCATCCGGAGGAAGGAATAATGAAGGATAGAGGAAGAGGACAGCTAAGCAAAGCAAATCCAACTAGTTATAATTTGAGGAAGTAGTATCAATGAACTATTCATTCTACTTAGATTTGAGGTTCGAACTTTTTTTTGAATCCAGTCGTTTTTTGCTTGTCAGTTTCGTTTTTTGCTTCTTTCTTCACCTGGACTTTATCGCCGAACTTGCTGAATTTACCAAACTGCTTTCATCAATCTAGACCTACGCGGGACACGCACGCCACTCACGTGAATATCATAGATGACTCACGTGACTCACGCCTGGGTTACGTCGATTCACGTGACTCACGCTCGATCAGGTGATCAAATGTATGAATCATGTTTGATTACCTGTTAATTTGATTATTAATTAATACTATTTAGCAGAATTAATACAGTGTTTATTTTTATTTATCATGTTCTGAAATAAATGAGACTGTTGCAAAATTAAAATAAATAATAAACCGTAGAATATTCTTATAGGTAATACTTCCTTTAACGTTTTAAAAATCTTCCTCCATTCATCATAAATTTAAATAAAATGTTGCACTTCTCAGGTTGATAGTTCAAGCCAACGCAATTTATATATAATACTAACTAGATATGTTTGGTTAGGCTAAAGTTAATGGGTCATCCCAACCCAATTAATAAGGTTGATGTTTGAAGGTTTAATGCAACTAATATTTCGTGCTAACTAGCTAGTAGGCTTAAGATTAATGGCTCAATCCAACCCAATTAATATCTAGCACTAACAAGTTAGTTGAGTTGGGTTAGATTCAGACAAAGTTGATGGTTGAACCCAACACAATTAATATTTAAAGCTAATTAATTAATTGCGTTGGATTAACGTTAATGGTTCAACGCAACCCAATTAATATCTAACTCTAATTAACTAGTTGGGTTGGGTTGAGATAAAGTTGATGGCTCAACCCAACCCAACTAATATTTTATACTAATATGGTTCTGTCATATTATATCATAGCATTATGATCGTCAACTAACATCTATTATTAACGTAAAGTATTTAAGTAAATCACAAATCAAAAGATACCCAATTAGTTCTTTTCAACGTGAACGCAGTGTGTATAATGAATAAAAATGAACAATAGATCACATCTGAATGATGATAAAGAATTCCCACAAAGGATTAAGAATAGCTATTAACGTAAAATCTGACATTAAAAGTCTAATGATGACATTCACGAACAATTTTGTGGAGGATTCGAACTGCGCAATGTGAGGTGTTACCTCCTTTCACATCATACTTTGAATACTTTGAAATTATCAAAAATGCAGCATTATTTTACGGACACTGTAAATCTTATTGCTAGAATAAAATAAATACAAGTGTATTAACGTTGAAGCTTATTTATTAATTCGGTGCAACTGGTTCTTACTGTTAGTACAAAACTTTTTAGTGAGGATATTATAATTAATAATGTATACGATAATAAAAATTATCACCAATTTCTACTCCATTTTGAGATTTATCATCCAATTCGCAACAGATTTCCTATTTTCTTAATTTGACGTAGGATTTAGAAAAATTATTTAAACACAAATATCTGTTTTTTAATTAAACATAATAGTCGCATATTTCTTATAAAATGATATTATCTTTTGTGATTTTTTTAATTTGTCTATTTTATACTTTTATAGATAGTTCCTGAAGATGATTTGAGTGATCGAAACAGATAGAACCGAAAATAAAAATTTTCTGTTCTATCCATTTAAGTGCAAAATTGAGTTTTTATTAATTCCACATTTAGTTAAATCAGTTTGATCAGTAAAATAGATATTTTAACAGCGAATTTGGCTGTTCAGCAGCTGTTCAATTTGATACTTTAAGGGCCACTTTTACCACCTCTTGATAGATTTATCTAACAGTTAAAAAACAGGCCCATAGCCATACGCCAAATGACATTATTAATATCATCTTAGTACTAGAAAAGCTTTATTTTAGCGAAAACATAAACACACGTTTTTCAGTAACAGTTTCCTCTTCTCCTATTTTTTTTTACATGATGCACAACTGCGTAATGAAAAATATCTTGTGATACTCTTCAGCATGCAAAATAACTTCCTTAGTCTATGGGAAAACTATAGCTATCTCTATATGTTTTTAGAAAACATTGACCAACCATTTACACAGCAGTCCTTAGGTTGATGAACCCAACCCAACTAATATTTAACCCTCAACCCCTACCTAGCGGTATGTCATACCGCTATAAACGTTTATGAGCTTGTATCTTTTATAAATCTTTTCCTGCGCAGTTCATAGTCCGTCTACCTTTAAAGTATATTAGTTTACATATAAGCAGTCATCGGTGAGAGATATGCTTTAAACGTGTACCAACGTGTTACAAGATTTTTTGGATTTAGCGGTATATGGTACCGGTCAGTAGTCTCTACGTTGCGTTTTTGAATTGTAGTAAAAACTGTTACTAGTGAAAAATATTAACTGAAATATTGAAACTTCGAATAGTGCTTAGTATTAGTTTGAACAGTGAGTTGACAATTAGTTTATACTTCTGTTTGGAACTTTGTAAAATGGCTCAGAAAGCAGGTCCGTCTTGTATGAGATCTGATGATGAAGAATTTGAAGAATATTTGATGGAAGAAAGTAGTGATGAAGATGAAAATATAGAAGTAAACAATTTTATTGAAATGGATCACGATAGTGAATCAGAAATATCTGCAGCTGACAATGATGAGGACGAAGACAAGGAAAATGAAAATAATTTTTGTGCAGAATCAGAGGAAAGAAATGTTTATTACGGTCGCGAAAAAGCAAATAAAACTAAATGGTAGGTGAAGCCATGGTATTTTGTCGGATTACTTCCAAAACTTCCTAAGTTCAAAAACAACCTCAACCCATTTCCATACCCATTAGGCCCATAACATAATATGTAAATAGTAAAACGATTTGAAAATATTAGTTCAAATGCCTTTGTAGGTCAAAACATGAACCACCTCGTAATGTAAGAACAAGGAAGCACAATTTGATTACACATTTAGCAGGACTAAGAGGACCTGCTGCTTTGTAAGGAGATAATCAAAAGCCAGAAGAATTATGGAATGTATTATTCAGTGAGAACATGCTGCAGGAAATTATCCGATGGACAAATTGTAAATTAGGACTAGTTCGACTAAAATATAAAAATAAATCGCATGCTAGCTTATGTGATATTGACGTATTAGAACTAAAGGCATTTCTTGGTTTATTAATTTACACTGAAGTGTTCAAATCAGACAATGAAAATGTGGATTGTTTATTTGCAACAGATGGAACAGGGAGAGATGTTTTCCGATGTACGATGTCTAAGAGAAGATTTGAGACGTTGCTCTGTGCTTTAAGATTTGATGACTTTCAAAACAGAGGTAAGAAGATGAAAGATGATGCTACAACTGCGATAAACGGATTGTTCCAAAAATTTATTGAAAATTCTCAAAGAAATTTTTCGCTGGGGGCTTATGTATGTGTAGATGAATCTCCTGTGGCTTTTCGAGGTAGATGTCGGTTTAAAGTTTATATGCCAAAAAAGCCTGCAAAGTACGGCATAAAAATTATGTGTCTAACAGATGCACGAAATAATTACTTATATAATGCTTATATATATAGCGGCAAGAATTCAGACGAAAAAACTTTATCTGTTGAAGAAAAACATTTAGGCATTCCTACACAATCAGTTATCAGATTGGCAAAACCGATTGAAAAAACAAATCGTAATATTACAGCCGATAACTGGTTTGGCACATTGCAACTTGTTTGTGAACTAAAAAAACGAGGACTCACATTCCTAGGAACAATGAGAAGAAACAGGCCGGAGATTCCCTGTTGTTTTTTGCCAAATAAAAATAAAGATGTCGGCAGCACTCTTTACGGTTTCAAGGAAGATGTTACGCTAATGTCCTATGTTCCTAAGAAAAATAGAGCCGTTATATTGATATCTTCAATGCACCATTCTATTCCAAATGACAAAGAAAGTGGAAAACCGGAAATTATTGCCGATTATAATTTGACCAAAGGGAGCGTGGATAGTTTAGATAAAAAATGTGCAAACTATTCACCTAGTAGAAGAACCCGTCGATGGCCTATGGCAATATTCTTTGTTCTTGTAATTATGTGTACTGTAAATTCGTATATATTATATCAAAGTTGTAAGAATTCAGAAAGAATGGAACGTAAAGACTTTTTAAAATTATTGGCAAAAAGTTTAACAACACCTTTCATGTACACTAGAAAAAACAAAGTATCAAAAGAATTAAGATCTCCACATTAAGTCTCGAATCTCTACACTTCCAAAATCCACCGATTTTTAGGGCTAATTTTGAAAACGCTATCGCGGGGCGACGGTGGGACCCAGAGGCACGGGGCTGGCCTTAAAATGAGCGGAGCCTTGCGAAGAACCGATCGAATCTATCCGCGCATGCGCAGAACGTTTGTCTGATTTTTAAAAATTTTTTAACCGAAAAAATTAAAAAAATTCCTAAAATTTTTTCGTCGGTTCCGGAAGACGCGGAAGGTCCCCGAGGTCACCACGTACCGGTCCGATCAAAATTTGAACGGTCCTATCAAAAGTTATTCGACATCGAAATTTTGAGGTGCACTTTTTCCGTGGTTTGAATGATCTCAGGATCTACCGGGCCGATTGAAAAACCGAATACACCAAAAGATACCCTAATAACCCATGAGGTCCATAGGCATATTTTGGTTATCGTCCGATTTTCCGTTTGGAATCTCTAGACTTCCAAAGTTGAGGTTTGTAAAAAAATCACTTTTTCGACACGAAAAAACGACAGAGGCTCGCGACCGTTGGGTCTAGCTACCAGCGAAAGGTCTTAAAAGACGCGGCCCGAGGCGGGGCATCCTATGAAACCGTCCGTTTCGCCATAGGTAGCGTGAAAAAAATTTGGCGCTACCGCAAACCTTTTTTGAAAATACTCCGATACTACCGTATCGATTCAAAAACGCGATGTATCGTAAAGTAGTCCTCCATATGCACTAACTGGACCCCAACGGGCGTATTTGCGACGTATTTCCTTCACCGTTTTTTTTCAACACGAAGTACACCATGTTTTAGCAAAAACACGCGCATGCGTATAAATCGTACGCGCATGCGCGCGAGTCGATCTCGAGTTCGACTCGCGGTCGGTCACTGAATATAACGCAAAAAACCGCATGCCGATCGAACGCCTCTAAGCCGAGTTTTGCTATACCCAAAAGTGAGCTCACGTCGGCCACATTAACACTCCAGGCCCAGGGCTGCTTTCCTGAGGCAAGGACCATCCAATTCGGAACGGCAGGACGCCGAGCTGCCTATCATTCTTGAAGCGTCCAGTGGGAGCAGCCCAGGTCCAGCAATCACCGGACAGCGGGTCAGTGGCCTCTTCTCGCCCATGGATGACGTCACCAAAGCCATATCCGGTGGAAAATCCCCAGGACCGTTAATCGCCGTACGACAGGTCAATGACCTCCCCCCACCACCCACGACTCACGTCACGTCGGACATAAACACCCCCACCACCTCACCCCCGACCAATCGCTATCACCTACGACCAAGACGACCTACTATAAAAAGGAGCCAGAGCACCGCAGTACCTCAGTCTGTCAACAGGAGACTACGACAAAGCACTGAAGATGCCAAGTGAGATCTTGGCGAAACGTCTGCCCCTGTCCACAGGGAACAACCAAGAAGATGAACGGATGATACCTCGGATCAACCAAAACACATATATATATATTTTTCTTTTATTGCTATTTAATAAATTCTTATATCTACTGGGTGTAGTCCGGTTTGTTACATATACAAAATATGGAAAACAGAATGCACCAAACAGTAAATCAAGCAAAAATGAGTGCTTATTAGAACTATATAAATTATTTTGATAACAGAATTTTGTCGGCCTGGAAGCTTGCTGGAGACTACAACAAAGCACTGAAGATGCCAAGTGAGATCTTGGCGAAACGTCTGCGCCCCTGTCCACAGGGAACAACCAAGAAGATGAACCCGATGATACCTCGGATCAACCAAAACACATACTTTTCCATCCGCGAAGCATTACGAATTACCATATATATATATATATATATATATATATATGTCTCACTGGAACTTTTTTAGGTTCCACTATTCGTAGAGGCTTGAAATTCTGGTAACATGGGTTGTTCATTCCGATCTATTAATCTAAAATATTTTCAAGATGGCCACCACTTCCGGTCTACCGGAAGTAAACCTCAACTTCGTTATTTTAAATGAAATGCTATAGTTTTTATTACACCATTCAATTATACGTAAGAAAATATGTTGACTTTGATAACAGTTGATAACCTAGCGTTTTTTGTTTTCGAGTTATTTTGATTTTAAATGTTTTTTGGCAAATATGAGACCATGGTGGTCTTTATAAGCCCATATCTCAGCCAACGTTAATTCAAAAACGTTTTGCACTGGTACAATAACTCGCCATAAACTGTTAAATAGATTGTCATTGTGTATCATTAAAAGTCATAGTGGAAGCAATAAAGTTACTATTTTTTAGAACAAATAATTTATAATTTACAATAAATTCACAATTAAAAAAAGTATCGTATTGATGTCACGTCTGTAATAAGGCGGCAATAAGACGAATATTGTCTAATTACAATATTACTTTCAAAATATGTGTATTTCTAATTGGTTCTCCTAAAACAATTCCATATTATTTATGAAAAGTCCTTTTAGGAAAAAAAATCATTAATTTTATAATTTGAGTATGCAACTTATACTACAAGTTCATTCGTTTGCCGTTAGAGGCAGCACGAGCTAGAACATTTAAAGCAATCCAACTCGACTAATTGCATAACTATGCACATCTATAAACAAGGGTTTTATATCTCAATTTATTTTTGAATATAATATAATTAATTAATTAAAATAATAAATTAATGAAATAATATTTTATTAAAATGAAATTAATTTAAATTTAAAATAACCATCTACATTACCGACATAAAAACGTCAAAATCAGCAGCTGCACTGCAACAGCTGTCAAATACGTTACGTTATATACCCTCTTTATACAATTTTTTTACAGCTTAAGTAATAGGCTCGAAATCGAGTACAGAGTCATGTTGTCACCGTAACAACCCCTAGAATGCCTTCCGGTGAACCACAACCCGAATTATATTCATCATGGGTGAGTTTGCAAAAATTTCGACTAATAAAAAGAAGTGAAAGTGATTCCTTTTTAGGTTGGTTTGGTCTATGTGTTCAATTTAATCGTTGGAACGGGCGCCCTAACGCTGCCAGCTTCCTTTTCGAAAGCTGGTTGGTTGTTGAGCGTAATACTTCTTATTGTCTTAGCACTGGTTAGTTTTGTAACGGTTACCTTTATAATAGAAAGCATTGCGTGTGCCAATGCCACTATTCAGTGGAGAAAAATTCAACATCATAAAATTGATGGGGTAGGTAAATTAGTTAAAAGGTAAAAACAATTATTTTTTGATTTGTCATCATAAATTCTTTTTGTTTGAAGTCTTTGTTATTAATAAAGGCTTTAAGATCAATTTGATAAGATATCTGTAGTAATAATAATTTAAAGTTTAAGATGATGACTAACAATAAGATGATACAATATGTTTTAGTTAGACAACTTAATTTACAAAGTTATTTTTGCTTCAATTTCTGTTATAATCATTCTGAATTGACTTGTATTTCCAAGTTTTCTTGATAAATCTCACTCTCTTTGGAATATAGGTAAAATAATAATTAAAACAGGTTAATTCTTAGTTGTATGGTTTTTTGAATCAGCAATATTTTGATTCTATAGGGAATAATAAAAAATGACGATAAAGCAAAACAAAATATAGAAGTCACAAAAAAGAATCACTTTAATTTAATCACTTTACCAGGGCGGTTTACTATTTGGAGTGCAATTAAAGATGCACATTAGGAATACTTACAAGGTATTTATTTATTTTTTTATTTTATTTTATCTGACTCCAAAACAGTGAATGTCACTGGTATCGAAGCCTTAATACAAAAAAAATATATGTAAACAAAAAAAATCACAATAGGTTATGTATAAAAAACGAAAATAAAAATCCTCAAAAATGCAAACTCATCAGAAACAGTTCAACACTCATTCACTTCAAAAACATTTTCAGATTATAAACTAATTTTTTCATTGTCCTTGCCTCCACTATTATTATCGGAACACTGTTGTATGCTTTAATACCAAGATATAATGGTGATCTCTGTGCTGTCGTTGTTCTACAATATTTATTTCTAAAATCATTTGCATTCCGGGTGCTGTATTCATGCCACTTCTTAACTTGTTTTGTATTTATATTAGTCTTTATTAGTTTGTTTTTTATAGAATATATATATTTTATTTGCTCATAAGTCCGAATTTTCTGCAAGTTCCATATATTTTCCATTTCATACACAAGATCAGTTGACATACAATAGTTCAACTGAAAGATAGATTTTACTGCTTTATTCTGTGTTCTTTGTAATTTATTTAACTGGTAAAGCGGAAGACCTCCCCAGCAGGGAATTAAATATCTAATTTGTGGCAGTATAAAGCTATTATAGAGTAAACGCCTAGAGTTTTTATTTAAGCAATCCGTACACCTTTTTATTGCACTAACCATTGGCACAATTTTTTTAATGATAGCATTCACATGTACATTCCAATTGAGATCATTTGTCAAATTTAAACCTAAGTATTTGTACGTTTGCACTTCTTTTAGTTTTTCTCCATTGAGAAACACATTTATATCACTTTTTTGTTTATTTTTTTGTTTAATAATCATATATACCGTTTTATTAACGTTCACCGATAATTTATTATAGCACAGCCATGTATAATACAGATTTAAGTCGTCGTTCGCCACCTTTTCAAGTTCCTTTATATTACTTGATGATATAACCAAGACGGTGTCATCAGCAAACACAAAATATCTCGCTTGAAGTTGTAGATACTTTAAGTTTTGAATGTATAATAAATATTGCAAAGGACCAAGTACTGATCCCTGAGCTACTCCAATACTTAGGCTTTTTTTTACTCTTGGTTTTATTGATTTGAGTATAATGCTTACGGTCCTTAGAATATGACTGGAAGAGGTCTTTTGCAATGCCTCGCATTCCCATTTTTTCTAATTTATTGAATAAAATATCTATGTCCACAGTATCAAATGCCTTTTGTAAGTCAATAAACACTGTTAAAACATACCTCTTCTTATCGAGTTCTTCTGCAATATATTCTAGTAAATCCCCTGTCGCCCCCAAGGTACTACTCTTCTTTTGAAATCCATATTGATATGGATCGATGTTAAAGAATTTCTGTATAAAATTAGTTAACCTGTGTTTGATAACTTTTTCTGTTATTTTAGAAAATATATTTAAGATTGAAATTGGTCTATAGTTACCAAGTTCTGTTTTTGCTCCTTTTTTATGAATAGGGGATATTTTCGCCGTTTTTAATTCATTCGGAAACAGGCCAGTAACCAGGATATCATTAATGATATTCACTATTTTGTCTCCCAAAACTTCAAAAAGCAGCACTATATCAGATTTAGTAATACCATCTTCTCCCGGCGAACTATTATTATTTAAATCCCTTATGATAGAATTAATTTCTGTTAAATCAGTTGGTTCCAAGTAGATGGATTCTTTTGTTTCTTCTTCTCTAAACTGGTGATTAAGAACCGGTTTAATTTTTGAGGCTAAATTCTTACCTATTTCAGAAAAATAAGTATTAAATTCCTCAGCTATTTGTTGCTCATCTTCAATGACTGCACCTGTCATACTTTTCATTTGTCCCATTTTGCCCTTTTTTTTTGTTCGTTTCAAACATATATCGTTCAGGACCCTCCACATTTTTTTACTGTTTGTTCCAGCCTCATTAAGTGTTTTTTCCACATACTCCTTCTTTAATTTTCTTCTCATATTATTTACCACATTCTTTAAATTTTTAAAATGTCTTTCGGTTTCTGAGTTTCTTATTAATTTCCATCGCTAATATGAATTATCTCTCTGTTTTATTTTCTCAATAAACTCAGCATTTATCCAATAGTTGTTGTTGGATACTTTTATTCTACTTTCCTTTGTACACTCAATTTTTGTTTTTGTTATTATTTCTGCTAATTTTCCAAAGGAAGTTATTTCTTCCTGTTGCAATTTCACTTGAATTAGTTCTTTCCATTTTCCTTTCAGCAATTTAGTTTTATTGATAACTTCTTTATTTTTTTTTCAATTACTTTGTTTAATTTAATATACATAACTTTATGATCTGATATCACATGATCCGTAAGGGTTATATCACAGTAGAGGTTTTTATTCATTAAAACATGATCTAAAATAGTAGCTGTTTTTTCCGTTTGTCTTGTAGCATTCTCAGTAATAAGAATATTCTGTATTGTAAATGTGTTCATTTCGATAATATTTCTATACTCTCTAATCGTATCAGTTTCACTGAGTAAATTTAAATTCATGTCTCCCAAAATAATACAAGGAGACTTCTGAGTTTCCATAATTTTATCTATTTGTGCTAAAAAAACGTCAGCTTTGTTTCTGGGCGCTCTATAGATATTTATAATTACGCAATTAACTTTAGTAAGACAAACACAAAGTATGTTACAGTCCTCAATTTCCATTTCTCGAATATGTCTCTGATCATACTCCAAATTGTCTTTTATAAACAGACTCACCCCTCCTCCCCTTGAATCTCTACAATGATGTACAACGTTATAATTTGGTATATTAAAATATTCCACCTCATTAGGATAAATCCATGTTTCAGTAAGTGCAATTATGTGAATTTCAAAATCATGCTTATTTACAATCTCCATCAAGTCATCAACTTTATTTCTTAGACTTCTTATATTTATGTACAGGATATTATAATTATTACTTTATTAACTTAATATTTCATATTTTAATGCTTAAATCTTATAATAAAATAAAAGTATAGAGTATAGATATTTCGGGATTCCAAGTACCAAGATTTCGGACGATTTATGAACGGTATTGAAAACCGGCATTGCTCTAAAAATACCGGTATTTTTTTCGGATTAATGTCTTATTAATATTATTTTTAAACTAATTATTCATCGAAATCATCGTGAGCCAAGCGTCACGATACCAGTTATAATAGATTCCCACGAGTCAGCATCAAAAATTCATCAGAACTATTGATTGTACAATAAGCACTTGGTTGATCTTCGTAATCCGAGTCATCATTTGAATTATCTATAGACCAAATATCTTCTATCTTGTGATTAGGGTCTAACACTGTTACAGCTTTCGTCATTCCTGAAAGATTTTTTAAAATATTATATTTAACTACTTTCCGTCTAATTTTTACCAAATGAATACTTAGGCAATCCATCAGAAATTTCTTGAATTAATCGCTTCTAAGTCGCTATCAGATTCGCATCTGTCAGTACTATCGGTTAAATATTAAGCATTAGGTTGTTCTTGGTAATCTAAGTCATCATCTACAGACTCCCAAAATGAAGAAACTGTGTCCTCTAATTTTTCATAACAATTCATTTTTTTCGTTTCTAATTCTATTGCCATTATATCGTTGTAAGTACGGTGTAACAATAAAATAAATTTAAGCAATTATAAAGTGACGTTTCTAAGTTAAGAATAGTTAATAATACAATCCAACCCAACCCAATGGCATGACTTAAGAGGAACTAATCTGTCCCATTTAATCCCTTCTTCTAAAATCTGTTTTCTTTCTTTCTTCTTTCACCTCGCTAGAAATCTCTCAATGTATGTTTCAGCGTTTGCTAATCTTCCCCATACAGCCGACACTACCTTTTCATATCATCCGTCAGAATACCAATTCCACTCTCTCCTCATTGACACAATGGTACCTGGCCGCCAACTTCTTTTTTTGGTGACTCTCTTCCATCACAAAGTACTTTTGAAGCCCCTCCTAAATTATGTTTCCATATTTGTCATTGTATTGCCCCTTTATTATCGGCGTCCTTCTCTCCTGTCGTCGGATGTCCCTATCCTTGTCAGTTATCTCCACTCCAATAATTAATAAAACAATCCACACAACCCAACCTATTGGAACGACCTAAATGGGACTAATCTGTACCATGACATTGATCCTGGTTCACGGGTCCTAGTTCCTAGTTGCTGAAGTGGTGGAATTATCCCTATTCGCTGATAAAATGTCCTTATTTATTTCTCTGTGTTAAGTACAATGTTTTACATAATTTACTAGTAGCTTATCTTAATATTAATATTTCAGTCCGGTATTGAAACCACTAGATGTAATATACTTCCTGACAAACATTCTGGCTTCAGGAGTAGCCAAAAAATTAAATAGATTATAATAAGATTTGATCTGATATAAAGATTTTCCTTCTGTAGGTCTCATTTTGATATTTAAAGAAACGAGTATATTTTAAAAGAAATGAATAGATATTTATTTCATTGTAAAAAGAACGGAGTCATTACCAATGGCAAACGATATCAGCCAAATGGCCGCCACGCCTATGGTTGCAGCACCATATCCTTTTCATGAAATTTGCCATGACCAATTTCCACATTTGCGACTGTATGTTCTCAGTAACTTCATAAATTCCAACTTTAAGGTCTGCAAACGATTGTGTAGGATTGGCATAGAAGTTGTTAAATCACAAGATGTCGATGGGCAATGTGATCATCTTTTCGAGAAAAAACGCGGCAAGAAAGCTTTTCTTGCAAAATTGCGATTATTTCGTTGCTTTGTGACACGTCGCGCCGTCTTGTTGAAAATAAACGTCGTCCACATCAATATCTTCCACTTCCGGCCATAAAAAATCATTAATCATAGCTCGATAGCGTGATCCATTCATCATAACAGTTGCAACAGCCTCATTTTCGAACAAGTAAGGTCCAAGCACAGCCCCAGCCCAAAAGCTGCACCAATCAGTGACACGTTGAGGATGAAGAGGCTTGTCAAGCATTCTTGGATTTTCCGAGCCCTAAATGCGGCATTTCTGCATATTCACATAGCCTTCGAGTTAGGCCTCATGATTTTTCGACGAAAATCCGGATCATTTTTATTTATTTCAAGAACCCAATTAGCTAAGATATGACGCTGCTGATAAGCGTTATGATGACTTTAAAAACCTTAAGAGGTAAGCCCTCGTTCACAATGAACGTAAACGTAATTCGTAAAAAGTTAAATGACATTATTTTATATTGTGTTGTTCACAAAGAGCAAACGTAAAAAATATGTTTAAGAATAAAATTGGCAATAAAAAAAAACGCGGAATTAATTTGATTAATTTTGAAAACCAAGCTAACGTCAAAAAACGGTTACTTCTTATTTTAAAAAATATAGTACGTTGTTATACAGGGTGTCCCACGTAACTGGTTCAGTAGAACTTTTTTAGGTTTCACTATTCGTAGAGGCTTCAAATTTTCGTAACATGGGTTGTTGATGCTGATTTTTTAATCTAAAATATTTTCAAGATGACCACCACTTCCGGTCTAGCGGAAGTAGACCTCAACTTCGTTATTTTAAATGGAATGCTATAGTTTTTATTACCCCATTCAATTATACATAAGAAAATACGTTAACTTTGATAATAGTTGTTGGTACCTAGCGTTTTTTGTTATCGAGTTATTTTGATTTTAAGTGTTTAATGTTAATATAAGTGTTAATTTTGAATGTATCATTAAAATATCTCAAGAATTCGATTTTTGGTTATTTTTAATTAACTTGAGATAGCCATAAATGTTCACGTTCAATTTAATGATTTATATCTCAAAAATGAATAAATATTTTCAAGATCCGCTTTCATCGCCAGAAAATAGACACTTTTCTTTATAAATCGTGAATAGTTCATTAAGATATCTTAAGAATTCGATGTTTAGATCTTTAGTTAACTTGAGATAGTCATAAATGTACAGGTTGAATTTAATGATTTATATCTCAAAAACGAATAAATATTTTCAAGATCCGCTTTCATCGCCAGAAAATAGACACTTTTCTTTATAAATCATGAATAGTTCATTAAGATATCTTAAGAATTCGATGTTTCCTGATTTTTTAAATCAGGATTATTAATTTCAAAAAATCTTAAAAAATAGGTTAACTTGAACAATCTTTATCTCAAAAATGAATAAAGTTTTTCTAGTTTTGTTCTCACCATGACAAAATAGACACTTATATAAATTTTGAATGTTTCATTAAAATATCTCAAGAATTCGATTTTTGATGATTTTTAATTAACTTGAGATAGCCATAAATGTTCTCGTTCGATTTAACGATTTATATCTCAAAAACGAATAAATATTTTCAAGATCCGCTTTCATCACAAGAAAATAGACACTTTCCTCTATAAATCATGAGTAGTTCATTAAGATATCTTAAGAATTCGATTTTTCCTGATTTTTTAAATCAAGATATTAATTTCAAAAAATCTTAAATAATAGGTTAACTTAAATAATCTTTATCTCAGAAACGAATAAAGTTTTTCTAATTTGGTTCTCACCATGACAAAATAGAAACTTGCCTCTATAAATTTTGAATTTATCATTAAAATATATCAAGAATTCGATTTCTGGTGATCTTTAGTTAACTTGAGATAGTCATAAATGTACAGGTTGAATTTAATGATTTATATCTCAAAAACGAATAAATATTTTCAAGATCCGCTTTTATCACAAGAGAATAGACACTTTCCTTTATAAATCATGAATAGTTCATTAAGATATCTTAAGAATTCGATTTTTCCTGATTTTTTAAATCAAGATTATTAATTTCAAAAAGTCTTAAAAAATAGGTTAACTTAAATAATCTTTATCTCAAAAACGAATAAAGTTTTTCTAATTTGGTGCTCACCATGACAAAATAGACACTTGCCTCTATAAATTTTGAATTTATCATTAAAATATATCAAGAATTCGATTTCTAGTGATCTTTAGTTAACTTGAGATAGTCATAAATGTACAGGTTGAATTTAATGATTTATATCTCAAAAACGAATAAATATTTTCAAGATCCGCTTTTATCACAAGAGAATAGACACTTTCCTTTATAAATCATGAATAGTTCATTAAGATATCTTAAGAATTCGATTTTTCCTGATTTTTAAATCAAGATTATTAATTTCAAAAAGTCTTAAAAAATAGGTTAACTTAAATAATCTTTATCTCAAAAACGAATAAAGTTTTTCTAATTTGGTTCTCACCATGACAAAATAGACACTTGCCTCTATAAATTTTGAATGTATCATTAAAATATCTCAAGAATTCGATTTTTGATGATTTTTAATTAACTTGAGATAGCCATAAATGTTCTCGTTCAATTTAACGATTTATATCTCAAAAACGAATAAATATTTTCAAGATCCGCTTTCATCACAAGAAAATAGACACTTTCCTCTATAAATCATGAGTAGTTCATTAAGATATCTTAAGAATTCGATTTTTCCTGATTTTTTAAATCAAGATTATTAATTTCAAAAAGTCTTAAAAAATAGGTTAACTTAAATAATCTTTATCTCAAAAACGAATAAAGTTTTTCTAATTTGGTTCTCACCATGACAAAATAGACACTTGCCTCTATAAATTTTGAATGTATCATTAAAATATCTCAAGAATTCGATTTTTGGTGATCTTTAGTAACTTGAGATAGTCATAAATGTTCAGGTTGAATTTAATATCTCAAAAACGAATAAATATTTTCTTTACTGACTTTTCGTGGTTTTTTAAAACAAAATTAACTTAAATAATCTTTATCTCAAAAAGGAATAATGTTTTTCTAATTCGGATCTTACCGTGATAAAATAGACAAAATAGCTATTATTATAATGAATCATCATAGGTGAGTTTAGTTAATGGCTAGAATTTTTATAATATAGGTGTTTGGATGAACTTGAAATTGATAAAATCGACCTGAATTCTTTTGAGATACAATTATGTGAGAAGATGTTCGAATTTTACCTAATACAGTTAATTATATTTTTGCCAAATTTTATCTTCCTCCCAAGATTTTTTGTTTCTTCCCGTGTTAGAAAGCAGTCAAAACGCAGAAGTCCTAAAATGCCCGTAAATTTATCAAGAAACATTTCCTCCCACAGATAGTTCTTGTTTTCGAGTAATACCCGGAAACTTCCTGTAATTAGTAAAGTCCCAAAAAATTCCTTCAGTTTTAAAAAATTCAAATGGGCTTAATAAGGGATTCATTAATATTTTCCCCGATTTCTTTTTCAAATATGGCAACATTTTCAATATAGATATTGTATAAAACTACACATGCGGAAATTGATGTAAAAGTAAATCGTCTTACGTTTTAATCGCATTCTCATCGATAGGCAATGTTTAATTAAGTAAATATTTATGTAAATATAAATTAGAAAATAAAAAGTATCACTTTTGACACATACACTTAGCAGCAGAAGTCTGCGTACAAGAAACTTCTAACACTAACTGAAAAAATAATCTAATGTGATAAACTTCAATTTTTTTTTATTTTGTGTATTAACTACATATAATTCTATTAACAAAATATGCATCAATAAAACAGAAATATTAGTTACAAAAAAAATTAAAATTAAAAATTCTCCAAATAATGCGTATGCAAAAATCTGCGTACAAATAAAGACGCCTTCTCCAAAATATACTTATTTACTTAAATACGTAGTTGGCGATGTACGCTTTCTGATTTAAATAAAAGATAATCGATGTCAATTATATTAGCAGAGGCTTAGAAGCTAAAAGTTAGAATGGACACGAAAGGAAAGGAAATTGAATTGGGAGAGAGAAAAATTATTGTAAAGTTATGGAAAGAGGGAAAATCTTTTCGAAAAATAGGAGAAACTGTCGGCAGGTCACACTCTTCCATTCAAAGAGTAATTAATAATTATAAAGACACTGAAGATTACCTCTCACGTCCGCGATCTGGTAGACCACCCCTTTTAACAAACCGAGAGAAACGAAAATTGTACAGCAGGTTAGAAAAGAACCTAGGCTGACGGCAAAAAAAAAATAGTAGAAAATGTACAAGAAGAATTTCATAAAACTGTCAGCAAAGATACGATGAAAAGGACGTTAAAAAAAGCTAACTATCACAGTCGCGTTGCACGAAAAAAGCCATTTGTGTCAAAGGTCAATCGTCAGAAGCGGATCGCCTTTGCAAAAAAACTCTTAGACAAGCCCATTGAATTCTGGGAGAAAGTTCTCTTTACAGATGAGAGCAAATTTTGCATTTTCGGCATTAAGGGTAAACAACTTGTATGGAGAAAACCTAATACTGCCCTTAATCCCGAAAATTTGAAAGCGACTGTAAAACACGGAGGTGGTGGTGTTAAGGTTTGGGGGTGTATGTGCACCAAAGGGGTGGGAAGGTTGGTTTTCATAACATCGACAATGGACCATAAAATGTATATAGACATTTTAAAAGAAAATTTGAAGCCTAGCATCGAAAACTTGGGCTTGGGGCCCGAATACTTTTTTCAACAAGATAATGACCCCAAACATTGCGCCCACAACACTAAGCTTTGGCTACTATACAATACCCCAAAGCAACTTAAAACACCTCCACAATCGCCGGACTTGAATCCCATCGAACACCTCTGGGATTTACTGGAACGCAGGATTCGGCAACACAACATAACGTCGAAGAAAACGTTAAAAAATGTTATGATTGAGGAATGGGCCAAAATCAGTTCGGACGAAACGAAGAAATTAGTGCACTCCATGCCTAAACGTTTAAGGGAGGTCATTAAACGTAAAGGTTATCCGACCTCATATTAATATAGAAACAATGATCTTATTTATGAATTTTTTATAAATACTGTCCTGACTTGTACGCAGATTTTTGCATACCCTTTATTTGTAGAATTTTTAGTTTTGATTTTTTTCTGTAACTACTGTTTCTGTTTTGTTGAAGCATATTTTGTTAATAGAATTATATGTAGTTAATATACAAAATAAAAAAAATCAAGTTTATCACATTAGATTATGACTCTTATTTTTTCAGTTAAAGTGTTAGAAGTTTTTTGTACGCAGACTTCTGCTGCTAAGTGTACGTCATTGTCGTTAATCACACTTATCGAGTCGATATAGGTACATGTTGCATGCGATATAGTTATCGATTCGATATCGGTCCGATATCTCCTATTGGCCCTTTCAGAAACCCAACGGACGGATATCGCTCGAGTTACCGATCAACAGCACAACATCGGTTCGATATCGACATGTGAATACGTACGAGAAACCGGCCATAAGTCTAGTATTAATTCTAGTTTTACTTTGACATAAGTATACAACAATTTAAAACTGAATAATAACTAAAAATAGATCCAATATTAACACTAGAGCTAATATTAGACCTAGAACAAAAAACATGTAGGTTTAGCCGTACATCTCAAGACGGAACCCAATCCAACCCAACTTTAACTTTTTTTTACATTTTATAAATACCTCAAAATACCCATCCTGGGTAGATACTCCGTATATATACCCAGAAATAAATACCAGGGTATTTTACAAGACTGGTTGGTAATAAAAAGAAACTGTTTAAATATTATCTATACAATATTTTTTTAAAAATGTGTATTAAATTAACTGATTGAATTAATTTCTAGGAGAGTGAAGCAATAGTCGATTCTGGATCGGAATCAGAAGACACAAATGAGCAAACTGCAATAGTACAAACATCGAGAGTACGCAGTCGTTATTATTCATTAAACGAAAAAGTGGAATTGGGAGAAATAGCTGCGTTATATTTTAATAAATGGGGTCGAATCAGTTTTTACCTTTCCCTTTGCGTTTACCTCTACGGCGATCTCGCGATATACGCGGCCGCCGTCGCAAAATCCCTTTCTGATATAGCGTGTACTTCCAACGCGACGTCCGAGGATTTCGGAACTCCGTGTTGGGAGGACGCGCCAATAGAAAAGGCGAATGTTTATCGGATTTTCGTCGTCTTTTTCGCTGTACTAGTCGGTCCTTTTACCTATTTTAACGTACAAAAAACGAAGTATTTACAATTGTGCACCACGACGATGAGGTGGTGCGCTTTTATGATAATGGTTACCTTGGCGTGTGTCCGTTTGGCAAAGAACGAGGCGACGGGACATCCGTTAATGTTCGATTTCGACGGCGTGCCCGCGTTGATAGGCGCTAGCGTTTATAGTTTTATGTGTCATCATTCGTTACCGGGTTTGGTGGCTCCGTTTTCGGAGAAACAATATGTAGTAAGACAAATTGGTCTTGATTACGTTTTAATTTGTATGTTTTACCTGCTGTTAGCTTTAACGGGTACGTTTGCTTTTAAGGAATTAAATGATTTATATACGTTAAACTTTTTACCAAATAACGGCGATTATAGCGGAATTTTTATGAAAATTATATTGTATTTTTTAAGTTTATTTCCAGTGTTTACGCTCTCTACCAGTTTTCCCATAATCGCTATAACCCTCCAAAATAATTTAAAAGCTTTATTTTTAGACGTAAATAACATGGATAGGTACAACTTTGTTTTAAGAAAATTAACATTTCCAACGATCGCCGTTTTACCTCCGATCGCCATCGCGTTTAGTACGCACAATTTGCATTCTTTGGTTAAATTTACCGGGGCGTACGCTGGCGCTTGTATTCAGTACATAATACCTGCCGCCTTGGTTTATTTGGCACGCGAAAGTTGTAAACAGGAGTTTGGGAACGGTTCGAACAATAAATATCGTAGCGCGTTTAGTGGAAAATTTTGGATTTACTTCGTAGTTTGTTGGGCTGTAGGCTGCGTCATTATGGTTACCGTCAATTTTGCTTTGTAATTGTGATAATAATAATAACACGAGTACGATCTCCTTTCTCTATCTCGGCTAAGTTTTAACAAAGGACGTTTTAGTAAATGTAGAAGTATTATAACTCGTAACTTTGTATTCCTAAGACCCTAAAGCCGTACTGATATATTTTTATACCAATTAACAAATTAGTATATTTTTTATGTGGACTAATAATATAATGAAATCTTTATATACACGTGTATGTAAATATTAAAAGGAAATAAATTCAAATAAATTTCATTTATTTTAGACTAACTAATTTTTATACTAAAGCACGCTAAAGCATGAGTATAAACTAAAATACATTGATCATTTTGGCTATTCAAGTCAAAATATTTGTCAACAGTCAAAATAAATTATTATTTATGACGTTGTTGTCATTTACTTTGTAGGTATTGGACGTGCTTCAAATTTGCTGAGTTAAATATAAGGTGAGTACTCCAGCAATTAAATTACTTATTAAAAAGATTCATTCTCAAATCGCCGAGGTCGTGGGTTCTCTGAATATACAAGTCCCACACGAAATTGTTAACGGTTTTATCTGGATTAAAGTGATCATTTTTAATTAATTTTTTAATTGAGCTTTCCCTTCCTAATTTAGACCTAGTATTTGCTGCGAGTGCTTTTTTGTGCTTTAATGTGAACATTTGATACTTGGCATCAAAACGGCTGCCAGAATAACGATGTATTCATACCATCATTTCGAAACTTGAAATATGCTCTCGTTGCATCACATAATTTGCCCCCATAGCTGTTTGCTCCGGTTGGGAGAAGCTTTGGTTCAATTGAACCAGTTTCTGAAGAAGGTTACAACATAACATTCGAAACGTCAAACATTTTTACAAAAGGCACACAGTGAAACCCAAAGGTTCTAGTTTTAGTTCTAATATTGGTCATATTGGTGCTAATTTGAATTCAATCAACATAATGAAAGCTTAATGATTGGCAAAATTTTTTTTGTAATTTCTGACCATACTCGTTCAGCAAAACATAATTATGGCATCACTCCAACAAACTTAGGTTGATATAAAAAAATTTCTATCTCAAAAATTAAAAGCAATTTTTCAAAATTGATTTGTGCATTGAATATTAAATATTTTAATTGATAATTGGTGAGAATATAGTAACAATTTTTCAAAAAAGAAATTGAAATTACCTTCTGCCAGCAGTGTTTACAGGTTTACAAGCAGTATTCACTCTTTAATTAGCAGTTTTGAACTTCTAAGGTGAAGATTTTCTATTTTGCCAACAGCCCAGACAGCAGACTCACGTTAATATCACATCACGTGAATTATGACGATAAATTGACGGCCTATTGTCCCAACCCATTAACGTCATATTTTAATGTTGCTGAAACGTGATTTTTGCCGTATTAATGACGTCTGATAAACAACCGAATAAAGAGGCTTATCACTAAAATAACATTTTCTCCTACATTAAGCAATCCAACAATTCAATCATTTACGCATCATTATGCATACAATCAGTTGAAAATGTTGATATTAAATCGATTGGTAGATCAACTAAAGTGATTATGGTTAACTCTCCAATTTTCTAGGGGTAATACTAACATGGGAGGGCGTTTTTAATAAAGTTAAAATTTAAACCATTGCTACATTACCATTTTCTAATCTATTGCGTAATGTGGGTTGCATTCAGCCTTAGGAAGACAAAGTTGCTAAATATTGGCAGATGGCGCTACCACATTGTATGCAACTATTGAACTAATTTTAATGTAATGCATCCAACGGGTTAAAAGACTTCTATGGGGCAAAGCAGTATCAAGCCATCCAAGGCACTATCAACTCTATTAGAAGCAGTTCAAGTCACCAAGAAACCATTGCAAGTTTCCTGGAAGCATTTCAGCCTTCTACAAGCAGTATCAAGTCTTTTGGAAGCAATTCAACTCTTCAAAGGGCAGTATCAAGTCGTTTGGAAGTAACATCAAATCTTTCAGAAGAAGTATCAAGTCTTTTGGAAGGACTTCAGGTCTTCTATAACTATTTTAAGTCTCCTCGAAGCAATATTTAGTGTCCTAGAAGCAGTATAAAATCTTCCATGGGCACTATCAAACCTTCTAGAAGCATTTCCAGTTTTCTGGAAGTCTTCTGAATGCATTTCAAGTCTTCCAGGTAGTATCAAGTCTTTTGGAGCACTCAACGTACTTTCTTATTCGGCAATTATGCCTACTCTATACTCATTAAAAATGTTGTATGGATGCTTGTATAGATAATTCATTTCGACATACAAAAATCGATGATCTAGTATACTGGCTAAGGAATGGACAAGAGTTAACACCATTTTTAAACGGTCTTAAACTTTCCATACATTGAATTGAACTTAGAAGGTTTGTTGTTTTGGATTTGTTTCATGCTTAATCATTTGAAGTTGGAGCTCAACCCAACTCAACCATAGAAGAAAACTTTTATATTATCCCTCATATTTAATAGTATGAAGTTGGAGCTCAACCTAATCCAACTATAGAAGAAAAAAATCATGCAATATTTTCAAAAACTTCAGAAGATTCGTTAGATTAGGTTGGGTTTAGTTGGGTTATGTTTGGTTAGGTTGAGTCAAGTTGGGTTTAATTTCAATTCATTTCATAACCATAACATTCTTCAAAAATCATGGACCAATGCAACTTTTTACAAAAATACCTCAGGACATATAATAGTTTACAAAACAGTGTAATACAAAAACGTACGGCTTTTATAAAAAATGTGGTATAAAATTTGCCGTCATCTCGAACGTCTAAGTCACGTCATTTATCAACCGTCTCAAAATGATTTAAAAAAACGTTAATTATGACGTATATTATTGGACATAGAGCGTCGTTCACAAATTATGACTAAAAACAGACGTTTAAATAACGTAGGACTGATTCCTGGGAGTTTCATATTTTAGAAACAAAATCTAATTCTAACACCACTGTCTTGTTTTTTTGCGATGAAAATGTTTTCTGCGAGCAGTTTTAAAAGTCTTTTGGATGCACTTCAAGTCCTTCAGAAGCAGCATTAAGTCTTTTGGAAGCATTTCAATTCTTTTAGAAGCAATATCACCCATTTTCGATGCATTTTTAATCTTTCAGAAACACTGTCAAGTTATTTAGAAATGCTTTAGGGTTTACAGATGCAATATTAAGTCTTCTAGGAGCAGTATCAAGTTTTCTGAAAGCGTTTCAAGCCTTCCAGAGCCAATATCAAGTCTTCTGGAAACATTTTAAATCTTCTAAAAGCACTTTATGTTTTCTAGAAGCAATATCAAGTCTTCTGGAAGCATTTCATGTCGTCTGAAAGTAATTTATGTCTTCTAGAAGCAGTATTAACTTTTCTTGAAGCATTTCAAGTTTTCCAGAGACAGCATCAAGTCTTCTGGAAGCATTTCAAGTCTTATAGAATCATTTCAAATCTTCTGGAAGCAATATCAAGTCTTGTAGAGGCAATATGTTTTTTAGAAGCATTACAGGTCTTGCAGAAAAGTCAAGTCTTCTAGAAGTGGTATCAACTCTTCTAAAAGTAGAATCAACTCTTCTGAAGCAGTATGAAGTCTTCTGAAAGTAGTTTAAAGCTTCCAGAGGCAATATCAAGTTTTCTGGCAGTATTGCATGCGTTTTAGAAGCATTTCAAGTTTCCTAGAAGCAATATGAAGTCTTGTAGAGATAGTATCAAGTTTTCCAGGGGCAATAGCAGGTCTTCTGAAAGTATTTCACGTCATATAGAATCATTTCAAATCTTCTGGAAACAGTATCAAGTCTTGTGGAAACATTACAAATATTCTTGAAACATTGCAAGGCTACTGGAAGCAATACCATGTTTTATAGAAGCAACATCAAGTCTTCCAAGGGCAATGGTAAGTCTTCTGAAAGTATTTCAAGTCATATAGAATCATTTCAAATCTTCTGAAAACAGTATCAAGTCTTGTGGAAACATTACAAATCTTTTTGAAACATTGCAAGGCTACTAGAAGCAATACCATGTTTTATAGAAGCAACATCAAGTCTTCCAAGGGCAATGGTAAGTCTTCTGAAAGTATATCAAGTCATATAGAATCATTTGAAATCTTCTGGTAACAGTATCAAGTTGTGGAAACATTACAAATCCTTTTGAAACATTTCAAGGCTACTGGAAGCAATACCAAGTCTTGTAGAGGCAGCATCAAATCTTCCAAGGGCAATGGTAAGTCTTCTGAAAGTATTTCAAGTCTTCTGGAAGCATTTCATATCTTCTGGAAACAGTATCAAGTTTTATGGAAGCATTGCAATACTCTTTGAAGCATTTCAAGTCTTCTGAAAGCAATATCAAGTCTTGCAGAGGCAATATGTTTTTTGGAAGCATTACAGGTCTTGCAGAAACAGTATCAAGTCTTCTAGAAGTGGTATCAACTCTTCTAAAAGTAGAACCAACTCTTCTGAAGCAATATGAAGTCTTCTGAAAGTAGTTTAAAGCTTCCAGAGGCAATATCAAGCTTTCTGGCAGTGTTGCATGCCTTTTAGAAGCATTTCAAGTTTCCTAGAAGCAATATGAAGTCTTGTAGAGATAGTATCAAGTCTTCCAGGGGCAATAGCAGGTCTTCTGAAAATATTTCGAAACTTCTAGAATCATTTCAAATCTTCTGGAAACAGTATCAAGTCTTGTGGAAACATTGCAAATCTTTTTGAAACATTGCAAGGCTACTGGAAGCAATACCATGTTTTATAGATCAACATCAAGTCTTCCAAGGGCAATGGTAAGTCTTCTGAAAGTATTTCAAGTCTTCTGGAAGCATTTCAAATCTTCTGGAAACAGTATCAAGTCTTATGGAAGCATTGCAATACTTTTTGAAGCATTTCAAGTCTCCTGAAAGCAATATCAAGTCTTGTAGAAGCAATATGTTTTGTGGAAGCATTACAGGTCTTGCAGAAACAGTATCAAGTCTTCTAGAAGTGGTATCAACTCTTCTAAAAGTAGAATCAACTCTTCTGAAGCAGTATGAAGTCTTCTGAAAGTAGTTTAAAGCTTCCAGAGGCAATATCAAGCTTTCTGGCAGTATTGCATGCCTTTTAGAAGCATTTCAAGTTTCCTAGAAGCAATATGAAGTCTTGTAGAGATAGTATCAAGTCTTCCAGGGGCAATAGCAGGTCTTCTGAAAGTATTTCGAAACTTCTAGAATCATTTCAAATCTTCTGGAAACAGTATCAAGTCTTGTGGAAACATTACATATCTTTTTGAAACATTGCAAGGCTACTGGAAGCAATACCATTTTTTATAGAAGCAACATCGAGTCTTCCAAGGGCAATGGTAAGTCTTCTGAAAGTATTTCAAGTCATATAGAATCATATCAAATCTTCTGGAAACAGTATCAAGTCTTGTGGAAACATTACAAATCCTTTTGAAACATATCAAGGCTACTGGAAGCAATGCCAAGTCTTGTAGAGGCAGCATCAAATCTTCCAAGGGCAATGGTAAGCCTTCTGAAAGTATTTCAAGTCTTCTGGAAGCATTTCAAATCTTCTGGAAACAGTATCAAGTCTTATGGAAGCATTGCAATACTTTTTGAAGCATTTCAAGTCTCCTGAAAGCAATATCAAGTCTTGTAGAGGCAATATGTTTTTTGGAAGCATTACAGGTCTTGCAGAAACAGTATCAAGTCTTCTAGAAGTGGTATCAACTCTTCCAAAAGTAGAACCAACTCTTCTGAAGCAGTATGAAGTCTTCTGAAAGTAGTTTAAAGCTTCCAGAGGCAATATCAAGTTTTCTGGCAGTATTGCATGCTTTTTAGAAGCATTTCAAGTTTCCTAGAAGCAATATGAAGTCTTGTAGAGATAGTATCAAGTCTTCCAGGGGCAAAAGCAGGTCTTCTGAAAGTATTTCGAAACTTCTAGAATCATTTCAAATCTTCTGGAAACAGTATCAAGTCTTGTGGAAACATTACAAATCTTTTTGAAACATTGCAAGGCTACTGGAAGCAATACCATGTTTTATAGAAGCAACATCCAGTCTTCCAAGGGCAATGCTAAGTCTTCTGGAAGTATTTCAAGTCTTCTGGAAGCATTTCAAAATTTCTGGAAACAATATCAAGTCTTGTGGAAGCGTTGTAAGACTTCTTGAAGCATTTCAAGATTCCTGGAAGCATATCAAGTTTTGTAGAGGCAATATCAAATCTTTCATCGGCAATAGCAAGTCTTTCGAAACTATTTCAAGTGTTCTAGAAATATTTCAAATATTCTGGAAATAGTATCAAGACTCATGGAAACATTTCACGCCTGTTGGTAGCATTTCAAGAGTGCTATAAGCAACATCAATTCTCCAGAAGCATTTCACGTCTTCTGGAAGTATTTTAAGACTTCTATAGGCAACATCAATTCTTCTAGAAACAGTATCAAGTCTTCTAGAAGCAGTATCAAGTCTTCTAGCAGCAGTATCAAGTCTTCTGGAAGCATTTCAAATCTTCTAAAAGCATTATCAAGTTTTCTGCAAATATTTTAAATCTTCTGGAAGTAGTATCAAGTCTTTTGGAGGCAGTTCAAATCTTCTAGATGTAATATCAAGCCTTCTGTTAGTATTTTAAGTCTTCTAGAAGCAGTATCAAGTCGTCTGGAAATATTTCAAGTTTCCAGAGGAAATATCAAGTCTTCTGGAAGCATTTCAAGTTTTCTAGAAACAGTATCAAGTCTTTTGAAAGTATAACAAATTTTCAGAAAGCATTTCAAGTCTTCCAGAGCCAACATTAAGTGTACTGTAAGTATTCTAAGTCTTCTAGAAGCATTATCAAGTCCTCTACAAACATTTCAAATTTGCTAGAAGCATTATCAAGTCTTGTGCAAACATTTCAAATCGTCTGGAAGTAATATCAAATCTTCTAGAAGTAATATCAAATCTTTTGGAAGCATTTGAAGCCTTCTGGCAGCATTTGAAGTCTTCTAGAAGCTGTATAAAGTCTTTTGAAAGTATTTCAAGTCTTATAGAAGCAATATCAAGTCTTCTAAAAGCAGAGTCAAGTTAGCTGGATGCAATATTAAGTCTTGAGCTTTAAGTTTAAACCCAAATGTTTCTAGTCCTAGGTCCAATAATATTTCAATGGAAATATACAATCTAACATTCAATAAGAAGCAAAACCAGGATTAATACTACCATTAAATCATCCAAGGCATTCATCAAACAATTTTGTGCAATTATGAATCTATTTGATGGTTTTGACACTCATGTTCTATTAGTTTATAATAATAATAATAAAAAAAAGTAATATTAATAAGCTTAACTTTATTTTTATACAAATCACTAATTACTTAATAATAAATCAAAAACTTTTATTAGATAATTTCAATATAAATACAATTAACACACATTACTTAAGATTCACTTATTCTTCCCTTTACTCGAGTATTGTTTCGCCTTCCTCTCCATTTGCATCTGCTTCAATTTCATACTCAACTTCGTAGCAGCCTTCTCATGCTTATTCTCCGACAATTTCGGTTCTGGATGCATGTATTTTCTCTTTTCATCTCGTCTTACAGCCTCCCCACAACCGTGTATCTCCGGCAAACCGTGAGAAGTACAAAATCGAAGATTACAGTATTTACATTGAATAGCAAAATTGGTCGTTTTAGTTTTACACTTTCCGAAGGCACAAGTATTATCGATCTCTTTAATTTTTTCCAACACCTCGTCTATATTGGAGCCGCTTGCGGCCTCCTTTATCTCTTTATTCTTATCTTTTACCTTTTTATCGTCGGTTTTTGTTGATGTAATTGTTACAGTTGCCATATTTTGGAGATTTTGTGGAAGTTATTAAAAAGGTAACCTAAAAAAAATTTTTTGACATCTCAAATTGAGTGTTTATTTTAAATAACTAGATTATTGTTAATAAATTAATTAATTATAATTATTTTTTTGATTTAAATTCGTTTTACCTTAATTTCAATCAATTTTAATAATTTTTAATGTCAACAAGAATCACACAAGAATGTTAGGGAACCAGCGCGTTAGATGGCGTTAATGATCGTTAAAATCATAATGGTTACCTACTTTAGCGACTATTTGGGAACATTTTATTATAATGACAATGACAGCTTTTCGGCGTAAGTTAATTTTCTGTTGATTTTATTTGTTAATCAGTTTTTTGTATTTTTTGAAATTTGCTACAATCTGTTCTCATTAATGACGTTATTTCCGGCAATTTTATGTACGGTGAATGTATTAAATGGAATTTTCTTTTTCATAAATGCACTTGAAAAATTATTTATATGAATCTACTTAATCAAACTTAAAAAATCATTTAATTTGATACGAAACTCGATTAGGGTACCTTTTATTATGAAATTGACGTTTGACAGATGTCAAATATGTGCGTCATTTTGAATTTTAATAATACAATTACACCTAGCAGCAGAAATCTGCGTACAAAAAACTTTTTTTGAACTGAATATGCACAGATGCTTACTTTTTCATCTTTTACAAAATAGACGCACTTGTATTTGTTAAGAATTGTTTTGTTATACCTTATATCCGGTGAAAAAATCAGGTTTATACCAACATTTTTGAATCAGTCCAATTATCTCAAAAAGTACATGTGTTACAAATACCATATGCTTGACAAAAATGAAAGATAATTACTAAACCCTTTTGAAGCATTGAAATATTTTAGGGTGTTTTTTATTTAAAAAACAAAGTTATGGTCCCCCAAACATTCCGTAAATTAACTGGTTCTGGTAACCAGCCTGTATAATATTATCCAATAGTATTAATGACGTTCGAAAGACCCAAGCTTTATGCCCCATGATTCTTCAAAAATTTTCACGAAATGATAAACAACTTGGCAACCTTGCATTCAAAATTTGAAAACCATATATGCACTTATACCATGTAAGACAACTAATCAGCACATGTGAAAAGATACACTTAGCAGCAGAAGTCTGCGTACAAAAAACTTCTAAAGGTGCATGTCCACTAGCAACAAAATTGCGACATTTATTGCGAGATCGAACACAGACACTTGTGTATACACATCTGAGAGTGAACTTGCAAGCGAAATTTAGTTGAACAATTTACTCTCGAGAGCGTTTGTGTTTACTGGTGTAGACGACTGTTTCGTTTGTTGCTGACACTTTGTAAGAATTTCCAAACGATCTGGAAAGAAACGAGAGAAAAAAAAATGGCGGATAAGAAGTCGTGGTCTAAAGAAGAGACATTATCTTTAATTTCTCATTGGGAATTACATCCCGTATTATGGGATGTGAAAAATAAAAATTACAGAAATCGAATAAAAAAACAAAATGCATTGAGAACCATAGGAGCTGCGCTAAATACAAATGAGAATGAAATCGGTCGTAAATTGCATAATTTACGAACTCAATTTCATAGCGAATTAAGAAAAATAAAAGCCAACCATAGTGGAGACGGAACGGAAGATAAATATGAAACCAATTGGGAGTTTTTTGAAGCTATAAAGTTTATTCAAGCTGATCATTCCAATAAACAGACTATTGATAATCTTGTAAGTACTTTTTTTAACTATCATTTTAAATAATACGTATAATGATTTATGAATTTTTATACTAAATAACCGCTTAAAACACTTAACACAATGAGTTAAATAATATACACTTAGCAGCAGAAGTCTGCGTACAAAAAACTTCTAACACTTTAACTGAAAAAATAAGGGTCATGATCTAATGTGATAAACTTCAATTTTTTTTTTATTTTGTGTATTAACTACATATAATTCTATTAACAAAATATGCATCAATAAAACAGAAATATTAGTTACAAAAAAAAATTAAATTAAAAATTCTCCAAATAATGCGTATGCAAAAATCTGCGTACAAATAAAGACGCCTTCTCCAAAATATACTTATTTACTTAAACACGTAGTTGGCGATGTACGCTTTCCGATTTAAATAAAAGATAATCGGTGTCAAATATATTAGCAGAGGCTTAGAAGCTAAAAGTTAGAATGGACACGAAAGGAAAGGAAATTGAATTGGGAGAGAGAAAAATTATTGTAAAGTTATGGAAAGAGGGAAAATCTTTTCGAAAAATAGGAGAAACTGTCGGCAGGTCACACTCTTTCATTCAAAGAGTAATTAATAATTATAAAGACACTGAAGATTACCTCTCACGTCCGCGATCTGACCGAGAGAAGCGACCCCTTTTAACAAACCGAGAGAAGCGAAAAATTGTACAGCAGGTTAGAAAAGAACCTAGGCTGACGGCAAAAAAAAATAGTAGAAAATGTACAAGAAGAATTTCATAAAACTATCAGCAAAGATACGGTGAGAAGGACGTTAAAAAAAGCTAACTATCACAGTCGCGTTGCACGAAAAAAGCCATTTGTGTCAGAGGTCGTCAGAAGCGGATCGCCTTTGCAAAAAAACTCTTAGACAAGCCCATTGAATTCTGGGAGAAAGTTCTCTTCACAGATGAGAGCAAATTTTGCATTTTCGGCATTAAGGGTAAACAACTTGTATGGAGAAAACCTAATACTGCCCTTAATCCCGAAAATTTGAAAGCGATTGTAAAACACGGAGGTGGTGGAGTTATGGTTTGGGGGTGTATGTGCACCAAAGGGGTGGGAAGGTTGGTTTTCATAACATCGACAATGGACCATAAAATGTATATAGACATTTTAAAAGAAAATTTGAAGCCTAGCATCGAAAACTTGGGCTTGGGGCCCGAATACTTTTTTCAACAAGATAATGACCCCAAACATTGCGCACACAACACTAAGCTTTGGCTACTATACAATACCCCAAAGCAACTTAAAACACCTCCACAATCGCCGGACTTGAATCCCATCGAACACCTCTGGGATTTACTGGAACGCAGGATTCGGCAACACAACCTAACGTCGAAGGAAACGTTAAAAAATGTTATGATTGAGGAATGGGCCAAAATCAGTTCGGACGAAACGAAGAAATTAGTGCACTCCATGCCTAAACGTTTAAGGGAGGTCATTAAACGTAAAGGTTATCCGACCTCATATTAATATAGAAACAATGATCTCATTTATGAATTTTTTATAAATACTGTCCTGACTTGTACGCAGATTTTTGCATACCCGTTATTTGTAGAATTTTTAGTTTTGATTTTTTTCTCTAACTACTGTTTCTGTTTTGTTGAAGCATATTTTGTTAATAGAATTATATGTAGTTAATATACAAAATAAAAAAAAATCAAGTTTATCACATTAGATTATGACTCTTATTTTTTCAATTAAACTATTACAAGTTTTTTGTACGCAGACTTCTGCTGCTGAGTGTATTTATTAGTTCCTAACATTAACTAAAAGAAGTTAATTTAATTTAGATGTTTTGATACTGCCAATGTATTTCTCCTTGTGGGGAAATAAAATAATCTCTAAATTCGTCACGTATCTCTTTAGCATTTGCTGCACAGTTATGAGCATTTCCATGTTCTAAATCTAAAAGATTAGATTGCGACATCCCTGCGGTTCTCCATTCACCCGGTCTGTTATCTGTATCAAAAGTACCTGGTGGTGCATAAAATTTACTACCATGCGACAGCAGAAAATTATGTAGTACACATATTGCTGAGACATTACTGTGGTTTTCTCAGGGCAAAGTTCAATTGGTTTTCTTAATATACGGAATCTATTAGCAATAAGGCCGAAAGCGTTCTCCACTACTCGTCTTGCCCGGGATAGGCGATAGTTAAATACTCGGTTATGCGCCGGTTGACCTCGAAATGGATATGGTTTTAATAAATAAGGTTTCATCGCAAAGGCATCATCACCCACTATGATGTAAGGTACCGACATTTCCCGTCCAGGTAAACTTTGGACAATTGGAAAATTTAAAGTGTTATCTTTCAAAGCACGTGACAAATTGCAGTTATTAAATACACCTCCACCTGATACCCTTCCGTTACATCCAATATCCACATACAAAAATTTATAAGTTGCGTCAACTAATGCCATTAATACGATGCTGTGAAATCTTTTGTAATTATAGAAATTGCTGCCACTATTTGAAGGAGCTTGCATCATTATGTGCTTCCCGTCTATTGCTCCTACACAATGCGGAAAATTCCATAACTTTTCAAAAAGTTCTGCGTGTTGAAGCCATTCTTGGGGTGTCTTTGGGGTCTGAAATATAGTTAGCAAATCAAAAACATTTTTGAAGTTATACTTATTTATATGTACATATAAAGTATTGGATTAGAGATAAAACTAAATGCGAACTGGCTGTATATTTCTAGGAAGTAGAGGAAAAATCAAAAATGCTGAGGCGATTGTTAATGTAAACGAGAATCCTGACAACATGAAAAAGAAAAGGGTAAAACGAAAGGATAACAGTCAATTAAAGGAGGATGATCTTTTAAATAAAGCAATGAAAATAATCGATAAACCAGCCGATGAATTTCAAATATTTGGAGATTTTGTGGCTTGTGAATTAAGAAATTTACAGAATCGAGAAAATCAACAAAGGTTAAAACGTATGATTCAACGTGCAATACTAGAAGTAGCTGAACAAGATACTTCTCGCCCTTCCTCGACTGCATCTTATTATTCAAGTTTTGTCTCTAGTCCTACTGATCAAGGTATGAATAATCTAAAAAAATGTCATGTCATGTCATACTATTTACCTTCATATATGTATTTTTTAGACCCTCAACGAGCGCCTCACAACACTCAGGTATTATACGAGCAATCGTACACACTGGTATCCGAAACAGATACATCAACGAATGATATGAATCTCCTACAAATATTATAATGTTATTCTTATTTAAGTAATCTTTAATAAATAATTACGTATAACTGTTGTTTCAATTGAAAACCTACCTGTTGCTAAGAACCTCAGTGTCACACACAGACGCTCTCGCGCAGTGATGGCACAACGCATTTTGGTATCTTGCTTCGTAATGGTGGGTCCTACAATTTCCAAAAGATGCTCAAAATCAGTAGCTGTCATTCGAAAGAAATTATCAAGTTTGCAAGGATCTTCCGACTTTAATTCCGACAACAGCGTTTCATAAATTCCAAGATCGCATCTCCGTAACATCCAGTTCCTCACCCACATTTTTCTTTTTTTCTTCTTTTGTTGTAATAAATGAATTACAATATATGCAGCACTACATTTAATTGGATATGCCATTTTAGTATAACTTTAGTATAAATCTAAATAATCAAGAAGTCTACTTTACGTTATTATAGTTCTGATAACTTTTTTTTTATAATGTAAACACATCCTACACTTTACAAGCAATAACTCCCGAGATCAATTTCAGAACTTAATTGCGGAGAGTAACTTTCGGAAAAAATTGCGTCTAGTGGATACACTTTTGAAAGTTATTTCTGAGACCAGTGTCGCAATTTTGTTGCTAGTGGACATGCACCTTAACACTTTAACTGAAAAAATAAGGGTCATGATCTAATGTGATAAACTTCATTTTTTTTTTATTTTGTGTATTAACTACATATAATTCTATTAACAAAATATGCATCAATAAAACAGAAATATTAGTTACAAAAAAAATTAAAATTAAAAATTCTCCAAATAATGCGTATGCAAAAATCCGAGTACAAATAAAGACGCCTTCTCCAAAATATACTTATTTATTTAAATACGTAGTTGGTGATGTACGCTTTCCGATTTAAATAAAAGATAATCGGTGTCAATTACATTTAGCAGAGGCTTAGAAGCTAAAAGTTAGAATGGACACAAAAGGAAAGGAAATTGAATTGGGAGAGAGAAAAATTATTGTAAAGTTATGGAAAGAGGGAAAATCTTTTCGAAAAATAGGAGAAACTGTCGGCAGGTCACACTCTTCCATTCAAAGAGTAATTAATAATTATAAAGACACTGAAGATTACCTCTCACGTCCGCGATCTGGTAGACCACCCCTTTTAACCCTTAATTAGGCGCGCTGGTGTATTTTGTACACCATTTACAAAAAATGTCCAATAAAAATAGTTATATGGCGTTTCTCCCTCTGCGCCGCTAGGTACCTTACTATCTCACTGTTGTGTTTAGCGGTGTATCACGTCGGCTTGTTGTTATTACGGATTTGGTATTTTATAATTTTTTCTGTTTTCGTTTTATTTATTTCTATTTATTATAGATAAGACAGAAACCAGAAATTCAAAAAAGAAAGAAATAAAGCAAGAGCTGGGGCTCCTTATAGACGTTGATAAAGACGAAACATTTGTAGAAATAGATGACGAAGAGGACGATGATCTGGATGATGAAGAAGTGTCGTTTAGTGAGCATGGCAGCAATTCTGAAATTTCAACCGATGATAGTGAAGAAGAAAATTTAGATACTGAAATTTTCAGTGATAAATTTTATTTTGGCAAAGATAAGACGACGAAATGGTCTAAAGTAAGTTTAGTTCGTAAGGCAGTAAGAACAAAGGCACGTAATTTAGTCAAAATATTGCCAGGGCCAAAATTGGATGCTCGCGATATAGAAAACGAGATAGACAGTTTTTTGAAAATATTTTCATTAGAAATGATACATGAAATTATTATGTACTCAAATAAATATATAGATAGTATAAAACAGAAATTTCAAAGGGAAAGGGACTGCAAATATATATCTAAAAATGAAATGTTAATAATAATAATAATAATAGGACTTTATTTCCCACAGGTACCACCCAATTACAGGAAAAAATAACATACATTATTTAAATTTAAATTAACTAAAAAAATATAGCAATAAGCAAAATTAATAGCTAATACAACTACATAATCAAATCCTAAACATGACCACTAACAATTTACTGCGCGCCAAAGTGATCCAAAGTCACCCTAACCACCGTGTTCAATGAATCAAAAAACATATCGCAATGCGGCGAAACACGATTGCCGTAATCGGACATCAACAATACAGGAGATTTTCGTAAAATATTACTATTACTACGGTAGATATAGAACATGAGGGGACAGCGTGAGCCGAGACGTGGCACAAGAAAGGTTAACCTTTCCAACAACCAACCACAATCAATATCGTAATGCAACAGTTTATAAATAAATTTAACTATGTAAACAACTCTGCGCTGTTCTAGTGCAGTCTATGTTCACTCATAGATACTTTAAAAATGTCTTTTGTACAGATTCAAGCGCATTCGCGTAAAACTGATAGAACGGATACCAAACAATTACCGCATACTCCAACCGCGATCTGATCAACGCAATAAACAACGTACTTAAACATCTGATGGATAGACCTTTACAGTTCCGAACAATAAACCCGTAAATTTTATAACACTTAGCAACTAAGTCAAGAATGTGTTCGTTAAATGTCAGACCACTGTCAAACAGCACCCCAAGGTCACAGCATTTACGTTCGGACATTAACGGTTGACTGGCCAGATGATATGCCCAGTCGATTGTGTTTAATTTTTTAGAAAATGTCATGGTAAAACATTTAGAAACATTAAGTGATAAACGGTTGCTAAGGCACCAATCCTCAACACGAAACAAGTTTTCCTGCAAGCGTTCACAATCGCTGAGTTCCCCAACAGCCGAGAATAACTTCAAATCATCGGCAAACAGCAGCTTCTCACAATCCAAGATCTCAGTTACGTCGTTAATAAAAGCCAGGAACAGCAATGGACCGAGGTTGGATCCCTGGGGAACCCCTGAAGTTGGAGAAAATCCTCTGGAGGTAAAGCCGCCATAATTAACGAACTGCTGCCGACCTAGCAAATAAGATTTCATTAACGACAACAGAGGGGCACTTAATCCAAAATTACTCAGCTTTTTTAATAAGATAAAGTGATCCAGCTGATCAAACGCCTTCCGAAAGTCGAGATACACGGCATCCACCTGTCCTCTAGCGTCGATTACATCGGCAAGAAATTGGGCGAAGCATGACAGATTAGTGACGGTGGATCGACCACAAACAAATCCGTGTTGGGCTGGGCTTATGGTCTTATTTAAATGATATGAGATATGCTTGAATAGAACGCTTTCAAAAATCTTCGAGAAACCACACAGCAGCGATATAGGCCTGTAATTCTCAATCTCCGCAGGGTTGCCCTTCTTCAGAATTGGACAGACGTATGACTCCTTCCATAACGACGGAAAGGTAGAAGTAGATAGGATTAGATTGAAAATCGAGAGCAACGGGGCGGCCAGAATCGAAGCACAGTCTTTCAGTAAGAAGCTCGGTATCCCATCTACTCCCATCGTAAGAGTATTCTTTGCACGCTTCAACGCACCCTCGACCTCCTCCAAGCTGAAGTTCTCCACAGACAAACAAAGACTCTGATTGGGGAAACCAAACCCCACAACAACCGGATCAGATTGAATATAAACGGACTCAAAATAATCAGCAAAAGCGTCCACAATACTTCGACCCGAACTGAACTCCAGGCTTCCGTACGTCATAAGGCCTGGAATGCGAGTACCTCCCTTCCGTGACCGGACATAAGCCCAGAAGGTACTGGGATCAGAAATCAAAGATCGCTCTACACTGATCATGTGCGCACTATATGCATCGGTAATAAGGTGTTTCGACAGAGATCTGTAGCGTTTAAATTCATTGAGGCAAAACAGTGAACCAGTTCGCTTATGCTTTGCGCGCATATTCTCCTTCATGCGAATACAATCTTTTATCTCCTTCGTGAACCAGACAGGCCAACGACGACTTGTAGAATCTCTCACAGTTTTAGGCACTGCTAAATCAGAAACATCGTGTAGCTTGTTATAAAGAAGCCGACATGCATCTTCTACCACTCCAATACCATCCAGGTCAGACCAATTCAAATGTTAGCATTCATTGGGTTGCTTTTCTTATCTGGCATGAAACGAGCCAATCATACAACTTTTTTGGAGTTATGGGCAACTGATGGTACAGGTATTGAGATATTTCGAGCCTGCATGAACTATAAGAGATTTCTTTTTATATTACGAGTTCTGAGATTTGATGACATAACGACAAGGGAACAAAGACGTGAACTGGATAAGCTAGCACCAATTAGATCGATATTGGATGCTCTAAACGAAAACTGTAAAAAGACTTATTCATAAGCGAGTACATGACAATCGATGAAATGTTAATTCCATTTCGAGGGCGTTGCAATTTTATACAATATATACCAAGCAAACCGGCAAAATACGGTATCAAAATGTTTGCACTTTGCGATGCTAAAAGTTTCTTCACTAGTAAAATAGAAATTTATTGCGGAAAGCAGCCAGATGGGCCTTATTTTATCAATAACACACCTGCAGATATTGTTTCAAGATTAGTGGATCATGTAAAAGGAAAGAATAGGAATCTAACATGCGATAATTGGTATAGCAGTTATCAGTTAGCAAAGTCATTACTTGCTAATAAAATAACATACCTAGGGACGTTGCGAAAAAATAAGAAAGAAATCCCTCCTGAGTTTTTGCCTAATAAAAAGAGAGAAGTTGGGTCCTCTTTATTTGGTTTCCAGCAAGAAATCACAATTATTTCCTATGTACCCAAGAAAAATAAATCTGTTGTTTTAATTTCAACCATGCATAATGACAGCTCCCTAAATGAGGACACAAAGAAGCCAGAAGTAATTCACGACTATAACATGACGAAAGGCGGTGTAGATACCGTTGATCAACTTTGTTCAAACTACTCAGTATCAAGAAGAACAAAGAGGTGGCCTTTGTGTACATTTTTTCACTTGCTAAATATTTCCGGAATAAACGCTCAAATATTGTTTAATAACATTTCCAATAAAGCAGTCACAAGAAGACTGTTTCTAAAAACACTTGCTATTAGCCTTATGAAGCCTTATTTCCGTGATCGTCTCCGTAATAAAAGTTTACCTTTAGATATAAAACTAATATTGAAGAAACTCGTCGAGGAGGAAGAAGAGAGGGAAAGAGAAGACGAACCACCACCAAAAATTAGAAGCAGATGCCATATTTGCGGCAGAAGGAAGAATAGTGTAACAACTATGCGGTGTGATCTTTGCCATTTATTTGTGTGTAAGGAGCACAGCAAAAAATGCTTACGTTGTAAACAATGCTCAGAGGACACTATCCAAGAAGATGAAAATTGATAGAGTATTTCATATTCTGGAATATTTTTTAGGAATCAAAGTATTAATTTATATTTATTATTTAGAGTTATGTTTATTTTCTTTTAATTTTTTTTGTAAACGTCCATTTCTGTTTTAGTCACAATATCTAGATCCCTCTAAAACAATTCCATATTATTTATGAAGTCTTTTTGGGTAAAAAGATTCAATATGAAATCATATTAATTTTATAATTTGAGTATGCAGCTTATACTACAAGTTCATTCATAAATAAAATTTCTCTCGTTTGCCGTTTGAATAACTATGTATATTCTATAAACAAGGGTTTAACGCTTTTGTCACATTTATAGATTATCTATGACAAGAATTGTCGGTATTACAGATTTCCTCATTCTAAAATTTTTATTTTCAAATAAGATTTTTTATTTAATTATAATTATAACTTAATTATATTTTTTTAACTTTATTATTATTAATAATTATTTATAAAAATAAATGATTTTTTCTTTAAATTGGTGTTAACGTCGTAATGTAAGTTTAGGATAATAGATGGTGGTGATGTCGCAAACGTTCCCCCTCCCTTTTCATAACGCTCTTGTCATTTTTAAAGGTAAAGATGGTTGACTGATACAGTCGGTTTCGAAACGTTTCCCAGTGATTCTGATTTTCTCGTCGCGGAGTTTCGTTTTAATAAGCGAGTAAGTGCGGTCGTCTGAGCGTTAAGATGTAACAGCTGATCCCTGTTAAGGGAGAATCGGTCGGCGTTGAGATGTCAACGTTTGAAAATCAAACGTAAAGACAAGTGATAAGCGGTTACACCATTAAATAGAAAAGTGTTGATTTTGAGTGCGGTCGGCCTCCCGTTTTTATTTTTTTGAAATTTTCCAATTTTATTTAAGTGCAGTGCGAAAATTATGGAAACGTTATGGAGAGTACTCTGTGTTGTATTGGGCCTGATCTGCGCGCAGTTATGCAACGGCCTCCCGATCAATTTGACAACCTCTGGTCCAGGTGAGTCATACCCCACCGTCTACTGTCACTTTCAGGTGTCCCCAACCGACTCAACTCGAAGAAGGTCACGCCAAATCTCCACTTTAATTTTATTTTAAAAATATAAAAAAAGGCGATCAATTCCGAGAAAATCTAAGAAGAAATTACAATATTCGTGACGCAATTTTTTTATTTAACCAACACACATGTATGAATATAAAAATTAATGACTCGGTTATTTCATTATCGAATCTGTTTAGGACGCGAAAGTTTTATTATGTAAATCGAGTTGGTTACGATTCTAAAATGGATGCTAACGACTTCTTTTTATTTATTATTTTTTGGGGTAATCATGGCGAGTTATAAATTGTTTGATCGAGTTCGGTTCTATTAATATTTTGGTTGCTTACAAGAGTCATTTCCGGGCGCGAAAGTGTCGAGTCGCTGGTTGCTGTTGCTGTTTGGTATATTGCCGAGAACGACGTCGTCGCGGGTAACGCGATTTCTCGACCGCTCGACTGCACGCGCTTCAAGGATAACCTGATTTGATATTGCATTGTCTTTACGCGTTTTTGTCCTTTACTTTACGTACTTTACACGTTTCGTAATGTTAATGTAATGTATTTATACGTTTTCGTATACTTATTTCTTGTCATGGGATGCATTTTGTTACGTTTCTTTTAATTTCTTTCTGTTATAGTGTAACTTACTTTTCAATTTCATCAAAAAAAAATGTCTGTAGTAATATTTCAACAATACACTGAAAATGGCAAAGAATGAAATTTTGAAGGATTGTCATAAATTAACGATATGTCTGGTAATTAAGATTGAGCCGACTATGATTTTGGCCGACTAACGACTACCCGACTAATCGGCCCTAAAAGGGCCGATTAATCAGCCATTGCCGATCATTCCAAAGTTCGGACGTGTTCGAATACTTTTGGAAGCGCTTATATGCTACATAATCTTGTTGTAACTAGGGCTGGGAGATACTTTAAATGAGTTATTGAGTATCGATACTATTCAAAGTATCGAAAATATCGAAGTAGGTATTGAAAGTATCGAACTATCAAAAGTATCGAAAATATCGAAAGCATCGAATTATTAGAAATAATAGTGCATAATAAGCATATTTCTTATGTACCTAGATTTTACTTTTGGATACTGTACGTTATCTTAATCACAGCCAACATGTTGGCAGTGTGAGTGTTTATATCTTCAAAGTCCTGCTCATCATTGTGGAAGTCTGTTAACCTGCTAGGAACATGAGTTAGAACTGTTCCAAACACTGCACATTATCTTAACAACTGCTAATATGTTGGCAGCATGAGCTATTATGTCTACAAAGTCATGTTCATCAATTTGAAATTTGTCAACTTATTGGCAGCATGAACTATTACTATTTCAAACGCTGTACACTATGAGTGCTTGTGTCTCCATAGTTCTGCTCGTCAGCTTGAAGTCTGCCAACTTATTGGCAGTATGAGCTATTACTATTCCACAGACAATGTATTATCTTAGACTGCTAACTTGCTGACAGCATGAGCTATTACTGTTTCACAGATTATATATTATTTTAACAACTATCAACTTGTTGGCAGCAAGAGCTTTTATGTCTCTATAGTCCTTCTCATCAGATTTGTTGGCACCATGAGCTATTACTGTAGCACAGACTATATGTTATCTTAATGACTGCCGACTTGTTGGCAACATAATCTTGTTCCACCAATTATACAGGCTGTCCGGTATTTTCCGGATCAGAGGTATACAGTGATGTAGAGTACATTATTTTGAGATGAGTTTTCTAATAAATTGTTTATAACAACTGTATGAGAACTGCTTAAAAGACGTTTAATAGCATCTCTGGAAAACGACAGAGGCGGTCGTAAATCAAACTCAGGAAATCAATCCAACTCCCCGCATATCATCCGTTTCTTACGCGTTTATTTCTAATAAGAATTTGTTTATTGATTTTTCTCTTTGAAACATTCATAATTCAATTGTTGTGATAAGATACATATCATTAAAGGTTAAGGGAATAAACATGAATATGTTTCAATTTTTTAATTATAATAATTCAATAAATTATGTGTCGTAATATGTGAAAGCACAATAAATACGTAGGAGGGAAGTGATAAGGTGACCTCTTCAGTCGCTTTCCAGGATCGCTATTGGACATCTTTAAAAAGTTCCCGTGCGGTTGTTATAAGCAATGTGAAGAAATTTTATTAGACAAATCGTCTCAAAATAATGTGCTCTACATCGCTATATACCTCTGATCCGGAAGATACCGGATACCTTCTATACTATCTTTTTACTGTTCAAAACACTGTACATTATCTTAAAGACTGCTGAGAGCTGTTATATCTCCAAAGACCTGCTCATCAGCTTAAAGTCTGCAAAGTTGTTGATAGCATGAGTCAATTCTATTTCATAGACTATATACTATTTGAAGGACTGCCAACTCATTGACAGGGTGAGCTATTATGTCTCCAAAATCTTGCTCATCTGTTTAAAGTCTGCTAACTTACTCATAACATGATCTATTACTGATCCAAATATTGTACATTATCTTAAAGACTTCATATGCCATGAGCTATTATACCTTAAAGCTCCTACTCTTCACTTTGTAGTCTGCTAACTTGTTTACAGTTGGTTTATTCGAACAGAGCATTACGTATCAATTTATAAAAAATAATTATGTTTTCTTATGGAGAATTAGTTGCGAACTAGCACCGTATTTTGCCACAGCTCGAACAGTAGAAATAAAAAACAAAATGAAGGATGAGAGATGATCACATCTGATTACTCTAGGATATTATTTTGTACGAAAATATCTTTCTGCATCTTCTTTCATTGTCTCAGTACGTCTCTCTTTACTTCGTCTAATAGGTTGCTTATAAAATAATTTTTTCGTTGAATTACAGGTTGTAGGGAACTTATGCTAATATTAAACCTATCAGCCGCATCTCGGAAAGAAGCCGAGATCCATTAATTTTCCATTTCTCTTTAGTAACTACTAGGGCTGGACGGTAGCATAAATAAGATATATTAGTATTAATCCCTTTGTGGTAGCGATACTATTCAAAGTATCGAAAATATCGAAGTATTGAAAGTATCAAACTATCAAAAGTATCGAAAATATCGAAAGCATCGAATTATTAGAAATAATAGTGCATAATAAGCATATTTCTTATGTACCTAGATTTTACTTTTGGATACTGTACGTTATCTTAATCACAGCCAACATGTTGGCAGTGTGAGTGTTTATATCTTCAAAGTCCTGCTCATCATTGTGGAGGTCTGTTAACCTGCTAGGAACATGAGTTAGAACTGTTCCAAACACTGCACATTATCTTAACAACTGCTAACATGTTGGCAGCATGAGCTATTATGTCTACAAAGTCATGTTCATCAATTTGAAATTTGTCAACTTATTGGCAGCATGAACTATTACTATTTCAAACGCTGTACACTATGAGTGCTTGTGTCTCCATAGTTCTGCTCGTCAGCTTGAAGTCTGCCAACTTATTGGCAGTATGAGCTATTACTATTCCACAGACAATGTATTATCTTAGACTGCTAACTTGCTGACAGCATGAGCTATTACTGTTTCACAGACTATATATTATTTTAACAACTATCAACTTGTTGGCAGCAAGAGCTTTTATGTCTCTATAGTCCTTCTCATCAGATTTGTTGGCACCATGAGCTATTACTGTAGCACAGACTATATGTTATCTTAATGACTGCCGACTTGTTGGCAACATAATCTTGTTCCACCAATTATACAGGCTGTCCGGTATTTTCCGGATCAGAGGTATACAGTGATGTAGAGTACATTATTTTGAGATGAGTTTTCTAATAAATTGTTTATAACAACTGTATGAGAACTGCTTAAAAGACGTCTAATAGCATCTCTGGAAAACGACAGAGGAAATCGTAAATCAAACTCAGGAAATCAATCCAACTCCCCGCATATCATCCGTTTCTTACGCGTTTATTTCTCATAAGAATTTGTTTATTGATTTTTCTCTTTGAAACATTCATAATTCAATTGTTGTGATAAGATACATATCATTAAAGGTTAAGGGAATAAAAATGAATATGTTTCAATTTTTTAATTACAATAATTCAATAAGTTATGTATCGTAATATGTGAACTCTTAAACAAAAACTTTATTGACGACTTGGAATTTAAGAAACTTATAAAACATAACACCTTAGTATCCAAAGCATATTTCTTACCTAAGATACATAAACCCGATATTCCTCTAAGACCCATAATTTCGTTAGTTGGTGCTGCAACATATAATATTTCTTCTTACTTAGCTAAAATATTGACTGTTGCTTTTGACTCAAGAACTAATTTTAATGTGAGAAACACTTTTCAATTTGTTGAGGAATTGAGAGGTTTCGAACTTCCTGAAGGTTATGTTATCATTTCTCTCGACGTTGTTAGTCTGTTTACTAACATACCCACCACATTGGTGTTAGAAATTATAGAAGAGAATTTCCATTACATCTCAGAAAATTATGATTTTGAAAAGGATTTATTCCTAAAAACTATATCAACTATTTGCACTAATACTTATTTTACTTTCAACGGTGTTACTTACCAACAAATCTTCGGTACACCTATGGGTTCTCCGCTATCACCTATTTTGGCCCAAATTGTTATGGACCATGTATTAAAAAGAATTTTACCAACGTTAGAGTTTGAAGTTCCGTTTATAAAAAAATATGTAGATGATATCATAACTGCTATCCCGGCTAATTACGTTAATTCAATTTTGAATAGTTTTAATAAACACAACAAATTCATACAGTTTACTCTTGAGACAGAAGACAACAACTCAGTTCCGTTTTTGGATACTAAGGTCATTCGTGATAAACACAATAAAATCAAATTTGATTGGTACACAAAACCAACGTTTTCTGGAAGATATATCCATTCTACATCTAAACATAAAATAAAACATAAAATTAGCACAGTGTTAGCTATGAAACATAGAATAGAAAAAATTTCAGAACCTAATTTAATTAATATAAATTTAAATAAATTAAAAACTATTTTTATAAACAACATGTACCCTCCTAAGTTATTAAACAGATTACTTTTCAGCACTGCTGTGTTTGACCCTGGTGTGGATGTTGACTCAGCCATTGATAACATTAATGAACCCACTCTATATAAAAAACTCATTTACATCCCTGAGTTAACTGACAAACTAACCAAAATGTTTAAACATTGCTGTAATCTTAACAACTTAAAGATCGTAGAACATTATCCTTTAAAATCTCAATCAATTTTCACAAACCTTAAAGACCCCACGCCCTTACTATACAGATCTGGGGTTATCTATAACATCTCATGTGGTGGTTGTGAAGGTTGCTATGTGGGACAAACTTCCCAATGGCTTAAAAGAAGATTATACCAACATAAAAGTGATATACGTTGTAACAAAAGATCTTGTGCTCTGGCCCAACATAGTTTGGACAGTGGTCATATTTTTGATTTTGAAAATACAAAAATTATAGATGCAACTAACAACTATCACAACAGATTATTTTTGGAGATGTTCCACATAGCAACCACAGAAAATACTATCAATTACAGAACTGATATCAGCTCCTTAAGTTCTATATACGCCTTAATTTTTGATTTTTGTAGAAATGAATTTAAAAATTTAAATAATTCAAACATTTGAATTTAAATTTCTGGCGCTTCCCGCTTCACGTGAAGTTGCCGTATTACTTTTACAAGGTGGTTGCACTGTCATTCATATTATAAAAAAAGCGCTATGGTGTGTAACAACGTGTTTCTTGTTTTTCTCAATAATTTTAAGAATAATTTTGGACGAAATACTCTGGTATTTAATGTTTTATTTTAGCCAGTTTCATTACAATCGTAAGTGTTATTTGTAATTACTTACTTTTTATTAACTTGTAATTTTGTAGAAAATTTCACTCCCTGAAGAAGATTCAATTTGAATCGAAATATAGGACTGTTCAATTGATTGTCATTGATTCTTTTATCCTATCCTGAACCAATATTTACGAGTAATATGTGAAAGCACAATAAATACGTAGGAGGGCAGTGATAAGATGACCTCTTCAGTCGCTTTTCAGGATCGCTATTGGACATCTTTAAACAGTTCCCGTGCGGTTGTTATAAGCAATGTGAAGATATTTTATTAGACAAATCGTCTCAAAATAATGTGCTCTACATCGCTATATACCTCTGATCCGGAAGATACCGGATACCCTCTATACTATCTTTTTACTGTTCAAAACACTGTACATTATCTTAAAAACTGCTGAGAGCTGTTATATCTCCAAAGACCTGCTCATCAGCTTAAAGTCTGCAAAGTTGTTGATAGCATGAGTTAATTCTATTTCATAGACTATATAATATTTGAAGGACTGCCAACTCATTGACAGGGTGAGCTATTATGTCTCCAAAATCTTGCTCATCTGTTTGAAGTCTGCTAACTTACTCATAACATGATCTATTACTGATCCAAATATTGTATATTATCTTAAAGACTTCATATGTCATGAGCTATTATACCTTAAAGCTCCTACCCTTCACTTTGTAGTCTGCTAACTTGTTTACAGTTGGTTTATTCGAACAGAGCATTACGTATCAATTTATAAAAAATAATTATGATTTCTTATGGAGAATTAGTTGCGAACTAGCACCGTATTTTGCCACAGCTCGAACAGTAGAAATAAAAAACAAAATGAAGGATGAGAGATGATCACATCTGATCACTCTAGGATATTAATTTGTACGAAAATGTCTTTCTGCATCTTCTTTCATTGTCTCAGTATCTTTCTCAGGTCTTTACTTCGTCTAATAGGTTGATTATAAAATAATTTTTTCGTTGAATTACAGGTTGTAGGGAACTTATGCTAATATTAAACCTATCAGCCGCATCTCGGAAAGAAGCCGAGATCCATTAATTTTCCATTTCTCTTTAGTAACTACTAGGGCTGGACGGTAGCATAAATAAGATATATTAGTATTAATCCCTTTGTGGTAGCGATACTATTCAAAGTATCGAAAGCATCGAATTATTGGAAATAATATTTCAATAATAAAATAAAGTATATAATAAGCACATTTTTTATGTATTTTCCTTCGTAGATTTTAATTTTGGAATTAAAGTGGTGGAAATAATAAAGACAAAATAAAAGAGAAAAAAATTCCGCACTTCAACTCTTATTAAGAACATATGGATTCAATATGTTCTTAATTATTTTCCTTAATTATCGTACTCATCACGAAAAACAAGAATATACGTAAAATTTCGAGTTATTAATTGTAACAGGAATTGAAATAATAAGGAATAACCACATATTGACTGTCATCTTCAAAGTATATTAGCTCTCTTGAAGTACTTTAGGACAGATCTTGATCTGATGTATATCGATCATAAATATACTGTAATCTCAATTTCCTGTATTGATAAAACAAGTTGCAATACTTCGACACTTTCGATATTTCAATACTTTTCATACTTCGATACTTTTGATACTTCGATACCGATACTTTGCTGGTGGCGAATATCGACACTGAGGTAGGTATCGATACCATCGACAAGTATCGACACTTTGCTCAACACTGATTGTAACAAGTATGATTATTCTGTTTCCTAGAACTATTTTGAAACATAAAGGCACTAAAAAATCACAACAATAATATTCGATTGATCAGGTATCAACATCTGGTTCCAGTCTGGTTACTAATTTAGAAATACCGATTCTGCCACTAAACATTGAGATACGCACCTAAAATTACAGCACTCACATGGGTTACGATAATTATATAACACGGTATATTGGGTTTTTCTTTCGTAATACAGATATTTGTGGTAAAGTGTTATTTTTATAAACAAAATTTTAATCTTCAAACAAAGCTGAGAAAGAAATTGCGTGTATGGATGCTTTAAAGTACACCCACATTCAAAAATAGTCGGCTGAATAGTCGACTCTTCCGATTAGTCGCCGATTAATCGGTACAACCCTACTGGTAATAAACATTTGACCATGATGTTCAATGCTTCGAAATTTAGAGAATTAAATGTTCTACAGAATAGAATAGCTAACTTTTTTGTTCATATGTAGTTCTTGTATGTTACGGTGCGATGAAGTGAAAAAAGATTGAAAAAAATGCCAAAAAATTTGATTTTGTTGAGTTGCATTCGGTTGTAGCAAAATAACGGAGAGTCCGATTTATGCCACCGATATCTCAAAATGTTCGTCTAGATCTCCACTTTTATGTCGGTATAGCTACAGAAGCACACTTTGCAAAATAACAAATATACTGAACAAGAACCGTTACTGTGTTTTTTAATTTACCATTTTCCACATTTTGGGGTATATCTCGAAAACTGGACGTGATGGAGAAAAACAGAAGACAGTTTCAGAATCAGCACAACATTGCAGGCTTTGAGGAAAAATTAATTAAAATTTGTAAACTAGTGTAATTTGTGCAAATGGTTAAGACTTGTAGTTGATGTGAATAAGTCGTTTTAAGAATAATTACAGTGCCGTTATACGTTTAAATATTTAGGTCTTTTTTTAGACTTACTTCTCTACTTTTTAGACTTACGCAAATAGATCAATATGATAGAAATTTTCATTTATTTTGGAAATATTCTAATACAAACTTTGCAGTAGAACAAAATCTTAATATCGGTTTTCGGTATTTATATTATTTTAAAATTTTTTACTCGTCCAAAATGAAATAGGTGATGTAATAAATAATAAATGATATGAAAGACGAATACTTTGACCAGCCTTTGACTTTTGTTGTTAAATGGATTTGTTACCTTACATTGTTTAGATGTACTGTGTTCATCCTTCACACATTGGTTATAAGTAAGGACCGGATTTCTATGCAATAAAAATAAGCAACATAAGTTGTTATATGCAGTAAAATATGCGGTAAAAACAAAAAAAAAATGGGGTAGAATGATAAAAATACATTGAATAGTAATGAGCAAAAGTCTTTTATTTCATCTTGCCATCATTCGAACTAAGGTGTCTAGTAAAGTTTATAATATTTTTAAATTTAGAATTGTTGAGCATTGTTACCAGATCTGGTAAAATTTCACCATATCTGATGATTCTGATGATTTCACATTTCTGGTGATTTTACAACTATACATTTCTTGATTGAAACTTCGAATAAAGTATCAGATACCTAAACAAAAAGAGTAATTGTCGACTTTGTTAGCAACAGAATGTATTTCTGTTAAAAACACTGAACATTATCTTAAAAACTGCGAAGTTGTTGGTAGCATGAACTATTATATCTCTAAAGTCCTGCTCATCAGTTTGAAATCTGTCAGGATAAGGTATTAGTCTTCCACAAACTATACATTATCTTAAAGACTGTCAACTTGTTGGCAGCATGAGTTGTAATGTCTCCAAAGTCCTGCTCATCAAGTTGAAGTCAACCAACTTGTTGACACTATGAGCTATTATTGTTCCAAACACTGTACAGTATCTTAAAGACTGCTAACTTGTTGGCAATATGAACTGTTAAGTTTCCAAAGTTCTATTCATCAGATTAAAGTCTGCCAACTTGTTGGCAGCATGAGTTATTGTGTCTCCGAAGTCCTGTTCATCAGTTTGAAGTGTGCCAACTTGTTGGCAGTATGAGCTATTACTGTTCCACACATCATATATTACTTTATAAAGCTTTTATGTCTCCAAATTTACTTACAGTATGAACTACTATCAATTGTTCCAAATGCTATACATATATACTGATGGACTATGTATGTTAAGATTTAGTGTTGATGTATTTCTAGTTTGTTATTATTCTTGTTTTGTTGCTAGTACTCAGAAGACCCTAATTAACATATGGTCGAATAAATGTAGCCATCTTAAAAGACGTACGGCTAAAAACTAGTATTAACTCTAATATTTCTACTTTTAGCTCTAATTAATTAGTACTAAAGCTAGGTTGTAGGTATAGGCTAGTTATGTATATATTGTTACTTACGCCCCATTTTAACTCCCAAAGCATCTCCGCTCACATCAACTAGCCTAAGGATTTGCCAAAGGCCAGGACATAACTTAGAGATGTGTTCCTGATAACATCTGTAGTCGGTCAAACCTCCCTGATAGTCCTTGACAGTCAGCAAGCTTCAAATTTTGGAGGTGCTTATTTACCATACAGTGTCTCGTTAGGAGATCTGTGGTAACTTAAGGGAGTCTTTCCCGATCCCTATAAAATATTAAGCAGCCTTTGAAGGATATTTTAACAATGCCTTGGCAAGATGGCAGCCCGGGTTTCTATAAAAGTAATCATCTCTGTTTTCTTAGAATTGACGGAAAGGGTTCGTGTATTACACCATTTCTTAATAATATTATGTGCTTCTTACATCTTTTCAAGGAGGTGCTTCTTACATCCTTGTGGACACTCTCTAGTAACAGCCCCTTGTAGGGTGGTCTAACCAGCTCCTACTGTGACGGTTCTATGCCTTAAAGTGCTCTCAATCCAACCACACAAGGTCGGAGGAATATTATGCTGTAGCAAGGCCTCAAGTTGTTTTATCGAAAGCGCTTTCCACGTCGATGAAGGAAAGGAGTCCAGGGCGGATTCCTTGTGGTCTAGTGCATCACCGACAAACCTGATCACTGAGTTAAAAGCAGACAGCGTGAAATTTCAGGCTGAAATCCAAGTGACTCCATTCTGACAGAATGAGCTAAGAATCATATGAGTCAAAAGCATTCGTAAAGTATATTCTCTAATCTTATTATCTGTGAAGGTTAAAAAATAAATAAAATATTTCACATAGGTAGACTTTTTAATTAATGTCATATTCACCCCTATGTGTGGAGGAAATGTAATATTTTACATTTAGTTTAATAAAATAAAATAAATGGGCATAATGAAATAATAAAGATGAATATGTGGTAAACATTTCAAATAAAAATATTGAAAAATTCGCACGTTACTAGCCTTGAGACGCTTGACCCTAGATCTAATACTAAAACTAGAACTAACGCTATATCTAGAACTAGAATCTTTCAGGTTTAGCCGTGCATTTCTTAAAACGAAACCCAACCTGGCTTCAGAACTAACACTACACTTAGTACTAGTAATGTTAGTGTTAGCCGTTTTAAGAGATGTACGGCTAAAGCCTAATGTATTTAATTATAGGTCTAGTATTAGTTCTAAAGTTAGATTGTAGGTCTAGTGTCATATATACCAGTGATTCTAAAAGCAAACCGAAAACGATTGGGAACCTCTGGTTTATACCTTCTTTTAGGAATACTAGTAGAACTTCTAGTGCATGTTATTATGTTTCTATTAAAAAATAATGCTTAAAGACTGTTCATTGTGCCCCTTTTTGTGTTCTCCAAAGGTTTTCTTGTCAATTATGGTTACTTAATCTAATGATCTGACGGATTAGTTCCACTTAAGCCTTACCCTTGGGTTGGGTTGGGTTAGTTTTGGCTGACGTGGGTTGCGTTACATTATTAATTATTAAGGGGAAGTAACAGACAATGATAGTATCCCAACTTAGTTTTGTGAAAAGTCTTTCAAAGAAAAGGAATGAAATAAATGCTGTACTTGTATTAGGCCCTAATCCCAAGATAGATAGACGATATTTGATCTACCTATAGATAATTCAGATGATAATCAAGCTTACCAAAATCAACCCAATGTTTATTGTACAATTGGATATAAGGAACGCGAATCAGAAATGATAAATCCATGAAACTTCTATTAGTATTTTTTTAAAAATATTTTTTAGTATTTTTTTGGTAAAAATAGATTAAGAATAAATTGGATGAAAATAAAAATCTTATTATTAGGATTATTATAGCCTTATTAGGATTATGTAAAAGCCAGCAATTTATAAATCTAACCACGAAGATATGTTGTCGCTTTTTTCAAGAAAATGTGTCGAAAGCCCTATTTTTTTCGTGCAGTAATATTTGTCAAATCATTTGAAATCATTATCCTAAAAAAGGACATAGTCCCTTTAAGTGTATTAACACCGAAAGAAGATACTTCGTATTAATTAATCAGATTAGTTTTAGATTAGGCGATGTCTTTTTATAATTATCATAAGTAAAGCGACGGTTATTTGTAAATATTAGTTATTAATGTTAAATTAATAATCTAATTAAAGTAATAGGGGATATGAAAGTTATATTTTTTCTTAAATCGTAAAATTAAATTGAACACAGTTACAGCGATCACCGAAAACTGTGCTTTGCACAAATACAAAGTTGAAAATCGAATTAAAACTTTTCGACAAGTTCTTATCAATTTTCCAAGTTCCTGGGTGTTATCCATGAGCTGAAAAGCTTCATCGTGGATGTATTACTATGTGAAGTCAGCCCTCAAATAGATAGGATTTTCCATGTAATATAGTATTTTGATTATGACAAGGGAACCACTCATCCGATTTTGATGATCAATGTCTCATTTGAAAGACTAATCTTTGGCCAATTCGAAAGTGGGAAAACCCGAAGTCGAAGTCGCTTCCGAATTCCGTTGAAATGCCAAAATATTGCGAAAGTTGTCATAACTCGTAAATAATGTACGCCGTCATCAGGATGTATACGTCATTCAATTCGTCAGTTTTCTTCTATCGAAATCTGCCGTATTTTAAGTGGTCATTAGATAAACCTTTTTGCGTATGCATTTAATATGCAATGCGCAGAAAGGTTCATCTATTCACAAAACAAACATGCACAACACTTGAACCAAAACAAATCTATTTTCTGCCAATATTTATCGACTTTGTCCATCGATTGTGTATACGGAAATTATTTGTTTGCTTCTATTAAATTGTCATTTGTTTTTTTTTGAGCACTTAACTTCGCAATATTAATATTATATTATATTTTTTAAAATATTTTCCGGTGTTTCAGCGAAATTCGGAAAATTTCAAATCGGTTATTTCCACTTTCGTGTTGGTCAAGATTTAATCTTTCGAATGAGATGCTGTTCAGCAAATTCAGTTGAGTTGTTCTTTTGTTGTAATCAAAATACTATACATGTTGAATTCTATTTAATTAGGAGCTAACTTCGCATTGGTCGAAAATCCTGCTTTGCACGAATACGGAGTCGAAAATCAAATTAAAACTCAGTTTTATTCAATTTTCTGAGTTCCTAGGTGTTTTCTATGTTAAAGCTAAAAAGCTTTAACGTGATGTTATAACAGTATTTTTTTATGGTATGCTACAAGATTTTGGATTATTTCTTTTTTACCCTGTCTTTCAGTTTTTATGCCACGGGCGAGGTGCTAGAAAACCTTTGCCTCGCCCGCAAGCGACCTCGGCAATTAGAGTTGATATATCGTTCCATATACAGGCCGTTTAGAAATGACGAGTCTTCTAATGACTAAACTAAGCAATTTTGTATATGTTGTGTTAAATTATTATATTTGTGATGAAGCTACGCATGGATGTTATTTTCGGACAAAACGAGACGTTTACTCTTAAATAGCCGAGGTTGCTAGTACACGATGAAGTAGATGCCATCAAAGCTGACAGTTTGGTGTTGATATATCAATTTCAACATCTTGGTCGAAAACAACCTTGACGATTTATGACGAAATCGTTCTTTATATGTTTTGATAAAGATACACAATCTCTTAAGTAAGATAACTTAAGAGATCTTAACTTAGTTTTTAGAAGCTATTCATTGTAGAGGCCTTTGTTAAGAAAATATCTTCAGATGCACGGCTAAATCCGACCCTGTCCTGTATATTTGAATTAAAGTAAAACTAGAACTAACACTAGACCTAGAATGACTCTAGCATTCGGATTTAGCCGTCTTGGGAGATGTATGGCTAAAGTCGAATGTATCTAGTTCTAGATATAGAGTTAGAGTAAAAGTCTTTTATTTCATCTTGCCATCATTCGAACTGAGGTGTGTAGTAAAGTTTATAATATTTTTAAATTTAGAATTGTTGAGCATTGTTACTAGATCTGGTAAAATTTTACCACATCTGATGATTTTGATGATTTCACATTTCTGGTGATTTTACAACTATACATTTCTTGATTGAAACTTCGAATAAACTATCAGATACCTAAACAAAAAGAGTAATTGTCGACTTTGTTAGCAACAGAATGTATTTCTGTTAAAAACAATGAACATTGTCTTAAAAACTGCGAAGTTGTTGGTAGCATGAACTATAATAGTTCATCTTTAAAGTCCTGCTCATCAGTTTGAAATCTGCTAGTATAAGGTATTAGTCTTCCACAAATTATACATTATCTTAAAGACTGTTAACTTGTTGGCAGCATGAGTTGTAATGTCTCCAAAGTCGTGCTCATCAAGTTGAAGTCAACCAACTTGTTGACACTATAAGCTATTACTGTTCCAAACACTGTACAGTATCTTAAAGACTGCTAACTTGTTGGCAGCATGAGCTGTTATGTCTCCAAAGTAGTGCCCATCAGTTTGAAGTCTGTCAACTTGTTGGCAGAATGAACTATTACTGTTCCACACATAATATATTACTTTATAGAGCTGTTATGTCTCCAAATTTACTTACAGTATGTAACTGTCCTGTATATTTGAATTAAAGTAAAACTAGAACTAACACTAGACCTAGAATGATTCTAGCATTCGGATTTAGCCGTCTTGGGAGATGTATGGCTAAAGTCGAATGTATCTAGTTCTAGATATAGAGTTAGATCTGATGATATAAAACTAGAACTAACACTAAACCTAGAAATTGAACTACTTCTAGGTCTAGTGCAAATTCTAGCTTCAATTCAATTGAAATATACAGGGTTGCCAAATCAGTTTGTAAAGTACTATATTCCAGAAAGTATTAAACATGAAATTTTTAAAAGTTTAAAGCTGGGTTAGGTTGGGATTTTTGTGCATCTTCATAATGTACAAAATTAGTTTTCAATTAGTTTTTTCAAATTTTGAGTTGATCAGAATCTTCAATCAAATTAGTTCAATCGAAATTAGTCGATTTGCAGCAGATTATGTCTAACAATAAGTTAGCAAACATGAAATAAGTTCTTTGGGCATTTTCCATCTTCTTGGAAAATCAATTTGCATTGAATTGTGGCAAATTTTTAGTTGCATAGACTGTCTGAGTAATTTAATGTGCACTGCTTTGTATTCCCCATCAATTATAAACAGTAAATATGTAAAAAAAGCCAAGAATTTCCGAAATTCTTGCACATTTTCATATGAACAGGAGATCTGATCACTTTGGTTCGAACAATATTGCGTTCCCCATCATATTTAAAATATCTAGAAGCAGTATCGATTCTTAATTATTAAAATTTTCTAGAAGCAGTATCAAGTCTTTTGGAAACTTTTCAAGTCTTCTGAAAGCATTTGAAATCGTCTAGAAGCAGTATAAAGTCTTATAGGGGCAGTATCAAAGCTTTAGGAGGCATTTTAAAACATCTAGAAGCAGTATCAAGTCTTCTGGAAGTAGTATCCAGTCTTTTGGAAGCACTTCAAGTAATTTTGAAGTATTTCAAGTCTTCTAAAAGTAAGTATAAGGTCTTCTGGAAACATTGTAAGTCGTCTGGAAGTATTGTAAGTCATCTGGAAATATTTTAAGTCTTCTAGAAGCAGTATCAGTCTTCTGGAAACATACCAAGTATTCTGGAAACCATATCAAGTTTCTTAGATACAATATCAAGTCTTCTGGAAGCATCTTCAGTCTTCTAACAGCGACATAAAGTACTTTGGAAGCATTGTAGGTCGTCTGGACACACTTCAAGTCCTCTAGATGCAATATCAAGGCTTCTAAAAGCGTTGTAAGTCATCTGTAAGCATTGTAAGTCGTCTGGATGCATTGTAAGACATCTGTAAATTCATCATTTTAAGTCTTCTAGAAATATCAGTCTAGAAATTCAAGTTTTCTGAAAGCAATATAAAGTGTTCTTAAAACAGTATCAAATCATCTAGAGGTAACAACATCAAGTCTTCTGGAAACATTTTAAGTTTTCTAGATGCTATATCAGGTTATCTGAAAGCATTGTAAGTTGTCTGGAAGTATTTTAAATCCTCTAGAAGCAGTAACAGTCTTCTGGAAGCCGCGGTACTTTATAAATCTAGAGACTTTAATTTGTATTCTTTTTAAGACAATAATTTAAAAAATTTTTTTATTATCATAAAATTTGCGATAGGCAAATAAATGCCCGCGTTGAATGCGCTGCACATTTTTCGGGGCATTTATGTTCTACAGCTTTCATTATCTTCTTCGTTTCTTCTAATCAGATAAGAAGCCATTTTGAACGGAAAAAAAACATCTTACCGTCTGCAAAATTTTTTGAAAAGCTTCAGTCTTCACCTTCAAAGAGTATTTTTCTTCGCTATCGTATTCATATTCGTATTTTACTGTGTTGTACACTAAGAAATTTTTGACACTAAAATGACATAATTATGTCGGTAAAAATGTTGCCTTTTCTGTTAAACAATAGAGGGTGCAGAACCCGGAGTGAGAGTCCGGTGCGTGTACCGAAAGGTTAAATTTTTCTCCTTTATTCGCAAAAATATGTTTTCGCATTGTATAAAAATACACGTGAATTGGTATTGATTTATGACATCAAGATTTTACTATAATTCTAAACAATTTATTTATTATTTATTTGTTAATCCTTTATTTATAACTCAAATGTAGGCGTAATAAGGAAATAAAGCACAAAAAAAAACTGCTGTCCTTCATGGTGCGATATTAGGAGAAATACAAGCGACCACAGACAAGTATAGAGTTTAAATAAAGTTCCTGGGTCTTGTTGTTCTAAGCGATGAGTCATGCATAGTCCGCCTCGACCTGTCTGACATCTGACATTTACCGCAGCCGAAGCCGACGCAAGAACACGACCGACAAACAGCCGCAACGTTCCTCTAATTTATAGTGCGATTTTACGGCTTAACGAGGAAATTACCCACTGATGGTGACTGCGTTTTATCCGCCTGCATCCAAGTCTCTACTTGTACAAGTTGATATATCGTACCCAGAAATTACTCAACTAACTGTACACACTCTTCCGAGGTTTACAATCGTTAGTCTTAAATCAAACAAGCCTTTATTTCATTTTAACACCGACAAATTCGTTAACAACAATGATTTCTTAACGTTTTACGACATCTTTACACAACACTTAAATTAAGTTAATAATGACGATGATGATGTTAAATGTTAATTATAAGTCAAGGTGTTTTAGGTTAGGTTAGGCTATTTTTGAAGACTATAATAGAAAAATAAACGAGCAAAATCGAAATCGGTTATTAAATTGCGAACATTTTTATTTAAATAATATTTTTACAATTTCAAATTTGACGCGTTCTGTTTACATGTTGCGGACTTGTAGAAATAAACATCACGATTGTTTATTCAAAAATCCCTCTTTGTTTACATTGGTAATCTACTTTTGCAGGATCATACCGTGAGAAAGTACTCAATTAAACGCGGTAAGGCGTGAATTACATCAAATTATAGTTTTAAAATAAACTTTCACTTAATCGACCATTCAAGAAGTTTTTTTAACCATTTAAAAATTTCAATTCCCCGTGGGATTTATAGTAAACAAATTTCTTAACGACATTTTAAACACAATTTAAACCGGATTAACTCGTGATTCATCCTGGCAAAAAGCTAAATATTTTTTAAGCTTTCAATTTAAGAGTTAATGTTTTGTTTATTATTCTCAAGTCCAAAATTGATAACGGGGGGATTAAATCCATCCAGGATTTAATGAGATTCAGTTTATTTTGGTTTAACGAACTTTTCTGATGAGTCTGATAACAAACATCTTTTAAATAAATTTTATTTGTAGGTATGATTAACTCAATTCAATCGATTGATGAATTTGATTCTGATCTATTTGCTCTAGAATCAAAAGATTTTCGCTTTGCTTTAGAATTTAAGGAGGGAACCACATTAGAAGGCTCATTTTTGCCGATTTTTTTTAGATTTTTGAATGGAAAGAATACATTAAAATTTAATCAAATTTTGACATTATGTTATTTATATTTCGAGCATCTTTTGTAAATTTTTTTGAATGATTTTATCTAAAAATAATAAAGTTATGCACTGATGAAATTGCGAGAAATGTGGCCAATCCAATTTTCATCTGATTTCAAAAAGTTTTTTATTTTAGAAGTTTTAGTTTTTATTTTAGAAGAGTTTTGCATGTCCTCGAAAAATGTACTTAATATTTCACAGTATTTTTTTTTCACTAACTATGCAAGAAAATACGCCATTCATATCGTCTCACAGTTTCTCACATTATGTCCATAACTTAAGAAGTGCTAGAAGCTAGAATAACTTAAAAAAATAAGAAGAAAAATATATGAAGGAAATAAAGGTGTTTTAGTCCCCAGAACAGAATTTTCTTGTTTGCAAGTCTTTCATAACTCAAAAATCAAAATTGATGGTCAAAGATCTCATTCACTAAAACTGAACATCATGAGGTGGAAGAGCATAATCCATAATCATTTACAACCTAGATATGAGAATATTGCAGGAGTACAGCAAAAATCTTTAAAATATCATATTTCGAGTTTTCAGCATAAAAATCAACCACAACTCAAAAATTAAAACAGATTATTAATTAACCATAAACATTTACTCCATAACCAGATACAATTTGGTGTTAGATATAAAAACTCTGTGGAAACTATTTTCAGAATTAGGAAAAGTACGAAGTATAAGATAAATTACATAGTTTCAGTTTTAATGGTTAGTATCTCGTAACATCACCGCCCTCCTTACTCTTAAAACGTGATTTATTATCTTTTGTGAACCTGGTACAATACGTTTTATGGACGTTGGGTTCTATATCCATAAAATCCAAACGAATGCGAATTTCGGTTTGTAATTTAGACAACATGATCTTGGATAATTAAACTAACGATTTATGAAATAAAAAAAGTTAATTATTAACATTCTAATATGGTTTCCCTCTTATGGTAACATTTTGCCAAAGTTCTGAAGATTTGGTACTGCCCACAGACTTAACATTGCTTCAATTATTACTGCTTAATTATAGACTTAATACTGCTTGAAAAGGACCTGTTGCTCTATTGCTTCTAAAAGGCTTAAAATGTTCAGAATAACTGTAATGCTTCTATAAGTAATACTGCTTCTATAAGACTTGAAGTGCTTCAAGAAGGCTTAATATTGCTTCCAAAAAACTTGAAATTCTTTTAGAAGGCTTAAACTTCTTCCAGAACCGATATTACCTCTGAATGCTCTTAGAAGAATTGAATGCTTTCAAAAGACTTAATACTGCTTCCAGAAGACATGATAATGTTTTGAAAACTTCTGGCAAAAACATTTTCATTGCAAAAAACATGATATTGTTGATTAAATATTTGAGTTTGTATCGAAAATATTAAATACTATTGGTCAAAATGCAAAATCTTGATTGGCATTTGATTTTTTTAATTCTTTGGATGCTATTACATTAAAATTATTTTAATTGCTACATATGGTGTGCTAGCATCATCTGCCAATATTAAACAACATTTTCTTCCTAAGACTTAATTATTGGGTTGTTCGGAAAGTAATTTCGTTTTTTCCCGTCAGAGGACTTAATTACGTTTTTTCGAAACCAACTTCACACTTAAGCCGCATAACCATTATATGTCTTGAGAGCTGATATTGCAAGGCTTGTGTGTGAAAAAGTTCTATTAATTCTACACAGTAGTTTTTGGTTGGTGCCCTTTTAAATATGGAGAGCAATAAGCAGCATTTTCGTCATTTTTTACTTTTTTACTATAGAAAAGGTAAAAATGCTGTCCAAGCGAGAAAAAAATTGACGGATGTGTATGGAGAAGGCGTGTTAACAGTACGCCAGTGCCAGAACTGGTTTGCAAAATTTCGATCCGGCAATTTTGATGTCGAAGATGCACCACGGTCTGGAAGGCCGGTCGAAGCTAACAAAGATGCGATAAAGGCAAAAGGTGTTGGACCAGAATGGCCAATATATAATTTAATAAAATAATTATTCATTATACGAAAACTGTCTTTCATGTTCCCCAAAAAAAAAACGAAATGACTTAAGAACAACCCAATATAATCTCCTTTAAGTAATAGATTAGGAATTGATAAAGCAGCAAAAATAGTCTTCAAATTGGAAGAGTTAACTGGAGTATGTAGTGCATCTAGCGGAAACGAGTAACGATTTTTGTTTAAGTTTTGCTTTAGTTTTTAATCACATATTAAGTTTTAGTTGTAATGTAGGTTTTGTGGCAAACATATATAAAAGAAAATAGAATATGCTAATTTTTAAACAAAACAATTCTTTTAAACAACACCCCATGTTTTAAAACTCCGTTTCAACTGTTTAAAACAAATTTAGTTTAAAATATATCATACGGTTTTAAAAAGTCTAACAGTTTGTTTTAAACACTTTCTTTAAAAGATAACAACCCTGATTGAAATTATTGTTATAATGTAATATAATAAAATATAAAAGTTAACCAATTTAACCTTAATATATAAAATAAAATAAAACACTGCCATTAAAGGTACGAAAGAGAAAAGTGCGCATGCGTCAAGTTACGACCGAGGGTTTTAGCTTTAAGAAGTTAAAAATTGGGCAACTCTTATGACTAGGACAAAAACCGTTTTAGCCGTAAGGTTTTGCATGAACAGTACTACTACAACACAATACCTTAACTTTTCACTCTTATAACTATGACTACGACTAAAACTAAAACACGTTGCATGAACCCATCATTAGAATATTTCTTGTAGTTGTCATTTCTCTCAGCTTAGATTCTTTTTAAAATTTAGTTTTAGTCATCGATGGCTGCTTTTAGTAATCGACAGTTTGAACAGTATACAAATTTCACTTCGACTGTGTTTTCAATCACCATACCCATACATCATTAATATTTCGATTCTTTGCCTTTTGCTTAATTACACCATTTTGTTTATATTAGCTAATTGTGGCCAATACAGGCTTTTACTGTTATTTTTTTAACATTTAAATCTGTCAACGACATCATTTCAACGTCTACTCTGGCTGTATTTACTGATTTAATATTTTCAAAAAATACATACTTTTTCATCAAAGTTCGTTGCTATAGCAACGAAACAAAAAACAATGCCAATAAGACAATATCGTCAAAAAATGCGCCTTAATGTATAAAAAAATTTTTATTTGAAATATTTTTCTTTAAAATCACGAATGGCGAAGATATTACATATATTCCAGACATTTGACACACCCTGTATAATTATTATATTGTTATTATACAGTACATACTTTACATGTCCGTAAAGTAACGGATATAGGCGATAAAATCGTAAAAAACAGTTTATTTAAAAAAATTCCTGAAAGCGGTCTAAAGATTTAAATTTTTTACAACTTTTTGGAGTAAGTTTCAAGTTCTCCGCTTCATATCATTGATATTTTTCTCAAATGGCACCACTTCTATTGTGGAATATGAAATAAGTCTTTTTTCAGAATCTAGTACAGTCAATGTTAATACTGGTTACAAAAATTCTAAATTTTCCATTCACTTGAGATAGAAAAGTGGCAGTAGCTGTGTCAACCAATTGTTTTAGATATTTTATGAAAACAACAATTAATTTTTGACATCTAAAACAGTTGGGGTTGCCATGGTTACGCATGGCTGCTACTATTTTTCTATCTGAAATGAATGGAAAATTATGAAATTTTAAGATTTTTCTCAAAAATTTTCTTATGTAACTAATAATAATAATAACTGTACTTCCGTAGTAATAATAAGGGATTGTCATAAAAAAAAAATGCGTGATGTCATAACTTGGTTAAAAATGGCTGAAGAATTTGAAACCTACTCCAAAAAGTTGCAATAAATTTAAATCTTTAGACCCCTTTCAGGAATTTTTCAATAAATCGTTTATAATGACTTTTTTCGCCTATATCCGTTACTTTACGGACACGCTGTGTATATTGTTATATAATATTGTTGTTAAGATCATACCAATATTCAACACAAGAGTTTCTAATGTAACTTATTTAGTTTTCAACCCAAATATATCATGTTTGGTATCAAATTAAATCAATTTGATTCCTATTAGGATCATAAAGGAGTTTTTAGTATCTATTTTCATTTTTTTACTTTTAACTTTTTGAATAATGATAGCTGAAAAATCGTCAGTGTCACATTTATTTCAAAGTATGATAAAACAAAATTATGTTAATTTTGCCAACTTTACAACCATTTTCAGGCATTATATAAAAAAACGAACTGTATGTATATTTAATTTTGATATTTGACAGTTTTTAACCTACCATAATAACTGTCATATTCATAATTTTAATCCTCATCTTACTCATTGTGGTAACAAATTATTTCTTTCATAATCGCATTGGTTTCCCTATTTTCTGCGGTTCTCTTTTCATTTCCTTTTCTGGGTTCAATTAACTCTTCTTTTCTCTAGGTTTTCAAATGTGTAACAATACAGTTCCGTAACTCGTTCAAATACAACAATGTTATTTTTACTTTCTTATGTGTTCGCTTTCGAAATCTAAATTCGAAATCAATCTTAGACAGTAGTATGGTATATTCTCGAATAAATAAAAGTCTATTAAATAAGTTTTATTATTAATTTCAGCCAAACTAAATATTAATGCTACTATTAATATACAGTGTGTTAACTAGTTATCGTACCCGAAATCTAGGCAACCAATATCACAGTATTGGTATTGCAACGCAACGAATATTCCTATTATTTGAAATAATTTTTTCGAAAAATGCTATTAAAAGTTGACTTTTGTGTAGCAATTAACAACTGTAAAAACGTGTTTCCTATGCTTAAAAGCGTCATAATCAACGTCGAAATCTGGGAAACGTTGGTTGAATTGCTGTATACAGCTTCGATAATGTGCCATTAAAATAAAGGCATCATGTTCCGGTGTGAACGTCATAACGAAAGAAATAAAAGTCTGAAAGAAATTCTCATTGAACGTGTTCGTTATTTTAATTTGTTTATTGACTTACCGCTTAAATCAATCGCTAGAAACAACAATAGCTCTAAGAAGAACTGTTTGGAGAAATATAAAGGCAGCAAAAAAACGGTTAAAGAATAAAGAAAATCCGGAAACACATAAAGCATACGATAATCGCGACAATAATAACCTAATAACGTAACGTTCGATCTGCTGTCAACATCTGGTTAAAATCTGGTTACTAATTTAAAAATGTCGCCGTTACCACTACACAATGAGATAGATAACCAACGTTACAACGTGAGGTAGGTTACGATAATTATTTAACACAGTGTATGTCCCATTTCCAAATTCTCCTATTATCTGTCGCTGTTTCTCATTTATAATTTTGAATTTCTCGTTTCCTTCTAACGTGACTTTGCACTTCTCTTCTACTTTCTTCTCTACATATATGGTATTTGATCAACATTATCTATTAAAGTATTTATTCATCAAGATTGAGATATTGATATATCATAACTTCATCACTATTTTTTTAGTTGATCTATTATTTCTTTCCTTTATTCCTGTGTCTTTTCATTAAATATCTTCTGTGCGGGACATAATGAAAAAACAGCTGGAGGAAGTTTGGTAGTGTTCTCCTTCCTCTGCTGCAAGATGAATTCAGCAGAATATTAGGCGATGGTCCAGACCACTTTCATTCCGTGTATGAAGAGGAACTGTGCCCACCACATAATCTACCAACAAGCCCATGCCTCCATCCATGCCAACACCTTCGCCAAGGCATGGTTCACGACAAGAACATCCGAGTCCTTCCGTAGAAGAGCACGTTCTTCAGTTGCAAACCCTATAGAGAACGTCTGGGGCACGTTGTTTTATCGTATATACAAGAGAGTTAAAGGAGTTAAAGGCTGCCATCAAACATGGAATGGAACGGTATCGAGAGTTCACGTAATTTCTCCTCTCTATGGAAGCATACCTAATCGCATTTTCGACCTAATTTCGAAGAAGGGTCATTCCATTGAGTGGTTGAGCTGTTTTTACTATGCAGAAGTTTGAATAAAAAGTAAATGTCCCGCAAAATTTCTGAAAAATCAAGATTTTTTCAAAGAGTGTTATTCAAAGATTGTTATTCAAGGCAGGAATAAAAATGATGTAGGCCTCTTTTGATTTCCATTCACCATCTGGCTAGAATCATTAAAACTTAGAGGTGTCTTATCATTATGTATCGCATTGTAAACTTTGAACTTCTAAGCTAACGGATGTTTCGCTTATTAGTAATGGTCAACAAAAATCCACCCATATTTGACTTTATGCTGCAAACGAGTTAATTAAGTAATACAAGTGATAACAAATTTATTTTATTAAATATTTGTCGAGTTTAGTCATCTTTATTTCTTGAATAACATTTAACCAACATTTTTATTTGACACCGGAAAAATCAATATAACCCAGTTCAAGTTCCTCGAGAACAAACACAAACAAGACGATGTTGTATAAGAACTTGGTGATTCACCGCGTGCATACTGTGCATCTGGTGAGGTGAGCAAACCTTCCATACGCAAATAACGGCTCCTCGTAAGGTCAAATCGAAGGTTGTCGCCGAGCAAAAAAGCGAAAACAATAACAACCAGACCACTGACTCATCAACACTAAAAGAAATTAGTCGACCATTCATAAAAAGAAACTAAAAATAAAAAAGAATTGTAATTTCAACTCGTCACTTCATTTTATCTGATATTTGTAAAAGGAAATCACCCGAAGACGACAGCAAAGTGTAATTTAATAACAGCCTCGCCTTCAAGGATAAGCGAGATAAATTTTGCTGAGAGAAGGAGGCAATAATCAGAATAAACGACTTGGTCACGTCAAGTCCGTAGTCTGGATCGAACATAAACTGCATTTAGAAAACAAAAAATAATAATAACGACAAATCTGAGTCCCCAAGACCATAAATCTCTTTTTCTACGAGTTAATAAAACGCGTGGGAGTCGGTACGTCACGACTTTACAATAAGCCATCATAATTGCATAAGTCCTTGATGACGTTGCGCCGAGCGCGTTTTTGCGAAAGTATTTAAAAAGCGTAAATCGCGTAATCGCCGGAGAACGGATTGTTTTTCCAACTAACGAAGAACTTTTACTTTCATGCGGCTCAAAAAAAACGACTTAGTCTTGGTATTGCATTAAGCTCATTTCTCCCGAGGAAAGTTTTCCTATTAAGGTGCGTTTTCCCGGAAACTTTAGCCGTTCCCTTGGGATGGCCCTACCTTGAAAATACGTCAACGTCGCAATTTGTTTTCGGTGTCGGTGGACGTTGAGAAAAATGGAGGTAGATCGTCGTTTCGAGTTTCCTTTGTGTTTGAATAGACGGGTTCATATAAAGTAAAGACAAAGGCGGAGTTGGCAGAACACGCAAGAATGAACTGTCTGTTTTGTTAGAGAAGACACATTGGATGTGGGAAATTTGGGGTTGTTAACTCGTATTTTTATTTGATTATGAGAAAAGTTTCTAAAAAAATTGACAAATGTATTGGAAATGCCTTTAATGTTTTATTTAGAAGACTTCGTGATCGTTGAAACTTATTTGGGGTAAAGAATATAATGGAATTGAAAAAAGGAATACAAAAATAAAATTAAAAATAATCAATTAAATCAAAATATCGTATTAATGATATTGACCCAATGGAAAATATCATGTAATATTTGAGAAATTAAATCGCTTTCTGATAAACACAACATCAACCAGCACATAAATATTGGCTTTAGAAAACACACAAAACTCAACCCAAGCCAATAACTAATGCAGAGCCGTTATTATATACATATATAATCGTAAACACTTCTTATTTTGCCAACAGGCGTAATATATTCGTGTTAAAATTATATTTAGTAATTCGAAATTTACTATCTGAACAACAAAGAGTAAGTATTGGGATTAAAAGAAAATGATCTAACTGTCGAGACCGTTGTAACACCTGGACGGCATTGACCGTGTGCTTTTCTGTCAAAGCGGAAAAGATAGTTAGTAACGGAAGGAAAAACGTTAGTCGGATATTAACGTGAAGTCGGTAGGAAGACATTCGTCAGTGGTGGTGTTTTGAATTGCCCAAGGAAACTGGGTCAGGAATGAGCTAAATTCGGAGAAGCTTTAGAAATGCGACAAGTGCGAAAGGACGGTGTTTTGCTATTTATAAGATGAGATGCCGTTAAGTTATTTGCTTGGCAATAAAATTCTTTATTTGTGTTTTAAATAAATATGTTTAAGTAATTAAATGGATAGGTTTCATCAATTTATGTAATGTTGGATATTACTAAGTAATCAATTAAATTATGTCAATAACTTTAGTAAATATGACCGAGGCGTCATAATATGATGATAAGTAAATACGATATTTATTGATATTGATGTTTTATATAGTATATTCACGGTTCGAGTTGCAAAGAGGAAAAAAATTATTAATGATTTTTTTAAACTTATTACATTTAGTTTTTTGAAATCTTAACTTTGTCTAGAAAGTGTAAAATCTGAATTTACATCACTCGAATACCGATGATGCTTAACATTTAATAATAACATTTGCTGAAAAGTTGCTTTTATCTAAAAATGCAATAAATTTATGAAAATTTCGGTAATTTAATATTTCATTTTCAATCTCAAAACATAAACTCGAACGTTTGGCATCATCGCATGCAAAATCTGTCTGGATCGTGACCTAAATGGCTTAATTTTATTTTCTTTGTAAGTTCTGGAGACGTGCGATTTGCTAATTTCAGTTTGTAACGTTTTTCTTTGAATTAGAGAAGCGTCCTGTTGCTCATTTAGTCTCTTTTTCTATTTCTTTAAAGTTAATACAGAACTCGTTTCCAAAAAGTTTTTTATAAGTTTACATGCCTCAATGTGAGATATTCTTGTGCTGGAATTTTTATCTAACTACTCGGAAACATGATCAACCAGGACCAGTAAAATAGAATCAACACTAACGGTAGAGCTGACACTAGACCTAGAACTAGAAACATTTGGGTTCAGTCATATCGTCTCTTAAGATTGAACCAAACCCAACCCAACCCAGCTTCAGAACTAATATAAGAGCTAGACTAGAAACATTAGGGTTTAACTGTCTTAAGAGACGTACGGTTAAACCCTAATGTATCTAGTTCTTGATCTAGTGTTAGTTCTGAAGCTAGGTTGTAGGCTTAAAATTAGTTATACTTTTAGTTTCAGAAGAATTTCAAACAATGTAGAGTTAAGTAAGAATTAAAACTAGAACTAGCTAGGTGTAACCTGAACCTTTCTAGTTCTAGGTTTAGTGTTAGTTCTAGTTTTAGTTTAAGGGCTGTTTAGACGTCTTAAGAATGTCTTCAGCCGCACGGCTAAACCGAATCTTTCTAGTTCTAGGTCTAGTATTCTAGTTTTGGTTCGATAGAAGTATACACAACTATTCTTAATCGGACCTAACACAACCTACTTTCAGAACTAATGAGGAGCTAAAACTAAAAACATTAGAGTTTAGCCGCCTTAAGAAATGTGCGGCTAAAACTCTGATGTTTCTAATTCTAGTGTTAATTGTGAAGCTAGGATGAAGGCCTCATATTAGCTACACTTGTAGGTTCAGAAGAATTTGAAACAATTTGGAGTTAAATAAGAATTAAAACTAGAACTTAACACAGTATGTGTTTCTATACTAATATAGTATATACCTTTTCTTTAAAATATGTTACAAAATAATAATATAAACGAATAATAGTAATGAGTAGTAGCGATTCTCCATTCAAAGTTTTGCCCGCATTAATTTATGGTTTGATTTTTCTTGCTGACCATTGTGTTGATCTTGAAATAAAGATATACTATGTGCACCTAAACAACGGACTTTATTTAATAATATTTACACCTTGACCAGTACCTATAAAAGCATCTTCACAAGGTTTCCTATTATAAGAAAAAATACATAATTACAATGTTGTATTCTTAAGAAATAATAAACACTTAGTATTTAATTATAATTGAAATCTTACGTCGAATTAAGGAATATTTGAAAAACTATTAGGTTGTTTTGTAGAAACCCCCCATAATAATAGTCTCTTTTTCTATTTCTTTAAAGTTAATACAGAACTCGTTTCCAAAAAGTTTTTTATAAGTTTACATGCCTCAATGTGAGATATTCTTGTGCTGGAATTTTTATCTAACTACTCGGAAACATGATCAACCAGGACCAGTAAAATAGAATCAACACTAACGGTAGAACTGACACTAGACCTAGAACTAGAAACATTTGGGTTCAGTCATACGTCTCTTAAGATTGAACCAAACCCAACCCAACCCAGCTTCAGAACTAATATAAGAGCTGGACTAGAAACATTAGGATTTAACCGTCTTAAGAGACGTACGGTTAAACCCTAATGTATCTAGTTCTTGGTCTAGTGTTAGTTCTGAAGCTAGGTTATAGGTCTAAAATTAGTTATACTTTTAGTTTCAGAAGAATTTCAAACACTGCAGAGTTAAGCAAGAATTAAAACTAGGACTAGCACTTAGCTGTGCGTCTCCAGACGCACGGCTAAGTGTAACCTGAACCTTTCTAATTCTAGGTTGTAACCTGAACCTTTCTAGTTCTAGGTTGTAACCTGAACCTTTCTACTTCTAGGTTGTAACCTGAACCTTTCTAGTTCTAGGTCTAGTATTCTAGTTTTGGTTCGATAGAAGTATACACAACTATCCTTAACCGGACCTAACACAACCTACTTTCAGAAGTAATGAGGAGCTAAAATTAAAAACATTAAAGTTTAGCCGCCTTAAGAAATGTACTGCTAAAACTCTAATGTTTCTAATTCTAGTGTTAATTGTGAAGCTAGGATGAAGGCCTCGTATTAGCTACACTTGTATGTCCAGAAGAATTTAAAACAATTTAGAGTTACATAAGAATTAAAAGTAGAACTTAATACAGTATGTGTTTCTATACTAATATAGTATATACCTTTTCTTTAAAATATGTTACAAAATAATAATATAAACGAATAATAATAATGAGTAGTAGCGATTCTCCATTCAAAGTTTTGGTCGTATTAATTTATGGTTTGATTTTTCTTGCTGAGCATTGTGTTGATCTTGAAATAAAGATATACTATATGCACCTAAACAGTGGACTTTATTTAATAATGTTTACACCTTGACCAGTACCTATAAAAGCATCTTCAGAAGGTTTCCTATTATAAGAAAAAATACATAATTACAATGTTGTATTCTTAAGAAATAATAAACACTTCGTATTTAATTATAATTGAAATCTTACGTCGAATTAAGGAATATTTGAAAACCTATTAGGTTGTTTTGTAGAACCCCCCCATAATAATATTAATCATTATTATAAACAAAAACAAATTATTACCAAAATATGAAAGAAAAAAACAACCGAAAAATTATTAATTCGAAATTTATTTGTTGATTTAGGGTTATTTTTGAATTAATTATAGTGGAGTTTAAAGGATGTAGAAAGATAAGGAAGATAAGGTTGGAGAATATAACTGCAGTTAGGAAAAACACTCAAAACTTGCGAAAATCAAATGCTACTTATTTGGCAACTCTCGTTCTCCCGGTGGTTTTGTCTATCTTCTTTGATGGTGTGAAGGGAGTCCTCAGATATAGATGTAACGGTTTTCTTGTTGTTGTTATTTGTTCGTTTAAGCAGTTGTACATATGGAAATTGTCTTTAAATTTATTCCATAATATTTTAGGATTTCCATTAGATGTTGATTATTGATCTCGTGTATTAACGTGTTTTGTATTAAATACTAGCAGTAGATGTTATACGAAATTAGAATTTTGTCTTGTCTTGTTGTTGCTTTGTAGGTTCTACATTGAAATTTATATGTTTTATTATCGTCAAATTGCTCAACTCTGTATTGGTTACTTATTAGGTGTCTACTCAAAGTATTATTGTTTTTGCTTATCAATTCCAAGTTATATTTGTTAAAAATGTTATTACTTCTTATTAATTTAGTTGCCAATACCAAGGCCCACAACCTATTCTTTTGGGATATATTTCTAACGTGATATGCTTCATCATTTCTTCTCCAACATTACCACCCTTCCAGTTGTATCAGCCATTTTCCATTCATATAGCTCTTCTCGTATTTAGTAGTAAACGGAGCTCCCTCAGTATACAGGGTGATTCAAAAAACTGCTGACAGACTTCTAAGGCAGATAGTACATAAATGCCTCCTTTATAAGATATAGGGGATCAAAGTTTCTTTAAAATTATAAATTATCTACAAAAAAATTATTTTTCAAAAATATTCTTTACGCCACTTTGGTAAAGTACAAAATTTTTGGGTAAATTATAATCAATTATCTTTCAATTCTCTTTGACTCTTAAACAAATGTTTGATTAAATCAACTGTTTTTGAATAATTTATAGTTTTTCAAGCAGCTATAGGACACTCTAGTCTTGATGGGTATTCTTGCCGCAATAATTTTATTGAAGTGACGGCTTTCTTCTTGTTCTTAATTCTTCGTTTAAGTAGTTATACTTATGGAAATTGTTTTTAAATTTATTTATTTTATAATATCTTAGGATTTCCATTAGATGTCCTTTATTGATCTTGTAAAGTAAAATAAATAAAAATTAGGAAGGACAAAAAATATTTTTTTAATTTATTATTTATCAACACCAATGAATTTTCGGAAAATTCCTTGTTTTGTTATTAAGGATCTTAATGATTTACACGCATTATGTCAAAATTTTGTTTACGTAAAAATAGAAAACCCTTTTAAATGAAGGTTGTGTTGTATAGAGACGTCCTGTCTCTGATATCGAAAATAATTCATCATCCTATTCAAACGGTGATTTCCTCACATTCTGATATTATACGGATTAAAAGTGAATATTTTTATAAGTTTTTTTTTCAAATAAACTACATTTGGATAAAATGGTTTGAATATCACTCTGGATTTTTTCGGAAAATGGCCTAGATAACAACTTCAAAAAATATTTTCGATGCTTTACGACAGCCGCTTAATAAGATACTTCTTAATGAATTAGGTAAACAACACGAGAAGCTATAATAAATATAACAATTATAAAGACATTTCCCATTCAGATAGCTCATCTTCTCGAACTCTGTTTAGTCGTAAACGTAATTCTCAAGTATATAAACATAAGAAAAAACTAGAACGACTTTTTCAGCTGCTATATTTGCTATCAGACATCTGACCTAGGATGTTGGACGGACAGATAGTGTGGGGTTGACGCCATCTATACCCGATCCAGTCTAAACTCATTTCCTCGTCCTCTCTGGTATCGCCAGAAAAGCATTTCATCATGCGTTTCTTCTACATCTTAGCTGTTGCTTTCTCTACTTCATCCTTGACCATTTCCATACATCGGTCTTCTGTATCTTATGATCTCCCGTCATCCTCGTTCTTATATCTTCATTAGATTCTCATCCACTTCACTTCCAGTCCCCTATATTCTTCATTCTTGGTCTTCTTTTCTCTCTCTCCTTACTCCTTTTCTCGTCTTCTCACCTTCATTTCTATCAAAGTCATCCTCAGTTTATTCCTTTTTTTCGGCGTTATAATAATAATATATTTATTAACCCATATAACACAAGAAAATGTATAAAGAAACAAAACTAATACTAATAATAAAACAGTAAAAAAAAATATAAATATTGGAGTACGCGCTTTTCTAATTTATGGACTCTCCTAATTTCTTCGGTCTTTCTTTGTCATCTCACTCAAATACTTCATTCCCAGACTTTTTCAAATGTTCCTCCAATCTTCGTTTATAACATATCCAATCCAACCTAACTATATTTTTTAATGAGGTTGGGTTGGATTAGATTGTAGCATATAGTTAACCAAACTTAATTTTTTTTTGAGTGTAGATGAGGAGAACATGGTTATGGCTCAGCCTCGATTGAATATGGCGTTTTGGATCTTATTTAATGGGGAGTGTGGGATACTCCAGGCTCAAGGTGTTGCTGGCCATGCCTACTACACTAATATTTAAGCCTTTTTTCATATCATCTAACAGATCTTGACGGTCTGGTATCGCTTGAGTAAATCTTCAAATTGTGTGCGAAAGATGTTGAATATTTTCATTTATTATACGCATCATTACGTTTAGAAAACTTTGAGATCTTTCTTTCATACTTGGGGAAGTGATGAGCATCCCCTTTCCTGTTTTCTATCCCACGGCTTTGTCCATAGTCCACTCGTCCACTAATCGCTTTTCATTTTCTTCATCACCTGTTATCTTTCGTTGACGGTCTCCCAGTATGCATGCGGATAAAATAATCTAGATTTTTAAATTTTATGTTTCTGTCTATATGTTCTTCTACCAGATGGATAGTACTTAGTCTAATTTATTGTTCTAGGATTCTCATCCGTTCTCTCTTCCTCCTTTTCTCTCATTATCTTTGTCGAGAGGATTATCATTTCTTTTTTTGCTGCCACTGCTAATAAGAGACTATGTATATTTTCCATATTTACATTATTTCCAATTTTAAATTTAGTCTTCCTTCGACGCGAATGCACTCAAGGTTTGTTTCTCTTTGCCTCATTTAAGTACTATCCCAAGACACCATCGTCTCAAGATAGCCCAAGTCGCGTGGTAATTTATAGTGAGACTATGTTGTTGCTAGTTTTCGATACTTTTAATAAAATAACTTTTTTAATACAATATAGCAAGCAGTTTCAGGTTGACTAATATTAATCCGAGATCCTTAGCTTTAAGCGGATTCATCTTTATTATCTACAACTTGACAACCACATCAGCAGCTGCATCGGCTTTATTAGGCTTTGTTATTTATACTATGACTAATTAAGCCGAGGTGATTTGCGGTTGCAGCCCAGTGATCAACCTGAATAATCTTCATATTAAATCAAATTAAGCTTGCGGCCGAAACTCAATGATTAAGACTTTATCAATTTGAAACTTTTAATTACACTGCAACGTCTTGGTGATAGGAAGCTTTACATTTATCATTCACAAAGTTACTGAATAAAGCCAAAGCATCACAAACCAATTTAAGATTGATACGATATTAATCTCTTAATTTCTTTACTAAAAAAAAAAAGAACGAAACTTTGCAGTCGAGGCTCAGTGATCAATATCATCCTAAATATTCTTTACTGGATGGTGCCTCGTTTGCAAGTCGTCTTTATTAGGTGTTTATTAACTTTAAATGCCAAAGTCTTGCGGTCGAGGCTCTGTGATTACTATGACATCAACTTAAATACACTTTATATGGTGGTGTCTCGGCAGCAAGCATCGTCTTTATTAGGTGATGCAGCTTCTCATCACAGTATCACCATGGTTATAGACGGCTTCGAATTTGTTTATCTACAAATTTAATAAACCCAAGGCATCAGAAATCAATTTTAGTCTTACGATATTGATCATTGAATTTCGATGGTAAGCGGCCTCAGCTTGCAATTTGCAATTTCATATTACAATCCCACCTTGGTCATAGGCAGCTAGCTTCTAATGACAGTTTTAGTTCTAGTATTGGTTGTTATTCAACTTTAGATTGTTGAACATCTTTCTCTGAACAAAAACTAGAACTAACACTAGATCGACCTACAACTTGAATGTTTTAGGTTTAGCCGTTCGCCTAAAAACGTTCTTAAGACGTCTAAACTGTCCCTGAACGAAAACTAGAACTAACACTAGACCTAGAACTAGAAAGATTACGGTTTAGCCGTGCGTCTTCAGACTTTTAGCATTAGCTAATTACTTTTAGCATTAGCTTGTTGTACATTTTTCTTCAAGTACAAACCCAAAATATTCTAGTTCTACCTTTAATTTAATTATAGTGTTAGTTGTTATTCAACGCTAGATTATTCTATATTTTTTAACTAAAGAAAGACCGAGAATATTTTTATACAAAAGCAGAAATTGTTTATGCGTGACCATACCCATATTCAATGCCTGCTTTTTATTAATGAGAAGTGAATGCAGGTTGTTTTGTATTTTAATCAGGTGACTTGACGGCTTGCTAAGTGGTTATAAATCACTCAATGATTGGCTGTAATCATTTCATTTAAAAAATGGACAATGATAATAAAGAAATTGTTTATAATTTCTTAAAAGCACTAAATAACTTTGCATCTCATCAAACTCTATTTTAGACTAAAAAATATTTGTTTTACAATAATGTTTTACTATATTGCGGATATTGGGATGAAAATTCAATTTGTACTCTGTCAGTCAACAACGAAAGGCTTCATTAAGCGTCGCGTGTTGGGCCGTGATGTTGAAATTTATATCGCGTGTCCGCTGACGTTGCTATACTCGATCTCTTTGGCGTGTATCATGACCACGTGTGTTCCGACCCAATGAAAAATAAAAGGAAAAAAAATATAACGAAAACCATCGTCCGCTTGGGGAAATAGTGACGTAATTGAAACCGCCACGGGGAGTCGGATTGCTTTTCAACGAAATTGGGGGGAATCTGATTTATATAGGAAACGATGCGGTGGCGTACCTTTAATTAGGGGACCGGATGATTTACGACTGCGCCAAAAGAAAGAAAAAAAATCCCAAAAGAAAGATGATTTCGGGGATGGATTAATAAATATTCAATACGATACGGGATCGGCATGAGATTTTCGATTGTATGGTTCGTAAATACGCTAATTGCGGTTCTGTATGAACGGTTAATTGGTTGCGTTACTATTGGCTGACGCAATTAGCGGCAAATGCCAAACGAGCTGGTTTTATTGCACCGGGAAGGTTTTAATAATAAGGCAATTTGTAATAACACAAAAACAACCTCCAAAATTGTTTTGAATGCGGGATTTTAATTGCTTGATTCATTATTTGCATCGTGTTATCGGATATATTTATAGGATAATAGTAATTCAGACAAAATAAACCTGGGTTTATAGGATTACATATAATATTCCAGATAAACGAGATTATTAAGTTGATGAAATATTTACGATTTTAATTAGGTTTAAATACGTGATTAATAAATTAAACCTAAAACTAGTTGTTATAAAGTAGTTTCGATTTTAATATGTAAAGTTATTGGTAATAAAACCGAGGTTGCTTACAACTAAAATTCAGTTATTAATGTCTTATGAACTAAGTTTACGAATAATAAATCCAAAAGTACCTATTGGCAAGGAGACAATTTAATAAGAAGTTGCATCACCAAATAAAGGAAATATTTGCAGCCATCATATAAGGTATATTCAGGTTGATATTATATTAATCACTGAGTCTCGGCCATAAAGGCCGTGCCATTTTTAAGTGAACTTACCATCGTAATTCAGTGATTAATGTCGTATAAATCTGAAATGACTTTGTGATGCCTCGGCTGTGAATAAATAAATTCAAAGCTACTTATGACTATGCTGATACTAAAATAAGAATTTGCATCACCCCAGACGTTGTTTGCAACCGAGGCACCACCACATAAGTATTATACAAATTGATGTAATTTAATTACTGATTCTCGACCACCAATTGGCTGGAAATATTAAGATTGCTATGACAAATGGGATTTATTTCAGTATTCATATCTATCGAAATTACACAAATTCGGTCGTTAGATAAGCATAAGCTCCATGATACTAGGAATGTATGCACGACGTCATGAAGAGAGTGACGGTTAAAAAATTCGAATAAAAACAAACTTTATGTCGAACTAAAACTAGAACTAAGAGCTTTCGGATTTTGTTGTAATTTTCTTCAGAAGCTGGTTCGAAGTGATTTCGAAGCGAAACTGGTTTTGTGAAGTGGCCCATTGGGTTGAGTTGGAATGGGAGTTTAGTTGTGTTATGTTTATAAATGCGATACAGAAAATAACTGAAGAGGATTCACACAGGATCTATCTTCAGAACCATATTATGAAAAGCCTTTTTCTCTATAATCTTCTCTGTAAGTTGCTTCAAAAAACACACGAACCGAGGACAGAAAAGAGAATAGAAATAACTTGGTAAATATAGAAGAACTGGATGACATGAGAGGGATTTTATACGCCCATCATAAAAATGCCTTTAATGATGATGTAAGGCGAGGGTTATTCAACTGACAATGTTGAAAACCAAATAATCTATTTCTCAATAGATCAACGAAAGGAAAATAGCGTCAGAGATGACAGCGTAAAGTCAACTGAGATGGAGGCTCTGAAGAAAGCTTGGAAGGGTATTTCCGGAGAAGACGGGGAAAATAAATTTTAATATAGTATCTGATAGAGATGTGCGCGTGAGTGACATTTTATGCCCGCTCACGATCTAGACAAACGTCAAAAGTCTCGCACGGGTCAGACGTAGGTATTATACATGAATCACGTGACTCACGCTAGGGTGGAAGTACTAGTAAAACTTCCGGTTTACCATTGTCAGACCAGACATTTTTTTAATGACCTTTTAAATTATAATCCCATTTTGCTATTTATTTGCTTAGATTTTCAGTTATAACTCAAAAAACCATTGATGATTGCATATTTCATTCTTCAGCAAAATTGTAGCTTATTCTTAAATATATAAATCGAAGAAAGTCTTCAAAAAATTGTCAAATTATTTACACCACTTAGTCTCTTCATAAAACTACGTCTCATTCGAGTTTTACACGTTGTAACTACAGGATGGGACAATGAAAAAGTGAAATTATTTAAATAAGTAAGCTCTCTTTGACGGAGAAAGAAATGTTAAGTCTTTTGGAAGCATTTCAAGTATTCTAAAAGTAGTTCAATCGTATAAGTATCGAGTCTTTACTAAGTATTTCAAGCCTTCTAGAAGTAGCATCAAGTTTTTTGGAAGCATATCAAGTCTTTTGGAAGCAATATCAAGTCTTCTGGAATCAGTAAAAGCCTTATCGAAGCATCTTAAGTTTTTGAGAGCATTTTAAATCTTTTAAAGTCGGTATCAAGTCTTCCAGAAGCAGCATCAAGTCTTCTGGAAGCAGTTTAAGCATTTCAAGTATTTTGGAAGCAATATCAAGTTTTCTAAAATCAATATCAAGTCTTCTAGGGGCAGTATCAAGCCTTCTCGAAGTACTTTAATTCTTCTGAAAGCATATCACGACCTTTAAAATTAGTAACAAGTTTTCCAGAGGCAGTATCGAGTTTCCTAAAGCAGTTTAAGCCTTTTGAAAGCATTCCAACTCTTCTGGACACAGTATCAGGTCTCCTAGAAACAATATCAAGATTTGTTGAAGCAATATCAAGTTATCTAGTCTTCTGGAAGCAGTATCAAGACTTGTGAAAGAATTAACAAAAAAAAATTGCACACCTCTAGCTACAACCTCAACTTTAACCTCAACTTCAACTGCAACCTCAACTTTAACCTCATCCTCAACTTCAAAAAAAATCGAACCAATCGAGTCACGCCGGGTCCCGTCAAAACCAAAGTTGCTCACAATCACGCACGTTCACGTGAGTGGTATAAAAATTGATGCCCGCTCACGGCGGGTCACGCATGATTCATCGTGACCCGGCTCACGTAATTTGCACATCTCTAGTATCTGGACGCTCAAGATTTCAGGCCAGATATCGGTATAGCAGACTTTCACTGATCTCGCAATAAAAGGGTTGTGTTGTCTTGGGTTGGTTTATATTGTTGGATTATTAGGGAGAGGTTAGCAAGAGGTATAGAGACGTTCGGAGGCAGAAAAGAAGGGCGCTAACAAAGGGAAGATACAATGAAAGAAAAAGAATACCTTCTGAATGAAGAGGGTGTGGAAAGGAAGAAATTTGTAGCCTGATTCTGTTGTGGCAATGAGGAGAAAGCGAACAGATATTGGGTTGAGTTGGGTTGTCTTAGATTGAGTTAGATTGAACGTATTTCTAAGCCAAAGTGAATGTTTCGTTTTTAAATTTAACTACGACAGATTCTATGAGTACCCTTCCAAGACTTGCAGTACCTGATGATCTGGCACATTTTTTGCAATTAGTGTAGAAATAATACTAATATCAAAATACCGGTATCTTTAGGACAATATCGTTTTTCAATTCCGCTTTGTAGTTCGTCTAGGATTCCGGTATTTGGAATACCCGAATATAGGTGGAACAAGAAGATCAATTGCTGTGGATTGGATGAGAATTTTGAACTGATACTTGTTTGCAGAATGCAACTGCAACTGATTACAGAACAATTTTTTTTTTTTCTTTTCATTCATACCGGTTTTGACTTCGTCTTCCCTCTTCATAACGCAGCCAGACTTCCATGGTATCAAAACCGGCAAGGATGTGTTCATTGGTTGACATCTTCTTCAGTGAAAATTTTTTTATTTATGTATGGTTTCGTTTATGGGTGAATGATGGTTGGATGTCGCCCAACGTTCTGAAACCGGTGTTAGTACCTTTGACGCACGCTGCAAAATGCCGCTTTCAAACAGAATAATGGAAGACTCAATACTGCTGTGGTCACACGAAGGTTCCTACAACAGGCTTGATTGTAGATTTTGCGCTGGCCTGCACGAACATGTTTGGGATATTATGATGGGTCGGCGACTAAGATAAGTACCCATACCTCCTAAGAATTTGGATGACTTTCGACATCATCTAGAGGTTGTATGGAACGAGATAATTAATAGTTGATGTATTTCATGTGAAAGTGCGTGTATATATTCATCTGGGTCCAGATTATATCGCTTACATCTACCTAAGGGCATGAAACATTAAAATTGAATCGGGCATCCTTAAAGATGTTATCGACATCAACAAAGAACAATTGTCAAGTCAAGAAAAAATATGCGTGTATAAGTTTGTATAATGATAAGATTAATTGGCGACTGAAAGGAACCCATTTTCTTTGATTATGATTGTAATTTAACCATAAGTAGAGGAAATAAGGAAATAACAAAGTATGTGGAAGATAATGGATTTTATATATTCTTATAATTTATATGTTAACAAACATTTTATCATCAACGGACAACGAAAATCATTCTTGTTATGTTTTCAAAAAGATAAGATAGTTAATCTGATAAATTAAGTGTTATAGAGATGATTCAACAATAGGTGTCAACATTGAAATGCAAAAAGATAATATGGCTCACAAATTAAGAATTAATTTTGTTTTATCGAATAGCATCCACCTTTAAAACACCCTCTATATAATACATGATATTCAACAGGGATTATCATCACGAACGCAGCAATACAACACTTATACAATGATTTGTCATCAAACATTTGGTGATTAAATATGTGTTAACATACAGACTAAACCAAGACGTTGAAATTTGGAAACATTCTATGGTTTATTGTGATCAAAAGAAGGACTTCATAATCACAGAGAATTTAAATACAGACAACGAAACTATTTGTTAGAAAAAGATTATGGTGCACTCTGTGAAGCTGGAAATATTCAGAAGGATTCGACCCCAAACATTGGAAATAATTGCTGATACTCTTTTAAGCAAAAGGTGTTTATCTCGGCTAATGACTGATAATCAACAGCTACCAAAAATCCTCGACACAAAATCTTAGTTTTACGTGGACAGGTTAGGTTTCGTAAAACAACACATTATAAAATTTCGTAATTGCCGCCAAAACTACTCTCTTTGTGACGTCATGCGCAGAACAATCGCATTTTGGAATGGTTGAATTGAAAACTACTTAATGATAATTGCGATGTTCCTTGGTAGCACTTCGAATTTCTATTATACATCCATGAATATTACTCATGGAATAAAAAATGTTTCAAATAAAAGTTATGTATTTTGTCATGGGGAATAACGTAGTGATGAAAAAAAAAGTACATGCATTTATTTAAAAATGATGCAATGATAACAATACAGAATGTTTTCTTCCGTCATATAATGAATGTTTTATCTGAAATTTTTACCCATAACATTAATATTTTTTAAGTTAGTATAAAGTGTAGTATAACTTTACGTTTTAGTATCAATTTAATTAATATCGACATTCTTATAATGTAGTTCAACGCGTATAACGACTCAAAGTTCTGCGTTTACTTCCGCATAGACACATGCTTCTTAACGAAGCAATAACGGAAGATTTAATGACCACAAATATATTGTCGGCATTACGGTAATTTAAGGCGTAATATTTAGCGATATTACTTGGGAATATGTTAAATATATCCGTTCATTACCAGAATATAAAATATAAACGTTGCATTTAAATTTAGATTAATTGTTATTACTTAGGGAATGCTGTGTAATTTTAACGACATCGATAAATACTACGTCATAACGATACTAAAAGTCTTTATTACTAATGCTTAATTTCTCGTCTTTGATATAACAGTACTAGAAGATTTACAATTTATGTCTTAATGAGGTAGTAGTTGAGGTCGGTAATGGCCAAGCCTTTATAAATTAAGTATTTAAGAAGTTCTTAGAAACGTCTTTAATCATATTGTATTGTTCTTATGTCGCTGGATATTTACCGCCTGTTTTGTCATTCTTTAATAGTAGTTTACGGGATTGGCTCTAGTACCTTGGTCTTATCAAAATCTATGACGTGTTGCTTTTTGTTTAAATGTTTTGTTACTGTTGGAGCTCAGTTTTAAACTTTGTTGGAAACGGTTACGTAACATACAATTCACACATCCTTTATTACCTTAGGCGTAGAATAATCGGATAATCATTTCTTCTTCCAAACTAATATTTTGAACCAAATTGGTTCTTCCAGGTCGATTTGAAAATAATCTAAGAAATTCTCCAATTAAATTCTTCAAATCTCCCCGTTATTCTTCCGTCTTTTGTTCTTTTACCGTAATATTTCTTTGATATATTCTGTGCTTCTTTCATACTAATTTTTACAATTTCTTGTATGCTAGTACTTTCAATACCGTACCAAAATCTGAATCCCGTTTTTCTGTATTTCTGTTGTTTTAAAACCGGGATATTAATACCGGAATTAGTTTAGTTTTTATGAGTCCAAACTAAAAGAATGATGATAAATAATAAATAATAGACCATTGTGAACTGTCACGAGCGAAAGCACAACAAGATCGAGATAACCAAGATGTAAAATTGATCGCTTATGCTGACGACCTTGCAATCATAATTAATGGTTGAAAAATTGACGATATTGAAGAAACTGCACAGCTGGCGTTGGATAATATAGTGAGTAAGACCTTTCCTGAAAAGACAGAAATACACCTAATGAGAAACAGAAAGTTGAGAAAGGAAGCTATGGTTACAGTTAAAGAACATCTAGTTGAATCAAAATACTCGCATAAATATTTAGGTGTAATGATTGGAAGAAACGTAAAATAAAATGGAGGCCACAGATAGATGGCCTCCATTTTATGGCCTCCAGGTGTCTCGCAACGATTGTACAATACTTCAGCAGCGAATTCTCTAGTCGAAAATAGATAAAAAACTTAATAAACTTAGGTCCAAAAATGGTCCGTTTTCGAGATGTCCAACGTATTAATTTGATAAGTTCATATACTTAAGACTAAATCTGTCATTGTCAATCTCTGCTCATTTTGTAAAAAAAATATTAAGCATCGGATGTCAGTCTTTGGAAGAAAAAATAGATCTTTTAATCCCAACCCATACATTAACACTGAATGCCACTGATGATAAACTTCTAGTATTACATAGGGATTTTCATAACTCCAAACATGCGCATTATTGATATTAATAAGTCGTTTTGAGTATATGTTCATTCGTAAATACAATGTTTATGAGACAGTTGCCGTTAATACCTCTTCCTGTATAGCCCACCTACTAAAAGGCTCTCTTGTTTTTGCCATCATTTTCTCTTAAAACTTTAACAATGTTATAGTGATATGGATAAAGCAACTGTTTTCGTAAAATGCGGTTGATTTCTCGATATTTTCTTGTGTTTGTTTTATTAATGAAACCGTTTAAACTTGAACTTTGAACTTATTTGATTAAATGAAAAGCTATATTGATTAAATGAAGCTTTAAATATCTCAACAATGATCTATTTTTGGACCTATGTTTATCGCTGGTTAAGTATTGTACAATCATTTTGAGACCACCAATAGAAAATAAGACAAATAGAACTCATTACATTGGTTCAGCACACTACGGGATTAAGGGCGGAAAAGAGATGACAGATGAAAATCGAAGCAACAGAGAAGATCAAATCGATGAGGAGGGAGGCTTTTATTGCTTTTTCTGTCAGCCCTGGATGATGCTGGATGAGAGCCCGAGTGAGTTGTTAAATCAAGGGAGGCACGAAGGACTGGCCTTTTATGACTTGATAAATATATATAAGAGAGCCCTCCTTCAGTATACCTGCCATTGTAAAGATATCTTTAAAAGATTGAGAAATGTGTTTCTTCTTGCTTATTTTATTGAACCGTGGATGATGTGAGACGAGGGGTTTTGAGGGAATAGACCAAAGGAAGATAACGTGGGCTAAGCCAGAGATGACCGTATAGAATCAATTGAGATGGAGGCTAAGAAACAAGTCAGGAAGAGTGTCCTTGGAGAGGACGGGGAAGGACTTTATAATGCGTCAGATGCAGCACCTCAATATCCTAAGCCAGCTGTCGATATATAGTCTGTACTACGAGAAGTGAATGTGACTCATCGCCTAAACGTGTACGGAACAGACGCATGCGCTAGAAATCATTTCACGCTAACACACGACAACGCGCGAGCATAATATTTGTGACGTATGCGCAAAATTCTTACGGAAATCGATGAGTCACATTCACTTCTCGTGGTACAGACTATAGCAGATTTTCCCCGATCTCGTAAAGAAGAGGATTGTATACTGTTGGGTTGGGTTGTATTGTTAATTATTGGGGGAGGTTGAGTTGGGTTTGGCGACAGGGATAAAGACGTACAGAGCTACAATAGAAAGACGGCGATAAGAGAGATATGGAGCGTATTCTAAAATACCTTTTGAAGCAGAGGAATGAGAGAAGAAAGGAAGAAGCTGGTGACCAGTTTTTATTGCGACATTGAGTACTGTAAGAACGAACAATACAAAGAGCGAAATACTGGGTTGGGTTAGCTATTTACAGCTCAAACAAAACACAGCTCATTGTGCAAACTTAAACGTGCTTTTAAGCTAAGCCAAAGTGAATGTTTCGTGTTTAAATTTAACTATGACTGATTTGCATGACTTTATGATTTCAAAACGTGCGGCGCCCGATAATTTGATTTTAACATAAAAACTAACTCAAAGTTCTGAATATTCTTTTAAACACTCCATGAAATTTTTACTGCATTCGACTGAGGATGGTATGCAGACTTGTGGATTATTTTAATACCATTCTGTTTCAAAAATTCCGAAGTTAACTGACTAACAAACACTCTCCCCAGATTTATTTCTATCTCTAAATGATAACCAACTCAATATTCCTTTTACACCTGATTCTGAGTCACCTACTTTTGTAATAGTGTTTTTGTCATACGTCTGAGGAAATGTGGACATCTTCTGCATATAAAAGGTAATGGGTTGGGTTAGTAATTCCTTCATAGTTTAAAATCACAATGATTGAGAAGGAACTGTTACCGATCACTACGTTCCTTGAAAATGTCTGGATCGTTATCACTTCGATCAATGTATAGATTGCCATTCCCTTGGGTTAATATTTTTTAATTTTAACATTAAGTGCTAGGTTATATCCTTCTGTAATATTGGCTGTTCAAATGAGTACAGCAGTTTTTCTAAAATACATTTTTTTTGAATTCTATTTTCGTCACAAACATCAAACTTTGTTGAACAAGAAAAGAGGTGGCATTGAGTTCTCACAAGCACTGAGATCTAAGCTCAGTTCTCACAAGCACCATGATGATCATGCTACCACGATGAAAAGCTATTAATTTTCTAACACAGATGGCTTTTTTGTAATGAAAGATAGATTAAAACCAGTTTAATGTAAATTTCTAACCAAAACAACGGTAACTTAGGCAATTACAAAAGTATGAATGAAAAAAATCCTACGTGGGTCTCCAAGTTTCCAATTAAAAACAATCTAGTTTCCTCATTTCGATCAACTTTGAATAGCAATGGGTCAGTTCAAAATCATTTAGACAAGTTATCAATTAGTAATCAATCAGTTATTATTATGAACAGCTTGAGACGGGTAAAACGCACTTTTCCCATGACTTTTTCTTCTTTTCATATCCACATTCGATTTATATATGTTCTTGTATTGGTTAAACATTTGCCATCCCTACTGTTCTTCGTATTATTTCTTTTCCTCATTATTAATGGTAATTTTTTACGTGAAATGTATGAAATGGTACAGTTTTTCTATTTATTTTAACTTGTTTGTATTTCTGTATACCTGGCCCAGTCCGATCTCTTCAGTATTTTTTCTTCCTTTTTATACTTTCCGTTTTACTTATTTCTTTCTTATGGTCGATTGTTATTATTTTAAGAAACCTCAGCGATTGTTTTCTAACAATTTATTGTTACAATCATTCATCAAAAAAACATGATCCCAATGCAGCCTTTATTAACAACGGAAATCATATTCAAATGGGGAAGTGGATATGCATCACACAGCTTTCGTTTCCGCAAGAGCGTCATAGTCTTTTTTACCCAATTCGTAATGTCGGAAGAGTGCATGGACACTTTCATTTTCATACCCCATATGTGTTCCTAGAAATTAAAACATTCAGGTTTTGCAACCATGGTAAATTTCGTCAAAAGACGCTCTTTTACACGCTACCCGATCAAATGTGTTATGCATGTAACGAAATCGTAACTTTTCTGCCAACAACTATGGTATGTTACGTTGCCTAAACTTAAGCTATTTGGAAATTTGTGATTCGAGGTTCATCGTAGAAGTATTAAATTAAAAATAACCAATGGTTTACGATGATAAATCAGGTCATTTATATTTTCGACAATATCTAAATCTATTATGTTGAAGTTAACCCAAATGTACCTAAGGATTTGTTTGACATCGTTCTCTCCCGAATTGTACTCTCGCTGATGGTAAATATTTTCATAAAGAATTTTTAATAAATTACAAAATGGCACCTGTTACTAATTTTATGTAAAATATTTTTTTCTCTTTCTTTTTTTCTCTTTCTTTTTCATAGTCGTGCTTGATAAAGGCTGAAATATCAGCTGAAACACTGTTGCACCGAAATATTTTATTTTATTGAATAAACATTTATCGTCGTAAACCATTGGTTATTTTTAATTTAAACTTAAGCTGTCTTTTGTGTAAAAGAGATTTGGGTAATTGGAGAATCGCTCGGATTAGGTGATGGCGAACATACTATCGTCACGTGATTGAGATCAGCTAATCCGAACGAATCTTTAAATACCAAAATCTCCATACCTCCCTCACAAAAAAACAGCTTTAGTAGCACGCCATGTAAAAAGGTGCTAATATGTTATCATCATAAAAAAAGATTAATCTTTTAAATCTAAAATGTACAAACCTAAATCGCGTATCTCATAGACTTTTCGTCTATATTGATGATTAAGCCATGTAATTGCTCAGGTGGACCAAGAACTCTTTTGTAGCAGTAACAAAAACTTAATTTAAATATCTAATTTCTATTCATAAATTTATACAGCTTATTTAATTTTTAATTTGTATTGTTTCTTGTTTCAGATGTCCAAACTCAATACTTTACAGGATTCGTTGCGGTTCTATTGGCCATATGTTCGGTGGTTCTGTTAGCAGGTTGCATCTGCTGTCGTCGTAACAAAAACGGATTTACGGTAAGCCCATCCTGTTTTGACTATCTCTCTCGTCATCTTTTATCGGGCTTCATTAGACAATTGTGCGCAACACACATCCACTCCGTACCGGATGGCTTTAGTAGTGTCGCCTTCTTCTTCCCACCGATCAACGTGCGACGATGGACTCTGGTCCGTCCAGGGGCTCACGTGCAGACAATAATCTTGTAGGGCTCTCGGTACAACGAACCGGAAGTGGCGTTTATTGCCCGAAGAGGGCGACACTGCGGATTCTGATTCATCCGCTCGTAATGCACGTTAATGCCACTTAAACGGGCGAATGAATCAAGTCAGCAATTGGGAGTGATGTTGTGTTCAAGTTGGGTTTTGCTTAAAGAGGATTTAGTACATTGGTGAATGGGAGACGTGCGACGGTTTGAAAATTCCTTTGCTCGATTAATATTCATGCGATGAGTTAACGTTTGTTGGAGTTTAACCGCTTCTTGACAAGTGCGGACGTAATCTAATCGGTAGCAGAGTATCGAATATCCTGTTCCTGTTAACTGTTGACTCACAATTCAAAACAGAGTTATATAAATATATTTATTTCATGCGAAAAAAATTTTAATTTTTGTTTGAGAAGATAATAATAGGATTAAAAATAAATATAACACGTGGTGTTTGGGTTTTAATACTTTACGCCGAGCTTATCGTCCGCATACCACAAATATCCCGTTAATACCTATTCGTAACAAAAAAAGAGGCCATTTATACACAGAACCGTGCGGCTTAGAATTGCGTGACCATCCACCGACACCATAGCCATTATAAACGGTAAAATTTGTTCGAATGGTCGCACGCAAATCCCCGTAGAGGGAGCGGCGGCACGTTGAACGCATCGATTCAACCCCCAAACAACGTTGAAATTGCTTAATTCAAAACGCAGATTATCAGATCACCACAACATCAGATCAAAGATGTTATTTTCCGCCACTTTCTCTTCTAATCCAATTGGATCACTCATTCTATTTATACTTTTTTTATATGGAGGTAAAAGCGACATTTTGTGTCTCCGGGGTCAGGTTATTAGACCGTGAAACTATAACCTTTTGGTTTTAGTCTCTTCGGTAAATCTCTCTTTGTTTCACTTTTGCTACTGTCATACTCGTTTTCGCTTTCTTTAATTGATTGGAGGCGAATTTCTCCGAACAAACGGACGTTCCTATCCTATCCTATTGATTGTCGTTACATGATGGTAATTACGTGCGGTTACCACGATAATGGCATTGAGCTTTACAATAGAAACTCTCTGAATAATAGCGCAAACTTGGGCCTCGAAATGATTGCGGCGTTACGAGAAAGGTGGCGCTCCTGAATTCGATCAATGATGGATTGTGGTTAAAAATAATCGTGACTGGCCATGAGGTGCACCAGCCAACTTCATCTAAAGTTACACAATTATCAAACGGTATCATCTAACAATAAAATTGTTTTCAAAACAAAATGTTCAATTTCATTTGGGCGCCACTGTATATATTTATACTTGAAATAAATAAAAATCTGAGATTACATTATACAAATACACATCCTTTTTAGATAACGCGGAATCTTCAAAAGCGTGTTTATCTCAGAACGCAAACACAACCGTCATCATCATAGTATTGCAAACCACAGACAGCTGGTTTCGTTAAGTGATAAATTACGGTTAGTTTAACGACGGAATTATTACCATTAAAAGAAATTGGTTTAATAGTTTGTCACGCTATAATGAAATATCGCAATAATCGAACGTGTTTTATTAGAATAATATGAGCAGGAATGCGCCGGAGAGCCATCCAAGGAAAAGCGCGCCACATAACTAAATAATAGTAGAAAAAAACTCGTTACACCAGCATCTCTTGCATCTCTACAAAGTTTCTAGGAGTGCTCCTTTCGGAACATCCTGTACAAACGAGGTTCGCACAGAGCCGGATTGTGCATAAGTGGCACTTATCGTTCTAATTGCGTCCCCACAAATCATTACTTGTTAATTGCACTACAAATTATTCTCTCGTTTCTCGCGTACGTGAACGCTTTAGATCGATATACATACTTACGCTTTTTGCGGATTTAATTAAACCCGAGAACGTTGACCTGAAAAACTGTTTTTAAAATCTCGCCCGGCATTAATTTGTATTTAAATTAAGGTTAAAATTTCTTCGAGAGGATGAAGAGGTTTTCATGCAAAATATGATTTTGAAAGTCTTTGTGTTGCCGGGATAATGCGGAAAAGAAATGCGAGTGGGGTTGGGCTTTATATTCTGGAGTTGGTAATATCGAATTTAATCAGGAGAAGTCAAAGAAATGTAATGAAGTTGGAGGAAAATTTGAAAAGATAAGGATTTTTGGTTAAAACGAATAATATTTGAATTAGGAAAGGATTATTAAACGAAGCTTGAAGTTGTAATAAACCAAGAAATGAAGTTAAATTGTTGATTATAATACGAATCCGATCCTTAGATATAGAACAATAACTTTATGTGTTAATGCAATATTTCCAAAGAGAGCTACCAAGTCACAGTTTCATTCAAACATATACAATTATCGCAAGGCTGATTTTCCATTATTAATTGCTTTAATTAAAGATACTGACTGGTTATGTTTAGAGAACTTTAGTACGGTGGATGAGGTTGTATCTAAATTTTATGAAATTTTTTACAGTTTACTACATAGATGTATACCTAGAGGAAAGGGCTCTGTTGATGGGTCTATTAGAGAGTATCCTAAGTGGTTTACATCTGAAATAATAACAAAAAATTAAGGCTAAGCATAGGTATTTGCTGTTATATAAAAGACATAATCTTCAGTTTTATCATAATAAATTTAAAGAACTCCGAAAGGAGATAAAAAATGAAATTCAAAACACATATACCACATATATAGCCAATTTTGAACAAAGTATACGGGAAAACGGCTCTAATTTCTATTCCTTCATTAAAAGTCGAAAGAATAGTAAGAAGGTTCTTGAATGTGGCTGTATGACTTATCTCGATGATCAATGTGAATCATCCAGGGAGATCGCTATGGCGTTTGGAAAATATTTTTCGTCTTATTGATGAGATAACTGATGCAGATATATTTATAGCCTTGGAGAAAATAAAAACTGAAACTTCTGTGGGTTCAGATCAAATTCCTATATATATTTACAAAGGTTGTATTGAATATTTAATGAAACCTCTCAAAATAATACAAACTTCTGAATATCCCACACTGTGGAAGAAAGTTAAGCTTTTTCCTGTTTACAAAGGTGGCGATAAGAAACAAATTACTAATTATAGACCTATTGCTCTCATTTAATGTATCTCGAAAATATTTGAAAATATTATATATATTAAAATTTTTCAACATACAAAAAATTATATATCTGATGTTCAGCATAGTTTCTTTCCAGGGAGATCAACTGTATCCAATTTAGCGGTTTTTTCTGAGAATGTGGCACTGTATTAGCAAACAACAGATGGACGTGGTATATACCGACTTTGCAAAAGCCTTTGACCGAGTTAATTTTGACATTCTGCTGTGGAAATTGTATAAGTACGGTTTTTCGACCAATTTATTAAAATTATTTACATCTTATTTTACGAATCGTATGCAGTATGTAGTATTTAATGGTGAAAGGTCGGAGTTGTCCCTCGTTCATTCTGGAGTGTCATAAGGTTCTAATCTCGGACCATTGCTCTTTTTATTATTTTTAAATGATCTCCCTGATGTCATAAAGCACTGTAAATGCGCTCTGTATGCAGACGACTTTAAAATGTGGCGTGTGATAAAGAACCAATTCGACTACATATTAATGCAAGCTGATATCGTAAATATATGGCAATGGAGCATCTCTAATAAGCTAAATTTTAATACGTCGAAATGCTCTGTAATGACTTTTAGTAGGAAGAAAAGGTTGCAAATTCATAGCTATGAAATGAACAAGATGATTTTAAAAAGAAATGAATATATTTGTGATTTGGGTGTTACGTTTGATTTAAAGTTTTCATTTTCAAAGCATATTAATGGATTAGCGGTAGATGCATATAGGCAATTGGGATTTATTGTTAGAAATTGCTTTGAATTTCAAAATAAGAATACCTTTAAAGTAGTCTTTAATACATTTGTAAGAAGTAAGTTGGAGTACGCCTCATTCATTTGGAATACTGAATATGTGACCAATAAATCTATAATTGAGAGAGTTCAAAAGAAATTTATTAGGTATTTTACCTATAAAATAGCAGGATCATATCCCACCTTTGAACCGTATTTGCAACTTTTGAGTACCAATGAGTTCACTTCTCTTGAGAGAAGGCGTGCTATCTTAGATGCTTATACATTGCATAAAATTTGGTTCAACAAACTTCAAATTGGTAACCAAATTGTTGAGAACATTGTAAATAATGAACATGTAAATGTAAGGAGATTTGCTTCACGGTCGCAGACCAGTTTTTATGTAGAGAAGCGCTGTACAGACGTTTTGTTTCACGCACCTATTTACAGATCCTCTTGTTTGGTTAATAATCTTGAAGATGTTGACTTTTTTCGGAGTCAAAATCTTTCAAAAATTCTGTAAAACATTTTATAAACTCTAGTAATTCTAGTGTTTTTAGGTAATTTGTTTTTCGATTACAACTGTTTATTTTTCTTTGGTGTTGGATGCTTTTCAATTAAGTTTCTCTGGTTAATGTTAAGTTACGGTCCTAGTAGTAGTAGTTTTATTTTATAAAACCTTTGTAATTGGGGCTTGCCCTGTAGAGGTTTAATGGAAATAAATAAATAAATAAAAATAAATAAACACGAAACAAAAAGTTTATAGTTATGGATGTAGTCTTAAATTAAATAATATTATGGTTTTACTTATCTCAATTTATCTGGTTTAGCAATACATCTTTCAATATGGCTATCCCAGAATTTTTCTAGTTTTGAAACTAAATAAATAAAAATAAATTTATTACCTCTTACTTATTACTTTTAACAACTTTAATATACAGGATATCCGGTATTTGCCGGATCGGAGGTATATACGGATGTTGAACGCGTAAAAAACGGATGATAGGCGGGGGGTTGGACCGATTGCCTAAGATTAATTTACGACCACCGCAGGCGATTCCCAAAATCGCTTTTGGACAATTTTAAACATTTCCCTTGCGGTTGGTATAAGCAATATGAAAAAAAAAAAGAAAAATCGTTTTAGAATAATAATATCAAACTTTATTGTACAAAAAAGAACAAATTAAAGAGATAAAAGAACAAAAGCAAGTTTATGGGATATCCCCTGTATAAAAAAGGAAAAAGGATCGATTTATCGCATAAAGGATATCTTCCAAAGGATCCAATAAGTCAGCCCAATATACTGATTTATAAACAACAATAAATGGCGTTTAAACGCAGCAGCTTGTAGCAAAATAAAAGAAAAACAGACGTAAATGAAGAAGAAGAGAAGAAAATGAAGAAGAAGTTCTCAGACAGATACTTGGAGTGCAAATAAACGGCGTTTTAGATGATTTTTAAATGTCATAAAGCGCGCAGGCATAATGATATATGATTAATCTCAGTATTATGGATCGGAAAGATAAGCACACAATCAAGGTGAGATCTCGTGGGTAAACCATGCGACGACAAGCGTCGAAATATACAGTACAGAAACCTTTGTGTTTAATTGAGAAGAACATTTTATAACATAGTTAATATACGAAATGATCTACTCGTAACAGTTTAATATCTCTAAATAATAACGGAATGGAGTCATGTGTTGAGATCTCTAAAGATCCAACATATACCGTATACAGTTGTTTTGAAGTCCTAGAACTAGTAATATGAGGGTTTAGCCATACGGTTTTTAAGATGGCTAAAGTAAAATTTTCTGTTAATCTACCAGAACAGGTCTAATATTGTACCTAGATTTAGAAATAGCCGGATTTAGCTATCTTGAGGTATGTATGGCTAAGTTTGAATCTTTTTGGTTATCAGACTGGACATAGAACTAGTAACATTTGGGTTTAGCCGTTTTTAGAGTCGAGTAGCTACATTACATTACATAACATGAATTACATATCGGATAGGCGGACCAGCCAATCTTGTATCGCGACAGAAGGGCAATACTATTAATATACTAAACCATTTCCTCGTCCTCTGCATATAGGCAGCATGAAATGTCGTCGTCTGTGGTCAACAAGTTGAAATATATCTTTAGTCGACAATGCGTAGTAAAGACAGCCATTAGAACTGTCAAGCTTCTGTGAGCAAGTCCTAAAGTATAATAAATAACTTCGTATGTCTCATTCCAGGAGAACTGGTCCACAGGAGACCCATCATGTATTTTCTCAAATGATAGAACTGCTGGTTCTGGCCCCATAAACACATTTGCGCTGATGTCTCCTGCTAACCTATCTGCCGTTTCATTGCCAGTAACTCCAGAGTGATCTAGGGCTCAGATCATAGATTTCTGTCATCACCACTCAGTGTTTAAAGTTCTCTTATAGCCATTAACCAGAGCCGATACCGTTTTCAAAGTTTGTAGCACCTGGAGAGCGGCTTGACTGTCTAAAAGAATCGTATTGGAATGTTCTTTATCACTCTATCTAGAAGGGTTTTAGCTCCCATACTACAGTATATTCCTGCTGTAACCCTTTTAAGCGTTTTTGATTTATCTGTGAATTTGCAAATATCTGCCTGAACCAGAGTCTTCATTTTCTATCCAGGATTGCTGTTCAGGTAGTTTAAACTGGTATACAGCGCTGATAAAAATAGGTCGAGTAGCTAAATCTGATTGATTCCATTTCTCTAGATAGGTCTTTCGAGATGACTAAACCAGAATATTACTAGTACTAAGACTGGACTTAGATTTAGAAACATCCGAACTTATTGTATAGTGGATGTTTTAAAACAACGTTATTTAAACGTTTTGTACTGGTTGTCGAAAAGTGTTATTCAACATGGGTTCGAAAATCAAGTCTTTTCGAAATAGGATGTTCAAATTTTATGGGACTAGGTTTGGTCTTTTAAACTGTAACTACTATCTTTAAAAACTATCTCGCCCATCATCAAAACATATCGCTCATTTCAGTATTGAAATATATGGCCATAGCAAACGATTTCACTTCAAGTATCGTAAAGTCAAATTACTGGAGTTTGGTTATTTCATAATATGAATGAAAGGTTAAATTAATGTATCTTATCAAATTGTGCATAAGGTGAAGCCTACTCCTTGTAATGGAAAAATGTTGGTAACTAATTGCCATATACTCGGCATAACGTTTTATAATGGAATAAGTTATACCAACTGGAAGTAATTGAAACATACCACTCTCAAAAAGAGACAGCCCCATCACCTTTCTCATTCATCATTTCCGCTCTTCCCCTCATTCAAGATCCGTTCTCGGTCCATCTCCTCCTCCCTCAACTCACTGAACCCATTCAACTTATGTTTCAATATTTTCCATTCTTTCCTGCACAACCTACACCACCTTTCCTCATCAACCATCAACCATCCAGTATCTATTAGCTCTTTCCTCGTTTCGACATGGGACCTAGCCACTAATTTCTTTCCTTCCTCACTTTCTTCCAATACCAAGTATCTAGGCAGTTATTCCGTAATTATGTCCCTGTATTTCCTTCCCTCATTAATTTGTCATTCTTTCTGTGTCTGGACATTTCGGTCCCTATCTCCCTACTCTTTCTACATCTCCTTAACCACCCTTCGTCTACAATTTATCTCAGTTTCCGAATAGCCTTATTAATAATCGATTCAATCGGATCACGCCGTTTCCCATCGAAAACAAAGTTACTCACGATCACGTACGTTTACGTGAGTTTTACAAAAATTTATGCCCGCTTACGGGTTGTCACGCATGACCCATCATGACCCGGCGGGACTCACGCAATTTTCACATCTCTACTCGATACCTCATTTAAGATATCGTCTAGCTTTACTGGTTAACTTAAATTAGATTAATTACTAACTTAAACTCCATTTAGGTTCTATCGAGCTTAAGAAAACCATATTTATGCCTATAATTATGAAAGTGGTCTAAGTCAAAAATTTTAAAAAATTCGTTTTCAGTTATTTGATATCAGATTGCTTTAGAGTAAATTTATGAAATGTAATTTTTACGATATCGTCAAAAATGAACCATTAGATGGTGGCTGTAATTTCAACATTAAATGTAATTCATTTAGTGTTAATTATAAGAGCGGTCTAAGTCAAAAATTTAAGAAATTATAAAGGTTATAAAGATAGCTATAGAAAATGTCGCATGATGCGTACAAAAATACATAATATTCGATAAATGACAATCAAATAATAACAGAAACGACATTTCATTCCGGTTTATTTAATTATTATAGTAGTATATCTAATTATTGGCGGCAAATAATTTATATATTTTACCACTATGCCGACAGATAGAGGTTCTGGTAAGATAATGACAACATAGATAATTATATAAATTTATTATTTGAATATAATATGATCTATAGATATTATACGACCACATAATACATCATACCAAGACTTCACTGTAAATTTAAAATCCCCTGAAATGTCGCCAGTTAAAATAGTAGAAATGGTACCAATAGAAAAAGAAGATGCCTGGTTCTTCGCGAAAAATAGATGAGAGTAAGATAAATGCTGTACGAGAGCATATTTTAAGTTTCCTAGCATATGAGAGTCACTACATCAGAGATCGTCACATTCCCGGCCGAAAATATTTAAATCCTGATTTACATATTCGTAAAATGAATAGCCTGTATGTAGAGAAACGTGAGGAAAATAAACGATCATTTGTTAAGGAATGGATCTACAGGAAAATATTTAATACTGAATTTAACTTAAGTTTCCATGCTTCTCGAAAAGACACATGCCAAAAATGCGATTTACTAAAGGGAAAAATCGGAGCATTCTGTAATAATTGTCTCTGTCTCCTTTCTCATATCTAAGTTCTCCCTTTCTAATTTCGCTCCAATAGTCCCCCAAGATCCCGCATTTTGGGCTCCCTTTTATTCCTTCTTCATATTTCACTACCTTCCTGTCCACCTCCACTCTGACCTTATCTACTTTTACTTTCCTCACTATATACCATGGTGTTTCTCTCGCCACCCCAAGTACCCATCTCCAATTTCTAACTATCACGTCCTCCAGCATTTCCAATTCTCTTAATCTTCAGACCTCTGCCCATACATCATTACACTGCTGACCAAAGACTCTCTCTTCCCAACCCTATACTTATCCCATCACCTTATTCGCTTTTTTTGCCATTGTTTTCACATGAAACCCTTCCCTGTTATCCTCCCTAAACACATACTGTAAGTAAGTATATTCCCTAATCTCTTCAATCTCCTTTCCCTCCCATCTCCAGCTGTCTGCTCCTTTTCCCCGCCCTTCCAAAACTTCATCATATTCATCTTCCCTTCATTCACTTTCAACCCCTTCCCTCTAAAATATCTTTTTAAGGTCTTTATCATATCCTTCATCTCCACCTTTCTACCTCCTAACTCCAACTTGAGCAGATTTGAATTTATTGTAAAATAGTAGTATTTATTTTCACTTTCGGTCCAACCGGACGTATTGGAAGTGTCGCACTACTCTTAAAAAGAGACAGTTTTATATGGTATGTCATATTTGACATTTCATAACTAAAAACTGAGCCATTACTAAAAATGTAGCGATACAAGCTTCAACAATGGATTGAAATTGTTAAATTTCACTACAGAAATGGTGAAAATTTTGCAGTCACAGTTCACAAAACTAAAGTACTTTTGAGTCGGCGTAAAGTACTTTCTTGGCCAGCAATAGTGAAGCTGGTTAAGAAATGTGAGCTGTTGGGATAACTTAGTGATATAAAGAATCTAAACCCTATGCGTCGCTCAAGAAAATATTGCTGTTGTAGTCCGTTGTGTTGACGAAAATTCAGATTTGTCGATTCTTCGTCGATCTTTGGAATTTGGCATTCCACAAACGATATTCAAATCACACAGTCTGTTGTTAAATCGTGTATAAACACTATGTAATGTGTAAACACTGTATAACACTATAGTCTTTGACTATACTGTATACCAGGTGAGGTATTTAAACTGAGACGACCTTATAACTCATAAACTATCAATTTTATAGAAAACAGTTTTAAATAAAGTTTAATAAAAAAATGCTTAGTATAGTTTTCATTACATTTTGTAAGCACCCTTATCTGTCAAAGGAATGGCAAGTGTTTGTTAAGAAAATTGTTGCCTGAAATTTATATGAAAATAGATTTTTCAACAATTATTCAAACAAATAATTATTTAAACAATTATTCAAAAAGAAACAGGTCAAATAAAAAATGTTTTAATTAAAAGCTGGTTATTTTATCTTGGAGAATAGTGTAATAAACTAACCATAGCAACATCGCATAAATCAGCATCAACATAATCTCCATAAAAGAGTCTCATTACAATTTTTTTCAACAATTGTATATCTTTCCATGCTTAATAATTGAAACGTATCTAATCAATTTGTTGTTTAGAGACATTTTGATAGATATGCATATAAAAATAACTGCCATCTACTATGACCGCAATTATAACTACAGCCTATTTAATGTTACTTATGGTGTATGATTATATCAGTAGTAAGGTTATCTCAATTTAAATGCCAAACTTACTGCTTCGGCCAGCAGTAAGTAAGGTTCATCTGTATCTTAAAATGTTATAATATTATTACCATTAATTGCCACAAATAAAAATACAAAACTACATAAAATACACAAGAAGAGAAAAAAAAAAATAATAATAATAAGAACAAAATATATGTATACATAATCCCATTGTCGATTGTTAGTCGAGCAATGAATAAAATTAAACTTAAACAGTATAAGCAAATGGATCATTTTATCGCACAAGCGACATCTGGCAAATGATCCAACAGAACAAACAAAAATAGTATTTACTAAAGCAAAATTATCCTAGGATTAATATGGCAAGTAGTGATAATTAGATATCAATAACATTTATCACCAAATAAGATTAATCAAGAAGAAAAGTAAAGAAAAAGATACGATAAGAGAGACAGAAGCTAAAAAAAACCAAAAGAATTTGCCGGATATCAGTTGCCAACAAGTGAGAGCAGTTGAAGAGAGGAAAAAGAGAAAGACAAAGAACAAAGAATCAGGAAACAGACAATTGAAGGGCAAGCAAGTGGCGCTTTAAAACACGTCTAAAATTAGCAATATTAGAAATATTACGAATTTCAGAAGGCAGTCCATTCCACAGCGCAATCGACCGTACTGTAAATGATCTGTGATAAATTTCAGTGCTATGAACGGGAAATGTAAGAATAGCATCAGAACACGAACGAGTAGCAAACTCATGAGATGATAATTGCTGGAACCTATCTGATAAGTACTTTGGGGTGCAGTTATGAAGAATTTTAAATAAAATGTTTAATAAACGAAGGGATCTACGTCTCTCACAAGTTAACATCTGAATGTAATTGCGATACAGCGTTACATGCTCAAATCTGTTTATGTCAATTATGAACTGGATGCAATTATTTTGTAGCCGCTACAATTTATCCACGAGAGTTACCGAGAGATCGGGATAAACCGCGTCCGCATAGTCGAAGTGAGGAAATATAAGTGAATAGCAAAGATTACGACGGATCAAAGGAGGAAGAGAGCAACGAAGTCTCTTTAAAGAGTGGAAGCAAGCATAAACTTTTCTGCAAACATGTTGAATTTGCGGTCTCCAAGACAGTGAAGAATCCATAAAGACTCCGAGATTCTTAACTGTGTCAGAAAACCGTATGACAGTATCATCCAGCATCAGATCACTGCAGCTAGATGGATTGATCTTACCAAGTAATTGACGAGTACCAAATACAATAGCTTGCGTTTTAACTGCGTTCAACTTAAGTTCTTATCTCCGAGACCAGTTCAAGACGTTAGACAGATCATTATTAAGTCTTAAGTCTTAAAATGACTGAGCTGGTGATATAAATATAATTGACATCATATGATGTAGTGTACATATGATAATGTACACGTATCAATTCTCTGGCTATTTTACCAACTAATTTGCAAAACTTAACTTTAACAAGACTTCAGCTGAACTTCCTTCTGCAGATAAAATTACAATATTTGAAACTGCTGTACGATACTTCGAAAAATCCTTATTTCCAGAATAACATCTAATCACCTATTCAGAGAACTGTATTATGACTTAAGGTCTAGGTACAACTTGCTCTGTGAATTGTATAGACGTTATAAAACAGATAACTTACTTCATCTACGGAACACTACAAGATCTTTTTATCGAAAAGCTATATCTGAAGCAAAAATTAACGCGGCTAGCTATTTTATCAAAAATTCTAGTAATAAATCTTGCGCCGCAAGGAAAGTAATTAATGCTCAGCGGAATGATGAAAAGGGTCAGTGTGTAGATCTGAATCCGGATGAAGTAAATAGTTATTTTGTGAAGATGCCTATAATTATTGCTAAAAACCTAACTGGAATACGCAATGATCATAGCAGTGTTTGCACTATTCCAAGAAATTCCAATATATTTAGCCTACAGGCAGTAACACACAGCGATATTCGCGAAATTCTTCGCGGTCTAAAAAATAGTCCATCTAGGGATATCTTTGGCCTGTCGGTTAATTTCATAAAAAATAACATAAGCTTATATGTTCTTCTTTTAAGTAAATTGATAAATGCTGCATTTAAGGAGGGAATATTTCCTGACAGCCTGAAGAAAGCTTCTGTTGTACCGGTGTTTAAAAGCGGTAACAGGGGCGTGGTCACTAATTATAGACCGATTAGCATTCTTCCCGTGTTCTCCAAGGTGTATGAACGAGCGATCTACAATCAAATAATATCTCACGTAAAAGAATATAATATATTATATGACAATCAATTTGGATTTCAAGGAGGTAAATGTGCGGAAGATGCAATACTAAAATTAACGAATATTTGTATGGATACCTTTGAGAGTGGCGAGTATTGTATATCGTTGTTTTTGGACCTATCTCGTGCCTTTGACTGTGTATCGCATACCATTCTAATACATAAATTAATAAATATATATAATTTTGATGTTTCTTCTTTAAGTCTAATTCGTTCATATCTAAACGGGAGAACACAAATGACAAGAGTCGGTAATTCTACATCTAACTCCTTACCGTTAATGAGAGGGGTACCTCAGGAATCAATCTTGGGTCCCCTCTTATTTTTGTTGTTTTTCAATGATTTTGCTTACTACATAAAAGCAAGTCTTAATAACTGTGAGTGCATCCTATATGCTGATGATGCTACAATTTTAATACAGGGTAGAAATAAGGATGATATTGATAGGGGGGTTGAGATGGCGCTGTCGAGGGCACGTGATTGGTGACGAACTTTGCCTTAATGAAAATAAAACAGTCAAACTTCCGTTTACATTGAGGCAGATTGAGACTCCTTGTCCCAGTGTAACCAAGTTTTTGGGCCTCTACATAACAAGTCCTGCGCTGCGTTTTAATGAGCATAGTGTGGAAATGAGCAAAAAGGTTAACCGTATTATATTTCTTTTGACACGGCTTGCAGTAAGTGTAATGCCAAAAGTAGTAAGAAGTGCATACTTTGCATTCGTTCATTCCATACTTTCCTATTATATACTAGCATGGGGAGCGACCCCCGAAGCTGCTCGCATGTTCGGGCTGCAGCGCAGGGGAGTGAGAATAGTGGCGGGTTTAAATTATCGTGATGATTGCAGAAATGCTTTTATTACACAGTCAATACTCACTATTCCTTCTCTATATATCCTCCGGTGCGTGGGATACACCTTGGAGAGCATGAAATCTCTAAAAAAACATGGTGATGTTCATACCTATAACACACGTGGGAGAGAAGACCTCTGCCCAGACTTTGTGCGGTTATGCAAAACAAAGTCAGGTCCCATACACACAAACATTTTATAATCACCTGCCAAATAATATGAGAGCTCTTCCTTCTTAATAATATGCGATTCTTGCTGAGGAAAGCATTTTATACTACTCAGGAATTTCTGCGGACCTCCGTCGACATTGTTAGTGCTTGAGGATTCTTAACATTTTTTTATAAATTTAATCAAATCCATTCTTTTTTATGTAATTTGTAAAGATTTGTTTGGCGATTTGTTCGGTTGATTAACGAGGTTTTCTATTTTTTCTCATGTATTTGTTTTTTTTGAATTGACGAGTGTAAGGATTGTACTTTCTTATCAGCACAATAAAGGATTATTATTATTACTAAGTATCTGTCAAACATGACATTATAATTAGTGCCCGACCGAAACTCAATTTTGAGCCGAAACCGAAATTCGGCCGAAATCGAAACCGAAACTTTGAAATGAATGAATCGGAATCATAAATATATCCGAGACATATTGTATATACAGGTATCTGCAATAGTGCATCAGGCATCCATAGCTCCCATACCAATTAAGTTAGTAATTTTTTCAAACGCAAGCTTATACTGTATATATGAGTATTTTTGGAAAGTAATTTTGCGTACGAGGGGATGGTCCAAAAAAGTGTGACGACACTAAATGTATTTTTTTTGATGAAACACCCTATATTTTTTTATAGGTGCTAATTAGCTGTCTTCAATGCTATAATTGCATATCTTGTTTTCAAATTTTACGTGCAAGGTTACCATGTTAGTAACCATTTATACAGTATAGAAGTATGGTATAGAAGTTATGGATGCCTGACGCACTATTACAGGACCTGTATGTCCCCGGATCGAGTTATCAAGAGGGGAAACGTTTTATTAATTTCACGAATTTTGTACTCTAACTATAGAAACTTAACTAAACATTCCCATTTTTATATAAAAATTGGACTTTGTTCTAATTTGAAAATGAAAGTTCAATATATGATATGTAACTATAGAGCCATAAAATTAACTTTTTCATGAACGACCATGACAAAGAGAATACATTAACATTAGAACTAATACTAAAACTAGAATTAATATTAGATTTGGAAAGTTTCATTTCGTTCTCTATAAAAAACTAATAGTTAATCTGCAACACCAACTAAACTACAACTTTATTTTTATTTGCTAATTTTATAACTTTGCGCGGTAGATCACATGAAAATTGAGGTTATGTTGCGTTACTCTAGGAAACTGTAATGTACCATATCTAAAAATGTAATTGAATTTAAGAAAACTAATGTTAAATGCCAATCAATAAAATTATTTAAATAATTATAAGAAAGAGAAGTTTGAGGTACAAGTAGAGTGGTCTGTTACTAGTTTGTGTCTGTTCATTGAGACATTCTGTATCTTTATGGTTTTCTTTGAATTTATTTATCTCGTAGCTTTCCAATAGTTCCATCAAACTTCCTTTTTCCATATTGTGTATTCGTGATGCATTTTTGGTTTTGTCGAATTCATGTGTGTCGTTGAATGTTATGTGTCTACCAAAGTTTGAGCTATCTCTTGTGAGGTGTTCTTTTATTCTGGTTTCTAGTGCTCTTCCAGTTTCTCCTATATATGTGGCTCGACATGTTCCGCATTGTAGTTTGTAAATCCCATTCTTTTTCATCATTGGGGTTGGTTCTTTGTTATTTGTTAGTCTCTTTGTTATTGTGTTGTTATTTTTATATGCGAGTTTGATGTTGTACTTCCGAAAAATTGTGTTGATCTTAGTAGATATATAGCCTGGGTATTGAATGGTTCTGTATTTTATTTTTTCGTTGTTTGTTCTTTGTGTTAAAGTTGTATTGTTGTTGAGGTGTTTATTATATTCGTATTTGGTGATCATCTTATTAATAGTGTCTGTGGGAAATTTGTTGTTGTTTGTTATTTGTTTTATAATGTTAATTTCTTTCAATTTTTTATCTTCCTGTAGGTTTGAATTGTAAGCCCTATGCAAGTATGCGTGTATAGCTGTCATTTTTTGTGTGCTGTGATGAAAAGAGTTGAAAGGAATAATACCATCTGTTTGAGTTTGTTTCCGATATATTTCATATTGTAGTTGTTCTTTATTTTTTTCTCCTACCCGCAAATTCAAGCTTTTGACGTAAGTCTATTTAATAACATGTTAGTTGAAATTAAGGATTGATTTTTAATATTATTAGATAATTCAATGTTTTTTAACGTGTTAATTTATTTGTTCTTTATATCATAATAAGTTTACATAAGGTTCTATACCAAAATTTTTCTGTATACAGGTATCTTTCTGAAGATGGGGACGAAGTTCCCCGAAACTAGTTGAAAATAAATAATAAAATATACATCGTAATTAGTACAACCACAAAGTCTTTTTGTTTCTTCATTTGAACTTAAAATAACAACGATGTATAAAAACCAAAATAACACATCTTAGAAACATTTGGTTCAAAATTTGGTTTTAGATTATTGTATACTTGTACAGAACTAAAACTAGAACTAACACTAGACCTACAACTAGAAAGTTTCGGTTTAGCCGTGCGTCTTCAGACGCACGGCTAAACCTGAATCTTTCTAGTTATAGATCTAGTGTTAGTTCTAGTTTTAATTTTTGTTTAGCTCTAGATTGTTTTAAATTCTTCTGGAACTAAATGTATAGCTAATACTAGGCCTACAACCTAACTTCAGAGCTAACACTAGATTTAGAACTAGAAACATTAGGGTTTAACTGTCTAAAGAGACGTGCTGCTAAAATTTAACGTTTGTAGTTCTAGGTCTAATGTCAATGTTATAGGTAGTTTGTAAGTTTAGTATTAATTATACTTTTAGTTTCAGAAGTATTTACAATAATTAAGCACTAAGTGATAACGTGATATATAAAACTAAACACTCTGTTAATTCTGCCATTCTGTCAAGTATGATTAACTAATAATCAAATTAACGAATAATCAAACATGATTCATACATTTGATCACCTAATCGAGCGTGAATCACGTGAATTGACGTGACCGACGCGTGACTCACGTGATTCATGCATTCACGTGGGTCTAAATTGTGAGCGGGCATAAAAAGTCACTCACGCACACATCTCTAGTTCAAACAGATCGCAATTAAACTTTATGGATGTAGTTTTGGCTTCGGCCAACAAACAGCAAAATCCATATTCTAAGCGGAAACTGTAATTTCGGTCGGACATTAATTAAAGTTGTCATTCTGTATAACTTTTTGTGGTAAATACAAATAAGATTGAGATTTATATAAAAAAACTCATCGTACATCACAATCATATATGACAGTTTCATGTCTCAGCTTACCTCAATCTAAATGCAATTAAATTATGTCGTTACACAGCAATTCAAGCATTACAAAGTTATTTATTAAGCTCATTTATTGATTTGTAATTTCCCCTCTAAGCCCGCTATATAATAACATTATCGAACTTGATATCCTGATTTGCGAATGTGTACATACAGGATGTTGAGTTATCAGCTACTGCAGTTGTTGATAATTGCGATTATCTACTTTGCAAGAAGTCAACGCTATTACATATAACAGAGGGTGAAAATGCTTTATAAAATATTTCAAATCAAGTCAATGTATAGATAAATGGATTAACAACGACAATAATAAAAATATCAAGCTATTTTCAGAGACATAATTTAGTAAACATTTTCACCATCGGATCAAAATTGCTCCATCAAACGCACACGCGACCCCTTAAAATCTATAAAACACTTCATCCCCATGTTTACCCCTAACGAAATCTCGCGTTTCATAAAGGCCTCTTCCTCCGGATGGTCCCCAGTGGCGGGAGCCTCTTGTCCCCCGAGGGTGGTAACCGAACGATATGGACGACTCGGAGGGTTTTCAAAGGGGGGATGCGACGGGCTTTGCGGGATAACCGGTTTAGGATGGAATGGGGCTGCTGCGGACCAGCGCATCCACCATTGTTGGAACCTTCCCCCAATGCAGACGACTATTTTGCAAAATTTATAGCTCGCATCTGCCGCTGACTGCGTTCGGTCATTTATAGGTCCTAAAAGCCTTTTTTATATGACAAACTGAGTTATTTCCACGTGGAGGGATCAATTTGCGTTTTTAATTAGAAGGATGTAAATGGAAAATGATTAAAGCTTTGGTTTCATTTACTAATTTAGCAATGAATAAAGATTTTTTTTCTAAGTGAGGGGTAAAAATCATTAAATGTAACCTATTGAATATTTTAAAAGGGCCTCTCAGGTGTTGGAAGTTGTAAATTTATTCTCCACGGCTACGAGTTACCTTTCCTTACCCCACTGTAAATTATTATCAGACTGGAAGATATTCGTAAAGTGCAGAGCACCTCGAGTGTACAGAAGCCCTGATGAGGAGTGCGTCATAAAGGGGATTACGGGGGAACAGCCCCGCACCAAGTCCCTTTTCTTAAAGTGATTTCACCCCATGGATAACTTTTCTTTGGGGTTGACAACCCCGCTTCGATTTTAATGAAACACAAAGGAATTTTCAATCTGTATAAAACACGTCAATACTTTTAATTCGTGCTTTTTTAATCGATGTACTTTTAATCGGCTACGATTATCGCTTTTTTTTATTTTAAACTAACAAAGGAGGAGAAAAAGGTAAAAACCTGAATTTAATAATTGTAGTAAAATCTCGATATAACGGATAAAATTGAATCCAATGTTGATTGTTCTATTTCTTGTGCATAGATAAACTCGGGGAATAGAGTTGTTTATACGATCTATAAATCAAGGACGGTAGTTTTAGTTTTTATGGTCATTCAGAATTAGATTTTTGTATGGTTCATTCAATTAAAAGTAGAACTTGATTTAGAAAGATTCGGGTTTAAGCTCCGAGCAATGCAAAATCTGATAAAGTCGTATTTGTTTTTTAATAAGAATTAATTCTTTAAAATGATACCGAACACGACCTATTTATTTCCAATCGTTGTTGAGATATCTTATTTCTTAGGAAAAAAAGCTGTTATTTGACAGTTGATTTTGACAGTTGACAGTTTTTAACAAAAATTTTTATTTTTTAAGCCAAGCATGTCTGATTTGGTGTCTAATTAATGCAGTTTTGAATCTTATTAAAATCATATTAATATTTATCAAGAATATTTGAAGTCCATTTTCACAGTTGACAAATATGTTATGTTAAATTAACAGAAAATATGTTTTAGGAGGCTAAGCTATCCTTTTTTTAACTTAAAAATATGGAAAAATAAAAATCCTTTAAAATGACACCAAACATGAGGTATTTATTTCGAATAGTTGACGAGATATCTTAATTCTAAGGAAAAATGCCGATTATTTGACAGTTAATTTTGACATTTGACAGTTTTGAACCTAACTTTTTTATTTTTTAATCCAAACACGTCATGTTTGGTATCTAATTAAAGCAGTTTTGAATTTTATTAAGATCGTATTAATATTTAACAAAAACATTTGAAGTCAATTTTGACAGTTAACAAATATGTCGTGTTAAATTAACACAAAATATTTTTAGGAGGCTAAACTATTTTTTTTTGACATAAAAAGATGGAAAAACAAAAATCTTTTAAAATGACACCAAACGCGAGCTGTTTATTTCGAATCGTTGACGAGATATCTTCATTCTTAGAAAAAAATGGCGATTATTTGACAGTTAATTTTGACAGTTGACAGTTTTGAACCTAACTTTTTTAATTTTTAATCCAAACATGTCATGTTTGGTATCTAATTAAAGCAGTTTTGAATTTTATTAAGATCATATTAATATTTAACAAAATCATTTGGAGTCAATTTTGACAGTTAGCAAATATGTCATGTTAAATTAACACAAAATATTTTTAGGAGGCTAAACTATTCTTTTTTGACAAAAAAGATGGAAAAACAAAAGTTTTTTAAAATGACATCAAACACGAGCTGTTTATTTCCAATCGTTGACGAGATATCGTCATTCTTAGAAAAAATGGCGATTATTTGACAGTTAATTTTGACAGTTGACAATTTTGAACCTAACTTTTTTAATTTTTAATCCAAACATGTCATGTTTGGTATCTAATTAAAGCAGTTTTGAATTTTATTAAGATCATATTAATATTTAACAAAAAATTTGGAGTCAATTTTGACAGTTAATAAATATGTCGTGTTAAATTAACACAAAATATTTTTAGGAGGCAAAACTATTTTTTTTGACATAAAAAGATGGAAAAACGAAAATCTTTTAAAATGACATCAAACACGAGCTGTTTATTTCCAATCGTTGATGAGATAGCTTAATTCTTAGAAAAAAGATGGCGATTATTTGACAGTTAATTTTGACAGTTAACAGTTTTGAACCTAACTTTTTTAATTTTTAATCCAAACATGTCATGTTTGGTATCTAATTAAAGCAGTTTTGAATTTTATTAAGATCATATTAATATTTAACAAAAAATTTGGAGTCAATTTTGACAGTTAATAAATATGTCGTGTTAAATTAACACGAAATATTTTTTAGTAGGCTAAACTATTTTTTTTTTACATAAAAAGATGGAAAAATAAAAATCTTTTAAAATGACATCAAACACGAGCTGTTTATTTCCAATCGTTGATGAGATAGCTTAATTCTTAGAAAAAAGATGGCGATTATTTGACAGTTAATTTTGACATTTGACAGTTTTGAACCTAACTTTTTTATTTTTTAACCCAAACATGTCATGTAATATTTGATATCAAATTGAAGCATTTTTGATTCCTATTGAGATTATATCAGATATCTTAATTCTTAGGAAGAATAATTGCATTTATTATGACAGTTAATTTTGATATTTGACAGTTTTGAACCTAACTCTTTGATTTATGAACCAAAATATGTCATGTTTGATATCAAATTCAAGCATTTTTGATTCACATTGAGATCATATTAGATATCTTAATTCCAAAAAAAATGACGTTTATTTGACAGTTAATTTTGATATTTGACAGTTTTGAACCTAACTCTTTGATTTATGAACCAAAATATGTCATGTTTGATATCAAATTCAAGCATTTTTGATTCACATTGAGATCATATTAGATATCTTAATTCCAAAAAAAATGACGTTTATTTGACAGTTAATTTTGATATTTGACAGTTTTGAACCTAACTCTTTGATTTATGAACCAAAATATGTCATGTTTGATATCAAATTCAAGCATTTTTGATTCACATTGAGATCATATTAGATATCTTAATTCCAAAAAAAATGACGTTTATTTGACAGTTAATTTTGATATTTGACAGTTTTGAACCTAACTCTTTGATTTATGAACCAAAATATGTCATGTTTGATATCAAATTCAAGCATTTTTGATTCACATTGAGATCATATTAGATATCTTAATTCAAAAAAAAATGACGTTTATTTGACAGTTAATTTTGATATTTGACAGTTTTGAACCTAACTCTTTGATTTTTGATTCTTATTGGGATCATATCAGATATCTTAATGCTTAGAAAAAATTACGTTTATTTGACAGTTCATTTTGATATTTGACAGTTTGGAACCTTACTTTTTTATTTATTACCCCAAATATGTCATGTTTGATATCAAATTGAAGCGCTCTTGATTCTTATTGAGATCATATCAGATATCTTAACTTTTTAAAAAAGTGACGATTATTTGACAGTTACTTTTGACATTTGATAGTTTTGAACCTATTTTTTTTATTTATTAACTCAAATATGTAATGTTTGAAATCAAATTGAAGCATTTTTGATTCTTATTGGGATCATATCAGATATCAATTCTTAGGAAAAAAATGACGTTTATTTGACAGTTAATTTTGACATTTAATAGTTTTGAACGTAACTTTTTTTATTTTTAAACTCAAATATGTCACATTTGATATCAAATTGAAGCATTTTTTATTGAGAACATATCAGATATCTTAATTCTTTAAAAATATGGCGAATCTTTGACAGTTAGTTTTGACATTTGATAGTTTTGGACCTAACTTGTTGATTTATAAACCCAAATATATCATGTTTAATATCAAATTAAAGCATTCTTGATTCTTATTATGATCATATCAATATTTCTCACAAAAATTATATTTAATTTTGACAGTTAACAATTTCTAACCTAACTTTTTTACTTTTTAACCCAAATATGTCCTGTTTGGTATCGAGATATTTGGGATTAAAGCATTTTTGATTCTTAATACAATCATATTAACAATTATCAAAAAAGTTATAATTAATTTTGACATTTGACAGATTATAAGCTAACTTTTTTATTTTTAAACCCAAATATATCGTGTTTGGTATCAAATTAAAACATTTTTGGTTCTTATTAAGATTCTTATTAAGATTGTGTATTGTTATCAGCTATTTTAAGTCGATTGCAATGAACGAACTTAATCTATCCTTAAAGTTGGCTGAATTCAGAGTTATAATCCAAAACTTTCTATGTCTAAGTTAGTTTCTAACACAATTTTCATATCAAACTTTTAAGCTATTCATAATAATCAATATGAATAACGGAATACCGTTATATCGAGATATTTTACTATCATTATAAATAGCGTGACGTTCTGCAAAAAAAATGCATGCGGGTTTTATGTTTGGTGTTTAACGTTGATCACGCTTGCGTTGTAAACTCTTGATGGTGTTTTGCACGTGTTCTTCCGCTATACCGATTGTTTACTAACAGTTCAAAGTTTTCTTGGCAGCTGCGCAAAGAAAACCGTGCAGAGTCTGCGATACTTTAAAATTAGATTTTGATTATTTCGTTAACCATTTCGAAAATGAATTGAAAAATGGGGATGGATTAAATAAATCGACCTGAATTAGTGGTAGCGGTTTTCTTTGGTGTCACCTTGTTGATATACAAACAAGGGGTACTACTATCTATGGATGTCGACTTGTCCAACAAAGGAAATCCAATCAATACCGGCTGGTTAAAGAGTAATTCACGTTCATCTGGCCGCTATGTATCCGACAGACCGTGCAGACCGTTCGAAAATTACTCTACCGCTCTCTCTTTTCAATCGAGTTTAAATTGACCGTTAGATGACTATCAGGTGCACCTTATTTACGTCTACTACCAAAATAGAACAAGAGGAAATGTTAATGTTTAATTCCATTAAACCATATTACATTCTAGACATCATCATCAATATTTACTCGCAGGGCCGGGATAACCTATTTACTCAAAAGTGCTAATTTAAACATCAATTAACTGCTGACGCAAACAAGGTTTTTTTATTACCTAAAATTAGCACCCCTAACGTCAATAACCCTCGAAGTCGATCATCGCCCCCACCATCGTCTTTACACAAAAAAAAGTATTTCCAAGCTCTCTCGAATTCAAGGGATTTCCTTTCAAACCACTCTCGTACGTTTCCAACAATGGAAGCGGCGGCTGCGGTACCTAGACGTTGCTAGGGTAACGACGCCCGACGTCGCAAATCCCTTTTTCATTTTCCCTTTTTCATTCCGCCACCGACTGTATTTTTCCGAAACCGTCAGACTTTTTTCCAATCGACATCGTCCCTAAACCGGATTAAAATTTCCCGTTTCGAATCAAATTCTTTGTTGGAGGAACTGAATTTGGAACGCTTTAACTATCTTTGTAAACTTCAAAGAATGAATCTTTTAGGGATCCTCGGTTTTTTATAGGAATAAATTTACGTAGAATCGCAAAATATTAAGATTATTAAGTTGTCTTGATACAGTGAATTGGGATTAATTATTTGCTTTGGTTGAAAGGTTAAATTCGAAGGACAGTTTGAATGGGGGGATTATGAACTCTAAATTCAATGTGGGATATAATTCGAGATTATTGGATCACCTTTTCATATTTTGTTCCTATGATTCGGCCGAAATGGGGCCGAAATGACGAAATGTAAATAGACCTTAATTATAAAGGAGATTGAAAACTGTACATATATGAAATGGTCTTATTCCGAAATACATGGAATCTGAATCGTGGGAGATGAGATGGTAATAATATTGAATAAAAGAGATCAAAATCTAGAAAAGCAGTTTTCTAGGAAAGCAGTTACTGTTTATAGGAGACAAGATCATGCTAATAATATCTCTCTTCTATTAGCAGAAGATCAAATTCTGTTTCAGAATTACTTGATCTGTCAATACTAAATTACAGACAACTTATGGAAGATTAAATGCTGATTCAAGAGGACTAGACATTGGCTATAGGACTTAAGATACTGATTATGAAAGATTATCTACTATTGACAAGATAATGTAAACAGAAAGGTAGATATCATTGGCAGAAGACTGGATTTTGCTAATGGAAGACTGAATATTGCATAAATTAAGTCATTACGTTCTATAGCACATCAGATTCTGTTTATAGAAGTTTGGATCTTACTGATAGCATAATAGAGGTCACTGGCAGAAGACCAAATTCTGCTTAAGAAAGATTAGAATCTGTCAATACAAAACTAAAGGAAGTAGATACTGGCAATAGGAAGTTAGATACTCTGATACTGGAAGATAACAGAAGATAGATATCTGGCGGAAGATTAGATATTGCTATTAGACTACTAAATACCGTTTAAATGAAGTCAGAACGTTTAACAGAATATCAAATAAAGCTTATAGAAAACTGGATCATATTGGTATTAATATGAGATATAATTGGTAGAATACCAAATTCAGCCAAAGAAACAGTGATGGACGGCAGGTAAATACTTTGTGTAGATATTTATGAAATGTGCATATACTCTGGTATTTGCCCCGGTTTAAGGTAAATACCCAAACAGTGGGTACTTACTTTCTTTCTAAGTCTTTAAATTACTTAATAAGGAGTAATTTAATTTTTATTTTTAAATTACTTGTCTAATTTTTGACAATGTAATATGGAAACATTGCAATCAAAGGTATAAATCCATCAATGTTAATGAAATAATGACATATATTATTAAAAGCTGTTTTCAATGCCAATGGAACGCAATTTCATATAAATAAAAGAAAGTTAAGATGTGATTCAGCAATTTTTTGCCAACACTTTTATGATAAGGAAGTACGGATATCGCTATTCCAATACTATATAACAAAAAATTAATGAAAATTGATTAGAAAAGATATTGCTTTGGGATGATCCAGTGTGATCCTAAGATTGGTTCATAACAGGAGTTTGAAAGAAGTTATTTGGTGAAGAAGTTATTGTTATCACTTTTTTTTCTACAATTTGATAATTAAGTGAAATTTGTAACTTTGATCGCAGCATCAACGGCGAATGTTTTTTTTTTGGAGAGTACGTATTTTGGATTGAGACTTTTAATACGGCTTCCAGAAGACTTGATAACGCTTCTACAAGATTTGATCTGCTTCCAAAAGATTTGATCTGCTTCCAAAAGACTTGAAATGCTTCCATAAGACATCAAATACTTTCACAAGGCTTGAATTGCTTTTAGAACACTTGATACTGCTTTTAGAATACTTGATACTGCTTCTAAAAGTTTGGAAATGCTTCTACAAGACTTGAAATACTTCCACAAGACCTGATATGGCTTTTAGAAGAATTAGAAGAATTGATATCGCTTACAGAAGCCTTGCAATACTTCTAGAAGACTTGAGCTGCGTCTAAATGACTTTATACTGCTTCCAAAAGAATTAATATTGGTTCTGGACGACATGGAATGCTTCCAAAAGACTTGATACTGGTACCAGAAGACTTGATTACTTCTGCAAGATTTGAAATATTTTCAAAGGACTTGATATTGCTTCTAGAAGACTTGATACTGCTTCTAGAAGACTTGCAATGCTTCTAGAAGACTTGGATTGCTTCTAGATGACTTGATACTGATTCCAGAAGAATAGCAATGAAAGAAAACTTGATATTGGCTCTGGAAGACATAAAATGCTTCCAAAGAACTCGATACTGTTTCTAGTAGATTCAAAAAAATAATTTGACGTCCATCACTTTTTTTTACTCCTACAATTTTATAGTTAATTGAAATTTGTAATTTTGATCTTAGCATCAGTTGCGAATATTTTTCTTGGAGAAGATTTTTTTTGTATTGAGACCTCATACTTCTTCCAGAAAACCTGAAATACTCCCAGAAGACTTGATACCGCGTCAAATAGACTTGATCTGCTTCCAGAAGATTTGGTACTGCTTTTAGACAACTCAATGCTGCTTTTAAAATACTTGAAATGCTTCCAGAAGACTTCACACTACTTCCAGAAGACTTCATACTACTTCCAGAAGATTTGAATATTTCTACAAGACTTAAAATACTTCTACAAGACTTGATATGGCTTCTAGAAGACTTGAACTGCTTCTAGAAGGCTTGATACTGCTTCCAGACGACTTAATATTGGCCCTGAAAGACATAAAATGCTTCCAAAAGACTTATTAATGGTCCTGCAGGACTTAAAATATTTCTGCAAGATTGGAAATACTTCCAGAATGTTTGATATTGCTTCTAGAAGAGTCGATTCTGGTTCCGATTCTAGAAGAATAGCAATGCTTCTAGAAGACTTGAATTGCTTCTAGAAGACTTGAGCTGCTTCTAAATGACTTTATACTGCTTCCAAAAGAATTAATATTGGTTCTGGACGACATGGAATGCTTCCAAAAGACTTGATACTGGTCCCAGAAGACTTGATTACTTCTGCAAGATTTGAAATACTTCCAGAAGACTTGATATTGCTTCTAGAAGACTTGATACTGCTTCTAGAAGACTTGCAATGCTTCTAGAAGACTTGAATTGCTTCTAGATGACTTGATACTGATTAGAGAAGAATAGCAATGCTTCAAGAAAACTTGATATTGGCTCGGGAAGACATAAAATGCTTCCAAAGAACTCGATACTGTTTCTAGTAGATTCAAAGAAATCATTTGATGCCCATCACTTTTTTCAACTCCTACAATTTTATAGTTAATTGAAATTTGCAATTTTGATCTCAGCATCAGTAGGGAATATTTTTCTTGGAGAGGATTTTTTTTTGTATTGAAACTTGATACTCCTTCCAGAAAACCTGAAATACTCCCAGAAGACTTGATACCGCGTCAAATAGACTTGATCTGCTTCCAGAAGATTTGGTACTGATTTTAGACAACTCAATGCTGCTTTTAAAATACTTGAAATGCTTCCAGAAGACTTCATACTACTTCCAGAAGACTTCATACTACTTCCAGAAGACTTCATACTACTCCCAGAAGACTTCATACTACTTCCAGAAGATTTGAATACTTCTACAAGACTTGATATGGCTTCTAGAAGACTTAATATTGGCCCTGAAAGACATAAAATGCTTCCAAAAGACTTATTAATGGTCCTGCAGGACTTAAAATATTTCTGCAAGATTTGAAATACTTCCAGAAGGTTTGATATTGCTTCTAGAAGAGTCGATTCTGGTTCCGATTCTAGAAGAATAGCAATGCTTCTAGAAGACTTGAATTGCTTCTAGATGACTTGAACTGCTTCTAGATGACTTGATACTGATTCCAAGAATTTATAATGCTGCTAGAAGACTTGATATTACTTCCAGAAGACTTAATATTGCCTCCGAAAGACATGAAATGCTTCCAAAACACTTAATAGTTGTCCTGCAAGATTTGAAATACTTTCAGAAGACTTGATATTGCTTATAGAAGACTATATTCTGATTCCAGAAGAATAGCAATGCTTCTAGAAGACTTGAATTGCTTCTAGATGACTTGAACTGCTTCTAGATGATTTAATACTGCTTCCAAAAGACTCCTAGAAGACTTGATAGTGATCTTACAGGACCTGAAATATCTCTGCAAGATTTGAAATACTTTCATAAGACTTGATATAGCTTCTAGAAGACTTGATTCTGGTTTCAGACTAATTGCAATGCTTCTAGAAGAATAGAATTGCTTCTAGATTACTTGACACGGCTTCCAGAAGAATAGCAATGCCAGTAGTCTTTGATATTGGCTTTGGAAGACATAAAATGCTTCCAAAACATTTGATATTAAGACATGAAATACTTCCAGAATACTGGATGTTGCCTCTGCATGACCTGATACTTCTCTTAGAAGATTTAATATTGCTTCAAGAAAACTTGTAATGTTTCCAGATGACTTAAGACTGCTTCTAGAAGACTTGCAATCCTTCCAGAAAATTTGATACTGCTTGTAAGACATTTCAGTTTGCTATGAAAATATTAAATACTATTGGACCAAATGCAAGATATTGAAATTGAAAAGTGTGATTTGCTTGAAGCAGTCTTATTTTGAAAAACATGGAATCTGAATCGCGGTAAGTGAGGTGGTAAAATGGTGTAAATTAAATGAATCTTAACTTCTGGATGATTAAGTGCTCCTAATCCCTTGAAATAATTAAAATGAATATGCAGATTTAGAAAAAAAGAGATCAAAACGGATCAAAATAATAAGCCCTGATAAATAAACCAGTCCTCCATCTTCAAAGCGTTCAAATCAACATTGTTTGTTTTTGCTGTGCAGGAAACCTTCATCACCGATCCACCCTACACAATCCTTTTGATTATCAAATCCATATGAATCACCTAGACTTAAAAGATAAATACAAGATTCTAACAAAACATTTCTGCATTTTGATCCCATCTGACTTTACAATTCGCAAGTTTCATTGCCGGCAAAAAATATCGCGTTTTTTTTTGTTTTCTTGTATTTGCAAATGATATGTTTGGACATATATTTCCTCACTCTCACGTGTGATGTTCCATATGATTTCACAAATGTTGTTAACATTGATTGCAACTCAAACATTGCAGTTAAAAGTTGTCACATTTAAAAACAGTCGCTCTAGTTATTGTTACAATAACTTCATGCGAGATACGTTGCTTGCAAGAAAAATTGTTTACTTTAAAGTGGCTTTAAGGATTGAACACATATTCTGCAATAAGTTGTATCATCAAAATCTGCATTCGAAGTGTTATTTTTATAAGTGTTAATTAATACTTCGTAATTTCAAAAATATCCACCATAACATAATACCGATGATATTTGAAAACAATGATTGGGTGAAATAATAAGATGATAGAATTTCGGCTTCAACATGTTTTTTTCAAAGTTTGCAGCACTTTTATGCAACTCATTCTTCATCTCTATCTTCAATTGCCTGTTTCTGCACGAAGTCCTATATAGGCTTCCATATTTCTTTGCTCTAAACCTGCTCAAATCATCAATTTACATCAACATTCTTTATGTTGCCTTACGTTATTTTCTTGACAGCTGCTTGTACTGTGTCCTGTTGTTCCTAGCACGTTACCTTTGCTATCCCATCAAGCACGATCTTGTCATTGCAACTTCTCTACTACCTCTATAGTATAACCTTATTTCTGATTTTATTTCTTATAAACACTATAACTCACTTTTAACTTTCTTGCATTATTTTCAAATAATTTACATTTCATTCCATCATAGCCAAGTTTTCTAGTTTTGGAAATGAGAGATTTTTTGGTTTAATTATATTTTGCCTCCATATATCGACAGTCTTTTAATATTTTCACCAATGTTGCTGTCAATTCCAGATTTGCTAGTTTATCTTTACCCCCCATTCCTTCTGCATTCTGTATTAAGTTGTGTCCTATAGATCTTGGATATCGTTAGTCATTAGATTACGTTATCTGCAAATTACAGATGGGCTTTAATAGGTGCTATAAATGTTGATACTGGTCTTGATACATGGCTTGTAAAAATATCTCCATTTTGATGCACTCGAAAATATTTTATATAAGTCTCTCTGACTACATTAACCAACCTAAGCAATTTCTGAAGGCTTAAGGATTTTACAGCTCACAGGTGTGTTCCTGGAGCTATCTCGACGATTCCTCTCCAAAGTCTTACATTGTGAGGTCTTGTAGAGTGGGCAGAGGACTAACAGCAAACTTAAATTTTTAAAGATGCTTATTTACCTTACATTGACCCTTGACGAATCCCATTACAATTCGTAGAACGTTTCTATCAAACCATACGAAAGACAAGGCAGTTAGTTCTGTAGACAGATGGCAGCCCATAACTTTGTCCTACAAGACCATGAACTTTTTGTTAGTGAAGTTTTTAATTATCTCAATTTGAGTTGATAAGGAGGATGTAGCTGATAATTCCAGTTTTGCTAAAAGTTCTTCCCCAACCCCACTCGTTCTATTCTTCGTGTTAGGTTATGTTCAAGACATCTTGGATATCGGTGGTCATTAGACTATATCGTCTGCAAATCATAGATATGTTTTAATAGATATCATAAATGTTGATACTTGTGTTGATACACAGCTTGTAGAAATATTCCCATTTTGATGCGCTCGAATGTTTTGTATTAGTCTGGATATAAGTCTGTTTAGAATATTAAGCAGCCTGAGTTCCTGATGCTATCCTTGTTTAGCCATTCCTCTCCGAAGTCTCTCATTCAGAGGTTTTGTAGAATAGCTTACAAAACTGTGTCTGCTAAGGGGTAATGTAATAGAGGCAGCCATTAACTCTGTCCCACCACTTCATAATCTCTTTGTGAAAACTATAATAATCTCAATTTGAGTTGATAAGGAAGAAGCGATTATCGGTTCAGGCGAACAAATTGCTCGCTTTTCAGCCTTTTCACCAAGCCTATCAGCGTTATTAATTATTACCTTAATAGGTCGAGTGTCCTGTTCATTGCAGTAAAACACAATTACGCACTGCGGCCTTTTCTAATATTAGATAACAACCCTTAACAAGTCTTGAGATAATTGTTATTATACTCAGGGCAAAAATAGCTTACATGTTGTCAAGGCCAATGACTTACTGGCAAGTTGTATGGCCTATATGACGATGGTACCTTTACCTAGTGGTGTAGATACGTGTAGTCGGAGATTGTATCAGAACACTTTTAAGAAGAGATTTTAAGGCTGTTTTTACTTCTACTTCTGAGAGACTTTGGGTGGGTGAGGTATTTCTTCGCAAAGATGTGTTGTAAGGGTGTGAAGTACATTTTGCATTCCAAAATTGGCGAGTAACTAACTATTTAATTCCAGAGTTTTTCCTTCCTTCTTAGTCACGTTTTAATATTCTAAGTTGCAGATGTAATTTGCTGTGACTTTACTTGTTGAGCTATCCAAATTTGATGCCTACACTCAGTCTATTAAGAATCGAATATGAGCTGATTATTATATATACTATAGATTAGCTCATTTTGGTTATCTTTAACATTTCTGAATCATTGTATTTCTAAGGAAGTAAATTTTGATGAATTTGCAAATTTTTTAAGTAAATAACTTGAAATTATTCCAAAATTTTCTTAATAACATCTTTCATCACTTCCTCGAATTATAAATTGCACATCATCCTTAATTCAGTGCTGGCATTAAATTTGAGCAATTTATAAACCATTTCACTTCCTATCATCGTAACAAATTCCACAACGATTCAAAAAAAGTCTCGACACAGCAAATTCTTATTCATTCGTCATAACCCGTCTGCCTCGAATTTTTTTTCGTTATTTTCGCGTCGTTTTTCAAATCGACCTCGGCCTCAAACCAAATATAAATATTCCCTCGTCTAGCGCGGTTCGACGCTGGCAACAAATCGAGCGTCGCGACGTTAGGATGCGTCAGGACGGCACAGACAGATTCTCGAAACGCTGGCGGAAAAGTCAAAGTGGGAGGTACTAAGTTCCAGCCGGTGATTTTCCGTTTAATACGGAAAATATTTTCGTTTCGTTTCGGTCGGGAAGGCGGGTGGAGGTTGTATTTTTGGAAATCGCCGATAAGTAAAATTAACGCGCACCGTTCGGCGGCTGTTGAAACTCGCGGATATATTTTAAACTCGATTTTATTTTTGGATTGTACCCCGTCTCGTAGTTGATATTGTTAACTACGTAATATTTTCTAGGAACGAGAAACGTCTATTTTGATGCCACATTTTTTTCCTTTTAATTATTTCGTCAATAAGATAAGAAATTCTTTTTTTTTGTTTGTAATTTTCGTCTGGGTGTGTTTGTTCTATGTAATCATCGTTTAGTGGTGTTCTACGAATTTGTTATTTAATTAACATATTTGCATCATTTAGAACTAATGACAAAGTGACCTATATTACCAATCTTTTTTATTATTTATATGTAGATAAATAAATTACAATTATAATATATTCGTGAACGATCAGAGAGAAAAAGTAAATGATATTGATGTTTTACCAATCGGAAAAGGAAATAATTGTATTGTTAGTAAACCACGTCATTGATTTCTCCAGAAAAGATTTGGAAGATAAAAATGAGAGAGAATTAAACAAAAAAAAACAGGGTAACAAAATAAATATTTCGAAATGACGAAATGTAAGTAGATCTTAATTTTAAAGGAGATTGAAAAGTTTAATTGACATGAAATGGTCTTATTTCGAAAACGGAATCTAAATCATGCAAGATGAGGTGATAAAATGGAGGAAAATGAATGGATCTTAATTTTGGATGATGAAATGAACTAAACCGGTGAAATAATAAAATCAATGGCGCAGTATTATTAGAAAAGAGCTCAAAATGTAGAAAACCAGATATAGTTTATGGAAGACTAAATAATGCTAGTAGTGTAGTAGGTACTATATGCAAAAGATAAGTCTGTAAATGCAAGACTATGACACTAGACACTGGAAATGGAAGATTAAATACTGATAATGGATGACTACTACTGGCAAGATAAGATAATGTTAACACAGTATCATATATTATGAGCAGCATACTAGATATTGCTAATAGTAGCTGAAATATTGCTTAAATCGGATATTGGCTATTTATAGAATACTTGCTAGTAGCATGGTAGAGACTACTGGCAGAAGACCAAATTCTGCTTAAGAATTACTAGAGTCTGTAGATACAAGACTATATATAGACCACGTGCAAAACATTAAATACTGCTTCAAAAGGACTAAACACTAGCAATAGGAGGTTAGATAATGAAAGACTCTCTATTGGTAAAACAAGATAATGTTAATAGAAATATTAGATATCGTTGGCAGACTACATGTTGCTAACAGAAGAATTGGCAGAAGACTAGACATTGCTAATAGAAGACTGTATATTGCTTAAATCAAGTCATAACGTGCTACAGAACATCAGATATTGCTTATAAAAGACTGTATTTTGCTAGTAGGTATAATAGTCTATTGGCGGAAGACCAAATTTTGCTTAAGTAAGTCTGGAGTCAATCAATACAAGAGTATGATGACATACAAAAGATTAAATATTGCACCAAGTACTTATTGGCTCTCCACTCATTATCAGAGCAGAATTTGAGCACCAGTTTTTTTCTTCAGGATTGGGCTGTATTATTAATTATTGGGGGGATGTAAGCGACATGGATAGGGACGTCCAGTGACAGAAATTATTACTAATTGTAAAAGGACGCCGATAACAGAGGGTACATACAATGAAAGATATGGAGACATAATTACGGAGCGACTTACAAAATACTTCAGCCCAATCCAATCCAATCCAACCCAACTCAATAGTACGACGATGAATACAGTCAACATAGTGTAGGTGAACTCTCCCATATGACAGCTTACAATGGCCATTATGAGCCCATCATTCTTTCATTTTGCACTAGCAAAAAATAGAGTTGAGCGATATCTCAAATATGATATCAAACCTTGTTATATTTAAGGTATCAAAACTATCGGAAGTATCAACAATATTTCTTATATACGTCCAGGTAACAAAACAAAAACTTCGTGTGGCTGACGTCTTCGAAGTCTGCTAAGATACTTCTTTTATAAACTTTAAGGGAAATAAACTTGGGATCATGTTCCATATTTTTCATTATATGGTCCCTCTCGTATCGGCGTCCTTCTGCAATTACTAATAACTCCTGTCACTTACATTTCCCAATAATTAATAATACAAACCAACCCAACCCAACTCAGCCCAATCTAATTTAACCTATCCCATCTCAATAAGATCTATGATTAGGCTAAATAACCCCACGGATAACTAAACCTTTCATGAATATAAAAATGGACATGGTGAATAGTCAGTTTCCTAATAAAACTAAATAACATCATTTCATAATAAAACTAAATAATATGATCTGGAAGTTCTAGCATATTTCTAAAAGACGAACTCTCGCGCATGGCAGTTCACGATGGCCTTATCATTCAAGTATCATTGTATCCTTGTCATTCCTTCATTTTGGACTAGTAAAAATATTAAACTAATACCGGTAACCAGTTTCAAAATGTTGGTCCGGTAGTGAAAGCACTAGCTCCAAAGAAACTAGACACTGGCAGTAGAAAGATAGTGTTAACGGATGCTTAGATATCTTTGGCGAGAATACTAGATATTGCTAATAGAAGACTGTTTATATCAAGTCATTACCTTCTATAGATCATTTAAAGCTCATCTTCTAAAGACCAAATTCTAAATACTGCTTCTAGAGGACTTGACGTTGGTAATAGGAGGTCAAATACTGGTATGAGAGACTATCTATTACTCTGGAAAGACAAGATAGTGGTAGATATCAAAGAAGATTAAATGTTGCTTAAATCATTTCGCGTTGTAGATCATCAAATATTGCTTATAGAAGACTGGATCTTGCTAGTACTACAATAGAGTCAGCTAGCAGAAGCCAAATTCTGCTTAAGAATGACTAGGGTCTGTCAATACAAGACTATGGCTTGCAGAAGACTAAATACTGCTTAAAGAGTGCTAGATACTTACAATAAGAGGTTAGATACTGATAATGGAAGAGTATATACTACAGGAATGACAAGATAGTGTTAATAGAAAATTAGATATCATTGGCAGAAGACTAAATATTGCTAATAGAAGATTAAATGTTGCTTAAATCAAATCATTACGCACTGCAGATTATCAGATACTGTTTATAGAAGTCTGGATCTTGCAGGTACTATAGTGGACTCAATCGGCAGAAGACCAAAATTTGTTTAAGAATGACTAGGGTTTGCCAATACAAGACTACAGGCACTTGCAGAAGATTAAATACTGCTTAAAGAGGGCTAGACACTTACAATAAGAGGTTAGATACTAATAATGGAAGACTGAACCTGAAGTAGATTCAGGAAAGACAAAATAGTGTTAACAGAAACTTAGATATCATTGGCAGAAGACTAGATATTGTTAATAGAAGGATAAATACTACTTAAGTCAAGTCATTCGTTCTGTAGATAATCAGATACAGCTTTTAGAAAATTAGTATACTAAATACTATTGGCAGAAGACCAAATTCTGCTTAAGAAAATCTAGAGTCTGTCAATAAAAGACTAAATTTGCATCAAATATATGAAGCTTGTAAAATCACGCTAGAACTATCACTAGCACTAACACTAGATCTAAAACTAGAAACTTTCGAGTTTTGCCCTGGGTTTATTTGAAAAAATCACTTTCTAGTGGTACTACTAGTGTTAGTCTTAGTAGCTCTAGTGTAGTTAGATAGCTCTAGTGTTAGTTGTAATTTTAGTTCAACTTGCATAGAATTTCTATTATATTCTTGATTTGACAAATGTCTCTGGAAATAATGTAATCTATCCTCAAATATAGTGGATTTGAAAATTTCTATCATAACAGAAAACGCCCAGAGCTGTAACTCAGCTACTTACATTCCGATTTTCGTGAGCCAAGCATGAAATGAAGGAGTTTGATGAATTCTATGTTTCACGCCACAAATAATTTTTATCCGACGCCATCTTGAAATTCAAGCAATTGCCACTTTTGTTTTACAAATTTCTCGGTATATTTTTCTTCACTTAGCTGTAATCTGGTCTCTCTGTCATTTAAATGACTTAAACTCTTTGTCAAATGAAATGGTTTGATGAATACTATGATTTACGATACAAATAAATTTTTTTCAACGGCATTTTCACTGTCGAGCAGTAATTAACCTTTTTTTCAAATTGGTCAGCGTGGTTTACTTCACCTTATTGGGTGGAGATTTTCATTCTGAATACACTGATGTGCTTATACCAGAGAAAAGACATCATGTATATAAAGGCTATTATACAATATCGTCATAAGTCGTAACTCTTAATGTAAATGGAATGTAAATCGGAATGTAAAACATGTAAATGACAGATTTACAGCTTGGGCAGTCTTGTCTTATAATCTCTATATACAGGTGTTTTTTTAATAAAATTACATTCAAAATTGATATTTTATACATCATAGAATTCAGAAAAAACCTTTAGGCAACTTTTCTGCGTCTATTATGACGCAGAAAGAGAGAGATTTTCTTCATTTACAGTACATCAATGAACTCAGAAAAAGAATCTCTATCCAATGACGTGTAAAAAAAGTATAAGGACCAATTTAAAAAACAAAAATTTACAATCATTTCATTTGATACTTGGCTCATGAAAATCGGAATGTAAATGACAGAGTTGTATAGCTTTTGGTGGTTTTTGGTGACACCCTGTATAAAACCTATGTTTTCTTTGTCACTTATCATCTTTTTTTTCAAACAAGACAAGTCTGTCTCAAGAATTAATTATATCTAAATCTTATTAAGTATACAACCTTCCATTATTAGTGTCTAAACTATTAGAAATATCTATTTTTTTGATAATAGTCATTTTTCTATTACTTATCTTTCTAATAGAAAATAGAACCTTTTTGAGGCCTTGACGTCCCTTAAGTTCCATCTACCATTTCATCCTTTTTCAAATTTCGGAATCTGTCTTTTATGAGCAGTAAATTGTCTTTAATTAGTGGTATCAAGTCCTCTGCAAATGGACTAACCTTTTTCAAATAGTGTCAAGTCTTCTGCCAGGAGTACCTTCCATTTTTAAACTGTTAAGAATCTGTTTTCTATTGCATTCCAACATTCATCCTTCTTCGTTGCATTCATTTCCAGTATCTCACCCTCCTTCTACAGTACGTTCTTAATTATCAGTATCAAGTATTCTGCAGATAATATAAGTTTTTCCATTTTAAATGTTGGTATCAAACATTGACTAATGTTTTGCAAATTGTTGTATTCTTCAAATAATATCAAGTCTTCTGCCAACAAAGTTTTGGCCTTGTTTTAAGATCGACTAGTCTTCTGCAAATAGTATCAAATCTTTTGCCACCAGTATCTAGTCCTAATCAACAATCTCTAGTCTTCTGCAAATAGTATCTTGACTTCTGTCAATGGTATCTGGTTTCGAATTAGCAATCTTTTTCAAAATGTATTACATTTTCTGTTAGCAGTTCGAACCAGTTTCTAAAGAAGGTTGCAAGATACACTTCAAAAGCTTCTAATGTTATTTCTAATTTTAGTTCAAAGATTTGTTGTTGATTTGAAAATGTTTAGTAGTTGTTTGCGAATAATTTCAAAATTATTAAGTCTCCAAATCTAAGGATCTGCTGTTATGAGAAGTAAGTTGTTTTTAATTAACAGTATCAAGTCTTCTGTAAATATTGTATGGCTTTCCATTGACTAATCTTTTTCAAATGATGTTAAGTCTTCTGCAAATAGTATCAAGATTTTTGCAAGGAGTCTTCCAGCAATATATCATCTAGAATCAAGAATACCCGTTTGTTTTGCAACTAATATTAAGACAAGATCTGGTCTCGAATTCGCAATCTGTAATCTTTGCGAAAAGTATTGTTTTCTATTAGCAATATCCGGTCTTGATTTGACAACATCTGATCTTTTATAAGTCTTTTGCCAACAGCATCTTATATAAGGATTTAACAGAGAGAAGATACTCTTTAAATATTCTTGTTTTAAGTGTTATTCAGCTCTACAACCTGTACATTCTTGCTCAATTAAAAATAGATCTACCATAGCATTAAATCTAGAACTAGAAACATTCTAGATCTACTGTTAAGTTAATAGTTTAATATTAAATCGTAATTATAATAAAATTGCTTTGGTGATAATGGTCATAAAAAAACCCTTATCTAAGGATACGATACAAATTTTAAACACATTATTTTTTAATCAATAAAACGCATGAAATATTTAACATCAATACCTTCTTCTTAAATTAACTCTTTCTGACGTAATAACCCTTTTTGTGTTTAAAATTGTCTCATTTATTTTCGGTTGTCGTCCCACGCATAAATTTTTGCATGTTTTATTGTACTTTGCACGCTTCCGTAACAATTTAATATTCAACAAGGGTCACGTTTTACGATACTTACACGTGGTGTGTGGTTTAAAACGCTGCAGCGATTCAAATCGGAATATAATTTTTTGATTTTTTCTTCGTTCTGTAAAGGAATTCCGTGACAGCCCCGTGGCGGCTTCCGTCGCCAGCAATTTGGACCACGGGCACTCGAATCCCATCGCCAACAGCGAGTTCACCATTTTCACTCCGATTTCCCCCGCGCACCACAATAATAACGTGTTTCTTGCCAATCAAAGGATTGTAGTAAGCACCAAAAAACACTTTTTTATAGAATTTTTCATTTTTTTTTTAAATTTTTATTATTTTTTTTAAACAGATCTTTTTGGTGGAGATTTTTGTTATCGTTAGCCAAAAAGCTTTTGTGTTGTCTTTTTTTAGTCTTGATTTTGACACAACCGTATCGTTCTCTAAAACTTGACATTTTAAAGTTTATTCCGTGTTACAGAATCGCACTCCGGATGATTTTAAGTATGGTGACATCGAAGTGTCGTCGTGGTTTGGTAAGATATCTTTTTTTTTTTCGTTTTTTCGAGGAAAAGGTTTTAAAATTTTACTTTGCTTCTTGACAGATGGTTCGGAGAAGGATTTTCCCAGGACACGACTGAAATACATCCGGGAGTTGGGAAAAGGATGGTTTGGACGGGTAAGAATGTCTTACTTATACTAGTAAAACCTCGATATAACGGATTTATACGAAAAAAGAGTGTCTATTTAAAAAAAGAAGTTAGAATAAGAAATACTTACGATAATTCTAGTTCTAGTTGATTAAAGAATCTCTTTATCTGCTAACCCCCAATATAAGATATTGTCTTTTGAAAAAATGTTTGACGTTTCTGATGCCATATTTCCAACTTCTTCAGAAACTGGTTCTCGATCTGCTGACAGAAAACATAATCATTCAAATTTAAATTATTTTTCTTATCCACCTTAGGAGTTTTCGTTTTAAATTGAAAAACGAATATGTTTTATTTAGACTGCTGCCCAAAAACAAATATACCAACTGCAGGAACCTAAACTTTGCAATTTATATACAAAACTTTTGCAAATTTGACGAACAACATTACACAAACAACCATCACTTAATGGTTTAATGGCGGATATCTTTTTTGATAATATCGAGAATGAAATAATGCTTAACAACACAAATCCATACAAGAACATAATATTATGGCGGAGGTATAATTAACAGTTTAATAAGGAGGTATAACTCATACAATTAACTTGCACAACAATATAAAATTTACTTTAAAAACATAACAAGAGGATAGAATAAATTTTATGGATCTGACAAAGAACCAACAATAAACTATATCTCTGTCATTTGCATTCCGATTTTCATGGGCCAGGTATCAAATTAAATCGTGTGATGAATTATTGTTTGGTATATTTTTGATCACGTCATTGGATAGAGATTTTTATTGTGAATCTATCATTTCGCATCAATCTGGGTCTCGTCGCACCCAACATTCCTTTTACATCCCTTTTCGTCCTAATCCTTTCTTTTGTTCCCCTTCTCAATTTTTTTCCTTTTATAACCCTTTATTTCCAATATATTGACTCTATATATCAGCTTTCTTACAAACTCATATAAAATGACATGTTTTTTTAAAATTTAAAATTGAAATTAACTTCATGATGCACTACTTAACCAACATAACTTTCAAAAATCACAAAAAATAATCAACGAGGTAATCACCATTCCTCGGAAAAGAATCTCAAAAACAAAATGAAGATTAATGGTAGGTTCATGCAACGTGTTTTAGTTTTAGTCGTAGTCTTAGTCTTAACCGTTAACATTAGCTTTAGTTGTAAGAAAAGATATTGGTTCATGCAATATTTAAGCAAAGGACATTAAAGCGAAACTTGGACATATAAATAGTCGTGACAAATTAGAAATACAAAAAGAAACCTGGAATGAAACCGTTTTATTTATTAGAATTATTTTGATTCTAACATTATTTAATATGAATAAAAAAAATTGTTGTCGCTGCTAGAGTAATGTGCTTAAATTAGGGATTACATTTAGGATCCCAGGATTGTTCATATAATAACCAATTTTTCCGAATCCGGGATTAATATGTCGTTGATCAATGATGGTCGGAAAGTTCAGAAAATCTTTAACAAAAAACAAAGTTTTTAAAAATATCTGAGAGAGCACGGAAAAGTAGTGCTTTTTGGCTTTTGCAAACAACCCAAAATATCCGATAATTTTAACGTGTTAATGTGATGTAAAGATATTTTATAAATTTTAACTTTTAAGTCTTAAATTAGTTCAATGTAGTAAAAAGTTAAATATTGGAATTAATTATCCACATGTTTTTGAACGATCACATAAAATATGGAAAATAACTTGACTTTTGTAACGTTCACACGTAGTCTCCGAAGATTCGCTGTAAAAAGTCTTAATTTAAACAATAAAACCAGTTATAAGTACTGAACCATCATTTATATTTTTTCAAACTTAATATACTGGTAGAATGGATATTTTTAACTTTTCAACCTATAAAACTAGGAACTTTGGGTTTTTACTGCGCACCATGGAAAAAATTTTGAACCAGTTTCGAGTTGTTTTAGATCTAAAATTAGTCTTAGTGATAGTTCTAGTATTAGTGCTAGAGTTGGTGCGAATTTTAGTTCAATTAACACCGATTATGAAAGCCTTCGTACTTACATTACTAAAACTATTAAAATTATTTAAAGAAGAACATATTGATAACGATTTTAACGAAATGGATGTGTAGAAAGATCAAGACCAGTTACAAATGACGTTAACACTCGATCATTACTTGGCCAATATACATCGATTTTGAGAAGCAAATATTAATCGGGGACAATTAGATATTGCAATGGAGTATGTCGAAATGAATTATCCAGAAGCATAAACTGGGTGGTTTCTTTCAGAAGACTTGACATGCTCCCAAAAGATTTAATACTGTCCATTGAAAACAGCACTATTAATGCTTTTCGAGCACCTGATACTGGTTGAAAACATTTGAAATGTTTCCAGAATACCTGAAATGCTTCCAAAAAACTTGATATTGCCTTTGAAAGACTAAAAATACTTTCAGAAGATTTCATATTGCTTTTCGAAGACTTAGTACTGCTTTCAGAAGATTTGGTACTGCCCACAGACATATCAAATTTTCTGGAAGCAGTTTAAGTCTTTTGTGACTATTGGAAGTCATCAAATCTTAACACTGCTTCAATTATTACTGCTTAATTATAGACTTAATACTGCTTGAAAAGGACCTGTTGCTCTATTGCTTCTAAAAGGCTTAAAATGTTCAGAATAACTGTAATTCAAAAGACTTAATACTGCTTCTATAAGACTTAAAGTGGTTCCAGAAGGCTTAATATTGCTTCCAAAAAACTTGAAATGCTTTTAGAAGGCCTAAACTTCTTCCAGAACCGATATTACCTCTGTATGCTCTTAGAAGAATTGAATGCTTCCAAAAGACTTACTGCTTCCAGAAGACATGATATTGTTTTGAAAACTTCTGGCAAAAAACATTTTCATTGCAAAAAACACGATATTATTGATTAACTATTTGAGTTTGCATCGAAAATATTAAATACTATTGGTCAAAATGCAAAATCTTGATTGGCAGATTGATCTGAGCAATCTTCGCATTTGATTCTTTTAATTCTTTGAATGCTATTACATTAAAATTATTTTAATAACTACATATGGTGTGGTAGCATCATCTGCCAATATTAAGCAACATTTTCTTCCTAAGACTTAATTATAATCTCCTTTAAGTAATAGATTAGGAATTGATAAAGCAGCAAAAATAGTCTTCAAATTGGAAGAGTTAACTGGAGTATGTAGTGCATCTAGCGGAAACGAGTAACGATTTTTGTTTAAGTTTTGCTTTAGTTTTTAATCACGTATTAAGTTTTAGTTGTAATGTAGGTTTTGCGGGAAACATATATAAAAGAAAATAGAATATGCTAATTTTTAAACAAAACTATTCTTTTAAACAACACCCCATGTTTTAAAACTCCTTTTGAACTGTTTAAAACAAATTTTATTTAAAATATATCATAGTTTTAAAAAATCTAAAAGTTTGTTTTAAACACTTTGTTTAAAAGATAACAACCCTGAAAAAATTTTCATACTGGTTTTCGAAGACTTGGTATTACTTTCAGAAGACTTGATACTACCTCCAAACGACTTACTATTGCCCCTGGACGACCTGAAATGCTTCTAAAAGACTTGATACTGCATTTGAGAAGACTTGATGTTGCTCTCAGACGACATGAAAAGCTTTTAGAAGATTTGATGAATTCCAATAGTCACAAAAGACTTAAACTGCTTCCAGAAAATTTGATATGCCCATAGCAGATTTAATACTGTTTCTAAAGAAGCTGATATTGCTTCCAAAGGCGTGAAAGGTTCAGAATACTTGTAATGCTTTAAAAGATTTAATACTGCTTCTTGAAGTTCTTCCAGAAAACTTGATATTGTTTTTGAAAGACTTCAAATGACTTGCTTCCAGAAGACTTGATATTGTTTTTAAAACTTCTGGCAGAAAACATTTTCATTGCAAAAAACACGATATTGTTGATAAACTGTTTGAGTTTCCTTCAAAAATATTAAATACTATTAGACAAAATGCAAAATCTTGACTGGCAGATTGATCTTTTTTATCTCTTTGGATGCTATTATATTAGAATTATTTTAATAGCTGCATCCGATGTAGTAGCATCATCTGCCAATATTAAGCAACTTTTACTTCCTAGGACTTAATACCATACTTTAAGCAATAGATTACTGCCATTAAAGGCACAAAGAGAAAAGTGCGCGCTTACGTTAAATTGCAACCGAAAGTTTTAGCTTTAAGAAGTTAAAAGTTGGGCAACTCTTGTGACTAAGACAAAAACTGTTTTAGTCATAAGGTGTTGCATGAACAGTACTACTATAACGCACTACCTTAACTTTTCACTCATGACTATGACTACGACTAAGACTAAAACACGTTACATGAACCCACCATAAGTATTAATGGTAGTGTAAAGGTAGTGACCATCTAAAGGGGTTGAAAAATTGCCCACTTCTAGGTTTAGTGTTCGTTCTAGATTTACTTCAATTCAAATATACAAGGTTGCCAAATCATTTTGTAAACTACTCTATTTAGTACTTTATTTTTTTAAATGTATGTGGATTAACACTAGACCTAAAACTAGAATCATTCGGGTTTTGCCGTCTTGAGAGATGTACGGCTAAAGCCGAATATTTCTAGTTCTAGATAATAGAGTTAGATCTAATAATATAAAACTAGAACTAACACTACACCTAGAAGTGGTACGTGTGAAGACACACGGCTAAACGTTCGTTTACGTCATTTCAAATATTCAGAGTTACCAAATTAATTTGTAAAGTATTCTATTTCAAAAATTATTCATTATAGAAGAGACCTTTGTTAAAAAAATGTATGCAGTTGCATAGCTCAACCCAACCCAACACTTAGCGATTCATACGTAGGTTTATGTTTTTCTATGAATGGTTTGCGACTGATGAAGATTATGAAAAAGATATTGATTTTATAATACTGGCAATTCTTCTAAAGAAAGCAGAGAGAAGATATGGGGTTCATCAGCTTGACTGCGATATTGAAAAATTTCATCAATCAGTCAAACATTTCAACGAGGTTATTAAATAAAATAAATAATCCATCTAAATAACACATATTAAGAAGATAACTATACTTCTTGTAAAAGATTAAAGATTATTAATTCTAGGCTAGATATCAGAACATATCACTAGATGACAGAAGTCTTAGTACTATTTGCAGAAGACTAGACATTGTTGGTTCAAGGCTAGAAAAATCTTAATACTATTTGCAGAAAAGTAGACATTGTTAACACAATACAAAATTGCAGAATTTTGGCAGAAGACTTAACCCTTTTTGCAAATCATTGGCCATTGTAAAGCCTTACATTATTTGCAGAACACGTGATACTGCTTATTAAGGGCTACATACTTCTAATAAAAGACAGATACTGATATTTGGAGAGTCTAAAAAATCTGCCAAATACTACACATTAGCAACGGAAGATTGTATATTTCTTGCAGAAATCTTGATATTATTTGCAAAAGATTAGGTATTCATGATTCAATGCTAGATACTGCTGGAAGAAACCAGATACTCCTGGCAGAAGTCTTAATTCTATTCGATCAAAGACTTGACATTATTTAAAAAAAGTTAGTTATACACTATTAGCAAAAGATTTGATACCGCTAATAGAAGATAACTTACTGCTTATAAAAGACAGATATTGAGATTTGGAGAGTCTGAATACTGTTGACAGGTAATACTGAGGGTGAGAATTTGAAAATGGATAGCGATGGAAAGGGATGAATGATAGATGGAAATTTAGGACTCCCAAGGCGCAATAATGGTTGAAATGTTATAGAAGAGAGATTGTCAAATACTAGATGATAATAATGGGAAATTAAGATAAGATTAAGATATAATTAAGTCTTGATGCAGATTTGGTCTTGTTTTCTATTGTTTGAAACATGATGTAATAAAGAAGACATTGGTCTTGTATGAAGTGCTCTCATGTTATGATGGAGATTTTCAAGTTCACGACAAATTAACTACCGAACAAGAACATAATGTATGTTTGATGCAAACTTCCCTGATTGATTGAAATTTATTCTTTTATGGATGGAGTCTAATCTTTTCAAAGCAGAATTTGATCTTTTATAAGTGATATGTAGTCTGATATTGACAAACTTTAGTCTTCCCTGAGCAGTATTTGGACTACTCCCAATAGCATCTAGTATATTAATGTTCCATAAGCAGTATCTGATATCTTATAGAACGGAATGACATGATTTAAACTATATCCTATTAGCATTCTACTAATGGCATCTAACTTTCTGTTGACAATATTTTGTCTTACCCGTGGTAGATAGTATTCTATTACCAATATCTAGTCCTCTAGAAGCAGTATTTAGTTTTCTGCAAGTCGTCTGTAGTCTTTTATTGACAGATTCTAGTCTTTTTTAAGCAGAATTTGGTCTTCTACTAACAAACTATAAGTAGTATCTCATGTTCTATAGCACGTAATGACTTAATTTAAGTAACTCTAATTGCGGTAATCTATTAGCAATATGCTGCTAATGATATCTAACTTTCTGTTGACTCTTTCTATTTATCTTGAATATAAGATACTGTTGTAGAAGACTTGAAAACACTTACAAAAGTCTAGATATTGTCAAGTCAAGACCAAATATTCCTGACAGAAGATTCATTCCTTTCGCACTCCTTTTTTAACCCTTTATTTCCAATACATTACCCGATTTTGACACAATATACTAGCTTTCTTACTAATTTATATAAAAAGAGATAAATCTTTTAAATTTAAAATTGAAATTTGAAATTAACTTCATATAAGAACAACTTAACCAACATAAAATTTAAAAAACCCAAAGAAGTATTAAGTCTAGCATTAGTTCTAGTTTTCCTTCAATTAAAATATACAGTGTTGCCAAATTAGTTTGTAAGGTTTTCAATTCAATTCAAAAACTATTCATTGTAGAGGACTTCGTTAAAAAAGTGTCGTCAGATGCAAAGCTCAACCCAACCCAACCCACCACGCAAAGAATTCATACGTAGGTTTATAACATTTTGTTATGAATGATTTGCGTCTGATCCAGATTATGAAGATATTCATTTTATAATACTAGCAATTCTTCTATAAAAAGGAGAGATAAGATAATCGGGTTCATCCAGTGAATAGAAAGAGAGGGACTACAGGCCAATTTCACTTCCTTTTTAAAGAACTTAACAGCAATGCTGAAAGATTTCATCAATCAGAAACAGTTCACCAAGGCTAATATATAATAAATAATATAATAATTAAATAAAATAAACAATTCATCTAAATAATGTAAAAAATTAAAAATTGTTTATTGAAAAGCAGATACCAGTTGCAGAAGTCTTGGTACTTTTTGGAAAAGACTAAATATTGTTGGTTCAAGACTAGATACTGCTGAAAAAAGACTTAATACTATGTTCAGAAAACTAGACGTTGTTAATACAATGCCAAATTCTTTTGGCAGTACACTTGATGTTGTTTTCAAAACTTTGGCCAATGAAAAGCATTACTTATTTGTAGAACACATGATACTGCTAATAAGAAGAAAACATAATACTTTTTGTCAAAGGTTAAAGATTATTAATTCCAGACCAAATACCAACAGCAGAAGTTTTAATACTTTTTGCAACAGACTAAATATTATTGGTTCAAGACCAGATAATGCTGGAAAGAAACTTAATACAATATTCAGAAAACTAGATATTGTTAATAGCTTTGTTCCAACCGGCGCTCCGACTCGTTGCAGACTCGTCAAACGCAATCGCACATGTCTAGTAATGTCGTTACACTTAAGCAGATTGGTCTGCATCACTTGATATGGACGATTGCATTTGACGAGTCGGAGCTAATACAATGCCAAATTTTGCTAGCAGAATTCTTGATGTTGTTTGCAAAACATTGGTAAAAACAAAGCCTTACATTATTTGCAGAACACATGATACTAATTAACAAGTTAATTAAAGACCAAATACTACTAATAAAAGACAGATACTGAGATTTGGAGAGTCTGAAGTACTGTTGCTAGGAGGTGGGTAACTGAAAATGGATGGCAGCGAAGAAGAATGGACGGTAAATGGAAATTGAGACACACTTGGGTCCAAGACAGGTTAAAATTTCATAAAAAACAAACTCTTAATCCGCTAAATACTACACATTAGTAATGGAAGATTGTGTACTTCTTGCAGAAATCTTGATATTATTATTATATGCAAAAGATTAGGTATCCTTGATTCAATGCTAGATACTGCTGGAAGAAGCAAGATTAAAAAGTTAGTTATACACTATTTGCAAAAGATCTGATACCGCTAATAAACGATAACTTACTGCTTATAAAAGACAGATCTTAAGATTTGGAGAGTCTGAATACTGTTGACAGGTAGTACTGAGGATGAGAAATTGAAAATGGATAGCAAAGGAAAGGGATGAATAGTAGATGGAAATTGAGGACTGCAAAGACCCAATAATGGCTGAAATGTTGTAAAAAAGATAGTGTCAAATACTAGACAATAATAATAGAAGATTGTCTATTTAATGAGACTAAAATATAATTAAGTGTTGATGCAGACTTGTGTGAAATATGATTTAATAAAGAAGACATAGATTTTGTATGAAGTCCTCTCATGCTATAATAAAGATTTTCAATATTACTATATTTGAGACAGATTAACTACCTTTGCTAAATCAAGAATACAATAGACATTTGATGGAAACTTCCCAGATTTGATCGAAATTTAGTTTTTATGGATAGAGTGTAATCTTTTCAAAGTAGAATTTAGTCTTTTGTAAGTCTTATGTAGTCTTTTATTGATAAACTCTAATCTTCTCTTAGCAGGGTTTGGTCTACTCCCAATAGTATCTAGTTTAGTCTATCAATGTCCCATAAACAATATCTGATATTCTATAGAATGTAATGATTTAATTTACGCAGTATTCTATTTGTCTTCTAGTAACAATACTTAGTCTTCTGCCAATGATATTTAACTTTCCATTAACACTATTTTGTCTTGCCAGTAGTAGATTGTCATCCATTATCAGTATTTAGCCTCAGATGTGCAAAGTATCAAGTCGTCTTGAAGCAGTATTTGGTTGTCTGTCAATTGAGTCTACTGTTGAAGCACTATTTAGTCTTCTACAAGTCCATAATCTTGTATTGACAAATTCTAGTCATTCTTAAACAGAATTTGGTCTTCTGCCAATTGACTCTATTATAGTACTAGCAAGATCCAGTCTTCTATAAGCAGATTCTGATATTCTACAGCACATAATGTTTTGATTTTTTGCAACATTTAATCTTCTATTAACGATATCTATTTATCTCTCTTTTGCCAATGATATCTAACTTTCTGTTAACACTATTTTGTGTTTCCATAAGTAGATAGTCTTTCATTATCAGTATCTAACCGCCTATTATAAGTGTCTGGTCCTCTAGCAGCAGTATTTAGCCTTCTGCAAGTCGAACTCTGTCTTTTATTGACAAACTCTAGTCTTTTTTAAGCAGAATTTGGTCTTCTAACAGACTACTTGTTTTATCAGTAGTAGATAGTTTTCCATTATTAGCAAGAAATAGTTAATTTTGTACTACTAATATCCAGCCTTCTGCCAATAATGTCTAATTTTCTGTTAACACGATCTTGTTTTGCCTGTAATAGATAGTCTTCCTTTATCAGCATCTGACCTACTGATACTGCTAAAAGAGACCAGATACTTTTGGCAAAAAGTTTTGGTACTATTTATAGAAGTCTTGATACTATTTGCAATGAGCTAATGTAAATTTAATGGACAGTTAATGGAAAGTCATACGCAATTTGCAAAAGACTTGATACCGCTAAGTACTGTTCATAAAAGACAGCTCTTAAGATTTGGAGAGCTTTAAATATTATTAACAGTGGGTGAAAATTAAAAATTAAAGGCAAAGAAGAAGGATGCATTATAGATTTAAAGTAGTTGGGTAAGAAACGCCTAGAAAGGCATCCAAGAAAGAAAATTAAAATGTTTTTTCGAAGCTGTTAACAAAAATTAGATATTGATAACAGACTATATACTAACAGCTAAATATTAGACATTAATAATGGAAGATTGTGTAGTTAATAAGACTTGACACTAAGATATAATTAAATCTTGATGCAGACTTGTTCGAAACATGATAATAAGTGATATAAAGAAGACATAGGTTTCGTATAAAGTCCTCTCATGTTCTTATAACGATTTTCAAATCCACTATATTTGATTCAAAGTTCACAGATTTGATGTAAATTTTGTCTTTTATTGACAAAGTCTAATCTTTTCAAAGTATAATTTGGTCATTTGTAAGTCATATGCAGTCTTATATTGACAGATTTTAGTCGTCCGTAAGCAGGATTTGGTCTTTTACCAATAGCATCTAATACACCAATCTTCCATAAGCAGTATCTCATATTCCATACAACGTAGTTACTTGATTTAAGCAGTATTCAGTCTTCTGTCGACAAATTCAAGTCTTCTGCCAATGATAACTAACTTTTTGTTAACACTATCTTGTCTTCCCAACAATAGATAGTCTTTTGAGCTTCTTGATACAGTATTTAATCTTTTGCAAGTTGTCTATAGTTTTGTTTAGACAGACTCTAGTCTTTCTTAAGTAAAATTTGATCTTCTGCCAATAGACTCTACTATATTAGCAGCAAGATCCAGTCTTTCATAAGCCGAATCTGATTTTCTATACCACGTAGTAATTTAGTTTAAGCAATATTTTGCCTTCTATTTGTAATATCTAGTCCTGCTCGCAATAGGCAGTCATTATATTATGACTACCTATTCATTATATTATAGGCATTTTCAGTATCTAACCTCCTATTGTCAGTGTCTAGATCTCTTGAAGCAATATTTAACCTTCTGCAAGTTATCTGCAGTCTTGTATTGCCATACTTTAGCCTTCTTATTTAGAATTTGGTCTTCTGCCAATAAACGGTACCCGATGTTCTATAGCACAAAATGACTTGCAAAATTAAGGATTCTACTAATGATATCTAACTTTCTATTAACACTATTCTATCTTGAGTAACATAAAAAGTCCGGTTACAACGAGCAACTTTCCAAAGCCATATAGGATTTTAAGTAAACTGTAGCTACGAATTTAATTTAATTTTTCTATTACTACGTAGACTCAACGAGTCAAAATTACACGAAACAGCTGTTGTAACAATGTGCTGGCTAACAACATGTCGATTTTTTCCAGTGAAAATTAACCAATAACAACCATCTTTTTAAGCGCGTTTATATGAAAATACTCCTCAAGATTCAAAAATGGAGTAGTCTTTCTGAAGTAGTATTTGGTCTTCTATTAATACACACGACTATACTAGCAACATCAAATTTTCTATATGCAGAGTCTGATGCTCTATAGCATGTAATGATATCTTTCTGTTAACACTATATTTTTTGAGACTATCCAGTAGTAGATAGTCTTTCATTGTCAGTGTGTAGCCTCTTATCTCCAGTGTTTAGTCCTCTTTTAGCCTCTAGTCTTTCTTAAGCAGAATTTGGTCTTCTGTCAATAAACTCTACTATACTAGCAGCAAGATCCGGTCTTTCATAAGCCGGATCTTGTTTGCTGCCATCTTTTGCCAATATTTATAACACGTAATGACTTGATTCAAGCAATATTTGGTCTTCTGTTGGTAATATCTAGTCTTCTGCCAATGATATCTTACTTTCTGCTAACATTTTGTCTTGTAGGGTTCTGTCGTGCGTCTTTTGAAAAAATTTTTGACTTTTCCGATGCCATGTTGCCCTTCTTCAGAAACTAGTTCAAAGTTCGAAACAATTCTGACGGAAAACTAGAGTCTGAAGAGGCAAGACTACAAACGACTTGCAGAAGAATAAATACTATTACAAAATTGAACGTAAAGTAAAACTAATACAAGCACTAACACTAGAATTATCACTAGGACTAATACTAGATCTTCGAAGTGTTTTGAACTTCGAACCAGTTTCTGAAAAGGTTGCAACATAGCATCTGAAACGTCAAACATTTTTTCAAAAGTTTCTAGTTTTAGATCTAGTATAGTTCTAGTATTGATACTAGTGTTAGGTCTCATTTTAGTTCAATTTTGCAGTAGTATTTATTCTTTTGCAAGTCATTTGTAGCCTTGTCTCTTCAAACTCTAAGCTTCCGTCAGCAGAATTTGATTTTTTTTCAGTAGTATCTAGTTCTAATGTTTCATAGAACGCAATGACTTGATTTAAGCAGTATTTAGTCTTCTGCATCTTCAGATTTTTGGTAAACATTCAACAATCTATATCTTAACACAGTCTTATCGATAAAGAGAGATAATGTTGGAATTACGCAGTTGTTTTGGTGGTACAAAGTTGCAGCTAAACAAATAATTAAAGCTAAATTGAACGAAGACGAGAAATAAAAACGACACACGACTAATCCCTATTATTTCTAGTTCTAAATCTGGTCTTAATTCTACTTTTAGATCAGTAAAAATATACAGCAATCTGACGCTGAATAATTTATCTATTAACATGGATTGAAAGAGTTATGAGGGGCTATCATTTTACTTATCTATACTGATCTATTAAATAGATAATATTAATAAGGCCATTCTATCGAGGTTTTACTGTATTTATTTATAGATTTATTAATATATTTTATATGAAGGTTGTGGAGGGAACGGCTCAAGGCCTAAATCAAGATCCTAGCGAACCAGAATGGACGCCGGTGGTTGTAAGAATTCTCAACGCGTCCGCCACCCCCAAAGGGCGCGTTATGTTCCTTCATGACGTCGATGTATATAGACACGGATACCATCCTAACATCCTTAGACTCTGGGGAAGGTGTCTAGACACTACCCCATTACTTCTCCTCCAAGAATATTGCACCGAAGTAAAAAAATTAAATTTAAAATAATTCTCCTTTTTTAAATTTTGCTTTATTTGTCCAGGGTGATTTAAAAAAGTACCTGAGATCCATGAAGCCAACAAAGGAAAAATTCCTCTCAACGGACCTGCCGTTGCTCTGGTGTTACCAGCTGACGCAGGCCCTGAAATTCCTGCACGAGCAAAAAGTTCCCCACCCGTGAGTACAAGACCAGGTGTTATCCTTCAAAAGGACTTTCCACCTGTTGAAAGTTTCCTTTCGTTATTTCGACGTCCCTTTTTCTTCGTTTTACAGGGATTTAGCCTCCAGAAATTGTCAACTAACGAAAGACCTGACGTTAAAGCTCGGCGATTACGGCCTAAACTCCTCTTTTTACCCGGAGGATTATTACGACATGACGTTAACGATACCATTAAGATGGTGTGCTCCGGAGATCATTTCTTACACAAATACAACCATCCAAACCAGAAAGGTAAGCGAATTTCAAAACTAACCGATTCAATTTAAATTTAAAAGTGATAATAAAAGCGATCGTTTTATTTAAATGGACGTTCGCGAGGTTTAATGGTAATGGTTTCGTGAAATTCTAATACAAGGAAATAGTATAATTCTCGTAGAAGTTTAGTTTAACGGGTCGGAGTCGACGTTGAGTTTCCGCTTTGCGGTACTGCAATCGGTTAAATTAGTTGCGGCTGTCAAAAGTTGCCCGGTTATGTAAATCTGGACGGGAATCGCATCCACGAGTCCCGTTCCAGTCGGGTCGTTGGCTCGAAACCTCGCCTGGAACGGCACCAACGGCACGACTCCGCGCCCGACGCGATACACAACGAATCCATAATCCACGCGGAACAGCCGCACTAACTTCGGAAATTGGGAATGCAGCCGGTGTGGATATTGGATTTTCGACGATTTTTACGATCCGCCGCGCTTGAATTCGTTATTACTATATTTGCCCCAATTGGCTTACAAATTTTTAGAGCGAATAATCAGGATTTAATAACAAAAAAAAAAAAAAAGTTATGTAATGATAAATATACAATAAAGCTGCGCTAATTCGCTCGCCCTCAAACCTTAACCCCATTGTAGTCGGAAAAAATTAGAAAATGTAAAATTTGGATTGAATTAAATATCTACATAGACAATAAAAATCATTAAATTCTCAAATTTTCCAGATTTTATTTAAATATCCGATTAAATCTCCAATTACGAAATGGTTAGAAAGAAATTTTTTGATAATATTCTTCATTAAGGATCAAAATAACGTAACCCATAATCAGTTAGTATCCATCCATAATTTATATCTACGTAGACAACAAAATTCATTAAATTCTCAAATTTGCCAGATTTTATTCAAATATCCGATCAAATCTCGAATTACGGAATGGTTAGAGAGAAAATTTTTGATAATATTCTTTATTATGGATCAGAATAACGTAATCCCTAATCAGTTAGTATCTATCCATAATTTATATCTACGTAGACAACAAAATTCATTAAATTCTCAAATTTGTCAGATTTTTTAAAAATATCCAATTAAATCTCGAATTACGAAATGGTTAGAAAGAAATATTTTGATAATATTCTCCATTATGGATCAAAACAACGTAATCCATAATCAGTTAGTATCCATCCATAATTTATATCTACGTAGACAATAAAAAACATTAAATTCTCAAATTTGCCAGATTTTATTTAAATATCCGATTAAATCACGAATTAGGAAATGGTTAGAAAGAAATTTTTTGATAATATTCTTCATTATGGATCAAAACAACGTAATCCATAATCAGTTAGTATCCATCCATAATTTATATCTACGTAGACAATAAAAATCATTAAGTTCTCAAATTTTCCAGATTTTATTTAAATATCCGATTAAATCTCGAATTACGAAATAGTTAGAAAGAAATTTTTTGATAATATTCTTCATTATGGATCAAAACAACGCCATCTATAATCAGTTAGTATCCGTCCATAATTTATATCTACGTAGACTACAAAATTCATTAAATTCTCAAATTTGCCAGATTTTATTTAAATATCCGATTCAATCTCGAATTACGAAATGGTTAGAAAGAATTTTTTTGATAATATTCTTCATTATGGATCAAAATAACGTAACCCATAATCAGTTAGTATCCATCCATAATTTATATCTACGTAGACAACAAAATTCATTAAATTCTCAAATTTGCCAGATTTTATTCAAATATCCGATCAAATCTCGAATTACGGAATGGTTAGAGAGAAAATTTTTGATAATATTCTTTATTATGGATCAGAATAACGTAATCCATAATCAGTTAGTATCTATCCATAATTTATATCTACGTAGACAACAAAATTCATTAAGTTCTCAAATTTTCCAGATTTGATTCAAATATCCGATCAAATCTCGAATTACGGAATGGTAAGGGAGAAAATTTTTGATAATATTCTTTATTATGGATCAAAATAACGTAATCCATAATCAGTTAGTATCTATCCATAATTTATATCTACGTAGACAACAAAATTCATTAAATTCTCAAATTTGTCAGATTTTTTTAAAATACCCAATTAAATCTCGAATTACGAAATGGTTAGAAAGAAATATTGTGATAATATTCTCCATTATTGATCAAAACAACGTAATCCATAATCAGTTAGTATCCATCCATAATTTATATCTACGTAGACAATAAACAACATTAAATTCTCAAATTTTCCAGATTTTATTTAAATATCCGATTAAATCTCGAATTACGAAATAGTTAGAAAGAAATTTTTTGATAATATTCTTCATTATGGATCAAAACAACGTAATCCATAATCAGTTAGTATCCATCCATAATTTATATCTACGTAAACAATAAAAATCATTAAATTCTCAAATTTGTCAGATTTTATTTAAATATCCGATTAAATCTCGAATTACGAAATAGTTAGAAAGAAATTTTTTGATAATATTCTTCATTATGGATCAAAACAACGTAATCCATAATCAGTTAGTATCCATCCATAATTTATATCTACGCAGACAACAAAATTCATTAAATTCTCAAATTTGTCAGATTTTATTTAAATATCCCATTAAATCTCGAATTAGGAAATGGTTGGAAAGACATTTTTTGATAATATTCTTCATTATGGATCAAAACAACGTAATCCATAATCAGTTAGTATCCATCCATAATTTATATCTGTGTAGCCTACAAAATTCATTAAATTCTAAATATCTAAATAATTAAATAATAATCTCGAATTACGAAATGGTTAGAGAGAAACTTTTTGATTATAGTTTTTCATTATGGATCAAAACAACGTAATCCATAAACAATTAGATTGAATTAACAGATTTTTCGTTCTATCTGTAAAACAAAACGATATTTTGAAAACACTGATGGGCTTCTATTAAAATTGCTGAATTAATAATACCTGCCAATGTTTGCCAATCTTAGCAATTTATTAGCAAAATGTTAGAGAAATGTACTTGAATAGTCAGATGAAGAAGAGGAATAGCGCCATCCTAAATCTAAGGGCTACTACTACTTTTATGGGGCGCCTGTTTTCGCAATGAAATGCGTGTTTCTGCCCTGGGGCGCCGAAAATCTTAGGACAGTTCTGGTTCCAAACATGCAAAGTTGGGTTGAGTTGAGTTTAGCCGTGCATCTGAACCCCTTTTTTTTAACGAAAGCTTCTTCCATGATTAGTTTCTGGAGTAGAGTACTTTAGAAACTGATTTGGCAACCCTCTATATTTGAATTGAAGTAAAACTAGCACTAAAACTAAACCTAAAAGTGGAAAGTTTTGGGTTTAGCAGTTTTTACAGTTTTGTATGATATTATAGCCATGCACAGATTTTCAAAGTAATATTTTTAACATTTTCTGCCAATTTAAACACTGTCTATGGCAACAAAATCCATTTAGACAAATTTAGAAGAATTTTTGAAACATTTCTTGTCAATTTTTGAGATTATCTATTAGATCTAATGTATTTAGATAAGTTCAAAAGAAAATCCAACAAAAAAAATTTTTCTCAATTTTGTTAATTTTATATTATACTATGGTCATGAGTAAGCGGCAATTTAATCGCTTCCTATCAGTGTCATAATGTAAATATAATTATTATCATATAAACATGAAATTAATCAATAGAACTGTGTCCAAGACGATTGAACCGAGGTCGTTTGCGATCGAGACTAATTAAATCATATCATATAAGACTAAAACTTTATATTCACACTCCTTTATCTCATACACAAGTAATGATTTAACCGCTTCATAGGTATAGTTATCGTGTAAAGTTAATGTGAACATAATCACATAAACCGTATCATTCAAACATAATTTTGGCTTTGGTTCTCTTTAAAACACGAAATGTATTACTTTATCCATTTCAACGTAAATAATTAATATCATATAAACCTAAAACTTTATCCTCACATTGTCTCTCATGAACAATCGGCAATTGTACCGTTTCATATAAGCATCATCACGTAAACGTCATATAAACATAATCACATACACAACATCATATACCCTCACTATCATCATATAAACATGAAACTAATCATAATACGTCTACGCCTCAACCATTAACGGTTTCGGTTCTCCTTAAAACACCAACCCAAGGCTACTTATTTAGTATCATATAAACCTAAAACTTCATCCTCACATTGTCTTTCATGAACAATCGGCAATAGTACGGCTTCATATAAGCACCATTACGTAAACGTCATATAAACATAATCACATACACAACATCATATACCCTCACTATCATCATATAAACATGAAACTAATCATAATACGTCTACGCCTCAACCATTAACGGTTTCGGTTCTCCTTAAAACGCCAACCCAAGGCTACTTATTTAATATCATGTAAATCTAAAACTTCATCCTCACATTGTCTCTCATGAACAATCGGCAATAGTACGGCTTCATATAAGCACCATTACGTAAACGTCATACAAACATATTCACATACACAACATCATATACCCTCACTATCATCGTATAAACATGAAACTAATCATAATACGTCTACGCCTCATCCATTAACGGTTTCGGTTCTCCTTAAAACACCAAGCCAAGGCTACTTATTTAATATCATATAAACCTAAAACTTCATCCTCACATTGTCTCTCATGAACAATCGGCAATAGTACGGCTTCATATAAGCACCATTACGTAAACGTCGTAAACGTTGTATTAAGTGGAGGGGCAAATGTTTTTTATTTTGTTACAAAAATTCCCTGCCCTACTTATCACTATAAGTCACCATTGCGAGCTTTTAAGTAAAATTAATGCAATTTTTCCAGAAGAATTCCATTCTGCCCTAAGAAAGGAGGTTTCGCATTTAAAATTTGTAAATTATTTCTTACTCAGACTAAATGGGTCATTGTATATGGATAACTAAATTTATATGCAGTAAAAATACAAAATATGAAGTTATATGCAAAATATGCCATATAATATGGCATATTATATAATATGGCAATATGCCATATAATATGCCATATAAATATGCCGATACATCCGGTCTCTAGTCATATATCGTATACCTATGTTTTTTTTTTCTTTTGGGAAGATTGAAAGATGTTAATAAATAAATCCTAAAATTTAAAAAACAAGTTGTATCTCTGAAACCGTAATACATCGATATGCGGTTTTACCGCTAAGTTTCTCATAAAAATCAATCCTCAGACACTGATATCATTTTGTATTTATATTATGTTAAGTTATATTATAAATTTTGACTCTGTTCTACTAGAACATTAAGTTTATATTAATTAATGACTTTACTTAATATCACACACATTCTTAGAATGAATAGTGAGTTGTAAGAAAGCGTAATGTTTTTGGCTTCCCCAGGTGCTCCAAAATGTCTCAATGATGCCAATTGGAATCGTTGTAGAATTCGTACCCCAAAATATAATATTCATAAATAACTTTTTTTATTTAAAACATACATTGAATCAGATCGATTTCAATTTTTGAATGAAACTTTCTAATATAGTAAAGCTTCGCTAATCCGAATTAATTAAAACCAGGCTAATTCAAATTACGGAAGCATGCCGTTTATTGGCGTCATATTTAAATGTTGTTAAAAAGAAGTTTATAGATTTATTGTACCAAATAATAATATTTGGTAAACTTTTTCTAGCTTCCTCACTTTTAAAAACATTTGTCCCAGTGTCTTCATGAAGATGACTGTCTAATTTACTGCTGCATAATACTGATCTCTTTTAATTGTTGAATTGTCAGGTTCCTCTTCATTGCAGTTCTAAGACATTTGGCGCAACCCAACCAACCCAGTTTAAAATACCAAAAAACTGAAAGTAAAGTTAAATACCAACCCAACCCTGGGGTTGGACGAACGGAGCTAATGCATCCCTATTCATACAATTTAAAAAAAGGATTCTAGTTCTAGGTTTAGTGTTAGTTCGAGTTAAACTTCAATTCAAATATACAGGGTTGACAAATCAGTTTGTAAAGTACTCTATTTCAGAAACTATTCATTGTAGGCCTTCGTTAAGAATATCTTCAGATGTACTGCTAAACCCAACACAACCCAACCCAACCTTGTAATTTGAACTGAAGTAAAACTAGAACTAACACTAGACCTGGAAGTGGAAAGATTCGCGTTTAGCCGTTTTGAGAGATGTACGACTGAACCCGAATGTATTGAATCCAGAGTAAAATAAATTACATAATGGTAAAATCGTACGTTCACTTCATATAAAATGTGTTACCACCACGACATAAGAGTTCCGTGATGCGACAATATTGAAAGAGCCCTCAACCTTACAAAGTTACATATAGCAAAATGTGCATCTGAAGATGTACGGTAAAACATGATATTTTTTAATTTTAACTTGGGTTCAGTTGACTTGAGTTGGGTTAGGTTGGGATTTTGTGCATCTTCATGATAGTGTTAGTTCTACTTTTCCTTCAATTTTAACATACAGGGTTATCAAATCAGTTTGTAAAGTACTCTATTTAAGAAACTATTCATTGTAGAGAATTTTTATTGACTCAAACTGTTTCAAAGTAATGAAATTTCCAAGTATAACATAACTTTACATTAAAGGAAAAATTAAGTTTGCCAAACAATTATTGGAGTCATATTTAATTGTTGTCAAAAGCAAGTTTATAGATTTATTGTACCAAATAATAATATCTGGTAAGCTTTTACTAGCTTCCTCACTTTTAAAATCATTTGTCCCAGTGTCTGCATGAAGATGACTGTCTAATTTACTGCAGCATAATACCGATCTCTTTTAATTGTTTAATTGTCAGGTTCCTCTTCATTGCAGTTCTAAGACATTTGGCGCAACCCAACCCATCCAACCCAGTATAAAATACCAAAAAACTGAAAGTAAAGTTAAATACCAACCCAACCCTGGGGTTGGACGAACGAAGCTAATGCATCCCTATTCATACAAATTAAAAAAAGGATTCTAGTTCTAGGTCTAGTGTTAGTTCGAGTTAAACTTCAGTTCAAATATACAGGGTTGACAAATCAGTTTGTAAAGTACTCTATTTCAGAAACTATTCATTGTAGAGGCCTTCGTTAAGAATATCTTCAGATGTACTGCTAAACCCAACACAACCCAACCCAACCTTGTAATTTGAACTGAAGTAAAACTAGAACAGTAGACCTGGAAGTGGAAAGATTCGCGTTTAGCCGTTTTGAGAGATGTACGACTGAACCCGAATGTTTTGAATCCAGAGTAAAATAAATTACATAATGGTAAAATCGTACGTTCACTTCATATAAAATGTATTACCACCACGACATAAGAGTTCCGTGATGCGACAATATTGAAAGAGCCCTCAACCTTACAAAGTTACATATAGCAAAATGTGCATCTGAAGATGTACGGTAAAACATGATATTTTTTAATTTTAACTTGGGTTCAGTTGACTTGAGTTGGGTTAGGTTGGGATTTTGTGCATCTTCATGATAGTGTTAGTTCTACTTTTCCTTCAATTAAAACATACAGGATTACCAAATCAATTTGTAAAGTACTCTATTTAAGAAACTATTCATTGTAGAGAATTTTTATTGACTCAAACTGTTTCAAAGCAATGAAATTTTCAAGTATAACAAAACTTTACATTAAATGAAAAATTAAGTTTTCCAAACAATTATTGGAGTCATATTTAAATGTTGTCAAAAACCAGTTTATAGATTTATTGTACCAAATAATAATATCTGGAAACCTTTTACTAGCTTCCTCACTTTTAAAATCATTTGTCCCAGTGTCTTTATGAAGATGACTGTCTAATTTACTGCAGCATAATACTGATCTCTTTTAATTGTTGAATTGTCAGGTTCCTCTTCATTGCAGTTCTAAGACATTTGGCGCAACCCAACCCAACCAACCCAGTTTAAAATACCAAAAAACTGAAAGTAAAGTTAAATACCAACCCAACCTTGGGGTTGGACGAACGGAGCTAATGCATTTTTACCTATTTATACAAATTAAAAAAAGAATTCTAGTTCTAGGACTAGTGTTAGTTCGAGTTAAACTTCAGTTCAAATATACAGGGTTGACAAATCAGTTTATAAAGTACTCTATTTCAGAAACTATTCATTATAGAGGCCTTCGTTAAGAATATCTTCAGATGTACTGCTAAACCCAACACAACCCAACTCAACCTTGTAATTTGAACTGAAGTAAAACTAGAACTAACAGTAGACCTGGAAGTGGAAAGATTCGCGTTTAGCCGTTTTGAGAGATGTACGACTGAACCCGAATGTTTTGAATCCAGAGTAAAATAAATTACATAATGGTAAAATCGTACGTTCACTTCATATAAAATGTGTTACCACCACGACATAAGAGTTCCGTGATGAGACAATATTGAAAGAGCCTTCAACCTTACAAAATTACATATAGCAAAATGTGCATCTGAAGATGTACGGTAAAACATGATATTTTTAAATTTTAACTTGGGTTCAGTTGACTTGAGTTGGGTTAGGTTGGGATTTTGTGCATCTTCATGATAGTGTTAGTTCTAGTTTTCCTTCAATTAAAACATACAGGGTTACCAAATCAGTTTGTAAAGTACTCTATTTAAGAAACTATTCATTGTAGAGAATTTTTATTGACTCAAACTGTTTCAAAGCAATGAAATTTTCAAGTATAACAAAACTTTACATTAAATGAAAAATTAAGTTTTCCAAACAATTATTGGAGTCATATTTAAATGTTGTCAAAAACAAGTTTATAGATTTATTGTACCAAATAATAATATCTGGTAAGCTTTTACTAGCTTCCTCCCTTTTAAAATCATTTGTCCCAGTGTCTTCATGAAGATGATTGTCTAATTTACTGCAGCATAATACCGATCTCTTTTAATTGTTGAATTGTCAGGTTCCTCTTCATTGCAGTTCTAAGACATTTGGCGCAACCCAACCCAACCAACCCAGTTTAAAATACCAAAAAACTTAAAGTAAAGTTAAATACCAACCCAACCCTGGGGTTGGACGAACGGAGCTAATGCATTCCTACCTATTCATACAAATTAAAAATAGGATTCTAATTCTAGGTTTAGTGTTAGTTCGAGTTAAACTTCAATTCAAATATACAGGGTTGACAAATCAGTTTGTAAAGTACTCTATTTCAGAAACTATTCATTGTAGAGGCCTTCGTTAAGAATATCTTCAGATGTACTGCTAAACCCAACACAAGCCAACCCAACCTTTTAATTTGAACTGAAATAAAACTAGAACTAACAGTAGACCTGGAAGTGGAAAGATTCGCGTTTAGCCGTTTTGAGAGATGTACGACTGAACCCGAATGTTTTGAATCCAGAGTAAAATAAATTACATAATGGTAAAATCGTACGTTCACTTCATATAAAATGTGTTACCACCACGACATAAGAGTTCCGTGATGCGACAATATTGAAAGAGCCCTCAACCTTACAAAGTTACATAGAGCAAAATGTGCATATGAAGATGTACGGTAAAACATATTTTTTAATTTTAACTTGTGTTGGGTTGATTTGAGTTAGGTTGAGATTTTGTGTCTCTTCATGATAGTGTTAGTTCTAGTTTTCCTTCAATTAAAGCATACAAGGTATCAGTTGTAAAATCAGTTTGTAAAGTACTCTATTTAAGAAACTATTCATTGTAGCGAATTTTTATTGACTCAAACTGTTTCAAAGTAATGAAATTTCCAAGTATAACAAAACTTTACATTAAATGAAAAATTAAGTTTGCCAAACAATTTTTTTTCAGGGCTAACTGCTTGAAACAAAACTGACCTAACACAACATTCCTTCACGATATAATTGAGAGAAGGCTATGAGTCTTAAAAAGCTTCACGCTTTAATTGGTGTCTCAAAAGAATGCTAGTAATTTTAAGAGTCATTCATGCTTTAATTGGGGTTTCAAAAAAAGCTGACCAAATATTTTTGTGAGAGTTGAGTGAGATTCATTTGTAAACAAAACTGACCTAACTTGAGATTTTTTTTGTCTAAAGTGTATATTCATTTTTTTTAAATACATTTTTTGATACTTTACTAGAAATATATTAATAATATTTAGGCTCAATTTATTCATCTTTTGTTAAATTTAACTATAAGATATTTACCATAGATGCTGTATTTCAGTAAGGCCCGTTCCTACCAAATCGTTGACATCTATTAGATAAGCTGACTATAAGATAACGCTAAACTAATAGTTTACGGACTCGGAGGTACTACCACTTCAAGTTATCTCATAGGTAGGATATCATTAGGATATCTAAAAAATCTAATGATTTGATTTGGAGTGATTTTTTAAGTAGGTGTGTTCGAATATCATCGTAAATCGAGCGTTTATTATTTTTGTCATTCTTCTCATTTTGTGTACCGTTCGAACATAGAAAACGGAAAACGATAAGAAAAAAGAACTACGAATTATTCCAAACAGGAAATGGAAATATTGATCGATTTAATAATAAAAATAAAATAAAAATGTTATAGCAAATAAAAGTAGTGACGCGACACGGATGGCGGTTTAATAGCTTCCTCTATTTCATGGAGAAGAAAATGAAGTCTCATCGGAAATACGAAATCCTTTCATGAATTCCCCATCTGAATGTTTATTTAGATGATTTAATCGTCTTCGTATTATTATTTCACTTCGTATAGGAAATAATTAGGAGTGTGCCATACAGCATGAAGCGTATCGATATTCTATACTCACATTGTATCGATATATCCGAAATATACATATATAGATATTGTATCGATACTCATATCGATATCGTATTGATATTTAGATCGACAGTTAATAAAAAGAAACTATGAAGAACATAAAAGTTAAACAAAATTATTTATACTTTAGTTGAATTTAAGTCTAAATTGTATAATTGTTTTTGTATCGATATATCGATGTTTTCTTCATATCGATATCGATATTTTCTTTGTATCAATGTACTAATGTGGCGATATACAGATATCACAGTGATGTGCGTATCGGCCATTCGACATGCACTGCTGTCTCGATACACATCGATATATTATCTTGTGCCACCCCTAAAACTTTTTGGAAAACCATGCGATCTCTTGGAGTGATCGAACCTCCTGCCGATAAGACTACTTTTGATTGTGAAACGTTGGCTAAAAGTTTTGCTGAGCCTCTCTTGGTTATTGATAATACAGCAAGAGCTAGCACTATTGCTGATGTTCCTGCATCATCCAACTCCTGTTCGTTTCCTTTTAACTTAATCACAGCTTCTGAAGTATGTGACGCCTTGTTATACACTAAATCTACTAGTGTGGGAGCGGATGGAATTGACCTTAAAATGATGTTACCAATATTAGATGTTATTATTACACCATTAACCCATATTTTCAATTTTTCTTTTGAACGGTCTATATTTCCCTCAAACTGGAGGATTGCCAATGTGATTCCTATCCCTAAAACTAGATATCCCTCTCATATTAGTGACTATCGTCCCATTTCCATTTTATCTACATTGTCAAAGGCAATTGAACGTTTAGTTTATTTACAAATTACCAGATATCTAGAGGAATTTAAATTAACCAATAAGATGCAATCTGGATTCCGTAAAGGACACAGCACAACTACAGCTCTTATTAAAATTACCGATGACATTAGATCTGCTTGCGACGAACGTTGTGTTTCTTTACTGGTTCTTCTGGATTTTAATAAGGCCTTTGACTTTGTTGACCATACTATTTTATTATCCTTACTTACTTCTATTGGATGTTCCTCTTCTTGTTTATCCTGGTTCCAATCATATCTTTCCTTTCGATCTTTATATGTGCGTGTTGGTTCTGAGCTCTCTTCCAGTTATAGAATTAAATGTGGGGTTCCCCAGGGCAGTGTTTTAGGACCCTTACTCTTTTCAATTTTTATAAATGGTATTACGGACAATATTTCATGTAATTATCATTTGTATGCTGATGACCTTCAAATTTACACTTCAACACCTATTGATAACCTTGAAGATGCAGTTCTTCGTCTTAATAATGACCTTCCCAGTATTCTTGAATGGTCTAATCGTTATGGGCTTAAATTAAATCCGTCGAAAACGCAAGCCATTGCTTTTGGCACTCGGCCTCTACTATCAAAGATGAACTTTCACTCTTCCCCTCAAGTGATGCTTGATGGCAACGTTATTCAGTTTTCGGACACTGTTAAGAATCTTGGTTTGATTATGGATTCGACACTGTCCTGGAGACCTCAGGTACAGCGTGTTTGTAAAAAGGTTTACTACTGCTTCCACACTTTGAGAAAACTTCGGTGTTTCCTCCCGCCTGTTGTTCGTCGCAACCTTTGTTACTCTCTTATCTTGCCTCATATTGATTATGGTGATGTGGTATATCCTAATCTTTCTTTAACTCTCCAGAATAAATTGGAGAAACTTCAGAATCATTGTATTCGTTACATCTTTGATCTGGGGAGGTTTCAGCACATAACGCCGTATCGTAATTATTTGCAGATCCTTACTCTGCAGAATCGCAGGTCTTTTCGGATACTCTCTACTTTGTACAAGGTTCTGCAGAGCTGCACTCCTGCATATTTATCTAACTCATTTAAGTTTTTGTCGTCGCATGGTTTGTCCACCCGATCCAGTTCTGATACCACCTTAATGTTTCCGGTTCATGCTACTGAGATTTTTCACAGATCTTTTACAGTACAATCGGTTGCATTATGGAATGATCTACCTGTCGCTATTCGCAATGCAACAAGTTTTGTGCCTTTTAAAAATTTATTGAAATGCCATCTTCTTACTCTCCAACTGTCTTCTTGACTTCTTTGTGTTTGTTGTCTATCCTGTATGATGATAATTGATGTTTGCTCCATTTCTAATCCTGCAAAGGATATCATATTACCGCAGCTAGCCATAATCTTTGAGTTTAATTTTATACACAGTAGTAGTTGGGTCTCTTGGAAGATATCGCTTACAGCAATAAATTGATCCTTTTGTCTTGATGTTTATATGTTGCTAATGTATACTTTTCTTTTTGTAATTTCTTTTTTTTTTTTTTGAGGCAATAAATGTGTGTTATTATTATTATTATTGTGGATGATAAATTGTCAGTTGTTAGTTAGCATTATTAGTATTATACATCGATACTTTAACCCAGCCTTAGAAATAATTCATTTATGTCCTCCAAAATATTTTCTTCATTGCCAGCATCCATAAAATTATCCATTTTTGTAATTTCTAATATTTCACTGAAAAACCACATGTACCGTTACATCACCGGGCGATTTGTGTGAGGTTAGGTTTCTTCTTTTATCTATGAGATACCGATTTAACCCAAACCGAATTCACTGGTTATGGTTAACACAAAAGTTATCTTTCGGGTAACGTTAACTGTGAGATAAATGCGCTAACTACAACTTTAACTATGAGTGGTAGTAACGAGCCTTATCTATGTTAAATTTAACCAAAGGTAAATAAACCGACCCTTATTTATATAATAAATTAAATGCACGGGCTTAAAAATATAATTTTCCATTATATTGCTAATATACAGGGTGTTTCAAATGCCTGCAATATAACCAAGAAAAATATTTTTAATAAAGGTTTGTATAATTCTTGTTCGCAATTTTTAATTTTGTTTCATTGCTATGGCAAGTAGCATTGTTATTTTATATGGAATGTATATATCATATACTAAACGGAGTGCCGGTTGTACAGTATACAAAGATTAAATAATCTTGAGAATAGCAACCAATAAGTGGGATAAGAAAACAACTTCCTTTTTTCGATATCCGAGCTCTCGCAATAATTTATTGCTTCATCAGGGAAACACTACAATATTAAAATAGATGGGCAACGTTACAAAAATCTTAAAATTAAAGCTTCTATAAATCGACTTACAATGGAAGTAAGAAAAGGTTGACTTAAAAAAAAATCATTCTATTTTTAACCTTGTCTTATACATTGATTTTAATGTGTCAAGCAAATGTGATTTTTTAAAAATAACTTTTTCTTTTTTTACTACAATTCATTTTTATCGGATTTTGAAGTCAACCTTTTTCTTACTTCCATTGTAAGTCGATTTATAGAAACTTTAATTTTAAGATTTTTGTAACGTGGCCCATTCATTTTAATATTGTAGTGTTTCCCTGATGAAGCAATAAATTATTGCGAAAGCTCGGATATCGAAAAAAGGAAGTTGTTTTCTTATCCTACTTATTGGTTGCTATTCCCAAAATTATTTAATCTTTATATATTATACAGGGTGAGTCAATAGTGCGAGGACGGAAAATTGTGCTTTTACTATTGAAAATAAAGAAAATGTTTTTGTGTCATCATAGATTATAATCAAAGCTGCATCGATTAAAATTATTATCAGCTGTACAGGGTGTTTCACTATTTCAGGCCTATATTCAACTTCATTTTTTTAAATGGAACCCTATGTATCTTCTCACATATGCTATTAGTTGTCTTAAATGCTATAAGTGCATATCTTGTTTTCAAACTTTGAATGCAATGTTGCCAAGTTATTAATCATTTTGTGAAAATTTTGGATGAATCATGTGGTCACTTAAAATTCATTATCAGCATCATTATTAAATATTGAAGGATGTAATTTGGCACATCGATAAATAAAGCTTGGGTCTTTCGAGCGCCACTAATAGTATTGGATAATATTGTATAGCGTGGTTACTAGAACCGGAATATTTATGGAATGTTTGAGGTACCATAACTTTGTTATTTTAAATGAAACACCCTATATTTTTTCAATGCCTCAGAACTCGTTATTAATTACCTTTCATTTTTGTTAAGCATATGGTATATCTAACATGTATACTTTTTGAGATAATTACAGTATTTCAAAAATGTCGGCATAAAATTGATTTTTTCACAAGAAATAAACTATGAAGAAGAAGACATTTTCAAACAAATACAAGTGCGTCTATTTTGTAAAATATAAAGAGGTATACATGTGTGCATATTCAGTTCAAAAAAGACTAGAATTTTCGCAATGGGTATTAGAAAAAGACGAACAACAATGTAAACCGCCTTAATCTTCATTACTACGATATTGTCAACAGTAAATTTATATGAGAAGTAGCCCACATACAACAATGGTGCTAAACTATTTGGGTAGGGATTCTAGAACCTTATTTGATCAGATCGTATTTCTTTGAGGCAATTGTCAATGAATAATCTTTTTGAATTTCGTAGAAAATCAATTGCAAAAACTTTTAGAAGATGTTTTACGAGACGTTTGACAAAGAATGTGGTCTCAACACAATAGTCAATCTCCCCACTATGATAGGATTTTTGCACCATATTTAAATAGAATTTTTGAAAAGGTGTTTTCTTAATACTGAAGATCCATACTTTTCCATATTTTACGAAATAAACTTACTTGTATTTGTATAAAATGTCTTCTTTATAGTTTATTTTTTGTGGAAAAATCAAGTTTATGCCGATATTTTTGAAATAGTGTAATTATCTCAAAAAGTACACATGTTAGATATACCGTATGCTTAACAAAAATGAAAGATAATTAATAAAGCTTTCTGAGGCATCGAAAAAATATAGGATGTTCCATTTAAAATAACAAAGTTATGGTCTCTCAAACATATCATAAATTAACCAGTTCTGGTAAACATCCTGTATAATATTATCAAATAGAATTAGTGGGGTTTCAAAGACCAAAGCTGTGTTTATCGATAAGCCAAATTGCAATCTTCAATATTTAATAATAATGGTGATAATGAATTTTAAGTCACCACAAGATTTTTCAAAAATTTTCACAAAATGTATAATAACTTGGCAACCTTGCATTTAAAATTTGAAACCAAGATACGAATTTATAGCATTTAAGACAGGTAATCAACATATCTAAAAAGATATATATGGTTCCATTTAAAAAAATGAAGTTGAGTAGGGTTCTGGAATTGTGAAACACCCTGTATAGCTGAAAATAATTTTAGTCGGTGCAGCTTTGATAGTAATCTATGATGACACAAAAACATTTTCTTTATTTTCAACAGTAAGACCATAATCTTCCGTCCTCGCACTATTGACTCACCCTGTATAGTTTTGCATACTTTGATAGAGGATAAATGTCTCTACGCGATGAACATATCAATTTGTATAAGAAAAAAAATGCGCTTTTATAAAATATTAGTTCATGAAATACAATCATAATAGACGTTGATATGACATCGTTGACAGCTTTAATCTCAAAAAATATTAACAGTTTCAACAATTTTTAAATAATATAAAAATAATTTTTCTTATCCTTTTTTCACCAATAAAAATAATATACGTATAACCCTAAATAACCATTATAAGAAACTTAACGAACTCAACATTAAACTTTATAAATGCTACCAGGATTTAAATAATCAATATCATTACATTGAAATCGAAGAAATTATCAAAGAAGCTAAATTACATGATACAATAATTCTTAATGAAATTCACAAAAAGAAACTGAAAAAACTAAACAAGTTGAGAACAGAGAAAGAAAGAGAAAAGAATAAACATCAAACAAACAAACTAGGAGAAATTCATAATTTTTTTCCCAAAGTAACAAATACTTCAAACGTGATCTTCACAGAACAAGAAAGAAGATTCATGGAAAAAGGTCTGAAATATGCTCCAAAAAGAGAAATTAACCTCCCAATACTAGCAATAGAACTTCAGGCAGCTATCAAAGGACACGAAAAGGAAAACATTATGAATAAGGAGATTCAACAAATCCTAACTAAAGAAGAAAAGAGACAAACAAACAAACAAACAATAAGAAATGGAGAAGAAGAAAAGGAACAAAAAATTATTAAAAACATCAAGCGGAAAATTAAGGAAAACGAATTAATAGTTACTCCTGCAGACAAAAACGCAGGAATGATAATTTTAACCAAAGATCTCTACATAAATAAGACTGAAAGCTTTATGAAAGACAATAACTTTAAAACTATCAATAAAAACCCCACAAATAATTTTCACAAAAAAGTTAAATCAATAACTAAAGAAAACAAAACGACAATAACAGAAATTGGAGGTACCTTGACCAGCCTGTTGCCTATGAATCCGCAAACCCCTAAATTGTATGCACTACCTAAAGTTCACAAAAATGGATTACCAATAAGATCCATTATAACCTCCATTGAATCCAGCACATACAAACTCGCAAAACTTTTACAAAAATTTATAATAAATGACATCAATTTTAAACCAAAATATACCATAATTAATCGTTACCAACTTCCTGATTTAATTGACAAAATACAGCTACCAGAAGGTTTCAAAATGATCTCATTTGATGTCAACAACCTATATACAAACATACCCATAACCGACACGATAACGATATTAGAAGAAATATTAAAGACTGACCTCAAAAACAAAGACAAAACTCGCTCCATCTTAACGCTATTAAAACTATGCTTAGAACAAAATTTTTGTATCTTTAACGATAAATACTATCAATATCTAGATGGATTACCAATGGGATCACCATTGAGTAGAGTGATGGCAGATATTTTCATGGACAACCTAGAGAAAAATCAAATTATGTGTGACAAAAACCCTTATAGAGACGACATTATCCTATGGACAAGATACGTGGACGACATTTTAGTACTGATTAAAGACGACCAACATATTAATAATCTTCATAAATATATTAACAGTTTACACCCCAATATTAACTTCACTATCGAGACTGAAAACAATCAAAAATTAAATTTCTTAGACTATACACTACGACATTCAAACAACAAAATTAAATATAACATCTACAGAAAACCTACACAAACTAGTACTACCATCCCATTCGATTCTCATCATGATGAAACTCATAAAATGGCAGCATACCGGGCTTATATACACAGAGCTTTCCATTCAAAATTGGAACAACAAGACCTAGAAAAAAAGAGATCGAAATTATCCACCAAATTGCAAGCGAAAACAGTTTCCCACCGACATTTATCCAACGAATATTTTCGAAAATATAAAACAAATATAGTCTTCAAGAAACAACTTCCCTATCCGACCGAAAACCTGATAAACCAACAACGTACAGATCCATAACTTACCCAGGAGATATATCCCATAAAATCAAGAAAATGTTCCATAAGTTCAACATAACAATGACATTTAAAAACAAAAACAATCTGAAGGCATTATTAGTTAATAATAAAAACAAGACTACAACTCTCGCTAAAAGTGGCATATACCAATTGCAATGTGGGACCTGTTCAGCCACATACATAGGTGAAACGGGAAGAAGTATCCAAACAAGGCTTAAAGAACATAAAAAGAGTTCAAAATCGGCATTCGGAAAACATCTAATTTTCAACAACCACGAATTTGACGAAAATAAAAATATTAAATTACTACACCAACTTAATAAAAGCAACCTTATGGAAATAATGGAAATGTACGAAATTAACAAGTTTATTGAAATTAGCAGTAATATTATAAGCCTTAATGAACAAATTATCCCGACCCAACAACCAATCTATAGTTGCCTGCGAGATTCGTACCTAAAACACAAATATAAAAACAAAAACAAAAAAACCTAACGTCACACAACAACTTTTGACATAAATTTTGAAAAATTGTAATTAATTTTTCTAATTTGTTAGTAATAACGTACCTACTGAAGAAGAGCAAGGCTCGAAACTAGTTTAGAAAAATAAATTTTAATTATCACCAAAAGTAAATTTTTATATAGACCCTAATTTTTAAATAGTAATGATGTACAGATGTGGTGATAGAAAGCGCCTTAGTGAAGTTTATACACTATTCTATAACATTTATACGGATACACAAATTAGGTACACAAAAAGTGAACTACCAAAAGCGCAGGGTTTGATCACAAAGACTAAAATTATTAAAAAAAATCTATGCCGAGATATGAAAACTACAAGAAATGTTTTAAATTGTTGTTATTACTATTTTTTATAATTGTTGAAACTTTTTTGACAAGTCATTTGATTACTAAATAGTTAATACCTTGATTTTAATACATACATTGATTTAGTATTTTTAGGAAATGCATTATTCACAATATGTTCGCCGCGTAGAGGGATTTATCCTCTATCAAAATATGCAAAAAGTATGCATTCCATTTAAAATAACAAAAATAACAATGTTGATTGCCATAGCAACGAAACAAATAACAATGCAAACAAGCAAATATCGCCTGAAAATACGCCACAATTAATAGAGCTTGAAAATAAAAGTTATTCTTTAAAACTACGAATGATGAAGTTATTGGCTATATTCCAAACATATGACACTCTTGTATGGTTGTCACTATAACTTTATAGCTGCATTAACTTTTAAATACAGAGCGTTCACCATGAATTAATTAAATTCAATAAAAGTTAAGCAATTACATTTTTTTGAGGGTTATAATAACTCGTGTACAATTATACAACTTAGTTATATAACTTTCAAAACATAAAATTCTCAGCACAGAAATTTTATAATTGATAATAATGCAACTGTAATAATAACATAATATTGTAAACACAATATTTTCATATTGTTTTTATAAACATTGTCCAAAATGAACTAAAATCATAACTGACACTAGAACTATCACTAGGACTAATACTAGACTTAAAACTAGAAACTTTCGTGTTTTATCATGCATTTTTTGAAAAAAATGTTCGAAGTTGCGGATGCCATGTTGCAACCTTCTTCAGAAACTGGTTCACTGGAAACTAGAAACTGAATCAGAAAATTGCAACATGGCATCCGAAACGTCAAACATTTTTTCAAAAAGCGCCTGGCAAAACCTAAAAGTTTCTTGTTTTAGATCTCGTATTAGTCTTAGTGCTAGTTCTAGTGTTAGTGCTAGTATTAGTTCTAATTTTAGTTTAATTAAAATCGCACACAACCCTCACAACGCATGGTCATCAAAGGACCATGACGACCTATTTATCTTGCGTTAAAACGATCATTTAACCATGAAGCAACTCTTCTGCTGGGTGTAATGGTGCAGAATTATGTTGGTATTAAATATCTTTGTACTTGAGGTTTGCACATCGTGGCAAACACCAAATGCGCCGGATATGTAGGTGAATATACAATTTTTATTAGGTGCACAGCAACCATAGATACAAAGCTCTCCAAAAGATTTGATTTGCTCCCAGAAAACTGAGAAATGCTTTCAGAAGTCTTAATACTGCTTCTAGATGACTTGATATTGCTTTCAAAGAATTTGAAATGCTTCGAGATAACTTGAAATGCTTCTAGAAGACTTGATACTGCTTCCACAAAACTTGATATGTTTGAATACTTGAAATACTTTCAAAAGGCTTAAACTGCTTTCAAAAGACTTAATACTGTCCCTGGAAAACTTGATGTTACTTTTAGAAGGCTTAATATTACTTCCAGAAGACTTGATATTGCTTCTAGAAGACTTGATATTGGTTCCAGAAGATTTGTACTGCTTCCCAGAAGATTTGAAATGCTTAAGAAAACTTGAACTATTTCCAGAAGACTCAATACTATCTCTGGAAAATTTGACACTACTTTTAAAAGGCTTAAAATGCCTTCAGAAATTCAACTGCATCCAGAATATTTGATATGTTTCCAGATGATTTGTACTGCATCTATAAGACTTGATATTGCTTATAGAAGATTGGTATGTTACCAGAAAACTTGTACTGCTTCGAGAAGATTTGAAATTTTTCCAGGAGACTTATAATGCTTCAGACGACTTGATATTGTTCTAGAAGACTTGAAATGCTTCCAGACAACTTTATACTGCTTCTAGAAGACTACATATTGCTTTCAGAAGATTTGAAATATTTTATATTAAAAGACTAAATGCTATTTCTCGAAGACTTGATACTGCTTCCACAAGACTTGATATGTTTCCAGAAAACTTGTACTGGTTCTAGAAGATCTGTAATGCTTCTAGAAGATTTGATATTGCTTCTTGAAGACTTGTAATCCTTTCAGAAGATTCGATACTGCTTCTAAAAGACTTGTAATTGTTTCCAGAAGTCTTGAAATAGTTCCAAAAGACTGCTTCTAGAAGACGTGAAAGTCTTCTAAAAGACTTAATATTGCTTCTAGATGACTTGAACTGTATAGATGTACTGTTCGTAAAACTGCTGGCAAAAAAATGTTTTCATTGCATCAATTCGATAAATTGCAAAATCTTAGCGTAGGTATTCTACAAACTGTTAAAGACTAAATGCTGCTGGCGGAAGATATTTTTGTTGCAAAAGGGAAGAAACTGTTAATAAAACTTGATTTTGCTTCGAAAATACCATAAGCTGTTGGCAAAATACAAAATCTTCATGTCAGAGTCATTCATGTCATTTTTTCACTCTTTTTCTTTTGAGAGTCGTCATTTGAATCTTTTTCCAACTCAGTTTTTTTGGCATTCATCACCCCTATGTATTTTCTAAAATTGGCACCTATAGTAAACATGTTGAAATCTTCGCCGATGCGGCAGGTGCTAATTAATATCAGCATGCATATGATTATCACTTATGAGAATTTTTATCTTAGCGTCAATATTTGCATCAATAATCAGTTTAATAATCACTTTTACTTAATTGTAACAGTAACAAAACATGTAGTGCATAGTTTTTCACGGATATATCCGATCAGGATAAATATCCGTTACTTTTATTGCTTCCAAAACAGACAATGATACTGTCCCTTCCCACAGGAAACCAACAAGAGGAATAGATAAAACCTCAAATCGACCACAATAACAAAGGATGTCTATCTAATCCTATTTGGAAATATCTACTTAAGCTACCTTTTGTGCAACGGAGATTCCCAAGTTTCGGAGATTGGAGATTCGTTCAGATTGGCTGATGTTGAACATATTGGTGTCACGTGATCGCTATCAGCCAATCCGAACGAATCCCTAATCTCCGCAACTTTATGATCTCCGTCGCATAAAAGGTAGTTTTAGGTATGGTATCTCAATTTAGGGACACCTGTACATTTCAATCTTATCTCTGGTTTCACAGGTTTCTATTACAGTTTCACTAATTAGATCGTTACTGGGAACATTACGACAAAAATTTTCTTTAAAATTTCTTTTTGTAATTGAGTGCCTCAGCGTTAATGCTAATCTTTCCCTAATATTATATCGTATATTGCTATCATGTCTTTTTCATGAATGTCTCAACCATCTATAATAGTTTGTTAAAGGTTTCGAAAATGGTTCTTGAAATCATCACCTTCACAAAGGTTGATTTCTTTCAATAGTATTAAATGAAAATGTTCATCTTTTTTCTTTAACTATTTAAAAGAATGAGTAAACATTGAATAAAAATCAAATGTTTCCTAAATGATGATCCTAAAATAATAGCTACGCAAGCTTTTGCACGATTTCCATATTTGGAAGAGCAATACCTTATTGAGGTTTTTTCCAAAAATATATCAGCTATAAAGCTTCTATTCTAATATGTGTAAAGCTTGTTAACTTTTTGTGTTTTTGTTACTATTTTATTTTTCTTTTTATTGTATACGAGTTATGAATCACTTATACCCAACAATAAAGTTATAGAATTATAAGAAAATAGAAAAAAATAACGAGTTATTTTAAGCTCTAAATATTTTTATTTAAAAAGTCTTAATTTTGGCACATTAAAGTTAACTTTAATACCATAATCCAAGTCAAGTAAGTAAAAGTCAGTCCAAGTAACAGTTAAAGTAGAAATAAAACGATCGCTGCGGGATATTTTTATCTTGGCACTATTTTAAACGTTAAATACTCATTGATTAATTAAACAAAACATAATTTATTTAAAAAAATTACGTTATAACACTTAATTAATAATTATTAATATTTTATTTAAATAGGTCACATTGGAAGGAAATATATGGTCTTTAGGCGTTACAATGTGGGAAATTTTAGAATGCGGCGATCAGCCTTATTCAAATTTAAACAATGACGAAGTGATTTCCCAAGTACTTGGTTCTCCAAATGTACGGTTACCAAGGCCTACAGTTAACGTTATTTACACGGATTATATGTAAGTTTAAACTAAATTAATTTAATTAATTCATAATGTTGATTTTATTTATTTATGTAGGTATAAATTAATGCAATCGTGTTGGAGCACGGTGGAATCACGTCCCTCCGCAACGCACATAGATTTAATTCTAAATGATCTCATGCAAGTGTACGAGCACACAAAAGTCTCGACAGAACTGAAAGATTGCTCGATACACGACTTTGACCAACGGTGGGAGGCGTTAAAGCCCAACGTTGTCGCGATGACGGATGAAACGCCTTTGATGCACGAGGAAAAGAAATCGGCTAGTTTAACGAACCTGCACGGATCGCTCGATAATTTATTACAAGATCACAATCCCGTAGATTCGTGGTTGGAGAACGTGGCTAATAATAGCGGGGATTTAGCGTACGCGAATGTTTTGGAATTAAATTCGAATAATCCCAGTCCTAAGCCGTTGCATTTTAAGATAGGACCGAAAGTCGCTACGAGCAGCGAAAGCGAAACGGAAGACGAAAATTGGAAGAAGAAAATCGAACGGGGGGCTTACACGGAGAAGGTGCGCCAAAAATCCCGTTCCGTAGCTGATTTAATGGTTCTTACGCACGTCGATTATTCAGAGTCTGATTCGGAGACGCTCCCGAGCCTTACAGAAATTAAAAATCAAAAATCGAAGCTTAAAAATATGGATAACCCGGCTTTAAAGTTTGGTAGTGAGGGTAATTTATTAAGCGTACATGATACGTTTCAGGAAGAGCTGAGGAAACTCCAAGATGAACGTAGAGATAGTTTACTGTTTGTACCTGATAAGTATAGTTATTCTGACTCGAAATCGGCCGAATCGAGTAGCAGTCGTCAATTGGACAGTTTAGAAAACTCCCCGGTTAAAAAGCTTCTCGTCGAACTTAATAGTCCGGCGGAAATTATCCCGGCCAAACAAGTTTATAACGTTTTTAACGTGTCTGTTAAGCACTTAAATGGTTTGGTTGATAACAAAGAAAGAGTAGAAAAAAAGACTAGCTGTGATAGCCTTAAAGAATCAAAAGATAATAAGGACGCAATCCATATCAAAAACGGCCCGATCCCGTCCAATCTCGACTTAAAAGAAAATCTGAGCGATTTCCACGTAAAAATCGAAGTGTTAAGCGACCAAAGTTCCCCGGTCGACGAAGAAATCGCGTCGCAAGAAGAACTCGATCGCCCCGGAAGCAGCGACGATTACGTCAAAGAAACCCGGAAATTAAACGTCCCGAAATTATCGGAATTAATCCAACGAAACGAAAATCTAAAACCGGACAGAGAAGATAAATTATTAACGAAATTTTCCGACAAAGATCTCATCGATAAAGACTCCGGATTGAACACCCCCGAAAATAGCGCGTCACTCGAAAAACTTTACGACGATATCGAGGAGATATTAGACGAACCGTCTGTGTTAAAAAAATGTTCAAAATGCGCGATAAGCTTCGAAGATAACGACGTTTACACCGGATCGTTCGATTCCGATAAATCGAACGATTTAAAAACGGATTTACACAAAGATTTATGCCTGTTAAAGGAGGAAATTAAAGTTTCTTCGAGCGAAGGGAGCGGATGCGAAGAAGATTCCGGCACCGGGACGAGTTCGAAAGAGACTCAATCGATCGATGACAACTTAAGTGCCAAAAGCTTGGAGGACACCCTCGATACGATCAATAACGATTATTGTTTGAGACGATCGAAAATGATTTGCGAAAGCTTTTTAGCGAACGAAAAATCGAATTATTCCCCGACAGACGAGTATAGAGAGATTTGCTTTGAGACTAACAAATTTAAAGAGGACGTCACAAAAGATGTTCGTCAGATCATTTCGGCGCATTTAATCCCCGATTTATTAACCGATTTACCCGACGTTGATAAACACTTAATAAATAAGGAGAAAAAATTGGAGAGTTTAAGCGAATATTTATTAAAACCGCTAATTCATATTAATTTGGATAAAAAGGCGCCTAATAATCTTAATTTAACAAAAACATCTCTCATTTTGCCCATTATTAAATCAAATTCTTGTAATGATAAAGAATCGGAATCGGAATCTGATAGCGTCGCCGAATTTCTTTCCCCCGAAATCAGCCAAGCAAGCGATTTTAAAACGATTTCTGAATGTTCGATCGAAAATAACGCATCACAAGCTTTAGCCGTTGATAACTCGGTTCCAAATACTATGTTGGATGTTTCTTCGGATGAAATGAAGACTTTGGAGGAGGGGGATTCTTCAAAAACTCTCGGAGGGGATAGCGACGCTGATTTAAACGTCGAGGAATTCGTCGATTGCCAAACGGAAATTAATTCGGATTCAAATCTGGATAAGTTAAATCAAAGGGATGTTTTAAGAAAAACCAAAGAATTTTTGTGTCAGGAATTGGTGTTTTACGATAAAGACGTTACACATATCAAAGAAAACGTTAAATCGGAAGATTCGAATCAAGTACAAAATTTTCAAATCCAAGAAATTGATGAGTTACTTACAGAAAGCTGTGATAAACAAAACGATGGAGTTAATAAGAATTTTGAAAATAACTTAAATCTCGATTGTGACGATACCAAAAATAATAAAATTGAAATCGATAATGAGAAAATAGAAGTCGAATTAGTTCAAACAATAAATGAGTCAATAATTCAACAAAATGACTTAATAAATGACTCAATAAATGTCGATGAAAGCTGTGATACTAAAACGGGAGATGTTGATTCATCACAAAATGTTTCAATGAGCGAGAAAGATGAAATCAAAATCGATGAATCATTAAATAAAACATATCAATTCAATAAAACATCATCGCATTTTAATGATAAAAATGAATCTGAAAATGAATTAAAAATTAGCACGGTCGATGTGGAAGAAATCATCATCGAAATAATCAACAAAATCGAAGTCTCAAAAAATATTAATGAGACAATAGAAAATAATTTTGATTTAACCAAAGAATTAAATTTGAATGAGACAATTTTAAATAAAACGAAAGATTTTTTAAATAACGAAATCGAATCGTACATTGAACCCCCCCAAGAAAAATTAAAAGTCCAATTCGATTTGAGCGACTCCCAAGAAGAAATTTCCCCGAGTTCGTTAACACATTTTCAAGGATTTTCAAGCACACCATATTCGAAAAAACGAAAACCTTTAGAATTAGATAACGATGATTACTCGATCGATTTTTATTCCACCAAAGATTCTTCGATTAAAGGGGAGGATTTGAAATTTTCGTCGAATTTTATTGAGACGAATAACACCGATTTGTATTCTTTGGAGACGTGGGATAATTTTTTGGGGAAAAGCTTCGATGAGCAAGAGAACGATATTGATTTTATTAATTTTAATCAAGAGCCGCACAGCTTGTTGTTTTTGGAGAATAATAATGAGGGATTTGATGAGAAATTGGATAAGAAGAGTAATTTGCAAGTTAGTCATGTTCTTAATGAAACTTATGTACCTGATGCCAAAAATGAAGACCAAACTTTTAATAAGGACGTTCCGTTAAATAAAACTTACGATGGGAGTAAAATAGGGGATGGTACTTTTGTTGTAAATAATGATACTTTTGTTAAGGAGGATAATAATGGTACTTTTGTTAAGGAAGAAACAGAAATTGGGATTAGTAAACCTAGTACTAGTAGTAAGTATATATTTTTAAATGCAATAAATTATAATAGGATCTAAGAACAATATTCTTTTTGATCATACTTTTATGTCAGTCCTTAAAAATGTTGATATATTTGGTCATAAGTAAGCTTACTTAGATAATACCTAAATATTTATTATACAGTATGTCCATAACTATGTAAGTGTGGCAATACTTAAATAGACATATTTAAATAGGAACCCTTATTTTTTGTAACTTTTATGAATTCTATGTTAATACTTTATGTTGATATACAATTGTCTTCAAAAAAATGTCTGTGTATACCTAGGATTCCAATTTAATAATATCAACTTAGGCATGGCATCTCAATTTTGGGACAGCCTGTATTTGTTATCTCAAAAAATATGCGTTAAAAGATAGAATACGGATCTGGACATAGTTTTTTTTTTAAGAATATCCGCTGAATTTGTATCAAATTGATTTCATACTTTATGTATGCTTGTAGGAGACCATCATATAAGATGAAATTATAAGAAAACGACTCAGACTTAAACATATTTCTCTAGAATTCAATCATATCAGTGTGGAGAAGTTTTATGCAGTAATATTGCAGAGTTCGTTTTCATACCTAATTTAAGATATCTATCGTGTTTATTTTAATAAATTATAGCCTATGCTGGAAAAATTGACTACTCAGAATTCTTTGTAGTTCTGAAGCTTCCTAGCTTTCAAAATGATCTTTCCAAATTCATCATCTGTGTAGATTTATCTCACAATTTCTTGAATATGTCGCACATCTCTGTAGTATCCTAATTTTTTAAATATTACCAGCAAATTTTCTCTTCAATTTTAAGAATTCTTTTTGTGACAGCACTACGCCATGTACTAGACTATGTCCTTCTTAAAAAAGATTAGTCACTTCATGCAGATTGGAGAAGACAATATTGCTAGCAAAGAACTAAATATTATTAATAGAAAACGAAAAACTGATTGCAAAAGTTTAGAGATTACTGACCAAGATTTAGATATTGTCAATAAAAGACTATAAAAGTCCTTCTTACAAAAAATTTGTCGCTGGATGGACGTTGCAGAAGGCTATATATTGCTGTCAAAGAACTAGATATTGTTAGTGGTAGACTGTATGCTTCTTACATAAGATTTGTCACGTGATACAGGTTGTAGAAAATCAGAAACTGGTTGGAGAAAGACTAAAGATTACTGACCAAGATCTAGACATTGTCAGTGGCAGAAGACTATGTCGTTCTTACAAAAGACTTCTCACTGGATACAACTTGCAGAAAGTAGAGCACTAGATACTGCCAATAGACTGACAGAAATTGTTTGAAAGAATCTAAAGTATTCACTAGAGTATCTACTGCTTCTAAGAAACTTAATATTGCTTTTAAAAGACTTTAAATGCTTCCAGATAATTTGATACTCCTTCTAGAAGACTTGGTCTGTTTCCAAAAGACTTGCAATGCTTTCAGAAGACTTGAAATGCTTCGAGAAGACTCGATACTGGCTTAGAAAGACTTTATACTGCTTCCAAATGAGATATGACTTACAACCGCTTGAAAATACTATATACTGTTGGTAAAAGACTAATTACTAGTTAGAAAGAACAGATTGTTTACAAATATTGCCTAGTGTTCCCAAAATCATAGATACTAATAGCAAAAATGTTAAAAGTTACTTTGAAAATGAAGATATTGCTTCTAAAAGTTACCTACTGCTTCCAAAATGCTAGATACTGCAAGAAATGACTAGTAAACTGCATAAGAAAGGCTAATAGCTACTTAGAAACAGGAGATATTATACTGATGACTGTATACATCATCTATATACAGTCAAATACGTGTTTGGTCGATTGTCCGACTAAAACTATCTATATAGACTAATAACTACTTAAGGATGCTATATAGTGTTGGTAATAGACTAATTACTAGTTAGAAAGAGAAGATATTATTTCCAAATATAGTCTATATCTTCCAAAATTATAGACACTTTAGGAAATGACCAATAACTGCTTGAGAACAGTAGATACTGGTGGAGAAAGACAACACGATATTGCTTTCATAAGACTTGAAATACTTGTAGAAGACTTGATACTGCTTGTGGAAGACAAGATATTGCTTCCAGAAGATTTGAAATACCTTCAAAAAACTTGATCTGGCTTCTGGAGTGCTATATATTGCGTCTAGAACTGCTTCCAAAAGATTTACCACAAGATTGACTCTGGAGAAAACTTGATATTGCTTGCAGAAGGCTTGAAATTCTTTCAAAAAACTTGATACTGCATTTGAAAGGTTTGAAATGCTTCCAGAAGACTTGATACTGGTTCTAGAAGATATTGCTTCTGATATTGTTTGTAATTCCTCTAGAAAACTAGAAATGCTTAAAAAAAAAAGAAAAATAGCAATTAAATCTGTTTATTTGTTTCGATTTTCAGTCATCTTCAGAAGCGTTATCATTTATAAAAGTCAGCGTTTAAACCAAATGGCACTTCTAAAATTTTCAAAATTTCATAATAAAATACCAACATTTTGTGTAAATTAGTTACAAACAAATATAAAAAAAATAAATAAATACGTCTAAAATTGATAAAATTGTAGGATTTACGTTAAAAGACGTTTCATATACATAATCATGTATGTACAACCATTTTGTGTTTTAAAATTAAAAATTTTCTTGAAATTTTGAAGATTTTAGAAATGTCATTTGATTTTTCATTTCAAGTTTTGTAAATGACAATGCTCTGAAATGTTTGAAAGCCCTTAAAGCAGATTTAATTTTAACTAGTATAAAAATTACAATTTTAATATCTTTTTTAAATTAAAATTGTTAATGGATTATATCCTTCTTACAAAAGAACTGCTGACAGAGAATTAGATATTGTGAACACGTTAATCGCCACGCGAGTTAATTATAACTTGCACTTAATACAACTCTATTAAGAAGCAAGTAAAAAAGTTGTGACCTGTTGGATTATTTTTTTGGAATCGGTCTGGCGATTAACATGTTAATGAAAAATTATATTCTTCTTACAAAAGATTTGTCGTTTGATGTAAGTTGTAAAAGGCTGTATACTGCTAGCAAAGAATTAGACATTAATGGAAGATCAGAAACTGATTTCAAAAATCTGAAGATTGCTAGTCAAGATCTAGATATGTCAATGGAAGACTGTGTCCTTGTTATAAAATATTACTCGCTGGATATAGGTTGCAGAAAGCTTGATGCTGATAGCAGAGAAGAAGATGCTGTTATTGAAAGACTATCCTTCTTACAATAGATTGGTCGCTTCATACAGGTTATAGAAAGCTATGTATTAGGGATTACTCACCAAGGTTTAGATGTTGTCAATGGAAGGCTATGTCCTTACAAAAGATGAGTCCCTGGATGCAGGTTTTAGAAGGCTATATGCTATTGGTAGAGAACTAGATACTGTTAATAGAAGAACCTTTTATAAGAAGGACTTAATTGAAGACTTTTTTATAAAAGTTTCATCTATTGATACAGTTTGTAGAAGACTGTTGGCATAAAACTAGGTATTGTTAAAGAAAGACCAAAAACTGTTTGTAACAGTCTAGAGATTACTGACGAAGATCCAAATATTGTTAATGGAGGACTATATTCTTCTTACACAAGATTACTCGCTGCAAAAGCCTATACAGGCTGTCCGGAAATTGCGTCTATATATTTAACGGGGTGATACTATATCTAAAATCATGAAGAAAACATTTATGTCTAAAAAAGTCATCACATTTCCAGCAACTTTTAGTGCGTCACCATTTATTAAGATCGCAAGTTAATAAGTTAATAATATTTGTGTTATAAACAAACATTTTAATTGGAGAGTAAAACATGTAAGACGGAACATTAGTGTTTATCTAAATATATTGGATAAAACGATACAAAGTACTGCCTGGGACCCCAATATCATATAAAGTTGACATTCAAAAGTCATATAAAGTCCGGTCCGAAAATACTTCTTAAAAGCACTAAGGCTATTTTGGAATTTGAAATTTCTGCATTTTTTGAATGCAGAAATTTGGTGTACAGAGATCTTTTTTGGTGACAAATAAGATAATCGAAAGAAAAAATAAATAATTTATTACCAAGAGATAACAAGTAAAGGGCGCATTTAAAGTACCATATATTTTTTATCTTTATTTTTTCTGCCGTTTCAATTGCATCAATCAATTCAGCGGAAATAACTGTATAAAAAAGATACTACTTAAAAAATTGCTTAAAACCAATGGGGTTAAATAAGCAAAACGCTAAAATAAAATAAATTATTTTTTTTAATTTATAGTAGTCTTCTTTCATATTATAATGTTTACTGTTAAACGATGAATTAAAAGCACTTGTGGCTTATCTTTGAATTTGAATTGATTTAGAACAATAAAATTGAGTAGTTTTATAGTAAATATAATTGATGATAAGTATTATTTTTTGATCATCTAATAGTAAGAATTTATTAGGACACATTATCTCAGTATTTGTTTATTTTTTATTATATAATTAATTCGACGTAATAACAATTATAACATCATTGGGTTAAACTTCTTTAGTTATTTTAAACAAATATTGTATCGTTGTCGAATGTGTCTTAATAAATTCATTACTAAATCATAAATCTCGGTTAAATAAGAAAAATTAGATTAATATTTAAAAATTTATTTTGATGCCTTAAATCGTTTAATGCAATTTTTTGCTAATTATTTGTTTTAGGCAATTTTTATATCTTTTTTATTAATTTTACATGTTCCAAAAAGCAGTATACTTCTAGCAGAGAACTAGATACTGTTAATGGTACACCAAAAACTGATTACAGAAGACTAGAGTTTAGTGGCTAACATCTAGATATTGTCAATGCAAGCTATGTTCTTACAACAGATTAGTCGCTGGATACATGTTGCAAAAAGCTGTATATTGCTGGCAGAGACCTAGATACTGTTAATGGAAGCCCAGAAACAGATTAAAAAATTCTAAAGATTACTTACTCAGATCTAGATATTATAAATGGAAGGCTACATACTTCTTACAAAAAATTAGTCGTAATGATGACACATATACTACATATACATATATGATTTTGCATCTTCAGCGTTTCAGATCTTGTAAGGTGCTGAAATAAGCGCATTTCTTCATATAAAAGACTGATTTGTCAGTTTCAAATCAATAGAAAACTGTTACGAAAAGTCTTCCCCAATGTCAAACCGATAGAAAGCTGGATAATTTGATATGATGGCATAACTGAATTAAGCCAAGGCTTCATCCATGAAAAGGATCGATAGGGTCATGTTTAAATCGTCTTTCAGCCATATTCTTGGTTTTGCTTAATTTTTTGATTGCTGTGTTTCATAATTATTTTATATGACAATTGATATCTTTCCTAGTAGATCTCTTTAGCACATTTTGCTGCATTTTCTATTTAGAGGAACTTTTTTTTTGTAATCAGCAGCTATTTTTCTGCATTAAACAAGACTGTATTTAATTGAGTTATGTTCCCAAGGTAGTATTTTACCAATTCCTTATTTTTCATCACTACACTATGTGCTAGACCAGGGGTGTGCAACCCTTTGTATATTGCTGGCAGAAACCTAGATACTGTTAATGGAAGACTATATTCTTCTTACAAAAGATTTGTCACCTAATAGAGGTTGTAGAAGATTATATACTGCTAGCAGAGAACTAGATGTTGTTAATGGAAGCCCAAAAACTGATTAAAAAATTCTAAAGAACTTCTATAGAAGAAATTCTACATACTTCTTACAAAAAATTAGTCGTAATAATGACACATATACTACATATACATATATGATTTTGCATCTTCAGCGTTTCAGATCTTGTAAGGTGCTGAAATAGGCGCATTTCTTCATATAAAAGACTGATTTATCAGTTTCAAATTAATAGAAAACTGTTACGAAAACTCTTCATCCAATGTCAAACCGATAGAAAGCTGGATAATTTGATATGATGGCATAACTGAATTAAGCCAAGGCTTCATCCATGAAAAGGATCGATAGGGTCATGTTTAAATCGTCCTTCAGCCATATTCTTGGTTTTACTTCATTTTTTGATTGCTGTGTTTCATAATTATTTTATATGACAATTGATTTCTTTCCTAGTAGATCTCTTTAGCACATTTTGCTGCATTTTCTATGCAGGGGAACTTTTTTTTGTAATCAGCAGCTATTTTTCTGCATTAAACAAGACTCTGTATTTAATTGAGTTATGTTCCCAAGGTAGCAACCAATTCCTTATTTTTGATCACTACACTATGTGCTAGACCAGGGGTGTGCAACCCTTTGTATATTGCTGGCAGAGACCTAGATACTGTTAATGGAAGACTATATTCTTCTTACAAAAGATTTGTCACTTAATAGAGGTTGTAGAAGACTATATACTGCTAGCAGAGAACTAGATATTGTTAATGGAAGCCCAGAAACTGATTAAAAAATTCTAAAGATTACTTACTCAGATCTAGATATTATAAATGGAAGGCTACATACTTCTTACAATAAATTAATCGTAATGATGACACATATACTACATATACATATATGATTGATTTTGCATCTTCAGCGTTTCAGATCTTGTAAGGTGCTGAAATAGGCGCATTTCTTCATATAAAAGACTGATTTATCAGTTTCAAATCAATAGAAAACTGTTACGAAAACTCTTCACCCAATGTCAAACCGATAGAAAGCTGAATAATTTGATATGATGGCATAACTGAATTAAGCCAAGGCTTCATCCATGAAAAGGATCGATAGGGTCATGTTTAAATCGTCCTTCAGCCATATTCTTGGTTTTGCTTAATTTTTTGATTGCTGTGTTTCATAATTATTTTATATGACAATTGATTTCTTTCCTAGTAGATCTCTTTAGCACATTTTGCTGCATTTTCTATTTAGAGGAACTTTTTTTTTGTAATCAGCAGCTATTTTTCTGCATTAAACAAGACTCTGTATTTAATTGAGTTATGTTCCCAAGGTAGTATTTTACCAATTCCTTATTTTTGATCACTAGACTATGTGCTAGACCAGGGGTGTGCAACCCTTTGTATATTGCTGGCAGAGACCTAGATACTGTTAATGGAAGACTATATTCTTCTTACAAAAGATTTGTCACCTAATAGAGGTTGTAGAAGATTATATACTGCTAGCAGAGAACTAGATGTTGTTAATGGAAGCCCAAAAACTGATTAAAAAATTCTAAAGAACTTCTATAGAAGAAATTCTACATACTTCTTACAAAAAATTAGTCGTAATGATGACACATATACTACATATACATATATGATTTTGCATCTTCAGCGTTTCAGATCTTGTAAGGTGCTGAAATAAGCGCATTTCTTCATATAAAAGACCGATTTGTCAGTTTCAAATCAATAGAAAACTGTTACGAAAACTCTTCTCCCAATGTCAAACCGATAGAGAGCTGGATAATTTGATATGATGGCATAACTGAATTAAGCCAAGGCTTCATCCATGAAAAGGATCGATAGGGTCATGTTTAAATCGTCCTTCAGCCATATTCTTGGTTTTGCTTAATTTTTTGATTGCTGTATTTCATAATTATTTTATATGACAATTGATTTCTTTCCTAGTAGATCTCTTTAGCACATTTTGCTGCATTTTCTATTTAGGGGAACTTTTTTTTTGTAAACAGCAGCTATTTTTCTGCATTAAACAAGACTCTGTATTTAATTGAGTTATGTTCCCAAGGTAGCAACCAATTCCTTATTTTTGATCACTACACTATGTGCTAGACCAGGGGTGTGCAACCCTTTATATATTGCTGGCAGAGACCTAGATACTGTTAATGGAAGACTATATTCTTCTTACAAAAAATTTGTCACTTAATAGAGGTTGTAGAATACTATATACTGCTAGCAGAGAACTAGATATTGTTAATGGAAGCCCAGAAACTGATTAAAAAATTCTAAAGATTACTTGCTCAGATCTAGATATTATAAATGGAAGGCTACATACTTCTTACAAAAAATTAGTCGTAATGATGACACATATACTACATATACATATATGATTTTGCATCTTCAGCGTTTCAGATCTTGTAAGGTGCTGAAATAGGCGCATTTCTTCATATAAAAGACTGATTTATCAGTTTCAAATCAATAGAAAACTGTTACGAAAACTCTTCACCCAATGTCAAACCGATAGAAAGCTGGATAATTTGATATGATGGCATAACTGAATTAAGCCAAGGCTTCATCCACGAAAATGATCGATAGGGTCATGTTTAAAGCGTCCTTCAACCATATTCTTGGTTTTGCTTTATTTTTTGATTGCTGTGTTTCATAATTATTTTATATGACAATTGATTTCTTTCCTAGTAGATCTCTTTAGCACATTTTGCTCCATTTTCTATTTAGGGGAACTTTTTTTTTGTAATCAGCAGCTATTTTTTCTGCATTAAACAAGACTCTGTATTTAATTGAGTTATGTTCCCAAGGTAGTATTTTAACACTTCCTTATTTTTCATCACTACACTATGTGCTAGACCAGGGGTGTGCAACTTTTTGTATAGCAAAGAATGTATACAATTAAATTTATACAAATCTCTTGCTAAGGTGCGATATTTAACATTTCTTTTAAATCTGCCTTCTTTTTGATTTCCAAAAGTTCCATTTGAAACTTTTTTGGAATAATATCGTTAAACAAATGAAGACAGATCTTCTTCAAATTCTTGATTTTTTTAACAAAAAATTAAGGATTGTATTTGTTAATATAATTAAACAATGTTGGAAAATGGAACATATTATTTCTTCCATAATATGATAGCCACAAAAGCATTTTACTTTTAAAAGCTTTAATATATTCATGTATGTAATTGTGCTACATTTTCATTTTGCTTTTCTAAAATTTCATTTAAAATATTCAGGTGTCCTGTAATATCAACATAGAACGCCAAGTCAACAACCATTCCTCATCATTAAATTGTTGGATTAAATTCCCTTCATACCCACGAAAAGATTTATATTCTTCAAAGAATAACATTGTTTTAAAACAGTTCCGTTTGAAAGCCATCAAATTGAGCAACAATGTTGAACATTTTCAAGCAATTCCAGGAATTCTTGTTGACTTAATGCCAATTTTTTTAATTATATATATATATATCAATATATCACGTTTTCTAATTTCATTTAACACATACATTTTCTTTATGGATTTCTTGTTTAAAAAACGAAATGACTCCCTTATTTTATCAACTCATCAATACTTTAAATCAAAATAGATAATAATTTACCTTACACTATAACAACCTTCCTAACAGATAATCTCATTTTTATTACTTAATTTTAATTATTTTGTTTTAAATTTAGCTGGTTGGGAATCTGGTGGCGGTTGGTTTTTGCATCCCCAAAGTAATTCCGAAGAACTCTCAGGTCAAATCGCCGTTCAAGCCGACAGTTACGTCGGATTTAGCATGGACGACGAAATTATGGCAGCAATTCGTAACGAATTATTAAACAAACTCCCCCACGCCCAAAGAGCATCTTCCGAACAAATTGAAGAACGCGAGGAACTCGAACCAGCCGAGAAAAACGAAGTTTTTATTCGTTATAACGTCTATAACACCCCGTTATCACCAATCCCTGAAGAAAGTTATATCGATAGTGATGATGATTCCCCTATTTTTGCTAATAAAAGGTAAATTTTTTTTAAATTGATTTAAATTAATATAAAAATATCAATTTTTTTTTTAGAAATGAAGAGAGCGATGATGATAGTTGCGATTGGTCAATAGAAGATAATATCTCTTCGAATATTCACACAGAAATTAATTCGCCAAAACCGGAAAGTTCGATGATAAGTAGTCCGGCTAAAATTCCGAATCACCATCACACCCCGAGTTTAGATTCTTGTTGTTCAAACGACACTTTATTTAATGTAGAAGATTTGAATTTAACTATTGAGCCAGATCGGATTTTCGAAACTATCCCAGACGAAGATGAAAGCTCCAAGGAATCCAAAGAAAGCAAATATAGCGATTGTAAAGCAGAAATCGAAGATAACACATTAATTGATGATCAAATAGAAAAAGAACAAATTCCAAAAATAAACGTCAACGATTACATAACCGACTTTTTAAATAACGAACGATACAATCAACTAAATAGTTGCATTGAATTAAGCGATTTAAAAAGTGAAAACGACGAGCGATCCTCCCCATCGGATAAATTTTTAACCGTTAGTGATAACACGTTGAGTTTTGGCCAAAATATAGCACCATTAAATTCACCAGAAGATCGCCAATGGAAAGATTTACAAGCATCGTTTAGGAATTGCGAAGAAATTAATCCAAAAACTTATCTATCCCCAATTGAAAACCCAGACTATGACATCATAGACGAAAAATGTACAAACTTCGAGCTAGTTACCGATTTAGACGATCCAGAATTAGATAACATTGAATGTCACATTTCCGATGAAGATATCGACAAAGTATTACAAGAAGAGAACGAATTAATCCACGAAAATAAGGAAGAAACAAGTAGGAATACACCAGTTGCAGATAGCTTATCAATCAATTTAGATAAAGAGAACATTTCGAGTAGCCGGACGGAAGATAACGCGTCTATTATCTATGTGAACACTGCGTCTAAACTAGAGGAAGGTGAAGGTAACAGTGTGAATGCAGATTCCGATCGAACGCCGAGTGACGTAACGGATTACGACGGAATTAATAAAAACGGAGATTCCCCCGAATACGTTTACGTTGAAAAACACGAGGATAATCACGAATACGAAAACGGCTGGATCGCCGATACTATTTACGCTAATATGCCAGCTGATAGGGCTAAAGAATTGGATTATGTTATCGCGGAAGAAAACAAAATGAAAGCGGAAGAGAAAATTGAGGATTTATACGGTCCTTTAGCGGATATACGCTTTTCTGGACCTGGATTAGCCAATTTACAAATGATGTCGACGTCGTTTAGCGAAAGTAATGAAGTCGGTGATGAACAGGATTGGGATAGCGGGTCAGATACTAGATCTAGTTCAAGCGGGGAGTTTATTTGGAGGGTAAGTTTAAAAAAATAATTAATTTAATTAAAAAATAAGAGGTGTTCGGTTTCTTTGTGTTTGTTTTTTTAATTTTTATATGTTACTAATATTGATTGTGTATAGGAAGGGGAACATGAGGCTTCTTTGAAGGCTCTTGATGCAGCCCCACAATCAGAGGTAAGAAATTTGTTACTAACCAAAATTTTGTTTAATACTTTGTGTTGTCTCTGTAAGGAAGATTCAGAATTTGCGCGAAATTTTTAAAAATTTTTGATAAGAATTATTTTATGGTTTTAATTTGTTATCACCATAAATAAGTCAATAAAACGTGGTGTTGGTATACATATTTACAGTGCCGTTCTAAGATATTCGGCGATCTAGGGCTTCGTTTTTATATAAAATTTTAACAAAAGATTCTAATTCCCTCTAGTGTTAGTTCTAGTTATACTTCAATTGAAACATACAGAGTTGCTAAATCAGTTTGTAAAGTACACTATTTCAGAAACTATTCATTGTAGAAGCCTTTGTTAAAAAAATCTCTTCAGACACATGGATAAATCCAATCCAACCCAACCTAACTCAACTCAACCCTGTATATTTGAACTGAAGTAAAACTAGAACAAACACTAGACTTAGAGCTAGAATCATTAGGGTTTAGCTGTCTTGAGAGATATACGGCTAAACCCGAATGTTTCTAGTTCTAGATCGACAATTAGATTTAATGATATAAAACTAGAACTAACACTAAACAAGAACTTACAATCGTGTAAACATCATATAACTATGATATAAATAAACAACATCGCATAAACTTCAAATTTATTTTCACATATCTGCGTTTTGAGGTTGCTTGTGGTTGAGGCTAACTAATTAATACCATATAAATCAGAACCTTTATCATTGTAGTCCTATATCCTATAGTCCTCAAATATATGATTTTTATCCGATTAAGCCAAGATTGGTTGCGCATGAAAATGAACAATTAAAATTAAATTAAACCCGAATACTTTGACGATGAAATTTGATCATTTCGCGCCATAATTTGTCGTTATTAATTAATAACAAAACATCATAAATTAAAAATCTTACAAATTCTTTACAACAAACAAACAAAAAATTTAAGGAAGGAATATATTTAAAAATCATTTAAGAATTGACGTGGTTTCCTGAGGATGGCCAGTGGGATCGAAATCGGTTGAAATTAAAAAATTATCAAATTTCATCGTCAAAGTATAAAATAATATCTTCGTAATTATTTTAATAACAATCCTACAATAATATTCACGATGATAGATAAAAAACAAAATAACAATAATAATAATATATATTAAAAATAATAATAATAATATAATTATATTTTTAAAATCGGAAAAAATAACGAATGTAATAAGCTAAAAATCAGGTATTATTTCCATTTCAAAAAAGAAAATTATAAATATAATATCTCATAATATAAACGCAAAAAAAAAATTTTATTACGCCATCAAATTCTCGATCATGACATGTAAGCTACTTTTTGTCTAACTCTTATAGTTTTCGAGATATATAGCCTATTCGGACTTCGAATTTGAACCATTGATACTGAGTACAGGCAGTATCCTTTCTGAGGTGCGGACCTTTCTTTGGCATTGATTTTTGTATGAAAAAGGGCGCACTCTTTTTGTTGGTCAAACTCAGCCTTGGGTCGCCGATTATCTTAGGATCAGCGGATTCTCTGATTCAAATATACAGGGTTGGGTTGGGTTTAGCTGTGCATCTGAAGACATTTGTTTAATGAAGGCCCATACAATCAATAGTTTCTAAAATAGAATATTTTAGATATTGATTTGGCAATTCTGTATATTTAAATTGAAGTAAAACTAGAACTAATACTAGACCTAGAAGTGGAAAGATTCAGGATCTAGTGTTAGATCTAATTTTATATCATTAGATCTAACTCTAGATCTAGAAACATTCGGGTTTAGCTGTATATCTCTCAAAACAGCTAAACCCGAATGATTCTAGTTCTAAGTCTAGTGTCATTTGTGTCATTGAGTTGGGTTGGGTTAGGTTGGATTGGATTTATCCCTATATCTAAAGAGATTTTTTTAATAAAGGCCTCTACAATGAATAGTTTTTGAAATAGAGTTACCTACAAACTGATTTAGCAATCCTGTATATTCCAGTTTAAGTAAAGCTAGAACTAACACTAGACCTAGAAGTGGAAAGTTTTGGGTTGGGTGCGTCTTCAGACGCATGGCTCAAATTTTTACGATGATGAAACGATCAAATTTCATCGTCAAAGTATTCGGGTTTAATTTAATTTTAATTGCTCATTTTCATGCGCAAGCAATCTTGGCTTAATCGGATAAAAATCATATATTTGAGGACTATAGGATATAGGACTAAAATGATAAAGGTTCTGATTTATATGGTATTAATTAGTTAGCCTCAACCACAAGCAACCTCAAAACGCAGATATATGAAGATAAATTTGAAGTGTATGCGATATTGTTTATATCATAGTTATATGATGTACGATTGTGATTATATAAAGTGGTTAAATCAGTTTGCACGTGAGGCACATGAGCATGAAGAGAAAGTTTTGCTTTTAATCAGATAAAATAATGTAATGTGATGACCAATTTCCGCTTTATATGATATTAATTCATTAGTCTTAGCCATAACCAACCTTAGATTAATCGCACAACGTCATATATTCGGTGAAAATATCGTCATACGCAGTGTTTAAATTGGCAGAAAATATAAAAAATATTACTTTGAAAATATCTGCATGACTTTTTGTCAAAACTGCTAAGCCCAAAACATTCCACTTCTAGGTCTAGTGTTAGTTCTAGTTTTACTTCAATTCAAATATAGAGGATTACCAAATCAATTTCTAAAGTACTCTATTTCAGAAACTATTTATATTTATAACCCAACCCAACCCAACCCTGCATATTTGAACCAAAGCTGTCCTAAGATAATCGGCACCCCAGAGCTGAGTGTGACGAACGAAATGAGTGTGTTCCTTATCATACAAAATTCAATGCCAAAAAAAGGGTCCGCACCTCAGAAAAGGCATCATGTATGATGGAAACTATCCATTTCATTGTAAAAACAGACTCCTCCCTGGAGTTGGCTCCCAAAACTGTAGCCCTATTAGCCTTTGAGTTCAGGACGGCGCTGCATTTTTAGTATGCCATATCAGAAATCTAGTTAGAAAATGAGGATATCTAACTCTCAAGAAGCAGTTAGATATCCTGTTCATTTCTGTTGATTGATTTGATTTTTTCATCCAGTCCACCAATTGGATTGAGCAGGATTTAAGTGCAAGATTATAACCATTCAAAGATATATTTTTACAAAATGTTCTAAATTACCTTGAAATCTATTGGCAATGGAAATCATGTCGCAAAAACTCTAAATCTCATATAATATATATTATATGTTTCGATTAAAAACAGAAAAATTGGATTAAGCAACAAAATCGGCAGCTATTTTAATTTTTTAATCTAATATAAAATGTTGTTAATGATATATTCTTAATAAGAACGAAAAAATATGAAATTTGATACCAAATTCAAATATTTTCGAAATAAAATTAGGTTATGTCAAAAAAATCAGCGGCCATTTTGAATTTTTTAACAGAAAGTATCTCGAAAATGGTAATAGTCACAAATAGGTCATGTTTGGTATCATTTTAAAGGACATTTCATGACTAACTGAAATTTATATATCCGAAATTAATTTCCAAAATTTAGGATATATCAAATAAAATCGTAACCATTTTATCTTTAATCTCAAATTTTCAAAAAAGAAATACTTTGAATGATACCCCAGTATTAAGGGCAAAAATGATAAAATTTGATACCAAACTTGATATAGTTCGTATAGAAAATAGAAAGAATTAGATTATGTTAGAAAAATCAGCGGCCATTTTGAATTTTTTGACAGAAAATATCTCAAGAAAGAAAAAAAGAAGGTGATAAATAGGTCATGTTTGGTGTCATTTTAAAGGAAATTGCATGACAAATTGATATTTATCATCAAAATTTAAATATCTCCGAAATTAATTTCCAAAATTTGAGATATTTTGATTTTCCTTGATTCCAAATTTTCAAAAAAGAAATACTTTGAATAATACGCCTTTATTAAGGGTGAAAAATGATGAAATTTGATACCAAATTTGATATGGTTTGCATAAAAAATAAAAAGAATTAGGTTATGTTAAAAAAATCAGCGGCAATTTTGAATTTTTTGACAGAAAAAATCTCGAGAAAGATAAAAAAGGTCATAAATAGGTTATGTTTGGTGTCATTTTAAAGGAAATTGCATGACAAATTGATATTTATCATCAAAATTTATATATCTCCGAAATTAATTTCCAAAATTTGAGATATTTTGATTAAAGAAATCAAAAGATGATTCCAAATTTTCAAAAAAGAAATACTTTGGATAATACGCCATTATTAAACGCGAAAAATAATGAAATTTGATACCAAATTTGATATGGTTTGCATAAAAAATAAAAAGAAGTAGGTTATGTTAAAAAATCAGCGGCCATTTTGAATTTTTTGACAGAAAATATCTCAAAAATGATAAAAAAGGTCAAAAAAAATATGTCACGTTTGGTATCATTTTAAAGGAAATTTTATGACAGATTGAAATTTATCACCAATATTGATATATTTCCGAAATTAATTTACAAAATTTTGATTTTTTTCGATCTCATATTTCAAAAAAAAATACTTTGCATGGTTTGCTGTTATTAAGGGTGGAAAATGATGAAATTTGATACCAAACTTGATATGGTTTGCACAAGAAAGTAAAAAGAAGTAGGCTATGTTAAAAAGATCAGCGGCCGTTTTGAATTTTTTCACAGAAAATATCTCGAAAATGATAAAAAAAATCAAGAATAAATCGTGTTTGGTATCATTTTAAAGGAAATCTTATGACAGATTGAAATTTATCACCAATATTGATATATTTCTGAAATTAATTTACAAGATTTTGATTTTTTTCGATCTGATATTTCCAAAAAAAAAACTACTTTGCATGGTTTGCTGTTATTAAGGGTGGAAAATGATGAAATTTGATACCAAACTTGATATGGTTTGCACAAGAAAGTAAAAAGAAGTAGGTTATGTTAAAAAGATCAGCGGCCGTTTTGAATTTTTTCACAGAAAATATCTCGAAAATGATAAAAAGAAATCAAGAATAAATCGTGTTTGGTTTCATTTTAAAGGAAATCTTATGACAGATTGAAATTTATCACCAATATTGATATACTTCCGAAATTAATTTACAAAATTTTGATTTTCTTCGATCTCAAATTTCCAAAAAAAAATACTTTGCGTGATTTGCTGTTATTAAGGGTGGAAAATGATGAAATTTGATACCAAACTTGATATGGTTTGCACAAGAAAGTAAAAAGAAGTAGGTTATGTTAAAAAGATCAGCGGCCGTTTTGAATTTTTTCACAGAAAATATCTCGAAAATGATAAAAAGAAATCAAGAATAAATCGTGTTTGGTTTCATTTTAAAGGAAATCTTATGACAGATTGAAATTTATCACCCATATTGATATATTTCCGAAATTAATTTACAAAATTTTGATTTTTTCGATCTCAAATTTCCAAAAAAAAAATACTTTGCGTGGTTTGCTGTTATTAAGGGTGGAAAATGATGAAATTTGATACCAAACTTGATATGGTTTGCACAAGAAAGTAAAAAGAAGTAGATTATGTTAAAAAGATCAGCGGCCGTTTTGAATTTTTTCACAGAAAATATCTCGAAAATGATAAAAAAAATCAAGAATAAATCGTGTTTGGTATCATTTTAAAGGAAATCTTATGACAGATTGAAATTTATCACCAATATTGATATATTTCCGAAATTAATTTACAAAATTTTGATTTTCTTCGATCTCACATTTCCAAAAAAAAATACTTTGCATGGTTTGCTGTTAGTAAGGGTGGAAAATGATGAAATTTGATACCAAACTTGATATGGTTTGCACAAGAAAGTAAAAAGAAGTAGGTTATGTTAAAAAGATCAGCGGCCGTTTTGAATTTTTTCACAGAAAATATCTCGAAAATGATAAAAAGAAATCAAGAATAAATCGTGTTTGGTATCATTTTAAAGGAAATCTTATGACAGATTGAAATTTATCACCAATATTGAAATATTTCCGAAATTAATTTACAAAATTTTGATTTTTTTCGATCTCAAATTTCTAAAAAAAAAATACTTTGCATGGTTTGCTGTTATTAAGGGTGGAAAATGATGAAATTTGATACCAAACTTGATATGGTTTGCACAAGAAAGTAAAAAGAAGTAGGTTATGTTAAAAAGATCAGCGACCATTTAGCATTTTTTGTCAGAAAATATGTCGAAAATGATAAGAAAGGTCATATTTGGTATCATTTTAAAGGAAATTTTATAGCAGTAATAACGTTCATATAAGGGCGAATAAATAATAAAGGGAGATCACAAATTAAAAAAAAAACTTCGAAAATGGTAAAGAAGGTCATAAATAGGTCATGTTTGGTATCATTTTAACGGAAATTTCTTAATGATACCAAATATTTGAAAAATTAAGTATTAAATTGCTCAATTCTTAAAATATTTAAAATAAAAAAAAATTCTGAATCACCCTGTATTAGTATAATTAATATTAAAAGATTATTAATATGTGTCAAAAGTTCAACTACAATTTTTCATTAAAATCGTCTCACCAAATCTGCTTATAACTGCTAATCTATCAAAAACAAACCTCTCCTTACTTATTTTATGTTTTAACTTTAACAACTGATAATAAACCGCACCAAAATGCACCGACTCAACCAACTATTAGATAATATTATGATTATTTTTTGATACAAATTTTCTAAACAAATGATTTACATGCAGAACGCGCAGGAGTCGCTTCCAATGGAAGATATCCAAGAGGAAAACGAATTAAGTAGTAGTGATAGTGACTGTGAAGGCGAATGCCCCGAATTCGTACCTTCAGCATGGGATAAATACGCGATTCCGATCAAATCAGCGATGAGATCTCCCGAAAAAACGTTGGAAAGGAAAGATCCGAAAGACAAAAAGGCTGTTTGGTTTAAAAAACAAAAGTATCATTGCATTTATGAGTACCCTAAAGAACCGGAAAGTCCGAATTTTCAAAGTTATGATTTGTGGAAACCCTCTACGGATTATACTACGTTAGCAGGTTAGTTTGAAATATTTTTTTTTTAATAAGATTGTTATGTAATATAAATAATTATTAGATTGGGAATTTGGGCCTGATTTGTACGCACCGCGATACGACCTCATCGATTCTTTATCATCAAGTTCGGACCAACAGCAATCGCCAAAGAACCTGTATAATTTAACAGCATTCCCAGAAAAGGGTAAGTTATATTAATTTTTATGCTCATTTTCACAATAAATACAGCATCCATTAAGGATTAGTTTATAATTTTGAAACTTTGGTAAAATAATGCTTCATTATGTAGTAAGAAATGATGTTTTTAAAGAAAAAGGTAATTTTCTCTCTCAATTAAATGGTCAATGTCCTCCTGGGGTATCTCTTTGTAAAAGAAAAGGGCTGTTTAAAAGTAAAAACTGTCACAGAAAATAGCAATATAATAATTAATATGGAAATATTAATAATAAAAGTGTTATATTACAATCTTTTATCAGTTCAAAAAATAAACAATGCTGGATTAAGGTTCTATTTGAGGAAAAAATAGCCATATTAAAGCTGATAACGTTTGTGATAAAGTTTCCATTAGAAAATGGACTTTTTATAGAAAGATTTATGATGGACAATAATGCTTTGAATGGAAATTTGGCAATGGTGTCTGAAAAAGATTTACGTATGATATAGCAGCAACGACCATATACGATCAGCGGTCATATAAATAGAAGAGGATTACAATTGTTGAAGTTTAGCATTCACAGATGAAAAGTGTGGAACGTGTAAGCAAGGAAAAATTACAAGATTATTAAAGAAAATTGGTGAATTGATCCAATTTTCTATATCTGATATATCTGATAAGATATCTGATAAGACCAGCAAATGTGTATATCTCGAAACTACGTAGTGATAATGGAGGAGAATTTACGTCGAAAAAATTGAAAACATTCTATGAAGAAAATGGAATAATACAAGAATATACTTGTAGTTATATATCATAACAAAACTCTGTTGCTGAGAAGATGAACAGAACAATTTTAGACAAGGGGTGAAGCTGTAAAAAATGCAGTGTATCAATAAATAAATCATCTACTAAAGACTCGATTTAAGTAAGTTAAGGGTATTTGGAGCAAAAGCTGGTTGAAATTACTAAAAGAAAGAAATTGATACCAAGAGTTTTAACAATAAGATTGATAGCATATTCAGGAGCTGAGTACTGAGTGTGGATTCTAAGAAATAATGAAATAACTTCCAGATATACCACATTCCATCAAAATGGTATAAAATATGTACCAAAAAGTAATCAACAACAAATTTTATGAAAACAAAATAAGATATGGGACTCGTTTGGTTGCAAAAGGTTTTTCACAAAAACTTATCGTAGATTTAAAACATTCTAGATTTAGATTAATGTTTGCATTGGCTGTACAAAAAGTCTTAGATGTGGAAGGAAGATGTTTACACGAAACAGCCAGAATTATTTAGTTAAAAATAAAAACGGTTTGTTTTTTGACAAACAACAAATAAAAATTAAAAATGTTACAAATAATAAAGAAAATAATGAAGAAAAGCAAAAAAATAGGTAATTGAACTAGACACAAGTTAAGAAGAAAAAAATGACAGAAGGAAATATCAAATAGAAGGAGAAGAAAAGCAACAAACGAGATCAGGATGGATGTTGAAAAAACTAAAATATTTACATGATTATGAAGAAACACACACAATATTATATTTATAGACAAGTGATGAAGAACCACAAACAAATAGTGAAGCAATAGAAGATAACGACCGGAAATGATGAATTTAATACTTACTCAATAATAAGAAATTGTGATGACAAGAAATGAATTGACACACAAGAAATATTTAAAATAAAACCAGATTGTGTAAAGAAAGCGAGATTGGGCTACCAAAAAAAAGTCGTCGATAATGTTTATGCACTTGTGATAAAGATATCTACAATAAGAAAGCTGTAAGCTCATTGTTTTACATCACAAAACTAACTCAACATTTCATAAGCGCATTTCTAAACTAAATATAAATTAAATAAATAAATAACAATCTAAATTAAAAAAAAGCGTAATCTAAATTAGAAATCTATTTGAAAACAGCAGAACGAATTAAGATTGGTAATAGGAATTTTACATGGAAATTGAAATAGGCAATTTATAATTTATGAGAATTACCGAAATGTTGGAACGATATATTTAATAAATTCACACAAAAGAATAATTTGAAATGTTCTGGCTATCATGCGCGCTGGATACGTGGGTACTCTTACGCAAACATACAAAATTTTTAAAGGATGCAGATACTATTCAAATAATTTGAAATGCATTCATGAAAGGCAATTCACAATTTGAAATGTTTGTAGAAAACTTAATATTGCTTTTAGAAAATTTTAAATACTTTCAGAAGAGTTGATATTACTTCCAGAAGACTTGAAATGCTTCCAAAAGACTTGATATTGCTTCTAGAAGATTTGAAATGCTTCCAAAAACTTGATACCACTTTTAGAAGATTTGATGCTGATTGCAAAACTGGCAGAGAATGTTTTCATCGCATTAAATACTATTGAACAAAGTCTGCTTCTACAAGACATGTTCTGCTTCCAGAAAACTTGAAACTGGTTTTAAATAACTTGATATTGCTTCCAAAAGATTTCAAATGTTTCCAGAAGACTTAAAATGCTTTGAGAAGACTTGATATTTCTTTTAGAAGATCTAAAATGTTTTCACAAGACTTGATACTTCTAGAAGAATAGATATTGCTTCCAAAATATTTATAATGTTTCCAGAAGACTTGAAATATTTCAAAAGACTTGATATTTCTTGTAAAACTGCTGACAGAAAATATTTACGTTGCAAAATGTTAATCAAAGACTAAATATTGCTGGAAAAGGCATTTTGTAAAAAGCAAGAAACTGTTAATAAAATTTGTTTTTTTAAAAGCGTGGTTTATGTTGGCTATGATGTAAGAAAGTAAAGATATCATTATCACTGAATAAGAAGAGGTATGAGAACAATCCACAAGAACTTAAGTACAGAATTTAATGCTAAATATTTTGGATAAAAAATAACTTTTAAAAATAATAAACTTTTATAGGTTCGGACGTCGAAATGAGAGAGGGAAAAATCAAAATTTCACAAGAAAGTTCAACATGGAGAAGTTCCATACAGAGAATTTATTGAATGTTTGAATAATATGGCAACAATATCTAAACTAACCATGAATACATAGAAGGCAGCGTCAATGAGTATTAAAATATGTCAAAAGTACGAAAACTGTAAAATATGTTCTTTCACTTCGAATTTGAGTTTTAAGAAATATATTTTTTAAAATCATCTTTTAATAAAAAAAAAAAAAAAATTCAAAATACTTGGATCCTCCCAACGATTATTGTTTCATTGGTCTACAAATATCTACGCTCACTTCTTGGATGTGGATTTCTATGCTGCTTTCCTTCTATACAACTTTTACAAAAAAAAAATCAATATCTTCGTAATTTATATTGTAACGCTTTAATAATTCTCTCCTGTATGTTTTATATTATATATTTGCTTTGCAATCAAACTGCATCTCTTCATGTTATCGCAACAACCATAGACGCCGATTTTTGAAAATACGTATGGGTGCTGGGTACTGGAAGAACTTCTTTTGATAGACTTATATTATGAAAGACCTCAAAATCATGACCCTAAATTAATCTAGTTGATATAAAAATCATCAAAACTGTCTAAAATATGTCTGCAATCGTCTATAATTGTCTAAAGTTGTTTAAAGTCATAAATAATCGCCTAAAATCATCCAAAATTAGTTTAGAAACATCCGCAAATTGTCTAAAATCATCAAAAACTCTAAAATATGTCTCTAATAGCATATAGTTGTCTAATATCATCCACAAGTTGTTTAAAATCATCCAAAATTTGTCTAAAATATATCTCTAATCTTAATAATTGTCTAAAGATGTTTAAAATCATCAAAAATTTTCTAAAATATGTCTCTAATCGTCTACTATTATTTAAAGTTGTTTAAAACTATTAATAACCGTCCAAAATCATTCAAAATTAGTTTTCAACGCATCCATAAATTGACTAAAATCATCCAATGTTATTTAAAACTTGACTAAAGTTGTTTAAAATCATCAAAAACTGTTTAAAATATATCTCTAATAGCCTATAAATGTCTAAAATTATCTAATATCATCCACAAGTTGTTTAAAATCATCCAAAGTTTGTGTAAAATATATCTGTAATAGTTAATAATTGTCTATAAGTGTCTAAAGTTGTTCAAAATCATTAATAACCGTCTAAAATCATCAAAAATGAATTTTCAAATCATCAACAAGTCGTCTAAAATTATCTAACGTTATTTATCCAACATTATTTCATCCACTGTCTAAATTAATCCAGTTGTCTAAACTTGTCTCAAATCATTAAAATCTATGTCTCTAATAGGCTATAATTGTCTAAAGTTATCATACATAAGTTATTTAAAAACATCGAAAACTTGTTTAAAATATATCTCTAAACCTACTAATTGTCTAAAGATGTTTAAAATCATCAAAAATTATCTAAAATATGTCTCTTATCGTCGACAATACTTTAAAGTTGTTTAAAATCATTAATAACCGTCTAAAATTATCTAAAATTAGTGTTCAAATCATCCATAAGTTGCCTAAAATCGTTCACGTTATCTGAATTAATCAAGTTGTCTAACTTTATCTAAAATCTTCAAAGACTGTCTAAATATATCTTACAGCTTATAATTGTCTAAATCTGTCTAATATCATCCATAAGTTGTCTAAACTCGGTCAAAATTTGTGTAAAATATATCTCTAATAGTTAATAATTGCCTAGTGATGTCTAAAATCATCAAAAACTGTCTAAAATATATCTCTAATCATCTACAATTGTTTAGAGTTATTTAAAATCATTAATAGCTGTCTAAAATCATCCAAAACCAGTTTTCAAATCATCCATAAGTTGCCTAAAATTATTCAACGTTATCTAAATAAATCCAATTGTCTAAACTTGTTTAAACTGATCAAAAACTGTCTAAAATATGTTTCTAACAGCCTGTAATTGTCTAGTATCATTTACAAGTTGTTTAAAATCATCCAAAATTTGTCTAAAATATATCTCTATAGCTAATCATTGTCTAAAGATATCCAAAATTATCAAAAACTGTCTAGTATATGTCTCTAATCATTACTAACCATCTAAAAACATACAAAATTAGTTTTCAAATCGTTCACAAGTTGTCTGAATTTATTCAACGTATATCTCTAATAGCCTACAATTTTGTAAAGATGTCTAATGTCATCCACAAGTTGGCTAAATTGATCCAAAATTTGTGTAAAATATATCTCTAATAGTTAATAATTATCTAATGATGTCTAAAAAAGCTATCTAAAATATATCTCTAATCGTCTATAATTGTCTAAAGTTGTTCGAAATCATTAATAACCGTCTAAAATCATCCAAAATTAGTTTTCAAATCATCCATAAGTTGTCTATAATCATCTAACGCTATCTAAGTTAATCCAATTGTCTAAACTTGTCTAAAGTTTTTTAAAATCATTAAAAACTATCTAAAATAGGCCTCTAATAGCTTGTTTAATTGTCTAAAGTTGCCTAATATCATAATATCATCGACAAGTTCTTTAGAATCATTCATAATTTATCTAAAATGTATCTCTATTAGTCAATAGTTGTCTAATCATATCTAAAATCATCATAAATATGTCTCTAATCGTCAATGATTGTTCAAAATCATTAATACCCATTTGAAATCATCCAAAATAAGTTTTCAAATCATCCATAAGTTGTCTAAAATTATCCATAAATTGTCTGTAATCATTTAACGCTATCTAAGTCAATCTATGTCTAAAGTTGTTTAAAGTTATTAAAAACTATCTAAAATATGTCTCTAATAGCTTATAATAGTCTAAAGCGGCCTAATATCATCCACAAGTTCTTTAGAATCAATCAAAATTGGAATTTCAAATCATTCAGAAGTTGTCTAAAAACGATGTCTAATGTCATCCACAAGTTGGCTAAATTGATCCAAAATTTGTGTAAAATATATCTCTAATAGTTAATAACTATCTAATGATGTCTAAAATCATCAAAAGCTATCTAAAATATATCTCTAATCTAAAATCATCCAAAATGAGTTTTCAAATCATCCATAAGTTGTCTATAATTATCTAACGCTATCTAAGTTAATCCAATTGTCTAAACTTGTCTAAAGTTTTTTAAAATCATTAAAAACTATCTAAAATAGGCCTCTAATAGCTTGTTTAATTGTCTAAAGTTGCCTAATATCATAATATCATCCACAAGTTCTTTAGAATCATTCATAATTTGTCTAAAATGTATCTCTATTAGTCAATAATTGTCTAATCATGTCTAAAATCATCGTAAATATGTCTCTAATCGTCAATGGTTGTTCAAAATCATTAATACCCATCTGAAATCATCCAAAATAAGTTTTCAAATCATCCATAAATTGTCTGTAATCATCTAACGCTATCTAAGTCAATCTAATTGTCTAAACATGTCTAAAGTTGTTTAAAGTTATTAAAAACTATCTAAAATATGTCTCTAATAGCTTATAATAGTCTAAAGCGGCCTAATATCATCCACAAGTTCTTTAGAATCATTCAAAATTTGAGTTTCAAATCATTCAGAAGTTGTCTAAAAAAGATGTCTAATGTCATCAACAAGTTGGCTAAATTTATCCAAAATTTGTGTAAAATATATCTCTAATAGTTAATAATTATTTAATGATGTCTAAAATCATCAAAAGCTATCTAAAATATATCTCTAATCGTCTATAATTGTCTAAAGTTGTTCGAAATCATTAATAACCGTCTAAAATCATCCAAAATGAGTTTTCAAATCATCCATAAGTTGTCTATAATCATCTAACGCTATCTATGTTAATCCAATTGTCTAAACTTGTCTAAAGTTTTTTAAAATCATTAAAAACTATCTAAAATATGCCTCTAATAGCTTGTTTAATCATCTAAAGTTACCTAATATCATAATATCATCCACAAGTTCTTTAGAATCATTCATAATTTGTCTAAAATGTATCTCTATTACTCAATAATTGTCTAATCATGTCTAAAATCATCATAAATATGTCTCTAATCGTCAATGGTTGTTCAAAATCATTAATACCCATCTGAAATCATCCAAAATAAGTTTTCAAATCATCCATAAGTTATCTAAAATCATCCATAAATTGTCTGTAATCATCTAACGCTGTCTAAGTCAATCTAATTGTTTAAACATGTCTAAAGTTGTTTAAAGTTATTAAAAACTATCTAAAATATGTCTCTAATAGCTTATAATAGTCTAAAGCGGCCTAATATCATCCACAAGTTCTTTAGAATGATTCAAAATTTGAGTTTCAAATCATTCAGAAGTTGTCTAAAATCATCCAACGTTGTCTAAATTAATCCAGTCGTCTAAAATAGTTTAAAAACATCAAAAATTCTCTAAAATATATCTCTAATCATCTATGTTTGGCTAAAGTTATTCAAAATCATTAATAACCGTCTAAAATCACTAACAATGAGTTTTCAAGTCATGCATAAGTTGTCTAATAACGTGGGATGAACGTTATCTAAATTAATCCAGTTGTGAAAAGTTGTTTAAAATCTTCAAAAACTATCTAAAATATGTCTCTAATCAATTGTCTAAAGTTATTCAAAATCATTAATAACTGTTATAAATTACCCAAAATGAGTTTTAAGTCATTCAGAAGTTGTCTAAAATCATCCAACCTTATCTAAATTAATTTAGTTGTCTAACCTTGTCTAAAGTTGTTTAAAATCATCAAGAACTGTTTAAAATATGTCTGTAATAACCTATAATAGTCTAAAGTTGTCTAATATCATCCACAACCTGTTTGAAATCATCCAAAATTTGTCTTAAATATATCCCTAATGGCTAATATTTGTCTAAAGATGTCTAAAATGTTCATAACCAATCCAAAATATAGTTTGAATATGATTAGCATTATCTGAAATCTTTAAGAGTAGGCTAAGATTGTTAGAAATCTGTCTAAAATATGCCTCTAATCGCCTATAATTGTTGAAAGTTATTCAAAATCATTAATAACCAACTAAAATCACCCCAAATAAAATTTCAAATCATCCATAAGTTGTCTAAAATCATTCCACGTTATCTAAATTAATCCAGTAGTCTAAAGTAGTTTAAAATCATCAAAACTGTCTAAAATATGTCTCTAATAACTTATAATCGTCTAAAGTTGTCTAATATCATTCATAACCTGTTTGAAATCATCTAAAATTTGTCTAAAATATATTTCTAATAGCTAATAGTTGTCTAAAGATGTTTAAAATGATCAAAATCTGTTCAAAATATAGTCTAAATATGGTTAGTATTATCTGCAATCTTTAAGAGTAGGCTAAAATTGTTATAAATCTGTCTAAAATATGTCTCTAATCGTCTATAATTGTTTAAAGTTATTCAAAATCATTAACAACCGTCTAAAATCACCCAAAATGAGTTTTCAAATCATCCATAAGTTGCTTAAATCATCCAACGCTATCTAAATTAATCCAGTTGTCTAAAGTAATTTAAAATCATCAAAACTGTCTAAAATATGTCTCTAATTACATATGATTGTGTAAAGTTGTCTAATATCATCCACCACCTGTTTGAAATCATCCAAAATTTGTCTAAAATATATCCCTAATAGCTAATAATTGTCTAAAGATGTCTAAAATGATCAAAACCTGTCCAAAATATAGTCTGAATATGGTTAGCATTATCTGAAATCTTTGAGAGTAGGCAATAATTGTTATAAATCTTACAAATCTGTACCCAACCCAGTACTTATTATTACTAACTGTATAAAATAAATTTTATACAGTTTTATATCCGTGCTCATATACGTATCCGGCGCCTATGGCAACAATTATATTATCTGTTATAATTTTTTTTTTCATTCGACATTATTTTATATCCTTTTGACAGAGCAATTCTCAAAGAAAGTAGATTTACTTTTGATCTACCACTTCCTAATTCGTTCCATTGAATCCATCAACACTTAATCGAATTCTTCCTACCGCTCTAACAACGAAAATACTTCCATCTTCAATTTTAATTTTCATTGCATATTTCAATCTTTCCATTTCTAAAAATTATTCTTCCAGATAATACATGTGATCTTTAACACATGTGATCTTTAACACATGTGATTTCTAGCGATGTAACCTTCTTTCTTACAAATAAGATGTTCTATCTTCTTTTTGCTTCTTACAATTTTATTTAATGCGTCCAAATTTTCCGCATTTTATCATTTTTTTCTATCTTTTATTGTTGTAGTTAGATATGCTCTTCAATTAACAACCACGATACAAGATGTTTGTACGGTTTTAACAACGACATGATTATCTTTATAATTAACATTTGGACGGAAATTGGTTCTCTGACAAACGCCTTCGTATTTAGTGTTAAAAAATTCTATCTACCAAATGTAATCTTACTTCAGATTAATGCCCATATATTAAAAGTAGTTTTTCCCATATTTCATGAGCATTTCCACAAATTAAAATATGTGTCATATCTCTATCATTTCTAGTAACATTCCTTGTGCTTGTACATATTGCATTCTAAACATTTTTTTAATTTTCGTCATTTTTTTTCGTTCCTTCCTTCTCCCGTTACTATACTAAAAACATCCTTATTTCCTTCCATTTTCATCTTCAACCTAATAATTTTCTTTTAATTTCATGGTTTCTTAGTTGATAATAAAGCATTATTTTACCGAAATTGCAAAATTATAGTTTAAATTTTAATGGGTGGTGGATTTCATAAGAAAGTTGATTGATTAATTAATTAACGAATTAATTATAGAGCCAATAGTTCTCGATGAAGATTTCCTAGTGAGCAGCTCATCAAAACCTTTCGACATGCTCGGCGGAACAACATCACAATTTTTCCCTGGAAAACAATTTTCCGACCATTGGATAGACGAGGGCACCCCGGATTGCGAAGACATCCTAACACCGGTGATTAAAAACGATAAAATACCGAGTTTGAAACATTTGGCGGGAATCGTAGTGAATAAAAATAGAAAATCGCGCGAATTGGGTGGATTAAGACACACTAGGAGTAAATTAAAATTAGATTTACCACCTAGTCCGAGCGCTTTTTCGAGTAATACTACTTTTAATGTTGAACAGCCGGCTGAAGAAATCGTGAGACGGCAAGTACCGACGTTTTCGACGTTTGGAAAGTCGAGGTTTTTAGTACAACACGTCGCTACGCCCCCGGACGATAAGCTGGAGAGCAAGAACGTTTCGTTCGAAGCTTTACCTTATAAGCCGCAAAACGCAAAAGATCGACAGGCGATCGAATCGGTTCGTGGAGAAGCTAGCTTATTGGATAGCGCCGATGAAGATAGCGGGATTGAGTCGAATACTTTAGAGAGGGGTAAGAAAATAGGGACATAATTATTTTAAAATTTGACCTAAAACGTCTTGTATAATCATTAATATCATTATGGTAGATGCATATGCGTGTATGGATATTATTTTTACATAATCTACTTAAAACAATAATGTAACAAGAAGTAAGTGCGAAAGTCAACAATCTGTAAATAGGAGTTTAATTTATTAGAGTTTTTGATTTAGTTTAAATGACATTTTTATATAAATTTACAAGTTGTTATATACTTACATAGAATTGTTGAAGCCTTTAATTTTCCTTCTTTTATACCTAAATAATTATTATGACCACAATAATTAATATATTGCGCCCCTTTTATTTTTGTGATTATAACCTTGTACATTGTTATTCGATTAATTATTAATTAATTAACTTTATTGTTACGTGGAAATCTCGGTGTAAACAATTTTTTATTTATCCTAGTTGAGTTTGTTTCACGTTTTATCCTCATCATCCAGTGTATAAACAATTATTATTATTATTAAAAGAAAAGAATTTTAGCATGTAAGCCAATTAACTACAGAACAAATAAACAAAAAAATACACGATACGGTCCTATAAGTAACTTGAAATCAAATAAACTTTCTCGATTTCTGTAGCCGAGACCAAAGCCTTATTATAAAACTTATTCTCTCCTTTTTCACACAACAAAACTCTTTTCTCTTATCGAACCATTTTGTGATAGCTTTTCCGGCGGAGGAGAATGCAAGATAAAGTCTTTTTGTAGCTGAATCGAATAGACTATAGAGAATCTTCGGGGCCAAACCTCAGTTTTCCTCAGAGATCTGATAACAAACGAACCGTATCGTGAACGGATAATTAATAAAAAACAATACAGTTTGTAGCCCGTAGACGTTGTAACATATTAAGAATTATTTAAAAATAAATTTTAAAAAAATAAAAGTGATTTGTGATCGTGTCGGAATTGTACAAAAAACTAAAACTTAAAAAATGATAATGATAAAATTGCAAATTTGCGTCCAGTAGAAACGTTCAGTATTTGCGATCGCGCTGCGGTGGTTTTTGAGTGCCCTCGGGAACGTCGTCGGTTGAATTTATATGTTTCTCTCCATGTAGGGTTACTTGTTAGTATTTTTCTTATAGGAACCTGATTTGTGATCAGTTTTTTCTTTGATTAATTCGTCTGTATTAATAATGTAATATTATAATACCATAGTTTTAATGTATAATAAACGTTTTATTCTATATTTTTATTGTTTACTTAAACACCTGATTTCACAACGAATTCAATTTATACTATAAATTGACTTATTAATTTAAAATAAAAATAAATTTTTGTTGTACTATTTTGTAAAAATTTTGCAACATCGCTTTTCTTATTGATTTCAAATTTGAGTTAGATTTTAATATGAGTGTAAACCAAAATTTACTCACTTCGATGCTTCCTTATTTCCTTTTTTTCGAATTTGAAAATTTTGGAAAAGAGTGTAACTGGTGGTTCTCATGATATTAGGAATCTACGTCACTAAGAGCGTGATGATTAAAAGATTTGTACAAAAATTTATTTTAAATTGTACTAAAACTGGAGCTAACACTAAAACTAGAGATATGAGCTTTCGAATTTTGCTGTGCGTATTTCGAAAAAAATTTTTGATGGTTCGGACGCCATGCTGTAACCTTCTTCAGAAGCAGGTTCGAAGTGATTTCGAATCAAAATTGGTTCTGTGATTTCTGATGATTGGGCTGAGTTGGGTTGTGTCATGTTTATAAATGCGATAGAAGCAGGAGATCGAATGATGACGGAAGATCAAACCAATGAAGAGAAAGTCTATTAGCTCCTTTTCTTTACCATTATTATAGCTTCTCCTATCAGCAATGAATGATGCTGTATGTGAGCCTGAATTGCCAGGTTAAGAGAGGCACGAAGTACTAGCCTTGTATGACTGGTTAATAGATTCAAAAAAAAAAGAGATTGGTTTACTCAACATGCAACTGTAATTTTTTGTGTGTTTTGTAATGCGAACATCGAGAAAAGAAATTCCGCCGAACTGTCTGGAAATAAATGGATTCATCACGAGATTTCACCGCCTGTTGTCGCTTTGTGGTCGATTTAAAAGGAGCCGACGTTCTGAGTTACCAATAGATCGACTGGAAAATACTGGGGTATTCTCGAAACGACCTTCCAGATGTACGAGAATCGAAATCGGTTGATATATAAGCAAGCGACTGAATTGGCAGTGAAGATTAGTCAGAGAAATAATTTACAAACTTTAAATAATAGTTTTTCGTATTTAAATAAGTAACATTTCCACGCCGAACCTAAATAAGTTACAGTTTTATTCCTTGGTGATTGTATCTGACTAAAATGAACAAATGGATTAAACTATCGGGATTTTTGAAGAAGACAAATAATGAGGACACTAATGCACAGATGTTATAATAATAATAGTGGCAGTGATGACACAAAACTAATTAAAGGTTCTCCTAAAAGAAAAGCTGCCAACCGTAAGTACAGCCCTAACTATATAACGCTTAGATTTACATTCATTAAAGAATTTGAGATCCAGTTGCCTCAATATGTATTTGTGCGAGGGTTTTAAATAATGAAGCAATGAAGCCGGCAAAATTGAGTAGACACTTTGAAACAAAGCATACAAATTTTGCCGCTAAAGATGTAAATTCTTTTAAGCGAAAGGAAGCTGAGCTGAAACCGTCAAAAAAATATTTATCTTAAATCGTACTCAACTCATGGTAAAGCTACTTTCAAAGCATCATATCAACATTCTCTCAAAATCGCTAAAACCAAAACATCCTTTACTTTGGGAAAAGAGTTGGTTTTACCAAGTATTGTAGATGCAACTAAAGTAATTTTAGGTGATAAATACGCCCAAAAAAAAACGAATATTCCTCTTTCCATTAGATGGAGAATATATCAACATATAAGAAAAGTTGATACCTCGAAAAAATTTGCCATACATTTAATAAATCTACAGATAATATTAATAAAGCAATTTACTTGTTTATGTAAGATACATAGACAAAGACAACAAAGAGATATCTGAGGAGTTCCTGACTTCAACTATGTTGCAAGGTCTCACAACAGGCAAAAATATTTTTATAGCCATTGACGAATATTTCAAACTCAGAAACATTTCCTGGAAAGACTGTGTTGAACTTTGCACTGATGGCAATGACAGGACACGAAACAGGTTTAGAAAATTTAGTCAGGAATGAAGCAAACAGTGATATTGTTTTAACTCGCTGCATTATTCATAGAGAGATGTTTGCTGTCAAAGGTTTGAGTCCTGAAGTAAATGTGGTTTTGATAATAATTTTTAATTTGATAAAAATAGTAAAGTATGTGAACTTTATAAAAAGTAACGCGCTCTCAACTCGAGATGTTTGCATTGTTATACGAGGACATGCGATCATTGGAATCTCCTTCTGTATACTGAAGTGCGGTAGCTGTCCAGGGGACAGTCCTGACTAGATGTGATGAACTAAGAGAAGAAGTATGTATGTTCTTTGATGAAAAAAAAAACCTAATTAACCTAATTAAGTACTTCCCGGTTGATACGGATGTAAGGAAGAACAAGATTTGGGTACTTGATCTCTTGTTAGCTTTATTTATTTGAGAACAGAAGCAAGTTATTGAAATATCATCAGCTGCCCATCTAAAAGCGATGAAATCTCACTGTGAAAACGTTGCAGACTTTTAAGTTGAATTGATTGATGAAACTCCACTATCAGCCAAAAGGCACTGAAACTTCATCCTTTTCATTACACTTATTTTTGTGAAACAGCAAAAGAAGTTATTCTGTATAAAATATATTGGAAAAATAAATCAGAAGAATATTTTAAATAAATGATATGTATTGATTCCTGGAATTAAAATACTACAATATATTGCCTATTATTTTTTTTACAAACTATTGATTCGCCTTGGATTTGAACAGACTTTAGTAACATGTATGAATGTATGAACGTAGCGCTTATTTATTACGTTCTATGAACATAACAATCGAGCCTACAGACTTTAATTTAACATTTACTTCACAATATGAGCAAATAGTAATAAATTCAAACAAATGTACAAAGTAAATTTGAATATTCAACCCCCAAAACCCCCCTCGATCCGTCACTGGTATATGGCCCACCTCAGATTCTAAAGAGTACGAAGTGTTCCTCAATAGTGAGGTAGTAAGTAGAAAGGTTGAGAACCACTGATGTAGATTACAAATCTGTTCTGCATAAACTTGGCTTTCTGCACTGAATAACTAACCAGTGTTTATAGCAATGTCTAAAATTTTAATGCAATTTTTCGCAAGGTACAGGTGTTTCGGTGATTCGGAAACATAAATTAATGCACTTAACATATAACTTGACATGTAACATGAATAAAAAAGTTCTAAGCATATAAATTTTGGGAACACCCTGTATAGTGATACGCATAGTGACTAATGATTCTACTTCCTATTGGTTTACACTACCAAATTTCAGCGCTCTACCTTTAGCAGTATTGAAAATATTTAGGAAAATCAGTAAAAAATTTTTAACTTTGATGACCTATAACTTCGTCATCTATTGACTTAGGCCAAAAATTGTTACACGAATCATCATCATTTTCATTCTAGTATATGTGGTTTAATTTGTGCCCGAGTCACCGAAACACCTGTATAATATATTCGTATAATATATTATTAAAGAATGCTAATGTACCAACTTTCATGTCCACAATGTAACAAAATACGAAATTATTCAAGAAAACGAAAATATTAACTTTAACCATCTGTATCTTCGTTATTATTAACAGTTGGACTAAGGTAAATTGGGTTATAACGTAATAATTTGATGTAAAGAATTCACTGCTTCTCTGTGTCTCATTAGTAACGGACCAGCTTGTATACGGGGATATAATTACGAGGCGGCTTCTAAAATATTTTGTGAAGGAATGGAGTAAGGAAATTGCTTTCCTTTTTAAGATGTTTGTAGCTAGATGGTCAGAACAGGTCTAATACCTGTTTGCTACAAACAAACAGCTACTGGGTTGGATTGATCAAAATTGAACGTGATTCCAAGCCAAAGTGAACGTAAATTTAACTGCGACCGATTCTAAGACGTGCAGTGTGTTATCAGGATAATACCAGTTTTCAATATCCCTCATAATTCATCTGGTATCCCGGTATTTAGAATACTCGAATATTTGGAATTCGTTCAAAGACTACACAGCCTTAATACCTGAGGTTATAATTTGGGGGCTATATGTGGTAGTCAAAAATCATTTTTTATGTTCATTCCAGGCGTATTAAACGCCTTTCATGCTGTTGTGGTTACAAGAAGATCCTTGGAGCAGGTTGGATTTCAGGTTTTGCCCTGGTCTGCCGAACTTGTCACCGATTGAATATGTCTGTCATATGATGGGTAACCAACTAAGCCAAGTACCCAGACTGACCCAGACCTCCTGAGAATCTAAATAAACTTCGTTACCAACATATTTTTAAATAAAAAAATACGTATTTTCGTATTTCATATGAAAGTGAATGTATAGGTTTATTTGGGCATGACAGAAAAGGTGACCTTAAAAGTGTTATCACCATCATGATATGAAAATACGAAGAGCATAATGTTACGATCAAGACAATGATGAGTTATTACCACCATATAATAATGCATAAAATATTGCATAATGGGAAGTTTAATTAGAAACTGGAAAAGCCATTTTTTTTAATTATGATTATTATTTGACGAAAAGTAGAATAGAATAATTAATATAAAGGCAACATAAGGACTCGTGAGAAAGAACGTCAGTATTTGGTTTATCACTAGAAAAATAAAAAACCATTTTTCTCGGAAATGTCAGAGACTATGAAGACAAGTCTGGTTAAAGAAAAGTCATTCATGTTACCTTTTCAAAAAGACAAGAATTATGTGTTATAGAAGTGATTCAAAAGAAGGTGTCACTATTAAAACCACGTGTAGAAAAATAATATAGCTCAATACTAAAGAATAGCATCCACTTTTGGAGATCTCTATATAATATATGAAATTCTACAGATATTATCATCATGAACACAGCAACAAACACTTATACAATGCAAATCATTATACATTTGGTATTAAATATGTATTAAGATACATATTAAACTAAGACAACCCAGACCCATTAGAATTTAAATGCAGGATATAAAACTATTTGCTAAAAAAAGGTTATGGTATACTCCCTGAAGCTGGCAATATTCATCGATGGGGATTCGACTCCGACATTGAAAATTATTGCTGATACCCTTGTTTATAGATATACATAGTTACTTCAGGGTGACTTCGTTTCGGGTTTTACTTCGTCAGGGTGACTTATGTGTCGCCATTCATTAAAATTTAAATTTTACTATTCGCGCCTTATATACATTACTACGAAATTGTAAAATAAGTTGCATATATTTCAATATCTCTTGTACACAGAAAAATCAATAATGTGTCCTTCAAGAATTCTACCGAATTATTGGAGACTATCCGGCGGTAAAATATCGATTTGTAGACGGCAAATTTTTTTACGTAGGTGCATGACCAGATTTCATAAGATGAAACCAACTGCGTTAAATCTGTAAGAAACTTGTTTCACAGAGTTTATTAAAAATTCTGGGCAAGGCATTCAAGTGGAGACGTATTTTATTAAACATTAAATTTTTAAAGAAAAGGCTATTAATCCTAATAAATCATAATAATACTACAAGAAATAGCGAACTGCATAGCCAAAAGAAGAAAGATGCAGAGATTCAGACGAAAGCATATCAGTGTGGAGGAGGATGTGAAAACAAGGGAGGAGTATAGACTTGAGTACAGTGGAACCAATTTGCACCATCCTCAAGAACAAAGATAAAATTAAAGAGGTAAATACATCAAAGAGAGTGACAAGAAATTCTAACCAACGGTGAAGCTGCAAGCTCTAACATAAAGCCTGCCAAAATTTTCATAGATGACTTGAAAAAGCTTGTAGATACTAAAAGCTATCTCCCACATCAAGTATTTAATTGTGATGAGACGGGTCTCTTTTGGAAAATATTGCCGAAGCGAAAATACATAACAGTAGAAGTAGAAGCATTGCCCGGCGAAAATAAAAAGACCGGCTTACTCCGCTACTTTGTCCTAAAGCAAGCGGCGATTTAAAAATTAAACTGCTAGTTGTTTACCATTCAGAAACTCGATGAACCTTCAAAAGATATAAAATCCAAAAGAGCAACTTAAATGTGATATGAAGATCTAACAACAGGCATGGGTCACACGCGATATTTTCATTGACCGGATCAATAAAGCATTTGAACCTTCTGTGAAAAACTATCTGTTAGAGATGAATTTGCCACTCCAAGCCTTACTTATAATGGACAACGCATCTGCTTATCCTTCAAGCCTATGAAACGAGCTCTTTGAAGTATTTAATTTCATCAAAATTTTTTTTCTCCCTCCCGATACCACTCCGTTACTTCAACCTATGGACCAGCAGGTTATTTCCAGTTTCAAACAAACTTTACAATACTCTTTGAACATTGTTTTGACGTTACTCAAGAGGCCAACCTGACTCTTAGAGAGTTCTGGAAACATCACTGCCATATCGGTGCTTTCTTCAAAATGATTGGCGGGGGAGGGAGTCACTGAGAAAACCCTCATTTCGGCCTGGATAAAGCTTTGGCCGGAAAGCGTTGTTGAATGTCGTTCTGAGAAGTTTAACACACAAGATATAGAGCCCCTAGTGAACGATATTGTATCTTTAGCCAATATAATTGGACTGGAGGTAAATAGCAATGATATTGATGAACTTGTGGAAGAGCATAATCAAGAGTTGACCACCGAAGAACTTATAGACTTGCTCCGTCTATCACAGCAAGAAGATGTGGAGGAAAGTGTTTCGGACAAGAAAGCACTAAATGAACCATCATCTGCTGCAATCAAAGAAATGTTAAAAGCAAGGGAAAATGTTGCGTCATTCGTTGAAAATCATCACCCTGATGAAGCCGTGGTTGTGCGAGCTGCAAATTTATTCTACTTCAATACGGTGTCATATTTTAAACAAATTTCGAAACGCCGACGAAAGCAAATATTACTAGATGGCTTTCTAGTAAAAAAGGATTAGGTATGTGACTTAAATTTATAAGAAATAAACTACTACATGATTGAATCACATTTCAGGTTTTTGTTCCTTAACCATTTATGAATAAGTATGTAGATATTTCTTTAAATAAACGTTATAATATAAAAGATGTTGAAATCTATTTGCAATGGAACGCATTATCAGGTTTTACATTAATTTACATATATGTCTATGAGACACTGTTTCACATAACGAGTGTTTCGCATTACGAGTACGATTTTAGAAAGATTACACTCGTTAAGCGAGGTTCTACTGTATCAAATTATTGTTCAATTTACTTGGGTCGGCCGACGTTTTCGAAGTCGACTGAGACTATTTTTTCGTTGAAATTGTTGAAATTGTAGAAGATGTAATCCCAACTAGCTATTTAGCACAAAATATTGTTGGTATATTATTAATTAGTTGGGTTGGGTTGGATTGATCCATCAATCTTAATCTTATATCCATTAATCTATAAAACAGTATAAGCTGTTAAGGAAATGGATCATTTTATCGCACAAGTAATCACAAGAAGAAAAAGTATCTGTGTACTGTTTATTGTATTTGGGTCTGAGGTTCGAATCTTTTTTTTAGGTCACGGAATGCAGTTTAAGTATACCTTTGCTGATGAAAAACGTAGGTTATGCCTTTACTTTTGATACCCATATTGACAGATTGTAAGCAGTTTTTTTGTAGTTCGATAAGGTTGATAAAATATAGATGTTGGTCTATAATTATTATGTATGCCCTTGGCACGTTTTTTTGTATGTAAGTGTTATCTTCGTCAGCTTGAGCTCTTTCCAAAAGACTCTCGCCGCTAGATAATTGTTTATGACAAAACAAGAGATGTTTGCTAAAAATTGGTTTAACCTCTTTTATAACTTTTGTGCACAGTCGTATATATCTATCGTAATTTTTTGCTTTTTGCTTCTTTCTTTACCTGGACTTTATCGCCTAACTTGCCGAATTTACTAAACTGCTTTCATCAATACAGCTGGTCGAAGGTTTTTTCGATGTTGCTTCGATTTGAGAGAAAAAAGAATAAGTTTTCGATATTTCTGCTGATGTTTCCTAGATTTTCCAGTTTCTCGTTCAGACAAGTTTCCTGGCCGACAAAATTTTGTTATTAGAATGATTTATATAGTTCTGAAAATTCATTTTTGCTTGATATCTCTCGTGACTTCAATTACTATGTGCAAGACGTCTAATTTATTTTTTAATTACGCTATGTTTTTAGCTTTCCATTTTAGATTTGTCCCTCTCACAGATTTTTTAATGTTCTTCTCAGGGAACGCATTTGGACAGCATTTGATATATTGATTTGTTGTATTTGTTGATGTCTTGAAATAAGGTTTTAATTACCTCAATGTTTTCTGAGTGTAAAGACTATGCTTGATTCATTAAAAGTCGTAGTAGAAGCAATAAAGTTTGTAAGTAAATTTATAATTTACAATAAATTCACCCTTAACAGGTGTATTAATATATGTATGTATAATAAAGTTGGAAATACTTGGTTTTTATTTATTTAATTGATTCGAATCAATATTTCTTATGTTTATATTTTATTTAAAGAATTCTCATGAAATAATGACAAACGAATTTGTAGACGCAAAGACGTTTATCCAAACTCAAATAGTTGTAAAAAACTTTAACTCCTGAATTCGATTTGTGTATCGACCGACTCACTGAAATGAACCCTCGGCGCCACAATAAGACGAATATTGTCTAATTACAATATTACTTTAAAAAAATATATATTTGTAATTGGTCTTTCTAGAATTTCATAGTATTTATGAAAAGTCTTTTTGGGTAAAAACCTTCAATATGAAACCATATTAACCTTTCGATACACGCACCGGACTCTCACTCCAGGTTCTGCCTGCTATTGTTTAACAGAAAAGGCAACTTTTTTACCGACATAATTATGTCATTTTAGTGTTAAAAATTTCTTAGTGTACAACACAGTAAAATACGAATATGAATACGATAGCGAAGAAAAATACTGTTTGAAGGAAGACTGAAGCTTTTCAAAAAATTTTGCAGACGGTAAGATGTTTTTTTCCGTTCAAAATGGCTTCTTATATGATTAGAAGAAGCGAAGAAGATAATGAAAGCTATAGAACATAAATGCCCCGAAAAATGTGCAGCGTATTCAACGCGGGCATTTATTTGCCTATCGCAAATTTTATGATAATAAAAAATTTTTTTAAATTATTGTCTTAAAAAAAATACAAATTAAAGTCCCTAGATTTATAAAGTACCGCGGCTTCCAGAAGACTGTTACTGCTTCTAGAGGATTTAAAATACTTCCAGACGACTTACAATGCTTTCAGATAACTTGATATAGCATCTAGAAAACTTTAAATGTTTCCAGAAGACTTGATGTTGTTACCTCTAGATGATTTGATACTGTTTTAAGAAAACTTTATATTGCTTTCAGAAGACTTGAATTTCTAGACTGATATTTCTAGAAGACTTAAAATGATGAATTTACAGATGTCTTACAATGCATCCAGACGACTTACAATGCTTACAGATGACTTACAACGCTTTTAGAAGCCTTAATATTGCATCTAGAGGACTTGAAGTGTGTCCAGACGACCTACAATGCTTCCAAAGTACTTTATGTCGCTGTTAGAAGACTGAAGATGCTTCCAGAAGACTTGATATTGTATCTAAGAAACTTGATATGGTTTCCAGAATACTACTTCCAGATGACTTACAATACTTCCAGACGATTTACAATGTTTCCAGAAGACCTTATACTTACTTTTAGAAGACTTGAAATACTTCAAAATTACTTGAAGTGCTTCCAAAAGACTGGATACTACTTCCAGAAGACTTGATACTGCTTCTAGATGTTTTAAAATGCCTCCTAAAGCTTTGATACTGCCCCTATAAGACTTTATACTGCTTCTAGACGATTTCAAATGCTTTCAGAAGACTTGAGAAGTTTCCAAAAGACTTGATACTGCTTCTAGAAAATTTTAATAATTAAGAATCGATACTGCTTCTAGATATTTTAAAATGCTTTCAAAAGATTAGATATAGCCCCTGTAAGGGGCTATATCTATCTGGAAGATTTGAAATGCTTTCAGAAGACTCGAGAAGATTCCAGAAGACTTGATACTGCTTCTAGATGTCTTAAAATGCTTCCTAAAGGCTTGATACTGTCCCTGTAAGACTTTATACTGCTTCCAGAAGATTTCAAATACTTTCAGAAGACTTGAGAAGTTTCCAAAAGACTTGATACTGCTTCTAGAAGATTTTAATAATTAAAACATGATACTGCTTCTAGATATTTTAAAATGCTTCCAAAAGATTAGATATAGCCCCTGTAAGACTTTATATTGTTTCTGGAAGATTTGAAATGCTTTCAGAAGACTCGAGAAGATTCCAGAAGACTTGATACTACTTCTAGAAGATTTAAAATGGTTACAAAAGTCTCGATATTGGCTCAGGTAGGCTTAATATTGCTTCTAGAAGATCTAAATTGCTTCCAAAACATTTGGAATGCTAACAAAAGATTTGATATTGCTGTCAGAATACTTAACATTGCGTCTATAAGGCTTGAAATGCTTCCAGAAAATTAATTTATTTGGTGCCAATCGTATTTTCATTGCAAATCTTTCTTAATGCTCCCAAACTTCTAAACGATAAATCTTCTTTCATGAAATCCCGGCATGAACCCGGAATATACTGGGACTGGACTGAAACTGAAATGTACAAGTATCTTAAAATTGAGATACCATTCCTAAGATGACTAATTGTTTAATTGTTAAGATTTCAAGGCATTAAAGATGGTATTTGCACCTCCTAGCGGTCATCTCAGAATCCTGAAAATAATTTCCTGTATTTTCTCTTAGCCACTTTAGTCATAAAGTTTCTTTCCTGCAAGTCTGCTGTCAAATAATTTCCAGTATTTTCTCTTAGCCACGATTTTATGATTAATAAAATCTTTTCCTGCAAGTTTAACTATCGACTTACAGAGTCTTTTAGCAATTTGCAACCGCTTGTTCGGCGGACCGCAACCATTCAAGTTAACATTTTTTTTTAAATATATCCGTTCTTGTCTACGAAAAAAGGACTTACTTTCGAAAATAAGTTTTGGTGGAAACAGCTAATAAAGGTAAATAGGTCATTTCGGCAGTTTCTAGTTAGTTAATCCCTTTTTTCTGTATTTGCCGATGTTGAAGGACGTCAAAGTATTATTTCAGATCAGAATGTTGTCGTTATTAATGGCGTTAGTTGCTAGTTTCAGATTTCTAAATATATAATACTGTAGAAGTGAGTTTGTAAATGTAATTATATTGGACATTTTATTACTGATTGCGCAAGTGAGGAATAATCTTGGGATTAAATGAGAACACAAGCTGAGTAACTCATCTCCACAAAGCTCGAAATCAAGTAGAGGATTATCAAAATTTAAGTGGAAATACAGATAGCTCAAACGGTTCGTCGTTTTAACTACACTGAGGTCACTCTGGAAGTGCTGCCAATGAAACGACAGATGAGCTAGTGCTAAAGCGTTTTTAGGACCAGAGCCAGCAATTTGTGTAAGATTTACGATTCCCAAATAGAGGATTCGAAGAATTCTGCAGCTAACTGATTTATCTTTAGATCGTCAGTGGTACATCTAACACAATCTTCGTAGCTTCATAAGCGCCGGTTTTTGAAAATAAGTATGGGTGCTGGATAGTGAAAAAACTGAATTGGGAAAAGATTCAAACGACGAATGACTGTTCTCAAAACAAAAGTGACATGAAAAACGTCCATGTATCTGGCGCCTATGGTTAATTTGCAATAGAAATGCCTTATATCAACAGTGCTTACACCTTCACAAGCAATATTTGGTCTATAATTGAAATTTTTTGAACTTTTGAAATGAACATTTTGTATCCTAACAGTATTTGGTATTTTGGAAGCAAAATCAAATTGTATTAACAATTTCGTGCCTTTTGCAATAAAAATGTCTTCTTTAAGACTTTGCATTTTCAAACATTTTTTTGCGAGTAGTTTTACAAACGGTATCAAGTCTTTTGGAATCATTTAAAATCTTCTAGAAATTGTATCAAGTCTTTCAGCTTCAGCATAAAATCTTGTGGAAGCAGTTCAAGCCTTCTGAAAGCTATGTTAAGGCTTCTAGAAGCATTATCAAGTCTTCCAGAGGTAGTATCAACATTTTTGAAAGCAGTTCAAGGCTCCTGGTAGTTTATCAAGTTTGTTTTAAGCAGTATCAGCCACCGAAGAAACGAAAGGTGAAGTTCACACATAAACTCCCTATTCGTACACCTGGTCACTGACATGCTGTCAAATCACCATTTTGGCTCGAATCGTTTGAATACATAGATATCATGAACCGCGGTACTTTAGTAATCTAGGGAGTTTAATACAAATTACACATCAGCGCCATCTCTTATTTGGCAAAGAAACCCGGACTCTCAATCCGGTGCGAACACTCACGTCAAAAAAAAAATGCGCGTGTTCTGGAGGGTTAATTTTATAATTTGAGTATGCAGCTTATACTACAAGTTCATTCATAAACAAAGTTTCTCTCGTTTGCTGTTAGAGGCAGCACGCGCTAGAGCAATCCACCTCGACCGGTTGAATAACTATGTATATCTATAAACAAGGCTGATACATTTATCAAAATTTTATAATTACCGCCAAACCAAAAAAATTGTGATATCATCCGGCTGTGAAATGTCAAAAACGTTAATATAAATAGTCACCGCTAGATGGTGCGAAACCGTTTCGAAAACAAAATTTTTAAGATTTAATAAAATAAATAACGAACATCTGTAGCTGACTACGTTTTTGTTGTAATAAATCGCCGCTTTTTCAAAATTACCCCAAAAATGTGTAATTGATTGTAAGAAAAAAAAGAATCAAATTGCTGTGACTCTACTTGTTAATTTTTAGAGAAAAAATCTCTCATATTAAATAAACAGTTTACGTGTTCAAAAACTTACCGCGATGCTTCTTTTTGGTTCACTCACTCTGATTATTTTCGAATTTGTGAATTTTAGAGAAGAAATGTATTTGGTGGTTGTGGAATGTCAAAAAAATTAAAATAAGTGGTCACCCCTAGATGGTGCCAGATATCGTTAAAAAACGATTTTTTAAATATTATAACGTAAAAAACAATTATTTTCGACATGTTACGTCTTTGTTTTAGCATATCACCCCATTTTTCAAAACTATATCTAATTGTTTGATAAAAAATTATAGGTTATTCTCGTTGTAATTTACTTATTAATTTCAACTAAAAGGTATCTCCGCAAAGCCTTAAATCACCTTAACTGAATAGATTACATGTTCAAAAACTTACTTTGATGCTTCTTTTTGGTCAAACTACACTTATTATTTTTAAATTCGTTAATTTTAGGAAAAAATTTTTCTGGTGGTTGTGAAATGTCAAAAGCACTAATATAAGTCGTCCACGCTAGATAGAGCTAACTATGCTTTAAAAAACTTTTTTTTTAAACCTTATAAAGTAAGAAACAAACATTTTCGAAACATTGCGTCTTTGTTTTAGTATTTCACCCATTTTTTTTAAACTACCTTAAAATATCTAATTGTAGGATAAAAAATAATAGGTTATTCTAGTTGTAACTTTACCTATTAATTTGAAGTATAAAGATATCTCCGCAGAGCCTTAAATCACCTTAACTAAATAGATTACATGTTCAAAAACTTACTTTGATGCTTCTTTTTGGTCAAACTACACTTATTATTTTTAAATTCGTTAATTTTAGGAAAAAATTTTTCTGGTGGTTGTGAAATGTCAAAAGCACTAATATAAGTCGTCCACGCTAGATAGAGCTAACTATGCTTTAAAAAACTTTTTTTTTTTAACCTTATAAAGTAAGAAACAAACATTTTCGAAACATTGCGTCTTTGTTTTAGTATTTCACCCATTTTTTTTAAACTACCTTAAAATATCTAATTGTAGGATAAAAAATAATAGGTTATTCTAGTTGTAACTTTACCTATTAATTTGAAGTATAAAGATATCTCCGCAGAGCCTTAAATCACCTTAACTAAATAGATTACATGTTCAAAAACTTACTTTGATGCTTCTTTTTGGTCAAACTACACTTATTATTTTTAAATTCGTTAATTTTAGGAAAAAAATTTTCTGGTGGTCCACGCTAGATGGAGCTAACTATCCTTTAAAAAACTTTTTTTTAAACCTTATAAAGTAAGAAACAAACATTTTCGATATACTGCGTCTTTGTTTTAGTATTTCACCCCATTTTTTTAAACTACCTTAAAATATCTAATTGCGGGATAAAAAATTATAGGTTATTCTGGTTGTAACTTTACCTATTAATTTGAAGTAAAAAATATCTCCGCAAAGCCTTAAATCACCTTAACTAAATAGATTACATGTTCAACAACTTACTTTAATGCTTCTTCTTGGTCAAACTACACTTATTACTTTTAAATTCGTTAATTTTAGGAAATTTTTCTGGTGGTTGTGAAATGTCAAAAGCACTAATATAAGTCGTCCACGCTAGATGGAGCTAACTATGCTTTAAAAAACTTTTTTTTTAAACCTTATAAAGTAAGAAACAAACATTTTCGATACATTACGTCTTTATTTTAGTATTTCACCCCATTTTTTTAAACTACCTTAAAATATCTAATTGTGGGATAAAAAATTATAGGTTATTCTAGTTGTAACTTTACCTATTAATTTGAAGTAAAAAATATCTCCGCAAAGCCTTAAATCACCTTAACTAAATAGATTACATGTTCAAAAACTTACTTTTATGCTTCTTTTTGGTCAAACTACACTTATTATTTTTAAATTCGTTAATTTTGGGAAAGAATTTTTCTGGTGGTTGTGAAATGTCAAAAGCACTAATATAAGTCGTCCACGCTAGATGGAGCTAACTATGCTTTAAAAAACTTTTTTTTTAAACCTTATAAAGTAAGAAACAAACATTTTCGATACATTACGTCTTTATTTTAGTATTTCACCTCATTTTTTAAACTACCTTAAAATATCTAATTGTGGGATAAAAAATTATAGGTTATTCTAGTTGTAACTTTACCTATTAATTTGAAGTAAAAAATATCTCCGCAAAGCCTTAAATCACCTTAACTAAATAGATTACATGTTCAAAAACTTACTTTTATGCTTCTTTTTGGTCAAACTACACTTATTATTTTTAAATTCGTTAATTTTGGGAAAGAATTTTTCTGGTGGTTGTGAAATGTCAAAAGCACTAATATAAGTCGTCCACGCTAGATGGAGCTAACTATGCTTTAAAAAACTTTTTTTTAAACCTTATAAAGTAAGAAACAAACATTTTCGATACATTACGTCTTTATTTTAGTATTTCACCCCATTTTTTTAAACTACCTTAAAATATCTAATTGTGGAATAAAAAATTATAGGTTATTCTAGTTGTAACTTTACCTATTAATTTGAAGTAAAAAATATCTCCGCAAAGCCTTAAATCACCTTAACTAAATAGATTACATGTTCAACAACTTACTTTAATGCTTCTTCTTGGTCAAACTACACTTATTACTTTTAAATTCGTTAATTTTAGGAAAGAATTTTTCTGGTGGTTGTGAAATGTCAAAAGCACTAATATAAGTCGTCCACGCTAGATGGAGCTAACTATGCTTTAAAAAACTTTTTTTTAAACCTTATAAAGTAAGAAACAAACATTTTCGATACATTACGTCTTTATTTTAGTATTTCACCCCATTTCTTTTAAACTACCTTAAAATATCTAATTGTGGGATAAAAAATTATAGGTTATTCTAGTTGTAACTTTCCCTATTAATTTGAAGTAAAAAATATCACCGCAAAGCCTTAAATCACCTTAACTAAATAGATTACATGTTCAAAAACTTACTTTGATGCTTCTTTTTGGTCAAACTACACTTATTATTTTTAAATTCGTTAATTTTAAGAAAGAATTTTTCTGGTGGTTGTGAAATGTCAAAAGCACTAATATAAGTCGTCCACGCTAGATGGAGCTAACTATACTTTAAAAAACTTTTTGTTTAAACCTTATAAAGTAAGAAACAAACATTTTCGATACATTGCGTCTTTGTTTTAGTATTTCACCCCATTTTTTTAAACTACCTTAAAATATCTAATTGTGGGATAAAAAATTATAGGTTATTCTAGTTGTAACTTTACCTATTAATTTGAAGTAAAAATATATCTCCGCAAAGCCTTAAATCACCTTAACTAAATAGATTACATGTTCAAAAACTTACTTTGATGCTTCTTTTTGGTCAAACTACACTTATTATTTTTAAATTCGTTAATTTTAGGAAAAAATTTTTCTGGTGGTTGTGAAATGTCAAAAGCACTAATATAAGTCGTCCACGCTAGATGGAGCTAACTATACTTTAAAAAACTTTTTTTTTAACCTTATAAAGTAAGAAACAAACATTTTCGATACATTACGTCTTTATTTTAGTATTTCCTCTATTTTTTTTTAAACTACCTTAAAATATCTAATTGTGGGATAAAAAATTATAGGTTATTCTAGTTGTAACTTTACCTATTAATTTGAAGTAAAAAATATCTCCGCAAAGCCTTAAATCACCTTAACTAAATAGATTACATGTTCAAAAACTTACTTTGATGCTTCTTTTTGGTCAAACTACACTTATTATTTTTAAATTCGTCAATTTTAGGAAAGAATTTTTCTGGTGGTTGTGAAATGTCAAAAGCACTAATATAAGTCGTCCACGCTAGATGGAGCTAACTATACTTTAAAAAACTTTTTTTTTAACCTTATAAAGTAAGAAACAAACATTTTCGATACATTACGTCTTTATTTTAGTATTTCCTCTATTTTTTTTTTAAACTACCTTAAAATATCTAATTGTGGGATAAAAAATTATAGGTTATTCTAGTTGTAACTTTACCTATTAATTTGAAGTAAAAAATATCTCCGCAAAGCCTTAAATCACCTTAACTAAATAGATTACATGTTCAAAAACTTACTTTGATGCTTCTTTTTGGTCAAACTACACTTATTATTTTTAAATTCGTCAATTTTAGGAAAGAATTTTTCTGGTGGTTGTGAAATGTCAAAAGCACTAATATAAGTCGTCCACGCTAGATGGAGCTAACTATACTTTAAAAAACTTTTTTTTAAACCTTATAAAGTAAGAAACAAGCATTTTCGATACATTACGTCTTTATTTTAGTATTTCACCCCATTTTTTTAAAACTACCTTAAAATATCTAATTGTGGGATAAAAAATTATAGGTTATTCTAGTTGTAACTTTACCTATTAATTTGAAGTAAAAAATATCTCCGCAAAGCCTTAAATCACCTTAACTAAATAGATTACATGTTCAAAAACTTACTTTGATGCTTCTTTTTGGTCAAACTACACTTATTACTTTTAAATTCGTTAATTTTAGGAAAAAAATTTTCTGGTGGTTGTGAAATGTCAAAAGCACTAATATAAGTCGTCCACGCTAGATGGAGCTAACTATACTTTAAAAAACTTTTTTTTAAACCTTATAAAGTAAGAAACAAGCATTTTCGATACATTACGTCCTTGTTTTAGTATTTCACCCCATTTTTTTAAACTACCTTAAAATATCTAATTGCGGGATAAAAAATTATAGGTTATTCTGGTTGTAACTTTACCTATTAATTTGAAGTAAAAAATATCTCCGCAAAGCCTTAAATCACCTTAGCTAAATAGATTACATGTTCAAAAACTTACTTTGATGCTTCTTTTTGGTCAAACTACACTTATTATTTTTAAATTCGTTAATTTTAAGAAAGAATTTTTCTGGTGGTTGTGAAATGTCAAAAGCACTAATATAAGTCGTCCACGCTAGATGGAGCTAACTATCCTTTAAAAAACTTTTTTTAAACCTTATAAAGTAAGAAACAAACATTTTCGATACATTGCGTCTTTGCTTTAGTATTTCACCCCATTTTTTTAAACTACCTTAAAATATCTAATTGCGGGATAAAAAATTATAGGTTATTCTGGTTGTAACTTTACCTATTAATTTGAAGTAAAAAAATATCTCCGCAAAGCCTTAAATCACCTTAACTAAATAGATTACATGTTCAAAAACTTACTTTGATGCTTCTTTTTGATCAAACTACACTTATTATTTTTAAATTCGTTAATTTTAGGAAAAAAATTGTCTGGTGGTTGTGAAATGTCAAAAGCACTAATATAAGTCGTCCACGCTAGATGGAGCTAACTATGCTTTAAAAAACTTTTTTTTAAACCTTATAAAGTAAGAAACAAACATTTTCGATACATTGCGTCTTTGCTTTAGTATTTCACCCCATTTTTTTAAACTACCTTAAAATATCTAATTGCGGGATAAAAAATTATAGGTTATTCTGGTTGTAACTTTACCTATTAATTTGAAGTAAAAAAATATCTCCGCAAAGCCTTAAATCACCTTAACTAAATAGATTACATGTTCAAAAACTTACTTTGATGCTTCTTTTTGATCAAACTACACTTATTATTTTTAAATTCGTTAATTTTAGGAAAAAAATTGTCTGGTGGTTGTGAAATGTCAAAAGCACTAATATAAGTCGTCCACGCTAGATGGAGCTAACTATGCTTTAAAAAACTTTTTTTTAAACCTTATAAAGTAAGAAACAAACATTTTCGATACATTGCGTCTTTGCTTTAGTATTTCACCCCATTTTTTTAAACTACCTTAAAATATCTAATTGCGGGATAAAAAATTATAGGTTATTCTAGTTGCAACTTTACCTATTAATTTGAAGTAAAAAAATATCTCCGCAAAGCATTAAATCACCTTAACTAAATAGATTACATGTTCAAAAACTTACTTTGATGCTTCTTTTTGGTCAATTTACACTTATTAATTCTAAGTTCGGGAATTTTAGAAAGAAAATGTAGCCGGTGGTTGTGAAATGTCAAACTAAACATTTTTATAAGTAGTCACCGCTAGATGGTGCAAACAAACATTTCGAAAACGAATTTAAGATTTTATAAAGTAGAAAATGAAAATAAACTAAAAGATTTAACTTAAATTAAATAAGCTTACGTTGATATTCGTTTTGGTTCAATTACATAGATTTTTTTAAGTTTAAAAATCTAAAAAAGTATTATTAAAAAGTACTATGTAATTCATATAATTGCCCCTAGATGGAATAAGCAACCACTGTAAAAAAGATTTATTTCATTTTTACAAAGTAAAATATATTAAAAATTGATAAAAAGCAATTCATTTGTATAATTTATTCTTAATTTTCGAGAATTTAATAAATAAATTATTACTAATAACTCCATTTAGGAGCAGGTTTGTTATTTTAATGTTGGTTGCCTACCACCTGTAGTGTTTATATGAACATAACCTAACTTTTTTAAAATCCCGCTCGAATGACTATCGATCTGATACAATAATACTCAAAACTAATTTAAAGCAAATAATGGGAATTACCGGCTTATTGCCATTTTTAGAAAATGCATCAGAAAAAGCTCACGTCTCAAAATTTAGGGGATGCACAGTGGGTATCGACGCTTATTGTTGGCTTCACAAAGGTGCATTTGGTTGTGCCGAAAAACTAGCAAAAGGAGAAGACACCAACGGGTAGGAAATCCTCCTTAATAACATCAAAAACATAATAAACATTTTTTCAGATACGTTATTTATTGTATGAAATACATAAAGATGTTACAATCATACAAAATTCGCCCAATTTTGGTTTTCGACGGCCAACATTTACCCGCTAAACGTTTAACTGAAGAGAAAAGACGAAATAATAGGCGATCTCTCAAACATAAAGCCGCAGAAATGTTACGTTTAGGCAATACAGCAGAAGCAAGAAAGTTTTTGAGCCAATCCGTTGATATTACGCATAATATGGCTTTAAAATTAATTAAGGAATGTCGTGAGAAAGGGATCGATTGTATTGTTGCACCTTACGAAGCTGACGCACAATTAGCATTTTTAAATAAATCAAAAATTGTTGATTTTGTTATATCGGAAGATTCTGATTTGACCTTATTTGGTTGTAATCAAGTAATTTGAATTTATTTTATTATAATTTGATTTCTAATCATATTTTGTTAAAGATACTCTTTAAAATGGATATTAATGGAAATGGGGTTTTGGTTAATTCGGACAAATTTAATGATTGTATGAAGCTTCGAAGTGATAAATTCTCATTTGATAAGTTTCGATATATGTGTATTTTGTCTGGATGCGATTATTTGGATAGTTTACCAGGTGTGGGATTAAAAAAAGCGCTCAAATTTATTTCTGTTACGGAAAACCCAAGTATTTATAATGTAAGTAATTATATGGGGTGCCCATTATGTATGAAATATAAGTATATATCTCGGGTTTAGAGAAGCAAGAAATGAAGAAAATGATTTATTCCTCATTTGCAAATAAAACTTTAAACAACTTTTATAAAAATGTTATTTTATAAAGACGATATTTATGGAGATATAACATATATATTCCATATATAATGGGAAACCGTTATTAATAATTAAATTTCGGTTATCACTTCATTATTAAAGTGAAATTATTTTTTAGGCATTATCACAAATATCGTCTTATTTAAAATTAAGCAACGTAACTGTGACCGATGAGTATAAAGAAAATTTTATGATTGCTGATGCAACCTTTCAACACCAAATAATTTTTGACCCAAAAGAGCGTCGCTTAAAGCCTTTAAATCCGATTTCGCCCGACGTTGATTTAAAGCATTGTGTAAATGCTGGAAATAAATTTGATGACGCTGTTGCATTTCAACTTTCTTTGGGTAATTTAGACCCTTTTTCGCACAAACAAGTTGATGATTGGGATCCCGATTCATCCTCATTACCTACATTTAGTATTTGGTTAAGAAATAATATTTTTCAAAGTACAGTTACGACGATTGAACCAATAACACCAACCGCTAAGAAAGCTAAAAGAAAAGTACCTTTACAAAAAGTTGTGATAGAGGAAGAAGATCGAGAAGAAGACATTATGGTTATGTATAAAAAAATGGGACCGTTTAAATCGCCAGTTATTAAAAAATCGGAAGATATAGATGTGTTGATTCATGGTGAAATTAAAATGACGAGTGTGAATCGTTGTTCTAGTGGGTTTAATAAGAACGGGCCAACTGTTGTTGATTATAAAAATGGATTGGCGAGTAGATTTTTTAAAGCGAAAGATGAGGGGCCCACCGATGAAACAAAAAAGAAGGAAAATACTCATGAACCAATGGTTTCTTTGTTAGGGGCTATTGATAATTTAATGAAACAACGTGGCGAGGAAATAATCGCTGAAGAAAAAAATAAAATTAAAGATGAAGAAAAAATATCTCCAATTATTACTAAAAAGCGACGAAACGATTTTGAAAATGATTCTAATGTAAAAGTAAGAATTAAGAAGTTAATTTAAGTTAAAAAATTAATTAATGGCTTTTTAGGATAATTTGGATAAAAGGAAATGTGAGGAAAAGTTGCCAACTTCTAAATTATCACCTAAACTGACTAAAGGAGTTATTTGTAAACGAATTATTAAAAAACAAACGTCGATATTAACGTTTTTTGGTAAATAAGTTATTAAAACATAAATAGTGTAAAAATATTTTACGCTGAAAGAAATTTGATCTGTTTCTATGAAGTCTGTATGTAAATGTATTAAGTTAATTTTTGATTTTACTTATTAAATAAGTGAATATTCTTTTTTTAGTAATACAATGCTTTTTATTTCATTTATAAAGCACTTAAAATTTTTGTGTTATTTTGCATAACCACAAGAAATGTTTTAAAAAATCGAAATAATTTATGTGTTGATAATTACATTGTTGATTTTTTAATTCATTTTATTAATACATAAAAGGTTGTTTTAATTTTAGGCTTTTTAAATCATTTTTTTATTGCAAAATGTAAATTGACGAAAACAACTATACAAAATATAGAAAACGGAATGCATCAAAAAAATTAATCGAGCAAAGATGAATCAAACGGAGTACCGGTTGTAATCTATACAAAGATTAAAAAATCTTGGGAATAGCAACCAATGGATAAGAAAACAACTTCCTTTTTCGCTATTCGAGCTTTCGCAATTATTTTATTACATTAAAATAGATTGGCAACTTTACAAAAAATCTTAAAATTAAAGTCGATTTACAATGGAAGTAATTTTGAAGTTGACTTCAAAATTAGATAAAAAATTTTAAAAACTTGTTTTTATAAAATTAAGAAGAAAATTTTCTTGACACATAAATCAATGTAGAGGACAATGACAAGGTTAAAAATAGAATGATTTTTTTGTTTTTTAAAAAACAAGAACAAATCTGGTAAATTTTGAATTAGGGAGGGGCAAAAAGGAAAAAAGCGGTTCAAAAAGTTAAGGGCGTAACTCTCATCGTGTAAAGTCGTTGTTAATTATAAAACTGTAGATTGAACTTATCCCTTCTGTTTCCGTTCTGAAATTCACTGAATTTGTGTCTTTATTAATGTAAACTATTTCAAGAAAAAGACGTTTATTATAAACCGACTCTCTGTCTAAAATCTTAGCGTTGTTAAAATCAAAATGGTGACCTTCCTTAACATGATGCTAAACAAGAGCACCTCTATTTTCATTTCTACCCCTACAATCATTCCGATGTTGTTTAAGTCTATTCCCGATATACTGCGCTGTCGTACCAATGTACGTTCCTTCAAATTAACGCAAGGAATAGAGTAAATGATGTTAGATTGTTGTAAAATAGGAACGTTGTCCTTGGTTTTAAGTGGTAAGTAATTATATTTAGCAAATTTAATATTGAACTGATCGAAAAAGGATATGAACCTAGATGTAAAGCCTTTGATGAAGGGTATTTTTACATATTTAAACTGTGTTGTTTCTTCAACAATGTCAGACCTTTGGTCACCATCAAAAGGACTTATGAAGTTACTAAAGAATGATTGAGAATTCCTTTCAAAAGACGCGGAGGATAACCGTTATTAACAAAAACATTCAGTTTTTCTAGATTATGTTTATGAAAGGAAGGATGAGAGAGTTTCAGAACTCTATGCTTCATCCCCACAACAGTATTAATTTTTTGGTTCATTTGATGATTAGAAAAGAAGTAGAAAAGTAGAACCATCCGTCTCCGTCTCTATTGTAAATCGAATATTAATACTGTAACTATTGAAAACATCTAATATAGTGTTAAGATGATCACTTGGTACCGAACAAATTATGTCATCAACATATTTGAAAATGAAAGGTAATTCAAACGGTAACTTAGGAATACAATAATCCAGTAAACTATCCATCACCATAGTGGCCAAAATTGGACTGAGAGGACTTCCCATAGACGTACCAAAAATTTGATTGTAGAATACACCATTAAATGTAAACGACGACGTATCAAAAAGGAAAGTAATTAAATCAATAAAGGTTGTAATGTGTAAACTTGTGTTATCTTCTAGATAGTTCCAGTTATCAACTATGGTCTGTTTTACCAATTCTAAGGGGATGTTTGTAAATAAAGAAACACCATCAAGAGATATAAGCACGTAGGTGGGAGGTAGAAGAAGGTTCTTCATTCTTTCAGCAAAAGTGAAAGAATCTTTAATATTATATTCAGTCCTTTCCGCGAACGTCGACGTTAGTATATTAGCTAGAAATTTAGATAGTTTATAAGTAGGTAATCTCACAAAAGAAATCATCGGACGTAACGGGCAGTCCAACCTTAGGCAATCCATAGTATTTTGGAATTGTACCATTGTGACAAATCAGTTGTGAATAAGTATTCCTATCGATGTATTCTTTAATATAAAAATAATTTTTCTTATCCTTTTTTCACCAATTATTAAATTAGGGTCTATATAAAAAATTTACATCTAGTGATAATTAAAATTTATTTTTCTAAACTAGTTTCGAGCCTTGCTCTTCTTCAGTAGATACCTACAAGTTTACAACATACGAAAATGAACATATTAATATAAAAATAAAATAGTAAAATCTTACACTTAGCAGCAGAAGTCTGCGTACAAATAACTTCTATATTATAACACTTTAACTGAAAAAATAAGGGTCATGATCTAATGTGATAAACTTCAATTTTTTTTATTTTGTGTATTAACTACATATAATTCTATTAACAACATATGCATCAATAAAACAGAAATATTAGTTAGAAAAAAATTAAAATTAAAAATTCTCCAAATAATGCGTATGCAAAAATCTGCGTACAAATAAAGACGCCTTCTCCAAAATATACTTATTTACTTAAATACGTAGTTGGCGATGTACGCTTTCCGATTTAAATAAAAGATAATCGGTGTCAATTATATTAGCAGAGGCTTAGAAGCTAAAAGTTAGAATGGACACGAAAGGAAAGGAAATTGAATTGGGAGAGAGAAAAATTATTGTAAAGTTATGGAAAGAGGGAAAATCTTTTCGAAAAATAGGAGAAACTGTCGGCAGGTCACACTCTTCCATTCAAAGAGTAATTAATAATTATAAAGACACTGAAGATTACCTCTCACGTCCGCGATCTGGTAGACCACCCCTTTTAACAAACCGAGAGAAGCGAAAAATTGTACAGCAGGTTAGAAAAGAACCTAGGCTGACGGCAAAAAAAAATAGTAGAAAATGTACAAGAAGAATTTCATAAAACCATCAGCAAAGATACGGTGAGAAGGACGTTAAAAAAAGCTAACTATCACAGTCGCGTTGCACGAAAAAAGCCATTTGTGTCAGAGGTCAATCGTCAGAAGCGGATCGCCTTTGCAAAAAAACTCTTAGACAACCCCATTGAATTCTGGGAGAAAGTTCTCTTTACAGATGAGAGCAAATTTTGCATTTTCGGCATTAAGGGTAAACAACTTGTATGGAGAAAACCTAATACCGCCCTTAATCCCGAAAATTTGAAAGCGACTGTAAAACACGGAGGTGGTGGGGTTATGGTTTGGGGGTGTATGTGCACCAAAGGGGTGGGAAGGTTGGTTTTCATAACATCGACAATGGAGCATAAAATGTATATAGACATTTTAAAAGAAAATTTGAAGCCTAGCATCGAAAACTTGGGCTTGGGGCCCGAATACTTTTTTCAACAAGATAATGACCCCAAACATTGCGCCCACAACACTAAGCTTTGGCTACTATACAATACCCCAAAGCAACTTAAAACACCTCCACAATCGCCGGACTTGAATCCCATCGAACAACTCTGGGATTTACTGGAACGCAGGATTCGGCAACACAACATAACGTCGAAGGAAACGTTAAAAAATGTTATGATTGAGGAATGGGCCAAAATCAGTTCGGACGAAACGAAGAAATTAGTGCACTCCATGCCTAAACGTTTAAGGGAGGTCATTAAACGTAAAGGTTATCCGACCTCATATTAATATAGAAACAATGATCTCATTTATGAATTTTTTATAAATACTGTCCTGACTTGTACGCAAATTTTTGCATACCCGTTATTTGTAGAATTTTTAGTTTTGATTGTTTTCTGTAACTACTGTTTCTGTTTTGTTGAAGCATATTTTGTTAATAGAATTATATGTAGTTAATATACAAAATAAAAAAAAATCAAGTTTATCACATTAGATTATGACTTATTCTTTCAATTAAAGTATTACAAGTTTTTTGTACGCAGACTTCTGCTGCTGAGTGTATATTAATAAAACAAATTATAAATAATGGTGAACATGAATTAAGAAGACGAAGAATTCTATTTTTTGTGTCCACTTGAACAATAGTGGATGTATTGGATATTCATCATGAAACAGTTAAAATAATAAAGCAATATTTTATTCTCTAAATATTGCCATCTATAAGACGATTGCCAAAATACCAACGTTAAGTTGTTCAGCAGATTCCTTTACATATTTCAATAATTACGTGAAAATTGCACATTTTTACATAAAACACAATCCTGAGATAACAACATATCTATTGTATTTGGACAGTTCTGGCATCTCTTCTTATATTCCATATCTAGTGAATGAAGCATTGTCACCTCATTTGAGTGCATAATTTGTCACAAAAATCAGTTTTTATTACGCCTTTTTTATGACAAAGTTTAGTTATTATTGTTAATATAACAACTATTTTACAAAATAAATTATGTCATTCACTACTTTAATATGTGTACTTCAATCCTATGTATTTACTTCTTTGAAACAATTTAACATAAAGTCATAATTGTGTTAGAATGTAACCTCTATCGACCTGTACGGGTCCATATAAAAACCTCCATTGAACGGCGACCTTAATGTTTTTTTACTCAAATACAATGCATTATTTTAATTTATAAACTGTAGAAAAAATGTCGCAGCTATTGGTTAAAATAATGAATTTTATTTTCTAAAAATAATTTATCTATGTTAAATGTGTTACATAACCATAACAAAAATAATACTTTAAAAAATCAAATAATTTAATGAGTAATAAACGCGATATGACAAAAATTGTACATTAAAAACGTACTTTTTGCGCAAGTCATCATTTTGTTTATTAGATAACCCTTGATTTCAAGTGTTAACATTCTCTCTCATTTGCTGTTATATTGCATCAAGGTGAACAAGCAAATATGAGTCCAGCTAAAAATTACACACGATTACAAATTAGTACACCATCCCCATTTGTTGTTCATGTTGTATTAAATAGACCATCAAAACGAAATGCTTTGGATGATGATATGTGGTTTGAAATTAAGGACTGTTTTGAAAGACTTAGTGATGATGCTGAATGTAGAGTGATTGTTTTATCTGCAGAAGGAAAAATGTTTTGTGCTGGTAAATAAAAAATATAACAATAGCATGAAAAATATTTTAAGTATTTCTTTTTAGGAATCGATTTGATGGGTATGGGTGATGCATATCAAAAATTGGATCAATATAGTGATTTAGCAAGAAAAGCCAAAGTGTATGAACGTACACTTAAATCATACCAAGAAAGCCTTTCTGCTCTTGAAAAATGTTCAAAGCCTGTTATAGCAGCTGTGCATTCGGCTTGTATTGGTGGTGGGGTTGATATGATAACTGCTGCTGATATTAGATATTGCAGTAAAGATGCTTATTTTCAAGTTAAAGAGGTTGAAATAAAATATTATTTTTAATTCAACATATTTTATAAGTTATAATTAGGTTGATATAGGGATGGCAGCGGATGTTGGAACTTTACAAAGATTACCAAAAATCGTAGGATCCGATAGTTTAACAAGAGAACTGTGTTATACAGCCAGAGAAATGCGTGCAGATGAAGCTTTATCTTGTGGGCTTGTCTCAAAAGTTTTTGATACAAAAGAAAGGTATTGATTTAAACACTTACTTACAAAAATTCAATTTTACTTTTTAAGCTTAATAGCAGGAGCTTTGGATGTTGCAAAAATAATCGCGTCTAAGAGTCCTGTAGGAATTCAAGGCACAAAAAGGAGTTTAGTTTATTCTAGAGATCATACAGTTCAAGAAGGACTAGATCACATTGTAAGATTTTTAAATCATTTTATTCATTGTATCTACATTTAATTTTGTTTTATTTTTAGGCTTTATGGAATCGTTTTATGTTGCAAAGTGAGGATCTTCAAACGGCTGTTGTAGGAGCTTTATCAAAAGAAAAAGTGATTCAGTTTTCTAAATTGTAACTGTTTTTGAAATTTTTTTTCATTTTTTTGAAATTGTATAAACAAAACATGATAAATAACTTAATTAAACTGAATAAATAATTATTAACATATTCAGTTTTAACATTTCAAATATTTATATTTATGTTAACGTTAAAATTGACATTTTCTAACAATTTTATATATTTTGCAAAAAAAATCTGTTTTATTACTATCTGGTCTTTAAATTAACTTTGTTTAAACGTTTACGCTTCTTTTGAAAAATTAAGGTTTTAAGGTTTTCGGTGAAATATTCCTAAAAAAAGAAGATACGGAACTATAGTTTCGGATATTTCTGATGGTTTTTGAATTGAAAAAGCATTTAAATGCTTTTAAATGACTTGGTACTGCTTTTAGAAGATTTGAAATGCTTCTAGAAGACTTGATAAGGCATCTGAAAGACTTACATTGCATCCAGAAGACTTGATACTACTTCTAGATGATTTGATATTGCTTCTAGAAAACTTTCAGAAGATTAGAAATGCTTGCAGAAGACTTGCAATGCATGCAAAAGATCAAGTCTTTTCCAGAAGACTTGATAGTGTTTGTAGAAAACTAGAAATTCTTCCAGAAGGCTTGCAATGTTTCCAGAAGACTTGAAATGTTTCCGAAAGGCTTGATACTGCCTTTGGAAGACTTGATACAGCTTCTAGAAGATTTGAAATGCTTCCAGAAGACTTGATAATTCCTCTGAAAGACTTAAATTGCGTCCAGAACACTGGATACTACTTCTAGATGATTTGATATTGCTTCTAGAAAACTTGCAGAAGACTTGCAATGCTTGCAAAAGATCAAGTCTTTTCCAGAAGACTTGATATTGTTTGTAGAAGACTAGAAATTCTTCCAGAAGGCTTGCAATGTTTCCAGAAGACTTAATACTACTCCTAGAGGACTTGAAATGTTTCCGGAAGGCTTGATACTGCCTTTGGAAGACTTGATACAGCTTCTAGAAGATTTGAAATGCTTCCAGAAGACTTGATAATTCCTCTGAAAGACTTAAATTGCGTCCAGAAGACTTGATACTACTTCTAGATGATTTGATATTGCTTCTAGAAAACTTGCAGAAGACTAGAAATGCTTGCAGAAGACTTACAATGCTTGCAAAAGATCAAGTCTTTTCCAGAAGGCTTGCAATATTTCCAGAAGACTTAAAACTGCTTCTAGAAGACTTGACGTGTTTCCACAAGGCTTTATACTGCCTTTGGAAGACTTGATACAGCTTCTAGAAGATTGGAAATACTTCCAGAAGACTTGATAATTCCTCTGAAAGACTTAAATTGCATCCAGAAGACTTAATACTACTTCTAGATGATTTGATATTGCTTCTAGAAAACTTGCAGAAGACTAGAAATGCTTGCAGAAGACTTGCAATGTTTCCGAAAGGCTTGCTACTGCCTTTGGAAGACTTGATACAGCTTCTAGAAGATTTGAAATGCTTCCAGAAGACTTGATAATTCCTTTGAAAGACTTAAAATGCGTCCAGAAGACTTGATACTACTTCTAGATGATTTGATATTGCTTCTAGAAAACTTGCAGAAGACAAGAAATGTTTGCAGAAGACTAGAAATGCTTGCAGAAGACTTGCAATGCTTGCAAAAGATCAAGTCTTTTCCAGAAGACTTGATATTGTTTGTAGAAGACTAGAAATTCTTCCAGAAGGCTTGCAATGTTTCCACAAGACTTAATACTGCTCCTACAAGACTTGAAATGTTTCCAAAAAGTTTGATACTGCGTTTGGAAGACTTTATATAGCTTCTAGAAGATTTGAAATGCTTCCAGAAAACTTGATAATTTCTGTGAAAGACTTAAAGTCCTTCCTCAAGGCTTGATACTACTTCTAGATGATTTGATACTGCTTCTAGAAAACTTGTAGAAGACTAGAAATACTTGAAGAAAACTTGCAATGCTTACAAAAGATCAAGTCTTTTCCTGAAGACTTGATATTGTTTGTAGAAGACTAGAAATTCTTCCAGAAGGCTTGCAATGTTTCCAGAAGACTTAATACTGCTTCTAGAAGACTTGAAATGTTTCCAAAAGGCTTGATACTGCCTTTAGAAGACTTAATACAGCTTCTAGAAGATTTGAAATGCTTCCAGAACACTTGATAAATCCTCTGAAAGACTTAAAGTCCTTCCAGACGGCTCGATACTACTTCAAGATAACTTGATACTGCTTCTAACTAATAGAAAACTAGATATTGCTTGTAGAACACTTGAAATGCTTCCAAAACGTTTGCAACGCTTTCAGAAGACTTGATACTGCTTCTCGAAGACTTGAAATATGTGTTACGTTCATTTACGTTTACCATTCCTGTCCCCATTAAAGAGTCATGTGAAGTACACAATGCTTTACATGATATAGTAGAAGCGACTGACGACCTTCAAGCAAAAAGTGAAGCACTATCCCTTGTCAATGAAATAAGGAGCTATGGGTATTTAGTAGCATTAGCTATTTGAGTGCTCTTTGCTGTAAATAATGTAAGCAAAAACTTACAGGCTGAAAAAATGCAATTAGGCATGGCATGGTACAATTTTTTGAGCAATTTAGAAATGAAAGTTTTGTTGCAGCAATAATGGTTACAAGAGACATGAACAAACTTTTGGATATAGGACCAAAGTTTCAAATAGTCAAGCAAAGGAAGAAACGAAAAATATATAATTTACGATTATGTTTTAGAACCTGCTGAAGAAATTTTCAAAGTTGACTATTTTTATTATATTGTAGATTGTATATTACAGTCTCTTTCAAGAAGATTTCAACAAATTGCCAGTTACAACAGTATGTTTGGATTTTTGTACAGTGCAAAAGAATTAAAATCAATTGAACAAGGTCAATTGTAGGAAAAGTGCAAAGTTAGAGCCAAAGTTTCAAATAGTCAAGCAAAGGAAGAACCGAAAAATGTTTGATTACGATTGTTTTAGAATCTGCTGAAGAAATTTTCAAAGTTGACTATTTTTATTATATTGTAGATTGTATATTACAGTCCCTTTCAAGAAGATTTCAACAAGTTGCCATTTACAACAGTATGTTTAGATTCTTGTACTGTGTAAAAGAATTAAAATCAATTGAACAAGGTCAATTGTTGGAAAAGTGCAAAGTTAGAGCGAAAAGTTTCAAATAGTCAAGCAAAGGAAGAACCGAAAAATGTTTGATTACGATTGTTTTAGAATCTGCTGAAGAAATTTTCAAAGTTGACTATTTTTATTATATTGTAGATTGTATATTACAGTCCCTTTCAAGAAGATTTCAACAAATTGCCATTTACAACAGTATGTTTAGATTCTTGTACTGTGTAAAAGAATTAAAATCAATTGAACAAGGTCAATTGTTGGAAAAGTGCAAAGTTCTAGAAGCCTCTTTAAGTTTTGAAGGGCAAAAAGATATCTGTGGAAATGATTTCTTCCCAAACTAAAAGTTCTTCGTGGCTAAAGCTGAAACTGTTGCTGGTGTGTTAAGATTTATGAATAGAATATAAAAATCCATATCCTAACACGTTCATTACCTACAGAATTTACCTTACTATTCGAGTGGAATCTACAAAGAGAAGCAATGGTATCTACACTTCCTGATATGGGAATCCCTGAAGCAGATAATTTTTTATCATTATTATACCACCATATTACTCTCTTTGCCTATGTTTCTTATCAAAGATATCTGGGATTCTTTGGGTAATTTCTATATTGACTTAATTTGGACAACACAATTTACATAAATTTGTTGATGTTTGTGTTAAACAACTTTAAAATGAATACACATACAAAAGTTTAAGTTTTACAGTCATTAATGACTGTATCAAGGTCTATAGAACATAAGGTTACCTAATTCCCTATGCCTCTGTAGTATCGAATATTACCCCGCAGATTGACGTCACTGGTTCGATACAGTTCGAGTAAAGGGTTGAGTAAAAGATAGCCTATACAATGGTACAGTCATTAGCTTTGTTCCAACCAGCGCTCCGACTCGTCGCGGACTCGTCAAATGCAATCGCCCATATCAAGTGATGCAGGCCAATCTGCTTAAGTGGAACGACAGTACTAGACATGTGCAATTGCATTTGACGAGTTCGCGACGAGTCCCAGTACAAAGAACATTTTTTGTATTGTTGATATTTTTACAAAGACTGTGAATAATTTTTAATTGAATACATTTTTTTTGCAATTATGTGTATTAAAAAATGATTAGTATTTCAAATGAGCCCTCATTGTGTAATAAAAAATTGCACTTCCAAGTATGATACACGCAGGAAAGAAGGATTGGAAATTTCATTTTTTCGATTTCCAAAGGATGAGAGTATTTGTAAACGTTGACTTGAGAATTGTAAATTAGAGACAGATCCACAAACTTCAAGGATATGTTGAAATTGAACATAGGAACTCACATCTCAAAAATGATTTAGATTAATTATCGCGTTCTTGAGTTATAAAGAATAAACGAATATTATTTGCTAACTTTGAAGTCCTCTAGCGGCAAAACGAAGCAACTTTGGATATAGATAAGTTAACTTAAATCGACCTATTTTGAGCCAAGGAATCTGTGGTCTTCCGTTGTACACACATTTCAGAGACATCCTGTATATCGTGTGAGTGCACAAAAAGCACTTCACGCACAGTTTCATACAATATTTTATCTACGAACTAAAAATTAATATTAATGAATATTCACAATTTTTTAACTGTCAAGAAATGATTTGATAAGTGTTTGTGTCTCGTTACTATAGAAATGCGCTAAACGGTGCGTGAAAAGCCGTGCGTAAAAGTAAATCCCATTTAAAATGCATTGCTATTTCACGCACTCTTTCGTTATTTTACGCACTCTTTTCCCTAATTACGTATTTTACGAACTGAAAATGTCTTCAAAATAGCGATTTTAAAAACAAGAATAGATAAGTAACTATTTTGAATATTGAAAAATGTCCCCTGTCACTAAAAAACTTTTTTGAAAATCCCACATCCGAATTGTGGCTTTATTTTTTACATGCTCAGTCAGCAAGTTTTCATCAAGCTATATTGAAACTAGAAGGGCAGACTGTATCGACAATTGAAGCTGCAAAACAAATCAATCAACTAAAAGACAATTTGACTCAGAAACAGATCATTCAGTTTCTTCCATTTATGGTCCGTCAATTAATAGTGAAATCGAAAGATAATGTTTCTGACATAGATGAAAAGTTTCTGAATAGTTATTAATTATTAGTTAGAGTTATTAGGATCAAAACCAAAAAAAAAATGTTAAAGAAATTGTCTTTTCCATCACTAAGATTGGGAAGTAACTTACAAGCTGCTCTTAATGAAAATATACAAGATTTAGCCAATGACAATATTCAATCTGGTTGTGCTGCAATAACCCAATCAGGAAATATATAGATCAACTGTGACAATTCAGACTGAAATATCTATAAATATTTTTATTTGTAATGTTATTGACACAATTAAAGAGATGAATATAAAAATTGATTCACTTACAACAGAAAATGATAAAGGGCATTTGGATTGAAAAAAAAAAGATTGATAAAAAAAATACAAAACTCAAATAAATATTTTATCAAAAAGGCAACAGCAGAATACTTTGACAAATGCAAATTTAAATATAAAAATTAAGGAAAAATTCCAAAATCTTTTTACATCAACACAAAAAAAAAGAACTAAAAAGAAAGTACGAAATACCTTAAGATATTTAAGTAAAAGATGTTACTTAGATATAAGAAATTATTTAAATTATCCTCTACCAGGTAACAACATATATTTAAACATTATGTAAATATGGCATTTAGATAGTGTAGTTTTCAAGAATTTTATGCTTATGCAGGTTTATCAACATTGCAAAACTGGTGTTCAAAAATAAACATGCGAGAAGGTGTACACCATTCAATGTTTCTTTTTTTGTCAGTGGCAGCACAAAATTTCAATGAAATGGAAAAAGTTGTTGTTCTTTCGTTTGACGAAATGAAAATGGCAGAATCATACGAATATGATAGAAAAAGAAATCAAATTATTGGCGCACACTCTCCAATGCAAGTGATTATGACAAGAGGATTGTTTGATTCGAGGAAATAACCAATTTTTGTTGATTTTGATACACGGATTACTGAAGACATTTTAAAAATGTTAATAACAAAATTATATGACATGTGGTTCACCAAATGTAGGCTTATGGAGGGATTTGCAGTTTAATTACATAAACACTTATATCAGTCATCCGTGCACTAAAAACAATATCCATCTTTTTGCACACACTCCACATTTATTAAAATTAATTAGAAACTGGTTGGTAGATTCTGAATTTATTTTAAAAGAAGAGACAATAAATAAATATTATTTGGAAAAATTAATTAAAGAATGCAATATATCCATCAGTTAACAGTTGCTATAAAATAAATGAAAACCATATTAGATATGAGGGGCCTAGAAGACAAAATGTTAAATTAGCAGCCCAACTGCTGTCAAGGATCACAGCGACAGCTCAAAACGTTATTATTCAACTGAAAAAAAAAACGCATTGGTGTTAAGTGAATTTATAGCTTTATTTTAGGGCCGGTTTATTCATCTTTGATTAAATTTAACTACTGGATATTTTCCATGGTTACTGTAATTTCACTTGCCATGATTGGCTATATGACCAATAACTATGGTAAATATCCAATAGTTAAATTTAACCAAAGATGAATAAACTGGGCCTAAGTCAATTACATTAAACAGTGGCTATGGTAAAGAGGTAGATCGTCAAAATCAAATTTTGAATTCTATGCACTATATCATATCGGAATTGAGATGCAAAAATAAAAGAATGTTGCACACATTTCAAAAAGGAATTTTGATGTTCATAAATTCATTGAAGGGGTTATATAAGGATATGAAAAGTCGATATATCTAATACATCTTAACACATAGATTAAATTAAGATGTGTTAGAAAACTTCTTTGGACAAATAAGAAGTAGGGGTGGTTTGAATGATCATCCAACACCATTGAGTGCCTTAGGAAGAATACGGGTAATTGTACTTAGTAATTCAGCCCTATTAGCATCGAATTCAAACACTGAAGATCAAGAAAATCAAAAAGAATATTTAGTAGGGACTGTGTTCCGAAGTGCAGAAATCCGCATAGGTAATGAGTCAACAACGTCATCATTACCAGACAAAAATATTGATGAGGAATTAAACAAATCGTTTGAAAATAACACCCTATTATCAGACTGCAATATTTAGCTGGTTATATATATATATAACATAGCCAAGAAAATACAACATTCATTTCCAAATTCGGGAGAATACACATATAAAAGATATGAAAAAGTGCATAATTATTGTTTACCATCGTGAGTGGAGCAATTATCACTTGGCGGGCTTACAATGCCATCACAGGAATTTTTAACATTGATAACCGATTTAGAACATGAATTTAAAAAGATAGTGCGATAAAGTGAAATTGATCACTCCAAAACAGTCACAAAAAATTATTTCATAAAATTTCACCTATGTTTGATAAAGAATTACATAGTATTATTAAGGTTTTTTTTAACAACGTGTGCTTATAAGAATACATTTTTCAAATAAAAAATATGATGAATTAAAAAAATCTAGAAGGAAAATGGAAAAAATAAAAACAAAATTTCCAAAACATTAAAGATTGTTGTATAATATTTCTTATAATAAAATAAATTTATTACTGAGTAGTACTACTATTATTAATTTAACTAGATTTGATTATACAATTCGCGTTCATTTCTATTACCTTTTTTCATTTATTATTTTCTGCATGTTTGTTGTTATAAAGTTAGTATTTTCTACTCTATTCTTTGTTTCATTCTATTCCTGGTTTTATTTTGTAACTAAGTTCTTTAATAGAGCTTAATTACACAATGTAGATAATTTAATATTAAACCATTACTGCATAAAGTCAATTGATTTTTAATTTTGTTTTTTGGATTAATAAGATGTGAATTTTAACGTATATTTTAAACATGCTTTATGAAACTTGTCTTTTAATACATTATTGTAGCTTTATGAGATCGAAAAAAAAACTTTATCGTGATATTGGCAATGTTCGTACATATTATCATTTGAAATTATATTTTATACATTTGTATGTGTGCGCATGCACACAGTTCATAGAACCAGCTACGTCACTAACTCACCTTGCCTCTCTGAGGAGGAGAATCGGCATTGGGTAACCTTATGTTCTATAAACCTTGTGACTGTATAACATCAATTTACCTAACCTCACTTGATAATATCAAATATTTAGGATTTAATTTGAATGCTAAACTTAACTGGAAGGAACATATAGATACTACTGTGGAGGCCTGTAGAAGGGGTATTAACCTAATAAAATCTCTATCCAGCTCAAGGTGGGGTAGTGACCCGGTTATTTTAAGTATGCTGTATAGGGCGACTGTACGGTCCAGACTTGAATATGGACTATGGATATTATTACCGTTACCTAAAATGCAATTGAATGGATTACAAGTGATATGCTATGAAGCGTATAGAAGCATACTAGGAGCGCTCAGATCGTCACCCACTAATGCACTCACCATCGAAGCAGGAGAAACATCCTTACTAACCAGAGCTAGAATACTATGTACTAGGTTTCTCAGCAGAAACCTTAGTATAGATAGTTGCTCTATGATCAACAGGGTAGATAAGATAACAAAAATCTATATCTTACGTCCGTTGGCAAAAACCAGACCGTTGATCTCAGAGATATATTCCAAAATGGAACCTGCTGTTCGGAATCAATATAGAAAAAGTGCACATAGTATCCATACAATAAAATATAATATAAGAAAATTTTCACCAAATATCGCTTTTACCCCCGGATCGTACAGAAGCTGCAGAAAGGTTGGTGGAATGAACAATGTTGTTGGAGCTGAAATAAACCAATTTATAAAATATACATGGCCGGATGTGGAGTATATATTTACAGATGGATCGGTAGCTCTTGTACCGGAGAGGAGTGTGGCGTGTGGTGTCTATGTCCCCTCAATGGGAATAGAAGAATCATATAAATTATCTAACCCATTACAATTGTTTTAGAAAGAAAAATTCCGAAAAGTATCATCATAACTGATTCTAGAAGTACTTTGGAAAGAATAAAAAACTACAATTTTAGGGATACGATTCACCCATATATCTTGGAGATGTTTGCTCTCTTTTATGAGATACATCTGTTGGAACAAGAAGTTACAATATTGTGGGTGTCAGGACATGTGGGCATAGAGGGCAACGAAAAGGCCGACCAATTGGCAAACATGGGTCATCAAAAAGAATCACTTAAAATAAAGATATTCGGAAAAGAGCTGTACCAACAAGTAATAAGAGAAATTGAAGTCGAATGGGGGGAAGAATGGAATAGAAGTAATACCACGAAAGGAATCATGTACACAAGATGTCAAGCTACAGTTCCGAAAGTTCCATGGTATAAGAGAGTACCCTTTGTTTCCCGCCGGTTCTGCACACTTATTATAAGATTGAGATTAGGACATGCGTTAACACCCGCATATTTATTTAAAATAAGAATGAAAGATAACCCTTATTGTGAATGTGGTAAAGAAGGAGATCTGAATCATATATTTTTGCATGCGTTAAACATCAACATCAAAGATTGAAACTCACTCAGGGATTATCAAGAGAAAACATTGAATTTCCCATTAACTTGACCTCGTTGTTGGTCTATGATTCTTTTAACATTTATAAATTATTAAATGAATTTGTTACATCGGCTGGCATAAATCTGATAAAAAACAAAAATAAAAATAAAAGAAAAAAAGAACTTTGTGTGATACCTATACAAAAATGTGATAGTAGCTTTTAGAAAGACAATACATTATTGACTGTGATAACCCCTATTTCTGAATAATATACTGTGAGCGTCAAAAGAAAGTAAACACTAGCTGTTTACTTCTAAAAACCCTTTTTACTACGATTTAGTTAACTGACAATAAAAATTTATATACCAAAATTTACTTTATTTGTGAGCAATCCTATCGTAAAAAATAGTTAAGCAAAAAACCCCACAAATATGGCAAATCCCCTTTAGAGTAAAAGTACCCCGATTTTTACGCTTCCAAAGAAAGTAAACAGCCGGTCCGGTTGTTGTAAATTCATTTTAGATTTAGGGGAAGTACCACACTTTTCGTATAAATACTTATAAACCCCTCCCAGGACAACTTTAGAACATTTTAGAAGAAACAGCAAGTGGTTGAACGTCGAAATTCATTATAAATACCAAAAATTATCATGGGAAAACAAACAAGTATAGAAACGCGTAAAATTATATTAAGTTTAAATAAAAAAGGTAAATCCTTACGCGAAATAGCTAAAATAATGGGACAATAAAAAAAAAAAAATTGGATAAATACGCAAAACATCATACTGTAGCCGATTTACAACGCATTGGAAGACCAAAGCGCCTTACAGAAGCACAGGCTAGAGCAGTGGTAAGAGAAGTGAAGAATAATCCAGGTTCAAGTGCGGTTAAAATAGCAAACGACATATCGCAGATAGCAAACACAACCATAAGTTCCAGTACCATACGAAGAACACTCCATAGAAGTGGCCTGCATGGAAGAACACCCCGTAAAAAGCCTTACATATCGAAAATAAATAAACAGAAACGTCTTGATTCCGCAAAAAAATATCAGAACGAAGCTCCAGATTTTTGGAAAAATATATTATTTAGTGATGAAAGTAAATTTGAAATTTTTGGTAAAAGAAAACCACCAAAGATATGGCGGCCAAAAAATGAGGCCTTCAAAGAGAAATTTGTTACCAATACCATCAAACACCGTGGAGGCTCGGTTATGGTCTGCGGCTGTATGGCGGCGTCAGGGGTCGGTAATCTAGTTTTTATTGAATCAACAATGAATAAAATGGACTATTTAACCATTTTAAAGAACAATATTTCCCCGAGTATTAATGAATTGGGCTTATCAGAGAACTGGATCTTCCAACAGGATAACGATCCAAAGCACACTTCCAAAATTGTGAAGGAATGGATGCTATACCGAGTCCCTAAAACCCTTGATCATCCACCGCAGTCCCCAGACCTTAATCCTATAGAACATCTGTGGGATCACCTTGACAGGAAGATCAGAGAAAGGACAATTTCAAATAAAGACGACCTTAAAAAAGCTTTAACTGAAGAATGGATGAAAATCCCTCAAAATATTACAAAAAACTTGGTGGAATCCATGCCAAGGAGATTAAGGGAGGTGTTGAAGGCCAAAGGAGCTCAAACCAAGTATTAAAAATTAATATTATATTTATTTTTGTACTTAATACCTATTAATTCCGAATTCTGTTTACTTTCTTTTGACGCGTAAATTCGGTAGATATTTACAATAATCTGAATTATTACAGGTAATGATTTGTTTTTTTTTTCATGTTTCTATTGATTTAAATATAGTATAGATGAGTTGTGAAGACTGTAATAAAACTTTTTGATTTTCGTTATTAACTGCATTTTTATTAACCTTTTAATAGAAAAACAACAGCTGTTTACTTTTTTTTTGACGCTCACAGTATAGGTACTGTATAATCATCACTTTCCAGATTCCGTGCTCCGAGGGTCCTCCCATGGTATAAGAATATAAGGTAGAACCGAGCGCAGGTCATGCGTACTAATCACACCATTTGATGACGTTTGAGGGCCAATAGCTAGCGCGTTTTTTCAAAATTAACAAGCAAATAAATAGTAGGTGATCAACATAGTTAATTTATCAGTCAATTAATAAAAACAATTATTTTTTTAAAATTATTATTATAAAAAGGACAATGTATATAAGAGGAAAATCGTGTTATCAATCAACCTAATTAATTATACAGGGTATCTTACGTAACTGGCTCATTACAACTATTTTAGGTTATACTAATCGCAGAGGCTCGAAATTTTGGTATCATGGGATGTTTCCGATCTTTTAATCGAAAGTTAATCGAGGTAGACCTCAACTTCGTTATTTTAAATGGAATGCTATAGTTTTTATTACACCATTCAATTATACGTAAAAGAAGATGTTGACATTATGAATTACATTATGACATTATGTTGACATTAAGAATATGTTGACAAGAATAGTTGTTGTTACATAGCGGCTTTTGTTTTCGAGTTGTTTTGATTTTAAGTGTTTTTTGGCAAATATCACCATAATCATTAAAAGCCCATATTTATATATTATTATAGCCAACGAGGTATTTTTCCAAAAAAAACCGGAACTGTCTCTCCAAAACTTATTCACAGCAGGGCAGTGACATAAGACATGCTCAACCATTTCCTTATCCTTCGTACATATTCATCTTTCAGTCTTTAATCGCCAGTGCCCAGTAAAAACACTCATTAGAACTCTAATATTAACACCCAAGTTCGAAAATATTCCCGGGTTTGACAGCAACGATGTTAAATAATTTTGGGCGAAGACAACACAACAGGCGAAGTCTGTCTTTAGCCCATAGTCCATTCTGGTGTTTGGTCATGGCAAATAAGACATCAACTGCTAGCTCTGGTGCGACAAATGCATCAACGCTGCCTTCTCGTGCTAACTCATCTGCCGTGTGATTACTTGTACTCTAGAAGGACCTGGGACCCAGATTAGAGAGACTTTGTTTTCACTTTTCTCAATGACTCCATCTGGTGTATTTGATTCATCTCTGAACATGCAAATATCTGCATGAACCAGTAAATTTTCGCTTTCAAACCAGAACTGCCATCATTTCTGGTAAAGAATTTTTAACAGCTTTAAGCATATTACTTAAATTTGTAAATGGTAATACTAGCTACTTTTTGTATATGCACATGTAAAGGAGTTGGAGAAGTTAAGTTCGGGATTCCGCGTATTAGAGCCGATTAACGTAAACAACTACGTCACTATGACATTTGTGGGCCAGTTGCGCAGAATGACGAAAAATTTGTGTTGAAACGGTTCTACCTTATATTCTTATACCATGGGTCCTCCTTTGGTCTTACGAAAGTCGGGTCACTGGACCCCTGGCTCGCAGAAAAAACTTCCTTATGCGTTTGTGTTGTCTTATTTTAAAGTGTTTTTGTCTTGTTAATATCTTGTTGCAATCCACGGGACAGAAAATATCAGAGGACATAGAAAGAGAGGAAAAATCGAAAGAAACTTTGTAGCTGGAGTATGATATGAACGAAAGTTCGAACTCCAAAACCCAACCAGTATCATTACTACTACTAACCTCACTTGGCAAAGAATAAAATGAACTATTTTTCACATTCTTTACATTCAATTTTATGAGCTATCTTATAGATTATAACGTTATTCCTTATATTTATTTAATTTACATAGAAAAATTCAAAAACTTACCAAAAGATCACTTTAAAGTTTCGACGTGACGTTTTCGAATTCTGAACTAACGTCAACTTATGCCAACTTTAAAAAAATTCTAAGCGGTAAATTTAAAAATATAACACAAATTGGAATCTATACTTTTTAAATTAAAAAAAATGATATTAATAATAATTATTATTGATATTTTTCATCATTCTTACTATTAATAGCAAAATTATTAGTTTAATTAAATTATTGCAACATAAATACTAGGGCCCTCTCACGGCGGGATAATCAGTTATACCAATTGAACAAACCATTCTAAAATTCTCCTAAAATTATTATATTATATCATATATTATTATTATTATTATTATATCATATCACTTTTTTTTAATTATGTCTTATATTAAAAATACCTGAAGGCAAATAATAAATGTACTTTTTATAATATTTATATTGATGCAAGTTAGGCAACACAATTCACAGAAATTTATTAATATTTAATAATCAATTAAATATGTAATTCTTAACATTTAATTTTATCTTCAAGTTAAATATTACGTCATTAAATATTAAAAACAAATAATTAATATTAAAATTTTTTTATGTAAAATATATTGCCTATCTACCACAAAAATGTAATGGTTCAAAGTCCAACAAATCCAAAACAATTCATCGAGCGAAGTACATTAAATCAAATTCTACTAAATCTGGATATTTTACACTAATTTCAACCAATTTTAGTTGTTTTATTAGAAAACCATTAAATTTAATAGTTAACATTCCCTCTTATTTACTGTGATGTTTGCCTTCAGAAGAACAACCGGATTAATTAAAAGTATAAACCCATATTAAAAAATATTTTTGATAACATAATTATTTGTTTTAGATCACACGAAATTAATAGCCAATATGTGTACAGTTAAAAACTACAAACGATTACAACTCAGCACACCATCCCCGTTTGTTGTTCATGTAGCATTAAATAGACCATCAAAACGAAATGCTTTAGATAATGAGATGTGGTTTGAAATTAAGGAATGTTTCGAAAAACTTAATTATGATGCTGATTGTAGAGTTATCGTTTTATCAGGAGAAGGAAAAATGTTTTGTGCTGGTAAATAGAAATATTGATAATAATAATGTATTAAGAGTATTAAATTTAGGAATTGATTTGATGTCTATGAGTGGAGCTTATCAAGAATTGGATGCCGATGCTGATTTGGCAAGAAAAGCCAAAATATGGGATCAAAAAATCCCATTATTTCAAGACTGCCTTTCTGCTTTGGAGAAATGTTCCAAACCTGTTTTAGCTGCTGTTCACTCAGCTTGTATTGGTGCAGGGGTTGATATGATAACAGCTGCTGATATTAGATATTGCTCAAAGGATGCTTATTTTCAAGTTAAAGAGGTTAAAATAAAATATTTTTTCTAATTCAATATATTTTTTAAGCAATAATTAGGTTGATATAGGGATGGCAGCCGATGTTGGAACTTTACAAAGATTACCTAAAGTTATAGGATCAGATAGTTTAGCAAGAGAATTGTGTTATACCGCTAGAGAAATGCGTGCGGATGAAGCTTTATCTTGCGGGCTTGTTTCAAAAGTTTTTGATACAAAAGAAAGGTATTGATTTAGATGTTTATTTATAAATATTCTATTTTTTCTGTTTAAGTTTAATAGCAGGAGCTTTGGATCTTGCAAAAATAATTGCGTCTAAGAGTCCAGTGGGGGTTCAAGGTACTAAAAGGAGTTTGATTTATTCAAGAGATCATACTGTTCAGGAAGGTCTTGATCATATTGTAAGATATTTAATTATTAATTTTATGCGGGATGCTTTTGTAAGTTGTGGCATATTTTTAATCGCAAATATTGTAGTAAAAATTATGATAGTTTGTGTACCTACACTTTTTGGTTTAAATCTAGAATTGGCTAAGATATGATTATTACTAAAAAATGTTTGCCATAAACACCAAAACGAGTTTGAGTTGAATTGGGATGGATTGAAGTTGGGTTGGGGTGCATTTGAGTTGGGTTGAATTGGATTTGAGCTAGGTTAGGTTGGATTTCAGTTTGGTTTGGGTTGAAGTTGGGTCGGGTTAGATTGGAATTGGTTCTTTTGGGGAAATAATTTTGAGGTGGATTTTAGTTGAGTTTAATTGAATTTAAGCTGGGTTGGGTTGGATTTGAGTTTGGTTTAGGTAGAATTCGGGTTGGGTTAGATTTGAGTTTGGGATGAATTTGGAAAAAAAATTGGTTAAAGATAAAAATTCAGAATTAGTACAATATTATTAAAGAAATCGTTAAAAAAAGATCATTTTTAAATTATTATGTAACTTTGTGGTTATTGCTATATAGGGTGGTTAAAAAAGTTATTTACTTCAAACCTTTTTCATTGTTGAATTTATTATAAAATTTCCAACTTTTCAAAAACCCATTTGATTTCTAAACATTATTTTTTGGTCCCAAGTGACTGCCCACATCTTGGATCACTTATCTTATAATATTAAACAATATTAAACGAAAGAAAAGACTAAGAGATGAGGTTTTGAGACGGTATCAAAAATCCGAAAGATCGTCTCATCATGAGTACTAGAAGTCACTAAGGAATGAAACAAACAGAGCTGTTAGTAGTATAATAGGTAAAAGGCCTATTTTTAGTTCCAATGTGACACATATAATAACAAAAAGCGGATCTGGTTAGAAACCAAAAACTCAATCTTTCAAAATGGGGATACTTCCCTATGACATCCGAACCTTCTTAACTCTAAATGCATCATGGCTCAACCTCAATTTTCGAACGATACGATCATTAAGTGATGATCCTATCGTGATAATACCTGTGATGATTTTACCTGATCAGAGGATGTGGTTCGAACACGTTTTTGATGCTGAAGCGTTTTACGCGTTCTCTTTTATCAGAAGTACGGCTACTGGTGTTGATGATTTCAACTATCACAACATATCACAACAAGATGCCTATGTCCTGAAAAGAAACCCAGCACAGGATGCAAAAGATTTGAGACCAATCAGCATTTTACCTACATTAACAGATATTCGAAAACTTGTTGACGATTTAGCTGTGTCGTCATATTAACACTTAATATAACCATGCATAACCCTACTCGAGTTATGCATGTGCCATTTCGGTGTTGAGGGCCTCCGATATGGTCGCCCATAGAATTTCTTGGATCACTTATCTTATAATATTAAACAATATTAAACGAAAGAAAAGACTAAGAGATGAGGTTTTGAGACGGTATCAAAAATCCGAAAGATCGTCTCATCATGAGTACTAGAAGTCACTAAGGAATGAAACAAACAGAGCTGTTAGTAGTGTAATAGGTAAAAGGCCTATTTTTAGTTCCAATGTGACACATATAATAACAAAAAGCGGATCTGGTTAGAAACCAAAAACTCAATCTTTCAAAATGGGTATACTTCCCTATGACATCCGAACCTTCTTAACTCTAAGTGCATCATGGCTCAATCTCAATTTTCGAACGATACTATCATTAAGTGATGATCGTATCGTGATAATAACTGTGATGACTTACCTGATCAAAGGATGTGGTTCGAACACGTTTTTGATGTTGAAGCGTTTCACGCGTTCTCTTCTATCAGGAGTACGGCTACTGGTGTTGATGATTTCAACTATCACAACATATCACAACAAGATGTCTATGTCCTGAAAAGAAACCCAGCACAGGATGCAAAAGATTTGAGACCAATCAGCATTTTACCTACATTAACAGATATTCGAAAACTTGTTGACGATTTAGCTGTGTCGTCATATTAACACTTAATATAACCATGCATAACCCTACTCGAGTTATGCATGTGCCATTTCGGTGTTGAGGGCCTCCGATATGGTTGCCCATAGAATTTCTTGGATCACTTATCTTATAATATTAAACAATATTAAACGAAAGAAGAGACTAAGAGACGAGGTTTTGAGACGTTATCAGAAATCTGAAAGATCGTCTCATCATGAGTACTATAAGTCACTAAGGAATGAAACAAACAGAGCTGTTAGTAGTGTAATAGGTAAAAGGCCTATTTTTAGTTCCAATGTGACACATATAATAACAAAAAGCGGATCTGGTTAGAAACCAAAAACTCAATCTTTCACAATGGGGATACTTCCCTATGACATCCGAACCTTCTTAACTCTAAGTGCATCATGGCTCAATCTCAATTTTCGAACGATACTATCATTAAGTGATGATCGTATCGTGATAATAACTGTGATGATTTACCTGATCAGAGGATGTGGTTCGAACACGTTTTTGATGTTGAAGCGTTTCACGCGTTCTCTTCTATCAGGAGTACGGCTACTGGTGTTGATGATTTCAACTATCACAACATATCACAACAAGATGTCTATGTCCTGAAAAGAAACTCAGCACAGGATGCAAAAGATTTGAGACCAATCAGCATTTTACCTACATTAACAGATATTCGAAAACTTGTTGTCGATTTAGCTGTGTCGTCATATTAACACTTAATATAACCATGCATAACCCTACTCGGGTTATGCATGTGCCATTTCAGTGTTGAGGGCCTCCGATATGGTTGCCCATAGAATTTTTTGGATCACTTGTCTTATAATATTAAACAATATTAAACGAAAGAAAAGACTAAGAGATGAGGTTTTGAGACGTTATCAGAAATCCGAAAGATCGTCTCATCATGAGTACTATAAGTCACTAAGGAATGAAACAAACAGAGCTGTTAGTAGTGTAATAGGTAAAAGGCCTATTTTTAGTTCCAATGTGACACATATAATAACAAAAAGCGGATCTGATTAGAAACCAAAAACTCAATCTTTCAAAATGGGGATACTTCCCTATGACATCCGAACCTTCTTAACTTTAAGTGCATCATGGCTCAATCTCAATTTTCGAACGATACTATCATTAAGTGATGATCGTATCGTGATAATACCTGTGATGATTTTACCTGATCAGAGGATGTGGTTCGAACACGTTTTTGATGTTGAAGCGCTTCGCGCGTTCTCTTCTATCAGGAGTATGGCTACTGGTGTTGATGATTTCAACTATCACAACATATCACAACAAGATGTCTATGTCCTGAAAAGAAACCCAGGACAGGATGCAAAAGATTTGAGACCAATCAGCATTTTACCTACATTAACAGATATTCGAAAACTTGTTGACGATTTAGCTGTGTCGTCATATTAACACTTAATATAACCATGCATAACCCTACTCGAGTTATGCATGTGCCATTTCGGTGTTGAGGGCCTTCCGATATGGTTGCCCATAGAATTTCTTGGATCACTTATCTTATAATATTAAACAATATTAAACGAAAGAAGAGACTAAGAGACGAGGTTTTGAGACGTTATCAGAAATCCGAAAGATCCTCTCATCATGAGTACTATAAGTCACTAAGGAATGAAACAAACAGAGCTGTTAGTAGTGTAATAGGTAAAAGGCCTATTTTTAGTTCCAATGTGACACATATAATAACAAAAAGCGGATCTGGTTAGAAACCAAAAACTCAATCTTTCAAAATGGGGATACTTCCCTATGACATCCGAACCTTCTTAACTCTAAGTGCATCATGGCTCAATCTCAATTTTCGAACGATACTATCATTAAGTGATGATCGTATCGTGATAATAACTGTGATGATTTACCTGATCAAAGGATGTGGTTCGAACACGTTTTTGATGTTGAAGCGCTTCGCGCGTTCTCTTCTATCAGAAGTACGGCTACTGGTGTTGATGGTTTCAACTATCACAACATATCACAACAAGATGTCTAAGTGTAATTTTCCCAGTGGGCGTTGAATAGATTCTTGACTTTTCCTGAAAAGAAACCCAGCACAGGATGCAAAAGATTTGAGACCAATCAGCATTTTACCTACATTAACAGATATTCGAAAACTTGTTGACGATTTAGCTGTGTCGTCGTATTAACACTTAATATAACCATGCATAACCCTACTCGGGTTATGCATGTGCCATTTCGGTATTGAGGGCCTCCGATATGGTTGCCCATAGAATTTCTTGACTATACTTGTGGCAACGGGTTTGGATGATTTGTTCTTACGTAACCAATCATAGACAGCGTGTTCTTTTTTAACTTTTGTCAACGCACGGAACTTTTTTTGAGACAATTTTTTTATGGAATCATTAGTTCAGTAACACACAAGATTTGATTTGGGGATGGATGTGCCCTATTGTAATTACTTATTAGAGAGATTATTTTCAGCATCAAGTCAGTTTATTCTTTCTTAGTCAGTTTTTTACGTATGTGAAAAACGATTTCACACAGAGATTAGTTGTTGTGCAAGGCATCAATTTCTTTATGATTATTTCATCCATTAATTTTATCCACAATGGACCAATGACATCGTGTACATATACAGATTTTAATATGGTGTCAATACTGACATATATAATTTGCTCTCTTTATTTAATTGAGAAGGCCACTACACTCATTAAAAGGATTTTCAATTTAAATTATTGCAAGTAGAGGAAATATATTCCAAAGATTTCTATTAGAGGCCAGTTAAATGTTTTAAAATATTATTTTTTAAATTCTTATCGAATACAATATTTTTGTTTACCAAGAAATCAATTTACAAATTAGATTAGAACAGTTTAAAACTTTTCTCCTTGATAACCATCTTACATTAGTACCATAAGAAAGAGATTTTTATGTATCTCCTCAAGTCATCATAAAATAATTTCAGTATTCTAGATTTAGAAGTCTGGTTTTGATGTAATTACCATTTTCATTGCGTCATTGAGAACTTCGTGTAAAGCAGTTGGTATTCATTTAACAGACAGAGCTTGGTAATGAAGACAGCAATGGCTACTCCAACCACATTTTTCAAACAATTCACTAGCTCCTAATTTGGTTGCAAATTTTTCACTGATCATGAATGTGACTAAATCTCTTGCACGAAGTTTAATCAATTTTTCTGTATGGTCATTTAAATGTAAAAACAGACTATCAGCTCCTATTAAAGGGGTACATAATGTACGTATTAAGACCAATGATCAGTTTAATGAGGACCACCATATCATCGATACTTAAGTGTCCAACATTAACTATCCTAAATGATAAGATCTACAGGAGCTCATTAACATCATAAAACGAAGATTTATCGAACAGCATTAAATCGACACAATTGTTGCTATCTTCAGTAATCATATGTACATAATCATGATCGATGTTCAAGATGTTCCCAAGCCGTCGGCCATACAGCCGAACCATGATTCCTATTTTACAATCAAGCTCGGCTCAGAAGTATATTCGTGGCTTACGTACACTCAAAAAGTCAAATCGAAGAATCAATTTTCATTATGGCGTCTCTGTATGATAACTGCTTGATTATTGGAGATTTCAATCCAAACTCTGCATATGAAACATAAAATCACTAATTACTAATATTGCGATCGCTTTCGATCTATGCCCCGTCTACTTAAATATCCTGGTCCCTATTATTGGTAAAAGTAACCCTATTATTACTGCTGAGAGTATATCTCAGTTTGATGAAGATGTCAAGTTATCGATTAATCAAGCCAGTCTAAATAAACTACAAAAATATAGTAATTTCCCATTATCTAAGTTCATCGTTAGGTTAATTAAGGAAATATTACGGTTATACCAAAACCATAGAAGTTGAATACCTGGGTGTACAAGCACTCACACATACAAATGCTTCCAAAATACTTGATACTGCTTCTACAAGGCTTGAACTGCTTTCAGAACACTCAATTCTGCGTCTGGAAGGCTTGATACTGCTTCCAGAAGACTGGAAACGATTCCAGAAGATTTGGCATTGCTTCTAAAACAAATGAAATCTTTCAAGAGACTTGGTTTTGCTTCTAAAAGACTTGATACTGCTTCCAGAAGGCTTGCACAGCTTCTAGCACACTTAATACTACGTCTGGAAGATTTGACATTGTTTGTAGAAGACTTGAAATGCGTCCAGTAGACGTGAACTGTTTCCAGAACACTCAATACTGCGTCTGGAAGACTGATATTGCTCTTGAAAGACATGGTATTGCTTCTAGAATACTTGAAATGGTTCCAGATGGTTTGATACTGCCCCTGGAAGACTTGATACTGCTTTCAGAAGACTTGAAACACTTCTAGAAGACTTGAAAAGCTTCCAGAAGACTTGGTATTGCTTCCAAAAGACTTGATGCTGCTTCCAGAAGGCTTGCACAGCTTCTAGAATACTTAATACTGCGTCTGGAAGACTTGACATTGTTTGTAGAAGACTTGAAATGCGTCCAGTAGACGTGAACTGTTTCCAGAACACTTGATACTGCGCCTGGAAGACTGATATTGCTCTTGAAAGACTTGGTATTGCTTCTAGAAGACTTGAAATGGTTCCAGATGGTTTGATACTGCTCCTGGAAGACTTGATACTGCTTTCAGAAGACTTGAAACACTTCCGGAAGACTTGAAAAGCTTCCAGAAGACTTGGTATTGCTTCCAAAAGACTTGATGCTGCTTCCAGAAGGCTTGCACAGCTTCTAGAATACTTAATACTGCGTCTGGAAGACTTGCCATTGTTTGTAGAAGACTTGAAATGCGTCCAGTAGACTTGAACTGTTAGAGTTGTAATGCTTCCAAAAAGCTTGATACTGCCCCTGGAAGGCTAGATACTGCTTCAGATATTTGAAATGCTTCTACATTTCTTGAAATTACTTCTAGAAGACTTGAAATGCCTCTAAAAAACTTGGTATTGTTTCTAGGAGACTTGAAATGCCTCCAGAAGGCTTAAACTGCTTCCTGAACACTCAATACGTGTTACCTTCTCCGTCTGGAAGACTTGATATTGCTCTTAAAAAACTTGAAATGTTTTCACAAAACTTGAAATAGTTCCAGAAGGTTTGAGCCTCTGGAAGACTTGATACTGTCTCTGGAAGGCTTGTTACTGCCTCCAGAACACTGGATACTGCGTTTGGAAGACTTTAAATGCTTTCACAAGGCTTGAAATAGTTCCAAAAGTGTTAACACTGCTTCTAAAAAACTTGATACTGCTTGTAGAACTGCTGACAAAATATTTTTATGGCAAAAACAAAATCTGTTGATAAAGCATTTGAGCTCATATATTAACATATAAATATATTAATATATAAATTATATATTAATATATAAATTCATATATTCGTATATTCACGAAGCCTTCTGAAGATGCCTTAATAGGCGAAACCTGCGATACTGCTACCAGAAGACAGTTTTATTGCAAAAGGCAAGAAACTGTTAATAAAGTTTGATTTTGCTTCCAAAACATCAAATACTGTTGCAAGGATACAAAACCTTCATGTCAGAAATTCAAAAACTACCAATTAAAGATTGGATACTGCTTGTAAAACTCTAAGCACTGCTGGTAGAAGATATTTCTATTGCAAAGGAACCAAAGGCGGAGATATTCATTTCTCAGTTTTTTCAGCATCCAACACCCATACATATTTTTGATGACTTTAGAATATTTGAGAGCTAAATTCAATGAGCTAAACAAACACAAGTGTACATTGAAGCTTGCACTAACATCAACAAATTAAAAGATAAAAGATATTGGCAAGAATTCCGGAAACTATCAAGTTAATAAAAGTCTTCATGAACTTGGGAAATCATTAACCCATTAGACTGTTCACGGAGATTACCTTCAGAATGTGTTTTTATTCTCGAAAGATGTGTCTTTCTGCACCATCAACAAGGCTAGATTAGACAACTGGTATAAATCCGCTTTCATCACCCTGAAGATGTCTTAATAATCATTGGCAGCTCACCAACCTGTTGGTTCAACCCGAAATTTGGAATTCCTCCGTTAAGATTTGCGTTCCCAAAGAAGAATCTTCGTATAAAGACTTAATATTGCCTCTTGAAGCCTTGAAAAAAAAATAACTTGGAAATACTACTAGAACACTAAAACTGCTTCCTGAACACTTAAACTACTTCCAAAAGACTCGATACTGCCTTTGGAAGACTTGATGTTACTTCTAGGAAAGTAGAAATTCTTCCAAAGGACTTTACACTCCTCTTGGAAGACTTGATGTTGCTTCTAGACACTTAAAATACAGGGTGTCTGACGTAACTGGTTCATTAGAACTTTTTAAGGTTCCACTATCCGTAGCGGCTTGAAATTTTGGTAACATGGATTGTTCATTCCGATTCTAGCGTTTTTTGTTTTCGAGTTATTTTGATTTTAAGTGTCAAACCAACGTTATCCCAGCCAACGTTAATTCAAAAACGTCATTTGTTGTATCAGTATATCTTACACAGGCTGGTCTAAAATTAAGTTACCGTTTCTCTGTATTCAATTGCGTTTGAGCGTCTGATATATATTCAAGTGCAGGGGTACCTTGATGCCCATAACATAATTACTGAATTTCAACCTGGTTTTCGTCCGGGGCACAGTACGTCGTCGGCACTCATCAAAATTAATGACGATATTAGAAGCAACTGTGTCAGTTGTCAATGCAAAAGTTAATTATTTACACTGAAAAATAACTTGTACGATCGTCATGCACCGGACCTGTTAAAGCAACGAAAAACGAAGCGCTTGTCAGCTCCTGGACTAAATGATGAGATCAGGGATCTTATGCGAAAACGTAATGTTTAATAAAATATGAAAACAAGAACAATAAAATATCGTTTTAAGGCGTCGTTTTGTATTTCGCGTAATTTTGCGTTAAAATAGTACTTTTATCCAAAATTATTATTATTTGATACAAGAAGTGTACAGAAAAAAAGTAACAGAAAGTATGCAGTTGTTGGAGACAAACACCATGCGTGAGTATCCCAATTCGTTTTTAGATATCAAGTTTTTAACTCAACCTAAAATTGTTGAAAATTTATAAATTAATAATAAAAAACGTTCCCATGAACGTTCCCAAAACGATCCTATACTTTCAAAAGTGATCTTAAATGATTTCTCATTATATATGCCAAATTTTATCTAAGATAACCCATATTAAAAATAATTAAGACAATCTCTAAAAATTTCATAACTTTAAAGGCCCATATCTTAATAATCATAATAACTCTTATTCTAGTGTTTGTGAACAAAATTATGCAACGACTTACAGAAATATGCTATAATTTAAGTAATTTTTTTTCGATTTGTATTTTCAGGCTTTATGCAATCGTTTCCTATTGCAAAGCGAAGATCTTCAAACGGCTGTTGTTGGAGCTATATCCAAAGACAAAGATATTCAATTTTCTAAATTATAACTTTTATAACTTAATGTAACTTGATCAATACACTTGAATAATTACATAAATGTTTCATAATCTCGAAGACATCCCACCAGCTGCTACAATTGTTTCACCAGTTATATAACTTGCATCGTCGGAAACAAGAAAAGCAGCCACTCCTGCAATTTCGTCCGTCTCTCCATGCCTTAAACGAAATTTTGAATAAAATTTATATTTATTAAATTAAAATTTACCTCCCCATAGGTATAGCGTTAAGTGTTTCTTCGTGATACCTTTTAAAAACCTAAATTATTAAACAAACCGTTAATTTGAGAAATTAAAAAAGTGTTTTTACATACAACATCAGAAAAAGAAGTATCAATCAACCCCGGGGCTATGCAATTAACTTGAATGTTATCCTTGGCTAATTGACCAGATATCAATTTGGTTAAAGAGTTTAAGGCACATTTACTCACTGAATAAGCACCAAAATTCTAAAATTTCATTTCTATTATTAAATTACGCGGTATTTCGATTTTAAATGACCGTAAAGTTTCCGAAAGCCGAGATTGATGATATAAATAACATTTTTCCTCCGTTCTTGTTTCGTTTTATGTACGGAAGGACTTCTTTTGCGAGTAAATAGGGCACTTTTACATTTACATCGAACGTTTTATCCCATTGAGATTCGTCACACTATTAAAAAAGATTTTTTTTGTTATTAATTTAGAATAAAAGTACCGATGGAGGTGATTACTTCTAATACGGGGCATATTTTAGGATTTACTCCTACGTTTGATATTAAAATATTGATTTTGCCAAATTCAAGCGCCTAAAATTTAAAAAATAGCAATCAGTTTGTTTCTCTTTTTCGATTTATACAGGATGTCTCACGTAACTGGTTCATTAGAACTTTTTTAGGTTCCACTATTCATAGAGATTTGAAATTTTGGTATCATGGGCTATTCATTCTGATCTTTTAATTTAAAATATTTTCAAGATGGCCACCACTTCCGGTCTACCGGAAGTAGACCTCAACATCGTTATTTTTAATGGAATGCTATAGTTTCTATTACACCATTCAATTATACGTAAGAAAATATGTTGACTTTGATAATAGTTATTGGTACATAGCGTTTTTTCTGTTCGACTTATTTTGATTCTAAGTGTTTTTTTTTGGTAAATATCACCATCCTCTTCAAAAGCACATATCTCAGCCAACGTTAATTCAAAAACGTTTTGCATTGGTACGATAACTCGTCATGTACTGTTAAATAGATTGTCACTTGTTGTATCAGTATATCTTATACAGGCTGGTCAAAAATTGAGTTACCGTTTCTCTGTATTCAATTGCGTGAATGTCGAAAATTTTAAATGGAATGTCCCATATTTTCATACCCTATCAGAAAGGGCATTTAATTATCTAAAAACATTCCTATACCTATTTGTTATAGTTTTCTTGCTATTGAGGAATTTATCAAAATTATACGTAAAATACTAAAAACCGTTTGGCCATGACATTTTGACAGTTTTTTGTTTAATTTATTTAAATTATTATTAGTATTATTTCTACAATGAACTACCATTGAATAAACTTTAGATTGCTGGCTGTTATTTACCAAAAATAACCAAAAGAAAACCGAATAAATGAAACAATGAAAACACCAATTTAATGACAAAAATTAAAATCAGTAACATAAATGAATCAAAAACTTAAAATTATAAAAATAAATTAAGAAAATTTAATTCTCTACAAACTATCTAGAAACTTTCCTGTGCCTATTTGTTGTAGTTGCCCTCATATCTGGAAATTAATGGACGCATGCAATGCTGGAAAGCTTTTGGTTTTATGTAAGAAAGCCATGGAGTTTTGTCAGCTTTTCATCCATATTTATGTTATTGTTGTCATTACTTAGTTGTGTCATCACTTACTTCTGTTAATGCCGTTGAATATCATGGCGAATTATTCCAACGACAACATTTTAAATTCGTTTTATATTCATGGCGGATGTAATAAAGTTTTGGATAGGATCTGTATCTTAGTTTTGGAAAGATCAAAATAACAAGAAACCATAAATCTCTATCACCAGCAGATTAAGATAATGGAATACTACCTCTGTCCGAAAATAGTTGCTACATTTCAGTTCAATGCAATAAATATTTAAAGGTAAAGTGATGTATTGTATTCAAAGGGTTGAAAATATAATAATGAAAGTATGCCATGTCCAAAATACAACTTAACTATCGTATTTGATTTGTGATAAGTAACTGTCAACTGTTAAATTTGAATATTTAAGCAACTTAACCGCTGTTTTTAAAAAATGGTGAGAAATATTACGAAAATTAGTCAAAAAGGTGATGAAAAGGGTGGAGAATTTAGTAACGATCAACGTAAGCAAATTTTACATTATTTATTGCAAAATGTGACGGACGAAAAACTTGAAAGAGGTGCGATAAATGCTGCTGCACGTAAGTTTTGTTGTAGCCGTTCAACCATTTCCAAATTGTGGAAACAAGTTAAAGAATGCCAAAACAATGAGTCAACAATTAATGTAGATTCTAAGAAAAATAAATGCGGTCGAAAAGTGAAAGATTATCGCCATCAAATTTCAAACATTTCCTCCCTTCCCTTATGTAAAAGAACGACCTTAAGGTCGTTGGGTTATGTATGTAAAATTCCAAAAAGTACATTGCATGACAGATTAAAGAAAGGAAAGGAAATAAAAAGAATCACCAGTTTTGTTAAACCATTGCTGACTGAAGAAAATAAACGCCGCCGAATCGAATTTTGTTTGAATTTTTTATTGCCATCGGGGTATTTTGAGGACTTGCTAGATTATGTACATATTGACGAAAAATTGTTCTACTTAACTAGAACTAAAAAGAGTTTTTACATATCTTCCGAAGAACACCCTTATAGACCCTGTAAAAGTAAAAAATTCATTACAAAGGTAATGTTTATGGCAGCAGTGGCTCGTCCACGTTGGGATTTTCATAAGAAAGCTAAATATTTTGATGGAAAATTAGGAATTTGGCCATTTGTTTCTTCTTCACCAGCTAAAAGAAACAGCAAGAATCGAGCTAAGGGCACTTTAGTAACCAAAACTGTAGAAACAGTCAATAAAGAAGAAATAACAAAAATGATTCTGCATAATTTAGTTCCAGCAATACGCAATAAATGGCCAATGCAAAACCGCATTTGTACAGTAACGATCCTACATTAGCCCAGGCATTCAGTGCAAATGGTTGGGATATTCAACTGAAATGTCAACCACCAAACAGTCCTGACTTAAATGTACTGGATTTAAGTTTTTTCAATTCAATTCAATCAGTTCAACATCAATTACCCCAAAAAGTATCGATGAACTGATCGATGCAGTGAGAAAGTCCTTTTGGGGTATAAATAGAGAAACTTTAGACAATGTATTTATTTCATTGCAAAAAGGAATGGAGTGTACATTATTTCATAAAGGTTCTAACAATTATAAATTAAAAACACATAACCAAATTGAGATTGAAACGTAATCATTCGAGTTCGACTTTATTAGTACATTATACTGCTTAGTATAATGTACTTCTATAAATAAGTTTAAGTTATTGTCTCTTGTATTTTCAACTTAAGTAATATAGTTTTGTTTACTAAATCCTTCTCTGTTGATTGTCATTGAAAATATATATATATATATATGTTAATTCGTAATGCTTCACGGATGGAGAAGTATGTGCTTTGGTTGATCCGAGGTATCATCACACAGTCTGTCAACAGGAGACTACGAGAAAGCACTGAAGATGCCAAGTGAGATCTTGGCGAAACGGATCAACCAAAGCACACACATATATATAATGTAGATTTTTTTGTCGGAAAAATTTCAAACTGAACTGTAGCAACTATTTCCGGACACAATTTAAACTGAAATGTAGCAACTATTTTTAGACAGAGGAAGTAAATGTTTTGTCATATTTTGTTGCTTTACCAAATTTTTCGGTAAGAGGTACTTCGATCGATTTAGATGAATAATATTTTCCAAGAAAGCACCCTTAATAAATAAAGTGAACTCTCTAGGAATATCTCGCCCTTCATTACGTGGAATATTACGCCATATTGTTGTTTTTATTTATGCGTTCTTCTGCTGACTATTTTTGGCAAATAAAAGCTAACAAGCTAAAGTTTATTCAATCGCAGATCATTCTAGAAATAATACAAATGATAATTTAAATAAATTAAACGATAAACTGTCAAAATGTTATAGTCTTCTAATAAAAACTAAACGCTACCAGCATTTTGTGTAGGATTTTGATAAAATGCTCAATGTGAAGAGAACTATAATAAATAGGTATAGCAATATTTATAGATAATTTGAGAATAAAATAATTAGAGAATTAAATTCCCCTTTTGATAGGCTAAAAAGATATGGGGCGTTCCATTTAAAATTTTCGACTTTCTCGCAATTGAATACAGCGAAACGGTAATTCAATTTTTGACCACGCTGTATAAGGTACACTGATATAACAAGTGACAATCTATTTGGCAGCATATGAAGAGTTATCGCACCAATGCAAAACGTTTTTGAATATTTGATTAATTAAACTTGATTTTAAGTTTTTGAAACACTTAAAATCAAAATAACTCGAAAACAAAAAACGTTAGATACCAATAACTATTATCAATTTTGCCAATGTAGATTCAATGTTCATTGTTGTATATATTGTATTTAAATTAAAATACTATAGATATAGATTTCTCAACAATGATTTTTATTTCTTATATAGGTGCTATAATTATTTCGAATGCTTAGCATTCGTCATCCGGCACGACTACGAGAGAGACAACAAAAAAAATTCTTACATAAGGCGTTGGAACTTAATGTAACGCCAAAAGCATTTAGAGTTAAAATACCGAAAACATTTACGAGTCTGAAACTCACACTAGAACAAAAACTAATAAGGAAAACATTACGTAAACATTATGGGCAACAATCGATACAAGATGCAATTATGAAGTTCATACACAGAAATCTACAAAAAAGCCTACACTATATCGAAATTGAAGAACTCATTGATAAATTCAAGACAGAAGCAACCTTCAAAACAATGCAGAATAAAGAAAATAAACAAAACAAATTAAAAAGATTAGTCAAGGAACGGAATCATAATGAAAACACACAAAGAAAGGACGGATGACTAAAGAACGAAGAAGATAACGAATAAAACCATAAGAATAAATTTACCACCAGAAAAATAACAATAGAAAACTCAATCCAAAAGATTACAATATCTAATGATACTTTAAAAGAACATAAATTTGCTCCTAAATATACCAACCTCAGTAATTTCAACCTAACTGATAAAGACAAAGAAACGCTTAATTTAGGACATAAATTTTCAATTCCTCCTAAGATCCAACCAATAGACATTGCCATAAAAATGGAATCTCAAATAGTAGGTAACCCACACATTATAGATATATTAAAAGAAAACTTTAATAATATTAGAAATATCGAATCTCATAATGTCAATATCATTAATAAATACAAATCCATAAAAAATAACGTAAAAGACCTAAAGCATAGAATAAACAAAGAAAATGTAATTGTTACTTTAGGGGACAAAAATGCAGGCCTCGTGCTCTTGGACAAAGAAACGTACCTAGATAAAACCTACAACTTCTTCAAAGACAATAATATAAAACAAATTAAATACAATCCCACCAAGAAGTTTAACACAAACTTGAAGAAATTAATTAAAGAACATGATCACTCTTTGAGAAACTTTAACATAACACAGTTCAATTCCTTAGAAATGAACCCACTAATTCCCACATTAAAATCTTTAATAAAGCTCCATAAAACAGACAACAGTATTAGACCTATTATTGGTAATCAAAATACTCCCACATGTCGTATAGCTAAACACATACAGAAATTTCTATATGACTCTTTTAATACCGAAATTAAATATAAAATAATTCATTAGATTTAGAAGAAAAGATAAAAAAAAATTAAACTAGACAAAAATACATACTTACAATCAATACTTATATCATTTGATATTAAGAATTTATACACTAACGTCCCTATTAAAGATTCTATATCTATCATAAGAATACACCTAATGAACAATAATCACCAACTAAATCTAAAAAACAAAATATCAATAGTTTTATAACAATTTTAGAATTTATATGTAAACAAAATTTCTTTGTATTTAACAATGACTTTTTCATGATGGAAGATGGTCTTCCAATGGGATCCCCTATCTCAGGAATTATAGCCGATATATTTGTCAATCATACTGAGAAAGAATTATTTTCAAGAAAATATGAAATATTTACCAAAGACAATTATTTATTAATTGTATATAATGGAACTGAGATATAATGGAATCGTAGTATTAACTTTTTAGATTTGAAAATTTCTAGAAATATTGATAACCAATCGCCTAATTTTAAAATATATAGAAAAAATACAACCACAGATAATATCATACCTAAACATTCTTACAATGCGAAACAACATAAAGGCGCTACGTTCCATTTTCTCTTTAATCGACTCAATAATATTCCAATGGATAATGATGATTATATTGAAGAATTGCATAAAATATTGAACATCGGATTAAATAAAACAACATCAACAAAATGATATATCCTCGTTTCTACCCCAAATCTAAATATATTACTGTTCCATACAACCCTATATTTCAAAACCAACTTAAAAAAAATATAGCTAAATATGATACTAAAATAGCTTTTCCTCCACAAATAACATCGGAAACATTTTGATAAATAACAACCATAAGTTTAATTACCTAGAATGAAGTGGTATATATAAAATTAGCTGTGAAATCTGTGATAGCTGCTACATTGGCCAAACTGGTAGAAGCCTTAATACACGGTTTAAAGAACACATAACTCAATCTAAATCAAATTTTTATCGACATCTAACAGAACACAATCATAAAACTACCACAAATAATATATCCCTTATAAAAAAATTAAAGAAATCTAAAGAAATGGATCTGTATGAAGAATTATTTATACATAAAAATAAAAACAACCCTAATTTATTAAATGACATCACGGAATTTAACGTTACCGGAACGAAAATATGTTTTATGAGATTCATATAAATTACGTTGTCGTTTTCCGCAGCAAGTTATAACAACTTTTTACGCTTTGAATACATACGTTCCATTAAAAAACACATTTCGTTCTTGTCATCCAGTTTGTTCAGTTGTTAAATATTTATTTGTTCAATTCATATAATTTAATATGTAATGTTTATGACGTTTGTTGTTTTCTAATGTTTACTGTTTTAAACACAGTTAATGTGCAAAGAAGTGTGTAGTTTTACTCTTATTGACGGTAATTATAGCTATATTTTAACTTATTTTAATCTTTTTGTTGTCTCTCTCGTAGTCGTGCCGGATGACGAATGCTAAGCATTCGAAATAATTATAGCACCTATATAAGAAATAAAAATCTTTGTTGAGACAACTATATCTATAGTATTTTAATTTAAATATAACTATTATTAAAGTCAACATATTTTCTTACGTGTGATTGAATGGTGTACTAAAAACTATAGCATTCCATTTAAAATACCGAAGTTGAGGTCTACTTTCGGTAGACCGGAAGTGGTGGCCATCTTGAAAATATTTTAGATTAATAAATTGGAATGAAAAACCCATGTTATTAAAATTTCAAGTCTCTACGTATAGTGGAACCTAAAAAAGTTCTAATGAACCAGTTACGTGAGACACCCTGTATATTAATATTAACTTTTTCATATAGCTTTTTTCTTTCTTCAGCATTAGAAACGTGACATTTAACACCAGAAGCTTCTATATTTTGTTTTTTTAACTTCAATAAAGCTGCTTCAACGTTTTTTTGGTCACGGCTACATATCACAACTTTACACCCTTCTAATCCCAATCTTTCTGCAATACTATATCCAATCCTTAAAATAAATAATTTAATTTTTACCATTTGAAGAATTAACAATTAATTATTACCCGTAGGACGATCCAGTAATAATGGCAACTTTACCATCGAACCTTTTTTTCGCTATATACTTTGTACGATTAACTAAAGAATGATCTTTCTTGGTTTTCGTTAAAATTGTTGATTGAGACATTTTCTAAAGAACACAATTTATTTCATTAAGTAGTCCAACTCGTTGTGCACTTGCTAAATGCATTCGTCAATATCAAATAATATCTTCACAATACAAAGTATTTCATTACATTACTTGATATTGACGATTGTTTTTCACGAACACACGACGAGTTGGATTCTTTATTAGAACAAACCTTGTATAAAATCTTATTGGTTAGAGTTTAAACTTTGTGGACGAACTTGAAGTTATTCAATTTATATGGTGGGTTGTTTTACTTATTTTATACATTTACATACATTGTCCATCAATTTTTTTGTAGCAACATGAATAAAAACGTGAACAACGTGAAAATTTTAACTTTTTTCTGCGACCTCAATTCGATTGCAAATTGAGTCTAACTATTCTGCGTTGCTCTTATCGATTAAAATTGTAAATACGCAATAAAAAAGGGTCCGTTTGATGTAATGAATTTTTAATTTTTGTAGTATGAAATTAAACTTTCTTGGTACCTCAATTGTAGCGCAATTAATTAATTAACGACGCGTCCTCATTTCACTAATAAAACACTGACTTAAAATTTACTTTATCTACTCTCGTTTGTAACATCGCTATTTCAAAGATATTTTTAGTAAAGAACGTCATTAAAGACAGCAATGCGTAAAGCAACGAAACAATACGTGAAGTAACAATGTATTTTAAATGCGATTTACTTTAATGCAAAGTATGGGCGACTTTGGCTTCCCTAAAGAGCCCCATTTATATATAGTTCGTATATTAAACTACAATTAAAATTCATTAAAAAATCACCCATTAATGTTTGTTGCAGTCGTTCAGACAGGGTGTATGTGATATATCTGTGTAAAGAGTGCTATAAAATGATTTTATTCTTACTTTGCCGAGGTCGTTTGTGGGCGAGGCGCTACAATTTTCCGAAATGGACGATTTTATGTAAACATTTCCAATTCTATTTTAGGGCAGATAATGCATGAAAAATAAAAATGAGAAGTCTGAATATACAGTGGACACCCCACATAAAAGCGATAAAGTGCATAAACGGCATTTAGGAGCCAGGATACAGAGTTCTGTAGATAAAAGTTGTAGAAAATTTAGAACACTATAAATGGTAAATATTTTGTATACAGGGTGTGGCACTTAAGACGCCTCGGACCATAGAAAAAATCTAAGAGCAAAGTGGTGCATAATTACCGTCACTATGTTTCAAAAATATTTCTAATCATCAGTGGCGTACCGTATTCCAGTGGTGTACCAAACTTATGTGTCAAACTTGTATTACTTTCCAAATCTGCAACAAAAAATAGGGCATTCCATTTAAAAAAAAAAAACATAAGTTTGGTACGCCACTGGAATACGCTACTGATGATTAGAAATATTTTTGAAACATAGCGACGGTAATTATGACCCACTTTGCTCGTAGATTTTTTGCGATAGCTTTTATCGTAAACGAGCTATGGTCCGAGGCGTCTTAAGTAGTGATGTGCCGGGTCGTTCCTTTCGTGGGCCCGTTCCTTTCGTTCCGGCTCCATTAAAGGAACGGGTCCGACCCGATCGGTCCTTTGGGCCTGCGGATGCGTGGAGTTATCGGCCCAATAGAGTCACGAAACACTCGGAGCTGTTAGCATTCGCGAACCGGACCTTTTTTATTGCATTGTGTATCTAAAAACAAATAAGAATTGGAACTCAAAATGAAATTTTTATTATTCTTACATTTTAAAAAAATATAAACTCATTTTAAGATGTATTCATATAACACATATTAATAAAAACTATATCTATAATAAAAAATAATAAAACAATATATGGGTATAAACTAACACTCAACCGGTTTTCTGAAATGTTTTAAATTTGCATTCAAAAAAATTATTTTTTCAACTTTATTGTGAGTATTGTGAATTCACACGGAACTGATGTAGCTGGTACTGATAATATTGTCGTCATAATTTTGTATAAGTTTGGGTACAGCTGTTTCCTTTTTTCCCACCATACCAGTGGATCCTCTTTTCTATTAAGTAGTGGTGTTTTCAGGTATTGGTCTACCTCTGAAGTTGCAGCTTCATTTGGATTCTGAACAATTCTTTCGTTTAAAGCCTAGCCAAATTATTTTTTTATGTTCGTAATTTTATATAACAATTAAATATACTTACAGTGCTATCGAAAACGTGCCAAATAACATCGTCATTTTACTCCATTGATTGGTCAAGATTATATTCTACTTCGGGTTGGTTTTCCTTGATCATTGCCTCCACTTTTTGGATTATACGTTGACGAGAAGATTCAAACAACGCATCTTCTTTGTCCGTTTTGTGTTCATTCATAAATCCTGCTTTTTTAAACCGTGGATCTATAAATGTCGCATCGGCATATATAAAATCATTTTTTATGTAATTTAAGCGTTTTTCTAACTGATTTATTATAAATTTACATAAATTTATAATTTCAGTCGGCATGATTGTGGTGGATTGGTTATCTATATTTCTTATATAATCTAGAAGCATTTTTCTAAATAACACTACTTTGGAGATGGTAACCGCTTTTTCACTACTTAATTCTTCGGAAATTATCTTGAATGGTTTTAGTACCTTACAGGTCCAATTTATTATGGTTAAATCTTTTTCGGTTAATCTTATGTTGCAGTTGGTTATAGCTAACGCTGATTGTAATGCCTCCTTAATAGCTATAATTCGCTCAAACATTTCCAATGTTGAGTTCCAACGTGTAGCAACGTCCTGCTTCAATTTTAATGTTTTTTGATTTCCCAGTTGTGTTTGTAAATTTATTAATTTTAATGTTGCCTGTGGACTGTGCTTAAAAAACTCAACCACTGCCTTTAGTTTTTTGTGAACTATATTAATGTGCGATAGAGATTTTTGAACTATTATGTTAAGGGTATGTGCAAAACATGGAATGTGTTGATATTGCAATAATCGCACTGCAGCGGTAATGTTAGCTGCATTGTCTGTCACCATTGCCACGATTTTATTGTTAATTTTCCACTCCAGTAATATCTTTTTTATTTCGCTTTCAAGATTTTGTGCTGTATGACTTTCGTTAAAACGACGGCACCCTATTAACAAAGAAACTAACTTACAGTTACTGTCGATAAAATGCACAGTGATAGCCTGGTACGATTCGTTATTTATTGATGTCCTTCCATCTGTTGTAATTGCTATGTTTTCTGCATCTTTCAGTTTAGTTTTCACCATTTCTTCTAATGAGTTATATAATTGGGGCAATAAAGAATTGGAAATTATTTTTCTACTAGGAAGCTCATAATTTGAATTTAATAGTTTGCAGAAGCTTTTAAATTCCACATTATCGACTAAACTGAGGGGTTGATATTCAGAAACAAGCATTTTCACAAGTTGTTCGTCTATTTGTTTTGTTGTTTTCAAAGGCAAAGGCCTTTTTATATAACATGTCAGTGTTGTCTGTTTAGTTGTTTGTTGATGGCTTTGTGTTGTGGCAATATCGTCGGTATCTGTGTTATTATTTGCATTTTGTGTCGAGGTTTGGGCCATTTCTGTCGAAGACGATGTTTGTTCCAACCTTTGTTCTAAACATAGTGGGTGCTTTCGTTGTAAATGACGTTTTAAATTACCGGTAGATCCGCTTTTGTATGAAAATAGAATGTTACACAAATTGCACTTTGCAGTGTGTGAATTTACTGCACAAAAATGTTTCCAAATATCACTACGCTTCTTATCCATTATGTAATAATACTCCAACCGATTGACTTAGAAAAATGTGGTGTTGTTTTGGTCCCGTTCAACGACTGTATCGATCGTTATTCGGATTTCTTCGTTTTAATTCCGAACTTGAATTCATTTTTACAAATTACGAATTGTACGGGACCAGCACGAATGGCACGACGGTAGGTCGGTTCAAAGGAGCGGATCCGGACGGCGCACAGTGGGGTATTCCACATAGAAACATGATTAAAAGTCGGGAATACAGATACACAAAAATCAAGGCGGCTGCTGTCACTTAGCCTCACCAAATATTCAGAAAACAATTTTCTGCATATTTTATTGGTGCCCGGTTCCTTAACACTGCGTAATCAGTTGTCTTTTACGCCCTTTGATGTATGCGCGTATTTCGTCAAATTATTGCAATAAATCAACGGCATATATTTATAGGTGTTCCTGTGTATTTTATTGTGAGCAGTTGAAATTTTTGTAATGGATGTTATATACTCAGGTATGTATAAATAGAATCAAGTACTTTTATCAAGTTTAATTGTATAGTCTTTGTAATTTTTTATTTATTCTATTTGCACATATTTTGTATTTACTTTTGTTTTTCTTCTATATTATGAAGTGTTTTTTTTTATTTCCGGATTCTTCCCGGTTTTATTTCTTTTTACATCTTTTTGTTTGAAGAATTTACTCTACTATACTATAAAAAACTATTGCCAACAACTGCCTAATATATAAAAAAAAATAAATTAAACTAGTGGTATGTAGGCAAGGCAAACTTAGTTTTGCTGCGTTCTTTACTATTCTAATCTTTTCTTCGGTGTAGGTTATTCTGGTTTGAATGTCATGATCCGAGAAGGCATATATAATCTTACAAAACAATGTAATGAAAGAGATTTTGCGAAGAAACTGGATATAGTGGAAAGAAACATCATAAAACAGAGAAAGTTCTTGGATAATCAAAAGCAATAATTTTTGCGAACATTTTCGCGACTTAAGTCGGAAATGAAAAGTAAATGGCAAGGGACAAATCGTAATTGGTTGCAAGGGACTGTTAAAATAACACAGAAATGTATGTCGAATATAGGTGGTCGTCCGGAAAGCGCATTTGAAGATTTAAGCGATTGCAGTAAACACCGCAAAACAACACTTCTGAGGAAGGAAAATGAAGCTGAAGCTCTCTTGTTTGCTGGTCAAATGGCACTTCGAAAATCTGGAAATGTGAGTGGAGCACAAGTGTTAAAGGACATCATGTCATCGCCGTCACGTGGTAATAAATATAAGAAAGCTTTTAGAAAAAGAGACACGGTTGAATCAGAAAAGTTAACACCAACACAAGCGTTATCAATGTTTGTAGAAGCGTCATTGACACGAAGACAATATGAAATTATTAGAGAAAGCTCAAGAAAACTATATCCCTCTTATTCACTTTTCCAGAGATCAAAACAAGATTGTTATCCAAACTCGAATGCTTATCAAGTTACTGAAACTTGCGCGGAAATTAAATTACAAGCCTTAGCAGATCATACTGTAAAACGATTTATTATTTACCTAGAGGAAGTATTGATATCTCTCACACAAAAAGAATTGGCATCCTTGGAGTTGACGTATAAATGGGGTTGTGATGGTTCCCAACAAGCACAATTCAAACAAACATTTTCAAATAATAACGATTCCGATTCTAACATTTTCCAGTCATCACTAGTACCTCTTCAGCTTATATGTAAGACAAATAAGAAAATAATTTGGCAAAACCCAACGCCCTCTTCACCACGTTTTTGCCGACCAGTGAGAATCAGATTTATTAGGGAATCGAAAGATGTGACAAATGAAGAGATAAGTTATCACAAAGATCAGATAAAACATTTAACTACAACCAAGAATAATATCGGAGATAAAGAAGTGACGGTCACCCATAGAATGTTATTTACCATGGTAGATGGTAAAGTCTGCAATGCCGCTACCAATACAGGCTCGAGCATGCGATGTTACGTATGTACGCTTACTTCAAAAGATTTTAATGATTTGGAAAAATGTGAAAAAGCACCTATAAACTCAGAAAACTTGGAGTTTGGACTATCGATTTTACATGCGCGAATAAGACTGTTCGAAACATTACTGCATATTTCCTATAAAATTACAATAAAAAAGTGGCAAACAAGAACAGAATCAGAAAAGAATATTATAAAAGAACGCAAGCAAACTATTCAAGAAAGGTTTAGAAATGAACTTGGTCTAATCGTTGACGTACCCAAAGCCAACTACGGCAACAGCAACGATGGAAATACCAGCAGACGATTCTTCTTTAACGTAGAAATCTCGGCATCTATAACAGGAATCGATCAAGCGCTAATTGAAAGAGTGGCTACAATTCTGGAAGTAATATCCAGTGGTCATAAAATTGACATAAATAAATTTTCAGAGTACTGTCGAGATACGGCTAAGCTCTACATCCAATTGTATTACTGGTACCCAATGTCACCAACCCTCCATAAAATTTTGCTACATGGCCCTATAGTAATAGAGCAAGCACTGCTGCCTATAGGTGCTCTATCAGAAGAGGCGGCAGAGAGCAGAAATAAACATTTTCGTCAATACAGGGAAAAATATGCACGAAAATTTTGCCGGGTCCAGTGCAATATGGATGTAATCAATCGGCTTTTGTTAACATCAGATCCATTTTTAAGTTGCAGTAGACCTAAATCTATTAAAAAATCAAAACCGTTCAGGCCGGAGACAATTAAAATGTTACTTCCATGGGATGCGTATGACAAAGATGAAACTAGCGAATGTGATGAGCAGTTAGATGGAAATGAATGAAGTGCGTCATAATTTATAGTTTTATTAAAGAAATACGTTATATTAATTACTTTTGTTACTATATAAAAAATACGATGTCATATAAATAACGCTCAAAGCTGTACATTCCGATTTTCATGAACCTAGAATTAAATGGAATGGTATGTTTTATGATACAATTTTTTTTTCCGACACCATCTTCAATTTCAAGCGATTGTCAACTTGAGATTTCAAGACATGGTGACATGGGTTACCAGTAATACAACTACATGTAGAGCTTAGCCATGTCTCCGCTTCGTGAAGAAAAATATACCGAGCAATTTGAAAAACAAAAGTTGAAATTGCTGCAATTTGAAGATGGCGTCGGGAAAAAATATTTGTAGCATGTTAGTATTCATTAAACCATTTCATTTGATACCTAGCTCACAAACATCGAAATATAAATGACTAACTTACAGATTGGGGCGTTTTTTGTACGACACTCTGTATTAATTACCTATTAAATATTTTTGTTTCATTCTTCCATTTTTAGATAATTTCCAACCCCATTTCAATGAGCTTTGCTTTTGATGACAATAATTTATCACTATAGGTTCAAATAAAAATAAAGTAATGCACATATAGTTTTGATCGATAATTTGGGTCAAATACTCCACTGTGGGCCGGTCGGACCCGATCCTTTCGGATCCGGAGATGGACCCGATCCAAAGGAACGGGTCGTTCCGGATCGGCACATCACTAGTCTTAAGTGCCACATCCTGTATACCGAGTTTCGGTACGTCGTTATGTACCGAAATAATCATGTTATTTTAAATGAAATGATATAGTTCTATATCTAACGCTATATCTTTGATAAGATATATTGATATTTAGTGCCTTTGGTTTTCGAGTTATTTTATTTAAATTATTTTTTGCAATAAACACTGTTAATTTAAACCAGAATTTCTCAGAGCCTGATCGGGCTACAAAGTTAATTTTGTCCTTAAATGAATGACATTGGCATCATCGATCTATCTTACACAGACTGTTCAAATTATAACTGCTGTTTTACCACATCTGATCCTATATCTGATTTGCTTATCAGATAGAGAATAACATGTTTTTGTACCTATTAATTGCAGTCGTCGAGATATGATGAAATTAATCGAAATCATGCAATAAAATAAGGTCATGAAGTATTAGTAATGATTTAAAAAAGGAAATGATTAGTAATTCACAATCAAACTTTGTAAGTGTTCAAATATCTGTTCTATGCATAGATGAAGCCGATGAAACCTGGACATTATTCTAGAGATGTACATTTTTTTAAATTTTGATTCCACAAAATGTGTGAGTCACTAACATATGATTTCGTGTTGCCTATTAAAGGAGAGAGAATTTTCGCAAGATGTTTGGCCAGTAAGTATGTTGCATCTGGTTTATGGATCTTCAATAGTCTATAAAAAACAACAAACAAACCTTTCCGGTGTTCCGATGAAATTCCTGTGAATTTTATAAGGTTCTTCATTTTCCTTACGATTTTGTCTGTAGAGTCCTTCTTAATCTTCCTGTAGGTGTCCGGGTCCAGTAAGACCATCATCTTGGCGCCATATTATTCTTTGTTCATCACAACAGTGGCCCTTGTCGTAGATCGGAGTGCCTTGTTTTCAGTAACTGTTTTAATTTTAACACCCTTGTTCACCCTTCTTGTCGCTGTTTCCACTTCGCAAATTTTTCTTCCTTCGGGACCTTTTTTGGGGCGATTGCGTAATTCAGCCCTTTGGCTAATACCATGTTGTTGTTGCTCTGCTTTTGCATCCGGCGTTCTAATGATTTAAATTTCTGTCGGGGGTATTCTGGAATTCACGATCACCTTTCTCCATTGTTAGTCTGTCCACTTTATCCCAGTCTTCTCCGGACATACTATTGGAAAGTGAATATGCTCTCACTGAAGAAGAATGAGAATAAACTGCTATTGTATTTTTGTAATCTTGAATTCATGTCATCTAATTTTTCTTTATTCTATTATAATTAATGGTGCATCACAGACGTAATTAAACGTTTATAACACCTACTAAAGAGTAAGTGGCTGTATTCGAAAAACTTCTATAGAATTTCAAATTGTGTCGCATTCATTCAAAATAATATATAAGAAAAACATACTTCATACATTTCGTTTTCCAGTAGTACTCAAACTTGTGCACCTTTAACTTTATCGTATCGTATTTTGAAAAGGATTAAGAATGGAGCGTTGTTATAAGAATTTTTTATTCAAAACGAAGAGACCTATAAGCACTCATTTTTTTACTCATAGCTGATACACCCTGTGTAAAGTCTACTATAAAATGATTTTATTTTCACTCTGCCAAGGTCGCTTGCGGCCGAGGCGCTACAATCTTCCAAAATGAACGATTTTTGTAAACATTTCAAATCTAGCGCCTTGCCCGCAAACGACCTCGACGATTTGAGACAAAATCGTTCTTTATACAGGGTGTCTCACGTAACTGGTTCATTAGAACTTTTTTGGGTTACACTATTCGTAGAGGCTTGAAATTTTGGTATCATGGGTTGTTCATTCCAATCTATTAATCTAAAATATTTTCAAGATGGCCACCACTTCCGGTCTACCGGAAGTAGACCCCAATTTCGTTATTTTAAATGGAATGCTATAGTTTTTATTACACCATTCAATTAACGTAAGAAAATGTGTTGACTTTGATAACAGTTGTTGGTACCTATCGTTTTTTGTTTTCGAGTTATTTTGATTTTAAGTGTTTATGGCAAATATCACCATGGTCTTTATAAGCCCATATCTCAGCCAACGTTAATTCAAAAACGTTTTGCATTGGTACAATAACTCGTCATATGCTGTTAAATAGATTGTCACTTGTTATATCAATGTACCTTATACAGCGTGGTCAAAAATTAAATTACCATTTCGCTGTATTCAATTGCGAGAAAGTCGAAAATTTTACATGGAACGAAATTTTAGCCTATCTAAACGGGAATTTAAGTCTCTACAAATTATCTATAAATATTGCTATACCTATTTATTATAGTTTTCTTCATATTGAGTATTTTATCAAAATCCTACACAAAATGCTGGAAGCCGGTCGTGTTTTTAGTAGAATGCTATGATATTTTGACAGTTTATTGTTTAATTTATTTAAATTATCATTGGTATTATTTCAAGAATGATCTGCGATTGAATAAACTTGAGTTTGTTACCTTTATTTGCCAAAAATAACCAGCAGAAGAACGCATAAATGAAACAATGAAAAACAATGATATGGCGTAATATTCGACGTAATGATGTGCGAGATGTTCCTAGAGAGTTCAGTTTATTTATTTACGGTGCTATTTTCTAAAATATTATTCATCTAAATCGACCAAAGCACCTCTTACCGAAGAATTTAGTAAAGCAATAAAAAATGACAAAACATTTATTCTGTTATCTTAAGCTGCTGGTGATAGAAATTTATGTTTTCTTGTTATTTTGATCTTTCCAAAACTAAGAGATACGTATCCTATCCTATCCAAAACTTTATTACACCCGCCATGAATATAAGACGAATTTAAAATGTTGGCGTGGGAATAAATCGCCATGATATTCAAAGACATTAACAGCAGTAAGTGATGACACAACTAAATAATGACAACAATAACATAAATATGGTTGAAAAGTTATCAAAACTCCATGGCTTTCTAACATAAAAACAGGAAGCTTCCAGCATTGCATGCGTCCATTAATTTCCAAATAGGAGGGCAACTACAACAAATAGGCGCAGGAAAGTATCTAAATAGTTTGTAGAGAATTAAATTCCCATAATTTATTTTTGTAATTTTCAGTTTTTCATTCTTTTATGTTATTGATTTTAATTTTTATCATTAAATTGTTGTTTTTCATTGTTTCATTTTTCGGTTTTCTTTTGGTTATTTTTGGTAAATTACAGCTAGCAATCTAAAGTTTATTCAATCACAGTTCATTGTAGAAATAATACTAATAATTATTTAAATAAATTAAACAAAATAATGTCAAAATGTTATGGCCTGCTAACAAAAACACAGACGATTTCTAGCATTTTACCTATGATTTTGATAAATTCCTCAATAGCAAGAAAACTATAATAAATAGGTATAGGAATATTTATAGATAATTTGTAGAGAATTAAATTTTCTTTCTGATAGGGTACGAAAATATGGGGCGTTCCACTTAAAATGTTCGACGTTTACGCAATTGAATACAGAGAAACGGTAACTCAATTTTTGACCAGCCTGTATAAGATATACTGATATAACAAATGACAATCTATTTAGCAGCATATGAAGAGTTATCGCACCAATGCAAAACGTTTTTGAGTTAACGTTGGCTGAGATATGGGCTTGTAAAGAGCATGGTGATATTTGCCAAAAAACACTTAAAATCAAAATAACTCGAAAACAAAAAACGGTAGGCACCAACAACTGTTATCAAAGTCAACATATTTTCTTATGTATAATTGAATGGTGTAATAAAAACTATAGAATTCCATTTAAAATAACGAAGTTGAAGTATACTTCCGGTAGACCGGAAGTGGCGGCCATCTTGAAAATATTTTAGATTAATAGATCGGAATGAACAACCCATGTTACCAAAATTTCAAGCCTCTACGAATAGTGAAACCTAAAAAAGTTCTAATGAACCAGTTACGTGAGACACCTGTATATTCTAATGAATATATAAAGTTTCATATAAGACGATTTTATTCTCACTTTGCCCAGGTCGCTTGCGGCCGAGGCGCTACAATCTTCCAAAATGAACGATTTTTGTAAACATTTCAAATCTAGCGCCTTGCCCGCAAACGACCTCGGCGATTTGAGACAAAATCGTTCTTTATATATTCTGATGAATATATAAAGTTTCATATAAGACGATTTTATTCTCACTTTGCCCAGGTCGCTTGCGGCCGAGGCGCTACAATCTTCCAAAATGAACGATTTTTGTAAACATTTCAAATCTAGCGCCTTGCCCGCAAACGACCTCGGCGATTTGAGACAAAATCGTTCTTTATATATTCTGATGAATATATAAAGTTTCATATAAGACGATTTTATTCTCACTTTGCCCAGGTCGCTTGCGGCCGAGGCGCTACAATCTTCCAAAATGAACGATTTTTGTAAACATTTCAAATCTAGCGCCTTGCCCGGAAGCGACCTCGGCGATTTGATATAAAATTGTTCTTTATATATTCTAGTGAATACATAAAGTTTCCTATAAGACGATTTTATTCTCACTCTCCAAAATAGACATTTTTTGTAAATATTTTAAATATAGTGCCTCGTTCGCAAGCAACCTTAGCGATTTGAGGCGAAATCGTTTTTGATATGTTCTAGTGAATATGTAAAGTTTCCTATAACATGATTTTATTATCATTTCGCCGATGTCGCTTACAGCCGAGGCGCTACAATCTTCCAAAATGGATAATATGTTTACATAAAATGGTGTCTACATAAAGTGACAGTTTAGAATGCTTTTTTTTTCAGGACACAAATTTTCGATGATTATATTAGGGAATTTTAAAGTAATTCCAAAGGATTTTTGAATCATTTAATATGAGGGATGGTATGAAGTTGAACCTCCATCACACCAATACCATCCATAAATAACAAATCTAAGTTCAATTCAATATGAGAGATAGTATCAAGTTGGGTTGGGTTGAGCTCCAACTTCATACCATTTAATATGAGGAGTGTTATGAAGTTACACTTAACCCAACCAAGCCGTTATGTTATATTACATATATTATTATTTATAGTTTATATTTTAAATTTTCAAAAAAACTTAGAGGATTCGTTAGATTGGGTCGGGTGTGAATGGGATTGAGCTCCAATTCAATATCATTCAATATGAGAAATGTTATGATTTGAGTTGGATCTGCTTAGGTTGGGTAAACCTCATCTCAAACTAGGTTACGTTTATATAATGTCAGAATTTTTTGATTTTTACGATTAATTTGTATGGTTTCAACAAAAATAAAAGCCGTTTAATTTAAAAGCTATGAAGCGATGTTGCAACTTTTTGATCCATTAAAAATGATCTGTCAAATTAACAAAACGTAGAAATATTTTTAATTTGTTTCAAATATTGGCTTTTCACATTTCAATCGCTAAACAATAATAGAAAAGGTCTACAATTTTAGCTAGACTGTTTTATCTGTTTCTGTCAAATCCAAGACAACTCAAGATCCGTAAAGTGTTAATTAAATTGATTAATAATTAATTCAGCCCACCGGCTGCTACAATTGTTTCACCAGTTATATAACTTGCATCATCGGAAACGAGAAAAGCAGCCACTCCTGCAATTTCGTCCGTCTCTCCATGCCTTAAACGAAATTTTTAATAAAATTTATATTTATTAAATTAAAATTTACCTCCCCATAGGTATAACTTCAAGTGGTTTTTCGTGATACCTTTTAAAAACCTAAATTATTAAACAAAGCGTTAATTTGAGAAATTACATAAAGTGTTTTTACATACAACATCAGAAAAAGAAGTATCAATCAACCCCGGGGCTATGCAATTAACTTGAATGTTGTCTTTGGCTAATTGACCAGATATCAATTTGGTTAATGAGTTTAAGGCACATTTACTCACTGAATAAGCACCAAAATCCTAAAATTTAATTTCAATTATTAAATTGACATTAATGATTGAGTTTAAATGACCGAAAAGTTTCCGAAAGCCGAGACTGAAGAGATAAATAACATTTTTCCTCCGTCCTTGTTTCGTTTTATGTACGGAAGGACTTCTTTTGCGAGTAAATAGGGCACTTTTACGTTTATTTCGAATGTTTTATCCCAATGAGTTTCATCACACTATTAAAAAAAGATTTTTTTGATTATTGGTTTAGAATAAAAGTAACGATAGAGGTGATTACTTCTAATATGGGGCATATTTTAGGATTTACTCCTACGTTTGATATTAAAATATTGATTCCGCCAAATTCTAACGCCTAAAATTTAAAAATAATAATCGGGATGTTTCTTTTTTCGTTTCGTTTTATATGTTAATATTAACTTTTTCGTACAGCTTTTTTCTTTCATCGGCATAAGAAACGTGACATTTAACACCAGAAGCTTCTATGTTTTGTTTTTTTAACTTCAATATAGCTGCTTCAACGTTTTTTTGGTCACGGCTACATATCACAACTTTACACCCTTCTAATCCCAATCTTTCTGCAATACTATATCCAATCCTTGAAATGAATAATTTAATTTTTAAGCATTTGAAGAATTAACAGTTAATTATTACCCGTAAGACGAACCAGTAATAATAGCAACTTTACCATCGAACCTATTTTTCGCTATATATTTTGTTTGATTAACTAAAGAAAGATCTTTCTTGGTTTTCGTTAAAATTGTTGATTGAGACATTTTCTAAAGAACACAATTTATTCCAATAAGTAGTCGGACTCATTGTGCACTTATTAAATGCATTCGCCAATATCAAATAATGTCATCACAATACAAAGTATTTCATTACATTACTTGATACGGACGATTGTTTTTCACGAACACACGACGAGTTGGATTTCTTACTAAAACAAACCTTGTATAAAATCTTGTTGATTTAGAGTTTAAACTTTGTACACGAACTGAACGTTATTCAATTTATAAGGTGGGTTGTTTTACTTTATTTTACTACTTTTACATACATTATCCATCATTTTTTTATGGCAACATGAATAAAAACGTGTACAACGTGAAAATGTAAACTTTTTTCTGCGGCCTCAATTTGATTGCAAATTGAGTCGCTCGAATCGTTGAAACATAGTTTTCTTTCGTTTTAATCATTAAATCGACGTAAAATGATACAAATACTTTAAAATTAGTATTAAAAATTTGAAAAAATGCTCTGAAATGACATTACAGTTTTTTGACCTATGTATAAAAAATAATCTGCCACGTTTGCATAACTTGGAAATGCTTTTAATTATCCTTTTTTTATTCTGTGTTGGTCTTATCGATTAAAATTGTAAATACACAACAAAAAAGGGTCCGTTTGATGTAACGGGCAAATTTTGAATCTTTATAGTACGAAATTACACCTTCTTGGCACCTCAATTATAGCGCAATTAGTTAATTAACGATGTGTTCCCATTTTCTTTGTAAATCAAATCGCTCATTATGATAAAACTCTGACTTAAAAGTTACTTTATATGTTTTAACCGTTACTCGATAAAAGATATCTAAAATATGTAAAATTGATGAGATATTGCTAAAAGTGCAAAAAAAAATATACAGTGATGATCTTGATATAGAGAGAACGTTAGATGTTCGATTCTGTTGATTTGCAATGAAAATATGCTCGGTATTAAATAAATTAGTCTTCTGGACGTATTTCAAGTCTTCCAGAGGCAATATCAAGCCTTCTAAAACTAGTATCAAGTCTTTTGTTAGCATTTCAAATCTTTTGGAAGCAATTCAAATCTTCTAGAAGCAGTATCAAGTCTTTTAAAAACAATATTAAGCCAGGAAGAAATATCTTCAACCGATACCCTGGGAGGCAATCTTTGGAAACGATTTATTTGGTGGAAACGGTCAAGTACATTGCAGGAACAACGTTCTTTAAATTTGCTTATATTTCGGTTGTTTGATTTCAACCTTCATCAGAGCAGAATTTATATTTGTTATTTTTGAAGTTGGTGACTTAAATTCGTTATAACCGACATATTTTTAAAAACTATTTAACAGATTAAAACAAAGAAGTTGGTTAATAAAATCCAGAATATCACGCTACACATTAAAATTTCTTTTATTTCATTCATAAAAAGTAAATGCATTTTTCAAAACCTTCATTAGAAAAAGTTGAAATCAAACAACCGAAATTAAAAATTTAAAAAAGCTGTTCCTGCAATTTAATTGACCGTTCATCCCGAATAAATCAAAGTTTCCAAAGATTGCAATATTAAGCCTTCCAGTGGCAATGTTGAAACGTGTGTAACCGTTTTAAATTTTCTAGAAGCAGTATGAAGTCTTTTGGAAGCATTTCAAAACTTTTCAAAGTATTTCAAGTCCTCTAGATGCAATATCAAGTCTTTTGGGAGCATCTCAAGTCTTCTAATAACAACATCAAGTTTTTTTGGTAGCAAATCAAGTCTTCAGAAGCATTACAAGTCTTTTGGAAGCATTGTAAGTCGTCTGAAAGAATTTCAAGTCTTCTAGATGCAATATCAAGTCATCTGGAAGCATTGCAAGTCGTCTGGAAGCATTGCTAATCTTCTGAAAGCATTGTAAGCCGTCTGGAAGCATTATAAGCTTCTGAAAATATTTCAAGTCTACCAGAAACGATAATAAATTTTTAGAAACAGTTTCAAGTCATTTAGAGGCAGTATCCAGTCTCTTAGTAGAAAATGAAGTCTTTTAGATGCATTATCAAGTCGTCTAAAAGTATTTCAAGACTTCTAACGGTAATTGTACATCGTCTGGAAGCATTTCAAGTCTTCTAGATGCCATGTCAAGTCATCTGGAAATATTGCAAATCTTCTGGAAGCATTGTAAGTTGTCTGGAAGTATTACAAGTCGTCTGGAAGCATTTTAAATCTTCTAGAAGCAGTATCAGTCTTCTAGAAGTAATTTCATGTTTTCTAGAACAAGTATCAAATCATCTAAAGGCTGAAGGGCTTCTGGAAGCATTTCAAGTCTTGTAGATGCAATATTAAGTCATCTGGTAGTATTGCTAGTCTCCTGGAAACATTGTTAGTCGTTTACAAACATTTTAAGTTTTCTAGAAACGATATCAAATCATCTAAAGACAGTATTCAGTCTTGTGATAGTTAATCAAGTCTTTCAGATGCAATATCAAGATTTCTGGCAGTATCTCAAGTCTTCTAACAACAACATCAAGTCTTCTGGACGCATTGTAAGTCGCCCGAAAGCATTTCAAGTCTTCTAGATGCAATGTCAAGTCATCTGTAAGCATTGCAAATCTCCTCCAAACATTGTAAGTCGTTTAGAAACAGTATCAAGTCTTTTAGAGATTGTATCCTGTCGTTTGGTAGCAAATCAAGTTTTCCATATGCAATATCGAGTCTTCTTGTAGTTTCCAAGACATTCGGATATCGAATTTGAACCATATGTACAGCATGTCCCAATTTCGATACCCGCATAGGCTATTTCCGAAATTAAAACACATAGAAAAAAGTAGCTTACATATCATGATCCCATTTTTTGAGAAACTGCAAGGGCTGAAAACTCCAAGCAGCTATCGTTTTTGTTTTTGCCCTATCGGCAAAAAGTGAAAAAATTACGAAAACGATAAACGTGAATCTTACTAAAATAATCTCACTTGTTACCAAAGATGGAGTATTATAACTAAATCATTATGGCTTCAAATAATTCGTTATTTTTTCTAATAATAAATATATAATCTATTGGGAATATTTCTTAAAATTATTGAGTAATTCACAAAAATTCTTGTGTTTCTCCTACAATTGTTTATATATCCTATTATGAAAACCAATCTTCTTAAGTCACTACATTTTTGGTAGCAGGTTTAGGTCAATGTATAACAGTTTAGTAAAACTACATTGAATTACAAAAACTTGTGCAAAAACATATCAAAATGATTTTTAGAAACATTTCATTAATGTCTTGGCTACAGTTGTGATAAATTATCATTCGTATCTTATTGTTAGTTTATACAAAATGTTTGTTACATGTCCCCAAAGTAGAAATCTGGTGATGATAAATCGGGTGATTTTGGTGACCACCTAAGATCTAGATTCTTTTTTTTTTCGATTCACGTATTCCCAAAGCTTATATTTAAAATTTCATTAATAACTATGGCATTATGTGCTGGTGCTCCGACATGTTAAAAATATAATATTTGAGACATGTTCAATGGCAAATTGTCGATATGAAGTTCAATGTGCTGCTTTAATATATTTAGGTATCTTTACATTTAAATTTTCTTAGTAGAGACTATACGATAAAATTCTATTGTTTGAAAGAACACACCATACATTGAATCCGAATCTTCCTTAGAGAACGTCTGACTATTCTGTAATTACGATTGATGACGGACCAAATACGTTATTATTCCGATTAAATATTCACTACTACCATGAATTTTATTGATCCATATCACGTTTTGGGGAAACAGAGGATTGCCCAATACGTTTAATATCTCCATATACTATAGGCAAAATGTTAATCTTAAATTGACGTCTTCAGCAGGTACGTAAATGATGAGCACTGGCTGTTGGGTACTCTGACATCTTGTTCAATTTCTATACAAGATACAGATAGATTTACCACAACTGTAGCCAAGACAATGATTTAATCTTCCTGGAAGTCATTTTGATATGTTTTTACTAAGCTATGTTATACAAGCATAAAATTTCTTATTTTGAAACAGTTTAACGTCGCACATAGGGGTATTTTGAATGAAAAGCTGGCCATAAGTCGCTTTAAAAAATTTTAACTGTCATAGTAAACAGTGTTTTTTAATAGTTGAATAGTTATGACGTAATAAGGCAGCCATCTGTTGTAAAGTTCATAAATATTATTATATTTTATTGGTAAAGTAAATTTAGATAAAGACAAAAATGTCAAGAAAGGAATCGGGTTGCGTTACCAAGAACTTGTATTTCGCAATGTATAACAATTGTTAGTTGCATGTTCTTTTTATCATGTACAAGCATTTTTGAGCTTGTTACTAAGTGTAGTTTCATTGGTTCAATTCGTCAGGTGATCTAAATTTCATTGGTTAAAAATAATAAGACCACTAGTTGAGAAATGCAAGTTGAAGAAGTAAAAATTAATAAAAGACAGTAATAAGGTAGTCGTAAAAAGAAGAAGTTGTGAAAAGGAGTAATTGTAAATCCGTACTTAATATAGTTAATATTTATTAAAAAGTTAAAAGTTGTTTCAATCAAAAACCCAAATTCGGAGCTTAACCTTTCGGTACACGCAACGGACTCTCACTCCGGGTTCTGCACCCTCTATTGTTTAACAGAAAAGGCAACATTTTTACCGACATAATTATGTCATTTTAGTGTCAAAAATTTCTTAGTGTACAACACAGTAAAATACGAATATGAATACGATAGCGAAGAAAAATACTCTTTGAAGGTGAAGACTGAAGTTTTTCAAAAAATTTTGCAGACGGTAAGATGTTTTTTTTCCGTTCAAAATGGCTTCTTATCTGATTAGAAGAAACGAAGAAGATAATGAAAGCTGTAGAACATAAATGCCCCGAAAAATGTGCAGCGCATTCAACGCGGGCATTTATTTGCCTATCGCAAATTTTATGATAATAAAAAAATTTTTTAAATTATTGCCTTAAAAAGAATACAAATTAAAGTCTCTAGATTTATAAAGTACCGCGGCTTCCAGAAGACTCTTACTGCTTCTAGAGGATTTAAAATACTTCCAGACGACTTACAATGCTTTCAGATAACTTGATACAGCATCTAGAAAACTTAAAATGTTTCCAGAAGACTTGATGTTGTTACCTCTAGATGATTTGATACTGTTTTAAGAAAACTTTATATTGCTTTCAGAAGACTTGAATTTCTGGACTAATATTTCTAGAAGACTTAAAATGATGAATTTACAGATGTCTTACAATGCATCCAGACGACTTACAATGCTTACAGATGACTTACAACGCTTTTAGAAGCCTTGTTATTGCATCTAGAGGACTTGAAGTGTGTCCAGACGACCTACAATGCTTCCAAAGTACTTTATGTCGCTGTTAGAAGACTGAAGATGCTTCCAGAAGACTTGATATTGTATCTAAGAAACTTGATATGGTTTCTAGAATACTTGGAATGTTTCCAGAAGACTGATACTGCTTCTAGAAGACTTAAAATATTTCCAGATGACTTACAATACTTCCAGACGACTTACAATGTTTCCAAAAGATCTTATACTTACTTTTAGAAGACTTGAAATACTTCAAAATTACTTGAAGTGCTTCCAAAAGACTGGTTACTACTTCCAGAAGACTTGATACTGCTTCTAGATATTTTAAAATGCCTCCTAAAGCTTTGATACTGCCCCTATAAGACTTTATACTGCTTCTAGACGATTTCAAATGCTTTCAGAAGACTTGAGAAGTTTCTAAAAGACTTGATACTGCTTCTAGAAAATTTTAATAATTAAGAATCGATACTGCTTCTAGATATTTTAAAATGCTTTCAAAAGATTAGATATAGCCCCTGTAAAACTTTATACTATTTCTGGAAGATTTGAAATGCTTTCAGAAAACTCGAGAAGATTCCAGAAGACTTGATACTGCTTCTAGATGTTTTAAAATGCTTCCTAAAGGCTTGATACTGTTCCTGTAAGACTTTATACTGCTTCCAGAAGATTTCAAATGCTTTCAGAAGACTTGAGAAGTTTCCAAAAGACTTGATACTGCTTCTAGAAGATTTTAATAATTAAGTCATGATACTGCTTCTAGATATTTTAAAATGCTTCCAAAAGATTAGATATAGCCCCTGTAAGACTTTATACTGTTTCTGGAAGATTTGAAATGCTTTCAGAAGACTCGAGAAGATTCCAGAAGACTTGATACTACTTCTAGAAGATTTAAAATGGTTACAAAAGTCTCGATATTGGCTAAGGTAGGCTTAATATTGCTTCTAGAAGATCTAAATTGCTTCCAAAACATTTGGAATGCTAACAAAAGATTTGATATTGCTATAATTCTTGAAATGCTTCCAGAAAATTAATTTATTTGGTGCCAATCGTATTTTCATTGCAAATCTTTCTTAATGCTCCCAGACTTCTAAATGATAAATCTTCTTTCATGAAATCCCGGCATGAACCCGGAATATACTGGAACTGGACTGAAACTGAAATGTACAAGTATCTTAAAATTGAGATACCATTCCTAAGATGACTAATTGTTTAATTGTTAAGATTTCAAGGCATTAAAGATGGTATTTGCACCTCCTAGCGGTCATCTCAGAATCCTGAAAATAATTTCCTGTATTTTCTCTTAGCCACTTTAGTCATAAAGTTTTTTTCCTGCAAGTCTGCTGTCAAATAATTTTCAGTATTTTCTCTTAGCCACGATTTTATGATTAATAAAATCTTTTCCTGCAAGTTTAACTATCGACTTACAGAGTCTTTTAGTAATTTGCAACCGCTTGTTCAGCGGACCGCAACCATTCAAGTTAACATTTTTTTTTAATATATCCGTTCTTGTCTACGAAAAAAGGACTTACTTTCGAAAATAAGTTTTGGTGGAAACAGCTAATAAAGGTAAATAAGTCATTTCGTCAGTTTCTAGTTAGTTAATCCCTTTTTTCTGTATTTGCCGATGTTGAAGGACGTCAAAGTATTATTTCAAATCAGAATGTTGTCGTTGTTGATGGCGTTAGTTGCTAGTTTCAGATTTCTAAATATATAATACTGTAGAAGTGAGTTTGTAAATATAATTATATTGGACATTTTATTACTGATTGCGCAAGTGAGGAATAATCAATGGCTCAAACGGTTCGTCGTTTTAACTACACTGAGGTCACTCTGGAAGTGCTGCCAATGAAACGGCAGATGAGCTAGTGCTAAAGCGTTTTTAGGACCAGAACCAACAATTTGTGTAAGATTTACGATGCCCAAATAGAGGATTCGAAGAATTCTGCAGCTAACTGATTTATCTTTAGATCGTCAGTGGTACATCTAACACAATGTTCGTAGCTTCATAAGCGCAAGTTTTTGAAAATAAGTATGGGTGCTGGATAGTGAAAAAACTGAATTGGGAAAAGATTCAAACGACGAATGACTGTTCTCAAAACAGAAGTGACATGAAAAACGTCCATGTATCTGGCGCCTATGGTTAATTTGCAATAGAAATGCCTTATATCAACAGTACTTACACCTTCACAGGCAATATTTGGTCTATAATTGAAATTTTTTGAACTTTTGAAATGAACATTTTGTATCCTAGCAGTATTTGGTATTTTGGAAGCAAAATCAAATTGTATTAACAATTTCGTGCCTTTTGCAATAAAAATGTCTTCTTTAAGACTTTGCATTTTCAAACATTTTTTTGCCAGTAGTTTTACAAACGGTATCAAGTCTTTTGGAATCATTTAAAATCTTCTAGAAATAGTATCAAGTCTTTCAGCTGCAGTATAAAATCTTGTGGAAGCAGTTCAAGCCTTCTGAAAGCTATGTTAAGGCTTCTAGAAGCATTATCAAGTCTTCCAGAGGTAGTATCAAAATTTTTGAAAGCAGTTCAAGGCTCCTGGTAGCTTATCAAGTTTGTTTTAAGCAGTATCAGCCACCGAAGAAACGAAAGGTGAAGTTTAATAATGATCTCGAATCGGGGGCGGAGCAAAACGTTTTTCTCACACATAAACTCCCTATTCGTACACCTGGTCACTGACATGCTGTCAAATCACCATTTTAGCTCGAATCGTTTGAATACATAGATATCATGAACCGCGGTACTTTAGTAATCTAGGGAGTTTAATACAAATCTCTTATTTGGCAAAGAAACCCGGACTCTCAGTCCGGTGCGAGCACTCACGTCAAAAAAAAAAACTGCGCGTGTACTGGAGGGTTAAACCTAAGTTTCCAACACATCTTTTATTCGTCACGACATTGACACATGCTACACCACCTGTCAAAATTCAATCGTTGTTCAACCAGCACGTTTTTTATTCTTGACGTTTATCAAAAACGAACTTTGTTGTTGCTTTGTGAGGTGTGAGGGAGGAATTTTGTGATGGATTTAGAAGCTGAGGGTATGTATAAGATTTTAGATCTATAATATTTGTAAATAAATCAATATGCAACAACTTTTTTCATGATTTAAGTAAATGTGTTAACCAATAGTGTTTTAAAACAATTTATTTTATTTTTTTGCATTTTTGATACCTTGTACGGACTTGTACATTGAAAAATTATATAACATGATACTCTCTGGTTCACGTTCTAACTATTATGAAAGAAACATTTTCCGCAAACTTCCGCCACTCTGCTCAGTTTGTGTTTTTTTGAAAATGGGACTAAAACTGGTAAATGTAGACACTGACCAAAGTACCTATTTTCTTTACAGAAACCGGCGGAACTGTGAAGCAGTTCACTCGGAGAGTTCTCTATGACTTTATAAAAGAGAGTCTTAGTCGTTTACTAGACGAGAAGATAATCTTTATGGAGAATAAACTAATTGAAATAACAAATTGTCCCGATTTTAAAATTAGCCAGTTTAAAAGCAAATTAAGACTTTTCAAATCACAGTTTAAACAAAAATGGACAGCCGCATGTAATAAAGAACAGAGATTTCTAAAAAATAGCGAAAAATGGCTTGCCGGAACTTTGAAATTACCAATCTGGACTAAACAAAAGGTGGGTAGGCCGGTAAAGGAATTCCAAGAATCAAGCGACCGCAGTAAACGGCGCAAAACAAAAGAGTTAAGGGAGCATGTACCTGAGGAAACATTGCTTTATGCCACCCAAATGAGTTTACGGGCAGCTGGAAAGAAAGATGCATCCGCGATTCTAAAAGAAATGACAAAATCTCCATTACGTGCTTCAAAAATTCGTAAAGTAATAACTACCTCGCATAGCAAACGAAGTGATATCATGCCTCTAAATGTACAGCAAGCTTTATCAATATTTGTCGAAGCTGGTCTAACCCGAAAACAGTACAACGTAATACGCAGTGCAAGCAAAAAACTATATCCGTGTTATTCGTTACTTCAAAAAGCGAAAAATGAGTGTTACTGATACGTGCGCCGAAACAAATCTGCAAGACTTGATAGATCACACTGCAGCACGTTTGTGTAAATACCTCGATGAAGTTTTTGTAAATATTTCCGACGAAGAAAAAGAATATTTAGAGCTGATATACAAATAGGGCTGCGATGGCTCTCAACAAGCCCAGTATAAGCAAAAATTTGAAAGTGATGCAGATAGCGACGCATACATTTTTCAAAGTTCCTTTTTGCCTCTAAGATTAATTGTAAATAATAGGAGTAAAAAAAAATTATTTGGCAAAATCCTTCACCATCTAGTCCGCGCTTTTGTAGACCAATCCGTATCAGGTTTGTACATGAGACCAAAGATATAACTACAGAAGAAATAAGATACGTAGATAATCAGGTAAATAACCTAGTCAAATCAGAGGTGCTCGTAACCAGTGGAATTTTAAAAATAAAACATACGTTTCTGCCCACAATGGTAGATGCCAAAGTGTGTAACGCGGCAACAGATACTTTGTCTTCAATGCGTTGCTATATATGGCAAAGCGACATCAAAAGAATTTAATAAATTGGAACAAAGACGAGAAGAAGATCCAGAAACTTTCAAATTTAGGATATCCATTTTTCACGCAAGAATAAGATTTTTAGAGTCAATACTTCACTTATCATATAAATTGCCAATTCAGAGGTGGCAAGCAAGATCTTCGACTGACAAACAGATTATTAAAGACACTAAAAAGGGTATACAACAAGCATTTAAAGAAGAGATGTCACTGTTAGTGGACGTACCAAAAGCAGGCTTTGGTAACACCAATGACGGTAATACGTCAAGGCGTTTTTTCTTGCATCCCGAGACGGTATCAAGAATAACAGGTATTGACCTTGACTTCTTGAAAAACTTTGGTTGAAACTTATATTAGAGATAATCTCGAGCGGTCACAAAATAAACACAGAAAAATTTGAGATCTTCTGTAAACAAACAGCAGAAGTTTACGTAAGGTTGTATGGGTGGCATCCAATGACACCCACTCTTCATAAAATATTGATTCACGGACCAACATTAATAGAACACGCTATAATACCAATTGGCCAGCTCTCCGAAGAAGCCGCAGAAGCGCGGAACAAACATTTCCGCCAGTATAGATTAGACATTGCAAGAAAGTTTTCTAGAGTGCAATGTAATGTGGATGTGCTAAACAGATTGTTATTGACCTCAGATCCATTCATTTCATGTTCGAGGCCTAAAGAAAAAAGAAACAAGAAATTGTTTTCTAAAGAAGCATTAGGTTATTTTTTGCAACCAGATATCGAAGAAGAAGATGAAGCAGATGAAGAAGAAGATGAAGAAGAAGAAGATGAAAAACAACATGAAGAATCATTTATTTAATGTACATACTCACAAATAATATTTGTTTTTATGATGAAAAATAGGCAATTGATGACGAAAATGTTTCTTGTTGTGATGAAAATGTTTTAATATTAAGCATATATTATAAATATAAACAAAAGTTTTTCTATTAATTTTCTTCGGTCTTTCCCAAAATCACAACAAGTGCAAAATATGTGAAAGTAAGCTAATTTAGTATCCAAAATAAATCTAGTATGTGTAATTAACAACATCAAGTGATTTTAAATTAATTAAAATGAAAAAATTATTATGGCCAGCTTCTCATTCAAAATACCCCTATGTGCGTCAACATAAACTTGCTTCTACTGAACTCTAACTACCCAGCCCAAAAGTTTAGTGACTTAAGAATGTTGGTTTACATTATAGTAAATTTATTACCCTGGTAAGGCTAGTTGCTAAATATATACAAACCGTTGTCTTAAAAAAACAAGATTTGTTGGTGATTATTCAATAATTATACGAAATATTCCTAACAAACTATACAGGCTGTTTCTGTTAGTCGTGGTATAATTTTAATCACAAACACTTGAGTTAAAATGATAACGATTTGTGTAAAAATTTTTGCTCTAAACCCATAAATGGCTAAGATATGGGCCTTCAAAGTTAAGAAAATTTTAAACTTTTTCTTAAATATCTTCAATATGGTTTGTTTTAGAAAGATAAAATTTCGCAGTCTTAAATTAATACGTAATCGAGGCAATGCGTTTTCTTGCCGTATTATTGTAAACGACTCCACAATTTTTTGGCGTAATTGTTCAACAGTATCAATATTCGAATTGTATACCAAATCTTTAACACGCCCCCATAAATAAAAGTCTAGGGGAGTTAGATCTGGCGATCGAGCCGGCCAAGTGATAGGGGCTTCTGGTCCTCGTCCAATCCAACTCCCGGGAAAGTGTTGATGTAACCACTCCTTAACAGTATTTGTACAATGAGGAGGCGCTCCATCATGTAAATACCACATTTCAAGTCTTGTTTCATATGAAACATCGTCCAATAACTCTCCCAGATTTTCCAAGTGTTCCAAATAACTAACACCATTAAGTCTGGAGGGCAAAAAAACGGGTCCGATAATAAAATCGCCAACAATTCCAGCCCAAACGTTTACACTGAATTTCCATTGCGGTTGACAAACACACGTAATATGTGGATTTTCTTCAGCCCAATTATGAGCATTTCTCAAATTAATTGTTCCATGTTATTTTTTCTAAAAACGCACCATCAATTGTACATTTTTCCACCATAGTACGGCAAAACTGTACTCGCAATGGATAATCAGTAATTTTTAATTGTTGAACTGTGGACAAGTGGTATGGATATAATTGCTGTTCGTGTAGGACACGCCAAGCTGTAGTTCTAGATATTCTAAAATGTCGTTTTATATCAGCAGTACTAGCAGTACTACGATCTGCCACAAAATCCAAAATATCTTCTTCCAGTTCGGGTGTACGAACTAACCTCTGATTTCCATTATTTACATACTTTGGTCTTAAATTTCCCGTCTCGCGTAAACGTCTTTCGATATTAACCCTCCAGTACACGCGCATTTTTTTTTTTTTGACGTGAGTGCTCGCACCGGACTGAGAGTCCGGGTTTCTTTGCCAAATAAGAGATGGCGCTGATGTGTAATTTGTATTAAACTCCCTAGATTACTAAAGTACCGCGGTTCATGATATCTATGTATTCAAACGATTCGAGCCAAAATGGTGATTTGACAGCATGTCAGTGACTAGGTGTACGAATAGGGAGTTTATGTGTGAGAAAAACGTTTTGCCCCGCCCCCGATTCGAGACCATTATTAAACTTCACCTTTCGTTTCTTCGGTGGCTGATACTACTTAAAACAAACTTGATAAGCTACCAGGAGCCTTGAACTGCTTTCAAAAATGTTGATACTACCTCTGGAAGACTTGATAATGCTTCTAGAAGCCTTAACATAGCTTTCAGAAGGCTTGAACTGCTTCCACAAGATTTTATACTGCAGCTGAAAGACTTGATACTATTTCTAGAAGATTTTAAATGATTCCAAAAGACTTGATACCGTTTGTAAAACTACTGGCAAAAAAATGTTTGAAAATGCAAAGTCTTAAAGAAGACATTTTTATTGCAAAAGGCACGAAATTGTTAATACAATTTGATTTTGCTTCCAAAATACCAAATACTGTTAGGATACAAAATGTTCATTTCAAAAGTTCAAAAAATTTCAATTATAGACCAAATATTGCTTGTGAAGGTGTAAGCACTGTTGCTATAAGGCATTTCTATTGCAAATTAACCATAGGCGCCAGATACATGGACGTTTTTCATGTCACTTTTGTTTTGAGAACAGTCATTCGTCGTTTGAATCTTTTCCCAATTCAGTTTTTTCACTATCCAGCACCCATACTTATTTTCAAAAACCGGCGCTTATGAAGCTACGAAGATTGTGTTAGATGTACCACTGACGATCTAAAGATAAATCAGTTAGCTGCAGAATTCTTCGAATCCTCTATTTGGGCATCGTAAATCTTACACAAATTGCTGGTTCTGGTCCTAAAAACGCTTTAGCACTAGCTCATCTGCCGTTTCATTGGCAGCACTTCCAGAGTGACCTCAGTGTAGTTAAAACGACGAACCGTTTGAGCTATCTGTATTTCCACATAAATTTTGATAATCCTCTACTTGATTTCGAGCTTTGTGGAGATGAGTTACTCAGCTTGTGTTCTCATTTAATCCCAAGATTATTCCTCACTTGCGCAATCAGTAATAAAATGTCCAATATAATTATAATTACAAACTCACTTCTACAGTATTATATATTTAGAAATCTGAAACTAGCAACTAACGCCATTAACAACGACAACATTCTGATCTGAAATAATACTTTGACGTCCTTCAACATCGGCAAATACAGAAAAAAGGGATTAACTAACTAGAAACTGACGAAATAACCTATTTACCTTTATTAGCTGTTTCCACCAAAACTTATTTTCGAAAGTAAGTCCTTTTTTCGTAGACAAGAACGGATATATTCAAAAAAAATGTTAACTTGAATTTGAATGGTTGCGGTCCGCCGAACCAGCGGTTGCAAATTGCTAAAAGACTCCGTAAGTCGATAGTTAAACTTGCAGGAAAAGATTTTATTAATCATAAAATCGTGGCTATGAGAAAATACTGGAAATTATTTGACAGCAGACTTGCAGGAAAAAAACTTTATGACTAAAGTGGCTAAGAGAAAATACAGGAAATTATTTTCAGGATTCTGAGATGACCGCTAGGAGGTGCAAATACCATCTTTAATGCCTTGAAATCTTAACAATTAAACAATTAGTCATCTTAGGAATGATATCTCAATTTTAAGATACTTGTACATTTCAGTTTCAGTCCAGTCCCAGTATATTCCGGGTTCATGCCGGGATTTCATGAAAGAAGATTTATCGTTTAGAAGTCTGGGAGCATTAAGAAAGATTTGCAATGAAAATACGATTGGCACCAAATAAATTAATTTTCTGGAAGCATTTCAAGCCTTATAGATTTTGGAAGCAATTTAGATCTTCTAGAAGCAATATTAAGCCTACCTGAGCCAATATCGAGACTTTTGTAACCATTTTAAATCTTCTAGAAGTAGTATCAAGTCTTCTGGAATCTTCTCGAGTCTTCTGAAAGCATTTCAAATCTTCCAGAAACAGTATAAAGTCTTACAGGGGCTATATCTAATCTTTTGGAAGCATTTTAAAATATCTAGAAGCAGTATCATGTCTTAATTATTAAAATCTTCTAGAAGCAGTATCAAGTCTTTTGGAAACTTCTCAAGTCTTCTGAAAGCATTTGAAATCTTCTGGAAGCAGTATAAAGTCTTACAGGGACAGTATCAAGCCTTTAGGAAGCATTTTAAAACATCTAGAAGCAGTATCAAGTCTTCTGGAATCTTCTCGAGTCTTCTGAAAGCATTTCAAATCTTCCAGAAATAGTATAAAGTCTTACAGGGGCTATATCTAATCTTTTGAAAGCATTTTAAAATATCTAGAAGCAGTATCGATTCTTAATTATTAAAATTTTCTAGAAGCAGTATCAAGTCTTTTGGAAACTTCTCAAGTCTTCTGAAAGCATTTGAAATCGTCTAGAAGCAGTATAAAGTCTTATAGGGGCAGTATCAACGCTTTAGGAGGCATTTTAAAACATCTAGAAGCAGTATCAAGTCTTCTGGAAGTAGTATCCAGTCTTTTGGAAGCACTTCAAGTAATTTTGAAGTGTTTCAAGTCTTCTAAAAGTAAGTATAAGGTATTCTGGAAACATTGTATGTCGTCTGGAAGTATTGTAAGTCATCTGGAAATATTTTAAGTCTTCTAGAAGCAGTATCAGTATTCTGGAAACATTCCAAGTATTCTGGAAACCATATCAAGTTTCTTAGACACAATAACAAGTCTTCTGGAAGCATCTTCAGTCTTCTAACAGCGACATAAAGTACTTTGGAAGTATACTAGGTCGTCTGGACACACTTCAAGTCCTCTAGATGCAATATCAAGGCTTCTAAAAGCGTTGTTAGTCATCTGTAAGCTTTGTAAGTCGTCTGGATGCATTGTAAGACATCTGTAAATTCATCATTTTAAGTCTTCTAGAAATATCAGTCTAGAAATTCAAGTCTTCTGAAAGCAATATAAAGTTTTCTAAAAACAGTATCAAATCATCTAGAGGTAACAACATCAAGTCTTCTGGAAACATTTTAAGTTTTCTAGATGCTATATCAAGTTATCTGAAAGCATTGTAAGTCGTCTGGAAGTATTTTAAATCCTTTAGAAGCAGTAACAGTCTTCTGGAAGCCGCGGTACTTTATAAATGTAGGGACTTTAATTTGTATTCTTTTTAAGACAATAATTTAAAAAAATTTTTATTATCATAAAATTTGCGATAGGCAAATAAATGCCCGCGTTGAATACGCTGCACATTTTTCGGGGCATTTATGTTCTACAGCTTTCATTATCTTCTTCGTTTCTTCTAATCAGATAAGAAGCCATTTTGAACGAAAAAAAAACATCTTACCGTCTTACCGCAAAATTTTTTGAAAAGCTTCAGTCTACACCTTCAAAGAGTATTTTTCTTCGCTATCGTATTCATATTCGTATTTTACTGTGTTGTACACTAAGAAATTTTTGACACTAAAATGACATAATTATGTCGGTAAAAAAGTTGCCTTTTCTGTTAAACAATAGAGGGTGCAGAACCCGGAGTGAGAGTCCGGTGCGTGTACCGAAAGGTTAAGAAATGTTTTTCTGTCAGGTTGTCTGCGATTGGGAAATGTTTCGCAATATCGTCTTGCTGCTGCGTTAGCATTGCCTAAACACTCTCCCAAAATTAAAAGCATGTCAGTTTGCTCACTAAAACTGAAATTATTTGGTAATAATTTGACAGATTGCTTTACCACTTTACTTACAATTTGTTTTCATAGGCGCCTACGATTAATGAAAATCCTAAAAAACAAGCTTGAATCTTTTTGCGAATAACTCGAAAAGGACAAAACGTAAAAATATTTTTAATTTGTTTCAAAAATTGGTTTTTTACATTTCAATCGCTAAAAAATAATAGAAAAGTTCTACAATTAGTATTTGAAAATATATCAAATGGAAAAAGGAAGCTGTTAAGTTAGACTTTTTTTATCTGTTACTGTCAAACCCAAGACAACTCAAGATGCGTCAAGTATTAATTAAATTTACTAATAATTTGTATCATAATGAGAACTCAATATTATTATATCTATTAAAGCTGTAAAATTTTAGGCATAATGATACGTTGGCCTGGGTTGTTTGAACAAGATTTTTGTGGTTTGTTGGGTAATATAAACCATGAACAGGAAAGGTGGAATTATTTTGTATTTACCACTTTATACAACTGGAGTGTTTTAAATAATGCCAAAAACACCTGAGTTAACGGAAGCAGAACGTGCTCAAATCGTATTGTTGCATTCGCAGAAAATGACTTTAAGTGCTATTGCTAGACGAATGAAATGTTCGCGGTGTGCAGTTCGCACTGCTATTAAATGATACCAGGAAACGGGATTGTACACTAACAAATCAAAAAGCGGCCGAAAACGGGCAACGACGACTCGGGAAGATCGACTCTTGCAGAGGATCTCTCTTCGCGACAGACGAAAAACGTCCAAAGAATTGTCCAGCGAACTCCACATTCAACACATCTCCATTTCGGCACACACGGTGAGAAGACGACTTGTCAGTGTGGGTGTACATGGACGTATAGCACGTCGCAAACCTCGCTTGAAAGAAAACCATAAAAAGATACGTTTATTGTGGGCTAAAAAGTACAGGCATTGGACAATTGATGATTGGGCCAAAGTCATGTGGTCAGATAAAAGTAATATAGAGGTATGTATAAATGAAATGTCTACTATTCTAATAAATCTAAAAAATAATTTTACTTCGAGTATTTGTCAAAACAAAGAAGAAAATAATTACTTCTAATTTGTACTTTAATTTCGTAGATATTTGGGCAGGCAGGTAGTCAGCACGTTCGGCGAAGAAAGGGGGAGGCATATAACCCGGATTGTATTGTGCCAACTGTGAAATTTGGTGGGGCTAGCATTATGGTGTGGGCACAGAATAATCAGAAGACAAACTCGCCCTCCTAACATAAGTCACGCATTCATCACTGCGCATAGTGGTTCGCCATTTTGTCAGCATAGCGTTTTCGTACTTTTTATGTTCACAAAAGAAAGCCCAAAGAGGCACTGTCACTATATTTTGCAAATCCAAAAATGTATAGAAGAAACTTGCATAAAAAATGTTGCTTACCATCTGGGGTAACATTATTAAAACAGGTTCAGCACATCAAGTTAAACCCAAGGATTAATAATGATGAATTTTTCAAAATATTATAAGAAAAAGTCAAAAACTTTAATGCTAATAACAGGCTTTGTGTATTATGCGTTGACGAAATGGCCATCAAACCTAATTTATTTTATGCAATAGGTAAAGATAAAATAATTGGATTTGAGGAAGCTGGTACATCTGAAGGAACAACATTTAAACCTGCACTGAGTGCTTTGGCATTTATGATCAGAAGAATTAATTGTAATTGGAGCTAATCAATATCTTATTATTTTTTACAACAGGTTGCTCGGGGCAATTGCTAAAAGAATTAATTATTTAAGAAATAAAAAAATTAAATGCTATCAACATCAAAGTTTGTGCAGTGATAAGCGACATGGGCTCAAACAATCTGCAAGCTGCTCGCTTTTTAGGAGTTTCTATTGAAAATCCTTTTTTTTTTGTTGAAACAGAAAATATTATTTGTTTGACACTCCGCATTTGTTAAAGGCGACGAGAAATAATCTCATGAAATATAAATTCATATATAACTCAAATGAGGTTTCATGAGATCATATCGTTGATGCTGGTCTGAATCTATACATAAGATTTGGGGTTTTACCAGCAAAGGCAGCCGCCACATCAGAATTTGTAACAAGAATGGACAAGTTATTTGACATTTTAAATTCATCGACAACACCAACCAGCAAAGATTACAACAAAACTTATAAAGGTTTGGATTACCAAACAAATTTTTTAAAAGAGTGTGATGAATTCTTTAAAACTATCAAAAATTTTAATACATTTGGTGAACGAACAAATAGCATCAAATTTATACAGTGCTTTAGAATCACAATTAATGGATTGTTTAATTTATGGGAATTTTTACAATCAAATTCTAATTTAGAATATTTGTCCACTAAGAGACTAAGTCAGGACGCCCTGGACAATTTTTTTGGGTCAGTACGCCAACAAAATGGCAACTGTACTAACCCAACAAGTATACAAGTCCAAAGATCATTTAATAAACTTATTTTTGTAAAATTATTAAATTCTGGTACAGAAAACTGTGAGGGAGATTATGATGGTATCTTGTTAAAATTGGGTGAATCTGTGGGTCTAGTATCATTGAAAGAACTGATAACATTGATAACATTTCCGTAAAAGATTATCAGACAAATGATATTCTTGAAAAAAAATTTATTAAGTATATAGGCGGTTAGCTCATTAAAAAATGTTTGGAAGTACATACCTGTTCGATATGTGAAGAGTACGCTAATTCTAATAAGGATCTGGACGATTCTTCAATATTTTGTTATTTTAAGGCGTACGAAAGTAATCAAGATAACATGTTTGGGAAATTACAAATGCCTCACAACAATTTTATTTATTATATCGCCTCATTAGATGCGTTATTTAAAAATAATTTTGTAAATTTAGCAACTAAAGCTAATATTGTAGTAAATTTTGTAAATTTATTTAATGACAATTATAGATATAAACAGAGTAGAGAGTAGATATAAACACCCCTGCCCATCTTCTCCATATAATTACTGTATTAAACTATATACTAGGGTAAAACTGTTTTATCCTTTAAAATATGTAAACAGAAATTTTAAAAATCCTAATGTTAGTAAAAAAACCATTGTCTGGCAACAGCAGTAATAAAACGTATTTTATATTGTATTTTTATTTTCTTATTATTTTTAAGAAACGTTCTACAAAAAATACCTAATCTTTATAATATTTATAATTTTCCTTAAAATCTGCTTCTAACAACACTCACATAGTTTCATAAACAACAAAATCACTGTTTTTATTTTTTTATTGTTTTAAGTTATTATTATTATAATGTGATACTTATTATTAATTTCCAGCAATCATTTATATTGCTTATTTATAATTTTTGTGGCGATCTTTTGATAAATTATGCATTAATGCGGCCCTGTGCTGTCATCAAAATTTTACTGAATCAAACCTGATATCTATGCCAACATCACGACGACAAGGACACGTTAGGTGTACTAAAAAAGATCTAAGGTGCCGACAGAGAGTTTGTTTTCTGTATATTCTGTGGTGTGGGGTTGCCTGTCTGCGTCAAGAGTGGGAGAACTTTTTTTGTGCGAAGGTCGCATGAATACACGCCGGTACATCGGCATGTTAGAGGAGGTTTTGGAGCCATCATCGGCTTTAAAATTATTTGACGAAGAAGTGCCGGATTATTATTTCCAACAAGACAACGCACCCTGCCATAAATCACGTGAAGCAATGAGCTGGTTTACTAAAAAGCGTGTAAGGGTGTTAGATTGGCCAGCCCAGTCCCCTGACCTCTCACCAATAGAACATCTATGATATAAATTAAAGCTTAAAGTAGCAAAATTCAAATGCACATCAAAAACAACTTTAAAAAATAAAATTCTTGAAGCTTGGGATACTTTATCCCAAGAAGAATGTCATAATCTTATAGCAAGCATGCCAAGAAGGGTGCTTGCTGTAATTAAAGCAAGGGGTGGTATAACTAAATATTAAAATTCTTTAAATAAAGAGTTTTACCCCCGTTTCCATTGATGTAAATTTATTTAATACCTTTTATTTTACCTGAAACCGATAAACAGTGGGGTGTCTAATACATATGAGCATGAATGTATGTATCATAATTTCGCATCATAATCGTATCATAATCTCGCAGCCATCCCACCGGCTGCTACAATTGTTTCCCCAGTTATATAACTTGCATCATCAGAAACAAGAAAAGCAGCCACTCCTGCAACTTCGTGCGTCTCTCCATGTCTTAAACGAAATTTCTAATAAAATTGATATTTATTGAATTAAAATTTACCTCCCCATCGGTATAGTTTTAAGTGTTTCTTCGTAAAACTTTTTAAAAATCTAAATTATTCAACAAACCATTAATTTGAAAAACCACAAAAAGCGTTTTTACATACAACATCAGCAAAAGAAGTATCAATCAACCCCGGGGCTATGCAATTAACTTGAATGTTGTCTTTGGCTAATTGACCAGATATCAATTTAGTTAAAGAGTTTAAGGCACATTTACTCACACCATATGCCCCAAATTCCTAAAATTTCATTTTAATTATTAGGTTAATTTAATAATTCGATTAATTCGTTTTTAAATGACCGTAAAGTTTCCGAAAGACGAGATTGATGAGATAAATAACATTTTTCCTCCATCTTTGTTTCGTTTTATGTACGGAAGGACTTCTTTTGCGAATAAATAGGGCGCTTTTACATTTACATCGAATGTTTTATCCCAATGAGATTCGTCACACTATTAAAAAAGATTTTTTTGATTATTGGTTTAGAATAAAAGTAACGATGGAGAAGATTACTTCTAATACGGGACATAATTTAGGATTTACTCCTACGTTTGATATTAAAATATTAATTCCGCCAAATTCTAACGCCTAAAATTTTAAAATAATAATTGGGTTGTTTTTTTTTTCGATTCGTTTTGTATATTAATATTAACTTTTTCATATAACTTTTTTCTTTCTTCAGCATTAGAAACGTGACATTTAACACCAGAAGCTTCTATATTTTGTTTTTTTAACTTCAATAAAGCTGCATCAACGTTTTTTTGGTTACGGCTACATATCACAACTTTACATCCTTCTAATCCCAATCTTTCTGCAATACTATATCCAATCCTTGAAATAAATAATTTAATTTTTAACCATTTGAAGAATTAACAGTTAATTATTACCCGTAAGACGAACCAGTAATAATTGCAACTTTACCATCGAACCTTTTTTTCGCTATATACTTTGTATGATTAACTAATGAAAGATCTTTGTTGGTTTTCCTCAAAATTGTTGATTGAGACATTTTCTAAAGAACACAATTTATTTCAACAAAAAATCCGACTCGCCGTGTACTTGTTAAATGCATTCGCCAATATCAAATAATGTCGTCGCAATACACGGTATTTCATTGCATTACTTGAAATGGGCGTTTGCTTTTCAGGAACACATGACGAGTCGCGTTACTTGTTAGAACAAACCTTGTATAAAATCTTGTTGATCTCTAAGTTCAAACTTTGTGGATGTACTGGAAGTTATTCAATTTATAAGGTGGGTTGTTTTACTTTATTTTACTACTTTTACATACATTATCCATCAATTTTTTGTTGTAACATTAATAAAAACGTGAACAACGTAAAAATTTAAACTTTTTTTGCGACCTCAATTTTGTTGCAATTGGGAAAGTAGTTATTTTGTAGTTATTATTATACCTACAAAATGGTCATATTTAGGCTACAATTGATTATGGATTATGCTGGTGGATTATGATCATTTTTATCCAAAATATGTTCCTCAATCATTATAAAATTTTGAATCAGAGTCAAGATTGTTAAACAAGAAATGGTATATTTTGATATATTGATAATTATGCCTTTATACTTACAAGATCTTAACAGCAACAATGAAAATGTTCATGGATTAATCTTTTTGTATACATTATGGATAATCTATATGGATCATCCTCAAAAAGACAAAAAAAGTGTCCCTCTGATATCAAATCTTTAAAACGTATGATAATTACATTCATTCGAACAAGAAGCTATGTGGTGTGATACATCAGTGTCATTTCATTAAGTTATGTTATTGTAACAAATATTTTATGTATACAGGCAACCCTCCTATAACACGGTAGTTAGGTTCCTAGAAAATGCCGTGTTGTGTGAAACCGTGTTGCATGAGACCCAGAGCTAGTGCAAAAAGGGGGGTTACGTTCCAAAAACTTATTAAAAACAAATATTTTTCTTAATTCGACATAAACAACGTAATTTTTATTATAAATATAAATGTATGTACAACACAAAGTATAAAAAAAATATTTTAATCTAACGCAACCATAATTTAATGAATTTACTCGTCGTCACTACTCAGTATAATCAACCGAGAACGTTTTTTCGGTGGAACGACATCGCATTCACTTTCTGAACTTTTTTCGTTATTTAAAGTTTTTGTATGTTTTCCCCTCTTAAAAAATCTGTAATGAAACTTTGCTTGCTGGTTCTTATTAGATCATTGTAAATTTCCCGGCATGGAGCTAAACAGTTTTGCAGCTCCCTTTTGAATTTTCGACTTCTTTCCGTCGAAGGGTCTTCATTCAAGAAAAATGATTCCAGATTTTCCGCTAAGCATAGGCCTTCTTGTAATTTTTTTAATGTTAAATTCTTGACTGCACAATCTTCGTCAGAGCTAGCGTCCTCAAAATCGATTTGATTTGCATCTAGGGATGCCATTTCGATTAATTCCGCTTCGTCAACTTCTTCTTCCACTAATAAATCTTCAATGTCTTTGGAAGCCATATCCAAAAAACCTTCGTCTCCGATTGATTTAGCGACTTCTAATATCGCACCAATTTCATTTTCTAATGTTTCACGTATGTTTTCCGTTTCAATTGCAGAGGGCCATATCTTCTTCCAACACGCATTTAATGTTGATGTTTTTATTTCATTCAGTGACAAAGATATGATATCGATGCAGTGCTTGATGGAAAATTTCTTCCATGCTTCCATTACGCTAATTGATTGCGAATCGGTTGCGTCTAAAATCCACTGTAACGATCTTCTTATGTAATATGTTTTAAAGGTGTAAATAATACCTTGATCCAGTGGTTGGAGCAACGAAGTAGTGTTCGGTGGTAAGAACATTATTTTGATGTTGGGATGTGTTAAATCTTGTGGGTGGCATGGAGCATTATCTAATAGCAACAGCGCCTTGCAGCTCAAATTTTTTCGCTTTAAATACCGCTCAACGCTTGGCACAAAACAATTCAAAAACCAATCTCTAAATAAATGTCCTGTTACTCAAGCTCTCGAATTTGCTGTCCAGTATACCGGCAAGGTGTTTTTATTCACGTTTTTTAGTGCACGAGGATTCAAAGATCTGTACACTAGCATCGGTTTTGTCATGAAGTCCCCCGATGCATTACTGCACAAAAGGAGCGTTAAACGATCTTTGGACACCTTAAATCCGGGTGCAGTTTTTTCTGTCTTCGATATGAAAGTTTTACTGGGCATTTTTTTCCACCAAAGCCCAGTTTCGTCGGCATTGAAAACTTGATCTGCTGTGTATCCTTGCTCGGCTATAATGTTTTGAATTTTTTCTGGATACGTCCTAGCAGCTTCATGATCAGCCGACGCAGACTCTCCTTGGATTCTTATGCTATGAATCGCAAAACGCTTTTTGAATTTCTCGAACCAACCTTTACTCGCCACAAAATCTGGATTGACAGAGGATTCTCCTTGTTGTTTGAGATGGTTGTAAATTTTTAATCCTTTTTGTTTTATAATATTGCCGTCTAATGGAATTTTTTTTGACAGCAATCGTCAATCCAAATGCTGAGGGCCTTTTCCATTTTCTCAATTATTGCTGGTCTGGGGCGGGCTGAACGTTTTGCGGATGTCGAAGATCCTGCGGCAACTGCACTTCTGATTTCTTTTTTATTTTTCTTGATTGTTCTAATTGTTGCTTCGTTCAAATTAAGGTTTTTCCCAATGTGGGATGCTTTTTCTCCTTTCGATAGACGATCCAAGATTTGAATCTTTACTTCCAAAGAAATGAATTTTCTCTTGAACGTTGTTTTATCTTTACCTGACATTGCTTGGGGCTGAAGCTTAATGTCTTAAAGATAAAAAAATTGTTCTTTAACACACCGTGGCGCGACGTAGACTACCGAGTAGCAGCGTAAGACAGTTTTGTTTTCAGGCCACGGAGATGAAAGTAAAGAACGTACGAAAACCACACGGAAAACTGACTGACTAACTCTTCGAGGAAGAAACACACGCATTTTAAACCAGAACTATCGTAGGCGTTGCCTAATTATTAAGCAGCAATCGTGTGTTCCCACCCTAACTGGGCGTACCCCAATGTCCTACGGGGGACATAGGGCCCGATAAGAGGAACAACCGTCTTGCTCTTCCAGCAATTTGGAAGTGACATCGTGCACGTGGCTCGCAGAGCCGCGTCGGGCACTTTACCCGGTCTGTATAAGTAGTACATACAGTGTTGTATGTACAAAGGATTTGCAGTTTTCTCATCGCGTTATAGCGAAAACGTGTTATAGGATACCGTGTTGTAGGAGGTTTCCCGCAATTTACGAATCGTGTTATAGCGAAACCGTGTTATAAGATACCGTGTTAAAGGAGGGCTACCTGTACAATATCTAAAAATTATTAAAAGTTGGTTCACACTTCATTAATCATTCAGGTGTCCCTACGATAACATCACAAGTAAAACTATTCCTAAATCGGAAATTAAACAGTATTATAATATTTTGTTACTGTTCTTTTATTTGGGGTAATTAACGAATAGATTTAAGAATGGTTTGCAATTTGTTATAGATTTCATTTTTAAATTAATCTCGAAAATGTTGTATCCCTCGACTTAATCTCAACTCCGTTACTATATGTTCTTATTGCTTTCTTATATAAATATATTCCTGTAGAGATGGTTACCAGGCTTATTGTAAACAGTCATAAGGAGGTTAATATTAGTGCGACGCTGTAACAGTCAAAATACATAAAATTAACACGTTGAATATATTCAAGATACTGATTTATTTCTGTATTACGTTTCTGACCATTCGAATTCTCAACTCCGTTACCTATCATAAAAATAAAGTTTAAATGTTTTCTTACTATAGCTACATTAATTGAATTAGTAAAAAATAGACCAATACAGTATACAACTACCGGCATAAAATCAAATCCAGTTTATTTTAAAAAAAATTAAAGCGCGTTTTCTCAACGCCGTGAATTTCAACTCCGTTACTAATATTAAGTGGTAGCGGTTACAGTCACATTTAACAGTTATGATGCATTATATACTGTAAATATTTATTTGCCAATGTACGCAATATTTAGTTAAGCTAATGAAAAATAAAACAGTGCTCAATTGTGGCAATTTCCAAAGTTATATAGAAACATGATACGTCTTCTTTGCTTTAGACTCTAAAGAAGAATCTGTCTGTTGATGAAATCTTGATCCATGTGGATTTTTTTTTAATTATTGCTGCAAATATACTGAAGAAGTATAATTTGGTTCGTCAAAGCCTCAGATATATTTTCATACCGTAATTGTATACTACAAGCACCCATATATAATTCAATAAAACATATACTGTACTGTATCAAATAGTCTTCGCCATGACTCCTTAGCCATATACGTGCATATAGGATATGTTTTTGATGATATAAAAATGATTGTACCTAGGGCAAGAGATGTTAATTTCTTATCGGATAGAACATCTACCCAATATAATAATAGAAAGATGTTTTATCTCATCGCCATACGTCTGCACAAAAAATTGCAAGCAGAGACAATTCGATGGCATTACATTGAAAGCGCTCATGGAAAAGGAGCACCTGACGGTATTGGAGAATGTATTAAATGTAGAGCAGACTCATAAGTTGAGCAAGGAACAGACATACCAAATTATGATACATTAATGAAAGTTTTATTTTTATAACGTAATAAAAGGGATCCAAAATTTTCGTATCGATGAAAAACTAATCCCTATTATCGACGAACTGATCCCAGCAAATACTCTAACGTTTAATGGTACGATGAAAGTTCATGAAGTCACTTGAATCAAATAAAGAAGAAATAGACTTACTTTCAAAGAATTAACATGTTCGTACTACACACTATAACTTGGGATCTATCGAGTATAGAACACCTCTAGGTTATAGTGCTGTATATACAGATTCATCATCATCCTATGATGATACGCCATTCAGTTTAATTACGAATTAGAAAGAAAATTTGAAGTTAAATTATTATTTGTCAACTCCGTTACCACTTCTCAACTCTGTTACCTCTAAATTTAACATTATTTTCATTATTTAATTATATTTTCAACGTACAAAACTTGTTTTATGCTAATATGTTTTCTTTTGTAAATATATAACCTAGAAAAGCAATTATATGATCTTTTTTCTTAAAAATTGTTTTTCCACCCTTTCTAAGAATGACCCATAATCAAAATATTTTCTTTCATCGGTGTTAGTTTTTGAGATATGAACAACTGTATTATGAATTCATCTATTTCCAAAGTGGTCCATACGGACCCCAAGGGTCATTCAGGGGGTCCTCAGAAAATTAAAATCGATTTGGGGGTCCCTGAACAACGTCAGGGGGTCCGCGCAAGGTTTAATAAAAAATAAATAAATTGAGACAAATTTGTTTTAATACGGAAGTTAAAATAATAATAAAAAATCGCCAATAAATTATTAGTAAATTATTTATTAATAAATTATTAGCAATTTTTACATGCCAAGTAAAAGATAAATATAGACAGGTGCATAAAATTGTACTTTATCGTACTAAATTGTACATAATTGTATTTTATACAAGTAATAACAGGCATCGCGATGCAGGCTTATGCCTCCTCGATCTTGTATAACCCTCCGTCTGTCGGGTGTGGTCTACGAGTCCACGACAAAATGATTATGTGAAATATTTTTTAAATTATTTTGCACAAAACTTCTACGGTCACAGTACCTTTCAAGTATCTGAATATCAACTGCTTTCGCTATAAAAAACTGTTTTTCAAAATTCCAAATAGTCGCTACATAATATTTTGTCCTGACAGACCCTTCCCGATCAAATGTGTAACAATATTCGCAGATGTAATCTGTAAGAATCGTATTCCAGTTGGAACTTTATGCGTTCTTTTTGTGTTTGTAGGGGTATTAGCGAGTTATAAAACTATACCTCGGAGTGATTGCAATATAGTTCAGTAGTTCCCTTAATAATTACTATATATACGGTTACCGTATCGTTGATACGCCAGTTTACTATTGAACCCCATTTTGAGGCGTTGTGTTATGTGTTATTTATTTTACAAATATCTAATATCAAATATCTAGTTACCAATCTACAAATAGCATACTTACAAATAGGTAAGTAGTATCACACAATTTTCTGATATGATTTGATAAAATAATAAATGATTTATTATTTGATAGCATTGTGATATGGATCTTTATGAAAAGGAGAGAGAAAGATTACAGAAACTGTATGAAGAAGTTAGCACGGGCAGTGAAATAGAAGAGTCTGACGATAGTTCGATATCAGATCCAGATTTTGTAAGTATCAGTGATCATGATACAGAAACTGAGCAGGAAAACGTAAATGAAGATGTAGATATTATGCATCAGGATGACGGCGGGGATGATGAAGATGAACAACCAGTGATTCGTGATAGATGCTCGTATTTTTTTAGTAAAGATGGAACTAAATGGAAAAAGGCTGTCCCACCTAGAAATATTAGAACTCGCAACGAAAACATAGTGTCTCACCTGCCGGGGGTCATCGGTGAAGCATTACCTCCCATTCAGTGCTGGATGTACATGTTTGGAAACCGCATTAATATTGTAGTTGAAAACACTAATTTATTTATTGATAAAATTTCTGTTAAATATCAAGATAAGACTGAGTGTAGACCTACCGACTCTGTAGAAATCCAAGCGCTGATGGGTTTGCTTTATTTAGTTGGGCTCCATCATGGATCAAGGACACATCTAGCAGAGTATTGGTCATCAGACGGTATGGGATATGAGATATTTCCTGCTACAATGGCAAAACGGAGGTCCGTCTTCTTATTGAAATGCATTTGCTTAGACGATACCACAACTAGAGGTCAAAGAAAAGAAATGGACAAACTAGCAGCAGTTCGTACTATTGTTGACAAGCTCAACGACAATTGTAAGAAAACTTATTCTGTGGGCGAGTATGTAACATTAGATGAAATGCTGCTTTCCTTTAAGGGTAGGTGCAATTTCCGAATGTACATTCCAAGTAAACCAAACAAATACGGATTGAAAGTCTTCGCCGTTGTTGATGCCAAAACATTTTTCAATTCACACATAGAAATTTATGCTGGTGTACAACCCAATGATCCATATAAAACTGACAACCCTACCGCTGCAGTAACTGAAAGAATGTGTTCACATTTATTAGGATCAGGAAGAAATGTTACAATAGATCGTTGGTTCACAGGATATTCAATTGTAAAGAAACTGCTAAGAGAGTACCGCCTTACTGTGGTTGGTACAATTAGAGCCAATATAAGAGAACTACCTCTTGAAATAACACAAGTTAAAAACAGGAAAGTATATTCTTCGTTATTCGCATTTAGTAATGATATGATTGCAGTTTCATATATACCCAAAAAAGGAAAGAATGTGCTTGCAGTTTCAACAATGCACCGAGACGATCATATCGATGAAGCTACCGGTGATCGGAAGAAGCCCGAAATAATTACTTTCTATAATAGCACAAAAAGTGGAATAGATGTAGTTGATCGAATGATCACATCATACAATGTTGCAAGAAACACAAAGCGTTGGCTAATGGTAATTTTCTATAACCTCCTCATATAGCAGCAATTAACGCTTTTCTTATCTACAAAGGCAACATACCAGATGTTGAATTTGCTAAAACTCGCAGACTGTTTCAAAAAAATCTTGGTATGGAGTTAGTGAAAAATAACATGCAAAGAAGAGCCGTTGATAAGTACTTGACCAAAAGTGTGCTTACTTCTGCCTTGAGGCTCTCAGATATTGAAGAGGAGATTATTCCAGAGCAACAACCAGGGAAAAGAGGAAACTGTAAATATTGCAAAAGACGAAAAACTCGTTATTTTTGCAAAATTTGTAAATGTTGGTTGTGCATGGAGCACATAACAGCGTGCTGCAACGATTGTTTGGGAAATAGCCCTCCAGTTTGTGCATAGAATATTATTCTTTAGTTAAGACATTTTTTTTATAACACTTTATACATTTTTAAATAAATATTATTATAGATCGATTTTCTTTTCCTTTATATAGGCGTTGTTTCCAAATTTTGAAAAATTTGTGATTAAATTGTAAGCATTTTCTTTAAATCAAATTAACATAAAACGTGAATTTGGAATTGGCCCTGTATTAGGCTATTATATAGTACAAGCATCATATAAAACATTTATGAGAAATTAGCACTGGAGGACACGTTGGCGTCCTTTAGAGTTTTTTCTATTTTGGACTCCACAGACCACACCCGATCGAAAGTGTTAAGAAAGCGCGCCCGACAGACGGAGAGTTAAACAACTACAGTTTGCAAATGAATAGGTGAATAAACCTCTAGAGTTTTGGAAGAATATTATTTTTAGTGACAAGTCAAAATATAACTTATTTTCATCTGATGAACGACAAATGATTTGGCGAAAAGCAAACGCAGATCTTCAAACGAAAAATTTAATTCCAACAGTAAAACATGGGGGAGGGCACGTTCGCGTTTGGAGTTGCATGTCGTACAATGGGGTGGGAATTTTACACTTTATTGATGACATGGATGCTAAAACCTACCTTAAAATTTTGCAAGATAATTTATTGAGTAGTGCACGTAAAATAGGTCTAGAGGACAGCTTTATGTTCCAGCAAGACAACGACCCTAAGCATACAGTAGGGATCCTTAAGGAATGGTTTTTATATACAGGGTTTAAACGCTGATTTAATAAAATAACAGCTTAATAACAGCCAAATTGGTAATGTCCATGCCAAAACGATTACAAGTCGTTATAAATGCTAACGGAATGCATACCAAGTATTAGATAGTTGGTTTAAGAGACATCCGACTTAATTTGGTAATGTGTACAAATACTGTCAAAACTGTGATGTCAAAAATTTCATTATCTTTAAAAATTCATAAACTGTTTATTTTTTTTATGTTATTAAGAGTTCTGCTATTGTTTTCATTGATGTAAATAAAATATAATTTAAAATTTGGCTTTGTTTATCTCGTTTGCAATTTCTATTGGAAACATTAGGTGTACAAACACTTAAGTGACCCACTGTATAACCGGGAGTTAAGATCACTTTTTAAGGTTCTAGTCAACCTAAGATTTAATAATTTATTAGATTCATAATTTCTTTTTTTATAGAAACATAATAGTTGCTATTAAGCTTATTAGATTTGCTATTTTTTTCTGATTTCAAAAATATAGCGTTCAGCAGTTCAATTTCTTATTCTTTTAAAATAAAGCTAAAAATAAACTTTCTTTTACAAAATTTTCTAAAGTCGCCATCTACCGTCATCGAGTGTAAATATCTTATTAATGTAAAAAATAGCAATTTAACAACAAAAACTAATAATTTCAAGGTGTTCAATTTGCAGCATTATTTTAATAGTGCTTGGGAAATAAATTATTAGTTTTTGTTGTTAAAGTATTACTAACAAATATAAACATTATTTTGTAAAAAATATTTACATAAGACGACAGATGGCGGTGTTTGGAAATTTTATAAAAATGATTAATTTTGCATTATTCTAAAACAGTAAGAAATAGATCTGGCGAACCCTATATTTTACTAAATCGCAAAATAATAGTATAAATAAATAATTTGGGATGAAAAAAAAATTTTAAGATGAAAAAGTACCCTCAAATTGGTATTTTGTTCATAACATTAATACGATTATATTTTGAATTAAAAAATGTTATTAAATAAGTGTATTTAACTTACGTTTACTTATTTCTTCTGGTAAAATCGGTTTCTTTTTAATTATTTTAATTTAAAAATAATTTTTGACATTTATGCGTTGACGTTGAATCTTTTTTACTGCCAACCTCAAAGAAATTAAAATTATTATGAAATAAAATTTAAGTAATTAATCAAATTATTTCACATTTTAAATTAATTAATTGCGATATTACGTAAATATTTGAAATGAAAAAATCAAATTTGATATATCTATTAATAAAATTGATTGTAAATTGTATCATTTTGTCACTAAATCTTAAAATATTCTTTTATTTTAAACAAAAAATATATAAATTAAGGTTAATTCTTACTTAAATACGATTTTAAAGCAAATATACTTAAGATGAAAAAGTACCCTCAAATTAATTAATGTTTTGTTCATAATATTGATGTGATTATAAGTTGAAGTAAAAAAAGTTGTTAAATAAGTGTATTTAACTAACGTTTACTAATTTCTTTGATGGAATCTGTTCATTTTTGATTATTTTAAGTAAAAAACCTATTTATAACGTTTAACTAATCTTTGACATTTATATGTTGACGTTGAATCTTTTTTACTACCAACCTCGAAAAATTAAAATTACTTCGTAATAAAATTAAATTAATTGAATTATTTCATTGATTTTAATTTTAAGTAAATATTTGAAAAGAGAAAATCGAAATTGATTTGAAATTCTAAAATTTTATTCTTACTTTTTGAAATTTTACTAAATCTTAAAATAGATTTTTATTTTAAACAAAAATTTATAAATTGAGGTTAATTCCTGCTTAAATACGATTTTAAACCAAGCATATTTTAAGTAACTATGTGTATTAACCTTTCGGTACACGCACCGGACTCTCACTCCGGGTTCTGCACCCTCTATTGTTTAACAGAAAAGGCAACTTTTTTACCGACATAATTATGTCATTTTAGTGTCAAAAATTTCTTAGTGTACAACACAGTAAAATACGAATATGAATACGATAGCGAAGAAAAATACTCTTTGAAGGTGAAGACTGAAGCTTTTCAAAAAATTTTGCAGACGGTAAGATGTTTTTTTCGTTCAAAATGGCTTCTTATCTGATTAGAAGAAACGAAGAAGATAATGAAAGCTGTAGAACATAAATGCCCCGAAAAATGTGCAGCGTATTCAACGCGGGCATTTATTTGCCTATCGCAAATTTTATGATAATAAAAAATTTTTTAAATTTATTGTCTTAAAAAGAATACAAATTAAAGTCTCTAGATTTATAAAGTACCGCGGCTTCCAGAAGACTGTTACTGCTTCTAGAGGATTTAAAATACTTCCAGACGACTTACAATGCTTTCAGATAACTTGATATAGCATCTAGAAAACTTAAAATGTTTCCAGAAGACTTGATGTTGTTACCTCTAGATGATTTGATACTGTCTTAAGAAAACTTTATATTGCTTTCAGAAGACTTGAATTTCTAGACTGATATTTCTAGAAGACTTAAAATGATGAATTTACAGATGTCTTACAATGCATCCAGACGACTTACAATGCTTACAGATGACTTACAACGCTTTTAGAAGCCTTGATATTGCATCTAGAGGACTTGAAGTGTGTCCAGACGACCTACAATGCTTCCAAAGTACTTTATGTCGCTGTTAGAAGACTGAAGATGCTTCCAGAAGACTTGATATTGTATCTAAGAAACTTGATATGGTTTCTAGAATACTTGGAATGTTTCCAGAAGACTGATACTGCTTCTAGAAGACTTAAAATATTTCCAGATGACTTACAATACTTCCAGACGACTTACAATGTTTCCAGAAGACCTTATACTTACTTTTAGAAGACTTGAAATACTTCAAAATTACTTGAAGTGCTTCCAAAAGACTGGATACTACTTCCAGAAGACTTGATACTGCTTCTAGATGTTTTAAAATGACATATAAGACTTTATATTGCTTCTAGACGATTTCAAATGCTTTCAGAAGACTTGAGAAGTTTCCAAAAGACTTGATACTGCTTCTAGAAAACATTAATAATTAAGAATCGATACTGCTTCTAGATATTGTAAAATGCTTTCAAAAGATTAGATATAGCCCCTGTAAGACTTTATACTATTTCTGGAAGATTTGAAATGCTTTCAGAAGACTCGAGAAGATTCCAGAAGACTTTATACTGCTTCTAGATGTTTTAAAATGCTTCCTAAAGGCTTGATACTGTCCCTGTAAGACTTTATACTGCTTCCAGAAGATTTCAAATGCTTTCAGAAGACTTGAGAAGTTTCCAAAAGGCTTGATACTGCTTCTAGAAGATTTTAATAATTAAGACATGATACTGCTTCTAGATATTTTAAAATGCTTCCAAAAGATTAGATATAGCCCCTGTAAGACTTTATACTGTTTCTGGAAGATTTGAAATGCTTTCAGAAGACTCGAGAAGATTCCAGAAGACTTGATACTACTTCTAGAAGATTTAAAATGGTTACAAAAGTCTCGATATTGGCTCAGGTAGGCTTAATATTGCTTCTAGAAGATCTAAATTGCTTCCAAAATATTTGGAATGCCAACAAAAGATTTGATATTGCTGTCAGAATACTTGACATTGCGTCTATAGGCTTGAAATGCTTCCAGAAAATTAATTTATTTGGTGCCAATCGTATTTTCATTGCAAATCTTTCTTAAAGCTCCCAGACTTCTAAACGATAAATCTTCTTTCATGAAATCCCGGCATGAACCCGGAATATACTAGGACTGGACTGAAACTGAAAATGTACAAGTATCTTAAAATTGAGATACCATTCCTAAGATGACTACTTGTTTAATTGTTAAGATTTTGAGACATTAAAGATGGTATTTGCACCTCCTAGCGGTCATCTCAGAATCCTGAAAATAATTTCCTGTATTTTCTCTTAGCCACTTTAGTCATAAAGTTTTTTTCCTGTAAGTCTGATGTCAAATAATTTCCAGTATTTTCTCGTAGCTACGATTTTATGATTAATAAAATCTTTTCCTGCAAGTTTAACTATCGACTTACAGAGTCTTTTAGCAATTTGCAACCGCTGGTTCGGCGGACCGCAACCATTCAAGTTAACATTTTTTTTGAATATATCCGTTCTTGTCTACGAAAAAAGGACTTACTTTAGAAAATAAGTGTTGGTGAAAACAGCTAATAAAGGTAAACAGATCATTTCGTCAGTTTCTAGTTAGTTAATCCCTTTTTTCTGTATTTGCCGATGTTGAAGGACGTCAAAGTATTATTTCAGATCAGAATATTGTCGTTGTTAATGGCGTTAGTTGCTAGTTTCAGATTTCTAAATATATAATACTGTAGAAGTGAGTTTGTAAATATAATTATATTGGACTCTTTTATTACTGATCGCGCAAGTGAGGAATAATCTTGGGATTGAATGAGAACACAGGCTGAGTAACTCATCTCCACAAAGCTCGAAATCAAGTAGAGGATTATCAAAATTTGTGTGGAAATACAGATAGCTCAAACGGTTCTTGGTATTTTGGAAGCAAAATCAAATTGTATTAACAATTTCGTGCCTTTTGCAATAAAAATGTCTTTTTTAAGACTTTGCATTTTCAAACATTTTTTTGCCAGTAGTTTTACAAACGGTATCAAGTCTTTTGGAATCATTTAAAATCTTCTAGAAATAGTATCAAGTCTTTCAGCTGCAGTATAAAATCTTGTGGAAGCAGTTCAAGCCTTCTGAAAGCTATGTTAAAGCTTCTAGAAGCATTATCAAGTGCTTCTATTCTTCCAGAGGTAGTATCAACATTTTTGAAAGCAGTTCAAGGCTCTTGGTAGCTTATCAAGTTTGTTTTAAGCAGTATCAGCCACCGAAGAAACGAAAGGTGAACTTTAATAATGTTCTCGAATCGGGGGCGGAGCAAAACGTTTTTCTCACACATAAACTCCCTATTCGTACACCTGGTTACTGACATGCTGTCAAATCACCATTTTGGCCAGGGTATGCTTTCTTGATAGGTATAAAGTAACGACGGAATTTTTATTTAATATTACAATCCACTAGATGGTGCAACCTACATATTTTGCCAGCAATTTGCAATTTACGTAGCAACCATTAATAATTAATGGTCATAATTGACTTTTGTATTATTTCGCTTATGTCTACAGTAATTGATAATAGTGTGGAAAGGTAATATAAAGGAAATTGTATAACTGGAGGTGAATATAAACATAAAAAATTGAAGGTAACGCCCGATATTTATGAGTATTTACGTTTTCACTTAGTCCAATAAGGAACTTGCAGAGATCGGGCAGTCCGGCCGACGATCGACGAGTTTTTGCGAAGAGGTGAATTGCTTGCAAAGATATTGTTAAATACTGGGGAGGCATATGATAAAGACAGCTTACGTAGCCAAGGATATGACAACGATTCTTCCAGTAATCGTTGGTAATCATTGTTCTGTAAAGAGAAAAAAATAAATTTATTTAATAAACCATTGTGGTTTTTATCAATTAATCTTAGAAGTAGAAATCTAAATATACATAAATATGTAAGCTCTATAGCTATATTTAAATTAAAAAAAAGCTTATTTAAATTACTTTTATAACAATCCCCTTGGCGGCGCTGCTTTCGAATTGGTCGTTAAAATAGTGGGGAGAAATGCTTCTATATAAGTATTAATTAAATATTTTCTATGATTTTGGCTCGAATCGTTTGAATACACAGATATCATGAACAGCGGTACTTTAGTAATCTAGGGAGTTTAATACAAATTACTCATCAGCGCCATCTCTTATTTGGCAAAGAAACCCGGACTTTCAGTCCGGTGCGAGCACTCACGTCAAAAATAAATGCGCGTGTACTGGAGGGTTAAGTAAAAAACCTATTTATAACGTTTAACTAATCTTTGACATTTATATGTTGACGTTGAATCTTTTTTACTACCAACCTCGAAAAATTAAAATTACTTCGTAATAAAATTAAAGTAATTAATTGAATTATTTCATTGATTTTAATTTTAAGTAAATATTTGAAAAGAGAAAATCGAAATTGATTTAGTTATTGATTTGAAATTCTAAAATTTTATTCTTACTTTTTGAAATTTTACTAAATCTTAAAATAGATTTTTATTTTAAACAAAAATTTATAAATTGAGGTTAATTCCTGCTTAAATACGATTTTAAACCAAGCATACTTTAAGTAATTATGTGTATTAAAAAAGTTGGAATGAAAGAAAAAATTTAAGATGAAAAAGTAACCTCAAATTAATTTTTTGTTCATAATATTAATGTGATTATAGTTTGAAGTAAAAAATGTTGTCAAATAAGTGCATTTAACGTACGTTTACTTACTTCTTCTGTGAAATCGGTTCATTTTTGATTATTTTAAGTAAAAAAACGTATTTATAACGTTTAACTAATCTTTGACATTTATGTGTTGACGTTGAATATTTTTTACTACCAACCTCGAAAATCTAAAATTACTTCGTAATAAAATTAAAGTAATTAATTGAATTATTTCATTGATTTTAATTTTACATAAATATTTGAAAAGAGAAAATCGAAATTGATATATTTATTGATTTGAAACTCTAAAACTTTATTCTTACTTCTTGAAATGTTACTAAATCTTAAAACAGATTTTTATTTTAAACAAAAAATTATAAATTGAAGTTAATTCCTGCTTAAATACGATTTTAAACCAAGCGTACTTTATGTAATTACGTGTATTAAAGAATTTGGATTGAATGAAAAAATTTTACGATGTAAATGTAACCTCAAAATTGGTTGTTGTTCATAACATTAATACAATTATATTTTGAATTAAAAGAAGTTGTTAAATAAATGCATTTTACTTACGTTTACTTATTTCTTAAGTAGAATCGGTTCGTTTTTGATTATTTCAAGTAAAAAAAACGTATTTATAACGTTCATCTAATCTTTGACATTTATGTGTTGACGTTGAATATTTTTTACTACCAACCTCGAAAAACTAAAATTACTTCGTAATAAAATTAAAGTAATTAATTGAATTATTTCATTGATTTTAATTTTACGTAAATATTTGAAAAGAGAAAATCCAAATTGATATATTTATTGATTTGAAACTCTAAAACTTTATTCTTACTTTTTGAAATGTTACTAAATCTTAAAACAGATTTTTATTTTAAACAAAAAATTATAAATTGAAGTTAATTCCTGCTTAAATACGATTTTAAACCAAGCGTACTTTATGTAATTACGTGTATTAAAGAATTTGGATTGAATGAAAAAATTTTACGATGTAAATGTAACCTCAAAATTGGTTGTTGTTCATAACATTAATACAATTATATTTTGAACTAAAAGAAGTTGTTAAATAAATGCATTTTACTTACGGTTACTTATTTCTTAAGTAGAATCGGTTCGTTTTTGATTATTTCAAGTAAAAAAACGTATTTATAACGTTCATCTAATCTTTGACATTTATGTGTTAACGTTGAATTTATTTTATTACCAACCTCGAAAAATTAAAATTACTTCGTAATAAAATTAAAGTAATTAATTGCATTATTTCATTGATTTTAATTTTAAGTAAATATTTGAAAAGAGAAAATCGAAATTGATTTAGTTATTGATTTGAAATTCTAAAATTTTATTCTTACTTTTTGAAATTTTACTAAATCTTAAAATAGATTTTTATTTTAAACAAAAATTGAGGTTAATTCCTGCTTAAATACGATTTTAAACCAAGTATACTTTAGGTAATTATTCGTATTAAAGAATTTGGAATGAAAGAAAAAATTTAAGATGAAAAAGTAACCTCAAATTAATTTTTTGTTCATAATATTAAACGATTATATTTTGAAGTAAAAAAAGTTGTTAAATAAGGGAACATAACTTACGTTTACTTATTTCTTCTGATAAAATCGGTTTGTTTTTGGTTATTTCAAGTAAAAAACGTATTTATAACTTTTAAATAATCTTCGACATTTATGCGTTGACATTGAACCCTTTTTACTGCTAACCTCGAAAAAATAAAATTACTAATTAATTCATTAATTTTGATCAGTAAATTATCGTGAACAAAATATTTTAATTCTTCGTTCTATTAATTGATTTAGGTTGAGATGAAATTAATAAATCAAAATAAAGTAATTTATTACATCAACAACCAACATCCAATTTAATCTTCTATAAAAATATTCCAACTTTTATCCCTTAACAAACAAAATGCATCCGTTTTTATCTAGCACAACACATCCCCCGTTCTTAAGAGAATATCTTCTTTATTAATACAATTCCACCAATTAATATGGCTAGGGTTGCAGTGGTCCCAATTGCTAAATGAACGGGGTTTTGGGACATAACGAAGGTCTTTATGTGAACACAAGTGTTGGGTATTGCTTTTTTGTATGAACTTCTTTGTTGGACTCTATCGTAATAAGTACACAAGAACGGCTTTTTTCCCATCGACCAAAAATGAGATTCCAATCCCAATTGGTTTAAACGCTCTAATAAAATCGTTAGGCTTATATCGGCAACTGTGAATCTATCCGAACACAACCACCAATTTGATTTATCTACAACGAAATAAATAAATAAAATTAATAAAAAAAATGATTAATAAAGTTTTAAAAATAACCTTCATTGTGTGAACTTAATTCTGCTTCAACAGATGATAAAACTCTATCGATGTTATCTAAAACTTTATAAAATTGATCCCGCTCGATAACACTTAAATGTTTTTTTTCTTGTGATTCAGCTTTTTGTAGGAGGATATCCCTACAGGAAGGATTTTTTTCAGCATACTCCCTCAACTTTTTGCTGCTACCTTTTTCGGCATCTATGCAACGAAAAAATTGTTTTTAATAAAGACGATTCTTTAACACAAATTCATCCTACTTGCTAGAAGTTTCCTGACTGGGGCGTAAAACGGCGCTTTTGGGGTTTGAACGAATTCGGTGTGGAAGAACGAGCCCATCGTGACGACTCCCGACGGGATTTGATCGATCATATTGCGATATTTAATCACTTTTTGTTTCACTTCATCTCCTTGATCGATCGGAATTAAACGGGGTGTATCACCTAAAAAAGAAAAAAGTCATTTTAATATTTAAATTTTAAAAAATTTAATCAATTATGACATAAAATTATCAAAAAATAACAAGGATTTAAATAATTTCGAATTAAATCCTTTCATGAATTAAATCCCCCATAATCCCCAAAGATAACACAAAATAACTTAATTCATGAAAATCGTTTTATTTTACCATTACTAAAATTGTCTTCTAAATAATCAATGATTCTGTTTGAATCAGGAATGATTTTGGCGATATCTTGGAGTACAGGAACTTCCCCTCTTGGGTTGATAGCCAAAAACCAAGGATCGTATTGTTGCCCTTTAATAATATCAACCACCGCACCCTCATATTTTAAATTCTTCTCGTGCAATGCCATTATCACCTTAAAAAAAATAAAAAAAAAACATTTTAACAAGATAAATTACAAAAATAAATAAATCTTTAATTAAAATAGCCTTACATGAATTATTAAAACAAACAGAGAGAATCACAAGAATAACCTTTTTAAAGCGTTACGAAACTGCATTTGTATTATTGGAGATGTTAAAAAAAATGTTGGGAATTTTAAGCAAAACCGATTTTTGTTGGATTTTAGACTTACCTTTTGTGAATAATATGAATAATGATGGTAATATAATAAAAGCCCATTTGTGATGTTTATTCGGCAGGTTTCCCCGTCCGATGACATGGTTAAATGAAGAGAAAATTCTGTATACTAACAAAGTGTGCGGAACGTTGTAGACGCGCAGCTGCGACCTCGCCAAATGCCTACAAAATCGCGGTCACGTTACGTTCGCGAGAGTCCACAGCTGATTTTCTATACTTATCTGACGTAATTACGAGAAAACGATGATATTACATCAATATGTGATAGAGAGATATCTAAGCTGTTTTTTTTATAACACTAGTATACAAATTTTAATCAATGTTTTCCTGGTAGACTTTTTTTAAACGTAAAATATTATTTTGTATTTTTTGTCCATCACGTCCAGTTTTCGAGATATCGCAAAAAATGTGGAAGATCGTAAATTTGAAAACATAATAATGGTTCATGTTTTGTATATACTTCTTATTGAATAGAGTGCTTTTGTAGCTATATGGACATGATAGTAGAGATCTAGACGAATATTTTGAGGTATTTGTGATATAAACCGATCGGTCCGTTCTTTTGCTACACCCAGTACAGTCCCAAGATATTTAGCGCCCAAGGGCTAGATTGGAAGAACGAAACGAGTGCGCCTCTTCTTATACATAATTAAAACGTACGGTTAAATATAAACGTTTTTCGTTCAAAGTCTATTATCTGCTCTAGCGTTAGTGTTGGCTCTGGTTTTAGTTGTTATTCAGTCTCTAATTGTTGTATAGCTGTATCAAACTAAAAATAGAACTAACACTAGACCTAGTACTAAAAAGTTTTCTATAGTCTAAGCTTTCTAAATATTTAATCTTTCTAGTACTAGGTATAGTGTTAGTTCTAGTTTTAATTGCCATTTAATGCTTGATTGTTGTAAGTACTTCTGGAACTAAAAGTATAACTAATGCTAGAACAACAACCTAGCTTTATAATTAACAATAGACCTGAAACTAGAAACATTAGGATTTAGCCGTACGTCTCTTTATGGTGGGTTCATGCAAAGTGTTTTAGTTTTAGTCATAGTTTTAGTCTTAAACGTTTGTGTTAGCTTTAGTTGTAAGGAAATGTATTGGTTCATGCAATATTTAAGCACAACATATTAAAGCAAAATTTTGACATATAAACAGTCGTGCCAAATTAAAAATACAAAAGGAAATCTGGGGGATCAGGAGTGAAACAGTTTTTTTTAGAAATATTTTGTTTCTAATATTATTTAATGGTGATCATTGTAGAATATAAGTTATATTTAGGTATTTTGTTATTTTTATTAAATCAGAAAAACCAGTTTTATTTTGTACCAGATGTTATTTCATTTTAGGTCCAGTCGAAATAAAGATGTGTAACTGATAAGTTGTTTTGATATGAAAACTTGACATTGGCGACGAGGAAAATTGGTTAAGTTAGTTAAGTGAATAAATTAAGTGATAATAATAATAAAAAGGAGGAAGTTAATGGGTAATGGCTGCAAGTGGAGAAGAGAAGAAGCAAGGTGTGACGACACATGGTCGTTTAAGAGAATTTGACCCGCACGTGGATGAATGGGCCATTTTTAAAGCAAGATTGGATAACTATTTCACGGCAAACGAAATTGAAGATGAAGAAAAGAAAAAAGCTATATTGTTAAATTGTTGTAGCGAAGAAGCATATAAATTAGTATATAATCTTGCTTTTCCTACCGCCCCGGAAAATAGAAAATATGCTGGACTTTCCACTATTATGAATACTCATTTTAAAAGCGCACAAATGGTGTTTCCAAATAGATTTAAATTTTATTTGGCACGGAAGAAACCGGAAGAATCTGCGAGAGAATGGTCAGCCAGATTATGTTCATTGGCTTCGAAATGTGAATTTGGAAACGAAATGGAAACGGTCTTAAGAGATTTATTTGTAGTCGGTTATGAAGAGGGCTCGGTTCAAGATAGATTAATGGAAGAAAAATCTACAGTAACGTTTCAAGCCGTCATCAATATAGCGACGGCAAAATCCGTAGCATCTCAGGACGTAATTAAAGAAGTTAAACAAGAAACCTGTTGGCACGTGGGCGTCTGTTCAAAAGGATCATCACAGGGTAAATCGAAGATGATACAACGAGTGCTGCCACCAGTCACGGCGCAACGTACGATGACACCAGTGACTGCACCGCGTGGAACGACATCGGGGGCAACGCAATTTAAGAACGCCACATGTTTTAAATGTAGTAAAAGAGGTTATATTGCGTCTAATTGTAGAAGTAGGGCAAAAATAGAGCACAATTTTTTAGGCAATGAAATTTTTAATATTATTCCTATTGAAGATAATACACCAATTATTGCGGATATTGAAGTAAACGGAAAATTAATGAAGTTTCAAATAGATACTGGTTCATGTATCTCAGCAATTAACGAAAATTTATATTTAGAAAATTTTTATAGTTTAACATTATATAAAACAAATAAAGTTTTGTATGTATACAATGGCCAACAAGTTAAACCAATTGGATACATTAAATTAAATATAAAGTATGCTAATAAAATACTTGATTTTAAATTTTTTATAATTAGAGGTGGAGGCCCACCAATCGTTGGCAGAGATTTTTTTAAATTATTTAATTTAGGAATAAAAGAAAATTACGATTTAAATTTTTTTAGTTCCAATAAGGCACTTGATCGGTTACATAGCGAATTTAGAAATGTGTTTTGCAATAAGTTGGGTACATTTAAAGAAGGAAAAATTATTTTACGGTTGAAATCGGAAAATGTAAGTCCAAAATTTTTTAAACCTAGACCGTTACCAATTATTCTTAAACGGAAAGTGGAGATAGAATTGGATAGGTTGTTAAAAGAAGGTATAATTGAACCAGTTTCGTTTAGTAATTGGGGAACTCCCATTGTTCCTATAATAAAAAAAGATGGATCGGTTCGTATTTGTGGAGATTTTAAGGTGACCCTTAATCCATGTTTAGAAATAGAAAGATATCCGATACCGAGAATAGAGGAACTCTTAAATTCCATGCAGGGTAGTGCTATATTTACTAAAATAGATTTATCTCAAGCATACCAGCAGATATTGTTAGAAGAAAATTGCAGAGAATTAACGACAATTTCGACTCATAGAGGATTGTTTAGATATAAGAGGTTACCATTCGGTATAACTTCAGGTCCCGCTCAATTTCAGAAAATAATGGAAAGTTTGTTGCAAGGTTTAGATAATTGTGTATGTTTTTATGATGATATTTTAATTGGTGGAACAGATTTCATTGATCATCTTAAACATGTTAAGGCGGTGTTAAAGAAACTTGAAATAGCAGGGTTTAAAATTAAAAATGAGAAATGCATTTTCTTCGCAAATGAAGTTTGCTATTTGGGTTATAAAATTGATCAAAATGGGTTACATACGACGAAAGACAAGGTAAAGGCAATTCAAGATGCTCCATTGCCAAACACAGTTAGAGAATTAAAGTCATTTTTCAAGATTTGATAGGCCCATAGCAGACGTAATACTGTTTCTAAAGAACCTGATATTGCTTCCAAAAGACTTGTCAAAATAGAAAGGATTTCTGTAAGTTGTGGCAAAATTTTAAATATATTCTTAAATATTTTCGATATAGTTTGTGTTAAAAAAACACTGAAGAAGACTGTTATATATCATGAAACGTTGTTTAAGATGTTCACAATTTTGTTATGTCGTTACGCCTTCAATTTTCCAACTTATTCTAAAAGCATATTTCATTTTTAAATCATTTCCTCTAAAGTTATTCTCCTTTTTATATATTTTTTTCTAGTTTGAAGTTTTTGAGTTATTCTCAAACTGCAAACATCCTGACAAGAAGAATTCTAAATGTCTAAACACATTTATTTGAGATATGAAAAATTAGACCCGAACTAGAGGAAAACGTTTTGAATTATATATAAAATGATGGTATTGTTATCAATTGTTCACATACTTCGTGACGACGACGGCGTTTTGATAGAAGGCCCATCAATAAGAATCGAGAATTAGAGGGGAATTATGCCACTCTTATTAGAAATATGTTACAAAAGAAAGAGGACGATTTACAATTTTTTAAATATGTCCGCATGTCATTCGAAGAGTTTAAATAACTGTTAAAACTGGTTACACCTTTTTTATCAAAAACACCAAATAAAGATGCAATTTCACCATCTAAAAGGTTGATAATAACCCTACAGTAAGTTTTTATTTACACAGTGTGCATTAGCTTTCGTTGTAAGGAAAGGTATTGGTTCATGCAATATTTAAGCAAGTACATTCAAGTATAATTTGGACATATAAAGTCGCGACAAATTAGAAATACAAAAAAAAACTGAGTGAAAAACGGAAGAGGAGAAAACGGAGTGAAACCGTTTTGTTTATTAAAAACATTTTGTTTTTAACACATTCTAACATTATTTAATATGAATAAAAATAAAATTGTTGTCGCTGCTAGCGTATGCGTTTAAATTAGGGTTTACAATCTCGGGATATCGGGATCCCTGCATCCCGGAATTGTTCCTATAATAACCAATTTTTCCGAATCTGAGATTAATATATTGCTGATCAATGATGGTCAGAAAATAACGAAAATCTCCAACAAAAAACGAAGTTCATTAATGTCATCATTAATGACAGTGAGTTTCAAATTATGAGAAGTTAGTTTGAGTTTTAGATCGGGTCTTATTTGTCATCGAGACATAAATCTTAATAAAGCAGATATTGCTTCCAAAAGACTTGATACTGTCCATAGAAAACTTAATACTGCTTATAGATGACCAGATACTGCTTAAAAAGGATTTGAAATGTGTCCAGAATACTTCAAAGAAATGCTTCCAGAAAACTGGACATTGCCTTTGGAAGACTAAAAATGCTTCGAGAAAATTTCATACCACTTTTCGAAGACTTTCAAGAGACTTGATATTGCCTCGAAACGACTTAATACTGCTCCTAGACGACTTAAAATGCTTCCAGAAGACTTGATACTGCATTCAAGAGATTTGATGTCGCTTCCAGCAGACATGGATTGCTTCTAGAAGGCTTGATACTGCTCTTTGAAGACTAAATCCTTTTTTTCTTTTGCTTACAAAAGACTTACACTGCTTCCAAAAGATTTGATAGGCCCATAGCAGACGTAATACTGTTTCTAAAGAACCTAATATTGCTTCCAAAAGACTTGTCAAAAAAAATGAAAATGCTTTAAAAGATTTAATACTGCTTCTAGAAGACTTGAAGTTCTTCCAGAAAACTTGATATTGCTTTTGGAAGACTTGAAATGCTTGATGAAAAAGCTTGATATGTTTCTAGAATGCTTGAATTTCTTCCAGAAAAGTCTATATAGCTTCTGAAAGCATTGTCGCTGCTTTTAGAAGAATTGAAATGCTTGATGAAAAAGCTTGATATGTTTCTAGAATGCTTGAACTTCTTCCAGAAAAGTCTATATAGCTTCTGAAAGCATTGTCGCTGCTTTTAGAAGAATTGAAATGCTTCCAAAAGACTTGATATTGGTTCCAGAAGACTTGATATTGCTTTTAAAACTTCTGGCAAAAAAACATTTTCATTGCAAAAACAACACGATATTGTTGATAAACTATTTGAGTTATCTTGACTGGCAGATTGACCTAGGCAATTTTGGACTATGGATTTTTTTTAACTCTTTGGATACTATTACATAAAAATTATTTTAATAGCTACATCCGATGTGGAAGCAACAAATATAAGGCGACGCTTTCTTCCTAAGATTTAACATGATTTACTTTAAGTAATAGATTAGGAATTGATAAAGCAGCAAAAACAGTCTGCATATTTCAAGAGTAAAATGGAGTAAATAGTGCATCTAGCAGAAACGAGTAATGATTTCTTATTACTCGTTTTATTATTTTTTATTTTTTAGTTGTAATGTAAGTTTGGCGATAAACATACGTAAAAGAAAACTAAAACATTCTAATTTTTAAACAAAACTGTTCTTTCAAAAAAACACCCCATGTAAATCACCTTTTGAACTGTTTGAACATTTTAAAACATATCATACAGTTGTAGAAATGTTTGTTTTAAACACTTTATTTAAAATATAACAACCCTGATTGAAATTATTATTATAATTGAGGCGCTGATGCATTTTTCATTAATTTGAATGTTTACGATTTGTTCTATCTAACAATTATATTAAGTTTGCCCTTTTTTCCCTTCAAAAATTGAATATCACTCAAAACCGATGTTTGATTTTAAGCAATACGGTTAAGAGTACAAACGGCAAACATATTATATATTGTATTGAATCAAATAGAATAATCTTTTCTTTAAGTAATTAAAGTCTGTCTTTGGTGAAAAGTAATGTCTTTGGTAATGATACAAAATAACAAAGTATTAAAAATTATTAAATAACGTTAGGTAGTTTATGTAGAAAAAACTGAAAACTGCCGGATTTGAGTTGATTTTTTACCTCATAACTAAAAAATGATTATTAAAAAACATTTATTTTGAAAATTTTGCCCTTATGCAAAATATCAAAAACAGGGATTTCTCAAAATCATACTTTGTTGAATTCGCCCTTTCTATTCTCAACGCCTCAATCGCAATATAATAAAATAAAAAGTTAACCAACTTAACTTTTATTTATAAAATAAAACGAAACACTGCCATTAAAGGCACGAATGAGAAAAGTGCGCATGCGTTAAGTTGCGACCGAGGGTGTTAGCTTCAAGAAGTTAAAAGTTGGGAACTCTTGTGACTAGGACAAAAACCGTTTTAGTCGTAAGATGTTGTATGAACAGTACTACTATAACACAATACCTTAACTTTTCACTCTTATGACTATAACTACGACTAAGACTAAAACACGTTGCATGAACCCACCATTAGACGGCTAAACCCTAATCAAGTTCTCACCCTAATGTTTCTACTGCTCTAAACATCGCGTTCGTACGGAAAAAGCTAACTTCACGCACTGTTTCATAAATAACTAGTGGTATTGTCTCTTATTAAACCTATTAGATTTATACAGGGTGTCTCAGTTTCTTGTAGCAGGACTTTAACAGTCGACAGATCTTTTAAAACGAACACAAAAACTTCATATAAACATAGGTCGACAAATGATTTTTTTTTTCGAAGCTGATATTACTCGAGTATTTCAACCGATTCTGTTCAAATTTGGCATAAGCTTTTTGTATATACTTTGGTATATAGTATGTTTACTACAGCCGGTAGAGGGCGCTTTGTAACCTGTTCTTTACGAATTAAAATAAGCATAGAAGATAGAAATAACCAGGTAGAAACTCAGACACACTCATATAAGAAAACTAGAGTTAATTACAAAACACCGAAAATTGCCAAAAAAACGCAAAGTTGACATACCAGCAGAATTATTATATGAAACAAATTGCGATAAAAGAAGCCCACCCAGATTAACTCAAGAAAATTTTCCGGAAACTAGACTGCAAGCTCGCGACATGGAATATGAAGAACAAACAGAACTTCCAGTGAGGAGAGAACAACCCAACAATATGAATTGAGGAAAAACGGGAACGAACAGACCAACAGAAAATAGACGACGAACAAATATACCAGAATACTCATATGCAGACATAAACATATTTGACCTACTAAAAAATGTTCAATAATCAAAATATAAAACTAATGACATGGAACGCTCGATGCTTTTTAAAAAACAAAGTTAATTTTTACGATTTTCTGAAGGATAACGTACAAGACCTTATAATAATATGTAAAACTTGGCTAAATGATAAAATTCTGTTCACAACACTCAACTATTATCAAATTCAGAAGATGAGAGAAAATGAATATGGAGGACTTTCGGTTCTAATTAGGAAGCCTCTCATCTACGAAATAGTAGATGTGGTAGACCCAGTAATTGATACTCACTTTATAAAAATAAAAATACGAAATACTACCATAGTTGCCGGATACATCCCACCGGACGTTCAATTTACAACGGACCATTGGAGATAGGTAATGTTTGGGACAAACCAAAAATATATAATAGCCGGATGCTTCAACGCTCATCATAGAAGATGGTCTTGCAACGCAAATCATTTCAAGGGAAGAGAACTTGAACAAGTTATGGTGGAAAGGGACCTGGAGGTGGCAAAAAATGGTCGCCCTACTCTGTTCTAACCAAAGTATAATAGATTTGATCTTGGTATCAAGTGACCTAGCAGATAGATAAACTGCTACACCGGATTGGACACAATGGGTAGCGATTATTTTCCGGTATTCTGGAAATTACAATGCCAGACACAAGAGAATCCTCAATATCAAACTTAAAAATAAAAGTCAACAAGCCAAGAAACAGGACTAATGAAAGCATTACATATGAGAATTTCACAAAAAATACACATGTTGCCATCACCAATGTCTCCACAAAAGCAGCAAAGAAAGGCAAAAACCCCTGCCCTTGGTGGGATCGCGAATGTAAAAAAATAGTAAAAATAAGACAACTAGTTATTAAATTATATATGAAAGACAAATCCGCAACCAATTTCCAAATTGCCAAACAGTTCTTATTATGGAAGAAACGTGTCCATTTCAAGAATTTTTTGAATTCCCAAAACCGCGACACGCCAATGGGTTTCATTTGGCGTAACATTAAGATATACAAGAGAGCAGTGTTCGACCCGTGTCCGGGACCCTAACGGAGAATATTTGAAATGAGGAATTTTTAAATGAAATGGAGAAGCATACAATGAGTGTTCAGCTCCAATAACATTTATAAAGATAGAACGTGCCATACTTAATAAGAAAGACACCTCCTCACGAAGTGACCAAATTTCATATACCATGCTGAAAAATCTTCCAACAAAATGTAAAATTGACCTCCATAGCATCTGTAACAGAATATGGAGCGATAAGAGGAAACCTGTTACCGGTCAATTTCACTCTTATCATGTATTAGAAAGATTTTCGCATGCATTCTAGCTGACAAATTACTGACAATTGGCTTTAGAAAGGGTAGAGGATGCCGTTTCATCTCTTATCGCAGAAATTCAGAAAAACCTAACACTTAAAAAATCGTTGGTAGCAGTTTTTGTAAATATTAAGAGTGGTCCTTGAACATTTGCGGCCATTCGATCAAAAGTTGTGTATTTTGCTTAACAAGGCGATAATTTTTTTGAAAAATAAGCTATGAATTGGGATAAATTATTAACTTTTTGCCATAAAACTGCTCCAATAGATGTATTGGAAGCGTCAGTGTTAAAGATAATAGAGCAATTTTACAAGGATGAGCCAAAGTTATTGAATTTGCTAATTGAGTTTTAAAGAATTCAAAACTTCGATTAGACTCTTCTAACCAATTTTCAATAATTTTGCTTTTATTTTTATAAAGTAAATTCGAAAGATGATACAAAGATGCAAGTATATTTGAACAATTTGGAACGGATATATGATAAAAGTTTATCATATCTAAAAAACAAAGATTTTTTGAAAAAAAAAATTAATTTATATTCCAAATCATTTAACCTATAAGTACGAAGGCTTTCACGACCGGTGTTAATTGAACTAAAATTAGAACCAACACTAGCTTTAACACTAGAACCGTCACTAGGACTAACACTAGATTTAAAACTAGAAACTTTCAGGTTTTGCACTAACACTAGAACTATCACTAGGACTAACACTAGATCTAAAACTAGAAACGTTCGGGTTTTGCGGTGCGTTTTTTGAAAAAAATGTTTGACGTTTCGGATGCCATGTTGTAACCTTCTTCCCATTACTCGAAATATCATCACCAGGCAAACTTAAAATAAAAATTTAATTTCAAAATTACTATTAAAGTAAAAAGTTTGACTTTTGAAATTATAAAAGACTTTAAAAATTGCACTAAAAATATCTCGAATTCGCTAGAATTCGTAGCGTTTGATAGCGCTCTAGTCGATTTGTTTTGATATTCAATTTAGTCAAAGATATATAATGGAATAGTTTAGGAATTATTATATTCTTCTTATCTTATTTGTTGTTATTGGTAAATACTCATAATCATCCCTTTCATCATCACTGATTACTAATTGTATTTGTATAAATGTATTTCTATTATTCTTTTTTAGAGTTTGATTCTTTTTTAGATTAGAACAAAAGAAAAAAGATTCGAGTTAGAAAGGTCTTAATAATTAATATTTGTATAAAATATTCCGGTGTTTATAATCAAGGAAGTTTGTAGTAACGAATACAATTACAAGGTACTGTAATTTATTAGCTTTTTATTAAATAGCCTTATTCAAACAAGCAGCCCTGTTTGCGGTGTGCTCATTAAATGCAATCGTACATAGCAGGTAATATCATCACAATTCAGCAAATTTCATTGTATGTATTTCATCTTATGCAATAATTTGCTTATTATATATCATATTAAATCTATTTATTAAAATATCCAGGTATTTATAATCAAGGAAGTTTGTCATCAAGAAAGCAATTACAAGTTACTATTAAATTAAAATTACTTTTCAAGTAATGTCATCACAATTCAGCGAATTTCGTTATATTACTTGATATGGGCGATTGTATTTAACAAGTACATGAGTCGAACAAAACAAATATTCTCTTCCATCTTATGCAATAATTTGCTTATTATATAATTTTATTACATAATTTTTTACTACCAAGAAGTGTTAGAACTTGTATGTTTTGTTTATACGTAGGATTCCTGTATGTTGTGGCAAAATTTTAAATATATTCTTAAATATTTTCGATATAGTTTGTGTTAAAAAAACACTGAAGAAGACTGTTATATATCATGAAACGTTGTTTAAGATGTTCACAATTTTGTTATGTCGTTACGCCTTCAATTTTCCAACTTATTCTAAAAGCATATTTCATTTTTAAATCATTTCCTCTAAAGTTATTCTCCTTTTTAAATATTTTTTTCTAGTTTGAAGTTTTTGAGTTATTCTCAAACTGCAAACATCCTGACAAGAAGAATTCTAAATGTCTAAACACATTTATTTGAGATATGAAAAATTAGACCCGAACTAGAGGAAAACGTTTTGAATTATATATAAAATGATGGTATTGTTATCAATTGTTCACATACTTCGATGAACAATAATTGTATTCCTACCCCTTGTGGACAATAGATGACTGCTAGTATTGATTTAACTACGGTTCTTTTCAAGGTTGCATATGGTTAACGAAAATAACATTTATTTTTTTTGGGAATAACAAAAAAAAATTAATTCCATCAAATATTAGAATACAAAAATGTAGTAATGGTTAAAGGCATAACAAGAAAGTTTTAATGAAATAATCTTTGCAAATAGTCGAATTATCCTTATAATAAATATATCCTCATAATTAAGATCATATACAGAGTATCATTTTATCTCTAATACATATGATTGAAATTGTCATGACATACAAGAACATTCTGTAAGTGACAGATAAACTCAATCAAAATAATATCTTTTTTGCGTTTTCTTAAACACGCAGAGTTTTATTTCAGATCCCTTGATAATAATCACTAGATTTCACACGCAACTTCTCAACCAATTTAGAGTTCTCATTTTCTCCCCCTTAACCATTCGTTCAACATCACGCGTTCAGTCCCGAATCGAAAATGTTTCATTTTAAGTCTAAAGGAACCTTCGAAGATTATTACATTTTAATTCGACTGGGAAATATTTTGGGTTTAACCCCCATCGTTAACGTAACAACCCCAAAACCGCAAAAATTTTATAAATATTACGCATCGTTACTTGTATTGTTAATTTTAATAGGGGCGGGGATTTCTTTGTCGGTAAGAATTAAAAATGCTTATTGGGTAACTTTTCCGCACAGAATTACTTTAGTGGATGGGTTGTCGTTAATTATTTTAACTTTAATTAACGTGATATCTATTTATAACGTTTCGATCAATAAAGATGGTACAGATTTAATGGTGAAATTTTTTGAAGGTAGGAAAAGATTTTTTTAGATCAAAAATTATTTTATCTTTTTAGGAATGAGTTGTGTTGATATGAAATTACACCAATATTGTGAAAAAATTATATGTGGATAAAATATATCACTCATGTTAAGTATGATTTATTATTTCGACCTGTATGAACATCGGAATGGTTTTATCTTTGCAGCGATTTTGTTTTGGTTAATCATCTGTTGGATTTTGAAAGATTTTGTAAGAACATTTCGTTTAATGAAACTTTATTAATCATCTTCTTTTAGATATCTTACTTAATAATTGTTTCTCCCTGTGATGCAACGATTTGTGAAGTAAACCGAATCCCTATAGTTTGTTACAAAATTCTTCATGAAATTTCTGATGAATCAACGTCAAATTATCGCGAGAAATGTTTACGATCGGAATTAAAGTTGATGGCACTTCAGCCGTCGACCATGTTTCCAAATTTTAGTGCAGCAGGATATTTTAATATCAATTATAAATTGTTTTTTACGTTAATTGGATTTATTATAGGTTTTTTGGCGGTATTAATTCAATTTAATGGAAAGCATAGCAATGTATTGTGAAATGAAAATGCTTTAAAATATGTTTTGTTTACTTTAAGAGGTTTAAGAAAATTTTGAAATGAGATTCGCTTGCGAGCACGCCTAATGCACCTAAACTCCTTGTACTCCATGATAAGGTGGAGTAAAACTACCAAATTTATTGATTGACTTTAGAATTGATTTTCAATTTTTGTTCTATTATTTTAAAAAAGTACCCGATATGATTTCTTTCTTACATTGGTTTAAGTGCGAACGTTTTTTGTACGAGTTCTCGAAGCGATGAAAATGATTGTTTAGATTAAGAACGCAGAGAACGGGTTTGAAAATCTCAGGCGGGGTAAAGAATGGGGAGTTTCGTTAGCTGCAGCGCCGTCCTAAACCTAATATCTAAGAGCTATAGTCCTGGGGCGCTTGTTTTTGCAATGAAATATTTGGTCCCTTCTGGGGACACTAGGTACAGGGTTGGATTTAGCCGTGTGGTTGGGTTCATATAAAATTAAAGTCTTCTAGATGTACTTCAACTCAAATATACAGGGCTGCCAAATCAGTGTGTAAAGTACCTACTATTTCAGAAACTATTTATTGTAGTAACCTTCGTTTAAATAATGTCTTCAGATGCACGGCTAAACCCAGCCCAACCCAATCTAGAAGACTTTAATTTTATATGAAAAGAGGCGCACTCGTTTCGTTTGTCCAACCCAACGCTGGGGCGCCAAATATCTGTAAACGGTAGCTGTTATTTTCGTTAGTGGAATTTGGTAGTCTGTAGTCTGCAGCCAGAGTCAAGTCAGTGGAGACTGCAATGATTCTGCAGTCGGGCGCCAAAAGTAGAGTTGGAGATCTTAGAGTTGGAGATCGAGATCTTCCTGATCTCTTCAGACTAGGATGTAATAGTTACCCGTTCTTACGATGAGATTTTTAACCCTTTCTAAGTAATTCTATTGATGTCGTTGTTTTTCCATCCCACTAATTTTTAATAAATAATATTTTTGTATTTTTTTGATGGAATTTATTATAAAAAATAATATATAAGGCTCTACCGGTTTCACGTCTCCCACCATAAGGTACAACTAATTTATTACAACACAAAGAGACAGCGTCAGAAGTCTGTAAAGATCGAGTTCGGAGTGGGGCGAATTTTGGAGCCGTTCAGCTAAACTGACGCGCTCTGATCATAACATAGTGTGGTATGATGTCTCGGAGAGGAAAAAAAGAAAAAAAAAACATTGCGACACCTAGTCAATTATTACAGGTCAAAAAGAGTTCTTTAATTCTTCTTTTGAAGGAGACACCAGCAAGGTGTTGGAATTCAGAAGGAACAGAGTTAGAATACGTAACAATAATGTAAGAAAACGACCTCTTAAACAACTCAAGCCTGTGATGTGGTATCGCATCCAGATACTCGTTTTCCCAGATAATCGGCGAACAACGATATCGCACCACGTTCAAGACCCATGTAGTGCAAAATACTCAACAACAATGAATGATTAATAGTATCAAAGGCCTTGGAGTAGTCCTGATCAATCGCAGACAACAAATTGTCAGCAATATTCAAAAGCGCATCCTGGAACAGCTAAAATTTTTTCAAATGCCTTCGAAAGCACCGGCAAGGTACTAATCGGTCGTAAATCCGACACCACATTAGGATTACTTGCTTTAGCGATAGATATGTTCAGTTATACAAAACCTAAAAATGTGTCTGATGAAATGTATGATCAAGGGAGAACATATGCAGATCATAGATATAGAAAGCTGATCATCTCCCTGAGCATTTGAAGAAATGGCGCCCAAGGTATCTCCGACCTCCTCAAGTTTTTTACAACATGGCGAAAGAATGGCCATAAAATCTTTCACTGGCCAGTCCTGGTCTTGGATTCCCGGAAACGCTTTCACCGCGTAGTCTCGAAATGATTTCCAAAACATCGGAATAACACGTTCAGATGTTCCAGCGGGGTATAAAAGAGCCAGGATCGGTCCAAAGCATACATTCGGAAGTACGAGTTCTAACTTACGAGGCTACAGTCACAAAGTCAACCGTCACCACCATCGCCAACAACGACTGAAGAAGGAAATTAATTCCGGGAAACTCTGGTTCCAATTTTTTCCGAATTTATTTATCTTTGTATTTAATAAAATATTTGATACTTCACCCGTCAGTATTTTTTGAATCTTCTCTCGCTACTATCGCAACATAATTAATCCCGCAGTTACTATAAAAATTTAAACGGTGTACATCTAGCAGCCCGTCACTTTGTACTGAACAAAAATAGTTGTTAATTTCATCGACATCGGAAAGTGAAAGAGGAATCCCCCTATTTTTCTCTTTTCTCTCTTTTTATTGTACCTGTAGTATTATTAGGTAACATTTTGTAATTGTCCCAGTCATGTAAACTGTTTGTGTGTTTAAATTTATGAAGTGCTTTATCCCTTAAATCCATCAAAAGTTTCGCGTTATCTGTAAGCCAAGATGGTTAGTTTGGCATCAATATCATTGTGATCAAAGGTAGAGTGCCACCGAACTTCTCTTAAAACGGACATAAGATGTTCACTATCAATGTTTCCAAAACTGTGGAAAGTTTTTATGAGGGGAGGTGGAAGGAAATTTGCCAAAGAAATCGTACAAAAAGCGCCGTACCAGAAGCCACAACAGGAGCACCGCAAACACAAAAACAATTAGCGTACTAGTACGAAAGTTAATTATAGTGGGCTCATCAGTATATTGCTTTAACCTAACTCCCTCCAACAGTGCAGAAAAATTACTATAAGCAGTACTCGCAGAGTTAAATGCATCTATGTTAAAGCTTCCCAAGTAAAATACCGCGTCACAAGACGGCAATAATCAATGAAAGTGGTTAGATAGCTCAAAAATGAACATCGACATGCCGATCCAGCCATGTGTCCGAAATTGCAACCAGATCGCAACCATGCAATAGAATTAAATGTTTGAATTTATCAAAATGCGAAAAAATTGACCTAACATTTAAATATGCAATTCTAAAATTCATTCAAAATTACAATGATTACAATGCCCATCTCGCTCATCACACGACATATACGCATATACATACATACATGCTGCAGTCATCATAAAAAAATCAATAAGAAATAATAAAAGTATCAAATAATATAGTAAGAGTCCTATTTTACATTTTTAATCTTACTTCCCAAGTTCACATCAACATCACTAATATCCATCAGAATTTCCATCACCCGACCAAATTTCTCTTCGACTATATTTCTCTTTAGCCATCATCAACTTGTGATTTTCCCTAGCTAGATCTTCATTGATTATAAAATGAGAGCCCTTTAGTAGCCGCTTGCAATCAGAAACCTTATTGCGATATTTATAGCTGATAAACTTCATTATAATTCCACGTGGTTTAGAACCACTACACGCACCAACACGATGACATCTATTGATAGATGTAGAAGGAAGGTCAACATTTAATTTTTCCTTAAAAACCTGCATGTTATTTTCTTCAACATTTTCATTGTTATTTTCAGGAATTCCATATATGTATACGTAAGTTGTTGTGGCGTGTATGTTATTCAAGTTGCACCACTTTTTTCTTGCGAGACCTGTTTTCGTCTTCAAGTCGCGTTACATTTTCTTTAATAGTCTTTAATTCCTTACCAATAATATTTGCCCCTTTTTTTTACAGAATTCATAACTGTCAATAAGCTCCATCATGGACTTACTGAACATACCTTTAATTTTATTCAGGTTTTCACTCGTTAAACGCATTATGAACTGCTTAAAGTAACATTTAAAGTAATATTTTTTTGCGGAGCGAGAAATACCAGTCTACTCGAAGACAACCATATTTTATTCCTTTACTTATTGCCACAAAAAATCTGGTCACCATCATCTTCCTTTTCTCAATCGCTTTCATTACAAAGTATTTAGAAAGCCACTCTGTAATTATGTTTCCATATCTTTAATTGTATTTTCCTTATTTTATCAGCGCCCTTCTCTTCTCACTATGATGTCCTATATAGCCCCCACAACTCTTTTTCGAGGTTGCCCTGTCTCCTAGTCACTTTATTGTCCATTATGCTATTATTTCATCTGCCTCCTTCGCAACTATGACCTCCCTCACAAACATCTCTACTGTATTCCACCTTTCTGAACATTCCATTTGAGTCGCTCCTTGATTTAAATTGCTTTCGATAAAATCTAAACGTGCATATAACGTTTTTATTGTTTCTTCTTGTTAAAGTATTTTTTCTAGTATTAGGTCCAATTTACTGTCAGTCTTTTGGTCGGCTAATAAACTTTTTAATAACTTTTTGGGCATACGAAACGCCTGGTTTTCTTTTATTTGTATCTACTGTTTTCTTTTTATTTCTGATAGCTTATAGTTCCTTAATGATAATGCATCCTCGGTAGTTCGCTGGATGGTTTTCTCCACAGTTGAAACATTTGCTGATCCAGTGTTCAAAAGCGCATTTAACACATCTTGCATTTTTGTGCCAATAGGCTTTGGTGTGACTCCAACCTTAACACCTTTTGTATTGGGACATTTGCTTAGGCTTTCTGTACTCTTCGATTTTGACATGCATTCCTAATACATTTGTTATTTTGTTATGGATTCTTTTTACATCTTCTAATGATACAAAATCTAATATGTTATTTTAACATTTGGGTTACTTTACAAATGCGCTCCAACAGTTCATCTTTGATGTGATTAACATCACAGTCTTTATGCATATTTTTAGCTACTACTTTCAGATTTCTGATTTTCTTATTTTCATAAGTGGACCAGGACAAACTGTTATCAGTAAGCACCCTTGATACTTCTCTGTACTTTTGTTCCGAATTTAGGTTCAGTTTTAACGTTTTCAAGTAATTTATAAATATTATCATACTATTTCACATTATAAATTAATATTTGGTTGTTTTTCACGTTTGCTTTTCATGGTCTACAATGGCCTGAAACGTCGATTAATTAAACATAATTAATCTTAATGAGAAATATCTTATTTCCCTGCGGAATCATCCTTATAATATACAAATCCTCGTAATTGAAATCACATACAGATTATCATTTAATCTCTATTACTTGTGATTAAAATTATGCCATGACTTACAGGAATATCCTGTATATAGAGCAATTTGAGAAAAATATAGACTACTTTACATATTAACTTTTATTGCAACGATAAACTCAATCAAATTAATAGCCACCCATATAAAACATTAATGATAATTTCTCTTTTGCGTTTTCATAAACATACATAGTTTTACTTCACATTCCTTGATAACCATCAAATAATTACACACGCAACTTGTCAACCAATTTAATGTTCTCATTTTTTACCCCTTAACCATTCATTTCCTATTCGATCCCGAATCGAATATGTTTAATTTTAAACACACAGGAACCCTCGAAGATTATTATGTGTTAACCCGACTTGGAAATATTTTGGGTTTAACCCCCGTCATTAACGTAACAACCCCAAAACTGCAAAAATTTTATAAATACTACGCATCATTTCTTTTATTGCTAATTTTAATAGGGGCCGGGATATCTTTATTGGGGAGAATCAAAAATGTTTATCCGATATTTCCGATTACTATTACTTTAGTGGATGGGTTGTCGTTAATTGTTTTGACTTTAACTAACGTAATATCGATTTATAACCTTTCGATCAATAAAGCTGGAACAAATTTAATGGTGAAATTTTTTGAAGGTGAGAAAAGTGTTTTTTGTATCAAAAATTATTTTATCTTTTTAGGAATGAGTTGTGTCGATAAGAAATTGCATAAATATTGCAAAAAAATTGATTTAAAACGATATTACATCGAAATAATAATTGGGCACATCTTTATAATAACATTTTATATATACGATGGTTATATTTGGATAAAATATGTTGGTTTAGATCGATTTAGAGCATATATATGCCGCACGATACAAAATTATCTCAATTTCATAACTATGTTGATGATAAGATATTACGTTTTAAGCATAAAACTTCGTTTCCACGGCTTAAACGTTTACATTCAGGAATATGCAAAATCAATTTTGTCGCCTTCAATACATCAAGTACCACAAAACTGCTTCGATGAAGAATTTTCATCATGTAAGCGACCAATATCTCATATTTACAACGCATTATGTGACCAAATCAGTTATTTCAACAAACTTTATGGTTTGCCAACACTTTTAATCTCATTATACTTTATAAGCGAATTATTAGTATCGCTCATGTTGAGTATTATTTATTATTTTCAACGGCATCAACACACGGATGGTTTTCTCTTTGGAGCGGATCTGTTTTGGTTGTGCTTCTTTTGGATTATGAAAGATTTTGTAAGAACATTTCGTTTAATGAAGCTTTATTAATTATCTTCTTTTAGATATCTTACTTAAAAATTATTGCACCTTGTGATGCAACGATTTGTGAAGTAAAATTAATCCCCATTGTTTGTTACAAACTTCTTCATGAAATTTCTGATAAATCAACGTTAAATTACCGCGAGAAATGTTTACGATCAGAATTAACGTTAATGGCACTTCAATCATCGACCATGATTCCGAATTTTACTGCAGCAGGATTTTTTAACATTGATTTTACAACGTGTTTTACGTTAATGGGGTTTGTTACAAGTTATTTGGTGGTGCTAATACAATTTAATGGAAATTAGGAAGTCTCTATACAAAGACAAATTTTATATCACAATTTAAAGCAAATTTGTTGATTTAAATTAAGGCTTAATTAATGTATTGTGAAATGAATAATGCTTTAAAATAAGCTTTGATTCTTTAAGAAGTCTACCTAAAGCCGGATCCACACTTTGAGCTACTAAATAATGATACCCCGACTTACTCTTTTCCGTTTTACGTAAATTCGGAGTTATGCGATTTCAATTTGATTCCCCGCCCCACCCACCATAACACGTGGTTTGTTTAATGACAGGTTCGAACGTGTTTGTTGCGCGCAACAAACGCATATAGATAGCATAGTTGCAAACTTTGCAACTATGCTATCCAAGTGAAATAGCACTGATACTGATTAATTTGCATCAAACAAGTAAAGAAGTTCCAAGAGTTCGATAGAAAATTAAATTTTATAAATTGGCAAAGAAGTTTTAAGAAGTTCGGAATCAACAGTAAGAGCAATTATAAAACAAAGAAAAAATTTGGAAAAGTTACTCAGAGCCTTAAAAAATGCTCAACCTTTACATTCAAGTATCATTCGAAATTCATGATTTTGTTCATGGTATTAACTCTGAGATGGAAGAATGTTAAAAATATAGTATAATAATCAAGTAACAGTAAAATATTGTCAGAACACAGTGTGCTCTCAAGTTATGTTAATTTTGGAGAGATAGAAACTGGCAAGGAAGCCACAAATGAAATGTTAAAGCTAGTGCTGCCTGGTTAAGCCGTTTCAAAAGTCATAGTATCGCAGAAATTGTAGAGACGGCAAGCACTGATATAAAAACTGCACCTCTTTATCCAGGATACTCCATGTAATGATAGAACAAGACAGCATATAGTTCTGGACTCAAGACACTTCTGGGAAAAAATACCGAAAAGAATTTTTAACGGGAATGAAGAGAAGCTGGAAAACCTTCCACAAAATTCAAGAGCTTTAAAAAATTAATCTAAAACTTGGTTGTCCGTCATTTGGAAGTCGAATGCAAAAGCTTGGGTGACAGCTTCTCTCTTTGAGAATTGGTTTAGACATTACTATCACTTCATACCTGTAGTCGAAAGTTATTGCCAAATCAAAAAAAAAGCAAATTAGCCATCGTGTTCCATCTCTACTTAATTTCAACCAACGTGTGAAGGTTGCACTTTAAGTCACCGAATGCAACTAATTTGCATCAATTAATGGAGTAGGAAGTCATTAAACCAACTATAAGACAAAACAATGAGCTATCTTCAAGATGTTAGTATCTTGCTTTAGTATCTGGTCCCAAATGAACATAATTTATTTGCAAAATTGGACTCCTACTTACGCGAATTCGACATAGACGGTTATAGCTCGGTCCCACCTATTGTAAGTCCGTGGTATATGTAATTGCAAAATACTTGGCATGTAAGGAGTAGTGTGTATGATGATTCGCATATACTTGAGGGATAACGAATCAAAGATGACAAGTTGTTGTTTCAATACTTGCACATACACGCTACACTGCGCGACATTTGGGAGCAGGTATAATTGTGGTATAACTACAATTTAACGTCAGGTTTACTGTTAGGGCATCCAATTCCCAGGACAAAAATATTGTCAGAATTCGAGACTAAGTTCTAAATCCCGATACTTTAGCTGAAGGTCTCCAGATTCCCGAAAATAGCCACAAAATCAAAATACGTTTGCAGAACAACATTTAAAAACGTACATTGTTTTTTTTTACTTTAATGTTACCGTAGGATTGATTCATAGCTGCCGAATACGTGGCTACTCTGGGTACATAAGCACTAATAAAAAATTGTTGATGATTTTACCGAGTATCTGTTGCTAACGTTTTTATCGGAGAGCACCAATTTTGAATTAAGACTTGATACTGCTTCCACAAGACCTGAAATGTTTCCAGAAGACATGATACTGCTTCTAGAATACTTGATCTGCTTGCAAAAGACTTGCAATGCTTCTAGAAGACTTGATATTGCCTCTGGAATACTTGAAATGCATGATGCTGTTACTAGAAGATTTGAAATGCTCCCTAAAGACTTGGTAAGTATTACCTTTGAGAAATATGAAATAGGTCCTAAAAACTTGGCATTGCTTCTAGAGAACCCGATATTATTTCCAGAAGATTTGATACTGCTTTAAGAAGATTTGATATGCTCCCAGAACTCCCGACATTGACTCTGAAAGATTTGAAATACTTTAAGAAAATTTGATATTGCTTCGAAAAGACTCGATATTGCCTCTAGAAAACTTGAAATGTTTGCAGATGATTTAATACTGCTTCTAGAAGTATTGAAATGCTTCTAGGCTCGATACTGCCTCTAGAGTAGTACTCTCTTCCAAAAGTCTTGAACTACATCCAGAAGATTTATTACTGCCTCTGAAAGACTTGATACTGCTGACTTGGAATGCTTCCAAAAACACAAATAGGAATTAAAAAAAAAATTAAGTGGATTTACAAATTCTTCAAGATACATTTAAAGATTTATGTCCTAACACCGCGCGAATATTCATTACAAAACAATAGGTGGTAGAAAATTGTTCCGAATTTTTAATTTTTTCCCAAATACCTCGTATTTACAGGCTATATAGTGTGTACATGAAGTACGGAATCAATTCCATATATAATTAAATATTCCGGAGACTTTTTAGAAAAGAAAAGTGACTATCAACACGCATTCTTTTCAGTTAATTGAAGTGGGCAGGTATCACAATAATTGGTATATATGAAAAAATTTCAAAATCTAACGTACAATGTATAAATACAACAAAAAGCGAGGTTCCTAATTAAGAACGTCAATTTAGGCATTGTATCAAGTAGTTTAGGGAAGATATCTTCCAATTATATCTACCAATTAGGCAAGGATTATTTTCAATTTTCTTAAGGACACAATAAAGAATCTATCTTCCTATTATCATTTTCGTCCATTCTTAAAACATACTCGCCGTTCAACTTGCAGTTCCCGAAAAACTTGTAACTTGGCAAGTAAGCACATAATTTGTACGATTTATTTCGACTCTGACGAGTACTTTCCAAGTTTATTTCAGGTCAAGTTACTTGTCAAGTAGCTCGTAGAGTGCTTTATTATGAAATAAATAAGATTTTATGTTCCTGTTCATTTTATGTTTAATAATATGAAGTATACGTATTTAAGTGATCATTTCAGTCTGAACAATAAGAAAACTAGTATTTTTTTGGAAATTTTAGTATTTTTTAATGGGTTTTCTAGTGCACGTGCTGCTTCTGGTGTTTACTGGAATTTACTGAATGAATTGAAGATATATCCACGTGACGTTTTATTACTCGTAGCACCTTTATTTCAAAGAAAGTATACAATCATGGTAGAATCTATAAATGAATCCCCCATAGAAGATTAATAGCAACATTGCGATTTCTCGCAACTGGAAGGAGTTATGAAGACCTAAATTATTCAATTATAATTACATACTTCCTAAAACTTGCTAAAGTGAAGGCTAATATAATTCAATTGTACCAGTACCAGATTGACGACTTTTTTCTTCTCCCTTCTATAATTAATCCTCAACAGATTTAATTTTTATAACAGCACCTTTATTGGCGTTGCTATCAATTAATCTATATTTAATTTATAGCATATTTTAAGGTACATCTCTTTTCATCTTATCGTGATATCGTTATATGATCAGGTGATTTAATTCGCCAAAGACACAGATGACTTTACAAATAAACTCCTCCAATACCTTCACCTATCAATGTGTAAACGCAGTTTTTTGAAGCATGCATAATTCAAATCCAATCCATCATCAAACGGTTGGTAGAAACTAAATATTTGTGCAAAATTATCCTACAAACTCTCGAGGCTACTTATACAAAAAGATTGATTATGCAAGGTGCGAAAAGCGGACATGTTCTTGGTACACACGCATAGGTGTCAGTTATTGAATTAATGGGTGCTGAGTGCTGAAAAAATCGAATTGGGAAAGGACTCCAATGACAATTCTAAATAAAGAGTGAAAAATTGGCAGCATGTAAACTTCTGACATGAATATTTTGTATTTTTTCAACAGTATTTGGTATTTTGAAAACAAAATCAAATTTTATTAAGTTTCTTGCTTTGGTGACAAAAAATGTCTTCCGCCACTAGTATTTACTCTTTAATTAACAGTTTGTAGACTTTACGTCAACATTTTGCATTTTTCAATAATATTTAATTCAATAAAAACTTTTTCTGCCAACAGTTTAACAAGCAGTATCAAGTAACTAAGTAACTAACTAGAACCAGCCCTCTAAACGCAGTATCAAAATTTTTGGAAGTATTCCAAGTCTTCTAGAAGTAGTAATAAGTGTTCTGAAGCATTCTTTGGAAACATTTTAAATCTTCTGGAACTAATATCAAGTCTTTTAGAAGCAGTATCAAGTCTTCTGGAAACAGTTTAAGTCTTTTGAAAGGCAATGTCAAGTCTTCTAGAAGCAGTATTAAGTTTTCAGGAAATAGTATAAGTCTTCTGGAAGCAACATCAAGACTTCTGAAAGCATTTCAAATATTTTAGAAGCATTTCAAATCTTTTGCAAGCAATGTCAAGTCATCTAGAAGCAGTATCGAATGACCTACTGACTGACCTTCAACTTCAGACTTAACATTTTTCCGAGAGATGATTGAGGATGATTCGCTTTAATTGAGGTATAAAAGAAATCTTCACGCTTTAATTGGGATATAACCCTTTTTTTATTACAGTGGGGGTTTCTTCACGGTATAATTAATATTTGTAAACAAAACTGACCTATTTAACATTCTTTTGAGTGATGATTAACAGAAGAATTGTCGAACACTGTTATCAACATTTGCAAGGAAGAAACTCTTTTAGAATTTCTGAAATTGCATACTTTTTCCATACTGCAAGTCAAAAGTCGTAAGTCTTAAATATTATTCAAGGAAGAACCAATTACCTAAATTGTAAATAGATCCTTTTCATCGATGTTATTATTATTTAAGACTTACCCAGTCATATAATACTTAAAAACCCATAAAATAAAAATATTATTTACCTACAAAAATGTCCAATACGTCAACATCTACAATGTTGTTTTAACTTTTGAAACGATGTCCCGAGAGTTCCATACTTTGGTAGTTGATCCCCTTCTGATAAACATGGTCCAATTTTAAACTAGAAAATTTTAATTTTAACGTGTTACTAAAATGATCTAAATCTCAAAATCAATAATTTGCACATCTAACTTTAAACAAATTGCACATCTCTAATTTAAAGCACAATTATTGTTGTTAACTATTGTTGTACTTTAATTTAATTTTAATTTTAAATATTAGAATATGTTGTATGAACTCAAATAAACTTAATTACACATATATATTTGTTATAACGTGCTACAAACTAATTAAATAAAATAAAATACCTTTTTTTAATAAGTAAACAAATCCTCCAAACATTTTTTATCTTCTCTTCATCGTTGAATCACGTTTATTAACCTCCGAACTGAAGTCTTTAAGGTTTGTAATGAATGGAGGAAGATCTTTAAAGCTCCAAACGAAGTATTGCCCACATGATTAAGCCAGTTTTTATTATCAATTTTGATTTTATTATTTTTAACTTTTTAAATAATGAAAGCTCAAAGAAACGTCAATTTCACATTTACCTCAAAACACCCTAAAACAAAAATCACTGTTAATTTCACCAACATTAAAAAAAAATAGACCAGAAATAAATATATAAAATAATAATAAATATTTAATAATAAAAATATTTATTTAAATTTATATCAATTTAATTATTAATATTGATAATCATAAAAACGACTAGGCAACTAGTTAAGCAGTAAAGCAAATTTTTGTTGGCCTAATCGTTATGTTAATCATAATCAAATCGCTAATTTACGTTTTTTATAACCAACGATCAAAGTTCAAAGATTAATAACATTTATATAAATTAATTTTATTAAAAAAAAAATGTTAGCTAAAAAGCTTTTAGTTTCATCTTGCAGCTTAATTTCTTCAGCAAGAAATGTTGGTTATGTCCCCAAAAATAGATTAGATGGAAAAGTTGCGATAATAACAGCCTCAACAGAAGGGTAAATATACAACATTATACAACAAATTTAATTCAGAAGCATAAATAAACATTGAGGTATCAATTTATCATCATTATTTTAATTTAAATATTTGTTAGAATCGGATATGGGATTGCTGAAAGATTGGGTTTAGAAGGTGCAAAAGTAGTAATAAGCAGTAGGAAGCAAAGAAATGTGGATGCTGCAATTGAAAAATTAAAATCGCAAAACATTGAAGCCACAGGATTGGTTTGTCATGTGGGTAACCCCGAAGATCGGAACAAATTATTCAAAGAGACTTTAAATAAATTTGGTGGGTTAAATATCTTGGTTTCAAATGCAGCTGTTAATCCAACTGTTGGAGGGGTTTTAGATGTAAGTTAATTTCATTATATAAATTTATTTTTGTTAATAATAATGATAATTTTAGTGTGAGGAAAAATCATGGGATAAAGTTTTTGATATAAATGTGAAAGCTGCTTATATGTTAGCCAAAGACTCTCTTCCACATTTACGAAAAAATAAAGGAGGAAAAATAGTTTTTATCTCATCTATCGCCGGATACCAACCTTTTGAGGTCATTAAAATAATTTTCATAAAAATTAAATCATTTACGTTGTATCATTTAGGCTTTAGGGGTATACTCAGTGAGTAAAACAGCTTTAATTGGATTAAGTAGAGCTGCAGCAATTCAATTAGCATCAGAGAATATTCAAGTAAATTGTGTGGCACCTGGAATTATAAAAACGAAATTTTCACAAGTGGTAAATTTTTCTTTAAATATAAATTATCACAAATAACTTTTTTATGTTTTAGTTAACATCCGATGATGGATATGGGGAACAAACTATGGTTGGAATTCCAATGAAAAGGTTATTACAATTAAAAACATTAAAACAAATTAAGCATAAACAATTTGTTTTAGATTTGGGGAAGTTAACGATATATCAGGAGTTGTTGCTTTCTTGGTATCAAAAGATGCGGATTATATAACCGGGGAGGTTATTGTCCCAGCGGGAGGAATGCATTCGAGACTTTAAAACACTTAAATTTTAAAAAATTATATGAAACTTAATAAAATTTTCATTTTAATTCTATTTTTTTGTGTTTAATTAAATAAACCTGACGTAAATTCAACAATTACGTTTGATTTTGTAATTATTTAATCTCTTGATAACCTAAAAGCATACATAACCTTACTTATATCTACAAAAAATATCCCTCGTTATCAACTTATTATGTTTGGACTCCGGTCATTCAAATGAGTGCAAGTCATGCTTGTTCAGTACCAACAAATCGTTTGCTGGAAAAGTACTACCTGAACAAGAAAATGAGTTATTTCGCTAAAGATCGTTTAAAAGGAAAAGTTGCAATTGTAACAGCTTCAACGGATGGGTAAATTAAATTACATTTTTTGATCTAAATTAATGTTAAATTTATTTAGAATTGGATATGGAATTGCCGAACGATTGGCTAGAGAAGGTGCAAGTGTTGTTATTAGCAGTAGAAAACAAAAAAATGTTGATGAAGCTGTTAAGAAATTGAAAAGCGAAGGACTGGAAGTTGTTGGAATTGTGTGTCATGTTGGGAAAGCTGAGGATAGAAAGAAACTTTTCGATTTAGTAATGAAAATTGATAAGATACTTAAATAGTAAATGTTAATAATGTAATTTGTAGGCTGTGTCGAAATATGGGGGATTGGATATTTTGGTGTCCAATGCAGCCGTAAATCCTACAATGGCTGCTGTTTTAGATGTAAATATGAAATTTTAACACACAAAAAATGCTCCCTCATTTTCATTTTGATTTTTATGAGTCAAGTATCAAATGATGAATTCTACTTCTTTATAAACGGTTTATGGAAAAATCCTTAAAGCGGATGTAAAGATTTAATTTTTTCCTGCTTCTTTTAACTGATTTATGACGTGATTGATTTTTTTTAATGGTAATGTCCCATTTTTATTACAGAATATGAAAGAGAAGAATTAAAGCTTTAAGCTTTATAAATATTTTTTTAAATTGGGTTTTTATTCCCATCATTTCACAAAAATCGACCATAACTCAAAAAGTTAGAGTTGAAATAAACCCTATTATACAAATATTGTTAGTAATGAATCAAAAAAAATATAACCCATAACCAGTAATACCATAATAACCTAGATATGAGAAGATTAGATAATTTCGGATTTTTAGCATAGAAATCAACCATAACTCAAAAACTAAAGAGAGATAATCCATAATCAGATATAAGAATTCTGGAGAAATTGTCAAATACCTCCAAAACGTCATCGTTTAAGAGTCATTCTATAAAAATTAATTGAAATTAAAAAATTAAAAGCGATGGAGAAAGTCATATGCATAAAGATTTTTGGTTTTAGTCCAAGGATTCACAACCTTAACTTACAAAAATCAAAATGGGTGGGTAAAGACCTCATTAACACAAAATTGATCATAAAGATGTTGAAAAGTATAATTCATAAATATGCTCAAAATATCACAATTTCAGATTTTCAGCACAAAAATCAAGCACAATTCAAAAATTGAGATAGACTGTGAGATACTTTTTGCATAAACATTATTTGTAATGAACCATAAATGCTAATCCATAATGAGACAGAAGTTAGATATAAGAACTCAGTGGGAATTGTCCAAAATCTCTTACTGTCTCTTAATGTCTTACTTTCAAGATTATTTAAAAAGCAAAAACTAAAATTGATGAAGAAAAGTTTTAATAACATAACTTGTTCGAATTTAGCTATAACTGTTTTGCAGTAATAATGTCTCTGACTCAAAAATTAAAATGGATGGGCAAAGACTTCATTGACTAAATTAATCATAAGGATATGCAAAAGCATGATCCATACTGAGTTACAGCCTGGACATAAAAAATTTGCAGGGATACAGTAAATATATTCAAAATATCATAATTTCGGGTTTTCAGCACAAAAATTAACCACAACACAAAAACTTAAACAGACAGTGAATCTCCAAAATATCCGAAATGTCATCATTTAAGAGTCTTACTATCAAAATTATTTGAAACGCTAAAATTAAAATCGATGGAAAAAAGTTTCATACATTAAAAATATTTATTATGGACTAAGGATTGATAATTCATAACTCGTTCGAATTTGACTACTACAGTTTTGCAGTGATATCGTCAATATTTTTAAAATAGTATAATTGATGATTTTTATTGCAAAATTTTTTCATATCTCAAAAATCAAAATGGATGATCAAAGACCTCATTCATTAAAATTGATCATAATGATGTTGAAAAGTATAATCCATAATCAGTTACAACCTGAACATAAAGAAATTTGCAGGAATACAGCAAATATATTCAAAATATCACAATTTCGGGTTTTCAGCACAAAAATCAACCACAATTCAAAAACTAAGACAATCAGTGAGATACCTTTTGCATGAATTTTGTTTTTAATGAACCATAAATGCTAATCCATAATGAGACACAACTTAGATATGAGAACTCAGTGGGAATTGTCCAAAATCTTCGAAATATCATCATTTAAGAGTCTTACTATCAAAATTATTTGAAACGAAAAATTAAAATCGATGGAGAAAAGTTTTGTACATGTAAAATGTTCATTATGGACTAAGGATTCATAATCCATTACTTGTTTGAATTTGGCTATTACAGTTCTTGCAGTAATAAGGTCAAAATCTCTAAAATATCATAATTGATGATTTTTATTGCAAAATTTTTTCATAACTCAAAAATCAAAATGGATGAGCAAAGACTGCATTTATTAAAATTGATCATAATGATGCTGAAAAGTATAATCCATAACCAGTTACAATCTGAACATAAAGAAATTTGTAGGAATACAGCAAATATGTTCAAAATGTCACAATTTTGGATTTTCAGCATAAAAATCAACCATAACTCAAAAACTAAAACAGACAGTGAGATACTTTTTGCATAAATATTGTTTTTAATGAACCATAAATGCTAATCCATAATGAGACACAACTTAGATATGAGAACTCAGTGGGAATTGTCCAAAATCTTCGAAATATCATCATTTAAGAGTCTTACTATCAAAATTATTTGAAACGAAAAATTAAAATCGATGGAGAAAAGTTTTGTACATGTAAAATGTTCATTATGGACTAAGGATTCATAATCCATTACTTGTTTGAATTTGGCTATTACAGTTCTTGCAGTAATAAGGTCAAAATCTCTAAAATATCATAATTGATGATTTTTATTGCAAAATTTTTTCATAACTCAAAAATCAAAATGGATGGGCAAAGACTGCATTTATTAAAATGGATCATAATGATGCTGAAAAGTATAATCCATAACCAGTTACAATCTGAACATAAAGAAATTTGTAGGAACACCGCAAATATGTTCAAAATGTCACAATTTTGGATTTTCAGCATAAAAATCAACCATAACTCAAAAACTAAAACAGACAGTGATATACTTTTTGCATAAATATTGTTTTTAATGAACCATAAATGCTAATCCATAATGACACACAACTTAGATATGAGAACTCAGTGGGAATTGTCCAAAATCTTCGAAATATCATCATTTAAGAGTCTTACTATCAAAATTATTTGAAACACAAAAATTAAAATCGATGGAGAAAAGTTTTATACGTGAAAAATGTTCATTATGGACTAAGGATTCATAATCCATAACTCGTTAGAATTCGGCTATTACAGTTCTTGCAGTAATAAGGTCAAAATCTCTAAAATATCATAATTGATAATTTTTATTGCAAAATTTTTTCATAACTCAAAAATCAAAACGGTTGTGCAAAGATCTCATTCACTAAAATTGATCATAATGATGTTGAAAAGCATAATCCATAACCAGTTACAACCTGAACATAAAAAAAAAATTGCAGGAATACAGTAAATATATTCAAAATATCATAATTTCGGATTTTCAGCACCAAAATCAATCACAATTCAAAAACTAAGACAGTCAGTGAGATAATTTTTGCATAAAGATTGTTTGTAATGAAACATAAATGCTAATCCATAATGAGACACAATTTAGATATGAGAACTCAGTGGGAATTGGCTAAATTTTCCGAAATGTAATCATTTAAGAGTTTTACTATCAAAATTACCTGAAACGCAAAAATTAAAATCCATAATCCATAACTCGCTTAAATTTGGCTATTACAGTTTAGCAGTAATAATGTCAAAATCAGTAAAATATTATAATTGATGATTTTTATTGCAAAGCACTTTCATAACTCAAAAATCAAAATGAATATTCAAAGGCCGCATTCACTAAAATCGATCATAATGATGTTGAAAAGTATAATCCATAACCAGTTACAACCTGAACATAAAGAAATTTACAGGAATACAGCAAATATATTCAAAATATCATAATTTCAGGTTTTCAACACAAAAATCAACCACAACCCAAAAACTAAAACAGACAGTGAAATACTTTTTGCATGAACATTGTTTGTAATAAACTATAAAGGCTAATCCATAATGAGACACAACTTAGATATAAGAATTCAGTGGAAATTGTCCAAAATCTTCGAAATGTCATGATTTAAGACTCTTACTATCAAAATTATTTAAAACACAAAAATTAAAATCGATGGAGAAAAGTTTTATACATGAAAAATGTTCATTATGGATTAAGGATTCATAATCTATAACTCGCTCGAAATTGGTTATTACAGTTTTGCAGTAATAATGTCAAAATCTCTAAAATATCATAATTGATGATTTTTATTACAAAACACTTTCATAACTCAAAAATCAAAATGGATGGGCAAAGACCTCATTCATTAAAATTGATCATAATGATGTTGAAAAGTATAATCCATAATCAGTTATAACCTGAACATAAAGAAATTTGCAGGAATACAGCAAATATGTTCAAAATATCTCAATTTCGGATTTTCAGCTCAAAAATCAACCACAATTGAAAAACTAAGACAGACAGTGAGATACTTTTTGCATGAACATTGTTTGTGAACATTGTCCACAATCTCCGAAATGTCATAATTTACTATCAAAGTCTTACTATCCAAATTATTTGAAACGCAAAAATTAAAATCGATGGAGTTAAATTTTATACATGAAAAATATTCATTATGGACTAAGGATTCATAATTCATAACTCGTTCAAATTTGGCTGTTTCAGTTTTGCAGTGATATCGTCAACATCTTTAAAATATTATAATTGATGATATTTATTGCAAAACTCTTTCATAACTCAAAAATCAAAATGAATGTTTGACCGCATTCACTAAAATTGATCATAATGATGTTGAAAAGTTTAATCCATTACCAGTTACAACCTAAACATAAAGAAATTTGCAGGAATACATCAAATATGTTCAAAATATCATAATTTCGGATTTTCAGCTCAAAAATCAACCACAATTGAAAAACTAAGACAGTCAGTAAGATACTTTTTGCATAAACATTTTTTGTAATGAACCATAAATGCTAATCCATAACTAGACACATCATAAATATAAGAATTCTGGGGGAATTGCGAAAAATCTCCGAAACATCATTATGTAGGTTGTCTTACTAGACAAATTCAAACTCAAAAATTAAAATCGTTGGAGGAAGGCTTTATGGATGAAAATTTTTCATTATGGTATAAGGATTCATAATTCATAACTCCTTAGACATTGACTATTACAGGCCTTATTCATTTAATTTGGATGATCAAAGACCTTATTCACTACAATTGTTCATAAAATCAACTACAACTCAAAAACTAAACAAAAAAATATACTTTTTGCATAAACATTGTTGGTAATGAACTGGTAACAACATACAAAATATATATCTTTTTTGTTTTGTATTAAACTTGTAGGTCCCTTCTGAAGAAGAGCAAGGCTCGAAACTGGTTTAGAACAAATAAATTTGATTAATATCGCCGAAAGTAAACATTTTTTAAACCTCTAAAATTGTCTAAACATAAAAATGTACACTTTTTTTTATGAACACGCTTTATAGTGTATCTGATAGGCCTATTTTGCAAAAGTTCTGTAGTTCTGAACCAAAACCGGAACAAGATGATCATATCCAAAATCTTTGGATATGATCATCTACCTACTGACTTTGACTTTTATCTGGCATAATGTGAATATAAAAATCACTTTTACATCGGTCTTGCAATGAGACAGATCTTGCAATGAGATTATTTAAGGCTATATAATTGAAAGCAATTTTACTTTAAAGAAAGCGGCGAGTCAACAATTTTTTTATTAAAATGAAAAATAATTCACACTGAATAAGAATCGCAGCAAATAAGGGAAAGATTGAAAGCACGTTTATCCAAATAAACCACCTTCTAAATAAAGTGATAGTCTCCATCGCATAAAGGAACCTAAAGATTTGATAACTGATTTCGAATAGTGAACAATGCACCACGATTTGCTTCTGAAGCAATTATTCATCTTCATTAAAAGGTCAGGCTATCGAAACCGATGAAATAGATGATAAGTATCGAGATGTAATAAACAAAAGGCGCCAGATTTACAAACTGTTTACAGAGAGGTTAATGTGAGTCAAGAGCGATATTATGGGCGCGTTGAAACGGTTTTCGAACTTTTCAAATGCTGGAACTGAAGATATATCAGAAAAAAACCCGATTTTGACTTCTTCATTCTATACAATTGGCACTTTCTTAGTGATTGTCATTTTCCATGATTTCATATTTGATACATAGCCCTATCTTTTATGCCATCCTATCATGTTTAACTAATTCTTCTCTGGAATCCTTCTCACTTAATCTGTTCAGAAATTAAGAACACTGTGCCCAGTAGATCTAATGTGTTTCACAACCAGACAGAACATGATTGGACAGAATAGCTCTCTAACAGAAACGTGGTTATGAGAACTTGTACTAATAATGACATTTGGAAAATCCCACAAAATATTTTCATTCCTATTTAAATTTCCTAATTATTGACTGATGACTCGATCGATCTTATGGTAACTAAACCCAATAAAAGAAATACAGTCTTACTATAAAAATTAATCGAAACATTTTATGAATAAAAAGTCTAGAGCACCTGAAATATCAAAATTCAAAATGAGATTTCTTATTCTTATACAAGGTGTTACGTTTAATGATATTTTTACAAACAAATAAATAGTTGTTTGATAATTTTGTACATATTTATTACACATACATTGAACATAATTGACGTCATTTTTAAACAAATGTCAAATTTTATACTATATTTTTTTATAAAACCCATTAAAATCAATTTACTACAACTTTGTATTACACTGTTTTCTAAATTATTGTATTGTCCTGATATGTTTTTGTAAAAAGTTGTATTGGTCCATGATTTTAGAAGAATGTTATGGTTTGAATTGGGTGTGCTCCAACTTCATCTTTTTTATATTAAATGGTATGAAAGTGAAGTTCCATCCGACCTAACCAAACCCAATCCTACTTAACCAAACCGAACCCAACCGACCTAACCCAATTCATAACATTCCTCATATTGAATGATACAAAGTTGCAGCTTAATCCAACTAAACCCAACTCAATCTAACGAATATTCTAAGTTCTTTAGAAATATTCCATGATTTTTTCTTCTATAGTTGGATTGGGTTGAGCTCCAACTTTAAATTATTAAGCATGAGGAATGGTATGAAGTTAAACTTTAGCTTCATATATCCCTCAAATAACAAAAAATCAAATCTAAAAGAACAAAGTATGAAGTAAGTTCAATTCAATATGAGAGATGGTATCAAATTGGATGGACTTTATCTCCTTCATATCATTCAATATGAAGAATAGTATGATCTTGAATCTCTACCCAACCCAACTTGAAACTTAAACGAATGGATGATTCCGTTTGCAAAGTGATGAGGAGCACCATGCTGGAAAAGCACCTTTAGTTAATCTGCCAATCGATTTAATATCAACATTTCCAAATAGTTGTGTGTATAATGGTTACTTGGTGTGATGCGCAAATTATTGACTATGACGTAAATGTAACTTTTTAAATAACGACAAACTACGTGATATTAACGAGAGTTTGCTGCCCAGCAAACTCTCGGCATCAATTTTTCTTTGAGAAACATAATTCTACTCTTAATTTCAAGAACTCTTCTCAATCTCTTAAAAATGTGGCTCTCTGAAAAAGGTAGATTTGAAATTCTGTACTAGTGGAAGATAATTCTGACCATCGACTGCAATTCTGCAAATAAATGCAAGTTCTGTGTAATAATGACCAAATCTTTGCAAAAAAAATATTGCTTTCTCGGATGTAGATACCTTAGAGAATCCCAGGTGGATGCAGAGGACTCATAGACAGATTCCATGAAAAGTTATTTCGGCTGGTATAGTAAGAAACCAACACATTTTATTTATGAAAATCTAATTGGTGCTAGATATTTACAATGTATACAGCCGTACAAATTCGATAAACAACTACGGTTTCAAGAAGACCACCTCATTATACCCTTCTCGTTTGAATGTATTTGGATGATATTTTCCACAAAAATATATATGATAGGTCGACGTGGGTTTTTAGAATTGCCATCTAGTTTCCTAGACTTAACTCCTCTGGATTTCTTTTTATGAGATCATTTGAAGACTAAGGTATATGTTAATAAATTCGCCAACATCGAAAATTTAGTGGTCTGAATTAGAGAGGAGATAAGAAATATTGCACAAAATGAATTTGTTAATGGACAACAATTTCAGTATCTTATTCATTGACACTTTCTGTCTTGCTTTGCATGTAAATAATAGTTATTTTTGAGTCTAGATAGCAAAATGACACTATGAAAATATTCTAGATGTTCCAGACTTTTTCTTCAGCCTGTATAAAGGCTCTGAAAATTTATTTATATTTTGGCTCATAAAAATCGAAATTTAAATGATATAGTTATAACTTGAAGCATTTTTTGCATGACACCCTGTATAAACATTAATTAATCATATTTTCTTTAGACTCCAGAAGATTCTTGGGACAAAATTTTTGAAATAAACGTAAAAGCTTCTTATTTATTAGGGCAAGAGGCTTTACCCTATTTGAGACAGCGGGGAAAAGGAAAAATTATCTTTGTTACTTCCGTTGGGGCGTACCATCCAAATGAGGTAGATTATTACCAAAATTTTCGTAATTAATAGTGAATACAGATTTAGACGTTGCAGCTTTTAGGTGCTTATTGTGTAAGTAAGACGGCGCTTTTAGGTCTTATCAAAGCTGCAGCTGTGCAATTGGCTAGTGATAACATTCAAGTAAATGGAATTGCACCGGGTGTCGTACCAACTAAGTTTGCCGATGCGGTAAGTTTAATTTAAAATTATTATGATAATTAAAAAAAAAAATAAAATGTATATTTGACATTTAAATTTACGACGTAAAATTTTTTTACTGCCAACCTCAAAGAAATTAAAATTACTTCCTTATAAAAATGAAGTAATTAATTAATTTTAATTTCACGTAAATATTTGAAAAGAGAAAATCGAAATAGATATATTTGTTGATTTGAAATTCTAAAATTTTATTCTTACTTTTTGGAATGTTACTAAATCTGAAAATAGATTTTTTTTATTTTAAACAAAAAATTATAAATTGAGATTAATTCCTGCTTAAATATGATTTTAAACCAAGTATACTTTATGTAATTGTGTATTAAAGAATTTGGATTGAATAAAAAAATTTTACAATGTAAATGTAACCTCAAAATTGGTTGTTGTTTATAACATTAATAAAATTATATTTTGAACTAAAAAAAGTTGTTAAATAACTGCATTTAACTTACGTTTACTTATTTTTTACGTAGAATCGGTTCGTTTTTGATTATTTTAAGTAAAAAAACGTATTTATAACGTTTAACTAATCTTTGACATTTATGTGTTGACGTTGAATCTTTTTTACTACCAACCTCGAAAAACTAAAATTATTTCGTAATAAAATTAAAGTAATTAATTGAATTATTTCATTGATTTTAATTTTACATAAATATTTGAAAAGAGAAAATCGAAATTGATATATTTATTGATTTGAAATTCTAAAATTGTATTCTTACTTTTTGAAATGTTACTAAATATTAAAAGATTTTTATTTTAAACAAAAAATTATAAATTGAAGTTAATTCCTGCTTAAATACGATTTTAAACCAAGTGTACTTTATGTTATTACGTGTATTAAAGAATTTGAATTGAATGAAAAAATTTTACGATGTAAATGTAACCTCAAAATTGGTTGTTGTTTATAACATTAATAAAATTATATTTTGAACTAAAAAAAGTTGTTAAATAACTGCATTTAACTTACGTTTACTTATTTTTTACGTAGAATCGGTTCGTTTTTGATTATTTTAAGTAAAAAAACGTATTTATAACGTTTAACTAATCTTTGACATTTATGTGTTGACGTTGAATCTTTTTTACTACCAACCTCGAAAAACTAAAATTATTTCGTAATAAAATTAAAGTAATTAATTGAATTATTTCATTGATTTTAATTTTACATAAATATTTGAAAAGAGAAAATCGAAATTGATATATTTATTGATTTGAAATTCTAAAATTGTATTCTTACTTTTTGAAATGTTACTAAATATTAAAAGATTTTTATTTTAAACAAAAAATTATAAATTGAAGTTAATTCCTGCTTAAATACGATTTTAAACCAAGTGTACTTTATGTTATTACGTGTATTAAAGAATTTGAATTGAATGAAAAAATTTTACGATGTAAATGTAACCTCAAAATTGGTTGTTGTTCATAACATTAATACAATTATATTTTGAACTAAAATAAGTTATTAAATAAATGCATTTAACTTACGTTTACTTATTTCTTGAGTAGAATCGGTTCGTTTTTGATTATTTTAAGTAAAAAACGTATTTATAACGTTTAACTAATCTTTGACATTTATGTGTTGACGTTGAATCTTTTTTACTACCAACCTTGAAAAACTAAAATTACTTCGTAATAAAATTAACCTTTCGATACACGCACCGGACTCTCACTCCGGGTTCTGCACTCTCTATTGTTTAACAGAAAAGGCAACTTTTTTACCGACATAATTATGTCATTTTAGTGTCAAAAATTTCTTAGTGTACAACACAGTAAAATACGAATATGAATACGATAGCGAAGAAAAATACTCTTTGAAGGTGAAGACTGAAGCTTTTCAAAAAATTTTGCAGACGGTAAGATGTTTTTTTCCGTTCAAAATGGCTTCTTATCTGATTAGAAGAAACGAAGAAGATAATGAAAGCTGTAGAACATAAATGCCCCGAAAAATGTGCAGCGTATTCAACGCGGGCATTTATTTGCCTATCGCAAATTTTATGATAATAAAAAAAAATTTTTAATTATTGTCTTAAAAAGAATACAAATTAAAGTTCCTAGATTTATAAAGTACCGCGGTTTCCAGAAGACTGTTACTGCTTCTAGAGGATTTAAAATACTTCCAGACGACTTACAATGCTTTCAGATAACTTGATATAGCATCTAGAAAACTGAAAATGTTTCCAGAAGACTTGATGTTGGTACCTCTAGATGATTTGATACTGTTTTAAGAAAACTTTATATTGCTTTCAGAAGACTTGAATTTCTAGACTGATATTTCTAGAAGACTTAAAATGATGAATTTACAGATGTCTTACAATGCATCCAGACGACTTACAATGCTTACAGATGACTTACAACGCTTTTAGAAGCCTTGATATTGCATCTAGAGGACTTGAAGTGTGTCCAGACGACCTACAATGCTTCCAAAGTACTTTATGTCGCTGTTAGAAGACTGAAGATGCTTCCAGAAGACTTGATATTGTATCTAAGAAACTTGATATGGTTTTCAGAATACTACTTCCTGATGACTTACAATACTTCCAGACGACTTACAATGTTTCCAGAAGACCTTATACTTACTTTTAGAAGACTTGAAATACTTCAAAATTACTTGAAGTGCTTCCAAAAGACTGGATACTACTTCCAGAAGACTTGATACTGCTTCTAGATGTTTTAAAATTCCTCCTAAAGCTTTGATACTGCCCCTATAAGACTTTATACTGCTTCTAGACGATTTCAAATGCTTTCAGAAGACTTGAGAAGTTTCCAAAAGACTTGATACTGCTTCTAGAAAATTTTAATAATTAAGAATCGATACTGCTTCTAGATATTTTAAAATGCTTTCAAAAGATTAGATATAACTCCTGTAAGACTTTATACTATTTCTGGAAGATTTGAAATGCTTTCAGAAGACTCGAGAAGATTCCAGAAGACTTGATACTGCTTCTAGATGTTTTAAAATGCTTCCTAAAGGCTTGATACTGTCCCTGTAAGACTTTATACTGTTTCCAGAAGATTTCAAATGCTTTCAGAAGACTTGAGAAGTTTCCAAAAGACTTGATACTGCTTCTAGAAGATTTTAATATTTAAGACATGATACTGCTTCTAGATATTTTAAAATGCTTCCAAAAGATTAGATATAGCCCCTGTAAGACTTTATACTGTTTCTGGGAGATTTGAAATGCTTTCAGAAGACTCGAGAAGATTCCAGAAGACTTGATACTACTTCTAGAAGATTTAAAATGGTTACAAAAGTCTCGATATTGGCTCAGGTAGGCTTAATATTGCTTCTAGAAGATCTAAATTGTTTCCAAAACATTTGGAATGCTAACAAAAGATTTGATATTGCTGTCAGAATACTTAACATTGCGTCTATAAGGCTTGAAATGCTTCCAGAAAATTAATTTATTTGGTGCCAATCGTATTTTCATTGCAAATCTTTCTTAATGCTCCCAAACTTCTAAACGATAAATTTTCTTTCATGAAATCCCGGCATGAACCCGGGATATACTGGGACTGGACTGAAACTGAAATGTACAAGTATCTTAAAATTGAGATACCATTCCTAAGATGACTAATTGTTTAATTGTTAAGATTTCAAGGCATTAAAGATGGTATTTGCACCTCCTAGCGGTCATCTCAGAATCCTGAAAATAATTTCCTGTATTTTCTCTTAGCCACTTTAGTCATAAAGTTTTTTCCTGCAAGTCTGCTGTCAAATAATTTCCAGTATTTTCTCTTAGCCACGATTTTATGATTAATAAAATCTTTTCCTGCAAGTTTAACTATCGACTTACAGAGTCTTTTAGCAATTTGCAACCGCTGGTTCCGCGGACCGCAACCATTCAAGTTAACATTTTTTTTTTAATATATCCGTTCTTGTCTACGAAAAAAGGACTTACTTTCGAAAATAAGTTTTGGTGGAAACAGCTAATAAAGGTAAATAGGTCATTTCGTCAGTTTCTAGTTAGTTAATCCCTTTTTTCTGTATTTGCCGATGTTGAAGGACGTCAAAGTATTATTTCAGATCAGAATGTTGTCGTTGTTAATGGCGTTAGCTGCTAGTTTCAGATTTCTAAATATATAATACTGTAGAAGTGAGTTTGTAAATATAATTATATTGGACATTTTATTACTGATTGCGCAAGTGAGGAATAATCTTGGGATTAAATGGGAACACAAGCTGAGTAACTCATCTCCACAAAGCTCGAAATCAAGTAGAGGATTATCAAAATTTATGTGGAAATACAGATAGCTCAAACGGTTCGTCGTTTTAACTACACTAAGGTCACTCTGGAAGTGCTGCCAATGAAACGGCAGATGAGCTAGTGCTAAAGCGTTTTTAGGACAAGAATCAGCAATTTGTGTAAGATTTACGATGCCCAAATAGAGGATTCGAAGAATTCTGCAGCTAACTGATTTATCTTTAGATCGAACATTTTGTATCCTAGCAGTATTTGGTATTTTGGAAGCAAAATCAAATTGTATTAACAATTTCGTGCATTTGCAATAAAAATGTCTTCTTTAAGACTTTGCATTTTCAAACATTTTTTTGCCAGTAGTTTTACAAACGGTATCAAGTCTTTTGGAATCATTTAAAATCTTCTAGAAATAGTATCAAGTCTTTCAGCTGCAGCATAAAATCTTGTGGAAGCAGTTCAAGCCTTCTGAAAGCTATGTTAAGGCTTCTAGAAGCATTATCAAGTCTTCCAGAGGTAGTATCAACATTTTTGAAAGCAGTTCAAGGCTCCTGGTAGCTTATCAAGTTTGTTTTAAGCAGTATCAGCCACCGAAGAAACGAAAGGTGAAGTTTAATATTGGTCTCGAATCGGGGGCGGAGCAAAACGTTTTTCTCACACATAAACTCCCTATTCGTACACCTGGTCACTGACATGCTGTCAAATCACCATTTTGGCTCGAATCGTTTGAATACATAGATATCATGAACCGCGGTACTTTAGTAATCTAGGGAGTTTAATACAAATCTCTTATTTGGCAAAGAAACCCGGACACTCATTCCGGTGCGAGCACTCACGTCAAAAAAAAAAAATGCGCGTGTACTGGAGGGTTAAAGTGATTAATTCAATTATTTCATTGATTTTAATTTTACGTAAATATTTGAAAAGAGAAAATCGAAATTGATATATTTATTGATTTGAAACTCTAAAACTTTATTCTTACTTTTTGAACTGTTACTAAATCTTAAAACAGATTTTTATTTTAAACAAAAAATTATAAATTGAAGTTAATTCCTGCTTAAATACGATTTTAAACCAAGTGTACTTTATGTTATTACGTGTATTAAAGAATTTGGAACGAATGAAAAAATTTTATGATGTAAATGTAACCTCAAAATTGGTTTGTTTCATAGCATTAATACGATTATATTTTGAACTAAAAAAAGTTGTTAAATAAGTGCATTTAACTTACGTTTATTTATTTCTTAAGTAGAATCTGTTCGTTTTTGATTATTTTAAGTAAAAAAACGTATTTATAACGTTTAAATAATCTTTGACATTTATATGTTGACGTTGAATCTTTTCTTACTACCAACCTCGAAAAATTAAAATTACTAAATAATATAATAGAATTATTTCATGTTTTTAATTAATTAATTACGATTTTATGTAAATATTTGCAATGAGAAAATTAAATTTAATATCTCTATTAATAAAATTGATTTTAATTTATAAAATTTTAGACTTACATTTTGAAATCTCACCAAATCTTAAAATATAACAATGTCAGTATCAAAGATTATTTAAATCTTTTATTATTTAATCAGCTTTTATTCATTAATAGCCCTCATTATATGCTTATTATTTTTAGATTACAAGTGATGAATTTGCAAGGAATGAGTCGTTATCTAGAATACCCATGCATAAGTAAATAATTATACAGGGTGGTTCATATAAGATCTAACACAAGGATATCTAGAGGAGAATAAAATAAGATAAGATACTAAGTGTGCTGCTGAGGAATTAAAACTTATAACCTTTCAAAGAAGAATCTTAAATTTTTAAAGCATTGAATATCTCAACATGTTAAACTGAGGTATACTCATACCTACATACATTATAAGGGTAGGAAGTTGAGATCAATTGAGGCATCTTATTGAATCAACTTAATTAATTGTCCTCTACATATCTCTACTGTGTGGGTTCTTTGTAAATCACCTATACATTTTTTCAAATACTTTACGATTTATTATTAAATTAGGTTCGGATCTCCACAAGATATGGGGGCTACAGCTGCATTTTTGGCTTCAAGTGACTCAGATTATATGACAGGAGAAACTATGACCGTAGCAGGGGGAATGCCATCGAGATTATAAAATAAATTTTGATTAAAAATTATTTTTGTACTAAAATGGATAATAAATAATCAATCTTGAACGCATTTTTAAATTTTATTCCTTACCAAAACCAGTTTGAATAAAAAAAAAATCACTCTGATAAAGAAAAATGTCGGCCAACACTTACAACGTCCTCTCCCAATTGGGAAAAGGTGCATTTGGGTAATTATTTTAATTTAATCCTTTTAATCAACATTTTTATTAACCAACTTAATCGTTTCAAGAACCGTGTATTTGTGCGAAAGGAAACACAACAAATTAAAAATCGTCGTAAAAGAGATCAGTTTGAACGCGGATAACGAAAAATCTCAAACGGCCAAGAATGAAGTGCAAATTTTGCGGTCTTTGGACAACCCCAACGTGATTAAATACCACGATAACTTTATAAAAGATAATTCGTTGTGTATTATTATGGAGTATGCGAGTCATGGGAATTTGTACGAGTTTCTTAAAAATCGTCAACAACGACTCTCTTTTTCCGTAAATTCTAAATTGGTTTTTTAATTTGGAGTGAAAAGGTGTGATTTTTTAGGAAGTTATGAAGTTTTTTTGCCAAATTGTGATGGGGCTAAAACATATTCACCAAAAGAAAGTTGTGCACAGAGATTTGAAACCGGAAAATATTTTTTTAACCGGCAAAGATGGGGATGTCGTTAAAATTGGTGATTTTGGGATATCAAAATTATTAGCAACGTAATTAATTAATTTTATTAATAAATACAACTAATTCTTTTTCTACATGATAGATATGTTAAAAAAAATTTGTGTAAAAAGAGAATTAGGTGTAAACAATATTAAAAATTGTTTCGTTAAAAAAGTTAAATTAATAATTATTTCGTACTTATGTAGAATGTTTTTTAATAATATCTTGATGTTTTTGCAATTTATAAAGAATAGTATGCATTTTTCCAAGAAAAAGAAAACATGCGTGAGTATTTCAATTGAGATATTAAGTTTCGAACTTAACCTAAATTTGTTAGCAATTGCATAAAATTAAAATTTTCTCAATAATCTTTGAAAAATCATAAAAAAATCTAATTCTTAAGATATCTTCATGATTTTTTTTTTTGGAATTTATAAAGAAAAGCATGCACTTTCACGCAAACATAGCTATGATTGAGTATCTCAATTCAATTTTGAGATATCATGTCTTAAACTCAACCTAAATTTAAGGCATTACATAAAATTAAAAATTTTTTTAATAATTTTTCTTCTTTCTTAGTTCTTAAGAAATCTTGATGAGTTATTTTGTGATTTATAAAGGAAAGTATGTATTTTTACGAGACCTAAACCCTGCTTGAATATCTCAATTCAATTTCGGATTGATATCAAGTTTCGAACTCAACTTAAATGTGAAGCATTTCATAAAACTAAAAAATTTCTTAATCATTTTTGAAAAATCTTAAAAAACCGAATTCTTAAGAAATCTTACTGAATTTGTTGTTATTTATATAAGAAAGTACACACTTTTCTATGAAGCAAACCGTGTGGGAGTATCTCAATTTACTTTTGAGATATTAAGTTTTGAACTCAACATAAATTTGTAGCATACCATGAAATGAAAAATTTTCTTCACATTTTTGAAAAATCATAGAAATTCGAATTCTTAAGATATTTTGATGAATTTTTTGTAATTTATAAAGGAAAGTATGTACTTTTATGAAAACAAATTTGTGATTGAGTATCTCAATTCATTTTTAAGATATCAAGTTTAGAATTCAACTTAATTTTGTAGCATTTCATAAAACTAAATATTACCTTAATCATTTTTGAAGAATCGAATTCTTAAGATATTTTGATGACCTGTTTTGTGATTTATAAAGGAATGTGTGTACTTCTACGAGAACAAAACTCTGATTGAGTATCTGAATTCATTGTTGAGATATCACGTTTCAAACTCAACCTTAAATTTGTTGCATTTCATAAAATTTAAAATTTTCTTAATCATCTTTGAAAAATCGTAAAAATCCAATTCTTAAGATAGCTTAATAAATTTTTTGTGATTTATAAAAGAAATTACGCACTTTTCTATGAACCAAACCTTGTGGGAGTATCCCAATTTACTTTTGAGATATTAAGTTTTGAACTCAAATTTGTAGCATACCATGAAATGGAATGCTCATTTACGCAAACAAAGCTATGATTGAGTATCTCAATTCGTTTTTGAGATATCATATTTCGAACTCAACCCTAATTTTGTAACATTTCTTAAACTAAAAATTTTCTTAATCATTTTTGAAAAATCGTAAAATTCGCATTCTTAAGATATCTCGATTAATTTTTTTTTGTGATTTGTAAAGGAAAGTATGTATTTTTACGAAAACTAAACCATGCTTGAGTATCTCAATTCGATTTTGAGATATCAAGTTTTGAACTCAACCTAAATTTGTGGTATTTCATAAAATTAAAAATTTACTTAATAATTTCTGAAAAATCGTAAAAAATCGAATTCTTAAGATATCTTGATGACTTTTTTTGTGAATTATAAAGGAAAGTATATACTTTTACGAAAACTAAACCATGCTTGAGTATCTCAATTCGATTTTGAGATATCAAGTTTAGAATTCAACTTAATTTTGTACCATTTCATAAAACTAAAAATTTCCTTAATCATTTTTGAAAAGTCGTAAAAATTCGGATTCTTAGATATCTTGATGATTTTTTTTTGTGATTTATAAACGAAAGTATGTATTTTTACGAGGACTAAACCATGCTTGAATGTCTCAATTCGTTTTTGAGGTATCAAGTTTAGAATTCAACTTAATTTTGTAGCATTTCATAAAACTAAAAATTACCTTAATCATTTTTGAAAAATCGAATTCTTAAGATATCTTGATAACCTGTTTTGTGATTTGTAAAGGAAAGTATGTGCTTTTACGAGGAAAAATCTATAATTGAGTATCTCAATTCGTTTTTGAGATATCACGTTTTGAACTCAATCTAAATTTGTGGTATTTCATAAAATTAAAAATTTACTTAATAATTTCTGAAAAATCGTAAAAAATCGAATTCTTAAGATATCTTGATGACTTTCTTTGTGATTTATAAAGGAAAGTATGTGCTTTTACGAGAACTAAACCATGCTTGAGTATCTCAATTCGATTTTGAGATATCAAGTTTAGAATTCAACTTAATTTTGTAGCATTTCATAAAACTAAATATTACCTTAATCATTTTTGAAAAATCGAATTCTTAAGATATCTTGATGACCTGTTTTGTGATTTGTAAAGGAAAGTATGTACTTTTACGAGAATATATCTATAATTGATTATCTCAATTTGTTTTTGAGATATCACGTTTTGAACTTAACCTAAATTTGTGGTATTTCATAAAATTAAAAATTTACTTAATAATTTCTGAAAAATCGTAAAAATTCGCATTCTTAAGATATCTCGATGAATTTTTTTTTTGTGATTTATAAACGAAAGTATGTATTTTTACGAGGACTAAATCATGCTTGAATATCTCAATTCGTTTTTGAGGTATCAAGTTTAGAATTCAACTTAATTTTGTAGCATTTCATAAAACTAAAAATTACCTTAATCATTTTTGAAAAATCGAATTCTTAAGATATCTTGATGACCTGTTTTGTGATTTATAAAGGAAAGTGTGTACATCTACGAGAGCAAAACTCTGATTGAGTATCTCAATTCATTTTTGAGATATCACGTTTCAAACTGAACCTTAAATTTGTTGCATTTCAGAAAATTAAAAATTTTCTTAATCATTTTTGAAAAATCGTAAAAATCCAATTCTTAAGATATCTTAATGAATTTTTTGTGATTTATAAAAGAAATGACGCACTTTCCTATGAACCAAACCTTGTGGGAGTATCCCAATTTACTTTTGAGATATTAAGTTTTGAACTCAACTTCAATTTGTATGCTCATTTACGCAAACAAAGCTATGATTGAGTATCTCAATTCGTTTTTGAGATATCATGTTTCGAACTCAACCCTAACTTTGTAACATTTCATAAAACTAAAAATTTTCTTAATCATTTTTGAAAAATCGTAAAATTCGCACTCTTAAATATCTCGATTAATTTTTTTTTGTGATTTGTAAAGGAAAGTATGTATTTTTACGAAAACTAAACCATGCTTGAGTATCTCAATTCGATTTTGAGATATCAAGTTTTGAACTCAACCTAAATTTGTGGTATTTCATAAAATTAAAAATTTACTTAATAATTTCTGAAAAATCGTAAAAAATCGAATTCTTAAGATATCTTGATGACTTTTTTTGTGAATTATAAAGGAAAGTATGTACTTTTACGAAAACTAAACCATGCTTGAGTATCTCAATTCGATTTTGAGATATCAAGTTTAGAATTCAACTTAATTTTGTAGCATTTCATAAAACTAAAAATTACCTTAATCATTTTTGAAAAATCGAATTCTTAAGATATTTTGATGATTTTTTTGTAATTTATAAAGGAAAGTATGTACTTTTATGAGAACAAATCTGTGATTGAGTATCTCAATTCGTTTTTAAGATATCAAGTTTAGAACTGAACTTAATTTTGTAGCATTTCATAAAACTAAAAATTTCCTTAGTCATTTTTGAAAAATCCAAAAAATCGAATTCTTAAGATATTTTGATGATTTCTTTTTTTGTAATTTATAAAGGAAAGTATTTACTTTTACAAGAACAAAATCATCCTTGTATATCTCAATTCGTTTTTGAGATATCAAGTCTTTAATTCAACCTAAATCTGTGGTATTTCATCAAATTAAAAATGTACTTAATAATTTTTGAAAAATCGTAAAAAATCGAATTCTAAAGATATTTTGATGATTTTTTTTTGTAATTTATAAAGGAAAGTATTTACTTTTACAAGAACAAAATCATCCTTGTATATCTCAATTCGTTTTTGAGATATCAAGTTTTTAATTCAACCTAAATCTGTGGTATTTCATCAAATTAAAAATGTACTCAATAATATTTGAAAAATCGTAAAAAATCGAATTCTTAAGATATCTTGATGACGTTTTTGTGACTTATAAAGGAAAGTATGAACTTTTACGAGAACAAAACTGTGATGGAGTATCTCAATTCATTTTTGAGATATCAAGTTTAAAATTCAACAATTTTAAAAAATCGTAAAAAATCGAATTCTTAAGATATCTTGATGACTTTTTATGATTTATAAAGGAAACTATGTACTTTTACAAGAACAAAACTGTGATTGAGTATCTCAATTCATATTTGGGATATCAAGTTTAAGATTCAACTTAATTTTGTAACGTTTCATGAAACTAAAAATTTCCTTAATCATTTTTGAAAAATCGTAAAAAATCGAATTCTTAAGATATTTTGATGATTTTTTTGTAATTTATAAAGGAAAGTATGTACTTTTACAAGAACAAAATCATCCTTGTATATCTCAATTCGTTTTTGAGATATCAAGTCTTTAATTCAACCTAAATCTGTGGTATTTCATAAAATTAAAAATGTACTTAATAATTTTTGAAAAATCGTAAAAAATCGGATTCTTAAGATATCTTGATGACGTTTTTGATTTATAAAGGAAAATATGCACTTTTATGAAAACAAAACTGTGATTGAGTATCTGAATTCATTTTTGAGATATCAAGTTTCGAACTCAACCTTAATTTTATAACATTTCATAAAACTAAATATTTCCCTAATCATTTTTAAAAAATCGTAAATATCGAATTCTTAAGATATCTTGATGACTTTTTTGTGATTTATAAAGGAAAGTATGAACTTTTACGAGAACAAAACTGTGATGGAGTATTTCAATTCATTTTTGAGATATCAAGTTTAAAATTCAAAATTTTTGAAAAATTGTAAAAAATCGAATTCTTAAGATATCTTGATGACTTTTTATGATTTATAAAGGAAACTATGTACTTTTACGAGAACAAAACTGTGATTGAGTATCTCAATTCATATTTGAGATATCAAGTTTAAGATTCAACTTAATTTTGTAGCATTTTATGAAACTAAAAATTTCCTTAATCATTTTTGAAAAATCGTAAAAATTCGCATTCTAAAGATACCTCGATGAATTTTCTTTTTGTGATTTGTAAAGGAAAGTATGTACTTTTACGGAAACAAATCTATAATTGAGTATCTCAATTCGTTTTTGAGATATCAAGTTTTGAACTCAACCTAAATTTGTGGTATTTCATAAAATTAAAAATTTACTTAATAATTTCTGAAAAATCGTAAGAAATCGAATTCTTAAGATATCTTGATGACTTTTTTTGTGATTTATAAAGGAAAGTATGTACTTTTACGAGAACTAAACCATGCTTGAGTATCTCAATTCGATTTTGAGATATCAAGTTTAGAATTCAACTTAATTTTGTAGCATTTCATAAAACTAAAAATTACCTCAATCATTTTTGAAAAATCGAATTCTTAAGATATCTTGATGACTTTTTTTTGTGATTTATAAAGGAAAGTATGTACTTTTACGAGAACTAAACCATGCTTGAGTATCTCAATTCGATTTTGAGATATCAAGTTTAGAATTCAACTTAATTTTGTAGCATTTCATAAAACTAAAAATTACCTTAATCATTTTTGAAGAATCGAATTCTTAAGATATCTTGATGACCTGTTTTGTGATTTATAAAGGAAAGTGTGTACTTCTACGAGAACAAAACTCTGATTGAGTATCTGAATTCATTTTTGAGATATCACGTTTCAAACTCAACCTTAAATTTGTTGCATTTCATAAAATTAAAAATTTTCTTAATCATTTTTGAAAAATCGTAAAAATCCAATTCTTAAGATAGCTTAATAAATTTTTTGTGATTTATAAAAGAAATTACGCAATTTTCTATAAACCAAAGTGATTTATAAACGAAAGTATGTACTTCTCCGAGAGCAAAACTGTGATTGAGTACCTTAATTCGTTTTTGAGATATCATGTTTCGAACTCAACCCTAATTTTGTAACATTTCATAAAACTAAAAATTTTTTTAATCTTTTTTGCAAAATCGTAAAAAATCGAATTCTTAAGATATCTGATGCTTTTTTTGTGCTTTACAAAGGAAAGTATGTACTTTTACGAGAACAAATCTATAATTGAGTATCTCAATTGGTTTTTGAGATATCAAGTTTTGAAAGCAACCTAAATTTGTGGCATTACATAAAATTAAAAATTTACTTAATAATTTCTGAAAAATCGTATAAAATCGAATTCTTAAGATATTTTGATGAATTTTTTATAATTTATAAAGGAAAGTATATACTTTTATGAGAACAAATCTGTGATTGAGTATCTCAATTCGTTTTTGAGATATCAAGTTTTTAATTCAGCCAAAATCTGTGGTATTTCATCAAATTAAAAATGTACTTAATAATCTTTGAAAAGTCGTAAAAAATCGGATTCTTAAGATATCTTGATGACGTTTTTGTGATTTATAAAGGAAAGTATGCACTTTTACGAAAACAAAACTGTGATTGAGTATCTGAATGCATTTTTGAGATATCAAGTTTCGAACTCAACCTTAATTTTATAACATTTCATAAAACTAAATATTTTTTAAAGTTTAAAATTCAACATTTTTAAAAAATCGTAAAAAATCGAATTCTTAAGATATCTTGATGACTTTTTAAGATTTATAAAGGAAACTATGTACTTTTACGAGAGCAAAACTGTGATTGAGTATCTAAATTCATATTTGAGATATCAAGTTTAAGATTCAACTTAATTTTGTAGCATTTCATGAAACTAAAAATTTCCTGAATCATTTTTGAAGAAATGTAAAAATTCGCATTCTTAAGATATCCCGATGAATTTTCTTTTTGTGATTTGTAAAGGAAAGAATGTACTTTTACTAGAACAAATCTATAATTGAGTATCTCAATTCGTTTTTGAGATATCAAGTTTTGAACTCAACCTAAATTTGTGGTATTTCATAAAATTAAAAATATACTTAATAATTTCTGAAAAATCGTAAAAAATCGAATTCTTAAGATATCTTGATGACTTTTTTTGTGATTTATAAAGGAAAGTATGTGCTTTTACGAGAACTAAACCATGCTTGAGTATCTCAATTCGATTTTGAGATATCAAGTTTAGAATTCAACTTAATTTTGTAGCATTTCATAAAACTAAAAATTACCTTAATCATTTTTGAAAAATCGAATTCTTAAGATATCTTGATGACTTTTGTTTGTGATTTATAAAGGAAAGTGTGTACTTCTACGAGAGCAAAACTCTGATTGAGTATCTCAATTCATTTTTGAGATATCACGTTTCAAACTGAACCTTAAATTTGTTGCATTTCAGAAAATTAAAAATTTTCTTAATCACTTTTGAAAAATCGTAAAAATCCAATTCTTAAGATATCTTAACGAATTTTTTGTGATTTATAAAAGAAATTACGCACTTTTCTATGAACCAAACCTTGTGGGAGTATCCCAACTTACTTTTGAGATATTAAGTTTTGAACTCAACTTCAATTTGTAGCATACCATGAAATGGAATGCTCATTTACGCAAACAAAGCTATGATTGGGTATCTCAATTCGTTTTTGAGATATCATGTTTCGAACTCAACCCTAACTTTGTAACATTTCATAAAACTAAAAATTTTCTTAATCATTTTTGAAAAATCGTAAAATTCGCATTCTTAAATATCTCGATTAATTTTTTTTGTGATTTGTAAAGGAAAGTATGTACTTTTACGAAAACTAAACCATGCTTGAGTATCTCAATTCGATTTTGAGATATCAAGTTTTGAACTCAACCTAAATTTGTGGTATTTCATAAAATTAAAAATTTACTTAATAATTTCTGAAAAATCGTAAAAAATCGAATTCTTAAGATATCTTGATGACTTTTTTTGTGAATTATAAAGGAAAGTATGTACTTTTACGAAAACTAAACCATGCTTGAGTATCTCAATTCGATTTTGAGATTTCAAGTTTAGAATTCAACTTAATTTTGTACCATTTCATAAAACTAAAAATTACCTTAATCATTTTTGAAAAATCGAATTCTTAAGATATCTTGATAACCTGTTTTGTGATTTGTAAAGGAAAGTATGTACTTTTACGAGAAAAAATCTATAATTGAGTATCTCAATTCGTTTTTGAGATATCACGTTTTGAACTCAATCTAAATTTGTGGTATTTCATAAAATTAAAAATTTACTTAATAATTTCTGAAAAATCGTAAAAAATCGAATTCTTAAGATATCTTGATGACTTTCTTTATGATTTATAAAGGAAAGTATGTGCTTTTACGAGAACTAAACCATGCTTGAGTATCTCAATTCGATTTTGAGATATCAAGTTTAGAATTCAACTTAATTTTGTAGCATTTCATAAAACTAAATATTACCTTAATCATTTTTGAAAAATCGAATTCTTAAGATATCTTGATGACCTGTTTTGTGATTTGTAAAGGAAAGTATGTACTTTTACAAGAATAAATCTATAATTGAGTATCTCAATTTGTTTTTGAGATATCACGATTTGAACTTAACCTAAATTTGTGGTATTTCATAAAATTAAAAATTTACTTAATAATTTCTGAAAAATCGTAAAAAATCGAATTCTTAAGATATCTTGAAGACTTTCTTTGTGATTTATAAAGGAAAGTACCTTTTACGAGAACTAAACCATGCTTGAGTATCTCAATTCGATTTTGAGATATCAAGTTTAGAATTCAACTTAATTTTGTAGCATTTCATAAAACTAAATATTACCTTAATCATTTTTGAAAAATCGAATTCTTAAGATATCTTGATGACTTGTTTTGTGATTTGTAAAGGAAAGTATGTACTTTTACGAGAATAAATCTATAATTGAGTATCTCAATTTGTTTTTGAGATATCACGTTTTGAACTTAACCTAAATTTGTGGTATTTCATAAAATTAAAAATTTACTTAATAATTTCTGAAAAATCGTAAAAAATCGAATTCTTAAGATATCTTGAAGACTTTCTTTTTGATTTATAAAGGAAAGTACCTTTTACGAGAACTAAACCATGCTTGAGTATCTCAATTCGATTTTGAGATATCAAGTTTAGAATTCAACTTAATTTTGTAGCATTTCATAAAACTAAAAATTTCCTTAATCATTTTTGAAAAATCGTAAAAAATCGAATTCTTAAGATGTTTTAATGATTTTTTTTTTGTAATTTATAAAGGAAAGTATTTACTTTTACAAGAACAAAATCATCCTTGTATATCTCAATTCGTTTTTGAGATATCAAGTCTTTAATTCAACCTAGATCTGTGGTATTTCATCAAATTGAAAATGTACTTAATAATTTTTGAAAAATCGCAAAAAATCGGATTCTTAAGATATCTTGATGACGTTTTTATGATTTATAAAGGAAAGTATGCACTTTTACGAAAACAAAACTGTGATTGAGTATCTGAATTAATTTTTGAGATATCAAGTTTCGAACTCAAATTAATTTTCTAACATTTGATAAAACTAAATATTTCCCTAATCATATTTGAAAAATGGTAAAAATTCGCGTTCTTAAGATATCTCGATGAATTTTTTTTTTGGGATTTGTAAAGGCAAGTATGAACTTTTACGAGAACAAAACTGTGATGGAGTATCTCAATTCATTTTTGAGATATCAAGTTTAAAATTCAACTTAATTTTGTACCATTTCATAAAACTAAAAATTTCCTTAATCATTTTTGAAAAATCGTAAAAAATCGAATTCTTAATATTTCTTAATGATTTTATTGTAACTTATAAAAGAAAGTATGTACTTTTACGAGAACAAAACTGTGATTGAGTGTCTCAATTCGTTTGTGAGATATCACGTTTACAACTCAACCTAAGTTTGTAGCATTTCATGAAATGAACGATTTCTTTAATAATTTTTGAAAAATACTCGAAAATCGGAGAGTAAAAATAATTTTAAATCGAAATAGACATTATCATTTGTAATTAAAATTATATCATGATTTATATGAACATCCCGAATATTTAAAATCATGTTAAAATAATTTGTGCAAAGAGATTTTTTCTTCTTAACTCGTCCTAAATCAAATTCGTGCAAAAAGAGGTTTGATAATGTGTAATTCTTAATATACTTTTATTTTTTTAGCCATTCTGATAAAACATCAACTTTAATCGGAACAACAAATTATTTAGCCCCGGAAATTTGCGATGGACTACCTTACGATAAAAAATCAGATATTTGGTCTTTAGGATGTATCTTATACGAGCTATGCGAATTACATAGATATTTCGATGGAAGTGTAAGCAAATTATTTCAATAACATTTAACAATTATTCAATTATATTAATTTAATTTAGATTTCTGATATAATAACATCAATAAAATCAGGAAAACGCAAAGAGATAGATATCAACACTTACAGCGTCGATTTACAAAATATAATCGACATAACAGTTCAAATTCCACCGGAAAATCGTCCCGAATGTGTTAATATTATGGCATATCCAATAATGGCTCACAATATAACAAAGCTATCTATTAATCTTGGTAATTTACGTTACAAGGAATAAATAATTATGTTTTTGTTAAACAAAAAAATTACTTTTTCTTAACTGTATATTTATTAAATCAAAAATAATAACATTTTATCCCACCATGGTCCGTTTTCTTCCCCTGGATTTAACTTCTTTATACTTAGAATAAATTTCATAATACCCATTCTCATAATTTCCTTCATATTCCTTTAAAATAATATTAAACATGCGTTCATGAACACTATGAGTGCTCAATAACGCTCTTTCAAGCACATAAAGATCGACTCCTTTATCTTCAGCTGAAGAATCCGTGTGGGATAATCCAAAATCGATCATAACCAATTCTAAATCATCATAATTTTCAAAATTGCTCATATTATTTTTGTTTCTCAATAAAATGTTTGATGTGGTTAAATCTCCGTGTATCACATTTCCTGAATGTAATTTAGCTAATGTTTTTCCTATATCTTTAGATAGTTTATCTATCGATGTATCATCAGCCGAAGAAATGAATTCTTTGGCTGTTACGCTATGTTCGATAAATTCCATAAAAATCATTCTTCTTGCCATATCAGCAAGGTAAATCATCGGTGTACGTACACCGATGTTTTTGCATTTTAAAGCGATTCTACATTCAGCTTTAATTCGCTCCTTCGTCAAGAGATTATCTAAATCCGGGTGACGATACTTCTTTTCAAATCTTTCTTTTATTAAGGTTGGTTTACCGAGATAAATTCCTTTATACAATTTTGACTCAGCTCCTTGTTTAATAAGTTTAAATCCTTCCATTTGTTGTAAAAAAGCTTTAAAATTAAATGATTTTAATAAGTTGGTTTTAAAATTGTATTTATTTTATTTTTTAGGTTAAGTTCCTTTTGACACATTTAATAGTTGAAAATGTCGATAGATGGCACTAAGAAAATAAAAATTATATTTTTTAATTTGTTCTTAATTAAGGTTGTTCTTTTTGAAATAAGTAATTTTATATAAATTTGAGTTAATTTTTTTCATTTATAAACATTTTTAAATTAAACTATTTCAATAAATTTTTGCTAATATCTTAAACTTTAATAATAATTAAAAATGAGGGTAGATGGCGCTAAAAATTCATTCCTCTTTAAATTGTTTCATTTAACATTTGTTAAATTAACTTATTATCCTTATGTAATAATAAGTATAAATTCTTCCATTTATTATAAACATTTTTAAAATTAAACAAATTCAATAAATTTATTTTATTTTTATGTTAACATTTATTTCTGGTTGAATAATCATCGGTAGATGGCATTGAGCTGAAAGTACTAAATAAATAGATTTATTGCTGATATCTCAATTAAATTAATAAGAATTAATAAATTTATTGTAAAAATTGTTGTAAAATTTACTTTTAAATCTTAATAAATATTTAAATTGAATGATTAAATTTTTAATTTTTTGTAATATTGGTACAAGGTTGGTACCTTGCGAACATAAACGTCAATTTGTGAAGGCGTTGATGCATTAGGCGAAAACGCTTTTCAACCCCATTTACCACTTAATTCGTCAATATTTATATTAGTTTTCGATAATTTTCATTAAAATTATTTATTATTAACCCCCCGTTAAACCCACACCAATCGTCGATCGGACAATGATGTTGTTTAAACGTTGTTTTCGTCGCAATAAGGATTAGTGTTAAAAACAGCTTAAGCACGTTCAATTTAATTTTTAGTTGTTAATTAGTGAGAAGTGAGTGAAGAGACGTGATAATGTCTTATCCGGGAAGACCGCCGATCGTGCAAGGATTAGCGATGCCCCCGGGCATGGCTTACATGCCCATGACGGCTCCACCACAACCTCTTCTGCCATCCGTAATGCCCATACAGCACGTAAGTTTTTAAGGGTTCATTTAGATGTTTTCCATGTAGTTATATTTGCATTTTGTCAGATGGTTCCTATACAGGTTACGGCGACACCTCAAATTCGGGCTTATCCGAAACTCAATCCTAATCGTGAGCAACTTAAACAAGTTCAAGGACCAGCTGTTACCGTATTTGTTGGTAAGTTAAATTAAGCTAAATCAAAATTTTTATTTATTCATTAAAAATAAATCATTATTCGTTTTATTTTAGGAAATATAACAGAAAAAGCTCCCGATATGATGATTCGCCATATTCTAGGGGCTTGCGGCCCAGTAATAAGTTGGAAACGAGTGAAAGGATTCGGATTTTGCGAGTTTGCAGGTCCCGATGCTGGGTTGAGAGCCGTGCGATTGCTACATGATTTGATGGTTGGTGAAAAAAGATTAGTCGCGAAAGTTGATGCTAAAACTAAAACTATCTTAGATGAATATAAAGGTTTGTTGTATTTCTATTTAATTTTTATCATTGAATTTTTTTTACTTTAGCGGAAAGGCGTAAAAAAGAGAAAGGTTCGTCGCCGTTGCAAGATGAACGAGAAGATGATGAAGAAGAAATTTTGGATGAAGAGACATTGTCGTTGGATGCCATGGCTAAAGATAGGATTAAACACGTTCTTGATGAATACAAAGATGAGATGAATAATTTTGAATTAAAAAAGGAAGGTACGTTCTTTGAATCTTGATTTTAGCTGGACAAAATTAATTTGTAAACTTAACAAGGGCTACAACACTAGAATAGATTTAAAAGATAATTTAAAAAAGATGTGAAGGAAAAAGTAGAGGTTTTAGTTCCGAGAATTGAGTTTTGATTGAATTTTGGGGTTGTATGTATGTATATGGATTGAGGAGTGCTTATTCTATATGCGGCACCTAGGCCACAATGGGCCCCTTGTACACTGGCTCCCTCTAAGAGGTTTGAGATGTTAAATGCGAGTATATAACTCGATTTTTGGCTGATTCCGCTTCCTGACCGACCCCCAGCCAAACCGGGCGTGCTATGGCACAGACCCAGTGTGGGTTCGCCCCTGTCAGGTGCCGCTCCAGGATACCACCACATCCTTGTGGGGTCCTACGAGGTTCCGGTGGCCTCCAGAGCGCTAACGCGCATTCAGCCATTTTTGTTCAAACCCCTTACACACATAGTGATAACGACAGCCAGAGATGAAGGACTGCTCCAGAGTTAACACGCTGAGCCATTGCGCCCCCAATTTTGGGGTTCTCACACTTTTTTATTAGTGATAAATCTGAATGAAATAAATTGAGAAGGTAAAATAAATGCTAATTTACTTTTTAATAAAACTAGAATTGGTTAACAAAATAATTTAGCATAAATGAGAAGGACTAAGAAATGTTTTAGTTCTCAACATAAAATTTTTAGAAAAAAGTTACTATAAAATGAAATGAGAAGATAAAACATATATATTAAGTAGGTCCTAGTAAAAGAAAGAATTATTTTTATATAAATTTAAAATCAGAATCATTTCAAAATTTGCTTAAAGAATCATTTTTTTGCTTCGCTATGCTTTTGGAGTTGAGTAAACTTCTTCATTGAGTAATATTATAGTCTTTTATTAAATCCATTTTTTTTATCGATAAGTGTTTATTAGGTAAATTAAACTAATGAAAGAACTTCTTTCTTTAAATAACTTAATTCGATGATGTTTTTATTTGTTTATCATTCCTTACATATTTCGGCCTTGTTCAGCCATCATCAGAGGGTTTCTAAAACCAAATCTATAATTATTAAAGCTAATAACATTATTTAAGTGACATATAGTGAGTGTCAGATTATTTGATGGAGGCAACAAAATTATATGTAAAATTACTTAGCTTCTGCACCAAATGAGATATCGAAAAACGTGATATGGTATTTTAGAGGGCGAACATTTTCTATAAAATAAACATTTCAAATGGTTCATATTTTATTCGTAATTTTTATAATATAAAAAGAAATTGATTGTGTTATCAGTAAAAATGTGCGTAGTAACACCGATGGTAACCAGGAATCATCAAAACAAGCAGAAAACGATCCTGCGCAGTCATTTTGTGCGTTTGATGTGATAGACCAAATCGAAGACCCAATTACTGACGAAAGTGAACAAGAAGGGTTAGTTCTGTATTCCATTCATTCTGATTCTGAGTATGACGATAGTTATCCAGAAAAGAGCAAGAAAAGAAAAAAAAGAGGTCAAACACAAAACTGTAATTGGTTTGCTGAAAAGAACAGAAAATTAAGAGAGTCAGGAAAAAATATTATGGCAGAAAAAAGGAAGAGAATTATGAGATACCTAGAGAACCAAGAATGATGAAACAAAGATGTTGTTGCAAACTAACTCAAAATGGAACTCTTAAGTGTACAAAATTTACAGAAGAAGACAGGAAAAATATATTTAAAGGATTTTGGGCAATGAGTTGGTAAGAGAAAAGAATGTATGTTGATGGGCTTGTGACATCAATACCTATTAAGAGACCCCGTGGTAGAAAAAATAGTAAAGAAACCAGAAGAAATCAACCACTGGTTTATTATTTAAAAATGCAAGACGAGCGATTTAAAGTCTGCAGGACCAGGTTTCTCAATACGCTTGGTATTGGTAGATGGACAGTTCTCAATTGGAAAAATAATCAATTAAGTAACACAAAACCAAATAATACTCCAAAAACGATGACTGGTTCTCAGCATTTTAAGAACGAGAATACCTCATCCAAGCCTTTTGCCAAAGAACAACAAGAACTTCACAGTTTTCTAAATTCTTTGCCAGTTATGCAGTCTCACTACTGTCGGGCTACCACTCAGAAAAAGTATTTATTACCAGAGTGGACGACAAAGCAAGCCCTTTACGATTTTTGCAAAAATGATTGGTGCACAAGGCGTGGTGTACGGCCTCTCTCTCTAGCTACTTTTTACGGAGCCTTCGATGTCAAAAATCTAGGTTTGTACTTCCCGAAAAAAGATCAATGTGAAAAATGCGCTTTGTACAAAGCTGGCAATTTATCAGCTGAAGAATTTTTAGAACATAATCAGAAAAAAGAAGAAGCTAGAGAAGAAAAGAAAAAAGACAAAGGTGGAGAAAATATTGTATTTACAGTTGATTTGCAAGCAGTTTTGATGGCACCAAAGTCAAAAATAAGTAGCTTATATTACACAATAAAACTTCAAATACATAATTTGACATTTTTCAATGTGAACAACAGAGATGGGTTCTGTTATTTGTGGAACGAGAGTGAGGGGGGACTAAGTTCAGAGGAGTTTGCAAGTGTGTGGGCCGATTTCATAGAGAAAAAAGTTTTACCCCAAAACGAATCTGCTGTACCACTAAAAGTAATTTTCTTCAGTGATGGGTGTACTTACCAGAACAGGAACTGCGTGATGTCTAATGCTTTGTTATCGACGGCAATGAATTTCAACATAATAATTGAGCAGAAATTTCTTGAGGCCGGCCATACTGAAATGGAAGCGGATTCTATGCATTCGACTATCGAACGAGCATTGAAGAACAAGGATATAAATGTTCCTGCAGAATATGCCGGAGTCTGCAGATTAGCTAGAAAAAGACCAAAGCCTTACGAAGTACTCTACCTCACCTATGACTTTTTCAAAAAATTCGACGATGTTAAGTTCTATAAAAGCATTCGTCCTGGTCGTGGCAAAGGCGAAGCTAAAGTGACAGACATACGAGCTCTGCGCTACACCCCGAGTGGTCAAGTATATTTCAAATTGAGATTTGCTGATGAATGGCAAGCAATACCGCAAAGAAAATCTGCAAGTGTCGTGCCATTGCCGTTCACTCAGCTCCCAAATCTTCACAAAAATAGAAGAAAGATTACTGCCAGGAAATTTGAAGATCTCCAATATCTGAAAAGCACACTTCCTCAGGACTATCTATCTTATTATGATAATTTACCCCATGACTGAATGTCGACTGATAACTATAATGTGCAGTGTTAACGTTCCGCGATAAGTGACTTTTCTATGATTTAATTAACATGTGAAGACTTAAATTTTAGTAGTTGTTAAGAACGAAAAAGATTTTAAGACTGCTAGTATTCGATTTAGTTAGTCGTTCCTAAGTTTTGTTTTTGTAGAGTTTATAATTTACTTTTCCTCGGGTTATTGTTCATACTAGTAAATTATTAATTTTTGAAACTTTTAATTTTCAATAAAGAAGTGGATACTCTTTTATTGGCTTTTATTTCCTTTTGATGGATACCGTCGTAAAAATTACAATGTGGCCAAAACTTTGTGTAATTAAGTTTTTTTTTTGATTTTATAATTGTATGTCATTGTAACTTTCACAAAAACCCTGCCAAATCCATTATAGATCAGTATGTACATCTAAAATAACCTGCTAAATCCAAAAAAGGCTTGTAATGCAGCAACTAAAGAGTTTAAGTAACTTTTTTTAAGTTAAAATAATACACCATTATTTATTTAACAACATAGTATTTAGAATTACTTCCCTAGACAAAAATGACATTTTTTTTATATTATATTATTATTTATTTTATTATTTCGACAATGTAAGTTGAATAAATTATTTTATTTAATATAGAATAGAAAAAGAAGTCATAACCTTAATGTTCACAATTTTTAGATTATTTTAAGATTTTTCAATGTTAAATGTTATAAATATGTCACTTAAATAATGTTATTAGCTTTAATAATTATAGATTTGGTTTTAGAAACCCTCTGATGATGGCTGCACAAGGCCGAAACATGTAAGGAACGATAAACAAATAAAAACAGCATCGAATTAAGTTATTTAAAGAAAGAAGTTCTTTCATTAGTTTAATTTACTTAATATTCTTCATTGAGTTCTTCTGGAAATAAGAAGCATGTAATATGAGCATGCGAACTAAGTCTTTATATGTTTTTATACAAATGTCCGAAAATTGAGCTTATATATTTAAAGTCCGGTGTCAAACAGTACTTATTTAGTGTTATCTCAAAAATGGCAAGGTTTAGAATTGCAAAGTTTGCTGCACAAGTATATTTATATGTAACAAATATAATAATCAAACAAAAGGTAAATAATTTATAGGATCCAAGATAAAAAGGTTATAAGTGCTTTTTATTCATTGTTGAAATAAATCTTTTGTGTTATTTATTCTGGTTAGTTAGATAAAAAAAAAATCCAAATAAATTATTGGCTTAAATGTATAGAATATTCTATAAAAAGTGCCAAGTAAAATTCTGAATGAATTGATAGTTCTATTTTTCTTTATTTATATTTATTACCAAACCTACATTAAAACAAAAACTTAATATGAGGTGAAAACTAAGGCAAAACTGAAATAAGGATCTACTTTTGCTGCTCTATCTATTACTTGATGTGGATTGCATTAAGTTTTAGAAAGAAAAAAGTCGCTCAATATTGATGTTAAAAAGCTAAAAAAACTTTCCCCAGGTTAAGGGTTTGGTATTAACTGTCTATTCGCCTAGAAATTGATGAATTGTATGATAATTTCGTAATACTTCATTACAATGTCTAATTGTCCTTGATAATAATTTGCTCCTTAAAATCTATGATCTAGTATAGCTATTTCTAAACGATCTCGAATTTGTTTACATCCATTTCGATAAAATCAACATTAATAAGTTCATCTTTAAAAATATTTTTGAAAATGAATTGAGAAAAGACTCGAACAACGAATGAGAGCTCTCAAAAAAGTCTGAAGAAAGCGTTGGCAACAGATGTTGGCTTCTAATTGGGAAGGAAATGCTTAATAGTATATTAAAATTAAGAAATTAATTGAAAATGGTAACTTCAATCCAGATAAAGCTATTGACAATTTCTATACAATTTTGTATGGATGGTAATTCGTAATGCTTCGCGGATGGAAAAGTACGTGTTTTGGTTGATCCGATGTATCATCCGTTCATCTTCTTGGTTGTTCCCTGTGGACAGGGGCAGACGTTTCGCCAAGATCTCACTTGGCATCTTCAGTGCTTTGTCGTAGTCTCCTGTTGACAGACTGAGGTATTGCGGTGCTCTGGCTCCTTTTTATAGTAGGTCGTCTTGGTCGTAGGTGATAGCGATTGGTCGGGGGTGAGGTGGTGGGGGTGTTTATGTCCGACGTGACGTGAGTCGTGGGTGGTGGGGGGAAGTCATTTACCTGTCGTACGGCGATTAACGGTCCTGGGGATTTTCCACCGGATATGGCTTTGGTGACGTCATCCATGGGCGAGAAGAGGCCACTGACCCGCTGTCCGGTGATTGCTGGACCTGGGCTGCTCCCACTGGACGCTTCAAGAATGATAGGCAGCTCGGCGTCCTGCCGTTCCGAATTGGATGGTCCTTGCCTCAGGAAAGCAGCCCTGGGCCTGGAGTGCTCTAGGACCGTTCTCCACGCTGCTGACAAGTGTAGGACATCATCCCTCTTGTTGAGGGTGCCGTTCTTCGCTATTTCAATGGATTCCCGGATCAATCTGGTTCTCCAATGCGGAACGTTGGCTACCTGCTTACAACCCTCGAAATTGATGGTATGGCCTGTGTCCAGATGGTGGCGGAAGAGAGCAGAAGTGAGCTGTTTGTTTCGGATGCTCAGCTTGTGTTCTTCTACTCTGGCAGCTATTCTTCTGTTGGTCTGTCCCACGTAGTTCTTGTCGCATGAGCCGCAGGGGATGGAATAAACTCCTAGATTTTCCAATTTTATTTGGTCTTTTGGATTCCTGAGAGAAGCTCCTATAGTCTTGCTGGGTCTGTAGGTGGTACTAATGTCGTGTTTCCGTAGTAGTCTTCCTATGCGATCCGTTGTTCCTTTGATGTAGGGTAGTACGACGTTGGGTCTTCTGGTCTCTTCTTGTGGATGTGGGTCCTTCGGCTTGAATTGTCGATCGATAGCTTTCTTCACCATATATTTGGAGTAGCCGTTTTGAGTAAGAGCCAAGGTGACTTTCGTCATTTCTTCTGATCTGTTATCGTTATCTGTAAGTCGAATGGATCTTGAGATTAGTGAGTTGGCGACTGATTGGATCTGTGAAGGATGATGATGAGAAGATGCATTTTGTATGGATACTTATACACCCAGAACCTATGGTTTGTTTGCAATTTTTCCATTGCTAACACATGCTTGCTGTCTTCTGCTAGCAGTGTTTTGAGTTTTACAGGCAGTATGGCGTCTTTAATTGTCAGTGTTTGAACTTCTGATATGAAGATTTTGTATTTTGCCAACAGTGTTTGGTATTTTGGAAGCAAAATGTAATTTAATTAATAGTTTCTTGTCTTTTGAAAACAGTATTAAGTCTTTTAGGGGCAGTATCAACTCTTCTGAAAGCAGTTCAAGTCTTCTAGGAGCATTGTATGTTTTCTGAAAGTATTTCAAGTCATCTGGAAGCAATATGAAGTCTTATAGAAGCTAGTCTTTTAGGGGTAGTCAAGTCTTCTAGAAGTATTTTGAAAGTAGTATCAAATCTTCTAGGGGCAGTATCGAATCTTCTGGAAGCAGTATCAAAAACCTTATCAAGTCTTCTAAGACTTGGGTAAAAATTTCATGTTTTCAGGGAGCAGTTCAAGCCTTCTGGAAATATTTTAAGTTTTCTGAAAGCAATATGAAATCTTCTAGATGCAGTTTCAATTTTCGAAAATTAATCGAACATTAATCTAATGATGCGCTTCTGTGCCACAAACACGCGTTTAAACTCAATATCAGTCGCAGCACCCCGCACCAGTATATTGTAGGAAATAGCAGAGTAGCACAGTGCGTAATACATACTTAATAGCGAATTTATATTCAAACTTTTTTTCAATTACAAAATTGCATAATAGACTGAGTTCAATTTTTTGCACACAGTTTCTATGTGATTAACAAATGAGAGTCTATCATCCAACACCAAACCAAGAAATCGCGTACTATTGGCAAATAAAAATTTATTTTCAAAACTGGCCGGCAATGAGCGGCCAGAACACCTGTACTTGATTTGGTTCGGAATTACGAAGTAATAAAAAAGTTAGGGGTTGTTATAATCTACTGCTGCGTATTTCACCCCCGCGGACCCTTTGCAAGTCCAATTTCTTTTCACGAAAAATATTCTAAATAGACATAGAATACATGTACGCAATTTGGTTCGGAACTTCGAAGTAATAAAAAAGTTAGGGGTTGTTATAATCTACTGCTGGGTATTTCACCTCCGCGGACCCTTTGCGAGTCCAATTTATTTTCGCGAAACATATTTTAAATACACATAGAACACCTGTATGTAATTTGGTTCGGAACTTCGACGTAATAAATAAGATCAAGGTTTTTAATGGTATTGTTTCTGGTATTAAATATATTATGTTGATATTAAAAAAATATATAATCTTATCTAATAAAATAGTAGTTGAATATGAGTTAATATAATATAGCATAAGTTACACCGGTAATTAATATTGTAATAGTATATTACATTAAAAAAAAACGGACGTCTATCACCGATAGACCGGTAGACCGGGTCGTCTTCACACCGGTACCGAAATCTTATTCTTAAGATATCTTAATGACATTTTTATAACGTATAAAGGAACGTATAAAGGAACGTATTGTATATTCTCTTTAGCAAACTAAACGATTCTTGAATATCGCAAGTTGTTTTCGAAATATCAATTTTTAAACTCAACCTAAATTTGTAGCATGTCATAAAATAACAATTTTCGTAAAAAGATAATCTTTTTTTTTAATCGGCTTTGGCTGCATATTAAGAAACTTTTTTTCTTATACAAGTGTGCATTAAGCATAAATCGTGCTTAATGCTAAATATATCTTCTATCGGGTCAACATACAATTTGAAATATGAATTTGACTAAACAAAATGTTTAATTAAGAGCAATTTTAACTATTTTGCTATTAAACTTTTGAAGATGAGAGAGCAAAAATCGAATAATAATTTTATTGTGGAATTATGAAACGTTGATAAAAAAATTTTGTCATTAATTTCTTACTTTTGTCCAGCTAGAATCAGCATTCAGTCCATTGAGATTGCAGAATTTTGTGTTCGGAGTTCGTTGGTTTCTAAATAAAGGGTTAACAACAAACTCCGAGGCGGAACTGCAAATCTTTTAGTGGACGTTAGTTACTAATTGTTAATTCTTTTCAGAAGAGGTGATTGAGAAACGAAATAAAATCCTCGATGAAGCTGATGTAGAGGAGGAAAAACGCGACTTGATCACACGTGAAATCGGCAAGTTTCGCGAAATAATGAAAGTAAGTATTTGAAATGAAACGTTTGCGTCTCTATTTGCGAATACGAATTTATTTCCTGTCAAATGAGGTCAGAACACTTGACTAGAATCAGAATGAATTTCTTTTTCAAAAAATGCAATCGATAAAATTACAATTTAATTTATGATATTAAATTATTATTAATTTCGATTAAATCAATTAAAATTTGATGTAATTTTGTCCGGTTGCATTTTATTTTTGAGCGCATGTGGGGGTAATGAGTGCGATTATGAGTGTGATTATTTAGGTTAGGTTATCATATAAGCTTTGAGGTGCGCTCATATGGTACTATAAACAGGCAAATGGAGCGGCGCAGTTCCTCCTAGGTTCGGCCCGGAGCGCCGCCGGTGAGTAATGTGATTATTCCCCCCAGTACCAATCTTGTCCTTACATTAATTTTAGTCTCACGCCGTTTTAATTTAATTAATTGATTGAATCAATTAAAATCAATTCGTAATATAATACATATTTATGTGAGTATAAATTAATGTAAAAGTGATTAATTCGTATTTTTTATATCTAAAACTTAGATGTAAAAAATAAATGTGATGTACGTTTTGTATGTAGAAACAACAAACAAAAAAAATTTAATAATAATGTAAACTTAATCCCACATCATTATTTATAAATAATATCTTTTTTGAGATGATGTTGAACGTGTTTAAAGTTTACATTAATTATCTTGAGAAAGATGATGGAGTAAATGTTGAGTGCGAAACGAACGATTGATTTGATTTAAGACTCGTTTAGTTAGCTGTATAAAAAAAACATTTATTTCGGCTACGGACTGTATTTGTAAGTTACGATCCGTAGTACATAATGTCAATGCCATTGTGTCTCTCTCGAAGAACATCTCTGTCAAGATATGCCTCACCTACTAGGAACTCGTTCGTCATCAATTCCAGTGTGTTAATGTAAGTTGCAACCAGAACTTTCGTTTGTCACAACAAATCTATATAATTTCCGTATAATTTAATTATCTTTTTTTATTTACATATATCACATGATTCTAATTCAATTCATTTCATCTATTTCTTGATTATAAAAAAGATTTGATGTAAAAGAAAATGTTGACAATTATTGAAAAATCGACTTTAATGAATTACATTAATTAAAGGATCAATAATTAAAGGGATAAGTTGAGTGCATGCACATATTTCTATTTCTAAAATATCTATATTATTAAATAATAGTTATATTAGGTGATTATTTAGTTATTTAGGTAAAGTATTAATGCGATTTAATATTAATTATTATGCTTTAATAAGATCGAGTTTAATTAATTTTCTGTTAATTTACTTCCAAATTATAACCTAAGTTAATACGTTCTATGCTATCTTTATTAGTGCCACTTTTTGTACGAAATTTTTTAAAAAGATCTATTAAGATCTGCTAAATGGCCTAACAAAGATGTTGTAAAAATGTCTTGATTACGAAGGTCAATTGGTAACTATGCTTTACAGAAATACTTGAGCTTTCATCTAAGGAAACATCTAATTACACCTTATAAATGAAAAAGTAGCCGAATAAAATCACTAAAAAAGACGAAATAGAAAGACAAGAAATACGGAATATAATAATTGATAATACGTGTAGCAACTTAGAAGACGAAATGGAACGATACTGTATCAAGAAAGGAACGTGTTGGAACGAAACACATTTTACAATAACTACAATATTCAAATACAACGTTAGCGTTAAATAATACGTTAGCTTTAGTTGTAAGGAAAGGTATTGGCTCATGCAATATTTAATTTCAAATTAGAAAAACATAAAGAAATATGGAATGAAACCGTTTTGTTTATTAGAAATATTTTGTTTCTAACATTATTTAATGTGAATAAAAATTATTGTCGCTGCTAATGTAATATGCTTGAATTAGGGATTAAAATCTCGGGATCCCGAGATTGTTCCTATAATAACCAATTTTTCCTAATTTGGGATGAATATGTCGTTAATCAATGATGGTCAGAAGGTTCAGAAAATTTCCAACAATAAACGAAGTTCTTCAAAAATATGTGAAAGAAGAACACGGAAAAGAACTAAAACTTCAACTTGACTGCAAGACAAGATGGAATAGAAAAAACTGCATTCATTATATGAATTAGTGACAGTATGTTTCAAATTATGAGGAGTTGGTTTGATTTTTAGATCTGGTCAAAGTAACTGTTGAAGGCATTTATCAACGAGGCATGATCTCAATAAAGCAGATATTGTTGTAGAATGCGTGCTGGAAGAAATTAAAAAAAGTTATGTCTCTTTTAGTACAGACCTTCGAAGATCATTTGATTTCGATGATTAAGCAGCCTATGACTATATCGTTCAGTCTTCGTTGATAATTAAACGAGCCAAAGTGAATTTACAGTAACAACAACCCTTTGGTCAATAAAACTAACAATAATAAGAGTACAAGAAACGTATTGGTGAAAGATATTAAAATATAATTAGAGGAAATGAAGGTGAAGGTGGCAAAGTCGAGCATAAAGAATAAAGCGATAATTCGTTTGTTGGCTAAATTGAACTGAAATTAGAAATAACACTAATTAGAACTACTACTAGGACTAATACTAGATCTAAAACTAGAAACTTTCGGTTTTCGTGCGTTTTTTGAAAAACTATTTCGGATGCTATGTTGCAGCCTTCTTCTGAAACTGGTTCGAAGTTTTGACTTGATTTAGATCTAATATTAGTCCTCCTGTTAGTTCTAATTTTAGTTTTAATCCAGAAGCATAGACTATGTTAGTTCTTTCAGAAGAGTTGAAATGCTTCCAAAAGACTTGATGCTGTCTATAGAAGATTTAATAGTGCTTGTATAGGACCTGATACAGCTTCCGAAAGATTTGAAATGTTTCCAGATTACTTGTAATGCCTCAGACGACTTGAAATGCTTTCTGAAAACTTGGTATTGCCTTCGGAAGATTAGAAATGCTTCCAGAAGATTTCATACTGCTTTTCGAATTTTTGATACTGCCTTCAGAAGACTTGATATTGCTTAACTAAATCAAAAAGTAAATACTGCCCGTGGACGACCTGCAATGCTTCCAGAAGACTTTATACTGCATTTAGAAGACTTTATGTCTTCCAGAAGACTAGAAATGTCCCAAAAAAGCTCCATACTTGCCCTTAGAAGATTTGATACTGGTTCTAGAATATGTGATATTGCTTCCAGACGACTTGCAATGGCTTCACAAGATTTCATACTATTTTTTTGAAGACTTGATATTGCTTCCACAAGACTTAATACTACATTTTGATTCCAAATGACTTGATACTGTCATGAAGACTTAAAATGCTTCCAAAAGACTTGAAATTCTTTTAGAAGATTTGATGTCGCTTCCAGATTACATGAAATGCTTCTAGAAAACTTGATGCAGTCCATAGAAGACTTGGTACTGTTTTTAGAACACTTTATATTGCTTCCAGAAGACTTGCAATGATCCCAAAATAGTTAAACTGCTTCCAGCAAATTTGATACCACCCATAGTAGACTTAATACTGCTTCTAAAGGATCTGATTTCCTTCCAAAAGACTTGAAATTTTCAGAAAACTTGTAATGCTTCAAAAGACTTAATTCTTCTTTAGAATACTTAAAGTGCTTCCAAAGAACTTGATATTGTTTTTGGAAGACTTAAAATGCATCCATAAGACTTCTGCTGCAAAAAACTTGAAGTACTATAGAATTAGGTTGGCAGATGATAAGGACGATCTGAGTTAAGAAACATTCAGCCCCGTCCAACCCAATAAAACCTATTAATTACTGGTGTTTCATAACTGGTTTAGAAAATATTAGAAAGAAAGTAGTTCCCTTGAGTATAGAAGCTAGGAATAATGGTACTGATAGTAACGTGCTACGATTTTTGCATTTTTAAGCAGGTATACAATGTAATGTTGGAATTGGGAATACTTGCAACTCTTAGCTGATTGGAAAAACTTACAAGCAAGAAGCCGATCTTACGAAACATACCTGATATCAAAAGGCCACTACTCTTTAAGTCGTTACATATGATTTACAGAGAATTTTTAGTTAAATTTGATACGACAGCATAAGAGATGAGAGAGGGGCTACTACAAATATGTGGAAATGTTTCTCAATATCAAACTTAAATATCGGTTGGTGTTTCCCACCAACAAGTCCTTTTATATAAAAGGTAGTCTATTCGTTATGGTTTATATACAGGGTGAATTATTTGAATTATTTTTTATTTTATTCAACATTTGTTTTGACTCACCACTTTCTTTGATGTAGCAAGATCTTTCTAAACATTGATGTAAAGATGACATTACTCTATTCAAAGTATGCAAGATGATAGTCAAAATCAGTAGGTAGATGATCATACCCAAAGGGTGCGTTTTCACAATGCTTACTCGATTTATCCAGATTTAATAACATTCTAATATACATTTCTAATTGGGTAAATCGTTCACAATTACATAGCAATTTAACTGACTTAACATTTTCTACACGGAGGTTTGAATAACACCACATGCGAGCGTCAGAATCAGTGGAAATACGTTTTACATATTTAGAGGTTCAAAGAAGAATTAAAAATTCTAAAATTATACAGGATGTTTTGGTAACACAAGGATCAATTTTAATCACATATACTAGAGTGAAAATGATAATTCATGTAAAAAAAAATTTTTCAAAGACCTAAAATGACAAAGTACCTAAAATCTTAAACAGTATTTATGATAAAGTTTTAAAATTAAGTACAGTATAAACAAATATTTAGTAAAATCACTGAATAATTGATGAGTTGCATTGGTCTGCCAGAACAATGCTTCTTAATTACGAACAACATTACATTTTCTTGGAAACTACTGATTTTAGGCAAATGATACGAATGATTGATGCAATTAAATAGCAGAAAACCCAAAGACAAAAAAGATATGGTGCTTTAAACACGCCCCCTACTTGTTATCTTGGAACCTATAAATTATTAATTTTTTCCTTTTGATTATTTTATTTGTAACGTAAAAATATTCCTACAAATCAAATTTCACCGTTCTAAATCTTCCCGTTAATGAGAAATCGTTAAAAAAGTACATTCTTCAAAAATTACAAGTACATTCAAAAAGTGCCAAACTTCAACAGACTCTAGCGCCCTTAAGAAGCATTCGGGCTTTATATAAACTTTTCTTCATGATTTTAGGTGCAGGCAACCGGGCTTTATATAAACTTTTCTTCATGATTTTAGGTGCAGGATCACCCCTTTCAATGTATAGACGCAATTTCCGGACACCTGTATATTATCCATATTTCTTAATACATACAATGTGTACATAAAGTATGGAATAAATTCGGGGATGAAAGCCTAGTAACCTATATTATATCTTTAGCGAGCATTTTTTGAGTTAAAATTGAAGTGTACAGGGTGTCCCAACATTAAGATTCAATGCTCAGTTGACATTATTAAATAAAAACCCACACTTTTTGTTGCATTTATAGATTCTACGTTAAATTTTAAACAAGTTATTATTAGTCCTCGAAAAAATAACGTTTAAACAAATTGTATTTATTTATAAAAAAATAAATGACTAATGCTGATAAGACTGGGATTTTGTACATTGTTTTATTTGTTTCTACAGTAATGTTAATTTGATTCATTTAATACACAGTATTCCAACAAGCTTAAAATGTACATAAAGCAATTTTTTCGAAGCAATCTAAATCAGTCAGTTTCTCAGCTGAAAAATACTTAGAATCTAACATAGAATCTCTAAATCCAACATATTGGAAATTTCTATTTAACTTAGATATGGTTTCTCAATTTTGAGACATTATGCACATTTTAATTTTATGTGAGAAAACGCACGTTAAAAAATACAACATAGGTGCCTAAGTCTTTTTTTTACAACAAACTTCGAATTTATATTGAATTGATTCCATAATTTCTGTACACAGGAACTCATTGCAATTTTTTCGAAGATTGCTGAATATCAGCATAAGGTGTGCTACATAAAAAAATACAAATAGAATACATAAATGTAATAAAAAATGGGAGTTTCTATTTAAGAATATCGTAATTTTGGGACACTATAAATTTCAATTTTAACTTTAAAAATATGTGCTAAAAAATATGACATAAATCACTAGGCCCTTTTTTAAGAATATCGACCGAATTATGTCGAATTGATTCTATACTTTATGTATACACTGTATAATAAACACACACAAGTCGTTCATGACAGTATGAATACAATATACAATGCACTCCGCTTAATTGGGACACATCGGGTCTCATTCAATCTGTCCCAATTATCCGATAGTAAAAAACGGTTATAGAAAGCAACATAGAATTATTGTTGAAAATAAAAAGTGAAAATATTAAAATAAACATTTATTCTATATAAGAAAACATTAAATAAATAAACAACAAAAATAATGATAAAGAAAACCACATTTTTTACTTAGGTAAAAAATACTTGTCCAAAGTACTTTGGTTTCCACGGTTCATAATTTTTTTATTTATATACTCTGCACATTTATCTAAAGATTCAATTGGAGAATCTTCATTGACCGTTTGCATAAAAAACGTCCTAAAACTTCTATACTTTTCTTAGCTTCTAGAATACGTATAGGATTATTATAGATTTCTTCGTCGCTCCTTTCTTCAACTTCATTATTAGAGATCAGTTTTTGTAGATACAATTTCATCAACAATATCACCCTCGTAGTCTTCGGTATTATTGCAACACTCCAAATTTGCGTCTATTTCTAGAAAATCATTAACGTTGTTGACTTACCGAAGTACAACGTCATTTATGATTTCACTTGAAGTGACCATTTGTTCAGAAAGTTGTATGTCACTGGGATCTTTGAAGCCACAATGGTTAAAACAATTGCGTATACATTCACTACTAACATTTTTCCAACTGTCTGCTACAAATTATATAGAGTTTAGTATGTTCACTTTCGAGCTAACCTCTTTGGAGCTAGATGATGATGTCAAGGAAAATTCTTCTATTTTTTCAATGGTTTGATGCACTAAAGCTATCGTAAAGCTTTAGTGCATCAAAATGTTGTGTTAATGTAGTTGTATTAGAAGGCAGGAATTCCAATTGTATATTTTTCAAATTGTATATGGGGACGAGCTGGGCAGTTATCGAGCAGCAATACAATTTTTCTAGATAATTAATATAAAATTTCCGGTTGTTGATCCCATTTCGTCAACCATTGTTTAAAAATATTTGCAGTCATTCAGGCATTTTTATTTGAATGATATTCTACCGGCACACTATTTATTGATATCCCCTTGAAACATCGAGGCTTTGCCGTTTTACCGATAACCAAAAGTTTTCTCTTTTCAGTGCCGGACATATTGGCGCAACATAGAACAGTTATGCGATCCATAGCTCTTTTAAACCCGACTAATGTCTCATTCCGGTAACACATTGATTCATCTGGTGTTGCACGGTAGAACAGACCAGTTTCATCGGCATTGAAGATGTTGTCTGAACTGAACAACTTTTGCAGTTCTGGAAGTTTTTCCTTTTTCCATTTATCAGCGGCGACCACATTTGCGCTACCCTCTTCCCCTTCTGCTTTTTTAAATTTTATGTTGCACCTTGCCTTCCACCGTGAAAACCAACTTTCCGTTGCTTTAAAATCTTGATGACCTAATTTTTTCGCCAATTCTTCTACTTTTAATTTCAGCGTTGGGCAACTAACACTAACCCCTTTTTGGGTTTATCGCAGAAAACCAACTATTGGGAGCATCATCAACTTCTGGTTCTTTTCCCTCTCGCTTCCTTTTACGCGATTCCGCTTGGTTTTCAGCATTCATCCATTATTTTTCAAGTTCATCTTTTTGTTTTATTAATCGGCTGATCGTTGACTTTGGAAGGCCCACTGTTTTCTCTAATTGGCGTAGAGGCGTATTGGGTGGCTGGTTTTCAATTTGTCGGAGCATATTGATTTTTTCTTTTAATGTTAAATCTTTGAGTGACGTTTTAGTGCTTAAGTCACTACGTGTTAACAATAAGAAGTGTAACGTTGAACTGAGGCGAAAACAGAAGCGTCACTTTGGTGTCTAGACGTAATCGGGCTAGGCGTTCATGTGCGGATTGTCCCTTTAAATTGGAGTTTATTTACGTTTTTTTATTATAAATTTCTGAACGTGTTTACATTCTCTCAACTCCACTCAGAGCTGAAGATTACTGAAACGCCGATGAAAAATAGCAAAGGTTCCGACAAAGCAGACGCTTCTGTATATAACGCCAGGCGTAGCACCTCAAAGACGCGACGAACTGGACCGATTAACCGGAGGATTGTCAAACTCATTCCTCATTCCGACAAACTCATTCCTGTAGTTCTGAACCGTTTTGCTCATGAGTTTAATCTGCAATATACAGGCTGTCTGTTTGGTTTGTACTCGTACCACATCTTATCTGTACAAGCTTTAAAACCTGTCGACTACGCTTTAAAACTTAAATTTACTCGCTGAATATTAAGAAATCAAGGGATTTACCAGAAAGCAATTGTCACGACTCAATCTTAATCTTTCTAATATTTTGGATTCGTCTAAGCGTTACGGCCTTAAATTAAATACTGCTAAAACTCAAGCAATTGCGTTTGGCAGTCGACCTTTACTTGCGAACCTTAATGATTTTTCATCCATTCACTTAATGCTCGACGGTAACGTTATTCAGCTATCTGATACGGTTAGAAACCTTGGGGTGGTGATGGACTCCACAATGTCCTGGAAACCTCAAATTCAATCTGTTTGCAAAAAAGTCTACTATTGTTTCCACTCGTTGAAGAAACTCCGTTGTTTCCTTCCTCCCGCGGTCCGTCGTAATCTTTGTTATTCTGTTATTTTCCCCCATATAGATTACGCTGACACCGCATATCCTGATCTTTCGGTAACACTTCGAAATAAACTGCAAAGACTTCAGAATAACTGCATACGGTATATTTTTGATCTCGATAGATCTCAACACATAACCCCATACCGTAACTACTTACAGATATTAACCTGCCAAAACCGGAGATCATATCGTATATTGACTATGTTACATAATGTTCTTCATAACCAAACACCAAAATACCTGTACTGTATATTTCAGCGCTTGTCGTCGCATGGCTTACCCACAAGATCTCAGCTTGATTCTCTGCTTATGTTCCCGACCCATAATACCGAATTTTACCATAATTCGTTTACTGTACAGGCGATAACCCTTTGGAACAATCTGCCTACTGATATTCGTAATATTCCTCACATTACGACATTTAAAAATCATCTAAAGCGCCATTTATTTGCTTCCCAATTGTCTGCCTGAAAACTTCTAACTTTTCATCTCTTTTTCTTTGCTTTTCTTCTTCTTCTCTTGCTTCTCTCCTTCTGTTATTCTAGCAACTAACATAACGCATCAGTATAGTTACCATAAATTTAACGTTGAAGCTTGCCATTTAATTTATTTTTTTGTAACACAGTATACAGTTCATTGATTGGGTCCTTTGGAAGATATCGTTTATGCGATAAATTGATCCTTTTGCTCATATCTCGATATATTAAGTTGTGATATGTATACATTAAGTTGTATTTTCTTTTTTTTTATTATGGCAATAAATTATTATTACTATAATTATTATTATTAAAATTATTATTATTATTATATTGTTTTGTGATGACGCGCTCGAAATGGCACCAATAACACCACGAATTCACATTATTAGGCACTTAAAAATCCATGACAAACTCAGAAATACCATTTTTAAGATAGATTTCGACGAACGATAATGGTGTGGCATTATTGATGATAGCATTATTGTTCAGTTCATGATTAAAAGAACATCTCACGGCCATTCCTTCATTGAAAATAATCTTCCAATCTTACTGGATATTGTTCCTTTTAATATACGACAACAAATGTGGATGGAACATTTTGGTCGACAAGCAACAAAATTTCTTAATCAAAATTGTACAAACCGCTGGATTGGAAGAGGTTAAAAAAGAGGTTGAAAGAACTGTTCCTTGGCTAGAAAATCACCAGATTTAATCCCTTAGATTACTTTTTATGGAGAAGACTGAAAAGTTTAGTTTATGCAGGAAATATTGAAAACAGAGAACACTAGTAGCTAATTATGGATGCCACAAAAATTAGTCGTGTTGATTTGGATTACTGACTTCAATTCTAAGAAGAGCTAGACTTTATGTAACTTACTTTATACAGCAACTGGATAGATATTTTGAGCAACTAATTCATTACTTAATAAAGCAAATACACTATGCGTGTCCATATATTTTTAAATGGAATACCTTGTATATTAGGTGTTGGCTGAATTACCCAGCAAGTTCCTTTTAATTAAGGATAGACGTCATCTTTAATTAGACGTTATAGATTTGCGTTTATAGTTCATTACAAATAATGTTCATGCAAAAAATATCTCACTATCAATTTTATTTTTAAAGTTATGGTTAATTTTTATGTTGTAATCCAAAATTATGATATTTTGAAGATTTGCTATATTTCTCCAATCTTCTCATATCTACATCATAATGGTTGTTTTTCTAGTTTAATTTAAACTATAACTAATAGTAATTAAATCGCTTAATATTAACATTATGTTAGTAATTCACATTTTTATTTACATTTTTTGTTGATAATAATATAGATATTTAAGAAGAAACAAATCATTATTGGCACACTTGTGTAGATATTATTTTGTTCACAACAATCTTATTCTGTGTCATAATTATTTTCAAAACGTGACTGTGAAATGTCCCCAAACACACTTAGTAAATCACCTTTTATATTTAAAACGTAGAAGATTATGTGTTAACTTTTAAAACGGTCATAATTTAGTGTTGATTAAAACTTGTCACTGTGCATGCATTTAATTGATTACAGGAACATTAAATTTTTAGTCATTAATATTTGAAGAAATAAAATACTTTGGTTAAAATGGATCGAAAAAAAAATCTATAGCATCTATACCGCTTTTTTTATAATAAATGTAATTTCCATTTTCTAATTTAGTTAATACCGCTTTTATCAATAGGTAACAATGCGCTCCAAATAAATAAATAATCTCGAAATTAACTCATTGATTTGTTGTTGCTGCTGTTGTTGTTATTTGATGATAATAATTGATTACTATTGTTATTATTAAAATGTGATTTAACAGTATCGTCAGGGTTTTGAGAGTAAAATAGGAAAAAAGACTTGTGAGAGATCGTCTGTCTCTATACTATTTAAAATCTAATTGGCAGAGAACGCTTAGGATACGTACGTAAGAGCCTTCGTGTAACATCGGTATGATTACTTTTTCTATATAACATTTTTTATTATTCCAAAATCGCGCATACTAGGAAAAATGCGACTTACGCCCTCTTCGCTTCGTTCTAGAGACAAGAAGAAGAAAAGGAAGTCATCAGACGGAAGGAGAAGGAGAGCAGGAAAGATCGGTCCACTTCTAGATCCGTCAGCCCAAAAAGAACGAGGGAAAAAGAGGAGAAGAAAAGGCGACATTCAAGATCAAGGTAATAAAAAAGATAACTTAATAATTAATTGGATCAAATTTTTTTTTAAATAATTAATTAATTACTTAATAATTATTTTTTTTATTATGTAGTAATTTAAATTTTTTCGAAGTTGGCATTAAAAAAGATTCAACGTTAACACAAATGTCAAAGATTGTTTAAACGTTATAAATACGTTTACTTAAAATAATAAAAAATCAATCGATTTTACTAAAGAAATAAGTAAACGTAAGTTAAATGCACTTATTTATCAACTTTTGTACTTCAAAATATCGTATTAAAGTTGTGAAGAGAAAATCAACTTTGAGATTACGTTTACATTTTAAAATATTTTCTTTTATTCCAAGTTCTTTAATACACGTAATTACATAAAGTATACAGTCAACCCTCCTATAACGCGGTACTCTCAGAACGCAGTTTCCATATAACGCGGAGCTGAAAATGCGACAGCCCTCCTATAACGCGGTACTCTCAGAACGCGGTTTCCATATAACGCGGAGCTGAAAATGCGACAGCCCTCCTATAACGCGGTACTCTTACAGCGCGGTTTCCGTCAAAAGCATCCCATAAGTTCCTTCCGCGTAGCCTAAGAATGTTTAGCCTATGTTTAGTTCGTTGGGGCCTATTTGAATTATAAGTGACCAAGTCTTTCTAAAAATTTTTCTGCACCGTCCGTTCCTTCAGTTTTTTGCTGCTTAATTTGTGGTTTATAATTGGACAACATTACACAATACTGTAAGTAGTATTCTTCATTTGTTCTAATATAATAATAATAAAGTAATTATTAACCCTAGATTTGCATCATGTCAAACACGAAAGAAACAAGGAAAGGGTTAAAAAGAAAGTTTATATCTCTTGAAGATAAAGTCGAAATTCTAAATCGTTTAGAAGGTGGGGAAAATCTATCGTCGGTTGCAAAATCAACCAAGTTGAATGAATCTACAATTCGAACCCTAAAGAAAAATGCAGACAATGTAAGGAAAACTGTGGCAGATGGCTGTCCGTTAGGTGCGAAACGTGTCACTCGCACACGAAATTCTAATACACTCAGCAGCAGAAGTCTACGTACAAAAAACTTGTAATACTTTAATTGAAAAAATAAGAGTCATAATCTAATGTGATAAACTTGATTTTTTTTTATTTTGTATATTAACTACATATAATTCTATTAACAAAATATGCTTCAACAAAACAGAAACAGTATGACAGTTTGGGGTCATTATCTTGTTGAAAAAAGTATTCGGGCCCCAAGCCCAAGTTTTCGATGCTAGGGTTCAAATTTTCTTTTAAAATGTCTATATACATTTTATGGTCCATTGTCGATGTTATGAAAACCAACCTTCCCACCCCTTTGGTGCACATACACCCCCAAACCATAACTCCACCACCTCCGTGTTTTACAGTCGCTTTCAAATTTTCGGGATTAAGGGCAGTATTAGGTTTTCTCCATACAAGTTGTTTACCCTTAATGCCGAAAATGCAAAATTTGCTCTCATTTGTAAAGAGAACTTTCTTCCAGAATTCAATGGGCTTGTCTAAGAGTTTTTTTGCAAAGGCGATCCGCTTCTGACGATTGACCTCTGACACAAATGGCTTTTTTCGTGCAACGCGACTGTGATAGTTAGCTTTTTTTAACGCCCTTCTCACCGTATCTTTGCTGATAGTTTTATGAAATTCTTCTTGTACATTTTCTACTATTTTTTTTGCCGTCAGCCTAGGTTCTTTTCTAACCTGCTGTACAATTTTTCGCTTCTCTCGGTTTGTTAAAAGGGATGGTCTACCAGATTGCGGACGTGAGAGGTAATCTTCAGTGTCTTTATAATTATTAATTACTCTTTGAATGGAAGAGTGTGACCTGCCGACAGTTTCTCCTATTTTTCGAAAAGATTTTCCCTCTTTCCATAACTTTACAATAATTTTTCTCTCTCCCAATTCAATTTCCTTTCCTTTCGTGTCCATTCTAACTTTTGGCTTCTAAGCCTCTGCTAATATAATTGACACCGATTATCTTATTTAAATCGGAAAGCGTACATCGCCAACTACGTATTTAAGTAAATAAGTATATTTTGGAGAAGGCGTGTTTATTTGTACGCAGATTTTTGCATACGCATTATTTGGAGAATTTTTATTTTTAATTTTTTTTGTAACTAATATTTCTGTTTTATTGATGCATATTTTGTTAATAGAATTATATGTAGTTAATACACAAAATAAAAAAAAAAATGAAGTTTATCACATTAGATCATGACCCTTATTTTTTCAGTTAAAGTGTTGTTACATTCCGAAATTATTTTGTTTTATTTGTTTGGTGTTTGTGACTTGTCTTTAATCGGTGGATGTTGAGTTGCATAAATTCGGGAATATTTAATTAATTATTTTGGTTCATTTAAGCGTTTATTTATTTTACATTTTGTTGTTAATTTAACATTTATCTTTCAGCAGCAAATTCTGGATTTTTCCTTTCATTCCCTATATTTCCTAAAACACATTTTATTTTCGACTTTTTCTCTTCCCTCTGAGATGGTGCTGCAAAATTTTTATTTTGCGCAGATGTTAATTTTTTTTAAATTTCCTTTTCTTATATAAGGCCTTTCAAAATTTTTTTCTCTCTCTCTTTTACTGATTGACCAGTGAGATACTCATGTTACGGGTGACATAGAATTGTGTGTGGTTTCGCCATTTTTGGATTTTTAAGTGAATTTTTCTATTTCCATTTTTGTGGGATTCATCACCCGTAATATATTTTTGGAAAAGTGGTATTCTTTTCTTAAAATCTACGGTTTATCCGGCTTTCAACGTATTTTTCATTCAATTCAACTTTATTTCTGGTTAATAAACCTCGACCATCAGAGAGGTTTTAACGAGGGGAGCAATTCCTGGTTCATTTATTATTTTGGGAAATAACTTTTAATCTGGATGGTTTTGGAACCAGTATTTTGGAACCAGTTGTCCAAGTGAGACTTCTATTCAGTTTCTTCCTGAAAGCATAAACTTCAATCACCCGAGAAAGAAACGAACAACCTTCTTACCTGTCCTAAATCACCAGAGGTGCTGCTGAAGGAGATCAGATCTATTCAGACCGGTGAATTTCTTGGGATAAAAGGTCAGATAGATCATTTATTTTCCATTAACTTTTCTTTCACCGAAGAAACATCGTGAAGCTTGAGTACGAACTTTGAGTACATTCTAAGTAGATTTTCCTTAAGAAAATCTTTTTCATTTTAGTTTTTTTGTTTTGTTAGCAATTTAAATTTGATTATTTTTTTTGTTTGTTGTAAATTCCTGTTAGCGAGAATTTTTTTTTAATTTGTTTTGGTTTAGCGTTGAATTTTTATTTTCATTTTAGGACTTTACGTTGAGCTCAACTCTACGGAGTCTAGACGCGAGTCAATTTTCATTTTCTTTTATTTCGGTAATTTTTGTTTTAGTTTATTTTTCTACGGTTATTGAACTCGCTAACTGCAATATTTTCTTGGTTAACGTAACCTATAAAAGTGTTAATTTTCATAATTTTCTCATACATTTATCTGCTTTCAACTTATTTTATTTTACTTACCTGTTTTTTTTTTTGTATTTTTTTTAATAAATTTATTTTTTTTTGCAACTCAAAATCCACGTGTCAAGGGTTTATTTATGTTGTGTCGTCCTATATGTTTACATCAACAAACTAAAACTCACGTCACAGTTCGTGTACCACGCGGGGTAAACTGTGTGGCGCCAAATAAATCCCCCTCCCTTCTTCACTGAGCCGGTCGAGGACCCGCGTGCGCCTTACTTTTGTAAACATATCTTTTTGTTGTTTTTTTTTTCGTTGTTAAATTTTTTTTTTATTTACCGAAAGTTTTTGGCGTCATAGTGTTAGAAGTTTTTTGTACGCAGACTTCTGCTGCTAAGTGTATGGTTAAAATGGAACGGGCGTTAATGATCTGGTTGGAAGACTGTATAGCCAAAAAGATTCCTATCAGTGGAAATCTTATCAAGCAGAAAGCACTTAAAAACTATGAGCATTTAAGGAATATTGGGCATTCTTCTGCAGAGCTAAAAAATCATTCGTTTGTCGCTTGTAAAGGGTGGTTTGAAAAACTAAAAAAAAGGTACTCATTACACAATATTAAGTTTCAAGGAGAACAGGCCTCAGCAGATGTCAATGAAGGAGGCTATTCACCTCATCAGATTTTTAACGCCGATGAGACGGCATTATATTGGAAAAAACTACCATCTAGGACCTTCATTTTGAAAAGTCAAAGGCGTGCTCAGGGGTTTAAACCTTCAAAAGAACGTGTCACCCTTCATACAGTGAAAATCATACACTTCAGTATTTTTGCTATTATAGCACAAAATAAACAAAACAATATGAGTTATTTTTTTTATATTTTTTTTTTATTAATCAATATAGTAAACAAACTCAAATAAAGTAAAGTGAAAAAATATTACATTCAATTTACAGTTAGAAACATTAATGAAACATAAATAATTCATATATAAGGCTCACAGTAAAAATCATACATTAACAAAAATAAATATCAAAAATTAAAGTTGTGCAAAATTAATATTTAGTTGGTTTTTCTTTGATGACATCTTTCAGGCGGTTTTGCATCAATTTGACCAGTTTTTTGGCATATTTAGGGCAAATTTTTAACCATTCTTGGCGAAGGGCATTTTTTAAGGATTCTTTGTTTGTTACTGTATGTTTTCTAATATTTATTTCTAAAATGTGCCACAAATTCTCTATTACATTGAGGTCTGGCGATTGAGGTGGAGTTTGCATGACCTTTAGACAATTTTATAACAACCACTCTTGCACAACATGGGCAGAACGTTTGGGGTCATTATCTTGGTAGAAGTGGAACCTGTCCCGGATTCCCAAATTAGCTGTACTCTCATGAAGGTTCTTCTTTAAAATATTGAGATACATCCATTTATCCATATTTCCTTCGATGAAGTGCAAATTTCCAACTCCTGCCGCGGACATGCACCCCCAAACCATGACGTGCCCCCCACCGTGTTTCACCGTTGGTCTTAAGTTTTTTAAATTGAGCTCTTGGCCGAGTTTTCTCCACACGTTAACGCGCCCATCCGATCCAAAAATATTAAATTTGCTTTCGTCCGTAAAAAGAACGTTTTTCCAGAAATCAAAATCCTTGGAACCGTAGTCTTTAGCAAACTTTTTCCTAAGTGTTATATTCTTTTTTGATAGATACGGTTTTTTACGGGCAATTCGTCCATTCAATCCATTTTTTCGGAGGACACGACGTATTGTTTCGGCATTGCACTTCTTTTTTAAATATAATGCCGCTTCTGAAGCCAGTTTTGGTGCGCTAAGTTTTGGGTCATCTCTAACTTTTCGGAGAATCCACCGTTCATCAGCGTCGTTGAAAATTTTTTTATTACTAGTTTTTGTTTTATTTTGCACTCTGTTTTCTTTTTTATAACGTTTTACGATGCATTGAATAGTGGCATGACTTCTATTTAAGACTTTTGCAATATCTCGATAGCTATTGCCGAATTTATGAAGAGAAATAACAATATTCCTTTCTTCCGTAGTGGTTTTGCTTTTTAGATGCCATTTTCACGAATTTACACTGACGAAATTCACAAAACTGAATAACAACGCGCGTAAAAAAACTGGTTTACCTAAAAAAAATACTAACAGTGCTTACTAATATGAGATTTTTAAAATGTAAAAAGGGTGTATGCTTTTCACTGTGAGCTTTCTAGATACATAATATAAGTTAAGTTACTTTTTGTGCACTGGTTTCAATTAACTATTGTCTCGATTTTATATCGATCTACTTATTTTATATATTAATATAAAAAATTAACTCATATTGTTTTGTTTATTTTGTGCTATAATAGCAAAAATACTGAAGTGTATGATTTTCACTGTGATTCGCTGTATGTGCAGCAATCTTTCAGGGAACCTGATGATAAAACCTATGATAATAAATCGTTCTTCAACTCCCCGTGTTATGAAAAACATTAATAAGACCGAATTGCCTGTATTCTGGCGATCTGATAAGAAAGCTCGGATGACCCAAGATTTATTTAAGGATTGGTTTTATAATTGTTTTATCCCGGCAGTTGAAACCCATACGATGAAAAAAATTTGTAATTCAAAGTTTTATTTGTTCTTGATAACGCTGGTTGCCACAACATACAACTGGATCATCCAAATGTAAAAATTGTCTTCCTTCCTCCTAACTGCACGTCATTAATACAACCTTTGAACCAAGGAGTCATTCAAACTTTAAAAATGTATTACACACGCCAAGTTTTCCAAACCATTTTCGACACATTAGAAAGTAGTGAAAATAAAACCCTTATTCAAGTTTGGATGGAATTTTCTATTTTAGATTGTATTAAAACCATGTCATCGGCTTGCGCGGAAATTAAACCATCAACGCTTAATGCGTGTTGGAAACCCCTTTTACCTGAAATGGTTCAAACAATACAAGATGATTCTACAATTTCACTCCCAGTTACAGAAATAGTAAACATTGCTTCTCGTTTAGGCGATAAAGAATTTACAACAAATCATCAGCATGTAAGAGAACTCGTACTCGGGGAAGAAACTTTAAATGAGGATGAATTGATAGATTTAATTGATGCACCCACCTCAAATCCATTGGTAAACGAAAATAAGGAAAACGAATGGGTGCCAAATGTCGATTTACAAGATGTGAAAAAAGGGCTAAATTTGGCTAAAGAATTAGAACTCCATTTCATTCAAACTGATCATTCAACGGTGCGTAGCGCAAAGTTTAAAAGAGAGGTAAGAAATTGCTTAGCTCCCTATAGAGAGGTTTTAGTAGAGTTAGAAAAAAAAGCTACAATCGAAAACCAATGTGAAGATGAGCCAAATGAGGAAGATATTTTGCCTATTAAAAGAAGACGAGTTAGGCGACTTATATTATCTGACAGCGAGGATGAGTGTTGAAAGATTAAATTTTATAAAAGTCTTTCTTGTTTTTGTTGGAAAACAGTTTTTCAGTTTAGTTTTGGTATAATTTCTTTATATAAACTCTTCAATTCAATAAAAAAAAATTTATAATTTATCTTGTCCTTATTGGTCTCCATATAACGCGGTACGAATAATGTGATTTGTACTAATTCTGCGTTTCTTATAGCGCGGTTTCCATATAACGCGGTAGACGGTTTCCATAGAACGCGCTACGAATTACCCTGGTTTGTATGGTTAAATCAGAGTTTCTTATAGCGCGGTTTCCATAGAACGCGGTACGCACTCACCGTGTTATAGGAGGGTTAACTGTACTTGGTTTAAAATCGTATTAAGCAGAAATTAATCTCAATTTATAATTTTTTGTTTAAAATTAAAAAAATTAAGATTTAGTGACATTTCAAAAGAATAAAATTTTTCAATTTAAAATCATTTTTATTAATAGATTTATCAAATTTGATTTTCTCATTTCAAATAAGTACGTAAAATCGCAATTAATTAATTAGAAACATAATAATAATTCAATTAATTATTTAAATTTTATTACGTAGTAATTTTTTTATCGAGGTTGGTAGTAAAAAGATTCAAAGTCAACACATAAATGTCAAAGTTTCTTCATAAATACATTTTTTACTCAAAAACGAACCGATTTTACTAAAAAATAAGTAAACGTAAGTTATTTAACAACTAATATTTTATAATTTAAAATCAAATTTATCAATTTTAATGTATAAACTTAACCTTCATGAATCCTCATTATATACTCATATAATCATATATATTATTATTTTATGTATTAGATCAAGGGATAGAGAGAGAAGTCGCGAACGTGAAAGGGAACGCGAAAGAGAACGTGAACGTGAAAGAGAACGAGAACAACGCGAAAGGGAACGAGAACGAGAAAGAGAGAGAGAACGCGAAAGAGATCGCGACAGGGATCGAGATGAGAAATCTAAAAGTACGAAAGATTTGCTTAAAGAGAAAGAAATGGAGGAGGAGGCGAAAGAAAAGAAAAAAGCGGATAGAAGAGCGCGTGAAAAAGAAGCTTTATATCAAGAAAGATTAAGGTTAATTAATTAATTCGAAATAACTCCAAAATAATAATTAATTTAAACCTTTTATTTAGACAATGGGAAACGAGAGAACGGAGGAAATCCAAAGACTACGAAAAAGAACGTGAGAAAGAGCGGGTTAAAGAAGAAGAACGAGAAAAAGAAGCGAAGAGGTTAAAAGAATTTTTGGAGGATTATGATGATGATAGAGATGATGTTAAATATTATAAGTAAGGTTAAAATAAGTTTGATTATTTGTTTGTTATTGCGTTAATTTTTAGGGGTAGAGAATTACAAAAAAGACTGGCGGAACGACTCAAAGAGGAAGAATCCGATGAAAGGGATAGGGTGAAAGAGAAGGAGGAAATTGAAGAGTTAAAAATGAAAATATTTTCGGGCGAATACGAAGATCCTAATGCGGAATTTGAAAAGGTTTATATAAAACTAATCGTTATATACACTCAGTGTCATAAAAACGAATCACTTAAACTACCAGAATCAAATTATAATAACTTTTCAAAGTATTGCTCGATTTGAACAAGGTTGTTTTTGTTTGAAAGGTTTTAAAATCATTGGTGAAATTGATACTTTGAAGCTTCATGTTGAGTCACTGACAAAAGAATTTAATTTTAAACATAAGGAGCTTGTAGCTTTGTTATTAAGGAAAATTGAATAAAAAACAAATGATCTGGACATATGAGACTTTCTTATACAGAAATTCTTGTGGCACTCCATGGGAAGCTACCAAATCTAGGAAACAAAGACGCATTAGCATTATTCGCCATTGCTGAAATTGAAGAGCTTCCAAAACAGGGGAAGCTAATAAGGAATATTGGCAAAAGTAGACTTTTTAAATAAAACAAACCTTATTCAAAAGTTATTGTAGTTTGAAACTGACTGGGTTAAAACTAAAAAAAAAAGATTTTTAAGTCATAATATTAATGTTATTAAAAGTAGAACAGCAAAAAGTATCCAACGACCTGTATGTGGGCAACAAGTACAAAATTTTAATCAGGATAATCGGTCCACAAGATGTGTTAATTAAAACAACTTTTTTAAACGCTAATATTTCGATTATAATTTATTTTCAATCTTCCTCAGAGCATGTTAATTTTTGTTTTTTGAAGCCAACAATCGTAAAGAATCGTCATAAACATTATTTAAAAAACGTTGAACACATTAAAATACAGTAGAACCCCTCATATCCGTCACCCATGGGACCGGAGCATGGTTGGTTACCAAAAAAGGTCGGATAATCCGAGGAACAACAAAAATGAACAAGACAAACATAAACGAGTACATATATTTAATTATGTATACAAATCCATGTATGTACATGTAAATTTATTTAAAAAAATCAGTTATATTTTTTTGTTTTAATCTACCAAATCTTGCTTTAGCTGAGATATCTTTCCACTTTTTAATGCACAGCACATCCATCGGTGTTGCTTCTGGATGTTGCTCGACGTATTTCATTGCAATCTCGAAAGCCTCTGTAGCTGTCGTATGACTGATATTTTCAGGTTCTTCTTTTTCATCATCCGTTTCATCTTCCTCTGTTTCAACTTTAAAAACTGCGGATACGATTTGTTCGTCGTTCAGATCCTCGTTAGTGACTTCAACTATGTCCCCTCCCAATAGCCACTCTTCTATATCCGCTGGTTGGATTTGGGCATCGATGGTCTGTAAATCTTGTAGAATTTCTGCTTCATCTGTATTTAAAGTTTCAGATTCATTAGAGATTGCGCTCTCACCTTCAATAATACTTGGCCATAGTTTTCTCCAAGATTTTTGTAGAGTGGTGTGATTGAGTTCGTCCCAGGCTTGTGCGGCAATGTAAATGGCATCTTTTATATTAAAAGTCTTCATTGCCTCAAATAGGTTACTGCCTCCTTCCGTTTGCTCTAATAAGAAGCTGACATATTTTCGCCTGTATCTTTTCTTCAACCACTCAATAACCCCTTGATCCATAGGTTGGATTAAAGGTGTCACACGAGGAGGTAGAAACATAGCTTTGATGTTTCCCATTGTTAGTTCGTTTTCCGAAGGATGACTGGGAGCATTGTCAAGAATCAAGACTGCATTGAGTGGTAGATTTTTCATTTTCAAGTGTTTTTTTACATCTGGTACAAACTCTTCAAAAAACCACTGTTTAAACAAAGAACTGTCCATCCAAGCAGATTTTTGATTTTTATAATAAACAGGCAATGATGCCATGTTCACATGTTTGAACGCTCTGGGCTTTTTAGATTTTCCAATGACAAACAATGGCATTTTATGGTTTCCACTTGCATTACTACAAGTTGGAAAAGTTAGTCTATCCTTGGATAATTTTGTCCCTGTTACTTTTTCATTTTTTGCAGCAAGAGTTTTTTGTGGGAGCATCTTGTAGTTTAACCCTGACTCGTCAATATTATACACTTGATCCGGATGCATATTGTTTTCTTTAATAAAAACTTCAAATTTCTTCACGAACTCTTTAGTTGCGTCATCATCAGCTGATAGCTTTTCTCCAGAAATAACAACGTGACGTATACCATGGCGACGTTTCCATCGGTGAAGCCAACCTTCACTTGCACTGAAATTTTCCCCTTCCTCTCCTACTATTGTTTTATGTAAAATCGCTGCCTTCTCTTTAATTATAGGACCTGACAAAGGAGTTCCTTTGCGTCTTTCTTGGCAAAACCATATCCAGAGAGCATCATCTAAAACATCAAATTTAGGCTTTTTAAGCATCTTTCTATTTTTTAAACCCTCCTCCCCTTCCACTGTCATAGAGTACGATTCGATATTCTTTCTGTTTTTCCTCCAGTCTTTAATAGTTCTGACGCCTATTCCTAATTCAGAAGATAATTTTTGAACTGACTCGCCATTGTTTAGCCTCTGAATAACTTCCAATTTCTTCTGTAGTGTACATACAATACGTTTTCGTTTTTGTTGGGTAGCCATAATCACTTTTACTATAACAATTGTAAATATGCATACAATTGATATTCACAATGATGAACACAGTTGCGCAACCCTTGGCAAACATCAAGATTGAGCGAATCAAGTAATTCCCCGACGGAAAGTCGGGTCTCTTGGGATTCACAAAAACGTACATTAGAGCATTTGAACAAAATTGGGAGTAGGGAGGGATGACGGATATCCCGAAGAATCGGATATCCCGAGGTCGGATATGAGGGGTTCTACTGTATTTACAAATTGCGTTTAACTTATTAAAATTGTAAAATTGAGCAAAAATTTGTGACCAACAAGATGGTGTAATGAAATTCTATAAAAGTACAAAATTTGGGAATCACTCTCAAATGTTGATACATCTTGTGGATCGTTTATCCTGATTAAAATTTTGTACTTATTATTTATGTCATAAATTTAATTATAAGTGTTTGTGCATGGAGAAAATCTAATTTGGGTTGTATCTATGTAGTTTTACATAGGGGTGAATACTTTTACAGCACTTAGGCCCCAACTTTATACACCCCCATAGTTGATCATTTATTCAAGGGTCAGAAAAGTAGCGCAATGCTTTCATGAACATTAATATCGAAGACATTTTCTGTTTCACCAATTTGTTCGCATGATCATGATCACGCAACTTTGTCGGGATATTGATGTATATGTTTGTCTCCTTCAATAAGATGAGACAAATCTTGGTGTCTACCAATCACCAGCATAGCCTGTCTGCTTATCAGTGTAGGTTACAACGTTTCTGCCAATTTTTAAAAGATGCAGCTGGAGATCGTACGAGAAAAGCTTCCCGCTTCAATGATTAGCGTTTTGCCTGAGCTTATATCGCTCTCGAATATCTTCTCATTGCCAAAATGTGGCTTGCTTAACCCTTTGAGCGCTGAGTTGCCAGACGTTAAGCGTGCGCCGTGGACTGCAAACTCCGTACGAGACAGCTCACCGTGGACTGAGTACTTTTTAAGAAAGAGTAAATTAAATTTTTAATTTTAATAATTTTGTATTGTGTGATAACGCTCAAAACATGGTTCAATGCACAAGCCAACGTTACATTTCTTGCACTCGTAACGCGAGTCAGTTCTTCGATTATTTTTTGTAGAAACAACGCATCTGCGTCGTGAAGAATGTTTTCTATTTTCATTAGTTACGCAGGAACTAAGGAAATGCCTCTCTGTTAATCGGAATGGGAGGTCGTCCGAATGACTTCTTCCTCCTTTAGTCTCTATTCTATCTGGTGGGTATTCTCTCAAAATATCTTTTATAAGTCGCAGGTGGAATTTTTCAAATGTTACAATTTTTTCATTAGTATCTTTATGGAGAATATACGCATTATATATGGCGAGGTCTAAGAGATGGAAGAAATATTTTTTATACCACCTTGTGCTTTTGCGAACGCAGTGAAGCGAACTCAAAGTCATATCGATTTTATCAACTGCGCCCATCAAGGCATTGTAGTCTGCTACACACTTTGGTTTTCGCTTTGGTTCGCCAGTTTGATAATTATTTTTTTTTGTTTCAACGAAATCACTAGAATGTGAGGTGGATAGCATCCATACATCTTTTTTATCCCGCCATTTTAACGCCAATAGATTGTGTGTCGATCGACATACACATTCTCCGCCTTTTAATTTTTCTTCCATTTTTAGCATATCTTTCCAATTTTGTCGCACAGTTCCAAAGGCATTTGTTTTTTCCTTTTCGTGTAATAGATTGTATAAGTGCGGACTTGTATACCAATTGTCGGTGATAAGTGTATGTCCTTTTCCAACTTCTTCAGTGACATCACTATTTTTTCCAGAATAAATTATGAAGTCTAGTATATAGCCGGTTTTACAATCACAAATAATGAATGACTTAATGCCAAATCTACTCCTCTTTGTTGGGATATATTGTTTAAAGAAGAGTCTTCCTTTATAAAGCCAAAGTCTTTCGTCTATGCATAAATATTTATATGGATAAAATGATTTAAAAAATGAGTTTCTAAGTTTAGTAAGCACTGGTCTTATCTTTATCAACAGATCATTCGAGCTCATATTATTATCATCATTAAAATGTAGCATTTTCAGCAATGATTTTTACCTAACTCTGCTCATTAATTTTGAAAAATTTCAGTTTTTGTAACTATATCAGTAGACCAATATTCTCTTATAGATGTTTTTTTTAATTCTGGACATTAGCATAGTAATAGCAATAAATAAATATATTTCCGAAGGTGAAGTATCTGTCCAGTTATTTACGCGTGAATGAACTGCATGAATTTTAGTTTGCGCCAGATTTTTATGAAAATTATTTGTTTTCTCGCAAATTCCAGTAATTAATTCTTCTGAGAAAAATATTTTAAACGCATCCAAAGCAGTGGATATTTCCGATAAGTGTCCCCGTATCCTCGAATTTGATTCATCAGAATCATATAATTTTGGTGCAAAATATTTCTTAGACCATGAATAGTTTTCTGCCGTATAATTAGATATCGAATTAACATCCTGTAGATCTTCGTCCTCTTTAGAAGATGTGCTAAATATTCGAAGATGTCTTCTGCTTCGCTTATTTAATGGAACTCGCTCTTCTATTTCAGAAGCTACAAAAAAAGGTTTGATTATTTTTGTTCTAACATCCAACCTATTGTGTTGATTCTCGCCGTTTGTGTCACTGTTTATTCGTAATTTCTTGGTCTTCTTATAGATCTCGGCGGAATCCAAAGACGAATACCGCATCCTTTTTCTTTTAAATGTTTTAATTTTAACTGTTTCAATGTCATGTTCATAGAACATGCCACTGTCATTGTTACTAATGTGTTCAAACTCATTTTCAGACATTTTAAGGGTAATTTAAAATTAAATTTTAAAACGAAAAAGTAAAGTAGCAGTACTCATAACCTTCAAAAGTATTAGGTAGCGATATGTTAGCTTATGTGCAATGAATGCACACACAAATTTAATTAACAATATTGATAAACGATTGCACAAAAACCTTTTGTTATATCTATAAAGGCTCACAGGCCCCAGTCACATATATTCGTTTATCGATTCCCTTTTCGATGGAATGGTTGCGCGAGAACGCATATGTGGGTTCATAACCTAAACTGAATGGTTGCGCGAAAACGCATATATGGGTTCATAGCCTAAAAAGAATGGTTATGTGAAAACGCATATGTGGGTTCATAGCCAAAAACGAATGGTTGTGTGAGAACGCATATATGGGTTCATAGCGCTGAAAGGGTTAAGAAAGTAGGTGTGATGTAGTCTGTTTGAGCTTCAAGGAAGGGTTGTTTGTGAACAGGGTCGTTTTAAAGCTCGCTCTGGACCATCCCCTTTCTAACAGCATGCTTTTCATTCCCTGATCGCAATCGAAGTAACGCCATCATGGGCGCACGTTCAGCTAAGTCTTCATCGCGATCATCGGTAGATCAGTCATAATTAATTGATGCAGGAATTTAACTTTATATGCATACTGCAGTACTGAGCACCAAATTATGACTCCGTGAGCTACCTGCGTCTTACCACAGAAGTGTAAATGCTCAATCCAATTGCCCTTCAACACTGAGCTAATACAATCATTACTTTTTTGGTTATACGACTGATATATGATGTGCAATTCAAACCTTTGCCCAAGATAACACCAAGATATTTCACTTGTGAACCAGAGGTTAATAAATTATTGCAGAAATTGGGTGGTATTAAGTGTATTAGTTTATAGTATTAAGTTTAAACGCCTGCTGCATTCTGTAATAGACAAATTCGTCAGGTTTTTCTCTTAACAATATAACTACGTTGGCGGCGTTAACTCTTAATCACCAGAGAAGTGGTGAGAGTATCCCATTTTGTGGACAACCTCTAACCATAACTCTCTGTACTGTGTGATCTTTTTCTTTATCCTAAACAATTCTGCTTGATAATATTGTCTTTATCAAGCTCGCGATGACCAACAGAACTCTTCGAAATTCCGATGCCATGTTAATGCTATCAAAGGTGGTTTTGTCAAACGCCCCTTTTATGTCGAGGAAGGTTCCCAAAAAAATTTTTCAAATCAAGAGGTTGCTCAATGCGCCCCTCTACCATGTGTAGTGCAGTATCCAGAGATTTACCTTTGATGTTAGCATGTTGATGTAAGTGCAAAGAAAACGCTTTAAGTACATTTTCTCTAATGTAATGGTCACATAGTCTTTCAAGTGTCTTTAAACGAAATGATGAGAAACCAATTGTGTAGCTCGCGTGCGAAAAAAATTATATCCATATTTTCACGAAATTCACTTGGCACATGTATTAGATAAACTTCATATCTTCTACGGTTTGCTAAATTTAATTATAAGTAAAAGCGAATATATCACACTCTGATACCTTATTAAAGTTATGTGTTGTGTATCTGTAAAAGCAAACTTAACAGTTTTCCCCGTTTTCTGATACTTTTTAAAAACTGATATATCCGGTTTTGCAGACGAGCTCCTCCTTTGGTCGAAAAACTTTAGGTTCCGTTGGGTCTGTTTTGCCATTCTTTGGTATAAAAGTTGCTGTTACTTTCCTTCAGCTGAGGGAAATATAATCAAATACTAAGCAAGCTTTAAAAACTGTCATCAATTTTATTTTCATATCTTCTAGGGTCCACAAAAGAAGTGCAGAAAAGACACCGCCAGCTCCGGATGTTTTCAAGGGCTAGGGCTAGACTCCTTCTGTATTACTAGTTTGGCTATTTGTGTGTTGTGTCTGATAGGAGAGTTTTTAAATTCTATATGATGTAGAAGCGTTAAAAATGTTACAAAGCACCTGGAAAGTGAACATCCAATGATTGTTTTGGGTCTATTGCAAAACTGCCATCAGTTTTATAATGCCACAACTGTGTTTTAGGCCGCGAGATAGTGTTTTGTTTAACCATGAAGCCCCTTCTTCACAAAAACTTCTCCAGACTTGTTGCTTTTTTTGTCGTACTAAACGTTTCATTGACTGGCATGTTTTGAACAAAGTTCAGTCTAGTCTATTTGGTTTATTGAAAGCTTTCCTGCAGGTAACCCTCAGTGAATGTAGAACAGGGGTCCACAAAGGTGTAATCCTTCCTTTGTCCTCCACAGTTGTCTAAGGAAATGCGTGGAGGACCTGAGACGAGATTTCAATACTTCTCCGATTATTTTTTTCGGATCTTCTTTTTCAAAAACCTAGTTGGTCCTAGTTCAAAGACAACCCCTGTATTGCATAATAGTCGTGTAATAGACACACCACTTGTTAATCTGACACCTAGCATTGATGAATGTGGGTTTACGGCCTTGGTTAATTATTTCCAGATCATTACTCGTAATAAATTCAAGCAAGGCCTTACCTCTAAAATTTTCTTCGTCACTTCCCCAAGCAACAGAATGAGTATTAGAGTCGCAGCTTACAATGAGTGGCCATTCATTTAGCGCAGTAAAAGCCATCTCTTCTATAGGCAGATAGATAGATGCTAGAATTTGCATCATTTTCTTCCTTAATCGGTACTAAGTTCTACCTTAATTGGTAATATTTAGACGCTAGTTTTAATGCTACTTTTGGTTCAAGTATAAGTTCTTATGAAGTGTTAGATTGTTGTATATTTCTGATTGAACTAGATCTAACACTAGCATAGGCGTCGGTTTTTGAAAGTACCTATGGGTGCTGAATGCTAGAAAAAAACTGAGTTGGGAAAGACTCAAACTACGAATGATGGCTCTTTAAAAAAAGGTCTGAAAAAACGTTTACAGCAGATACTAGATCTTAATTGGGAAGAAAGATCTCAATAATATGTACATTAAAATTCAAAAGTTGATTGAAAATGGTAACTTCCAAATATCTATAAATACAATTCAAATAAAACCATTCAAAATGCCTATGATTTGTTTGCAATGGAATGAAAGATATCCGCCAGTAGTCATCTAGATGAAGTATTAAGTCTTTTTGTTTTCTTGTTTTCAATTTCAAGTATAAACGATATCCAGACTTCCATGGTGAGCAGCAAATCTTCTGGAAGCATTTCAAGCCTTTTGAAAACAGTGTCAGGGCTTCCAAAGGCAGTGTTGTGTCTTCCGGAAGCAGTTCAAGGCTTCGAAGCATTTTAAGTCGGCCAAAATTTGTATCGAGTCTTTTGGAACCGTTACAAGATGTCTAGAGGCAATATCAAATCTTCTAGAAGCAGTATCAAAATTGTCAAGAGGTAATATAGAGTGTTTTGGAAATATTACTACTCTTCAGAAGCAATATCAAGTCTTTTGGAAGCATTTCAAGTCGTCCTGAGGTATTATAATCTTCTGGAAGCATTACTGATCTTCAGAGGCAATATCAAATTTTCTAGAAGTAATACCAATTAGCCTTTTGTAAGTATTGCAAGTCGTCCAGAGGTAGTATCGAGTCTTTTGGAAGCATTTCAAGGTGTCTAGAGGTAGTGTTGAATTTTTTGGAAGCGTTATAAGTCTTCTAGAAACAGTATGCAGTTTTCCAGAGTGGCAGTCGCAAGTTTTCTGAAAGCATTTCACCTATTCTAGAAGCAGTATTAAGACTTTTGGAAGCATTTCAAGTCGTTAGGTAGTATCGAGTTTTGTGAAAGCAGTTCAAGTTTTCTAGAAGCAGTATCAAGTCTTTTGGAAGCATTACAAGATGTCTAGAGGCAATATCAAATCTTCTAGAAGCAGTATCAAAATTGTCAAAAGGTTATATAGTCTTTTGCAAATATTACTAATCTTCAGAAGCAATATCAAGCTTTCTAGAAGCTGTATCAAGTCTTTTGGAAGCATTTCAAGTCTTCCTGAGATATTATAATCTTCTGGAAGCAGTACTGATCTTCACAGGCAATATCAAGTTTTCTAGAAGTAGTACCAGTTAGCCTTTTGTAAGTATTGCAAGTCGTCCAGAGGTAGTATAGAGTCTTTTGGAAGCGTTACAAGACTTTTAGATGTAATAACGTCTTCTAGAAGCAATATAAAGTCTTTTGGAAGTATTTCAAGGTGTCTAGAGGTGGTGCTGAAGCTTTTGGAAGCGTTACAAGTCTTCTAGAAACAGTACGCAGTCTTCCAGGGGCAGTGGAATGTTCAGTTTTCTGAAAGCATTTGACGTCTTTTAGAAGCAGTATTAAGTCTTTTAGAAGCATTTCAAGTCGTTAGGTAGTATCAAGTTTTGTGGAAGCAGTTCAGGAGCAGTATCAAGTCTTTTGGAAGCATAACAATTTGCCCAGAGGCAGTATTGAATCTTCTGAAAGCGTTACAAGTCTTTTAGAGGCAATATTAAGACTTCTAGAAGCAGTATCAAGTCTTTTGGAACTATTTCAAGTCTTCTGAAAATATTAAGTCTTCTAGAAATAGTATCCAGTCTTCTAGAGGCGGTGGCAAGTGTTCTGGGAGCATTTTAAGTCTTATGGAAGCAGTTTCAGTCATCTAGGAGCAGTAACAAATCTTTGAGAAGCATTTCAAGTCTTCTAAAAGCAGTATCAAATCTTTTGAAAACATTTTAAGTTTTCTTGAAGCAGTATCAAGTATTTTGGGAATATTTCACGTCTTCCAGAAGCAATATCTAGTCTTCTGAAAGCATTTCAAGTCGTCCAGAGACAGTATTGAGTCTTCTGGAAGCAGTGTCAAGTCGTCTAGGGGCATAAGCAAATCTTTTAAAAGCAGTTAATGTCCTCTTCTGGAAACAGTCTGAAGTCTCCTAAAACCAGTATATCCAGTCTTTATTTAAAATACTTGCTTTCCAAAAATAGAGAACCGACGTATTCTGCGTCTATCCATATGGATGTTCTGCACCCATTAAACATTTTGTATCCCACGTATCCGGCGTTTATCAACACTAGATTTAGATCTAGAAACATTCAGGCTTAGCCACACGTCTCTTGAGACGGCTAAATCTGAATTTCTCTAGTTCTAGTTTAGTTCATATTCACTTCACCATATTAGTCCGTTATATCAATATTTTTCTATTAATTATTTCATTATTAGGTGAAAAAAGAACGAGAAGAACAGTACAAACCAAAATTATTGATCGATGTCAATATGGACTATTGGAGACAAAAAGAAAAAGAAAAGGAGCGAGCTTTAGAGAGACAGCACGCAAGAGAACGAGACAGAGATCGAGAATTAGAACGAGAAATGGATCGACAAAAATACAAAGAAGAAAGAGAAAAGTATAAAAACTTAACGAATCAAAAATTTAATTAATTAAACAATTTTTTTAAAGGTTTATCGCGCAACAAGCGGCACAAGAACTCGCCGCTGTTGAAACGGAACCAATTGACAGTGATAGTGATATGGATGATAATCATTTTAGTCCACCCCCACCCGAAGAGCCTCATCCTGAACCACCCGCAGCCCAAGTAAGAAAAAAAATCGATTAATTAATTTTTATTTGATTTATTTAATTTTAGTGGACTCAAGTGCAAATAGACGAAGATTCCAGACAATCAACGACATCTAATCATAACGAAGAACCCCCTCCAATAACCACAGGAACAACGATGAAAATATCGTTATCCAAACCGATCGTTTTTAGCCCCCACGGACAGCGCGATCCGAAACGAAGAAAATCTGATTTAAAAGATGTCTTTAATCCGGATGAAGACGACTCCGCGCCACAAATTAAAAAGAGAAAATTGGTTCCTCTCGATTACGATGACAATAAAAAAGGAAAGAAAGATAAAGAAAATGGAGAAAAGAAATCGGAGGATTCGATAAAATCTCAAGAGGAGAAACGAAAACATATTAAATCGCTTATAGAGAAAATTCCTACAGAAAAGGATGCGTTGTTTGCGTATAAACTGGATTGGTCGGCGATAGACAATAATTTAATGGAGAAAAAGATTCGCCCGTGGATAAATAAGAAAATTATCGAGTATATAGGCGAACCGGAACCGACGCTTGTCGATTTTATTTGTTCGAAAGTGTTGGCGGGATCGCAACCTCAAATTATATTGGAAGACGTTCAAATGGTACTGGATGAAGAGGCGGAAGTGTTTGTCGTGAAGATGTGGAGATTACTAATTTACGAAGTCGAAGCGAAAAAATTAGGTCTCGTTAAATAAACTGGTCTGAAAATAAATGCGTGACTCTGTAACTTTTGTGTTTTGAAAATAAAATTCGATTATTCAGAGTAAACAGTTTTAAAATTTCTTTTTAACTTAATTATATTCTATATTTAAGAAATTTTAATATCGATCAAGAAAGAATCAAATTTCTAAATTATAAATAGGTAATTTAAAAATGCTTCTTACATTTCACTTTAAAGTTTAAAATTTCCAATTTTAGGAAAATCTTACACTGAAACACCACTTTTGTTTGAAAAGTTTTTCCTTTAATGCATAGATTCAAGAACATAACCACTACTATCAATGTAGACAACAGCAAAATTCCTCAAATTTATACATTTTCGAGTATTTCTTGATATTGAGTCATCTCAGAGCAAAAATGTAAGAGAACAATGTTATTCAAAATTAAATATACATATCACGAAAGCTTGAAAGTTAAAATTAGAACTTAGGAGACGCAATAGGCACCTTTATGGTGGAGAGTTCTGAATTGGCAGTTTGATTAACCGAAACGTTCTAGGTCTAGTGCAGGGGTAGTGAACCTACGACACGCTAATAGATTTTGAATGATACACATCCACTGAGACAAAATTACTTTTTATATTATGACTTCTTATCAATAAACATATGTGGCCTCGTTTATGAAAAGAGAGCTTACGTTCAAAACTAAGTTTTCGTCAAACGAGCTAATAAAGATAAACAAGTATCGTCAGTTTCTACTTAATTATTCTTTCTCTGTATTTTTCCGGTGTTGAAGGATGTCGCAAGTACTGTTTCAAATCAAAATGTTATCGTAGTTAATAGCGTTAGTTGCTAGTTTCGGATTTCTAAAACTCTGGATAAGTGAGTTTGTGAATATTATCATGTTGGCCGTTTTTTACTATTTATTGCGCAAGTGAAGAACAACCTCGAAAATGAACGAGGATACAAACTGAATAAATCATCTCCACAAAGCTCGAAATCAAGTAGCGAATTATCACAATTTGTATGCAGATAGTGATGACTCAAACGGTTCATCGCTTTAACCACACGGAATGGTGATAGCAAAGTTTTCTTATCTGGGTCCCAAGTCACTTTAGAGGGCAACACTAATGCGTTCGTAGGACCAGAGTCAGCAGTTTGTGTAACATTTGTAAAGGCCAAATAGAGGTTTGGACAAATTCTGCAGTCAACTTATTTATGTTTAGAGCATCAGCCCATCTTCGCACCTGCATAGGCGCCGTTTTATTGGAAATAAGTATGGGTGCTGAAGAAAACTGAATTGGATAGTGATGGGACGGTATTTTTGAGAAGTAACGAGTTACATATACATATACCATCACTCAAAGATGGTACGGTATTTGAAGAACGATATTTTGGAGCATTCACTCAATTCTGATCATTACTAATATATCCTATATATTTGTAGTGATGGTACGCTCTTTGAGGAATGAGGAATAAAATGTTGCAATTCTGAACGTTTATAATCTTTTTTCAAGTTCTGTAATTTTTTAAAATTATGATAATTAGGAGTAGATAATAAACCAGCCAAATTTTTGATTTGAGAAAAACTCACTTATTAGACGATTTATTGTACGGTTTCTTACACGACAATTTCGTGATGAACCGTTCCTTTTTATTCATACAGGTACATTACATTAGAACTGTTGCAACTTATCCAAGGTCACGGTATTTTGGAATATTATTTTTGCGTAGCGACCGTTACTGGAGCGCGACACCGTTAGGAGCGCTATTCCCATCACTAGAATTGGATCAAACGGCGAATAACGGTTCTCAAAAATCATCGAGCATCTAGCGCCTATGGTTCGCTTGCAATGAAAATGCTTTCTGGCAGTAGTGTTTACAGTTTTACAATCAGTATTTAGTCTTTAATGGGTATTATTTGAACTTTTGAAGTGAACACTTTGTATACCAACAGTTTTAGGTATTTTGGAAAATCTTATTTACCGTTTCTTACCTTTTGCAATAAAAATGTCTTTCAAAATTTTTCATTTTGTCCAGTAAACAAGATTTTCTGCCAGCAGTTTTACAACCAGCAATTTCAAGTCTTTTAGAAGCATTTCAAGTACTCCAGAGGGAATATCAAGTCTTCTGAAACTATTTCAAGTTTTTTAGAAGCAATATCAGGTTTTCTGTAGCATTGCAAGTTTTTTGGAAACATTTTAAGTCTTCTGGAAGCAATATTAAAGCAGTACTATGTCTTCCAGGGGCAGTATCAAATCTTTTGAAAGCAGTTGAAGTCTTCTGAAAGCATTTCACGTCTTTTAAAAGGTAGTAGTATCAAGTCTTCCAAAGGTATTATCAAGTCTTCCAAAGGTAGTATCAAGTCTTCCAAAGGTATTATCAAGTCTTCCAAAGGTAGTATCAAGTCTTCCAAAGGTAGTATCAAGTCTTCCAAAGGCAGTATTGAGTCTTTTGAAAGCAGTTTAAGTTTTCTGGAAGCAATATCAAGTCTTCTAAAAGCATTTCAAGGCTTCTGGAAGTCGTATCAAGTCTTGTGGAAACAGTATTAAGTCTTCTAGAAGCAGTATCAAGTTTTACAAAGGAAACCGAGTCTTCTAGATGCAGTTTAAGTCTTCTGGAAGCAGTATCAAGTCTTTTAGAAGTAGTGTTAAGTTTTTTTGAAGCATTTCAAAACTTTTAAAAGCAATATCAAGTTTTCCAAAGCCAGTATCAAGCCTTCCAAACGCAGTACTAAGTCTTCCAAAAGCAATATTGAGTCTTCTAGAAGCAATATCGAGTGTTCTAAAAACATTTCAAGGCTTTTGAAAGCTGTATCAAATCTTGTGGAAACATTTCAAGTCTTCTGGAAACAGTATTAAGTCTTCTAGAAGCAGTACCAAGTTTTCCAATGGTAGTATCGAGTCTTCTAGAAGCAGTTTAGTCTTCTGGAAGCAGTATCAAATCTTTTAGAAGCAGCATCAAGTTTTCTGGAAGCTTTTCAAGACTTTTAAAAGCAATATCAAATGTTTCAAAAGTAGTATCAAGTCTTCTAGAAGTAGTATCGAGTCTTCTGGAAACAGTTTAAGTCTTCTGGAAGCAGTATCAAGTCTTTTAGAAGTAGTATTAAATTATTTTGAAACATTTTAAAACTTTTAAAAGCAGTATCAAGTCTTCCAAACGCAGTGCCAAGTCTTCCAAAAGCAGTATCAAGTCCTCTAGAAGCAATATCAAGTCTTCTGAAAGCATTTCAAGGCTTCTGAAAGCTGTATCAAGTCTTGTGGAACCAGATCATGTCTGGAAGCAGTATCAAGTTTTCTAAAAGCAGTGTCAAGTTTTCTGGCAGCATTTTAAAACTTGTAAAAGCAATATCAAGTCTTCCAAAGACACTATCAAGTCTTCCGAAGATAGTATCGAGTCTTCTGGAAACAGTTTAAGTCTTCTGAAAGCAGTTTTCGAGTCTTCTAGAAGCAGTCTCAAGTTTTCTGGAAGAATTGTAAAACTTTTAAAAGCAATGTCAAGTCTTCTGGGAGTATTTTAACTTTTCCAGAGGGAATATCAATACTTTCGAAATCATTTTAAATCTTCTAAAAGCAGTATCAAATGTTTTAGAGGCAGTGTAAAGTCTTCTGAAAGCATTTCAAGTTTTTCAGAAGTAATATCATGTCTTTTGAAAGTATTTTAGTCTTTTAGAAGCAGTATCAAGTCTTCTAGAAGCATTTCAAGTTTTCTAGATGCAATATTAAACCTTCTGGAAGCAATATCAAGTCCGAAGCATTTTAACTCTTCCAGAGGAAGTATTGAGACTTCTGGAAACATTTCAAATCTTCCAGAAGCTGCATCAAATCTTTTAGAAGCAGTATCAAGTCTTCTGGAAGCAGTATCAAGTCTCCTGGAAGCAGTATCAAGTTTTCTGGAAACATTTAAAGTTTTCTGGATGCAATATCAAATCTTCTGGAAGCATTTCAAGTCTTTTGGACGCAATATCATATATTCTGGAAGCAAGCCAAAGCTTCTGGAAGCAATATCAAGTCTGTTTGAAGCTTTTTATCTCTTCCAGAGGAAATATTGAGACTTCTGGAAACATTTCAAATCTTCCACAAGCTGCATCAAATCTTTTGGAAGTAGTATCAAGTCTGCTGGAAGCATTTCAAAGCTTCTAGAAGCAGTATCAAGTCTTCTTGAAGCAATATTAAGCCTTCTGGAAGTATTTTAACTTTTCCAGAGGGAATATCAAGACTTTTGGAAGCATTTTAATTATTCTAAAAGCAGTATGAAATCTTTTAGAGGCAATGTAAAGGCTTCTGAAAGCATTTCAAGTTTTCTGGAAGCAGTAACAAATCTTTTAGAAGCAGTATCAAGTCTTTTGGAAGCGATATCAAGTCTTCTTGAAGCAATATCAAGTCTTCTGGGAGCATTTTAACTCTTCCAAAGGGAATATTAAGACTTCTAGATACATTTTAAAGTCACACTAAAAATTTTAAATTCACATGAACCGAAGGCGAGTGTAGAAAGACATACAAGTTAATGGAAAACATTAGTAAACTCGGTCTTAAAATTCGATATTGATAAACAACCAGTTGTGTTAAATTGTGAAACTTTTTGACGTTGTCATGCTTTTAATTGATTGATACACAACGCATAAAGTTAATAAATTAATTAAAATTTATAATTTATACAAGTGAAATATTTAATTTAAGTTTTCATGTGTGCTCTCTGCCGTTTTGTGGTAACATTTTTTATATTTCCCTGATAGTGTTTGAAGAAAATTAGAGTTAGTGAAAATTTTCACTCTCTCGTTACTACGTATGTTAGCAGAGTGAGTGAAAATAACAACTTTCAACACTCGTATCTACGCTAGAAATGACAATAATCTTAAAAAAGTATCCTAACAATGTCAATGTTTAAAAACAGTAGCATTAAACGTTGTCGATTAATTAGAAAAATTAAAATCAGCAAATTTATGGACAATTTGATTCAACCGTTCTCGAGTTATTTCATTTTCTCTAACAAATTTTGCTCTAACAGACGTTCCAGTACTTCCTGCTTCTATTTTGATGGAACAACCTATGGCACGTTCACTTTTCGAAATTTGGAAAAAGATAAATTTAGTTTTTGGAACTAATTTTGCAATGTTATCATTTTTTTTAAATTCAGGTAAGCATAAGACATCATAGTTCTTTGCTGTGAGTTCAACACTTTAGTTAACTCAAACACAAGGTTTTTAGTGGTAGGCGAACTAGATAAATTAATTTTTTTTACTCAGATAATGCGAAGTAATCAATGTTGACCAACAATTTATATTAAAAAAATATCAAATTAATCGCATTTAATGTAAGTAAAATGTTTAAAGTATTTTTAAATAAACGAATAATAATAAAAATTGAAAATTAAAACTTAGCTTATTCTTGAAGATAATTGGATTTCTTGATTAAGGTTATTTGGATTCTTCATGGATTGGGAACAAAGGATTCTTGAATTTAACTTCTTCGGAATGGTGGTTTACTTGGATCAGGATTCTAACCTTCTTTTCTTCTAATTAGTTTGTTCAAATATTGACTTTTCTAATTTTGAGGTTATGATGATAATTGACATCCGGTTGGGTTTTGGGAGTTCGACAAGGTCTATAGAACATAAGGTTACCTAATTCCCTATGCCTCTGTAGTATCGAATATTAACCCCGCAGATTGACGTCACTGGTTCGATACAGTCAGAGTAAAGAGTTGAGTAAAAGATAGCCTATACAATGGTACAGTCATTAGCTTTGTTCCTACCAGCGCTCCGACTCGTCGCGGACTCGTCAAATGCAATCGCCCATATCAAGTGATGCAGGCCAAACTGCTTAAGTGGAACGACAGTACTAGACATGTGCGATTGCATTTGACGAGTCAGAGCGCTGGTTGGAACAGCGCTTCGAAAAACCGCTCCAAAAAGAAACTGTTTTTGAATTGTTGATATTTTCACAAAGACTATGAATCAATTTTAATTGAATACTTTTTTTTGCAATATTATGTATTATATAAGATGATTAATATTTCAGATGAGCCCTCATTGTGCAATAAAAAATTGCACTTCCAAGTATGATGCATGCAGGAAAGAAGGATTGGAAATTTCATTCTTTAAATTTCCAAAGGATGAGAATATTTGCAAACGTTGGCTTGAGGATTGTAAATTAGGGACAGATCCAAAAACTTCAAGGATATGATCCTTACATTTTTTAAGAGACGATTTTGAACGGGATTTAGAGTCTGAGTTATTAGGTTCAAAACCAAAAAAAAATGTTAAAGAAATTTTCTATATCGCCAACCGGCAGCAAAATTATACTTTATTGTATCCATTTGCGGCAGTAAAGTGACGCTTTATGTTACTGTCATATTTGATAGCATTTAGCGGAAGACAAAGTATTTTACCTGCCGCTAATTGTTGTCAATTTGAAAAAATTTTAGCAAACAACTGGATTCGAACCCCGTATTTTTGACACGACACTTGAATGACTTGTCACTGGACTACCGACCTTCTATATTTAATCAAACTTTGCCGATTTATGTACACTTAGCAGCAGAAGTCTGCGTACAAAAAACTTCTAACACTTTAACTGAAAAAATAAGGGTCATGATCTAATGTGATAAACTTCAATTTTTTTTATTTTGTGTATTAACTACATATAATTCTATTAACAAAATATGCATCAATAAAACAGAAATATTAGTTAAAAAAAAAATTAAAATTAAAAATTCTCCAAATAATGCGTATGCAAAAATCTGCGTACAAATAAAGACGCCTTCTCCAAAATATACTTATTTACTTAAATACGTAGTTGGCGATGTACGCTTTCCGATTTAAATAAAAGATAATCGGTGTCAATTATATTAGCAGAGGCTTAGAAGCTAAAAGTTAGAATGGACACGAAAGGAAAAGAAATTGAATTGGGAGAGAGAAAAATTATTGTAAAGTTATGGAAAGAGGGTAAATCTTTTCGAAAAATAGGAGAAACTGTCGGCAGGTCACACTCTTCCATTCAAAGAGTAATTAATAATTATAAAGACACTGAAGATTACCTCTCACGTCCGCGATCTGGTAGACCACCCCTTTTAACAAACCGAGAGAAGCGAAAAATTGTACAGCAGGTTAGAAAAGAACCTAGGCTGACGGCAAAAAAAATAGTAGAAAATGTACAAGAAGAATTTCATAAAACTATCAGCAAAGATACGGTGAGAAGGACGTTAAAAAAAGCTAACTATCACAGTCGCGTTGCACGAAAAAAGCCATTTGTGTCAGAGGTCAATCGTCAGAAGCGGATCGCCTTTGCAAAAAAACTCTTAGACAAGCCCATTGAATTCTGGGAGAAAGTTCTCTTTACAGATGAGAGCAAATTTTGCATTTTCGGCATTAAGGGTAAACAACTTGTATGGAGAAAACCTAATACTGCCCTTAATCCCGAAACTTTGAAAGCGACTGTAAAACACGGAGGTGGTGGAGTTATGGTTTGGGGGTGTATGTGCACCAAAGGGGTGGGAAGGTTTTCATAACATCGACAATGGACCATAAAATGTATATAGACATTTTAAAAGAAAATTTGAAGCCTAGCATCGAAAACTTGGGCTTGGGGCCCGAATACTTTTTTCAACAAGATAATGACCCCAAACATTGCGCCCACAACACTAAGCTTTGGCTACTATACAATACCCCAAAGCAGCTTAAAACACCTCCACAATCGCCGGACTTGAATCCCATCGAACACCTCTGGGATTTACTGGAACGCAGGATTCGGCAACACAACATAACGTCGAAGGAAACGTTAAAAAATGTTATGATTGAGGAATGGGCCAAAATCAGTTCGGACGAAACGAAGAAATTAGTGCACTCCATGCCTAAACGTTTAAGGGAGGTCATTAAATGTAAAGGTTATCCGACCTCATATTAATATAGAAACAATGATCTCATTTATGAATTTTTTATAAATACTGTCATGACTTGTACGCAGATTTTTGCATACCCGTTATTTGTAGAATTTTTAGTTTTAATTTTTTTCTGTAACTACTGTTTCTGTTTTGTTGAAGCATATTAGAATTATATGTAGTTAATATACAAAATAAAAAAAAAATCAAGTTTATCACATTAGATTATGACCCTTATTTTTTCAATTAAAGTATTACAAGTTTTTTGTACGCAGACTTCTGCTGCTGAGTGTATATTAATGAAACAACCGTTTGTTATATATTTTGACATCTGTCAAAATAGGTGTCTTAAATACTGCAAGTTATAGAAATTTAAGATATAATGAATATCTTAAATTTTGCGGTTGGCGATAAAATGTTGTATGCACCACGCCAGCAGAGTGTCTTTATCGAACTCGCCTTTTACTCGCCTCGCTCGCTCGACTCGTAAACTCAGGCTCGTGCGATAAAAATTCACTTTGTTGACTTGGTACATAAATAACTATTTCCATCATTAAGTTTGGAAAGTAATTTACAAGCTTCTCTTAATGAGAATATACAAGATTTAGCCAATAACAATATTCTATCTGGTTGTGCTGCAATAACCCAAACAGAGGAATTATATAGATTAACTGTGATAACTCACACTCAAATATCTATAAATATTTGTATTTGTACTGTTAATGTTATTGACATAATTAAAGAGATGAATATAAAAATTGATTTACTTACAACAGAAAATGATAGAGTAAAGGTCACTTTGAAAAAGAAAGATTGATAAAAAAATACAAAACTCAAATAAGTATTTTATCAAAAGGACAACGGCAAAATATTTTGACAAATGCAAATTTAAATATGAAAATTAAGGAAAAATTCGAAAATGTTTTACATCAACACAATTAACAAAAATATTGAAAAATAAAAAGAAAGTACGTTAGAATCAAGCGGACATTAGTAATGCATTCACCTTAAGATATTTAAGGAAGCGATGTTACTTATATATAAGAAATCATTTAAATTATCCTCTACCAGGTAACAACATATATTTAAACATTATGTAAATATGGCATTTAGATAGTGTAGTTTTCAAGAATTTTATGCTTATACAGGTTTATCAACATTGCAAACCTGGTGTTCAAAAATAAACATGAGAGAAGGTGTACTCCACTCAATGTTTCTTTTCTTGTCAGTGGCATCATAAAATTTCAACGAAATGGAAAAAGTTATTCTTATTTCGTTTGACGAAATGAAAGTGGCAGAATCATACGAATATGATTGAAAAAGAGATCAAATTATTGGTCCACACTCTCAAATGCAAGTAGTTATGGCAAGGGGATTGTTTGGTTCCTGGAAACAACCATATGTTAATAACATGTGTTATTAACAAAATGTTAATAACAAAATTATATGATATTGAATATGAAGTAGTCGCTTGTGTTTCTGACTGTAGTTCATCAAATGTAGGCTTATTACTAAAAACAATATATATTTTTTTGCAGGCACTCCATATTTATTAAAATTAATTAGAAACTGGTTGGTAGATTCTGCATTTATTTTAAAAGAAGATACAATAAATAAATATTTGGAAAAATTAATTAAAGAATACAATACATACATCAGTTAACAGTTGCTGTAAAATAAATGAAAACCATGTTAGATGTGAGGGGCCTAGAAGACAAAATGTTAAATTAGCAGCCCAACTACTGTCAAGGACCACAGCGACAGCTTTAAAACGTTATTAGTTAATTTAATTCTAATTTACACTACATTCTAATTTATCACTAATAAAAAAGTGTAAGAACCCCAAAATTGGGGGCGCAATGGCTCAGCGTGTTAACTCTCGAGTTAACACGCAGACGTCCCGGGTTCGTACCCCGGTGTAATCACGTTGGGTCGCCCCCCGTCCTTCGGAGGGGACGTTAAGCCGTCGGTCCCGGCAACCAGTCGTTCATCTCTGGCTGTCGTTATCACTATGTGTGTAAGAGGTTTGAACAAAAATGGCTGAATGCGCGTTAGCGCCCTGGAGGCCACCGGCACCTCGTAGGACCCCACGAGGATGTGGTGGTATCCTGGAGCGGCACCTGACAGGGGCGAACCCACACTGGGCCTGTGCCATAGCACGCCCGGTTTGGTGGGGGGTCGGTCAGGAAGCGGAATCAGCCAAAAATCGAGTTATATACTCGCATTTAACATCTCAAACCTCTTAGAAGGAGCCAGGGTACAAGGGGCCCGTTGTGGCCTAGGTGCCGCGTATAGAATACGCACTCCTCACTCCATACATACATAGTTAACTGAAAAAAACGCATTGGTGTTAAGTGAATTTATAACTTTAGTAAATGACTGGTTCGATGTTATGAATTCGCATACACCGTGCAATTCAATTACATTAAAAAGTGGCTATGGTAAAGAGGTAGATCGTCAAAATCAAATTTTGAATTCTATGCATTATGTTATATCAGAATTGAGATGCAAATATAAAAGAATGATGCAGACATTTCAAAAAAGAATTTTGATGTCCATAAATTCATTGAAGGGGTTATATAAGGATATGAAAAGTCGATCATCGAAATCAAGATGTGTTAGAGAACTTCTTTGGACAAATATGAAGTAGGGGTGGTGTGAATGATCATCCAACATCATTGAGTACCTTAGAAAGAATACGGGTAATTGTACTTGGTAATTCAATCTTATTAGCATCAAATTCCAACATTGAAGACCAAGAAAATCAAAAATCATTTTTTGTCATCATTATCAGACAAAAATATTGATGAGGAATTAAACAAATCGTTTGAAAATAACACCCTATCATCAGAAGAAGATGGACTGCAATATTTAGCTGGTTGGATATAACATTCATTTCCATATTCGGGAGAATACACATATAAAAGATATGAAAAACTGCATAATTATTGTTTACCATCGTGGGTGAAGCAATTATCACTTGAATGCAATTATCACTGGAATTTTTAACATTGATAACCGATTTAGAACATGAATTTAAAAAGATACAGGGAAAAAGTGAAATTGAGCACTCTAAAAAAGTCACAAAAAAATTATTTCATAAAATATCACCTATGTTTGATAAAGAATTACATAGTATTATTAAGGTTTTTTTTAAACAACGTGTGTTTATAAGAATACATTTTTCAAATAAAAAATATGACGAATTAAAAAAATCCAGAGCCTTTCAAAGGAAAATGGAAAAAATAAAAACAAAATTTCCAAAACATTGAAGATTGTTGTATAATATTTCTTTTAATAAAATAAATTTATTACTGAGTTGTACTACTATTATTAATTTAACTCGATTTGATTATATAATTCGCGTTCTTTTCCATTACCTTTTTTGATTTATTATTTTCTGCATGTTTTGTTGTTATAAAGTTAGTATTTTCTACTCTATTCTTTGTTTCATTCTATTCCTGGTTTTATTTTGTAACTAAGTTCTTTAATAGAGCTTAATTACAAAATGGAGCTAATTTAATATTAAACCATTACTTTATAAAGTCAATTGATTTTTAATTTTGTTTTTTAGATTAATAAGAATATGAATTTTAACGTATATTTTAAACATGCTTTATGAAACTTGTCTTTTAATACACTATTGTAATTTTATGAGATCGAAAAAAGAACTTTATCGTAATATTGGCAATGTTCGAACATACACTCAGCAGCAGAAGTCTGCGTACAAAAAACTTGTAATACTTTAATTGAAAAAATAAGAGTCATAATCTAATGTGATAAACTTGATTTTTTTTATTTTGTATATTAACTACATATAATTCTATTAACAAAATATGCTTCAACAAAACAGAAACAGTAGTTACAGAAAAAAATCAAAACTAAAAATTCTACAAATAACGGGTATGCAAAAATTTGCGTACAAGTCAGGACAGTATTTATAAAAAATTCATAAATGAGATCATTGTTTCTATATTAATATGAGGTCGGATAACCTTTACGTTTAATGACCTCCCTTAAACGTTTAGGCATGGAGTGCACTAATTTCTTCGTTTCGTCCGAACTGATTTTGGCCCATTCCTCAATCATAACATTTTTTAACGTTTCCTTCGACGTTATGTTGTGTTGCCGAATCCTGCGTTCCAGTAAATCCCAGAGATGTTCGATGGGATTCAAGTCCGGCGATTGTGGAGGTGTTTTAAGTTGCTTTGGGGTATTGTATGGTAGCCAAAGCTTAGTGTTGTGGGCGCAATGTTTGGGGTCATTATCTTGTTGAAAAAAGTATTCAGGCCCCAAGCCCAAGTTTTCAATGCTAGGCTTCAAATTTTCTTTTAAAATGTCTATATACATTTTATGGTCCATTGTCGATGTTATGAAAACCAACCTTCCTACCCTTTTGGTGCACATACACCCCCAAACCATAACTCCACCACCTCCGTGTTTTACAGTCGCTTTCAAATTTTCGGGATTAAGGGCAGTATTAGGTTTTCTCCATACAAGTTGTTTACCCTTAATGCCGAAAATGCAAAATTTGCTCTCATCTGTAAAGAGAACTTTCTCCCAGAATTCAATGGGCTTGTCTAAGAGTTTTTTTGATGATGCTTTGATGAGCTTTTTTCGTGCAACGCGACTTGATAGTTAGCTTTTTTTAACGTCCTTCTCACCGTATCTTTGCTGATAGTTTTATGAAATTCTTCTTGTACATTTTCTACTATTTTTTTTGCCGTCAGCCTAGGTTCTTTTCCAACCTGCTGTACAATTTTTCGCTTCTCTCGGTTTGTTAAAAGGGGTGGTCTACCAGATCGCGGACGTGAGAGGAATGTGGAAGAGTGTGACCTGCCGACAGTTTCTCCTATTTTTCGAAAAGATTTTCCCTCTTTCCATAACTTTACAATAATTTTTCTCTCTCCCAATTCAATTTGCTTTCCTTTCGTGTCCATTCTAACTTTTAGCTTCTAAGCCTCTGCTAATATAATTGACACCGATTATCTTTTATTTAAATCGGAAAGCGTACATCGCCAACTACGTATTTAAGTAAATAAGTATATTTTGGAGAAGGAGTCTTTATTTGTACGCAGATTTTTGCATACGCATTATTTGGAGAATTTTTAATTTTAATTTTTTTTGTAACTAATATTTCTGTTTTATTGATGCATATTTTGTTGATAGAATTATATGTAGTTAATACACAAAATAAAAAAAAAATGAAGTTTATCGCATTAGATCATGACCCTTATTTTTTCAGTTAAAGTGTTAGAAGTTTTTTGTACGCAGACTTCTGCTGCTAAGTGTATTTTCATTTGAATTTATATTTTATACATTTGTATGTGTACGCATGAATACAGTTCATAGAATCAGCTACGTCACTGACTCACCTTGCCTCTCTGAGGAGGAGAATCGGCATTGGCACAGAATATCTAACAATGTTAGATATTCTGTATTTATGCTTTATAGACCTTGGGAGTTCGAACATTTTGAGGTTATGTCACTATTATGGTTGACAGATAATCAAACTTTTATATGTACGAAGTCTTTCAGGACCGGTGTTGATTAAATTAAAATTAGGACTAATACTAGATTTAAAACTACAAATTTTTCGGTTTTGTCGTAGATCTTTTAAAAAAATGTTTGACGTTTCGGATGCCATGCCAACCTTCTTCAAAAACTGGTTCAAAGACGTTTTGAAACCCGAAAGTTTTTAGTTTTAGATCTAATCTTAACTCTATTTTTAGTTACACTCACTTTTTGTTTGGAATTTCTTTGTACTGAAGGACAAAATTTGCGTGGAGTCCTCGTCACGTTCAAAATTGGACTAATCAATTTCGTTTGTTTATTGCTAGAACACTTCAAATAACGCTTTCTGATTGGTTGAATTTTACAACTTGAAATTCGTAATTTAAATTTCTCCATTGTTACCAACTTCGAAATGTCAGATGCCACCATTAAAATTTATAAAATAATTGTTGAAATTTAACAATTTTTTAAATTTTATAAATACTAAGGTTGTACCGATTAATCGGAAGAGCTGATTATTCGGCCACTTTTTAGTCAACGATTAATCGGCGATGAAACAATAAAAGCACCGATTAGTCGGCATTTATTATAATGCTGCAAATAACTACTAATGAAAAATAATATAAAAATAATTTAAGTATTTATTTATTACAAAGTGAACAATTACTAATTCTTAAATGTTTTGAATGGGATTGTCCCGTTTTTCTTTTACTGTGAGGTATTTGATCTAAAAATTTGGCCAAAATTAAAATTTTTAATCTTTTATGAAAGTACACTCAGCAGCAGATGTCTGCGTACAAAAAACTTGTAATACTTTAATTGAAAAAATAAGAGTCATAATCTAATGTGATAAACTTGATTTTTTTTTTATTTTGTATATTAACTACATATAATTCTATTAACAAAATATGCTTCAACAAAACAGAAACAGTAGTTACAGAAAAAAATTAAAACTAAAAATTCTACAAATAACGGGTATGCAAAAATCTGCGTACAAGTCAGGACAGTATTTATAAAAAAATCATAAATGAGATCATTGTTTCTATATTAATATGAGGTCGGATAACCTTTACGATTAATGACCTCCCTTAAACGTTTAGGTCTTCATTTCGTCCGAACTGATTTTGGCCCATTCCTCAATCATAACATTTTTTAACGTTTCCTTCGACGTTATGTTGTGTTGCCGAATCCTGCGTTCCAGTAAATCCCAGAGGTGTTCGATGGGATTCAAGTTCGGCGATTGTGGAGGTGTTTTAAATTGCTTTGGGGTATTGTATAGTAGCCAAAGCTTAGTGTTGTGGGCGCAATGTTTGGGGTCATTATCTTGTTGAAAAAAGTATTCGGGCCCCAAGCCCAAGTTTTTGATGCTAGGCTTCAAATTTTCTTTTAAAATGTCTATATACATTTTATGGTCCATTGTCGATGTTATGAAAACCAACCTTCCTACCCCTTTGGTGCACATACACCCCCAAACCATAACTCCACCACCTCCGTGTTTTACAGTCGCTTTCAAATTTTCGGGATTAAGGGCAGTATTAGGTTTTCTCCATACAAGTTGTTTACCCTTAATGCCTAAAATGCAAAATTTGCTCTCATCTGTAAAGAGAACTTTCTCCCAGAATTCAATGGGCTTGTCTAAGAGTTTTTTTGCAAAGGCGATCCGCTGCTGACGATTGACCTCTGACACAAATGGCATTTTTCGTGCAACGCGACTGTGATAGTTAGCTTTTTTTAACGTCCTTCTCACCGTATCTTTGCTGATAGTTTTATGAAATTCTTCTTGTACATTTTCTACTATTTTTTTGCCGTCAGCCTAGGTTCTTTTCTAACCTGCTGTACAATTTTTCGCTTCTCTCGGTTTGTTAAAAGGGGTGGTCTACCAGATCGCGGACGTGAGAGATAATTTTCAGTGTCTTTATAATTATTAATTACTCTTTGAATGGAAGAGTGTGACCTGCCGACAGTTTCTCCTATTTTTCGAAAAGATTTTCCCTCTTTCCATAACTTTACAATAATTTTTCTCTCTCCCAATTCAATTTCCTTTCCTTTCGTGTCCATTCTAACTTTTAGCTTCTAAGCCTCTGCTAATATAATTGACACCGATTATCTTTTATTTAAATCGGAAAGCGTACATCGCCAACTACGTATTTAAGTAAATAAGTATATTTTGGAGAAGGCGTCTTTATTTGTACGCAGATTTTTGCATATGCATTATTTACCACATTAGATCATGACCCTTATTTTTTCAGTTAAAGTGTTAGAAGTTTTTGGTACGCAGACTTCTGCTGCTGAGTGTAGGTAGAAAGTGGCTACTTTTTTAGTCTAATGGATGGGGAATACCAGGAATACCTTGCAAGCACAGTACTGAAAAATTTAAAATTATTGACTAATAAAGAAACCGTTTGGATAAATCGAAAACCTTCTTCAGCACGTTTTTGTAGACCAATAAGAATTCGATTAAAAAAAAAAACCGTGGACGTCATAAATGAAGAAGTTGAATATGTTAACCAAGAAATTAATGATCTAAACCCGACTGATATGGCAATTCAGGAAAACCATGCAAATATAAAGCATACACTAAGAAATTTTGAACAATATACAGTCAACCCTCCTATAACGCGGTGAGTGTGTATCGCGTTCTATGGAAACCGCGCTATAAGAAACTCGGATTTAACCATACAAACCAGGGTAATTCGTAGCGCGTTCTATGGAAACCGTCTACCGCGTTGTATGGAAACCGCGCTATAAGAAACGCAGAATTAGTACAAATCACATTATTCGTACCGCATTGTATGAAGACCAATAAGGACAAGATAAATTATAAATTATTTTTATTGAAATGAAGAGTTTATATAAAGAAATGATACCAAAACTAAACTGAAAAACTGTTTTCCAACAAAAACAAGAAAGACTTTTATAAAATCTAATATTTCAACACTCATCCTCGCTGTCAGATAATATGAGTCGCCTAACTCGTCTTCCTTTAATAGGCAAAATGTCTTTCTCATTTGGCTCATCTTCACATTGGTTTTCGATTGTAGCTTTTTTTTTCTAACTGCACTAAAACCTCTCTATAGGGAGCTAAGCAATTTCTTAACTCTCTTTTAAACTTTGCGCTACGCACCGTTGAATGATCAGTTTGAATGAAATGGAGTTCTAATTCTTTAGCCAAATTTAGCCCTTTTTTCACATTTTGTAAATCGACATTTGGCACCCATTCGTTTTCCTTATTTTCGTTTACCAATGGATTTGAGGTGGGTGCATCAATTAAATCTATCAATTCATCCTCATTTAAAGTTTCTTCCCCGAGTACGAGTTCTCTTACATGCTGATGATTTGTTGTAAATTCTTCATCGCCTAAACGAGAAGCAATGTTTACTATTTCTGTAACTGGAAGTGAAATTGTAGAATCATCTTGTATTGTTTGAACCATTTCAGGTAAAAGGGGTTTCCAACACGCATTAAGCGTTCATGGTTTAATTTCCGCGCAAGCCGATGACACGGTTCTAATACAATCTAAAATAGAAAATTCCATCCAAACTTGAGTAAGGGTTTTATTTTCACTACTTTCTAATCTGTCGAAAATGGTTTGGAAAACTTGACGTGTGTAATACATTTTTGAAGTTTGAATGACTCCTCGGTCCAAAGGTTGTATTAATGACATGCAATTAGGAGGAAGGAAGACATTTTTTACATTTGGATGATCCAGTTGTATGTTGTGGCAACCAACGTTATCAAGAACCAATAAAACTTTGAAATACAAATTTTTCTCCATCTTATGGGTTTCAACTGCCGGGATAAAACAATTATAAAATCAATCCTTAAATAAATCTTGGGTCATCCAAGCTTTCTTATTAGATCGCCAGAATACAGGCAATTCGGTCTTATTAATGTTTTTCATAACACTGGGAGTTGAAGAATGATTTATTATCATAGGTCTTATCATCAGGCTCCCTGAAAGATTGCTGCAGATATGAAGGGTGACACGTTCTTTTGAAGGTTTAAACCCCTGAGCACGCCTTTCATTTTTCAAAATGAAGGTCCTAGATGGTAGTTTTTTCCAATATAATGCCGTCTCATCGGCGTTAAAAATCTGATGAAGTGAATAGCCTCCTTCATTGATAATTCTAGCTAATTCCAGCGTATAATTCTCGGCAGCCTCAGCATCTGCTGAGGTCTGTTCTCCTTGAAACTTAATATTGTGTAATGAGTACCTTTTTTTAGTTTTTCAAACCACCCTTTACTCGCGACAAACGAATGATTTTCTAGCTCTGCAGAAGAATGCCCAATATTCCTTAAATGCTCATAGATTTTAAGTGCTTTCTGCTTAATAAGATTTCCACTCATAGGAATCTTTTTGGCTATACAGTCTTCCAACCAGATCATTAACGCCCGTTCCATTTTAACCATATTAGAATTTCGTGTGCGAGTGACACGTTTCGCACCTAACGGACAGCCATCTGCCACAGTTTTCCTTATATTGTCTGCATTTTTCTTTAGGGTTCGAATTGTAGATTCATTCAACTTGGTTGATTTTGCAACCGACGATAGATTTTCCCCACCTTCTAAACGATTTAGAATTTCGATTTTATCTTCAAGAGATATAAACTTTCTTTTTAACCCTTTCCTTGTTTCTTTCGTGTTTGACATGATGCAAATCTAGGGTTAATAATTACTTTATTATTATTATATTAGAACAAATGAAGAATATTACTTACAGTATTGTGTAATGTTGTCCAATTATAACCCACAAATTAAGCAGCAAAAAACTGAACAAACGGACGGTGCAGAAAAATTTTTAGAAAGACTTGGTCACTTATAATTCAAATAGGCCCTAACAAACTAAACATAGGCTAAACATTCTTAGGCTACGCGGAAGGAACTTATGGGATGCTGTTGACGGAAACCGCGCTGTAAGAGTATCGTGTTATAGGAGGGCTGTTGCATTGTCAGCTTCGCGTTATATGGAAACTGCGTTCTGAGAGTACCGCGTTATAGGAGGGTTGACTGTACCAGAGTAATCATAGAATTATACATAGGAAGTAGTATTATGTTTCTTTATAATAAGAACTGTTGAATTGTTATACATAAATTATGCTTAAAAGTCAGATTATTTTGATACAAACACACAAAACTGAAATTTATGGCGTAGGTACTAATTTAAAATTATTTAAAAATTTATAGTTGTTAAAAGTAAAAAATAAAATATATAATAAATCTTGTAAGTTTGGGCGATTTTTAAATTAAGTTAAATTTTCTTAAAAAACCCACTGCTCAAAAAAATTGTCAGAGGTAGCATGTCTTTTTGATGAATTAATCAAGGATGCAAAGATGAACATCTGTTCAACTGATGGTATGCTGATGTTGTATTTTATAAATATTTGCTTAGTTAACATTAGTTGTTAAATACCCGGGTATTTATTTTCAATTGAAATTTCCTAGGGTATATACCCAACCCAAGATTAATAAATATTTCGAAGAATTTATAAAATTTAAAATATGTACAAAGACAAAGACCATTAGGAGAGTAACCAAGTTTAATTTCAAAATACAAAAACCTATAATATAAAAGAATAAATAATTCTAAATAATACTTAAAGTTTTGATCGCAATAAGTTGATCTATTTTAAATTAAGTCAGATTCGTCTGATAGCATAGAAGCAGGTTTTTGGAAATACGTATGGGATGAGTTGGATTGGCTTGGACTCCCCAAAAAAATCTGATAAAATGTTCGCAGCATATGCTGGGACTAAGTTGGTAAGAAAGTCTTTTACAAGCAGCATCTAGTCTTTAATTGGCAGTTTTCAAACTTCTGATATGATGAACACCGTATTTTGCCATAGTATTTGGTATTTTTGGAAGCAAAATTAAATTTTGTTAACAGTCCCTCGCCTTCTACAATAAAAATATTCTGCATGCAGTACTTAGCGTTTAATTAACAGTATATGGACTATTTACGTAAAAATTTTGCATTTTTTTCAGTTGGTTTATCAACATTATCCAGTTTTTACAACTGTTCTACAACAGTTCTGGGAGTAGTATCAAATTTTCTAGAAGCATTTCAAGTCTTGTGAAACCATTTTAAGTCTTCTGGAAGCATTTAAAGTCTTTTAATAACAAGCCAACTAGAAGCAGTTCAAATCTTCTGGAAGCAATATCAAGCCTTCTAGAAGCATTTCAAATCCTCTGAAACCAGTATCAATTTTGCTAAAAGTATTTTAAGTCTTCTAGAAGCTTTTCAAGTCTTCATGAAGTAATATTAAGCTTTCTAGAAGCAATAATCAGTCTTCTAACAGTGCAGTAGTATCCAGTTTTGTAGAAGTATTTAAAGTTCTCTAAAAGTATTTCAAGTCTTTAGGAGGCAGTTCAAATCTTCTAGAAGCAAGCAATATCAAGTCTTCTGGAAGTAGTATGAAGTTTTCTAGAAGCATTTCAAGTCTTTTAAAAGCATTTCAAGTGTTGTGTAAGCATTTTAAATCTTCTGAGAGCATTTCAAGTCGTTTGGAAGCAGTTCAAGTTTTCTGAAAGCCGAATTAAGGCTTCTAGCAGTAATAACAAGTCTGTAGTTTTGTAGGAAATAAATTGACTCGCCAATTGACTTCTTTCAATATGCTGTTAGGATCATTCTCAGGATCGCGCGGGATCATCGTAAAGTAATATTTTGTAACTATTTTTAGTTATCTACTGCCCAACTCTGATCATAATAATGTCAAGATTGTAGTAGTTGCATCTAAAAAAGTACCTGAGTGGGATAAAGTACAACAAGTGATGGATTTATTAATTCAAAGGGAATTTCTAAAGCCAGAACAAGACACAGAACTGTCTAATGAAATTTTACTGCATTTGAAGTGTGTGACACTCCAAAATGTCTCAGCGTGGAATAATAAGAATGTTTCTAGTGAAAATCATCGGGTAGAAACACATTTTCATTCACACCATCAGGGTTATTCCAATTTCACATGCTTAGTCGAGATGGATGCCCTTCAGTTCTGGTCGCACTTCTTCATCAACTGCTCACTGGTAACATATACCAGTTAAAACATGATCCCTATGGGATTGGAGGCAGAGTGTCCTACAAGGGACTCCCCTAGGGTAGTTCCCTAAGTCCCCTACTTTTTAACTACTACATCAGGGATATTAGCAGAATTAACGAGGAACATGGAGTTAAGACAATTGTTTTTGCGGTTGACGTGGACATCTGGGTTTTTTGAGGAACGTGGTTTGAGTCTGTCACCCAACAAATCGCGAGCTATGTTGTTTAGTCGCAGAAGGAGGGCTGAGAATATTCCTTTAATTAAACTAGGGGATGGGAACATCGCTGCGACCGTGAATATGGTATACCTGGGACTGCACATAAATAACAAACTTTCCTGGAAAGAACATGTGAACCATATAGTAGCCAATTGCCAGAAGGCACTTAACTTGCTCAGATCGCTGTCTTCAACTAAATGGGGATGTGGTCCCAGGATTTCGACATTGTTGTATAGTGCGCTCATACAGTCGAGGCTCGAGTTTTTCACCTGGTTGATGCTGCCTATTCCCTCTCTTCTGTTTAAGAAACTGACCAACATGCAGCATCAGGCAGCCAGGGCTATCACCGGCACTTTAAGATCTACTCCAACCAATGCGCTATTGGTCGAAGCAAATATAATGCCTCTGGACTTGAGGCTTCAACTACTGATGGATAAATTTGTTGCAAGGAATCACAAGTTTAGAACGGGTTCGGTTGGAAGATTGATGAATAGCTTGAGCCGACTTCATAGAGAGGGCAGAGTAGCCGATAGCAGAGTGGCGCATATCGTGCGGAGGTATGAGTTTTGGTTACCCAGAATGGTTGCCGTGCGGCGGACTGGCGTGTTGGACATGTACTCGGTGGGGTATGATGCCTTTATCCACTTTCCCAAGATCAGAACTAATCTGTTGTGCGCAAGGCTTAGACAATCATTACCGGGAGTCAATTTTAATTATAACGCGGTTTTTATACGAGAAGCTCTGACTCTGTGGCCTAATACAGTTTTTATGTACACTGATGCGTCGGTGACAACCGATCCGGTAAAGAGGGTACATTTTGGCGTTTGCGCGCCCCAATTGGAGTTGTCTCATTCGGGTAAGCTACCCGATTATACAAATATATTTGTGGCGGAACTGTTTGCTGTTTGGTGGGCTTTGAATTACATAAAAACAAATGGAGTTACTCCAGTGGTCGTATTTTCGGATTCGTTGAGCATAATTCGTGCGTTGGATGGGGTTATGGGTGAAAGGTCGAGGGTGCATTATCTGGTGAACAAAGTCAAAGAACTTAGTTGGCAATGTGCTAGTTGGTTGCAGGGGACTTAAGGGTAGAATTTGCTTGGATCTCCGGCCACGCAGGGATTGTCGGGAATGAGATGGCTGATAGGCTGGCGGCGGAACAGAACGATTTTCCATTCTACCAGATCAACAAGGACATTTGCGATATCTTTAGGGAAATGAAAGAAGAAACTTGGAATGCGTGGCAGCAAGAATGGAATGGTAGTAGCAGAATCATAGGGTCGTGCTTTGTGGTTGATTAAGGGTGATGTCGGAGAGGGAACATGGTATGGGTCTTTTGTCTCTGAGTCTAAACATATGATTTCTACAATCAGTCGGATGCGAATGGGTCACGGCATGTTTCCTGCTCATATGTACCGGATAGGAATGGCGGATTCACCGAGCTGTAGCTGTGGAAAGTACGGTGATCTCAACCACATTATTTTGGAATGTGAAGTGTATGAGCTGGAGAGAGGTAGAATGTTTAGCAAACTGCGAAGTATGGGAATTTTTCCTCCATAGAGCATAAGCTGTCTATTGGCCACAAATAAATTACCAGTTCTAAGAATGCTTTTTTATTTTCTATGTAATAATGGAATCTTTATTTAGTTTGTGGAGGGCTTTTTGTTTATGTAGTTAAGGCATGAGTCTGTTTGGTAGATGCTTTTCCTTTCGAGGGGTTGACCCGGGGAGCAGCATTTGTCGCCGTTCGGACTAACTTTTGCTTGGGTTGCTGTTGCTTTATTAGTAGTGCAAGGAAGGATCATTCCCCCTTCCGAGAGTTTTATTTTCATTTGTACAATTCGTATATTATTCATTTTATGCTCCCACAGGGCCACTTAACCGGAGATACTACAAAAACAGGTGACTGGTGATATAAGAGCTATTATAGCTCACACACCAAGATTTTGCCCCGTTTTGTGAAGAAGAAGAAGTACAATAAAATATGCTATTATTAATTATGCTAACTTACAAACTTTAATAATTTCAAAATGCATCTGACTATCAACAAAAGTACAAAGTTGTTCAGTATTCAGTATGGACTATTAAAGTATCCATACACGTAATTTATTTCTCGACATTGCTCAGGAGCTGAAACTTATCTCTATAAAAATAACAGCTTACAAGCACCTGTATTACGAAAGAAATCCGAATACATCTGAACTTGTTACAACAAGATTATGTGAATATAAGAGCTGATAAGGGCTTCCAAAAGTATCCGAATGAAAGTGTCTGAATTTTGGTCGGAATGATCGGCAATGGCCGATTAATCGGCCGACTAGTTGTCCCTTGTAAGGTCGAATATCGGATAGTCGTTAGTCGGCCAAAATCATAGTCGGCCCAACCCTAATAAATACCTATCTTTACTAAATATCCGGGTATTTAACACTGACTTTTATAACTATTTATCCGAGTGACAAGGTATACAACCCCTTAAAAAGGAAACCAGATACTTTATAGAATATATTGAACTAAAATCTTTATTCTATCGCTTTTTACAAGTTTACATTTAAACTATCTTAGTAATTACATGAAATTGTTTTTAATTATTTGCACGCACACTGTAAACATTAATTAAGAAAATAAAAACTATACTTATTCAAAATCCGTAAATAAATTGCAAAAAAAAACAAGCAAACATGTCATTGGAATTATTATTACTCATTATAAGATAAAGTTAATTTTGTTTTGTTATTATCGATCGTTAAAACCCAAAAACTCTTTGAGCGTATTTACTTGTTTAAATCTAAGAAAAATTCAACCAACATTCTACGTTAAATTTAAATTTAATATAAAAATTTACCTTTTCCTTCTACAGGAAACGAATCGCATATAAAAAACGAATTAAAAGTGAGTTATAATTTAGAATATTCAATATTTATTATAGAAAATTACTTTGTACAATCTTACATTAAAACACGTTCCATATCTTGTGTTCGTTTTATTTTGTTATGTAGATCTTTTCGACACAAAAATGCACATTTTAAGGCGTGTTAAGTAATTCAAGTTAATTACACTTATTGCTATAATTAGAAAATCTCATTTCTAACGTTTAAGTAGCATCAAGTGTAGTAACGTTATAAATTTTTGTGTTAAAAAGAAAGTGATTTTCATAACATATTTTCAAAATTAAAAAAGATGTATATTTAAAAACAGAAGAATGTTTCAGAGATCATTTGCCTACATTGTTTTTGCTTATTGGTGTTATGTTTTGCGGACGATAAAAAATAAAATACAAAAAAACTCGGTGCCAACTACTTGTACTGCTTCAGATAAGTGAGACTATACAGCTTTTTCCAAAAATTTTTTGGCTTCACCAAGATATAGGTTATAATTTTGTTACTACAACATAAAGATAACACAGTTATTATGGTTTAAGAGCTTTTTGAGATAATTTAATACAAAATTTATTTTTCTTTTGGCTCCAATTTGTATTAAAACTGCGTTATTTTTATGGAAATCGCCGCTTTATTTTAAATTTCATTTACTTCCATTTAAAAATATATGTATAAAGCGTTAAGATAAAAATGGACATGAAATTAAAATTGTTTTAAAACCAATTTTTTCATTTGAACTGCGAAAAACGACACAGTCCAGTTTCTACAATATAATAATTATTATATATATTTTTAATATTGGCATATTACATAATAAAGTTTATGAGGAAAATTTAAACAACTCAGAAATACGAATCATTTTTAAATAAAAACATAAATTATACCAGGAGTTACTCTTTACCTCCTGTGCTCGTTTAATTTATTTAAAAAAATCGTTATTTAAATATTTTACACACTAAACATCCTTCAGTGTCCGTTGCCACTCATAGAACTATTCGATCCATGACTCTAAAAATTAAAATTAAAATCGTTTTAATTAAGTTTTATTTAGAATAAACAAATTAATTTACCTGATTCCAGTTTTGACCGCCATAATAACTACCAGAGTAATAACTGCCGGGATAATTTCCATTTCCATAACCCGATTGTTGGCCGTATTGGCCCCCTCCTCCACCGCCTTGATTGTAATTCCATTTTCCGCTGGAACTCCAAGCGCCGCCCCAATTTCCACTTCCGCCTTGGCTCCATTGACCGCCTCCTCCACCTCCCCCTTGGCACCATCCTCGATTCCAAGCTCCACCTGTTTGCCAATTTCCACTACTTCCTCCTCCACCTTGATGTCTATTTCTGTTGTAATTATCTCTGTTTCCGGGTCGATTATGGCGATCCCTTGATCTATCTTGTTGTCTTTGACCACCACTACCTAAAATTATTTTATTAATAATTTTAATTAATTCTGACTTTTAACTAAGATTGGGCCGACTATCCGACTATTCGGCCCTAAAAGGGAGGACTAGTCGGCCGATTAATCGGCCATTGACGATCATTCAGAGCTGGGCAGTAGTTAACTGTAAAAATAGTTAAAGTACATTACTTTACAATGATCCCGCGTGATCATGACAACAGATTGAAAGAAATCAATTGGCGAGTCAATTTGTTTCCTATAAGACTGCAGACTTGTTATAACAGTTGGAAGTCGATATTGCTTTCAGATGACTTGAACTGAATCCAAAAGTCTTGAAATACTTTCAGAAGACTTGAAATGCTTTTAGAAGAGTTGAAATGCTTTTAGAAGATTTGAAAAGCTTCTAGAAAACTTGATACTACATCCAGAAGGCTTAATATTTCTTCTAAAAGTCTTAATAATACTTCAAGAAGACTTGAAAAGCTTCCAGAAGACATAAATTGCTTTTATAAAACTTGATACTGGTTTCATAGGACTTGAAATATTTCTAAAAGGCTTGAAATGCTCCCAAAAGACTTGAAACACTTACACAAGACTTGAAATGCCTTCAGAAGACTTGAAATGCTTCCAGAAAATCTGATACTACTTCCAGAAAACTTGATATTGCTTCTAGAAGACTTGATACCGCTTCCACAAACCTTGATACTGTTCCCTAAAGACTTGAAATGCTTCCACAAAACTTGTTATTACTGCTAAAAGTCTTGATATCATTAAACACAGCTACGTCTTATTCGGGCTTTAAAAATTCCCTTTGAATTAATAAATCCATCATTTGTTGTACTTTATCAAACTCAGGTACTTTTTGTAGGTTCAATTACCACTATAAAAAGTTAAAAAAACATTACTTTACGATGATCCTGCGTGATCCTCAGAATGATCCTAACAACAGATTGAAAGGAGTCAATTTATTTCCTATAAAACTACAGACTTGTTATTACTGCTTGAACTGCTTTCAAAAGTCTTCAAATGTTCTCAGAAGACTTGAAATGCTTTTAGAAGACTTGACATGCCTTAAGAAGACTTGAAATGCTTTTAGAAGATTTGAAAAGCTTCTAGAAAACTTGATACTACATCCAGAAGGCTTAATATTGCTTCTAAAAGAGTTAATAATACTTCAAGAAGACTTGAAAAGCTTCCAGAAGACATAAACTGCTTTTAGAAAACTTGATACTGGTTTCATAGGACTTGAAATGCCTCTTAAAGGCTTGAAAAGCTCCCAAAAGACTTGAAACACTTATACAAGACTTGAAATGCCTTCAGAAGACTTGAAATACTTCCAGAAAATTTGATACTACTTCCAGAAAACTTGATATTGGTTCTAGAAGACTTGATACCGCTTTTACAAACCTTGATACTAGTCCCTAAAGACTTGAAATGCTTCCACAAAACTTGTTATTACTGCTAGAAGTCTTCATATCACTAAACACAGCTGCGTCTTATTCGGGCTTTAAAAATTCCCTTTGAATTAATAAATCCATCACTTGTTGTACTTTATCAAACTCAGGTACTTTTTGTAGGTTCAATTACCACTGTAAAAAGTTAAAAAAACATTACTTTACGATGATCCTGCGTGATCCTCAGAATGATCCTAACAACAGATTGAAAGGAGTCAATTTATTTCCTATTAAACTACAGACTTGTTATTACTGCTTGAACTGCTTCCAAAAGTCTTCAAATATTCTCAGAAGACTTGAAATGCTTTTAGAAGACTTGGTATGCCTTAAGGAGACTTGAAATGCTTTTAGAAGATTTGAAAAGCTTCTAGAAAACTTGATACTACATCCAGAAGGCTTAATATTGCTTCTAAAAGACTTAATAATACTTCAAGAAGACTTGAAAAGCTTCCAGAAGACATAAACTGCTTTTAGAAAACTTGATACTGCTTTCATAGGACTTGAAATGCCTCTAAAAGGCTTGAAATGGTCCCAAAAGACTTGAAACACTTACACAAGACTTGAAATGCCTTCAGAAGACTTGAAATGCTTCCAGAAAATTTGATACTACTTCCAGAAAACTTGATATTGCTTCTAGAAGACTTGATACCGCTTCTACAAACCTTGATACTGTTCCCTAAAGACTTGAAATGCTTCCACAAAACTTGTTATTACTGCTAGAAGTCTTCATATCACTAAACACAGCTGCGTCTTATTCGGGCTTTAAAAATTCCCTTTGAATTAATAAAGCCATCACTTGTTGTACTTTATCAAACTCAGGTACTTTTTGTAAGTTCAATTACCACTGTAAAAAGTTAAAAAAACATTACTTTACGATGATCCTGCGTGATCCTCAGAATGATCCTAACAACAGATTGAAAGGAGTCAATTTATTTCCTATTAAACTACAGACTTGTTATTACTGCCTGAACTGCTTCCAAAAGTCTTCAAATGTTCTCAGAAGACTTGAAATGCTTTTAGAAGACTTGGTATGCCTTAAGAAGACTTGAAATGCTTTTAGAAGATTTGAAAAGCTTCTAGAAAACTTGATACTACATCCAGATGGCTTAATATTGCTTCTAAAAGAGTTAATAATACTTCAAGAAGACTTGAAAAGCTTCCAGAAGACATAAACTGCTTTTAGAAAACTTGATACTGCTTTCATAGGACTTGAAATGCCTCTAAAAGGCTTGAAATGCTCCCAAAAGACTTGAAACACTTACACAAGACTTGAAATGCCTTCAGAAGACTTGAAATGCTTCCAGAAAATTTGATACTACTTCCAGAAAACTTGATATTGTCTTCTAGAAGACTTGATACCGCTTCTATAAACCTTGATACTATTCCCTAAAGACTTGAAATGCTTCCACAAAACTTGTTATTACTGCTAGAAGTCTTCATATCATTAAACACAGCTGCGTCGTATTCGGGCTTTAAAAATTCCCTTTGAATTAATAAATCCATCACTTGTTGTACTTTATCAAACTCAGGTACTTTTTGTAGGTTCAACTACCGCTATAGAAACTTAAAAAAACATTACTTTACGATGATCCTGCGTGATCCTCAGAATGATCCTAACAACAGATTGAAAGGAGTCAATTTATTTCCTATAAAACTACAGACTTGTTATTACTGCTTGAACTGCTTCCAAAAGTCTTCAAATGCTCTCAGAAGACTTGAAATGCTTTTAGAAGACTTGATATGCCTTAAGAAGACTTGAAATGCTTTTAGAAGATTTGAAAAGCTTCTAGAAAACTTGATACTACATCCAGAAGGCTTAATATTGCTTCTAAAAGAGTTAATAATACTTCAAGAAGACTTGAAAAGCTTCCAGAAGACATAAACTGCTTTTAGAAAACTTGATACTGCTTTCATAAGACTTGAAATGCCTCTAAAAGGCTTGAAATGGTCCCAAAAGACTTGAAACACTTACACAAGACTTGAAATGCTTCCAGAAAATTTGATACTACTTCCAGAAAACTTGATATTGCTTCTAGAAGACTTGATACCGCTTCTATAAACCTTGATATTCCCTAAAGACTTGAAATGCTTCCACAAAACTTGTTATTACTGTTAGAAGTCTTGATATCATTAAACACAGCTGCGTCGTATTCGGGCTTTAAAAATTCCCTTTGAATTAATAAATCCATCACTTGTTGTACTTTATCAAACTCAGGTACTTTTTGTAGGTTCAATTAATAATAATAATAACACATTTATTGCCTAAAATAAAAAGAATTACAAAAAGGAAAGTATACATTAGCAACATATAAACATCAAGACAAAAGGATCAATTTATCGCTGTAAGCGATATCTTCCAAGAGACCCAACTACTACTGTGTATAAAATAAACTCAAAGATTATGGCTAGCTGCGGTAATATGATATCCTTCACAGGATTAGAAATGAAACAAACATCAATTATCACCACACAGGATAGGCAACAAACACAAAGAAGTCAAGAAGACAGTTGGAGAGTAAGAAGATGGCATTTCAATAAATTTTTAAGACACAAAACTTGTTGCATTGCGAATAGCGACAGGTAGATCATTCCATAACGCAATCGATTGTACTGTAAAAGATCTGTGAAAAACCTCAGTAGCATGAACCGGAAACATTAAGGTGGTATCAGAACTGGATCGGGTGGACAAACCATGCGACGACAAAAACTTAAATGAGTCAGATAAATATGCAGGAGTGCAGCTCTGCAGAACCTTGTACAAAGTAGAGAGTATCCGAAAAGACCTGCGATTCTGCAGAGTAAGCATCTGCAAATAATTACGATACGGCGTTATGTGCTGAAACCTCCCCAGATCAAAGATGTAACGAATACAATTATTCTGGTCTCTCCAATTTATTCTGGAGAGTTAAAGAAAGATTAGGATATACCACATCACCATAATCAATATGAGGCAAGATAAGAGAGTAACAAAGGTTATCAATAGGCAGCATCTTCAAGGTTATCAATAGGTGTTGAAGTGTAAATTTGAAGATCATCAGCATACAAATGATAATTACATGAAATATTATCCGTAATACCATTTATAAAAATCGAAAAGAGTAAGGGTCCTTAAAACACTGCCCTGGGGAACCCCACATTTAATTCCATAACTGGAAGAGAGCTCAGAACCAACACACACATATAAAGATCGAAAGGAAAGATATGATTGGAACCAGGATAAACAAGAAGAGGAACATCCAATAGAAGTAAGTAAGGATAATAAAATAGTATGGTCAACAGAGTCAAAGGCCTTACTAAAATCCAGAAGAACCAGTAAAGAAACACAACGTTCGTCGCAAGCAGATCTAATGTCATCGGTAATTTTAATAAGAGCTGTAGTTGTGCTATGTCCTTTACGGAATCCAGATTGCATCTTATTGATTAATTTAAATTCCTCTAGATATCTGGTAATTTGTAAATAGGCTAAACGTTCAATTGCCTTTGACAATGTAGATAAAATGGAAATGGGACGATAGTCACTAATATGAGAGAGATATCTAGTTTTAGGGATAGGAATCACATTAGCAATCCTCCAGTTTGAGGGAAATATTGACCGTTCAAAAGAAAAATTGAAAATATGGGTTAATGGTGTAATAATAACATCTAATATTGGTAACAGCATTTTAAGGTCAATTCCATCCGCTCCCACACTAGTAGATTTAGTGATATATATATATATATATTTATAGATGAATATCAGCAATAGTGCTAGCTCTTACTGTATTATCAATAACTAAGGGAGGCTCAGCAAAACTTTTAGCCAATGTTTCACAATCAAAAGTAGTCTTATCGGCAGGAAGTTCGATCACTCCAAGAGATCGCATGGTTTTCCAAAAAGTTTTCAATTACCACTGTAAAAAGTTAAAAAAACATTACTTTACGATGATCCTGCGTGATCCTCAGAATGATCCTAACACCAGATTGAAAGAAGTCAATTGGCGAGTCAATTTATTTCCTATAAAACTACAGACTTGTTATTACTGCTTGAACGGCTTCCAAAAGACTTGGAATGCTATCAGAAGACTTGAAATGCTTTTAGAAAACCTGATATGCTTTTAGAAGATTTGAAATGTTTCTAGAAAACTTGATACTACATCCAGAAGACCTAATAACAATTCAAAAAGACTTGAAAAGCTTCCAGAAAACTTGAACTGCGTTTAGAAAACTTAATACTGCTTTCATAGGACTTGAAATGCTTCTAAAAAACTTAATATTGCTCTCAGAAGATTTGAACTGCTTCTAGTTGGCTTGTTATTGCTTCTAAAAGACTTGAAATGCCCCAGAAGACCTGAAATATTTTTAGAGAAGTTGAAATGCTTCTACAAAACTTGATATTACTTCTAGAAGGCTTAATATTACTTCATGAAGACTCAAGAAGCTTCCAGAAGACTTCAAATACTTTTAGAAAACTTGATACTGTTTTCAGAGGATTTGAAATGCCTTTACAAGACTTGAAATGCTTCTAGAAGGCTTGATATTGTATCCTGAAGATTTCAACCGTTTCTAGTTAGCTTATTGCTTTCAAAAGACTTTAAATGCTCCCAGAAGACGTGAAATGCTTTCATAAGATTTGAAATGGTTGGTTTTTGGTTTGTTGGACTTTTTAATGAAAATCTATCTTAAATTAAAAATCGCCCAAAGTTACAAGATTCTATGTTCATTTGTTTATTATATATTTTATTTTTTACTTTTAACAATTTTAAATTTTTAAATAATTTTAAATTAGTACCTACGTCATAAGTAAAATTAAATTTTAGTTTAGTGTATTTAGGTCGAAATAATTTGACTTTTAAGCATAATTTATGTATAACAGTTCAAAAGTTTTGAACTACTAACAAAAAACTAGTTGCCTTCAAAGAGCCATTTATTTGCTATTCTAGACACTTCTATGCATTTTTGCAGCAGTAAGTATGTTGGGTTTTTAGACTTTAGAAGTTCATTTTATTATGGAGTTAAAGAAGTAGCCAGACATTTAACTACTAATTGCTTGGTAGTTAATAATCAAACTACCATAATCTAAAAGTAGGTAGTAGTTATACTCGACTACGTTTTTCAAGTAGTTAGCCCAGCTCTGATTTTGATCAATAGCAGCAGACTCATAAAGCTTTGCTAATAAATATCGTGTTAACTTGTAGGATAAAATCTGAATTTTTTCTGACGACAAGTTATCTTTTAAACGGTTTGTTCACGTCCATTGCTGATATATTTTGTCCTTCAGTATTTAACAAGGCTTGGTGAAAACCAATTGCTAGGATTGCCAAAAAGCCAGCTTTAGTGTATTTGGGTGTTTTTCAATACTAATTGTAAGAAAATAATTTTCTAATGACACAAACATTTTAAATATTAGTAACAAGTGCAGATAAACGGGACAAAACCATTCAAAAATTAGTAACTGTTCACTTTGAATCAATTCCAACTTTGAAATTTTTATGCAGTACAACATTCTCTTAAAACACTTTGTGTCTTAAGTTAAAACTGTGTAAAATTAAAACAAAAAATATTGAGAAAATTGTCTGTTTGCAATGAATTTGTCGATTTACGTATCACTTTTCTGCACCACATGGTAGAAATATACAATGAGATAGGATCTTTTATACCCCAAGAAAACTTTAGGTGAGTATGAAGATGGATTTAGAGATAATATGGATTAAATTTTTTCAGTACAAGTAATTGAAAAATTACGGGAATGCCTCACCAGTATATTTAAAACATCTTGATTGATTTTAAGTAAGCTTCTAATACTTTATGAAAACAGGATAGAAATTTTACCTAACACACGTATAGACAGGATTAAATATGAAAAGAAATGATAGCAGCGCTGAGATTCGAACCCAGGTCTCCAGTTTGCTGGCCTGTTGCACATATGTATTACACGTAAAAATTCCAATTAATATTTATTAATTCGGCGATACCGGCCTTTTCCGGAATTTAAAACTTTGTGACGTTGGTCCTTTAATTGTGCATGTAAATGACATTAAATTGGTCCAGAAATGTACAGGTTTGAAAGGATTACTTGTTTAATAACCCTCTAACACCTTGTAGCGTAGCATAGAGGTTAGTGCAACAGTCCGGTAAACTGGAGGCATGGGTTCGAATCCCAGCGCTGCTATCATTTCTTTTCATATTTAATCCTGTCTATATGTGTGTTAGGTAAAATTTCTATCCTTCTGTTTTCATTTATATATATTACACGTAAAAATTCCAATTAATATCTAACATTTTAATTCAAAAATCATTACAAGAACCATAAAAGAAATAGGAAATCCTGATGATGAGTAACTCAAAAGATATCCTCAAAATAGAAGGTGAAAAGAAAGAGTAAAGAATTCACAAACCGCTTTAAGGAGTTTGATTTCTAAGAGACATAAATTTACCTCTTTGAGAACGCCAATCCCTCGATTGATCCCGATTATTCCTCCTGTCATTTGAACCCCACCTTTGCGATCTATAATCTTGTTTAGGTCCTCTATCATATCTATGTGGCGGGTATTTATTCCTGAATCCTCCGTGGTAATCATTACCTAAATTCAAACAATATTTTTTAAATCAAATTTGTAATTTTTCATCACCATTAACTTACGTCTATTATCTTGCCACTTATTAAACCGGTTATTTCGGGCTTCGCGTCTCGGCCAATTTCCGTAACCGGCATCTTTACCTTCTTTGTTGTATTTTTGCACCATTGCTTTCGCGTCATCTTCCTTTAGATCTACGTAAGTTACCTCTTCAAGCCAATCACCAACGCGGGGGAGTGACATATTAGCTACAAAATAAAATTAGATTAAATAAAAACTTTTTTTTAAAGAAATTATTATTACCTTTCATTTGACAAATATAAGCATTACTCAATTTTGTGTCGTGTTGTTCTTCATATTGAGCTTTGCGTTTCGCTTGATCTTCTTCACTGCAAACCACGACGATCGCCCGTCTTTTGTATCCATCGAATTGTCTCATTTTGCGTCTTTGTGTATTGTTAAATTCGTTGGTCTTAAAGTAAAATTGGTTAATTTTTGCGATTATTTTTGATTTTGTTTTAACTTACTTGGTCGATTACGATATTTCTTCTTCTAGTTGCGGCAACGTCCACTAATTTATTCGAAGTTTTTGTGAGTTTATCCACCAAAGTGGACCAATACGGTTTGATGCTGTTCCTAATCGGCGTACCATCAACAGTCATTTTATCCAAAAGTTGGCTATTTCCGATTATTGTGTACCGTTTATCTTTGTTCTTCTCTAAATAATCGTTAACCCAGTGTGTTTTACCCGAAGCGGGGAGACCGATCATCATAATAACCTATTAGAAAAAAAATAAATTTTAATTTAGTTAAATAAATACATTAATAAATAAAATATATTCATACTTCACATTCACTTCGGCTTTCTGGTCGTTGTGGACCAAGAACTTTGTCTTCGATTTTATTAATAAACACATATTCGGATAATTTTTCTGGTATTTTACAGAAGGGTTCTTCTAAGTCTCCGAAATTTACTTCAAAAACGTAATTTTTTGAAAGTATGTGGGGAAACAATGAGAAATCTCCTTCTGGTAAATCAGTTCTGGGTATTGATACGGCTAAAGGAAGTTCTTCGCCGTTTATTGTGTAAATTATATTAACACTTTCATCTGAAAATGCCTGAAAGAAAGTAATAAATTTAATTTGTTGAAGATTTAATTTTGAATTTATTAAATTCTTGATGTATCTAAGTGTTATGTCAGTCATACTTTCCAATCAAATCCTTTTATTTTTATATGTTTGACTCTCTAGAAAGATTATTTGATCATAAACTTAACATTAATATATATTAAGTAAATAACGCACCGCACGATTACTTTTTGTAAAGGGGAAGGTGTCTCATTGGGAAAATGAAATTTGTTGGTTGCAACAAAGGAGTTATGTAATAATTATATTTATTTATTCAGAAAGGTAGAAATACTTCTCGTCGATTTTAAATTTCTTAAAAAATCAATTAAATTTAATTGAAATGTCTGAAATACTACATTTAACAACCTGAAGCTTCACAAAGCTGTGCAGATTTAATAAGATTCATACAAGATTCCAATACACCCGGGATTTGTGGATTACAAACAGTCCTTCAACAGTACCAAAAAACTTAGGTTGTACAGTAACTGCAAACATTTTTTGGGAAAATAACTGATGCACATCAAATTAATGGTATACAGCGTTATATTACAAAAAAAATTATATTTAAGATATAAAAATCGTCAAAAAGTGTCATTTTATTAGCCACTATCTACCATATCTTCTGAATAAAAACAATATTTTCCGTCAAGTTTAGAAAAGATAAGGTAATAATAAGAGAATAAGCCTTCCTAACTACCTTCCTCATTCTTTGCATAAAACGAAATTGATACGTTTGAAGAAAAGAATTTGTTTAAAAGATAGCCTATCTCCTCAGTTATTTATGTTCGATTTTGAAGATGTTATTAAAGAATTTAATTTGGCTAATAAAGGATATTAGGAGCTAATAAATGGTAAATAACTAACTGCAAGAAATGCCGAGAGTACTAAACAATAAGCCAAAATAAATTAGATTAAATATGAATATACAAATATTTATTAAGTTGAAATAGATAAATATCAGAATACATATCTATTGCTGAGAGATAAACAATTATATTTCCATAATGGAATCTTTTTAGAAATGAGTAAAACATGTTGATTTTTTGCCAGAATAACAAATCACATACAGTGCTTCCCAAAAGCAACGGATAAATTCGATAAAACCATTAAAAACACTTTTTGAAAAAATCGATGAAAGGGATCTAAAGATTTAAATTTTTTGCAACTTATTGGTGTAGATTTTAAATTTTTTCAGTCATTTTTAACCGAGTTATGACGTTTTGATGTATTTGTCAAGTGGTAATCCCCCATTTTTATTAGAGTATGAGAGACAATTTTTTTACTCTGATACACTCAATATTAATATTAGTTCCTTAAAAGAATAATATTATAGTCTTTTATTAATCTTAATCAAAAATGATTATACACTAAAGAATAGAAGTGAACTAATCAACGACATACAGAACATGGAATTACCTGAAATTTTCCTAATGGCATCTCTAGACGTAACGAACCTATACACAAACATTCCAACTAAAGAAACGATCAAAATCTTAGAAGATATAATTGAACCACAAGTATCACACAATTGTGCCCAAGCAATCGTCAGACTCATTAAAATATGCCTAATACAAAATTTCTTCAAGTTCAATGAAACAATGTGTAGATATAATGAGGGAGTTCCTATGGGGTCACCATTGAGTGCATATTGGCAGACATCTTTATGAATAAATTAGAAAACGAAATTATAAGTAATACAACTAACTCAAACTTATTACTATGTCGTCGATACGTCGACAACATATTCATCTTATGGAAAGGCAACAACACAGAAGAAATAGAGAACTTCCAAAAACAACATTAACAAAATACATAAAAACATAAAGTTTACCCTAGAAATCGAAAATAAAGAAACAAAAAATTTTCTAGACTTGACCTTAAAGAAGAATCAACGACAAATCACATTCGATATTTATAGGAAACCTAGTCAAACCGATGTTATCATTCCACATGACTCTTTCCACCATCATACTCACAAAAACGCAGCTTTTCAATCTTACATACACAGAGCGTTCTCAACCAAACTAAATGAAGATAACTTATGCAAAGAAATTAATACTATCAAGAAGATAGCTAACAACAATGGTTACTCATCGGAATACATAGACATATTAATAAAGAAATACAAAACAAGACAACACCTAAATAATTTAACAACCCTAAACAACGGAAATGAAAGACAAAACACGCAATACAGATCATTACCTTACTGTGGTAAACTTGCTCATAAAATTAGTAACATCTTCAACAAGAACAATGTAAAAATAGCGTTCAAATCAAATAATAATATAAAAAACATTAAACAACACAAAAGAAAAGACCGATAAATTAGATAATAACGGAGTATATCTACTAGATTGTAACACATGTGGTGCATTCTATATAGGTGAAACAGGGAGAGCCATCAAAACCAGAGTACAAGAACACTTAAGAAGCACCAATTCCAACTTTGGTCGACATTTAATAGAAAATAACCATGAATTTAACAAAGAAAATAACGTAAAGGTTCTACACAACATTCAAAAAAGTTATAAACTACTTATTTATGAAAACTATGAAATAGAACGCCTCAAGATTAAAAACCCACATCTCGAAAATCTCAACGACAAAATACAGCTTAGACACAAAGCATTATATAAAGATCTTAGATACCCATTCAAAATTTAAATAATTTCCCGGTTACACGATGGTTTCATCGTCTAGACCGTGTCGATGATTCCGCAATAACCGGGAATACATACGGTATTTTACATATGGTGTTTTTTAATATATATACTTTAACGATTAAGATTTAATTTAAAATTTCGCGCGAAAACGGATACCTCAATGTGCATAATTTTTGTTCGGCTTGTTTTTCCTGTTAAGAACATGGTTTATCTTTCAGTGTTTTCTTAAATATAAAAAAGTTTTTAACCTAGTATAATTATTTAAATAATTTTTCATTTAAATACAAAATTCCTCCTGTGATGATATTGAACTTTAAATTTGATTTTACATATCTCCAAATTTTGACGATGTAAGTTGAATAAATTATTTTATTTAATATAGAATAGAAAAAGAAGTCATAACCTTAATGTTCACAATTTTTAGATTATTTTAAGACTTTTCAATGTTAAATGTTATAAATATGTCACTTAAATAAAGTTATTAGCTTTAATAATTATAGATTTGGTTTTAGAAACCCTCTGATGATGGCTGAACAAGGCCGAAACATGTAAGGAACGATAAACAAATAAAAACATCATCGAATTAAGTTATTTAAAGAAAGAAGTTCTTTCATTAGTTTAATTTACCTAATAAACCTTAAGAGAATGCTTGTGCAAACTTGTGATATGTACTGATATGATAACTGTATTAAAATTATCTTTTGCAATTAAATTCTGGATGTCATAAAACGAAATATAATCAAGTTTTACGTCAAATGTCCTTAAAGGTCACTTTACTTGCAACAATTAACAAATTTCTTGCGTTAACTTTAGTATTTTGAGGTCATTTTACGTAAAACTTTGTTATATTTCGTTTTATGACATCCAGACTTTAATTGCAAAAGACGGAATTTGAATTAAAAAATTTATCATCAATTATATTTTTCGGGGACACACTGTATATCACTGTAAAGAGCGGAAAATTTCCTATAAGATTGATGTGGTTTCATACTTTTTTTCGGAACATATAAGAAAGTTACTGAGAGACACTCAATTTATCCATTCTATGTAGAGTTGTTTATAACGTGTGAATTATAGGTCAATAGATATTGACCGGAGAAAACCAGGTTTTAGATAGCTGAAGATGTGTTCTTGTTAATATGATAAAGTCTTTTTAATTCGGTTCCATAACGGATGTACACGGGCTTGAAATTTGATATTTTTTAGCTATTTTCGGAATGCGCCGGTGTTCTTTTTTCTGCGGTAAATATAAATATATCTACGAAACAAAGATCGGTGATGAAGAAAAGATCGGACTTTTTAGTGGTGTCTTTATTATTTAGCTGTCTCTAAAGACAATGAAGTTATCGGCTTGTAAATTAGAGTAGGAAATTATGAATAAAAGTTTGTTGCTATCGCCCTACGGGCCTTAATATTGGAAATATGATTATTTACCTATCTGCTATAGATGTATTTGAAAGAAAGATGAATGTAATTGAGCATGGGTAGCTTATATCAAATTGAGAATAACCTTAAAAAACAAATATATCAGCACATTTATAAACCAAAGTGGATAATAACTAACAACTACACGTTAATGTTGAATTGAAATTGGATAATATTGTAGTGGACGGCTCTATTAATTACCTTCCATTTTTATTAAGCATATGGTATATGTAACATGTGTCTTTTTTGAGATAATTAGACTATTTCAAAAGTGTTGGTATAACCTTAAAACCTTGAAAATCTTAATGTTAAAACGTTATAATATGTTTCATACATTTTCAGAAGATTCCCAAGGTTTGAATAATTTGTCTATAAATAATCATTAGTATTCAATATCTGTTGATAAAGATGTAATTTAGAATAAAACGAATTTTGAAAACTAGCTTTTTATAAACATTGTTTTCTTCTGTTTTAAAGTTCGTTTCTAAAATATTTTTATTATCATATTCTTATGAAAAATACATCAAATACTACAAAATCAGTTAACCACCAGTTCAAATTTGAAATTTTTTCGTCAAATAGTTTTCACACAAATATTTAGCACTCTGAAAAACAAGGTACTTTTTCAAGTACCTCACGATAAAAGAAAAACCAAAGAACTGAATTAACATGTAATACGCAGAAATGTTGACTGATTACAACAACGCTATTTTTGTCATTAAGCGGTTATGAAGACATCAATCTCTAAAGTGAGACTAATTTATAACTAATTTAAGTATTCCTATTAAGTATGTGTTTGTTTTTAACTACAGTCTCAAGTAGGGCGCTTCTAAAGCGTTTCTTTTTGTCTTATTTGAAGAACATGAAGTATCAACATTTTTTATACCCTACACAATGCAATATTCTATTGTAGATATTTGTTTTAAAAATATCAAAATTATTGAGTACCTAAAAAAGATAGCAGACATAGAAGTGTCTAGTATGTGATAAACAAGAAATTTCTTGAATTTTCAAGGAATTTCTCTTTCCTTAAGTGAATTGGAGTTAGAAACCATAGTAAAGAGAAGATTGTAAACCAACAGATTTTTATTATGGATGAAGCTTCGTGAATTAAAACATGGTGTACAAAGATAAAAACACAAGAAGATTTATAAACTTCTTCAGATTTTTATTGACATCAGAAAATGAGACAGATTTAAAGCATCAAAGCTATGACTGACGGAACAGTTGGTGGAAAAATAAATTAAATTTCCCAACATGACAAAAACATTATTGGATTCAATACGTTTTACAACCCACTTTGAACGCGAATGATTCTTGAATCTCTTCTACCACAAAGAAACTACAAACGTTCTCGAAACTATAGGGAATATCTATAAGTTGAGCTTCTTCGCAGATCGTCCAAAATAATGACGAAATTTTTTTCATATTACCTGTGATAATTATACAGTATGTCCCCAGATCGAGTTACAAAGAGGAATAAAAATTGATTACAGATTTTTCAAACTCATCTCTGGATAAATAATGCGTGGGACATATCGAAATCGCACAAATTTTATATTCTAACTACAAAAGTTAATTCATTATTCCCATTTTTCTGTAAAAATTGGAGTTTTTTCTAAATTAAAAATTTTCCAAGTCCATTTTGATATGTAACTATAGAAACCATTAAAATTATGACTGATGTTAGTTAAAAATATGCACGCAAATTAAATTTAAATATGGTTAAATAATTGAATAAAATATTTCAAATGTAAATTTATGTAATAATACACTATGTAATAAATAATAAATATTTGTTATTTGTAAATAAACAAATCAACCATTTATTCAAACAAATCAACGCCTATTTCGGCACATATTTGAAGACTAGCTTTAAATTCTTTATAAGAATTACGAATTTCCACCAACGGTAGAGATTCTTCTATAATTATTCTTGTAATGGATCAATTGTAAACAATTTGTTTCAATGGTCCCCAAAAATACAAATCCATAATTGTAAGTAAGATCAGGACTAAGTACTGGCCATAAAATAGGATCATTTCGTCCAATCCATTTTTCGCGAAATTGTATGTTTTGGTCACAATATGGTGAGCTGAGTCTTACTGATTTACATTTACATCGAAGAAATTTTGGCCCAATCACCCTATGATATGTTATAGCACACCACACATTTACTTTTTTGAAACATTGACTTCTTCTGGAGAGTGTAAAATTTGGATCTACATCACTCCAATAACGACAATGCTGCGATGAAACATAGACATTTGTTGAACAAGTGTTTTTATCCAAAAATACAATAAATTTATGAAAATTTCGGTTGTTCAATATTTCTTTCTCAATCTCTAAACAAATATTCAAACGTTTGGCATCCAAAGCTTGTCTAAATTGTGGTCTAAAATTCTGTTTTCTTTATAAAATCTGGAGAGTTGCGATTACTAATTAATACTAATTTCTGTTTGTAACTGTCTTTTTCAAAGTGATAATTTTGGAGTTTCCTCAAGCGAATTTAACGCTAACAGAGAAGCAGCATCTTCTGCATTTAGCTTTTTTTTCTGCTTCTTTATGGTTAATACATAACCCGTTTCCAAAAAATGTTTTAATAGTTGTTAGCCCCAACGTGAGATATTCTTGTATATATAGGTTCGCTGGAATTTTTAAACCTCTGAAAATCTCACTGACATAAGGCACATAGCTTGAAACTTTTATGGTTTCTATGGTTACATATCACAAATTGAACTTGGGAAAACTTTTAATTTAGAAAATACTCCAATTTTTACAGAAAAATGGGAATGATTCAGTAATTTTTGTAGTTAGAACATAAAATTTGTACGATTTGGCAGTTTAAACATATTTAACAAATTACAAAAAAAATCAGTAATAAATTTTTGTTTTCTTTTTTTGTAACTCGATCCGGGAACATAGTGTATATAAGTGTAATAACTACAATGAAAATTACTATGAGCATAGGTAATTTATACAAAATTAAGCATATATAATAAACCCAAGTGGATAATAACGATAATAGCTAACAACTATGTGTTAATGTTGAACTGTAGAGTACATACACAGGGTCCTAATACAATTGGATGATATTGGACAGGATGGTTACCAGAACCTGATAATTATATAATTATGTATAATTATCTATATATGAAAATATTTTTTCAAAATTACAGTACATGTGTGCGTTTGAAAAAAATTGTATGACCTTGTATAGAAATATTACAAATTTATTTAATTACAAACCGCGTTGAATGCTGTTCAACGCGGTTTGTAATTAAAGATACTTAACCGCGTTTTTTCTGGAAAACAGGTTACTTTTTCAAGTAACTCACGATAAAAGAAAAGGCAAAGACCCAAATCTTACCGCTGATTCTTTCTTTAAATGTTTACAATGAATATAAATCTCTAAAGTGAGGGGCCTTGAGGTTTTGCATGGAGTTTAGAGGATAATTACCATGATAACAGTGAATTTAAGCCCTTCCATTTATATCAAGATAAATTTATCAAGAGATGGTAAAAGTAGCTCTATATCTGTACAAACTTACAGTTATCTCAGAGATCATCTCAATTGAAAAGAGTAAACAAGTAAGTTTAAGTAAGTTTGTTACCATGGTTTATTTGAAGGACAAGTATCAAAATTAGGATGTAATTTTTCATACTCTACACAGTGTAATATTCTATTGCAGATATTTGCTTTAAAGATATCAAAGTCATTCAAAATTATAAAGTACCTAAGAAAGATAGCAGACGTAGAAGTGTTCAGTATGTGATGAACAAGAAATTTCTTGAATTGAAAAGAGCATGAAAATAAGTGAATAGCTACTTACGTCAAATCAATTGGAGTTAGAAACCATAGTGAAGAGGAGAAGATTGTAAACAAACAGATTTTTATTGACATCAGAAAGTGAGACGGATTTAAAGCATCAACGCATCAAAACTGTGACTGATGGAACAGTTGGGGGAAAAATAAATTAAATTCCTCAACCTGACAAAAATATTATCGGATTCAATTCATTTTACAACCCACCTTTGAACGCGAATGAGTCTTGAACCTCTTCTACCACAAAGAAATTACAAATTTAAAAATAAAATATGTGAAATGAAATTTTTTTCATTTTACCTGTGATAATTATGCAGTATGTCCCTAGATCGAGTTACAAAGAGGAAAAAAAAATTATTACTGCTTTTTCAAACTTATATCTGTATAAATAATGCATCGGACATGTTTAAACTACCAAATCGCACAAATCTTATAAGTACAAAAGTTAATTAATTATTCCCATTTTTCTGTAAAAATTGGAGTTTTTTCTAAATTAAAAATTTTTCAAGTTCAATTTGATATGTAACCATAGAAACCATAAAAATTAGGACTGATATTAGTCAAAAATATACACACAAATTAAATTTAAATATGGTTAAATAATTGAATAAAATATTTTAAATGTAAATTTATGTAATAATACATTATGTAAGTAATAAATAATAAATATTTGTTATTTGTAAATAAAGAAATCAACCATTTATTGAAACAAATCAACGCCTAATTCGGCACATATTTGAAGATTAGCTTTAAATTCTTTATAAGAATTACGAATTTCCACCAACGGTAGAGATTCTATAATTATTCTTGTAATGGATCAATTGTAAACAATTTGTTTCAATGGTCCCCAAAAATACAAATCCATAATTGTAAGTAAGATCAGGACTAAGTACTGGCCATAAAATAGGATCATTTCGTCCAATCCATTTTTCGCGAAATCGTATGTTTTGGTCACACTATAGTGAGCTGAGTTTTACTGATTTACATTTACATCGAAGAAATATGGCCCAATCACCCTATGATATGTTATAGCACACCACACATTTACTTTTTTGAAACATTGACTTCTTCTGGAGTCAATCGATCTACATCACTCCAATAACGACAATGCTGCGATGAAACATTGACATTTGTTGAACAAGTGTTTTTATCCAAAAATACAATAAATTTATGAAAATTTCGATTGTTTAACATTTCTTTCTCAATCTCTAAACAAATATTCAAACGTTTGGCATCCAAAACCTGTCTAAATTGTGGTCTAAAATTTTGTTTTCTTTATAAATTCTGGAGAGTTGCGATTACTAATTAATACTAATTTCTGTTTGTAACTGTCTTTTTCAAAGTGATAATTTTGGAGTTTCTTGAACCGAATTTAATGCTAACCTTCTCTGTTAGCATCTTCCGCATTTAGCTTTTTTTTCTGCTTCTTTATGGTTAATACAGAACCCGTTTCCAAAATAATTTTTAATAGTTTGCGAGCCCCAACATGAGATATTCTTGTATAAATAGTTTCGCTGGAATCTTTAAACCTGCGATGAAACATTGATATTTGTTGAACAAGTGTTTTTATCCAAAAATACAATAAATTTATGAAAATTTCGGATGTTTAACATTTCTTACTCAATCTCTAAACAAAAAATTAAACCTTTGGAATTCAAAGCCTGTCTAAATTGTGGTCTAAACGGTTTAATTTTGTTTTCTTTATAAATTCTGGAGAGGTGCGATTACTAATTAATACTAATTTCTGTTTGTAACGCTCTTTTTTGAAGTGATAATTTTGGAGTTTCCTGAAGCGAATTTAATGCTAACAGAGAAGCAGCATCTTCCGCATTTAGCTTATTTTTCTGCTTAATACAGAACCCGTTTCCAAAAAATTTTTTAATAGTTTGCGAGCCCCAACGTGAGATATTCTTGTATATATAGCTTCGCTGGAATTTGTAAACCTCTGAAAATCTCACTGACATAAGTCACATAACTTGAAACTTTTATGGTTTCTATGGTTACATATCATAAATTGAACTTTGGAAAACTTTTAATTTAGAAAATACTCCAATTTTTACAGAAAAATGGGAATGATTCAGTAATTTTTGTAGTTAGAACATAAAATTTGTACGATTTGGCGGTTTAAACATATTTAACAAATTACAAAAAAAATCAGTAATAAATTTTTGTTTCCTTTTTTGTAACTCGATCCGGGGACACAGTGTATATAAGTGTAATAACTACTATGAAAATTACCACGAGCATGGGTAGTTCCCATGCTCATGGTAATCGTCCCCAAAAAATGCAAATCCCTAATTGTAAGATCAGGACTAAATGCTGGCCATGAAATAGGTTCATTTCGTCTAATCCATTTTTCGCGAAATTGTAGGTTTTGGTCACAATATGGTGAGCTGGGTCTTTCCGATTTACATATCCATCAAAGAAATACGGCCCAATTTACCTTATGATATATTATAGCACACCATACATTTACTTTTTTGAAACATTGACTTCTTCTGGAGAGCGTAAAATTTGGATCTACATCACTCCAATAACGACAATGCTGCGATGAAACATAGACATTTGTTGAACAAGTGTTTTTATCCAAAAATACAATAAATTTATGAAAATTTCGGTTGTTTAATATTTCTTTCTCAATCTCTAAACAAATATTCAAACGTTCGGCACCCAAAGCCTGTCTAAGTTGTGGTCTAAAATTCTGTTTTCTTTATAAAATCTGGAGAGTTGCGATTACTAATTAATACTAATTTCTGTTTGTAACTGTCTTTTTCAAAGTGATAATTTTGGAGTTTCCTCAAGCGAATTTAACGCTAACAGAGAAGCGCATCTTCTGCAATTAGCTTTTTTTCTGCTTCTTTATGGTTAATACATAACCCGTTTCCAAAAAATGTTTTAATAGTTTGCGAGCCCCAACGTGAGATATTCTTGTATATATAGCTTCGCTGGAATTTTTAAACCTCTGAAAATCTCACTGACATAAGGCACATAGCTTGAAACTTTTATGGTTTCTATGGTTACATATCACAAATTGAACTTGGGAAAACTTTTAATTTAGAAAATACTCCAATTTTTACAGAAAAATGGGAATGATTCAGTAATTTTTGTAGTTAGAACATAAAATTTGTACAATTTGGCGGTTTAAACATATTTAACAAATTACAAAAAAAATCAGTAATAAATTTTTGTTTCCATTTTTGTTACTCGATCCGGGGACACAGTGTATATAAGTGTAATAACTACTATGAAAATTACTATGAGCATAGGTAGTTTATACAAAATTAAGCATATATAATAAACCAAAGTGGATAATAACGATAATAGTTAACTAATATGTGTTAATGTTGAACTGGAACTGTAGAGTACATAGACAGGGTCCTAATACAATTGGATGATATTGGACAGGATGGTTACCAGAACCTGATAATTATATAATTATGTATAATTATATGTGAAAATATATTTTCAAAAATACAGTACATGTGTGCGTTTGAAAAAAATTGTATGACCTTGTATAGAAATATTACAAATTTATTTAATTACAAACCGCGTTGAACAGCATGATACTTAACCGCGTTTTTTTCTGGAAAACAGGTTACTTTTTCAAGTAACTCACGATAAAAGAAAAGGCAAAGACCCAAACCTTACCACTGATTCTTTCTTTAAATGTTTAACATAAATCTCTAAAGTGAGGGGCCTTGAGGTTTTGCATGGAGTTTAGAGGATAATTACCATGATAACAGTGAATTTAAGCGCTTCCATTTATATCAAGATAAATTTATCAAGAAGTGGTAAAAGTAACTCTATATCTGTACAAACTTACAGTTATCTCAGAGATCATCTCAATTGAAAAGAGTAAACAAGTAAGTTTAAGTAAGTTTGTTACCATGGTTTATTTGAAGGACAAGTATCAAAATTAGGATGTAATTTTTCATACCCTACACAGTGTAATATTCTATTGCAGATATTTGCTTTAAAGATATCAAAGTCATTCAAAATTATAAAGTACCTAAGAAAGATAGCAGACATAGAAGTGTTCAGTATGTGATGAACAAGAAATTTCTTGAATTGAAAAGAGCATGAAAATAAGTGAATAGCTACTTACGTCAAGTCAATTGGAGTTAGAAACCATAGTGAAGAGGAGAAGATTGTAAACAAACTGATTTTTATTGACATCAGAAAGTGAGACGGATTTAAAGCATCAACGCATCAAAACTGTGACTGATGGAACAGTTGGGGGAAAAATAAATTAAATTCCTCAACGTAACAAAAATATTATCGGATTCAGTTCATTTTACAACCCACCTTGGAACGCGAATGAGTCTTGAACCTCTTCTACCACGAAGAAATTACAAATTTAAAAATAAAATATGCGTTATAATATGCCCGAATAGGTTTTTCGCCCAAAATAATGACGAAATTTTTTTTCATTTTACCTGTGATAATTATGCAGTATATCCCTAGATCGAGTTACAAAGAGGAAAAAAATTTTTATTACTGATTTTTCAAACCTATCTCTGCATAAATAATGCATCGGACGTGTTTAAACTACCAAATCGCACAAATCTTATAAGTACAAAAGTTAATTAATTATTCCCATTTTTCTGTAAAAATTGAAGTTTTTTCTAAATTAAAAATTTTCCAAGTTCAATTTGATATGTAACCATAGAAACCATAAAAATTAGGACTGATATTAGCGAAAAATATACACACAAATTAAATTAAAATATGGTTAAATAATTGAATAAAATATTTCAAATGTAAATTTATGTAAGTAATAAATAATAAATATTCGTTATTTGTAAATGAACAAATCAACCATTTATTCAAACAAATCACCGCCTAATTCGGCACATATTTAAAGACGAGCTTTAATTTCTTTATAAGAATTACGAATTTCCACTAGCGGTAGAGATTCTATCGCTTTAATTATTCTTGTAATGAATCACTGTAAACAATTTGTTTCAATCGTCCCCAAAAAATGCAAATCCATAATTGTAAGATCAGGACTAAATGCTGGCCATGAAATAGGATCATTTCGTCTTATCCATTTTTCGCGAAATTGTAGGTTTTTGTCACAATATGGTGAGCTGGATCTTTCCGATTTACATATCCATCAAAGAAATACGGCCCAATTACCTTATGATATGTTATAGCACACCACACATTTACTTTTTTGAAACATTGACTTCTTCTGGAGAGTGTAAAATTTGAATCTACATCACTCCAATAACGACAATGCTGCGATGAAACATTGACATTTGTTGAACAAGTGTTTTTATCAAAAAATACAATAAATTTATGAAAATTTCGATTGTTTAACATTTCTTTCTCAATCTCTAAACAAATATTCAAACGTTTGGCATCTAAAACCTGTCTAAATTGTGGTCTAAAATTTTGTTTTCTTTATAAATTCTGGAGAGTTGCGATTACTAATTAATACTAATTTCTGTTTGTAACTGTCTTTCAAAGTGATAATTTTGGAGTTTCTTGAACCGAATTTAATGCTAACCTTCTCTGTTAGCATCTTCCGCATTTAGCTTTTTTTTCTGCTTCTTTATGGTTAATACAGAACCCGTTTCCTAAAAAATTATTAATAGTTTGTGAGCCTCAACGTGAGATATTCTTGTATAAATAGTTTCGGTGGAATTTTTAAACCTCTGAAAATCTCACTGACATAAGTCACATAAGCTGAAACTTTTATGGTTTCTATGGTTACATATGATAAATTGAACATAGAAAATTTTTAATTTAGAACAAACTGCAATTTTTACGGAAAAATGGGAATAATTCAGTAATTTTTGTTGTTAGGATATAAAATTTATGCGATTTGGTGGTTTAAACAAAAAAAAACAGTAATAAATTTTTCTTTTCCTTTTTTGTAATACGATCCGGTGATATACTGTATATAAGTGGGAGAAGAAAAAATTTTAAATTACCTCACATTATAAAGAATTATTTTGAATCAAACAAGTCTAGATTGTTTTTTTTTTGTGGAGTAATTATTTGCATTCATTTATTGTATTGCTTTGTCTTTGGCGCATATGAGACAAAAATTAAAATATCTCATATTTGTGGAATAAAAATTGAGTATTTTTTAGGATTATAATTGAAATTTCATAAACATTCTTCATTTTATATACCTTTAGCAACAAATCAACCGTTATCATCATTGAATAACTCAACAACAATTTTTTAATTATTGATCAATTATTTGAGCTTAATAAAAATAGGTGTACAAGAATTGTTGATTTAGTATTATTGCAAAATATGACTAACATCCCATTTATAATAACACTTACCAAAAAAGTTCCAATAATATCACCAACACCAAACGCTTTTCCATATTCAGTGAATTGTTTGTCATTAACAAATTTTCCACTCGACTCAAATCCGTAAGAATATTTACTCTCGCCAAGTTGTAAACATTCAGAATTAATGGACCAACCAATTCTAATCAAATGGGACGCAATTTTAACTTCTTCCTCTTTAACTTCTTTCTCTTCCTCCTTCTTTTCCTCAACTTCCATTGGTTCCTCTTTACTTTGAGGTTCCTCATCTTTTTTCTCCTTCTCTACATCCTTTTCTTTTTCAACCTTTTCCTCGTCTTTAGTTTCTGGTTCTTTTTCAGTTTCCATTTCCTTTTGAGTGTCAACATTATCATCAGGAGCTTTTTCAGGTGCGGGAGTTTCTTCAGTTTCACCTGTTGACGGTTTATCTTCGGTCGGTGGTTTATTTTCATCCTTTTCTTCAGACGTTTCCATTTTTTCATCAAGATTAGTGTCATTTTGTGGTTGCTCCTCGACTGATTTAGCTTCAGATCCATTTTCATCGCTAGATTTTGATTTCTTTTCGTCTGTGGATCGTTTCGAGTCGGTGTTTCGTGATTTATCTCTTCTCGAATCTCTTCTACCACGATCTCGGTTTCCTTTTTCTGGTTGTTTAATGACATCTTCCCATTTTAATTCTTCTGTTACTTTTACTTCAAAACAAATCTATATGGATTAAAAATAAATTAAAAAAAAATTTTTTTTTCTTTCATTAATTTATTTTTATTTTTACCTTTCCACTTTTTGCACCATGAGTTGCTCTTACCCCGGACCAAACATAACCAAATATTCCGTCGTGATAAGGTTTCGCTTTCAAGAACGTTTCCTTATCAATTTGCAGATGAAGGTCAGAATCGTCTGTAAACAAAAAATAAAATACTCAACTTAAAATGAAAGATTTTATTTTCATGCGGGTCTTATCTTGAATAGATAAAAATCTATTTAATATACAACTAACTAGGAGAGAGTTACGTAACAGGACTGATAAAACTAATAGAGCAAATCGACTAAAAGTAAAAAAGAAAGACAGATATATCAAAACTACTTGTTTATTAATCTTTAGTTCTTTTCTTTTTACAAAATGTATAAAATAATAAAATTATAACATAAACTGAACTGAAAAAATAGTAACAACTAACCATTTTAATGAAAAAAAGAAAAATAAAACAGTGAGATAACAAATTTTTCCGAAATAAAAAAAAATTGAACTAAGATTTGAAAATCAATTTTATCAATTTACTTACACCAATTTAGTTGAACTTTATCAGAGTCGATTGGGGGCTCATCTTCCCTAATTGGAGTTCTTTGTCTGGTCTTTTGTACATCGTTTGAACGCTTCCTCTTCCCCCCTGGTTGTTGATCATCATCTCCTTTCACTTGATCTTCTTTATCCTTATCGTTCTCATTCTTTTCTGGTATTGCTTCGTTGGGTTCTTCATCAGTTTCAACTCTACTTTTCTTGTTGGGGGGTTCATCAACGTTATCCTTAATATAACAAAAAAATAATTAATAAAAAAACGGAGCCAAATGATTTATATTTTATTAATTTTTTTTGATTACTTAGATGGCGCCCTTTTACCACCCCCACCACTCAAATCAAATTTTTAACCAATGAGATCTCTCAAAACCCCAACCACCATGACAACACTCAAAGTATTTCATCAAAAAAATCAAAATATTTTGATTTACCTGTTGATCTCCGTTTTCCTCTTTCTTTGAATCACCTTCCGTTTCATCTTTTTCAGGAATCAAAGCTTCGCTTTCTTTGTCACCTTGTTCCTCTTGGCTTTTCATTTCTTCATCTTCAACCTCAGCTTCATCAGGTTTTTCTGATTCTGATTTATCTTGTTCTATTACAGAAGGTTTTTCCACGTCCTAAGATGAGAATTTATCATTTTAATTTCATTAATTACATTTTTTTTTTAATACTCACAGCTTCTTTTTCATCATCTTTGTCGGCGTCATCTTTAGATTCTTCGATGACATCGGCTTCATCTTTCGCCTTAGAATTGGGCACATCTTCGCTCTGAGACGTGTTAAAGTCCTCGGTGGAGGTATCGGCGATAGATGTATCAGGTAGCTCTATAAAAAAAATCAAATTTTAATTTTCCCGCCAATACGACATAACCTCACACAGCATAACATCGCATCATAAAAAAATCCTTTATGAAATTGGATTATTATTTTGATAAATCCCGCCAAAAAACGCTTATTTAATCAAAAAAAAGACCCAAAACGGTTTTAGGTTAAGTTCGATCGTTCTAGAACGCAAATTTATCAACTTGTTTTGGACGCTAAACTAAATATTTGGTTTTATAATGACTTTAAATAAAAGATGAGCCCCATTATAGCGATTTAAAGGCCCAAAACTTGCCTGTTTTCAGTTCGGACTCCAATGCATCTTTTAAACGCTTAACCAATACAGCTTTATTGCCCTTGGTTTCCAAACCTCTGGAACTGAGTTCTGCCCGGAGTTCAACCACTTTTAACTTCGCGGGGTCCGGCACCGAACTCATTGTTTATTCGGGAGCAGAAAAAAAATTTAAACTTTTAACGGAATTTATACAAAATAAACACACTCATAAACGCGTTACAGTACTAAAGAAGCACGCGTAATATTGCAAATGGCGTACTACAGTATTGCCACGCTTGCGCAATAAAAATCACCGCCATAGGTCGACTCGGCTTGTTTAAAAAAAAAGCGCGAAATTTAAAAATCGCGTCGTGTTTGATCGATAATTCATCATTTACCTTAAAGTTTAATTCAATTCATTCTTTCCGATCAAAATAAATTAATTATGGAGGATATTCAAGAACAACCGAGTATGTTTAATTTAAATTTATAATTATATACATTAATTAATTAGATTGCATTTAAAGAATTCATTCCAAAATTAACATTTTTTTCTTTTAGTTGTATTAAACAACGATTTAGAAAGAAAAATTTTCGATGCTTTCGAAGTGTTTGATCACGCTGGAAATAAAACCGTTGATGTACGAGATGTCGGAACTGTTATTCGATCTTTGGGTGCTTGCCCCACCGAAGCTGAACTACAAGAGATGATCGTTTTGTATTTAGAAGATCCTGTTAATCCCGGATCGATTCATGTTAATAAATTTATCCCTTTTGTGTCTCAATTTATCACTGAACACAAGTACTTATTTAAATTTAGTTACTTATTCGTTTGAACTTTATGAATATATTTTAGGTATGAACCTGCAACTCCGGATGCTTTACTTGAAGCTTTTCATGTTTTGGATCCTTCAGGGAAAGGATACATAACTAAGGAGTACATTTCAACTTTAATGACTCAAGATGGTGAACCATTCAATCAGGATGAATTGGATGAAATGCTGGAAATTGCTATTGATCCGCATACTCAAACGGTACCCTATGAATATTATATTAATCAATTAATGGTAAGTTTAAGTCTTTTATTTTGAATAAACCTAAATTTTGTATGTTTCAGATTGATTAAATGAAATGTACTTTGTTTGAGTCTATTTTGGGTGCAAAATTTTTATGATATCTTTAAAACAATTATTAATTAATATCTAAGACACAATTATAACGTTTGGAATTGTTTGAACTTGGCTAATCACAGGATTCTGATATGTTTCTTAAACAACTATGCTTGTAGATTGGTTATTCTAAGAGGAGAATGTAATGTTACAGCAAGTTAGATGTAATTTATTTATGATTATGCATAATCATCAAGACTTAATTAAACAAGATAATAGAAATCGATTTCTATTACCTTTAATTTTAGGCATCCAAACTTATGTCTTGTATAACATAATCAAAAGAATAAGCTTTTTAAGACAGATTTATATAGATTGATTACAATTATTAGAGTGTTAAGAATAACACTATAATATGTTAAAAAGAAGTATATTAAAAGTGTCTTTTATTAAATGAGCATTTAAGAAACCTCCATAATATCAAAATTTATTCAGCACATAAATTGTAATGTAATCAGCAAGATGAGTAGGTGAGATCCCAGTTCCTATTATATGCAGTAAATTGATTTGATATACTTCATTTCTGATGATAAATAAATGATATATCAAATAAACAAATCCTTAATTTCCAGGAATTTATTGTTATGTCTACCTTTAACCCTCGCAGTACTGACGTTTCGCCAACCGTTGCGGACGGTGCCTGGGTCAACCGAGACCCGAACAGTTTTTGTTTACGTAGAATATAAAAAATGAAGCTTTTGCCATTATGATTTTGACTTATTTTATTTTAAAGGTGAACTATTATTAGGGATATAAAATAATACATAAAAATAAAATTTTAAAAAATTACATAAAAAATATTTATTCTAAATCATTACAATTTGTACACAAAATATTTTTTGTACATGTTGAATGTATATTACATGCATATTTATGACAAACATCACATTTTGATTTATATTTATTGTCATTTCCAATACACAAGCTACATCTTGAGCGTTTTTCTAATGTTGTACTCATTTGTTTATTTATTTTTCGGCCTGTACTTTCGATGGCGTCCACAATGTGTCTCGAAAATACTACTGCATTGGTTTCAAATGCTCTAGCTCTAGAATCTATGTTTGCAGCAACTAACTGTTCAGACAAATTTTCTATAAATTGTTTTCTTCTTGATTTTATGTTACCAGTTGCCCAATCCGGATTTTTGAGTTGCCATAGTACAAATGCATTATAGGCTGCAATATCTATATAATGTAAAAAAAGCGACAGAGGCCAACGTCGTGTACATCTCCGGCAAGTGTATTCTCTTAGAATTTTATCTAAAACATCCACTCCACTTTTTGTTGAATTGTAATAATTGATAATATTAGGTTTGTAATTATTATTTTCGTCAGAAATAGCATGTTCTCGATGAACGCTCGAAAGTAAAACTACGCATTTTCTTGGTTTTGGGATATACGACACAAGTGTTAGATTTTCAGAAAATATAAAATCGGAAGAGAATTGAGCTCTTCCGGATATTGTTATCAAAGATTTTGGTAAATCCTTTCTATTTTTCCGCATTGTTCCCACTATAAATATGTTATCTTTGAGTAAATCCTCTGCAAGTGAGATATCCGTAAAAAAATTGTCGGTTGTGATAGTTCGATTAGATCCCTTCCAAAACTCTGAAAGAACTCTAACTACTCGTTGTCCTTGTCCTTTCTCCGGTGTGTTTCCGCATTTTCCTAAATACACTTCAAAATTACAACAATAATATGTAGTAGCGTCACATAGGGCCCATAATTTCAGCCCATATTTCCCCGGCTTGCTCGGCATATACACCTTGAATGGACATCTTCCTCGAAATGTTACTAATTGTTCATCAATAGTGCCTACATTAGACGCTCGGTAATTATCTCTGCAATTTCTTGTTAAAATATTTGTAATGGTTCTCAAAGCTGCCAACTTATCGGTCATTTTTCTTTCTTCTCGTGTCTGAAAGTCGTCAAAACGCAAAAATCGTAAAATGTTTGTAAATCTATCACGAGACATAGATGCTCGATAAATTTGTCGACTATAAGCAATCTTTTTCTTCCATAGATCTTTTTTACTTTCACGTGATTCCCGTAAACGGCCAGTAATTAGTAAAATCCCAAAAAATGCCTTCAATTCAACACGGTCTACCGGCTTCCATATATTATTTGAAAACATTTCATAATATTTAGCCGCTTTTTCATTTGTATAAGTAATTATAATGTCCATGATTTCATCATTTATAAATAAATCAAAACATTGTTCCATGGTTTCTACACCCTCAGAATTTGCTGTGAGTGTTGCATCATATTTACCAAATTCTGCATCTCTGTTTGCGGGGGAAATATATCTCCATGTTCGTCCACAAACATTTTGGTTTTTACAGTGTGACATATTATTACTATTTTCACCACTAAACTCATCACTTTCATAATCCTCTTCTTCTGGTACTGCATCACTAAAAGTCAATGACGCACATTCATCATCAGAAGACACTTCATTGTTATAATCATCATTATTATTTACAAAATTTGCAAACATTTTATTTTTCGATGTAGATCGTTGCTCTAAAATACACCTTCTGTGAACTAAATCAAGAATTTAATGGCAATTGTATTGTCGCTATAGCCTCTTACACAGACAGACGTCTGGCGCTGTAAAGAAACGGTCGAGACATATTTTTTAGTCGTTTTTTCGTCGGGACGTCCGTTTGACGCCGATCTAACTTAACGCACTCCTTGAGTAACGACAAATCTATTTATTACAATTTCTCACAAAAATTTATTTGGGTCCAAATAGACCCAGGCACCGGAATACGAGGGTTAAGTGGATGGCTGTAGATAAGGGTGGCAAAGTCCTTCAGCTTCTGTTGACTCCTCCCTTGGATAGATTGGCTTTGACCTCTTCCAATGTGTTTTATCGAAGAAAATTTGTTAGGTTTATTGCTTGTATTTCTTCCTGTAACGTTATCAGTTAAGGGGGGTTTCTACCTTGTTGGGTCTAAAAACTGTTGATATTTTTCAAATTCTTTTCGGGAAAAATATTAAATATATACTATTGAAATTTGGTGTAGTGATTGAATGAACTTTATTTAACATTCATATCTTTTTTCAAAAAGCCACATGCAAAAGGTGGGGGTGGGTGGATCGATGAATAGCGGCACGTTTGCGAAGATTTGCTTGGCTTACGGACGTCCTATTGCCGATATAGATGATCTGAAACAAAAAAATCAAACATATTCTTACTCTATACTAAACTGCGAATAAAGTGGACTAGAATCAAGAAGAAAAAATGAAAAACGAAAAAATGGTGAGCCATTGAAATAAAGGTTTCGATTCTTTGCATTTCTTTTTGCAGATTATCATTTATAAAAAAAAACATTTCAATATTTTTTTAATAATTCTAGTTGAATTGATGCATGTGTCTGCCAAATCTCATTACGATTGGTTATCTAGAGCGCTTTGTAGCACTTCCGTAAACTTGAAAAATGTAGTTTCGAGAAAAACACATAAAGTTTTACCGAAGTTTGTTTGAGTATAAAATGAAAATTTTCATACTTACATTTAGTCTGCTATACCAGCACCATAGAGTCCACCTTCCTCTTTTTCGAATTCCTCTTGAGCGGTTCGTTCGAGTCTTCTAGCCAATTTAGACTCTTTTGATGCCGCGGAATGTGCAGCGTTCGCTTTCCGTACGGAAAAAGGGATAACGCTTTCCACGTTATCCCTCGCGTTGGCAGTAGCTTTGGCCTGCGGTCCGATTGTGATGCCCATCACTTCCATTATGCGTAACAGGGAAGTGAACCCTTCGTTAAAGACACATGCACTCATAAATGCCGCCAATTGAATTGTTTTTGCCGTACAAAAAATGTGTTTCGGAGCAAAGCGCCAGAGGACAGAGTTAAAACTTTCATTGTTATTTTGCGTATTTCCGCCCAAACACCGTTGCAATAAATCGTCTGACGACAGGTCTTCGTATATGGGACGAAGGAGACTTTGAACATTAATTGCAAGTGGTGATGGGTGTTTATATTCGTGTAATTTGTTCTCTGCCTCAGCGCGTCTCCACTTGCACCACGATTCAGGCCCGATCGGACAATTTTCGTGCTTCGGTTTGGCATCTGTCGAGCATTTGTGAAAAAATGTTGCAAAAATGTCTTTTTTCATATCTTTTACAGAGTGTGGATTTCGGTTAATTGCCAAACCATAATAAAAGGTTAGGTCACGCATCAATTTATCCGTTAACTTGCCATCACTCTTGCCACCAACTCCGCTTCCTTCGCAATCCTTTTTCTTTCCTTTTCACGTGTCCAACACACTCCGATTTCGTCACTATCAATTTATCACCATATGGCTGTATTTCCAGAAGCGATTTGAAAGTTTTTGTATCACCGTCACCTATGTAGTTGGTATATTTTACATTGTAAAGTTTTTCAGATCGTGTAAACATTTCAATAATACCATCGACTTCCATTTTGCCAGCGGTTCCTTTGTGATTGCATGCACAATTTTCTTCGTGTTCTGCGTACCAGTCATCAAACTCATCAGTGCCCTCTTTGCTACTCCAGTGGTTACATGCTTGACAAAATTTGGATTTTACCATCAAGTCTAAAACCTTTTTGGAATATTTCCCAATCAAAGTGACTACGCCAAACAATGATGAAAATCCTCTCTTGCTCCAAGTTCCATCTCCTGGGACGGTCAAATGAGATGGCTCATTTCCTGCTGCAGCATTCTCTGTCCTTTCTTCCTCTGCAGCTTTTCTGAGGAGCACGTCGGTGGTGGCTTTTGCAGCAATCCACGCATTTTTCCAGACAAGCATAATAGGTGTTTATCGTTATTCCTTGACCCAAATCCATCATACCGCAGAAAAGATTTATTCCTTGCAAGCCGATTCCAAGAAGACGCATTACAAAGACGAGTCGTCGATTGATTTCAAACGATTTGTTCGATATTTTCGGATAAGAGTCGATTTCAGTAGGGTCACAATCACACACCTTTCACATTAAACTTCACGTCCTTCTCACATTTCTTGCACTTTAGTAAGGTACTGAGCATGGAAAATACATGAATAAAATTAATTATTCGGTATCTGTGCGTAGGATTTACGGTAATTTCACAATCGCAAAGTTTTTTTGCCGTCGAACTCGCGTGTCGTTCTAACGCACATATTGAGTATGTGTAGTTAGCAACAGTAGGTATATTCGCTCCGATTAGCGCTTCGATTTCATACCCCTTCGACGTTCTCTTCGACGGCTGATAACTTTTCCAATTTAACAGATTTTAATTTAAAATTTATCCTATAATACAAAAAAAAAACTTTTTTTTTGACCCAACAAGCTAGAAACCTCCCTTAAGATACGAGTTTTATTAAGTCGAACAAATTTAATTTATTCCAATTCGATATCTTGATCCTTATAAATCTTCAGTTATCTTCTTCAGCTCCACTGAGTGAATTTCATAAAATCGATCTTCTATTGAAGTTGTATGGGTTTCCATCTTTGCTTCTTTTATGGTTACCATATATCCTTGCGATATTTGCACTAGGAAGATTCCTTGTATTATTCCATCTTCTGTTTTACCTTCACAATTTATTGTTAACCATTCATTGCTTGGTACTTGTAGCATCATAGCGAAATTCATTTCTGTCTTGTAAAAGTATTTATTACTCCAGTTGAGGCAATTTTTGATTCTTTAGTAATAATAATATAAGAAGTATGCTTCCAACATACTTGAAATACTTCCACAAAACTGAAAATGCTTCCAGAAGACTTGAACTGCTTTCTAAAGATTCGATACTGCCTCTGGAAGACTTGATACTGGTTTTGAAAGATTCAAATACGTTTAGAAAACTTGACATGCTTTCAAAAGACTTGTCCTGCTTCTAAAAGATTTGCTACAGTTACTGATAGACCTGATACTGCATCTAAATGCCTTGATGTTGCTTCCTGAAGACTTGAAATATTTTCAGAAGACTTGCTATGCTTCAAAAGATTAGTTACTGCTTTTACAAAACTTGAAATAGAAGGCTACATATTGCTTCCAATAGATTTAATACTGCTTAAATATATACTGCAAAATGCAAAATCTTGACGTAAGTAGTGCACATAATAATAATAATAATATTTATTAAATCACGTGGGATACATAAGTAGATATGACAAGTCAGTACCTAGAACATCAAAACAAAATACAACAGGAAATTATACAATCTGTTAAAACTAACATAAGTCACTATATGTCTAAAAATTCTCGTTTAGAGTAAAACACAGAATCTAAGAGATATCGTTTTACATCTTGTTTAAATTTCTTGGGACACTCCTGAGATCTGATTGAACGGGGTAATTTATTATATATTTTGGGTAAGTCATAAAAGGGACTTCTTTCAAATGTGGTGGTGACATGTTGAGAGAGAACCAGATTATCTCTACCACGGGTGTTATATTCATGAGTGGACATTTCAAATCGGCTCATATTAGTCTTCACATATAACAAAGACTTCAATAAGTAAATGGATGGCAAAATGAGTATCGACTGTTCCCTGAAAACTTCCCTACATGATTCCCTGCCATTTAAATCGAACATTAATCTAATGATGCGCTTCTGTGCCACAAACACGCGTTTAAACTCAATATCAGTCGCAGCACCTCACACCAGTATATTGTAGGAAATAGCAGAGTAGCACAGTGCGTAATACATACTTAATAGCGAATTTATATTCAAACTTTTTATCAATTTCAAAATCGCATAAGGCTGAGTTCAATTTCTTGCACACAGTTTCTATGTGATTAACAAATGAGAGTCTATTATCCAACACCAAACCAAGAGATCGCGTACTTTGGGCAAATAAAAATTCATTTTCAAAACTGGCCGGCAATGAGCGACGCTTGTAAAAACTAATGCAAACTATTACGTTCACACCATACAGAAAACGTTTTAATAGTTAATGTAATTTTTAAATTTAACGTATCCGGATCCGCATCTGCAACTGCAACAGATGAGTCATCAGCGTACTTAACCAGAGGAGTATCGTCAAGAAAGTCAGGTAATACAATGAAAAGTATGAAAAGCAAAGGTCTTAAAATTGAACCCTGTGGAATCCCCAAGTCAACAGATGACTCATCCGAGCTAACATGCGACAACACAACTCTGAGAGAACGGTCAGTTAAGAAAGAAAGAAACCAGTTCAAAATAGGACCGCGGATACCCATACAGTATAACTTCTTACACAGGAAATTTGGATTGAGGGAATCAAACGCCCTACTAAGGTCAAAAAATAATCCAACCACGTAATTTCCCTGATCAATATTATCATAAATATACTGGACGAACTCAATTGAGGCAGTCTGAGTAGATAGCTTACGTCTGAAACCGTGCTGGCAGCTACTAATTGTACCCTGCTTGTCAAGAAAATCTAGAATCCTGTTACTAATTATTTTTTCGAATACTTTAGAAAATATACTACAAATTGTTATCGGTCTATAGTTCTCAATACATGTCGTATTACCTTTTTTTAGAATCGGTATCACTTTAGCAACTTTAAGGGATGATGGGAAAACACCCGCTGTTATCGACGTTATACTGTTGTTGTCCCGTTATACTGTTAACTAAAGACTAGATACTGTTGAGAAAAGTCATTCTTATTGCAAAAAGCTGCTAATAAGATTTTGCTTCCAAACTACCAAATTCTGTTGGCATATAAAATGTTCATGTCAGATGTTTAAGAAATGCTAATTAAAGACTGGTCACTCTTTTTTGAGAACGTTTGTATCTGTTCACAATTTAGTTTTTCAGCACCCATTCGTATTTTCAAAAAACCGAGACTGTGTATTGATGCTACATGCTTTCGGGATTTAGAAAATTAATTTTTTTCATAACAGAGTATTTCAACGGAAATCTAATTAATATTTGTCTTTATCTATTATTTTAAATTATTATTCTATTTATAATTTAATTAACAGTTTTAATATAAAAATTTAAACATTTAAGCTTCGCTGGCTGTAAAATAGTAGTATTTTGAGTACATCATGAAACACCATGAAATCTTTTGATAAAATTTTTGTTCGTTATTTTAAACAAAAGGTTCCCTATATGATTTCTTTCTTTAGTTTAAAAGCGAACGTTTCATGAGCGTTCGGAAAAAAAAGTATAAGAATCTCAGACGGGTTAATTAACAGGCAGGCTATATTCGCCGATGACACGGCAATATATTTCGAGTCAACCCAAATCTGCTCAAGCTGCTCTACAAAGTCTACATTAAACCCATTATACTCTATTCATGTCAAATCTACAGCAACACTAACAAATCCAACTCTAACAACCTCCAAACTACCCAAAATAAAGCCCTTAGACTGATCCTCTCAGCCAACTGCAGAACTCCATCCTCAATCTACCCATCGATTTCGGATCGGATGGTATTCATAAATCCTTAAACATACGAATAAATTCTTTAAATCCAGAGTGAAATCCCTCATCTACACATCCCACCTAGGATCATATCCATCATATCTTACGCCACCAACGTCGGGTAGATGCAGCTTGCATAGGAATCGACTCAATCCTTCCCAACCTTTACCCTTTGTATACAGTTGTAAATATTGTAAATATTTTGTAAATAATTCGTCTCTTCTTATAAATAACGGAGTTAGTCGTGGTCAGACTCAAGGTTCAGTGCCAAGAAAACTTGAAGAAGAAGGAAGGATCTTTCATCAATCCAGGGAGCTTTGATAAGAGATCCAGTTCCGGAAGCAGAGATTTATCTTCGGTGGTAAACCAGAGATCAAACAAACCCATTATTACGATGAGATTCTTAACCCTCCTGTAAGTATTTTTTTGTGTAAATGTACTAACAGTTTCCGTTCTATTGGTTTGCTATGTCTCATAAAGTGAAATTAATTGAGAACTTTTATTAGGTAAATTATTTTCATTAAATTCATTAAATTGCAATTGATAACTTTTTGTTCAGTAATTTTTTCAATCAGTTAATAATTTTTGATAGGAAACTTTTTGTTCATTTTAAAATTTTCTTTAATTAATTTATTTCACAATATTTTTCTTCTATTTCTTTCGTAATTTCTCTTGATATTTATATTCACTAAAGTCTATTATATTGAATTTTATTTTTATTATTTTATTTATTATCCTTTTTAACCAAATTAACTTCTGCGTGACAAATTTCTATTTGTTGCATACGCATTTGGCATTTGGCACATCCACCCGTAAAAGTAAGAGTCCCAATAGTGCTTCCATTGATGTTAAACCTGTTGGCGTTGATATGCTATTGTTATACGCTGTTGTAGCACTTCTTATTTGTTCTTGTATTGTGGTAGTATTGTCTTCTTTTAGTCATCTTAGGTCCTCTATCAGAGTAGAATGAAATCGCTCTTGCGATTTATTTTACATTGCGATGAAATCATTCAGTTCTATTGCACCTTGCGATTCGGGATTCTTAGCTTTCGTTACATGCAAGTTTATTTTGTCAATTTTTGCAAGGTTATTTTATAATTTCGTTGTTGAATTCTGCGCCTGGATCTGCACTTATTTCGTTTGGTATCCCATAGTATCAAAAATACGTTAACATGGCATCCACAATTTCGGTTGAATTTTTACTTTTTTTTGATATCACTTGATCTTATCGTGAGAATAAATCAACAATGGTTAGATACTTTTCCTGATTTATTGAAAATATGTCGATGAATAATTTTTCTAGGACCTCTGTTATACTTACTTCTGTTATATCCTTCGCAATTCTTTATAAATTTTGTGATGGCGCCTTTCATTTTCTTCCATCCAATAATTCTTTTTCAAATTTTGTAAAGTTTCTTCAATTCCTCGATTGTTAGTTATACCTTGATGGTGTTTGGTGATTATTTGTACTTGTTCTCTCAGATCAATTTTTAAACCCTTTTTAAACATCAAATTATTCGGCGACCATTATCACTCATTATTTTTGTATAAACTTCACATCATATATGTTATAAATCCTCATCGTTGGTGTAGATGTAGAATGAAGTTTTTCCTGTCATGTATACTTTGTTAATTTTTACAATGATTTTTTGACAGTTATCTTTTGGTAATTTGATCTGGTGGAGGGTCTTTTCATCTTTCTATTCAAAATGAATCTTCATTTTCCTTTCTTGTCCTCATGAGAGTAGAAATTGTTTTCTTATATTATCTATAGGTGTTTCTCTAATTTGTTTTGCTCTTTTTGATTCTTGAGTTTGAATTAAATACATCGTAACGGAGTCGTCATTTTGGTTTTTTGAAATTTCTGTCATAGTTATTTCTTTTCTTGCGGTTCCTATTCCTAATCTTTTCCTTGAAAGTTTATTTTGTAGCAATATTTTTATAGGCATTTCGTCTGCTACTCTCATCAATTCTTCATCTTTGATGGTTTGTAATAATTACGTTTCATCGTCTAAATCTATCATGTTCAGCTGTCATAATTTTATTCTTGATAAGGTATCGGCGTTTTTATTAAGCTTTCCTTTTTATGAACCACTTCGAAGTTATATTCTTCCAGGCGTGTTCTCCATCTCATTAATCGTGAATTTAGTTCTTTCAGTTAGCACAATCAAGTTTATCACTACAAGTAAAAATTGTAAATTTCTGCCCATACAAATATGGTCTGAATTATTTTGTTGCGAATACAATAGCTATCAATTCCTTTTCGATTGTTGAATATTGTGTTTCAGTTTTTGATAATCTTCAAGGCATGTAGCAAACTGGTTTATCACTTCCTACTTTTCCTTGTAATTCCTAATAAATTTCTTTCTGAAATCAAGATGTTGTAAAATTGGGTCATTCAATCATCATGTTATTTCAAAGTTTGCATTCTTATTTAAACATTTGTGAAAAGGTTTGGTTATTTGGACAAAGTTCGTTTGTAATCAAATGTCCTAGGTATTTGAGACCATTCTTCAGGAAATTACATTATTCTAATTTTAACTTAAAATTTGCTTCGATTAATCTGTCAAAAACCTCTATTAATTTTACAATATCCTCTTCTAATGATGCCGAATATATTACGTTGTCGTGAAGAAACACCATGCACGTGATTTCTCGTAAATCTCTTAACACGTTGTCCATTAGTCTTTCAAACGTAGCTGATGCGTTCTTCAATCCAAACAGCATTCGTTCAAATTGAAAATGTCTTTGTTCCGTAATAAAAGCTGTTTCAGATTCATCTTCGCTTTCAATCTGGACTTGATGCTCACATTTTGCCAAATCTAATGATACAAAATAATGGCTTCGGCCTAGCTTATCCAAAATGTCTGATATATTTGAAATTGAGTTGGGTTGTGTTATGTTATCGTCCTTCTGTGTAGTTATAATCTGTACAGGGCGGACCACGGAGATATACTCCTTTTATGATATCCTTTCAGAAGTTACGAAATTTGCTTTTTAATTTCATTTCTTACCACCATTGATAATCTAGTCTATCATTTTATAAACATTGGTTCATTATCTTTCATGTTTATTGACAAGATAAACTTAAATGTTTATTTTGTGACTAAAAGTTAAGGATTCTCCCCAATGTTCAAGTTATCATTTTCTACGAATTCTTCGACTTATTCTTGCTGTAGTTGATTTAATTGTACTTTTTCTTTACGATAATTTATGTTAATTCGTTCTTCGATTTCGTCAACTGGTTCCACATTAATATGATGTAAATGATTATAAGACTATAGTGCTAAAATTATCACTTCTCCAGTTGGTACTCGTGTCTTCATCTTTGGGAATAACACAGCATTTTTTTCATATTATTGACTTTATATTTTAGTTGATTTTGGTTAGGGAATAACTTAATTTCATCCAATTTGGTATAATAGAGTATTTTAGTTTTTGATGTCATCAAAGTTTCGTTCCCCATATCAACCTTTCTTTTGATTGCCTTTAAAATATCCATTCCAATCAATATGTCGCATAATTCTGAAAAATTGAAACAATACGTTCGTTATCATCTTTAAATAAGTCCGTTAAAGGGACTTTTATAGCTTCACATCTGTTGATGAGTTTTCGATACTGTCCCTGAAAGACAAGATATTGCATCTAAAAGCCTTGGTGTTGCTTCTAGAAGACTTGACATTGTTTTCAGAAGACTTGATGCTGCTTCTAAAAAACTTGAAATACTTTCAAAAGACATGGTATTGCGTGTCGAAGAGTTTAAGTGCTTCTAGAAGGCTAAATATTGCTTCTAGAAAATTTGATATTGCTTCCAGTAGACTTAAAATGCTTATTTAAAATTATTTAATATTGCTTCTAGGAGGTTTGTAAAACTGCTGACAGAAAATGTTGTTTATTGAACAAAATGCAAAACCTTAACTTAAGTAGCCCACAAACTGTTGATTAAAAACTAAATACTATTGATAGAAATTGTTTTTATTGCAAAGGACATGAAGCTGCTAATAAGATTTTGCTTCCAAATTACCAAATTCTGTTGGTATATAAAATGTTCATGTGAGATGTTTAAAAAAAAAGCTAATTAAAGACTGGATATGGGCGTTCTTTCACTCGTTTTTGAGAACGTTTGCATCTTTTCCCAATTCAGTTTTTCAGCACTCAGCACCCATTCGTATTTTCAAAAACCGACGCTATGTATTGATGTTAGTATTGTTTTTTAATTAAATTTTTTCGTAATACACTTTTTAATGGAAATCTAATTAATATTTGTCTTTATCTATCATTTTAAATTATGATTCTATTATTTATAATCTAATTAACAGTTTCAATATAAAAATCTAAACATTTAAACTTTACTGGCTGTAAAATAGTAAAATTTTGAGTATTTGAAGTAATAATTACACTTTTAATATCATGAGATCTCACGATTAATCGGAAGAGCTGGCAACCTTGCTCCCAATAGTGCTTTTATTGGTGTTAAACCCGTTGTCGTTGATATGCTGTTGTTATACGTTATTATATATGGCAATGTGGTCTTCCTTTAGATATCTTAGGTGCTTTACCAGTGCAGAATGAAATCACTCTTGCGATTTATTCTACATTGCGATTTCAGCTCGATTTCACTTTGCGATTCAGGATTATTAGGTTTCATTACGTGCAAGTTTACTTTGTGATTTTTTCCAAGATTATTTTATAACTTTCTTGTCGAATTCTGCGCCTGGATCTGCACTTGCTTCGTTTGGTATCCTTCGTTTGGTATTTTTCCCATAGTATATTATGGGGAAAAAAATGGGAAGAATTTAACATATTCTTCCCATTTTTTGGCATCCATAATTTCTGTTGGTTTAGTTAAATATGTCGATGAATAATTTTTCTAGGACCTCTGTTATACTTACTTCTGTTATATCCTTCGCAATTCTTTATAAACTTTGTGATGGCGCCTTTCATTTTCTTCCATCCAATAATTCTTTTTCAAATGTTGTAAAGTTTCTGCAATTCCTTGATGGTTAGTTGTACCTTGATGGTACAACTAACCATCCTTTGGACCTTTGGTGATTATTTGTACTTGTTCTCTCAGGTCAATTAATACTTTTACCCTTTTTAAACATCAGATTATTTTGGGACCATTATAACTCATTATGTTTGTATGAAGTTCGCATCGTATTTGATACAAATCCTCATCTACATCTATATCGTCGTTTCTTGACAATTAGCTTTTGGCAATTTGATCTAGTAGAGTGTTTTTTTCATCTTTTTATTTAAAATGATGTTAATTTTCCTTTCTTGTCCTCATGAGAATAGAAATTGTTTTCTTTTACGCTAATTTGTTTTACTCTTTTTGATTCTTGAGTTTGAATTAAATGCATCGACATCTTGGTTTCTTGAAATTTCTTTCATAGTTATTTCTTTTCTTACAGTTCCTATTCCTATTTTTTTCCTTGAAGGTTTATTTTGTCGCAACATTTTTATAGACATTTCGGTTGCTAATCTCAATAATTCTTCAGCTTCTATGTTTTGTAGTAATGACGTTTCGTCGTCTAAATCTCTCATGTTCAGCTGTTATAATTTTATTCTTGATAAGGTATCAGCGTTATTATTAAGCTTTCCTTTTTTATAAACCACTTCGAAGTTATAGTCTTCCAGGCGTGTTCTCCATCTCATTAATCATGAATTCAGTTCTTTGAGTTAGCACAACCAAGTTTGACATTACAAGTAAAGATTGTAAATTTCTCACATACAAATATGGTCTGATTATGATCTTATTTTGTTGCGAATACAATAGCCAAATATTTCTTTCCAATTGTTGAATATTGTGTTTCAGATTTTGATAATGTTCTAGACACGTAGTAGACTGGCTTACCACTTCCTACTTTTAATTGTAGGTTTTTGTAGTTCCTAATAAATTTCTTTCTGAAATCAGTATATTCTAAAATTGGGCTTTCAATCATCATGTTATTTCAATGTTTGCACTCTTTTTTTGAACATTTAGTAAAAGGTTTGGTTACTGGGACTAAGTTCTTTGTCAATCCTCGATATTATCCTAATAATACCAAGAGAGATTTTGTTTTCTTCCATGTTATAGGAATTGGATACGTTTCACACCTTCGTTTGTAACCTAATATCCTAAGAATTTAAGACCTTTCTTCAGGAAATTACATTTCTCGAATTGTAATTTAAAATGTGCTTCGATTAATGTCAAAAACCTTTGTTAATATTACAAGTGTCTTCTTGTAAACCTGTTAACTCGTTATTCATTAGTCTTTGAAACAAAGTTGGTGCGTTCTTCAATCCAAATAGCATTCGTTTACATTGAAAATGTCTGTGTTCCGTAATAAAGGCTGTTTTAGATGCATCTTCGCTTTCAATCTCGACTTGATGGTAATATCTTGGCAATAAACAATAATAAAAAAAATGATATAAAATATTGGCTTCCTAGCTTATCCAAAAGTGAATGTGTATGGGGGCATACACATTACGACTACACAGAAGGAGGATATCGTAACTCAACCCAATTCCGAATATATCAAAGATTTTGGATAAGCTAGGAAGCCAATATTTTATATCATTTTTTTTATTATTGTTTATTGCCAAGATATTACCATCAAGTCGAGATTGAAAGCGAAGATGCCGAATATCTCCGTGGTCCGCCCCCGGACCACGGAGATATACTTCTTCTATGATATCCTGTTTCAGAAGTTCTGAGTCTTCGAGAGTGCACCATTTGTCTATCAATTTACAAACACTGGTTAATTATCTTTCATGTTTAACTGTCTTCCTGAATTCGTCGATTTGTTCTTATTATTTAATTCTTTTTTTTCTTGATAACTTACGTCAGCCATGTCCAACTGGCGGCCCACGGGCCGCCTGCGGCCCGATTGCGATTTTTGTGCGGCCCGATAACAAAAAAAGGAAATCGCACAAATTAATATTTAAATTCTAATAATCGATAATACAAATAATTTTTATTACTTGGTCGAATGACGTTTTATAAAACTCCTATATCTTGATATATAAAAATGGAATCTTGTCTGTATGTGGGTACCTATATACCGATTTTACTCAGTTATTCCTTGGCCGAATTTCACCAAATTTGGTAAACATATAGCTTAATATATTGGGAAGAACCTTTCATCTTAATTTTTTTGACACCGCCGCCGAGGTGGCGGCAATGACGATGTTAAAAAAATAATTTACACAATAGCGAATCCCGATGTATGGCGTTTACGAATACAATAAATACTCCGACCTACGTAAACCCGACTTACATAGATTCGGAGATACGTAACTGCGAATTTGTCCGTTTTGTCGGGTATTCCCCTGTTTCGCTCAAAAGTGGATTGAATCATAAAATTTTCTAGTCCCTTCAGTTTATGCGAGTTCTTCATAGAGAGTTGATTTATCACAAAGTTGATAAACTTATTGTTTTAAAAAGGTTGTGAAAATAAAATTAAGTAATATTTTATTTTAATTTGCAGTCCTACAAAAATTTATTCGTTTCTTTAATTATACAAGAATAAATAAAATTGTCCATAATATTGACGTGCGATGTCGGGTAGGAAGAAAAGAAAACTAGAAGATGAAAGCAGACAATTTAAAAATAATTGGGAAGATGACTACTTTTTCTTGCAAGTAAAAAATTAAGCCGTATGCTTAGTTTGTCATGAAACGATTACTGCTAAAACATACGAAGACATTATGAAAAACATCCGGAACTTTCTGTACTTTCTGGTGGTGAACGCAAGGCCAAATTACACTTACTTAAAGCTAACTTAAAGTTTCAACAAAATGTGTTTCAAAAACAAAATCAACAATCAAACTACATTGTCAGTACAAGTTTAAATATTTCTCAAATTATTGCTAAAAAAAATGAAACCTTTCTCGGATGGAGAATACATCAGAGAATGTTTAATTGCTGCAGCTGAAGATATTAGCCCGGAAAAAGTTCATATTTATAAACAAATAAGTCTGTCTCATCAAACTGTTACACGTAGAGTTGATGATATTTCCAATGAAATTTCCCTAAACCTCAATGAACATACCAAACAATTTGTGTATTACTCATTAGCTTTGGATGAAACAACCGATATCAAGGATACATCACAACTTGCTATATTTATACGCGAAGTTGAAAGTAACAGAAGAACTCCTTGATCTTGTGAGTCTGAAGGATACAACAACGGGCAAAGATATTAAAGATGCTGTTCTAAAAAGCGCGGAAGATGGACAATTAGATTTAAAAAAACTTATTGGTATTACAACCGATGAAGCACCATCAATGATAGGAAAAAAATAGGAGCAGTTACTTTAATTTGCAAACATATTGAAAGCTTGGGACAAAATACATCATTTTTGGATTTATTTATTTGTCATTGTTCTTTACATATAGAAAATCTATGTGTTCAGTCATTAAATATGTCTCACGTGATGTCAGTTGTCATTAATATTATTAACAAAATAAAAAATAATTCATTAAAACACCGCCAGTTTCAAGAATACCTTCGCGAACTGGAGTCCGAGTACTGTGACCTAATATATTACGCCAAAATACGATGGTTGAGTCGTGAAAAATGTTTATTAAGATTTTGGAACCTCGGGGAAGAAATTAGAATTTTCATGAATGAGAACGGCGAAGACGTTCCACAATTATACGATGAAAAATAGTTGTTGGATTTGTGTTTCTTAATAGATATCACAACTAAATTAAATGAACTAAATCAGAATCTTCAAGGAAAAAATAAATTAATTACGAATTGCTATCAAGACAAAGACATTCATTGCTAAATTAAAATATTTTCAAAATCTATTTCCCTCACTTAAATGATTTCGAAATGGAATATAAACCCATTTCCGAATATTCGCATAATATTAAAGATTTGCTTGAGGAATTTGAAAAAAGATTTGCCTACCTAGAAAAATTTGAACAAATTCAATATTTTTAATTGTCCATTTAATATTGATGTGAATTCAGCTCCAGGTTATTTACAACTGGAACTTATCGATCTGCAGTCCAACTCAGAAATGAAATTAAGGTTGAGGACCTCAATATAGTCGACTTTTATGGAAAATATGTTCAGGAAAATAAATTTCCTAATTTGAAAAAATTAGCTATGCGTATTGTGGCAGCAAACGGCACAACATATCTCTGTGAGTCATTTTTTTCTAGATTAAAATTAGTCAAAACCAAAGACCGTAACAGGCTCACTGATGCAAATTTGACGAATCAGTTACGTTGTGCCACAACAAAATTAGAAGTTGATATTAAAAAAATTTCAAATAAAATAAATAAACAAGTTTCACATTAAATATCTGTTGTAATTTACTGAAATACCTATATATTATTGTGTATATCTGTGTACATGCTAGTTTGTGTATACGTATCTCATTTGAGCGCGAGTGTGCGCTAGAATTGAAATTTTCTTGTTCAGGTGGGTGGCGGCCCAGTGCCTTGTACATTCCTAAATTTTGGCCCGAAGAGTAATTTGGGTTGGACATGGGTGACTTACGTTAATTCCTTCTTCTATTTCGTCAACTGGTTCCACATTAATATGATGTAAATGATTATAAGTTTTTAAAATTATTTACTTTGATTGGTGCTTCATTGTTCTTTACTTTTAAAACCGCTTTTGGTGCTAAAGTTATCACTTCTTCAGTTGATAATCGTGTCTTCATCTTTGGGCCATTCCAAAAGCCAACATAGCCATTTTTCTCATATTATTGGCTTTATATTTTAGTATTCGATTTTGATTAGGAAATAACTTAATTTCATTTGGTTTTTGGTGTCATCAAAGTTTCGTTCCCAATACCAACCTTTCCTTTGATTGCCTTTAAGACATCAATGCCAATCAATATGTCGCATAATTCTGAAAAATTGAATCAATACGTTCGTTATCATCTTTAAATAAGTCCGTTAAAGGGACTTTTATAGCTTCACATCTGTTGATGAGTTTTATTTTATCATCTAGATAGGCAAAATCAAAATTATTTTCAAATTTTTTCCTGTCTAAAAATTTTTATTTGTCACAGTTTAAATTTTTCTAATAAAAATCTTTTAGTTAATATAAATTCATAATGGATGAAGATGAAGAACCAACCAGTATTTTACATCTACATCAATTTCGGTAATTTTTATTATCTCATTTCAGTTAAGCTAAACAACGCTTTGGAACAGAAACTTTTCGAAGCTTTCGAGCTATTCGATCACCTCGGCAATAAAACGGTCGAATCGCAGGATATTGGAACGATAATTCGTTCATTGGGAGCTTGCCCATTACAATCTGAAATAGACGAGATGGTGTTACGCGATTTAGAGGAAACCAAAAACTGTGGGACGGTTCATGTCAGTAAATTTATACCGACTGCTTCTAATTTTATTAACGCGCATAAGTAAATTTCTTATTTAAAAGTTATTTAAGATTTAAACTATATTTTTTTGCAGGTTTGAGCCTCCTTCTCCTGAGGCTTTACTTGAAGCTTTTCACGTTTTGGACCCTTTAGGAAAAGGTTACATAACGAGGGAGTATATTACTAAGTTAATGACGGAAGAAGGTGAGCCGTTTAATCAAGACGAAATAGACGAAATGCTTGAAGTAGCTATCGATCCTTCTACTCAAACAGTACCATACGAATTTTATATCAATAAATTGGTTGTAAGTGTAACATCTTCGATTTTTTTTGGTGGATGAGCCGGTGTATTTTGGTTAATAAATAATCTTATTATTTTATAGTATGAACCTCCACCGGATGTAAGTCTGTATGCGATTGCTGATGCTATTGAAGCTGCAAAACCCAAACCTGCCAAGAAAACATTAGCAGCGCTTTTGGAGCAAATGCACACAGAGGATCATGAAGAAGAAGAAGATTAATGTTAATATTATCGATTTGAAATATGTCCTGTAAAAATTATAGTTTTAATTATTAGTTTTATATAATTATAAAAAAAACTCAAATTTGATTTTAAATTTGATTAATTCTTGTATTAGCCCAAAGATGTCGCGCAACCGACTTATCTTTTTTATTCATTAATTTGTCTTTTAATTAATTAAATTGCATTAAAATTTGTCTCAAAATTAATAAAACACTAAATTTTAAAATAAATAAATAAATTAATTACGAAAATTATTGAATTAGAACGAAACGGAAAATTAACTTGTCATGCGTCTTCGTAATGAAGTTAGCCCAACAAACTGAAACTAATATGGCCGACCGATAGGGACTGTCAAATTCACGTAAACATTTTTGTGCGGATGATCAAATCGAATTGATAAAATGTAAGGCGTGAAAACGAAGTTTTCATAACCATGGCCCAGGGGGTTTTGAGTTCGGACATTTCGAGGAGAAATCCTCAAGATGAATTCGAACTGATTCAAAGAATTGGGAGTGGAACTTATGGTGATGTTTATAAGGTAATCGGCCCTTTGCTCTCTTATTTCGAACGGTTTTGTTTATCTAATTGTGTTCGTTTTGTAGGCTAAAAGACTGTCCACAAATGACCTAGCTGCTATTAAAGTGATTAAGTTAGAACCGGGTAAGGAAAGGTGAAATTATTGATGTGGATTTTCGACTTATTTTGTGTTATTATTTCGATAGGGGATGATTTCGGAATTATCCAACAAGAAATTTTAATGATGAGAGACTGTCAGCATCAAAATATTGTGGCTTATTATGGGAGCTATTTACGGAGAGATAAGTTATGGATTTGTATGGAATATTGCGGAGGAGGAAGTTTACAAGATATTTATCACAGTATGTTTTTTTTTTAACGATATTAAAATCAATTAAGTCAATACAGATTAATATCAACTAACAAGATAATTTTTATTATCATCATGAAGATAATAAATTACAACAATATTTTTTATAATTTGATTGGCTAAGTCATAAAATATTTTAATATGCAATATTTTCATCATAACTAAATTGTTAAATCATTTAATTTTATTGATTCATTCAATTTGATTTTATTTTAGTTACTGGGCCTTTAAATGAACAGCAAATAGCTTATATGTGTCGCGAGACTTTAGTAGGATTGTCTTATTTGCACTCTTTAGGAAAAATGCACCGTGATATTAAGGGTGCAAACATTTTATTGACTGAAACTGGGGACGTAAAATTAGCTGACTTTGGAGTATCCGCACAAATAACTGCTACAATAAATAAGAGAAAATCGTTTATTGGTACACCTTATTGGATGGCACCAGAGGTTGTTTAATTATTTTGTTTTTATATTATTAAATATAATAAAGCAAATAATTTGAATTGATAGGTTGCTGCTGTTGAACGAAAAGGTGGTTATAATCAACTTTGCGACATTTGGGCTATTGGGATCACTGCTATAGAATTGGCTGAGCTTCAACCTCCAATGTTTGATTTGCACCCGATGAGGGCGTTGTTTTTAATGTCAAAAAGTGGATTTAAACCGCCCACGTTAAAAGATAAGGATAAATGGTAAGTGGAGAGTTGTTACGATATACGAAAAGTGGATAATTTTAGGGATTAATGCAAAGAGATTAAAAGAACAGTTGATTTTTATCTAAGGTTTTGGAATAAATTTATTCCTTGTATTAGAATAAAATCATTCAATTAAAACAAAGACATTTAAATTTAAAACACCCTTACAAAAGCAAGCAAAAAAAGAGGGAAGTACGTAATATTGTAAAGAATGTTACTAAAATCTTATTTTCCACTAAATATATACGATTTGAAAGTTACAAAAGTTAAATAACGAATAATGCTGTGTTGATATTAAAATTGATAGCAATGATTAAATCATAAAATTTAGCTAATAATTAAAATAACAAGAATTTGATGTAAGAACTCAAAAGGGAGAAAAATTATTAATTAAATTATTAATCATTGAAGTCTGGATTGCAGCCAAAATGGCAGTTTGATAGCTTATCCATGCATATCACTATTTATTGAAGTATATCACTATTTGTTTACAAAAAATTAGACTTGTAATAATGCTGTTTTGTTGCAAAAATAGTAGTATTAAGAAAGGATGCAGTTAATTTAGAGTAATTTTATTAACACCCTGATCACAGTCAACACAGTTCATTGTGAAATTAGTTTATTGTTAAAAAAATCAAAAAACTTTATGAAACTTTAAAGTAAGTGGACAGTTGTTATGATATACGAAAAGTGGATAATTTTAGGGATTAATGTAAAGGGATTAAAACAACAGTTGATTTTTATCTAAGGTTTTGAAATAAATTTATTCCTTGCATTAGAATAAAATCATTCAATCAAAGCAAAGCCACTTAAATTTAAAACACCCTTACAAAAGCAAGCAAAAGAGGGAAGTACATAATAATGTAAAGAATGTTACTAAAAAATTACTAAAATCTTATTTTCTCCTAAATAAATTCGATTTTAAAGTTACAAAAGTTAAATAACGAATAATGCTGTGTTGATATTAAAATTGATAGCAACGATTAAATCATAAAATTTAGCTAATAATTAAAATAACAAGAATTAGATGTAAGAACTCAAAAGGGAGAAAAATTATTAATTAAGTTATTAATCATTGAAGTCTGGATTGCAGTCAAAATGGCAGTTTGAAAGCTTATCCATGCATGTCACTATTTATTGGTGTATATCATTATTTGTTTACAAAAAAATTGGACTTGTAATAATGCTGTCTTCTTGCAAAAAGTGGTAGTAGTAAGAAAGGATGTAGTTAATTTAGAGTAATTTTATTAATATAAAAGGGAGAAAAATTATTAATTAAATTATTAATCATTGAAGTCTGGATTGCAGCCAAAATGGCAGTTTGATAGCTGATCCATGCATGTATTTATTGGTGTATATCACTATTTGTTTACAAAAAATTAGACTTGTAATAATGCTGTTTTGTTGCAAAAATAGTAGTAGTAAGAAAGGATGCAGTTAATTTAGAGTAATTTTATTAACACACTTATCACAGTCAACACAGTTCATTGTGAAATTAGTTTATTGTTAAAAAAATCAAAAAACTTTATGAAATTTTAAAAGTAAGTGGAAAGTTGTTATGATATACGAAAAGTGGATAATTTTAGGGATTAATGTAAAGGGATTAAAACAACAGTTGATTTTTATCTAAGGTTTTGGAATAAATTTATTCCTTGCATTAGAATAAAATCATTCAATCAAAACAAAGACACTTAAATTTAAAACACCCTTACAAAGGCAAGCAAAGAAGAGGGAAGTACATAATAATATAAAGAATGTTACTAAAAAATTACTAAAATCTTATTTTCCATTAAATAAATACGATTTTAAAGTTACAAAAGTTAAATAACGAATAATGCTGTGTTGATATTAAAATTGATAGCAATGATTAAATCATAAAATTTAGCTAATAATTAAAATAACAAGAATTTGATGTAAGAACTCAAAAGGGAGAAAAATTATTAATTAAATTATTAATCATTGAAGTCTAGATTGCAGCCAAAATGGCAGTTTGATAGCTTATCCATGCATGTCACTATTTATTGGTGTATATCACTATTTGTTTACACAAAATTAGACTTGTAATAATGCTTTCGTGTTGCAAAAATAGTAGTAGTAAGAAAGGATACAGTTAATTTAGAATAATTTTATTAACACACTGATCACAGTCAACACAGTTCATTGTGAAGTTAGTTTATTGTTAAAGAAAATCAAAAAACTTTATGAAACTTTAAAAGTAAGTGGAAAGTTGTTATGATATACGAAAAGTGGATAATTTTAGGGATTAATGTAAAGGGATTAAAACAACAGTTGATTTTTATCTAAGGTTTTGGAATAAATTTATTCCTTGTATTAGAATAAAATCATTCAATCAAAACAAAGACACTTAAATTTAAAACACCCTTACAAAAGCAAGCAAAAAAAGAGGGAAGTACATAATATTGTAAAGAATGTTACTAAAAAATTACTAAAATCTTATTTTCCATTAAATAAATACGATTTTAAAGTTACAAAAGTTAAATAACGAATAATGCTGTGTTGATATTAAAATTGATAGCAATGATTAAATCATAAAATTTAGCTAATTAAAATAACAAAAATTTGATGTAAGAACTCAAAAGGGAGAAAAATTATTAATTAAATTATTAATCATTGAAGTCTGGATTGCAGCCAAAATGGCAGTTTAATAGCTTATCCATGCATATCACTATTTATTGAAGTATATCACTATTTGTTTACAAAAAATTGGACTTGTAATAATGCTGTTTTGTTGCAAAAATAGTAGTAGTAAGAAAGGATGCAGTTAATTTAGAGTAATTTTATTAACACCCTGATCACAGTCAACACAGTTCATTGTGAAATTAGTTTATTGTTAAAAAAATCAAAAAACTTTATGAAACTTTAAAAGTAAGTGGAAAGTTGTTATGATATACGAAAAGTGGATAATTTTAGGGATTAATGTAAAGCGATTAAAACAACAGTTGTTTTTTATCTAAGGTTTTGGAATAAATTTATTCCTTGCATTAGAATAAAATCATTCAATCAAAACAAAGACACTTAAATTTAAAACACCCTTACAAAGGCAAGCAAAAAAGATGGAAGTACATAATAATGTAAAGAATGTTACTAAAAAATTATTAAAATCTTATTTTCCACTAAATAAACACTAAAATTGTATTTAGTATTTATATAAGTTACAAAAGTTAAATAACGAATAATGCTGTGTTGATATTAGAATTGATAGCAATGATTAAATCATAAAATTTAGCTAATAATTAAAATAACAAGAATTTGATGTAAGAACTCAAAAGGGAGAAAAATTATTAATTAAATTATTAATCATTGAAGTCTGGATTGCAGTCAAAATGGCAGTTTGATAGCTTATCCATGCATGTTGTTATTTATTGGTGTATATCACTATTTGTTTACAAAAAATTAGACTTGTAATAATGCTATCTTGTTGCAAAAATAGTAGTAGTAAGAAAGGATGCAGTTAATTTAGAGTAATTTTATTAACACACTGATCACAGTCAACACAGTTCATTGTGAAATTGGTTTATTGTTAAAAAAATCAAAAAAACTTTATGAAACTTTAAAACTAAGTGGAAACTTGTTATGATATACGAAAAGTGGATAATTTTAGGGATTAATGTAAAGGGATTAAAACAACAGTTGATTTTTATCTAAGGTTTTGGAATAAATTTATTCCTTGCATTAGAATAAAATCATTCAATCAAAACAAAGACACTTAAATTTAAAACACCCCTACAAAAGCAAGCAAAAAAGAGGGAAGTACATAATATTGTAAAGAATGTTAGTAAAAAATTACTAAAATCTTATTTTCCACTAAATAAATACGATTTTAAAGTTACAAAAGTTAAATAACGAATAATGCTGTGTTGATATTAAAATTGATAGCAATGATGAAATCATAAAATTTAGTTGATAATTAAAATAAGAAGAATTAGATGTAAGAACTCAAAAGGGAGAAAAATTATTAATTAAATTATTAATCATTGAAGTCTGGATTGCAGTCAAAATGGCAGTTTGATAGCTTATCCATGCATGTTATTATTTATTGGTGTATATCACTATTTGTTTACAAAAAATTAGACTTGTAATAATGCTATCTTGTTGCAAAAATAGTAGTAGTAAGAAAGGATGCAGTTAATTTAGAGTAATTTTATTAACACACTGATCACAGTCAACACAGTTCATTGTGAAATTGGTTTATTGTTAAAAAAATCAAAAAAACTTTATGAAACTTTAAAACTAAGTGGAAACTTGTTATGATATACGAAAAGTGGATAATTTTAGGGATTAATGTAAAGGGATTAAAACAACAGTTGATTTTTATCTAAGGTTTTGGAATAATTTATTCCTTGCATTAGAATAAAATCATTCAATCAAAACAAAGACACTTAAATTTAAAACACCCCTACAAAAGCAAGCAAAAAAGAGGGAAGTACATAATATTGTAAAGAATGTTAGTAAAAAATTACTAAAATCTTATTTTCCACTAAATAAATACGATTTTAAAGTTACAAAAGTTAAATAACGAATAATGCTGTATTGGTATTAAAATTGATAGCAATGATTAAATCATAAAATTTAGCTAATAATTAAAATAACAAGAATTTGATGTAAGAACTCAAAAGGGAGAAAAATTATTAATTAAATTATTAATCATTGAAGTGTGGATTGCAGCCAAAATGGCAGTTTGATAGCTTATCCATGCATGTCACTATTTATTGGTGTATATCACTATTTGTTTACAAAAAATTAGACTTGTAATAATGCTGTCGTGTTGCAAAAATGGTAGTAGTAAGAAAGGATGCAGTTAATTTAGAATAATTTTATTAACACACTGATAGTCAACACAGTTCATTGTGAAGTTAGTTTATTGTTAAAAAAATCAAAAAACTTTATGAAACTTTAAAAGTAAGTGGAAAGTTGTTATGATATACGAAAAGTGGATAATTTTAGGGATTAATGCAAAGAGATTAAAGCAACAATTGATTTTTATCTAAGGTTTTGGAATAAATTTATTCCTTGTATTAGAATAAAGTCATTCAATCAAAACAAAGACACTTAAATTTAAAACACCCTTACAAAAGCAAGCAAAAAAGAGGGAAGTACATAATAATATAAAGAATGTTACTAAAAAATTAGTAAAATCTTATTTTCCACTAAATAAATACGATTTTAAAGTTACAAAAGTTAAATAACGAATAATGCTCTGTTGATATTAAAATTGATAGCAATGATTAACTCATAAAATTTAGCTAATAATTAAAATAACAAGAATTAGATGTAAGAACTCAAAAGGGAGAAAAATTATTAATTAAATTATTAATCATTGAAGTCTGGATTGCAGCCAAAATGGCAGTTTGATAGCTTATCCATACATGTTATTATTTATTGGTGCATATCACTATTTGTTTACAAAAAATTAGACTTGTAATAATGCTGTTTTGTTGCAAAAATAGTAGTAGTAAGAAAGGATGCAGTTAATTTAGAGTAATTTTATTAACACACTGATCACAGTCAACACAGTTCATTGTGAAATTAGTTTATTGTTAAAAAAATCAAAAAACTTTATGAAACTTTAAAAGTAAGTGGAAAGTTGTTATGGTATACGAAAAGTGGATAATTTTAGGGAATAATGTAAAGCGATTAAAACAACAGTTGATTTTTATCTAAGGTTTTGGAATAAATTTATTCCTTGTATTAGAATAAAAGCATTCAATCAAAACAAAGACACTTAAATTTAAAACACCCTTACAAAAGTAAGCAAAAAAAGAGGGAAGTACATAATATTGTAAAGAATGTTACTAAAAAATTACTAAAATATTATTTTCCACTAAATAAATACGATTTTAAAGTTACAAAAGTTAAATAACGAATAATGCTCTGTTGATATTAAAATTGATAGCAATGATTAACTCATAAAATTTAGCTAATAATTAAAATAACAAGAATTAGATGTAAGAACTCAAAAGGGAGAAGAATTATTAATTAAATTATTAATCATTGAAGTCTGGATTGCAGCCATTATGGCAGTTTGATATCTTATCCATGCATATCACTATTTATTGAAGTATATCACTATTTGTTTACAAAAAATTAGACTTGTTATAATGCTGTCTTGTTGCAAAAATAGTAGTAGTAAGAAAGGATGCAGTTAATTTAGAATAATTTTATTAACACACTGATCACAGTCAACGCAGTTCATGGTGAAATTAGTTTATTGTTAAAAAAAATCAAAAAACTTTATGAAACTTTAAAAGTAAGTGAGAAGTTGTTATGATATACGAAAAGTGGATAATTTTAGGGATTAAAACAACAGTTGATTTTTATCTAAGATTTTGGAATAAATTTATTCCTTGTATTAGAATAAAATCATTCAATCAAAACAAAGACACTTAAATTTAAAACACCTTTACAAAAGCAAGCAAAAAAGAGGGAAGTACATAATAATGTAAATAGTGTTACTAAAAAATTACTAAAATCTTATTTTCCACTAAATAAATACGATTTTAAAGTTACAAAAGTTAAATAACGAATAATGCTGTGTTGGTATTAAAATTGATAGCAATGATTAAATCATAAAATTTTGCTAATAATTAAAGTAACAAGAATTAGATGTAAGAACTCAAAAGGGAGAAAAATTATTAATTAAATTATTAATCATTGAAGTCTGGATTGCAGCCAAAATGGCAGTTTGATAGCTTATCCATGCATGTCACTATTTATTGGTGTATATCATTATTTGTTTACAAGAAATTAGACTTGTAATAATGCTGTCTTGTTGCAAAAATAGTAGTAGTAAGAAAGGATGCAGTTAATTTAGAATAATTTTATTAACACACTGATCACAGTCCACGCAGTTCATTGTGAAGTTAGTTTATTGTTAAAAAAATTATGAAACTATTCTGTAAAATTTAAAATTAATTAATGTATTTGATATTACTTTTACATTTTTTAACAAAAAACTTATCCTTTACCATTATACTTGAATTACTTGGCAGGTTGTTTTTTCACTTTTACTACACTACAGTATTGTTTTATATTTACTTTAATAAAAAAGAGTTTATTTACTTACTTAAAAGTCAGAGAAATAAGCTTAATAAACAATAACAAACATATCTATTCTCAATTGGCACATTATTTAATTAAAAGTTTTAAAATTTTCAGTTAAATGTAGTCATTAAATGAAAACTCTTGTGCTCACAATAAAGAAATAAAAACTTGAGTGCATTATAAATTGTAATATAACGATAGGTTTTTAAGTGTTTCGATATTTGATTTCATTTTTAAATAATCTTTTATATCCTTTCACAAAATAGGGACTACTATTACTATTTTGTTACAACTACTTTAAGTATGTCGTGAGAATTTAATTTAAAATGGGAGCAAACTGTAATACTTTGATTATAAACGCATTTTATGAAACATTATGATTTAAAAAACAAAAATTATAATGAAAAGAAATTAAAAGAAACATAAATCAGTGAAAATTAAAAAGACGAATTGGGTCTTAAATCGACTGAAAATTTTTAAAATACGCGCTCTCATGTTTTTTTTGCTTTACAAAATGCAGACTTAATTGCAAAATTGTTAATTGTTGTATCAGAAAGAAATCTAATTTTTGTGCAGTGATCCAGATGCGAACCATAAGAAATTGGTAGATAAACTGTAGCTATCTAACATATTTCTGTAGAATTCTTTTTTTGAATTCTTTTTCTCCTATCATCTCCTATCATAAACCTCCTTTGGCGTTGGCTCTAACTCCAACATATTGTTATCAGTATCATCATCATCCTCTTGAGATTGAACAATTTCTTGACTGTAAGTGTATTAGTCATGCTGTTAACAATGTTATAGTTTTATGTTATATTATTATTATTATTGTGTACTGAGGTCTTGTTGGGAATTTTAAATAAATGATTATTTTCTCAATTTTTGGGGTTGTGAAGGTATCTTAAAATTCCAGAAAGGTTTTTATTACATCGTTGTTTAATTCTAGTTCTCAATGCTTTCTCCATATCAGTGCTGAGCTGAAAATTCAAGTCATTTAATTGATCGGAGTTGCATTTGCGGTAATTAACTTGGCGCCTCGTTGATATAAAGTTTACAGCGCCAGCTATAAAGGTTTAAGAACGTTAATAATTTCGATTAAAATTTGTAATTCATTTTGAGTAAGTTGTATGGAACTTCTTAAGTCAATTAGGGCCTTTTCAATACTTTATTTGAGAAGTATGATATGTATACTTGTTTTTATTGACTTCATAGATACCACTGTAGAAGTAATAACACTGACGGAACATTGGCTCAAATTTAATAAAGAAATAATAGATGGTTATGAAATGGTTTCAACATATTCAAGAGAACATAATCAATATGGCGGTTTGTGTATATTGATAAGGTCTGATTTAAAATTAGATATAGATTATTTATACTTGAATGTGCCGCGGTAGAATTAGCTGCACAAAACATAAATATTATCTGTATATACTGTTCACCAACGTTCGAGAGAGAAGATTTCTTTAATATTTTAGAAGATATATTATTAGAACTTTCTACTTCTGGAAGCAGTATCAAGTCTTCTAGCGGTTCAAATCCTCTAGAAACATTTCAAGTTTTCTGGAAGCAATACCAAATCTCCTAAAAGCAGTATTAAGTCTCCAAGAAGCCGTATCAACTACCTTAGAAGCAGTATCAAGTCTTTTGGAAGCGTTTTAAACCATCTGAAAGCATTTCAAATCTTCCATTGGTAATATCGAGTGTTCTGGAAGCCTTTACAGTTTTCTGGCAGCAATATCAAGTCTTCTGAAAGCATTTCAAGTCTTTTGGAAGCAGATCAAGTCTTCTAGAAGTAGTGTCAAATCTCCCAGAAGCAGCATCAAATCTTCTGGAAGTATTTCAAGTCCTCCAGCGACAATATCGTGTTTTCTAGAACCTGTATAATGTCTTTCAGGGGCAGTGGCAAGTGTTCTGGAAGCATATTAAATCTTCCAGAAGCAGTATCGAGTTTCCTGGAAGCAATTTAATTTTTCTGAAACCGTTTCAATTTTTTAGAAGCAATATCAAGTCATTTAGAAGTAGTGTCAAGTCTCCCAGAAGCAGTATCAAGTTTCCTAGAAACAATATCAAGTCTTGTGGCATTAATTGTGGCAGTCTTGAAGCAGTATCAAGCATTTTAAGTCGTCTAAAAGCATTTCAAGTCTTCCATAAGTAATATCGAGTCTTCTGGAAGCCTTTCCAGTTATCTGGCGGCAATATCATGTCTTCTGAAAGCATTTCAAGTCTTCTGGAGGCAGAACCAAGTTTCTAGAAGCATTGCAAGTCTTGTGGAAAGATTTTAAGTCTTCTGAAAGCATTTCAAGTCTTTTGGAAGCAGTATCAAGTCATCTAGAGGCAGTACCAAGTCTTCTGGAAATAGTATCAAGTCTTCTGGAAGACTTTCCAGTCTTTTGTCAGCAGTATCAAGTCTTTTGAAAGTATTTCAAGTTTTCTTTAGGCAGAATTAAGTTTTCTAGGAGCATTTCAAGCCTCCTGGAAACATTTCAAATTTTCTGGAAGTATTTTATGTCTTTTGGAAGCAGTACCAAGTCTTCTGGAAGCAGTATCAAGTCTTCCAAAGTCAGTATCAAGTCTTCTGTAAGCATTTCAGGTCTTCCGGAAGCAGTATCAAGTTTTCTAGAAGCAGTATCAGGTTTCAATTTAAAATAGCAGCAAATACTGGGACTGAATGGAGAAAAGATCAATACTTCATTAAAATTATAGAATTGATTGAAAAACTTCAATCTAGATAACCATTTTTATTGAAATAAAATGGTTGTATGTCAAAATCAAAGTGATCCCTTTCTTTAACATGGTTCGCAATTAAAGCAGTATTTTTTTTGTTGTCTTTGATAAGTCCCGTTTATGCTGACTGATATTGCTAAATAAGTATTGGGAAGTAGTTCTTATGTATGAACCATCGCAATTGTTGCATATGATCTTATAGATGATAATAATAATACCTTTATTGACCAATAACGAAATAAAAAGAGATTATGAAAAAAAAAACCAATGTAATAAACTATAAAAGTATAGAATTAAGGAGAAGTCTTGAAGTGCATAAAATATAGACTTGTTATAATGTAATTAGTTTTATACAATTTATTTCAACTAGGTTCAATGAAGAGACTTTATTTTTTATAAAAAGATTTATTGTGAGCCGATATGGACATGATTTTTTTGCGTTCAACATTTATATTATGTACAGGGTGGGCAAATTTTGGTGTTATTATAGGGTATCTCGGAAACTACAAGAGATACTAAAAAAATAGGTGCCATGTCCCGGTCTCTTTTTTCGAGAAATATTCAATCCCGCAAAGATAAAACTTTCATCTGTTATTGTTTTTAAGTTATAGCCAAAAAGTCATATTTTCACCATTTTAAAAATCCTCCTATTCTGTTTATTTTTGAAATTGAAGAAAAGCGGCTAACATTCTTAAGACACTTTTTTAAGTAGAATGTAATGCCATTGAAAATTTTTTAATAAAGTTGATAATTTTCGAGATATAACACAAAGTTGTATTTTTTAAATTAAATTAATTATTTTTAAATTAGCCCTGTACATCCATTTTAAATGTAATTTAATCATAGAGTATGGTGGAAAACAAAAACATTATATTGAGTAAGTATTTTAAACGCGCTGAATTTGACTTACATTATATTGCGTCAATTACATCCATTGCATTTATATTAGCGAAACATAGTATTCGTCATTTTGCTGAATTTAAATACATTCTATTAGAATAATCAAGTACCGATTTGAGATACTCAGGTATCCATACTTTATATTATTATATATTTAACTTTTTTGCTTCAATTTCTAATGATTTTTTTAAATTTAATTCTTTTCCTTTGCTTTTATTATCAATCCTCTAAGATTATCTACTTTTGAAATAAATAGTAGGTTTTAAGACAATTTTGTGAATAAATCGACTCTTTTGATTTGTTAAAATAGGAGTCCGACGTTTCATAATTTCGTTAAAGTCGCTTTGACGAAGAATCCTAAAAAAAGGCCTACAGCAGAAAAGTTATTACAGGTAATACATTAATATTATTTCAATGTCTTTTTTTAAATAAAATTTTTTAGCACGCGTTTTTTAATGGAGATATGAATAAAAGACTTGCAACGGAATTGTTACAAAAAGTGAACAACCCATCACATATGTTTGCCGATCAAGAAGTTGATGAAGACGGCGTAAGTTTTTTTTAGGCGATTTTTATATTTTTTTATTAATAAAATCGCTTTTAACAGTCAATTCCAAACGTTCCACAAAGAATTGCATCACGATTAACAGCGCGTCCTCGAACTTCAGTAAGTCAAGCTTTATCTGAAATTCAAAATCTTGATGATGTAAATAATACATTACACAGACCAGGTAAATTAAAAATTAACCAAAATTAAAAAATCATTTAAATCAATTGATTTAGGACCTTCGAACAATGGCACTGATGGAAATGTGAACAAAGCTTGGGATATAATGGACATAATGAACAACGTAAAAACAGTCCATCCTTGTGCAGAACATCAAAATCAAAAATACGGGATTGGAAACGCTTTTGATTCGCTCAACAGAGAAAAGTAAGTAAAATAAGGCGGGCGAAACTTGACTATTTTAATTTTAATCCTTTTTTTATTTTAAAATACTATTTTCCGACTTAAATTAAAGTCTAAATTTCGAAATTTTATTTTTTTCGGTTAATAATTAAAAGTGTTGAGCGACGGACAATGACGGGCTCGCAAATTTTGAAAATGTCTCTAAGGTTAGACTGAGCAAAAATAAAACTGAGTGAGTTTGTGAATGAGCGTGTGCGTTTGATGCGACATTTCAGTTTTTTTTAAGTGTTTTTATTTTAAATTTTTTGCTTATTTTTGGTTTTGACACAGTCATTCGTGATGTTTATTTTAAAGGGGGAAATATATTTAGATGAACAAAAATAAACGCTTTTAAAAATTTTTTTTAAGAAGCAATCAATTTTAATCATTTAGTTCATTCACTATTATTTAAACATTTCTAAATGGAGATATTATGTTAGAAAAAAATTATTGCGTTAATTGTTTGGAATATAGCAGTTGTTACAATTATCATCTTTACTACATCTGTCTAGTTTTTTTTGAATGTGCTTAGCTCCCTTCCCTCACTTCTAAAGGGTGTCTTATTGTAAAGATCAGCGCCCAATGTAATTTTAACGCCATTTTGTTTTATGCGCAAGTGGTAGCCCTGAAATTTGGCAGTCGTCATCTACGATTGTTCTGATTACTAATTATAAAGCGTTACACAAAGAAACAATGCGTTTTCATTGTAAAAATCCATTACAAAAATGGGGAGTGTTACGCTGAATCCGTCCTCAAACTTTGCAACATTTTGATCCATGAAAGTGCTTCTTGTGGCTTCATCTGGACGGTATGGTTCTGAAAGATATGTGGCCTCAACAGGATGGCCAGACCTGCCACATCGCGTATGAAATTATCCATTTATTGGAGCAACGCTTTCTAGGTCGAATTATTTCACAAAATTCCGATATCAACTGGTCTTAATGGGCTTCTTACTGCGGGGTTTTGTGAAATATTACGACTATTCCCAAGTTCAAGGATAATATCCAACTCGTCATTTATGAGTAAACTCAGAGCTATAACTCTGCAGGAACGAAATTGAAAATTTAATGAAAAGAGCAAGGATCTATGATCAGAGTAACGGCAGTCATTTGGCGGATATTTTACTTCATAGTTAATTGGAACCTGTCTGCTCTGTAATGCAGTAAAAATAACACCTCTGGCTCAAAAACTGTCCGTTTTATTGTTAAACTAAATCGGGTGTTCTTATTGAGACACCTTTAGTTTTCTGATGTCAGTCTCAACGTTCAACTAAGGTCTGTATGGTTGTCTTTGGAGTCTTTAACCCTGGGTTTTATTTAACATGCTCTTTTTATCGTCTTTTACTCTTCTCCATGTGACCAACAAATCTATGTTTGGCCTATACTTCGGTTCTAAGGGATATCATCAATCATCATTCTTAGCTAGTACTCAGGCCGCGTAGGTGCTATCATCTTGACATGTTATGCAACATAGAAAGAGATATATAGTAAAGGTTCATCCCACTTAACTCGAAGCAGATGTTATGCATGTTATGCTCTGCCTTTATCTATGTTGCCTAAGCATGATAATACATAACCATAAAATTGCAGCAGATTTGTTAATAGAAGAGTTAAATTGAGAGAAAATGAAATCTCGTAAAAGAAAAAGGATTTGGGCACAATCCTGGCTTCTACGCTGCAATCTACAGGGATCATCTACCAATTTCCTTCGGGAAGTGGAACAGGAAGAGCAGGCTACTTACAAGAACCATTTGAGGCTGAATAGCGGGGAATTTGACTATCTCTTGAGTAAAGTTGAAACGAAAATACAAAGAGAGATTCTCTTATGAGATCTGCTTTGTAAAGTGCTGGCAGCACCAATCAAACTACAAACAGAGATACTTGGCAACAAGTGATAATTTTTCTTCACTGGAAAGTAACTTCCGAGTTGCAAAGAGTACTATATCTAAGTTTTTGTCTTCCATCTTAAATGGTAGTAAAAACAAAATGTTTTTAATTATCGCTTCTCACAAGCAAGAAGAATAGTTGAAAATGCCATGAAGTTTGGTGATGAAATTTCGAATTTGTCGCACTTCCATTTATGTGTCTCTTAACAAAGTTGAAAAGATAGTAAGAGCAACTTGTGCACTGCACGATTAGTTAATCAAAACAGCACCATGTTATATACCAATGGAAACCATTAATGCTGAAGAAAGAGCTGGTAAATGGTGGTCACAAGGAGACACAATTATACCCAGAAAAGAGATTAACGAAGAACCAATTATAAAAATTACTTTGTGAGAGAAGGGTCCCTTGGAAAAATAGCACAATATATCAGATAACTTGTTAGTCTTAAATTCCAAAGTACTACTTCTGCCTCCTAATCCACTCTGATAGGATGCCAACGTCCGAGTGTGGTCGGATTATTGGTTGCCATAATAAGTGTAGCGTCGGAGTTTTTAAGATTTTGAGTATTTTCAGACGAATATTCTCCAACAGGGAGTGATGGCCAGAGATTGGTTCTTCTTCTAGACTTGAACCTATATTTTAATAATGTTCAAACGGCAAATGACGGCTCTCCAAAAAAGGTTCGGAATAAAGCGTTCGCAACAGATGCAAACGTTGACTAAAATGAGAAGAAAAGCTGAACAGTACATTAAAATTAAGAAAGTGATTGAAAATGGTAATTGCAATTCAGATAAATCCATTAAAAGTTTTGAATGAGTGCTAACGCGTCCAGAGCACACATATGTCTGGAGGCTGTGGTTCGTTTGAAATTGAAATGTCTTCTGCCAGCAGTGTTTCAAGTTTTACAAGCGGTATCTAGTTTTTAATTGCCAACAGAATTTGGTGTTTTTTAAAGTAAAGTGCTTGCCTTTTGCAATAAAATGTCTTCTACCAGCAGTATATAGTCTTTAATTAACAGTTTTTGGAGTACTTTTTGTCAAGATTTTGCATTTTGTGAAATAGTATTTAATATTTTTGGAGCAAGCTAAAATGGTTTATCAACTATATCTTGTTTTATGCAATGACAATGTCTTCTGCCAGCAATATGAGGTTTTCTGGAAGCATTTGAAGTCTTCCAGATACAATATCAAGTCTTCTGAAAGCATTTCAAGTTTTTTGGAAGTATTTCAGGTCTTCTGAAAGTAGTGTTAAATTTTCCAGATGTAGTAACGAGTCTTTTGGAAACAGTCTTCTATAAGCAGTATCAAGTTTACCAAGAGCAGTATCAAGTCTTCTGAAATAATTGCAACTTTTCTGGAAGCAAGTCTTTTAGAAGTGATATCAAGTCTTCTGGGACCATTTCAGATCTTCTGCAAGCATTACAAGTCTTCTGGAATTATTTCAAGTCGCCTACAAGCAATATCAAGTTTTCTAGAAGCAGTATCAAGTGTTTTAGGGGCAGTAGTAAATCTTCTAGAACCATTTCAAGTCTTCTGGATACATTTTAAGTTTTCTGTAAGCATTTCAAGTCATTTGGAAGCAGATCAAGCCATCTAGAAGCATTATCAAGTCTTCTATAAGCATTGCAAGTCTTCTGGAAATATTTTAAGGCTTAAAGCAATGTGAAGTTATCTAAAAGTAGTGTTAAATTTTCCAGAGGTAGTAACAAGTCTTTTGGAAGCAGTATCAAGTGTTCTGGAAGAAATATCAAGTCTTCCATAAGCAATATCCAGTTTTCCAAGGGCAGTATTAAGTATCTTTGGAAATCCATAATGCGTGTTATAAATATAAATTTGGGGAATAAATAAATAAATGACTTCTATCACACTATCAGAAACTAATCAATTAGAACCGGTTTCGGCTAATAAGCCAACATCAGCTGAATTGTCAGATGTATAATAAAGATTTAAACACAAATTAATAAATGCTTTAAAAATGATAAAATAACACGAGAAACACACCACAAAGAAGAACAAACATAAAATAATCTTATACATCTGACGATTCAGCTAATGATAGCTTATTAGCCGAAATCGGTTCTGACTAATTTTATAGCGTGATGGAAGTTATTAATTTATTTTTCAAATTTACCAGTATTAAGTCTTCTGAAATAATTGCAAGTCGTTTGGAAGCATTTCAAGACCTTTGAAAGCAGTATCAAGTCATCTAAATGCAGTGTCAAGCTTGCCAGAGGTGGTAACGAGTCTTCTGGAAGCAGTATCAAGTCTTCTTGAAACGGGTAAAGTTTTCTGGAAGCAGATAAAGTCTTTTAGAAGTGATATCAAGTCTTCTGGAAGCATTTTAAGTCTTTTGGAAGCAGTATCAAGTCTTCCAGAGGTAGTAACGAGTCTTTTAGAATCACTATCAAGTCTTCTGGAAGCAGATCAAGTCTTCTAGAAGTGATATCAAGTTTTCTGTAACAATTTCAGATTTTTGTAAGCATTACAAGTCCTCTGGAATCATTTCAAGTTGTCTATAAGCAATATTAAGTTTTCTAGAAGCAGTATCAAGTGTTTCAGGGACAGCAGTTAATCTTCTAGAAGCATTTCAAGTTTTCTGCGTACATTTTAAGTTTTCTGGGAGCATTTCAAGTCATTTGAAAGCAGATCAAGTCTTCTGGAAGCATTTCAAGTCCTTTTGGAAACAGATTAAGTTATCTAAATGCAGTACCAAGTCTTCCAGAGGTGGTAACGATTCTTCTGAAAGCAAATAAAGTCTTCCAAAAGTACTGCAAGTTTTCTGGAAATCTATTAAGACTTTTGGAAGCAATGTCTTCTATAAGCAGTATCAAGTCTTCTGGAATAATTGCAAGTCATTTGGAAGTAGATCAAATCATCTAGAAGCATTGCAAATCTTCTATAAGAAGAAGTCCTAAATGTTTTAGGACTTCTGGAAGGAGTATTAAATCTTCTATAAGCAGTATCGAGTTTTCTGGAATAATTGCAACTCATTTGGAACTAGATCAAGTTGTCTAGAAGGAATATCGAGTCTTCCAGAGGTGGTAGCCAGTCTTTTCGAAGCAGATAGTCTTCTAGAAGCATTGCAAGTCTTCTGGAAATATTTTAAGATGTCTGGAAGCAATATTAAGTCTTCTATAAGCAGAATCAAGTTTTCCAGGAACAGTCTCAAGTTTTCTGGATGCATTTTAAGTTTTCTGGAATCATTTCAACTATTCTGAAAATATTTCAAGTCGTTTGAAAGCAGATCAAGTCATCTAGAAGTATTATCAAGTCTTATAGAAACAGTGTTGAGTCTTCTGGAAGCAACATCAACTGTTCTGGAAGCATTTCAAGTCATTTAGAAGCAATATTAAGTCGTTTAGACACCCACGTATCTAACACCTATGTATGTTTTGTCTTATTCTCTTCTTTAGGGAGTCAGGTCTTCCTTGACACTAACTTTTTTTTCCGTAATTCTGTGCTTAGTTCTACTTATTTTATACATAGTAATGCTATCATTATGACTTGGATATTATCTTAGATATTACTTAGATATTAGATATCATCTGATTAGTTAATTATTTTCAGATAAATCTTCATAAATTGTCATATTTGTATACATCTTAATGTTTAATTATCTGATTAAAACAAAATGATTCAAATGATCTAAATGATTAAGAAAAGAGGCTATTTTATCGAAATTATTTAACATTTCGCTTATATGTATTAAGATCTAACTTTTAAAACGTACAAACATATTTTTTTAAGAAAAAAAATGAAATTTGTTGAGTTTTTGAAAAGTTCCAAATGTATTTCCTCCTTAATAAAAAGAATGTATCAATTTTCTTAATAAAAACTTTACAAAATTATCTTAAAAGTATTAAATTATTGTATAACTTTGTGTATAAAATAATTAAGTTAAAATTGATAATTCTCAAAATCATTCATAATAAACGTTTTAAAAAGTCATTACCACCCTACGCTGAGCCACAAAATAAATAAATATTTAACATTTTTATCCGCATTAATCTTCATTAGCGATACTATTATATAATTAATTGAGTAATTAGTTAGCTTTCTTATTAATAAACTTATAAAACACATTCTATTTTTTTTTCACGTTTAAGAAATTATTTTATTTCAATAAAAAGAATGTGTATTATAAATTTATTTTAGTTTTCCGATAACAAAATTTCTTAATCAAAAAATAACAACGTTTTAAAACATTAAATCAAAAAAAAATCAACCCCACAGTTTTAATTTCGTTTTACTCTTTAGTAATATTTATTTTAACTGTTATTTAGGAGTCTCTTGCAGTACATTGACGAAGAGTTAATGATGAGGTAATTTTTAGTTCATTTACACACGCACACTAACCAAAACCATCGCTTTGATTTTCATTATTTTTACTCCGTTTATTTCGATTTTTTCCTACGTTTTGTCTCATTATTATCTATTTAAATTCATATAATTTTTTTTTGCACATGCTTGTTTCGCCTGGGTGCTTGGTAAAGGGATTACAGCCAACGAATATCGTATAACAACTATTCGTGTATTCTTTTTACCATTACGTTCGTTTTGTTTGATCATTTATAGGGGCACCTACAAATTTCAACCGGCGGAATATTCGCAACAGTAAGTTTTAACTTCATAAAATTGATAATAATAATTCATGTTTTGTTTGGTGACTTATTATGCTTCGTATCGTAATATGGTGTGCATGCAAAATTTAAATAATAATAAATTATTTGATTGTTATATATTTTTATGGTTTATTATGAAATAAATTATTTGCTTTAGGAGAAGAAAATAAAACAGTTAAACAAGCTTATTTGCATGGGCATTTTAAAATCAGTTGTCGGTAGTTTCAGCTTTTGGCTTTTATAATTTGGATAACAACTAACCAAAATTCCAGAGCAACACTTCCGGTTCAAGATACAACAGAAGCGCAGCCGTATCCGACAAAGTGTGATTCGCACAAACTATCTTCTAGTCCCCCGACTTCCGACGTCGGAGTCGCCGTTCACGGATCGCCAAGACGGCATTCTTCCGTTGATGAGATATTTAATTTAGTTAATAATATGAGTGTGAGTAACGGACAACGACAGCGATCGCTCAGCGATAGCAGTCGAACGGATAACGCTGTTAATGGTGAGATTGGATTTATTAATAATTATTTTTGTATAAAAAAATAACTTTTTTATTAAGGTACTGAACGCGAACAAAATAACCATGATAATGGTGCCCCTGATTTAGTGGCGTGTCCTCCAGTTCCACCACGAAAGCATCGAAGGAGGCATACACCTCCTCGACCACCTAGTAATGGTTTACCACCCACGCCTAAGGTTCATATGGGTGCTTGCTTTTCAAAGGTAACTCTTTAAGCAATATTTTTGTGACTTGGCAAATAATTTTCATTTCTGTATCATATTCATATGTTTGAAAGAAAATCTCTTCTTTGGTGAATATTGAAAAAAAAATTGTGTTGTCATACTCAGTTCCTTCATCTGAATGTAATCCAGGAAAATCAGATGATTGGCGTTCTTTCTATGCAATTAATTTTTGAGTATTTCAATTTGTTTTCAAGAGACTTTCAACTAAATAATCAATTTTAAAAAAGCAAATCAATTTTAGTTAATTACTATCTGGTAAAATCACTCAGACTATTAAAAATAAGTTCTAAGATTCTTGATAAGAAGTTTTAGCAGAACAAAGAAATACGCAAAGGAAACACATATAAAACAATGAAAACAGTTGATAAAGTGCAAGGATTAACAAGGAAAAATCAAAAACCATACTGGTAAGCAACACTAAAACTGTGACCATGAGAAAACCAATTACCTTTGATTGTAAAACCAGAATTATAGCCTAAAAATTAACAGATCATCTCGTGAAAACTCAATGAAAATTTTAGGTTTAATTTAAGAAAACAATAAGTTGAGATGTCAAAGAAAGAATGATAAAATCCAGAATAATAAGAATAGTTGTCAAAAATTTCAGCATTAAAGAAAGAGCACAATTTGAATATTGATATTAATGTTATTTAAAGTCACTAATTTTTAATTTAGCTCTTAATTTTTAAGGTCTAAATTAACTTTTAGTTAATTTGTTTCTAGAAGTTCTACGAACTTGGAGAAAATTTAAATGAACATAATTTACTTCTTTGCATTTCCTATTATGGTTCACTGTAAATCTTCTTGAAGCAGTATTAAATCTTCTGGAACCATTCTAAGTTTTTCAGAAGCAATGTTATGTCTTCTGGAAGCATTTCAAATCTTCTAGAAGCAGTATCAAGTCTTCTGAAAGCATTTCAAGCCTCTGGAAGCAGATGAAGTCTTCTAGATTCATGTCAGGCGTTATGAAAACAGTATCAAGTCTTTTGGAAGCATTTCAGTACTTCTGGGAGCATTTCAAGTGTTCTGCAAGCATTTCAAATGTTCTGCAAGCATTTTAAGTGTTCTGCAAGCAATATCAAGTATTTCAGAGTTATTGTCTCTGGAAAAAATCTTCTGGAAGCAATATTAAATCTCCCAGAGGTATTATCTTGTCTTTTGGAAGCATTTATTAAATTATTTATTCTATTAATATTATTTATTATATTATTTATTAAATTATATTAAATTTCAAAAAACAGCATCAAATCATTTGGTCATTTGACCATTTCAAGTCTTCTAGAAGCAAGATCAAGTTATCTAGAAGTAGTATCAAGTCTTCTGGAATCAGTATGAAGTGTTCTGGAAGCATGTTACGTCTTTCAAAAACATTATCAAGCTTTATAGACGCAATACCAAGTCTTCTGGAAACATTTCAATTCTTCTGGAAGCAGATCAAGTTTTCTGGAAGCAATATCATGTCTTCTGAAAGCATTTCAAATCTTCTAGAAGCAGTATTAAATCTTCTGGAACCATTCTAAGTTTTTCAGAAGCAATGTTATGTCTTCTGGAAGCATATCAAATCTTCTAGAAGCAGTATCAAGTCTTCTGAAAGCATTTCAAGCCTCTGGAAGCAGATGAAGTCTTCTAGATTCATGTCAGGCATTATGAAAACAGTATCAAGTCTTTTGGAAGCATTTCAGTACTTCTGGGAGCATTTCAAGTGTTCTGCAAGCATTTCAAATGTTCTGCAAGCATTTTAAGTGTTCTGCAAGCAATATCAAGTTTTTTAGAAGCAGGATCAAGGTATCATCAAAACAGTTGATAAAGTGCAAGGATTAACAAGGAAAAATAAAAACCATACTGGAAAGCAACACTAAAACTGTGACCATGAGAAAACCAATTACCTTTGATTGTAAAACCAGAATTATAGCCTAAAAATTAACAGATCATCTCGTGAAAACTCAATGAAAATTTTAGGTTTAATTTAAGAAAACAATAAGTTGAGATGTCAAAGAAAGAATGATAAAATCCAGAATAATAAGAATAGTTGTCAAAAATTTCAGCATTAAAGAAAGATCACAATATGAATATTGATATTAATGTTATTTAAAGTCACTAATTTTTAATTTAGCTCTTAATTTTTAAGGTCTAAATTAACTTTTAGTTAATTTGTTTCTAGAAGTTCTACATTCTGATAAAGTAGATATTTTATAATCTCGTTCTGCTCTTCTGTTGATCTATGTACAGGGTGATTTAAATTCGATGTCTTAATACGAAACTATGAGTTTGAAAAAAGATGTTGATTACATGTCTCCATCTCTTTTTTTTAAATAAATTTTAATGTCAAAATCGTCAAAGCGCTATCGTCTTTTGTTTATCCCTTAGAGGCCAACATTGAAAATAGTATACAATTATCTTGGTTTTATATTACAAGTGGATGATTATAACTATGACATTATATGGACACTTTTTGACGAAGAATATTTAGTAGACAATTTTTTATCGCTTTTAGATTTTGAAATATTTAGATAATTTTCTATTCTCTTTAAAAAAAGACGTATTTTCATAAAATTTGCACTATCTTTCACTATCTGTATGTAATGTAAATACTTTATTAACGTAAACAATATTAATTTAACAACAGAAACTAATAATGTTGAGCATTTTTTTGTAGGATTATTTTAGTAGTGTTTAGGAATAAAATTATATAGTTCATTCTTTTATCTATAATACTTGCCAAATTGTTGTAAAGTTGGCAAAATTAACACTGAATTTAGTTTTATTATATTTTGAAATAAATGTAACACTGACATTTATTACAGCTGTCATTATTCAAAAAGTCAAAAATAATAAAATTAAAATAAATAGTAAAAGCTAGCATTTTAATATGGGCAATACTTCTTTTAAAGCTTTAAAAATCTTCCTCTATTCATCATGAACTAAAAAGTAGTTACTAAAAATCAGAAAAACAGCATAAATCTTATGGGGATCCTAGGTAATACCAACAGAAACTCTATTATTTAACTTGACAAGTATTATAAATAAAACGAACTATATGATAAATTTGTTTATTTATTAGTTTTGGCTGAAAAAAGCGATAGCATATTGAGGCTCTTAGTTTCCAACATAGCCTACTGTGAGCGTCAAAAAAAAGTAAACAGCTGTTGTTTTTCTATTAAAAGGTTAATAAAAATGCAGTTAATAACGAAAATCAAAAAGTTTTATTGCAGTCTTCACAACTCATCTATACTATATTTAAATCAATAGAAACATGAAAAAAAAAAACAAATCATTACCCGTAATAATTCAGATCCTTTGGCCTTCAACACCTCCCTTAATCTCCTTGGCATGGATTCCACCAAGTTTTTTGTAATATTTTGAGGGAATTTCATCCATTCTTCAGTTAAAGCTTTTTTAAGGTCGTCTTTATTTGAAATTGTCCTTTCTTTGATCTTCCTGTCAAGGTGATCCCACAGATGTTCTATAGGATTAAGGTCTGGGGACTGCGGTGGTTGATCAAGGGTTTTAGGGACTCGGTATAGCATCCATTCCTTCACAATTTTGGAAGTGTGCTTTGGATCGTTATCCTGTTGGAAGATCCAGTTCTCTGATAAGCCCAATTCATTAATTGTCGGGGAAATATTGTTCTTTAAAATGGTTAAATAGTCCATTTTATTCATTGTTGATTCAATAAAAACTAGATTACCGACCCCTGACGCCGCCATACAGCCCCAGACCATAATCGAGCCTCCACCGTGTTTGATGGTATTGGTAACAAATTTCTCTTTGAAGGCCTCATTTTTTGGCCGCCATATCTTTGGTGGTTTTCTTTTACCAAAAATTTCAAATTTACTTTCATCACTAAATAATATATTTTTCCAAAAATCTGGAGCTTCGTTCTGATATTTTTTTGCGAAATCAAGACGTTTCTGTTTATTTATTTTCGATATGTAAGGCTTTTTACGGGGTGTTCTTCCATGCAGGCCACTTCTATGGAGTGTTCTTCGTATGGTACTGGAACTTATGGTTGTGTTTGCTATCTGCGATATGTCGTTTGCTATTTTAACATCACTTGAACATGGATTATTCTTCACTTCTCTTACCACTGCTCTAACCTGTGCTTCTGTAAGGCGCTTTGGTCGTCCAACGCGTTGTAAATCGGCTACAGTATGATGTTTTGCGTATTTATCCAAAATTTTTTTTATTGTGCAGTGATTTCGTCCCATTATTTTAGCTATTTCGCGTAAGGATTTACCTTTTTTATTTAAACTTAATATAATTTTACGCGTTTCTATACTTGTTTGTTTTCCCATGATGATTTTTGGTATTTATAATTAATTTCGACGTTCAACCATTTGCTGTTTTTTCTAAAATGTTCTAAAGTTGTCCTGGGAGGGGTTTATAAGTATTTATACGAAAAGTGTGGTACTTCCCCTAAATCTAAAATGAATTTACAACAACCGGACCGGCTGTTTACTTTCTTTTGACGCGTAAAAATCGGGGTATTTTTACTCTAAAGGGGATTTACCATATTTGTGGGGTTTTTTGCTTAACTATTTTTTACGATAGGATTGCTCACAAATAAAGTCGTAAAGTTTGGTATATAAATTTTTATTGTAAGTTAACAGAATCGTAGTAAAAAGAGTTTTTAGAAGTAAACAGCTAGTGTTTACTTTCTTTTGACGCTCACAGTATATCTAGTACATTTGTATGGATTGGAAAGTTCAGTATATTCAATTTCATTTTGTTTATCCCCTATCAATTTTGCTATTTGTAGTTTTTTGTGCCTGTGTATATGCCATTGTACATTATCTAGTTTCGTCACTTTCCATGTTACAATCTTATGACCCATTTTCGATCAATATTGTCGTCTTACATAAGACCATCAAATCTGAGGCTTGATTGTTGGTTTTAGATCAATTGAGTTTTACAGGAAAGAGTTGTTAACTCATAACCCAGGTTTGTTCAACCAAGTGCTTTATTCGAACTTGATTACTGAGCTGCTGAGCACTCCATACTGCCCTTATATATATATATATATATATATATATATATATATAGAGTTCCTTAAATTGAGAGATTGAGGTATTAGGGTTTCTAAACACGCATTTGGTTCCGGGTCTGTAAGAAGTCTTGGGATTTTAAAGGTTTCGAAATTAAGGTAAAATTAAAATATCTTGAGCGACTTTTCTATGGTACTAGGAAATAAATCATTAAAACGAACTTGGAAAAAATTTAAATGAACATAATTTACTTCTTTGCATTTCCTATTATGGTTCACTGTAAATCTTCTTGAAGTATTTTAAGACTTCTGCAAGCAATATCAAGTATTTCAGAGTTATTGTCTCTGGAAAAAATCTTCTGGAAGCAATATTAAATCTCCCAGAGGTATTTTCTTGTCTTTTGGAAGCATTTATTACATTATTTATTATATTAATATTATTTATTAAATTATATTAAATTTCAAAAAACAGCATTAAATCATTTGGTCATTTGATCATTTCAAGTCTCCTAGAAGCAAGATCAAGTTATCTAGAAGTAGTATCAAGTCTTCTGGAATCAGTATGAAGTGTTCTGGAAGCATGTTACGTCTTTCAGAAACATTATCAAGCTTTATAGACGCAATACCAAGTCTTCTGGAAACATTTCAAGTCTTCTGGAAGCAGATCAAGTTTTCCGGAAGCAATATCATGTCTTCTGAAAGCATTTCAAATCTTCTAGAAGCAGTATTAAATCTTCTGGAACCATTCTAAGTTTTTCAGAAGCAATGTTATGTCTTCTGGAAGCATTTCAAATCTTCTAGAAGGAGTATCAAGTCTTCTGAAAGCATTTCAAGGCTCTGGAAGCAGATGAAGTCTTCTAGATTCATGTCAGGCATTATGAAAACAGTATCAAGTCTTTTGGAAGCATTTCAGTACTTCTGGGAACATTTCAAGTGTTCTGCAAGCATTTCAAATGTTCTGCAAGCATTTCAAGTGTTCTGCAAGCAATATCAAGTTTTTTAGAAGCAGAATCAAGGTATCATTTCTTCATCAGGTCTTCTGGAAGTTTTTCAAGTGTTCTTCAAGCAATGTCAACTCTTCCGGAAGCATTTTAAGTACTCTAGAAGTAATATCAAGTCTTCCAATAGCAATATCAAGTCTTCTGGAAGCATTGGAAGTCTCCTGGAAACATTTCTAATCTTCTAGAAGCAGCATCAAGTTTTCTAGAAGCAGTATCAAATTATCTAGAAGTAAGCTTCCAGAAGATTTGATACTTATGACAGCAGATCAAATTTTCTAGAAGCAGTATCAAGTCTTTTGAAAGTATTTCAACTGTTCTGGAAGAAGTTGCAAGTCTCCTAAAAGCATTTCAGGCGTTCTGGTAGCAGTATCTACGTATTTGGCGCCTGTGGATAAATCCAACAGTATCACTAAAGTAAAAGAGCCCAATATAAATGTCGTTTTACAAACGTGTTTCGATTTTGGTATTATTTTCGGGAATTTCGAAACCTTTAGCCCAAGTACCAAAACTTAGAACATACAAGGGGACAACGCTAATTTTGCAACAAGACTAATTTTGGTGTAATTTTTGTGGTGAGTCTAGATTGAATATATATCAGTTTTATAATAGCTTTTGATCTAATAATCTGTCTAAGAAACGTAATGTAACATATCCAACCGGAAGAGAAAAGTGGCGATAGATTTTAAATCTACCGAATACAGTGATTGAATCAGATCCAAACAACGCCAAGACAAGGCTCATACCATGGAAGAATTTTTAAACCCAAAATTATATCCGGTGGTGAACTGTAAGCGCTATGGCATTGGTCTCTAATCTCTAAGATGATGGCTTAGTCTATTTTTGAAGTTTGAACCATTTGTTATTGGAAACTTTAATGAGGTTGTCAGTGAGGCCTGGGACAAATGGTAACTCGACAAAACCTTTGATAAGTGGTTCGTCCACTTTGGGTGGATGAGTAAGAGACACGTCAGAAGTGGATGAACCCGTATCATGATTTCCCTAGAGGGATACATAAAGTTTATTACAATGAATAAGATCTTATTAACCAACGAACCAGATTTTTCCAGAAGATTTTTTAACCTTAGGGAGGCCCTTTTCGTAAATACGAGCTACACGGTTCTTCATGCCCTTCAGAGTATTGGTTTTCATATTAAGAGAAAAATTTTGACAAATTCCCCGTATTTGTTGGTTTACAATACCCATCTAGAGTAATTAACTGGTCGAAGTTGCGTATGACCAAGGAGTCTAGGAAGGGTGCAGTGTTATTTTTTCTTCTTCCATGGTGAATTGGATATGAGGGTTGTGACCATTGAAGAATGTATATAGAATTCAGTCCATCACAATAATGGCTAGAGTGAGGCTGAGTAAATGCCCAAAGCTGTGCCAAGCTTCTGTTTGTATATCGCCAGACGCCAGACTATCCGATCTTTGTAGCAAAAATTAATGAATCTTCTACATTTTATTCACTGCCGTCAGAAAAACATCTTTGGACAGAATTTCTGTCAGATACGACACCGCTATTACAGATGAGTGTTTTATACACTTCACCCAGAATTAGCTTCTTATGAAGAAGACTGTTGCAAATGGAATTAGATTTCCTTTGGATTGCAGTTGTGGTCAGAATTCAGATGTGGGTCCACCAAAAGTTGGTGGGTTTACTTATATATTGTGATCTATTCATTATCACCGTGACTTGTCCTTTATCTACTGGCAGATAAGACTGATTTCACGATAAAATTTACAACCTATGGATGGCTTCTAAGTCATAGAGCAAATAGGATATAGAAACTTCTTTTGGAAGGACAGACTGTCCAAATTTTGAGTCCAAGGACCAATCTCTCATAGTCTTGGAACGTAAAAATCTTCTATAGGTTTTCAAATTTCCTCATTTTTTTGTTGAGGTGAGTCTCAAATTCCTGAAAAGTATCGGAATTGAGTGAAGTTCTAAGGGTGCACAATAAATTGTCCATCTTGGAATTTGAACATTTAACCGTTATAAAAGTGTTCTCGATTTCAAAATTAAGAACCTTAACAACTAAGTTGTTGAAGGTGTTGATCCTTTTCGTGTACTTCCTTCAGATTGAACCAGAAGATGGAGAAAACCCTTTGAATCATCTTTAATGTGGGTTGTTGGGAAGAAGCTCTTCTCATCTACAACGGTGGAGGAAATATTTTCTGTCCATGTTGGCTCTTAAATCAATGCAATTTTGATCTCTCTTAAACTTTTAAGTACGAATTACGTCGCTTAGAAGGGTCGTTGCATCAAAAGCTTTGGTAAAACTGATACATATTCAACATAGATTCACCTCAAAAAATTTCATCAAAATTAGTGGAGAGTCAACGTTGTCTCTTTGTTAGGCCCGAATCCTGAAAACATTTTGGTTCCGAGAATTGGACGCCATAATTGATAAATAAAATAATAATAAAATATTCATATTTTTTTTAATATGATTTGAATTTGAAAACTTGTTTGGTTATTTTAAACAAACAAACGGATTTTTTAAAACGCCTTTTTACATCGATTAACTAGAAAACATTAATTTTAAATGTTTAATTTATTCAAAATTGCAGTTGAAATTCTTGAATTACAGTTCTGACATAAAGTCTCTAAGAAGACTATCAGATACTACATAAAAATATTTTTAGTAAAATGGACAATCTTTAAATTTTTGTTTTTAATCTATAACTAATTTATTTTTTTCTTTAAGAATAATCTATATTTAATATTAATTCCCTTAACTAATATTTGTAGGTTTTCAATGGTTGCCCGCTTCGAATCCATTGTACCGCTTCATGGATACACCCAGAAACAAACGATCAACACATATTAATAGGTGCAGAAGAAGGTATCTACAATTTAAATTTGAATGAATTGCACGAAACGTGCATTGACCAATTGTATAATAGGAGAACAGTATGGATGTATGTAATAAAAGACGTATTAATGACCTTATCAGGTGAGTTTATCATTAATTACGAACTAAAACCATTTCTATCACAATTTTTTATTTGATTTAATATGAAGGCAAAACACCCCAATTGTATAGACACGACCTTTTGGCGTTAGTCAACAAACAATCGCACAGGTTCAGTTTGCACATGAATCGAATTCCGGAACGATTGGTGCCGAGAAAATTCGCTTTGACCACTAAGGTACCCGACACGAGGGGTACGCAAAAATGTTGCGTCGCTAGAAATCCGTATAACGGTTATAAATATTTGTGCGGGGCTACGAATTGCGGGATTTTCTTGATGCAATGGTACGACCCGCTTAATAAATTTATGTTATTGAAGGTAACAATAAAATGAAATCCGTTTGAGTCGCAATTAATATTTTAGCAATGTCATTTTGATTTTAGCACGTTGAATGCAGTTTACCAAATCCGTTGAACGTTTTCGAAATGATCATCACTCCAGAATTAGAATATCCAATTGTTTGCGTTGCGGTTAAAAAGGCTTATGAGATTAATAGGTTTAAATTAGATTTAATAAATATGAATTCAGGTAATAAGATAACATTTTTAATTATCATTTTAGATTGTGTTGAAAGAAATTTTAACAGTTAATGAGTTGAGTGGATTTAGGCAATTTTGATAATTCTGATTTTAAATGAGCCTGCAATTTTTGTGTAACATGTTCCATTTTTATTCGCGTGATTTTATAAGGCAATTGAAGATGCAATGAATTTGTTATTTAGCACCTTAATATAAGGTTAAGGTTTTTAAAAGCAATTTTTTTAGGATAAAGCCCCATTATAAAACTTTTATGCTTTATCCAACTGACCTAACAGGTGGAATTAAAAGTGAGTTTTGCAATTCAGTGCTAATAACGTGATATTATGCTCTATTGCATGCTAATTGTATAAAATGTCTTATTGAGCACCTTCTTGTATTTATACAAAATGTTATTTGAATTTACATGTAAATGTATGCCATATGCTACTCTAATAATATAGATAGGTCCAGGAAAAAATTCCATTGATTATTTTTGGTTGGGTATGTGCAAATAAAGTGTAATATGGACGCAATAAGTCATGTTTAGCTTTAAAATATAAGGCCTCCAATACCTCTAAACTCAAATAATGAAGAGAAGTTATCAGAGTCAAATGGAGCATTAACTGTATATTAACCTTGAAAAAATTAGTAAACTATGCAATCATGTTCCAATTACCCAAACATACTTGAATAAGTACAAAGCAGCGTAAAGCATAAATACTTTGTCAGCAACTAAAACCAGTGAATATATTATATTCAGATGTGAGAATAAGCTAGTTGAGTCAACAACAAATGTTATTTTTAGTGTTTTGTTGTAGTAGCTAATCGCTGCTATGGATATACAATATATTCCACATTCTTCTATAACATCATTAACTATTTGAAGCATTATATTGAAGCATAGAAATAGAACGAAAAATTGGAACTGTTTTGAGCAGAATGTCAACACTGCAATAAAACCATAAGTACCCCATAAAATTGAGCATACTACAGTGAAAAACGTAGTAAATAACTACGAAGTAATTCCTTTCCTCAGAGTTTTAACGTTTAAAGGTGGGATTGTAATAGTGGTGTTACGGATGTGGGTTTAACGGATGCGGATGCGGAACCGGATTTTTTAATTCTAATTTTGCGGATGCGAATGCGTAAGCAGATTTTTGGATGCGGATTTAACGGATGCGGAGTTGTTGAAAAAAGTTACATGCTAAAATTTTCTTGAAAATATCTAATGCACAAATAAAGTAATTAATATTCATAATTTATTATAGGCAAATTATATTTTAAAAACAGCAATTTTGATGGCTTCTCTCCTTTCAGACTTTTTCTTTTATCTGTGTATATTAACGATGCTCCACTGAATAGCTGTTCACTGGTAAAGCTGCTTAGTGGTGTTGATAAATATTGTCGAACAACCGGCAATAAAACGGTATATTTGTACCCATTTTGTCGCCACCACATTAATGGATCTTCTTCTAAAGGTAGTCTTCTTTCTTTAATATAATTTTGGAGCACAATTTTCAGTGTTATTAATTGGTCATCTTCTGCCTCGCTTTCACTTGAACTTAGAACGAATTGTACTGACTGCAGTAGTTTGGAAGAACAACAGCTAGAATTAGTAATAATTTGTTTATCAATTTTTCTTTTCTTATGTATCGGACTACAATCTTTATCTTGATGAATCGTTTGAATTTGGCACAAATTAGCTATTGTGGCTTCGACTTCTTCTATTTCAAAACTATTAAAAAATTTGGTTTTATATCTGGGATCTAAGTACGTGGAAATCGAACATAGTAAATTTCTGTTTAAATCGCCAAATCTTTCACTTATTACTCGTATAACTTTAACAAAAAGTGCTTTGATATTTTCTGGCGTATTTGAGCTATCTTTCTCAGCTTTTAATATTGTCAAAGTAACGTGCAGAAGTGGTATAACCATAGAAATGCTGTTCTTCGAGTTACTTAATTCTTTAGTAAGGTCTTCAAAAGGTGCCAACAATTTTAACAACAGTTCAATTGTTGACAAATCATCCGGAGAAAATGACACAAGTTGTTTTGTAGTTAAGTGTAGAAGTAAAGAATCTTTTATTTTATTTTAACAAAACGTTCCAACATGTAAAATGTGCTGTTCCACCTGAAATGAAAATTAGTTATACTTTTTAATTTATAGACAATCGTTGGCTTACCTAGTGGGACAATCTTGTATTGTTGACATTGGAGGTTGCTTCAATCTTATTACCTGTATACCTTTTAATTCATCTTGTGCTACTAGCGAATGATTAAAATGTGTTGACACTTTTTTCACTTTTTCAATTACTTCTTGAACCCATTCTTCCGATAATATAACATTTTTAATGCAACACTGTATTTGATGAATCACACAATCAAAATCAGTAAATCCAGATATCTGCATTGCTTTAATCATGTTGCTACCACGATCGCGTACCACACAGTGAACATTGTCCTGTTTTATACCCCATTCTTCAAGAATGGTTTCAAGTTTTGTCGAAATAGCTTGACCAGTGTGACTGACGGCCTTCCATTATTTCACATTTCAAAATAATTCTTACTCTTTCAAAACCTTCGTTTATACCATGAGCAGTCAAACTAACTAATGAAGTCCCACAACTTGTATCTGACCAAACATCAGTTGTAAAGGATATTTTCTTAAGATCTTTTAATAGTGCTTTAATTTTATTTGCCACACCGTTATATAAATCGTCACATACAAGCGACGTAAAAAACTGACGTCCCCTTAATTTATATCGTGGAAGTATTGTATTGATTAATCGCCGAAAACCAACACCTTCGACGAAGTTGAATGGTAAGTCTTCCAAAGCAATCATTTCGCCTATTAATCGATCCGTATCTTTGGATTTTGTATATGAGAAATCCCAACATACATTCTTCGTTAAACATTCTTGTAAAGTAAGTTGTTTTGTTGTATTTGGACCTGTATCTGTAGATGTACTACAACTTGGCTGGTTCTGTTCTGCATTTTCAGCTATACGTTTTTCTAACTCTTCAAATATTTTTGTATGCTTAGATTTCAAATGATTTTTTAAAGAAGATGTAGTACGTCCTTTTCGTGAATATTCCTTTTCACAAATCTTACAACGAGCAATCAAACTGTTAATTTCCGAGAAATATTCCCAAATAAAGCTTGTTTTTGGTTTCATTTTAATTAATTTAATTTCGATGGATAGCAAACAATAAAACGAATGACGATAAATGCGCAAAAGCATACATACAAGTTGCCATCCGTTCAACAACTGATCGTCTTTAGGAATTAAGATCTTTTAGAGCGCTATGCATTGGCGCCCCCAATTTGAGGCGTTGCGGCGCGACAATATAGGAGTCGTATCGTCCGTCGCCACATCGCGATTACCTCACGTGTTCGTGCATGTTACAATATCTAAACATTTTTTTTTATCTAAAAAATCGAAACAAAAAACTGTCACTATTTTACCGGAGCTCCGTTAAAATATATGCGGATGCAGATGCGGATCTTCAAAACAATGCGGATTATCCGCAGTTGCGGATGCGGATGCGAATATCCGTTACACCACTAGATTGTAATAGTCCCATCATGCTAGAAAGCGAGTAAATGTGATAGCATAAGACACACATTATTGTGCAACTTTATAAAGTGCAAACTTGTTTGGTTTTATTGTTGCATGACGCACATCTTTTTGTAGAGCATTCTACTAAATACTATTCTATAGCAGTATTGCTATATGTAGATAATTCTAAGAAAGGAGTTCCCGTCACGATTAGTTCAAATATACTTGAAACGTATAAAAAAATAGATTTTTTTTGTTTTGTAATATGAAGAACATCAATGGAGAATTTCTGCTGATCTCCTCATTTACTGGATTACAATTATGATATACAAAGAGCGTCTACTTTTTATTTTGTACCCATGGGTATACGATATCACGGGAATCAATATGCAAAAATGGATGTCACGTGAAGAGTATATTATAAGTGGTGCAAATGTATAAACACAGTACTTGTACCACAAACGAAGAAGCTTCACTATCACCTTTACACATAAAATTAGATTTATTGAAAATTTTTTTGATATCACTTGATAGAGCTAGAGATGGCTTTTAAAGGTCTTGGAGATATTTTCCCAACATTAAATTAAGCTATAATAAAGGAAGGTTTGTTAAGATCTATTTAATTTTTTTTTTTAATTTTTATAGAATATTTATTTTTAGAAATGTTGAATGGGCCAGATTATAGTAGGTTAATAAAAGATATACAATTTAAGGGAACTCTTTTTTCCAAATCAGCAAATTGTCTGGAATAGCCTTAAAGCTGTTATAAAACATTATCTGGGTGTACATTGATTTACAAATTGGTGAATCCTTATGTCTAAGGAGTTTGGTCCCTGAGGGACCTCTAGGACCTGTAAGAAGTGCCGGGATTTTCTCACAATTTTTCTACCACCTTTTGTTTTGTAATGGAAATACGCTCAATATTAGAAGATAAGACTTTAAAAGCAGCTTGGAGAATCTTTTTTCAAGATTCCTATTTTGTGTTTTTCTTATGTTTCTCTCATTCTATATAAATTTATTTTATTCAATTGGATAAGCCCAAAGACGTCAGTTTTTGAAAGTATGTATGGGTGCTGAAAAAAACTGAATTGGAATGAACTCAAACAACAAATGACGGCTCTTGCAGGAAAAAGTCCTGAATTAGATCTAACTTAACTTCAATCCAGATAACTATTAACAATTTAGTATAGTGTTTTCAAGGCATTTCAAGTGTTCTAGAGGCAATATCAAGTATCAAGCCTTCTTGAAATAGTAGCAGGTCTTCTGGAAGCATTGCAACTCTTCTGGAAGCATTTCGTCTTTTAGAGGAAACATTAAGTCTTGTGGGAGCATTTCAAGTCGCCTACAAGTAATATCAGGACTTAAGCAATATACATAAGTATCAAGTGTTTTAGGGGTAGTAGTAAATCTTCTAGAACCATTGTGCGTTTCAAAAGAAAAATTAATAAATTCGATAAAATCATTACAAACAATTTATGAAAATATCACTGAAACGGGTCTAAAGATTTAATTTGTTTGCAATTTTTTGGTAAATATTTTAAAATTTTTCCGCCATTTTTAAACGAGTTATGACGTCATCGAAGTTTTTTTTAATGGAACACCCCATTTTTTAAATCGGAACATGAAAAAGATTTTCTGAATCATTTATAATAAATGTTAATATCGGTTACATAAGAAAATGTTCGAGAAAAATTAATTTAAAGTTTTATTATTTCCCATTCGTTTGGTGTAAAAAATAGCAGTAAAATTCAATTTGAATTCAATTACTCATCTAATTATTATTACTATTGCACTTGAGATACAAAAGTAGCAATAACTTGTTCCAGCAAAAACATAAAAAACGAACGTCGAAAAATTTTGTATCTCAAGTACAATCGTAATAATAATTAATTTAAATAAATAATTTAATTCAAATTGAATTATGACACTTGAAAATGCCAAATCAAAACAATTAGTTGCAATGGTTACGCACTGTTACTGCTGTTTTTTATGGGAAATAATGAAACTTTAAATGAATTTTTCTCGAAAATTTTCTTATGTAACCGATATTAATATTTATTGTACATAATTCAGAAAAAAATCCTGTTAATTTAAAAAAACTTCGATGACCTCATAGCTCCTTAAAAAATGGCGCAATAAAATTTAGAATATACACCAAAAAATTGGAATCTCTAGACCCGTTTCAACGATTTTTTCATAAATTGTTCAAATTGATTTTATCGAATTTATCCGTTACTTTTGAAACGCACTGTACATATTCATATTCCAAGTTTTCTGGAAGCATTCCAAGTCCTCCAGAGGAGATATCAAGTCTTCTGGAAGCATTTCAAATCTAGAAGCATTATTAAGTGTCCTGAAAGCATAGCAAGCCTTTTGGAAGCATTTCAAGGTTTCTACAAGCAATATCAAGGTTATTAGAAGCAGTATCAAGTCTTTTAAAAGTAGCATCAAATTTTCTGGAAGCAGATCAAATTTTCTAGAAGCAGTATCTCATCTTCTGGAAGCATTTCAGTCCTTCTGGAAGCAGTATCAAGTATTTTAGAAGCATATCAAGTCTTCTGGAAACATTTTAATTTTTTTGGAAGCAATATCAAGACTTTTGGGAGCATTTTAAGTCTTCTAAAGGCAATATCAAGTCTTCTGGAAGTATGATTTGAAATACTTCCAGAACAGTATTTCCAACCTTTTTTGTAGTACGATCCATAAAACACAAGCAAAAAAGTGACACCACCCATTTTTCATAACTTTTAGTATGTATATTAGTAAGAATGAGTAGTGCTCTTCCAAAAAAAGGTAGTTGGAAAACTGTGTTATTCCAATGTATTGGATTCACTTAATATGATTCTTTATGTAGAGCCATTTTCTTTGAGTCGATTCCTATATTTTGTTTTTAGAAATGAAAATTGGCTAGATAAGTAGTAGAAATGGAAGTTTTATATTTTGTCGTAGTTTGATGAAAAATTTGTTCTGTAATTCCAAAGGTTGATCACAAAACAAGTTCAATTAATTTTTCTTCTTCAAAACAACACATTGGCGTCACAGTTTAAGAATGATTTTGAATTGACATGTTACTCAAGCAAGCATCATTAAATGAGGGAAAATAAATAAGAATATTTTGTTGATTTGTTAACACGTTTTATCCAGAAATCAAAGTTTCTATTTTACCGTACATATAAAAATATATGTCATGTTTCCTTGCATTGCTAAATTCAATTCATTAAGTAATAAAAGTGTGTACCAGCCAAATAAGCAATTTTAGCAATCCATTTAGCATTTCTAAAATTTTCTTTTAATGATGATCTCTTATCATTAAAGAATATTATACTTTTATTTCTACTCTTAAATGGAATAAACTTTTGAATAATTTACCCCTCGAAAGCCATGAAAGCTATGAGAGTAAAGTAACAAATTTATACTGCATTTTTTATCAATTAACTACAAATACTATTAATACATAAAATCTAAACAGAAAAATATTTCTTACGGGTTTTCACAAACATTTAGTCTAAGAATTAACGCTTTAAGAAATTCAGGATTCCCCCATTGAAATAGAAAGGGCTTGGAGAGACAGAAAGGGCTTGATTTATTGCTCATTTAAACAATAGTTGGAAGCAGTATCAAATCTTCTAGAGGCAGTATCAAGTCTTCTAGAGGCAGTATCAAGTCTTGTGGAAGCATTTCAAGCCAGTTTAGACGCAATACCAAGTTTTATAGTAACAACTTAAATTTTTTAGAAGCAATATCAAGTTTTCTGAAAGAATTTTAAGTCTTTTAGAAACAGTATCAAGGTTTCTGGAAGCATTTCAAGTCTTCTGGAAACATATTAAGTTATCTAGAAGCAGTATCAAGTCTTTTAGAAGCATTTTTTTGGTAAATATTTTAAAATTTTTCCGCCATTTTTAAACGAGTTATGACGTCATCGAAGTTTTTTTTAATGGAACACCTCATTTTTTAAATCGGAATATGAAAAAGATTTTCTGAATCATTTATAATAAATGTTAATATCGGTTACATAAGAAAATGTTCGAGAAAAATTAATTTAAAGTTTTATTATTTCCCATTCGTTTGGTGTAAAAAATAGCAGTAAAATTCAATTTGAATTCAATTACTCATCTAATTATTATTACTATTGCACTTGAGATACAAAAGTAGCAATAACTTGTTCCAGCAAAAACATAAAAAACGAACGTCGAAAAATTTTGTATCTCAAGTACAATCGTAATAATAATTAATTTAAATAAATAATTTAATTCAAATTGAATTATGACACTTGAAAATGCCAAATCAAAACAATTAGTTGCAATGGTTACGCACTGTTACTGCGGTTTTTTATGGGAAATAATGAAACTTTAAATGAATTTTTCTCGAAAATTTTCTTATGTAACCGATATTAATATTTATTGTACGTAATTCAGAAAAATATCCTGTTAATTTAAAAAAACTTCGATGACCTCACAACTCCTTTAAAAATGGCGCAATAAAATTTAGAATATACACCAAATAATTGGAATCTCTAGACCCGTTTCAACGATTTTTTCATAAATTGTTTGAATTGATTTTATCGAATTTATCCGTTACTTTTGAAACGCATTGTACATATTTATATTCCAAGTTTTCTGGAAGCATTCCAAGTCCTCCAGAGGAGATATCAAGTCATCTGGAAGCATTTCAAATCTAGAAGCATTATTAAGTGTCCTGAAAGCATAGCAAGCCTTTTGGAAGCATTTCAAGGTTTCTACAAGCAATATCAAGGTTATTAGAAGCAGTATCAAGTCTTTTAAAAGTAGTATCAAATTTTCTGGAAGCAGATCAAATTTTCTAGAAGCAGTATCTCATCTTCTGGAAGCATTTCAGTCCTTCTGGAAGCAGTATCAAGTATTTTAGAAGCATATCAAGTCTTCTGGAAACATTTTAAGTTTTTTGGAAGCAATATCAAGACTTTTGGGAGCATTTTAAGTCTTCTAAAGGCAATATCAAGTCTTCTGGAAGTATGATTTGAAATACTTCCAGAACAGTATTTCCAACCTTTTTTGTAGTACGATCCATAAAACACAAGCAAAAAAGTGACACCACCCATTTTTCATAACTTTTAGTATGTATATTAGTAAGAATGAGTAGTGCTCTTCCAAAAAAAGGTAGTTGGAAAACTGTGTTATTCCAATGTATTGGATTTACTTAATATGATTCTTTATGTAGAGCCATTTTCTTTGAGTCGATTCCTATATTTTGTTTTTAGAAATGAAAATTGGCTAGATAAGTAGTAGAAATGGAAGTTTTATATTTTGTCGTAGTTTGATGAAAAATTTGTTCTGTAATTCCAAAGGTTGATCACAAAACAAGTTCAATTAATTTTTCTTCTTCAAAACAACACATTGGCATCACAGTTTAAGAATGATTTTGAATTGACATGTTACTCAAGCAAGCATCATTAAATGAGGGAAAATAAATAAGAATCTTTTGTTAATTTGTTAACACGTTTTATCCAGAAATCAAAGTTTCTATTTTACCGTACATATAAAAATATATGTCATGTTTCCTTGCATTGCTAAATTCAATTCATTAAGTAATAAAAGTGTGTATATCAGCCAAATAAGCAATTTTAGCAATCCATTTAGCATTTCTAAAATTTTCTTTTAATGATGATCTCTTATCATTAAAGAATATTATACTTTTATTTCTACTCTTAAATGGAATAAACTTTTGAATAATTTACCCCTCGAAAGCCATCAGCTATGAGAGTAAAGTAACAAATTTATACTGCATTTTTTATCAATTAACTACAAATACTATTAAATACATAAAATCTAAACAGAAAAATATTTCTTACCGGTTTTCACAAACATTTAGTCTAAGAATTAACGCTTTAAGAAATTCAGGATTCCCCCATTGAAATAGAAAGGGCTTGGAGAGACAGAAAGGGCTTGATTTATTGCTCATTTAAACAATAGTTGGAAGCAGTATCAAATCTTCTAGAGGCAGTATCAAGTCTTCTAGAGGCAGTATCAAGTCTTGTGGAAGCATTTCAAGCCAGTTTAGACGCAATACCAAGTTTTATAGTAACAACTTAAATTTTTTAGAAGCAATATCAAGTTTTCTGAAAGAATTTTAAGTCTTTTAGAAACAGTATCAAGGTTTCTGGAAGCATTTCAAGTCTTCTGGAAACATATTAAGTTATCTAGAAGCAGTATCAAGTCTTTTAGAAGCATTTCAAGTATTCTGGAAACATTTCAATTCTTCTGCAAGGAATATAAAATTTTCTGGAAGCAGTATCAAGTCTCCTGGAAGCATTTCAAGTCTTCTGGAAGCATATCAAGTTAGGTTAGAAGCAGTATCAAATTTTTTGAAAGCATTTCAAGTTATCTAGAAGCTGTATCAAGACTTTTGGAAGCATTTTAAGTATTTTGGAAACATTTCAATTCTTCTGCAAGGAATATAAAATTTTCTGGAAGCAGTATTTAAGTTTTCCGGAAGCATTTCAAGTCTTTTGGAAGCATATCAAGTTAGCTAGAAGCAGTATCAAATCTTTTGGAAGCATTTGAAGTATTCTGGAAGCAGAAAAGACTTGAGAAGTCTTTTGGAAGCATTTCAAGTCTTCTGGAACCATATCAAGTTATCTAGAAGCAGTATCAAGTCTTTTTGAAGCATTTCAAGTATTCTGGGAACATTTCAATTTAAGTATTTTTTATAAACGTGTATTGATTTCGAATTTTTTTTTGTAAATTTTTGTCCAACCGACAGTTTTGATCCTCGGAACTGAAATCCCTCCTTGTTTTCGATATGTTTTCAGCTTTTGACAACTGCAATGTGCGAATGTAATTAATAATACATTTTCTCCGCCATCATTTGACTCAGTTTGAGAGATAAATTCCAATGAAATCCGATGAATACAATGAGAAATTGCATTAGGTAATAGATTTTCTATTAGCAAATGTTTCTTGGAATTTCATTGAACAGGTTGATGATGACGAGTGAAAACTGTTAACTAAATTTTATTTCTTCACATGAATTTTTTGAATTCATTTCATTTTTTTTTTTGAGAATTTATATGTGAAGTAAAAGTTTAAAAAGTACTAAATAAAATTTGGAAGTGGTGCAAACACGACTTTCTAACTAAAGGGTAAATAGTTTCATCTTATATTAAGGTGCGAAATATCAAATTAATTGCATCTTCAGTAACCCTATAAAATAATATTTCAGCATTAATAAAGCATGCGAATAAAAAAACATGATTCGTTAAAGAAAAATAAACTTAACTAAAACACTCAATAAATCTACTGTATACAAAAAGAACTTTTGAAACAGTGTAATTAACCCATTATCATTTTTTAATTTAGGTTCTAATTGGTTTCATTCCGACGAACTACAAGACATGGATGGAACAGCAACCGTCGTGCCAAAACGCGAAAATTTGAGGATTGTTAGCGTACAACAAATTGAAAAGGATTCCATTTTAGTTTGTTACGATAATCTGGTAAAGATTTTAACGCGAACTGGTAGGCTTAGGGACAGTAGAAAACAACTTTCCGAATTGGAATTTGATTTTAACATTGAAAGCATATGTAAGTTAATCTAATAACAAGATGATTTAAATGTTACTATTTTTTTTGCGCAGTGTGTCTACCTGATAGTGTGTTAGCATTTCACAAACACGGCGTGCAAGGGAGGTCTCTAAGAAACGGAGAAATCACGCAAGAAATTACGGATGTGTCAAGAACTTATAAATTATTAGGATTCGAAAAGTATGACTTAATTTTTTTTATAAATTATAAATTAATCTATTTTTTATTTTTAGAGTCGTAATGTTAGAAAGTAATTTACTACGAAATGGGACGTTAATAAACGAGGAAGGTCACGATTTATACATTTTGGCGGGTCATGAAGCCAGTTATTAAAAAACAAAATCGGTATGTATAAAATATGAATTAATTTTCTTTCTTATTAATAACGTTCTAGGAAAATGTACCTGGTCTTTGTGAATCTCGTCGCTTATTTCGTTCGAAACGTGAATTAATAAAGCTATACGGAGCTCATCTTAGGATATTATTTGTTTTCGTAACTTATTGCTTAGAGTTAAGTATCCAGTATACAGAAATCTTATGTAAGACAAGTTGGAAAATATACCTCAAAATAGAGTTTAGACGAATGACACAAAGTCAAATAAAAGTTTAAAATTAAAATCGAGAGGAAAAAATTTAAACCAGTTATATGAAAAATGTTTATTGAAATGCAAATCAAGTAATTTTTGTAATAGATGTTTTACCGAGTAATGTAAATAGTATGTATTTTTCTGGCACGTTTTCTCCTGATAGTCTTTTAATGTAAAAAAAGTGGAAATTACGAGAAGGAAAGTTTTAGTCACCGTTTGTTCCCGTATTTCAATCTACGAATTTGTATATTCAAATAATAGATAGCGTTAAAATCTGTTTTTTAAGAGATTTCTGTATTTACGAGAGATTTTTGATATAGTTAACAGCGTCATTGGCTGTGTATTAATTTACATATGTAATAAATAGCTTATTTAAGATGTACATATTGTATATTTGTTCAATAAATACCAAAAAAAAACTTATTTAAATACATACGTTTGTAATAAGCTTTCATGTAACATTTAGTTCATTCACTTTTGTTAGCCTTGTTATACATTATGTTAATATTTCTCTTTTTTTCAGTTTAAACTATTTTATTATTAATAAAAATTCGCAAAATTATCAAGATTTAATTTAATTCTCCTTTGTTTTAGATCCTTTAATCCCATTGTAATGAGTAACACAATCAAATTTGGCAAGAAACTACAAAACCTGGTATCATTTTTAAAATCATTTAATAGAAGGAAACGGATTTTCTAATTTTATTTTCGCTGCTAAACTAAAAATAGTCCCCACTCGGCTCCTGAATATAAATAACTTCAGTACGGACCAACGAAATATCACTGCTGTGTGTGATTAGAGCTAATGCGTGCAAAAAAATCGAAATAAAGGTAAAAACGGCGTTTTATTTCTTTTTCATCTAATATCCATGTCAAAAAACTAACAATAATCATTGAACCCACAGCGAATTCGAATCAAAATTAAACGATTATGGGGCACCATTTTATAATTAAATTTAAACTTTGAATATCAATAATCGGAGAGAAAAAAAGCACGTGAAATTTACAGTCTAATAAGAAAGTGTGTCAAATATAATCAATAGTTCTGCATTAAGAAAAACATCACCGGTTGGCGAACGATACCGGCGCTAATGTGGTTGCCTAAATTTTTGTCGCAGTGTAATAAATGTTTATTTTTGAAGCACCGATGCAGTTCGTCTTGTAAATATTTTGAAATTTCAGGTGTTTGATAGAGAAGCCCCAAAATGGCAGAGGCCGAAGGGGGCTCAGAACAAGATGATGTCTCATTCTTGCGTACGGTGAGTTTATTCATCAATTTAATTAACTTTAAGTTTTAATTAATAATTTTGTGTTTTAATTACAGGAAGACATGGTATGTCTTTCATGTACCGCTACGGGTGAAAGGGTTTGTTTGGCAGCCGAAGGTTTTGGCAACCGACACTGTTTTCTAGAAAATATAGCTGACAAGGTAACTTTATTCATCCTTCTAAGGCATGCTTTAACAATAATAATTTAAGTACATAATCAAATTCAATAAGAATAAATTAGATTAAAAAAAAAATTAATTTAACATTTAATGACACTTCTATTATAATCTATAAATCTAATTTGAAGTTTAATTAAAAGAGAGATTATAAATCAAGAAGTTAAGATATTATTATTATTTTACAAGATTTTTCTTTCATATTTGGTTTCATGATGACTTTAACATATATTTGCAATATTGCCAAATATTTCACACCCATAAATAAACTTGTAAATAAAGCCAAGTTCGTTGTAAACATCTACTTTGAATGTTTAAGTACGAAATTATTTTACTGACTCATTTACTTTTTGAGTCATAAAAATGAATTGAAAAAGGAAATTATTACAATTAAAATCAATATATTATAGAATTTTGAATGAACTACTTGAATTTGATCAAGATATAAAAGCACCACAAGATTTGGACATAACATATTAATGAAAGGGATTTAAGTACTTCAAAATTACCAATAAGTAAAAATCATTGTGTTTTTAATGTTTGTATAAAAGGAAAAGGACCCTTAGACACTTAGGAAAGTGGAGAATTGTTACATTCGGACCAATTAATCCAATAACCAAAGAAGGATATAAGGAGCAGCTTATTTGTTAGAAAATAAAAATGAAGCAGAACAGAGTTTGATTAACGTTACAAAGTTAATAAAAACTCTAAAAGAACAAAACGAATTAGAATGGATAATGGGGGAGAATTTTTTAAGTTCAAAATTTAAATAATATTGTGAAAATAATGGAATTAAATGGAATGGAAAAGTAGAAAGAATGAATCGAATGGTATTAGAATGTGTTGAATAATGGAATTGTGTTGGAATAATGGAATTGATAGACAGTATATTGTAACATACACTCCATAACAGAATGGAAAAGTAGAAAGAATGAATCAAATGGTGTGTTAAAACAAAGTTTGTAGAAACGAACCTACCAAAGGAAATTACCAAAGAAGAGTTTATATTGAAGAGAATAATTTACAGAAATTAAAAGAGACAATTGTTTTAAAGTATAATCTCATAATAACAACTACTGAGACATTAATTGCGGTGGATTTCGTAAAGTCAAGGCTTCTAGATGAGGAAATGAAATTAAAAAATAAAGAAGTGGTAACTGATCAATGAGAAACATATTTTGAAGCATTTAACTTTAATTGGTTGTGGGCAATCAGGTCACAAGAAAGCGGACTGAGGTAATCAAGGAAATAGAAAAGGAAGTAATCATGCAAATACGGCAGAAAGAGAAGGGAGCTTTGTTGCTTATCATTGTAAAATGGAAGAATTTAAAAGTTCCATTATAATTGAGTTGAAAGTCACAGAACATATGGTGAATGAAAATATGGAGAAATACTTAACAGATTTAGAACAATTGGATGGAATAGTAGAAATAAAGATTGCAAATGGTGTGGTGATAATAAATGGATAAATATGAAAGTTTTAATTGTAAATGAAATCAAGCATAATTTATTATCAGTAAATAGGCTAGTTGAAAATCAATGCGAGATTCTATTCAGTAAAAATGAGAAATAGAAATAAAAGGAAAGGATAATAAAATAATTGGAAAGAAATTTGGAAAATTATTCACTATAGATTTAGAATTTCATCAAGATAGAAAAGCACTAAATGCTAATATGAATCAAGAAGATATATGGCACATCTTAATAAAAAGTGTTTACTTATTTTAAAATTACCAAAAGGAACGAGGTTACCGTTTACAAGACAATACAAAACCACTAAGGAAATTGGAGAATTGTTACATTCAGATCATATATATGGACCAATTATTAACCCAATAACCAAAAAGAAAGATATAAATACTTCCAGCTAATTTTGGATAATATTGATTATTCACATTTTGGAATGGTTTATTTATTAGAAAATAAAAATAAAGCAGAATAGAATTTGATTAATGTTATAAAGTTAATAACTCAGAAAAATAAAAGAACAAACCGAATTAGAATGGATATCGGGGGAGAATTTTTAAGTACAAAATTTAAAGAATATTATGAAAATAATGGAATTGATAGACAGTATATTGTAGCATACACTCCACAACAGAATGGAAAAGTAGAAAGAATGAATCAAATGGTGTGTTAAAACAAAGTTTGTAGAAACGAACCTACCAAACGAAAGTACCAAAGAAGAGTTTGTATTAGAAGTAGAGTTTATATTGAAGAGAATAATTTACAGAAATTAAAAGAGACAATTGGTTTAAAGTATAATCTCATAATAACAACTACTGAGACATTAACTGCGCAACTTATGGTGGATTTCGTAAAGTCAAGGCTTCTAGATGAGAAAATGAAATTAAAAAATAAAGAAGTGGTAACTGATCAATGAGAAACATATTTTGAAGCATTTAACTTTAATTGGTTGTGGGCAATCAGGTCACAAGAAAGCAGACTGAGGTAATCAAGGAAATAGAAAAGGAAGTAATCATGCAAATATGACAGAAAGAGAAGGGAGCTTTGTTGCTTATCATTGTAAAATGGAAGAATTTAAAAGTTCCTTTATAATTGAGTTGAAAGTCACAGAGAACATATGGTGAATGAGAATATGGAGAAATATTTAACAGATTTAGAACAATTGGATGGAATAGTAGAAATAAAGATTGCAAATGGTGTGGTAATAATAAATGGATAAATATGAAAGTTTTAATTGTAAATGGAATCAAGCATAATTTATTATCAGTAAATAGGCTAGTTGAAAACCAATGTGAGATTCTATTCAGTAAAAATGAGAAATAGAAATAAAAGGAAAGGATAATAAAATAATTGGAAAGAAATTTGGAAAATTATTCACTATAGATTTAGAATTTCATCAAGATAGAAAAGCACTAAATGCTAATATGAATCAAGAAGATATTTGGCACATCTTAATAAAAAGTGTTTACTTATTTTAAAATTACCAAAAGGAACAAGGTTACCGTTTACAAGACAATACAAAACCACTAAGGAAATTGGAGAAATGTTACATTCAGATCATATACAGGGTGTCTCACCTAACTGGTTCATTAGAACTTTTTTAGGTTCCATTATTCGTAGAGGCTTGAAATTTTGGTAACATGGGTTGTTCATTCCGATCTATTAATCTAAAATATTTTCAAAATATTTTAAATGGAATGCTATAGTTTTTATTACATCATTCAATTATACATAAGAAAATATGTTGACTTTGATAACAGTTGTTGGTACCTACCGTTTTTTGTGTCCGAGTTATTTTGATTTTAAGTGTTTTTTGTCAAATATGCACCATGCTCTTTACAAGCCCATATCTCAGCCAACGTTAACTCAAAAACGTTTTGGATTGGTACGATAACTCTTCATATGCTGCTAAATAGATTGTCATTTGTTGTATCAGTATATCTTATACTGGCTGGTCAAAAATTGAGTTACCGTTTCTCTGTATTCAGTTGCGTGAAAGTCGAGAGAAAGAGATGGACCGTGTGTATGTGGAATGGGTGAGGACACACTCGAACACATATTGTGAGAATGTTCGATAATAAGAGAGAGTTGTAGGGAGACTGTGATGGAGAAACGGAGAACCCGGAAAAGGGGTGATGTAACTGGTATCAGGAATGACGAGGATATGAATAACTGGAACTTATTAAACGCCGGTGTAGTGTTTTACTGTGAAAGGGATGGGAAGGGGATAGGAGAATTGAAGGTTGTAAACTTACTACTAGTGAGGGAGACTCACTATCTGTATATCTGTAAAAGAAATAGAAACTGTTTAGTGCGATAGTACGATGGGAAGTATACTTACAAATACGTATCTCTTGGAATCGAAGTTGAGGGGTTGTTCGTCTTGGGGTCCGGACCCAAGACGAAAAATAAATAAATTAAAGGGAGTGTTTTAAATAGGTTAAATGAAATATGAGCTTATTTTTGCTGTATAAATGTAGTTTTTTTTTATACAGGGGTTATATTATTTATGTTCATGTTTTCCTTTATTCCTGTCTTGACAGGATAATGTTGTAATAGTATGTAGTTAGTTCGTAAGGAACTTTGTTAGTTTTTAAGTATTAAGTTTTTAAGCTTGGAAGATATTTCGCCGCTCGTGTCGAATACCGAAAGGTTGGTCGACGTGTCCACCCATTTTGCGTTAACACAACGTTTTCAATGCCAGCAGTTTTTGAACTTCTGTAATGAAAACTTTGTATTTTGCCAACAGTGTTTCGGAGGCAAAACCATTTACGTCAAGATTTTGTAGTTTGTCCAATAGTAGTCAATATTTTAGAAGGAAATTCAAATAGTTTACTAACAGTATCTTGTTATTTGCAATGAAAATATTTTCTGTTGTCAGTTTTACAGGTAGTATTAAGTCTTCTGGAAGCAGTATAAGTCATCTAGAAGCGGTACCAAGTCTTCTTTAAGCAGTGTCAAGCCTTCTGGAAACATTTCAAGTCTTTTAGAAGCAGTGTCAAGTCTTTTAAAAGTAGTATCGAGCCTTTTGGCATGAAATGGTCATGTCTTCTGGAAACATTTCAAGTCTTCTAGTAGCAGTACTAAGTCTTTTAGTAGCAATATTAAGTGTTCTGGAATCATTTCCAGTCCTTTAGAAGCAGTATAACGCCTTCCAGGGGCAGTAGCAAGTCTTCTGAAGTGTTCTAGAAGTAATATTAAGTCTTCTGGAAGTAATATCAAATCTTCTAGAAACAGTATCAAGTCTTCTAGAAGCATTTCAAGTGTTATGGAAGCATTTCAATTCTTCTGAAAGCAGTGTAAGTCATCTAAAAGTAGTATCAAGTATTGTGGAAACATTTTAAGTCTTCTTTAAGCACATTCAAGATTTCTGGAAGCATTTCAAGACTTTTGAAAACAGCGTTAAGTCAGTAGCGAATCTTTTGTGACCATTTCAAATCTTTTAGAAGCACCATTAAGTCCTCTGGAGGCACTTCAAGTCTTCTGAAAACATTTTAAATGTTCTGTAAGTCCTCCAGGGGCAGTATCAAGTCTTATGGAACTATTGCAAGTCTTCTGGAATCATTTCCAGTCTTTTGGAAACAATATCAAATCTTCTAGAAGCAGTATCAAGTTTTCCAGGACTAGTAGAAATCATTTGAAAGTAGTTCAAGTCTTCTGGAATTATTTCAAGTCTTTTGCAAGCATTTCAAGTCTTATAGATGTAATATCAAGTCTTTTGAAAGCATTTCAATTCTTCTAGGAGTAATATAAATCATCTAGATGGAGTATCTGGAAGTCTTCTGGAATCATTTCAAGTTTTTGGAAGCAATATCAAGTCTTCTAAAAGCAGTATCGAATGTTCTGGAAGCATTTCAATTCTTCTGAAAGCAGTGTAAGTAATCTAAAAGTAGTATCAAGTATTTTGGAAACATTTCAAGTCTTCTTTAAGCAGTAGCAATTCTTCTTAAAGCAGATTTATTCTTGTGGAAGTAATATCAAATCTTCTAGAAGCAGTGTCAAGTCTTCTAGAAGCAGTATAAGTCATCTAGAAGCAGTATCAAGTCTTCTGAAAGCATTTCAAGTCTTTTAGAAGCAATATCAAGTCTTTTAAAAGCAGTATCGAGTCTTCTGGAAGCATTTCAAGTCTTTTAGCAGCATTTCAAATCTTCCAGAAGCAGTATCAAGTCTTCTGGAAGCATTTCAAGTCTTTTAGCAGCATTTCAAGTCTTCCAGAAGCAGTATCAAGTCTTCTAGAAGCATTTCAAGTGTTATGGAAGCATTTCAATTCTTCTGAAAGCAGTGTAAGTCATCTAAAAGTAGTATCCAGTATTGTGGAAACATTTTAAGTCTTCTTTAAACACATTCAAGATTTCTGGAAGCATTTCAAGACTTTTGAAAACAGCGTTACGTCTTCTAGAAGCAGTAGCCAATCTTTTGGGACCATTTCAAGTCTTTTAGAAGCAACATTAAGTCCTCTGGAGGCACTTCAAGTCTTCTGAAAAGATTTTAAATGTTCCCTAAGTCCTCCAGGGGCAGTATCAAGTCTTATGGAACTATTGCAAGTCTTCTGGAATCATTTCCAGTCTTTTGGAAACAATATCAAATCTTCTAGATGCAATATCAAGTCTTTTGAAAGCATTTCAATTCTTCTAGGAGTAATATAAATCATCTAGATGGAGTATCTGGAAGTCTTCTGGAATCATTTCAAGTCTTTGGAAGCAATATCAAGTCTTCTAAAAGCAGTATCGAGTGTTCTGGAAGCATTTCAATTCTTCTGAAAGCAGTGTAAGTAATCTAAAAGTAGTATCAAGTATTTTGGAAACATTTCAAGTCTTCTTTAAGCAGTAGCAATTCTTCTTAAAGCAGATTTATTCTTGTGGAAGTAATATCAAATCTTTTAGAAGCAGTGTCAAGTCTTCTAGAAGCAGTATAAGTCATCTAGAAGCAGTATCAAGTCTTCTGAAAGCATTTCAAGTCTTTTAGAAGCAATATCAAGTCTTTTAAAAGCAGTATCGAGTCTTCTGGAAGCATTTCAAGTCTTTTAGCAGCATTTCAAGTCTTCCAGAAGCAGTATCGAGTCTTCTGGAAGCATTTCAAGTCTTTTAGCAGCATTTCAAGTCTTCCAGAAGCAGTATCAAGTCTTCTAGAAGCATTTCAAGTGTTATGGAAGCATTTCAATTCTTCTGAAAGCAGTGTAAGTCATCTAAAAGTAGTATCAAGTATTGTGGAAACATTTTAAGTCTTCTTTAAACACATTCAAGATTTCTGGAAGCATTTCAAGACTTTTGAAAACAACGTTAAGCCTTCTAGAAGCAGTAGCCAATCTTTTGGGACCATTTCAAGTCTTTTAGAAGCAACATTAAGTCCTCTGGAGGCACTTCAAGTCTTCTGAAAACATTTTAAATGTTCCCTAACTCCTCCAGGGACAGTATCAAGTCTTATGGAACTATTGCAAGTCTTCTGGAATCATTTCCAGTTTTTTGGAAACAATATCAAATCTTCTAGAAACAGTATCAAGTTTTCCAGGACTAGTAGAAATCTTTTGAAAGTAGTTCAAGTCTTTTGCAAGCATTTCAAGTCTTATAGATGCAATATCAAGTCTTTTGAAACACAACGTGTTTCATGTTTCAAAGCATTTCAATTCCTCTAGGAGTAATATAAATCATCTATAAATCATTCTTCTGAAAGCAGTGTAAGTAATCTAAAAGTAGTATCAAGTATTATGGAAACATTTCAAGTCGTCTTTAAGCAATAACATTTCTTCTGAAAGCAGATTAATTCTTGTGGAAGTAATATCAAATCTTCTAGAAGCAGTGTCAAGTCTTCTAGAAGCAGTATCAAGTCTTCTGAAAGCATTTCAAGTCTTTTAGAAGCAATATCAAGTCTTTTAAAAGCAGTATCGACTCTTCTGGAAGCATTTCAAGTCTTTTAGCAGCATTTCAAGTCTTCCAGAAGCAGTATCGAATCTTCTGGAAGCATTTCAAGTCTTTTAGCAGCATTTCAAGTCTTCCAGAAGCAGTATCGAGTCTTTTGGAAGCATTTCAGGTATTCAGGAAGCAGTAGCAAGTTTTAATTCAAAATACGTGCTCTCCAAAAAAAAACATACTGTCAATTAATAAATATGTTAATAGAAATTATTAATTTAAGTTATAACTGATAAACTAAGCAAATATCAATTTTTAGAAAAAAAATATGAAAGGTCATAAGTAAAAACTTTGGCTTGATTGAAACTCTGAGGTTTTTCTGTGCTAGCCCTGTACTTTCACCCTATTTCGTTGAAATTTCTCAACCCTCTCCCAAAATAGCTGTTGCATTGTGTAATTTTTATTATTTTTTTATTTTTCAGAATATACCTCCAGATTTATCACAATGCGTATTTGTAATAGAACAAGCACTTTCCGTACGTGCCTTACAAGAATTGGTAACAGCCGCAGGGAACGAAACTGTAAGTTGATTTATTCGAATAAATCAAAATGCCACCTTTTTAAAATTGTAAATACTTACGATTTCTATCTATTTGCTATATCTATCAATATTAAAGCCTATGAAACATTTATAAAGCGTAAACACCTTACACGGCTAGAATTAACACTTGATCATTTTCAAATTTCATTTCTAAAAATATCATTATTAAGGTAAATAGAAATTTCTGCGATTTTTCTTTCCTTTTTTTTTGTTGCAACTGTACAGTTTCTTTTTTCTTCTGTTGTTTATTGTTTATTCGTATATCGTAAATTTCTTTTTGGATTTCAGGGTCAGGATAATGTAGTAAGTAAAGACGATGTGACCCGCGTCGCAATGTCGTACGAAAATTTTCGTTTTTATTCAATGGCAAAAAGCACCGAATTAACACTTCTTAATTACGCATTTTGTGTTCTTAATCCGAATAACATTCGATTAGTTATAAACCGTTATAGTAATTTTTTCTTTGAAATTTCGGTAGATTAGAAATGTTTTTCTTACTGATATCGATTTTTGTAGAGTTTAGTTTCGCAAACTCACACCGAATTTCCTCAATCAAAATAAATCGTTGATTCAATTTTAATTTTCGAAGTAATTAAATAAATTTTGATTCTCAAGATAATGTTTAAAGTAATTTTTCGAGTCATAAAATATTTTTTTGTTTCATTACCAGCTTTGTATTAAACTCATCTTAATAGTAAAACATTTTAGTATATCCTCTTAAACTACATTTTGAATTAATTAATTAATTAATTGATTAATGTATATAATATAATGGAGAAGAAAACAATGAGAAAACTTGATCATAATACGATTAAAATTTGTTATAATTTAATTCACATGATATAGTCGCTATTAATACCCCACGTAACAATATTAACAAATCGCTTAGCAGTCGTATCTGCTAAAAATGGCTAATCCACACCAAAAATGTATACAAATTGCTATGTGTAGTGGTAGAAATTTTGTTGTTGAACTCCGCGTGTTGTAAAGGATAACATCTTATTGTTATTGATCTCAAAAAAATATTGAATACAGAAGATTTTATCTTTTTTATAAAGGGTGATCAAAAGTAGTTAAAAGATTTTTCATGAATTCATTTAAGATAATGAAGTACTTTTGAAATCTCTTCTTTAGTTAATTTTTATAAATCTAATTCTAATTTTGTTTAAATAGGGTAAAGGTACAGGATCCGGCCATAGAACTTTGTTATACGGTAATGCTATTTTACTTCGGCATCAAAACAGTGATATGGTATGTTTATGTAAGTATAAATTGGATTGTGGTTAATTTTCTTTTAATTTTAGTATTTGGCGTGCTTATCGACTAGTTCAAGCAATGATAAATTAGCTTTTGATGTTGGTTTACAAGAACATAGTCAAGGGGAAGCATGCTGGTGGACTGTTCATCCAGCAAGTAAACAAAGGTAAAGCATTTTATGTTATTTTGCAAATTTTTAATAATTTTGCTCAAAATTTTCATCCATTTCATTTTATCTTTTTTTAAATTAATTTGAGTCTCCCAATTCTTTAAGGCATTCTTTGTTGAGATATCTATATAGCAAGTCTAAAAAATTCTCTTAACTCTTAAAATTAATTGTAACATATCACTGATATTCCATAATAAAAATACATGGGGAAATATGCACATAAAAAATGAATAAATTAACCATTATTATGGCTATTCAAAATGAGAGAACTCCTGATTATAGAGTGAGCAGAAAAAGATATTCGGCTAGTTTGTTCTTAGTTGCATGAAAGAAATTGGTTATTCTTAATTTGTTAATCTTCTATTCATTATTCTTAATAACCCAAAAGCATACAATTTTATTAGATTTTTCAAAATTGTAATTGGTTTATAAAGATATCGTTATCTATTAGAGGCCGCTGCATAGATTCCATTTAAAGAACTGCCATCTCTAATTATGATGATTATAATGTTAATGATTATGCTCAAGTTTATAAAATTTGTGGTTCTAACTCGTTCAAAATAGAACCCTATGGTACAATGGGGTAAAGTTTAATTGTCAAAATTCTTGAGAGAAAAATTCCAACAAAGACAAATCTGGATATGGACAAATATGGATAATTACTAGAGCATTATCTTCAAAATCCATTCTACCACTTTTTTGTAAATTAACAGAAATATAGAATTTAAAATTTTCTCGTGACTCTTACTAGTTTCAGCTAGTTTAGCCATCTTCCGATACTAATTCTATTGATATAAAAGTGGATTAAAATATCAATTCCCAAAATGTTATTGCTACTTAAAGTTACAAATTAAAAAATATAACAAATACAAAAATAAAAAATGTTGTTAAATAAAAGTGGGTCTAATTGTAAGTTATAAGTATGAAGGCTTTCACAACCGGTGTTAGTTAAACTAAAATTAGAACTAACACTAGCACTAGAACTATCACTAGAACTATCACTAGGACTAACACTAGATCTAAAACTAGAAACTTTCGGGTTCAGAAACTGGTTCTAACTGAGTTAGAACCAGTTTCTGAAGAAGGTTGCAACATGGCATCCGAAATGTCAAACATTTTTTCAAAAAATGCACGGCGAAACCCGAAAGTTTCTAGTTTTAGATCTAGTGTTAGTCCTAGTGATAGTTCTAGTGTTAGTGTTAGTTCTAATTTTAGTTCAATTAATTGTAAGTTAACCTTATATTATAATTTTTTGTTTAAAATAAAAAATATGTTTTAAATTTTAGTGACATTTCAAAACGTAAAAATAAAAATTTAGAATTTGAAATCAATATTGGCAATAGATATATCAAATTTGAAATTTTCATTTCACATATTTACCTAAAATTGTAATTCATTAATTAAAAACATAAAATAATTCGATTAATTACTATAATTTTATTACGTAGTAATTTTAATTTTTCGTAGCTTTCTGTAAAGAAAATTCAACGTCAGTACATAAATGTCGAAACGTTATAAATACGTTTTTTACTGAAAATAATGAAAAACAAACCGATTTTACTAAAAAAATTAATAAACGTAAGTTAAATGCACTTATTAAACAATTTTTTTTGTTCAAAATTTAATCATATTAATATGAGGAGTGTATATGAAAGTTTTGTGCACTAACCTCGAACTTAGTGAAGAAAAAACTAACACCGCTGTTACATTTGCATCTTAAATTTTTTTCTTTCATTCCAAATTCTTTAATATACGTAATTATATAAAGTATACTTGGTTTAAAAATGTATTAAAGCTTAAATTAACCTCAATTATTAATATTTTGTTTAAGATAAGAAAATATTTCAATATTTAGTGACATTTCAAGAGGTATATTTTTTTATAGTGGGTAAATTAAATGAACGAAAGAACTTCTTTCTTTAAATAACATAATTCGATGATGTTTTTATTTGTTTACCGTTCCTTACATGTTTCGGCCTTGTTCAGTCATCATCAGAGGATTTATCGTCAAAATTTGGAGATATGTAAAATTAAATCTAAAGTTCAATATCATCACAGGAATTCTGTAGATAATTGGTCGAGTTTGCGATGCGAAATTTGAAAAATTATTTAAAAAACTATTCTACGTTAAAACTTTTTATATTTAAGAGAACTCTGAAGGATCAACCATGTTCTTAACAGGAAAAACGTTTTTCCTCTTAAATATAAAAAGTTTAAAAAAAAAGTGATAAAACCGTTTCGATGTGATGTCCTGTAATGTGATGTATTTTAAATGACTAATGCGTGTATGTTCCAACATTATTTGCAATTGTTATCCTTAAATGTTCATTCGAGTGTGGAGCAGGAGTTAGTTTCAAATTCTGGGTTGGATTGGGTTAGATTCGTTGAAAAAGAAACGTAAAGATTCAGATCTACATATATCAACTTTAATGATGGGAATAATTGTTGATATCCTCAAATGTTCGTTTGAGTATGGAAAAAAAGTTAAGATTCAGATGCACACAAACAGGTAGAAAGTAGGTATAGTATACCCACATCGACACATGACACCGACATGAAAGAACTGAAAATGTAATTTAAGTAACCAGTTTTAATTACCTTTCTGGAAAAAATACGTTGTTAGCAAGCTTTGTGACGTACCTTTTCTAACGTGTTTTTTAGGTCATTTTACATTTAATAAAAAAATTATCGCAATATCTGTTTGAAGACAGTCGGTAATATATTCCCCAATTTTACACGTTATATTGATTCTTCATCGACTTCCTTTTAACCCTTTCGTTACGGGATGTTTTTAAGATCTTAGTGTTTTGTATAGAAACAAAAACGTTAGCGTACGCTTCTACAAACGATAGGGTTAATTAAATACGTTTACATCTGGTTTATTGATGTAACGGATATCCCAAAACGGAGAACCCAAAATATTCCTCGTATGGAATGATATGAAGTTGGAGCTTAACCCAACTAAACCCAACCCAATCTAACGTATTGGATTGAGCTCTAACTTCATGCGATTCAATATGAGTGATGGTAAGAAGGTTTTCTTCTATGAGTTGAATTGAGCTCAACCTTCAAACTAAGTATGAGGGAGTAAGAAGTTGGAGCTGAACCCAATCCAACTGTAGAAAAAAAAATAACGGAATATTTTATTTTTTCTTCTATAGTTGAATTCAAATAACAAAAAATAAAATATGAGTATGAAGTTAAAGCTCAACTTAACTCAACCCTAACATAGCACACCCAAAATTTGGAATAATTTTTAATTTTTGGATATATTTTATAATATCAAGTTTCAACTTCATATCATCCCTCACATATCAAAAAAAAACAAATCCAGAACAACAAAATTTCAAAGTTCAATTTAATATGTAAGATGGTATAAAGTTGTGTCGGGTTGAATTATAATATGAAGTTGAAGCTCAACTTAACACATCCATTACATATCACACCTAAAATTTGGAATTATTTTTAATTTTTGGAAATATTTCAATTTTAAGGTTTGAGTTGTTTCTTCTATACTTTGGTTGAGTCAACTTCATACCATCCCTCATATAACAAAGAGTCAAACCGAAAACAACAAAACTTCTAAGTTCAATTCAATATGAGAGATGGTATCAAGTTGGGTCCGGTTGATCTCCAACTTCATACCATTCAATATGATGGATGGTATGAAGTTGAAGTTCTACCCAACCCAACTTAATACCATGTTATCAGACTGATTTCATTCAATTTCTTCCCAAATTGCTTAATTTCATTCAGTTTAGTAATCATTAAAATTGCCAAATTAATTTAAATGCATTTAATTCATAAAAAATTAAAATTTTGAAATTTTTGCCTATAACGAACTTCAATTATAATATAACGAACCCATTTTTATGTCCCCGCCTTTTATACACATTGCTGACTTGGCATACGGCATTTTATAGAATATCTAGTCAAAGCATAAAATTAATAACATTTCATATATTACTTAAACGTTTTAGCTATTCTGTAAATTAATAAAACTTAATTTTGCAGTCAAATGAATATAATCTTTATTTTCGGTTCTTCCGGTTTCGATCACTCAGATTATCTGCAGAAACCATGTTAATTTAAGAAAATATGAAAATAGTGCATTCAAATGAAATCGAATGTCACAGCACCCAAGAAATCGTGATAACAATAAACGAATAATCTCTAACAAGTTCACATAGAGTTACAACTTTACGGAGCAATTACTTTAAAAATAAATAATAAAAAAAATAAAAATTTTTGTGTAAAAAAGTAAAATAAAGATAAACGCAGATTTCCTATCTTCTTAAACTGGCATGGTTCCTGAAAATAATCTGAGTGATCGAAACTGGTAAATCCGGAAATAAAGATTATATCCATTTAAGTGCAAAATTCAGTTTTATTAATACACTGAGATGGAAAAAAGAATAACATTTCAGATAATTCTGAAATGTTATTAAATTATCTAAGTGTTATATAGAATTCCGGATTATACAGATTACTGATAACAATACATATAAAATAGGAAAATTGCAGTAGAAATATTATTTTCATTAAAATGTTAGTATGTAATTTTTTTTTATAACTCCGGATCCGTTAAATCCGTAACCAAAAATCTGCATCTGCGAAATTAATATTAACCCTTTGAGTACGGAATTATTTAGAGACTTTTATGCATATGGAACGGATTTAATTCTTTGCTATATGAATTAATATGTAAGAGTAATAAATTTTATTTGGAATATGCTTATATTGGTGATTATAAATATATTTTTCAAATCAACGCCTACTTATCAAACTCAGATGACGAGTCAGACTCGTCCACCGTAACTTCGCCCAAGTAAACACATGACGAGTCTCACTCGTCAAATGTACTCAAAGGGTTAAATCCTTCACTAATCTGGTTAAAAAATATTATTCACAAATACTGCCCAACCTAACCCAACCCAAGGTAAACAAGTATTTTAACTTATTTTGCAAATGTTCCATAGTTTTTATCACAATTTGCATTCATTTCATTATATCTTCTCCTTTTATAAGTCAATTTGGATATCTCAATTCTTTTAGGTCTTCTACACTCGGAATATTCAACTACTTTAGTAAAATTAAAAAAAAAGTGATAAAATCGTTTCGATGTGACGTCATGTAATGTGATGTATTTTAAATGACTAATGCGTGTATGTTCCAACATTATTTGCAATTGTTACCCTTAAATGTTCATTCGAGTATAGAGCAGGACTTAGTTTCAAATTCTGGGTTGGATTGGGTTAGATTCGTTGAAAAAGAAACGTAAAGATTCAGATCTACATATATCAACTTTAATGATGGGAGTAATTGTTGATATCCTCAAATGTTCGTTTGAGTATGGAATATGGGGTGTGTTTCAATTTCTGGTTTGGCTCTGTTGAAAAAAAGTTAAGATTCAGATGCACACAAACAGGTAGAAAGAAGGTATAGTATACCCACATCGACACATGACACCGACGTGAAAGAAGGGAAAATGTAATTTAAGTAACCAGTTTTAATTACCTTTCTGGAAAAAATACGTTGTTAGCAAGCTTTGTGACGTACCTTTTCTAACGTGTTTTTTAGGTCATTTTACATTTAATAAAAAAATTATCGCAATATCTGTCTGAAGACAGTCGGTAATATATTCCCCAATTTTACACGTTATATTGATTCTTCATCGACTTCCTTTTAACCCTTTCGTTACGGGATGTTTTTAAGATCTTAGTGTTTTGTATAGAAACAAAAACGTTAGCGTACGCTTCTACAAACGATAGGGTTAATTAAATACGTTTACATCTGGTTTATTGATGTAACGGATATCCCAAAACGGAGAACCCAAAATATTCCTCGTATGGAATGATATGAAGTTGGAGCTTAACCCAACTAAACCCAACCCAATCTAACATATTGGATTGAGCTCTAACTTCATACGATTCAATATGAGTGATGGTAAGAAGGTTTTCTTCTATGAGTTGAATTGAGCTCAAACTTCAAACTAAGTATGAGGGAGTAAGAAGTTGGAGCTCAACCCAATCCAACTGTAGAAGAAAAAATAACGGAATATTTTACTTTTTTCTTCTATAGTTGAATTCAAATAACAAAAAATAAAATATGAGTATGAAGTTAAAGCTCAACTTAACTCAACCCTAACATAGCACACCCAAAATTTGGAATAATTTTTAATTTTTGGAAATATTTTATAATATCAAGTTTCAACTTCATATCATCCCTCACATAACAAAAAAAAATAAATCCAGAACAACAAAATTTCAAAGTTCAATTTAATATGTAAGATGGTATAAAGTTGTGTCGGGTTGAATTCCAACTTCATACCATTCAATATGAAAGAAGATATGAAGTTGAAGCTCAACTTAACACATCCATTACATATCACACCTAAAATTTGGAATTATTTTTAATTTTTGGAAATATTTCAATTTTAAGGTTTGAGTTGTTTCTTCTATACTTTGGTTGAGTCAACTTCATACCATCCCTCATATAACAAAGAGTCAAATCGAAAACAACAAAACTTCTAAGTTCAATTCAATATGAGAGATGGTATCAAGTTGGGTCCGGTTGATCTCCAACTTCATACCATTCAATATGATGGATGGTATGAAGTTGAAGTTCTACCCAACCCAACTTAATACCATGTTATCAGACTGATTTCATTCAATTTCTTCCCAAATTGCTTAATTTCATTCAGTTTAGTAATCATTAAAATTGCCAAATTAATTTAAATGCATTTAATTCATAAAAAATTAAAATTTTGAAATTTTTGCCTATAACGAACTTCAATTATAATATAACGAACCCATTTTTATGTCCCCGCCTTTTATACACATTGCTGACTTGGCATACGGCATTTTATAGAATATCTAGTCAAAGCATAAAATTAATAACATTTCATATATTACTTAAACCTTTTTTTCTATTCTGTAAATTAATAAAACTTAATTTTGCAGTCAAATGAATATAATCTTTATTTTCGGTTCTACCGGTTTCGATCACTCAGATTATCTGCAGAAACCATGTTAATTTAAGAAAATATGAAAATAGTGCGTTCAAATGAAATCGAATGTCACAGCACCCAAGACATCGCGATAACAATAAACGAATAATCTCTAACAAGTTCACATAGAGTTACAACTTTACAGAGCAATATAAAAAATAAATAATAAAAAAAAATAAAAATTTTTGTGTAAAAAAATAAAATAAAGATAAACGCAGATTTCCTATCCTCTTAAACTGGCATGGTTCCTGAAAATAATCTGAGTGATCGAAACCGATAAATCCGGAAATGGATATGATCTTTATATTCATTTAAGTGCAAAATTCAGTTTTATTAATACACTGAGATGGAAAGAAAGAATAACATTTCAGATAATTCTGAAATGTTATTAAATTATCTGAGTGTTATATAAAATTCCGGATTATACAGATTACTGATAACAATACATATAAAATAGGAAAATTGCAGTAGAAATATTATTTTCATTAAAATGTTAGTATGTAACTTTTTTCTATAACTCCGGATCCGTTAAATCCGCAACCAAAAATCTGCATCCGCGAAATTAATATTAAATCCTTCACTAATCTGGTTAAAAAATATTATTCACAAATACTGCCCAACCCAACCCAACCCAAGGTAAACAAGTATTTTAACTTATTTTGCAAATATTCCATACCTTTTTTATCACAATTTGCATTCATTTCATTATATCTTGTCCTTTTATAAATCAATTTGGATATCTCAATTCTTTTAGGCCTTCTACACTCGGAATATTCAACTACTTTAGTAAAATAAATTAAATTTAGTAATTCAAAGAAATTAATTACAAAACTAATTAATTTCTTATAGAATAATAAGTACATGCATTTAGATTTTTAATTGACCAGTCTAAATATTCTTAGATACTGTAGAAGGTGTACTTGCTAACCTGCTATTAGAGTGTTAAAGTTAAGTCTACTTTTTGGAATAGGCATTAATTGGCATTGTCTGGTGATATAATATGTATCTTTAATATTATTTAGTGAGGTCTCTAGTGTTTAAATATTCAAGAACCTCTAATGTGTATAGGCAGACGGTAACGTCATTGTATCGCATTTGATAAATTGGGGCTTCCATGTTGATGCTTGAAGTACTTTCTAGATTGATTGGGGCAACATAAATTCATATTAGTCTTCTTTCAATGAGCTGGATTGGGTTGAGTTCTATTCTTTCTTCAACACAACACAATGCTATCTTACACGTCATACTGGCTTTCATCAACTTTTACATCTACATCTAACTAAAAAGTGTTACAAACATTTTTTAGTTAATGTTACTTAAATAGATTTTTTAAATCTTTTAAATTTATCAATGTTTATTTTTTATTTATAGATCTGAGGGTGAAAAAGTACGAGTAGGAGACGATCTTATTTTAGTATCAGTAGCCACCGAACGATATTTGGTAAATATTCTTCAAAATAACCCAAATTAAAATACTAACAATTCAATTATTTTAGCACACCACCAAAGAAAACGAAATATCAATCGTAAACGCCAGCTTCCACGTTACCCATTGGTCCGTCCAACCATACGGAACCGGAATTTCACGTATGAAATACGTAGGTTTCGTATTTGGCGGAGATGTTCTTCGATTTTTCCACGGCGGTGATGAGTGTCTAACAATTCCATCAACATGGAGTCGAGACCCCACTCATAAGTAATAACCGATTAATTAATATTTTTTCAATCAATAATAATTATTTTCAATTTAGCATCGTCGTTTACGAAGGCGGTAGCGTAATGTCTCAAGCGCGCTCCTTATGGCGTTTGGAGTTAGCCCGAACGAAATGGGCTGGAGGTTTTATAAATTGGTTGCATCCGATGCGAATTCGCCACATTACAACCGGTCGATACTTAGGTGTCAATGAGAATAACGAACTTATCTTAATGGCTAGAGATGAAGCTACGACAGCTTCGACCGCTTTTTGTTTACGGCAAGCTAAAGATGACCAAAAAATCGTTTTAGAAGATAAAGATTTAGAAGTGATTGGACTGCCTATTATTAAATATGGTGATTCAACTGTTATAGTACAACACACCGAGTCAGGACTTTGGTTATCTTATAAGGTTAATTTAATTTTGTTAAAAAAGTTTTAAAATTAAAGCTTAAATTATTTTTTTAGTCGTACGAAACTAAGAAAAAAGGTGTTGGAAAAGTAGAAGAAAAGCAAGCTGTACTTCACGAAGAAGGAAAAATGGATGATGGTTTGGATTTCAGTAGAAGTCAAGAGGAAGAGTCCAGAACAGCTAGGGTTATTAGAAAATGTAGTTCCCTCTTCACCCAATTTATAACGTAAGATGTTTTATAATAAAAAAAAATCATACTCAAATAAATATTTTTAGTGGTTTAGAAACATTACAAAGCAACCGGCGCCACTCAATGTTCTTCCACACGGTAAATTTAAGCGAAATGGTGATGTGTTTAGAAGATTTAATTAATTACTTCGCCCAACCTGAAGAAGATATGGAACATGAAGAAAAACAAAATCGTTTTAGAGCCTTAAGAAACCGACAAGATCTGTTTCAAGAAGAAGGAATTTTAAATTTAATTTTGGAGGCGATCGACAAAATTAATGTCATCACTTCTCAAGGATTTGTTGCTGCCCTTTCTGGAGATCAAAGCTGGGAGACTATTTCCGGTTATTTATATCAACTTTTAGCGGCCATCATTAAAGGGAACCATACAAATTGTGCTCAGTTCGCCAATTCTAATCGTTTAAATTGGTTATTTTCTCGGCTGGGGTCGCAGGCTTCCAGTGAAGGAACTGGAATGTTGGATGTGTTACATTGCGTTCTTATCGATTCACCTGAAGCTTTAAATATGATGAAGGTGATTTTAAATTAATTTGATTTCGTAGATTTTAATAATTTATTTTAGGACGAACACATAAAAGTCATTATTTCTCTTTTGGAGAAACACGGAAGAGATCCTAAAGTTTTAGACGTTTTATGCTCACTTTGCGTTGGTAACGGCGTTGCTGTGAGGAGCTCCCAGAATAATATTTGTGACTTTTTACTCCCCGGGAAAAATTTATTATTACAAACTCAACTTGTGGATCATGTCGCGAGGTAAATTTTTATCAAAATAATATTAAAAATTAAAATAAACAGAACATTTTTTTAGTGTACGCCCAAATATTTTTGTTGGACGCGTTGAAGGAAGCGCGATTTATCAAAAATGGTATTTTGAGGTAACTGTTGATCACTTAGAGCAAACTACTCATATGATGCCTCATTTGCGAATTGGTTGGGCGAATTCTAAAGGGTATATTCCGTATCCTGGAGGTGGTGAAAAATGGGGCGGAAATGGGGTTGGTGATGATCTTTATTCGTTTGGTTTTGATGGTTGTTATTTATGGACTGGGGGAAGATGCACGCAAGTTGTTTATGAAACGATGGAACCGTTTATTAGAAAGAGTAAGATTACTACAATAATTAAATTAATAAATTTAAGTCTAGCTAAATGTCATAATGACAAGTAAGTGTCAAAGTACCAACTTATAATGTTAAAATAAGTAGTGTGAAAATCATATAAGACGTCAAAATAATACATTTATAAGTAAAATTTCAGAAATAGGAATTATAAGGCTATAGATGTTAAATCTAAAAGTCGAAATGATAAATTTAATGATGAGGTTAGAGTTAAATTAAAAAAAATAATTGTGGAGATAAATTGGTAGCTAAATGTCGGAAGTGTCAAAATGACAAGTTGAAATGAGGGGATCATGTCAGAATGAGAAAATAATTAATAATAATTTTAATATGGAGGACATGGAAAAGATATAATGCACTGTTATAGAGATAAGCAACAACATTTGGTTAGAATTAAACAAAATGTTTAAAATAAACTGTTTCGATCGATTTTATTTTAAATTATCTTAATTATTTACTAGACATAGAACTAGAATCATACATTAAGCCATTTAGAGAGATTTATAGCTACACCTAAATGTCTCTAGGTCTAGAGTTAGATCTAATGATATAAAACTAGAACTAACACTAGATCTAGAAGTGGAAAGTTTTTAGACGCACGACTAAACCCAAAACTTTCCACTTCTAGGTCTAGTATAAGTTCTAGTTTTAGTTCAATTCAAATATACAGGTTGTCAAATCAACCTGAGCCAACCCTGTATATAGGAATTGAAATACAACTAGAAAAACTAAAAATCTTAGGAATAAAAAAGTTGCTCAATTGTGGTGATGCAACCGCATCGTATGCAGCTGTTGAAATAATAATTTTAACCTGTTAGCATTCAAAGAGCTAAAATCTTCCATCTCTTAACTGTTTTGAAAACATTTAAGAAAATATTTAATGGTGAACTGTTTGCACAAAATAAATTTCGATAGTTTGTATGACTTCTGGGCATAGGCACCAGTCAGGCACCAGTAGTTTTTTTGCAATGTAGCAGTATCTAGTCTTTAATTATTAGTTTTTGAATTTCTGATATAAAGATTTTGTATTTTGCCAAGAATATTCAAGATGTTCCTGTAAGTCATGGCATAGTTTTAACCACAAATACTAGAGATAAAATGATAACGATTCGTGCAAAAATTTTGATCTAAACCCATAAGCGGTTAAGATATGGGCCTTCAAAATCAAGAAATGTTTAAATATTTTCAATATGATTTGTTCCAAAAAGATAAAATGTTGTAAATACAGTAATGTTATCATAAAAATCGTTTAAAATTACTTTTGAAAAATATGCAAGGACGGTATCAGTGCTATATAGGCTGCTATATAGGTTTACAAAGGTTATTTCCTTACAACTTTTTTATTATCGTTTTCTATGACATTTTTCAACTGATTATTAAACGTTTTTGGATATAACTCGGAAAGTGTGTATCTAATTAAACATTTCAAAGAGTGAAAGTATTTATAAAATGAAATGGGCTTCTAGAGTCAATTGGAGAATTTAAGGGTTAACAATATAACAAAAACGTTTTAAGGAACTATCCTTTGTATAGCATTAATGGCGTGGTCGCATATTTTCAAGTGATCTTAAACGATTTCTCATGATAACAATGCTCTGTTTACAAAATTTTATCCTTTTAAGGGCCGGTTGTACAATATACCAATAAATCTGTCCGTCAACTATCTGGCCGATAAACTTATCGAAAAGATAAGTTTATCGGATATAAAATTTATAAAAGTTTACCGAATATAAAAGATATTCGGTGTTGTAGAAATTGTTTTTGTCGGAAGGATTCCTATCGGTTAAATACAAAGCGATTAGTAGCACTTTTCCCTTATATCTAGTAATTTGTGTAGGAGATTTAGTAGCACTAACGTCATTATTTGTAATTTGAGTTATGATATTGACATTTTTGGCAATAACAACTTGTCAAAAATTGTACAATCCAAATTAGCATCTTCAAAAATATTAAAATAATAATAAGTTTTAAAAATGATTGATATAATGTATATTAGCTTTTATGTATAATTAATATCACGTTTAATTTTTGTGTCTAGCACAATTTTTTAAATAGAAACAAAAATGTTAAGCCAGGGGTTTTTCAGGTTTTTTTTATAAAAAAGAATAATATCTGGCGGATCATTGTCTTATCGGTACCTCTGGGTAGCCGATAATATCTTCGTTAAAAGTATCCTTACATTACAATACAATGCAAACTAATTTATCGGCCAGATTACGTTATGTTTATCGGTATATTGTACAATCGGCCCGAAGACAAACCATATTAAAAATATTTAAAAACTTCTTAACTTTGAAGGCCCATATCTTAGTTATTTATGGGTTTAGATAAAACATTTTTACACGAATCGTTAGCATTTTATCTCTAGTATTTATTATTAAAATTATGCTACGACTTAAAGGAACACCTATATATAGTATTTAAGAAGCAAAATCAAATTTTATTAACAGTTGCTTGTTTTTTTCAATATAAATGCCTTTTTCCAGCAGTATTTAATACGTAATTAACAGTTTTTGGACTACTTAAGTCAACATTATACATCTTGTCAAATAGTATTTAATATTTTCAAAGATACCTCTAATAGTTTATCTATAATAGTACCTCCTCTCTTGTTTTTGAGATAAAAATATTTTCTGCCAGCAGTTTTAAAATTAGTATCAAATCTTCTGGAAACATTTCAAGTATTCTAAAAGCATTACAAATCTTCTGGGAGTAACATTAAGCCTTCTAGATGTAGGTATCTAGTCTTTAATTATTAGTTTTTGAATTTCTGATATAATGATTTTGTATTTTGCCAAGAACATTCAAGATGTTCCTGTAAGTCATGGCATAATTTTAACCACAAATACTAGAGATAAAATGGTAACGATTCGTGCAAAAATTTTGATCTAAACCCATAAGCGGTTAAGATATGGGCCTTCAAAATCAAGAAATGTTTAAATATTTTCAATATGATTTGTTCCAAAAAGATAAAATTTTGTAAATACAGTAATGTTATCATAAAAATCGTTTAAAATTACTTTTGAAAATATGCAAGGACGGTATCAGTGCTATACAGGTGTTCACAAAGGTTATTTCCTTACAACTTTTTTATTATCATTATCTATGACATTTTCCAACTGTTTCTTAAAGGTTATTTCAGTCTCACTCTTTGAAATTTTTCATTGCACGTATCTGTTTTGAGTTATTCACAAAAAGATCAACCTCGTTATTAAAAATATGCAAGAATCGCAAATTAAAAATAAATTTATGAAAATATAAATGTAAAGAAAGCACTAAAACAAATGTCAAATTATTATCTTATATGCACTAGTGCTTAATATATGATTAAAGTAGCAAATAATTACAGTTTTTGGACGTGATTTTAATATTAGAAGAATGTTACCCAACATTTTCAATCGCAGATATCCTGATAAAAGGAATTTTAAATATCAAAAGACATTTACGTGAAATACGAAATTTAAGACCTGAACTAGAAGAAAACACTTTGGATTTTGTAGCAGAGGATAATATTGCTGATAGTGTTGACACCTACTGTTTAGATATTTCTAAATATTCTACAGTACGGGTTGAGGTGTCTTACATGAACAGTAATTGTACCATAACACTTGTCGACAATACAGGAATTATAAATTGTATATTATCCACTGCTAGTACTGATTTCTGTACGTATTTTTCAAGGCTGCCTATGATAATAGGCAGCCTTGAAAAATACATACAATAACTAAAAACAAGCTTAAACGTTTTTGGATATAACTCGGAAACTATGTATCTAATTAAACACTTCAAAGAGTGAAAGTATTTATAAAATGAAATGGGCTTCTAGAGTCAATTGGAGAATTTAAGGGTTAACGATATAACAAAAACGTTTTAAGGAACTATCTTTTGTATAGCATTAATGGCGTGGTCGCATATTTTCAAGTGATCTTAAACGATTTCTCATGATAACAATGCTCTGTCTACAAAATCTTATCTTTTTAAGGGCCGGTTGTACAATATACCAATAAATCTGTCCGTCAACTATCTGGCCGATAAACTTATCGAAAAGATAAGTTTATCGGATATAAAATTTATAAAAGCTTACCGAATATAAAAGATATTCGGTGTTGTAGAAATTGTTTTTGTCGGGAGGATTCCTATCGATTAAATACAAAGCGATTAGTAGCATTTTTCCCCTATATCTAGTATTATATTATTTGTAATTTGAGTTATGATATTGACATATTTGGCAATTCAAAAATATTAAAATAATAATAAGTTTAGAAAACGATTGATATAATGTATATTAGCTTTTGTGTATAATTAATATCACGTTTAATTTTTGTGTCTAGCACAATTTTTTAAATAGAAAAAAAAAATGATAAGTCAGGGGTTTTTCAGGTTTTTTTAATAAAAAAGAATAATGTCTGGCGGATCATTATCTTATCGGTACCTCTGGGTAGCTGATAATATCTTAGTTAAAAGTATCCTTACATTGTAATACAATGCAAACTAACTTATCGGCCAGATTACGCTATCGGGATGTTTATCGGTATATTGTACAATTGGCCCGAAGACAAACCATATTGAAAATATTTAAAAACTTCTTAACTTTGAAGGCCCATATCTTAGTTATTTATTGGTTTAGATAAAACATTTTTACACGAATCGTTAGCATTTTATCTCTAGTATTTATGATTAAAAATATGCTACGACTTAAAGGAACACCTGTATAAGGTATTTAAGAAGCAAAATCAAATTTTATGAACAGTTGCTTGTTCTTTTTCAATATAAATGCCTTCTTCCAGCAGTATTTAGTACGTAATTAGCAATTTATGGACTACTTAAGTTAACATTATACATTTTGTCAAATAGTATTTAATATTTTCAAAGGTACCTCCTAATAGTTTATCTATAGTACCTCCTCTCTTGTTTTTGAGATAAAAATATTTTCTGCCAGCAGTTTTAAAATTAGTATCAAATCTTCTGGAAGCATTTCAAGTATTCCAGAGGTAGGATCAAGTCTTCTGGAAGCATTTCAAGCCTTGTGGAAACAATATCATATGTTGTAGAAGCGGTATCAAATCTTCCAGGGGCCGTATCAAGCCTTCTTCAAGTATTTCAAGTCTTCTGAAAGCGACATCAAGTTTTCTAAAAGCATTACGAATCTTCTGGAAGTAACATTAAGCCTTCTAGATGTAGTATCAGAGTATTTCAAGTCTTCCAGAGACAGTATCAAATCAGTACAAGTCTTCTGGAAGCAATATCAAGTGTTGTAGAAGCAGTTTCAAGTCTTCCAGGGGCAGTATTAAGCCTTCTAGAAATATTTCAAGTCTTCTGGAAACGATACAGTCTTTTGAAAGAAAATGTAAGTGTTTTTGGAGCAACGTCAAGTCTTGTAAATGCAGTATCAAGTCTTCTCGGGGCAGTATCAAGTTTTTTAGAAGCAGTTTAACTCTTCCATGGGCAGTATCAAGTCTTTTGGAGCACTCAACGAACCCATCTATTCGGTTATTATGCGTATAGGTGCTCTATACTCATTAAAATAAGTTGTATGGAGTACCCACGCATTCACCGCCTATACTTCTGAATAATTCATTTCTACATTCTCCACTGCACTATCTAATTGTCTCTGATTGAGATTTGCTTGAACCTTTTATACATCCATTTCGTTCAATCCGTTAATTTTTAAATAATTTTAATACTTTTAGTAATGGTTTTTTAATTTTATAATGAGATTCCCCGAACAATATTGATGTCTAATGTAAACAGTTGCGCGGTTGCTGGTTTAAAACAAATTTTGTTTAAATACACAATCATTAAACTGCTACATAACAATAGTTTAAATTAATAAAAAACGTGTATTTTGTTTAAAATTAAAAAAGAAGAATGTTTTCTTCTAAGTTTGGTTAGTAGTAGTAGTAATGATACTGGTTGGGTTTTGGAGTTCGAACTTTCGTTCATATCATACTCCAGCTACAAAGTTTCTTTCGATTTTTCCTCTCTTCCTATGTCTTCCTTCTTCCGCCCTCTGATATTTTCTGTCCCGTGGATCGCAACAAGATATTAACAAAACAAAAACACTTCAAAATAAGACAACACAAACGCATAAGGAAGTTTCTTCTGCGAGCCAGGGGTCCAGTGACCCGACTTTTGTAGGATCAAAGGAGGACCCTCGGAGCACGGAATCTAGGAAGTGATGATTATACAGTACCTATATATTATTCAGAAATAGGGGTTATCACAGTCAATAATGTATTGTCTTTCTAAGAGCTACTATCACATTTTTGCATAGGTATCACACAAAGGTCTTTTTTTTTATCACAGATTTATGCCAGCCAATGTAACAATTTCATATAATGATTTATAGATATTAAAAGAATCATAGGCCAACAATGAGGTCAAGTTAATGGGAAATTCAATGTTTTCTCTTGATAATGCCTGAGTTGAGTTTCAATCTTTGATGTTGATATTTAACGTATGCAAAAAATATATGATTCAGGTCTCCTTCTTCACCACATTCACAATAAGGGTTATCTTTCATTCTTATTTTAAATAAATATGCGGGTGTTAACGCATGCCCTAATCTCAATCTTATAATAAGTGTGGAGAACCGACGGGAAACAAAGGGTACTCTCTTATACCATGGAATTTTCGGAACTGTAGGTTGACATCTTGCGTACATGATTCCTTTCGTGGTACTATTTCTATTCCATTCTTCCCCCCATTCGATTTCAATTTCTCTTATTACTTGTTGCTACAGCTCTTTTTCGAATATCTTCATTTTAAGTGATTCTTTTTGATGATCCATGTTTGCCAATTGGTCGGCCTTTTCGTTGTCCTCTATGCCCACATGTCCTGGCACTCACAATAGTGTAACTTCTTGTTCCAACAGATGTATCTCATAAAGGAGAGCAAACGTCTCCAAGACATATGGGGGAATCGTATCCTTAAAATTGTAGTTTTTTATTCTTTCCAAAGTACTTCTAGAATCAGTTATGATGATACTTTTCGGAATTTTTTTTTCTAATACAATTATCAAAGCAATCAGCAAAGCGTATGCCTCCGCCGAAAAGATTGTCAATGGGTTAGGTAATTTATATGATTCTTCTATTCCCATTAAGAGGACATAGACACCACACGCCACACTCCTCTCCGATACAAGAGCTACCGATCCATCTGTAAATATATACTCCACATCCGGCCATGTATATTTTATAAATTGGTTTATTTCAGCTCCAACAACATTGTTCATTCCACCAACCGTTCTGCAGCTTTTGTAAGATCTGGGGGTAAAAACGATATTTGGTGAAAATTTTCTTATATTATATTTTATTGTATGGATACTATGTGCACTTTTTGTATATTGATTCTGAACAGCAGGTTCCATTTAGGAATATATCTCTGAGATCAACGGTCTGGTTTTTGCCTACGGACGTAAGATATAGATTTTTGTTATCTTATCTACCCTGTTGATCATGGAGCAACTATCTATACTAAGGCTTCTGCTGAGAAACCTAGTACATAACATTCTAGCTCATTCTCCTGCTTCGATGGTGAGTGCATTAGTGGGTGACAATTCAATTGCATTTTAGGTAACGGTAATAATATCCATAGTCCATATTCAAGTCTGGACCGTACAATCGCCCTGTACAGCATACTTAAAATAACCGGGTCACTACCCCACCTTGAGCTGGATAGAGATTTTATTAGGTTAATACCTTTTCTACAGGCCTCCACAGTAGTATCTATATGTTCCTTCCAGTTAAGTTTAGCATTCAAAGTAAATCCTAAATATTTGATATTATCTGTGAATTCAATATGGGTGCCCTCATACATGATGGTCGGTTTTATAAAGTTCCTCTTCTTGGTAAAAATAATAGCTTTTGTTTTTTCCATGGATGTTTCAAGCTGACGATAGTCCAAGAACTTCTTTAAAATTTCCAAAGCCTTATTTAGTTGTTCGCCTCCTGTCTCTATGTTCAAAGCAGTGCAATATATCACCAAATCATCTGCATAGGTCAAAGCAAAAACATCGCATTTTTTCAATTCCTTGTTAAGTGTGGTCATATATATGTTAAAAAGTATTGGACTTAGACAGCTACCCTGAGGAAGTCCTCTGTAATTTGTCCTCTGTAGTTTGGTTAGAATGCGTAGTTAGTTTTGGATATTGTCGTCTACAACGCCGAAATTACTAACACGTAAACATCATTGAAAACAATGTTTGGCGAAGATTTTACAAACAGTTCAAAATTTTAAACATTAATTAAACAAAAATCAAAAAACATGACAAGGTAGTAAATTATCATTTGGTAAAGGGTTTTCAATGCGTGAGTCTAGTTTTACTTCAAGTCAAATATGCAGGATTGCCAAATCAATTTGTAAAGCATTTCAGAAACTATTTATTGTAGAGGCTTTGATAAAAGAAATGTTTTAAGATGCATGGCTAAACCCAACTCAACCCAACTTAAACAAGAATCATTACTTGTTTTCTCTAGATGCTATTTACTCCATTTAACTCTCGAAATATTCAGACTACTCTATTTGGGAAACTGTTCATTGTAGAGGTCTTCATCAAAAAAGTCTTTAGATGCATGGCTAAACCCAACCCAACCATGTATATTTGAACCAAAGCCGTCCTAAGATATTTGGCGTCCCAGAGTTGGGTTGGACGAACGAAACAAGTGCGTCTCTTTTCATACAAATTCAATGCCAAACAAAGAGGTGTGCACCTTACATGGGGACACCACCTATTTTATTGCAAAAACAGGCGCCCCTTCAGGAGTTGGCGACCCAGGGTTGTAACCCTAGTAGCCCTTTAGGTTTAGGATGGCGCGGCGCTGACTTTCTCCGTACACTACAACCGTACACAATCAAAAATATTACTTTGTAAACCTATCAAATCGGTTAAGCTGGCAATTCTAACTTCCAAAATAGTTCTGTTACAAGTTCCTGTATCAGAACTGTCAAAATAGGTTTTGTAATGGAAAGTAGCGCTATAAGTGACCGTATTCAGTATTCCCCACTTAAATCAGGAGTGAATGGGGCTTTATGTTTTGAATAGGTCACTATAAAGAACTATTAGTATATATAGTAACCAAGACATGATAATCAATAAAGGAGATAATAGCCAAAGTCACTTGCAACTGAAGCTTAGTTAACTACTTCTTTAATGATGTAGTAAAGGCAACTTAAAGATGAGGCACTGTCAAGGCATCACTTCCATCTTTACCTCCAACGTCACAATAAATTGAATTATTTATTGATTTCTATTTCAAAAATAATACAACCATCTCTTTTATTTTAATCTCTCTTTATTATATCAATCAAATAATTGTTTTATAAATTCATTAACACAGCCTTTAATAACAAAAAATTGTTCAAATGGAAATTCAAAGAGAAATGCTAACAACTTTATTAGCAATACCACACATATTTTTCCCTATTACAATTTTTAAATAACCATTTTCCCCAAAATCGGTTCCCCAAGAATTCCGAACGATATAAAAAGGAATTGCCCCGCTAATATCATACCCGACGATTTGAACAGCGTGATTCATAAGAAACGGTGATGGATCGCAATGATATTGAATGATTCCGCCTAAATAGTGTTGCCAAGATCCCGCGTTAACAGCAGCACTAACAGGTCCAAAGTTAGCTAAGTAATTTAGAATAATGTCTTCGTGGTTACCCAAAAATTCGCATTTAAATTTTTTTATTGTAACCCCATTCGTTGTTGAATTAATTTTAATTTTGCATTCGTTTTTGTGGTAATTTAACGGATAGTCGATATCTTTAACAATTTTTAGATTGCTCTCAACGACTTCATTAAGCAAAGTGCACATATCACCACCTTTACATCCATTATTTGTTGTGGAACAATCAATCATTTGTTGTATACTTAACTTATCCAATTTTCCGTTTTTTATAGCTTCGAGAGATTCAACGGTTTCAATGGTGGTAAAAGCCCAACACCCACCGCAATTTTTTTGATTATTAATGGGCGTTAAAACGTTCTTTTCACGCCAATCAACTTTTAGTGGGATTTCTTTTTTGTGTTTCTCCAACCAATCTTTAAATTTCGGTTGGTCCCCTTTCTTTATCATTAAATTGTTCACTAAAAATTCAATTGGTAATAAATCTGTGTATTTCGTTACCCCGTAATAAGCCGAATCTGGGTGATTCCTTTTTGAATTTAATTCCGCAATCGTTTTCTTTGAGGTTAAAAACACGTTCAATCTTTTTTGGTATTCCGTTTCATTGTATGATTTGTTGTATCTTGATAAATAAGCGTTAAAATCAGCGATGTTTGGATCACTTGATGGAATTTTTATTGGTACACATAATAGTAAAAATAATGAACAGGCGGGGAAAATTAATTTAGTGGAATTATCCATTTTGTTATTATGGATGTTAAAGAATAAAAAACAAGATTGATATGAGGAAAGAGACGACGTTTTAAGTGATTAGACCTTATCAGTTAATTAAAATTTGCAGTATTACAAATTTGCTATAAATATCGAATTTTTTTAATTAAATTCGAATTTGTTTTAATTTTTAGCCGATGTTATTGGATGCGCGCTAGATCTAACAATTCCGATGATATCATTTACTTTCAATGGAAAACCCGTTAAAGGAAGCTTCCGAGATTTTAATTTAGATGGAATGTTCTTCCCAGTAATTAGTTGTTCATCTAAATTAAGGTGATTAATGATTAAACAATAATTTATGATTAAATCTTAAATTATTATTTTTAGTTGTCGATTTTTATTGGGAGGAGACCACGGTCGATTAAAATACATCCCCCCAGAAGAATTCTCTCCTTTAGTTGAAAGTCTCCTTCCGCAACAAATTTTAAGCTTAGAACCGTGCTTCTATTTTGGAAATTTAAATAAATGTGTATTGGCCGGGCCTCTTTTCGTCGAGGACGACACCGCTTTTGTGCCAAATCCCGTTGATACCTCCATGGTTACTTTGCCGACTTACATAGAATCGATTAAGGATAAATTAGCCGAAAATATCCATGAGATGTGGGCGATGAATAAGATTGAAGCCGGTTGGCAATGGGGTGATATGAGGGATGATTTAAGACATATCCATCCTTGTCTTGTACCTTTCGATAAACTCCCCCCGGCAGAAAAAAGATACGATTCTCAATTAGCTGTCCAAACTTTAAAGTAAAATTAATGAATTTATTAATTCAAATTTATTGAATTAATTTTTTTAGGACGATTTTAGCGTTGGGTTATTATATTTCGATGGATAAACCCCCATCTCGAATTAAAACGGTTCGTCTTCCCAATGAACCTTTTATGCAGGCGAATGGTTATAAACCAGCTCCTTTAGATCTTAGCGCGATTACATTAACTCCAAAAATGGAGGAGTTAGTTGATCAATTAGCCGAAAATACCCACAATTTATGGGCTAAAGAAAGAATTCAACAAGGATGGACTTACGGATTAAATGAGGTATATCAAAATTTGCGTAATAATTCTTTTTTAATTATTTATTTATGTTTAAGGACGCTGATATGTATCGTAGCCCCCACTTAGTTCCTTATAGCAAAGTCGATGAAGCTATTAAAAAAGCCAACAGAGATACAGCATCAGAAACTGTAAGAACTTTACTTGTTTATGGTTACAATTTAGATCCACCTACCGGTGAACAACATGAAGGTAGTTATTTCATTAATTAATTTAATATTAATTAATTAAATTAAATTTTTTAGCATTATTGGCGGAAGTAAGCAAATTACGATTACAATCATTTAGAACGTATAGGGTAGAAAAAAATTATGCAGTTGGATCAGGAAAATGGTACTTTGAATTTGAAATATTAACCGCGGGCCCTATGAGGGTTGGATGGGCTAAAGCAGATTGCGCACCTGGGAGAATGCTTGGTGCAGATGAAAATACTTGGGCGTTTGATGGGTACAATGTAAGTTAATCACTAAAACGTTTAAACAAATTAAATAAGCGGGAAATTAGAAATATTTATGGTTAAATATTAAAATAGACTAGAAAAATTCACGGCGGCGTTTCCGAAGTTTTCGGATTAAAATATGAAGTTGGAGACGTTATTGGGTGTTTTCTAGATCTTACTGATGGTGAAATTAGTAAGTTATACGAGGTTTTTTCAACGTCTTCTTTAAATGTTGTCTCTGTTGAGTCGATAAATAGAATATAAAATGGAATTAAAAGGTTTTGTGGGATGAGTATGGCCGCCCTATAATATCTAAACATTTTTTGTTTCCCAATTCCTCCTCCAAATGTTATAAGTAAAAGTCAAAGTTTTTGTTGAAATTAATCGAACAATATTTTGGAAATAGATACAAACACAAATTTCATACATAACTAATTATGTCATTGAGAATATTACCAGGTATTCATTTCAACACTTAGGAAGTTAATAATTATATTCAACAAATAAAAAAATAATGTAAGACGTATTGCAAGAGATGGAATAAAAAGAATATGAATAAAGTTGAATTAAAGAAAACATTTGAGTCTATACAGATAACTAAACAGATACTACTATAAACTTGGATTCATTGTACAAAGGCTCTTTAATAATACCTTCTCTTCCAACTTATAGTTATTAACACATTGAATAATACTTTTTCTATTTATCTTTGATGCCACTCAATTTTCAAATACAAGTTTATATGGTGGTCTAACAACCAAGTTTTTATTACTTTTGGAATTCCGTACGTTAAAATACATTTTTTAAGAAATGATTTAGCCACTGTTATTGACTCTTTATTTTCAAGACAGTAAGCATTTAAAAAACTTTAACAATTCACACTGTGATGTCCAAATAAATTCATTTCCCAAAACATCCTACAGAAACTTGTGTGAAATTCATTCTGCCTTATTATCATAACTTAGTTATTTAAAAAAGAATCATTCAAACCTGAATATTTATATTCTTTAGATCCTGGGTTGGGTTAGATTTTCAAAGCAGCCCAAACTATTTCAAAATCCATACCAAACCCGAATCTAAACCTTGTTTGGCTTTGGATCAAATGTCCAACGCAATGCAAGTCCTCAGACCAACAAGACCAAAGCCACATCCAAGCCATATTTGGCGTTAATTACAAATTTAAAAGCAACCCAAATCGATCAAATTCCAAATCAACGAAACCAAAGCAAAATCCAAACCATATATTGGTTTTGGATTCAATTTCCAAAGCCATACAATCTCTATATTTATACGACCAAATTCGAATTCAAGAGTTGTTTGGCTTTGGTTTGGATTTTTAAAGCAATCCAAACCATTTCATCTAACTAAACCAATACCTTCAAAATCTTGGCTTTGTACGGCTTTTAATAAAATACCCAAAACCCAAATCAATAAAATCAAAGCGACAGCCAATCCATTCTTTGCCTTGGATTGAATTTTCAAAGCCCGCACAACCAAATCTGAATTCAAGCCTTGTTGGGCTTTAATTTGGATTTTCAAAACAACCTAAACCATTTCCAACCCATAAAGTTTGATTTATACGACCAAACTCGAATTCAAGATTTGTTTGGCTTTGGTTTGGATTTTTAAAGCAATCCAAACCATTTAATCTAACTAAACCAATACCTTCAAAATCTTGGCTTTGTACGGCTTTCAATAAAATACCCAAAGCCCAAATCAACCCAAATCAATAAAATCAAAGCAACATCCAACCCATACTTTGTCAAAGCCCACACAACCAAATCTGAATTCAAGCCTTGTTGGGCTTTAAGTTGGATTTTCAAAACAACCTAAACCATTTCAAACTTCATGGTATACAAACCAAAGCCGAATCAAAAACCTTTGTTCGACTTTGGATAAAATTCCCAAAACAACCCAAATGAAGAAAACTAAAGCTGAATCTAAGCCATATTCGGCCTTACTTTCGAATTCCAAAGCAATTGAAACCGTTCTAATTTCAAATTAACAAAATCAAATCAAAACCTTAGCCATACTTGATTGAACTAGATTGAATTCTCAATGCCATGCAATCTCCAAATCAACGTAACCAAAGCCGAATCCAAGCCATATTCGGTCTTAGTATCTAATTGTAATGCAATCCAAAAAGTTATAATTCAAAATCAACAAAAAGAAAGCAAAATTCAAATCATACATTCTTTTGGATTGAATTCCAAAATAAGCCAAGGCATACCGTCTCCAAATCAACAAAACCAATATTGAATGCAAGCCATGTTTGGTCTTGCTTTCGAATATCAAAGCAATTAAAACTGTTATAATTCCACATCAACAAATCCAAAGCAAAAACCAAACCATAATTTGCCTTAGATTGAATTCTTAATGCCATACAATCTCCAAATCAACAAACCAAATCCGAGAGATATCCGGTCTTAGATTTGAATTCCATTGCAATCTAAAACGTTCTAATTCCAAATCAAAGCAAAATTCAAACGATATATTGTCTTAAATTGAATTCCAAAGGAGCCCAAGCTATGCCATATCCAAATCAAGAAAACCAAAATCGAATCCAAGACATATTCGCTCTTACTTTCGAATTCTAATGCAATCCAAATCAATCTAATTCCAAATCAACAAAGCCAAAGCAAAATTCAAACCATACTTTGCTTCAGATTAAATTCCTCATGCCATACAATCTCCAAATCCAAAGCTGAATAAAAGCCATATTCGGTCTTAGTTTTGAATTCCTATGTAATTTAAACCGTTATAATTCCAAATCAAGAAAACCAACGCAAAGTCTAAACCATACAATGCCTTAAATTGAATTCCTAATGCCATACAATCTCCAAAACCGAATTCAAAACTAAGACCGAATAAGGCTTGGTTATTCGGTCTTAGTTTTGAATTCCAATGCAATCTAAACCGTTCTGATTCCAAATCAACAAAACCAAAGCAAAATCCAAACCATACTTTGCATTGGATTGAATTCTTAATACCATACAATCTCCAAATCAACAAAATCAAATCCAAGTGATATCCGGTCTTAGGTTTGAATTCCATTGCAATCTAAAACGTTTTAATTCCAAATCAACAAAACCAAAGCAAAATCCAAAGCATACTTTGCCTCAGATTGAATTCCCAATGCCATACAATCTCCCAATCCAATGCGGAATCCAAGCCATATTCGGTCTTATTGTTAGCTTGGAATTCTAATGCAATCTAGTCTTAATTATGCATCGTTATAATTCCAAATTAACGAAACCATAGCCAAAATCCAAACTATACATTATCTTCACCTGAATTCCAAAACAATCTTAGTCATATGATCTCGAAATCAACAAAATTAAAATCGAATTCAAGCCATATTTTGTCTTACTTTCGAGTTCCAATACAATCCAAACTGTTCTAATTCCAAATGTACAAAACATAAGCAAACTCCAAACCATATTTTGCCTTAGATGGAATTCCCAATGTCATACAATCTCCAAATCAACAAAACCAAAGCCGAATTCAAGCCATATTCAGTTTTAGTTTTGAATTTCAAAGTAGTCCAAACTGTTCTACTTTAAAATCAACGAAGCCAAGGCCAAATCCAAACCATACTTTGCCTTAGATTGAATTCCTTATGCTATACCATCTCTAAATCAACAAATTCAAGCCATATTCGGTCTTAGTTTTGAATTCCATTGCAATCTAATACCTTCTACTTTCAAATCAACAAAATCAAAGCAAAATTCAAACCATACATTATCTTGGATTGAATTCCAAATCAACCCAAGGTATACCATCTCCAAATCAACAAAACCAATATCGAATGCATGCCATATTTGGTCTTACTTTGGAATTCCAAAGCAATTGAAATCATTCTAATTCCACATCAAGAAATCCGAAGTAAAAACCAAACCAGATTTTGCCTTAGATTGAATTCCCAATGCCATACAAATCTAAAGCCGTATCCAAGCCATATTCGGTCTTAGTTTTGAATTCCAATGCAATCAAAATAGTTATAATTTCAAATCAACAAGATCAAAGCAAACTTCAAACTATGCATTGTCTTAGATTGAATTCTAAAGCAATCCAAGCTATGTCATCTGCAAATCAACAATACCAAAATCTAATCCAAGCCATATTCAATCTTACTTTCGAATTCCAATCCAATCCAAACCGTTCTAATTCCAAATACACAAAACCAAAGCAAAATCCAAACCATACTTTGCTTTAGATTGTATTCCTAATGCCATACAATCTCCAAATCAACAAATCGAAAGCGGAATCCAGGCCATATTCGGTCTTAGTTTTGAATTCCAAAATAATCCAAACCGTTTTAATTTGAAATCAATAAAACTAGCAATGCCATACAATCTCCAAACCAATTAATCCAAACCCGAATCCAAGCCATATTCGGTCTTAATTTTGCATTTCAATGCAATCTAAACCGTTCTGATTCCAAATCAACAAAACCAAAGCAAAATCCAAACTATAATTTTGCCTTGGATTGAATTCCTAAAGCCATACAATCTCCAAATCAACAAATCGAAACCCAAATCCAAGCCATATTTGGACCTAGTTTCAAATTCCAAAACAACCAAAACCAAATTCAAGCCTTTTTCGGCTTTGGGTTGGATTTTCAAAGAAACTTAAAGCATTGCCGAACTTTCTATGGATCTATGAAATTGTTATTGCTAAGTTATATTTCTTTGAGATGGTCATTTCGTACAAAATCCCGTTTTAATTCTCATAATTTTCATGTCACCATTAACTCATGAGGAAATCTGATGATTTTTTCTGTGTCTAATATCTAACAAAACAAAAAATTGAATTGGGATAAACGGTCCACAAGATGTGTTAATTAAAATAACTTTTTTTAAATGCTAATATTTCGATTGTAATTTATTTTCAATTCCTCAAAGTATCTTAATTGTTAAAATGGAAAATTTTCGAATCAAACATGAGGTTAAATCGAAAACAACGTGTCAAATTACACGAAGAAGAATTTTAAATTTAAAAACTTACTTATTACTTAAAGCCAACAATCATAAAGAATCGTCATAAACATTATTTAAAAAACATTAAAATATTTAAATACTACATTTAACTTTTTAAAATTGTAAATTACATGAGCAAAAATTTGTGACAAACAAAATGGAGCAATGAATTGCAATAAAATAATATCTAATGACGTCTTTTAACTGAAACGTTTGGCTAAATTCGAGACATATTAAGAATCAAAACTTATCTTTAATACTACACATTATCATTGTTATTAATTTAATTTTAGTATTGAACATAAAATTAAGCAGCAACTTTTATTTGGGCCATACAATCCCCCTTCAAAATAAATAACAATACAAAATCGTTTATGTATTATTAATCGTTTATATTGTATTATTAATCGTTTATTATATTGTCCATGTTTTTGTTGCATGTTATTAGGAAGAAAAGGTTTACTGTAATACAGCAGAATCCTTTGGAAAGCAGTGGCAAATTGGTGACGTTGTAGGAGTTTTTCTAGATTTGATCGATCACACGATTAGTAAGATCCCACTTTAAACTCACACAAAAATTTACGCTTTATTTAAAAAAAAAATTTTTTTATTTGGCTAATAATTTATGTTTAGTTGCAAGTGTTGTGTGATCTTTTAAATATTTAATTTTCATTTATGTTAATTTTTGCATGCACCTGATTTATTATAAATCAAAATTACTTTATATTTGGCAGTCAATTTTTTTTGGATTCTAATGAATTCGATTTTTTATTAAGGTTTTTCTTTAAATGGAGAACTTTTAATGGACACTTTGGGGGGTGAAACAACCTTCGCGGACGTTCAAGGCGATAATTTCGTCCCCGCATTCACTTTGGGTGTAGGTCAAAAAGCTAAATTATCATTTGGCCAAGACGTTACAGTTTTAAAATATTTCACCACGTGCGGGTTACAAGAAGGATACGAACCGTTTTGCGTGTAAGTTAATTAATTAAAAACATTTTAATTAATTAAATATTGATGTTTTAGTAACATGACTCGCCCAGTTACTTATTGGTACACGAAAGATCAACCCATTTTTGAAAACACCGACGATATGGAAGATGGTAAAATCGATGTGACAAGAATTTTAGCGGGATCTGATAGCCCACCGTGTCTTAAAATTAGCCACAACACTTTTGAGACGATGGAAAAGGCAAATTGGGAATTTTTGCGTTTGAGTCTTCCGATTATTTGCCATCAAGAATTTATTACTGAAGAAGAAAAAATGCGAAGATGGCAAGAAATTAAGATTAGACAACATCGTTTGCGCGCTGAAGCTGAACAACAACAAACAACTCCAGCGCATATTGAACAAATTATGAAGAGCGGGTTTAGTATGAGCGATATTAAAGGGTTACATCGAAATTATTCGGAAGATGCTGTGGAATCTGATGAGGTGATGAAAACGCAAACTAGACCGTCGAAGTTAAATCCGGCTCGACCGCCAAGGAAAGGATCATTATCGAGATTACCACAATATGAAGAAAATGGTATTAATACTAATTAAATTATTTAAAATAATCATTACGATAAATTAAAATTACATAGGTTTGGGTCAATTAAATCCAATGAAAGTACACCGATCGAATAGTGAGTTGGACTTCCAACGTTACCAAGATATCAATCATCAAGGGACGGAGAAGGACGATAAGAAAAAACGAGGGAGATCGCCGTTCAGGTGCGTGTTACTATACCGTAGTCGGAGTCGGTTGTTTTTAAAGGGATGTTACATTTTTGCGTAATTTTCAGCAGTATTGTGCGCAGGTATATATTATACACATAGATATATTACACCGAGCATGGCGAATTTAATGCATGCTTAACGGTTTTATCTCTTTTTTGTATTGATCACTGTGCTTTTCAATATTTTCTTACAGAATGAATCTTAAGAAAATTTAGAAATTTAAATGTAAATGTCTTCTCTGTATTAATTTTTTTCTTACATCGTCTTCTACACTTTATGTCCTGTCGCACACGCTGTGTAGAGCTTTTTCAAGTTAATGTTACCAAAAAAATCGATAATTTAAAAGTTAATCTTTATCTCTTTGTTGTTTAGATTTTTCTCTAGAAAACGAGAAGGGGCCAGCAGCGGGGATCGATCAAAGAAGGCAAAAACTCCCGATATGGATCGAGGACGTATTCCAATGTCTCAACAGCAAAATCTTGGAATGACCAATGCTATGCTACAAAGAAATCCCACTGTGAAATTAACACAGGTGAGTAAATAATACATTATTATATGAGCATATTATGAGAAGTATTATTCACATTCAGATTATTAACAGTCTTTTCTTTCTCATGACTAATTAGCGACAGTTGAAGCTTTTGAATAGAAGGTAGATCCTCATGAAGCTTCCAGATAAATCTTTTTAATGCCCTGAACAATTTCATGTCAGTTTATTTTTCTTCACCTCGTTTAATTGTGAAATGTTCAAAAGTTTATCTTTTAAATCACAATTGACGATAAAATAGATACTCACCATGACAAAAAGAGCCTTGTCTTGACTGACGTCCTCATCTTTTATTACACTTTTATAAGGCCGACTTCTTGAGTGTCAGCTTGATCTTTTTTCTATTCCCTCAAAAGCTATGCACTCTCTTCTTGGCATCGTTGAACCAAACTGATTGAAGGCCTATTTCTGCAAAAAAAGTAAGCAGACTGATCTCAGAATAGTCTTGGTCATTTCAGGACCCGTAGTGGAATTTTTATATGTGCTCATGATCCATATCATGAATATCTTGACATTTTCAAAGAATCTTGTTAATGCCGGAGTTATAACTGCATAACGGTGTTTGATAGGGATTGGTATTATGTCTAAAATGGGAATCTGGTGGAAATATTGCCAGAATCTTAACAAATTGAGACACATGTATCTTAATCCAGATACAGTTTCATTCTTTCTCTCAAACTACAGTTTGATTTTTTGGAAAATTGTTACGAAGTTACTTTCAATTACTAAATGAAGCACCTACTTTCCGAAAATGAAATCAATTTTGAGATATCTCACTTAGTTCTTGAGATATAAGCTATTGAATTTAATTGGGATTCTTCCAATATTTTGAATAAATTTAAAAATTCTTGGAAAATCGATTTTTTTTTGGAAAAATGTTGCTAACTTACTTTCAGTTACTAATTGAAGCATCTACTTTAAAAAATCAAATCAATTTTGAGATATCTCACTTAGCTCTTGAGATATAAGCTGCTGAACTTAATTGGGATTTTTCTAATATTTTGAACAAACTTAAAAATTCTTGAAAAATCGATTTTTTGGAAAATTGTTACAAAATTTTGAATTACAAAATTTAATTATTATTAAAGCTTTGAATTACTAATTGGACCATCTACTTTGCAAAAGTGAAGTAAATTTTGAGATATCTCACTTAGTTCTTGAGATATAAGCTGCCGAACTTAATTGGGATTTTTCCAGTACTTTAAATAAATTTGAAAATTCTTAAAAAAACGATTTTTGCTTGGAAAATCGTTACAAATTTCCTTTATTTACTAATTGGAGCATCTACTTTCCAAAAATGAAGTTATTTTGAGATATCTCACTTAGTTCTTGATATATAAGCCGCTGAACTTAATCGAGATTTTTCAATATTTTGATTAAATTTAACAATTCTTGCAAACTCGATTTTTTTTGGAAAATTGTTTTGAAATTACTTTCAATTACTAACTGGAGCATCTACTTTCCAAAAATGAAGTTATTTTGAGATATATCACTTAGTTCTTGAGATATAAGCCGCTGAACTTAATCGGGATTTTTCAATATTTTGATTAAATTTAACAATTCTTGAAAATTTGATTTTTATGGAAAATTGTTACGAAATGATTTTCAATTACTAATTGGAGCATCTACTTTCCAAAAGTGAAGTAGATTTTGAGATATTTCACTTAGTTCTTGAGATATAAGCTGATGAATTTAATAGGAATTTTCCCAATATTTTGAATAAATTTAAGCATTCTTAAAAAATTGATTTTTTTCTTTGGAAAATTGTAACGAAATTACTTTCAATTACTAATTGGAGCATCCATTTTTTAAAAGTGAAGTAAATTTTGAGATATCTCACTTAGTTCTTGAGATATAAGCCGCAAAACTTAATTGGAATGTTTCAAATATCTTGAATAACTTTAAAAATTCTTGAAAATTCGATTTTTATGGAAAATTGTTACGAAATTACTTTCAATTACTCTTTGGAGCATCTACTTTCCAAAAATGAAGTTATTTTGAGATATATCACTTAGTTCTTGAGATATAAGCCGTTGAAGTTAATCGGGATTTTTCAATATTTTGATTAAATTTAACAATTCTTGAAAATTCCATTTTTATGGAAAATTGTTACGAAATTACTTTCAATTACTAATTGGAGCATCTACTTTCCAAAAGTGAAGTAGATTTTGAGATATCTCACTTAGTTCTTGAGATATAAGCTGATGAACTTAATAGGAATTTTCCCAATATTTTGAATAAATTTAAGCAATCTTAAAAAATTGTTTTTTTTCTTTGGCAAATTGTTACGAAATTATTTTCAATTGCTAATTGGAGCATCCATTTTTCAAAAGTGAAGTAAATTTTGAGATATCTCACTTAGTTCTTGAACTATAAGCCGCAAAACTTAATTGGGATTTTTCAAATATCTTGAAAAACTTTAAAAATTCTTGAAAATTCGATTTTTATGGAAAATTGTTACGAAACTACTTTCAATTAATAATTGGAGCATCTACTTTCCAAAAATGAAGTAAATTTTGAGATATCTCACTTAGTTTTTGAGATATAAGCTGCTGAACTTAATTGGAATTTTTCAATATTTTGAATAACTTTAAAAATGCTTGAGAAATCGATTTTTCTTGTAAATTATTACGAAATTACTTTCAATTACTAATTGGGGCATCTACTTTCTAAAAGTGAAGTAAATTTTGGGATATCTCACTTAGTTCATGAGATATAAGCCGCAGAACTGAATTGGGAGTTTTCAAACAATATCTTGAATAACTTTAAAAATTCTAAAAAAATCGTATTTTTTTTTGAAAAATTGTTACGAAATTTCTTTCAATTACTAATTGGACCGTCTACTTTCCAAAAGTGAAGTAAATTTTGAGATATCTCACTTAGTTGTTGAGATATAAGGTGCTGAACTTAATTGAGATTTTTTCAATCTTTTGAGTAAACTTAGAAATTCTTAAAAAATGGATTTTTTTTTGGTAAATTGTTACGAAATTACTTTCAATTACTAATTGGAGCATTTAGTTTTCGAAAATAAAGTAAATCTTAGAGATCTCACTTAGTTCTTGAGATATAAGCCGCAAAACTTAATTGGGATTTTTCAAATATCTTGAATAACTTTAAAAATTCTTGAAAATTCGATTTTTATGGAAAATTGTTACGAAATTACTTTCAATTACTCTTTGGAGCATCTACTTTCCAAAAATGAAGTTATTTTGAGATATATCACTTAGTTCTTGAGATATAAGCCGCTGAATTTAATCGGGATTTTTCAATATTTTGATTAAATTTAACAATTCTTGAAAATTCGATTTTTATGGAAAATTGTTACGAAATTACTTTCAATTACTAATTGGAGCATCTACTTTCCAAAAATGAAGTTATTTTGAGATATATCACTTAGTTCTTGAGATATAAGCTGATGAACTTAATAGGAATTTTCCCAATATTTTGAATAAATTTAAGCAATCTTAAAAAATTGATTTTTTTCTTTGGCAAATTGTTACGAAATTATTTTCAATTGCTAATTGGAGCATCCATTTTTCAAAAGTGAAGTAAATTTTGAGATATCTCACTTAGTTCTTGAACTATAAGCCGCAAAACTTAATTGGGATTTTTCAAATATCTTGAAGAACTTTAAAAATTCTTGAAAATTCGAGTTTTAAGGAAAATTGTTACGAAACTACTTTCAATAAATAATTGGAGCATCTACTTTCCAAAAATGAAGTAAATTTTGAGATATCTCACTTAGTTTTTGAGATATAAGCTGCTGAACTTAATTGGAATTTTTCAATATTTTGAATAACTTTAAAAATTCTTGAGAAATAGATTTTTCTGAAAAATTATTACGAAATTACTTTCTATTACTAATTGGGGCATCTACTTTCTAAAAGTGAAGGAAATTTTGAGATATCTCACTTAGTTCTTGAGATATAAGCCGCAGAACTTAATTGGAATTTTTCAACAATATCTTGAATAACTTTAAAAGTTCTTGAAAAATCGTTTTTTTTTTGAAAAATTGTTACGAAATTTCTTTCAATTACTACTTGGACCGTCTACTTTCCAAAAGTGATGTAAATTTTGAGATATCTCACTTAGTTCTTGAGATATAAGGTGGTGAACTTAATTGAGATTTTTTCAATCTTTTGAATAAACTTCGAAATTCTTAAAAAATGGATTTTTTTTGGTAAATTGTTACGAAATTACTTTCAATTACTAATTGGAGCATCTAGTTTTCGAAAATTAAGTAAATCTTAGATATCTCACTTAGTTCTTAAGATATAAGCTGCTGAACTTAATTGGGATTTTTCCGATATTTTAAATAAATTAAAAATCCTTGAAAAATCGATTTTTAGGAAAATTGTTACGAAATTACTTTCATTTACTAATTGGATCATCTACTTTGCGAACATGAAGTCAATTTTGAGATATCTCACTTAGTTCTTGAGATATAAACTGTTGAACTTTATTGGGATTATCCTATATTTTAAATCAATTTAATAATTCTTGAAAAAATGGATTTTTTTTTAAATTGTTACGAAATTACTTTCAATTACTAATTGGAGCATCTACTTTCTAAACATGTCAATTTTGAAATATCTCACTTAATTCTTGAGATAAAAGCCGCTGAACTTAATTGGAATTTTTCAATTTTTTGAATAACATTAAAAATTCTTGAAAAATCGATTTTTTGGAAAATTGTTACGAAGTTACTTTCAATTATTAATTACACTCTACTTTCCAAAAGTGAAGTAAATTTTGATATATCTCACTTAGTTCTTGAGATAAAAGCCGCTGAACTTAATTGGGATTTTTCAATATTTTGATTAACTTTAACAATTCTAAAAAACCGATTTTCTTTGAAAAATCGTTACGAAATTACTCTCAATTACTAATTAGAGCATCTACTTTCCGAAAATGAACTCATTTTGAGATATCTCTATTAGTTCTTGATATATAAGTTGCTGAATTTAATTGGAATTTTTCCAATATTTTGAATAAATTTAAAAATTCGTTTTCACGATTTTTCAATCGGTTTCTTGGAAAACTGTTGTCATATTAGTTTAGTTGTAAATTCAGAATGAAATACAAGTTGCTACAATAATTAACAGCTAAATTAATATTAAAACCAGTTACTTTTTCGTTAATAAGGTACAAAAACCAAAAAGCAAACTTTTGTTAAAACTTAAAACTTTTGTCTATAAAGTTGTCAAAATTCCTTGATCCATCCAGACTCTTCTAGTTCTTGAAGACTTGAATTAGTAAATTTCTTATTTTTACCATTTTCTTTCTGAGGAATATTATTGCAACAGAGGGTTTAAATTAGAATACTTTTCGAGTCACATTGGTAATGACCTCAAATATAAACACTGTTTTTACACAGCCGAAAACTGCTATCACTCCTTGTTGTTTTAGTATAGTCAAGGGTTCTAAAGTATCCTTCAAAATTTTCTTTAGATCTTATAGCAAATTAACACTCTTTAGAAAAGTTTAGGCAACACATTTTTTACCACCTTATACATCTTGTTTCCGAATAGTCAAGTTGCTATTGGTATAAGATTTTCCAGTCTTTGATACACTCACAGGATATTTCGTAGTCAATGTGAGGTTTGTCTCCTTTTCTTCTCGCATTTCGGACAATTGCGATTAAAAGAATGCAACCAGATTAATTACAAACCATTTGGATTTAGAGAGGTCTTCAACCGGAGAAGTTTAGGCAGAAGATAAAAAATCGGTGTCTAGAAGAAACTAGACCCCAATTTTCAAACCTCTTAATCACAACCAATTGGAACATTGTATGACTTATCTAATTATAGTATTAGAAAGAACTGAATCGTGGTGTTACAATCCAATATGTAATTGTTGTACTAAGCTCGCAATATGATTAACATTGTTATTGGTTATTTTTTTATTTGATTAGGCTGATTCCGTTCAACCATCCCCAGTACCAGAACGGCAACAAAAACAACTCTCAGTTCCCCAAACATCCGATGTTGAAGCCATTGGGGACGAAATTTATGACGCGGAATGTTTAAAATTAATTAACGAATATTTTTATGGTAACACAAACTAAATAATTTATTCATTATATAAAAAAAATATTTTTTTTTGTTTGAAGGTGTTAGAATCTTTCCTGGTCAAGATCCAACTCACGTTTACGTCGGTTGGGTCACAACTCAATATCACCTCCATAGTAAAGATTTTAACCAATCCCAAGTTTTAAAAGGTTCCGTACTTACTTTAGACGATTATGATAGAGTTTATCAAAGGTAAACTTAATCCTTATTTAATTAATATCTTAACACAATTTATTTTTAAATTAAAGCATCAACCGACATTCATGTTACATGGTAAGAGCAGATGAATTATACAACGAAGTAACTCAAGATGCTTCAGGGAAAGGAGCATCCCAAGGAATGTTTATTGGATGTTTCGTCGACGCAGCAACCGGAATGATTTCATTTACATGCGAGGGAAAATCGACTAAACACCGATTTAACGTAATTAAATTATTAATAAAGAAATTTTATTAATTATTAAAACGATTTTGTTATAGATGGAACCAGACACAAAACTCTTCCCTGCAATATTCGTAGAAGCAACAAGCAAAGAAATCCTCCAAATCGAATTAGGCAGAACCGCAACAAGTCTTCCTCTTTCAGCGGCTGTTTTACAAAACAGCGCGCGTCATGTAATCCCGCAATTTCCTCCCAGATTAAAAGTACAATGTTTAAAACCGCACCAATGGGCCAGAGTACCAAATCGAAGTCTTGAAGTACACGCGTTAAAGCTATCTGATATCCGCGGTTGGTCAATGCTTTGTGAAGATCCCGTCTCAATGTTAGCCCTTCACGTCCCCGAAGAAGATCGATGCATTGATATTTTAGAGTTAATCGAAATGGATCGAATGTTAAGCTTCCACGCTCATACTTTAACGTTGTACGCAGCGTTGTGCTATCAAAGCAATTATAGAGCGGCACATGCCCTTTGTAAACACGTCGATCAAAAACAATTATTATATGCAATTAAATCTGAATATATGAGTGGTCCTCTTCGGCAGGGATTTTACGATCTTTTAATTGCTGTTCATCTTGAATCTACCGCAACAACTATGTAAGACTTAATGCTTTGAGATTATTATATTAAATATTAATAATGATTAATATTTTAGGGAAGTGTGTAAAAATGAGTATGTAATTCCGCTTGGTCCGGAACTTAGGGAGATGTATGAAGATCCTGAGATGGGGCATAGCTTGAGGAGGTTACAAGTTGAATCAGTGAGGCCACAAATGAAGATGACTGATATTGCGTAAGTAATGAAATTTTTGCAATTAGATTCGTTTTATCTCAGAATAAAATTAATAATGTGGTGATGACATAAATTCAAAAATAAGCTGCTCGTCTCTAACATATTGTAAAGTCTGTGCCAAAAGTCAGGGCCCCTCACTTTAGAGATCGAAATTGCTCGATATAGAAAATTGCGGTAAAGTTTATTGTAATCAGCGAACATTTATGCGTATCACAATTTAATTTGGAAATGTTCGGATCTGCGGTTTTTCTTTTATTACGAGTTAATTGAAAAAAAGTACCCGATTTTTGAGAGTCGACAACTTTGTCTACTTTGCGATTTTTTTGTCAAAAACATTTGTCGAAAAATTTTCAAGTTTGAACTGATGATATAGTAGTAGATATGTAGATATAGTTTCGCAAAAAATCACAGTTTAGTAAGATTATTATGGTAAGGTTATTTTGAAAACGACCAGTCAGATTTCAATGCAATTTTTCCCAAATTGTGTTGAATGTTTTGTTTTTCCAAAAATGTGTTTAACCCTTGTCCGATTGCATAAGTTTAAAACCTTAACAGGCGGAGCAGGTACAATTGTACCTTTTTGTTTTGTTTTCTTACAAAAGCAACCCCATGAAGTAATAGGTACCAAGTTGTTATTTTTAACTCATTTTAGTCCTATTGTCCTTTTATTACCCAGTCATAAAGTTTACATCACCCTGTTATTTCCAGCGCAGATAAGATAACAATATAAATACTTATATATTTAGATTTTTTCTTAAGTTAACCCCCACTAATCCTTTTAAGCGTTATAAAAGAGGGTTTTGGTAAGTAACGTTTAAAAAAAATCAAATTATACTCAGTGATTATGAGTGACAGTATAGCAAGGCCCAGCGTTCAACGGGACGCAGGAAAACGATACTGCAGGTTTTTATTTATATTTTTATTGGATTCATGTGCAGACCAATCATTGAAGAAGATTCTGACTCTGAGTATGAAGAAGAGGAGGCATATGTTGCACTGATGAAGAAAACTATTTGCCATTAGATGTCTCCACAATTGAGGAATCAGACAGTGAACAACAAATAGTTATAGAAGAACAAAGTGAATACGATTCTGACGACAGTATTGAATATAAATGCCAAAGTGTTACTGTTAAAGATGGAACAGAGTGGCGTACTACGACACCGTATCAGAAAACTCAAACAAAGTCGAGGAATATTTTACGCCAAAAAGGTGGACCTTCGGCGAAGAGTAAAACGTATACACCTAAAGAAATTTTCAAATCAATAATATCTCCAGAGATCTGTACCATTATATTAGAAGAAACAAATAGAAAAGCTAACAAAAGTTGCGAAACTTATAACACTGAGTTGGTAAACAAATTTACCAATATTTCGAAGCGGCCATTACCAAAGACATTCAAGAACTTGACTGAAATAGAATTTGACGCATTTTTAGGTGCATTGATTATTAGTGGCGTCCACAGAGATAACAAGCAATATTTTGACGACATGTGGAAAATTGATGCCCTGCCTCTAGTCCGTGCAGCAATGTCTCGTGACCGGTTCAAAATGATGTTGCGATTTATCAGATTTGACAATGCAAATACTCGTGAAGAACGAGCTAAAACTGATAAAGCAGCACCGATTAGGGATATTTGGTCAATACTAAACAAAAATTTAGAAAAAGAATATAAACCGCATGAATGCATTACTATCGACGAACAATTATTTCCCTACAGAGGTCGTACTAAATTTACACAGTATATACCATCCAAACCAGCAAAATATGGGATAAAAGTTTTCTGGGCTTGTGATGCATCTTCTAGTTATCCGCTACGAGGTCAGCTTTACACTGGCAAACCACTAGATGGTCCTCGACAAGTGAATGTTGATGAACAAACAGTATTAGACTTAGTTAGCCCGTACAAGAAATCTGGAAGAAACATCACTACTGACAATTTTTTTACAACTTTAGAATTGGCAAAGGTTTTAAATTCCTGGAACATGACACTAGTTGGTACAGTAAGAAAAAATAAAACATTCCTACCGAACAATATGCAGAGCAGTAAAGAAAGAATTGTGTACTCAACGAATTTTGCGTATAATCGTAATGCTGTAGTGTGTTCATATGTACCAAAAAAAAAATAAAGCGGTAGTGCTTTTATCGTCCATGCACATGACTGGAGAAGTGGAAGACACGCAAACAAAGAAGCCTGAAATAATTCAGTATTACAATAAAACGAAAGGAGGAGTTGATGTTATGGACAAAATGTTGGGAGAGTACACCGTGAAAAGAAGGACGACGCGTTGGCCTCTTGCATTTTTTTATAATATGGTTGATATCGGTGGTTTAGCGTCCTATATCATTTATAGAGAACACAACCCACATTTACGAAGAAAGGATCAACGAAGAAAAATTTTAAAAGATCTTGCTTATCAGCTATGCTTGCCTGCAATTGAAGCTCGAAATAGCAATCCACTTATGATGAGAAATCATTTTCTCCGAAGTGCAATTGAAATGGTAATTGGAAAACGAATTTCAATAACACCATCAGAAGAACCTAAAGTACCTCATGGCAATCGTGGAGCTTCCCCTATCGTTGGTAGTTGTCAAATCTGTCGAGAGATGAACCGAAAACAACAGAAAACGAGAAAATCGTGCACAGTTTGCTTGAAGCCGGTTTGCGATGAGCATTCAAAAGCGAAGACAACATGCATAAATTGCAATGAAATAATAAATTGTAATATTCTGTTTGTATCCACTCTTTTACGTAATAAAGTAAGTATTCTTTCCATAAACTTTTGTTCTTTATACTGTTTTCATACAATATCGTTAAAGGTACAATTGTACCTTTGACGTCAATTGAGGATGTAAAATCTATTTCATCACATAATATGAAAATAAGTGAAAATATTTTTATAGATCTTTATGTACTTAACTACAAACATATATGTAGAGATGTCACCAAAGCTCAACATAACAGGTATTGTACAAAAATAAATATTAACCCTTACTATCGTAAAAGTTACAGTTGTACCTTGTCCGCCTGACGAAGGTTAATAATATTGTCGGATTCCGTTACCAGTTTTTCAAAATAAGGATTCCCTAATTTTTTTAAGAGCGATTTAATATATATATATTAATATATATTTAATTATAATACTGGTCGATCGGTGGAAAGCAATCTATTGGAGTACACACATTATATTCTCTCCTCCTTTGATCAACATTATCAAGTCGACTCTATTTATACTGACTTTAGTAAGGCCTTTGATCGTGTTGATCATAGCATATTATTATCCAAACTTCAAATGTTTGGTATTCATGGCAAGTTGCTTCAGTGGTTCCCCTCTTACCTAAAAGATAGAAGTCAAATAGTTTCATCAATGGTTTCCATTCTGTTACTACGTATATACCCTCTGGTGTACCTCAGGGCAGTCACCTTGGACCATTACTGTTTAATATTTACATAAATGATTTATTTGAGGTCATCCAACATTCATGTTGTTTGATGTATGCGGACGATCTTAAACTCTTTCTCCGTGTCTCTTCACCTCTCGACTGTTCTAGGCTTCAAAGTGATCTCTCTAACCTTTACGAGTATTGTCTTAAAAATCGTCTTACTCAAAACCTATCCCAATGTAACGTCATATCTTTCTCTAAGAAATTGAGCAACTTACACTACAACTATTTGCTTGCAGACCAGACACTCACCCGTGTTTCGTCTGTAAAAGATTTGGGCGTCATTCTTGACACTAAGCTTTTATTTAATGAACACATACATTCTATTGTTACTAAAGCTTGGCGTATTCTCGGTTTCGTTATTAGATCTACTGCCTTATTCAGGAACGTTAATGCAATAAAAACTTTATATTTTTCTTTTGTCCATAATGTTCTTAATTATTGTAGTGTTATCTGGAGCCCTCAATATCAAACATACATAGCTCGAATTGAAAAAATACAATCAAAATTTTTAAAATACCTTTGCTATAAAAGTTCTATTCAATACATAGACTATGTTTCTTCGTGTAATTATTTTCATATTAAGACCCTTAGTCGGCGTCGTTTTTGTAGTGATGTGCTCTTCTTCTTTAAACTTCTACGTAACCTATGCGATTCTCCTTCTTTACTTAGTCTTGTCTGTGTACATGTTCCTCCACGTTTGTTGCGTTTTGATTACTTATTTTCCACTCCTACACCACGTACTAACGCTTTCCAAAATTCCCCTATGCTACGTATGGCTAGAGCTGCGGATCGCGTAAATTTTGATATTTTTAATTTTTCTGGCTCTCTTGTTTCTTTTAAAATTCTGTTACGTCGATTGATTGTGCCCCTCACGTTTTGAAGACTTTAATTATTATTTGCTTTTATTTATTCTTTTGAATTTTCGTTAGTTTTTGGCGTATTATTTAAATTAGGGTTGTTTGATTATTTTTATTTTGTTATTTAAACTAGTCTTTTTTTCGCATTTAAATCTAATCTTTAGATTTTTTTTTGGATTGTATTATTTTCTTTTCTTTTATATTAGTTATAACTGTTAATTATGGTTTCCGTTAGATTATCCGTGGCACGGTTTTTATTGGGTTTGTCCTGTACCGTGCCCAATTATTGTAAATAAATAAATAAATAAATAGGAGTACAGGTTAAAGAGAAATAGAAATAACACTCCGAGGATATGTGCTCATGAGGGAGACAACATTTTGAAAAACTGATTACACAGTCCAACAAACGATAATTTTTAACATATTTTGATAAAAATCGCATTGAAATCCGTTCGGTCGTTTTCGAGATAACCGCATCTTACTAAAGCGCGATTTTCTACGAAACTATATGGACTATCGTTAAGATAAAATATGCCCCACATTGAAAACACAATCGGTTACCACCAAATAAAACTTAAAATGTATTCGTCAAATAGTTTTTGAGAAAAAAAATCGCAAAGTAGATAAAGTTGTCGCGACTCTCAAAAATCGGGTACTTTTTTCAATTAACTCGCGACAGACGAAAAACCGCGGTTGTGAAAATTTCCAAATTAACCTATGATACACAGAAATGTTCATTGGTTAGAATATAACAAATAAATCTTTTACCGCAATATTTTTCATCGAGTGATTTCGAAGATATCGATCTCTAAAGTGAGAGGCCTTGACTTTTGGCACGGATAATAGTACTATTTTAAACCTAATTCTAAACATATAAATTAGAAATGTGCGCGTGAGTGACTTCTTATGAACGCTCAAGATCTAAACCCACGCAGGTCACGCACGCCACTCACGTGAATATAATACATGAATCACGTGACTCACGTCAATTCACGTGACTCACACTCGATCAGGCGATTAAATGTATGAGTCATGTTTGATTATTGATTAATCGTGTTTGAGAGAGTGGCAGAATTAACAGAGTGTTTTGTTTTATTTATCATGTTCTAAATCAAATGAGATTATTATAAAATTGAAATAAATAATAACAGTTGGCATATTTTTATTAGTGATATTACGGATGCGGGTTTAGCGGATGCGGATGCAAAACCGGATATTTTAATTCTAATGTCGCGGATGCGGATTTAACGGATGTGGAGTTATAAAAAAGTTACGTACTAACATTTTAACGAAAATAATATTTCTACTGCAATTTTCTTATTTCATATCTGTATGTTATCTCCAGTATTCTAACCAATACCTAAGAAATTTACAGAATAAATTCCTTATAGGCCAAAATTTGACTCTATAGTGTAGTTGAACCCAAGTAACCTAAAATATGGAAATCACGGAATATTCTCAAAAATTAAATATTCCAAATTTTGGGTATGGGCTTATACTGTAAGGTATAAAACTCGAGCTTAACCCAATCGAATCCAATCCAACAGAAGAATTTTGGATTATATTTTTTATTATATGAGGGATGGCATGAAGTTAGAGATTAAGACAACTCAGATATAGAAGAAAAATTCAAAATATTGCGTGATTTCTTGGTTAGAGCTCAACCCAATCCTACTATGGAAGAAAAAATCACGGAATATTTCTGAAAAACTTATTTGAGAGGATTCGTTAGAATGGGTTATATACTTCAACTCGATATCTTGATTTTTTTTTGAAAATTGTTACGAATGTATTTTCAATTACTAATTGGAGCATCTACTTTCCAAAAGTGAAGTCAATATTGAGATATCTCATTTAGTTCTTAAGATATAAGCTGTTGAACTTGATTGGAATTTTTCCGATATTTTGAATAAATTTAAAAATTTTTGAAAAATCGATTTTTTTGGAAAATTGTTACGAAATTACTTTCCATTACTAATTAGAGCACCTATTTTCCGAAAATGAAGTGAATTTTGAAATATCCCACTTAGTTCTTGAGTTATAAACTGTTAAGCTTAATTGACATTTTTCAATATTTTGAATAACTTTAAAAATTTTTGAAATATCGATTTTTATGAAAATTGTTACGAAATTACTTTCAATTACTAATTGGAGCATCTACTTTCCAAAAATGAAGTCAATTTTGAAATATCGCACTTATTTCACGGTTTTTACCGCGTATCGCTCTCCTTCTGGTGATCTTGATACTTTTATGAATATAGTTTCGAACGTACTTTCCTTCATCGATGCACACAATAAAAATGCTTTATTGACTGCCGACTTCAATGTTCATTTTGGATCTAACGATCGGCGTGCGTGTATGGTCAGCGATGTCTTACGCGGGTTTTCTCCTTTCTACCTTTTGTGGTCCTACGAGATTTGGTAACTGTCTAGATAATATTTTCTTCAATTTAGATACGGAGATCTCTAGTTCAACAGTTGATTTGTTGTTTTCGGACCATCTCGGAATTGTTAGCGAATTTATTATACCACTACATAAACCACAAGTAAATATTAAAAGGGTGGTAAGACCTACAATAGTTGGTGGCCTACACAATTTTTATAATATCATATCTTCTGAAGATTTTGCTTTCATTTATACCAACGACACTGATACAGCAAATAAAATGTCAGTTTTCATGACTATCCTAAAAAAAGCCGCTGTTACAGCTTTTCCCATTAAAACGATTTCTTTTGCGAAGAATGGGTCTTAATCTATATCGTGGTTTATCGATAAGCTTAGACATATGCGTGTTAAATTACAGGAGCTGAACGAACTTTATTATCATACCCAATGTCTGGAGTTGCGCACTTTGAGAAATGGTTTTTGTCACCAATACCATAAAGAATTAAAATCAGCTAAACGCAATGCAAATAATAAATTCATTTTATCCCACCAAAATTCTTCTCGCGCTGTATGAGATGTTATTACTTCCAACTCATGTAGTAAACGGGCGGGAGCGGTTTCCCATGAAATTAAAGCTTAAACATTTAATAATTACTTCTTGAGTGCTCCTTTGCTTATTTTAAGAAACGTGATATCTAAAGTTAATGCGATGGAGACACTTCTCCATATTCATAGCCCTCCCTCTAAAACTTACTTTTCGTTTAGAGCTGTATCACAAGTGGAAGTAAGGGATGCTATTTGCGGGTTGAAGCCGACTAAATGTTTAGACTTGTACGAATTAAATGCTACCATGTTAAAAAGAGCTACTGATGCTTTGGTGGGACCATTAACAAAACTGTTTAATTGCTGTATTGAGGAAGGCAACTTTCCGGCTGTTCTTAAAACAGCGCTTGTGCTGCCCATTTTTAAAAAGGGTGATTCTAAAGATCCAGGGAATTACAGACCTATAAGTATATTGCCTGTAATTTCCAAAATATTCGAGGTTCTGTTGAAAGATCAGTTGTTGGAGTATTTTGAAGTTAATAATTTATTAAACGACAGCCAGTGCGGTTTCAGACCTGGCAGATCAACAACAACACCTCTTCTTCATTTCGTTGATAACGTCATCGATTGTTTTGAAACTTCTCAATATTGTGAGGCAACCTTCGTTGATCTATCGAAAGCGTTCGATTGCGTTTCGCATGAAATCTTAATCAGTAAACTCTATGCGCACAATATTTCTCTGTTGAGTTGTAAACTTTTGAGTTCTTATCTGGCCGACAGGCTTCAGTCCGTCAAAGTGGGAAATGATCTGTCTAATCCCGGCCAACTTCTTTGTGGGGTTCCTCAGGGTTCGATCCTGGAACCCCTCTTTTTTTTAATTTACATTAACGACCTTCCTGGTTCCCTGAATGATGGTGCGTCTGTGTTATACGCGGATGACACCACCCTGATATCGAAAGCTCCTACACGGGATGCCGCCATAGCACGGCAGTCCGACCTTACATCTAAGGCGGCAAAATGGTTCAATGATAATCGACTCGTACTGAACCAGTCAAAGACTATAAACATGACGTTCACCCTACGTACCAATGATTCCCCTACAGTCTCCAGTGGATTTCTTGGTGTTCTGATTGATTCAGAGCTAACTTGGCACAGCCACGTTGAATCACTCGGGAAACGCTTGAGCTCGGTAGTTTTTCTGTTACGTCGTCTGTCCAGCGTGGTGTCCATGCACGTACTAAGGACATGCTATTTTTCATTTCTACAGTCTCAGCTTTTATATGGTTTGCTGCTTTGGGGTCACTCCCCTGCCTCTAAACTGTTGTTTGCCGTCCAGAGGAGGGCGATCCGTGTTATTGCTGGACTGAACTACGGAGATGACTGTAGACGGGCCTTCAGCCAGCTAAGGATTTTAACTTGACCTAGTCTTTTCATTTTAGAATCAGTCAAGTTTCGACACAGAAATAGAGAGGTTGCCGCGCGCGAGCTCGTCCATGCCTACGACACTCGTTTTGCAAATGATATTCGACCGGAATACCTAAGGCTGACAAGGTCTCGTTATGCGGTTAACCACCACAGCATTAGATTTTTCAATGCACTATCATGCAGCATTCGTGATCTACCTTACAACAAGTTTTGCGTGTTAATTAAAAATTATCTATTGGATAAAGCCTTTTATGTTGCTGATGACTTTATAGTGCACCCTCCCGACGGTCAACGATGATCCTTGTCCTTTTAGAGTGTATATATATTGTGTATTTTTTGTATGTTTGTATATTTCTAGTCTCACCACCTGTAATCACTTTATATGACTTGTGTAAACCAATTTGGTGTTAACACTAATAAATATATTATTATTATTATAGTTCTTGTGATATAAACTGTTGAACTTTTTCCAATATTTTGAATAACTTTAAAAATTTTTGCAAAATCGATTTTGTCGGAAAATTGTTACGAACCTAAAATATGGACATAAGGAAATATTTCCAAGAATTAAAGCTTATTCCAAATTTTGGGTATAGTTTTGGTTATTGAAAGGTATAAAGTTGGAGTTTAACCCAATCCAATTTAATCCAACAGAAGAATTTTGGATTTGATTTTTTGTTATATAAGGGATAGCATGAAGGCGAAGCTTAACACCACAACTCAGCTACAGAAGGAAAAATCAAAATGTTCCGTGATTTTCTCTCCTATATTTGGATTGTATTGAACTTCATACTTAATAATTCGAAGTTAGAGCTCAACCGAATTCAATCATAGAAGAAAATGTTCATGCCATGCTTCATGTTTAATGGTGTGAAGTTAGAGCTCAACCCAATCCTACTATAGAAGAAAAAATTACGAAATATTTCCGAAAAACTTAGAAGATTCGTTAAATTGGGTTAACCTTCAACTTCATATCATTCAATATGAGGAATATTATGGGTTGGTTGTGTTCTGAAAGAACGTTTATTTAAGTTATAACGAATTAAAGCAATAGTCCAGAGAATGTTTCTATTTAACATAATCTAAATGAATTGACCTATGGCGAAAGCGGTTATAATGAACTTTGGGATATAACGAACTAATTATTATTGAAGTGGTTCCGGTTATAACGAACATTTTCATTCTTCGAGTGAATCCCTGAGTTAGTTCTGTTTAATCTATCGATTCTGTGTTAACAACAAATAGAAATGTTTAATGAAGAAATAGACATGACACTTACAGAGTTTATTCCCAAAAATTGTATTGGTCTATGATTTTTGAAGAATATTATGGACTAGGTTGAGTTAGGTTGAGCTCCAACTTCGCACTATCCTTCATATTGAATGGTATGATATTGGAGCTTAACTCAACCCAACCCAATTCAAAATCATGGTCCAATACAACTTTTGGAAATTGCATTGAAAAATGTTATAGACTGGGTTTGGTAATAAATACTTAATCAATGTAAATCAATTAAAAAATACTAACAAGATGTTTTCCAGAAAATACAAAACATTTTAATTCTGAAGTATATTGATTGGTCTTAACCAAAATGATTCTGATGCGGTAAAAATATCTGTGTGATACTTAATCAAAACTAGCTAAAGATTACTAGGTTGTGTCAAAATAGTACTAATTGATTAAAAACATGTTCGTTTAATGTACGCAAAATAATCATAAACACTGCATGGGACACCAAAAACAGTTTTCCAATCCACGTTTAAACCCGGATGTTTCAAGTTCTATGTTATTCGCAGTTGCGGATGCGGATATCCGTTATACCACTAATTGTTATGGATGCATTCATTATAAATAAATATGGACTTCGCTAAAATCATATTTACTTAAAAATTGATTACAATATACACATCCACATTTAGTTACTGAAAATGTTATTAATAATCCAGAAAACATCAGAAATTTTATTGGAATCTTCGGTAATGCCACCAAAAACACCATAAAATTATCCGGTGTTTGGTCAAATATTGAATTTCGAATCGATTTAATCGGGTCACGCCATTTCTCATCGAAAACAAGTTGCTCACGATCACACACGTTCACGTGAATGGTACAAAAATTTTTGCCCGCTCACGGTGGGTCACGCATGACCCATCGTGATCCTTTGGGGCTCACATAATTTGTACATCTCTAATATAAATCTTTGATATCCCACAATATTGATGTTATATATATGTATATATTATCTATTGTTTGGAAATTGTTATCTCTCAACAACTTGATATCATCAAACATAGTTACCGGAGTTAATTAAGATAGTTGATGTCTTTCCTCTTATTTAACATGACGCCTTAGAAATAAAATTGATGCCATAATGTCATAACACTATCTGCGTTCAGCTGACGCAGTCAGTTGATGAACAACGAAATATTGCTATATTAGTAGTTTGCCGATTTTTTTTCAATATAAATTTATTAATTTAAATTTAATTAAAAATTAAAATATTTTTCATTTTTCAGTGATTCAATCGACAACATTAAAAATTTATATTCACCTTATTTCCCACTTGATGTCGTTAGAGATTATGTTATGACAGCTTTAGCTGAGGCTGTAGAAACGAATCAAGTGCATAATCGCGACCCTATTGGAGGTTCAAACGAAAATCTTTTCTTGTAAGTAACTTCCTTCACTTACAACCAAAAATTAAATCAATCAAATTTCTAGACCTCTTCTAAAATTGGTTGATCGCCTCTTACTTGTCGGTATGCTACGAGATGAAGACGTGGATAAATTATTAATTATGATCCATCCAGAAACTTGGGACGATACTTTCGATAAAAGTAACTAAAAGATATTTTTTTAATTAAATTTACTCAAAATTACTTTTTAGTGGGAAAAGATGAACATAGAAAAGGTTTATTACACATGAAAATGGCTGAAGGGGCAAAACTCCAAATGTGTTATTTGCTTCATCACTTAAACGATAACCAACTAAGACACAGAGTTGAATCGATTATAGCTTTTAGTCATGATTTTGTTGGAGAACTCCAAACTGATCAACTTCGGAGATACGTAGAAATTAAGCAATCCGATTTACCATCCGCTATTGCTGCCAAAAAAACAAGAGAATTCCGTTGTCCTCCTAAAGAACAGATGAACGCAATTCTTGGATTCAAAAACTTGGAGGAAGACGAAAAAGAAAATTGCCCCTTAAACGAAGAATTAGTCGAACAAATGTCCGGATTTCATGACGCTCTCATGGAGCACGTTTCATTAAAAGCACTTTTAGCTCCACCCCCAGTTGAATGTCCCGAAGATGTTAAAAAAGCTGGCCCAATTAAAAAATTATATAACTTCATAAATGCCGTTAAAGAGTTAGAAATTGAACCGAAAGAGGAAGAAGAACCGCCAAAGAAAACGCCAGAAGAAAACTTTAGAAAAGTTTTAATCAGCACGATAGTCGCTTGGGCTGAGGAAGCCCAAATCGAAACACCAAAATTAGTTCAAGAAATGTTTTCGTAAGAATAATTAAAATTTATTTGATTCATTTTTACAAAATAAATTTTTTAGTTTATTGGTGAGACAATATGATGCTGTTGGTGAATTAATTAGAGCTTTAAGAAAAACTTACGTCATCAACGCAAAAACGAAAAGCGACGTCGCCGAAATGTGGGTCGGATTGAGTCAAATTAGAACTTTATTACCCGTGCAAATGTCGCAGGAAGAAGAGGAATTAATGAGAGAGCGATTATGGTAAATAAAATTATTTAAAAATAATTGTTTTATTAATAATAAAAAAATCTTTTTAAAAGGAAATTGGTGAATAACCACACGTTCTTCCAACACCCCGATTTAATCCGTGTATTAAGAATTCACGAGAACGTTATGGCAGTTATGATTAATACTTTGGGAAGGCGGTCGCAAGCTCAATCGGATGCTAGCGCTCAAGCTCAACCAACAGAAGGCGAAGTTGTTGCAAAGGAAAAGGTAAATTATTATATTGTTGAATCGTTTTTTTATATAAATAGGATTTATTTGTTTTAATTAATTTTTTTGATGATAATTATAGATTACAAGAGAATCCGTAAGGTCCAAACTTTAGTTTTTAGTGAAACGATTTCACACGAAATATGCTTTAATTAGTTTATACTTTAATTTGCGAATTAAACATTTGCCAGATAATTATGTGTACAACTTGGTAAATCTATTTTGACCAAATCTAGGTTTATTTCATAAAGTGTGGATTGTATACAGCACACAGTGGGACCAAAGCAGTGAAAAGAAGGATAAAATTTCTATGATAATATTTATGTACATATCCTACTACCCTATGTATTAATAGAAGTAGAGAAGAGATTGTTGGTTTTGCATATATAACAGTAGAAAGCTTGACTTAGGCCGATATTACCAAAGAAATTGTATACATAGAAATAGTTGTAAACGTTAAAACTTTGAAGCTAATGCAAAACTAACATTCGTAGTAAAACCAAGAACGTGCACAGATAGGACCATCGGTTCGGCTGGTCATAAGAATGTTTGTGTTTTACCATGAGGCTTTCGAAAAAATGTTTGACATTTCGAATGTTATGATGCAATTTCGACATATTTTCGATCTAGTTTTAGTGTTAGTGCCAGTGTTAGTTCTAATTTTAGTTCACTGAACACCAGTCGTGAAACCCTTCGTACTTACATTACTAAAACTATTAAAATCATTTAAAGAAGAACATATTAATGCTGATTTTAACGAAATGGATGTGTATATAGTGCAAGACCGTTTAGAAATGACATCGATTTTGAGGAGCAAATATTAATCGGGGTAATACAATTAGTTAGAACAATGGAGTATGTTGAAATGAACTATCCAGAAACATAGACTGTATGAGTTCTCTCAGAAGACTTGAAATGCTTCCAAAAGACTTGTATTGTCCATAGAAGTCTTAATAATGCTTCTTAGAGGATCTGATACTGCTTCCAAAAGATGGGAAATGTTTGCAGAATATTTGTAATGCTTCAGAAGACTTGAAATGCTTCCAGAAACCTTGATATTACCATTGGAAAACTAGAAATGCTTCCAGAGGATTCCACACTGCTTTTCGAAGACTTAGTACTGCTTTCAGAAGACTTGATACTACATTTAGAAGACTTGATGTTGCTGTCAGACGATTAGAAATGCTTGTAGAAGATTTGATGTCGCTTCCATAAGACATGAAATGCTTCTAGAAGGCTTGACGCTTCCCTTAGAAGACTTGATACTGTTTTTAGAAAATTCCAAAAGATTTGCAATGGTCTCAAAAGATTTAAACTGCTTCCAGTTACGGTTTATTTTGTCAAACGCTCATAAGTCTTATGTAAAGAGATTAATTATCTAATTGATTACCCTCATCCGGACTTTGTATCAAATTAACACAACTTTCAGAATTAATTGATGATATCTTTGTTATTTATAATCGAATCGACTAAAAATTTTGGCTAAGTGAATGAATTTTTGTTTTTGCCGTAATTCTTATCTAAAAGGTGCAAAAAGGAAAATCCTTAATCCGTACATCATGTGTCAGATTAATACATCGTCGAGTAACGCATTTGTACATCCCAAATTTGATCTTGCAAGCAGATGTTATTATAATAGGTGGTTACAATAGAAATCGATTAATTTAGTGAAACGTTTAAAGAAATACGTGTAATGTTTGTGTTTTTTGTGATACAAAGAAATCAACAGTTGTCTAGGATTCGACGAGAATTTGCTTCGTTTTTGATAATTAAGTTCATCGCTTGGAACAGTTGTATATTCCGGGAGATTTTGTTACTGTTGATGAGCAATTGAGACTGAGATATGCATATAATTGAGGAGCTCGCGTGCAAAACCGGATATATCCATTTTTAAAAAAGTGTCAGAAAACGCGAAAAACTTTGACAGTTTGCCTTTAAAGATAAGCAATGCATATTTTTAACTAGTTATTAGAGTGTGATATGTCCGCTAATTGAATTTACCAAGCGGTAGACGCCATATCTCGCTTGCGAATTCATATGCCAAGTAAATTTCGTCAAAATGTGGATATAACCGGTTTTGCACGCGAGCTCCTCAATTGGTAGTGATACAAATTTTGCTCGTGAAACAAATCAAGTTGCACATATTATTCTTGATATGTGTGAAGGTAATTTCTTTGTATATTATAATTATTTTATTTCGATTTTTTTCTTCTGTTAGGGGCAAAATGGTAAATTTTTTCATATCACTTGACAATAGCTTGTATGATTTGTAAAAATCGAAACTAAATACTACCTATAAGTACGAAGGCTTTCACGACCGGTGTTAATTGAACTAAAATTAGAACTAACACAAGAACTATCACTAGGACTAACACTAGATCTAAAACTAGAAACTTTCGGGTTTTGCCGTGCGTTTTTTGAAAAAATGTTTGACGTTTCGGATGCCATATTGCAACCTTCTTCAGAAACTGGTTCTAACTGACTCAATTCTTCAAAAACTGGTTCTGACTCGGTTAGAACCAGTTTCTGAAGAAGGTTGCAACATGGCATCCCAAATGTCAAACATTTTTTCAAAAAACGCACGGCAAAACCCGAAAGTTTCTAGTTTTAGATCTAGTGTTAGTCCTAGTGATAGTTCTAGTGTTAGTTCTAATTTTAGTTCAAATAAATACTACCTATCTTAGTCGCTATGAAAAAGCTTGCAAGAGCATCATCTAGTCTTTAATTGCCAGTTTTGGAAATTCTGACATGAAGATATTGCGTTTTGCTTCCAAAATTTGGTATTTTGGAAGCAAAATTAAATTCGTCTTAAATCAACAGTTTTTAGACTACTTACGTCAAGATTTTGCATTATGTCCAATAGTATTTAATATTTTAAGGCAAACCCAAAAGATTTATAAACAGTATCTTGTTTCTTTGCGATGAGAATGTTTTCTGCTATAATTTCTACAAGTAGTAACAAGTCTTTCGGTAGCATTTCAAGTCATCTAAAAACACTATCAAATTTTCTAGAAGCAGTATCAAGTCTTCTGGAAACATTTTAAAGCTTTTGAAAGTAAAATCAAGTTATTAATTAAGTTTTCGAACAGTGTCAAATCTCTTAGAAGTAGTATCAAATTCAGCATTCCAGTTCAAGCGTTCTGGAGGCATTTCAAACGGTATCAGGTTTCCAGAGATAGTATCGAGTATTCTGGAAGCATTTCAAGTCTTTTAGAAGCATTTCAGGTCTTCTGGATACATGTCAAATCTCTTGACATGTATCCATAAGTCTGCTAGAAGGAGTATCAAGTCTTCTGAAAGCATTGTAAATTTTCTGTAAACATTATAAAGCGTTTGGAAATAATATCAAGTCTTTTACAAGCAGTTCAAATCTTCTAGAAGCGTTTCAAATCTTTTGGGAACAGTATTAAGTTTTCCAAAGGCAGTATCGAGTCATCTAGAAGCAATTCAAGTTTTCTGAAAACATTTCAAGTCTTCTCGAAACAATATCAAGTTTTTTGGAAATATTTCAAGTCTACTGGAAGCAGTGTCACATGTCCTAGAAGCAGTGCCAAGCTTTCCAGGGGCCAGTATGATGTCTTCTTTTGCAATTCGAGTCTTCTGGAGCTGTTCAAGCAATTTGAAAGGGTTTAAAGTTTTTTGGAAGCAGTATCTAGCCTTTCAGACGCGATATCGAGTCTTTTAGAACCATTTCAAGGCTTCTAGAAGCATTGCCAAATCTTCTAAAAGCGTTATCAAGTCTTCTAGAACCAGTATCAGCCTACGAATTTGGCGATACTGCGATTAGGTGCAGGACAGAAAAATTTTGAAGAAGCCAAAGATTATAAAATTTTATAACAAAGTACATCGTCAGCATTGTATTAGACTAGATGGTTAATTAGTATCGATACAAACGGAAAGTAAATAGATGGTGGTATTTTGCGCTGTTTTGCAACATGCTCGACATTTCTGCATACAATTTCGCTTTATTTACCTAATTGAATACCAACTAGAACACTACAAAAAAAGAATTTTTGTAGAAATCTATTTTTGATAGAAGTCAGTCAAACGTTTTTTTGCATTATAATTTTTTTACATGAACCAATCATAAAAAATATTAAAAACAATTTGATACACGAAGTCCGGATTTGGTTCTAGAAACGAAGTCCGGATGAAGGTTAAAGGAACAATTTTTGAGATTGATTAATTGAAAATAGTAATTTCAATCCAAACAAAACCATTAACAATTTTGCGTCGGTGCTGTTTTGAGTCTTCCAGATTCAATATCAAGCTTTTTGGAATTATTTCAAATCTAGAAGCAGTATCAAATCTTCTGAAAGCAATATCATGTCTTTTAGAAACAGCATCATGTCATTCTGGAAACATTTCAAGTATTCTAGAGACAATATCAATTATTCTAAAGGCAACATCAATTTTTCCGGTAGTATTTTACGTCTTTCACATCAGTATCAAGTCTTCTCTTCTGGAAACATTACAAGTCTTCTAAAAGCATTACAAGTCTTTCAGGGAACATTTAAAATTTTCCGGAAGCAATATCAAACCTTTTGCAAGTATTTCAAATCTTCTAGAAACAGTATCAAGTCTTTTGGAAGTATTTGAAGTCTACTGGAAACATTACAAGTCCTCTGGAAGTATTTTAAGTATTCTAAAGAGAAGTATTCTAAGAGGCAATATGAAGTCTTCTGGAAGCCTTAAGTCTTCCAAAGGCAATATCAGGCCTTTAGGAAGTATTTCAAATCTTCTAATTTTACAAGTCTTCTGGAAGCATTTCAAGTATTCCAGAGGCAATATCAAATGTTCCAGAGACAATATCAAGTCTTCTGATAGCATTACAAGTCTTCCAGAGACGAGTGTATTAAATCTTCCAGAGGCAATACCAAATCTTCCAGAGGCAATGTGAAGTCTTCTGGAAGCACTTCAAGTCTTCTGGCAACATTACAAGTCTTCTGGAAGCATTACAACTGTTCTGGAAGTATTTCAAGTCTTCAGAGACAGTATCAAACCTTTTGAAAGTATTTAAAATCTTCTAGAAGCAGACTAAAGTCTTTTAGAAGCAGTATCAAGTCTTCTAGAAGCATTTCAAGTTTTCTGGAAGTATGGCACCTCTTTTGTAAGCAATATCAAGCTTTCTAAAAGCAGTATCAAGTGCTCCAGAGGCAGTATCTAGTCTTCTGCAAGTATTTCAAGTCTTCTAGAGGCATTTCAAGTCGTTTGGAAGTATTTCAGGTTCTGGAAGCAGTATCAAGTCTCAATTTGAAATACATGCTTCCCCATAGAGAAGTTTGCAGAAGATACTAGATTCAATTGGGATTGTTTATAATTAAAAAGTTAATTGCAAATGACAACTTCAATCCAATGCACCCTATGTTAATGAGTAATCAATAAAAATAGATTGCACATATTTATATTCATTATTATACTTATAATATATACTTATATTTTCTGTTCATTATTTAAAAGTGTTCAATTGTAATGAACATGTGAATAAAGTAATGTCCAAAATATTAATCTTAACTGACGGTATACTATAAAACTATTTTGTTTAACTATTTAGCAGCTGATTGTTATTTTTGTGCTATGATATCATCTCCTTTCCAAAATATGGGATTCTGATGAATTAATTCAACTACAGCAAAAAATTAACGAAATATCTTATAGATGTGGACATTACTTTAGACATGACCAAGACTCTTTCTCATTTTGCATTAGATTTTAAAATTACCTAGATGACAAAAGTCTCAAAGAAAAAAGGTTCTTAAAAGAAAATGAGAATTTGGAAATAAAATACTTCCATACGTTTTGTTATTTACTTAATGAAAATAAATATTCTTTGTTTATTGATGCCATCATTACTAAGCAGAAGTATATTCAAATACGCCAAAAAGATCAATTTCGATTTTCTTCTTATAAAGAAATTCAATTAACAAAAAATCCACTAAAAGAAAAGATTGAAACATCTATTGCAATCAATACTTATTACTTGGTCCCACTACAACATCCATCAAAAGCATTTATTATTTTTTAAGGATGTTAAGAAAATGGTTTAGCCAAAACATCTATTTGGCCAAGATAAATTTACCAAACTGCAATTAGCTTTAGACTCCACGATTCATCTTATTCTACACAACATCAAATTCGACACAAATTTAATTATTCCCAATTTTTTTTTACATATCTTTCAATTTTCCAGGACACCTCCCATGAAATGGTCGTCGCTTGCTGCCGATTTTTGTGCTACTTCTGCCGCACAGGACGCCAAAACCAAAAGGCAATGTTCGAGCATTTCGATTTCCTACTCGACAACAGCAACATCCTACTTTCACGTCCAAGTCTAAGAGGCTCAACCCCATTAGACGTCGCTTATTCATCCTTAATGGAAAACACCGAGCTCGCCCTCGCCCTTCGAGAACATTATTTAGAAAAAATCGCCATTTATTTATCCCGTTGCGGGTTACAATCCAATTCAGAGCTCGTTGAGAAAGGTTACCCCGATTTAGGATGGGACCCCGTCGACGGCGAGCGATATTTAGATTTCTTAAGATTTTGCGTTTGGGTGAACGGCGAGAGCGTTGAAGAAAATGCAAATTTGGTGATTAGATTGTTAATTCGTCGACCGGAGTGTCTTGGGCCGGCTTTAAGAGGCGAAGGTGAAGGGTTACTTCGAGCTATTATAGATGCAAATAAGGTTTTTTTTCAAACATTTTGAGTTAACTAAAATTAATTTAATAAATTTTGTTAGATGTCTGAACGAATATCAGATCGAAGAAAAATGATGGATGAAGCTGAGGGTACTGTAAATGTCTCGCAATTTTCACATCCTTTACCTGAAAGCGATGATGATGAGGATTATATCGATACGGGAGCTGCTATTCTTAATTTTTATTGTACTTTGGTGGATCTTCTTGGGAGGTGCGCCCCCGATTCGGGAGTTATCGCTTTGGTATGAAAATATGGAAGAAAATGAATTTAATTTTTGATTAAATTGTTTTGTTTGTGCAGGGAAAAAATGAGTCTCTTAGAGCTAGAGCTATTTTAAGATCTTTAGTGCCGTTGGAGGATCTTCAAGGAGTTTTGAGTTTGAAGTTTAACCTTCATAATCCAGCTGCTGGGGAAGAACGTCCTAAATCTGATATGCCGTCTGGGTTAATCCCCGGGCATAAACAATCAATCGTATTATTTTTAGAGCGAGTTTATGGAATTGAAACTCAAGAGTTGTTTTATAAATTATTGGAGGAGGCGTTTTTGCCAGATTTGAGGGCTGCTACAATGCTGGATAGGGTAATTTAACTCTTTAATTTTATGTATGCTAATGTGTTCTCCAGTGTCATCTCGAAGTTTATAGATTAAATGAAAAACAATATTATCAATTATTAAATTATTATAAATGTCATCGAGAAATATGTTCTTAAAAGAATTGGTCTCTTCTACTTATATTTTAGTGGGCTTATCAACGAGTGTAACATAACCCAAATTTAATAAGGTAAAGTGCACAAACTGAGAATGAACAGGTTTTGTGTGTTAACAAAGAGCACTGTAAACTATTCTAAAAGTTAACATTAAATTAAATTTAAAAATAAAACCGTCATATAAAATCAAAAAAGAAACCTTTTACATTTTTATCACCCTCTAATTGGTATTCTATATTTTATAAACATTTACATACGTTATTCTTTACACAGTTACATTCATTTATAAGAAAATTGGGGCGGTTAATAACTTTTAATTGATTGTGTTCATCGGAATTAATTTTATCTTTAATCAATCCATTCATTTTGTTGGAATTGTTTTATAAAATGCTTCGTCTTTGAACCTACACTACAGTTCGTCATAATCTATAAAATGAAGGTGTTCCTGGAGTATGCGATGTAGGAATTTCAAAACAGCGTGATGTTCATCTTGTATTTTGTAGAGTTGCCTTAACCTTTTCCTTATGACTCGTCTTTCTATGACTCGTCTTTCTTTAAAATTTGATGGTATTTTAATTTTGAATGATATTGTTACTTCGTTATCAATGGCCCTATGTAAGAAGTTAATGTTATCTCCATTTTTCATCCTTTTAAGTACAGTGTTTCTCAATGTTTGGTGTTTTTGGGATTAATTATTATTTTTTTATAATAAATTATTTATACATTAAATAATTTAACCCTCTCTTCAAAAATTTTACCTGAATTTTGTAATCACAATCTTCTTTTTTGAATTTGTATGACGATTTTATTTTTAAAATTAATTTAATGTTAACTTTTAGAATAGTTTACAGTGCTCTTTATTAACACACAAAACCTGTTGGCTATCAGTTTGTGCGCTTTACCCAAGGTCTATAAAACATAAGGTTACCCAATGCCGATTCTCCTCCTTAGAGAGGCAAGGTGAGTCAGTGACGTAGCTGGTTAAATAAAAAAAATATATGATATAAGTTCAAATGAAAATATGTAGCAACATTGCTAATATTACGATAAATTTTTTTTTCGATGTTATAAAGTTATGATAGTATATTAAAAAACAAGTTTCATAAAGCATGTTTAAAATTCACGTTCAAATTCATATTCTTATTATCAAAAAAAACAAAATTAAAAATCAATTGACTTTATGCAGTAATGGTTTAATATTAAATTATCTCTGTTTTGTAATTAAGCTCTATTAAAGAACTTAATTACAAAATAAAACCAAGAATAGAATGAAACAAGGAATAGAGTAGAAAATACTAACTTTATAACAACAAAACATGCAGAAAATAATAAATGAAAAAGTAATAAAAGTGAACGCTAATTCTATAATCATATCGAGTTAAATTAATAATAGTAGTAGTACTCAGTAATAAATTTATTTTATTATAAGAAATATTGTACAATAATTTTTAATGTTTTGGAAATTTTGTTTTCATTTTTTCGATTTTCCTTTGAAAGGCTCTGGATTTTTTTAATACGTCATATTTTTTATTTAAAAAAATTATTCTTATAAACACACGTTGTCTTAAAAACGTTAATAATATTAAGTAATTCTTTATCAAACATAGGTGATATTTTATTAAATAATTTTTTGTAACTTTTTTGGAGTGATCAATTTCGCTTTTTCCCGATATCTTTTTGAATTCATGTTCTAAATCGATTATCAATGTTAAACATTCTTGTGATGGCATTGTAAGACCGCCAAGGGATAATTGTTTTACCCACGTTGGTGAACAGTAATTATGCAGTTTTTAATTTCTTTTGTATCTGTATTCTCCCGAATTTGGAAATGAATGTTCTTCTTCTGATAACAGAGTGTTATTTTTAAATGATTTGTTTAATTCTTCATCAATATTTTTGTCTGATAATGATGACATTATTGACTCATTACCTATGGGGATTTCTGCACTTCGAAACACAGTCCCTACTAAATATTCTTTTTGATTTTTTTGATCTTCAGTATTTGAATTTGATGCTAATAGGGTTGAATTACTAAGTACAATTACCCGTATTCTTCCTAAGGCACTCAATGGTGTTGGATGATCATTCAAACCACCCCTACTTCTTATTTGTCCAAAGAAGTTTTCTAACACATCTTAATTTAATCTATGTGTTAAGATGTATTGGATATTATATCGACTTTTCATATCCTTATATAACCCCTTCAATGAATTTATGAACGTCAAAATTCCTTTTTTAAATGTCTGCAACATTCTTTTATTTTTGCATCTCAATTCCGATATGACATAGTGCATAGAATTCAAAATTTGATTTTGACGATCTACCTCTTTACCATAATCACTGTTTAATGTAATTAACCAAAATAATGCTATAAATTCACTTAACACCAATGCGTTTTTTTAGTTAAATAATAACGTTTTAAAGCTGTCGCTAAGACAATTTCTTTAACATTTTTTTTTGGTTTTGATCCTAATAACTCAGACTTTAAATCCCGTTCAAAATCGTCTCTTACAAAATGTAAAGAACATATCCTTGAAGTTTTTGGATCTGTCTCTAATTTACAATTCTTTTAAAGCTGTCGCTGTGGTCCTTGACAGTAGTTGGTCTGCTAATTTAACATTTTGTCTTCTAGGCCCCTCACATCTAATATGGTTTGCATTTATTTTATAGCAACTGTTAACTGATGGATGTATTGCATTCTTTAATTAATTTTTCCAAATAATATTTATTTATTGTCTCTTCTTTTAAAATAAATTCAGAATCTACCAACCAGTTTCTAATTAATTTTAATAAATGTGGAGTGTGTGCAAAAAGATACATATTGTTTTTAGTGAACGGATGACTGATATAAATGTTTATGTAATTAAGCTGCAAATCCCACCATAAGCCTACATTTGGTGAACCAAATGTCATATAATTTTGTTATTAACATTTTTAAAATGTCTTCAGTAATCCGGTATCAAAATCAACAAAAATTAGTTATTTCCACGAAACAAACAATCTCCTTGTCATAATCACTTTCATTTGAGAGTGTGCGCCAATAATTTGATCTCTTTTTCTATCATATTCGTATGATCTGCCATTTTCATTTCGTCAAACCAAAGGACAACAACTTTTTCCGTTTCATTGAAATTTTGTGCTGCCACTGACAAAAAAAGAAACATTGAATGGTGTACACCTTCTCGCATGTTTATTTTTGAACACCAGTTTTGCAATGTTGATAAACCTGCATAAGCATAAAATTCTTGAAAACTACACTATCTAAATGCCATATTTACATAATGTTTAAATATATGTTGTTACCTGGTAGAGGATAATTTAAATAATTTCTTATATATAAGTAACATCTTTTACTTAAATATCTTAAGGTTAAACATTTTGGAATTTTTCCTTAATTTTTATATTTAAATTTGCATTTATCAAAGTATTCTGCTGTTGCCTTTTTGATAAAATATTTATTTGAGTTTTGTATTTTTTTTATCAATCATTTTTTTTCAATCAAAATGCCCTTTATCATTTTCTGTTGTAAGTGAATCAATTTTTATATTCATCTCTTTAATTGTGTCAATAACATTACAAATAAAAATATTTATAGATATTTCAGTCTGAGTTGTCACAGTTGATCTATATATTTCCTGTTTAGGTTATTGCAGCACAACCAGATTGAATACTGTCATTGGCTAAATCTTGTATATTCTCATTAAGAGAAGCTTGTAAATTACTTCCCAATCTTAGTGATGAAAAAGACAATTTCTTTTAATCGTCTCTTACAAAATGTAAGGAACATATCCTTGAAGTTTTTGGATCTGTCTCTAATTTACAATTCTCAAGCCAACGGTTACAAATACTCTCATCCTTTGGAAATCGAAAGAATGAAATTTCCAATCCTTCTTTCCTGCATGTATCATACTTGGAAGTGCAATTTTTTATTACACAATGAGGGCTCATTTGAAATACTAATCATTTTTTAATGCACATAATTGCAAAAATAAATGTATTCAATTAAAAATTATTCTCAGTCTTTGTAAAAATATCAACAATACAAAAAATGTTCTTTTTTGGAGCGCTTTTTCGAAGCGCTGTTCCAACAAGCGCTTCAACTCGTCGCGAACTCGTCAAATGCAATTGCACATGTCTAGTACTGTCGTTCCACTTAAGCAGATTGGCCTGTATCACTTGATATGGGCGATTGCATTTGACGAGTCCGCGACGAGTCGGAGCGCTGGTTGGAACAAAGCTAATGACTGTACCATTGTATAGGCCATCTTTTACTCAACTCTTTACTCTGACTGTATCGAACCAGTGACGTCAATCTGCGGGCTAATATTCGATACTACAGAGGCATAGGGAATTAGGTAACCTTATGTTCTATAGATCTTGCGCTTTACCTTATAAAATATGGGTTATGTTACACTCGTTGATAAGCCCGCTAAAATATAAGTAGAAGAGACTAATTCTTTCAAGAACATATTTCTCGATACACCTTAACGTTCTGCCTGAAGATGACATTTTGTCGAAATACACTCTGTGTATAGCACTCAACTCACAAATACTTTAAATATATATTTCATCTCATCATATTGTTTTTCATTTAATCTTTAATTTTAACTCTAATATCTTATATTAAAATTTATTATTTATTCATAGAATGATGGAAGTGAATCAGATATGGCGTTAAGTATGAATCGTTACATAGGAAACTCAATATTACCCCTATTAATCCAACACAGCAAATTTTACAACGAAGCTGAAAATTATGGGTCATTATTAGATGCAACATTACACACGGTGTACAGATTATCAAAGAACCGGATGTTAACCAAAGGGCAAAGAGAGGCAGTTTCGGACTTTTTAGTAGCATTAACCGCCGCAATGCAACCCGCTATGTTGCTAAAATTACTCAGAAAATTAACCATTGATGTCTCAAACTTATCGGAATACACAACGGTTGCTTTAAGACTTCTTACATTACATTATGAACGTTGTGCCAAATATTATGGATCAACTGCAGGACAAGGATTATATGGGGCTTCATCTGATGAAGAGAAACGCTTAACTATGATGTTATTCTCAAACATTTTTGACTCATTAAGCAAAATGGATTATGAACCAGAATTATTCGGAAAAGCCTTACCCTGCTTAATCGCGATTGGTTGTGCTTTACCCCCAGATTATTCCCTCTCCAAAAATTATGATGACGAATGGTACAGTAGCAAAGCAGCTACAACCGGTCCGGATGGGCCATATAACCCCCAACCGATTAATACAAGCTCAGTTCAATTAAACAACGACTTAAACGGACTCGTTCAGAAATTTTCCGAGCAATACCACGACGCTTGGGCACAAAGAAAATTAGAAAACGGGTGGCAATATGGAGAAACTTGGTCTGACTCCAACAAAACCCATCCCAGATTAAAACCTTATTCTCTCTTAAATGATTATGAAAAAGAACGATACAAAGAACCTGTGAGAGAATCGCTAAAAGCTTTATTAGCTTTAGGTTGGTCTGTGGAACATATAGATGTAGACATCCCAACTAATAACTCATTAAGGAGACAATCAAAACAAGGGGATGCTAATTCCCCCTACAATTATAACCCACATCCTGTTGATATGGCCAATTTAACCCTTTCGAGGGAAATGCAAAATATGGCTGAGAGATTGGCCGAAAATGCGCATGATATTTGGGCTAAGAAAAAACGGGAGGAATTAAATACATGCGGGGGTGGGATTCACCCTCAATTAGTACCATACGATCTCCTCACAGATAAAGAAAAACACAAAGATAGAGAGAGATCACAAGAATTCTTAAAATACATGCAATATCAAGGTTATAAATTACACAGACCCGCTAAAGGTGGAACAGCCGAAGGAGAACAAACAGCGACAGGACCAGCTGTCGAATTAAGATTCGCTTATAGCTTATTAGAAAAATTAATCCAATATTTAGATCGAGCAACGGTTAATATGAAGCTTTTAAAACCGTCACAAACGTTTAGTAGGAGAAGTTCGTACAATACATCTTCGAGAGACATCAAATTTTTCTCAAAAGTCGTACTTCCATTAATGGAAAAATATTTTTCCACACACAAAAATTATTTTATAGCCGTCGCTACCGCAACGAACAACATCGGCGCGGCAAGTTTGAAAGAAAAAGAAATGGTCGCGGCGTTATTTTGTAAATTAGCCAATCTTTTACGATCGAAACTAGCCGCTTTTGGGGCAGATGTAAGAATTACAGTGAGATGTTTGCAAGTTTTGGTTAAAGGAATTGACGCCAAGTCTTTGGTGAAGAATTGCCCCGAATTTATAAGAACGTCAATGTTGACTTTCTTTAATAATACTGCTGATGATTTAGCACATACCATCATTAATTTACAAGATGTAAGAAATTAATAAAATTAATTAATTTAATTAAATTATTAATAATTTTAATTTTAGGGAAAATATAGTCATTTAAGAGGGACTCATTTAAAAACGTCCTCTTCGTTATTTTATGTGCACGCCGTGGTTTTACCATGTTTAACTGCAATGTTTGATCATTTAGCAAATTGCGAATACGGCGCCGATTTATTATGTAATTATCTATTTTGTATTTTTAAATTTACAAATTCATTTTGTTTTTTATTTATAGTGGATGAAATTCAAGTTGCTTCATACAAAATTCTTCAATCTTTGTACACTTTAGGTACTGATCGTACTTTAACCCATGACAGGAAATATTTAAAAACGGAAATTGAGAGGAATAAGCCAGCCTTAGGTAAATAAAATGAACCATTTTTTTGAATTCAAACTTAATTTGTTTTTTATAGGATCTTGTTTGGGAGCTTTTAGTTCGTGTTTCCCAGTGGCCTATTTGGAGCCACATTTAAATAAACATAATCAATATTCATTGTTGAATCGCATTGCTGATCATTCTTTAGAAGCTCAAGGTAAATACTTTTCTTTCTTAAGTCACAGATATGATACATGATGCATTACAAGCTCATGCATGTGTGTATCATTTTGAAGTACACACTGAACTTATAATAATAGAAATATTCTTATTAACCCTCTATTGCATATTGTTCCCAATCGGGAACACATTCGTTAAATATATACAGGCTGTGCACGTTGAATTTAATGATTTATATCTCAAAAACCAATAAATAGTTTCAAGATCCTTCATCACTAGAAAGTAGACACTTTCCTCTATAAATAATGAATAATTCATTAAGATATCTTAAGAATTCGATTTTTCATGATTTTTTAAAACAAGATTATCAATTTCAAAAAATCATAAAAAAATAAGTTAAATAATCTTTATCTCAAAAAAGAATAAAGATTTTCTAATTTGGTTCTCACCATGACAAAATAGACACTTGCCTCTATAAATTTTGAATGTTTCATTAAAATATCTCAAATATTCGATTTTTGGTGATTTTTAATTAACTTGCCATAAATTTTCACGTTGAATTTAATGGTTTATATCTCAAAAACGAATAAATATTTTCAAGATCCGGTTTCTTCACGAGAAAGTAGACATCATCCTCTATAAATCATGAATAATTCATTTAGATATCTTAATAATTCGATTTTTCGTGATTTTTTAAAATAAAATTATTAATTTGAAAAAATCATAAAAAATTAGGTTAACTTAAATAATCCTTATCTCAAAAACGAATAAAGATTTTCTAATTCGGCTCTCACCATCACAAAATAGACACTTACTTCTATAAATTTTGAATGTTTCATTAAAATTTCTCAAGAACTCTATTTTTGGTGATTTTTAACTAACTTAAGATAGCCGTAAATGTCCACGTTTGATTTAATGGTTTATATCTCAAAAACGAATAAATATTTCCGAGATCCGGTTTAATCACGAGAAAGTAGACACTTTCCTTTATAAATCATGAATAATTCTTTAAGGTATCTTAAGAATACGGTTTTCCGTGATTTTTTAAAACAAGATTATTAATTTCAAAAAATCATAAAAAATTACGTTAACTTAAATAATCTTTATCTCAAAAACGAATAAAGATTTTCCAATTCGGTTCTCACCATGACAAAATAGACACTTACCTCTATAAATTTTGAATGTATCATTAAAATATCTCAAGAATTCGATTTTTGGTGATTTTTAATTATCCTAAGATAGCCGTAAATATTCACGTTGAATTTAATGATTTACATCTCAAAAACGAATAAATATTTTCAAGACCGGTTTCATCACGAGAAACTAGACACTTTCCCCTATAAATCATGAATAATTCATTTAGATATTTTAAGAATTCGATTTTTCGTGAGTTTTTAAAACAAAATTACTAATTTGAAAAAATCATAAAAAATTAGGTTAACTTAAATAATCCTTATCTCAAAAACGAATAAAGGTTTTTCTAATTCGGCTCTCACCATCACAAAATAGACACTTACTTCTATAAATTTTAAATGTATCATTAAAATATCTTAAGAATTCGATTTTTGGTGATTTTCAATTAACTTGAGATAGCCATAAATGTTTACGTTGAATTTAATTATTTATATCTCAAAAACGAATAAATATTTTCAAGAAACAGTTTCATCACTAGAAAGTAGACACTTTCCTCTATAAATCATGAATAATTCATTGAGATATCTAATGAATTCGATTTTTCATGATTTTTTAAAACAAGATTATCAACTTCAAAAAATCATAAAAAAATATGTTAACTTAAATAATCTTTACCTCAAAAACGAATAAAGATTTTCCAATTCGGTTCTCACCATGACAAAATAGACACTTACCTCTATAAATTTTGAATGTATCATTAAAATATCTCAAGAATTCGATTTTTGGTGATTTTTAATTATCCTAAGATAGCCGTAAATATTCACGTTGAATTTAATGATTTACATCTCAAAAACGAATAAATATTTTCAAGACCGGTTTCATCACGAGAAACTAGACACTTTCCCCTATAAATCATGAATAATTCATTTAGATATTTTAAGAATTCGATTTTTCGTGAGTTTTTAAAACAAAATTACTAATTTGAAAAAATCATAAAAAATTAGGTTAACTTAAATAATCCTTATCTCAAAAACGAATAAAGGTTTTTCTAATTCGGCTCTTACCATCACAAAATAGACACTTACTTCTATAAATTTTAAATGTATCATTAAAATATCTTAAGAATTCGATTTTTGGTGATTTTCAATTAACTTGAGATAGCCATAAATGTTTACGTTGAATTTAATTATTTATATCTCAAAAACGAATAAATATTTTCAAGAAACAGTTTCATCACTAGAAAGTAGACACTTTCCTCTATAAATCATGAATAATTCATTGAGATATCTAATGAATTCGATTTTTCATGATTTTTTAAAACAAGATTATCAACTTCAAAAAATCATAAAAAAATATGTTAACTTAAATAATCTTTACCTCAAAAACGAATAAAGATTTTCCAATTCGGTTCTCACCATGACAAAATAGACACTTACCTCTATAAATTTTGAATGTATCATTAAAATATCTCAAGAATTCGATTTTTGGTGATTTTTAATTATCCTAAGATAGCCGTAAATATTCACGTTGAATTTAATGATTTACATCTCAAAAACGAATAAATATTTTCAAGACCGGTTTCATCACGAGAAACTAGACACTTTCCCCTATAAATCATGAATAATTCATTTAGATATTTTAAGAATTCGATTTTTCGTGAGTTTTTAAAACAAAATTACTAATTTGAAAAAATCATAAAAAATTAGGTTAACTTAAATAATCCTTATCTCAAAAACGAATAAAGGCTTTTCTAATTCGGCTCTCACCATCACAAAATAGACACTTACTTCTATAAATTTTGAATGTTTCATTAAAATTTCTCAAGAATTCGATTTTTGGTGATTTTTAACTAACTGAAGATAGCTGTAAATGTTCACGTTTGATTTAATGGTTTATATCTCAAAAACGAATAAATATTTTCAAGATTCGGTTTAATCACCAGAAAGTAGACACTTTCCTCTATAAAACATGAATAATTCATTAAGGTATCTTAAGAATACGGTTTTTCGTGATTTTTTAAAGCAAGATTATTAATTTCAAAAAATCATAAAAAAATAAGTTAACTTAAATAACTTTTATCTCAAAAACGAATAAAGGTTTTCCAATTCGGTTCTCACCATGACAAAATAGACACTTACCTCTATAAATTTTGAATATATCATTAAAATATCTCAAGAATTCGATTTTTGGTGATTTTTAACTAACTGAAGATAGCTGTAAATGTTCACGTTTGATTTAATGGTTTATATCTCAAAAACGAATAAATATTTTCAAGATTCGGTTTAATCACCAGAAAGTAGACACTTTCCTCTATAAAACATGAATAATTCATTAAGGTATCTTAAGAATACGGTTTTTCGTGATTTTTTAAAACAAGATTATTAATTTCAAAAAATCATAAAAAAATAAGTTAACTTAAATAACTTTTATCTCAAAAACGAATAAAGGTTTTCCAATTCGGTTCTCACCATGACAAAATAGACACTTACCTCTATAAATTTTGAATATATCATTAAAATATCTCAAGAATTCGATTTTTGGTGATTTTTAACTAACTTGAGATAGCCGTAAATGTTCACGTTGTATTTAATGATTTATATCTCAAAAACGAATAAATATTTTCACGATCCGGTTTCATCACGAGAAACTAGACACTTTCCTCTATAAATCATGAATAATTCACTACGATATCTTAAGAATTCGATTTTCGTGATTTTTTAAAACAAAATTATTAATTTGAAAAAATCATAAAATATTAGGTTAACTTAAATAATCCTTATCTCAAAAACGAATAAAGATTTTCTAATTTGGTTCTCACCATGACAAAATAGACACATGCCTCTATAAATTTTGAATGTTCCATTAAAATATCTCCAAAATTCGATTTTTGGTGATTTTTAATTAACTTGAGATAGCCGTAAATGTTCACGTTGAATTTAATGGTATATATCTCAAAAACGAATAAATATTTTCAAGATCCGGTTGCATCACTAGAAAGTAGACACTTTCCTCTATAAATAATGAATAATTCATTAAGATATCTTAAGAATTCGATTTTTCATGATTTTTTAAAACAAGATTATCAATTTCAAAAAATCATAAAAAGATAAGTTAACTTAAATAATCTTTAGCTCAAAAACGAATAAAGACTTTCTAATTTGGTTCTCACCGTGACAAAATAGACACTTGCCTCTATAAATTTTGAATGTTTTATTAAAATATCTCAAATATTCGATTTTTGGTGATTTTTAATTAACTTGAGATAGCCATAAACTTTCACGTTGAATTTAATGCTTTATATCTCAAAAACGAATAAATATTTTCAAGATCCGGTTTCATCACTAGAAAGTAGACACTTTTCTCTATAAATAATGAATAATTCATTAAGATATCTTAAGAATTCCATTATTCTTGATTTTTTAAAACAATATTATGAATTTCAAAAACTCATAAAAAATTAGGTTAACTTAAATAATCTTTAGCTCAAAAACGAATAAAGATTTTCTAATTTGGTTCTCACCATGATAAAATAGACACATACCTTTATAAATTTTAAATGTATCATTAAAATATCTCAAGAATTCGATTTTTGGTGATTTTTAATGAACTTGAGATAGCCGTAAATGTTCACGTTGAATTTAATGGTTTATATCTCAAAAACGAATAAATATTTTCACGATGCGGTTTCATCACGAGAAACTAGACACTTTCCTCTATAAATCATGAATAATTCATTAGGATATCTTAAGAATTCCATTTGGTGATTTTTAATTAACTTAAAATAGCCATAAATGTTCACTTTGAATTTAATTATTTATATCTCAAAAATGAATAAATATTTTCAAGATTCGGTTTCTTCACGAGAAAGTAGACACTTTCCTCTATAAATCATGAATAATTCATTAAGATATCTTAAGAATTCGATTTTTCATGATTTTTTAAAACAAGATTATTTTTTATTTAATTATAAAAAATTAGGTTAACTTCAATAATCTTTAACTCAAAAACGAATAAAGATTTTCTAATTTGGTTCTCACCATGATAAAATAGACACTTGCCTCTATAAATTTTATCATTAAAATATCTCAAGATTTCGATTTTTAGTATATAATAAATAATCTTTATCTCGGTATATAAAAAATAATCTTTATCTCAAAAAAGAATTTCATTGCTGTTTATTTTGTTGATTTCTTTTGCATTTCTGTACTTTTTACACACATTGTTCCCAGTTGGGAACAAAACAATATTTCTTCATTCAAAAATAAATGTTGCAAATCGTGCAATGGAGGGTTAGGGTTAACATATATTACATTTTATTAATTATTTATTTATTATTAATCAGACATAATGGTTAGAATGGAAAGTTCAATGCCAACTTTAGAAACAATCCTAACAGAAGTAGATCAATTTGTAGATAGTGAATTAACATACAACGAAGCCATGCACATAATCGATGTCATCATGCCACTACTTTGCTCATACCTCCCATTTTGGTGGTCTCAAGGACCCGACAATGTCAGTCCAACCGGAGGGTAATTAATTAATTAAGATTATTTTATCAGTCTTAAATAAATATCATCTTATTTAGAGCTTATGTAACAATGGTTACTGCCGAACATATGAATCAACTTCTCAAAAATGTATTAAAGTTGATTAAGAAAAACATAGGAAACGAGCACGCTCCTTGGATGACGAGAATAGCCGCTTATGCTCAACAAATCATCATCAACAGCAGTGAAGAATTGCTTAAAGATCCATTTTTGCCGCTTGCGGAAAGGGTGAAGAAGCGTACAGAAAATATGTTCCATAAAGAAGAAAGTTTGAGAGGATTCATTAAAAGCTCAACGGATGACACATCACAAGTAATAATTAATTCTCAATAATCATTAATTTTTTTATTAATTTCTTTTTATAACAGATTGAAGCCCAAATTCAAGAAGATTGGCAACTATTAGTAAGGGATATTTACTCATTTTACCCCTTATTAATTAAATACGTTGATTTACAAAGAAATCATTGGTTGCGTCACAACATAGCCGAAGCTGAAGACATTTACAATCACGTTTCGGAAATTTTCAACATCTGGTCGAAATCGCAATACTTCCTTCGCGAGGAACAAAACTTTATATCCGCAAATGAAATTGATAACATGGTTTTAATCATGCCTACCGCTACAAGAAGAACCGTCGTTACTGATAGTTCAACCCCAGCTGGTGGAAAAGCTAAGGTAAAATTCAAAATTCTTTTTAAATGAAGAGATTATTATTGAAATTATTATTTTTTTAGAAAAAGAAAAAGAATCGCGAGAAAAAACGCGATAAAGACAAAGAGATTCAAGCGTCGTTAATGGTGGCGTGTTTAAAACGTCTTCTTCCGGTTGGATTGAATTTATTCGCGGGAAGGGAACAAGAACTTGTACAACATTGCAAAGATCGCTTCTTAAAAGTAATTAGATCTAAAGAATTTTGTAATTTTTATTGAAATTATTTTATTTGTAGAAAATGCCGGAATATGAAATAATCGATTTTGCAAAGATCCAATTAACATTACCGGATAAGATCGACCCGGCGGATGAAATGTCTTGGCAACATTACCTTTACAGTCAATTGGGCAGCAAAAAAGCAACTGCTGTAAATACTACCGATGCGAATGGTAAAAGTCAATTAGAAGAAACTGTAGAAAGAATTGTTGCGATGAGCAAAGTTCTTTATGGGCTTCATATGGTAAGAATTACTTTTTTTAAATAAATTTATTAAAATAAGTTGAAATTTTATATTGAGTGTTTTGGATAAATTATCGAAAAATTTGAAATTTAAAAGATGCTGAGTTGATTTTGATTTAATTTGTGTTAATTTCATGTTTGCAGTATTTGAATTTGATAGAAAAATTTACAGTTGGCAGCGCTGTGCGCTTTATATTTCAAATGATTTTTGAGGTACATAATTATACTTTTGAATTTTGAATAACTGTAATTACAAGATAAATATTTTATGCAAATTAATATTTATTATTATATAATATTAATATATATAATATTATTTTATAAATATATATTATATTAGTATTATTTATATAATATTAATTTGATACAAAAGGAACTTTCTTATTATCCTTATTGTTCGAATTATTTTGTTTATGCATTGCTTCAATAAAAGTCTCCATATAATTTTAAAGCTTCCACAAAATAATTAAAGAAAGTACACCTCCATGGTAACTAAAAAACTTGAGATTGATACAGAAATGTAAGGAATTCAATTCGAAGTTTTCACATTTTGTATTGTGATTATGGACAATAAACGTTGACAAATGTAAATATGTCGTATGTTGTAATTTCCGCAGACTATCAACATTTATTAACGAGGTGTTACACCAGCAAAAAGCTAGCTATTATACAAAACACACATGAAACATATGTTTTTTCACATGAATTTGTTGAATGAGGGATGCGTGTATCTACTCCACAAAATTTTCAAAATTTTTTCGCAAAACACTTGTTACAAAGAGTTATTGAATTGGCACCAATTATTATTAAAAAAAGATAAAATGTTGAGAAAGGCAGTTTCAATTCAAGAGAGTATACTCATTAGCTAACTATAATAGCTTCTAACACTGTTAGTGGAATTGAAGAAACATTAAGGATTTCAGATTTGCAATGAAATTTAATAATAACGCATTCCGATTTGCATGAGCACTTTCGTTCTTTAAAGTATCTCTATCTCTCATTATTGCGCAGTACTCAACTAAAGCTGAATATTTCAATGACAACTGAAGCAGGATTTCCAATCTTTCCTTTACACGGATAATATTTACAGTCAATATGTCAAATATTTTCGTTTTCGTCAAACTTTCCCATCAATATTGACTCATCGTGATCATATTGATCAAGTAAAAGTCGCTTCAGATTTATAAAAAACAAATGCATATAAGAAAAAAGCACAAATGTTAGGCACAACTTAATAATTCTTAACAATTAGTGGAATAGCTCCACAAAACAGTAACAACTGTTGAAAACTGGTTTTAATCTTTTCGGCATTGAAGCCACTAATTTCTGGGTAACAGCAGGATCTAAGAAAACTTCAATGGGAAAAGGCGAACCGACGAATTGGGTCTGAAAATTCAAAGTACGAGCTCACCAAAACAAAAGGTCCGCGGCAGTTGGTGCGACTGAATTGCGTTTTAACTCTTCTGGAAGCATTTCAAGTCTTCTAGAGTCAATATCAAATTTTCTGAAGGCATTTTAAGCCTTTCGGACGCAATATCAAACCCTTTAGAAGCTGTATCAAGTCTTTGAGAAGTATTTTAAATCTTCCAGAGACATTATCAAGGCTTCTTGAAGCATTACAAGTCTTCCTGATACAATATCAAGCCTTTTAGAAGCAGTATCAGGTCTTCAAGAATCATTTCAAATCTTCCAGAGGCAATATTAAATCTTCTGAAAGCAGTATCAAGTCTTCGAGAAGCATTTTAAATCTTCCAGAGGAAATATTAATGCTTTTGGATGCAGTTCAAGCCTTCTGGAAGTATTTCAAATCTTCCAGAAGCAGTATCAACTCTTCTGGAAGCATTGCAAGGATTCTAGAAGTATCTCAAGTCTTTTAGAAGCAGTATTAAGTCTTCTGGGAGCATTCCAAGTCTTCCAGACGTAATATCAACTCTTCTAGAAGTAATCTCAAGGCTTCTGGAAGCATTTCAAGTCTTCGGGAAGCATTCCATGTCTTCCTGACGCAATATCAAGTCTTCTAGCAACAATATCAAGCCTTCTACGGGCAGCAACAAGTTCTCTGCTAGTAGTTCAATTTTTTCTGAACCATTTCAAGTCTTCTAGAAGCAATAACAAGTCTTCTGGAAGCTTTTAAAGTCATCTAGAAGCAATAAACATCAAAACTTCTGGATGTATTTGAAATTTTCTAGAAGCAATGTTAAAGCTTCTTTAAGCATTTCAAATCTTCTGGAAGCAATATCAAGTCTACCAGTGGCAGTAACGAGTATTCTGGAAGCATTGCAAGGATTCAAGAAATATGTCAAGTCTTTTAGAAGTAGCATCAAATCTTCTAGAAGCATTCCAAGTGTTCCAGACACAATATCAAGTTTTCTAGAAGCAGTCTCAAGGCTTGTGGAAGCGTTTCAAGTCTTCTGGGAGCATTCCAAGTCTGCCAGACGCAATATCAAAGGTTCTAGCAGCAATATCAAGTCTTCTAGTGGCAGTAACAAGTCGTCTAGGGGCAGTAACAAGTTTTCTGCTAGCAGTTCAACTCTCCTGGAACCATTTCAAGTCTTCTAAAAGCAATAACAAGTCTTCTGGAAACTTTTCAAACCATGTAGAAGCAATATCAAAATTTCAGAGGCAACGTCAAGGCTCTTGGAAGCATTCCAAATCTTTTGGAAGCAATACCAAGTCAGTATCATGTCTTCTGGATAGACATGATACTGTTTAGAGAAGTTTGCAAGAAGCATTGCAAGGATTTTGGAAACAATATCAAGTATTCTAGAAGCAGTATTAAGTTTTCTATGGGCAATAGCATCCCTTCTGAAAGCAATTCAAGCGAATAGAATAATTTTTTTTTCGTCACAAAAAATAACTGATTTCCAAAATTCGTTTTCTGTCTTGGAGAAATGTATTTTTGCAAACTCCTGTCGTTTTATACGTTTTTTTGTGATATAAATGGCTTCATGTTAGGTATGCATCCGTGATATCCGTTATTATAAAAATATTTCGAACTTTTTGTGTACTTACTGTCTCCTCCCACAATTTCTCTTTTTCTATCTTATCAAAAGCCACCTTCAGATCTATAAATTTTCTTATCCAGCCCTATCTACCAGACGCTTCAACATATACGCGTTGTCGATTGGGCCCCTTTGGTTCCTCCCAAGTCCATTTCCTCCTCCAGTCTTTCCAACAGTATCTTTGTGTAGACCTTGTATGCCGAGTCAAGTAAGTTAATTCCCCTACACTTCCCTTATTACCCTTTTTTATATACTGGGCAGATTACTCCCACTTTCCATCCCTCCGAAATCCCACTCTCTTTTCATACGCTATTCATCTCCTCCAACAATTTCATTCTCATCACCCTTGTTGCTTCCAAGCGTACCACGTTAAGGATTCCATTTTCCCCTGGCGCCTTACCTTTCTTAAATTCCCTAAGCATTGCTTCCACTTCCTCTTCTGCTATCTCCTCTCCCTCATCAAATTAGATTTGTTTAAACCTGTCAATCATCTATTGTTATACGAAGGAATGTTAAGACAGGTAGTTTGTTTTGATCTCCAATTAGACCGTGAAGGCCGCCTTTCTTTGTTCCCCAATTAAAGCGTGAAGAGACCGGTCAATCATCTATTGTAATACAAAGGAATGTTAAGACCGGTAGTTTGTTTTGGTCCCCAATTAGACCGTGAAGGCTGCCTTCTTTTGTTCCCCAATTAAAGTGTGAAGTGACCTGTCAATCATCTGTTGTAATACAAAGGAATGTTAAGACCGGTAGTTTGTTTTGGTCCCCAATTAGACCGTGAAGGCTGCCTTCTTTTGTTCCCCAATTAAAGCGTGAAAAGCCTTTGTTTACATCTGTCAATCATCTATTGTAATACAAAGGAATGCTATTTTTTTTGTGATTTTATCCTTTATGGCCAATTTTTCAGTTTAGCTTACCAAAAAGAGGTCCTGGTAGCTTCTTTATTTCTATCTCTCTTAATTATTGAGATATCAAAATATATTGGAGGTATGTACGGACACTGAACGGGTGGAAGACCTTGGGGAGAGACTTAAAATGAAGGGCTGGTATGAGGTATGGAAAGAGGGTAAGGACAAATCAAGGCGACCGATGATGGTGAGTAGGAATAAAAGGAGAGAGGTGATAGAAATGAGGAAATAGGACGTCAGTTCGAAAAGTATTTTGTGCAAGACTCAGTGCATGGAGATGCTAAGGCACAAAAAGAAATTAGGGATGCGGTGAGGACGACGATTGAGGAGTATGTGAGAGGAAGGAATACTTGGAAGCTGGAAAGTGTGAGTGATTTAGAGTTAATTATTGGAGGTATGAGTGTGGGGTGTGATGAGATGAAGAATATCGTGGTTAAAGAGAGTTGGAAGAGGTTTAGGAATGAATGGGTCAGGATAATTCAGGAATGTTTGGAGGAAGGAGTATTTCCCTACGTATGGAAGGTAGCAAGGGTGGTCTGGCTACCAAATTCGAATGAGAGAATAAGGCCCATAATCTGGCGTCAGCACTGGGGATGGTTTTGGACAGAGTTTTGAGAGTATATTGAGTTTTGTGTAGATGAATGGAAAGTTGGATAAAAGACAGTGTGAATTTAGGAAGGGAAGGGATACGATCCAGGCGTTGGATGGGTTGGTGAGTAGTATGAATAAATGTAAGGCACGAAGTGGTGGTAGCGTTAGACATCTCGAATACATTTAATGCAATTTGGATACCGGGAATACTTAAGGAACTGATCAGGATGGATATTGAGGTAGGAGGATGTTGAAGTTAAGGCCAATAGAAGATGTCCGCAAGAATCCAATTTGGGGCCGTTCTTATGGATTTGTGGGATTAATGACTGGTTTGAAAGGGTCAGGAAAGTGTTGGATGAGGAAAGTGACGTCCAGGAATACACGAATGATTAGATTGTGTTGATTGGAGATGTGTCAGTGAAGAAGATCGAAAAGAGGTGGGAGTTGGCATGGAAGGCATGTTTCTTGAAGCAATTTCTTCGAAGGATAAATTGGAGGGAATTTTCTTTTCAAGAAAAAAAATAATATGACCGGTTTTATGGACGGATAATAGGATAGTGAGAATGGACGTTTCTATGAAATAACATGATCCAACACTGTTCTTTATAGAGCACATGCAGTATGTGAGGGGTCGCGTAGTTGGAAATTTGAGGAGAATGTAGAGAATGAAAGGTTGGATGAAAGACAGTGTGGATTTAGGAAGGGAAGGGATACGATCCAGACGTTGGATGGGTTGGTGAGTAGTATGAATAAATGTAAGGTACGTGGATGGCACGAAGTGGTGGTAGCGTTAGACATCTCGAATACATTTAATGCAATTTGGATACCGGGAATACTTAAGGAACTGATCAGGATGGATATTGAGGTAGGAGGATGTTGAAGTTAAGGCCAATAGAAGATGTCCGCAAGAATCCAGTTTAGGGCCGTTCTTATGGATTTGTGGGATTAATGACTGGTTTGAAAGGGTCAGGAAAGTGTTGGATGAGGAAAGTGACGTGCAGGAATACACGAATGATTAGATTGTGTTGATTGGAGATGTGTCAGTGAAGAAGATCGAAAAGAGGTGGGAGTTGGCATGGAAGGCATGTTTCTCGAAGCAATTTCTTCGAAGGATAAATTGGAGGGAATTTTCTTTTCAAAAAAAAAATAATATGACCGGTTTTATGGACGGATAATAGGATAGTGAGAATGGACGTTTCTGTGAAATAACTTGATCCAACACTGTTCTTTATAGAGCACATGCAGTATGTAAGGGGTCGCGTGGTTGGAAATTTGAGGAGAATGTTAGTGATAGCGGGAAAAGAATGGGGAGTGAGTGTGGAGTTGAGGAAAGTGATTATGGAGCAAGTGATAACTCCGGGGCTACTTTATGGAACTGAAGAGTGAGGCGAACGTGCGAGGGATTCCAGTATTCAGAAATGCCTAGATGCGGCAATTAGGCGGTTTTTTTATGGGCGACTGGGGCTTACAGGACGAAATCAACGGGGACAATGAGAGTGGTGTTGGGAATTCCAGCTATGAATGTATTGGCTAAGTATGGTAAAAATAAATAGTTAAAACAGGTCTCACAATTTTGGAAGCACCTATCTTAGGATTTTCATGCACTTCATTTAATATTGCGCATTTATCTTAAACACTCAGTACTGTAGGACGTCCTGTAGGAAGTTGTATTGTTATGAACGGACACCGTTTTATTGTAATTTTTGTGATTTTCTATCTTTTCGTAAGGTAATAATCAAATCTCGAATGTTCTATATATAAACGTCTAGGGAATTAAGATTGATAGGGGTATAATATAAGGTGCTTGTTGTGTATAGAATTTGTGCTTTTTTGGATAATTTTTATAAAATCCAAAAAATTAGTCATTATTAATCCAAACAACCTTTTTATTGCCATTGAAGTATATCTTCATTAACTTTTTGAAAAAGTTTAAAAATTTAATTTGTATGGAAACTTTACTGAAATTTTTAGCAGCAATATTTGTTAAATAAAGTAAGCTGATAATTTAAATTTTGTGTATGAAAGATACAAGAGGTTAAATCAACTCAACATCTAAAATAAATTATCTAAGACACTCACTTATATTTTATAAACTCTTATTTAGTTCCAAACTCTTCTCTATGCAACTGATAAATTTTGTTTCTATGAATTTTGCATTGGTTACATTTTTTTCCATTATTAAATTGCTTTGTAAAAATTATTATTCCATAATTTTACTTAAAAGTAGTGCTAAATATTCTGTAAACTTTAATTAGCTTTAAAAAGACATTCTAGGTACAATTATCACATATTATACTTTTTGTTTGGAGCCACTACTTCGATTAAAAAAAATAAATAAAACGGCGATAAGAATTTCCCATTTTTAAGTTATTATCATAATGATTTTACATTGCACGACAGATCGATCACCCTCAACAACAACAGAAAGGCGTGTATCGCAGCGTTGTTTCGACGCAACGCAAACGTGCGGTTCTATCTTGCTTCAGACAAGCCTCGTTACATAGTTTGCCCAGGTTCGTTTATTGGTTTGTTTTGTCGTTCTTTATTTTCCGTTCTTTTTTCTTTTGCTCTTTCGCTTGCCCGTTTAGAATTTAGATCAATCTCTAGAAGAGTCCGTGTTGTTTTCAAATATTAACCTTACTAACCGGATTCTTTTCTTTTTTAACACTAACTTTTTAACAAGGCTTCCAAACCTCGATCGCATCGAGAGGGATGGAAAAAAATTTTATGCGCCGCTCGAAAAAGAGCAGCCCTTGCATGTTTAAGATGTCAACCTTTATACAAATTGAGCAGGTAACAATCATTAAGAGACGATCATTAAGAATAAATATATATTAAAATTTGTTTCAGACATCGAGCTATAAATATATTTATTCGTTCTTATTACGATTTATGGCTACAAGATGAGAATGTTGGGCAAGAAGTGTTAATCGAAGATTTAACGCAATCCTTCGAAGATGCGGAATTGAAAAAAGTTGATGATGTTGAGGAAGAAGGGAAACCAGATCCCCTCACACAATTAGTAACCACTTTTTGTAGGGGGGCAATGACAGAACGATCGGGTGCTTTACAAGTAATGCTGTTTTTTTCATTCATTTCAAACTGATTTATCATTAAATCTTATTTTTTGTGTGTAGGAGGATCCATTATACATGAGTTATGCTGAGATCATTGCGAAATCTTGCGGTGAAGAAGAAGAAGAAGGTGAAGATGAGGAAGGGGGTGAAGGCGAAGAAGGTGGGGCGTCAATCCATGTAAGTATTAAAAATTTAATCACAACAAAAATTATGATCCTCTATTAATGCAAAGAGGACTATGGAAAAATTAATGGTAAGATTAATTTCGATTAAAAATACTACAAACTATCAAAAATAACTATTAAATTTAATTATTTTAAATGTTTCAAAATAGGAACAAGAAATGGAAAAACAAAAATTATTATTCAGCCAAGCAAGATTGGCGAAACGAGGCGTCGCGGAGATGGTTTTGCTTCACATCTCGGCTTGTAAAGGTGTCCCATCGGAAATGGTTATGAAAACGTTGCAATTGGGAATATCGATTTTGCGCGGTGGTAACAGCGACATCCAAATGGGCATGTTGAATCATTTGAAAGAGAAAAAAGATGTTGGATTCTTTACAAGCATCGCGGGGTTAATGAATAGTTGCAGTGTACTTGATTTGGACGCTTTTGAGAGAAATACTAAAGCTGAAGGATTAGGAGTTGGTTCAGAAGGTAATGTATTTAATTATTAATGAAAGTGTTTATTAAAACTTCCATTATAAGGAAGTTATATTCCATGTTTAGAATTTTGTTCTAATTCGAAATTATTTAATAATTATCGACGAATTATGAGTAACTAATCTAAGTCCATAAACTCATACCTAAGAAAGATTATTTCATTTCAAAGCAATTAGAACCTAGACCTTTGGGTATCCATAGGTAGATGTTAAGGGAATGTTTTGCTGAAGAATTGTCAATAGTGGATAGGTTTTTCAATCATTATTGAGGTTTTGTTTTGGATTAATAAATCAACTTTCTTTCTTTCAAATAATGTAAGGGATTTAGTAACTTTCTCTTTTAAATTTCGATTTAAATGTTCAACATAATTTTACACCTTTGCCATAAAGAACATCAGAATGAAACTTCCTCGATCACACTTAATAAAGAAACAATTCAAATGTACAGTCTTGTACAAAATAATACTTGGTAACCAGAAAATACTCTTTAAATGTTTAGGTTTCTACCTAACATAATCTCTATAAATTTGCTAGTTATGAGCAAATTCGGACCAGTTTTCGAGTGAATTCATAAGTAAATATGTTAATAGGTACTAGAGATGTGCGCGTGAGTGATACTAGGCTCACGCGGGTCACGCACGCCACTCTCGTGACTCACGCTTGATAACAACATGAAAGTTAGCAGACTTCAAACTGATGAGCAGGACTATGGAGACATAATAGCTCATCCTGTCAACAAGTTGGCAGTGTTTAAAATAATGTATAGTGTTTGGAACAGTAATAATTCATGCTGCCAACAAGTTAGGTAGTTATTAAGATAGTATATAGTATGCCGAACAGTAATAGCTTATGCTGCTAATAAGGCAAACTTCAAACTGATGAGCAGGAGTTTAGAGACAAAGAAAACTTATGCTGCCAACAAATTGGCAGACTTCAAAGTGATAAGCAGTATCATCTTGGAGACATAATAGCTCATGCTACCAACAAGTTGACAGTTTTCTTTTTGTTTATCTGATACTTTTTCGAAACTTCAATCAAAAAATGAAACGATGGGTCAATTGGGTCAAAATCAAAGATGCTCACCATCATGCTCACGTTCACGTGATTGGTTCATAAATTGATGCCCGCTCACAGTGGGTCAATCTTCCCATTCTATGTCAACAATGAAGCAGAAATGTTTATTATAATTTATTTCTAAAAGTTGTTACACAGAACTATGTAACCTGTGACGAAAATGTGGCCATTTCGGAATTTTTAACGAATGAGACGACAAAGCGGACGAAAGTGATGATGAAGAAACTGATAAGTTGTTGAATAATAAGAATGTTACAATATTTATTGATATACCTCAAAATAACAAATTGCAATACCGCAGTTACTTCTCAAAAATGATTTAAGATGATTAACTTGTTTTCGAGTTATGCAAAATAAGAGAACATTGTTGCTAACTTGGAAAACAATATCACTTTGAATATAGTTATAACTTAAATCGGCCTATTGTATACATTGTACCTGTATACATTACAACAGAAATACATTATCAGCATAGTAATGTATATTTAATCAATCACTTCGGCCTACAGCGACCTCGGTTTTAATCTTGTTCGATCGTAATTTCAGAATGACGATTTTTCAAGATCAAAAAACAATGCCAATGTTACGCAACTAATCAAATGCCTTATGGTGGGTTCATGCAATGTGTTTTAGTATTAGTCGTAGTCTTAGTCTTAACCGTTTGCGTTAGCTTTAGTTGTAAGGAAAAGTATTGGTTCGTGCAATATTTAAGCATAGCACATTAAAGCAAAATTTGAACATATATAAAGTCGTGTAATACAAAAAGTAATCTGGTGTGAAACAGATTTCAAATGTGTTTCTAATATTTTGTTTCTAACATTATTTAATATGAATAAAAAGAAAATTGTTCGGGATCCCTGGATCCCGGAATTGTTCCCATAATAACCAATTTTTATGAATCTGGGATTTGTCATTGTTCAATGTTGGTCAAAAAGTACCGAAAATCTCCAACAAAAAACAAAGATCTTCAAAAATATATAAAAGAAGAACAAGGAAAAGAACTGAAACTTCAACTTGACTGCAAAAAAAGATGAAATAGGCTTTTAATCATGTTAAAGCAATATGACAGTCTAAACTACCGTATTATATACACTAATGACAGTGAATTTCAAATTATGAGAAGTTGGTTTAACTTTTAGATCGGGTCAAAGTGACTGTTGAAGGTATTTGTCATCGAAACATTAATCTTAATAAAGCAGATGTTGCTTTAGAATACATGCTGCAAGAAATTAAAAAAAAGTTATGCTTCTTTAGAAAAGACCTTTGAAGATTGTTTGATTTTGATGATTTAACAGCGTAAGACTGTATTCGTCTTCGTTAACCCTTTTTGAAATTCAGGTAACGACAATCCTTTCCTCAATAAAACTAACAATAATAAGGGTACAAGAAACGTATAGATGAAAGAGATTAAAATATAATATATAGAAGAGATTAATATATAGAAAAATTTAGAGGAAATAAAGGTAAAAATGACAAAGTTGACCATTAAGAAGAATGCGATATTTCACCGTCTTTCTGGAGAAGAAAGTTGACCAGGAGAAACCGAAGTCTTTTAAAGAAACACTTGAAAACAGATAAACCAATCTCGAAATCAACCCCGGGATCCCGGCTTCATATAATGTAATCCCGAGATTATGTATTTGCTTCGGAATTGTAATCCCTAACTTGAATACAGCTTTATTAATCGCTCAAATACAAAACATAAAGATTAATTTATTTTTATGATCTTTGTGTGCTGTATCATAGAGATATAAGTATCATAAAGATATTGGTACTCTTGTACCAATTCCATTAATTTTGAATCAATTTGATCTGGATTTGATGCCATTAAAATCAAAGTTGAAAAAACATGTTTCCTTTTCATTTTAAACAAAATACATGCTTTTTTTATTGTTTTAAACGTTTTAGACCGTTTAGAAATGACGTTAACGAACGGTCATTACTTGATCAATATACTAAAACGTCGATTTTGAGGAGCAAATATTAATCGGGGACAATTAGATAGTGCAATTGAATACGTAGAAAGCATAGGCTATGTGACAATGCTTTCAAAAGACTTGATACTGTCCATAGAAAAGTTAATACTGTTTCTAGAAGACCTGATACTGCTGCCAAAAGATTTGAAATATGTCCAGAATACTTGTAATGCCTCAGAAGACTTGAAATGCTTCCACAAAACTTGATATTGCCCCTGAACGGCTTAAAATGCTTCTAGAAGACTTGATACTGCATTTGAAAAGGCTTGATCTTGGTCTCAGACGATATGAAATGCTTTTAGAAGATTTGATGTAGCTGCCAGAAGACATGTAATGAATTGCAATAGTCACAAAAGACTTAAACTGCTTCCAGAAAATTTAATATGCCCATAGCAGATTTAATACTGTTTCTAAAGAAGCTGATATTGCCTCCAAAAGACGTGAAATGTTCAGAATACTTGTAATGCTTTAAAAGTTTTAATACTGCTTCTAGAAGGCTTGAAGTTCTTCCAGAAAACTTGATATTGCTTTTGGAAGACTTAAAATGCTTCTAGAAAAGCGTATATAGCCTCTGAAAAACTTAATACTGGTTTTAGAAAAATTGAAATACTTCCAAAAGACTTAATACTGCTTCCAGAAGACTTGATATTGTTTTTAAAACTTCTGGCAGAAAAATTTTCATTGCAAAAAACACGATATTGTTGATAAACTGTTTGAGTTTCCTTCGAAAATATTAAATACTATTAGATAAAATGCAAAATCTTGGCTGGCAGATTGATCTTTTTTTATCTCTTTGGATGCTATTATATTAAAATTATTTTAATAGCTACATCCGATGTAGTAGCATCATCTGCCACTATTAAGCGACTTTTACTTCCTAGGAATTAATACCATACTTTAAGCAATAGATTAGGAATTGATAAAGCAGCAAAAACAGTTTGCATATTTCAACAGTTAAATGGAGTAAATAATGCATCTAGCAGAAACGGGTAACGATTTTTTTTTAAGTTTTTAATCATATATTAAGTTTTAGTTATAATGTAGGTTTGGCGATAAACATACATAAAGGAAATATTCTATTTTCCTGCTAATTTTGAAACAAAAGTGTTCTTTTAAAAAACACCCCATGTTTTAAATCACCTTTTGAACTGTTTAAAACATATACAGTTTTAAAAATGCTTCAAACAGTTTGTTTTAAACACTTTATTAAAAATATGACAACCCTGATTGAAATTATTGTTATAATTGTAATATAATAAAATCAAAAAGTTAATCAACTCAACCTTTATAAAATAAAACGAAACATTGCCATTAAAGGCACTAAAGAGAAAAGTGCGCGCATGCGTTAAATTGCGACCGAAGGTTTTAGCTTTAAGAAGTTAAAAGTTGGGCAACTCTTGTGACTAAGACAAAAACCGTTTTAGTCATAAGGTGTTGCATGAACAGTACTACTATAATGCACTACCTTAAATTTTCACTCTTATGACTATGACTACGACTAAGACTAAAACACGTTGCATGAACCCACCCATTAGCTGTAAGCGGTCTTAGCTTTAATTGTTTTATATCCCCAATGATCGGCCGCATACAAGCTTGGCTTTAAGTATTTTATATCGTTAGTGACATAATATGTACCAAAGAAAATGTTTAAAGAAAGTGTACTTTATCTACAACTTCCACCGACTTCAAAGCGACCTCGACTTCAAAGTTTTTCGATCATCATTAAAAATGTAGACATCAATTAAAGATTGCATATTTCAATCATCATCATTGATAAAACAGAACTTAATTAAGCTTTTTAGATCGTCATTGATAAACTAGAAAACGATTCAAGTTCTCAGCTTTAAGTATTTTATGTCCCCAATCAAATCATAATGCTTTATTACTCCCGAATTGCGATATTGCAGAATAAAAGTAAAAAATAAATAATTCACTCTAGAATGTACATTATCACAACCAGAGCAATCATAGTGTAGTTCAACTTACTGCGGCTCGAACGCTACACATTAACATTTACTTTAGTACTGTTAGGTATTGTAAAATTTATTAATTACTGTATAACTGGTGAAGTTACTGCCACTCACGATCATACTATCTCCAATATTATTTTTTTATTATTCTTATGTTATATCTGTTAGATGTTATATATAGTGCCTCGGTTGCAAGCGACCTCTGCTTCGAACGTTTTCTGTCGCCGAAAATACCGATCAATTTTATCGAAAATCAATTTTTTCGAAAATCAATTTTATGAAAAAAATTTTTTGTTGTTTTTTGAAATGTTACATACATTTTAACTATTTAGAGACTGTTAGTGATAATTATGAAGATGGGTGTTTTATAATAGCTACCACGCAAAGTAACTGGCTATTAATTGTGTTTTTATTTTGTATGATGAAATTTTTTACTTAAACTTTGGATAATAAAATAAGATGGTATACCACTACTTGAAAATTTTTTGTCGATGGTTTCTTATAAAGTAAAGAAAGTTCTTCATTTTGTGCTATTCAAAATTGCAAAAAGAGTTTGCTGTAAAAAATTACAATCATTTCTATTAACGTTAATAATTTTTTTTGTCTATTTAATTCCTTAAGTGAAATATCTTGTGAAAGAAAAAATAAGAACAACGATACCTATCATTTTTTTCTTACTGAAGGCATGCTGTACAAAGCATAAAAAAGAAATCTTGCGCCAAAGTGCGCCGAAATATAAACATGGCCACTCAAAGATTATTTAACACATAATTGTGGATCTTATACTTATTCTTATTATAATTTCGATATTTTCAAGCTGTGTTTCGTCTTTTATATTTGTGTTTTTTAAAGATAATACTCTAAATTGTTTAAATCGGAAAAACCACAACAAATTCGATTGACTGCCGAGGAAGGTCTTAATTTAATAACACCCCTTAATTTAACTACAAGTCAAAGCTTCAAGAGTTTGCCAATGGATTGCAATTGGATGAACATGATTGATGTCTATTGGTTTTTTTGGTTTTTCCATACGGTGACCCAAAGGGAATAAAAATCACTGAAATAGTTTGCGACATTGGGTTGTAGAGTTTATTGAATAACTCTTGTGAAAAAATATTGAAATCTTTAAATGTGCGATCAGATTATATCTGATTATATCTGATATCACATTTATTTTTTTATGTAATTTTATATCAAGAGCAAGTTATAACAACTTTTTACGCTACGTACATCAATCGTGATGTACAAAAGAAGTGTTTAATTTTACTATTATTGACGGTAATTATAACTTTATTTTATATATTTTAACTTATTTTAACCTTTTGTTGTCTCTCTCGTAGTCGTGCCTGATGACGAATGCTAAGCATTCGAAATAATTATAGCACTTATATTAAGAAATAAAAATCATTGTTGAAAAAACTATATCTATAGTATTTTAATTTAAATACTATACATACAACAATGAACATTGAATCTACATTGGCAACGTGAAACAATATATATCTAATGTTTTCTACAAATATTTTCAGTAATATTCTTCTTTAAAGAACTTATTTATAAGAAAATAAAATGAATACATATTTAAGTAAAACACGACATCCGTAGTACTACTTCCGGTTTTCCTATTTTTCACGAATTTAATTCAAATTTTCATACAACATTGTCCTTTTGGTCTTTTAATGATATAACAAGTTACATATTGATATCTAATTTAATTGTTAACAGCAAAATAATATTTTCGATCGGGTTTTCATGCCGTTCGAGCCACTGTGCATCAGTGATAAAGCAGAACACAATTAAAAAATTGCAAATTTCATATATGACCTCGGTCGCAAACGACCTCGGCTTTAAGTATTTCATATCATGAATAATGTATCAAAAGATATATTTAACGCTTGCATTCCTGATCTAGTGCCTCGGCCGCAAGCGACCTCGGCTTCAAATTTTCGATAGTTATCGATAAAACTTGACCTATGACCTCGGCCGCAAGCGACCTCGACTTTAAGTAACGATTGTGTTCCCTCCTTGTTTAGTGCCTCGGCTTCATACTTTCAATCGTTATTGATAAAATTTAACCTAAGGCCTCGGCCGCAAGCGACATCGGCTTTAAGTAATTCATATTACCAACGAAGTACCCGAAAAAATGTTTAATAATTGTGTGTTGCTTATCAAATGCCTCGGCAGCAAGCGACCTCAGCTTCAAACTTTTTCGTTCATTATTGATAAATCAGAAATTCAATTCTAAGGTTGCATATTGAAGCTAGGCTTCGGTCGCAAGCGACCTCAGCTTTAAGTATTTCATTGATGTAAAAAAATATTTAACGATTATATACAAATTTGAAATGAGAGCAATTTCTTAAATCATTTAATCCTTTTTTTTATCATTTAGGTGCTGCCGGCGAAAAGAACATGCACGATGCAGAATTTACCTGCGCCCTCTTCCGCTTCATCCAACTAACATGCGAAGGTCACAATTTAGAATGGCAAAATTATCTTCGTACTCAAGCAGGAAATACAACAACGGTAAACGTAGTTATCTGCACAGTCGATTACTTATTGCGCCTCCAAGAATCCATTATGGACTTCTACTGGCATTATTCAAGTAAAGAATTAATCGACCCGGCGGGAAAAGCGAACTTTTTCAAAGCAATCGGCGTCGCAAGTCAAGTATTCAACACCCTCACTGAAGTCATCCAGGGCCCATGTACTCTTAATCAACAAGCTTTGGCTCATTCGAGATTGTGGGACGCCGTCGGCGGTTTCCTTTTCCTTTTCTCTCATATGCAAGATAAATTATCGAAACATTCGAGTCAAGTGGATCTGCTTAAAGAACTTTTAAATCTCCAAAAAGACATGATTACCATGATGTTATCCATGCTTGAAGGAAACGTTGTAAATGGCACTATTGGTAAACAGATGGTGGATACTTTAGTTGAAAGCGCTTCAAACGTTGAATTGATCTTAAAATATTTCGATATGTTCTTAAAGTTGAAAGATTTAACAAGTTCCGCAAGCTTTATGGAAATTGATATTAATAACGATGGGTGGGTGTATCCGAAAGATTTTAAAGAGAAAATGGAGCAACAAAAAGCTTATACTCCGTAATTAAAAAAAAATTGTTTTAAAATTGTTATTAATTGATTTTAATTTTTAGTGAAGAAATCGAATTCCTCCTCACTTGTTGCGAAACAAATCACGATGGGAAAATAGATTACGTCGGTTTTATCGATCGCTTCCATGAACCGGCCAAAGAAATCGGCTTTAATTTAGCCGTTTTACTTACAAATTTATCAGAACATATGCCTAATGAACCAAGATTGGCGAGATTCTTAGAAACTGCGGGTTCAGTTTTAAATTATTTCGAACCTTTCTTAGGTCGCATCGAAATTTTGGGTAGCAGCAAACGCATTGAGAGGGTTTACTTTGAAATTAAAGAATCAAACATTGAACAATGGGAGAAACCACAAATTAAAGTATTTATTATTATTACTAAATAAATTAATTAAATTAATAAATCATATTAATTTATTTTTTTAGGAATCAAAAAGAGCTTTCTTCTACTCAATCGTAACTGAAGGAGGTGATAAAGAAAAATTAGAAGCGTTCATTAATTTCTGTGAGGACGCAATTTTTGAAATGCAACACGCGAGTGCTTTAATGGCAGTAGAAGAATCGAGCGGAATGGGACAAACGAGAACGACCAGTTATAGTTATCTCCAAGATGACGATGAAGATCGCGCCTCTAAAGACCCGATTAGGAAAGGATATCAAAACGTGAAGGAAGGAATTTATTACGGATTATCCGCGTTGAGCCCGGCCAATATAAAACATCGAATCGCCGATATGCAACAAATGACGCCATACGAGCTTTTCGTCGGTTTCTTTAAAATGATTTTTTATTCGTTTTATTATTCCGGATTTGGATTTTCGATGGTTTTGGGCTATTTCTTCCGCATGCTATTGAATTTGATGCGAGGACCGCAAGTCGAAGAGGTCGTTGTTGAGGTAAAAGAAGAAGAAAAACTCCCCGTTAGAATGCTCCCTGCTTTACCCGCCACTCCGGAAGAATCAAACACTCAAATACAAGCGTTTGGATTAGATATAACTAAAGAAGAAGGGGGACAGTAAGAATTTGTTTTAAATTTGATTCATATTTATTTTTTTATTTATTTTTAGAATGAAAGTAGCACCTCATGAATCTCCAACGAGTAGTCAACCATCTTCTGGGGAAGGTGAGGGTGAAAGTACACCTGAAGAAGCGGCTGGGGAACACACAGAAGGTGCTACAAGCGATCAACCGTTAACTCTTTCTGATTTATTGGGGTATTTGTTTGTTTTTGATAAATTTTTTTTGATTAATTTTTAAAAATTTTAGTGGGGAAGCGGCGAAAAGGGCGGCCCAAGAAAAAGCTGAAGCTCAAGCGGCTCAACAAGCTGCGATGCAAGCGATCGAATCGGAGGGAAAAGCTCAAACCACAACTGAACCTTCAGCGGTTTCCCAAATCAATTTTAGCAGCTATGGACAAAGGGCTGTATCATTCTTGGCTCGTAATTTTTACAATTTAAAATATGTTGCGTTGGTTTTGGCATTTTGTATTAATTTTATGCTGCTATTTTATAAGGTAAGACTTATTTCATTAAAATTAATCTTATTTTACCTTAATACACCATAATTGGTAGACATGTTCCCAAAAAATAGTATAAAGAGAGAATTTGGTGTAAACAATATTAAAAAAATCTTGTTTTAAGTTAACTCTTAAGAATTATTTCATGCTGATACGGCGTGTTTAAGAATAATTTGTTTCTGTAAGTTTTAGAATGATTTTTTTCATTAATATTAGAATAATAATGATGACAATTCACGTGAAAGTTTTTGGTTCATGAAAGAAAATCAAAAAAATTGTCTGAAGCAATTTTTTAAGAATCAGTTAGGAAGGCAACCAAGGAAGTTTTCCAAGAACAAAATCATACCTAAGTATCTCATTTCATACCGGTATTATATACCGAAACTCAGGCCGGTATTATCTCACAAAATCCAAAATATGAAGCTATATCAAAGTTTCCTCTTCTAAGTACAGTTAAAGAATTACAGAGATTTTTGAGAATGGTAAATTTTTAGCACTGTTTCCTAACATTTCTAACATTCTTTGGCTACTTCTTGTAATTCAAAGAAACTAAAAACAATACCTTCATGAACAATAGAAAATAAAAAGGCATTTAAAGCTATGAAAGAACTCCTAATCAATTCTGTCCTTGCTCACACTTTTTGTAACTTTTACAAGTACCTATTCATTAACCACCAATTGCTGGGAATATGCTATGGAAACAGTACTTTTTCAAACAATTGTGGAAATTATCATCAATTATCAAATATTCCACTTTTCATAGGGAGTTATTAGCCAACCACTCAGATGTAAGACATGTCAAAACAAACATTTCTTACATGGAAATCAATTTATTATATTCACTGACCACAAGCTGCAAGTAACAACATTCTTTTCAAAATCAGAAAAATGCCATGCAGACCAGGTGTATTACCTACATTGCAAAATTTACTTCCCAAATTTATTATGCAAATAATGTTGTTTCAGACAATTTTTCTTTAACCAATATAAAGTGTTTGAATTAAAATTCCCTGCAGAATAATCAATCAAAGAGGCTAAAGATTCACATATAGAGTTAAAACATCTTATTAATAAACAATTATCAAACAATAACAAATGATATCATCGTTCTGACAAATATTGTACGCAATAGAACTCTTATACAGGGTGAGTCAATAGTGCGGGGACGGAAGATTGTGGCTTTACCGCTGAAAATAGAAAAATGCTTTTATGTCATCATACATTACTGTCAAAGCTGCATCGATTAAAATTATTTTCAACTATACAGGGTGTTCCACTATCCCAGACCCGTATTCAACATAATTTTTTTTAATGGAACACTATGTACACTCTGCAGCAGAAGTCTGCGTACAAAAAAACTTGTAATACTTTAATTGAAAAAATAAGAGTCATAATCTAATGTGATAAACTTGATTTTTTTTATTTTGTATATTAACTACATATAATTCTATTAACAAAATATGCTTCAACAAAACAGAAACAGTAGTTACAGATATAGTTACAGAGATAACGGGTATGCAAAAATCTGCGTACAAGTCAGGACAGTATTTATAAAAAATTCATAAATGAGATCATTGTTTCTATATTAATATGAGGTCGGATAACCTTTACGTTTAATGACCTCCCTTAAACGTTTAGGCGTGGAGTGCACTAATTTCTTCGTTTCGTCCGAACTGATTTTGGCCCATTCCTCAATCATAACATTTTTTAACGTTTCCTTCGACGTTATGTTGTGTTGCCGAATCCTGCGTTCCAGTAAATCCCAGAGGTGTTCGATGGGATTCAAGTCCGGCGATTGTGGAGTTGTTTTAAGTTGCTTTGGGGTATTGTATAGTAGCCAAAGCTTAGTGTTGTGGGCGCAATGTTTGGGGTCATTATCTTGTTGAAAAAAGTATTCGGGCCCCAAGCCCAAGTTTTCGATGCTAGGCTTCAAATTTTCTTTTAAAATGTCTATATACATTTTATGGTCCATTGTCGATGTTATGAAAACCAACCTTCCCACCCCTTTGGTGCACATACACCCCCAAACCATAACTCCACCACCTCCGTGTTTTACAGTCGCTTTCAAATTTTCGGGATTAAGGACAGTATTAGGTTTTCTCCATACAAGTTGTTTACCCTTAATACCGAAAATGCAAAATTTGCTCTCATCTGTAAAGAGAACTTTCTCCCAGAATTCAATGGGCTTGTCTAAGAGTTTTTTTGCAAAGGCGATCCGCTTCTGACGATTGACCTCTGACACAAATGGCTTTTTTCGTGCAACGCGACTGTGATAGTTAGCTTTTTTTAACGTCCTTCTCACCGTATCTTTGCTGATAGTTTTATGAAATTCTTCTTGTACATTTTCTACTATTTTTTTTTTACCGTCAGCCTAGGTTCTTTTTTAACCTGCTGTACAATTTTTCGCTTCTCTCGGTTTGTTAAAAGGGGTGGTCTACCAGATCGCGGACGTGAGAGGTAATCTTCAGTGTCTTTATAATTATTAATTACTCTTTGAATGGAAGAGTGTGACCTGCCGACAGTTTCTCCTATTTTTCGAAAAGATTTTCCCTCTTTCCATAACTTTACAATAATTTTTCTCTCCCAATTCAATTTCCTTTCCTTGCTAATATAATTGACACCGATTATCTTTTATTTAAATCGGAAAGCGTACATCGCCACTACGTATTTAAGTAAATAAGTATATTTTGGAGAAGGCGTCTTTATTTGTACGCAGATTTTTGCATACGCATTATTTGGAGAATTTTTAGTTTTAATTTTTTTGTAACTAATATTTCTGTTTTATTGATGCATATTTTGTTAATAGATTTATATTATATGTATATGTATATTATATGTATATGATATATTATATGTAGTATAAAATGGCTGTTTATCACATTAGATCATGACCCTTATTTTTTCAGTTAAAGTGTTAGAAGTTTTTTGTACGCAGACTTCTGCTGCTAAGTGTATCTTTTCACATGTGCTGATTAGTTGTCTTACATGGTATAAGTGCATATATGGTTTTCAAATTTTGAATGCAAGGTTGCCAAGTTATTTATCATTTCGTGAAAATTTTTTAAGAATCATGGGGTCATAAAATTGCTTATCATCAGCATTATTGTTAAATGTTGAAGATTATAATTTGGCACATCGATAAACAAAGCTTGGGTCTTTCGAACGCCATTAATACTATTGGATAATATTATACAGGCTGGTTACCACAACCAGTTAATTTACGGAATGTTTGGGGGACCATAGCTTTGTTATTTTAAATGGAACACCCTAAAATTTTTCAATGCTTCAAAAGGGTTTAGTAATTATCTTTCATTTTTGTCAAGCATATGGTATGTATAACACATGTACTTTTTGAGATAATTGGACTGATTCAACAATATTGGTATAAACCTGATTTTTTCACCGGATATAAGGTATAACAAAACAATTGTTAACAAATACAAGTGCGTCTATTTTGTAAAAGATGAAAAAGTAAGCATCTGTGCATATTCAGTTCAAAAAAGACTAGAATTTTCGAAATGGGTATAAGAAAAAGTTCAATAAGAGTATAATTTTTTGATTATCTTCTATTCAGCGAACGAACGATGTTTCGTAAAAATAACGATATTAACCACCTTATTCTTCATTACTACAATATTGTTATCACTAATTTTATATGAGAAGTAGCTCACTAATAACGATGGTGCTAAAATATCTGAGCAGGGATTGTAAGATTTTATTAAATCGGTTTGTATTTCTTCGAGGTAACCGTAAACGGACATTCTTTTGGAATTCTTTAAAAAATCAATTGCCAGCCCTTTTAGAAGATGTTTCACTAGATGTTTGACAAAGAATGTGATCTCCACAAGATGGTATACCTCCTCACTATAATAGGATTTTTTCAACATATTTAAAAAGAATTCTTGGAAAGTTATTTTCTTACTACTATTGCTGGTGCACAGATCCATACATTTCCATCTATTACGAATTAAGTATACTTTTGTTTATTTAAAAACGTATTCTTTATAGTTTTTTTCTTGTGAAAAAATCAGGTTTATGCCGACATTTTTGAAATAGTCTAATTATCTCAAAAAGTACACATGTAATAAAGCCTTCTGAAGCATTGAAAAAAAAGGGTGTTCCATTTAAAACAACAAAATTATGGTCCCCTAAACATTTCATAAATTAACCGGTTCTGGTAACCATCCTGTATAATATTATTCAATAGTATTAGTGGCGTTCGAAAGACCCAAGCTTTGTTTATCGATGTGCCAAATTACAATCTTCAATATTTAATAATAATGCTGATAAGCAATCTTAAGTGAACCTATGATTCTTCAAAAATTTTCACGAAATTTGAAAACAAGATACGTATTTATAGCAATTAAGGCAGGTAATCAACATATGTAACAAGATGCATAGGGTTCCATTTTAAAAAATTAAGTTGAGTAGGGTCCTAGAAGTGTGAGACACCTGTATAGCTGAAAATAATTTTGATCGATGCAGCTTTAATTGCAATATATGAAACATAAAAACATTAGTTTTTATTTTGAACAGTGAGGCCACAATTTTCCGTCCTCGCACTATTGATTCACCCTGTATATGATACCATCTTTCTAAAAATAGAATGACAAGTTCTAATTCAGATCTTTGATATAGAGATTCTTCTAAACTCAAATTATACATTCCTGCTTGTTTCAGACCAAATATTTTCAATAATTTTCATATCCTTTCAATTCAGGTTTTAAAGCTGCTTTAAATTTAATTAAACAAAGATTTTTTGGCCACATCTAACTAAAGACATAAAACATTGGTGTAAAACATATGTACAATGCCAAAAAGCCAATGCGCCAATTCAACCCAACTCATACTAAAATGACGTTTCGACCAGTTTGTTGTTCTCTCTAGGCTCTTATCTCTTAGTTATCATTTAATATCTGTTGTTTGCGGTATCTTATGCTTCTTGTGCCGCTATTCGGTTTCAGTTTACCTTCTCTGTATCCACAATTTTTTTTTATTATAAGCCTTATTTCAATATCTTTTGCCTTCATTGTTCATCTTGCATTTCCAATAAATTCCTCATATCTCCAATTTTTCATAATTGCTAATTACCTCAATATCTTCTTAGTAGATAAACTAAAGCAACAAAGCAATGCCTAATGTGTTTATGAGGCCAGAGCCAGTAATTGGTGTGTCATTTGTGATGGCCAATACTAGGATATTGGCTACTATGGATCAGTCGTCATAGAATAAGACACGCTTAGTTGTCTATTAACATCGCCACTGTCATACTCGGTGCCAGTGTAAGGTTGGTTGGGTTGGGTTGGGTTGGGTTGGGTTTCTGTCTTATCTTTCTGATTTTGTTTCCTTCTATACACTCTTTCTTATTACCAATACAAATTAGCTTCTTGTCTTTTGATCTTCTATTCAGTCTCATTGGTCTATTTCCAAGTATTCTTTTCTTAGCAGTCGCCTATACTGTACTTTAGCCAATAGTATCCATTCTTCCTAGTCTTTTCACAGTCTTAGCATTTTCTGTGTGTCGCTTTTTTTTCTTGCCTATTCACGATTTGACGTAGAAGGATAAAGATATTCAAATATTCCAATTTCTTATCTTAACCACTCATATAATCAAAATCTTATAAGAGACAAAAAAGTTTCAGAACTAAATGAGCTAGACACTGGCAATAGGAGGCTAGATACTGATAATGCGAGACTATCTACTAGTGTCACTAGTAAATATAGATACTACCAGATATTGCTAATAAAAGATTAAATGTTACTTAAATCAAGTCATTGCGTGCTATAGAACATCAGATACTGCTTACAGAAGACTGAATCTTGCTATGAATATAGTAGAGTCTATTGTGAACAGGCCAAATTTTGCTTAAGAAAGATTAGATTCTGTCAATACAAGACTACAGACGATTTGCAAAAGACTAAATAATGCTTTAAGAGAACTAAATAGACACTAGCAATGGGACGTTAGGTACTCATAATGGAAGTCTAATTTACTACTGGTAAGACAAAATAGTGTTAATGAAAGTTAGATACCATTCGCAAAAGACTACATATCAAATAATCACATAGATATAGTGCGGAAGTTGTCAAGCTTTAAAAACTACGGTGTAGATCAGCGTTTCTCAACCTTTTTTCACCTGCGGACCTATAGAATTTATCCAAAAATGCGTGGACCGGTTAATTATTTTGAGCAATATCCTGATAATTGCAAATTATGTAAAATGAAATAATATTAGTTTTTGAACAATAATAATACAGTGTCTTCATGATAAAAGGGGTAAATTCAATAACATTTTGAATGCTGATTTGGTTAATTTTTAATTTTGATGGCTCCATTCAAACCGCCTAATATCTAATGCTAAATACCTAATTAGAATCAAGTTGATGACCCAATCCAACTAATATTTAGTGCCTTAATATTAATGGCTTCACCCAACCCATCTAATAAGTAGCGCTAACTAGCTACTTAGGTTGGGTTGGGTTCAGATCAGGTTGATGGTTCAAGCTAACGCAATTAATAAGTAGCTAGTTGGGCTAAAATTAATAGCTCAATCCAACCCAATTAATATCTAGCACTAATTGGTTAGGTGCGTTGGGTTGGGATCAAATAAGATTGATGGCTCAATGCAACCAATATTTGGAGCTAACTAGCTAGTTGGGTTAGGTTAAGATTAATGGCTCAAGTTGGGTTTAGATAAGGTTGATGGTTGAACCTAACCCAATTAATATTTAAAGCAGTCCGCTTTTCGGACAGTCGACTTTACTGACTTTTTGGACACTGTGTGTCTTTTATTTTATTTTATACAATTTTTTTTTATTACCGATTCGCAACAGGTTTTCTATTTTCCTAATTTCGCGTAAGATTTAGAAAAATTTTTAAATGTGTCTATATTTTATACTTTAATAATTCGATAGTTTTTATTAATTCCATATTTAGTCAAATCAGCCTGATCAGTCAAATAGATATTCTAGAAGCGAATTTGGTTGTTCAGCAGCTGTTCAATTTGATAGTTTAAGCAGTACAATGCTACTGTATAATCAAATATTATACAACAAGATGATTGAAAATACCCGATAATACGAGACATATACCGGAAATACCACGAGACCGACGGTCGAGTGATATTTCCGGTATTTCTTCGGATCTTCGGGTATTTTCGATTGTCGAGTTGTATATGGGTAGACTCTTTCACGAATAAAAATATATTTTTCGAAAACTGCTATTAAAAATTCTCTTTTCGAAAACTGCTATTAAAAATTCTCTTTTCGAAAACTGCTATTAAAAATTCACTTTTGCGTAATACTCAACGACTGTCAAAACGATACTTTTTTGTTCACGGGACGTAAAAGTCTTTTACGTCCGGGACGTAATCCTCCCATATTGATCCATTAGGTCCTTTACCTACTTCAGAGTTTGTGAAGATGGTTGCAACAAGTCAATAATTTGAATCTCATCTTTTTCAATAAGTTGTTGGGATTTCTACAAATCTATACCTCTTCTTATCACCCCAAGACAAAGGCAATTTACTCAATTAAAGATTCTGTTTAAAGGCATATCTCGGTTATTCCCCCGCTAATCTCGTTTATGGGCAGCCATTGCGCCTACCAGGGACAACAGAAAGATGACTTGAAGATCAGTACTCGGACATCACTTTCCTGAAGCAGTACGATGCAGTGCTCAAAAATACTCGAGAAAATCGACTTCAAAGTACAAACAGGTGATATTAACAATAAAAGTTAAAATACTTAATAAAAGTATTAATTCGTTGATAATCATCACGCTTGGATGAAGGAAGAAGTATAATAAATAAAAAATAATAATAAAAGAAGTAAAAAGGAGCGGGCTTGAACCTATGACTTCAGTGTTGACAACCGAGCTCATAATCCCCTAAGTTAATTGACGTATTGAACGAAAATTAAAAGTTATCGTATTTCTACTGTCGCGAAATATTTTGAGTAATTTGAAGTCGATTTTCTTGAGTATTTCTGAGCATTGCAACGTACTGCTTCATGAAAGTGATGTGCGAGTACTGATCTTCAAATCTTCCACCCGTAAGGTCACCTTGTTAAACATATTCAGACAAATTTTCATTCACAAAGATTTGTCGACATCTTAATTCGTTTTTTTTAATTACAAAATTTCATATCTTCTTTATCTCCTAAATTTGAAGGACCTTACAAAGTATTGACACATTTTAAGAAAAATTCTGTTATTAATAAAAATGTTCCAGTTCTTGAGGTCAATAATTAATCAAATTAGCTATATATAAAATTAATCTTCCTTAATCATTTTTGAAAATTCGTATAAAAACAAATTCTTAAGATGTCTTGATGAAAGAAAACAAAACCATACTTGAATATCTTACTTCGTTTCAAAGATATCAATTTGAAGACTCAACCTAAGTTTGTAGCCATAAAATTAAGAACTTCCTTGATTATCTTTTAAAAATCGTAAAAAGTCGGAGTAAAAATAAATTACAGAAAAACTTACAGAAACATCCTGTATATTAAAAGTGATGTTGAAATAAACAATTTATGCATTATACATTAATTTTAGGTTACAACATTTGGCGAAACCGATGGTAGCGGAAGTGGTCACAACAACCTTGATATCCCTGACATTCTTGGATCCGGTTCCGGAGAAGGAAGCGGTGGTGGAGGATCAGGTGGTGGCGGAGACGATTCAAGCGAAGAAGAAGATTTACCCGAAACAGTGATGGTCGACGAAGATTTTTATTACATGACTCACGTGATGAGATTGGCGGCGTTACTCCATTCATTAGTATCTCTTGCAATGTTAATCGCCTACTACCACCTTAAAGTACCCTTAGCCATTTTTAAACGTGAAAAAGAAATCGCGCGTCGCTTAGAATTCGAGGGATTATTTATAGCCGAACAACCGGAGGACGACGATTTTAAATCACATTGGGATAAACTTGTAATTTCTGCGAAATCTTTCCCTGTTAATTATTGGGATAAATTCGTCAAGAAAAAAGTTAGACAAAAATACAGCGAAACGTACGATTTCGATTCGATCAGTAACTTATTGGGGATGGAAAAGACTTCGTTCGCTGCCGCAGATGCGGAAGAAGAAAATAAAAGCATCGCCAGTTACATTTTAAACATCGATTGGAGATATCAAATTTGGAAGGCGGGCGTTACAATAACTGATAACTCATTTTTGTATTCGTTGTGGTATTTTACATTCTCGATTTTGGGGAATTTTAACAATTTCTTCTTCGCCGCTCATTTATTGGACGTCGCCGTCGGTTTTAAGACGTTGAGGACCATTTTGCAATCAGTAACGCATAACGGGAAACAACTCGTTTTAACTGTGCTACTTTTAACGATTATTGTCTATATTTATACGGTTATAGCATTCAATTTCTTTAGGAAGTTTTATGTGCAAGAGGAAGATGAAGAAGTTGATAAGAAATGTCATGATATGTTAACGGTTTGTATAAAAAAACAATTTATTTGGTCACATTTAAAGAAAAATTGAAAATAACCTAAATATGATTAAGAAATTTTGAAATATTACCGAAACTTAATATTGCCGAAAACTTAACACTAAAAAATGACGTCATTTATGTGATTAAATTCAATTTGATTATAAACATAGAGTGTGATACCTCAAATTAGGTTAAAATTCTCCAATCTCTAAGAAAATATGAGTTATACGACTTTTTCTTTCAAAATAATTTCGATACAACCTAATTTTTCGAAAACTTTTTGTTTTCAATTTTAAAATCTTGAGCAAAATACAAAATCCTTTAAAACGACTCCAAACACGACCTAATTATCTTCAAAAACACCAAAATTATTCAATTTTTTACTTCAACTTTTGAGGTTTTGTTCCAAACCGGAAGTTGATTATTTATTAAACCCAAAAACAACGTCATTTATGTGATTAAATTCAATTTGATTATAAATATGAAGTGTGATACCTCAAATTAGGTTAAAATTCTCCAATCTTTACGAAAATTTGAGCTATACGACTTTTTCTTTCAACATAATTTCGATACAACCTAATTTTTCAAAAACATTTTGTTTTTCATTTTAAAATCTTAGGCAAAATACAAAGTCCTTTAAAACGACTTCAAACACGACCTAAGTATCTTCAAAAACACCGAAATTAGTCCATTTTTTACATCAACTTTTGAGGTTATGTCCCAACCCGGAAGTTGATTATTTATTAAAGCCAACAACGTCATTTATGTAATTAAATTCAATTTTATTATAAATATGGAGTGTGATACCTCAAATTGGGTTAAAATTATCCAATCTACACGAAAATTTGAGCTATACGACTTGACTTTCTCTTTCAAAATAATTTCGATACAACCTATTTTTTCGAAAACTTTTTGTTTTTAATTTTAAAATCTTGTGCAAAATACAAAATCCTTTAAAACGACTCCAAACACGACCTAATTATCTTCAAAAACATCGAAATTATTCAATTTTTTACCTCAACTTTTGAGGTTATGTTCCAAACCGGAAGTTGATTATTTATTAATACTAACGACGTCATTTATGTAATTAAATCCAATTTGATTATAAATATGGAGTATGATACCTCAAATTGGGTTAAAATTCTCCAACCTCTACGAAAATTTGAGCTGTACGACTTTTTCTTTCAAAATAATTTCGATACAACCTAATTTTTCAAAAACTTTTAGTTTTTAATGTTAAAATCTTGTGCAAAATACAAAATCCTTTAAAACGACTCCAAACACGACCTAATTATCTTCAATAACACCGAAATTATTCAATTTTTTACCTCAACTTTTGAGGTTATGTTCTAAACCGGAAGATGACTATTTATTAAAACCAACGACGTCATTTATGTGATTAAATTAAATTTGATTATAAATATGGAGTGTGATACCTCAAATTAGGTTAAAATTGTCCAATCTCTACGAAAATTTGAGGTGTACGACTTTTTCTTTCAAAATAATTTCGATACAACCTAATTTTTTGAAGACATTTTGTTTTTAATTTTAAAATCTTGTGCAAAATACAAAATCCTTTAAAAGGACTCCAAACACGACTTAATTATCTTCAAAAACACCGAAATTATTCAATTTTTTACCTCTACTTTTGAGGTTATGTTCCAAACCGGAAGTTGATTATTTATTAAAGCTAACGACGTCATTTATGTGATTAAATTAAATTTGATTATAAATATGGAGTGTGATACCTCAAATTAGGTTAAAATTCTCCAATCTCTACGAAAATTTGAGCTATACGACTTTTTCTTTCAAAATAATTTCGATTTAACCTAATTATTCGAAAAGTTTTTGTTTTCAATTTTAAAATCTTGTGCAAAATACAAAATCCTTTAAAAGGACTCCAAACACGACTTAATTATCTTCAAAAACACCGAAATTATTCAATTTTTTACCTCAACTTTTGAGGTTATGTTCTAAACCGGAAGTTGACTATTTATTAAAATCAACGACGTCATTTATGCGATTAAATTAAATTTGATTATAAATATGGAGTGTGATACCTCAAATTAGGTTAAAATTGTCCAATCTCTACGAAAATTTGAGCTGTACGATTTTTTCTTTCAAAATAATTTCGATACAAGCTAATTTTTTGAAGACATTTTGTTTTTAATTTTAAAATCTTGTGCAAAATACAAAATCCTTTAAAAGGACTCCAAACACGACTTAATTATCTTCAAATACACCAAAATTATTCAATTTTTTACCTCCACTTTTGAGGTTATGTTCCAAACCGGAAGTTGATTGTTTATTAAAGCCAACGACGTCATTTACGTGATTAAATTCAATTTGATTATAAATATGGAGTGTGATACCTCAAATTAGGTTAAAATTCTCCAACCTCTACGAAAATTTGAGCTATACGACTTTATCTTTCAAAATAATTCCGATACAACCTAATTTTTCAAAACCTTTTAGTTTTTAATTTTAAAATCTTGTGCAAAATAAAAAATCCTTTAAAACGACTCCAAACACGACCTAATTATCTTCAAAAACACCGAAATTATTCAATTTTTTACCTCAACTTTTGAGGTTATGTTCCAAACCGGAAGTTGACTATTTATTAAAACCAAGGACGTCATTTATGTGATTAAATTAAATTTGATTATAAATATGGAGTGTGATACCTCAAATTAGGTTAAAATTGTCCAATCTCTACGAAAATTTGAGCTGTACGACTTTTTCTTTCAAAATAATTTCGATACAACCTAATTTTTTGAAGACATTTTGTTTTTAATTTTAAAATCTTGTGCAAAATACAAAATCCTTTAAAAGGACTCCAAACACGACTTAATTATCTTCAAAAACACCGAAATTATTCAATTTTTTACCTCAACTTTTGAGGTTATGTTCCAAACCGGAAGTTGATTATTTATTAAAGCTAACGACGTCATTTATGTGATTAAATTAAATTTGGTTATAAATATGGAGTGTGATACCTCAAATTTGGTTAAAATTCTCCAATCTCTACAAAAATTTGAGCTATACGACTTTTTCTTTCAAAATAATTTCGATTTAACCTAATTTTTCGAAAAGTTTTTGTTTTCAATTTTAAAATCTTGTGCAAAATACAAAATCCTTTAAAGCGACTCCAAACACGACCTAATTATCTTCTAAAACACCGAAATTATTCAATTTTTTACCTCAACTTTTGAGGTTATGTTCCAAACCGGAAGTTGATTATTTATTAAAGCCAACGACGTCATTTATATGGTTAAATTCAATTTGATTATAAATATGGAGTGTGATACCTCAAATTAGGTTAAAATTCTCCAACCTCTAAGAAAATATGAGCTATACGATTTTTCTTTCAAAATAATTTCGATACAACCTAATTTTTCGAAAACTTTTTGTTTTCACTTTTAAAATCTTGAGCAAAATACAAAATCCTTTGAAACGACTCCAAACACGACCTAATTGTCTTCAAAAACACCAAAATTATTCAATTTTTTACCTCAACTTTTGAGGTTATGTCCTAAACCGGAAGTTGATTATTTATTAAAGCCAACGACGTCATTTATGTGATTAAATTCAATTTGATTATAAATATGGAGTATGATACCTCAAATTAGGTTAAAATTCTCCAATCTTTACGAAAATTTGAGCTATACGACTTTTTCTTTCAAAATAATTTCGATAAAACCTAATTTTTCGAAAACTTTTTGTTTTTAATTTTATAATCTTGTGCAAAATACAAAATCCTTTAAAACGCCTCCAAACACGACCTATTTATCTTCTAAAACACCGAAATTATTCAATTTTTTACCTCAACTTTTGAGGTTGTGTTCCAAACCGGAAGTTGATTATTTATTAAAGCCAACGACGTCATTTATGTGATTAATTTAATTTGCTTATAAATATGGAGTGTGATACCTCAAATTAGGTTAAAATTCTCCATTCTCTACGAAAATTTGAGCTATACGACTTTTTCTTTCAAAATAATTTCGATACAACCTAATTTTTCAAAAACATTTTGTTTTTCATTTTAAAATCTTATGCAAAATACAAAATCCTTTAAAACGACTTCAAACACGACCTAATTATCTTCAAAAACACCGAAATTAGTCCATTTTTTACCTCAACTTTTGAGGTTATGTCCCAACCCGGAAGTTGATTATTTATTAAAGCCAACGACGTCATTTATGTAATTAAATTCAATTTGATTATAAATATGGAGTGTGATACCTCAAATTGGGTTAAAATTCTTCAATCTTTACGAAAATTTGAACTTTACGACTTTTTGTTTCAAAATAATTTCGATACAACCTAATTTTTCAAAAACTTTTCGTTTTTAATTTTAAAATCTTGTGCAAAATGCAAAATCCTTTAAAACGACCTAATTATCCTCAAAAACACCGCAATTATTCAATTTTTTACCTCAATTTTTGAGATTATGTTAAGCTGATTATTCATTAAGCTAACTCCATCGAGTTCGGGCCCATTTTAAACAATTTTTAATCAACATTTTAATTATTTTCGAATAAAATTAATTCCATTATTATAGAATTCAAACCAGAAATCTTACTTAGGTTATTTCCCAATTTTTTAATCGACCTTTTTACCCCACTTAATTTTAATAATTAATTTCTTGTAGTGTTTCGTATTTCATTTATACAAAGGAGTAAGAGCCGGAGGTGGTATTGGTGATGAAATCGAACCCCCCGATGGCGATGATTACGAAGTTTATCGCATTCTCTTCGATATAACATTCTTCTTCTTCGTCATCATTATTTTATTGGCCATCATTCAGGGTTAGTTCTCATTTAATTCCCATTTTATAAGCACAATCTATTATATCTTCTTTCTTTCTTCTTTTAGGTTTGATCATCGACGCATTCGGCGAACTCCGTGATCAATTGGAGAGTGTCAAAAACGACATGGAATCAAATTGTTTCATTTGTGGAACGTCCAAAGAGTACTTCGACAGCGTACCCCACGGGTTTGATACCCACGTGCAACAAGAACATAATCTAGCTAATTACATGTTTTTCCTGATGCATTTAATTAATAAACCGGATACTGAACACACTGGCCAGGAAACGTACGTTTGGAATATGTACCAGCAAAGATGTTGGGATTTCTTCCCCGTGGGTGACTGCTTCAGGAAACAATATGAAGATGAATTGAGCGGTGGTGGAAGTTAAATTTTAAATCAATAATTAATTAAAGTGCCATAGCGAAGTTTTAAATGATTTTAAAGTCGAGTTAAGTGGTTATTGCACACTGACACACACACACAGCAGTTCGATTTTGACGAAATGTTAATTCTAGCCGATTGAATCAAATTAATAATTGATTATAGCGAAAAAGTATGAATATATGGGAGTTATTCGTTTTGTTTTACGTTAATATAATATTGTGACTGTTATGTAAAACAAATTTAAATAAATTTTTCGTAAAACGTTTTAAAGTTTTATTTGTTATTAAATAATTGTATGCTATGTTAAAAATACTTTTCCTCAATTATTTTTTGTATCAACAATCAAATCCTTAATATGATCTTAAGGAAGATACTTTAAAGTTTAATTTAATACAAAAATTATTTGTAGGTGAGATTTGCAGATGTCATGATTAATTAAATTTATATAAAAACGAAATTTTCTCATTAATTTTGTAGATCTATCTTTAGCAACATAATTATTGTTAATTTCAATAAATAATGTACAAATGATTGTTTAAAGCTTGATATGTTTAAAGAATTCTCAATGAAAATCAGATTCATTTTGCGTGCTTGAGGCCATAAAGTTCACGTCTGAGGTGTTCTGGTGCGTCGTAAAAGATAGGTTATAAGGTTATAATTGATAAGTGACTGTCAGCGGCCACTTTTAATAATTTTTACAATTAACTAATTATTTAATTATATCTGAATATATTAAAACTGCTGTGGTATTATCCGAGAAATAGATATAGGTATGAGCGATTAAATTTCAATGAAATATTTAAAAACAGATAATGAAAGAGAAGTGTTAAGGATTAGAAGATTAAAGAGAAAACGCCTTGACGAAGACGGTAATATAACATATGTTGATTCAGCTACAGTGGTGGTAACGTTCGGTGGCGGTGCCAAGCCATGTCTCACTTTTTCATCTATACATAGTTCCCGAACTGTATATTGCACCGGTCGTAGAGTGCTACAAATTCTGTAAGTATGGCCATACAAAAATATATAAGTCGCAAGTTAGATGTCAGAACATAAAAAATAGCTGTGAAGGCCACGATTTAACGATTTGTACTTCAGAAAAAATGATGTGCTATCATTGTAGACAAAATAATTATTAAACTGACGTAGGCACGCCATTATTGGAAAGATGCTGTCCTGAGTATAAAAGACAAAAAGAAGTTAAAGGCTAACGGCAACACACAATTATTCAGCACCCGAAGCTCATGCTATATAACTACATACCCAACTAGAGTTGTAACGTTCAATACACAAGTCTCGCAACAACACTTTCCCCCACTAAAAAATATTCGAATAAGATAGAAAACGACACTAACATCAATGGATTCAACGCTGCATATAGACCTTTGATCGATTACTTCGATATTGTCAAGAGTTCCGTACAAAATGATTATAAACCTACGATATTTCGAAAGCCAATTAGATATGATGGTAACCGAAATACGGAAAATTATAAAAGAAAAATAATTGAGCAATCAACCAAGGAAAATCAGCAACCCGGTACTATCAAATCATTAAGGCAGACATTAAGTTCAATACCCGGTCGATGCGATTGATTAATCAAGAGCAAATAATATATTCTGAAAACAACATCCTATATGATAAAGATTACACTTTGGAATTCCAAGAGCCTTTCCAAAAATAAAGCAAGTCTAATCAGTTTTTAAAGAACAATAAACAACATGTAGTAGCTATAACAGAAACATGAATGAAGGAAGATTATCCTATATCAACCTCCGGTTATAACCACCTCTATATCTGTAAATATGATTTTTAGGGGGCTTGTCCTTATTAATAAACAAAAAACTCAAATTCAAATATTATGTATTGCAATAGATAATATAACAATCTCTGCAAGATATCTTCCACCGGATATTACTTTTAACAGCAACGATTGGGATAATTTACTAAAAAAATGATTACTTACAAAGAAATTTAGTTTACTAGGAGATGAACAGAGAGGACAAAAAGAGGTGAACAAGACAAAAAAGATCATGTCCATGGTGGGACAAAGTATGTGATAGGGCAGTAAGAATAAGAAAATTCACAATAAGATAATTTTAAGAAAACAAAACGGACATTAACTATATGATAGCCAAAGGCATATAGCCTTTAACAAAAATATTTTGTTGAAGAAATAAAGAGAACATTTCAGAAGATTCTATAAAGAAGTAAGTAAAGAAAACATTAGCAAAATAAGAATAAAAATGAAAAGCGATCGTAATGATGACTGACAGGATGGCTTCCTGAATAAAATATGTCCAGCGTTTGTGCCCGATAAAGAAAGCACAGAATATATAGAAGATTAAGGTTACATGACAACTAGCCAACACATAGCAAAGGATATTACAAGCCTTAAACTGGAAAAAACCTTAAAAACCTTCGCAACTCCGCACCTGGTGGTGATAAAATCACATATCATAACTTAAGAACATTACGGGCAATATCCCAGACGAATGGAAAATATTACGGTAGTACCAATACCAAAACCAGAATGGAATAAAAAATCAACGTAAGGATACAGATCCTTAATCCCGTGTATTAGAAAATTATACGAAAAAATATTCGCACATAGACTTAAATAGTGACTAGAAAAAACATGCATTTTGACCATTCGGTCTTTAACTTCATGAGAGGTAACACACTGAACAGAGTACTTGGTGAAACTCACCATCCAACTGGCTTTTGCACAAAAACAAACAACGGTGGCTGTATTTCTGGATATTCAAGCGGCAAACGCCAATGTCTCAATTCCAGTATTAATAAAAATGTTGAAACAACAAGCTCTGCCTGTACGCTTCTATACATACACTACTTAAATAATAGGAAATGTATTAAAATTAAACATGATAATGGAACAATAGAAGAAAGAACAAGATATCAGGGCGTACCATAAGGAAGCTCTTTAAGCGCCTTATTATTTAATATACAGATAAATGGTATTAATCTAAAGGTTGTGGATGCAGGATGCACAGCACTGACTTACGCAGATGATGTGGTGGTTTTCTGTAGTGGGAAAAGAACAGACAGATGTCTAGGAAAAGTAAACAGATTAATGGAAAACTAAAAGTTATTCTTGACGATCGTACACTTACAGTGGCTACTCAAAAAACAAAGGCAATGATTTTTACAAAAAATAAAAATGACGTAAAACATCACAATATCCAGTATGTTGATACCATCAAGTATCTGTGGTTGCGAAGTAACATAGAACTAAGCTGGAAGGAGCAGATCGGAGCGATGGTGGCATAAGCGGAAAAAGCTCTAAACATAATACGATCTCACCTTAGAACTATATCCCGAGCGTTATGCAAGCTATACACGTAATGATTTATAGTAGCGATTAAACTGTACAGTCCGTTTACAGTTTAATCCAGTTTTATCGAAAGTGTCTAATGCCTCCACACGTCTACGATATCTGCATCGATTTTCAGTTCCCCTCAGAAACTCGGACGAGAATATATTATTCGCGATGGTAGGCGATGATGCTCTTGCGGTCTCAGGCTTGCTTATTTTGTGCAAAAAGAATTCTCAAAAGATTGCCATATCTATTTCACGATGAATGTGAAGAAGAAATTGACTGGTAGACCTCGAACTGACTAGAGAACAACCCGTCACGAGGTTACGCAAGTCGAACCCACGGCTCAACGCGATGGACATTGGAAGAGAATTATGATGTGTTGAATGAATCTAAAGGGACGATCAAGAGGAGGCGATGAGTGTAAGACTTATTGAAAGGTGCACATAGAATGAGCAAAGATGCACCTCAACTAGATCTGAACAGTGAGAGAAGACCCTGTAGAAGGATGAGAGCATGTTTCTTTTGACAAGTAGTAAGATATTATAGTTACGTTCACCTACGAGCCACTCGTTTCAAATCCAAGTCCTACTTCCTTCACCATTACAGGCTAGTCTTCACACGTCAAGTACATTCTTTTTTCTTCAATTTCATTTTCGTAGCACTGTAATATTAGTATTTGATATTAGTCCATCTCACCTCTATACTCTATACAAATTAAACGATACGTCTGACCGCCATCTACATGATGCGATAAAACTGCGCAAACCCGATCGACAACGATTTATCGAATAGAAATTGCAATTGCCTCCGATCGTTTGCACAGACTAAAAAACTGCGCAAATATTCATACACACATTTCGATAAAACTGTGCAAACGGACTGTAAGTTTATTCACTACGATAAATCATTACGCGTGTAGTGGGCATTAGTAAGATCGAGACTAGACTTCATGTTACCCATAATAATGCCATTAACTGAACAAAACCCTATACAAGGGTCTCCAGGGCTAAGATTAGGATTACCTTTAACCACACCGACCAATGTACTGGAGGTGGAAGCAGGCGAACCCCCTTTAAGTATAGTGTCAGTAGGAAGAGCAAGAAAATTTATCTTAAATAATCAAAAATATATAAACAATGTTATAACACCTACAGTAAATAGACTGTGAACAGAATTAGAGAAGAAGATGAGGGCCAAGCAAAATAAAATACCGTTGGTTGTCAAGGTTTGGAACGTAATTAAGGAAACGAAATGGAACATACACAAAAGTAACAAAGCTGCATATTACACAATATCATATGAGGCAGTTTATCAAAACATTAACATAAGGCTAAAGTTACCCTGTCTGGAATACATAGAAAGAGCGGGACAAAACTGGGGCAGTTGCAAATGGTATTTTTGAACAGTATGTGAGAGAAGAGTATCATCATTTTAACTAAATATATATGTGTATTTGCTTTCGCCGCAAGCGATATGCGGGAGCTTAGAAATAATTAAAAAGAAGAGGTGGAGGAAAATATGTTCAAACTCATTAAGCGTGTTGAAGGCAATAAATAACATCTCAATAGGAGCCTAGTGTCATTATCTGCTTATAAAAGTGCTAAAAATTCTTTCTGAGTTGAACAATAATCACCAAGAGTTAACATTATTATGGTTACCATCACATTATGGCATAATCGGCAACGAAAGGGCCAATGAATTAGCAAACAGTGACTTGAATTTGCAACTGGAGCAAATTAAGTTTGATTTGTTGGATATATGCAGATATTATAAAGGCGAAATCTTTGAAACCTTATCCAGAGAATGTGAAGAGTCATGACTGATAAAAGGCAGATGGTATGCGCAAATACAAAATCAACTTAAAAACCCCCAGCGTCCAGATACTTCTATACCTTAATGCGCCGCCTAAGAACAAACCAGGCAACAACAGAAAATTATTTATACCGATGAATAAGGAAAGGAAATTCATTACTTTGTGAATGGGGGCACATGAAAATGTTAATTATCTTTTCTTAGAATGTCCGCTCTTCAATCATTTGAGAACTGATCTTTTGCAAAAACTAAATCAACATATAGACTTCTATGCACCATATAATTTTACAGAAATCCTCGCCACAAATAGTTCGATAGTAATTATAATATCTTTATCATAATCTTTATTGTAATCATAATATCTTTATGACTATCCAATAAAATGTAATAAAAGATTGTAACATTAAAATAAGTAGCATGGAAAGTACATTTCTATTGGTACTTAATTTAACCTAAAAAGAGATATATATGTACATAGACTAACATAATTATTTATTTTTTGTTCCAGAATAATATATCTTTTAATTTATCCATTCGGAGGGGCACCTAAAACCTAGTGTGTGAAGAACCTCAGCCCCCAGGTTCGATGCGAGTTTGATTTATGTGACCCTTCATTTAATTGAATCCGATCCTTTCATCTACCTAGGTTGTTTTATCTACCTTTAACTAGTTGTTTTGGTTTGCTTAATGATCACTGCTTAGTTGCTTTTGTGTTGCTTGATGATCTTTGCTTGGTTTGCTTTGTACAATCATACATATGGTTTAATCCCATAAATTGCATGAAATAATACGCGGGGCAAACCTTAGTGATTGTATTGGTATAAAATTGGTATAAAATAACGCACCAGATTTGGACTCATTTGTAAATCCGATTACCGACCCAAAACTTTTAGAAGAAGAAGTTAGGTTATCTATGCCTATAACCCATAGGTTTAGTTAACACATAGCGAAAATAAACCGTAAATATTACAAAACTTTTAAGTGAAATTACTTAAAAGGATCTTTTAACTTGGAGTTAATACGAAGTAAATCAGTGATAATCAAGTATTGAATAAATGTTTGGAAAAAAGTAAACATAACCAACAATTAATAACAAAAAATCAAATTAATCGTATTTAAGGAGTGAAGTTTGAATAAACGAATAATAATAGAAATTGAAAATTATAACTGAGCTTACCTCTGGAGTTGTCGGTTAAGGAAACTTGGAATCTTCAGGAACGGTAACAATGATTCTTGAATTGATTGGAATAATCTTCGGAACGGTGGACTGGATAAGTTGGATCAGGAGCCAGTTAATTTTATGATTATTAGGTAATCAATTTTAACTTGAATAATCTTCTTATTTAACTAATTCAAATAAAACTTTACTATTTTTGAGGTTATCTCACAATGGATAAATGAGCTATCTTTTGTTTGGAAATTGGAGGACAAAATTAGCGTACTCTTTCCTTGCGCTCAAAACCAAACTAAACCACAGACTAAACTCTCAATTGTTTATCGTTAGAATAATTAATAACGATTTCTGATTGGTTGAATTGTTCAACTTGAAATTCGTAATTTAAATTTTTTCGGTGCTGCCAAATTAGAAATGGCAAATGTCACCAATTAAATTTGACTAAAGTTTATTAAAATTTTGATTATAACATTATTTATGCATGAAATCTTGTTATTTTAATTCTTTTTAACTTTGTTTTGCAGATTTTGGAACATTTTCTTTTCGATTTAAACGTTCAATTTCAAAAATTTTTCAAACGTATAATTTGCAGATTTTCGTCCAATTCTTCCTTCAAAATTAGAAATGATGGATGCTTTTCATTCTTAATATGCTAAAATATCTTTTCAAATAGTTCTAACTGCACAAATATGAATTACAATGAAAAGATAATGAAAACTGAAATTTGAGGTTATGTTACTGTTAAAATTTTTAAAATTACTTCGTATTGACTTAACATGAGTTAAATGCAATTAAAAAGTTAAACGGCCAATAATACAAAATGATTTTTACATATTTACATTTTCTTAATACCAAAACAATTTTTTATAATTTATTATTCGTACCATCATCTATGATTAATATGAATATCTAAAACTACAAGAATGAGTATTTTGGTTGTATTATTACAGTTATCATTAATATGATCTTAAAGAAGATTCTTTAAGGTTTAATTTCATATAAAAATGGTTAACTTCTTGAAATAAATGGTTGTTTGAAATTTGACATTATTAAAAATGTCTTGATTTAGTTAAAAACGAAATTTTCTCAGTCATTTAGTAGATCCATTCATAAAGCAGTACATAATCTTGAAGCAGATGCTTTAAGCTTTAATTTAGCACAAACATGATTTGTTAATTTCTATAAATAAAACAAAAATGATTGTTTAAACTTTGACATGTTTAAAGACTACTAATTAATATCAAATAATTAGATTATGTTAAAAGCACAATTATCTCATTGATTCTCTGTATCAACCCCAAATCCTTAATATTATCTTAAAGAAGACACTTTAAGGTTTAATTTAATATAAAAATTGATTGTTAATTTCTGCAAATGAATTAAAAATGATTGTTTAAAATTTTACATTTTTGGAGATGTTATGATTAATTAGATTCATTAAAAGCGATTTTTTTCTTTAAGTTTGTAAATTTACTCATAAATAAGTAAATAATCTTGAAAAAGATATTTTCAACTTTAATTTAGCACGAAAATTATTTCTTAATTCTTATAAATAAATTAGAAATGATTGTTTAAAGTGAATTAAATCAATATTGTCACAATCATTTTTATTTTTAACATTCAAGAGAATATGTTTTTGTTATTCACAACAATTAATTAAAGATTATCGAATAAATATTTGGCATATATATCTAATTTATTATATCATCGTGAATATACCCATTTTTTATCTCGGCTACATCAACATCACTCTCAGTATCCAACAACAAAGGAATATCATCATTTAATAACCCATCGGAGACAATTTTTCCACTTTCTTTGCCAGGATTTTCACTTCCTGGCGGTAAAAAAACCTTCCTCTTCCAAAAAATATAACAATTCTACAAACAACAAATTAAATCAAACAAATTCAAATCAATTCTATTTTACCATAATAAACGAAATAACCCCATAAGTAATAGCAGCCAAATTATTTTCATTCAAATTTTCCACGGCCAAAACGCTGATGAACCAAACGATCTCGTAGAAACATTGCGTGACACACAACACCTTCAATAATTTCTTAAACTCTTTTAACGTGTAAATGCGGTGTTCCACACCGGGGTCGAATATTCCGCTTTCAATGTGTTTTATTTGAAACTCCGTGGAGTCATAGCCTAAATCTGATAATTCCAGGTTGATTTTTCTTATCCCGTTTAACGAGAAGAAAGTTGTTGAAAAAATTAAAACGCAAATTGGTACGGTGTACTCGAAAATAGTCTCCCTTTGAATTGAAATATAACAAATCGGGCGTGGGTTTTGAGCACAAGAAAATAAAAGTGATACGAGATAAAGAATTACCGCAAAAATGTGGACTAAAAATATCAGAAATTTAACTCGGGAGTATTTGCTGTTTTTTAAAACGTTTTTTATCCATAATGTGTAAATAAAGAGAGAAGAAGCAATCACAATATGTAAGTAATAAAAGAGTAAAGAGGTGAATTCGCAGCTGTATATAGGCATATTAATCTAAAAAATTTTTTTTGAAATAATTATCATTATAATAAAGAGTACTTACATAAAGATTCATCATAAAGAGTATATTAGAAAAAAGTAAACAAATCAACCAATACAAAAACATAATCTTCGCGCCTTTTTGTATCCCAAATTTAATTTTTTGATGCATCCCAGCTGAAACCATCGTAACAAACTCAATCACACTACTAACTCCAGTACCAATCAACAAAATCGTCTCTCCATGATTGATAACCCCTTTACCCTTCTCAAAATACACATACATAAGATTATCAATAAAATCGTGATCTTTCAAATCAACATCAGCCAAAGAATCATCGGGCAATTCAATTTCTGGCGCTTCAACTCCATACCGGGGATTAAAATGTACCGGAATTGGAAGTATCAACGAATTTAAATCAATCGTTTCGTTATCGGGATTTATAGAAAAATATGTGTCGAAATTATTTTTGTGGTAATCGCCCTTTTTGGAATGTTTCGTTTCATTGAGACACCCTTTAATAAATTATTAATTGTAATTGAAACTTGAAAATTATTGTGTACTTACACGTTTTGGGGAAAACGACAAGATAAATTAATAGTGTTGGTAAAATAATCATTTTAATAGGTATTAATGGTTAATACGAAATTTATAAACGCATTTGTTGCGATTTTAACCGATCAAAAGCATCTTGGAATTTAACTGAAGTTAAATGACATGTGCGAAACCGATCAATAACGTTTCTGAATAAAGAATAATTTATTAAAAATATTATTATGATTAAATAATATAAATTGTGATTTTTATGGTTTAAATTAAATTTATTCGACTTGATGAATTATTTATATAAAAGGATAATTATGTTCGTTGTTGGACAGATTTCTTTATTAAAGTTGTTGTTGAGGGCGTGGTTGAAATAAAATTGCATCTTCTGTAAGCATTAAGTCCCACATAAAAAAGAATTTCCATTAATTTACTCGAGTAATCCATAAATCTTAAATATGATCTTGAAGTAGATACTTTAAGTTTTAGTTTGATATAAACGTAATTTGTTAGCTGCTATAATTATACTAGAAATTCTAGTTTAGAGTTTGAAATTTTAAACGACTTCACAATTAATAAATTAATTAGCTAAACATAATACAATCAATTATTATTAATAATTTAATAATGTCTGCGCAAAATTTCTTAAGTTAGGAAAATATGTCATTATTAAGTTACGTATTTTAGTAGATGCCTGAAAAGAATAAAACGAATGGAAGACTGCTGGTTCTGTGGAAAGTGTGATAAGCGAGAAATAAAGTAGGAATATAGACCAATTTGCGAAGATCGTGGAATATAAACAAAAGATTGAGTATCAAAAAAAACACATGGGACAAAGTAGGGAAGAAGATAATTCCCTAAACCAGATATGTAGGCAAAAAGTAAAATTTAGAAAAGTGATGGAAATACATTGATTTGGTTTCACGATATTGACTTAAGTTGAGATTGAAAGATGGAGACGAAACAAAGAAGATGCAGGGGAGAAACCTCTACATGCAGTGTTCCACAATACGAAACGCAAGGAAAAGAAAAAAAGGAAATAGTGAGTCGCTTTTAGCCGTTCCATCTAGGAGAACCTCAGGACCCTGCGGGTCCCACGTGGAAGAAGCGATTGTCGTTTCAGGAAGAATGCCCAAAAGTATGAAATGATGAAGAACGGTTGAAATGGATGGTTTCTTCGAAGTCGCCCTTCGAAGTACAACTAAACCGAATCCAATTCAATTAAGCTTTTGCCATCCAAATTGTAATAGCTAATGCTATTATCAAGTTGACAGATTTAAAGTTAATGAGCAGGACTTTGGAGACATAACAGCTCATGTTGCCAACAAGTTGGTAAACTTCAAACTGATGAATAGGACTTTGGAGACATAACAGCTCATGCTGTCAACATGTTGACAGTTTTAAAGATACTGTGCAGTACGACATGATGAATGGCGGTTGAAATGGATGGTTTCCCTTAAGTAGCTGTTAAAGTCCAACCCAACCAAGTCCAATTCAATGATGCTTTTTCCATCCAAATTGTTATTCATGATACTTAGAGCGGCTGATGTCTTCGAAGTCGACAGAGATTATTTCATATGATACAAAAATTCTTCTTCAACCTAAATATTCTCCTGAATACACTGCTCATAATCAACTTGCGTTCATGTTAAAATTTCTTATCTTTGACAAACTTTTTACGTAAATAGTCATCATTTTCATTGTAGCATATGTGATTTAATTTGTGCCCGGGTGACCGAAACTCCTGTATATGGAATCATGCTGATTGTATTAGCTGATTTACTGATGGTTCACTGCAATTTTGGTGGACCTCGGCGATTTATAGCGAAATCGTTCTTTGTATATCCTAATAAATATATGAAATCACTTATAAGACTTACTTTTAAAATCACTTTTTATTCTTACTCTGCTGGGGTCTCTTGCCTTCAAAACACTACAATCTTCCAAAATAGATCATGTAACCAATACAGAACTCTTTTACTTTTAAAATGGTTTTTCATTCGGGACATGAATTTCAATAATTATTTTGGACAATTTTTCAGCATATTAAGGGAATTACAAAGGATTTTTAGATCATTTAATATGAGGGAGAGTATAAAGTTGGACCTCAACCCTACCCAACCTAAAAATTGTAAGTTCAATACAATATGAGAGATGATATCAAGTTGGGTTGGGTTGACATCCAATTTTATATTGTTAAATATGAGGAGTGTTATGAAGTTACACCTCAACCAACCAAACAGTTATGTTTTTTAAAAAAATATTTTTTTTATGTAAAGATTCTTCGAAACCTTGTAGAATGAGAGTACCATGCTCCCACCGTACGTTAATGTTGCCAGATGAGGAAAATAAAATTCACCAAATAATAAGAAAAAAGTCACCAGCTGTTTTCAAACCATCTTCTGCGCAGTTTTAAGAATTTTATCAATGTTACCAGTTGTGTATCTCAAACGATTCTTTCTATCATTTTTAATGTTTAAGATATAATCCTCCATTCAATAGAGAATTATATTACAATAGTTTATTGTATTGCAAATACCAATTTCTAACATTATGTAAATATTAGTACTATAACTAATATCAATTCCTAGGATGATTAAAACACTTTGTAGTTGGAGACTAACAACAAAATAAGAACAATAACAAACAAGAAAAACAACACAAACCCTAACCTAGAGTCCATTAGTATACAGTGTATACCTGGATTGTATCCCCGTAAAGTATAATTGACGATAAATTTTTGAATTTAAATTAACAACAAATCAAATAAGGAAAAAAAGCTTCTATATGAACATGACGCAATAGATTACGGTAAGGTGACGTTAAGAAGGGCAGTTCAAGTCAGTATAAGTTAATCCCATTTACAAAGAATTTATGGAGAAAATAAATTATTACTCATACAGTAATAATAATAATAATAACCAAAATTTAACCACACTAACGAATTAGGTGATGAAGCAAAACGTTTAGATTATTGTTTGTGGCTTGGACGAAGCATCATTCACTGCTAATGGAGTAGTTACATCACCCTGGTCTGGGATTCTGGTCAAAGAGTGATCCACATTAATGTATAGTTTGCAAACGCCAGTATTCCCAGAAAGTGAATGTATGGTGAGCTGTTTCGTGATACTGCGTTATTGGACACAAACGCCTTCATAAACTTCATAAAGACAATTCAGCATAAAGATTTCATAAACGACAATTTGAATCAACACCTATATTTGGAAATACTAAGAAATTGTTTACTTATTATCTTAATAATGTCGGGTAGTAAGCTTATTTAATGATATAAGCTTTTATGTTGATTCAGGTTAGATCAAAAATGTTGTGTTAATTTTATGATTGATAAATCTGCATTTTGCTTTTATATGCTAAACTAATAAATTGCGCATATCGCTATAATTTAACATAACAAACATTTTATCTTAATCAACTTTTGTTCTACATTGCCCAGAAAGACCAGTTTACTGACAACGGTTCACAAACTGTTTAACGGTTTATTTCGTTTTATGACATCCAGACTTTAATTACAAAAGATGGAATTTGAATTCAAAAATTTATCGTCAATAGGATACATTTTTCGGGGACACACTGTATATGTATAGCACCACCTCACTATTACCTAAATATAAGCAGGCTTTTAGATGAAATATGAAGCAAAAACATCTCCAAATAAAGTAGATTCAATTTTTAATAATGTTATTTATTTCAGGATTTTACCATAAGTTTCTTATAAAAACAAAAAGCTCTTATAACGCATTTAATAGTAATCATATTTAAAAGACATGGTTAATAACAATATCATATTAACTCTATTGCTAATTCCATACAAAATAAATATAATTTTATGATTAAGTAATACCGATTTTCTTAATTACACTAAATTAAGATAATCAATTATTAATCAAATTATTTCCCTCTTTTCATTCTTTTAACATGACGTTCACACACAGTCAAATCGATTATTTCCGATGGCAGTGGCTTTCTTACGTCGATTTGTTTAAACCGGCATATCGTTAAATGAGCTTCATAGATTTCTTTTCCGCATATTTTAAGATTACACCATTGACATCTCTTCATCTCCAACTGATGATGTGATTGCAACCTTTCCAACGTCGTTAATGCATGTTTACAATGAAAACATTGCACTGGAAACTGTTTGTAACAACTATTTTCTAAGAGATGATTTAAGAGGACTGTGACATAAGGAAAATCTTTTCGACAACTTTTACATTTATAAGTTGCAGCAACTGTGTGACTTACAATATGATTATTCCGATCAACTGCTTTATCAAATTTTAAATTGCACAAACCACATTTGTATTGATCAGGAGGGGAACTTATAAAATCGGGTGTGATTCTTTTTGATGTTGGTGCTAAATTTGAGTTATCTTCTTGGTTTACGTAAATGATTTGGGGGGTGTTATAACCGTTTTTACAATCTTTTATTAAATCTGTATTTAATCCAACTACATTAACAGGAGCGGGTAAAGGAAAATATTGGAAAACGCTTTTACCGTTTGAATCTATTGAATTATACAGAGTTCCATTAATTTTGGTTTCTTTCAATTGTATGACACAATTAAGATTTGATTCATTTAAATTAATTTTATTCGTATCTTCCTGTGTTGAATTTGATTGGCAAAGTTCGTTTTGATCTATCTGCACTGTTCTAACATAATCGGGTAAATCTGGTAAAATGGCAGAAGGCATTTCGGAGTTTTCATCTTTAGAAAGGATAATATACGGTTCGTTATTATCCCCATTTATGTTTAATAACTGGTAATGTTGTTGGACTTCGAATTGGTCACTTCCATTAACAAACAATTCACCTTCAACTTTTGTCTCCCCAATAGTCAATTCATCTTTTATTGTTATTTCTTCATTTTGTGTAACAATTTCTTCGTTTTTCGAACTCATTTGTGTTCAATTTACACCCAATTCCCACTTTTTGAATAATATTAACGCACATAACCTCACAAACACTTTCCAATCAAAAACGTCAACACTACAACTCATAGACCGTTTTAAAAATATACAGGGTGAGCAAATTTGGGTCTTATTATACTACATAGAAGAATTATAAAGAAATTAGCTTACATGTCTCGATTTCTTGTTTTTAAATAAATTCCAATGTTGAAAACCTCAAAACGATGTCTTCTTTTATTTTTTTCCTTGAGTCCAGAATTGAGTAAATCCAGCAACTGCAATTATCTTCATTATTCTTATATTATAAGGGCAGTATTATAACTAAGATAATATTAATATTAATTAAGATAATAAAAACTCTTTAAAAAATAACCACTGACTTTTAACTTGTCAAATTCTGTTTAGCTCCATCTAGCGTCATCTAGTCTAATGATTTTATTATTACAAAAAATATTAATTTAGCAACAAAAACTAATAATTTTATATCTCAAACGCTATTAAAGCAATGCCACAAAAGTGCTCGATTGGCTACCTTAAAATTATTAGATTTTGTTGTTAAATTATTATTTTATTCGTTAATAAAATATTTAAGAACTGACGGTAGATGGCGCTGTTTTAGATTTTTTTATAAAAAAGTTTATTTTTGGTTTTATTTTAAAATAATAAGTAATAGAAGTAATAATAATCAATATGTATAATAAATAATAAGTAAATAAATATGTATTGTTAATAATATTTGAGTTACACGTATTTTAAAAATTATTAATGTTACTTAAATTGTAATGTTACTATTAACGTTATTAATGTGTTTTATGTTTAAGTGTGGTAATGTTTTAATGTGTAATTATTAAAATGTTTATTTATTATTTCAAAAAAATATTTATTTGGTATTATTCGTTATTAACTACAACATATATTTCCTAATTCTTCCAGTAGATGGCGGTGTTCAGATGTAAAGATTTATAATTTATTTAACAATTTATTAATCTAATAATTTTAAGGTTTGAGCACTTTTATGGCATTACTTTAATAGCGTTTGATAAATAAAATTATTGGTATTTGTTGTTAAATTAATATTTTTTTTATTAATAAAATCGTTTGACTAAATGACGCTAGATGGAGCAAAAACGATTTGACAGCTAAAATCAGTTTTTGTTTGCATTAAAAAAGTTTTTATTACCTCAAATTCTTTGCAAAAAAGTGACTATAATGATAACAATGATAATTACAGTTACTGGATTTACAATTGTTTACAATTTTGGACTCAAGGAGAAAAGAAAAGATTGGAATTTCATTCAAAGAAAAAGTCGAGACATGTAAGTTACTTTTTTCTAATTCTTTACTTCCGATATAGCCTATATTATTATTATTATTATTATACCCAACTTTGCTGCTAGTAATGTATGAGAAATAAAATTATTAGTTTTGTTTGTTTAATTAACATTATAAATACATAAAATAGTTACACTAGATGACGCTAGATGGCGGTGTTTAGAATTTTTTTTATAAAAAAGATTTTAGTTTTATTCTAAAATAATAAGAAATAAATCTTTCGTACTTTATATTTCTGAAATAAAAAAAAAACAGCACTAATTAATTATCTGATAATAACACTCATTATTATTTTATTTGCTCACCCTGTATATAGTTCAATACACAAAAATATATTAACGAATTTTATTTATTTCGTTTAATTTTAATTTAATTTAGTTCAAAACACACCTAATTAACTAAATTACATATTTTAAGTCATATTCTCTTAAATCGAATAATTAAGTTATGTACGTGTTAAATTTTGACATTTAATTGTCAAAATTTTAACCTCAAAATGTCACTTCATATAAAAGATGTTGAATTAAATCCGGATCGAGAAAAAACTCTATTAATAAATAAACACATAGAATTCATAAAGAAATATGGTCAAGATGAGGATCAATACGAATACGCAATCACCGATTATCTTAGAATGTCCGGAATGTATTGGGGTTTGACCGCAATAGAATTAATCAGCAAAACCGGAAAATCTGAACAAGATGAAGTGGTAAATTTCGTTACGAAATGCCAAGATTTCGAATCCGGTGGAATAAGCGCTTGCATTGGTCATGACCCGCATTTATTACACACCTTAAGTGCCGTCCAAATCTTATGTATGTACGATAGATTGGATGTTATTGATGTAGAAGGAGTCGTTAAATACGTAATGAGTTTACAACAACCTGATGGAAGCTTCTCGGGCGATAAATGGGGTGAAATAGATACGAGATTTTCATTTTGCGCGGTTGCAACTCTTTCGTTATTAAAAAGATTAGATGCAATCGATGTTGAGAAAGCTGTGGAGTTTGTTGATAGTTGTAAGAACTTTGACGGCGGGTTTGGATCACGCCCTCACTCTGAAAGTCACGCCGGATTAATTTATTGCTGTCTTGGGTTTTTATCAATAACAAATCGTTTGGATATTGTCGATCGAGACACTTTAGCTTGGTGGCTTTGTGAAAGACAACTCCCTTCAGGCGGTTTAAATGGGAGACCTGAGAAATTACCGGATGTTTGTTACTCTTGGTGGGTTTTGGCGTCTTTGGCTATTTTGGGGCGAGTCCATTGGATTAGTTCGACGAAATTGGAAGATTTTATTTTGGCTTGTCAAGATGGGGAAACTGGAGGAATTAGCGATCGACCAGGAGATATCACTGATCCTTATCATACTTTGTTTGGTATAGCAGGATTGTCATTGTTGGGGTATAAAAATATTAAACCTGTTAATCCTACGTTTTGTATGCCACAAGAGGTTATTGATAGGTTGGAACTTAGGCCTCAAGTACTGGATTATTAATGCATTTTTTTTAATACTTTGTATATTATTTATAATAATTAAATATGATGGAATTTGAAACCATATTTAGCTTTTTATTTAATGTTTTATAACCGCAATAAATAGGATTTTGTTGAGGCTTTATTTGAATAAGAGGGAAATGTTAGGATTAAGTAGCGGAATTACAAACTGATAAAAGAAACTTTTGAAATCGTGTGGATAGAAGGCTAAATAGCGAAAGGAAGTTTGTAATAACACTGAAAAGTTTATGCTGATTTGCCCCATCTTCCCAAAATAAGTTTGCAATTACATCGAGGCCATTCCATACAAAAAAAATTGTTTAGTCACATTTCCACAAGATTTCAAACTTTAAAAGTGTTAGGATTAGGCTGGAAGAACTATAAAGTGTTAAAAAAAGGTCTGGAATTACATGGCAAGATGCCAAAATAGCGAGAGGAAGTGTGTAATTGCACTGGCAAAACTGGAGAGTTGAAGATAAAGTCTGATGACTTGGTGAATGGATGTCAAGCTGTAAGGAAAAGTTTAGATTTGGTCTAGTCATACTTCATAAATCATTAACTGCTACAAAAAAAGTTTTAAATTATGCAGACAGAACGTTAAATAGCAAGAGGATGTCTGCAATTGCACTGGCAACACTGAAAAATTGAAGGTCACGTTTATTAATTTGCTGAGTGGACACCAAAATGCAAGAAAAAGCGTAGAATTATTCCTGACATGCTCAATATTTTCAAAATAAGTTTGGAATACAATATTTCAAACTTTAAAAGTGTCAGAATTAGGTTGGCAAGATAACAAAGTGCTAGAAAATGCCTGGAATTACTCGGAAAGTACGCTTAATAGCGAGAGGAAATATGTAATTGCACTAGCAATACTGGGGAGTTAATGATAAAGTTTAGTGACTAGTTGAGTGGGTATCATGCAGCAAGAAAAACTTTGGAATGGTTCTGGTCAGCTTCTGTATTTCATTAAAAAGACTAGAAGTTCATTGAACAAACATCTTACAACCCCAAATCATTTAGACATAATACAATGCAAATCTAAGTTTCGAAAATGTCACTATTTACGTTGCCAGCATTATAAGCTGCTAGAAGAAGTCTGGAATTATGCGGAAAGAACGATACTACCAAGAAAAGTTAGCAATTATAATTGTAATTTGTTGTAATTATGACATTGATAAATAAGTCTAGAATCACAACGAAAAAAATTCTTTGTGCTTACTCTGCCAAGTGTCAACACTTCTAAAAAGATTAGTAATTGCATCGCAAGTATTGGAAAGTCGAAGAAAAAGTCTGGTGTCTTGTTGAATGGATATTATGTTGTAAGGAAATGTCTTGAATTATTCAGGTCAGACGCCATATATCAATAAAACGCCTGGAATTACAAATACCGAACACTTTAGAGCGAAAAAGGATTTCAACTAAGAGGCTAAACTTCAAAAAAATTTAATAAAAGTGCAGTTGGCAGAATGGCAAGAAAATATCTGGTACAGCACAAACAGAACACTGAATAGAGGAAGAGTATAATTGCTGTGATAAAACTGAAATTTTGAAAAACGATCTGATACATTTGAAAATAAGTAATAAACAATCAAACCATTTAGATATAAGTTAATAAGTGTTCAAATGTCAAAAGGGCGAGAAATTATGTTCACCAAATTGCAATAAAAGTCTGGAATTACTAAGATAAATATCATACAACAAATCAAAAGATTAACGTTATTTGAGCAAGAGTCCAAACTTCAAAATTATTGGGGAATTGCTTTTGTAAAATTTCAATTTGGTAAAGGAATTGTGGACTTATTACGAACTTTTGCTTGTGACAATAAATTTCTAATTACATCAGTAAGATTCTAAAGAGTGGTTAGGATTCCAAGTACAAAGAAAGATCCGAAATCCAAATTACAATCGAAAAGCCAGAAATGATGTTTGCAGTAGATAACACCTCGTCGAGTAAATATTTTTCCTTGGTTATGTAATAATTCGAAAATTATTTAATGGTTTTAAAAAATAACCATTCGAATTAGAAATTCCTAGAGTGCAACCTTTCGTTATTTTAGAAACTAAAAATCACGTCTCCAGTTAACGACGTCCAGTATAGAGACCAGACTTCGTGTTAAATTTTGTTAAAAATTATGTATCCGCAGTTTGATGGGGGAGATGCGAATCGACACGAAGAAGTCGTTAAAAAACTTAGACGTTAGATCACGTAAATATTTGATGGTTTCCACTGTTTGGAAATTACGTGACGATTTTTGAGATTAGTTAGTGGCGGATGTTATCTTCTGGTCTTGTGGGCGAGGAATTCTTCCCTTCTACAAATTCCCTCATTGGCTCAGAAAATTATTATAAAATATCCGCCCCGTATTTTGGATTGGCCCCAGGTGTCGGAGATGTCCAGACGTTAGGGAACGCCTAATGAAGGTTTTGCACCCCTCCAAGACCCGAGGTTACTTAAGGCCTTGCACACGTCATAATTAAAAAGAATTCTGAACTTAGTTTCAATTCAACTTCGAAAGATATCTTCTTAGAAAGATTTCGAACCAATACTCAACCAGCGCTCTGTTAGACCGAAACTTAGATTCGCTTTAACGCCAATTCTAAGTCCCGTCGAAATCGAGAACTTTGACTCAGCTTCAAGAGCAACTTTCTTCTGATTCGGGCGTCCGCGTCGTGTCGGAAACCGTGTTTACTTGAGGATTTGGTGTGTTTGTGTCGAAGAAGTCTTCCCGGATTATGCCGAGAAGATTCCAACAGGATCCAGGTTGCGACCCATCACCGAGACCACCAGATTGGAATACACGTCCGGGATAAGTTTGTTTGCCAGTTCTCTCTATCATTAATCGGTTAACGACAGTTCGCTGTAGGGTTAGGTTCAGACAGGGTATTTTCATTTTTTAATTTTGTTTTGACTCCTTAAGTAACGTCGGGTATCACGTAGGTAGTTTTTCAGATTAACTTTGTATCTTACTTTTTTTTTTCGTTATTTTTGTAAATATAGATTAAGTGTGGTTAGAATACTTGTCGTTTTATTTCACATTTCCTGAGAGCCTTAGTGCAAGAACCCACGGTTCTGAAATAGTGACCGCGCGCTTGCCATTTAATCTTGTTTGAATAGATAGGATCAGGTAGGAGTCCTTCAGACTAAGAATTAGGTAGCGCGAAATACTGTTTCTGGTGGCAGCGGTAATTACCAGAGGTTGAAGTCGTTCAGTGACGGCCTCACCACAGTTAATATTCTATTCATAAACTCCGTTCTCACATTCATTTTTTGCACATTTGAGAATCTGCACGTATGAAGAAGCGGGCTTAGAAACTTATTACATCCGTCATAAGTTTCTATGACTTCATTTATTATGTTTCTTGATGATGGGTCTAATAAATGTAACTCGCGTGCAGAAGAGGCGGAAAGGATATTTGCTTCAAGTAATATATTAATCCGATTCTCGATAGGAAGTTGCTCCCTGTGTGACGTCATGACTCAATGTTATAAGTATAGGGAGCAGTGCCAATCTATGTCTGGGGGAAACAAATTCGGTTGGTACTGAAAGTAACTAAATATCTGGTGATTTTTTATAAATATTCGCTCCCTATGGTTATAACATTGAGTCATGACGTCACACAGGGAGCAACTTCTTATCGAGAATCGGCATTCTTATACTACTGTTGCAGTTTTTCTGGCTAATAGAATATCTTTCCGAAACGGCATATGTTTGAAATGAATTTACAATCTGCCTTAATGTATAATCGTTACCATTGTAGTTTAGTTTGATCGAGTGAAAAAGAGTTTATGCTAATTTTATTTGATATTTTGCAACTGGCTTGTCTATTCGTTCGTTAGTATTCTTTTTCTGTGTTGATCACTCTACAATGGGAAAAATTGTTGAAGATTTTTGCCATGCGCTTTGGATGAAATTATGTACTATAACATAATTACTGTAACATTTGGCAGTTCCTAATCAAGGCGATTTTGGAAAAATCTCATTCAATCTCAGCGCTAGATGAAAATTTCCGAACTGTGTAGGTTGTATGGATGGAAAACCTATAGAAATAAGATGCCCGCCAAAATCGGGATATACTACAATTACAAACATTTTTATTCGATTTCACAAGGAGTTTTTATTGACTTGATTTATGGAAGATACCGTGATGAAAGAACTTTTGCCATTTCTAACTTATACGATTTTTGGGAAAGGCAAAAGGCCTATATTTACTTGCAAGCTGTCCCGTGCAATTGAATTTGACACATTGTGTGGTAAGTAACGTTTCTTGAAACAGATGTAGAAAAGGCCATTAAAATTGTTAACACAGTTTGCTTATTACACAATGTAGATGTAGTGGAGAGAAAATCGGTTAATATTTACAGGAATCAAAATAATGTTATCAATAATGGCAGGAGAATTGAGAGATCATTTAATAATAATGCAAATAACGCAAAACAAGTACGAGAAGACTTGAACCTATCGGACCCGTTCTCTTTTAAACATATTGTTTAAATAGGTAGTTATGAATTAAATAGGTCTTTTCTCCTATATTTTCCTATGGGATTTCTAACATCCCTATTGTGGTATCTGTTATCCCGTTGATCCCAAAGAGGTGGATTTTCTCAGATGAGGTCAATTAAAACTGATTTATCCATTCTCTCGCAAGACAATTTAATGACCGTAGACTAACAAAATATTAAAGATGTTTGATTCACACCAACCATCGGAATGAGCATGTACTTGTCTGTTGAAAACATGTCTACTTCAATCTGAATGAACTGCAGCCACTTATCTGGTCCGATCTCATCTGATTTAGTCTAAACCACTGCCAGTGTAGCCGTAGCCTAAGATAACACATATCCAAAGAAAGTCTGGAATGATTCCAACAAGATTTTGAATTAATCGAATGCCCAGATTTATTCTAAACTGTAAAATATTTAGAATTTTGACTTTCCTTTGTTAAATTCTCAGAATTAAAAAGTAAGTGTGTAATTAATGGAATCATCCAAAAGTATACAACAAAAGAAATTTTTTAATTAAATTTTCCAGCTTTGAATCAAAATGTCCACCGATCAAGTTCCAATCATCAAGAAAATGTGTGCTAAGATTTTAGCCTATAAATAGAAGGATGTACACAATTGATTGATATTAGTTAAGTTTTAATTTATGCTTCAGCAGTGATCCTCCGGGTTACTTCTTCCGCATTTTAGCGTTGCAATAAAAGTATTCAGTATTGGTGCATAAATTGATAAATATAGGCTAACGCTCGTGTTTTAATTTCTGCTTGAACGGTGATCCTCTGGATTAGTTCCCCTACATTTTAACATTGCAGTTAATCAACAAAAGCAGTCAGTATTGATCTGTTAGGAATTAGCTGAGATTCTGATACTGTCAACTAGCGATCTTGAAATTACCAACTTAATTTCTTTAGAATTAAAGCAACGCGAACAAAACTCTAGAGCAGAGGTGAGCAAAGTTAGTAGTGATTTGATAGACATTTAATTGTAACGATTTGCGAGTCTATTTTGCATAAGATTGACAACAGAAATAATCTCGGTTGACTTCGACGATGTCGGCCGCCTCCAGGAAATCTGATATGATGTAATATATTAAAATACGACGAAGATAATTATAATGTAGCTCTCTCTCAAAGAGAAGCATATTTAGTTTATGACATTTAGTAGATCGATTTCGAAAATTTATGGTTGGCTTGCTTCCAGCCACATTGCGTCAATCGCATCCAATTTAGAATGTTCAGTAGTCTTTGAGAACATCAAATCTTTGTGAATCCAAATACATGGTATTTTACGTCAGTTTGAACCTACCCTGCTTGAAATGAAGACGTCGACCGCCTCCAAGATAAATGATTTACTTTATAAATATGATCCAACATAGCCAAATCATCATAAATTTGTTGTTTACATCCAGCTTTTCAAAAATATTCGATGCCCAATAACTGATTCTTAAAGAAATTTACCAGATATTTGTTATCATGGTTGTTAAATGCACATTATTGATCATTCACTGAGTTGGTTTTGGTTGGCTTAATTTAGGAAGGTTGTGGTACTTCGCTTCAAATTTGTTGAGAAAAATCTTTGGTCACTTTTCTGCAATAAAAGGGGGGAATAAGTATTCTCGTTGTTCATCAAAAAAAAATGAAATGAATTGAATGCATTATTAAATCTTATTCATTTCACCAATTATGTCGTTTGACAATACATTGGGTTGGGTTAGATTGATTTAGAAAGATTTTATTATGCTCGTTTCTCTGTAGCAAATTAAAAAATACTTAAGCGTATTTGTTTCCATCAAAGAAGTTCGAAAGTGAATGAGAAATTAGCATGGGTGTAAGATAGTTCTGCTTTACTCGTTTGTCTGCTACAAATTGGACAATACGTAAACGTAGTAGCAGACAAATTAGCCTAAACAATGATTGCAAAAATGAAGAACGTAATTATTATTTCTTTATTTTTAGAATTTGGTAAGCAATATTAATAGCTTTCTTAACAAAAGCTCCTTTTGTTGCAGTTTTGACAGACTTTGATTACATCAAATACTTGTGAATTCAAATAGAAGATATCTTACGTGAGTTTAAGCGTATCTTGCTTGAAATAGATAACAGAAATAATCGCGGTTAACTTTGAAGATGTCAACCGCCTCCAAGAAATCTGATCTCCCTTATAAATATGATCCAGCACACATTGTCACACACACATACATTTCTCCCATTAATTTAGTCAAATCATCATAAATTTGCTCTTTACATCCAACTTTACAAAAAGTATTCGAAGCCTAATAATTAATTTTCAAAGATGTTAGCCAAATATTCATCATTGTATTTCATCATTCATCATTATATCTTCTTCGCTTCACCAACAATGTCATTTGACAATTCACTAGGTTTGATTGGGTTGGTTTAGGAAAGTTCTGTTGTAATTGCTTTTCTGGTAGGACTCTATAATGAAAAAACCAAAATCTAAACTTCAAAGAAGTCAAAAATTATGTTCTTTAGTATTCTCATGTCCGTGGTGGGATAAAGGTTGTGAGACGGCAGTAAAGATAAGAAAATTTACAATAAAACAATTTTCAGAAAACAAAACGAATACCAACTACATTATAGCTAAAAGGCATATAGCCCTGACAAAGAAGATTCTGTTGAAGAAGAAAAGAGATCATTTCAAAAAGTTTTGTAACGAAATAAATAGAGATACTCCACTAACTGCAGTATGGGAAAAGATCAAGATCCTAAAAAATTGGCAAAACAAAAATATGGGCGACAGTGACGACGAATGGCAGGAGGGCTTTCTGAATAAAATATGCCCAGCGTTTGTGCCTGATCAAGAAAGCGTAGAATTTAAAGAAGAAGACGATTACCATCCATCAACTATCCACCATATAGCAGACGACATGACAAGCAATGTGCTAGAAAAAACTTTAAAAACATTTCGCAACTCCGCACCAGGCGGGGATAAAATTACATACCATAATATAAGAACTTTACCGATACCTGCGAAAAACCTGTTATGGAAAGAAATGAATAAAATATGGACTACAGGCAATATCCCAGAAGAGTGGAGGAAAATTACGGTAGTACCAATTCCAAAGCCAGGAGGAAACAAAAAGGCACCGGAAGGATATAGAGCAATTTCCTTAATCCCATGCATTAGAAAGTTATACGAAAAGGTAATTGCAAATAGGCTGGAATGGTGGTTAGAAAAAGAAATGCGCTTCGATCACTTAATGTTCGGATTCAGGAGAGAAAAAAGTATTTTGCACTGCACAGCGTACTTGGTAAGTTCCATCCAACTGGCTTTGGCTCAAAAGCAAACGATGGTGGCTGTATTCCTAGATATACAGGCAGCATACGACAACGTATCAATCCCAGTATTAATCAAAATTCTGAAGCAACAACGTCTGCCTATACGCTTTTTTACGGGCCATATACGAGTTGAATAATAAGAAACTCATTAAAATCAAGAATGATAATACAACATTGGGAGAAAGAACAAGTTATAGAGGCCTGGCACAAGGAAGTCCCTTAAGTGCCCTACTCTTTAATATGTACATAAGCGGTATCCATTTGGAGGTAGACGGTACACGCGGATGATGTGGTGATGTACTGCAGCGGAAACACAACAGATATATGCGTTGAAAATATAAACAAAGCAATGGAAAAACTAAAAACCTTTCTAGAAGAACGTACACTCACGGTAGCTACGCAGAAAACAAAGGCAATGATTTTCACCAAAAAGAAAAACGACGCAAGACGACCACCCATATTATTCGGAGTCAACAACATCCAATACGTTGAATCCATTAAATATCTGGGGTTGCGAATCAACGTGAAAATGAACTGGAAGGAGCAGATCGGAGCAACGGTGACCTCGGCGGAAAAAGCATTATACATATTAAGATCTGTATCAGCAGTCAGCTGGGGTGGTGATCCGTGCACACTCAGAACCCTATATCGAGCATTAATAAGATCAAGATTAGAATTTATGCTACCTATAATGATGCCCTTAAGGAAAGCTAGTCTAGCAAAACTAAACAAAACAATGTATAAGGGGCTCCGGATAATACTGGGATTTCCGTTAACCACGCCAACCAATGTATTGGAGGTAGAAGCAGGCGAACCATCTCTAAAGATGGTGTCACTAGAAAGGGCAAGAAAATTTATATTGAAAAATCAGAAATATGTGAACAATGTCATAACACCTGTATTAAATACACTAGGGACACAGTTAGAGAAAAGAAGGACCAAACAAAATAAAATACCGATGCTTGTCTTGGTTTGGAATGAAATTAAAGAGGCACAATGGGATATGTACAAAAACATCAAAGCGGCATACTACACAATACCGTATGAAGCGATATACCAAAACATCGATATAAAATTAAAGACTTCATGCATTGAATACATAGAGAGAGCTGGGCTAAATGGGGCAGTCGCAAATGGTATTTTTGAAGAATACGTGAGGAATGAGTGGCCAAATCATATTATCATCTTTACAGACGGATCGGTAAGAAAGCACCCAGAGGCGACAGGATATGGAGCCTTCTCCGCACGGGGTAAAATAAATGAGGCACATGGTTTAAGAAAACATATGTCAATATTTGCGGCAGAAATGCAGGCGATATACAGAAGCCTGGAGATAATTAAAAAGAAAAAATGGCGGAAAGTGATTGTATGTTCTGGCTTATTAAAGGCCATAAATAACATTGTAATAGGAGCCCAGTGTCATTATTTACTTATAAAAGTGCTAGAACCCCTCTTTGAGCTGAACAGGAAACATCAAGAAGTGACATTACTATGGTTACCGTCGCATCGAGGCATAAGCGGCAATGAAAGAGCCGATGAATTAGCAAAGAGAGGATTAGATTTGCAACCAGAGAAACTTAAGCTTGATCTCTGGGACATACATAGATATTATAAGAGGAAAACTGTTGATAACTGGACCAGAGAATGGAAAGAGTCATCATTAATTAAAGGCAGATGGTACGTGCAGATACAAAACCAACCTACTAACAAGACCTTGTTTGAGACATGTCCCTCGGCACCTCGGCACAACCAGGCAACAACGGATAATTATCTACACAGAATAGGACAAAGAAATACCCCACTTTGCGAATGTGGGGCGTACGGGAATGCTAACCATCACTTCTTAGAATGTCCGATCTTCAATCATTTTAGAGCAGAACTCCTAGAGAAACTATCTCAACATATAGATTTCAAAGCACCGTATAATTTGGCGGGTATCCTCGCCAAAAATAGCTTGATAGTATATAAAGACCTTTATGAATACACAATAAGATGTAAAAAAAAACTATAAAATTAAAGTGATAGGATTTAATTGACATACAACGGGAAATGTACAGATATATATGCATATATGTAAATAGGCTAATAATTTTCCAATCCGAGGGGCAACCTATAACCTAGTGTGTGTAGAGCCTCAGCCCCCAGGTTCGAGAAGAGTCTTGTTTGTTATACCTTGTAATTAACTGAATCTGACCTAATAGTTGTAGCTTGGAGGCTTTTTCTTTTTGGTTGTGCATGAATAGCTTTTAGATTTTGCTTATTGAATTGCATTTTGAATGACCAGTTATGTTTGTGCAAGTATATGCATAAGTTACATAAAATAGCACGCGGGGCAAGCCTTAGTCTTAGCAAATAGTTTGATAGAAGTTTAACGCACCAGACGTGAATGAATAGACGCAGTGGCTGGGAAAAGAAGGACTCGTTTCCAAATCCCATTACCGACCCAAAACATTTAGAAGAAGGGAAATATTCTAGGTTACATGACAAAGTCTTAATTGAATGTCCAGAATACTTCTGAACTGTTAGAAACTGAATCTTTTTGTTATTTAAATTACAAGATATTTGGAATTACTTTGTTAAGTTTTTAGAATTCAAAAGTTCTAAATGAATTGCATTACAGGATATATTAAAATTGATTTGAAATTGTTTTAATTAAGATAAATTTTTCGTCAAACTACTTCAAACACATCAAGAATAAAATTTTATTAATAGGAAAAATAAAGAGGTTGCACACTTTATTACGATTGATTCAAAATAAAAATTTCTCAACATTTGAGCTGAATAAAATGTCATCAATACACCAAAAAAAAAATGTATGTGATATCATATATGCACCTTATTACTACAACTATTTTAGTTATATCATTATGTACAAATGTATATAAAACGTTAAATATTTATATAGAATTATAGATTGAAATTGAAAAAAAAATTAAGTAATCAACAGTATACTAAAACGCTGCCTTTTGTACAAAATCCGCGCAATGAATGTAAAAAGTAAAATTAGGTTCGACGTTAAATTCATAATTGACAATAAACACGGATATTTGACAAAGCAAAACGATTTATTTCGCTACATTTGAAAAAATAATAACATGATGTGAAACAGTTTTCTTTCCTCATTAATATTATTTGTACAAAAAGCAACAAATACAATAATAATAGCTGTTGTTTATCTGTAATAATTGTTAGTGCGCTATAGTAACTAATGTTAAACAATTTCATATTTATCTGGGAAGAGAACCGTTTCCACATTGTGATTAACCGGCGAATCATCATCCACAAATAATACATCTGTTACCTATAAATATAAACATATAATTACAAAATAATCAAAATTAAAGTTAATTTTACCTTAATTTTAGCATATGTAGTCTTAGAAGTAAAGTTTATCGTTAACGGAAAGAAATCGTTTGGAGTCGATTTCGGTACGGAAAATTCTAACGAACCATTTTTAGTACTTGAATCGATTAAGGCTAACGACCAAATTAGTTGATTTCTTTTAGCTTCGTGCGTGTAATTTCCCTCGCACTCTGACACCACCGGTTTACTCCCCATACTATTAAAAAAAAATTAATAAATCATTTATTTTATTTTTACGGGATATCCTTACGGAAGTGGGATATAAATGTTAACATCGGATAATTCCAAATCGGTATGAGTTAACTCGTATTCAATATTAACGTCGCAACCGCCATCTCCAGTTTCTGAAGGCCAACAATTAATCAAAAGCGGAACGAAACTTTCTTCGGTACTTTGTAATCTCCATTTTAATACGCCTACATCTGTGTTCAATGGGAACGGTTTTGCGGGATTTTTTAGTCCGATCTATCCAAACGAAAATAATTTTAATTAAAAAAAAATTTTTTTAGTTAATGTATTACCAATGATCTCATTTTGAAAAGTTCTCTATCAACGTTAGGATGCGTTTGCAATTGCACCCCCCTGGTATCGGAATTATCCAATTTAACGCGAATGCGGCCCCATTGCTCATTACCAATGTGTAAAGTTATCAATCCAAGTAATTCGAACGATTGGACTCCACCATCGCGACCCATCCGAACGACTAATTTCTCTTCCGATCTTAAATGAACCCCATCAATTTCTTGTTTTATAACCGGAGCTTTATGTCCCGGTTGCGCTACATTATTTAATACTGGAGTATGAACGTTTTCTCCTTCAGATTTTAATTGATCAACAAATGATTCTACGTCTCTCGATTTTCCACCAAGTTTCATACCGCGTGCTGGAGCAGTCGTCTTTCTATTATTAAAATTTTAATATTAAGTAATTGAGATTTTACAGTAAATTTAATTAAATATACAAGCGGTTCAGATTTTAGTTGGAAGTCAACTTAGATATGGTATCTCAATTTTATTTTACACTTCAATCTCAAAAAATAGAACCACCTTTATACTTTAATATACGTACTGTACAGTGTAAGATGGTGGTTTAATATCGTTGCTTATATTAGATACATCACCAACGACTGGAGTTGGATTATACCCAGTTGAATTACCAAATCCTGTGCTACTAGAGAACCCGCCTTTCCCCCCACGTTTATTTGCTTCCATTTTTTGACGCTGTAATTCTTTAGCTTTCTCCCTCATTTTGTTCTTTGCTTCTCTTTCTTGTGTCTAAACAAAAAGGTTAATTAAATCGATAAATCATTCGTTTAATTTCATAATAATCAAAAATACCATTCTAACGGCAAGATGAACTTTTTCCTCATGAGAATCCATTTCAACGAACGTTCTTATTTGAGATAAATTGACACTCTCTCTGTAACCCAAAGCAACAATCTCATCAAACGCGAATATAATGTTAAAGGCATTTTCCGCAATTTCGTTTTCTTCTAACGAACGGCAATACTCTGGTATCTAAAACAAGATGTGATAAATAATTTAAAAGAAAATTTCTTTCATCGTACTTACCACCCTAGCAAATAACCTCAATGTTTCTAAATCTTCTAAAATATTACTGGCTCGAGTTGTAATTAAAACCATGTACAATCTTTCCATTGGTTGATAAACATATCGCACTGAATCATTTTCAACAAAGGTATGTTGTGTTCCTGCAGGAATAAGTTTCGGAAATGCAGCTAAAAGCCCCTCAATGCGAGCTTTGGTCATTTCTACAAACTGCCTCGAGACGATTGCTAAAACGGAGAGTTTTATAGAAATAGTATTGCATATTGCGCAAATACTTACTTTTTCCAGCTTTTGTACACACCGCCGCAGCTATTAACACCTAAAAAAACACAAACACGGTTTTACCAGAGGGTACCATATAACAAACAATTAAAGAGGAAACGTTTGCTTTAATTATGTGGGAATGTATTTGGATATCTTACCATGGTTGTTGGGTCTTATTTACGATAAAAACAGGTAAAACATAAACGAAATTATTGGAATTATCCTATTTTAAACATTCCAAAGGATCGGAAAAGATGACGTTGACGTGTATTCACGGAGATTGAATGACGTGACTGTAACTAAATGTTGGCAATACTTGGTAATAAAATATCTCCAGATAATTTTTTTATGACAAGGTCATATTTTTAAGATTTAATCAAATAACTCAAAAATTTAATTAATACAAAATTAAAGTTATAAAAAAATAATACAACAAATATATAAAATTAAAAATACAATATTTGATGAATTAACTTAAATAAATTAATAGATGTCGCTAGTATAGTTAATTTGCGTTAGTAAAGTTTGCAGGGTTGCCAATACAACACATGTCATTGTCTTGCTCGCGTATTATGTTATAAAAGGAATGTTTTTGTGATTTATATATGAAAACTAAATACTCTCATTACTGTATTTGTATAAATGTAAGTAACGTTTAACCAAATTCACCCAAGATAAACGTGTATGCCGAATTTAAGTGTGGCGTCCGGCGTTTTATGGTTTGTTTATATGAACTTGTCGCGGTTTCGCGACTATCCTACAATGACTTCCTGTAACTTGGTGTTTCAGCAAAATGTGGTCAGCGCAAATAGGCAGTCAAACGACCACCCAACCCAACCCCCAACAGACGAAGCAGAATGTTTCAAACTCTCAAACGTACGGTATGACTTCGGCGATATCCACTGCGCCCCCTCGACCTAGCGATATCGCCAAAACCGCCGAGTTGGAGGAAGCCCTTAAACCGTACGGCGTGTTTGAAAGTGATGAGGAACTGAATCATCGAATGGATGTACTTTCAAAATTGTATGGTCTAGTTAAGAAGTGGATTAAGGATGTGTCGATAGCTCGAAATATGCCTGAAAGTGTTGCGGAGAATGTTGGGGGGAAAATATATACGTTTGGTAGTTATAGACTTGGGGTATGTATCATTATTATTATTAAAAAATTTAGATATAGTTCATTTTCAAGTGTACGTACGCAGATATTTTATTAGCAATTCTTAGTAAAATGAATAAATAATAATTAATGTGTAATTGTTTAAACATCTATACTTTATCTCAATAGCTATGTTGAATATGATTAATAATTAAAAAATATTTTTTGATGAAAAGATAAATAATAGTGCTACAATAATAACAAATTATAACTATTTATATTTTTTAGATGCAGTCAATTCTCAATATAAGAGACCTTTTTAGATTGAACTTTTGAAATAATGGACAAAATGTTATAGTACTTTATAATCTATAATAATAATAATTTGTAGCTTTAAAGCTTCATTTCGATTTATTCAGTTAATTAATAATTGCTAAGATATAGTTAATTCTGCAGACTAAATATCAGTTTTTTTAAATCAAAAGTGAATTTTGATTTAATTTAACTTCTGTATATTTTCAAGGTTACTGTAATTTTATTTGACCAGTAGCTATGGTAAATATCTAATAATTATATATAACCAAAGGTGAATAAACTGGGTCTTAATGACAAAGCTCTGACATCAAGTATTGGCAATGTGTGAAATTCTTCGTTTGATAATGGGTAGAAAAAAATTTTTTAGTCTTTGCCATTCAAAAGGAAGTTAATATCTTTCAATTAGGCTCATGACTATCACCATCTGTGATTTATGTATAAGATTAATTTAACAGGTTGACTGCGGAATTGAAAGTGCTGCACTATGTGCGTTACCACTACCCGGGGACCAGTAACTCCTTTATCCCTCCGTGCGGTACCAGTCCTCGAGGACCGGTAATTACGTTATTATTATTTTTTGCTTAACGTGTGCATTTTTGAACATTTAATCACTCTGAATGGAAGTATAGTTACTAGATATCAACAAGTACCTATGTTTACAAGTATTGGCAATGTGTGAAATTCTTCGTTTGATAATGGGTAGAAAAAAATTTTTTAGTCTTTGCCATTCAAAAGGAAGTTAATATCTTTCAATTAGGCTCATGACTATCACCATCTGTGATTTATGTACAAGATTAATTTAACAGGTTGACTGCGGAATTGAAAGTGCTGCACTATGTGCGTTACCACTACCCGGGCACCAATAACTCCTTTATCCCTCTGTGCGGTACCGGTCCTCGAGGACCAGTAATTACGTTATTATTATTTTTTGCTTAACGTGTGCATTTTTGAACATTTAATCACTCTGAATGGAAGTATAGTTACTAGATATCAACAAGTACCTATGTTTACAACCGCGTTGGTCTAACTCAAAATTAAATAAGTTTTTGAAATTTTTGAAATTGTAACAAAATATAAATAAAAGGAAACAGAAGATTAACAGAGTTTATTACAAATATATACATAGTAAAAATGTTATGTTTTGTATCTTGCATTGAAACATGATAAACACATTCCTGGTTGTCAAGGGCAATCATTACAATAACTTGTTACTTTCGTTACCAAATTACTTGCTTCTCTGCTAGAATGCGTTTCCCTCAGATTGTTGTAGCAACCTTGGCACTGTCTCCTTCTTTTTTTCCCTGGTCCTGATGGCTTTACAAATTTGTGCGAAACTCTTTTTTGGTGTTTTCTCCCGGGTTTCGTGAGGAGTAAAAACTAACTCTTGCGCTAGTCTTCTTCTAAACTCGGTAATAGACTGTTTTGAAGAACAAATTTTATTATGTATAATCCATGAATTTACAACAAACGTTCCAAATATAATTTCGAACGCCAACTTTCCGTACCATTTCAAACTTCGGCGTAACACTGAGTGGTATGACGACATTGTGCAACTGCATTGCTCGCGGTTGTCGACGATGTTCTGAGAGCGTCTGATGATGGAAAGACGACTTTGCTCTGTCTCCTTGATTACAGCAAAGCGTTTGATACGCTGAACCACTCCATGATGTTTGTGATCTTCTGTATAGGGTGCAATGTGTTGAAATTGATGGGATTAGGTCTTCCTTTTTGGACGTTGCTTCTAGTGTGCCACAGGGCTCATTTCTGGGACCACTTTTATATTCTGTTTATGTGTCCTCTTTTATGAGCTCCTTGTCGCACTCCAAATGTCACTTCTATGCTGATGACACGAAGTTGTACCTTTCCTTTTTTCCTCACGAGGTGGATGCTGCGTGCGGCAGGTTAAATGATGACCTTGAGGGATTAAGCGGTACATCTGTTAAGCATTCTTTGTATTTAAATCCCACTAAAACCGATCTAATTTTGTTTGGTCCTAAAAGGATACGGAATGACTTGTCATTTAGAGATAAATTGAGGGTGTTTATTGATAATCAGCTCATTCCGTTAAAACCTTGTGTTCGTAATCTCGGTTTGATGCTGGATAAGGGATTGACCTTTTCGGAACACGTAAATAAATGTACACAGAGATCTTATACTGCATTAAGAATGATATATGCCTCACGGAAATTCTTGCCTCGTAGAGCTAAAATACTATTGTGCGAAACGCTAGTTCTTTCTCATTTGAATTTCTGTGATGTCGTTTATGGGCCTAACATTTCCGTCAGAGGTAAGAATAAATTGCAAACTATTCAAAATTCGTGTTTGAGGATGATATATGGTATTAGGAGGAGACAACATGTATCGCACACACTGAAACTTTTACCGTGGTTAAATATGAATAACCGACGATTACTTCATTCCGCTACGCTGTTCCACACTATAATCGTTGCTAATAAGCCTTCCTATCTGTATCGGAAGGTAACGTTTAGAACCGATGTGCATACATTGAATCTTCGATTCAAGGGTACTTTGACTCCTCCATCGCATAAACATGAATTTTTCAAAAAATCGTTTTCTTACCAAATTGCACAAGATATCTCTTCCGATCAAAGTTAATACGTCAATTGCGATTTTTAAACGAAAATATAAGGCTTTCATCGTGGCGAGTCAGTTGAGTGGTTGAGCGATTTTGTTTCTGTTGGCTGCTGAACAATTTTGTTTCTTTTGCCTTGTATTATTACTATTATTTTTATGGCAAGGGAGTCGATTGGGTGGATATTGGTTGATATTGATGGAAATTAATTTTTGTATATTGTTTCTTTTTTGTTTTTCTTTTTTTTTGTCGGCCAGGTGATAGAACAAATTCCACTTTTTGTGGTAATCTGAACCTGGCACCATTTTCCACCATAATGTAACTTTATTATATATTATTGTCATTTTTTGCATATGTAATGTAGTTATGGTTGGAAATAAATGAATTTATTATTATTATTATTATTTAGTCGCTCAAATCGACCCCATTTTTGGCTTTGTTGTATTGAGTAATGGCTTTTGGTTTTATGATATCTTCACCTAGCCTGGTCCGTTTACCAGTCGGTATACAGGTTGCGGTGTGTTGGATCCGTGGTCAGCATAAGAACAGGTCGCTTATCCATCCATTTAATAATTCGTAAGGGACCGTTCTGTATACCATAGATGTCTCCTCTTTTCAAAAATTGTCAGCATATAGATAATATCCACGTTTATCTTCAATACATTCTAAAAGGTCGTACACTATTTGTTCAGAATGGCTTACTTCTGGTGATGTTAGGTTATAGACGGTATGGATAATTATATTATTTGTATATCCATCCTCGGTACATAATTTGTACAATTTGATTCCGTAAGGATGTGTTTTATTCGGAATGTATTGTCGAAAATTCAGCCTGCCTTGAAGAGGAATCATGCTTTCATCAATAACTATCACCCTGCCTGGCGTTAAAACTTGCTTGAAATTTTTATTTGCTTTTTCTAATAGACTTCGTATTTTATGTAGCCGATCATTTTTATCAGCATTGTCGTTATCGCAAAAAAGTATGCATCGCAATAACAAGAGAAATCGGTCCCGGGACATCGTGTTAGAAATAAACTCGTTACGGAACATAGAATTCTTTGACCAATAGAGATTCAAAGCAGGAAGAACGTTCAGCCCCATAACTAAGATAATTGAAAAAAATCGTTTTATTTCTGCTTCATTGCAATCAACCCACAGATTCAGCCGAGATTTTGAGGAGTTCTGATTTATCAACAATTGATGTGCATATCTGTTTGTTTCTTCAACAATAGTTTCTACTATATCGTCTGATAGAAATAACTGGTACACGTCTATAGGATTTTTTATCGTAGCAATATCAAAATTTAATGTAGACGATTCTTGCCTTTGGTACACGTAACCGTTATCTTCAGTTATATCATGCCATTCCTCTTCATTTTGCATAAAATTTCTTACCGGTATTTCATTTAAAACGAAATCTTCGTCGTTGGAGCGGTTTTCATCAGTTTCAGAGTCTGAAGATGATGGAACATACAGTGAATCACAGTGAAAATCATACACTTCAGTATTTTTGCTATTATAGCACAAAATAAACAAAACAATATGAGTTATTTTTTTTATATTTTTTTATTAATCAATATAGTAAACAAACTCAAATAAAGCAAAGTGAAAAAATATTACATTCAATTTACAGTTAGGAACATTAATGAAACATAAATAATTCATATATAAGGCTCACAGTAAAAATTATACAATAACAAAAATAAATATCAAAAATTAAAGTTTTGCAAAATTAATATTTAGTTGGTTGACCTTTTTGTTTGATGACAACTTTATTTCCTTCTCCAGATAAGGCGTAGTCTGAAATACCGTGCCTACTCTTAAATCTGTGCAACCACCCAGATGAAAAATCACATTCTATTATGTTCAATTCAGCAGCGATTGAGTTTGCCGTATCTTGTATGAATGGCCCTGTTAAGGAAACATTTTTTGTTCTCATTTCGGTAAATCATTCTATTAATTTTTTTGTAGTTCTGGAAATGCAGATCTCCTCAACTTTTTACGAGACGTATGTTTACCAGACGCTACGGCATTATATATACGGTTTTTATTTTTTATAATTGTTGATAGCGTTGATTTTGATTTGTTAAATTTTTCCGCAATTTTAGATTTTGTAATAGCATTTTTTCAACATCCTCCAATATTTCTAATTTCATTTTTAAAGGAATTGTTCGCATTTCGTTACCATACATTTTCGTTATAATGAAAAAAATGGCATATAAAATGTATTGAAGATATTTGTTGCGTAATTTTGATTCGCAATAACGGCCATTTCGTTGAATCGATGTTCGTTATATAGGGGGTTTACTGTAATTGCATTTCGAATCTTACTCCTTAAGTTTTTCAATTTTGACCAAGACTTTTAAAAAAAACGCAAGTGTGCGTCGTTTGAATTTTTTCGCGGACTATACTTATCTTATATCTGAATGATATTGATGATAAGGTTTCACTCTTCAACTACTACATGTTACTTCTCTTCGATTTACATGCACCTGTTAAAACTATTTCATCCAGGCGAGGATACCGTCCTTGGGTGACTGATAATCTTAAATTCCTGATGAAATATAGGGATGAGGCTTATCTAAAATTTAAAAAATCCAAACTTCCTGCGGACTTTTCGTACTATAAAGAGTTACGCAATTTTACAAATTCTTGTATTCGGAGAGAGAAAAGGGCATATATAGAGTCCGTTTTGATCTCTAATAATAGTCGTGAACTGTGGAAGTCTTTTAATAGGATGGGAATCATTAAATCTAAACAGTGGTCAGTACCAGTAGCTTTATCCGATGTTGAAGCTATTAATATTTCTTTTTTGTCTTCACAAGTTGATTCTTCCGGTGATCCTGATGTCATTTCTCATTTTCCCTCCAATACCCACCCGTCTGTCAGCAATGAATTTGTCTTTTCTCTTTCCACTGAGGAAGAGATTGGTGAAATTTTACTGTCTTTTAAAACTGCTGCTATTGGGTCTGATGGCATTGGTATTAAAATGTTAACTATGTGCTGCCCTTTTATTCTACCCTACTTGTGTCACATTATCAATGTTTGCTTGGAGTATGCTGTGTTTCCTTCCGCTTGGAAGACTGCCCTTGTTATGCCTCTTCCTAAAACCAGCAACCCTGCAAGTTACAGTGACCTTAGACCTATTAGCATTCTCTCGGTTCTCTCCAAGGTGCTGGAGAAAATCATCAGTTTACGTCTACGCAGTCATTTAGATACGTTCAAGATTCTACCATGCACTCAATCTGGTTTCACATCCGGTTTCAGTTGTAGCACAGCACTTTTGGAAGTTTGCGATAACATTATCCGGAAAATTGATCGCAAATCTGCTTCTGTTCTTGTTTTGCTTGACTTTTCAAAAGCTTTTGACACTGTGCATCATGAGATACTTCTTGCCATTCTTCATTACATTGGATGTTCTCGCAATGTGTGTTCTTTCTTTAAGCACTATTTATGTAATCGCAAGCAGATTGTCACACTCAATGGCCTGCAATCAGTGGAAGCATCCGTTACGTCTGGGGTGCCTCAGGGATCGGTTCTTGGTCCTTTACTTTATTTAATTTATACTTTTAATCTAACTGATGTTCTGAGGCACTGCTCTGTGCATATGTACGCCGACGACACGCAACTGTATTTTTCTTTTACTCCGGATCAACTTTGCGTTGCTCAGGAATGTATTAACGACGATTTGCAAAGGTTAATCACTCGTGCGTCTCAGCTATGTTTAAATATTAATGCTAAGAAATCCTCCGTTATGCTGTTTGGGTGTCCATCCTTCCGTGATTCTATGCGAAAGTCTCTATCTATTAAGATTGGTGATGTTTCACTTAACTTTACTGAAGAGGCTAGGAATCTAGGTATTGTTATAGATTCTTCTTTTAAATTTCGATCTCATGTTTCAAACCTTATTCGTAGTGCTTACTCTACCCTTCGACTCCTTTACAGTAATCGTTGCTTACTTAATTTACGTTTGAAAATACAGTTGTGTGAATCTTTGGTTTTGTCTCTCTTTAATTTCGGTGATGTCTTATACGGCTCTTGTATAGATAACTTTACTTCCACTCGTATTCAACGTGTTCAAAACGCTTGCTTGCGTTTCATTTTTGGTTTGAGATGGAGAGATCATGTCTCGAGTGCTCAAGGTCGGGTCAACTGGCTTAATATGGCGAATCAGAGGTCTCTACACGCTGCTTGTCTCTTTCGCCGAGTCATTTTATATAAAACCCCTCCTTATTTATGGAACAAAATTTGCTTTCGCTGTGATGTTCATAATTTGAACATTCGTCATCGTTTCACGCTTACGATACCAGCTCACCGTACTGAACTTTTCAAAAGGTCCTTTTCGTATTCTGTTTGCAAAGTTCTCAACCGCATCCCAGAGCAAATTAAGCAGCGGAGTGAGCAATCCTTTAGATCAGCTTACAGATCTCATTTGCTTCAGCAGCAGCGCCAATAGACTCTTATCTTTTTTTTTGTTCTTTTTGTTTTTCTTTCTTTCTCTTTCCTTCTTTTCTTGTACATGTTTCTCTTATGTTGCTTTCCTTCCTTTTTGTTGTTTTTCTCTTTCTTTTCTCTTCTCTTTCGTCTCGTAAGTCTTCTTAGATCAATGTCATTGTTATTATTATTATAAATTAATTCTTAATTTTGTTATTTTGGGGTTGATGAAAAACAGTTATTCCTGGTTTGACCTGGTGCGCTGACTCAATCCCCTTTGGAAGGATACAGTATCGGTTGTTTTCTTTACTAGTAATTGTATTCGTAGTTTTGTATTATAATATTCTGTAATTGTGTCTTTTCAAATAAATATTATTATTATAAGTTCTTGTGGACTATTGTTTGGAAACCAGCGTTCTAAAGGGTATACAGGTATACTATTATAATAATTGTCTTGATATATATGATGCCACTGACCAAGTTACAGCTCCAACACAGACAATATTGTTTCTTGCAGCTTTTTGCCTTGCCCCGAATAGATCTCGAAGTTGCATATAGACCCACTCTCACTTTCACAAAGCATTCTCATCAAAATTCCATATTTTGTTATCTTCGCTGGGTTGTATGTCCTAAAGCTGATGCGTCCTCTGTATGGTACCATTGCTTCTTCTAGAGCTAACTCCTGCTTGGGTGTATATAGGGACTGAAATTTTGGAATAATATAATTCAAAAGTGGTCTAATTTTGTAAAGTCTGTCTTTGGGAGATGTATGTTACGTATTATCATTTAAATGAAAAAATGTAAGAATTTGTTCAAATCGCATTCTGGACATAGTTGCTCGAAATATTGGTGTTTCAACTAAAGGATCCGTTGACCAATAATCTCTCCAAAGAGATTTTCTGGTTTGGCCCATCAATATTAGTAATCCAAGAAATTTTTTTATTTCATTAGTGGTAACTTCCGTCCATGATACCGTTTTAGCAGAAATTTTATGTACCTCTTTCATTTGAGAATGGTACAAATTGGTCTGCGTAACGACTAAATCAAAAAAACCACTATCAAAAAATGAAGCCGTTACTTCACTGATAGTCAGCGCGTCACCAAATTCAATAGTTGCACCAGGAATATTTAAATAATTCTGTAAGTTTGGTGTAATATCATGTTCGTTCCACTCTTCTTCCAAATCGTCGTCACTATCTGATGCTATTATATTTCTTTTTTGATATTTTGGTGGCCTGATATTACAGTCGCCGCTATCTTCTGATACAGTATCATTTTCACAGTTACCAGAATTTGATTCACAATCACTCGGACAATCAGAAAAAGCATCCGCGTATAATTCGTTGAAGGATTCTTCATTACGTTCCATCATCGTTTTTTAATTTTTTTTTAATTATTATATATTTTTTACAACAAAAGATTTGGCGGGTCTTATAATCGAGAGAAACAGCTTGTGTTATACTGACCAACAATTGCACTGTATGGTCGCCAACAGAGAAAACAACAGCGGGGCGAAAAAAAACGCATCACGAGTTTACTCGTGGCCGGTCAGCAACGTTCGGCCATAAAAACACGAGTTAACTCGTGACCGGTCAACAATGTGTTAAAATAAAGTGCGTATGACGTATTTCTGCAAAAATATTTAAAAATTAGAACTGTTTTTGTAGTACTGTTTTATTGCGTACAGTTAGCACTAGAAAGTACATAATTCTTTCTTTCACCTCTCAGTATGTAAGTCCCTAAAGTTACTTATAATATGTAAAAAAAGCAAAAAAATTTCAATTTTTGTTCAAAATTTACTGTTTGTGGACCACTGTGAGTCAGTGTCTCATTTATTTCAAAACATGCTAAAACAAAACTCTTTGTCTATTCTGCCAACTTTACAACAATTTGACAGGTATTATAGAAAAAAATCGAACTATACTTTACGAAATGAAAATATCTTCAAATTAACGGTTTTACAAACGAGAGTAGATAAACATTGTTTCTAATTAGAGATAAATTAACAAGTAGGCTGCCATTTGTGGTACACATATGGATTATGAGAGCCACTGTATTTTTATTAGCGATGCTTAACATAATAATTTGAAGAAGAAATTGAAACGTGTACCACATAATAATGTTGGTAGCGCAATAAAAATAGCTGTGAGAGTCAACTTGTTAATAAGTACTTAATGAGATAATTATAAGTATTATATAAAAAAAATTAAGTTTGTTTATTATCGAGGTTTAACTGTATTATTTATGACCATAAATCAAATTATTAAATAAATATTTTTTTTAGGTATACAATAAAGGTGCTGATATTGACGCTCTTTGCGTAGCACCTAGACATATAAATCGCAGCGATTATTTTACAACGTTCTTTGAGTTACTACGACAGCAGCCTGAAGTAACCGATCTCAGAGTGAGTTATTCTAAAATTCATTATTTCTTAATAATACGACTTATTTTGTTTAGGCTGTGGAAGAGGCCTTTGTACCGGTAATAAAAATGAAATTCGATGGCATAGAAATTGACATGCTATTTGCAAAGTTATCGTTAAAAGAGATCCCGGAAAATATGGATCTCCAAGATGACATATTATTGAAAAATCTGGACCCTAAGTGTGTTCGTAGTTTGAACGGTTGTAGGGTGACTGACGAAATTTTACGCCTCGTTCCTAACGTAGATAATTTTAGACTGGCTTTAAGGACGATTAAATTATGGGCGAAACGTACGTTGTAAACAAAAAAAAGTCGGAATGAAATTTGTGTTTTTTTGCAATGTATTTTTAGGTCACGGTATTTACAGTAACGCATTAGGATATTTGGGTGGCGTGTCTTGGGCGATGTTAGTGGCACGAACGTGTCAGCTATATCCCCAGGCCGTCGCGGCCACTTTAGTACATAAATTTTTCTTAGTGTTCTCGAAATGGAATTGGCCTCAACCCGTTCTTTTGAAGCAACCGTCTAGTGTAAATTTAGGTTTCGCGGTTTGGGATCCTAGGGTGAGTTTTTAATTTCATTTCCGAGTTCATAATTGGTACTGGGTTATTTATTATAAAAAAATCTTGCTCGTTTTACAGAAAAAAAAAAATAATTCTTCAAGGTGGATGAGCATTAGTTGAGGATTTTTTTATAAAAAGTATATATTTTAATCTTTTTCGGTTGATTTTTGTTTGTATGTGAGATTCTGAATAATATAGTAAGACTACAAGCCGGGTTGAAAGAGTATTTATGTTTGAATTAATTCTAATTAAATAATAACTTCATCAAACGCACTTCATGGATGTAAATGCTGAAAATTCTTGGATTATGGATTTTTATTAATTTTCTTTTATATATTTTTGTTTTAAACGTTTGTTAGTTGTTAACAAAATCATTGACTTAATTACTTAGGTAAATGTACAGGATAGGTATCATCTGATGCCTATCATAACGCCGGCGTATCCGCAACAAAATTCGACGTTTAATGTTTCGACGTCGACCAGATCGATTTTAATCGAGGAGTTTAAGAGCGGCCTGAATCTAACCGAGGAAATCATTCTTGGCAAACAGCCGTGGGAACGCCTCTTTGAACCGCCGCCGTTTTTCATGAAGTACAAACATTTTATTATGCTCTCCGTCTGTGCTGCTACCGCCGAGGATCACCTCGAATGGTGTGGTTTGGTTGAGAGTAAAGTCAGACTACTTATAGGTAAGATAAAAACAATCATTTTTTTAAATCAACAAATACTATAACTATCATAAATATTATTTTTCTTATACATATTTATAAAAATTATTTTGATGATTTTAGTTAACGGTATATACTTGTGATTCTCAAACTTATTTACTTTTATTTTTTGTGAGTTGTTTTTATTTGACTCTACATAAAATTATAGATGCAGAATATTTGCTTTAATGTAAACCTTTCACAACAAATTTGAATGTTGTATGTTTATGTATGAAAGGTTTAAAGTTAAAGTAGGTGCTCTCTCAAAAATAAGGTCATTAATAGTCGGGTATCTGGATAGGTTGAAGCAAAATTTATTTACGACAATAGGTAACCCAAAACTTATTGTAAATAAAATTTCTTTATACACTCTAATAACAGTTAATATCAGAAAAAAAATTATTTATCTTTTCTAGACTAATTTAATTAAAGATGTGTTATTTTGGTTTTTATACATCGTTGTTATTTTAAGATCAAATGAAGAACAAAAAAACTTGTGGTTGTACTAATTACGGTGTATATTTTATTATTTATTTTCTACTAGTTTCGGGGAAACTTCGTCCCCATCCTCAGGAAAATACCTCAAAAGTTTGAATTTGCGTCCAAAAAATTGAGCTTGACCTCACAACAACCTCAATTTTCATGTGATCTACCGCGCAAAGTTATATTTAGCAAATAAAAGAAAAGTTGTATTTTAGTTGGTGTTACAGATTAACTTTTAGTTTTTATAGAGAAAGAAATGAAACTTTGTTTTCTGGACGCAAATTCAAACTTTTGAGGTATTTTCCTGAGGATGGGGACGAAGTTTCCCCGAAACTAGTAGAAAATAAATAATAAAATATACATCGTAATTAGTACAACCACAAATCTTTTCGTTTTTCATTTGATCTTATAATTTAATTAAATTGGATGGTTTTACGAAATTGGTGATGCTAGTTTGGCGACATAAATTCTTTTTCTCTTCACGTAGTATATCTTCATAGCAGACAATTGATCATGCTATTCTTCTCTGTACGTCTTTGTTATCATCGTAATCCACAGATTGTTTTAAATGTATAAATGATCATCGAATATAATAAGCTTTAAATGTTTTTATAATACCTTAATCCATAGATTGAAGTAAATTAGCCGTATTTGGGAGCAAAAACGTTATTTTGACGCGGAGATCAGAGTTGATAAAGTTAGCAGCCGAGTGTTCCGGTGCATTATCAATAATTAATATCACTTTAATTGTGATGTTTTTAGAGAAACAGTACCAGTTCATCTTCCGACACAAAGTGATTTCAAATCTAGTCCTCAAATAAAGAAGCATTATTAAATAACTTTTAATTCGTTTAAAACGTTTCATTTCGTTTATTAATAAGTTACTGTCATATCTAATTTGAAATATTTATTTAATAATTTTTGCACTTTTATTAATAAGACGATAGTATTTCATACAATGTTTCTACCGGTTTCGGTTACGTTTAAACCATCTTCAGGAAATATATTTTTAAAAAATTCTTGATCTTATTGACATTTTATTTTTATTTATGTATGTTGAGATTTATGACATGTTGTGTCAATGTGAAAAATTAAAATAGGATTAAAATAAAATAAAATTAAAATTGAATATTTCCCAAACCAAAAGTTCAAATATCTATTGTAAAAGAGGTAAAAAAGAAAGTAAAAAAGGAAATTTGAATTTGGGAAGGGAAATATGGGAAAATGTGATTGCGGTTTGAGTTTATTATATATGTTGGGGTTTTTAATTGTATTTTTAGGTGGAGTAAATGGATTTTTCAAATACATATATAAAGGTTTTTCTGTAGAAATACTTGAACTTTATGAAATTAGAAAATTTAAACATAATCATCCACAAATTTTATGTTTGAATGACTAAATAAACTACACAGAAAAACATTTATATGTATATGTATTTGAAAAATCCATTTACTCCACCTAAAAATAAAATTAAAAACCCCAACATATTTAATAAACTCAAACCGCAATAACATTTTCCCATGTTTCCCTTCCCAAATTCAAATTTCCTGTTTTACTTTCTTCTTTACCTCTTTTACAATAGATATTTGAACTTTTGGTTTGGGAAATATTCAATTTTAATTTTATTTTATTTTAATCCTATTTTAATTTTTCACATTGACACAACATGCCATAAATCACAACATAAATAAAAATAAAATGTCAGTAAGATCAAGAATTTTTAAAAATATATTTCCTGAAGATGGTTTAAACGTAACCGAAACCGGTAGAAACATTGTATGAAATACTATCGTCTTATTAATAAAAGTGCAAAAATTATTAAATAAATATTTGAATTCAAGACGAAAAACATTCCTATAAAATAAAAAATGTATCTAATTTGGATCTATTTTTTAGGGTTCTGTAGTTTTCAAATCAATACAATAATGGTTTTAATTTATAATTGCCTGCAACGTTTCCACCGAGTATAAGCGTTAATCGATCTTTTTCTACTTTAAATCCTGGAAACACCAGGATTTCATCATATCATCACATCACAAAATTTTGAAGCATATCGTCCTCCATGTATGGTCATTGCATTACCATTGTCCTCTTGAAAAAAATCGTTACTCCATATCAAATGCAACATTTAACAAATAATTAAACGCATAAAATGTGCATTTAACAGTGAGAAATTCATGTCGGGATATATATGTATATCACTTTAGGATTTTTAGTGGGTGAGAACCTGGAGTTTTGGTTATTAACGATTCCATTGAGGTAGAAATGAACTTTGTTGGACATAGTCAGACACAATAGGACATCGAGTTGTTTTCTTCTCCTCCCAATTGTTGAAGTCTGAGTGCATAGTTCAGCCGTGGGTAATTTGCATTCTTCGATACTATCCCTCACAAAATCCACATGTTCTTCTATTCTAGTTGTTGGGGGTCTCCCGTTACGTGGATGAGCTTGTTGATGAACCTTACTGACAACGACTTTTATAGGAAGACATTTATCCTCAATCTATCAAAAACGCTTGTGGGTGAACTGCTAAAGTTCACGATATTGTATTAATATATCAAGATTAGGAAACTTATGACCTCCTAGAATGGAAAGAATTCATAAAAGGACTTGTATTCGAAAAGGTCGAATGAAAAATCTAAACTCTACAACATCCATTTTCTTTAAAACGAGAATTAAGAACGAAAGAAAATATTAAAATTCTACGTAAAGAAATTGTAGATAAAGCATATGAATATTGTGGAACAACTTCGATACATTTAAAGGGGATCTCGTGCTTCTATAAGAGATGGAGAAAAAAATGATATCATTGTCTGAGGCTCGATTTTTATAAGCAATTTAATGGTGAAAATCGGTATTGTAAAACGAACAAAGACGGCGGTGCAACAGGTAATTTCCCATTGAAGAATTTTTGGATTCCTCACTCAGGGCCGCATTAAGGAACACCCTTTTCCTTTCCTTCCAAGTTAAAAACAAATAATAGGGTGATTTTATATTCATTATTAAATTAAGTACCTACTTATTTTTTCTAAGAAATGTTTTGCTGTTCTATAACATTTCGTTATTCTATTATTTAGATATTCCTGAAAATATATTTTTTTCTAAGAAACACCTAGAAATAGCTTATGGAAATTACTTAGAAGAGAGGACAGGCAAAATTCTTGATGAGTATTTTGTTAAAAGCCACGTGAAAGGTATCGTAAGAAAAGAAAATGTTTCGTCTCTGGGAAAACGAGTCACTATATTCGCCAAATCAATATTATTCCGAAGATAGTAAAAGAATTATTGTTAACGTTTTCGTTAAATTGCAAGAAAAAGATTGTTCTGCTGCCTGTAAAGTTATCAGTGAATTGACAGGGGGTACCTGTAACAACAGTACGTAGATTCATTGCGCAGTTGGAGAATAGAGAATCTACAAGTGATCAACCCACCAAAGCTTGTCATCTTTTCCAAAGAATTCCGGATAGTTACACAACGGAAATAAAAACAGTTATTTACGATATGTATACAAAAAAAAATTTTTTTCTATAAGTTACTCGAAAAAACATTATGAGAAGGTATACCAGATCTTATATATAGTTTATTTAGTTTCTCTACAAAAAATTCTAAAAAATGGGGCACAATTTTGAAAGAAGGAGTTATAACAGCGAAACTGCTAAAGTTAAGTTTCTAACATATTAGATAAAAAAATAACTACTCTTCGAGCACTTTCCAAATATGCAATAAACAATAGGGCATTTCATTAAAAATAACGTCAGTTTGGTACGCCACTGATGATTAGAAATATTTTTGAAACATAGCGACGGTAATTATGCACCACTTTGTTCTTAGGTTTTTATGGCCTTTATCGTAAAGGAGCTATGATCCGAGGCGTTTTAATTGCCACACCCTGTATATTATATTCTACTGCATTGTGTAATATTTTTTGTTGGCTGATGGAACCAGTTTCTTATTCTTAATTTTACCCGACACGAATTTTTTTAGAAGATTTGATATTGCTTCCAGAAGACTAAAAATGCTCCCAGAACACTTGGTATTGCTTCCAGAAAACTAGATATTGCTTACAGAACACTTGAAATGATTCCAGAAGACTTGATGCTGCATCTAAAAGACTTAAATTCATACTACTTCCGGAAGACCTGAAATGCTTCTGAAGATTTCAAATAGTTCCACAAGGCTTGAAATGTTTCTAGAAGACTTTACACTGCTCTGGAAGTCTTGAAACGCTTCTAGAGGACTTGGTATTAATTCTGGAAGACTTGTGATGCTTCCACAAGATTTGATATTGTTTCTAGACGACTTAATAGTGCTTCCAAAAGACTTGAAATAACCAAAGACTTAAACTGCTTCTGGAAGACTAGAAATGCTACCAGAAGACTTAATATTGCTTCTAGACGACTTAATAGTGCTTCCAACAGACTTGAAATGCTTCCAATAGCCTTAAATTGTTACTGTAAGCGCTTCCAGGAGACTGTATATAGTCGCTGGAAGAATTCATACTACTCTGGAAGACTTGAAATGCTTCTGAAGATTTCAAATAGTTCCGCAAGGCTTCAAATGTTTTTAGAAGACTTTATACTGCTTCCAGAAGACTTGATATTTGTTTCTGGAAGATTTGCGAAATTGTTTCAACAGATTGGAACTGCTTCCAGAACACTCGATACTACCTCTGGAAGACTTGATATCTTTCTAGAAGACTTTCCTAGAAGTCTTTTCTAGAAGACGTATAAATTCTAGAAGACTTGAAATTTTTCCAGAAGACTTGATATTGCTCCTAAAAGACTTAATAGTGCTTCCAAAAGACTTGAAATGTTTCCAAATTATTAGATACTGCTTCAAGACGGTTTGATACTGCTTCTAGAAGACTCGATATTGCTTCCAAAAGACTTGAAATGTTTCCAGAGCACTTAATACAGCTACTAGATAGAAGACTCAATGCTGTCTCTGGAAGACTTGCTAGTGCTTCTATAATACTTAATAGTGTTTCTAGAAGACTTGATATTGCTTCCACAGAACTTTAACTGCTTCCAGTACACTTAATAGTGCTTCTAGAACACTTGATATTTTCTTTCAAAGACTTGAAATTCTTCCAGAAGACTTGATATTGCTCCTAGAAGACTTAATAGTGCGTCCAAAAGACTTGAAATGTTTCCAAATTATTAGATACTGCTTCTAGAAGGCTCGATATTGCTTCCAAAAGACTTGAAATGCTTCCAGAGCACTTAATACACCTACTAGATAGAAGACTCAATGCTATCTCTGGAAGATTTGCTAGTGCTTCTATAATACTCAATAGTCTTTCTAGAAGACTTGATATTGCTTCCACAGGCCTTGAATTACTTTCAGTACACTTAATAGTGCTTCTAGAACACTTGATATTTTCTCTGAAAGACTTGAAATTCTTCCAGAAAACTTGATATTGCTCCTAGAAGACTTAATAGTGCTTCCAAAAGACTTGAAATGTTGCCAAATTATTAGATACTGCTTCAAGACGATTTGATACTGCTTCTAGAAGACTCGACATTGCTTCCAAAAAACTTGAAATGCTTCCAGAGCACTTAATACAGCTACTAGATAGAAGACTCAATGCTGTCTCTGGAAGACTTGCTAGTGCTTCTATAATACTTAATAGTGTTTCTAGAAGACTTGATATTGCTTCCACAGAACTTCAACTGCTTCCAGTACACTTAATAGTGCTTCTAGAAAACTTGATATTTTCTCTGAAAGGCTTGAAATTCTTCCAGAAGACTTGATATTGCTCCTAGAAGACTTAATAGTGCTTCCAAAAAACTTGAAATGTTTCCAAATTATTAGATACTACTTCAAGACGATTTGATATTGCTTCTAGAAGACTCGATATTGCTTCCAAAAGACTTGAAATGCTTCCAGAGCACTTAATACAGCTACTAGATAGAAGACTCAATGCTGTCTCTGAAAGACTTGATATTGCTTCCACAGAACTTGAACTGCTTCCAGTACACTTAATAGTGCTTCTAGAACACTTGATATTTTCTCTGAAAGACTTGAAATTCTTCCAGAAGACTTGATATTGCTCCTAGAAGACTTAATAGTGCTTCCAAAAGACTTGAAATGTTTCCAAATTATTAGATACTGCTTCAAGACGATTTGATATTGCTTCTAGAAGACTCGATATTGCTTCCAAAAGACTTGAAATGCTTCCAGAGCACTTAATACAGCTACTAGATAGAAGACTCAATGCTGTCTCTGGAAGACTTGCTAGTGCTTCTATAATACTTAATAGTGTTTCTAGAAGACTTGATATTGCTTCCACAGAACTTGAACTGCTTCCAGTACACTTAATAGTGCTTCTAGAACACTTGATATTTTCTCTGAAAGACTTGAAATTCTTCCAGAAGACTTGATATTGCTCCTAGAAGACTTAATAGTGCTTCCAAAAGACTTGAAATGTTGCCAAATTATTAGATACTGCTTCAAGAGGATTTGATACTGCTTCTAGAAGACTCGATATTGCTTCCAAAAAACATGAAATGCTTCCAGAGCACTTAATACAGCTACTAGATAGAAGACTCAATGCTGTCTTTGCAAGACTTGCTAGTGCTTCTATAATACTTAATAGTGTTTCTAGAAGACTTGATATTGCTTCCACAGGACTTGAACTGCTTCCAGTACACTTAATAGTGCTTCTAGAACACTTGATATTTTCTCTAAAAGACTTGAAATGCTTCCAAAAGCCTTGCAATACTTCCAGAAGACTTGATACTACTCTAGGATAGTTACTTTCAGAAGACGTGAAACTGCTTGTAAATCTGCTGGTAGAAAAAATTTTGCTTCTAAAATACTAAAAATTGTTTGCCAAAATACAAAGTCTTTATGTCACAAGTTCAAAACTATCCATTAAAGACTAATTACTGCTATTTATATTGTAAACGAACCATAGGCGTCAGATATGTGGGTACTCTGGGTTCATAAGTATGAAATATTAAAGGATTAATGCAAAACAAAAGATGCATTTTCTTTAATTATTGACAATCCTATAATGCAGTACATAAGAAAATGAACAGAAAAAGCCTCTTGAATATTAGAAACTCAATGGACTCTTCCTCTTGCAAAAATCAATTCATTTATTGCTCTTTTATATGAACGTGGCGCATACCAGGCAAATAATTTGAATATTTCATATATATGGATGTAAATGGGGTTCCGCGTTTATTATTTCAAAAACTATGTCCTATTCATAGTTGATATGATTTTTGTAAATTTATGCGTTTTATCGGATTTGACAAAAAGCTCAACAAAATCAGCGTTTACAAACAGATAAATTTAGTCTAATCTCTACAGTTTGGTGCAAGTTCATAGAGAATAGTTAAAATTGTTACAAGTCTGGGGAAGGTGTTATGATCAATAAACAACTTTTCACAACAACTTACACCACAAACCAGTTGTAAGTTTACATAAACAAATCAGATAATTTTGGTATTCAATTTTGGCTAGCATTTGATGTCAGCATGAATTACATCATAAATGGATTTCCATATTTAGGAAAGGGGGAAAACACAGCCTTAAAATCCCCTTCAATAAATCTTACTATATACTCACAGCCTCTCGATAATGCGTTACTTCAAGTAACGTCACAGCATTACTCTTTATGTTATCCTACCATCTTTTTCGATGTTTTCGCCCTTGATAGATTTCCTCTTTCAAGAATCCTCCTTTGATCTATTCATTCCACGTTTTTAATTCATGAAGTCATCCAGTGAAGATGCTATTATGTCAATCATCAAGAAATGTTTGGGAATCACCGGTATAGATAGCTTGTTTCAACAAGCAGTATGACTCGTCAAACGTAATCGCCCATGTCAAGTAATGTAACAAAATCAGATGAATTATAACAATATTACTTCACAGGTGCACAAACAGGGTTTTTTTGGTGATTCGGGAATAATTTAAACGTAGGGTTACAATCGATAAACGTTTTGAGCAAACAAATCTTAGAAACATCCTGTATTTCTCAGCTATTTTACTTGATATCTGTTTATATTGTACCAAATATACTTGATGTACAGTCATGCTCATATGTATTAGACACCCCCCTGTTTATCGGTTTCAGGTAAAATAAAAGGTATTAAATAAATTTACATCAATGGAAACGGGTTTAAAAGTCTTTATTTAAAGAATTTTAATATTTAGTTATACCACCCCTTGCTTTAATTACAGCAAGCACCCTTCTTGGCATGCTTGCTACAACATTATAACATTCTTCTTGGGATAAAGTATCCCAAGCTTCAAGAATTTTATTTTTTAAAGTTGTTTTTGATGTGCATTTGAATTTTGCTACTTTAAGCTTTAATTTATACCATAGATGTTCTATTGGTGAGAGGTCAGGGGACTGGGCTGGCCCATCTAACACCCTTACACGGTTTTTAGTAAACCAGCTCATTGCTTCGCGTGATTTATGGCAGGATGCGTTGTCTTGTTGGAAATAATAATCCGGCACGTCTTCGTCAAATAATTTTAAAGCCGATGGCTACAAAACCTCTAACATGCCGATGTATCGGCGTGTATTTTTTTTATAGTAAAAAAAGTTCTCCCACTCCTGACGTATACATGCAACCCTACACCATAATGCTACCCCCACCAAATTTCACAGTTGGCACAATACAATCCGGGTTATATGCCTCCCCCTTTCTTCGCCGAACGTGCTGACTACCTGCCTGCCCAAAAACCTACGAAATTAAAGTACAAATTAGAAGTAATTATTTTCTTCTTTGTTTTGACAAATACTCGAAGTAAAATTATTTTTTAGATTTATTAGAATAGTAGACACTTCATTTATACATACCTCTATATTACTTTCATCTGACCACATGACTTTGGCCCAATCATCAATTGTCCAATGCCTGTACTTTATAACCCACAATAAACGCATCCTTTTATGGTTTTCTGTCAAGCGAGGTTTGCGGCGTGATATACGTCCATGTACACCCACACTGGCAAGTCGTCTTCTCACCGTTTGTGCCGAAATGGAGATGTTGTGTTCAATGTGGAGTTCGCTGGACAATTCTTTGGACCTTTTTCGTCTGTCGCGAAGAGAGATCCTCTGCAAGAGTCGATCTTCCTGAGTCGTCGTTGCCCGTTTTCGGCCGCTTTTTGATTTGTTATCGTACAATCCCGTTTCCTGGTATCGTTTAATAGCAGTGCGAACTGCACACCGCGAACATTTCATTCGTCTAGCAATAGCACTTAAAGTCATTTTCTGCGAATGCAGCAATACGATTTGAGCATGTTCTGCTTCCGTTAATTCACGTGTTTTTGGTATTATTTAAAACACTCCATTTGTATGATAACACAAAAAATAAAAACGCACCGACTAAAGCTCACAAATGAAAACAATGACACCTTGTTGGCGGAGCGCTCGAAACGGTCTAAAGTGGTAAATACAAAATAATTTCATCTTTACCTGTTCATGGTTTATATTACCCAACAAACCACAAAAATCTTGTAAAACAACCCAGGCCAACGTATCATTATGCCTAAAATTTTACAGCTTTAGTAGATATAATAATATTGAGTTCTTGCAGGGGTGTCTAATACATATGAGCATTATAGCTTTCTAATATTAATACATATTTATAATGAAATATTTTTAACACATTCTCAATAAAGTATACAAGTCTATATCCAACAATATCTTGTCCATACCATACATTAGCAACTCTTGAGCTATGCACGACTGTTCACTTGGTCCAGTATTACAAGCTGCCCATACATTCGATTTTATGTCACCTTGCATTCCACTCACAACCTCAATCATATTATCATAATACGTATGGTATTCAAGACTTTTCAATGCGTCTAGCCTCACCGAAACTAATTCGGTTAATTTCCACAATTCATGCAACGAGTCATAAGCTAGGTAAAATACTTCTGAACCCCTATCCATTTTGAATACTTTTCTCGTATTCTCTATCCACATACTGCTGCAAGACACTCCACTTATAAGGAACTTTGCTGGAGTAGATAAATCACCAACAAAACTGTTTAAAATCAATTGTTTGCTGTTTACTATGTTCTTCCATTCAGGTTCAGATAAACTCAAGCATTGTCCTTTTCCCATTAACCGTATCACGGGTTCAAAATGCTGATTCGCGCACAGTCCAATAGATATCCATTTGGTTCTACTTTTGTTTAAATAATAGGTGCTTTCCGATAACAGCGGTCCTTGGTTACCTTTCTGGTTTATCGCAGATTCATTGGATACAGTACTACTTATTACAGATGGCTGACCAATATTTTCGATAATCTGTTGACTGCTGGGATACACAAACTCTCCCAATTCTGTTGCCAATACATTAGTTGTTTCCGATACTACATTTTGCTTTGCATTTCCAGACGATATATTTGGCAATGATGAGCAACCTTCATTTTTTGTGGTCACAAGTGACTTCTTGTTTTCTCCCCTCCCCAACACATTTGGCGCAGGTCTCTTGTTTGAGCATTTGGAGTTCGGTTTGGATGCCACTATATTTAAAAATCTTTTACGTTAATACATTATCTACTTAATATTCAATTTTAATTACTTACTTGTATATTAATTACACTAAACGTGCACTCGTTGTGAATCTCACCACTGTATGAATCACTATCGCCAGGCATTTTGTATTTATAGCTGAAGTAATAGAGTGGGGGGAATCTTTTCACACAAGAATTGTGGGAACACATTTTCATTGATATTAATTAATATTACAACATTATTTACATTTTATCAGAAGACGTTGATGGGTGACCATATCGAACACGTTGGCATATAGAACGTTATCATAATTTATTCTCTGGTTTCTTACTTGGAAGAATCACTTGGGAGGAGGTTGGACATTAATTGAAACCTCATTAATTGGAAACTCCTCCAATATTGCAACCTTTAAGAGGAGTAGGTATACCAGTTAACCGAATCTGGAACCTCCTCCTCGAACCTGCGTCCGAGGAGGAGGTTCTAGAATTGGCTAATCTATACTACTACTGATAAAAAAAATGTCTTAAAATTTTTAAACTTTGATAGCTTGTATCTTTGACCAATTATTTTTACATGATTTGTCATTATTTTCGTTCTAGTATATGTAGTTAAAATTATTCCCGAGCCACCGAAATAACCTGTAAAAGTCTATATTCGGCCGTCCTTAGCGAAACCGAGAACGTACACAGATTGGACTATCGATAATTGGCCGAATCGAGAGTCCAATCTGTGCAGATTCTCGTTTTTGCTTAAGATGTTAGTAAACAAACCGGGTATTGTGTTAGCATCAAGTTTTAGTGTTTATAACTGCTTCTATATAAACAATTTCTTGTGTACAATTGCATTTGATGAGTATTCGACGAAATGGACCACTTGTTGAAACAAAGCAAATACAAGAAATGAATATAATCCATTATTTTTTTAAAATTATATCTAATAAGACAATTATTTTCTTATTATTCTTGTTTTAGTTGCGCTTGAACGAAACCCGCACATAATATTAGCGCATATAAACCCCGAAAATTTTAATCCGATCGAACCGGCATCGGAATCGAATCCGCACGTATCCACCATGTGGTTCATAGGTTTAGATTTTGCGAAAACCGAAAATTTGAATATCGATCTAACGCAGGACATTCAGAATTTCACGAAAACCGTCAATAGGCAAGCGACAAATTCGAAAATGTTAAAAGACGGTATGGAATTGGAAGCGAGACACGTCAAAAGAAAACAATTACACCAATATCTATCTCCCAGCGTGGTTAGGCGGGAGAGGAAGTTTAGCGGCACTTTGAAAAACGGGGCCAACATCGAACGAAAGCGGTCTGTATCGTTATCAGAAAGTATGGAATCTAATAAGAGGTCGTCACTTACAGGCAATGACTCTAATGTAAGAAATTTCAATGAAAGATTATTTAACGCGAATTTTCGTTTTTTACTTTAACTGTTTTATTTGTTTGGTTGTTTTAATTTTTTTAAGAGTAACGATGGGAGTGGTAATAACCGAAAGAGGCTTTCTGATACTTTATGTAATGATGCTACGGTGAGCAAACAGCCCAGATTATCAGAAGAAAATCGATCTGCAACTGTAATTTATTACCTCAACTTATTTAGTTGGATTTATTAATTTTTTTAAATTTTAGTTTGAAGATTCATCTAATAATTCCCTAAACGACGACTCCAATAGCACTTTTAGCATAAACGATGATGGTTCAAATAGTATATCACATCCAACCCCAACAGACAGTCCGCCAGCTCAAACTTTATGTACTTGATAACCATCGATTGTAACATAAATCACGTCAAAACGTGCGTATCGATTTAATTGGATTATTAATTTTTAAAGTTAAATTTTCGTAATAGGATGAAAATGAATTAAAAAAAATAAATAACATTATAGTGATCAAAAAAAAAAACAAAAAAATGGTGGTGACATTGGACTATTTGGTCTTCTTATTCCTTCTAGATTCCAATAAGAAAACAACATCAGTCCCACTCAAGATATCCCTTCATTAATTCAAGTACGTATCTTTAATTACAATATCCGTCGTAGTCGATTGTGTTGTAAAATATTATCGCAATTTAGTTTTTTTTAAGGGGTAAATTAAAATATTAGAGAAGCCCTACTTATTTTGTTTTTTAGGAGTACGTTCTTGAGAATGTGTGTATATTAGAGTGACCAATAATTGTGGCTTAATTTTTTTTACGTCTGCGTGTATATCTAATCTAATCGTTTCTTTTTATTAATTTTTTATTTTAATGAACCATGTTGTTGCGATAGTATTTTACTCCCCACCCTTTAATCATTTCACTCATGGTCATTAATCGTAATAAAATCAAAATCGGATTAAATGAAATTGTTAAATTCACTTGTAAATTGACATGCATGACTTCAACAATGAATTTTTAAAGATTTCAGTTTTTATTTGACGAAAGTTTATTTTCCTTTAATTAGAAATACGTATATCATATAAGTTGAATTAATTTTTTCGATAAAAAAAAGAGAATTGAAAAAGAAATGGATGTTATTTTAGTTTTTCCCTAAATGTCAAATCACTTAAATGTATTTTTTTACTCGAGGATATTTTAAAAAACCATAATAACACTTTGAAGATTTTCTCATTAATTTTTTTTTTCGAAATGTATATAAAATATTTTATTAATTAGTGGTACCTTTTATCTAAACAATTGTAAAGGTATAAGTTAAAAACTCCAAAAGAATGAAAACACGGAATATAATTATTAGAAATAAACAGAATTTGATTTAAAAGGAAAATCCGTGTTTGAAACGGACGTTTTGCCGTATTCTTTTGTACTATATCATTTTTTTTAAGATCCATGTAGATCGAAATTGAAAATACGAAAAAAATAAGAAATCGTGGGGATTGTTTATTGATCGGAAAGTATTCATCGTTCGAAATTTTTTATTACATTAGTAATTTTTTCTTTGCTTTCGCGAGTTTCTTCAAAAAAAAAAAGAAAAATCTAAGAAGATTTTGATTCTGTTTTTAGATTTTGTAAGAAATCATGTATCATTTTCTTTATATCAATAAATAATAACCCATCCCACAATGTGTTTTAATTATTATTAATATAAATCCTTTTATTTTGTTTAATAAAATTAATTAAAATCGTATTTAAACAGCAATTAACATTAATTTATAATTTTCTTCACACATTTCAAGAGTTAAGAATACAACTTTATGGTTTAAAATCAATTTTATTAATAGATATATCAAATTTGACTTTCTCATTTCACTTATTTATGTTAAATCGTAATTAATTAATTAAAAACATTAAATTATTCGATTAATTATTTTGTAGTAATTTTAATTTTTCGAGGTTGGCAGTAAAAAGAATTTAATGTCAACACATAAGGGTCAAAGATTATTTAAACGTTATAAATTAGTTCTTTTTCTTAAAATAATCAAAAATAAACCGATTTTACTAAAAAAATAAGTAAATGTAAGTTAAATGAACTTAACAAACTTTTTAAGTTTAAAATATGATCGTTAATGTTATGAACAAAAAATCAATTTTGAGGATCAGTTTACATCTTAATTTTTATTTGTTTCAGTCTAAATTCTTTAATATACCTAATTGCATGAAGTATACTTAATACAATAATAATAATCTTTATTTGTGCAAAAAAAGTGCAGGCATTCTTACACCTGGCAAAAACATATTACTGTAAGAATTATCGAGGGAGCCTTCGGTTGGACCGAATAATTAATCTCTTCTCACTCTTCTCAAAATATATTGTTTATTAACGTTTAAATGAAGCACATAAGGCGTAATAACACATAACATAATACATAAGCGACATAAACGTAAAAATGTTATCTTGCGTAATTCTCTCGGAAGTCGTTCTTCCCTCCAACGCTACTAAAACCCGTTAAAAACCACTACAACGCCACCAGCGGCTGTAATCGTACTAACTCTAAAATTTAAATATTAAATTAACGCTTACATTACAATAAATAAAAAGCAGTATACAATAATTATTCTTACAAAATACTTACAATTTACAAACTACATATCATCCACACAACAAATTAGGAACTCTTGTGTGGAATAAAACGCGTTTTTCAATAAGAAAACCTTTAATCGAGCCTTTATTCCAGCTGGAGGTAACTCACGCAACCGTCGTGGCAACCTATTAAATAGTTTTTGGCCCATATACAAGGGACCGCCCTGGGTCTTTGTAAGCCGGAAAAAGGTTGGACGTAGATCTTCTTTTCCACGTGTATTGTGAGAATGAACGTCAGAGTGCTCAATGAAACAATTGTACAATGTACATAATACAGCGCAATATATATAAACATAGTACAGTCAATATAGATAGGCGAACAAAAGCAGGCCGACAGTCGTCCCTATAAGCAATTCCAGCCAGCACTCGCACAGCTCTGCGTTGTATTTCAAACATCTGCACACTCGCGGGATCTGCACCCCATGCAAGAATTGCATAGCTAAGTAACGAATGAACAAATGCATAGTAAACATTTTTTGCCACATTCCGTGATACACCCGCAGCGAGTCTGCGCAGTAAATAAATATTTCTCCTCAGCATGGACTCCATACAATTGAAGTGGTCAGCAAAGCGCAATAAGGGAACGGTAATAGAAGTACCCAGAAATTTTACCTTACTTGGATTGCAAACCTCAAGCCTCCGCAAACCAAAAGAAAGTTGCACAGTTTTATTATCATTTAAACATAGTTCGTTCGCTATGCACCAGTCACGCGCCCTCGACAACGCCTCCGCCGAAAACCTCAATGCGTCGTTGTAATTCGATCCCCGAATCAACAAGGTGGCATCATCCGCATAAAACAAGCACTTTAGACTATTAATGTTTTTACTTACGTAGTAAGGAAAGTCATTAAAGTATATAAGAAATAGTAAAGGGCCAAGAATCGATCCCTGTGGTACTCCTCTTGTTACATACACGGTATCGGATGTTAATTCACCTGCTTTTATAGTTTGAGTTCTACGCATCAGAAATGATTGAATCAAATGTAAGGTAGTACAATCGATATTATATTTTTTTTCCAATCTCTGCAAGAGTATGCGGTGAGAGACACAGTCGAAAGCGCGCGACAGGTCCAGAAACAATGCAACGCAATAATCACCACCTTCAAATGCACTATGGCAGAAATTTACAAACTCAACCACCGCACCCTCCGTGCACCGCCCCCTACGAAAACCGAATTGGCCCCCAAACAACATATCGTGCCCCTCCAGATAATCTATAATTCTATTATAGATAATCCTTTCATAGACCTTCAAGAACACTGGCAGGATGCTTATGGTACGGTAATTTTTGATATCTTCTTTACTACCGTTTTTAAAGTCTGGAATTACCAATGCACGCTTTAGAAGGTCAGGAAATCTCCCTTCCATAAGCGAACAATTTATAAGTTTAGTCAATGGAGAGATATATAGGTTAACAGTTTTCTTTATAAAACTGACAGAGAACCCAAAGCAGTCCCTTGCAGGGCTACTCCTTAATGAGTTAACTATATCACGAACCTCAACTTGAGTGACAACATTTAGACTTAATTTATGTTTGGGCACACCCGGAATATCACAGATGAGTATAGGGTCATGTTTAGCAGTTGGCAAATTCTTAACTATGTCGAGAGGGGTGTTTGTAAAGAAATAATTCAGCTCATCTGCGTCCAGTAATACATTATTAGCTTCAACATTTTGGTAGGTTGAATTGATCACATTGCACGAGATTTATTGTTTGAATTTTCAATGTATAAGGTTGTAGCTTGTACCTTTGCTTCCCATAACGATTGTCGATACGTGGACCTAAGCCTGTTACGCATATGGAGCAAGTCATCAGATTTATACTTATTGTATATTTCACAGATCAAAACAAGTTGATCTCATGTCGGATAATGTAAATAATATAAATCGTATTTAAACAGGAATTAACCTAAATTTCTAATTTTTTGGTTAAATTTAAAAAACTGAGATTTTCCTCAAGATTTTCCATCATTTCAAAAGGTAAGAATCAAATTTTATTATTTAAATTCAATTTTATTAATAAATATGTCAAATTTAATTTTCTTATTTTAAATATTTAGGTAAAATCGTAATTAATTATTTAATAACATTAAATAATTCGATTATTTATTTAAATTTTATTCCGTAGTTATTTAATTTTTTCGAGGTTCTCAGTAAAAAAAGTTTAATGTCAGTACATACACTCAGCAGCAGAAGTCTGCGTACAAAAAACTTGTAATACTTTAATTGGAAAAATAAGAGTCATAATCTAATGTGATAAACTTGATTTTTTTTTTATTTTGTATATTTACTACATATAATTCTATTAACAAAATATGCTTCAACAAAACAGAAACAGTAGTTACAGAAAAAAATCAAAACTAAAAATTCTACAAATAACGGGTATGCAAAAATCTGCGTACAAGTCAGGACAGTATTTATAAAAAATTCATAAATGAGATCATTGTTTCTATATTAATATGAGGTCGGATAACCTTTACGTTTAATGACCTCCCTTAAACGTTTAGGCATGAATTGCACTAATTTCTTCGTTTCGTCCGAACTGATTTTGGCCCATTCCTCAATCATAACATTTTTTAACGTTTCCTTCGACGTTATGTTGTGTTGCCGAATCCTGCGTTCCAGTAAATCGCAGAGGTGTTCGATGGGATTCAAGTCCGGCGATTGTGGAGGTGTTTTAAGTTGCTTTGGGGTATTGTATAGTAGCCAAAGCTTAGTATTGTGGGCAAGCTTAGTCTTGTTGAAAAAAAGTATTCGGGCCCCAAGCCCAAGTTTTCGATGCTAGGCTTCAAATTTTCTTTTAAAATGTCTATATACATTTTATGGTTCATTGTCGATGTTATGAAAACCAACCTTCCCACCCCTTTGGTGCACATACACCCCCAAACCATAACTCCACCACCTCCGTGTTTTACAGTCGCTTTCAAATTTTCGGGATTAAGGGCAGTATTAGGTTTTCTCCATACAAGTTGTTTACCCTTACTGCCGAAAATGCAAAATTTGCTCTCATCTGTAAAGAGAACTTTCTCCCAGAATTCAATGGGCTTGTCTAAGAGTTTTTTTGCAAAGGCGATCCGCTTCTGACGATTGACCTCTGACACAAATGGCTTTTTTCGTGCAACGCGACTGTGATAGTTAGCTTTTTTTAACGTCCTTCTCACCGTATCTTTGCTGATAGTTTTATGAAATTCTTCTTGTACATTTTCTACTATTTTTTTTGCCGTCAGCCTAGGTTCTTTTCTAACCTGCTGTACAATTTTTCGCTTCTCTCGGTTTGTTAAAAAGGGTCGCTTCTCTCGGTCAGATCGCGGACGTGAGAGGTAATCTTCAGTGTCTTTATAATTATTAATTACTCTTTGAATGGAAGAGTGTGACCTGCCGACAGTTTCTCCTATTTTTCGAAAAGATTTTCCCTCTTTCCATAACTTTACAATAATTTTTCTCTCTCCCAATTCAATTTCCTTTCCTTTCGTGTCCATTCTAACTTTTAGCTTCTAAGCCTCTGCTAATATAATTGACACCGGTTATCTTTTATTTAAGTCGGAAAGCGTACATCGCCAACTACGTATTTAAGTAAATAAGTATATTTTGGAGAAGGCGTCTTTATTTGTACGCAGATTTTTGCATACGCATTATTTGGAGAATTTTTAATTTTAATTTTTTTTGTAACAAATATTTCTGTTTTATTGATGCATATTTTGTTAATAGAATTATATGTAGTTAATACACAAAATAAAAAAAAATTGAAGTTTATCACGTTTTTTGTACGCAGACTTCTGCTGCTAAGTGTAAGTGTCAAAGATTGTTTAAACGTTATAAAAACGTTTTTTAGTTAAAATAATTAAAAACAAATCGGTTTTACTAAAAAAATAAGTAAACGTAAGTTAAATGCACTTATTTAACAACTTTTTTGGTTCAAAATATAATCGTTAATGTTATGAGCAAAAAATCAATTTTGAGGTTCCGTTTACATCGTTTACAATTTTTTTTCTTTCAGTCCAAATTCTCTAATATATGTAGTAATTACATAAAGTATAATTGATATAAATCGTATTCAAACCGAAATTAATCTCAATTTATAATTATTTGGTTAAAATTTATAAAAATGTTTCAAGATTTGGTGACATTTCAAAAGGTAAGAATCAAATCTTATGATTTAAGTACAATTTTATTAATGGATATGTCAAATTAGATTTTCTCATTTCAAATATTTACGTAAGGTTGTAATTAATTAATTAACACCATGAAATTTTTCGATTATTTATTTAAATTATTCCGTGGTAATTTTAATTTTTCGATGTTGGCAGTAAGAAAGATTCAACGTCAACACATAATTGTCAAAGATTGTTTAAACGTTATAAAAACGTTTTTTAGTTAAAATAATTAAAAACAAATCGGTTTTACTAAAAAAATAAGTAAACGTAAGTTAAATGCGCTATCGTTAATGTTATGAACAAAAAATAAACTTTGAGGTTCCGTTTACATCCTAATTTTTTTTTCTTTTAGTCCAAATTTCCTAGTATTCGTAATTACATAAAGTATACTTGATATAAATCCTATTTAAACAGGAATTAACCTAAATTTATCATTTTTTGGTTAAAATTTAAAAAAGAATGTGTCAAGATTTGATGACATCTCAAAAGGTAAGAATCAAATTTTGTGATTTAAATTCAATTTTATTAGTAAATATATCAAATTTGATTTTCTCATTTCAAATATTTACGTAAAATCGTAATTAATTAATTAATAATATTAAATAATTCGATTATTTATTTAAATTTTATTTCGAAGTTGTTTTAATATTTCGAGGTTGGCAGTAAAAAAGTTACAACGTCAACACGTAAGTGTGAAAGATTATTTAAACGTTATAAATACGTTTTTTAATTAAAATAATCAAAAACAAACATATTTTACTAAAAAAATAAGTTAACGTAAGTTAAATGCACTTATTCAACAACTTTTCTAATTCAAAATATAATCGTTAATGTTATGAACAAAAAATCAATTTTGAGGTTCCGTTTACATCCTATTTTTTTTCTTTTAGTCCAAATTTTCTAGTATTCATAATTACATAAAGTATATTTGATATAAATCGTATTTAAACAGGAATTAACCTAAATTTATCATTTTTTGGTTAAAATAAAAAAAAAAGTGTCAAGATTTGATGGCATCTCAAAAGGTAAGAATCAAATTTTGTGATTTAAATTCAATTTTATTAGTAAATATATCAAATTTGATTTTCTCATTTCAAATATTTACGTAATCGTAATTAATTAATTAATAATATTAAATAATTCGATTATTTATTTAAATTTTATTTCAAAGTTATTTTAATATTTCGAGGTTGGCAGTAAAAAAGTTACAACGTCAACACGTAAGTGTCAAAGATTATTTAAACGTTATAAATACGTTTTTTAATTAAAACAATCAAAAACCAACCTATTTTACAAAAACAAATAAGTAAACGTAAGTTAAATACACTTATTCAACAACTTTTCTAATTCAAAATATAATCGTTAATGTTATGAACAAAACATCAATTTTGAGGTTCCGTTTACATCCTATTTTTTTTCTTTTAGTCCAAATTTTCTAGTATTCGTAATTACATAAAGTATATTTGATATAAATCGTATTTAAACAGGAATTAACCAAAATTTATCATTTTTTGATTAAAATTAAAAAAAGAATGTGTCAAGATTTGATGGCATCTCAAAAGGTAAGAATCAAATTTTGTGATTTAAATTCAATTTTATTAGTAAATATACCAAATTTGATTTTCTCATTTCAAATATTTACGTAAAACCGTAATTAATTAATTAATAATATTAAATAATTCGATTATTTATTTAAATTTTATTTCGAAGTTGTTTTAATATTTCGAGGTTGGCAGTAAAAAAGTTACAACGTCAACACGTAAGTGTCAAAGATTATTTAAACGTTATAAATACATTTTTTAATTAAAATAATCAAAAGCAAACCAATTTTACTAAAAAAAATAAGTAAACGTAAGTTAAATGCACTTATTCAACAACTTTTCTAATTCAAAATATAATCGTTAATGTTATGAACAAAAAATCAATTTAGAAGTTCCGTTTACATCCTATTTTTTTTCTTTTAGTCCAAATTTTCTAGTATTCGTAATTACATAAAGTATGCTTGATATAAATTGTATTTAAACAGGAATTAACATAAATTTATCATTTTTTTGGTTAAAATTAAAAAAAAATGTGTCAAGATTTGATGGCATCTCAAAAGGTAAGAATCAAATTTTGTGATTTAAATTCAATTTTATTAGTAAATATATCAAATTTGATTTTCTCATTTCAAATATTTACGTAAAATCGTAATTAATTAATTAATAATATTAAATAATTCGATTATTTATTTAAATTTTATTTCGAAGTTATTTTAATATTTCGAGGTTGGCAGTAAAAAAGTTACAACGTCAACACGTAAGTGTCAAAGATTATTTAAAAGTTATAAATATGTTTTTTAATTAAAATAATCAAAAACAAACATATTTTACTAAAAAAATAAGTTAACGTAAGTTAAATGCACTTATTCAACAACTTTTCTAATTCAAAATATAATCGTTAATGTTATGAACAAAACATCAATTTTGAGGTTCCGTTTACATCCTATTTTTTTTCTTTTAGTCCAAATTTTCTACTATTCGTAATTACATAAAGTATACTTGATATAAATCATACTTAAACGGGAATTAACCTAAATTTATAATTTTTTGTTTCAAATAAAAAAAAATATTTGAAAATTTGGTGACATTTCAAAAGGTAAGAATCAAATTTTATGATTTAAATTGAATTTTATTAATAGATATATCAAATTTGTAATTAATTAATTAATAATATTAAATAATTCGATTATTTATTTAAATTTTATTTCATAGTTATTTTAATTTTTCGAGGTTGTCAGTAAAATAGTTTTAATGTCAATACATAACTGTCAAAGATTATTTAAACTTTATAAATACGTTTTTTACTTAAAATAATCAAAAACTAACAGATTTTAGTAAAGAAAAATAACTAAACGTAAGTTAAATTCACTTTTTAATAACTTTTTTAGTTTAAAATATAATTCTATTAATGTCATGAACAATTATTATTATAATAATAATAATTATTATAATACCAATTTTGATATTACGTTTAAATAAAAAAATTATTTTGTGTATTAACTACATATAATTCTATTAACAAAATATGCATCAATAAAACAGAAATATTAGTTACAAAAAAAATTTAAATTAAAAATTCTCCAAATAATGCGTATGCAAAAATCTGCGTACAAATAAAGACGCCTTCTCCAAAATATACTTATTTACTTAAATACGTAGTTGGCGATGTACGCTTTCCGATTTAAATAAAAGATAATCGGTGTCAATTATATTAGCAGAGGCTTAGAAGCTAAAAGTTAGAATGGACACGAAAGGAAAGGAAATTGAATTGGGAGAGAGAAAAATTATTGTAAAGTTATGGAAAGAGGGAAAATCTTTTCGAAAAATAGGAGAAACTGTCGGCAGGTCACACTCTTCCATTCAAAGAGTAATTAATAATTATAAAGACACTGAAGATTACCTCTCACGTCCGCGATCTGACCGAGAGAAGCGACCTCTTTTAACAGACCGAGAGAAGCGAAAAATTGTACAGCAGGTTAGAGAAGAACCTAGGCTGACGGCAAAAAGAAATAGTAGAAAATGTACAAGAAGAATTTCATAAAACTATCAGCAAAGATACGGTGAGAAGGACGTTAAAAAAGCTAACTATCACAGTCGCGTTGCACGAAAAAAAGCCATTTGTGTCAGAGGTCAATCGTCAGAAGCGGATCGCCTTTGCAAAAAAACTCTTAGACAAGCCCATTGAATTCTGGGAGAAAGTTCTCTTTACAGATGAGAGCAAATTTTGCATTTTCCGCATTAAGGGTAAACAACTTGTATGGAGAAAACCTAATACTGCCCTTAATCCCGAAAATTTGAAAGCGACTGTAAAACACGGAGGTGGTGGAGTTATGGTTTGGGGGTGTATGTGCACCAAAGGGGTGGGAAGGTTGGTTTTCATAACATCGACAATGGACCATAAAATGTATATAGACATTTTAAAAGAAAGTTTGAAGCCTAGCATCGAAAACTTGGGCTTGGGGCCAGAATATTTTTTTCAACAAGAAAATGACCCCAAACATTGCGCCCACAACACTAAGCTTTGGCTACTATACAATACCCCAAAGCAACTTAAAACACCTCCACAATCGCCGGACTTGAATCCCATCGAACACCTCTGGGATTTACTGGAACGCAGGATTCGGCAACACAACATAACGTCGAAGGAAACGTTAAAAAATGTTATGATTGAGGAATGGGCCAAAATCAGTTCGGACGAAACGAAGAAATTAGTGCACTCCATGCCTAAACGTTTAAGGGAGATCATTAAACGTAAAGGTTATACGACCTCATATTAATATAGAAACAATGATATCATTTATGAATTTTTTACAAATACTGTCCTGACTTGTACGCAGATTTTTGCATACCCGTTATTTGTAGAATTTTTAGTTTTGATTTTTTTCTGTAACTACTGTTTCTGTTTTGTTGAAGCATATTTTGTTAATAGAATTATATGTAGTTAATATACAAAATAAAAAAAAATCAAGTTTATCACATTAGATTATGACTCTTATTTTTTCAATTAAAGTATTACAAGTTTTTTGTACGCAGACTTCTGCTGCTGAGTGTATGTATGTAGGAGAGCGGAGGGTACACTAAAGCATACGGCACCTAGGCCCCAACGGGCGCCTTGTACATCCTCCTACACTCTCTCTGGTTACATCAACCAGCCTAAGGATTTTCCGAAGGGTAGGATACAGCTCAGAGGTGTGTTCCTGATGCCATCTGTGCTCGGCCATTCCTCTCCAAAGTCTCTCATCCTGAGGTCTTGTAGAGTGGGGCATTCACACAAGATGTGTCGAACAGTCTCCTTGCTCTCTTGACAAAAGCGACAGAGGGGACTAGTAGCAAGCTTAAGGTTGTAGAGATGCTTGTTTACCTTACAGTGACCCGTGATGAGTCCCGTTAAAATACGTAGGGCGCTTCTACCGAGTCTTACGAAAGGCAAGGCTGTCTTAGCTGAAGGATAACACAACAGTTCTTTAGACAGATAGCAGCCCTTTGTCCTATCCCACCAGTCTGTGAATTTCCTGTGGGTGAAATCTTTAATAAGCTCAATTTGAGTTGATACGGACGGAGCGATTAACGGTTCAGGTGAACAGATAGCTCGCTTGGTAGCTCTTTTGGCAAGCCTTTCAGCGTGCTTATTACCTGAACAGATCGAGTGTCCTTTTATCCATTGAAGTGAAACACAGTTGTGTGCTGCGGCCTTCTCCAATGTTAGGTGACAGTCCATGATAAGTCCTGAGGTAATAGTTATTCTACTCAGGGCTGAAATGGATTCTTTACTGTCAGTATAAATTGTGAAAGACTTACCTTGCAAGTTGGATCTGACAATAAAGTCAGCGGCAAGTAGAATGGCGATTAATTCTGCTTGTATGACGGTGGTACCTTTACCTAAAGGAGTAGATATGTGGAGTTGGTGATCGTACGAGAAAACTCCTGCTCCAGCTCCTTCCCGACTAACCGAACCATCAGTGTAGATTTTGTTACTTTTATTTACTTCTACTCCTGTGGAACTTGGGTAGGTGAGATAACTTTTAGTAAAAATATGTTGTAGGGGTATGAAGTCCGTCTTACGTTCCAGAATTGGCGAGTAACCAACCATTTCATTCCGGCATGCGAGTACGGCATTTTTACAGTTTCCCTCACCCATAAAGATTCCTGCTGTACGCAGTCGAAACATGGTCACCAGTGCCACTTCTTGTATGAACAAATGAAGTGGCGGTAGGTTCAAGATGTTTTCCATGGCTGCGGTGGGGGTAGATCGCAGCGCACCTGTAACATACAAACACGCAAGTCTCTGTACTTTATTTAGTGCAGCAGTGGAAATAAATTTTAAGGTTTTTGACCACCAGACTACTGCACCATATGTAAGCATAGGTCGAATTACAGCTGTGTAGATCCAGAGGGCAGTTTTAGGTGACAGCCCCCATGTCTTACCTATAGTCCTCCAGCACTGGCTGAATGCAACATACGCTTTCTTTACTCTATTGTCTAGGTGAGCCTTCCATGTCATTTTGTTGTCAAGTATAATGCCCAGATATTTGACTTCTTTTAACAAAACTAATGGAGTATTAGCAAGGGATGGCAAACTGGGCTTGCCAACCTTCCTCAATCGTGTGAAAAGAATCAACTCTGTCTTCCGAGGATTCACAGAGAGCCCTTGTCGGTCACACCAAGACTCGATCAATTTGAGAGCCACCTGCATCCTATCAAAAAGTACATTTATGTGCTTACCTTTGACAAGGATGGTTAGATCATCTGCATAACCTACTGTTGTGAAGTTGGCTTTAGCGAGGGATTTCAAGAGGCTATCCAGGGTGAGATTCCACAACAATGGGGAAAGTACACCTCCTTGTGGACAGCCTCGAGTAACTCCTCCATGAAGACTGACAAAAAGCGTAATTAATAAATTAAATACAATGATTCGATTAATTACTTAAATTGTATTACGTGATAATTTTAATTTTTTCGAGGTTGGCAGTAAAAAAATTCTGTTTCAATACGTAACTGTCACAGATTATTTAACTATATGTTTAATAAATAAAATATATAATACTTTATACTATATATTTAATATAATTCGGGGGCCAAAGATTTGGTCGCCCCTGTCTAAATAAATATTTATAGGATTTTCAAAACTATATAAAGATTTAGATATACAGGTGTCCGGTATCTTGCGAATAAAAGGTATGTATATAACGATGTAGACCACATTACTTTAAGCTGATTTTTCTAATAAATTTTTTTATATTGTTTATAATAACCGCACGGGAACTGTTTAAAGATGTCCAATAGCGATTCTTGGGAAACGACTGAGGAGGTTGTAAATCAATTTCAGGTAATCGGCCCTACCCCCACCTTATCACTCATCTCTTACGTGTTTATTTTGCTCTTACATATTTATAACACATAACTTGTTGAGTTATTGTAATTAAAAAATTGAAACAAGTTCATTTTTATACTTTTAACCTTTGATATGATATGCAGCTTATCACAACAATTAAATTGTGAACGTTACAAAGAGAAAAATCGAGACAAAAAAGATGATAGGCAAGGGTTGGATCGGTTATTGAACATCTTTAAACAATTCTCGTGCAGTTATTATAAACAATATGAAAAATCGTCTCAAAATAAAGTGCTCTACATCGCTATATAGCTCTGATCCGGAAGATACCGGACATTCTGTATAACAATTAAGTTGAATGACTCGCTATCAAGTAAATTAAAATATATGCCGATTTAAAATTTTTGTAACGTATTTTCTATTGGATTTTCAAAAAAGTTTTATTCGATAGGAGACTATCGAATATCACCTTTTGTTCTTAACATTATATAATATGTAATTTTTGTTTGAATATGTAACGTCTTAATGTACTTCCTGTTTAGACGCTATAATCAACAATTTTAAATATTTTTCGTCACTTTTTAATATTTTTTTAAATTATTTGCTACCTGGTTTTGTAGTGGAAGATTTACTCTGTTAATATCTAAAAATTTCTCTATTATATTGTTTGCTTCTACTTTGATTTTATTTCCAAGTAAATTTACCAAAGACGTATCGCATTTTTTCTACTTTTCCATCTCGAGCAACAGGTGAATCAAATATAAAAAACTTTATTTTGTACTTTAACTGGTCCTTTATTTTAAAAATATTATCTGACTAGTTTCGGATAATTTCCATCTTCAGAGATAAAATAAAATCCTTTTGATTTGATACAATTTTTGTGATTATCAAAACTGACTTACATGTTTCGAGTTAATTTTTTATATTGACTATCTGTCATGATGGCGATTAGGCGAAACAAGTTAAAGTACAAAATAAAGTTCTTTATATTTGATTTATTACACGTTGCTGGTAAAATGGATTTTCAAACTAATTTTATTCAACAAACATAAGTGCCTATTTTTGAAAATACGTATGACTGCTTGGTGCTGAAAAAAGCTGAATTAGCTCTTTTCGAAGCATATTAAGTCTTCTAGAAGCAGTATCAAATCTACAAAAAGGATTTGAAGTCTTCTAGAAGTAGAATCAAGTCTTCTCAAACCATTAAGAATGTGTTTTAAAAGCAATATCATATTTTTTGAAGGCATTTCAAGTCTTTCAGAAGTAGAATCGAGTCTTCTGGAAGCACTTTAAGTCGTTTCGAAGCAACACAAAATTTTCTAATCATCCTGAGAGACTATCGAGTCTTTTGGAAGCACTTGAAACGTTTGGAAGCAGTATCAAGTCTTATGGAACCAGACCAAGTTTTATAGAAACAGTATCAAGTCTTCTTTAAGCATTTCAAGTCTTCTGAAAGCAGAATCAAGTTTCCTAGAAGCATTTAAAGTTTTTTAGAAGCAGTATCAAGTCTTCAGGAACCAGACCACGTTTTCTAGAAGCAGTACCAAGTTTTCTGAAAACATTTCAAATCTTCTGCGAGCATTTAAAGTCTTCTAGAAGCAGAATAAAGAGACAGTAATCGAAGTGGTCCAGAGGCAATATCATATCTTCTGGAAGCATTCTAAGTCTTCCAGAAGCAGTATCAAGTCTTCTGTAAGCGTTTCAACTCTTCCAAAAGTAGAATCAAGTCTTCTAGAAATATTTTAAGTTTTTTAGAAATAATATCAAGTCTTATGGAAGAATTTCAAATGTTCTGTAAGCATTTCAAGTCTTCTAAAAGTAGAATCAAGTCTTCTGGAAATATTTAAAATTTTTTAGAAATAGTATTAAGGTTTATAGAAAAATTTCAAATTGGAAGCAATATGAAGTAGTCCAGAGGCAATATCATATCTTCTGGAAGCATTCTAAGTCTTCCAGAAGCAGTAGCAAGTCTTCTGTAAGCATTTCAAGTCTTCTGAAAGCAGAATCAAGTCTTCTAGAAGCATTTAAAATTTTTTAGAAACAATATCAAGTCGAATGGAAACATTTCAAGAGTTCTGGAAACATTTCAATTCGTTTGGAAGCAGTATCAAGTCTTCTGGAACCAGATCGCGTTTTCTAGAAGCAGTACCAAGTTTTCTGGAAACATTTCAAGTCTTCTGCGAGCATTTAAACTCTTCTAGAAGCAGTATAAAATCTTCAGGAAGTATTTGAAGTGGTCGAGAGGCAATATAACATCTTTTGGAAGCATTCTAAGTCTTCTAGAAGCAGTATCAAGTCTTCTGTAAGCATTTCAAGTCTTCTGAAAGCAGAATCAAGTCTTCTAGAAGCATTTAAAGTTTTTTAGAAACAGTATTAAGTCTTATGGAAGCATTTTAAGTCTTTTGAAAGCAGATCAAGTCTTTTAGAAGCAGTACCAAATCTTCTGGAAGTATTTAAAATCTTCTAAAAGCAGTATCAAGTCCTCTGGAAGCAGTATCACGTCTTCCAGAAGCAATATCACGTCTTCTGGAAGTATTCTAAGTCTTATAGAAGCAGTATCAAGTTTTCTGTAAACATTTCAAGTCTTCTAAAAGTAGAATCAAGTCTTCTGGAAATATTTAAAATTTTTTAGAAATAGTATTAAGGTTTATAGAAAAATTTCAAATTGGAAGCAATATGAAGTAGTCCAGAGGCAATATCATATCTTCTGGAAGCATTCTAAGTCTTCCAGAAGCAGTAGCAAGTCTTCTGTAAGCATTTCAAGTCTTCTGAAAGCAGAATCAAGTCTTCTAGAAGCATTTAAAGTTTTTTAGAAACAATATCAAGTCGTATGGAAACATTTCAAGTCTTCTGGAAACATTTCAATTCGTTTGGAAGTAGTATCAAGTCTTCTGGAACCAGACCGCGTTTTCTAGAAGCAATACCAAGTTTTCTGGAAACATTTCAAGCCTTCTGCGAGCATTTAAAGTCTTCTAGAAGCAGTATAAAATCTTCAGGAAGTATTTGAAGTGGTCGAGAGGCAATATAGCATCTTTTGGAAGCATTCTAAGTCTTCTAGAAGCAGTATCAGGTCTTCTGTAAGCATTTCAAGTCTTTTGAAAGCAGAATCAAGTCTTCTAGAAGCATTTAAAGTTTTTTAGAAACAGTATCAAGTCTTATGGATGCATTTTAAGTCTTTTGAAAGCAGATCAAGTCTTTTAGAAGCAGTACCAAGTCTTCTAGAAGTATTTAAAATCTTGTAAAAGCAGTATCAAATCCTCTGGAAGCAGCATCACGTCTTTCAGAAGTAATATCACGTATTCTGAAAGTATTCTAAGTCTTTTAGAAGCAGTATCAAGTCTTCTGTAAGCATTTCATGTCTTCTAAAAGCAGACTCAAGTCTTCTAGAAATATTTAGAGCTTCTTAGAAACTCTATCAACTCTTATGGAAACATTTCATGTCTGCTGGAAGCATTTCAAGTCGTTTGGAAGCAACATGAAGTCTTTTAGAAGCAGTATCGAGTTTTCTGAACTCATTTAAAGTCTTTGGAAAGCAATATTAATTCTTCTAAGAGTAGTATCAAGTCTTGTAGTAGCAGTAGCAACTCTTCTGGAAGCAATTGAAGTTTTCTGGAATCATTTCAAGTCTTCTTAAAGCAGAATCAAGTCTTATGGAAGCATTTAAAGTCTTTTAGAAGCAGTATCAACTCACTTTAAACCAACACATTTATTACAATTTTCATCTTTCATCTAGATCATACATACTGTATGTATTGAACATTTTGACTCATCCTTTCTACACTACCTTGAGGTTGACGTGGTTTTCCATCAAGATTTTTAATCTTGTTTATATGGACATTATATTTTGAACTATTTTGTTAGCAAACTTTCTTCAATTATAAGACTGTAAAATAAATGGGGCTTTAAATATGCAAAAAATAACACTTGAACGACTTCTTCAGCATTTTTACTATGCAATGGTCTTAGCTGTACAAATGTCGTAGGATTCAGTAAGATCAGGATCTTCAGTCAGATCTTGGTAAACAAGAATAGATTTGAATTACCATGAAAATAGGTTTGCATGTCAATCAAATCATCTTGTTCATTTCATTTGATACAATCGGTTTCATCTTGCCTTTTTTGATCGGTTTTAATTTCACTTGCATACTTGAAGGAATATTATTATACCTTTTTGTCTGATATTTTTATATTTTCTCTGAGCTTCCGTAACCATACTTTATGGTTTTGACCACCATGTTCAATGGACACATGTATTCCATGAAGTATAAAAAGTTGGTTGTACAAATAGGAGCAATTCATTTATCAATACATATATCAAATCGTTTCAAATGACGATAACGTTGATGGTTTGGCAGACTTCTTAGCTTCTTTCACTTCTTCAATAAACTTATTGTATTGTACACTATTAATGTAATACATATTATTAGGATCGTTAATGGAAAAACATTTTCGTAGTCTTCATAGAAACTTAACCAATAGCTCGTCAGCAATAACTAATAAATAAACAAAGAGATGATGCAATACTGATACATTAATACCAAATGCCTAACGAACACGATTTATTTGTCTTTAATCGACTAGCATTGGTTACACCCAATTTTTATTTATTTATTTACATTTTATGGGTACAGAGACAGGACAAACCCAAAAGTTCTGTACCACTAAAAAATTATAATAACAAAGAAAAAGAAAACGTGTAACAAAAGAAATCAAAAATTGCCTTAATTAAACAATTAAAAGTCAAATTAAACTTAACAGTGGACTTAAATGTCATTAAGAAAAAAGAAATTATAATAAAATAAAACAAACAAAATAACATAGCAAAACTAAAAAAACCTTTAAAACAAAATAAACAATGCCTACTAATAAAAAATAACGGCTAAATTAAAGTACTTCAATTAATAAGAGTCTCGAGCTATCAAAACGTAGGAGGTAATTCGCTGACGGTATCAAGAACTAATCGCCTGAAGGTAAAAAAGGAGTGCTGAAATAAATCAATATTAAGTTTGTCAGTCAGGCGAGCCATTCGCAACATAGGAGAGTTCCGAAAAGCATTGGTGCGCGGAATAAGCGTACTGAACAAGAAATTAAAGCGAAGTAGGCGGGGAGGAACATGAATATTAACCGACTCCAAAAGAACTGAGGAATCACACATATTGTGTAAGACCTTGTAGAAGAATAGTGCGTCATTACACAGACGACGCTGGCGAAGACACATTAAACAAAAAGATCTGCAAGACGAATCGTAATTAATGTAAGGTGTGAAAGATTTAAAGTTTAAATATTTCACAAATCTAGATTGAATTTTCTCAATTCGATCAATATAAATAAGGTATTGGGAACACTGAAAACATAGGCAAAATACAAATTTTTGATAGCGTCAACGCTTGTAAAGGACGAAGTGGATCTCATAATAAAGCCAAGCATACGCCAAGCCTTATTAACAATGTTGTCAGTATGCTGAGCGTAGAGAAGCTTGTAATCGAGAGTCACACCAAGATCTCTAATGAAGGAAACGCGTGTTAAGTTTTCGCCAGCGACGCTGTAATCGTAATGAAGAGTACTCTTTCTTCTCGAAAAAGAAATAACGTTACATTTAGATAAATTTAAAGTCAAATAATTCTCAGTGCAAAAGTCAGAAATCCTGAGGTCAGTCTGCAGCTTTGAACAGTCCAACGGAGAGGAAACACGCAGATAAAGCTTAAGATCATCAGCGTACATAAGACATTCACAATGTTTCACAACCTTGAATATATCATTAATATAGATGTTAAATAGCAAGGGACCGAGGTGGCTGCCTTGAGGAACGCCAGAGGGAACTGTAATAGGGTCAGAGCAGTATCCATTACTGACCCACCATGAATACCAAAACCATGAAGTTTAGTTAAAAGGAGGCTATGATCTACACGATCAAAAGCCTTGCTAAAATCTGTGTAAATTGAATCAACTTGACAATATTCGTCAAACAATTTTAAAATATAGTTAGTGTATTCAAGTAGGTTGCTCTCCACTGACCGATTCGCAAAGAAACCATGTTGTCTGGTATCAATTTTGGATTTAACCCTCTATTGCATAATGTTCCCTTTCGGGAACACAACATTCTAAGCCAAAAAAGTGGCAATATGTTGTATTAAGGGGCGAAACTGATAGATACATTATGAATATCTAGTATAGTTTTCTACCTTTCGTAAATTTTTTGTCCGAGAGGTGGTGTTTGTGTTGGTGTGTTGCATTTATATACAATTCGCGTCGAATCAATGGCCACTTGATCATTTTGATTGATTTTAGAAGATCAAATCTAGTTTCTAGGGTTATTTTCTGGTAAGTATGTATTTTTTATACTTAGTTTCAAGTGCTAGGAGTAGAATAATGCTTAATTCGATATATTTCGTTCGTTCCTTTTTTTGCAGCAGGTCATAACTTGTTTGTTCCCATTTGGGAACATTATACTCAAAAAGTTAAAGTGTGCAATTATTTCTTATTTCTACACACAGACGATCCACAATGGATTTTCCGGGCGATTTTCCAACAATTAGACCAAGCGCTTTTTATGGAAGAAAAAAAGTTCAAGTTGATGCAATTCGAGATATTCCTTCAGATAGCGAGGATTCTGAGCTATCAGATGATGATGAAGGTAAATTTTATGCCAGTAAAAATAGTTTGGTCTTGATGTTCATATGCATATTTTTCTCTGCAGTGGAAGTACAGGTTCCTCACGACTTAGATGATGACGAGATTGAATCCCAGGATATTGAGGACCCAGACGACATACCTTTGACGCAGTTATTTGATCTTCCCCCAAATACGAGATTTTTCTTTTCAAATGTTGAAAATGTTACTTGGAAATCTTCAAAAACTAATAGAGATCCACAGGGTAATAAGTTTTTTGGAGAATGCGATCTTCCAGAATATATTTTAGAATTACAAAGTGCATATAGTCTATTCAAATTCTTTATGTCTGATGATTTTATATCTATGGTGGTTGAGCAAACATGTTTGTACAGCACACAAAGAAGACCTGACAGGCCTTTGAGAACTGATGCTAAAGAAATTGAGCAGTTTTTGGGGATAGTTATATGGATGTCTTTGATAAGGCAGCACTCAACGCGTAGGTACTGGTCGGCCAATACTAGAACACCACAAATAGCAGACATCATGCCTCTCAATAGATTTGAGGAGCTGAAACGTTTTTTGCATTTCTCAGATAATACCTTAGCCACTGGAAGCACACATAAAATTATGCCGGTATTGAATCAAATAAAGAAATCCTGCCAAAAAATCCCTTTTGAGGAAAATTTATCCTGTGATGAACAAATTATTCCATTCAAGGGAAGAACATCTTTAAAGACATATAATCCCAAAAAGCCACACAAATGGGGTTACAAAATGTATGTCTTATCAGGAGTAAGTGGCTTCAGTACAAATTTTGAGCTTTGCAATAGTAAAGCTGACAAAAATCTATTGCCAGGGGAACCAAATCTTGGAGCTGCCAGCAATATCATCGTCCGATTATGTAGACCAATTCCGAGAGACAAAAATCATAAGGTTTACTATGACAATTATTTTTCTGGTATAAATTTGTTATCCTATCTGGGAAAATTAGGCATACAAAGTGTGGCAACAATAAGATCTAATCGGCTGAAGGGCCTAAAAATGGTTAGTGAAAAAGAAATGAAAAAAAGGGACGAGGCTCACACATTGAGAACTGCAAATGTTGCTGGAGTAGATGTTCATGTTGTGCAGTGGTATGATAATCGATTAGTTACATTAGTTTCTACATTCTCTGGTACATTTCCACTTACCAAAGTAAAGCGTTTTTTCAAGTCGGAGAACTGCAAGAAAGAAATTGATCGTCCCGACATTGTTTCAATCTACAACATGCACATGGGAGGGGTAGATTTACAGGATTCTCTATTAGGATTGTATCCCATAAAATTGAAGAGCCGCAAATGGTATATGCGCATATTTTGCCACATGCTTGACGTTGTGGTAGTAAATTCATGGTTACTTTCAAGAAGAATCAATAAACAACTAAACAAGAATGAGAAGGTTTCTCTATTGGAATTCAAAACAATACTAGCACAAGATCTATGTCTAGTGGGAAAAATAAAGGCAAAAAAGAGAGGCCGACCTAACACTAGTGGCGCCAATACGCCCATCGACTCGCCCATTCCTTTCACACCTAAAAGAAAATGTTTGGAAGCACGTCCAACAAGAAACATAATATTGGATAATACTGGACATTGGCCTTTACAGACAGAAAACCGAGAAAGATGCAAAAAACCTAACTGCAAGGGTAAATCCAGAACAATGTGCGAAAAATGTGGAATACATTTGTGTTTAAATAAAGTAAATAATTGCTTCAAGTCATTTCACACTATGTAAAAAAAAAATGTACTTTGAGCCCACAATGTGCCCATTTGGGAACACATTTTTTTTTTCTCTACAAATACAAATTTTGAAAAAAAAACTCATAGGTCAAACTCATAGTCTTATTTCTATGCACATTTATCACAAAAAATGCAAAAAAAAATTTTTTTCAAACTATAAAATAAATTATGCAATAGAGGGTTAAGAGCAAAGAAAAGTCTAGTATAAACCAGTTTCTCCAAAACCTTACCAAACACAGGCAATATAGATATCGGGCGATAGTTAGAAATTAAGTTAAAAATTAAAAATTTTAGGCGATTAAAGTTGAAAGTGTTGGAAGTCGTAAGGCCCGAGTAATTCCAACTTTATCCAGTTAAACTTAGGTTTAGCCATAACATGCACACCCATTAACACTTTTCTATAGAGTTATATTTGGAAAGTTTTGAGATTTTGTACTGATTTTTCTGCCACACACTTTCTCCTGAAGAACTATTTGTACTTCTTTCTTATAATGTATCCAAGATATTTCAGTATTTTTCTTTGAAAACGTTTATCAGTTCCAAAATCCTTGTTGCTCTACACCCGTAAGATCAATAATCATCTACAGAATTACATTTTTATCGTGAACTAATGTCCACAATTACATTCCATAAACAAACACCAAGAAAGCAACATTTGAGGTTATTTTTATATAAAGGTCAAAGTTGTGATTCAAAAGGTTGTGATACAAATATCACAAAAATTGTTTTGTATAGAAATTGCAAGGTATGTTTTGAATTGTAGATGTAAGATATGTTTAAAATGTTAATTTAACTGTAACTTTTTCCACTTCACAATCTCACTAATCTAATAATTTTTTTTAATAAAACGACTTAGTTTACTGTTTGATCAACTTGATTTAATGAATAATGTAAAAATAATAGAATCATTAATTAGAAAAAGAAATCATTTTATTTGTATTATTAGGTACAATTTAAAGAAAATCAAAATAAATACAAATCTTTAATCAAAATGAAACTTAATCATCCAACATAATAAGATCATCATCTTCATCATTCGAAACTTCAATCTTTCTCCGTTTACTAGACGAACCCTCCTGAGGATCATAATCATTAAATTCAACAAATTGAACGTCATTTTCATCTTCCTTCTCAACGTTAGTCTCCATTTTTTCTTGTCCAACCCCGTTCTTACCACCATTCTCAACAGATTCTTCCTGAGGTTTTAAATCCTCCGCGTTTTTATGAACCACGTAAGGCGGGTCGTCCTTCTCTTTCGCCACATAATCATTAACGTAAACAGTTAATTCGTAATTTTGTAAGAAATCGTCAACTTTAAGTATACTCCCATCAACAATCCCCAAAGCCGATAAAAGTTTATCGTTATTCGATTCCGTTTCACCTTCCTCCGAAGAAATAATCACGACGTTTTTGCCGTCGAGCATGGCGTCTGGGGCGATCATGTTTAATGATTTTTTGAGAATTTCAGATTCGAATTCTTTCACGGTCATTTGGTTGACGTTTACGGAGACGTTTACGGTGGGTTTTGGGGAGCACACGTAACATTTTGGGTTGGGGTTAATTAAGATGTTTTCTGTTACTAAAACTGTACGGGTATCGGATGATTTTTGACGAACGTACGTTGTGTAGCATTTTTCTAAATCGCCTGATAAGATTTTGAAGGATAATAAAACGGCTAATCCGGCTACCATTGCGTTTGTTGTTGCGATGGCTGGGACGATATTACCCGCAATCGCTAGAAAAAAAAATAAATAAGCACGATGATTTACATAAGAACCAATATAGAGTAATGACATGTAAAAGACAAAAAGTTAAGGTGATTTAAGTTGTAATCTTCATACTAAATTGTACTCCTTAGGAGTTATAGCAATTCAAACATGGATTTGATCTAAAATTTTTAAAACATTGCTTGTCTTAGTAATACATTAAGCTAGAAAACGAAATTTGTTATATGCTATTAAGAAATTTAAGTGAGATACTCTGGAATTCCCAATATCGGGGTAATTTATGAACGGTATTTTCCTAAAAATAGCAGTATTTTAATCATCAAGCAGCACATATTTAGGGACCAGTAACAGATTTCTAACACAACCCAAACCCACTATCAGCATACGCTAATGTTTATTGTTTATGCTGGTGTATTTATTAATTAATGGGAATTGTATTGAATTAAATGTTTTGAAATTGTAACTATTTAGACGAGTGTATGAGCAGCTGCTTACTAATACCATAAAATAAACTATTATTATTATTATTATCCTAGTTTCGTTCGGAAACTGCTCATAGGGCTTTATTCTGCAGAATATTTTAAGAAAGAATTTGAATTTCCACATCTTCTATACTCAAAAATGCCTCTTTTTCCTCCATCTCTTTAGTTTCGACTACATATCCCATATAATCAGCTACTACATTCTACTTATCTTAAGTATCTAGTACCGCACTTATTAAATTTTTGGTGTAAGCGACATTCTAATCTATCTATATGTTTCTCCCCTTTTCCTGTAGATCACAATAAAAAAAATGTGTGTTCTACGTCGTTTAACATTTTTACAGTGTGGACATTATCACTCTTAGCTTTTTTATGTTCATGAATATGAGCTCTACAACAACCATGACTACTTAATAATTGAATCTAAAAATAAGTTATCTCATTCTTTTTGCTAAGCATCCACAGCGTAACGTCTGTCAGTACGCTTTGTCCATCTATTTCTCCACTCATCTATTAACTTATGAAGATGTTATGCATCTTTTCCAAACTAATAAATCTATAATGATCTCCCTATAACTGGAAGAGCCTCACTACATACAGCCTTTCCAGTCTTGTTAGTGTTTTTACAGGTTGTTTTGTTTTCATTACAGGCGTAAAGCACTTGCGACCATATCACCAATCCCATTACTTTCCTTTTCTCCACCCACAGGCAATATGTGGAACCCATTTTTGAGTGGTATACACGGTGAGTTATTAGTATCACTAAACCGTTTGAGGTAGAACAAAATGTTCTTTATAAAAGTTGTCCAAAGATGATGTTTTAAAAATGTTTTCTTATTTTTTTTAATGGAACACCCTGTTTATTTTGTGTTGGTTGACTTGCCTATCAAGTTCCCTTTAATTAATAATAAGTATATCATATGTCTAAGTTTAATAATTTACTTGATATTCTGTCTATTTGTATCATTCGTTTTTTGTAGTTTGTTTATTGTTTGATTAATATTTTATAATGTAAAATAATTTTGCTGCCATATATCAAGTTTAATTGCGGCTTAATACTTTATGAAATTTAAAAAGATTCAAGTTATAAAATATGCAATTGTGATGCAATATAATTTTATGTTTGCATTTTTATCAGGTTTAGATCATTTATTTATTACAGATATTTTGCAAAATAAAAGAAGAATTAATTAACTTGATATACATCTATGGCGAAACCGACAGGCCCACATGTAGTTTAAATGTAGTATTTACTTAAATTTTGAAATTTTTGTAAAATTTTATTTTATGAAAAATAAAGAAGCAAAACCTGATAAAAATATAGAAAATAAATTTATATGGTACCACAATAACATATTTTATTATTGAAATATAGCATTAAAAGCATTAAAATTTGGTATATGACAGAAGAATTACACTCAGCAGCAGAAGTCTGCGTACAAAAAACTTGTAATACTGTAATTGAAAAAATAAGAGTCATAATCTAATGTGATAAACTTGATTTTTTTTTATTTTGTATATTAACTACATATAATTCTATTAACAAAATATGCTTCAACAAAACAGAAACAGTAGTTACAGAAAAAAATCAAAACTAAAAATTCTACAAATATCGGGTATGCAAAAATCTGCGTACAAGTCAGGACCGCATTTATAAAAAATTCATAAATGAGATCATTGTTTCTATATTAATATGAGGTCGGATAACCTTTACGTTTAATGACCTCCCTTAAACGTTTAGGCATGGAGTGCACTAATTTCTTCGTTTCGTCCGAACTGATTTTGGCCCATCCCTCAATCATAACATTTTTTAACGTTTCCTTCGACGTTATGTTGTGTTACCGAATCCTGCGTTCCAGTAAATCCCAGAGGTGTTCGATGGGATTCAAGTCCGGCGATTGTGGAGGTGTTTTAAGTTGCTTTGGGGTATTGTATAGTAGCCAAAGCTTAGTGTTGTGGGCGCAATGTTTGGGGTCATTATCTTGTTGAAAAAAGTATTCGGGCCCCAAGCCCAAGTTTTCGATGCTAGGCTTCAAATTTTCTTTTAAAATGTCTATATACATTTTATGGTCCATTGTCGATGTTATGAAAACCAACCTTCCCACCCCTTTGGTGCACATACACCCCCAAACCATAACTCCACCACCTCCGTGTTTTACAGTCGCTTTCAAATTTTCGGGATTAAGGGCAGTATTAGGTTTTCTCCATACAAGTTGTTTACCCTTAATGCCGAAAATGCAAAATTTGCTCTCATCTGTAAAGAGAACTTTCTCCCAGAATTCAATTGGCTTGTCTAAGAGTTTTTTTGCAAAGGCGATCCGCTTCTGACGATTGACCTCTGACACAAATGGCTTTTTTCGTGCAACGCGACTGTGATAGTTAGCTTTTTTTAACGTCCTTCTCATCGTATCTTTGCTGATAGTTTTATGAAATTCTTCTTGCACATTTTCTACTTTTTTTTTTGCCGTCAGCCTAGGTTCTTTTCTAACCTGCTGTACAATTTTTCGCTTCTCTCGGTTTGTTAAAAAGGGTCGCTTCTCTCGGTCAGATCGCGGACGTGAGAGGTAATCTTCAGTGTCTTTATAATTATTAATTACTCTTTGAATGGAAGAGTGTGACCTGCCGACAGTTTCTCCTATTTTTCGAAAAGATTTTCCCTCTTTCCATAACTTTACAATAATTTTTCTCTCTCCCAATTCAATTTCCTTTCCTTTCGTGTCCATTCTAACTTTTAGCTTCTAAGCCTCTGCTAATATAATTGACACCGATTATCTTTTATTTAAATCGGAAAGCGTACATCGCCAACTACGTATTTAAGTAAATAAGTATATTTTGGAGAAGGCGCCTTTATTTGTACGCAGATTTTTGCATACGCATTATTTGGAGAATTTTTAGTTTTAATTTTTTTTGTAACTAATATTTCTGTTTTATTGATGCATATTTTGTTAATAGATATGTAGTTAATACACAAAATAAAAAAAAAAATTGCAGTTTATCACATTAGATCATGACCCTTATTTTTTCAGTTAAAGTGTTAGAAGTTTCTGTGATGTTGTATTTTAAGAAATATATGTTTGTGAACACTTAAAATGTATAGTGATTGTTTTAACTTTTAATTTGTTAATTGACGTAAGTTTTAAAGTAGACATAAAATTCTCTTTTATTTTAATATGTGAACCTCTTTATATATAGGTGTTATTCTGAAGATGGTAATATAATTACCGAAACCGGTTAAGACGAAAATAAAAATTTTAAATATCACTTAGTACATGATAATATTTTGTATTTTTATAAAGTATTAATCAAAAAATAAAAGGAAAAATCAAAATAAAAAAATACTGATAAGAATAAACAGAATATAACATTATGTGCAATAATACCATATTTTATCACACATTTTTCTTTAAATTATACAGGGTGTCTCACGTAACTGGTTCATTAGAACTTTTTTGGGTTACACTATTCGTAGAGGCTTGAAATTTCGGTATCACGGGTTGTTCATTCCGATCTATTAATCTAAAATATTTTCAAGATGGCCACCACTTCCGGTCTACCGGAAGTAGACCTCAACTTCGTTATTTTAAATGGAATGCTATAGTTTTTATTACACCATTCGATTATACGTAAGAAAATATGTTGACTTTGATAACAATTGTTGGTACCTACCGGTTTTTGTTTTCGAGTTATTTTGATTTTAAGTATTTTTTGGCAAATATCACCATGCTCTTTACAAGCCCATATCTCAGCCAACGTTAATTCAAAAACGTTTTGCATTGGTAAAATAACTCGTCATATGCTGTTAAATAGATTGTCACTTGTTATATCAGTGTATTGAATTATCGTTTGGCTGTATTCAATTGCGAGAAAGTCGAAAATTTTAAATGGAACGCCCCATACCTTATTAGCCTATCTAAACGGGAATTTAATTCTCTACAAATTATCTATAAACATTGTTATACCTATTTATTATAGTTTTCTTCATATTGAGTATTTTATCGAAATCCTACACAAAATGCTGAAGCCGTTCGTGTTTTTATTAGAAGGCTATGATATTTTGACAGTTTATTTTTCTTTTAATGTTTAATTTATTTAAATTATCATTGGTATTATTTCTAGAATGATCTGCGATTGAATAAACTTTAGTTTGTTAGCTTTTATTTGCCAAAAATAACCAGCAGAAGAACGCATAAATGAACAATGAAAAACAATAATATGGCGTAATATTCGACATAATGATGGGTGTGATATTCCTAGAGAATTCAGTTTATTTATTTGCGGTGCTTTCTTGTAAAATATTCATATAAATCGACCGAAGCACCTCTTACCAAAGAATTTGGTAAAGCAATAAAATATGACAAAACATTTATTCTATTATCTTAAGCTGCTGGTGATAAAAATTTATGGTTTCTTGTTATTTTGACCTTTCCAAAACTAAGAGATACGTCTCTTATCCTATCCAAAACTTTATTACACCCGCCATGAATATAAGACGAATTTAAAATATTGGCGTGGGAATAATTGGCCATGATATTCAAAGACATTAACAGCAGTAAGTGATGACACAACTAAGTAATGACAACAATAACATAAACATGGTTGAAAAGCTATCAAAACTCCATGGATTTCATCAACATAAAAACAAGAAGCTTTCCAGCATTGCATGCGTCCATTAATTTCCAAATATGAGGGCAACTACAACAAATAGGCACAGGAAAGTATCTAAATAGTTTGTAGAGAATTAAATTCCTATAATTTATTTTTGTAATTTTAAGTTTTTCATTCTTTTATGTTATTGGTTTTAATTTTTGTCATTAAATTGTTGTTTTTCATTGTTTCATTTATTCGGTTTTCTTTTGGTTATTTTTGGTAAATTACAGCTAGCAATCTAAAGTTTATTCAATCGCAGTTCATTGTAGAAATAATACTAATAATAATTTAAATAAATTAAACAAAAAACTGTCAAAATGTCATGGCGTTCTAACAAAAACACAAACGGTTATTACCTATGATTTTGATAAATTCCTCAATAGCAAGAAAACTGTAATAAATAGGTACAGTAAATAGGTACAATAAATAGGTACAGGAATATTCATAGATAATTTGTAGAGAATTAAATTCCCTTTCTGATAGGGTATGAAAATATGGGGCGTTCCATTTAAAATTTTTGACTTTCACGCAATTGAATACAGAGAAACGGTAACTCAATTTTTGACCAACCTGTATAAGATATACTGATACAAAAGATGACAATCTATTTAGCAGCGTATGAAGAGTTATCGTACCAATGCAAAACTTTTTGAGTTAACGTTGACTGAGATATGGGCATGTAAAGAGCATGGTGATATTTGCCAAAAAACACTTAAAATCAAAATGACTCGAAAACAAAAAAGGGTAGGCACCAACAACTGTTATCAAAGTCAACATATTTTCTTATGTATAATTGAATGGTGCAATAAAAACTATAGTATTCCATTTAAAATAACGAAGTTGAGGTCTACTTCCGGTAGACCGGAAGTGACGGCCATCTTGAAAATATTTTAGATTAATAGATCGGAATGAACAACCCATGTCACCAAAATTTCAAGCCTCTACGAATAGTGGAACTTAAAAAAGTTCTAATGAACCAGTTACGTGAGACATCCTGTATATATATATTATTGTCGGACAAATTTCAAACTAAACTGTAGCAACTATTTCCAGACAAAATTTAAACTGAAATGTAGCAACTATTTTCGGACAGAGGAAGTACTATGTTTTTTTTTTGTGAGTGTATATATATTTATCTTGTATTTTATGACTTGTATAAACCGCCTGGTCTTAACACCAATAAAGATTATTATTATTATTATTTATTATTATTATAGTCCTGGTATTTGACCCAGGACTACACCTAACACTAGCACTAACACTACTATTATCACTAGGACTAACACCAGATCTAAAACTAGAAAATTTCGGGTTTTGCCATGCGTTGTTGCAACCTTCTTCAGAAACTTCGACTTCTGTGCTAACCTTTTTCAATTACTGGGTTTTCATATTTATAAACACAACACAACCCAACTCAGCCCAATCCAACACAACCCAATATATCACTATAATACTTCACAATATCAATTCTACTTCGAAATCACTTCAAACTTCTTCAGGAACTGAAGAAGGTTGCAACATAGCATCCAAAAAGTCAAACATTTTTGAAAAAAACATGGCAAAATCCGAAAGTTTCTAGTTTTAGATCGAGTGTTAGTCCTAATGATAGTTCTAGTGTTAGTTCTAATTTTAGTTCAATTAACACCAGTCGTGAAAGCCTTCATACTTATACCAATATAATTGTCTTCTGAAGTATTCTATTTTTGTTTTTCTATATATTTTATTGCAATTATCACATCCTTTCTTGAATTATTTATTCTTTCCGCTTTGCGTTCTTAATTTTAACTTCAAATTTAATAGTACCATGATCACAAAGATTTTCTTCTATTAAAATTTTTCCCAGTTTTCAATCCAAATTATTCCATCAATTTTGCATCGTATCAATGCGTGATTCCTGAGTTCCCTTCTCCATGTAGATTTATTACCCCTATTTGCATTTGCCTTGTTTTGCTCCACTATCCATTCCCACAGAAAGAAGGACTTTCCATTTATAATCTTGTATTTCACTATTAATTAAATTTATTGCTACATGACAATCTTTGCACATGAACCAATTAGTCTCAATTTTTTCTTGAGGTGCAATTAAAATCATTTATTCAGCCCCTTTATAAACATTTACTTGTAATACTTTCATTTAATTATTATGTAATTTTGTGTGTTTGATTCAGATCATTTTATTATTTTATCATTAGTCATTTTATCTCATTTTATCGCATTTGTTGTTTATTCACCTTCCTCAATTTATTTAATACTGTTCTAAAGCCATTATATCTCCCTCTACCAGCTTTATGTCCTTCTTATTTAAATGGACAATTTCAAATTGGATCAAATTTCAAATGGAATCAAATTGGACAGAATTTTTGGTGTTAGCATTTGTCAGCCTCATATCCTTTTTTAGAGTTTTATGTTCTCTTCTTTTTGATGCAGTACAATTTTTAATTAAATGACCATGCCCTTAGCATTTATAGCACTCCTGCAGTTATTCATTTTTCTACATCATAGATTATAAAGCCAATTCTTAATTTTTTATTTTCAAGTAAAATCTTTGCCCTTTTTTGTTTAATTTAATTGTTAACAATTTATTTGTATTAGTTGAAATTCTTTTATTATTAGATTATGGTTACTAATTTCCAATGGAGAAACGATTGCCTCTTTTACATCTTCCTCTTTAAATAGGGCATCTTTACCTCTTATGTCAATAACTTCATTATCATCCACCCCTAATTGTTTTTACAAATCATTTTCTCTCCATTTTTTCTTATTACTTGGATTTATTCATATTCACTTTATTCAAGGTATCGCCATCCTTTTCTATCATAATAAATAACTTTTAATTTTTCGTACTTATAATGGATTTCTTTCCTTCCTTAATATTTTCTTTTCTTAGGATGCTGTTAAAATCTTTTAATGTTTTCATAAAATATTTTCTTCCTTCCACAACTAAATAATAGATTTTCCGCTGTTGGTCTTTTGGCTTATCTTCTCTAAATTCTTCATTATACTTAACTTTTGTATCAGATACATGAAAGATACACTCTATCATTTTGGCAACTTTTTCTATATCCATATTTTTAATTTTATGTATAACTAGTATTTATCCTCTATTGCTTCTTTTTCAAAATTTTTTATATTTTCAGCAAAATCATTTCCAGTTTTTTCAAAAAAGAAAATAATAATTTAATAATATTTTAAAGAAAATGTGAAAAGACAAAAAAGTTGCATATGATGATAAAATGTAGATGTATTAAAAAGTTTTGTTGCAAAGTATTACGGATAGGATTTTTCATCCTCTTGTATTAATTTCAATTTAGAAATATCATGTATACCAAATTTGGTTTTCTTAGCTTAACACATTACTGAGACACCAAACGTTTTAAAATCTTAATATCTGACTTTGAAGGGGTATAACTCCTTACATCAATTTACCAACTCCTTTTGTGCAATTTAAAAATGTAATTTTAACCTACATTTCCCTGCTTTGTGTTGGCTTTTATATAAATCATCCTATAAAACAAAACGATTTAAATTAAAAATAAGATTTTTCATTTACATTTTATGTCAAATCTGGATTTTTGTCCAATAGAAAAAATATGTGCCCTTATATTGGCACAAGCCGTAACGAAATCCATGGCCGGTTTATCATCCTTATCCCAAACCAAAAAGTTTTTATTAACAAGCTCATCTTTTAACGTTGAAACGGTTGATGCGAAAATTTTAGCGCATTTCCCAATACTCCACACTTCCATATCTTCCCGTTTTGGGTCGTTTGTCTGCAAATTGTCCCCTTCGTGAGATGTCGCCTCCGACCATGACAAAGGATTCGGTGGTTTCCTTGATTTCCATAATTTATCTAAATTTATTCAAAAAATAATCCTTAATAATTTAAATTAAGCCAAAATAATCAATATTACCCATTGTTAAAAGATATTTAATATCGTCCTCAAAAAATTTATTGAACAACTTTGATGGCTCATAACCTATATCTTTAGCCCATTGATTCGTCGAGGTTCTTTTAACGTTCCCCGATTCAGTCTCGTTATCTTTGTTAAGTGCTTTATCTCCTGCGTCTCCCACAGCTTCGGGATCGGCGGTGTCGGGTGAAACGTCTTGATCGGGATCAGCTTCTCCAAATAATTGGCTAAATTAATTAAATAAAATTAATTATTAGAAAAATAATGACTGACTCAATTTTTTATATTTAAGCGTAAAATATTTAAGTTTATATTACTTACTTAAAAAGATGTTTAGCCCAAACTATACAATGAACAGGTTCACTAGGTGTATTTCGAATTGTACAACCAGGAAAGCTCCGCTGAGCTGATTTTGGCTCGCACTCATAACATTGAGTTAATCCTTTTTTGATAAATTCAACTTGTCCCGAATAACCGGAAGTCCCTGATTCAATGAGAGGAACATCTGCAGCTAAACACATCCTATTAACGTGATTCCTAGCCACACGGTTATCTAGAGCATTTAAAACTAAATGGAACTTTTTGTAAAAATTAATTCCATACTCCGTTCTAAAACAAAAATTGTTTTAACAAAAAAATTTTTTTTTAATTTAAATTTAGTTACGTAGTAATACTGTCATGATATGCTTTTATATTCAACTTAGGATTAAACGCGAGGACGCTCTCCTTGGCCACAACAGCTTTCGGTTTACCCACATGTTCTTTCCGAAACAAAAACTGCCTGTTTAGATTACTCACATCGATCGTGTCCAAATCAATCTAACAACAAAAAAATGATATAATTAGAATCGTTTCTTGCAAATTAAGTTATTAACTTACTATTTCTATGTTTTGAAAACCGGATAAAACTAAATTTTTTAAAATTTCGCATCCTATACCGCCAGCGCCTATGACCAAAACGTTGGCTTTCGGGACTTCGACTCGAACGGATTCTTTTAGGACTTGGGGAACGTAATCGACGGTAGTCATTGTAAATGCGAGTAGAAAACACTTAAAATTACGGTATAATCGACTTTTTCGTGGTTAACCTAACCAAACAACGCCGACAAATACAATTTTAATTACAGTTTAAGCAGATGTCGGTAAAAAGATTGTAGTGTTCTGTAAAATTAGTTGGGGATTGAACAAATAATAGATGGCGCTTAAGAAATTTAAAATTATTATTTATTATCCGATTTCTTGGTAATAACTTAAGGTATTGGCATCAGAAGCTCGGTTATTTGCTTAGTAACTAGAATTTCAATTGATACTAGCATTAAAATTAACCCTAGAAATAGAATGATTTAGATTAGTTTTAGTTCAATGGAAAATATCATCATCATCGAACCAAAACTTGGAAAAATAGAAAAGATTTAAGTTTTAAAGTGCTTAACTGTTACTGTTTGTTATCCTTGTTCTGTTAAACTATCTGTATCATAATATAAATTAGAATATAAGGAATAAAACCAATAACACATTGAAAGCAATCCGAAACTGGACTCCGAAAGCGGATTTTTCCAATTTTTACCTCTTTTATTAATCTTATTGACGAAGTAATAAAAAGAAAATGAAAGAAAAAGAAAACTTTATAGAAAGTGGCATATGCAGCAAAAATGAGTGGAGGTCGTACATTCCGAACCACAGAATTACGTCATCACATCTAGAAACCGAACTGGGCGAAAAAGTATTACATGTACATCTTATGAAGAGAAGGATTGTGACTGAAGAGGGAATCCAATATGTTAACACAGCATCGATACTTGCCACGTTTAGAGGAATTGTCCTGCCATCAACTGTATCACCTTTCTTGTGTATATGTCACCTATAATCATATCTTGTCCCTGTAATTCAATGTTATAAATGTCTCCGTTATGGACATACAGGATCTCAGTGTAAATCAAAACAAAGATGTCCAATCTGCTCTCAAGCATGCAAATTAGGGTTCTGTACTAACAAAGATAATCCAAATTGTACCTTTTGCGGAAATAACCGCCTAAGCAATGAAAAGGGCACCCCATCAAACTAAAGAAAATACTAAGAGTATGTAAGACTGAAAAAATCAAGGAGATGAAGACTAAATATAATTATATTATATTCTATGAAGCTGCTCAAAAGGTAGGTGGGGAAACACTAAACAACTACAGATATTTCCCAATCTTAAATCAATTGATAATCGTTCTCAAAAGATATCCAGAACTAAAAACCATCAGCGTCAGCACCCACGTGTCTGTCCGGACAGAATAGTTTGGAACTTAGTTGGGTTGAGCAGAAGACAGTGTTGTTTAGTATACTTAACTAAAGCATCCAGGGTAGAATAGATACTACGCTCAGCGCATAAGTGTCTGTATATCTGTGTGTTGTCAGCGTATATGTGGTAGTTACAGCCCAGAAGATGGGTCGGTAGTCATGGGTGTATAAAGCGAATAGAATTGGAGAGAGGATAACACCCTGGGGAACTTCGCAATTGATATCTACATAATTCGAATGGACCCAATCAACGAGAACACCCTGACTTGATCAAATCAGCGCCACTGCTCCTTATATTCTATGGGACACCATGTCGAAGTGAAATCGTACAGTACAAGAGCCGTACATTTTCCCTTGTCCGTAGCCGAAACAATATCATCAATTACACAGGTCAGCGCAGTGACACATTCATAACCCGGTCTAAATCCTGACTGGTAATGAGGCTCTAAGTTAAAAGTATTAATATGACGTCGCAGCTGAGTCTCCAGCAATTTCTCAAATATCTGCGCTAAAGAAGGTAGAATACTAATCCGTCTCAAATCCACAAGTGACTCCTCCATGCTTCAGAAAAAGTACAACTATTTATGTATGCATTAAAGACATGAGTGATGTATTCAACCACTACCGACAAAGACACACCTAGACATCTCGAATTCAGGCTATAACCCACTACCCTTCTTCGAATAGAAGAGAATGGGCGAAACACTTCAGCATCGAAAACGTGTTTGAACTACATCCTCTGTTCAGGTGGAATTAAGGAATTAGAATGGTAGCGCTCAATGATCGTATCTTCCGGGAATTGAGGTTATGGCATAACGAATATAGAATTATAGATGTTCGGATCTATCAGAGAAAAGACAATGTTATATGTTCCGTGTTTGACATATTAAACTTTCTAATTTCTGACCAGAGGCGCTTTTTGTTATTAGAATATCTGTCACATTAGTACTTAAAATAGGCTTTTTTCCTCTGCTGATAGCTAGGTTCGTTTAATTCCTTAGTGAGTTATAGTACACGTGATGAGAAGTATGACGTCGCAGCTGAGTCTCCAGCAATTTCTCAAACATCTGCGCTAAAGAAGGTAGAATACTAATCCGTCTCAAATCCACAAGTGACTCCTCCATGCTTCAGAAAAAGTACAACTATTTATGTACGCATTAAAGACATGAGTGATGTATTCAACCACTACCGAGAAAGACACACCTAGACATCTCGAATTCAGGCTATAACCCACTACCCTTCTTCGAATAGAAGAGAATGGGCGAAACACTTCAGCATCGAAAACGTGTTTGAACTACATCCTCTGTTCAGGTGGAATTAAGGAATTAGAATGGTAGCGCTCAATGATCGTATCTTCCGGGAATTGAGGTTATGGCATAACGAATATAGAATTATAGATGTTCGGATCTATCAGAGAAAAGACAATGTTATATGTTCCGTGTTTGACATATTAAACTTTCTAATTTCTGACCAGAGGCGCTTTTTGTTATTAGAATATCTGTCACATTAGTACTTAAAATAGGCTTTTTTCCTCTGCTGATAGCTAGGTTCGTTTAATTCCTTAGTGAGTTATAGTACACGTGATGAGAAGTATGACGTTGCAGCTGAGTCTCCAGCAATTTCTCAAACATCTGCGCTAAAGAAGGTAGAATACTAATCCGTCTCAAATCCACAAGTGACTCCTCCATGCTTCAGAAAAAGTACAACTATTTATGTACGCATTAAAGACATGAGTGATGTATTCAACCACTACCGAGAAAGACACACCTAGACATCTCGAATTCAGGCTATAACCCACTACCCTTCTTCGAATAGAAGAGAATGGGCGAAACACTTCAGCATCGAAAACGTGTTTGAACTACATCCTCTGTTCAGGTGGAATTAAGGAATTAGAATGGTAGCGCTCAATGATCGTATCTTCCGGGAATTGAGGTTATGGCATAACGAATATAGAGTTATAGATGTTCGGATCTATCAGAGAAAAGACAATGTTATATGTTCCGTGTTTGACATATTAAACTTTCTAATTTCTGACCAGAGGCGCTTTTTGTTATTAGAATATCTGTCACATTAGTACTTAAAATAGGCTTTTTTCCTCTGCTGATAGCTAGGTTCGTTTAATTCCTTAGTGAGTTATAGTACACGTGATGAGAAGTTTTTCCGAATTTTTGATAACGTTTCACGCTGCGTCTCTCAGTTTCATCACGCATTTAATGTTATAGGTAATCCAGGGTATGGCGGTCGTCTAGATACAAATTCCCTCTATGGACAATGCTTATCAAGAAAGCGCAAAATATTAAAGATGAAAAACCATAGTTTTGCATTCACATCACACATGTTGAAAATTAGATACTAGTGAATATTATAGAAATCCATCATTAGTACATCGATATTCAGGTTATTAAAAAATCAAGACTCAATGAACGATTTACCTGGAATTGGAATTCGCAGTAAACGCAGCAATGATCAGATATGTTGCCACAACCCAAGATTCCGTTAGATTTCAATTCAGTTTCCTCATTAGTAATAATAAAGTCAAGCAGGGTGGCACTTGTCTGCGTAATGCGAGTGGAAAAGTCGATAATTTGACGATTGGAGCGATTCTAACACATCGGTAAAACGCATCACACGACTGTCGCCAAGAGCCAAATAATCCAAATTGAAGTCGCCAGTACAAAGTAATCTATCATACTTCAAAGACATATCCGGAGCTATGGCCTCAACCTCCTCCAAAAACTCATCAAAATTACCTCGCGACTGCCGATAAATCACGCCAATAGCATAGGATGCACCTTTATGTTTCAACACCACCCACAAATATTCAATGTCAACAATATATTTACGTATTTATTTAAATAAAGTTGTTTGAAACAGCCAACTCAACAAAAAATGCCGCTAGTGCGAAATAGAATTGATAAATTAATTTAAACAATTTATCACTTTTCTTGTATATATGTCACCCAGAATCATATGTTGCCTCCACAATTCAACGTCATAACTGTCTCCGTTATAGATATATGGACTCTCAGTGTAAATCAAAACAAAGATGTCCAGCCTGCTCTCAAGAACGCAAATTAGAGTTCTGTACCAACAAAGAGAATCCAAATTGTACCTTTTATGGAAGTAACCACCTAAGCAATGAAAAGGGCACCCCATCAAACTAAAGAAAATACCAAGAGTATGTAAGACTGAAAAAATTAAAGAGATGAAGACTAAATATAATTACTGATTCCCTGAAGCTGCTTAAAAGGTAGGTGGGGAAACACTAAACAACTACAGATATTCCCCAATCTTAAGTTAATTGATGATCGTTCTCAAAAGATATCCAGAACTAAAAACCATGAGTAGAGGTAGATATCAAATGCTAAAGGATAGATACGCAGAAACAACATCACATGATAATGATGTCAAGAAAAGTTCCAAAAAGGCAATCACTATTTCACAAAAGCCACCAGCAACCACTCTTCCAGAAAAAAAAACGAAAAATCGACGTTCCAAGGGAACTGTCGTATACCACCAATTCCGGACCGCAACAGATTCAAGATTAATACATGGACTTGGAAGCAAGATATAAGAGAAAATAAGACCCTGCTCCCCCAAAAAATTGGACAATCAAATAGGTAAGGAACATATTACAACAGGTATCATGTCTTGGACAATGAATAACAAACAACTTAAAGTAATGATATAGAATGCTAGAAGTATTATTAGGAACAAACCATACTTTTTGGATTCCTTAATGACAAAGTTAAACACATAGTTAAAAAAAAATTAACTCCTTGAATTACCATCACATCAAAAGACTGAGAAATGTTGGACACGGGGGCCTATCGGTCCTCATAAGAAAACTTTTTGTTTACAAGGGGATTGCGATAAGAGAACCAGTACTAAACAGTCATTTCATTAAAATTAAAATCAAGAATAGGTTACAGATACGTATTTTACAATCGAACATTACAGACAGGTGTTATAAGGAAGAGACGAGAACTACATCATTACCAAAGACTTTAACGGATACCACAGGACTTGGGGTTTCGTGCACATGAAGAAAACATTTAATATAACATTCCGTTCCAAAATAGACAAATTCTCCATTTGACTTTATAGGAGCTATATTGATAAGGGAGAGCGTTTTAAGAAAATTCGGGAATTCAATGATATTTCATTCAATTATGATAATTAGAGAATGTTATTAATTTTATACTTTGCCCAGGTACATATTCTATAAAATACCCAACCTATCCCTCAAGTGACCTGAAAATTGATTCGTTATAATCAAAATTCCAGATAGGCAAACATTTTAAAGATCATTAATTAAATGCACTTAAATTAACTTGACTGTTTTAACTGTTATTAAATTGAATGAAATTAAGCAATTTGGGAAGAAATTGTAAGAAATCTATCCGATATCATGGTATCAAGTTAGGTTAGGCAAAGCTTCACTTCATATCATACCTTATGTTGAAGTGTATGTATTTGGATTTTAACTCAACCCTACTTTATACCATCTCTCATATTGAATCGAACCTAGAAGTTGTTGTTTTAAGATTGAATTTGTTTTTCTATGATTGGGTTGGGTTGTGGTTCAACTTCACATCATGCCGCATATTGAACCTAGAAGATGTTGTTTTAAGGTTGATTTTGTATTTCTATGTTTGGGTTGGGTTGAACTTCAACTTCATATCATGCAGCATAACCCAACCCAACAAACTTTATACCATTCCTCATAGAGAATGACATTAACTTGGAGGCCAACTCAGCCCAACTTGATACCAGCTTTTTATTTTATGTTGAACCTAGAAGATGTTGTTTTAAGGTTGACTTTGTTTTTCTATGATTGGGTTGGGTTGAGGTTCAACTTCATATCATGCCGCTTATTGAATGGTATGAAATTAGACACAACCCAACCCAACCCAATCCAACCATAGAAAAAAAACCTCCATACTAGCCCTCGTGTTGAATGGTATGAAGTTGGAGCTCAACTCAAGTCAACTTCATACCATCTCTCATGTTGAATTGAGCTTAGAAGATTTTGTTTAGGGGTTGATTTTGCTTTACTATGATTGGGTTGTGTTGAGCTTCAACTTCATACCATCCTTTATATTAAGTGGTATGAAATTGGCGCTGAACACAACCCAATGTGATACCATCTCTCATATTGTATTGAACTTAGAAGATTTGTTATTTTAGGGTTGACTTTTTTTTTTGTACTTGAATTGCATTGAGCTTCAATTTTATATAATTTCATATAAACTATATTGAATGGTATAAAGTTGGTGCTCAACCCAACCCTACCATAGAAGATCCACATAGAACTCATAATGAAGGGTAAGGAGTAGGAGCTCAACCCAACGCTACCGTAGACAACCTCAATAAAATCTAACCGTAATAAAAAAAAACCAAACTAAAAATTCATCTCTTATGTTTCTTCTTTGCTTAACTTCATATCACCCCTCATACTTAATACTTTAAAGTGTTAAGTATGTGTAGTTGTATTAAGCTGCAACTTCATATCATTTAATGTAAGGAATATTATAGGTTGGGTTAGGTTGGTTGCGCCTGGTTTGGTTAAGTACCTTAAAAACAAAACTGGACAACATAATTAAAATAATACAAATAAATTGTAACAGAAGATCGGATGTTCAAGAAATAATAGAAGAAATAGCCAGACGAAGAGCAGTAACGATAATTGTCGGACAAAAGCCGAATAAGAAAAAAGCCAAAATTCTAACAACTGATAAATCAAAAGATTGTTTTATCAAAATAGATCAGAGGGAAGGGAGACCGAAAGCTTGGAGAATTGGAATCGGATTCATAGCTGTTGAAATGGAGGAATGGATTATTTTTTCGGTGTATTTTTCACCTAACCGCCCGGACGACGATTTTAAATGTCTTTTGGACTCCATAGAAAGAGAAATTGGACGAAAGAGAAAGCCAGTGGTAATTTGCGGAGACTTTAATGCAAGAACAGTTGTAGCTGGAGATAAAATTATAAATAAAAGAGGAAGGATAATTGAGGAGTGGATGTTAAAAAACAGACTTATTCTTATAAATGATGGGAAAATTCCAACGTATAGTTGTTCTAGAGGATCTTCAATGATCGACCTGACAATAGTAAGTGAGGGAATTGTAGCAAAAATCCAGAAATGAAATGTAGAAGAAGAAGAAGCGGTATTGAGCGATCACAACATGATTACCTTTGAATTAACAAGAACGCCCGAAAGGATGAAGCAATTAAATAAGATAGTGGGATGGAAATTGACAGAAAAAGGAATGATAAGATTAAGAAGTTACTTTAAAGAAATTACGAAAGATTACCAAAATATTACTCCAATTGAACTTATAAAAAAGATACAACAGGCATGTGGAAAATGTTTAAAAAGGAAATACCACAATCGCAATGGGGAATCTAAATACTGGTGGACAGATGAAATCGCCGAAGTCAGAAAGGAGAATATAAGAAAACGAAGAATTTTACAAAGAAATAAGAAAAGAAAGACACCCGAAGAAGTCATAAAGAAGAATACCGAAGATTACAAGAACAAAAGGAAAGAACTTACGTTATTAATAAAGAAGAGTAAAAAAAAAATGGAAGAACTGGAACAAGATGTCTGGGGTACCGCATTCCAGATAGTGACAAAAAGATTAGGGGGAAGAAGAAGAGAGGAGATCGACCAAGAAACAATAGAAGAACAATTTAAATTACTGTTTCCAGTACAGGAAGACAGGGAAGAAGAGGAGGAGGAGGAGGAAGAACTTGAGCATTCGATAGACTCTTTTACAGAACAAGAAATAATGATATGTATGAAGCAGCTAAAAACAAAGAAAGCACCCGGGGAAGACGGTGTAACAAATGAAATTATTAAAACTTGTATTGAGGCGAACTGTAATATCTTTTTGTTAGTATATAATAGATGCTTAGAAGTTGGAATTTTTCCAGGAATATGGCGAAGAGCGCTTTTGGTGCTCATCAATAAACCAAAAAAGAATTTTGATGAGTGTTGTAGGTAAGATTTTGGAACGTTTAATCAATAACAAACTGGTCCAGGAATTGGAAGAAAAAAACATAATAAGCAAGACCCAGTATGGTTATAGAAAAGGAATGGGGACAGTGGACGCAATTATGTCAGTTGTACAGAAAGTAAAAGAAAGAAAAAGAATTTCATGTGGAAATAGAGGATACGCGGTAATGATACTCCTGGACATAAAAAATGCTTTTAATTCGGTTCCCTGGAGCAAAATAATGTCTGCGATGAGAAAAGCAAAGATATCCGCTAGTATTACAAGGCTAATCTTTAATTTTTTTTTTTATTATTAATTTGATACCATCTCTCATATTGTAGGGAACTTAGAAAATTTGTTATTTTGAAGTTGATTTTGTTTTTTATGCTTGAATTGCATTGAGCTTCAATTTTATATAATGCCTCATATTGAATGGTATAAAGTTGGTGCACAACCCAACACAACCATAGAAGATCCCCATAGAACATCCCTCATAATGAATGGTATGGAGTTGGAGCTCAACCCAACCCTACCGTAGACAATCTCTTTGCTTCTTTGCTTAACTTCATCCCATCCCTCATACTTAATACTATAAAGTTACCACTCAATCCAATCCAATTATAGATGATATCATAGAAGATATTATCTATTATATATTATGATATTATATATTATGAAGATATTATATGGCAGAAGCATTATCCATATATCTGGTTGTCTTGTATTTTAATGTATTTTATTATTTTCATATAAACTTATTCATGGGGCACAAAAAGGAGCTGAACTACAGCAATAATCATCATCATCATCATAGTTAACAATCACTTTAGTTAAAGGTAAACTATTACAATTAAATTTTACAACATATTAATATTTATTAGAATTGCCTAACTACAATATATTTGCGTATTTATTTAAATAAAGTTATTTGAAACAGCAAACCCATCAAAAGATGGCGCTAGTGCGAAATAGACTTGATAAATTAATTTAAACAATTTATAATGATTTTTATTATATAATTTTTATAGGAATAAATATAAGTATAATTTTTACAAAAATATGTAAAAGAGTATGCAAAATTAGTAGAAAAGTTGATTTTTTTTAATTTTAAAGTTAATTTAAAAATTTTTAAATTAATATAGACAGATTGTTAAATTAAGTTAAACAATTTAAAATAATTTTTGTAAGTCAATTTTTATAAGATATTTTATAGACTACTTTTATTAAAATTTATTTAATTTATTTTTAAAATCAAAAAGTTCAACATTAAACGTGTTTAGTTTAATAAAAGATGGCGCTAGTGCGAAGTAAGATATTTAAATTTAATTTATTAATTAAATTGATTTAAAACCACTTAAAACGATTTTTAATAGTTAATTTTTATGAGATATTATTTAGATTAATTAAATTGATAAATTAAATTAAACAAAAATATTTGAAATTTAATTAACTATGAAAAATTAATTTTATAGATTAATTAAGATTTGTTGAATTATTTTAAAATTTGTTTTAATTATCAAATTAGTTCATATCTTTTAATATTTTCTTTTGAAATCAAAAATTATAACATTAAACATTAAGACAAAAGATGGCGCTAATACGAAAAAAGAAATTTAAAATGATTTTTATTACTTAATTTTTAGAAAATATCACATAAATTAGTTAAATTGAAAAATTAATGTATATTACTTAATTAATATTTAAATTGACTAAAGAGAAATTTTCAAAATTAAATTAATTATGAAAAAATTTATTTTATAGCTTGATTAAAAGTTATTGAATTATCTTAACATCAAAATTTATTTCAATTATCAAAATTTTTTAAAAAATTTTATATCTTTTCGAAATCAAAAGCTTAAACATTAGAAATTCTGAACCGTTTTGGCGTTTGTTCCAATAAGTGCATTATACAACAAAGTCTAAAAATAAACGACCCCCACATGTCCATTCGAAACGTCTATGCCAAAATCCGTGGACGATTACGTACAGACGAAACGTTTCTATAACGGAAAAAAATTTATTTCGTTGCGCAATCATCATTTCTTGATATCTACAACAAAAGGGACTCCCATTCTTTAATTTAACCATATGATGCCGGTTAAATTTGGATTGGGGGACCTTATTTACAAACCACAACAACGGCCGAGGACAAACAACGATATTTTCAACGTACCATTGGCAAAAACGCTCGGTCAACGGAGTTAGACGGCCTTAAATTGTTGACACGTGCGATTTAAATGTTGTACCTATATGTTATAAAGGTCGGGTTAAAAAAAATTAATTATGATTATATTTAAGCAGTATAAAAGTAACATATAAAACATTTTTGTTTGAGACAAAAACTATTACGAAGTCAAAACTAATCTCTCGATAAGAGATTATTTAATTTTTTTTAAGCTATATGAATCGACACTCTATCCTTATCTCGAGTCTTATTGTAGTCTACTTATCACATACTCGATAAGAAACGGTTTTCTTTTCAATGGCATTCGTTGACTTTTACGTAATACAACTCATATTATTTTATTACAACCTAAATCGATAAGATACAACAAATTTTTATCAAATTTTTCTATAACACCTGTTTAATCAAACATACTGCACCGCGATTTTAAAATTGAAAAAATTATTTTTCGAAAATTTTGCTTTTTAAACAACAGTCAAGGTCGACGTAGTATGTGTTATAATTAACGCATTTAGCATAACATCTACGTAATAAACGTTACGTTACACTCGGGAAGATAGCAAATAGCGTATTTATTATAATTGCTATGGCATAAATTTGCGCATTAATCGACGTATTATAGTAAATAAGTATTGCGAAATTTCACAATGAGCTGACTGATGTTTTAATTTTTTTTTGAAATTCAATGATAACGGATTACTTTCGCCTTGACGACGGGAATCGCGTCGATGAAATCATGTCAAAGGTCAATAAAATCGCTTTTATTGAAATACTATGAAGACTTTCAAAATGATTAGTATTTTTCCATATTATTGACTAATTTTGGTTATAATTATAAAAGGTCAATTACTTTAATTTTGAAATGATACTGATTTTTATGGTTTATTTGGGGTTTGATAAAGTTAGATTGCACAAATTATGATTCATACAAAAAGAGAGTTTTGCGGTTTAAGAAGATTTAAGGACACTCATTTACCATTTTTCTCGCTTTCAACAAGATGATTTTGTCTATTATTTATTGTATTAGTCCTGAAAGATCTCTTTTTCTAAGAGTACAGTTTTGTATTATCAAAAATTTGAAGAAATCATTTTCAGTTTTTTAACTTTTAAAAATAAGCTCAAAATGATGTTTTAAAATCTTTTGACGCATAAACTCATTTAACAAATTTTTATCAACACATTTCTTCTTCCAAACTTCCTAATTTTATTATCAAACTATAAATCTATTTCTGATTCAAATGTGATTATTTAGTTTCAATTTGAGATATATTTCGTTTTTTATCATCTAAAATACGCTCAAATTAATGTTTTGTAATCTTTTGATATAAAACCTCACTTAATACATTTTTGTCTATCCATTTATTCTTCAAATCTTCCTAATTTTATTATCAAACTATAAATCTATTTAGTTCTGATTCAAATGTGATTATTTAGTTTCAATTTGAGATATATTTCGTTTTTTATCATCTAAAATAAGCTCAAATTAATGTTTTGTAATCTTTTGCTATAAAATCTCACTTAATACATTTTTGTCTATCCATTTCTTCTTCCAAACTTCCTAATTTTATTATCAAACTATAAATCTATTTAGTTCTGCTTGAAATGTGATTATTTAGCTTCAATTTGAGATATACGCCGTTTTTTATTATCTAAAATAAGCTCAAATTAATGTTTTGTAATCTTTTGTTATAAAACCTCACTTAATACATTTTTGTCTATCCATTTATTCTTCCAATCTTCCTAATTTTATTATCAAACTATAAATCTATTTAGTTCTGCTTGAAATGTGATTAGTTAGTTTCAATTTGAGATATACTTCGTTTTTTATCATCTAAAATAAGCTCAAATTAATGTTTTGTAATCTTTTGATATAAAACCTCACTTAGTACATTTTTGTCTATCCAATTCTTCTTCTAAACTTCCTAATTTTATTATCAAACTATAAATCTATTTAGTTCTGCTTGAAATGTGATTATTTAGTTTCAATTTGTGTGGTATACGTCGTTTTCTATCATCTAAAATAAGCTGAAATCACTTAATACATTTTTGTCAACCCATTTGTTCTTCTAAACTATATTATCTAATTGTAAGTATCAATTTGTTTAATCCAATCTTAAAACATTACTCAGTTTCAATTCATAAAGAAATTTTTGGATTTCAACAATTTTATCAACACATTTCTTCTAAAAACTATATTATCAAACCATGAATGTATTTAATTCAGCTTGAAATGCCATTATTTAGCTTCAATTTGAAATATACGTCGTTCTTTAACATCTAAAAATATGATCAACAAATTATTGTCAGCCCATTTCTTCCCATAAACTTTATTATCTAACTTTTAATTTGTTTCATCCAATCTTAAAACATTATTCAGTTTCAATTTGAGGTATTCATCATTTCTTAACTCCTAAATAGAGCTGGAAATGATGTTTTGAAATCTTTTGACATTTAACAATTTTATCAACACATTTTTTCCTCTAAATTTCATTATGTAACTATTAATTTGTTTAATTCCACTTTAAAATACGAATAGAACACAAAAACAGCAATAAATAACACAATACAGCTTTATATTTCAAAAAATTTGATTAGATGTATTTTTCTTTCTATTTCTAGAAAAAGTAGAGATAAATTTGAGATATATATCGCTTTTTAACTGGTACCATTATTATTAAATAAACATTCAACTTAGAATATGATTATTTAGCGTCTATTTGATTATATATCGTTTTTTAACATTCAAAAATAGCCTCACTTAACAATTTTGAGAAATTGCCTAAATTTCATATGTAACTATAAATTTATTTAATTCCATCTTAAAATCTCATTATTCAGCTTCAATATGAGGTGTACATCGATTTTTAACTCTGAATATCTTAAAATTTGAGGCATAAAAAAGTAAAACCATTTTCAAAATTCTGACATTTTTCTCATCTTTATCAAGATGATTCCTGAAAAGTTCTGCAAGATCTTTTTTTCTAGGATTACAGCTTTATATTTCCAAAAATTTGATTAGATGTATTTTTTTTTCTATTTCTAGAAAAAGTAGAGATCAATTTAAGATATACATCGTTTTTTAACTTGTACCATTATTATTAAATTAATATTCAGCTTGAAATATAATTAATTAACTTCAATTTGAAATATATATCGTTTTTTAACATCCAAAAATAGGATCTAAATGATATCTTAAGATATTTTGATACATAACGAGAAATTGTTATTGTTATTTGTATATCTCATATTGAAGCTCATTATTAACTCATCATATAAGTTAAAGTAAAACCATTTTCAAAGTTCTGATCTTTTTTCTCATCTTTATCAAGACGATTCCTGAAAAGTTCTACAAGATCTTTTTTTCTAGGAATACAGCTTTATATTTCCAAAAATTTGATTAAATATATTTTTTTCTATTTCTAGAAAAAGTAGAGATCAATTTGAGATATACATCGTTTTTTAACTTGTATCTTTATTATTAAATTAACATTCAGCTTGAAATATAATTATTTAGCTTCAATTTGAGATATATATCTTTTTTTTAACATCCAAAAATAGAGTCTAAATGATATTTTAAGATATTTTGATAAATAACCTTACTTAACAATTTTGAGAAATTGTCTAAATTTTATTATGTTACTACAAATTTGCTTAATTCCATCTTAAAACCTCATTATTCAGTTTCAGTATGAGATATACATTGTTTTTTAACTCCAGACATCTTAAGATTTGAGGCATACAAGTTAAAGTAAAACCATTTTCAAAATTCTGATCTTTTTTCTCATCTTTATCAAGACGATTCCTGAAAAGTTCTGCAAGATCTTTTTTTCTAGGATTACAGCTTTATATTTCCAAAAATTTGATTGGATATATTTTTTTCTATTTCTAGAAAAAGTAGAGATCAATTTGAGATATACATAGTTTTTTAACTTGTATCTTTATTATTAAATTAATATTCAGCTTGAAATATGATTTTTTAGCTTCAATTTGAGATATATATCTTTTTTTAACATCCATAAATAGAATATAAATGATACTTTAAGATATTTTGATACATAACCTTACTTAACAATTTTGAGAAATTGTCTAAGTTTCATTATGTAACTATAAATTTGTTTAATTCCATCTTAAAACCTCATTATTCAGCTTCAATATGAGATATACATCGTTTTTTAACTCCAAATATCTTAAGATTTGAGGCATACAAGTTAAAATAAAATCATTTTCAAAGTTCTGATCTTTTTTCTCATCTTTATCAAGACGATTCCTGAAAAGTTCTACAAGATCTTTTTTTCTAGGAATACAGCTTTATATTTCCAAAAATTTGATTAGATGTATTTTTTCTATTTCTAGAAAAAGTAGAGATCAATTTGAGATATACATCGTTTTCTAACTTGTATCTTTATTATTAAATTAATATTCAGCTTGAAATATGATTTTTTAGCTTCAATTTGAGATATATATCTTTTTTTTTTAATATCCAAAAATAGAATCTAAATGTTATTTTAAGATATCTTGATACATAACCTTACTTAACAATTTTGAGAAATTGTCTAAATTTCATTATGTTACTATAAATTTGCTTAATTCCATCTTAAAACCTCATTATTCAGTTTCAGTATGAGATATACATTGTTTTTTAACTCCAGACATCTTAAGATTTGAGGCATACAAGTTAAAGTAAAACCATTTTCAAAATTCTGATCTTTTTTCTCATCTTTATCAAGACGATTCCTGAAAAGTTCTGCAAGATCTTTTTTTCTAGGATTACAGCTTTATATTTCCAAAAATTTGATTGGATATATTTTTTTCTATTTCTAGAAAAAGTAGAGATCAATTTGAGATATACATCGTTTTTTAACTTGTACCATTATTATTAAATTAATATTCAGCTTGAAATATGATTTTTTAGCTTCAATTTGAGATATATATCTTTTTTTAACATCCAAAAATAGAATATAAATGATATTTTAAGATATTTTGATACATAACCTTACTTAACAATTTTGAGAAATTGTCTAAATTTTATTATGTTACTATAAATTTGCTTAATTCCATCTTAAAACCTCATTATTCAGTTTCAGTATGAGATATACATTGTTTTTTAACTCCAGACATCTTAAAATTTGAGGCATACAAGTTAAAGTAAAACCATTTTCTAAATTCTGATCTTTTTTCTCATCTTTATCAAGACGATTCCTGAAAAGTTCTGCAAGATCTTTTTTTCTAGGATTACAGCTTTATATTTCCAAAAATTTGATTGGATATATTTTTTTCTATTTCTAGAAAAAGTAGAGATCAATTTGAGATATACATCGTTTTTTAACTTGTATCTTTATTATTAAATTAATATTCAGCTTGAAATATGATATTTTAGCTTCAATTTGAGATATATATCTTTTTTTAACATCCAAAAATAGAATATAAATGATATTTTAAGATATTTTGATACATAACCTTACTTAACAATTTTGAGAAATTGTCTAAATTTTATTATGTTACTATAAATTTGCTTAATTCCATCTTAAAACCTCATTATTCAGTTTCAGTATGAGATATACATTGTTTTTTAACTCCAGACATCTTAAAATTTGAGGCATACAAGTTAAAGTAAAACCATTTTCTAAATTCTGATCTTTTTTCTCATCTTTATCAAGACGATTCCTGAAAAGTTCTGCAAGATCTTTTTTTCTAGGATTACAGCTTTATATTTCCAAAAATTTGATTGGATATATTTTTTTCTATTTCTAGAAAAAGTAGAGATCAATTTGAGATATACATCGTTTGTTAACTTGTATCTTTATTATTAAATTAATATTCAGCTTGAAATATGATATTTTAGCTTCAATTTGAGATATATATCTTTTTTTAACATCCAAAAATAGAATATAAATGATATTTTAAGATATTTTGATACATAACCTTACTTAACAATTTTGAGAAATTGTCTAAGTTTCATTATGTAACTATAAATTTGTTTAATTCCATCTTAAAACCTCATTATTCAGCTTCAATATGAGATATACATTGTTTTTTTAACTCCAGATATCTTAAGATTTGAGCCATACAAGTTAAAATAAAACCATTTTCAAAGTTCTGACCTTTTTTCTCATCTTTATCAAGACGATTCCAGAAAAGTTCTACAAGATCTTTTTTACTAGGAATACAGCTTTATATTTCCAAAAATTTGATTAGATGTATTTTTTCTATTTCTAGAAAAAGTAGAGATCAATTTGAGATATACATCGTTTTCTAACTTGTATCTTTATTATTAAATTAATATTCAGCTTGAAATATGATTTTTTAGCTTTAATTTGAGATATATATCTTTTTTTAACATCCAAAAATAGAATATAAATGATATTTTAAGATATTTTGATACATAACCTTACTTAACAATTTTGAGAAATTGTCTAAGTTTCATTATGTAACTATAAATTTGTTTAATTCCATCTTAAAACCTCATTATTCAGCTTCAATATGAGATATACATCGTTTTTTAACTCTGAGTATCTTAAGATTTGAGGCATACAAGTTAAAGTAAAACCATTTTCAAAGTTCTGATCTTTTTTCTTATCTTTATCAAAACGATTCCTGAAAAGTTCTAAAAGATCTTTTTTTCTAGGAATACAGCTTTAAATTTCCAAAAATTTGATTAGATGTATTTTTTTCTATTTCTAGAAAAAGTACAGATCAATTTGAGATATACATCGTTTTTTAACTTGTACCATTATTATCAAACTATAAATTAATTTGATTCATCTTAAAATATGATTATTTAGCATAGATTTTAGGCATACAAGTCAAAGTAAAACCATTTATTTTCATGTTTTTCAAGTTCTGACCTATTTTCTCATCTTTATCAAGACGATTATGTCTATTATTTACTATATTAGTCCTGAAATAAGAGATATTTTCTAAAATATCTAAAAAGAAGGTCAAAATGTTGAAATATTTTGATACATAACCTCACTTAACAAATTTTTCTTTCCCTAAACTTTATTATCTAACTTTTAATTTGTTTTATCCAATCTTAAAACATTATTCAGCTTCAATTTGAGGTATTCATCGCTTTTTAACTCCCAAAAATAAGCTCAAAATGATGTTTTGAAATTTTTTTACACTTAAATTTCATTATGTACTATTAATATGTTTAATTGTACCATTATTATTAAACTATAAATTCATTTAATTCAGTTTGAAATTTGATTATTTAGCTTCAATTTGAGATATATATCGTTTTTTAACATCCAAAGATACAATTCACTTAACAATTTTGAGAAATTGTCTAAATTTTCCAAGTTCTTACCTTTTTTTTCATCTTTATCAAGATGATTATGCCTATTATTTATTATATTAGTCCTGAAATAAAATATATTTTCAAAAACATCTAAAAATAAGATCAAAATGTTGAAATATTCTGATACATAACCTCACTCAATAAATTTTTCTCAACCCATTTCTTTCCCTTAACTTTATTATCTAGCTTTTAATTTATTTAATCCAATTTTAAAACATTATTAAGCTTTAATTTGAGGTATTCATCGTTTGTAACTCCTAATAGTAAGCTCAAAATGATGTTTTGAAATCTTTTGACATAATAATTTTAACAAACATTTCTTCCTTAAATTTCATTTTATAACTATTAATTTGTATAACCTAATCTTAAAGCTTCATTATTCAGCTTCAATTTGAGATATACATCATCTTTTAACTCCTAAAAGAAGCTCAAAAACTTGAAAGCTAACTTATTTTTACTAACACATCTCTTCCTTCAAACTTTATAGAAATAATTAATCGTATTTTTTCTATTTCCGGTAAGAATTAAGATCAATTTAAGATACAAATTCTCTTTTAACTCGTAAAAATAAGTTCTTACTTAATAATTTGTATTAGCAAATTTTTGTCAACCCATTTTTTTCCTCTAAACTTTATCATCTAATTATTTATTTATTTTATTTAATTCAATCTTAATACACCATTACTTTACTTCAATTTGAAGTATTCTTCGTTTTTTAGTCCTAAATATGAGCACAAAATGATGTTTTGAAATCTTTTGACACATAACCTCACCTAACAAATTTTTATCAACATATTTCTTCCTCCAAAGTTTATTATCAAACTATTAATTTGCTTATTCCAACCATAAAACATCATTATTTAGCTTCAGTTTAAAGTACACATCATTTAATTCTTAAAAATAAATTCGAAATGATCTTTTGAAATTCTTTTACAATTTTATCAACACATTTCTTCCTCAAAATTTCATTATCAAACTATTGATTTGTTTAATCTAACATTAAAATATTCTTATTTGATTTCAATTTGATCATAAATTGTTTATAACCCCCTAAAAATAAGCAGAAAATGTTTTCAAATTCTTTGTCAGTAACTACAAAAAAAATCTTTCTTCAAATATTATTATCAAACTATTAATTTGCTTAATTCAATTTTAAAAGATCATTATTCGGCTTCAATTTGAAGTATACAATGTTTTCTAATTCCTAAAAATAAGTTCAAAATGATGTTTTAAAATCTTTTGACACTGACCCCACTTAACAATTTATTATCCATACATTTCTTCCTCTAAAGTTTCTTATCAAATTATTAATTGTATATTTAACGTTAAAATACTCTTATTTGATATGACCTAAAAATAAGCAGAAAATGTTTTCAAATCTTTTGACACATAAGCTCAAAAAAAAATGTTAATACATTTCTTTCTCCAAATATTATTATCAAACTATTAATTTGCTCAATACAACCTTCAAATATCATTATTTAGTCTCAATTTGAGGTATTCATCGTTTTTAACTACTAAAAATAAGCTCGAAATGTTTTGAAATCTTTTGACACTAACCTCACTTAACAAATATTTATCAATATATTTCTTCCTCTTAAGTTTATTATTAAACTATTAATTTGCTTAATCCAACCATAAAACATCATTATTTAGCTTCAGTTTAAAGTACACATGATTTTTAATTCTTAAAGCAACTATTGACACATAACCTCATTTGAAAAATTTTTATCAATGCAATTTTTCCTCCAAAATTTCTTATCAATCTATTAATATGTTCAATTTAACGTTAAAATATTCTTATTTGATTTCAATTTGACCAAAAATTGCTTATAATCACCTAAAAATAAGCAGAAAATGTTTTCAAATCTTTTAATACATAACCTCAAAAAAAAGTTAATAAATTTTTTTTCTCCAAGGATTATTATCAAACTATTAATTTGCTCAATACAACCTTCAAATATCATTATTTAGTCTCAATTTGAGGTATTCATCGTTTCTAACTACTAAAAATAAGCTCGAAATGTTTTGAAATCTTTTGACACTAACCTCACTTAACAAATATTTATGAATATATTTCTTCCTCTTAAGTTTATTATTAAACAATTAATTTGCTTAATCCAACCATAAAACATCATTATTTAGCTTCAGTTTAAAGTACACATGATTTTTAATTCTTAAAGCAACTATTGACCTCATTTGAAAAATTTTTATCAATGCAATTTTTCCTCCAAAATTTCTTATCAAACTATTAATATGTTTAATTTAACGTTAAAATATTCTTATTTAATTTCAATTTGACCAAAAATCGCTTATAACACCTAAAAATAAGCAGAAAATGTTTTCAAATCTTTTAATACATAACCTCAAAAAAAAGTTAACACATTTTTTTCTCCAAGGATTATTACAAACTATTAATTTGTTCAATACAACCTTCAAATATCATTATTTAGTTTCAATTTGAGGTATTCATCGTTTTTAACTACTAAAAATAAGCTCGAAATGTTTTCAAATCTTTTGACACTAACCTCACTTAATAAATTTTTATCAATACATTTCTTCCTCCAAAATTTATTATTAAATTATTAATTTGCTTAATCCAACCATAAAACATCATTATTTAACTTCAGTTTAAAGTACACATCATTTTTAATTCTTACAACAACTATTGACACGTAACCTCATTTGAAAGATTTTTATCAATGCAATTTTTCCTCCAAAATTTCTTATCAAACTATTAATTTGTTTAATTTAACGTTAAAATATTCTTATTTGATTTAAATTTGACCAAAAATTGCTTATAATCACCTAAAAAATAAGCAGAAAATGTTTTCAAATCTTTTAATACATAACCTCAAAAAAAAGTTAACACATTTTTTTCTCCAAGGATTATTATAAACTATTAATTTGTTCAATACAACCTTCAAATATCATTATTTAGTCTCAATTTGAGGTATTCATCGTTTTTAACTACTAAAAATAAGCTCGAAATGTTTTGAAATCTTTTGACACTAACCTCACTTAACAAATTTTTATCAATACATTTCTTCCTCCAAAACTTATTATTAAACAATTAATTTGCTTAATCCAACCATAAAACATCACTATTTAGCTTCAGTTTAAAATACACATCATTTTTAATTCTTAAAACAACTATTGACACATAACCTCATTTGAAAAATTTTTATCAATGCATTTTTTCCTCCAAAATTTCTTATCAAACTATTTATTTGTTTAATTTAACGTTAAAATATTCTTATTCGATTTCAATTTGACAAAAAATCGCTTATAATCACCTAAAAATAAGCAGAAAATGTTTTCAAATCTTTTAATACATAACCTTAAAAAAAAGTTAACACTTTTTTTCTCCAAGGATTATTATCGAACTATTAATTTGCTCAATACAACCTTCAAATATCATTATTTAGTTTTAATTTGAGGTATTCATCGTTTTTAACTACAAAAAATAAGCTCGAAATGTTTTGAAATCTTTTAACACTAACCTCACTTAATAAATTTTTATCAATACATTTCTTCCTCCAAAATTTATTATTAAACTATTAATTTGCTTAATCCAACCACAAAACATCACTATTTAGCTTCAGTTGAAAGTACACATCATTTTTAATTCTTACAACAACTATTAACACATAACCTCATTTGAAAGATTTTTATCAATGCAATTTTTCCTCCAAAATTTCTTATCAAACTATTAATATGTTTAATTTAACGTTAAAATATTCTTATTTAATTTCAATTTGACCAAAACTCGCTTATAATCACCTAAAAATAAGCAGAAAATGTTTTCAAATCTTTTAATACATAACCTCAAAAAAAAATTAACACATTTTTTCTCCAAGGATTATTATCAAACTATTAATTTGCTCAATACAACCATCAAATCTCATTATTTAGTTTCAATTTGAGGTATTCATCGTTTTTAACTACGAAAAATAAGCTCGAAATGTTTTGAAATCTTTTGACATTAACCTCACTTAGCAAATTTTTATCAATATATTTCTTCCTCCAAAATTTATTATTAAACTATTAATTTGCTTAATCCAACCATAAAACATCACTATTTAGCTTCAGTTTAAAGTACACATCATTTTTAATTCTTACAACAACTATTGACACATAACCTCATTTGAAAGATTTTTATCAATGCAATTTTTCCTCCAAAATTTCTTATCAAACTATTAATATGTTTAATTTAACGTTAAAATATTCTTATTTAATTTCAATTTGACCAAAAATCGCTTATAATCACATAAAATTAAGCAGAAAATGTTTTCAAATCTTTTAATACATAACCTCAAAAAAAAGTTAACACATTTTTTCTCCAAGGATTATTATCAAACTATTAATTTGCTCAATACAACCTTCAAATATCATTATTTAGTCTTAATTTGATGTATTCATCGTTTTTAACTACAAAAAATAAGCTCGAAATGTTTTGAAATCTTTTGACACTAACCTCACTTAGCAAATTTTTATCAATATATTTCTTCCTCCAAAGTTTCTTATCAAAGTATTAATATGTTTAATTTAACGTTAAAATATTCTTATTTGATTTCAATTTGACCAAGAATCGTTTATAACCAGCTAAAAATAAGCAGAAAAAAAATCTTTTGCCATATAACCTCAAAAAAAAAATTCTTTCTCCAAACGTTATTATCAAACTATTAATTTCTTTAATACAACCTTAAAATCTCATTACTTAGTGTCAATTTTAGCTATAAATCGTTTTTAACTCCTAAAGATGATTTGAAAGTTTTTAACACATAATCTCACTTAACAAATTTTCATCACATTTTTTCTTGCAAAAATTATTATCAAACCATTAACATCTTCAATTCAACGTTAAAATAGCATAACTTAGCTTATAGCGTTTATAATCTTCTAAAAATAAGCACAAAACAATGATTTTAAATCTTTTGACGCACAACCTTACCTAACAATTTTTATTAAGCTATTTCTTTCATTTAATTTTAATCACACCATTAATTTTTTAAATCTAATCTTAAATTAAATTAAAAATCATATTTTACCTCCAATTTAACTCCTTATTATCATAGTCATTTTGACATTTTCACCTTTTTGACACATAACCTTACTTAATAAATTGATTTCAATTTTTTCCTCGAACTTTTTTATCAAAGTCAATTTTTTATCTAATCTCAAGATATCATCGTTAAATTCCAATATAAGATATAAATCATTCTCAATTTTTAATAATTACTTCAAATTATTTAATTTTTTTTGATTTGACAGATGACTTAATAATTGACATTTATGTCAAATGTCAAAATTAAATTTCTCTTTATAAATATCTTTCTCGTGACTCATGTTCTTATCAAAATCAAAAAAAAATTAACAAACACGTGTTTTCAACCACCTTGAATGCTGTCTTGTGTATGTAGTTAACAAACCGAATGTCTTGGTCAGCCGAATGCACGTGGAGAATGCAGGGAACGAAGAGGAAGATGACGAAAGGACACAAGGACGCAAGGACTTGACTTGTACAAGAGAGAGATCATTGAGAAACCTATATACCTGGCCAAGAAAACGGCACACGCAAATTACAACCGTTGAACTTGGACGTGCGACGAGAAAGAAGTAAAATGCGATTATTGATCCATTGGAATTGGTGGGAACGAGATGGTGAATCAAGATGACGTAGTTCGGTTATTTCCGCCGATCTCAGGGTCTGGCAACGATGGCAGCACATGACCGCGCATATCGTCGTACAAAACCGCCGCCACTTCCCACTTGCAGTTCGGTGCGCGATCCGTTCACAAGCATTGTACCATACCCTAACTAAGAAAGTCATTTTAAGTTACTACTAGTAATTAAAAAAACAAGATGTCTCTCGCCGATCCAGTTGCTTTCATGAAGGATTTCCTCGCTGGAGGAATTTCCGCAGCTATTTCAAAAACCGCTGTAGCCCCAATCGAAAGAGTCAAACTTTTACTTCAAGTACAACACATCTCCAAACAAATCTCAGAAGCTCAACGTTACAAGGGTGAGTTGGCTATAAGAAAAATAAAAAAAATGAATAAAATTCAATTTTTTAGGCCGCCCTAAAGGGCGGCCATCTTTTTTTTAATACCTACTTTGATGATTACATAACCATTTTTTTTAAAGTTAACTTCCTTTTAAAGTAATCGAGATAAGATACGATTTATCGATTAAATTTGGGAAATAAATTTGAATCAAAATTAATTGAGCGAAATAAATTCAATCCTCTCAAATAAGTGACGCTACACGTCATCAAAATGAGCCACGTTTTATTACCGAGAAACCCAACCACGTGATTTTAATCGTAACGTTTTTTAGTACTTTTCCTGCGGTTTTAACGTTAAAAATCGATTAAAATTTCGAAAAAAAACGTGGTTCTCTCCATATTGATCGAAATGTTCTAGAAATGCAAGGGTGGCCATGCGCACATTCCATTTTCTAGCCGTTACATAACCTTAACCTATAAACCTTAATTAGGTTTCAAGTCCATGGCTCTTTTTGCCCTTAAAATAAAGTCTAAATTTAAATTTGTACCTAAAAAATAAAAAAAAATGAAATAAATGAGATTACTTTCTAAATTTATGGAGCACATGATTTTTTACATAACCTCAATTTACGTAAAAAATCGCTCGTGATAAGCAAAGCCTCCCAGGATAAATTTAAAACAATTGCTTACGCGATTCGAAAAATCTTGGCTCAAAACGATATCATTACATAATCACCCTCGCGCACGTCATCGCTAAAAGATAAAATTAAAAAAAAATATTGAATAACATTCCAATTATTAATCATTATCTTAACTATTGTATTTCTAAAACATCGAAATCAAAAGCTTTGTTTTTAACTTCACTTAATTGACAACTTAAAAAAATGAAAAAAAAATCTTTTTTCAATCTCTCATTACGAATCGAATTAAAAGAAAACATCAAAATGCAATATTTTTTTTGTATAAAAAGATAATTTGTAAAAAAGATCCACGTTTTTAACCCTTTTTTTATCTTCATAAAAATTATGTTGGTAATAATGACAATATCAACTTTATTAACTGTCATTTTTAAATAACCTACAAATAATTTTAATTAATTAATCAATTATTTTTTTAAATCAGGTATGGTCGATTGCTTCGTACGTATTCCAAAAGAACAAGGTGTATTAGCTTACTGGCGTGGTAACTTGGCCAACGTAATCCGTTATTTCCCAACCCAAGCCCTTAACTTCGCCTTCAAGGACAAATACAAGCAAATTTTCTTGAGCGGAGTCGATAAGAAAACTCAATTCTGGAGGTACTTCTTAGGAAACTTGGCCTCTGGTGGTGCTGCCGGAGCCACTTCCCTTTGCTTTGTCTACCCACTTGATTTCGCCAGAACAAGGTGAGAAAGAAACGAAATAAATCTATTTCGGAGTAGAAACTTTTTACATAAGATGGTTTATTTAAATTGAAAGGAGTTGTTGCATCAAACATAAGGGGATCCACGTGATTTGGCCACCTATTTTTAAATAGGCGTGCGTTCGGTTATTTTTGTAAAATTCTGCGTTTAACTGACCCTATTTACACGGTTGTGGTGTGTTGGATAGAATTAAAAGATTTAAATGATATTTTATCAATTTTAAGTTATTAATTAATTAATTTAATTTTTTTATTAATTTTATTGATTAATTTGCAGGTTTATTAAACGTTATCTTGATTAACTGACACTTTTAATCCTTATTTACTCCGCAAATACATTTACAGTGATCCAGATTATTATGTGCATAATTTTTTGCTTTACTCAACATAAAAATTATTTTTAATCAAGTATGAAGGCTTTCACACTACGACTAATACTAGATCTAAAACTAGAAACTTTTGGGTTTTGCTCTAAATTAAAAAAAAATGTTTTATGTTTCGGATGCCATGTTGCAACCTTCTTCAAAAATTGGTGATTTTGAACCAGTTTCTGAAGAAGGTTGCAACATGGCATCTGAAACGTCAAACATTTTTACAAAATCGCACAGCAAAACCGAAAAAATTCTAGTTTTAGATCTACTATTAGTTTTAGTGTTAGTTCTAATTTTAGTTCAAATAATTTTAAATTTATAAATAATAATAATTAATTTATTATTGGTTGATGGCAACAATAATGTAATGATATAAATGATTATGGTTTTAGAAGTGTTTTTGTAAATGTTTAAAAATCTTATGCAACAAATAAGATGTTTAACGATTAAGAAATTTAATCAAATCAAAGAAATTTTGACAAATTATCCAGTTTTGATTAAAAATTTAAAGTTATATTGTAAGACTTCATCACAATCTTACATTAAAGTTGAAATATTAATGGTAACCTAAGAAACTTTAAAGAAACCAACTTTACTTTAAAAACTATCACCACTGTGTTCATTTATGACAAAGAAGTGATATTAATAACTAAAAAACTTGAAACTTAATCTAATCAAAGAAACTTCGATGTATAATCAAGTTTTGATTAAAAATGTAAAGTTATTTGGAAAATATTCATCACAGAATTACATTAAAGTTGAAATATTGATGTCAACCTAAGCAACTTCAATGAAACCAACTTTACATAACAAAGATATCACCAGAGTGTTCATTTATGACAAAAAATGTGAATTAGTAACTAAAAAATGTCATAGAAAGTTAACCAACTCAAAGAAACTTTGCTGAATTATCAAGTTTTGATTAAAAATTTGTAGTTATTTTGTAAAACTTCATCACAGGCTTGTATTGAAGTTGAAATATTGATATCTACCTAAGAAATTTCAATTGATAATAACTCTACTCCACAAAAATTACATTACAGCTTTAATTTATTTAAAAAAAGTGATGTAGTAACTACAAAAATTTAACTAAATCCAAGAAACCTTGCCGAATTATCAAGTTTTGATTAAAAATTTTAAGTTATTTTGTAAAACTTCATCATAGTCTTATATTAAAGTTAAAATATTGATGGCAACCTAAGAAATTTCAATGAAATCAACACCACTTCAAATAATTTCACTACTATGTTACAAAAAAGTGACTAAAATACTTCACAAAAACTTAATTAAATCAATAAATCTTCGCCAAATTATTAAGTTTTGATTAAAAATTTGTTATTTTGTAAAACTTCATCACAGGCTTGCATTGAAATTGAAATATTGATGTCAAGTTAAGAAACTTCAATGAAGAATAACTCTACTTTTAAAAATTAACACTACAGCCTTAATTTATTTTAAAAAATTTTAAAACACTTAATCAAATCAAGGAAACCTCGCGGAATTATCAACTTTTGATTAAAAAAGTTATTTTTTAAAACTTCATAATCTTACATTACAGTTGAAATATTGATAGCAAAATAAGAAACTTCAATGAATTTGTAACTAAAATACTTCACAGAAACTTAACCAAATCAATAAAACTTCGCCAAATTATCAAATTTTGATTAAAAATTTAAAATTATTTTATAAAACTTCATCATAGTATTACATTAAAGTTAAATTATCAAGTTTTGAAAAATCTAAAGTAGTTTTCTAAAAATTCACCACAGGCTTACGTTAAAGATGAGATAATGATATCACTGTCAATGAAAACGGACTGATTTATTAAAAAAGTAAAGTAGTAAGTAAAAAACTTCATAGAACCTTAACCAAATCAAAGAAACTCCGCAGAATTATCAAGTTTTGTTCAAAAATGTAAGGTTACTTTATGATACTTCGTCGGAATGTTAAAATTATAGTCGCATGATTAATAAGAATGAAAAAAATTGGAAGGAAATCAACTTAACTTTAAATAACTTCACTATAGTGTTAATTTATAACAAAAAAGTCAATTAGTAACTAAAAAAGTTCATAGAAATATAACTAAATCAAAGAAATTTCACCGAATTATCAAGTTATAGTCCAAAATTTAAAGTTATTTTTTGAAATATCATCAAAACATTAAAATTACAGTTGAAAGATTAATAATAATTTATATTACCTAAATTACATAATTTGAATAATTTGATGAAAAGATTAATAATATTTTTTTAAAAGTTTTAAGTAAAATCATTATCTCCTGATTAAGTTAAGGTGTTGAATATGTTTAGAATTAAAATGGGTTAAAAAAGTGATTACTAAACTTAAAATAAATTGCAATAATTACAGTTAATCAAGAGTTAATAGTGCAGTTAGTCCAAAATATTCCAAAAATCAAAGATACTAAAATAAAAATCAAGAGATGCAGCGAATTTACTGAAACTTGCCTTAAAATTTTGAGTATATTTAAACCAAAAACATTTTGGAATCGAAATATGGTTCATTTAATCCACAAAACCTCCGTATTTTCTGTGGAGTTAGGTTAACAGAAATATTTCAATAACTTCTCTTGTATTATTACAATTTTTCCATTATAGATAAATAAAACATAATATTTATGGTTGTCTAATTTAATAAAGAATATCAGTTACAAGGTCAATCACTATTATCTGAAAGTGAAAAATATAGAGAATAACAAATCTACAAAATGTGCTCAGGCTAAATTTTGTCTGTAACAACTTTATTAGCATACCTTACATTTGAAAGATTTTAGTTGGCACGGCTCTCATCTTACTTATTCTTGTATTCACAAATAAATTTCGTAATCTGTACAATTTGCGACGTTTCGTAGATTTAAGTAGATCAAAAATTGATGCAAAATTATTTTTTAACAAGGTGTATTTTAGTTATCATTTATTTTCTCATAAAAAATTGAACTTTTTTCTTAAACACGAAATACTTATTGTGTTTCAAAATGGCAGAATTTAATCAAAAATTGAGTCTTATTTGTTACATATAACACTTTACAGTTTGGGTATATAAAAGCCATTTGTGTTTTAAACTTATAACATTCAATTTGATAATACAGTGTTTTAAGATCATATAACTATACAAAGTGCTCAAAATGCATTGCTTTTTATTACCCAACTTAACTTATTGAAGGGGCACCACAGTGTTTTCGTAATAAATGACAATACAATGTGGCTTTTTCATATTAATCTTGACTCAACAATTATATTATGTTGTTAAGTGCAAAAATGTAAATATCTTTTCAATTATCCTTTAAAGTCAATTACTTTTCTCATATTGGAAGAATTTTCTTTGTATTTTGGTTATCGATACAGAGTTATTTCATTCTGCAATGCACAATCGATCATATAATCAAGAAAAATTACTTTGTCCGTGTTCTCAATTCTATTTTGTGGTTTAGCGTCATCTTTTATCAATCTGTTTCATTATACTTGGGATTGGTTGACTTAATCGTTTAACAAAGAATTATAATTCTAATTTTTGCAGTACACATCGAAATCAATTAAATATATTGTAAAAGTGTTAAGTGAGGATTTTTTCGTCAAAGTTATCCATGGTGTGGATAGAGTATAAGAGTGTATCCAGCTCTTGGAAAGCTGCAAGTTTAACTCCTAATTTGTCAGTCTTCCTACAGATAAACATCTTCAATCAATTCTTGATTATTTTTGGGAATCCTAGACATTACCCAAAAATGTTTTTAAAACCAAGAGAGTTTTAAGGAGATTTTTAAAAAGCTGCCTCTTTTAGCCATAGTTTCTTTATGTTTTATGACCTTTTTGGAACTTCTTTATTTTTATGGAAATCGTCACGATCAAATTGGAATCCTTTTTTGAAAGGTTGAGACACTTCTGGAAATCATTTAGAAATCACAAAATACATTTGGGCACTCCTGAAAACTACAAAATATTAGAAATCTATTTAAATTTTTAGAAAATTTTTTAAGATTTTCTTTTAATTATCAGGAAAATAAGCTTCTTTATGTCTTAGGACATTTTTGGAACTTTCTTATTTTTATGGAAATCGTCATGATTAAATTGGAATCCTTTTTTTAAAGGTTGAGACACTTCTGAAAATCATTTAGAAATCACAAAATACATTTGGGCATTCTTAAAAACTGCAAAATATTAGAAATCTTTTAAAATTCGTGGAAAATTTTAAAAAATTTTCCGTAAATTATTAGAAAATTTCCAAGTATTGCAAGAGATCTTTACAACTTCTTTAAAATCCGTTTATGCTTTTGAAAATGATATTCAATTCCTAATCAACTAATAATATTTCAACAAGTTTGGAACTTTTCTATGTTTATTCTATCTTTTTTGACTTTTTTAGAAGTTCCAGTCAAATTCAGATAATCTTACTATTTGTTCTCTCTCTAATAAGATCTTATCAGTTCTTTCTTGTATTACTGCATGTTCAATCTTAATCAAGATATTATGGGCAGCAGCAAACTCAACATGGTATTCCATTTTGAAGAAGATTGTCGCCATTTTCAAATTATATTGATTAAGATAAAACAAACGTTAATAGAAGAAAGAATTGTCAAAATCTTTATAGAGCGAGAACAAATAAGTGAGATAATTTAAAGTGGTCTGGAATTTGCAAACGATCCAAAAAAAAAGAAGAATGACAAAAATAGAGAACATAGATAAGACCAAAACTTGTTGGAATATATTAAGTTGTTAAGATCTCTGCGAAGAAAGATCTTATACAGTGTTTGTGGAATTCCTGATGATTTGCAGAAAATTTTCCAAAAATTCTGGAAGATTTCTAACATTTTGCAACTTCAGATGTGTCCAAATATATGTTTTGATGTTTAAATAATTTCCAGAAGGTATCTCAACATTTGAAGAAAGATTCCAATTGAATTGTAACGACTTCCATAAAAATCACAAAAAAGTTCTAAAAAGTTCCTAAGACACTTCAAAGAAAATTCTAAATCAACTTTCCAGATTTTAAACAAAAGTTTGGGCACTTTCTTTTCAAAAACATTCAAGAATTGTTCAAATTTAGGCTGATATCAGCGTATACCAACAGTTTTTGGAAAAAAATTGGATGGATTGAAACTTCTTCTGAGATTCCCAGATAAAGTTAATCAACATTAGGCCTTGGAAATTGGGTGGGTTTAAAGTTTGCAATTGGGACGAGGAAAAGTGTCAAAATATAATAAAAAGTTCACAAAATGAACGAGCCATATTCGTATCTGTCCGAATGCTCACAAATTAAGACTTGACCTTTCCAAGAGCTGCACAAATAACCATCTAAAATTGACTAAAATTTCTAAGGGATCCAAAAAGAGAAGTGGGACAAAACAGAGACCATAGAAAAGATCAAACTTGTTGAAATATCTTAGAATTTGAAAAGTTGATAAGAATTTGAAGATGATTTTCAAATACGTCACAGTATTCCAAAGAAGTTGTAAAGATCTCTTACAGTCCCTGTGGAATTTCTGATAATTTGCAGAAAATTATTCAAAAATTCTGAAAGATTTCTAACATTTTGTAACTTTCAGACGTGTTCAAATATATTTTGTGATTTTTAAATGATTTCTAGAGGACGTCTCAAAATTTTAAAAAGATTCCTATTCATTTGTAATGATTTCCATAAAAATCAAGCAATTTTCTAAAAAGTTCCTAAGTTACTTCAAAAAAGAATTCAGGAATTCCAGATCAACTTCCCAGATTTGAAGCAAATATTTGAGCACTTTCCTCTGAAAAACATTCAAGAATTGTTAAAATTCGAACAATACTAACAGTTTTTTAAAAAAGATTATGCCTTGGAAAGAAGATTAAAAGAAAAAGATTAAACATTATGCCCTGGAACTTAGACGGATTTTAAGTTTGCAACTGCGGTGAGGAAAGGTTAACAAAATAGATCTGTGTCTGTCCGAATGCTCCAAATTAAGGTCCAAATGCTTCAAGCTTTGATCTTTTTGACAAAATAGAGACCATAGAAAAGACGAAAACTTGTTGAAATATGTTAGAACTTGAAAAGTTGATTAGAATTTGAGAATGATTCTCAAATACGTCACAGTATTCCAAAGACGTTGTAAAGATCCTGTGGAATTTCTGATAATTTACAGAAAATTTTCCAAAAATTTTTAAAGATTTCTAACATTTTATAACTTTCAGAAGTGTCCAAATATATTTTGAGATTTCTAAATGATTTCTAGAGATGTCTCAACCTTACAAAAAGATTTCAATTTAATCATGACGATTTCTATAAAAATAAGGAAGATCTTAAAAAGAAGACTAAAATTTTTTTCTTTTTAAAAATGTTTTCAAATAAAAACTTTTCAAAAAAATCTAATTAAATTGTAACGATTTCCATAAAAATCAAGTAATTTTCTAAAAAGTTCCAAGACATTCCAAAAAAGAATTCAGGAAATTTCAAAGCAGTTACCAAGTTTCCAGGTTTTAAACAAAAGTTTTGACATTTTCTATGATCCTCAAAAACATTAATTTATTAAATATATATTAAATAATAATTAAATATATATTTGTCCGAACTTTAGTTCGAACAAATATCAGCGAATCTTTTCGGTTTTTGAGACCACCTTAGAGATTCTCAGATTAATAATAATGCCTCGGAAGTTGGACTGATTTAAAGATTGAAATGAACGAGCCAGATCTGGCCTAAGACTCAAACTTTGAGTTTTTTAAGAGCTGCCCAAATAATCATCTAAAATTGACTGAAGTTTCCAAAATATCCAAAAAGAAAAGTAGAAACAAAATAGAGAATATAGAAAAGACCAAAACTTGTTAAAATATGTTAGATCTTGAAGAGTTGATTAGAATTTGAAGATGATTTTCTAAAACGTTACAATATTCCAAAATTCGGAAAGATTTCTAACATTTTGCAATTTTTAGTCCAAATATATTTTGTGATTTTTAAATGATTTGCAGAGGATGTCTCAACATTTGAAGAAAAATTCCAATTGAATTGTAATGATTTGCATAAAAATCAAGTAATTTTCTAAAAAGTTCCTAAGACACTTCAAAAAAGAATTCAGATCAACTTTCCAGATTTGAAACAAAAGTTTGGGCATTTTCCTCTCAAAAACATTCAAGAATTGTTAATATTCGGACAGATATCAGCGAATTCTAACAGTTTTTGAAAAAAGATTATGCCTTGGAAAGAAGATTAAAAGAAAAAGATTAAACATTGTCTTGGAATTTGGACTGATTTAAAGTTAGCAATTGCGGCGAGGAAAGGTTAACAAAATAGATCTGTATATGTCCGAATGCTCCAAATTAAGGTTCGAATGTTCAAGCTCTGATCTTTTTTACAAAATAGAGACCATCGAAAAGACGAAAACTTGTTGAAATATGTTAGAACTTAAAAGTTGATTAGAATTTGAAGATGATTTTCAAATACGTCACAGTATTCTAAAGAAGTTGTAAAGGTCCTGTGGAATTCCTGATAATTTGCAGAAAATTTTCCAAAAATTTTGAAAGATTTCACGTTTTGTAACTTTCAGAAGTGTCCAAATATATTTTGAGATTTCTAAATGATTTCTAGAGGTGTCTCAACCTTATAAAAAGATTTCAATTTAATCATGACGATTTCCATAAAAATGAGGAAGATCCTAAAAAGAAGATGAAGAAGAAATTTTTTTTCTTTTTAAAAATGTTTTCAAAAACATTTTTGGGTAATTTCTCGGATTCTCAAAACAATCAAGAATTGCTTAAATTTTAAAGATATCACAGAATTCCAAAAACTTTGTATAAAAACTTTTCAAAAAAAAAATCAAATTAAATTGTAACGATTTCCATAAAAACAAGGAAGATCCTAAAACATAAAGAAGCTAAAAAAGCTAAAAATTTTTTGTTTTTAAAAATGTTTTCAAGAACATTTTTGGGTAATTTTTCGGATTCTCAAAACAATCTTGAATTAACTTAAATTCTTCCAAAAGTTTCTCCAAGGAATTCCAAAGGTTTTGGATAAAACTTTTCCAAAAAATCTAATTAAATTGTAACGATTTCCATAAAAATCAAGTAATTTTCTAAAAAGTTCCAAGCCATTCCAATAAAGAGTTCAGGAAATTTCAAAGCAGATACAAAGTTTCCAGGTTTTAAACAAAAGTTTTGACATTTTCTAAGTGAAAACCATTAATAAAGTTCGGACAAATATCAGCGATCTTTTCAGTTTTTGAGACCACCTCAGAAATTCTCAGATTAATAATAATGCCTCGGAAGTTGAACTGATTTAAAGATTGAAATGAACGAGCCAGATCTGGCCTAAGACCCAAACTTTGAGTTTTTTAAGAGCTGCCGAAATAATCATATATCCATGTCATGAATAAATTAGATAATTCATGCAAAATGAAGCAAATCTGTGTTGATAACCAATAAAGTTCTATAATTATAAGAAAAAGTTCCAATTTAATTTTTATGATTTCCAAAAAAATCAATGAATTTCTAATCTAAGAGATATAAAAAAAAGTTTAGGAAATTCAAAAGATCTTTTTTCTTTATAAACTCATTACTTGATTGCCATAATAAAATCTCTTCCTAACGATACTTTTATCTTAATTTTTAACTTTTTATAAATTAACATATTTTAATTTTATTTATTTTTCTTAATTCAGATTAGCCGCTGATGTCGGTAAAGCCGGAGGTGAACGTGAATTCAGTGGTTTAGGAAACTGTTTGATGAAAATCTACAAAGCTGATGGTTTAGTCGGTTTATACCGTGGTTTCGGTGTATCTGTCCAAGGTATTATCATCTACCGTGCCGCCTTCTTCGGTATTTACGACACTGCCAAGGGAATGTTGCCAGACCCCAAGAACACTCCAATTATCATCTCTTGGGCTATCGCTCAAGTAAGTAGAAACGATCAAAAAATCGCCCAAACGCGTCATTTATTTATTTATTTAATGATAAAATTAATTTTTTGTTTATAGACTGTAACGACTGTTGCTGGTATTATCTCGTATCCATTCGATACAGTGCGTAGGCGTATGATGATGCAATCTGGTCGCAAGAAGGCCGAAATCGTCTACAGAAGCACGGCTCATTGCTGGGTTACCATCGCCAAAACTGAAGGAACCGGAGCATTCTTCAAAGGAGCCTTCTCAAATATCCTCCGTGGTACAGGTGGAGCTATCGTACTGGTACTCTACGACGAGATCAAGAACTTGCTCTAAGCAAACACCGACGATAACGTTAATAATATTAAATAATAGTATCGAAATTTTACGCGTCGTCATAATCCAATTTATTTTAATTTCTTTTTGTTTTTCATTCTTTTTTGTTTTTTTCTAATTTTCGAAGCGAAACAAAAAAAAAATAACTTACAGTTTAAAAAAAAATTATCCGTTTTTAGTCGCATCATAATATTTAATAATAATTTAGCAGCCGTGTTTTAATTTTCATCTTTTTGTACTGTTGGGGGTCGCGTCATAACGGTAGCGATGTAACCAGTTCATTCCGGACGTTGAATGCTGTCTAAACGCGTCCGTTCTTGTATTTTTCGTTACTACCGTCAAGTCGTGACATGAACAGTATTAGTACTGGAGATTTAAAAAATAATTAAAATAAAAAATTACGAAAAAAAAAGATTAAGCGAAAAAGAAATCCTTAAATTAATAGTTGTAATATTAATTTATTTTAAAAAAAGTTAAATAAACGCTAAAAACAATATAAAAATTCGACAGATACATATTTTTTTTTTGTCTTTTTTAAAAAAAATAAACCATCTTTTCAAAAAGAATGTGGATTAAATTAAAGCTTGTAACAAAAAAGTTATCTTAAATCGATTAAATCAAATTAGACGTTAAAAAAATTGCAACAAGTATTAATTATTAATCGTTTTAATTGGTAAATGTAGAAAAAAAGTTGTGAAGATCGCGTACCTACTGTATATAACTTGTAAGATACGTGTTAATTCGTGTTTAGAAACACAAGACACCACCTTAAAATGCAAGTTTATGTTTACTTCTTTATTTTTCAAAACATCAATAAGAATCCGCGAGCAATATCGGCGTTAATAAAGAACATTAATTGCCATTCAAAATTGATTTTCTTTTTCATTTTTCTTACGCATTATTCATCCTTAACTTTGATCCTATCGCTCAGATGGAGGAACATTTTCGCCCTATGCTCTTACAAATTGAGGACATGATCGAAAGGAGACACCTCGAAAAGGTTGCTAGACGCAGGGCGACGTTAAAATGATTTCGTTTTGGAATTTATTGATCTGATCAAAGCGAGTATTACGTTCTGTGTATTGTGTTTTTGGTCTGTTGTTTTTAAAAAAAGAATAAGTGTGGCATATTAACACAAAAGAGATTAATAAAATAAGATCGTAAAGTGATATGTAACAAAATTTGCTTTTATGAAGTAAGTTAGAATAACTTTTTATTGTTTATTTTTTTTATATTATTATTATTTTCAGGTTTTCGTCTTCCCAATTTCTCCTCATTTCAACTTCATCTATTTACTAAATAATTTTTATTATAAACAGTTTTTGTCTTGAAGGACTAATAAAGATGATATAAGTGTATTGATTTAGTTCTATTTTGATCGCTTAATCCAACCCAATAAAATCATATTAATGAATGAATTGATTAGATCTTAGAATTCGTAATTAGTTTTGTAGATTTTGATAATCGTATTCATGTTAAGGTGGTGTTACGAATAATATAAAGTATAGTTTCTAGTATTAAGAAAATGTTATAAATATATAGAATTCATGATGTATTCTCAGTAGTTTAAATTAATTTTTGTATTTAACTCATTTAAAACCGATACAAAGTATTTTAAAGTAGCTTGACAATTACATAACCTCAAATTTAATTTTTCATTAATTTCTTATATTTATCCGGTTGAAATAATTGAAAATGATAATCTTAACATATCAAGAACGAAATGCATTCATCATTTGAGAGTTTTCATGAAGAATTGGACGAAAATCAGTATGTTAAATGTTTGATTATATTCTTGAAGTTAAACGCTGAAATATAAAAGAAAAGGTTCTAAATCTACAAAACAAAGATAAAAGGCATTAAAACTACAATATTTCATACATAATTAATGTTATTACGAAAATTTCAATAATTATTTTATAAATTTTAATGATGACATTTGAGATTTCGAAGTTGGTAATTATGGAAATATTTTAATGAGGAATTTCAAGTTGGAGAATTCAACCAATCAGAACACGTTATTTGAATTGTTCTAGCGCAAACAAATGAAATTGATCGAGATTAGTTTGATTTTGAACGTGATGAGGAGAGCATGCTAATTTTGTTCTCGAGAAGAAAATATTTCAAACAAAAGTTAGGTTATCTGTCAACCATAATAGTGACATAACCTCAATATCAAAGTAAAGTAAATTATTAGAACAATTTAAATGGAAGAAAAGAAGGTTTTTTAAATAATATTAATTACCAAATATTGAATAACAAGAAATGTAACGGGTTCCTGATCTAAATAATCCGGATCATTCCGTAAAATTCAAGAATCCTTTGTTCCCTATCCATGGAGAATCCAAGTGCCTTTAAACGAGAAATCCAGTTATCTACTAAAATAAGTTAAGTTTAATTTTCAATTTTCATTATTATTCGTTAATTCAAATTTAAACATTTCACTTACCTTAAGCCTTGTTTATAGATATACATACACTCAGCAGCAGAAGTCTGCGTACAAGAAACTTGTAATACTTTAATTGAAAAAATAAGAGTCATAATCTAATGTGATAAACTTGATTTTTTTTTATTTTGTATATTAACTACATATAATTCTATTAACAAAATATGCTTCAACAAAACAGAAACAGTAGTTACAGAAAAAAATCAAAACTAAAAATTCTACAAATAACGGGTATGCAAAAATCTGCGTACAAGTCAGGACAGTATTTATAAAAAATTCATAAATGAGATCATTGTTTCTATATTAATATGAGGTCGGATAACCTTTACGTTTAATGACCTCCCTTAAACGTTTAGGCATGGAGTGCACTAATTTCTTCGTTTCGTCCGAACTGATTTTGGCCCATGCCTCAATCATAACATTTTTTAACGTTTCCTTCGACGTTATGTTGCGTTGCCGAATCCTGCGTTCCAGTAAATCCCAGAGGTGTTCGATGGGATTCAAGTCCGGCGATTGTGGAGGTGTTTTAAGTTGCTTTGGGGTATTGTATAGTAGCCAAAGCTTAGTGTTATGGGCGCAATGTTTGGGGTCATTATCTTGTTGAAAAAAGTATTCGGGCCCCAAGCCCAAGTTTTCGATGCTAGGCTTCAAATTTTCTTTCAAAATGTCTATATACATTTTATGGTCCATTGTCGATGTTATGAAAACCAACCTTCCCACCCAACCTCCCCATGAAAACCAACCTTCATATGTGCACCATTTGGTGCACATACACCCCCAAACCATAACTCCACCACCTCCGTGTTTTACAGTCGCTTTCAAATTTTCGGGATTAAGGGCAGTATTAGGTTTTCTCCATACAAATTGTTTACCCTTAATGCCGAAAATGCAAAATTTGCTCTCATCTGTAATGAGAACTTTCTCCCAGAATTCAATGGGCTTGTCTAAGAGTTTTTTTGCAAAGGCGATCCGCTTCTGACGATTGACCTCTGACACAAATGGCTTTTTTCGTGCAACGCGACTGTGATAGTTAGCTTTTTTTAACGTCCTTCTCACCGTATCTTTGCTGATAGTTTTATGAAATTCTTTTTGTACATTTTCTACTATTTTTTTTGCCGTCAGCCTAGGTTCTTTTCTAACCTGCTGTACAATTTTTCGCTCCTCTCGGTTTGTTAAAAGGGGTGGTCTACCAGATCGCGGACGTGAGAGGTAATCTTCAGTGTCTTTATAATTATTAATTACTCTTTGAATGGAAGAGTGTGACCTGCCGACAGTTTCTCCTATTTTTCGAAAAGATTTTCCCTCTTTCCATAACTTTACAATAATTTTTCTCTCTCCCAATTCAATTTCCTTTCCTTTCGTGTCCATTCTAACTTTTAGCTTCTAAGCCTCTGCTAATATAATTGACACCGATTATCTTTTATTTAAATCGGAAAGCGTACATCGCCAACTACGTATTTAAGTAAATAAGTATATTTTGGAGAAGGCGTTTTTATTTGTACGCAGATTTTTGCATACGCATTATTTGGAGAATTTTTAATTTTAATTTTTTTTGTAACTAATATTTCTGTTTTATTGATGCATATTTTGTTAATAGAATTATATGTAGTTAATACACAAAATAAAAAAAAATTGAAGTTTATCACATTAGATCATGACTCTTATTTTTTCAGTTAAAGTGTTAGAAGTTTTTTGTACGCAGACTTCTGCTGCTAAGTGTAGTTATTCAAAGAATTTAGTTAGTGGTCGCGATGCCTAGATGTAAAATAAGTTGCATATATTTCAATACCTCTTGTACACAAAATCAATAATGTGTTCTTCAAGAATTGTACCGGATTGTTGGAGACTTTTCGTCGGTAAAATATCGATTTGTAGATAAATTTTTTTACGTAGGTGCATGACCGGATTTTGTAAGAGGAAACCGTGTTAAATCTTTTTAAGAAATTTGTTTCAGAGTATATTAAAAATATTGTGCAAGGCATTCAAGTGGATACATATTTTATTAAATGTTAAATTTTTAGAGAAAAGGCTGTTAGTTAATAATAAATCTGAAATTTAAATTTGTATTTTAAATCATTTTTTAACGTGCTCACATGTTCGAAATTATTATTACTAAATTTCAATGTAATTGTTAAGGTCACACACCGCTAATTTTTTTTTCTTCTATGTATATATTGTAAATAATTGTTGCTAAATGTGTATTTCATGCCTTTTCTTGTATGTATATTTTCATGTTTTTAAAACCCATTTTGTCGTTTTGTGTAAAAGTTTGTCCGTCGAAAAATAAACTCTCTTGTTATAAACTCTCTTGCAAGCCTTACCGAGAGACTTGGAATTGGAGAAAAGCAAGATTAATTCGCAAGTATAGACAGTTTTATTAATTTCAAAAACAAAATCATAATAATAATACCCCAAGTAAGAGTGAACTGCATAGCCAAAAGAAGAAAGATGCAGAGAATCAGACGAAATCATATCAGTGTGTAGGAGGAAGTGAAAATAAGGGAGGAATATAGACTCGCAAGAAAAGTATTGACAAAAGTGATAAAGAATACTTATTATTCTTTTAGCGAGAGCAAGTGGAAAAGTTTGTGTGATTAATTAGAAAAGCACATATGAAGAACGGCGTGTGAGAGCGAGAGAGAAGTTAGACGAGGAAACAGTGGTAAGTAAACCAATTCAAAAAGTTATATCCAGTATTGCAAGGGAATTACAAGGAGAAAGATAACTATCAAAGTGGAGATCAACAACCAAAAATGATTACCATAGAAGAACTTAATAACAGTCTGAATCAGCTTAAGAAAAAAAAGCAGCAGGAGAGGATGGCATAACTCATGAAGAGAAGATGGAAGAAGGTGCCTCGATGGTGGCCTACGCGGATGATTTGGCGGTGGTGGTGAGAGCAAAGTCTGAAGAGACGATGAGAGATAGAGTTAAATATTATATAAGTAAAGTAGCAGAGAATATGAGAGAACTAAGCATACAACTAGTGGAAGAGAAAACTGCGGTAGTGATTTTAGAAAGAAGGAGAAAGCTACAGAAAATAGAGCTTAGTGTAGGCCAACAAATCATTAAAAGCTCAGAATCGATAAAGTACTTAGGAATCCATTTGGACAACGATCTACGTATGACGGCGCTTATTAAAAAAGTCTTATTAGAAAGTCGAAGAAATGTATAATACGCGGTTGATGCATAGAAAAGGAGGAAAGAGAGGTCCATTGGCGACAGTAATAATTTCACTTGATTATAAAAAATAATCTAAAATGTATATCGCATGGTAGCGATGAAAGCTGTAGGTACACTGGCTGGACACGCATCTATAGATTTGATCGCATGAGAAAGAAGTAGAAATTTTAAGACAAAGGGAGAGAAAGCAGAACAGAACAGAGAAGACATGTATACGAAGTGGCAAGACCGGTGGAACTTATATAAAAGATGTAAGCGAATAGCATAAGGTCTCTCGTAGACCTTTATACAACCCAGGCAATTACAGCATATGGTGAGTACGCAGCACACTTCGCGAAGATAAAGAAGAGTGGGTCGGACAGCTGTTGATTTGGATGTCAAGAGACGGACACAGCTCGACGCACAATTTTTGAATTTTGTTGCTTCGAAAAAAAGACGATGAAAACACGAACACGGAAGTGGGACAATCTGTTAAAGAAGAAAATGTAGTCGACCTTCTTGTGACCAACGAAGAGAAGCGTGACAGCGTAATCAGATAGCTAAAAGAGGTGATGAATATTAAGGAGATGGAAGAGAAAAGGAGAGAGGAAAAGAAAAAGAATTCAGAAGAGGAGATAGTGAGGCAGTTCTGTCTCCCCCGATCCAGGTATGATGGAAAGTTAAATAAATAGAAGCAAATAACAACAATAAAATCGCCAAGGCAATCTGCTATAATGCGTAAGCTATTCCAGACTGCCAATATCCAATAGGCAAAGAAAAAAGGGGAGTTTTTAAGTGGTATAACCAGCATGAGGCCGGCACAAAAAGATCCCTGTCGCCGACGCAGTTCTACACTGCTGATTAGATAAAATTTACTATCATGCGCACATCTGACCAGGGTTAGTGCATTAAACCTTTTTCTCCTCCTAAGTGCAAAAAAGGGCTTGTGTTAGGTTGAGCCATCAATGTTAACCCGGTTCACTTAACCCAACCCAACCAGTCAGTTAAGATTACTTATTGTTTAAGGAAGAAGTATCAAAGAATTGTTCACTTTACTTGAGGCGGCTGACGTTTTCGAAGTCAACCGAAACTATTTTTCCTTTAAAATTGCTAATAATATAGAAGATGTAATCCTAACTAGCTAGTTAGCAATATTGTTGGTACATTGTTAATTAGTTGGGATAGGTTGATCCATCAATCTTAACCCAGCTAAGCAAACCAAATCCAACTAGTTAACACTAGTTATTGTTTGAGGAAGAGGTATCAATGTACTGTTCATTGTACTTAGGTCTGAGGTTTGAACCTTTTTTTTGGAATCCACTTTTTTCCAACACTCATATGTATTTTCAAAAATCGGCGTCTATGTATGATTAAGTCGCTGAAACGTAGATTATTATCTTTGGTACCCATATTGACAGATTGTAGGCAGTTTATTATAGTTTGATAGTCTATTGTTTTTTATTGACAATGGTGGTTTTGATAAGATTGACAAAATTTGTATCTATATTGGTGTATAATTATTGCGTATATCACCTTTTTTTTGTATGTAAGTGTTATCTTCGTCAGCTTGAGCTCTTTCAGAAAGACTGTCTCCGCTAGATAATTGTTTATGACAAAACAAAAATGTTTGCTAAAAATTGGTTTAACCTCTTTTATTGCCTTTGTTCGTACATATCTGTCGTATTTTTTGCTATTTGTTTCTTTATTCAACCGACATTACCATCAGCAATACAGTTAGTCGAAGAGTTTTTCGATGTAACCCGGTTTGAGAGGAAAAAGAATAATTTTTCGATATTTAATGCTGGATTTTCTGTGATATTTCCTGGATCTTTTCTGACTTGAATTACTATGTGTAAGATGTCTTATTTGTAAGATGTCTTCTCAGGGAATGCATTTAGACAGCACTTGATATTTGTTGATGTTTTGGAATAAGTTTTAAATTACTTCGATGTTTTTCTGAGTGTAAAAACATTAAAAGTCTTAGTAGAAGCAATAAAGTTACTATTTTTCAGAATAGATAATTTGTAATTCACAATAAATTCACCTTTAAAATTTGTATTAATATATGTATGTATAATAAAATTGGAAATACTTGGTTTTTATTTATTTAATTGATTTGAATTAATATTTCTTAATGTTTGGAATTGTATTTTATTTAAAGAATTCTCAACGATGAAATAATGACAAACGAATTTGTAGACGCAAAGTCGTTTACCCAAACTCAAATAGTTGCAAAAAACTTTATTTACCTACTCATTTCGATTCGTGTGTCGAGCGATTACTCACTCAAAAGAACCCCCGGCGCCTATTACGTCTACAATAAGGCGGCAATAAGAATATTGTCTAATTACAATATTACTTTAAAAAAATATATGTATGTAATTACTCCTTCTAAAACAATTCCATATTATTTATGAAAAGTTTTTTTGGTTAAAAAAATTCAATATGAAATCATATTAATTTTGTAATTTGAGTATGCAGCTTATACTACAAGTTCATTCATAAATAAAAATTCTCTTGTTTGCCCTTAGAGGCAGCACGAGCTAGAGCAATCCATCTCGACAGGTTGAATAACTATGTATATCTATAAACAAGGCCTTAAGTACGGTTAATTTATAATTTTTTTATATAAATTGTTGGTTGTGTTAATACTATATAACATTTATTAATTTCACCTAAAAAGTAAAAACTAAAGTGTAGAATTCACAACAAAAAGCTTGATGCTGAGTTTGAATTGGTCTATTAATTAATTTTTTGATAAAATTTCCGATCAGCGCCATCTAGTGTTTAAATTATGAAATATAGGTATCGTTGTTAACAAATAATCACTTTTTTTTAGTTAATAATTTAATATTTTGGAAATTTATTATTATAACGCATTAAAGTTCCTAGATTACCAAAGTACCGCGGTTTACCTCCAATTTTGGCAAGAAAAGTGATGCGGCACCAAATTTAAGATTCCTATGGTTATTTAGTGAACCAACATAATATATTACATAGTTTGAACTAAAATTAGAATTATCACTATAACACTAAAATAGGAATAGCAACCAATGAGTAGGATAATGGTGGGTGCATGCAACGTGTTTTAGTATTAGTCGTAGTTTTAGTCTTAACCGTTTGCGTTAGCTTTAGTTGTAAGGAAAAGTATTGGTTCGTGCAATATTTAAGCATAGCACATTAAAGCAAAATTTGAACATATATAAAGTCGTGTAATACAAAAAGTAATCTGGTGTGAAACAGATTTCAAATGTGTTAGAAACATTTTGTTTCTAACATTATTTAATATGAATAAAAAGAAAATTGTTCGGGATCCCTGGATCCCGGAATTGTTCCCATAATAACCAATTTTTATGAATCTGGGATTTGTCGTTGATCAATGTTGGTCAAAAAGTACCGAAAATCTCCAACAAAAAACAAAGATCTTCAAAAATATGTAAAAGAAGAACATGGAAAAGAACTGAAACTCCAACTTGCAAAAAAAGGTGAAATAGCCTTTTAATCATGTTAAAGCAGTATGACAGTCTAAACTACTGTATTATATACACTAATAACAGTGAGTTTCAAATTATGAGAAGTTGGTTTAACTTTTAGATCGGGTCAAAGTGACTGTTGAAGGTATTTGTCATCGAAACATGAATCTTAATAAAGCAGATATTGCTTTAGAATGCATGCTGCAAGAAATTAAAAAAAAGTTATGCTTCTTTAGAAAAGACCTTTGAAGATTGTTTGATTTTGATGATTTACCAAAGAAAGACAAAGAAAGTAAGACAGTATTCGTCTTCGTTCAGCCTTTTTGAAATTCAGGTAACGACAATCCTTTCCTCAATAAAACTAACAATAATAAGGGTACAAGAAACGTATAGTTGAAAGAGATTAAAATATATTAGAAAGATTTAGAGGAAATGAAGGTTAAAGTGACAAAGTCGACCATTAAGAAGAATGCGATATTTTACCGTCTTTCTGGAGAAGAAAGTTGACCAGGAGAAACCGAAGTCTTTTAAAGAAACACTTGAAAACAGATAAACCAATCTCGAAATCAATGCCGGGATCCCGGCTTCATATAATGCAATCCCTAGATTGTGTATTTGCTTCGGAATTGTAATCCCTAACTTGAATACAGCTTTATTAATCGCTCAAATACAAAACATAAAGATTAATTTATTTTTATGATCTTTGTGGGCTGTATCATAGATGTATAAGTATCATAAAGATATTGGTACTCTTGTACCAATTCCATTAATTTTGAATCAATTTGATCTGGGTTTGATTCCATTAAAGTCAAAGTTGGAAAAACATGTTTCCTTTTCATTTTAAACAAAATACATGCTTTTTTTATTGTTTTAAACGTTTTAGACCGTTTAGAAATGACGTTAACGAACGGTCATTACTTGATCAATATACTAAAACGTCGATTTTGAGGAGCAAACATTAATCGGGGACAATTAGATAGTGCAATTGAATACATAGAAATGAATTATCTAGAAGCATAGGCTATGTGACAATGCTTTCAAAAGTCTTGATACTGTCCATAGAAAACTTAATACTGCTTCTAGAGGACCTGATACTGCTGCCAAAAGATTTGAAATTTGTCCAGAATACTTGTAATGCGTCAGAAGACTTGAAATGCTTCCACAAAACTTGATATTGCCTTTGGAAGACTATAAATGCTTCCAGAAATTTTCATACTGGTTTTCGAAGACTTGGTACTACTTTCAGAAGACGTGATGCTACCTCCAAACGACTTACTACTGCCCTTGGACGACTTGAAATGCTTCTAGAAGACTTGATACTGCATTTGAAAAGGCTTGACTTGCTCTCAGAGGATATGAAATGCTTTTAGAAGATTTGATGTAGCTGTCAGAAGACATGTAGTGAATTGCAATAGTTACAAAAGACTTAAACTGCTTGCAGAAAATTTGATATGACCATAGCAGATTTAATACTGTTTCTAAAGAACCTGATATTGCCTCCAAAAGACGTGAAATGTTCAGAATACTTGTAATGCTTTAAAAGTTTTAATACTGCTTCTAGATAGTAAAAGTAGTAATAAATAGGCTTGAAGTTCTTCCAGAAAACTTGATATTGCTTTTAGAAGATTTAAAATGCTTCTAGAAGGCACTTCTTCTAGAAAAGCGTATATAGCCTCTGAAAGACTTAATACTGGTTTTAGAAAAATTGAAATGCTTCCAAAAGACTTAATACTGCTTCCAGAAGACTTGATATTGTTTTTAAAACTTCTGGCAGAAAACATTTTCATTGCAAAAAACACGATATTGTTGATAAACTGTTTGAGTTTCCTTCGAAAATATTAAATACTATTAGATAAAATGCAAAATCTTGGCTGGCAGATTGATCTTTTCTTATATCTTTGGATGCTATTATATTAAAATTATTTTAATAGCTACATCCGATGTAGTAGCATTAACTGCCAATATTAAGCGACTTTTACTTCCTAGGAATTAATACCATACTTAAGCAATAGATTAGGAATTGATAAAGCAGCAAAAACAGTTTGCATTTTTCAACAGTTAAATGGAGTAAATAATGCATCTAGCGGAAACGGGTAACGATTTTTTTTTTAATTTTGCTTAAGTTTTTAATCATATATTAAGTTTTAGTTATAATGTAGGTTTGGCGATAAACATACATAAAGGAAATATTCTATTTTCCTGCTAATTTTGAAACAAGTGTTCTTTTAAAAAACACCCCATGTTTTAAATCACCTTTTGAACTGTTTAAAACATATCATACAGTTTTAAAAATGCTTCAAACAGTTTGTTTTAAACACTTTATTAAAAATATGACAACCCTAATTGAAACTATTGTTATAATTGTAATATAATAAAATCAAAAAGTTAATCAACTCAACCTTTATTTATAAAATAAAACGAAACACTGCCATTAAAGGCACGAAGGAGAAAAGTATGCATGCGTTAAATTGCGACCGAAGGTTTTAGCTTTAAGAAGTTAAAAGTTGGGCAACTCTTGTGACTAAGACAAAAACCGTTTTAGTCATAAGGTGTTGCATGAACAGTACTACTATAACGCACTACCTTAACTTTTCACTCTTATAACTATGACTACGACTAAGACTAAAACACGTTGCATGAACCCACCATTTAACGTTTGCGTTAGCTTTAGTTGTAAGCAAAGGTATTGATTCATGCAATATTTAAGCACAACATATTAAAGCAAAATTTTGACATATAAACAGTCGTGCCAAATTAAATATACAAAAAGAAATCTAGGGGATCAAGAGTGAAACCGTTTTGTTTTTTAGAAATATTTTGTTTCTAATATTATTTGATAGTGATTTATCAAATATATATAGTGATTTAATAAGAATAAAAAGAAAATTGTTGTCGCTGCTAATGCAATGTGTTTGAATGCAGAATTATTAATCGCACAAAGATTGAAGAATAATAGACGACGGCGTTTTGGTAGAAGGCCCATCAATAAGAATCGAAAATTAGAGGGGAGTTATGCCACTCTTATTAAGGCATAGAGACATAGAAGAGGACGATTTACAATTTTTTAAATATGTCCGCATATCATTCGAAGAGTTTAAACAATTGTTAAAACTGGTTACACCTTTTTTATCAAAAACACCAAATAAAGGTGCAATTTCACCATCTGAAAGGTTGATTATAACCCTATTGTAAGTTTTTATTTAAACCGTGTGCATTAGCTTTAGTTGTATAAAAAAAGGTATTGGTTCATGCAATATTTAAGCAAGCACATTCAAGTAAAATTTGGACATATAAAGTCGTGCCAAATTAGAAATACAAAAAAAATCTGAGTGAAAAACGGAAGAAAAGAAAACAGACTGAAACCGTTTTATTTATTAGAAACATTATGTTTCTAACACATTCTAACATTATTTAATATGAGTAAGAATAAAATTGTTATCGCTGCTAGCGTAATGCATTTAAATTAGGGATTACAATCTCGGGATTTCGGGATTCCTGCATCCCGGGATTGTTCCTATAATAACCAATTTTTCCGAATCTGGGATTTAAATGTCGTTGATTAATGATGGTCAGAAAATAACACCAACAAAAATCCAAGTTCATTAATGTCATCATTAATCACAGTGAGTTTCAAATTACGAGAAGTTAGTTTGACTTTTAGATCGGGTCTTATTTGTCATCGAGACATAAATCTTAATAAAGCCGATATTGCTTCCAAAAGACTTGATACTGTCCATAGAAAACTTAATACTGCTTATAGAGGACCTGATACTGCTTAAAAAGGATTTGAAATGTGTCCAGAATACTTTAAAGTAATGCTTCCAGAAAACTGGACATTGCCTTTGGAAGACTAAAAATGTTTCCAGAAAATTTCATACTACTTTTCGAAAACTTTCAAAAGACTTGATATTGCCTCGAAACGACTTAATACTGCTCCTGGACGACTTGAAATGATTCCAGAAGACTTGATACTGCATTCAGGAGATTTGATGTCGCTTCCAGCAGACATGGATTGCTTCTAGAAGGCTTGGTACTGCTCTTTGAAGACTTAATACTGTTTTTCTTTTGCTTACAAAAGACTTACACCAAAAGATTTGATAGGCCCATAGCAGACGTAATATTGTTTCTAAAGAACCTGATATTGCTTCCAAAAGACTAGTCAAAATAGTAAGAAGAAATGTTCAAATACTTGTAATGCTTTAAAAGATTTAATACTGCTTCTAGAAGACTTGAAGTTCTTCCAGAAAACTTGATATTGCTTTTGGAAGACTTGAAATGCTTGATGAAAAAACTTGATATGTTTCTAGAATGCTTGAACTTCTTCCAGAAAAGTCTATATAGCTTCTGAAAGCCTTGTTGCTGCTTTTAGAAGAATTGAAATGCTTCCAAAAGACTTGATATTGGTTCCAGAAGATTTAGCTCATGCTGCCAAAAAGTTGGCAGACTAAAAACTAATGACCAGGACTACGGAGCTATAATAGCTCATCCTGCCAACAAGTTGGCAGTCTTTAAAATAATATAGTGTTTGGAACAGTAATAATTCATGCTCCCAACAAGTTAGGTAGTCATTAAAATAATATATAGTCTGTAGAACGGTAATAGCTCATGCTGCCAAAAAGTTGACAGACTACAAGATAATGCACAGCGTTTGGAATAGTAGTAACTCATACTGTCAACAAGTTGGCAGACTTCAAACTAATGACCAGGACTACGTAGCTATAATAGCTCATCCTGCCAACAAGTTGACAGTCTTTAAAATAATATAGTGTTTGGAACAGTAATAATATAGTCTGTAGAACGGTAATAGCTCATGCTGCCAAAAAGTTGACAGACTACAAGATAATGCACAGCGTTTGGAATAGTAGTAACTCATACTGTCAACAAGTTGGCAGATTTCAAACTAATGACCAGGACTACGGAGCTATAATAGCTCATCCTGCCAACAAGTTGGCAGTTTTTAAAATAATATAGTGTTTGGAACGGTAATAATTCATGCTCCCAACAAGTTAGGTAGTCATTAAAATAATATATAGTCTATAGAACAGTAATAGCTCATGCTGCCAAAAAGTTGAGAGACTACAAGATAATGCACAGCGTTTGGAATAGTAGTAACTCATACTGTCAACAAGTTGGCAGACTTCAAACTAATGACCAGGACTACGGAGCTATAATGGCTCATCCTGCCAACAAGTTGGCAGTTTTTAAAATAATATAGTGTTTGGAACAGTAATAATTCATGCTCCCAACAAGTTAGGTAGTCATTAAAATAATATATAGTATGTAGAACAGTAATAGCTCATGCTGCCACAAGTTAGTAGACATCAAATTAATGAGCAGGTGTTTAGAAAAAAAGTAACTGATGCTGCCAATAAGGGGCAGTTTTTCAAATAATATATGTATAGTCTGTATAAGAGTAATAGCTCATGCTACCAACAAGTTAGCAGACTTTAAAGTAATAAGCAATACTTTGAAGATATAACAAAAATTTTATAAATTGAACATTGTATGGACATGAAAAATTAGACAATGCAAAATAGACTCAACTGAGAGCGTTAAAAATAAATTTGATACGAAAAAAACCTGTTCTTCATCGCAAACTACAATTTCGAAAACTACAGTGTTCATGATCTGTATTTACCTACAATGAACCGGGAAATTTAAAATTCAAATATATAATAGTTATTTTTGTTTCTAGATAGCGAAATAACACTTTTGCATTCGAGAACGAAGTTTCTCGAAAAATCGTTCGAGATTAGGATTAAAATAAAAGGTTAAAGATGTTTAGAAATTGTTTATTTATTTAAAAATCATAAATTAAATAAATTTAATAAGAAACATTTATTATATTACAATTACAGTTCAAAAAATTTAATTAACTTCAAATTAAACAAATTATTTACTCTTTATACACTTAAATAATCTTATTTTAATGTTAAATTATTTTCACGAATATTCTATTTATATATACGATACATAGAAAATTAATACAAACTTAAGGAATGGAAGGGATCAATATACTTTACACGGTAACGGACATTACCGGTAAAGTATACTTAGGTATTTGTGGATAAATAACCACCATGCGATTATTCCCACACTTCGCAGGCACACAGGAGGGGTTGTAAGCCTCGCTAACAGAGTGTCTCCATGCGAGTTTAACCAACACCATGATTATTTCCCACGTGGAATAATAGGGTTGATATATGGTGTGTACTAATAGAACGATCCTCATTCTACCAGTACAAGCACCTCATATCAAAAATAGGTTGTACAAACATTTGATACTACTTTAATATAAAATTATTTCGAACGAACATCCTATTTATACATATCTATTAATATGGAAACCTAGCAAATTGAGGTATGGAAGGGATCAATATACTTTACACGGTAACGGACATTACCGATAAAGTATACTTAGGTGTTTGTGGATAAATAACCACCATGCGATTATTCCCACACTTCGCAGGCACACAGGAGGGTTTGTAAGCCTCGCTAACAGAGTGTCTCCATGCGAGTTTAACCAACACAATGATTATTCCCCACGTGGAATAATAGGGTTGATATGTGGTGTGTACTAATAGAACGATCCTCATTCTATCAGTACAAGCACCCCATATCAAAAATAGGTTGTGCAAACATTTAATACTACTTTAATATAAAATTATTTCGAACGAATATCCTATTTATACATATCTATTAATATGGAAACCTAGCAGATTGAGATATGGAAGGAATCAATATACTTTACACGGTAACGGACATTACCGATAAAGTATACTTAGGTATTTATGGATAAATAACCACCATGCGATTATTCCCACACTTCGCAGGCACACAGGAGGGGTTGTAAGCCTCGCTAACAGAGTGTCTCCATGCGAGTTTAACCAACACAATGATTATTTCCCACGTGGAATAATAGGGTTGATATATGGTATGTACGAATAGAACGATCCTCATTCTATCAGTACAAGCACCCCATATCAAAAATAGGTTGTGCAAACATTTAATACTACTTTAATATAAAATTATTTCGAACGAATATCCTATTTATACATATCTATTAATATGGAAACCTAGCAAATTGAGATATGGAAGGAATCAATATACTTTACACGGTAACGGACATTACCGATAAAGTATTTACACATTGGTGGTAAATAGCAACTTGCATATCGGCTGACTATTGGTATCGACCCCACTACTGACAATGTCTTGAAAATAATACCCCGCATGGAGTATGCATATCACCATGATTATTTCTTATGTGGAATGATAGGAGTTGGTATGTGGTATGCTGACATTGGGTAGATTTAGTTTTTTTAAATCTTCCTAGTTTTTAGTTTAGACCTACAAATCTACTGCTTTTTAGTTAATATTGTAATGCCATATATTTCACGTATTACATATCGTCCATACACTAATTCTACTTCAGATAAACTTGCTATCTAGAATCTAAGAGACCAAACTATGTAACTGTTAATCGATTTAATAGATAACTTTAAGATAACTTTAGTCGATAGAAAATAGAGACAAAACAGATTTCCCGTTTTTTATTGTTTGTGACGCAGAAATCCCCTATCTTGCCAGAGCTGTCATTTGTTTAGATTTTTTTAGTTGTTCTGAGTGTTTTTTATAATAATAAGTGCTTTAAAAACAATGAAAAAGTTAGGACTATGGTTAGTAGTGATAGTGAGCCAAATTTTGATAAATCACCACCTAAAAAGAAGAAAGTAGTCAGATATAAGCAAAAATGTATTTAATTTTGGCTCAAAGATGAAAAATTTAATGGTTGGCTTGCAAAAAGTAAAAAGGTAATACGTATTTTTATTGTTCTGCATACGACAGTGATAGGAAATGCGGCATAACAATTCGTCTAAGCATGAAGGGAATTGTAAGAAATTGCAAAAGCAAATTCGCAACAATCATAACAGATGGTGAAAGCCGGTTAAATTAAGCTGGCTTTCTTTATTGCAGAACATAATCTCGCATTTAATGTTGCCTCACATCTCACTAATTTACTAAAATCTGTACGTCCAGATTCAAAAATTGCTGAAAAATTGTCTATGAGTAGAACAAAAGCTCGTGCTATTGTAGTAAATACAGCAGGAAAAACAGCTGAAGAAGACTTGATAGAAAGTTTAAGACAAAACCATTTTTCATTGTTGGAGATGAGATCACTGATAAGTCGATCTTCAAGCATTTAGCTTCGATCGCGAGATTAGTCAACCCAAATTATGAAAGACAAGATAAATTTCTAACGTTAATACCAGTTACGACGATTCAGCTGATGGTTTATAGAATAAAACTGTCGAATATTTCATTAAGAAACAAATCTCGTGCAAGAGAAATATGTTAGGGTTTGCGTTTGATGGCACCAGTGTAATGTTTGGAGGCAATAACTCGATAGTTACTCGTTTTGCGTGTCAAATTCATACCTTGGAATCGACAACTGAATTATACTTGGAGTTTTTACGATTTGCGTTACCTATGTTCATTGATTTAAAGAAAGAAATGCAAGCAGAGAAACTGAAGTAGGTTACTATATAATCAAATTTACACTGTTTTATATAACCAATTTATTTGGAATTAATAGATAAAGAGAAAAACAATGCTAAAGATATTTCAACTGCCAAGGAATAAAAATTATTAAGTATTGACGTAAACGTTAGGACCCATTTACCGTTACTTGAAACATATGTAGTTTTACATTAAGGCAGCAACCCAAATTAGACGCAGATTTCCTTTCGATGACAAAGATGATAAAAATGTTGAACCCACAAGCAATTTTAGACCATACTTTGAACAAAAAGCAAATAACTTCAATTCCTGAACTATTACATTATTTTCCAAGTATTTCCCCGGAAAATATAACGAAGTTGGATAGGGAATGGCGAACTCTTCGCAACACCAATTTGAATTTTGACGGAGATAAGAAAAGGGCGATGGATCAACAACATTTCCACCGTTATCTAATTTAACAAAAACTATTAATATTATGAAGACGAAACTTAAAAATAAGCTTTCTACGACCACAATAAAGGGTACTTTCCACACAAAATCAGAAATTAAAAACTGTTTTGAATTTGAAGCCGAACGACTCTCATTCTATCAGTGGAGGGGCCCCATGTTAAAGTATAGAATAGGTATAGTTAAACAAACAAATAAGATATGGAAGGGATAAAAAAATTTGTGGATAAATAACCAACATGTGAGTATACCCACTGCTGGAAGGCGTTAATTTTCAGTAACGACAAGGTCTTCGTGGTTAATACTCACGAGCGTCTAACACCATGCTTATTTACCACGTGTAAGTTGATATGTGGAGGGACTCCATATAAAAAAAAATACAAGATATTTTAATGTTAAATTATGTTAATATTAATTGACGATTAATCTATCCCACGCGAATGTATGGATGGTGTGTCCACATTTCCTCTGGTTCCAACTGGGACTATATACTGGAAGAATCAAAAACAAATTCTTTATTATTTTAATACATTTAATCGAAAACTGTTATTAAAAGTTAACTAGAGCCAAGAACCATGGATCGTAAGATCTAAGGTAATAATAATAATAATATTTATTAAATCACGTGGGCTACATAAGTAGATGTGACAAGTCAGTACATAGAACATCAAAATACAACAGCAAATTATACAATCTGTTAAAACTAACATAAGTCACTACATATCTAAAAATTCTCGTTTAGAGTAAAACACAGAATCCAAGAGATATCGTTTTACATCTTGTTTATATTTCTTTGGACACTGCTGAGATCTGATTGAACGGGGTAATTTATTATATATTTTGGGTCATGTCATAAAAGGGACTTTTTGCAAATGTGGTGGTGACATGTTGAGAGAGAACCAGATTATCTCTACCACGAGTATTATATTCATGAGGTAACTGGATTTAGCAATTTAAATGGGTTTATTTTTAGCAAACCATCAAATGATCGACTGAGAACGATGATCTTCGTACCAAGGGGCATAATTATAATAATAATTTCCTTTTAATTGAGGACTTACAGCGTCTAATGGGAAAAAACGAAAGGAAGGATTGGAGTCTCATAATTGGGTGCGACTCCAATGCCCATTCCACCCCTAGAGAAATGTTTGGCAGTACGGAGGATAAACTTAGAGTTAAAAAATTATCAGAAATTATAGTAAGTAATGTTTAGAGATAAAAACCGAGGTGCTGAACCGACTTTTATTATTTCACGCGGCCAAAGTGTAATAGACATTACATTGGCGAAAATCTCAAAAAAAAATTGATAGTTGGTCTGTATCTAATGAACCGTCCCTTTCGGATCATAGATGAATAATTTATGAAATTGGTGAAAAAATCAATATATATATATGGTAATTCGTAATGCTTCACGAATGGAGAAGTAGGTGTTTTGGTTGATCCGAGGTATCATCCGTTCATCTTCTTGGTTGTTCCCTGTGGACAGGGGCAGACGTTTCGCCAAGATCTCACTTGGCATCTTCAGTGCTTTGTCGTAGTCTCCTGTTGACAGACTGAGGAACTGCGGTGCTCTGGCTCCTTTTTATAGTAGGTCGTCTTGGTCGTAGGTGGTGGGGGTGTTTATGTCCGACGTGGCGTGAGTCGTGGGTGGTGGGGGGAGGTCATTGGCTTTGGTGACGTCATCCATGGGCGAGAAGGGGCCACTGACCCGCTGTCCGGTGATTGCTGGACCTGGGCTGCTCTCACTGGACGCTTCAGGTATGATAGGCAGCTCGGCGTCCTGCGGTTCCGAATTGGATGGTCCTTGCCTCAGGAAAGCAGCCCTGGGCCTGGAGTGCTCTAGGACCGTCCTCCACGCTGCTGACAAGTGTAGGGCATCATCCCTCTTGTTGAGGGTGCCGTTCTTCGCTATTTCAATGGATTCCCGGATCAATCTGGTTCTCCAATGCGGAACGTTGGCTACCTGCTTGAAACCCTCGAAATTGATGGTATGGCCTGTGTCCAGATGGTGGCGGAAGAGAGCAGAAGTAAGCTGTTTGTTTCGGATGCTCAGCTTGTGTTCTTCTACTCTGGCAGCTATTCTTCTGTTGGTCTGTCCCACGTAGTTCTTGTCGCATGAGCCGCAGGGGATGGAATAAACTCCTAGATTTTCCAATTTTATTTGGTCTTTTGGATTCCTGAGAGAAGCTCCTATAGTCTTGCCGGGTCTGTAGGTGGTACTGATATCGTGTTTCCGTAGAAGTGTTCCTATGCGATCAGTTGTTGCTTTGATGTAGGGTAGTACGACGTTGGGTCTTCTGGTCTCTTCTTGTGGATGTGGGTCCTTCGGCTTAAATTGTCAATCGATGGCTTTCTTCAACATGTATTTGGAGTAGCCGTTTTGAGCAAGAGCCAAGGTGACTTTCGTCATTTCTTCTGATCTGTTATTGTTATCTGTAAGTCGAATGGATCTTGAGATTAGTGAGTTGGCGACTGATTGGATCTGTGAAGGATGATGATGAGAAGATGCATTTAAGTATCGATTCGTGTGGGTAGGTTTTCTGTATACAGTATGCTGCAGGCTGTTGAGAGATTTCTTTACTAATACGTCGAGAAAAGGTAACTGTCCGTTTTCTTCTATTTCCGTGGTGAACTGGATCTATGGATGAATGGTATTCAAATATTCTTGGAATTCCTGGAGCTTTTCTTTTCCAAAGGACCAAATGACGAAGATGTCATGAACGTACCGGATCCATAACTTCGGTTTGTATTTGACCTCCCTTAACGCTTTCTTCTCGAGGTAAATCATGAACAGGTTGGCGATGACCGGGGACAGTGAAGAACCGATAGCTGCACCTTCTACCTGCTTGTAAATCTGACCGTCAAACAGAAAATAAGCATTGTTGAGACAGTGTTTGGCGAGGTCTACGATGTGGCTGGGCAAGTCTTCGTTTTCTCTGATCTGCTTGAGGGCCTCTTCGATCGGGATACTAGGATTGAGAGACTTGACATCGAAGCTCGCCAAGATGTCACTGTCTTCAATTTGGACGTTGTCCAGAACTTGAACGAAATGTTCAGAATTTCGCACGTAGGAGTCGGCTTGTTGTGTAATAGGCTGCATGATCTTCGCCAGGTACTTTTCAAGTTTTTGTACCGGTGAGTTGAAGGCACTCACAATGGGTCTAAGTGGAACATCCGGCTTATGTATCTTGGGAAGACCATATAGTTTAGGGCACCTGCTTGATTTCTCTCGAGGGATTAAAGTTTTCTTTATCTCCGGATCTATTGGAGATGCCTCTATTTTCGACTTGGTTGTCTTTTCTAGGTAAGTTGTAGGGTCTCTTGCCAAAAGATCATCCATAACCTTTCAGGATTCCTCCCCCCACCACCCACGACTCACGCCACGTCGGACATAAACACCCCCACCACCCCACCCCCGACCAATCGCTATCACCTACGACTAAGGCGACCTGCTATAAAAAGGAGCCAGAGCACCGCAGTACCTCAGTCTGTCAACAGGAGTCTACGACAAAGCACTGAAGATGCCAAGTGAGATCTTGGCGAAACGTCTGCCCCTGTCCACAGGGAACAATCAAGAAGATGAACGGATGATACCTCGGATCAACCAAAACACACATATATATATATATAGAAATCCAAAGCAGGCCATTTATATAAGTTCATATAAGAAATTCATTCATATAAGAATCCTGTCCATTAAGAAGGAGGCCGGATAAGTGCTACACCAATTCGTGATAGAATATTGAACTCGTACACCTTAAAAGGGAGGTAGTAAAAACACTACTCAGAAAAGAAGAGGACTGCGAAGATTATTAACATCATCGGTCCGATTATAAAAAAAACGCTAAGACAAAACAAAAGATACTCTACTACGAGGACTCACAGAATGTTATAGGAATCCTAAAAGACTTTTTAACTGAGCAATAGGTACTAGGTAATTATGGATTTATTAAATTATAAAATGGATATAACCTTGTCCACCATCCATAAATTCAAAAAAGTCTACAAGCGTATTACGATTATTAAAAACCATATTTATTTTGTAAATCAATGTTTAAAGAATAAACTCACTCCGAATTTTGCACTAATAAAATCCAAGAACATCAACAATATCGACAGATCTAATATGGAGAAAAGGATAATAATAATAATAATAATATTTATTGGCATATACAATAGTAAAAAAAATCTACAAAAAAAACTCAACTAATACAACTTAATAAACTTATAAAATTATATCCTAAATTTAAAAACTTGATTCTACCGTTATGCCAAAAGGAATTGAGTCAGTTCACATGGATGAACCATGTGTAACTGTTTTTCATCAACCCCTGAGAAATAAAAAAAAAATAAATAATGGTAATAGAAACTAAACTTGATACAAATGAGTAAATTTAATAAAATAAAATATTAAAGGTTTGAAGAGAAAAAAAAGGAATGAAAACAAATGAAGAAAGAGGCATACAACTGAAAAAATGAATAGAAAGGAAAAAGCAACTGAAACACAAGAAGAAAGTGTGCAAGTAAAAAGTAGAAGAAAAATAATAAGTGAATATGAAGTTATGAAAACTGCTGAAGAAGCAAAAATTTTTTAAAAGCCGCCTTAAAGCCAGACTCACCACGCTGTTTGATGTGCAACGGAATATTATTATAAACCCTACATATATTATAAGAGAAAGAACGTTTAAAAAGCTGTGAATGATGTGCAGGTATCGTAAGAGTGAAACGATGTCTCAAGTTTAGATTGTGTATGTCGCATCGGAAACGAATTTTATTCCATAAATAAGGAGGAGACTTATTCAAAATTACTCTATGAAAGAGACATGCTGAGTGTAAAATTCTTCGACGTCCCATATTAAGCCAGCGAGTGTATGAAAAATATGTTCATTCCGCTTTATTCCGTAAATAAAACGGAGGTAGGCATTCTGAACACACTGAATACAACTGGTAGTAACCGAATCAATACAAGAATCGTATAAGGTATCAGCATAGTTAAAAAGAGACAGCACTAAAGCTTCACACAATTGAGTTTTTAATCTAAGATTAAGCAAACATCGATTACTGTAAAGAAGTCGTAGTGTTGAATAAGCACGCCGAATAAGCACGCCGAATAAGCACGCCGAATAAGCACGCCGAATAAGCGTGGAAACATGTGAACGAAACCTAAACGTAGTATTCAACACAACACCCAAATTTCGAGACTCATCAACAAACTCAAGTCTATCGTTTCCTACCTTAATAGTTAGAGACTCACGCACTATTTTACACATACGCATATTACCAAAAAGCATTGCTGAGGATTTCTTAGAATTGATATTGAGGCACAATTTCGAAGCACGAATAATCAATATATCCAGATGGTATAAATATGACGGAAATACAGAAAACTCCAGACAGAAATTAATTATATGACACAAATATGGAAAAATAACGGGACAACATAGGGATAACATTTTGACACTGATTCCATCACTACCTATAGCGTCAGTTTTAATGGAAAGCAACATATCAGAAATTTCCTGCTCAGATGATAGGGAAAAATCAAAATCACTAGAGACAGACGGATAAGTATGGATAGAAGAATGGTTAATAGTATCATGATCCCCAGGTGTATTAACTTGTGATGTTGAAAAACAGTTATTGATGGAATTAAGACACATCAGTATTTGTAGTCAAAATGATGAAAATAAGGGTTGCGGATACTCAAACATTCCTTTATCCTTTTATCTTCTTTTTTATTTATTACTTATGTAATCAAAATCTTATAAGAGACAAAAAAGTTTCAGAACTAAATGGGCTATTCAGAAAATATAATTATTTAAGCGTCGCCTACTCAGAAAAAAAATATGGGCTTATATTCGCCAAACAAATGGCTTTTAAATCATTTCCGTATTTTTAAAATTTTATCCAAAACCATAAAAAGACGTTGATTGAACCTAGAAACTCGCTTCTCAAAATTGGTTTAGATTCATTAACGCGTTATAATAAAAATAAACGAAATTTTGTTGCTAACTTTGAGGTCCTCTACCGGCGAAACGAAGCAACTTTGGATCTATGGTATTCTATTGTACTCGCATTTCAGAGACACCTGTATATATAAGTAAAGACCGGATTTATAGAAAATATGCTTATGCTCAAAATTAAAGGCATTACAAATATATTTAAATATCTTTACGAATCAGTTAAAAATAAGTGAAATAAGACCAGGTTAGTTATGCCTTTTTTAAATTTTCATGCCTATTATTTTTTTATGCCTATTTAAAGCCTATTTCCAACTTTTTGGCGTCTTTTCCCCAAAAATTGGTTGAATTATGAAAAAATATTTCGCTGCGCCTCTATACATTTCCTCGTTGTGCCGTCTGACGTAAGAACCGCGTTTTTCATCGATTCGAATTTAAGCTTTGGAATTCTCCGTTGTGCCGTGTCGTCTTACACGGGATTCCCCGTATGTGGTTTGACTTGTGTCGAGTCTTCAATTCATTTAGTTAATGGTAATAAGATTAAAATAAATAATAACAAATGGAGTATTCATATGGGTAATACTCCCGTAAAAGATCTTCATGTATTCATCATAAACTTAGAAAAATACTTACGATTGATTTATTTAGTTACTGAACTCGTCACGGTCAACAAGAACCGTAAAAACATTACGTTGAAAAGTATTATAAAAAAAAAATTTATTTATTATATTATTTGTGAGAAAATCAAGTTGAGTCGTGTCATAACGATCACGTGCACTAACGTCGTGACTCACGTTACTTGCACATTTCAACAATGAAACTTGAGACTTTGAGCATTTAGATAACAAACGTAATTATAGAAAATGTTATGCACTTACATGTTATTACAACTGAACGATTTTTGATAGGCAGCCGACCCTCTTCTTCTTTAATAAATTATTTCATTTCCACTCACGTCAACCTGAAACAATTAAAAGGAAATGCATGAGATTCGTGTAAAAATTAAAAGAAAATTAAATTACTTTCGATGTTGAATGACTTTATGATAAATGAAATGAGAATTAAAACGGGGTTGAACGTCTTTCTATGGCTGAACGTCTTTGGAACGTAATACGTGTTTACTCGAGTAAGGTCAAAAATCAAAGAGGAAAATTTTTTGTCGATTTATACCTGCTCGTTCACCAAAAAACTGGAAACCGGCCGACTTGATACGTCACGCAAAAATTTATTGCCAACCGAAATAAAAATAAATTGTAAATTAAAATATAATAAAGAAAATTGATGAAAGTAAAAACTCTTCTTCCCCCTTTTCTTTAATATATTATTTCATCGCCATTCACGTTAACATAAATTAATTAAAAGGAAATGCGTGAGATTCGTGTAAAAATTAAAAAAAATTAAATTACCTTGAATGTTGAAGGGATTTACGATAAATAGAATGAAAATTAAATCGGGGTTGAACGTATTTCTAACTATTAAATAAACGTCTTCGGAACGTAACACATGTTGACTCGACAAAGATCAAAAATCAAACAGGAAAATTTCTTATCGATTTATACCTGTTCGTCAAAAAAGTCGAAATCGACCGACTTGATATGTCACGCGAAAATTTATTGCCAACCGAAATAAAAACAAATTAAAAATAATATACTACCTCTGTCGGAAAATAGTTGCTACATTTCAGTTCAATGCAATAAATATTGTAAATATTTAAAGGTAAAGTGATGTATTGTATTCAAAGGGCTGAAAATATAACAATGAAAGTATGCCATGTCCAAAATAGCGTATTTGATTTGTGATAAGTAACTATCAAATGTTAAATTTGAACATTTAAGCAACTTAACCGCTGCTTTTAAAAAATGGTAAGAAATATTACGGAAATTTGTCAAAAAGGTGGTAAAAAGGGTAGAGAATTTAGTAACGATCAACGTACAGTATGTAAAAACCGTATTCGTACACCCACCAAAAAAATATAAAATCACGAATTCCTCAAGAAAGATAGTACAAATTTAAAATTTTTTTTATGATTTATTTTACTTAGGAAAATTAAAGCAGAATTAACATACATATCTTGGATATCAACTGCAAAAACTGAACATTAAAGGGCATAGTATTCATACATGAGCAACAAAAACCGTATTCGTACAGTAAGAGGTTAAATGAAATTAAGCAAATTATATGTTTGGAATAACATTAATATTTTGTTGGGTATCCTCTATGCTTGAGAACAGCATTTAAACGCCTTGGCATCGATTCTACCAATTTTGTTGCTAATTGAGGGGGTATTTTAGCCCATTCTATCTTTAACGCCTTTTTAAGGTCAATTACGTTTCGAATATGGTAATATTTCAATTTCTTCTTAAATATTGACCATAAATTTTCGATAGGGTTTAGATCTGGGCTTTGGGGTGGTGTTTTCAGGTATTTTGGGCAATTGTACAAGATCCAAAGTCTACTATCTAGCGCGGTATGCTTCTCTATGTTTATATACCCTTTCGCAGTCATTATTCCATCTATAAAATCTAAATTGCCAACTCCTGCTGCTGAAAAACACCCCCACACCATCACCGACCTTCCACCATGCTTGAATGTAGGTATCATGTTATGTGGATATAGGCCCGTGTTTTTCTCTCGCCAAATTCTTATTCGTCCATCTGATGTTTAAATGTTGAATTTGGACTCATCTGTAAAAATTACCCGTTTCCAGAAGTTAAAATCCTTATTTTGGAATTTTTTTGCAAATGCAATTCGTTTTTGTTTATTAATCCTACTTATGAATGGTTTTCTAACAGCATACCGACTTTTAAATCCAAATTTTTTTATGTAATTTCGCTCCGTTTGAGGAGTAACGCGAATTCCAAAATCTTCTTCAAGACTAGCACAGCTAGTGTTACACCACTTACGGAAGGATCCTTACGGATTTGACGACGTAAGAATGAAGAATGTCTTCTCGTTAGCTTCGACCGATTTACATTTCGTCGTGCTTTGTTAACTTGGCCTGTCTTTTTATAATTCGATACCACGTATTGCATAGTAGAAGGACTGCGTTTAAATATTTTTGCGATTTCACGCAAAAATTTTCCTTCTATATGAAAATTTATTATTATTTTTCTTTGTTCATCTGTAAGTTCAGCCGACTTTTTACCCATTTCGAATTTTCTGGAGATTATATAATAATTCAACTAACTTTGAAATCTTTTTAAAACACAACTCTTAAGCAAAAAATAAAGAAACACGATTAAAAATTTTTCATAATAGCCGTCATCTGAATCAAAAATGTAGGCTTGCCACCTGTACGAATACGGTTTTTGTTACCAACTGTATGAATAAAACGCGCTCCAGCGTGCAGTAGTTAAGCTAGGTAACCAAGTTATTTTAGTATTGTGTCTATTTTCCTAAGTGAAATAAATTAGCAACAATATTTGAAATTTGTACTCTGTTTCTTGAGTAGTTCGTGATTTTCTAATTTTTTGGTGGGTGTACGAATACGGTTTTTACATACTGTAAGCAAATTTTACATTATTTATTGCAATATGTGACGGATGAAAAACTTAAAAGAGGTGCGATCATGTCCAAGTTGTGGAAACAAGTTAAAGAATGCCAAAACAATGACTCAACAATTAATGTAGATTCTAAGAAAAATAAATGCGGTTGAAAAGTGAAAGATTATCGCCATCAAATTTCAAACATTTCCTCCCTTCCTCTATGTAAAAGAACGACCTTAAAGTCGTTAGGTTATGTGTGTAAAATTCCAAAAAGTACATTGCATGACAGATTAAAGAAAGGAAAGGAAATAAAAAGAATCACTAGTTTTGTTAAACCATTGCTGACTGAAGAAAATAAATGCCGCCGAATCGAATTATGTTTGAATTTTTTATTGCCATCGGGGTATTTTGAGGACTTGCCACATTATGTACATATTGACGAAAAATGGTTCTACTTAACTAGAACTAAAGAGAGTTTTTACATATCTTCCGAAGAAGAACACCCTTATAGACCCTGTAAAAGTCAAGGATTCATTACAAAGGTAATGTATATGGCAGCAGTGGCTCGTCCACGTTGGGATTTTCATAAGAAAGCATATTTTGATGGAAGATTAGGAATTTGGCCATTTGTTTCTTCTTCACCAGCTAAAAGAAACAGCAAGAATCGAGCTAAGGGCACTTTAGTAACCAAAACTGTAGAAACAGTCAATAAAGAAGAAATAAGAAAAATGATTCTGCATAATTTAGTTCCAGCAATACGCAATAAATGGCCTGTTGGTTCTAGGAAAGATACAATATATTTACAACAAGACAATGCAAAACCGCATTTGTACAGTAACGATCCTACATTAACCCAGGCATTCAATGCAGATGGTTGGGATATTCAACTGAAATGTCAACCACCAAACAGTCCTGACTTAAATGTACTGGATTTAGGTTTTTTTCAATTCAATTCAATCAGTTCAACATCAATTACCCCAAAAAATATCGATGAACTGATCGATGCACTGAGAAAGTCCTTTTGGGGTATAAATAAGAAATTTTAGACAATGTATTTATTTCATTGCAAAAAGCAATGAAGTGTACATTATTTCATAAAGGTTCTAATAATTATAAATTAAAACACATAAACAAAATGATATTGAAACGTAATCATTCGAGTTCGACTTTATTGTCCATTAAATGTGACGAAAATGCTGTTAAAACGGCAAAAGAATATTTAAATAACTGTTAACTGCTTGGTATAATGTACTTCTATAAATAAGTTTAAGTTATTGTCTCTTGTATTTTCAACTTAACTAATATAGTTTTGTTTACTAAATCATTCTCTGTTGATTGTCATTGAAAAAAAAAATATATATATATATATATATAATGTGGATATTATTGTCGGACAAATTTTAAACTGAACTGTAGCAACTACTTTCGGACAAAATTTAAACTGAAGTGTAGCAACTATTTTCGGACAGAGGAATTATTTTTGTAGTCAATATCTATTATTTACGTATTCTGTTTATTTTATTTAGTCGTATTCTGTTTTTTTTTACTAATATTTTCTTTTGACGCATAAATTTGATATACCTTTACAATTATTATTATATTTTTATTGATTTAAATATCGTATAGTTTTTGTTTTTCGTTATTAATTGCATTTTTATTAACCTTTTAATAGAAAACAACACCTGTTTACTTTTTTTTAACGCTCAAAGTAAATAACAATTTGACAACAAAATTTAGTTGTTTTATTAATTTATAAAGTTTAAACACAGTTTTCGAAAAAATTTTGTTTGATACACACTAACTAAATTTTTTTACATGTCCGAACTAGTTTTTTACTCACTGATGGTTGCAAAAAAGAAATTTTCAAACAATATGCCAAAGTGATGTCAAGCTTGCAAAACTAACTGCAAATTTAGGTTTATTATGTTTTAAAATAAACGTAAGACTCACGTTTGTTTGATCTCTCATTATTTAAATAGTTAATGGTAATAAAATTAAAAAAATAATAACAACTGAAGTATTCATATGGGTAATACTCCCGTAAAAGATCTTCATGTATTCATCATAAACTTAGAAAAATACATACGATTGATTTATTTAGTTACTGAACTCGTCACGGTCAACAAGAACCGTAAAAACATTACGTTGAAAAGTATTATAAAAAGAAAATTTTATTTATTATATTATTTGTGAGAAAATCAAGTTGAGTCGTGCCATAACGATCACGTGCACTAACGTCGTGACTCACGTTACTTGCACATTTCAACAATGAAACTTGAGACTTTGAGCATTTAGATAACAAACGTAATTATAGAAAATGTTATGCACTTACATGTTATTACAACTGAACGATTTTTGATAGGCAGCCGACCCTCTTCTTCTTTAATAAATTATTTCATTTCCACTCACGTCAACCTGAAACAATTGAAAGGAAATGCGTGAGATTCGTGTAAAAATTAAAAGAAAATTAAATTACCTTCGATGTTGAATTGCTTTATGATAAATGAAATGAGAATTAAAAAGGGGTTGAACGTCTTTTTATGGCTGAACGTCTTTGGAACGTAATACGTGTTTACTCGAGTAAGGACAAAAATCAAAGAGGAAAATTTTTTGTCGATTTATACCTGCTCGTTCACCAAAAAACTGGAAACCGGCCGACTTGATACGTCACGCAAAAATTTATTGCCAACCGAAATAAAAATAAATTGCAAATTAAAATATAATAAAGAAAATTGATGAAAGTAAAAACTCTTCTTCCCCCTTTTCTTTAATATATTATTTCATCCCCATTCACGTTAACATAAATTAATTAAAAGGAAATGCGTGAGATTCGTGTAAAAATTAAAAAAAATAAATTACTTTGAATGTTGAAGGGATTTACGATAAATAGAATGAAAATTAAATCGGGGTTGAACGTATTTCTAGCTATTAAATAAACGTCTTCGGAACGTAACACATGTTGACTCGAGAAAGATCAAAAATCAAAGAGGAAAATTTCTTATCGATTTATACCTGCTCGTCAAAAAAGTCGAAACCGGCCGATTTGATACGTCACGCGAAAATTCACTGCCAGCCGAATTAAAAACAAATTATAAATAAAAGTATAATAAAGAAAATTGATGAAAGTAAAAACCCCTCTTCTCCCTCCTTCTTTAATAAATTATTTCATCTCCACACACGTTAACCTATAATAATTAAAAGGAAATGCGTGAGATTTGTGTAAAAATTAAAAAAAAATTAATTACCTTCGATGTTGAACGGCTTTATGACAAATAAAATGAAAATTAAATCGGGGTTGAACGTATTTCTAACGGTTGAACGTCGTCGGAACGTAACACGTGTTTACTCGAGGAAGATCAAAAATCAAAGAGGAAAATTTCCTGTCAATCTCTCTATAACTGTTCGTCCACCAAAAAACTCGAAATCGACCGACTTGATACGTCACGCGAAAATTTATTGCCAACCGAAATAAAAGCAAATTAAAAATAATATACTACCTCTGTCGGAAAATAGTTGCTACATTTCAGTTCAATGCAATAAATATTGTAAATAGTTAAAGGTAAAGTGATGTATTGTATTCAAAGGGCTGAAAATATAATAATGAAAGTATGCCATGTCCAAAATACAACTTAACTATCGTATTTAATTTGTGATAAGTAACTGTCAAATGTTAAATTTGAACATTTAAGCAACTTAACCGCTGCTTTTAAAAAATGGTAAGAAATATTACGGAAATTAGTCAAAAAGGTGGTAAAAAGGGTAGAGAATTTAGTAACGATCAACGTACAGTATGTAAAAACCGTATTCGTACACCCACCAAAAAATTAGAAAATCACGAATTCCTCAAGATAGTACAAATTTAAAATTTTTTTCATGATTTATTTTACTTAGGAAAATTAAAGCAGAATTAACATACATATCTTGGATATCAACTGCAAAAACTGAACATTAAAGGGCATAGTATTCATACATGAGCAACAAAAACCGTATTCGTACAGTAAGAGGTTAAATGAAATTAAGGAAATTATATGTTTGGAATAACATTAATATTTTGTTGGGTATCCTCTATGCTTGAGAACAGCATTTAAACGCCTTGGCATCGATTCTACCAATTTTGTTGTTAATTGAGGGGGTATTTTAGCCCATTCTATCTTTAACGCCTTTTTAAGGTCAATTACGTTTCGAATATGGTAATATTTCAATTTCTTCTTAAATATTGACCATAAATTTTCGATAGGGTTTAGATCTGGGCTTTGGGGTGGTGTTTTCAGGTATTTTGGGCAATTGTACAAGATCCAAAGTCTACTATCTAGCGCGGTATGCTTCTCTATGTTTATATACCCTTTCGCAGTCATTATTCCATCTATAAAATCTAAATTGCCAACTCCTGCTGCTGAAAAACACCCCCACACCATCACCGACCCTCCACCATGCTTGAATGTAGGTATCATGTTATGTGGATATAGGCCCGTGTTTTTCTCTCGCCAAATTCTTATTCGTCCATCTGATGTTTTAATGTTGAATTTGGACTCATCTGTAAAAATTACCCGTTTCCAGAAGTTAAAACCCTTATTTTGGAATTTTTTTGCAAATGCAATTCGTTTTTGTTTATTAATCCTACTTATGAATGGTTTTCTAACAGCATACCGACTTTTAAATCCAAATTTTTTTATGTAATTTCGCTCCATTTGAGGAGTAACGCGAATTCCAAAATCTTCTTCAAGACTAGGAGCTAGTGTTACACCACTTACGGAAGAATCCTTACGGATTTGACGACGTAAGAATGAACAATGTCTTCTCGTTAGCTTCGACCGATTTACGTTTCGTCGTGCTTTGTTAACTTGGCCTGTCTTTTTATAATTCGATACCACGTATTGCATAGTAGAAAGACTGCGTTTAAATATTTTTGCGATTTCACGCAAAGATTTTCCTTCTATATGAAAATTTATTATTATTTTTCTTTGTTCATCTGTAAGTTCAGCCGACTTTTTATCCATTTCGAATTTCCCGGAGATTATATAATAATTCAACTAACTTTGAAATCTTTTTAAAACACAACTCTTAAGAAGCAAAAAATAAAGAAACACGATTAAAAATCTTTCATAATAGCCGTCATCTGAATCAAAAATGTAGGCTTGCCACCTGTACGAATACGGTTTTTGTTACCAACTGTATGAATAAAACGCCTTCTAGCGTTCAATAGTTAAGCTAGGTAACCAAGATGTTTTAGTATTGTTTCTATTTTCCTAAGTGAAATAAATTAGCAACAATATTTGAAATTTGTACTCTATTTCTTGGGTTATACGGTTTTTACATAAATACGTAATAATTTTACATAATTACGTAAACAAATTTTACATTATTTATTGCAATATGTGACGGACGAAAAACTTAAAAGAGATGCGATCATTTCCAAATTGTGGAAACAAGTTAAAGAATGCCAAAACAATGACTCAACAATTAATGTAGATTCTAAGAAAAATAAATGCGGTTGAAAAGTGAAAGATTATCGCCATCAAATTTCAAACATTTCCTCCCTTCCTCTATGTAAAAGAACGACCTTAAGGTCGTTAGGTTATGCGTGTAAAATTCCAAAAAATACATTGCATGACAGATTAAAGAAAGGAAGGGAAATAAAAAAAATCACTAGTTTTATTAAACCATTGCTGACTGAAGAAAATAAACGCCGCCGAATCGAATTATGTTTGAATTTTTTATTGCCATCGGGGTATTTTGAGGACTTGCTACATTATGTACATATTGACGAAAAATGGTTCTACTTAACTAGAACTAAAGAGAGTTTTTACATATCTTCCGAATAAGAACACCCTTATAGACCCTGTAAAAAAAGTCAAGGATTCATTACAAAGGTAATGTATATGGCAGCAGTGGCTCGTCCACGTTGGGATTTTCATAAGAAACCATATTTTGATGGAAGATTAGGAATTTGGCCATTTGTTTCTTCTTCACCAGCTAAAAGAAACAGCAAGAATCGAGCTAAGGGCACTTTAGTAACCAAAACTGTAGAAACGGTCAATAAAGAAGAAATAAGAAAAATAATTCTGCATAATTTAGTTCCAGCAATACGCAATAAATGGCCTGTTGGTTCTAGGAAAGATAGAATATATATACAACAAGACAATGCAAAACCGCATTTGTACAGTAACGATCCTACATTAACCCAGGCATTCAGTGCAGATGGTTGGGATATTCAACTGAAATGTCAACCACCAAACAGTCCTGACTTAAAAGTACTCGATTTAGGTTTTTTCAATTCAATTCAATCAGTTCAACATCAATTACCCCAAAAAAATATCGATGAACTGATCGATGCAGTGAGAAAGTCCTTTTGGGGTATAAATAAGAAATTTTAGACAATGTATTTATTTCATTGCAAAAAGCAATGGAGTGTACATTATTTCATAAAGGTTCTAATAATTATAAATTAAGACACATGAACAGAATGATATTGAAACGTAATCATTCGAGTTCGACTTTATTGTCCATTAAATGTGACGAAAATGCTGTTAAAACGGCAAAAGAATATTTGAATAACTGTTAACTGCTTAGTATAATGTACTTCTATAAATAAGTTTAAGTTATTGTCTCTTGTATTTTCAACTTAAGTAATATAGTTTTGTTTACTAAATCATTCTCTGTTGATTGTCATTGAATATATATATATATATATTCAATGACAATATATATATATATATATATATATATATAATGTGGATATTATTGTCGGAAAAATTTCAAATTGAACTGTAGCAACTACTTCCGGACAAAATTTAAACTGAAGTGTAGCAACTATTTTCGGACAGAGGAAGTATTTATTTTTGTAGTCAATATGTATTATTTACGTATTCTGTGTACATTTTTATTAACCTTTTAATAGAAAACAACACCGGTTTACTTTTTTTTTAACGCTCAAAGTAAATAGCATTTGATAACAAAATTTAGTTGTTTTATTAATTTATAAAGTTTAAACACAGTTTTCGAAAAAATTTTGTTTGATACACGCTAACTAAATTTTTTTACATGCCCGAACTAGTTTTTTGCCCACTGATGGTTGCAAAAAAGAAACTTTCAAACAACATGCCAAATTGATGTCAAGCTTGCAAAATTAACTACAAATTTAGGTTTATTATGTTTTAAAATAAACGTAAGACTCACGTTTGTTTGATCTCTCATTATTTAAATAGTTAATAGTAATAAAATTAAAATAAATAATAACAACTGGAGTATTCATATGGGTAATACTCCCGTAAAAGATCTTCATGTATTCATCATAAACTTAGAAAAATACATACGATTGATTTACTTAGTTACTGAACTCGTCACGGTCAACAAAAACCGTAAAAACATTACGTTGAAAAGTATTATAAAAAGAAAATTTTATTTATTATATTATTTGTGAGAAAATCAAGTCGAGTCGTGTCATAACGATCACGCGCACTCACGTCGTGACTCACGTTACTTGCACATTTCAACAATGAAACTTGAGACTTTGAGCATTTAGATAACAAACGTAATTATAGAAAATGTTATGCACTTACATGTTATTACAACTGAACGATTTTTGATAGGCAGCCGACCCTCTTCTTCTTTAATAAATTATTTCATTTCCACTCACGTCAACCTGAAACAATTGAAAGGAAATGCGTGAGATTCGTGTAAAAATTAAAAGAAAATTAAATTACCTTCGATGTTGAATTGCTTTATGATAAATGAAATGAGAATTAAAAAGGGGTTGAACGTCTTTTTATGGCTGAACGTCTTTGGAACGTAATACGTGTTTACTCGAGTAAGGACAAAAATCAAAGAGGAAAATTTTTTGTCGATTTATACCTGCTCGTTCACCAAAAAACTGGAAACCGGCCGACTTGATACGTCACGCAAAAATTTATTGCCAACCGAAATAAAAATAAATTGTAAATTAAAATATAATAAAGAAAATTGATGAAAGTAAAAACTCTTCTTCCCCCTTTTCTTTAATATATTATTTCATCCCCATTCACGTTAACATAAATTAATTCAAAGGAAATGCGTGAGATTCGTGTAAAAATTAAAAAAATTAAATTACCTTGAATGTTGAAGGGATTTACGATAAATAGAATGAAAATTAAATCGGGGTTGAACGTATTTCTAACTATTAAATAAACGTCTTCGGAACGTAACACATGTTGATTCGACAAAGATCAAAAATCAAAGAGGAAAATTTCTTATCGATTTATACCTGCTCGTCAAAAAAGTCTAAACCGGCCGATTTGATACGTCACGCGAAAATTCACTGCCAACCGAATTAAAAACAAATTATAAATAAAAGTATAATAAAGAAAATTGATGAAAGTAAAAACCCCTCTTCTCCATCCTTCTTTAATAAATTATGTCATCTCCACACACGTCAAGCTATAATAATTAAAAGGAAATGCGTGAGATTCGTGTAAAAATTAAAAAAAAATTAATTACCTTCGATGTTGAACGGCTTTATGATAAATAAAATAAAAATTAAATCGGGGTTGAACGTATTTCTAACGGTTGAACGTCGTCGGAACGTAATACATGTTTACTCGAGTACGATCAAAAATCAAAGAGGAAAATTTCTTGTCAATCTCTCTATAACTGTTCGTCCACCAAAAAACTCGAAATCGACCGACTTGATATGTCACGCGAAAATTTATTGCCAACCGAAATAAAAACAAATTAAAAATAATATACTACCTCTGTCGGAAAATAGTTGCTACATTTCAGTTCGATGCAATAAATATTGTAAATATTTAACACATTCCGGACAATGATATTTTTCGAAAAATTGGTCTGTATGACCAAGCAAAGATTTGAATAATATTTGTTTTAAAATTGTAATTTTTTGTGTGAATCCATCAAAGTTTTTACTTTTTCGCGAATTTTGTTTTATGTCATTGCTTATTTTATTATTATTTTTACCATTATTGTTTGAGACCAAAACAAATGACATCGATGACGTTGGTTTATAATATATGTTAAATTTTAGTAAATAAAACTTCTTACTTGCTATTTATATTTTTATATTAACGGTACTAGTTTCGGGAAATGTAGTTTCCCATAATCAGCCGAATCTGCATATACAAAAAATGGTTAAAACAATAAATAAATAAACTAATACAAATATAATCAAAATTGAATTGAACTTTCTGTCAAGTTAATAAAACTATAAAAAATGTATAAAAGACGAACACAACACTTTAAAATTATTGTAAATTAACATTTTACACAAACGGATAATATGACGAATACAGAAAGACTGGTCCTGTTGGGAATGAATGAAGAAAACTTGTTTTTGAAACCAGTATTATGTTGTTAGGTCCTTTAAATATGTATAAATAGGTCTTTCATATAATTGAATTTGTTCATTAAGTAATGTTTTTTTATTTTTAACTTTATGTTTGTGGATTTCTAATGATTCCAATAAGTCCAATTTAAAACCTTTTCCACATCTGTGAACAAGATGCACATTTTCATAATCTATTTTGTGATTCGTTTCTATTGTATGTTTGTAAACATTTGAATTTTCTTTTGTTTTGTGTTCATGGATGTCCAATATATATAGAATCACATTCTAAACATGTAAGAGAATAAACACCACTTTCTTTCATTTTGTCATATTTGTTATTGTGATAATTAGAAAAAGTTTTTAGTAAATTATTATTGTTAGCAAAAGCCAAAGTGATGTTGTATTTTGAAAAAATCTTGTTTGATTTGAAAGTAATATTATTGAAAGTTATGGGTTTATACAGACGTTCTATCTTTTCTGGTTTTACGTATAGTGGATCTGTTTTAATTTGTATTTTTCTAAAAATATTATTTATAACCTTATTAGGAAAACCATTTATTGCTGCTAGATTGTATATATAGTTCGATTCTTTAATTTTATTGTCTTGTGACAATGGGTATTTTAAAAGTCGGTTAATTAAAAAACGGAAACTGGCTAGTTTTTAATAAAAGAAGAAGGAAAGAAAATCCTTTTTTTCACAATGATATAAATATTTATTTATTTCTTTTCAATCTGTACTAGACGTGTTTCGCTTTTTTCTTAAAAGCGTCATCAGGTACAACTGTATTAAATTAAAATTAGAAAAGTTAAAAATAAGTTGATTTTATGAAATAAAATATAATTACCGTCAGTTACATCAGAGGTTGCAAGAAATTAAGCGAAGAGAAAAATGCGAAGACATTGGATGATCCTGAACTCTCGTCATTAAACGTTGAAGAAGCGGTTACCAATCTTTTCTTTAATTTAAAATTTTTGAAAAATATGAAATTTTGAAATATTGAAGTCAACAAACAGATTGGTTGGTAATTTAATACCTTTCTTTGAATTTTTTTTTTTTTTTTGAAATTTTTTGTTAAAAGAAAAAAATGTTTTTTTTTTGTTTGACATTATTAATGTTGAAATGCAAAAGTCTGAATTATAACTAATTATAAGCCCAAGGGCGGCGTGCCTGTAATGGCTGAAGGCAAAACGTGGTATTTCTTTTTCAAGTAAGAGTAAAAGTTACATGAAGAACATTTCTAAAATAAATAAAATATAAAATGTCAATAAAACAAGTTAAAAATGATAGTATCAAAGATGAATAAAAATCAGTCAGAAATTAAAAAATTTTTTAAAAAATTTACCTTTATAGAGAGCCGTGTGCTTGTATCTACGTTTCGAAACGGTCTGATGAGTTTATGAAATAATTGAGAACAACAAAATACATCTAGAAAGAGATAACTGTTGATAAAATGTGACAAATCTCTCAAAGAACGGATATTTCGATATTACAGGAAACTGGAAAAGAGTCTTTAATGGAAAAAATCTATAAATTCATTTATTAAAAGATGTGAATTATTGTTGTTATAGGATCTGATGTAATATTCTTCGTAAAGATCCATCTTTTTTGATTTCTTTAAATGTTTTAAAAGGGATATGTTAGAAAGATTTGACTTATGTCCTGTTTCTTCAAGACGTTTAAAAAATGTTGAATTATTTTTAGAGATGTGTTCTTTGAATCTGGTTTTTATGTTACGTCTCGTTTGACCAATATAAAAACAATCGCAATCCCCACAGTCAAGTTTGTAAATGCCACTCTTTTGGTTAAGATTAAATCTGTGTTTGTTATTAACAATTAATTGACCTAATTTATTATTAGTGGAAAATACAGTTGTAACTTTATGAGATTTAAAAATATTGTTGAAAGTATTTTGAATATTAGGGTGAAATGGAATAGAGATAAATTTAAGTTTTTCATTGATTCTCGGGAAGATAAGTTTATTAGTAAAGTTGTTTTGAGTTTTATTATAAATGTTTTGAATATCTTGAAGAGAGTGGCCATTATTTAAACCAATTTTTATTATGTTTTTTAATTCGGTAATAAAATCAGAATATCAGAAGCATATTTATGTTGTGAACAGGAGAAAGAGGATTTAGGTATAATCGTATCAGTTGCTGTATCTTTTCGGAATACTTTAAAGTTAAGTGATGACTCAGAAATATTTTTAGAAATTGTGATATCCAAGAAGTTAATTTTAGAGTCTTTCTCTATTTCGGTGATAAAATCGAGATAGTTGTGCTTTATTACCATTAAATACTATTAATATATCGTCTACGTATCTTTTGTAGAAAATTATGTCTTTGGTGAACAAAGCGTATTTCTCAGAAAAAAGAGTTTTCTCGAAATTATTCACAAAGATATCAACCATGATTCCTGAGATAAGAGAGCCCATCGGTCATGCGATAATGTTTTCCATTAAAGATGAAGAAATTCTGTTCACAAACTACCTTGATAATGGATGTGAGTTGAAATATGTCTTTATATTGAACATTGTTAAAATTTTGAATATTGTTACAAAGGAAATCTTCTATTATATTAATGCATTCATTGACTGGAATATTGGAATAAAGATTTTTTATATCGAATGAAATTAAAGTCGATTTTTTATTAATTTTTAGTTTTGAAAGTTTTGTTATAAGATCTGATGAGTTTTTAGTGGTGTAAGTGAAATTATTTTGAAAAGTATTGTATAGAAATTTTTGTAAATGTTTTGCAATATTTTCATTTGGGGTGTTAGTATTGGAAATAATTGGTCTAATGCTTCTATCTGGTTTGTGTAATTTAATAAGAGATTTGAGTGTAGGAGACAAAGGGTTCATTTGAGTTAGGAGATCAGTACTGATGTTGAATTTTTTTAAATTTTCTTTACAAGAATTAATAAGTGTCTTTAAGGTGTAATTATATTTAGGGGTAGGGTCTTTGTTTATAAGTTTGATGTCGTTTTGTTCAAAAAATTCTTGAGTCTTGTTGATATAAGATTCTTTAGTGATAATGACTAATCCAGCGTTTTTGTCTCCTAATGTGACGACCAAATTTTCATTATTAATTTTCTGTTTTAATTTTTTAATATCACTTAAGGTGACTGAAGGTCTATTTTTAGAATTTATATTAGATTTGGAAGTTAGATTTGCAAAATTATTGTGAATTTCGTTAAGAAGGTTTACATTTTCAAAAATTTGTGATTCTAAATTGATGGCAAGTTCTATTTTATCAACCTTTCCGGGAAGGGCAAACTTGTGGCCTAAATTGAATATATTATTTTCTTTGTCAGTGAATGCAACATTGCTCAGATTAGTGAAACGGGTGCAAAATTAATATTATTTAAATCTTGAATAGAAACCTTAAAATTTGAATTATTAACATCTATCTTTTTAATATGGAAAAATTTTTTAGGCGAATTCTTTGAGAGATTGTCACTTACATTATGTTTATTAAAAAGGATAGATTTGGTATGTTTCCTCTTCTTGTCTTCTTGGAGTTGTTTCATCCTGTTTCTTTTTGTGATTTTATTTTTCATGGTGATAAATTGAACTTCTTTTCGGAATTTGGAGAGGATTTCTTCGTGTTCGATGAAATGAAGCTCCTTCTGTAGCTGGAGGTGTAGAAATTTCATAATTTTATCCTCTTTGGATTGTAAAGAATAGAGTTGACGTAGTCATTTTTTCATAAGTTTTGCTTCAAGTTCAAATTTCTGATTGTTGAAGGTTTTGGAGACAGAAACTTTAAAGGAAACAGGAGTTACTTGATGTTGTAGTGCTTTGTGGATGAATTCTATATTATCTTTTGTCTTCTCTCGCTTAATCATTGTTCTCTTCAGATAATGGAGTAGTACGGATAACTCCGCATCACGTAATTTGGCGATTGTTGACTCCAGGTTCATTGTGTATATCAATAATAAAAGAAGAAGGAAAGAAAATCCTTTTTTTCACAATGATATAAATATTTATTTATTTCTTTTCAATCTGTACTAGACGTGTTTCGCTTTTTTCTTAAAAGCGTCATCAGGTACAACTGTATTAAATTAAAATTAGAAAAGTTAAAAATAAGTTGATTTTATGAAATAAAATATAATTACCGTCAGTTACATCAGAGGTTGCAAGAAATTAAGCGAAGAGAAAAATGCGAAGACATTGGGTGATCCTGAATTCTCGTCATTAAACGTTGAAGAAGCAAATACCAATCTTTTCTTTAATTTAAAATTATTGAAAAATATGAATTATATTGAAAATATAAATCCATTTATATTTACGATTCGTAAAATAAGATGCAAATAATTTTAATAAATTGGTCGAAAAACCGTACTTATACAATTTACACAGCAGAATGTCAAAATTAACTCGGTCAAAGGCTTTTGCAAAGTTCACCTACAGATCACTACATTCTCCATGGAAAGAAACCATGCTGAACATCAGATATATAATTTTTTGTATGTAGATATGTTGTAGTAGTCTTATACCAGTTCCGGTTATACTGGAAGCTTTTGTTGTTAGATACATTGATACCATGGAAGTTTGACGTAAAATCAATGTAGTAATACAGTACCCAACCCAACCGATCAGTCAGATTTTTTTCAAACACTCTTCACTTCAACCCAACCCAGGCTTGTTTAAGAAATGTTTTCTTTTTTGCATATTCAATTTGAATTTGGTGTGCCTTAAAAACGAAATGGGATGTAATGATGAAACAACAACCATTTTGAAGCAAATTTAATAACAATTTAGTGTGCCATAAATAATTCCTTAATATCCATAGGCATCCAAAACATCCAAGGTATGAGTTCTTCAACCTAATTATGTAAATGTATATGATCGATATAGATGAGACAGAATGATGAAATAGCAAACATTTTAAAGCAGATTTAATAGAGATTTCATCATTTAATAGAGTCTGTCATAAAGCATTTCTTAATATCCATAAACGCCACCGATATAATCACTGTTTTAAAGCTTACTCGGTGCATTTCGTTGATTTAAGCTTTAAGAACAAAGCTTGAAAATCATATCTCAAAAATTACTTGACATGTAATGATGAAATAACGAGCAAACTTAATGATAACTTAGTGTGCTATAATAATAAAAGCATTTCTTTAAAAATGTTCTAATCTTCATAAACACCTACATTATGGTCATTAAACGCAACTCTGCACGTTTGATTGATATAGGTCTGACGACCATAGTTTAAAAGCTCGTATCTTAAGAATGAATTGAGATATAATGATGAAAAAGCATACATTTTGAAACAAATTTAATGGAAATGTAAACATAAACATCGATGTTATAATTTTTTAAACTAATCAAGTCAACACATTTGATACAGATTTTAGAGAGCAAAGTTTGATTGATGGAATTAGAAGTATTTTAAAGCGAATTTTATAAGAATTGAGTGTACCATAAATAATTTCTTAATATCCATAAACATTAAACGAAGTGAGCTCCGGCACTTCAAACATATTTTCAAAAAACGCACGGCAAAATACGAAAGTTTCTAGTTTTAGATCTAGAGTTAGTCCTAGTTCTAATGATAGTTCTGGTGTTTGTTCTAATTTTAGCTCAGTTAACACCGGTCGTGAAAGCCTTCGTACTTATACTTTAAAGAAAATTTAATAAGAATTTAGTGTGCCATAAAGAATTTCTTAATATATCCATAAATATCAGTACATATCTGATGTAGGTTTTAACGAGTTGACTTAATCAACATAAAAATGCAATAAAATTACCCAAAGCACATTGTATAGTCATTATATCTTAGTCAAAATATGTATTCACAATAAAAAATTGGGCATTCCATTTAAAAAAACATAAATTTGGTACGCCACTGATGATTAGAAATATTTTTGAAACATAGCGACAGTAATTATGCACCACTTTGCTCTTAGATTTTTTTCAGTAGCTTTTATCGTAAAGAAGCTATGGTTCGAGTCCTCTTAAGTTTCACACCCTGTATAGTAGCGAAAAATTTGGTACATATTTGGCAAATCGACACAAGGTAAAAGAAGAAGCCTATCTTTTGAGTGTAGTAGTCTTAAACCAGTTCCGGTTATACTGGAAGCTTTTGTTGTTAGATACATTGATACCATGGAAGTTTGACGTAAAATCTGTTGCATCGTTTACAATTTTAGAAAAAAATAATTTGAAATGTCGAATCAACTTCTGTGTAATATGCTGTATCATCTTCGGTGCAAATACAGGTAATATTAATAATAACCTCAATACAATACAGAATAGAAGTAACATAGAAAAAATATATAAAAATGTGGCAGAATATTACAGTCTAATAAAATCTATTAAACTTTAGAAAAATGTAAGGAAGCTTTGTTATTTAAAAGCAATAGCAACGTTAAGGTCACTCTCTGAACCTTGCTTATTTTTCGACTCTTGAACCTCTTTAGATAACTCTCCAATTGGTATAATGATTCTCTAACCACTCTCCGTGAAAACCATATGGTTGATGTCGTGGATGATGTTCTAATTCAATTACATAATTACTAATATTTTAGTGGAGCATCGTCTTAATAGTGTTTAGGAAATTAAATTATAATTTTTTGTTGTTAAATTACTATTTTTTGCAGTAATAACATGTTTACATCAGATAGCACTAGATGGGGCTCTTTGGAAATATTCAAAAAATTTTTATTTTTAGCTTTATTTGAAAATAATAAGATATAAACCTATCGAACACAACATATTTGAATTAAGATAAAAATAACGAATTTAATCAGCTAAAAATCAGTGGTTGTTTCCATTAAAAAGACGAAAATTGTAATATCTCGAAATTTTAAAAGCCAAACATTTTTTTGTGTACGCCATCAAATTTCCTATAAAAAAAGTCTACAACGTTCATCGTCTACATGTTCTCTAGTATTCTTATCATATATAGTAGCACCTAACTCAACCCATCTTATTCTGTTAGGATTTTTTTTTTCAAATGCACTTCACTTTGTTATTCCATTTCCACAAATAATATTTTCAGTCGGGATTACATACCCAGGCTTTTTTAAGAAAAGATTTCTGAAAATAATTTCGTTTTCGATTTTGGGTTGTTCAATGTTTAACTAAAACTTATCTTATATGCTTTCCAATGGAATTAAACTTGACCGTTCTTAAGATCATTGAGTTGAATTCGATTGCAACCTAATTTAGTCAAACCAATTTCAATCTAATCGAACCCAACTCTGTCCAACTCAACTCAATCCAACCCAATTTTCTATCAAAACGTGAGTTCTTCGTCTAAATCTTGTCTAGTATTCTTATAAGATGTAGTAATGCAGCACCCAACCCAACCGATCAGATAGATTTTTTTTCAAACACTCTTCACTTCAACCCAACCCAGGCTTGTTTAAGAAATGTTTTCTTTTTTGCATATTTAATTTGAATTTGGTGTGCCTTAAAAACGAATTGGGATATAATGATGAAACAACAAGCATTTTGAAGCAAATTTAATGACAATTTAGTGTGCCATAAATAATTCCTTAATATCCATAAACATCCAAAGTATGAGTTCTTCAACCTAATTATGTAAATGTATATGATCGATATAGATGAGACAGAATGATAAAATAGCAAACATTTTAAAATAGATTTAATAGAGATTTCATCATTTAATAGAGTCTGTCATAAAGCATTTCTTAATATCCATAAACACCGCCGATGTAATCACTGTTTTAAAGCTAACTCGGTGCGTTTCGTTAATTTAAGCTTTAAGAACAAAGCTTGAAAATCATATCTCAAAAATTACTTGACATGTAATGATGAAATAACGAGCAAATTTAATGATGACTTAGTGTACCATAAATAATGTTCTAACCGTCATAACCACCTATATTATGGTCATTAAATGCAACTCTGCACGTTTGATTGATATAGGTCTGACGACCATAGTTTAAAAGCTCGTATCTTAAGAATGAATTGAGATATAATGATGAAAAAGCATACATTTTGAAACAAATTTAATGGAAATGTAAACATAAACATCGATGTTATAATTTTTTAAACTAATCAAGTAAACACATTTGATACAGATTTTATAGAGCAAAGTTTGATTGATGGAATTAGAAGTATTTTAAAGCGAATTTAATAAGAATTGAGTGTACCATAAATAATTTCTTAATATCCATAAACATTAAAGGAAGTGAGCTCCGACACTTCGAACATATTTTCAAAAAACGCACGGCAAAACTCGAAAGTTTCTAGTTTTAGATCTAGAGTTAGTCCTAGTTCTAATGATAGTTCTGGTGTTAGTTCTAATTTTAGCTCAGTTAACACCGGTCGTGAAAGCCTTCGTACTTATACTTTAAAGAAAATTTAATAAGAATTTAGTGTGCCATAAAGAATTTCTTAATATATCCATAAATATCAGTACCTATCCGATGTAGGTTTTAAAGAGTTGACTTAATCAACATAAAAACGCAATAAAATTAGTTAAAACACATTGTATAGTCATTATATCTTAGTCAAAATATGTATTCACAATAAAAAATTGGGCATTCCATTTAAAAAAACATAAGTTTGGTACGCCACTGATGATTAGAAATATTTTTGAAACATAGCGACAGTAATTATGCACCACTTTGCTTTTAGATTTTTTTTCAGTAGCTTTTATCGTAAAGGAGCTATGATTCGAGTCCTCTTAAGTTTCACACCCTGTATAGTAGCGAAAAATTTGGTACATATTTGGCAAATCGACACAAGGTAAAAGAAGAAGCCTATCTTTTGAGTGTAGTAGTCTTATACCAGTTCCGGTTATACGGGAAGCTTTTGTTGTTAGATACATTGATACCATGGAATTTTGACGTAAAATCTGTTGTATCGTTTACAATTTTAGAAAAAAATAATTTGAAATGTCGAATCAACTTCTGTGTAATATGCTGTATCATCTTCGGTGCAAATACAGGTAACATTAATAATAACCTCAATACAATACAGAATAGAAGTAACACAGAAAAAATATATAAAAATGTGGCAGAATATTACAGTCTAATAAAATCTATTAAACTTTAGAAAAATGTAAGGAAGCTTTGCTAGTTAAAAGCAATAGCAGCGTTAAGGTCACTCTCTGAACCTTGCTTATTTTTCGACTCTTGAACCTCTTTAGATAACTCTCCAATTGGTATAGTGATTCTCTAACCACTCTCCGTGAAAACCATATGGTTGATGTCGTGGATGATGTTCTAATTCAATTACATAATTATTAATATTTTAGTTGAGCATTGTCTTAATAGTGTTTAGGAAATTAAATTATAATTTTTTGCTGTTAAATTACTATTTTTTGCAGTGATAACATTTTACATCAGATAGCACTAGATGGGGCTCTTTGGAAATATTCAAAAAATGTTTATTTTTAGCTTTATTTGAAAATAAGAAGATATAAACCTATCGAACACAACATATTTGAATTAAGATAAAAATAACGAATTTAATCAGCTAAAAATCAGTGGTTGTTTCCATTAAAAAGACGAAAATTGTAATATCTCGAAATTTTAAAAGCCAAACATTTTTTTGTGTACGCCATCAAATTTCCTATAAAAAAAGTCTACAACGTTCATCGTCTACATGTTCTCTAGTATTCTTATCATATATAGTAGCACCTAACTCAACCCATCTTATTCTGTTTTGTTTTTATTCTGATTTTTTTTTCAAATGCACTTCACTTTGTTATTCCATTTCCACAAATAATATTTTCAGTCGGGATTACATACCCAGGCTTTTTTAAGAAAAGATTTCTGAAAATAATTTCGTGTTCGATTTTGGGTTGTTCAATGTTTAACTAAAACTTATCTTATATGCTTTCCAATGGAATTAAACTTGACCGTTCTTAAGATCATTGAGTTGAATTCGATTGCAACCTAATTTAGTCAAACCAATTTCAATCTAATCGAACCCAACTCTGTCCAACTCAACTCAATCCAACCCAATTTTCTATCAAGACATGAGTTCTTCGTCTAAATCTTGTCTAGTATTCTTATAAGATGTAGTAATGCAGCACCCAACCCAACCGATCAGTTAGATTTTTTTTCAAACACTTTTCACTTCAACCCAACCCAGGCTTGTTTAAGAAATGTTTTCTTTTTTGCATATTCAATTTGAATTTGGTGTGCTTTAAAAACGAATTGGGATATAATGATGAAACAACAAGCATTTTGAAGCAAATTTAATGACAATTTAGTGTGCCATAAATAATTCCTTAATATCCATAAACATCCAAAGTATGAGTTCTTCAACCTAATTATGTAAATGTATATGATCGATATAGATGAGACAGAATGATAAAATAGCAAACATTTTAAAATAGATTTAATAGAGATTTCATCATTTAATAGAGTCTGTCATAAAGCATTTCTTAATATCCATAAACACCGCCGATGTAATCACTGTTTTAAAGCTAACTCGGTGCGTTTCGTTAATTTAAGCTTTAAGAACAAAGCTTGAAAATCATATCTCAAAAATTACTTGACATGTAATGATGAAATAACGAGCAAATTTAATGATGACTTAGTGTACCATAAATAATGTTCTAACCGTCATAACCACCTATATTATGGTCATTAAATGCAACTCTGCACGTTTGATTGATATAGGTCTGACGACCATAGTTTAAAAGCTCGTATCTTAAGAATGAATTGAGATATAATGATGAAAAAGCATACATTTTGAAACAAATTTAATGGAAATGTAAACATAAACATCGATGTTATAATTTTTTAAACTAATCAAGTAAACACATTTGATACAGATTTTATAGAGCAAAGTTTGATTGATGGAATTAGAAGTATTTTAAAGCGAATTTAATAAGAATTGAGTGTACCATAAATAATTTCTTAATATCCATAAACATTAAAGGAAGTGAGCTCCGACACTTCGAACATATTTTCAAAAAACGCACGGCAAAACTCGAAAGTTTCTAGTTTTAGATCTAGAGTTAGTCCTAGTTCTAATGATAGTTCTGGTGTTAGTTCTAATTTTAGCTCAGTTAACACCGGTCGTGAAAGCCTTCGTACTTATACTTTAAAGAAAATTTAATAAGAATTTAGTGTGCCATAAAGAATTTCTTAATATATCCATAAATATCAGTACCTATCCGATGTAGGTTTTAAAGAGTTGACTTAATCAACATAAAAACGCAATAAAATTAGTTAAAACACATTGTATAGTCATTATATCTTAGTCAAAATATGTATTCACAATAAAAAATTGGGCATTCCATTTAAAAAAACATAAGTTTGGTACGCCACTGATGATTAGAAATATTTTTGAAACATAGCGACAGTAATTATGCACCACTTTGCTTTTAGATTTTTTTTCAGTAGCTTTTATCGTAAAGGAGCTATGATTCGAGTCCTCTTAAGTTTCACACCCTGTATAGTAGCGAAAAATTTGGTACATATTTGGCAAATCGACACAAGGTAAAAGAAGAAGCCTATCTTTTGAGTGTAGTAGTCTTATACCAGTTCCGGTTATACGGGAAGCTTTTGTTGTTAGATACATTGATACCATGGAATTTTGACGTAAAATCTGTTGTATCGTTTACAATTTTAGAAAAAAATAATTTGAAATGTCGAATCAACTTCTGTGTAATATGCTGTATCATCTTCGGTGCAAATACAGGTAACATTAATAATAACCTCAATACAATACAGAATAGAAGTAACACAGAAAAAATATATAAAAATGTGGCAGAATATTACAGTCTAATAAAATCTATTAAACTTTAGAAAAATGTAAGGAAGCTTTGCTAGTTAAAAGCAATAGCAGCGTTAAGGTCACTCTCTGAACCTTGCTTATTTTTCGACTCTTGAACCTCTTTAGATAACTCTCCAATTGGTATAGTGATTCTCTAACCACTCTCCGTGAAAACCATATGGTTGATGTCGTGGATGATGTTCTAATTCAATTACATAATTATTAATATTTTAGTTGAGCATTGTCTTAATAGTGTTTAGGAAATTAAATTATAATTTTTTGCTGTTAAATTACTATTTTTTGCAGTGATAACATTTTACATCAGATAGCACTAGATGGGGCTCTTTGGAAATATTCAAAAAATGTTTATTTTTAGCTTTATTTGAAAATAAGAAGATATAAACCTATCGAACACAACATATTTGAATTAAGATAAAAATAACGAATTTAATCAGCTAAAAATCAGTGGTTGTTTCCATTAAAAAGACGAAAATTGTAATATCTCGAAATTTTAAAAGCCAAACATTTTTTTGTGTACGCCATCAAATTTCCTATAAAAAAAGTCTACAACGTTCATCGTCTACATGTTCTCTAGTATTCTTATCATATATAGTAGCACCTAACTCAACCCATCTTATTCTGTTTTGTTTTTATTCTGATTTTTTTTTCAAATGCACTTCACTTTGTTATTCCATTTCCACAAATAATATTTTCAGTCGGGATTACATACCCAGGCTTTTTTAAGAAAAGATTTCTGAAAATAATTTCGTGTTCGATTTTGGGTTGTTCAATGTTTAACTAAAACTTATCTTATATGCTTTCCAATGGAATTAAACTTGACCGTTCTTAAGATCATTGAGTTGAATTCGATTGCAACCTAATTTAGTCAAACCAATTTCAATCTAATCGAACCCAACTCTGTCCAACTCAACTCAATCCAACCCAATTTTCTATCAAGACATGAGTTCTTCGTCTAAATCTTGTCTAGTATTCTTATAAGATGTAGTAATGCAGCACCCAACCCAACCGATCAGTTAGATTTTTTTTCAAACACTTTTCACTTCAACCCAACCCAGGCTTGTTTAAGAAATGTTTTCTTTTTTGCATATTCAATTTGAATTTGGTGTGCTTTAAAAACGAATTGGGATATAATGATGAAACAACAAGCATTTTGAAGCAAATTTAATGACAATTTAGTGTGCCATAAATAATTCCTTAATATCCATAAACATCCAAAGTATGACTTCTTCAACCTAATTATGTAAATGTATATGATCGATATAGATGAGACAGAATGATGAAATAGCAAACATTTTAAAGCAGATTTAATAGAGATTTCATCATTTAATAGAGTCTGTCATAAAGCATTTCTTAATATCCATAAACGCCGCCCATGTAATCACTGTTTTAAAGCTAACTCGGTGCATTTCGTTGATTTAAGCTTTAAGAACAAAGCTTGAAAATCATATCTCAAAAATTACTTGACATGTAATGATGAAATAACGAGCAAACTTAATGATGACTAAGTGTGCCATAGATAATGTTCTAATCTTCATAAACACCTATATTATGGTCATTAAACGCAACTCTGCACGTTTGATTGATATAGGTCTGACGACCATAGTTTAAAAGCTCGTATCTTAAGAATGAATTGAGATATAATGATGAAACAACAAGCATTTTGAAGCAAATTTAATGACAATTTAGTGTGCCATAAATAATTCCTTAATATCCATAAACATCCAAGGTATGAGTTCTTCAACCTAATTATGTAAATGTATATGATCGATATAGATGAGACAGAATGATGAAATAGCAAACATTTTAAAGCAGATTTAATAGAGATTTCATCATTTAATAGAGTCTGTCATAAAGCATTTCTTAATATCCATAAACGCCGCCGATATAATCACTGTTTTATAGCTAACTCGGTGCATTTCGTTGATTTAAGCTTTAAGAACAAAGCTTGAAAATCATATCTCAAAAATTACATGACATGTAATGATGAAATAACGAGCAAACTTAATGATGACTTAGTGTGCCATAAATAATGTTCTAATCTTCATAAACACCTATATTATGGTCATTAAACGCAACTCAGCACGTTTGATTGATATAGGTCTGACGACCATAGCTTAAGAGTTCGTATCTTAAGAATGAATTGAGATATAATGATGAAAAAGCATACATTTTGAAACAAATTTAATGGAAATGTAAACATAAACATCGATGTTATAATTTTTTAAACTAATCAAGTAAACACATTTGATACAGATTTTATAGAGCAAAGTTTGATTGATGGAATTAGAAGTATTTTAAAGCGAATTTAATAAGAATTGAGTGTACCATAAATAATTTCTTAATATCCATAAACATTAAAGGAAGTGAGCTCCGACACTTCGAACATATTTTCAAAAAACGCACGGCAAAACCCGAAAGTTTCTAGTTTTAGATCTAGAGTTAGTCCTAGTTCTAATGATAGTTCTGGTGTTAGTTCTAATTTTAGCTCAGTTAACACCGGTCGTGAAAGCCTTCGTACTTATACTTTAAAGAAAATTTAATAAGAATTTAGTGTGCCATAAAGAATTTCTTAATATATCCATAAATATCAGTACATATCTGATGTAGGTTTTAACGAGTTGACTTAATCAACATAAAAACGCAATAAAATTAGCCAAAACACATTATATAGTCATTATATCTTAGTCACAATATACCTTCACAATAAAAAATAGGGCATTCCATTTAAAAAAAACCTAAGTTTGGTACGCCACTGATTAGAAATATTTTTGAAACATAGCGACAGTAATTATGCACCACTTTGCTCTTAGATTTTTTTCAGTAGCTTTTATCGTAAAGGAGCCATGGTTCGAGTCCTCTTAAGTTTCACACCCTGTATAGTAGCGAAAAATTTGGTACATATTTGGCAAATCGACACAAGGTAAAAGAAGAAGCCTATCTTTTGAGTGTAGTAGTCTTATACCAGTTCCGGTTATACTGGAAGATTTTGTTGTTAGATACAGTGATACCATGGAAGTTTGACGTAGAATCTGTTGTATCGTTTACAATTTTAGAAAAAAATAATTTGAAATGTCGAATCAACTTCTGTGTAATATGCTGTATCATCTTCGGCGCAAATACAGGTAACATTAATAATAACCTCAATACAATACAGAATAGAAGTAACACAGAAAAAATATATAAAAATGTGGCAGAATATTACAGTCTAATAAAATCTATTAAACTTTAGAAAAATGTAAGGAAGCTTTGTTATTTAAAAGCAATAGCAACGTTAAGGTCACTCTCTGAACCTTGCTTATTTTTCGACTCTTGAACCTCTTTAGATAACTCTGCAATTGGTATAGTGATTCTCTAACCACTCTCCGTGAAAACCATATGGTTGATGTCGTGGATGATGTTCTAATTCAATTACATAATTATTAATATTTTAGTTGAGCATTGTCTTAATAGTGTTTAGGAAATTAAATTATTTTTTGCTGTTAAATTACTATTTTTTGCAGTGATAACATGTTTACATCAGATAGCACTAGATGGGGCTCTTTGGAAATATTCAAAAAATGTTTATTTTTAGCTTTATTTGAAAATAAGAAGATATAAACCTATCGAACACAACATATTTGAATTAAGATAAAAATAACGAATTTAATCAGCTAAAAATCAGTGGTTGTTTCCATTAACAAGACGAAAATTGTGATATTTCCAAATTTTAAAAGCGAAAAATTTTTTTGTGTACGCCATCAAATTTCCTATAAAAAAAGTCTACAACGTTCATCGACTACATGTTCTCTAGTATTCTTATCAAATATAGTAGCACCTAACGCAGCCCATCTTATTATGTTAGGATTTTTTTTTCAGATGCACTTCACTTTGTTATTCCATTTCCACAAATAATATTTTCAGTCGGGATTACATACCCAGGCTTTTTTAAGAAAAGATTTCTGAAAATAATTTCGTGTTCGATTTTGGGTTGTTCAATGTTTAACTAAAACTTATCTTATATGCTTTCCAATGGAATTAAACTTGACCGTTCTTAAGACCATTGGGTTGAGTTCGATTGCAACCTAATTTAGTCAAACCAATTTCAATCTAATCGAACCCAACTCTGTCCAACTCAAATCAATCCAACCCAATTTTCTATCAAGACATGAGTTCTTCGTCTAAATCTTGTCTAGTATTCTTATAAGATGTAGTAATGCAGCACCCAACCCAACCGATCAGTTAGATTTTTTTTCAAACACTCTTCACTTCAACCCAACCCAGGCTTGTTTAAGAAATGTTTTCTTTTTTGCATATTCAATTTGAATTTGGTGTGCCTTAAAAACGAATTGGGATATAATGATGAAACAACAAGCATTTTGAAACAAATTTAATGACAATTTAGTGTTCCATAAATAATTCCTTAATATCCATAAACATCCAAAGTATGAGTTCTTCAACCTAATTATGTAAATGTATATGATCGATATAGATGAGACAGAATGATAAAATAGCAAACATTTTAAAATAGATTTAATAGAGATTTCATCATTTAATAGAGTCTGTCATAAAGCATTTCTTAATATCCATAAACACCGCCGATGTAATCACTGTTTTAAAGCTAACTCGGTGCGTTTCGTTAATTTAAGCTTTAAGAACAAAGCTTGAAAATCATATCTCAAAAATTACTTGACATGTAATGATGAAATAACGAGCAAACTTAATGATGACTTAGTGTGCCATAAATAATGTTCTAATCTTCATAAACACCTATATTATGGTCATTAAACGCAACTCTGCACGTTTGATTGATATAGGTCTGACGACCATAGTTTAAAAGCTCGTATCTTAAGAATGAATTGAGATATAATGATGAAAAAGCATACATTTTGAAACAAATTTAATGGAAATGTAAACATAAACATCGATGTTATAATTTTTTAAACTAATCAAGTCAACACATTTGATACAGATTTTAGAGTGCAAAGTTTGATTGATGGAATTAGAAGTATTTTAAAGCGAATTTTATAAGAATTGAGTGTACCATAAATAATTTCTTAATATCCATAAACATTAAACGAAGTGAGCTTCGAACTAGTTTCTGAAGAAGGTTGCAACATGGCACCCGACACGTCAAACATATTTTCAAAAAACGCACGGCAAAACCCGAAAGTTTCTAGTTTTAGATCTAGAGTTAGTCCTAGTTCTAATGATAGTTCTGGTGTTAATTCTAATTTTAGCTCAGTTAATACCGGTCGTGAAAGCCTTCGTACTTATACTTTAAAGAAAATTTAATAAGAATTTAGTGTGCCAGAAAGAATTTCTTAATATATCCATAAATATCAGTACATATCTGATGTAGGTTTTAACGAGTTGACTTAATCAACATAAAAACGCAATAAAATTAGCCAAAACACATTGTATAGTCATTATATCTTAGTCACAATATACCTTCACAATAAAAAATAAGGCATTCCATTTAAAAAAAACCTAAGTTTGGTACGCCACTGATTAGAAATATTTTTGAAACATAGCGACAGTAATTATGCACCACTTTGCTCTTAGATTTTTTTCAGTAGCTTTTATCGTAAAGGAGCTATGGTTCGAGTCCTCTTAAGTTTCACACCCTGTGTAGTAGCGAAAAATTTGGTACATATTTGGCAAATCGACACAAGGTAAAAGAAGAAGCCTATCTTTTGAGTGTAGTAGTCTTATACCAGTTCCGGTTATACTGGAAGCTTTTATTGTTAGATACATTGATACCATGGAAGTTTGACGTAAAATCTGTTGTATCGTTTACAATTTTAGAAAAAAATAATTTGAAATGTCGAATCAACTTCTGTGTAATATGCTGTATCATCTTCGGTGCAAATACAGGTAATATTAATAATAACCTCAATACAATACAGAATAGAAGTAACATAGAAAAAATATATAAAAATGTGGCAGAATATTACAGTCTAATAAAATCTATTAAACTTTAGAAAAATGTAAGGAAGCTTTGTTATTTAAAAGCAATAGCAACGTTAAGGTCACTCTCTGAACCTTGCTTATTTTTCGACTCTTGAACCTCTTTAGATAACTCTCCAATTGGTATAGTGATTCTCTAACCACTCTCCGTGAAAACCATATGGTTGATGTCGTGGATGATGTTCTAATTCAATTACATAATTATTAATATTTTAGTTGAGCATTGTCTTAACAGTGTTTAGGAAATTAAATTATAATTTTTTGTTATTAAATTACTATTTTTTGCAGTGATAACATGTTTACATCAGATAGCAATAGATGGGGCTCTTTGGAAATATTCAAAAAATGTTTATTTTTGGCTTTATTTGAAAATAATAAGATATAAACCTATCGAACCCAATATATTTGAATTAAGATAAAAATAACGAATTTAATCAGCTAAAAATCAGTGGTTGTTTCCGTTAAAAAGACGAAAATTGTAATATCTCGAAATTTTAAAAGCCAAAAATTTTTTTGTGTACGCCATCAAATTTCCTATAAAAAAAGTCTACAACGTTCATCGTTTACATGTTCTCTAGTATTCTTATCACATATAAGAAAAAAAATAAACATAAAATCTTTAAAGATGCTGCATTGAACTTCGAAAGCGCGGATTGGCATGTGTGGGTCGTAAAGCAGTTTTAATTAATTCCCTAAGATCGGCGTTGAATTCTAGTTTTTTACTTCCGACTGGCGATCTTGACCTTGATAAATCGAAAGATCTTTCAACAATCTCTATCAGTGATAGCGACGTTGACGATGATGAAATCTCTTCAATAAAACAAAAAGTATCACCCTTGTTTATAGATATACATAGTTATTCAACTGGTCGAGTTGGATTGCTCTAGCTCGTCTACTTTTCATGAATAATATGGAATTGTTTTACAAGGAGTAATTACAAATATGTATTTTTTTTTAAGTAATATTGTAATTAGACAATATTCTTATTGCCGCCTTATTGTAGACGTAATAGGCGCCGAGGGTTCTTTTGAGTGAGTAATCGGTCGACCTACGAATCGAAATGAGTAAGTAAAAAAAGTTTTTTGCAACTATTTGTGTTTGGGTAAACGACTTTGCGTCTACAAATTCGTTTGTCATTATTTCATCGTTGAGAATTCTTTAAATAAAATACAATTCCAAACATTAAGAAATATTGATTCAAATCAATTAAATAAATAAAAACCAAGTATTTCCAATTTTATTATACATACATATATTAGTACAAATTTTAAAGGTGGATTTATTGTAAATTACAAATTATCTATTCTGAAAAATAGTAACTTTATTGCTTCTACTAAGACTTTTAATGTCTTTACACTCAGAAAAACAATGAAGTAATTAAAAACTTATTTCAAGACATCAACAAATATATTATCAAGTACTGTCCAAATGCATTCCCTGAAAAGACATCTTACAAATAAGACATCTTACACATAGTAATTGAAGTCACAAAAGATAGTCATTTAAAACAAATATACAAACTTGTTTGAACAAGAAACTAGAAATCCAGGAAATACCACAGAAGATCCAGTATTAAATATCGAAAACTTATTCCTTTTTCTCTCAAACTCGAGTTATATCAAAAAACTCTTCGACCAACTGTATTGCTGAAAGCAGTTTGGTGATAAAATTAGTTGAATAAAGAAGCAAATTGCAAAAAATACGACAGATATGTACGAACTGTTCACAAAGGTAATAAAAGAGATTGAACCAATTTTTAGTAAACATTTTTGTTTTGTCATAAACAATTCTCTAGCGGAGACAATCTTTCTGAAAGAGCTCAAGCTAACGAAGATAACACCTACATACAAAAAAGGTGATAAGGGCATATACAACAATCATACACCAATATCTATTTTGCCAACCTTATCAAAACCACAATTGTCAATAAAAAACAATAGTCTATCAAACTATAACAAACTGCCTACAATCTGTCAATATGGGTACCAAAAACATGGATACCAAAGATAATAATCTACGTTTCAGCGACTTAATCATACATAGGCGCCGATTTTTGAAAATACATATGGGTGTTAGGTGATGAAAAAAGTGGATTCCAAAAAAAAAGGTTCGAACCTTAGACCCAAGCACAATGAACAGTACATTGATACTTTATCCTCAAACAATAACTAGTGTTAACTAGTTGGATTTGGTTTGCTTAGTTGGGTTAAGATGGATCAACCCAAACCAACTAGTTAACAATGTACCAACAATATTTTATGCTAACTAGCTAGTTGTGATTGCATCTTCTATATTATTAACAATTTTAAGGAAAAAATAGTTCGGTCGACTTCGAAAACGTCAGCCGCCTCAAATAAATTGAACAATACTTTGATACTTCTTCCTTAAACAATAAGTAATCTTGACTGACTAGTTGGGTTGGGTTGAGTGAACCGGGTTAACATTGATGGCTCAACCCAACACAAGCCCTTTTTTGCACTTAGGAGGAGAAATCATCATTTACCTCTAAAAAACTCCCCCTTTTTCTTTGCCTATTGGATATTGGCAGTCCGGACTAGCTTACGCATTACAGCAGATTGCCTTGTCGATTTTATTGTTGTTATTTGCTTTATTTAACTTCTTCCACCTTTTACTATTCGTTAGGTTCTTGTTGCCACTTTGCACAGAACCCATCAAATCCTCTTCCTCTATCCTCATTATTCCTTCCTCCGGATGAGTTATAACAAATCATGAAACGTTTCGTCAATTTTTTAACTGTTATTAATTATCTGTATACCTGGTCAAAGGGAGAGGTAAAAACACTTCCCCTTCCTTGTCTTGTTATACAGACTTTCTTCCTCGAATCATCCTGGTAATTCTCCTGTTTTTGATGGTTTCCACACGCCGGCGAATTTGTAAAACACAACACAAAAGCGACCTATTATTTTTTCAATAATATATGTCCCTCTATCATACCTGGATCGGGGGAGGCAAAACTACCTCACTCGCTCCTCTTCTGAATTCTTTTTCTTTTCCTCTTTCCTTTTCTCTTCTATCTCCTTAATCTTCATTATCTCTCTTAGCTATCTGATTATGCTGTCACGCTTCTCTTCATTGGTCACAAGAAGATCGGCTACATTTTCTTCTATAACAGATTGTCCCACTTCCGTGTTCATTTTCATCGTCTTTTTTTCGAAGCAACAAAATTCAAAAATTGTGTGTCGAGCTGTGTCCGTCTCTTGACATCCAAACCAGCAGCTGTCCGACACACTCTTCTTTATCTTCACGAAGTGTGCCGCGTACTTATCATATCCTGTAATTGTCTTGGTATCAATTTTATTTTATTATATAAATTTATTTCGTCAATTTTAACGAGAAAATAGTATCGGTCGACTTCGAAAACGTCGGCCGCCTCAAGTAAATTGAACAATACTTTGATACAGTAGAACCTCGCTTAACGAGCGTAATTCTTTCTAAAATCGTACTCGTAATGCGAAATACTCGTTATGTGAAACAGTGTCTCATAGACATATATGTAAATTAATGTAAAACCTGATAATGCGTTCCTAATCCTTTTTTACTAGAAAGCCATCTAGTGATATTTGCTTTCGTCGCCGCTTCGAAATTTGTTTAAAATGTGATACGGTGTCACATTTTAAATAAAATGTGAAATAAAATGTAAAATAAATTTGCAGCTCGCACAACCACAACTTCATCAGGGTGATGATTTTCAACGAATAACGCAACATTTTTCTTTGCTTTTAACATTTCTTTGATTGCAGCAGATGATGGTTCATTTAGTGCTTTCTTGTCCGAAACACTTTCGTCCACATCTTCTTGCTGTGATAGACGGAGCAAGTCTGTAAGTTCTTCGGTGGTTAACTCTTGATTATGCTCTACCACAAGTTCATCAATATCATTGCTATTTACCTCCAGTCCAATTGTATTGGCTAAAGATACAATATCGTTCACTAGAGGCTCTACATCTTGTGTGTTAAACTTCTCAGAACGACATTCAACAACGCTTTCCGGCCAAAGTTTTGTCCAGGTCGAAATGAGGGTTTTTTCAGTGACCCCCTCCCACGCCAATCATTTTGAAGAAGGCAAGGATATGGAAGTGATGTTTCCAAAACTCTCTGAGAGTCAGCTTGGTCTCTTGAGTGACGTCAAAACAATGTTCGAAGAGTATTGTAAAGTTTGTTTGAAATTGGAAATAACCTGCTGGTTCATAGGTTGAAGTAACGGAGTGGTATTGGGAGGCAAAAAAGAATTTTGATGAAATTAAATTCTTCAAAGAGCTCGTTTTATAGGCCTGGAGGATAAACAGATGCGTTGTCCATTACAAGTAAGGCTTGGAGTGGCAAAATCATCTCTAACAGATAGTTTTTCACAGAAGGTTCAAATGCTTTATTGATCCGGTCAATGAAAATATCGCGTATGACCCATGCCAGTTGTTAGATCTTCACATCACATTTAAGTTGCTCTTTTGGAATTTATATTTTTTGAAGGTTCATGGAATTTCTGAATGGTAACTAGCATTTTAATTTTTAAATCGCCGCTTGCATTAGCACAAAGTAGCGGAGTGAGCCGGTCTTTCATTGTCTTGTGGCCGGGCAATGCATTTACTTCTACTGTTATATATTTTCGCTTCGGCATCTTTTTCCAAAAGAGACCCGTCTCATCACAATTAAATACTTGATGTGGGAGATAGCTTTTAGTATCTACAAGCTTTTTCAAGTCATCTATGAAAATTTCGGCAGGCTTTATGTCAGAGCTTGCAGCTTCACCGTTGGTTAGAATTTCTTGTCACTCCCTTTGATGCATTTACCTCTTTAATTTTATCTTTGTTCTTGAGGATAGTGCAAATTGGTGACTTCCCCTATGCGTGTCACTCGCTATGCGAAATATCGATCGTTGAGCGAGATTCCACTGTACTCAAGTGTAACCTTGCTTGATTCCTAAGTACTTTAACGATTCTGAGCTTTTAATGATTTGTTGGCCTACTCTAAGCACTATAGTCTGTAGCTTTCTTCTTCTTTCTAAAATCATTCCCTCGGTTTTGATTCCACTAGTTGTATGCTTAGCTCTCTCATATTCTCTCCACTTCAAATATATAATATTCTGCTCTATCTCTCATCGTCTCTTGAGACTCTGCTCTCACCACCACCGTAAAATCATCCGCGCAGGCCACCATCGAGAGTTCTTCTTCCATCTGCTCTTCATTAGTTATGCCGTCCATATATGCTGCTTTTTTTCTCTTAAGCTGACTTAGACTGTTATGAAGTTCTTTGATCGTTATCTTTCTCCTTGTAATTCTCTCGCAATACTGAAAATAACATTTGTATTAGTTTACCACTGTTTCCTCATGTAACTTCTCTGTCGCTCTCGTTCGCATTAGTTTCGTTACAATTCGATACGCCGTTTTCCAGATGTTTTTTGATTCATCACACAAACTTTTCCACTTGCTCTCCTTTATTATTCTTTATTACTTTTGTCAATTTCTTTCTTGCAAGTCTGTACTCCTCCCTTGTTTTCACATCCTCGTCCACACTGATATGCTTTCGTCTCAATCTCTGCATCTTTCTTCTTTTGGCTATGCAGTTCGTTATTTCCTGGAGTATTATTATTATGATTTATTAGAATTAACAGCAATTTCTCTAAAAATTTAATGTTTAATAAAATACGTCTCCACAACTTTGAAACAAGTTTTTTAAAGATTAAACGCAGTTGGTTTCATCTTATGAAATCTGGTCATGCATCTACATAAAAAAATTTGCCGTCTACAAATCGATATTTTACCGACGGATAGTCTCCAATAATTCGGTACAATTCTTGAAGGACACATTATTGATTTTTCTGTGTACAAGAGATATTAAAATATATGCAACTTATTTTACGATTTCGTAGTAACGAAGCAACAAAATTCAAAAATTGTGCGTCGAGCATCCAAATCAACAGTTGTCTGACCCATTCTTCTTTATCTTCGCGAAGTGTGCTGCGTACTCACCATATGCTGTAATTGCCTGGGTTGTATAAAGGTCTACGAGAGACCCTATGCTATACTCTTACATCTTTTATATACGTTTTTGCCCATCCCTCATAATGGTTCCACTTCTCTTGCCACTTCGTATACATGTCTTCTCTGTCCTGTTCTGTTTTCTCTCCCTTTGTCTTAAAATGTCTACTTGTTTCTCATGCGATCAAATCTATAGATGCGTGTCCAGCCAGTGTACCTACAGCTTTCATCGCTACCATTCGATATATATTTTAGAATATTTCTTATACTCAAGTGAAATTATTACTGTCGCCAATAGACTTCTCTTTCCTCCTTTTCGAGGCATCAACCACGTATTATACATTTCTTCGACTTTCTAATAAGACTTTTTTAATAAGCGCCGTCATACGTAGATCGTTATCCAAATGGATTCCTAAGTACTTTATCGATTCTGAGCTTTTAATGATCTGTTGGCCTACTCTAAGCTCTATTTTCTGTAGCTTTCTTCTTCTTTCTAAAATCACTAGCTCAGTTTTCTCTTCGGCTAGTGGTATGCTTAGCTCTCTCATTCTCTGCCACTTAACCTATATAATATTTAACTCTATCTCTCATCGTCTCTTCAGTCTCTGCTCTCACCACCACCGCCAAATGATCCGCGTAGGCCATCATCGAGACTCCTTCTTCCATCTTCTCTTCATTAATTATGCCATCCTCTCCTGCTGCTTTTTTTCTCTTAAGCTGATTCAAACTGTTACTAAGTTCTTTTATGGTAATCATTTTTGGTTGTTGATCTCCACTTTGATAGTTATCTTTCTCCTTGTAATTCCCTTGCAATACTGGACATAACTTTTTGAATTGGTTTACCACTGTTTCCTCATCTAACTTCTCTTTCGCTCTCATACACCGTTCTCCATATGTTGTTTTCTAATTAATCACACAAACTTTTCCACTTGCTCTCCTTATTATTCTTTATCACTCTTGTCAATTCTTTTCTTGCGAGTCTATATTCCTCTCTTATTTTCACTTCCTCCTACACACTGATATGATTTCATCTGATTCTCTGCATCTTTCTTCTTTTGGCTATGCAGTTCGCTCTTGCTTGGGGTATTATTATTATGATTTTGTTTTTGAAATTAATAAAATTGTCTATACTTGCGAATTAATCTTGATTTTCTCTAATTCTAAGTCTCTCGGTAAGGCTTGCAAGAGAGTTTATAACAAGAGAGTTTATTTTTCGACGGACAAACTTTTACACAAAACGCCCAAATGGGTTTTAAAAACATGAAAATATACATACAAGAAAAGGCATGAAATACACATTTAGCAATAATTATTTACAATATATACATAGAAGAAAAAAATTAGCGGTGTGTGACCTTAACAATTACATTGAAATTTAGTAATAATAATTTCGAGCATGTGAGCATGTTAAGAAATGATTTAAAATACAAATTTAAATTTCAGATTTATTATTAACTAACAGCCTTTTTTCTAAAAATTTTACATTTAATAAAATATGTATCCACTTGAATGCCTTGCACAATATTTTTAATATACTCTTTGAAACAAATTTCTAAAAAGATTTAACACGGTTTCCTCTTACAAAATCCGGTCATGTACCTACGTAAAAAATTTATCTACAAATCGATATTTTACCGACGAAAAGTCTCCAAACAATTCGGTACAATTCTTGAAGGACACATTATTGATTTTTGTGTACAAGAGGTATTGAAATATATGCAACTTATTTTACAATTTCGTAGTAACGCGTACAAGGCGCGAATAGTAAAATTTAAATTTTTATGAATGGCGACATAAGTAACCCTGCTACCCTGCATCTAGGCATCGCGACCACTAACTAAATTCTTTTGATAACTATGTATATCTATAATCAAGGGTATCAATTAAAAAAAAATTTTCCATTTTTTCTTACTTAAATAAAATGAAAATGTTAGAAAGTTAATTAGACCATATAGAGATCACAAATACCAAGCTGCGTAAACAAATTAAAGTTCTTTCTTGTAGTAAATGTATTGATAACAAAATGACTGAAAACCCAAATAAAAAACCTATAACGCGTCAAAATATTGACGTTTCGTCAATCGCATCCAGAGAGAACAAGAGTATAAGGCAGCAATATTGTTCAGAATTAAGTTTTTTGCATCTATTCTGTAGAAAGTATCTTTTGAAAATACATTACATTCCTGAGTATAGCCACTATCAACTTAGAAAACAACGAAATTTCAAAAATTTTCACATTTTCGTGTTTTTCTTGAAATTAACGCACCTGAGAACAAGAGTATAAGGCAGCAATATTGTTCAGAATTAAGTTTTTTGCATCTATTCTTTAGAAAGTATCTTTTGAAAATGCATTACATTCCTGAGTATAGCCACTATCAACTTAGAAAACAACGAAATTTCTAAAATTTTCACATTTTCGTGTTTTTCTTGAAATTAACGCACCTGAGAACAAGAGTATAAGGCAGCAATATTGTTCAGAATTAAGTTTTTTGCATCTATTCTGTAGAAAGTATCTTTTGAAAATGCATTACATTCCTGAGTATAGCCACTATCAACTTAGAAAACAACGAAATTTCAAAAATTTTCACATTTTCGTGTTTTTCTTGAAATTAACGCACCTGAGAACAAGAGTATAAGGCAGCAATATTGTTCAGAATTAATTTTTTTGCATCTATTCTGTAGAAAGTATCTTTTGAAAATGCATTACATTCCTGAGTATAGCCACTATCAACTTAGAAAACAACGAAATTTCAAAAATTTTCACATTTTCGTGTTTTTCTTGAAATTAACGCACCTGAGAACAAGAGTATAAGGCAGCAATATTGTTCAGAATTAAGTTTTTTGCATCTATTCTGTAGAAAGTATCTTTTGAAAATGCATTACATTCCTGAGTATAGCCACTATCAACTTAGAAAACAACGAAATTTCAAAAATTTTCACATTTTCGTGTTTTTCTTGAAATTAACGCACCTGAGAACAAGAGTATAAGGCAGCAATATTGTTCAGAATTAATTTTTTTGCATCTATTCTGTAGAAAGTATCTTTTGAAAATGCATTACATTCCTGAGTATAGCCACTATCAACTTAGAAAACAACGAAATTTCAAAAACTTTCACATTTTCGTGTTTTTCTTGAAATTAACGCACCTGAGAACAAGAGTATAAGGCAGCAATATTGTTCAGAATTAAGTTTTTTGCATCTATTCTGTAGAAAGTATCTTTTGAAAATGCATTACATTCCTGAGTATAGCCACTATCAACTTAGAAAACAACGAAATTTCAAAAACTTTCACATTTTCGTGTTTTTCTTGAAATTAACGCACCTGAGAACAAGAGTATAAGGCAGCAATATTGTTCAGAATTAAGTTTTTTGCATCTATTCTGTAGAAAGTATCTTTTGAAAATGCATTACATTCCTGAGTATAGCCACTATCAACTTAGAAAACAACGAAATTTCAAAAATTTTCACATTTTCGTGTTTTTCTTGAAATTAACGCACCTGAGAACAAGAGTATAAGGCAGCAATATTGTTCAGAATTAATTTTTTTGCATCTATTCTGTAGAAAGTATCTTTTGAAAATGCATTACATTCCTGAGTATAGCCACTATCAACTTAGAAAACAACGAAATTTCTAAAATTTTCACATTTTCGTGTTTTTCTTGAAATTAACGCACCTGAGAACAAGAGTATAAGGCAGCAATATTGTTCAGAATTAAGTTTTTTGCATCTATTCTTTAGAAAGTATCTTTTGAAAATGCATTACATTCCTGAGTATAGCCACTATCAACTTAGAAAACAACGAAATTTCAAAAACTTTCACATTTTCGTGTTTTTCTTGAAATTAACGCACGTGAGAACAAGAGTATAAGGCAGCAATATTGTTCAGAATTAATTTTTTTGCATCTATTCTGTAGAAAGTATCTTTTGAAAATGCATTACATTCCTGAGTATAGCCACTATCAACTTAGAAAACAACGAAATTTCAAAAACTTTCACATTTTCGTGTTTTTCTTGAAATTAACGCACCTGAGAACAAGAGTATAAGGCAGCAATATTGTTCAGAATTAAGTTTTTTGCATCTATTCTGTAGAAAGTATCTTTTGAAAATGCATTACATTCCTGAGTATAGCCACTATCAACTAAGAAAACAACGAAATTTCAAAAATTTTCACATTTTCGTGTTTTTCTTGAAAATAACGCACCTGAGAACAAGAGTATAAGGCAGCAATATTGTTCAGAATTAAGTTTTTTGCATCTATTCTTTAGAAAGTATCTTTTGAAAATGCATTACATTCCTGAGTATAGCCACTATCAACTTAGAAAACAACGAAATTTCAAAAATTTTCACATTTTCGTGTTTTTCTTGAAATTAACGCACCTGAGAACAAGAGTATAAGGCAGCAATATTGTTCAGAATTAATTTTTTTGCATCTATTCTGTAGAAAGTATCTTTTGAAAATGCATTACATTCCTGAGTATAGCCACTATCAACTTAGAAAACAACGAAATTTCAAAAACTTTCACATTTTCGTGTTTTTCTTGAAATTAACGCACCTGAGAACAAGAGTATAAGGCAGCAATATTGTTCAGAATTAAGTTTTTTGCATCTATTCTGTAGAAAGTATCTTTTGAAAATGCATTACATTCCTGAGTATAGCCACTATCAACTAAGAAAACAACGAAATTTCAAAAATTTTCACATTTTCGTGTTTTTCTTGAAAATAACGCACCTGAGAACAAGAGTATAAGGCAGCAATATTGTTCAGAATTAAGTTTTTTGCATCTATTCTTTAGAAAGTATCTTTTGAAAATGCATTACATTCCTGAGTATAGCCACTATCAACTTAGAAAACAACGAAATTTCAAAAATTTTCACATTTTCGTGTTTTTCTTGAAATTAACGCACCTGAGAACAAGAGTATAAGGCAGCAATATTGTTCAGAATTAAGTTTTTTGCATCTATTCTGTAGAAAGTATCTTTTGAAAATGCATTACATTCCTGAGTATAGCCACTATCAACTTAGAAAACAACGAAATTTCAAAAATTTTCACATTTTCGTGTTTTTCTTGAAATTAACGCACCTGAGAACAAGAGTATAAGGCAGCAATATTGTTCAGAATTAAGTTTTTTGCATCTATTCTTTAGAAAGTATCTTTTGAAAATGCATTACATTCCTGAGTATAGCCACTATCAACTTAGAAAACAACGAAATTTCTAAAATTTTCACATTTTCGTGTTTTTCTTGAAATTAACGCACCTGAGAACAAGAGTATAAGGCAGCAATATTGTTCAGAATTAAGTTTTTTGCATCTATTCTGTAGAAAGTATCTTTTGAAAATGCATTACATTCCTGAGTATAGCCACTATCAACTTAGAAAACAACGAAATTTCAAAAATTTTCACATTTTCGTGTTTTTCTTGAAATTAACGCACCTGAGAACAAGAGTATAAGGCAGCAATATTGTTCAGAATTAATTTTTTTGCATCTATTCTGTAGAAAGTATCTTTTGAAAATGCATTACATTCCTGAGTATAGCCACTATCAACTTAGAAAACAACGAAATTTCAAAAATTTTCACATTTTCGTGTTTTTCTTGAAATTAACGCACCTGAGAACAAGAGTATAAGGCAGCAATATTGTTCAGAATTAAGTTTTTTGCATCTATTCTGTAGAAAGTATCTTTTGAAAATGCATTACATTCCTGAGTATAGCCACTATCAACTTAGAAAACAACGAAATTTCAAAAATTTTCACATTTTCGTGTTTTTCTTGAAATTAACGCACCTGAGAACAAGAGTATAAGGCAGCAATATTGTTCAGAATTAATTTTTTTGCATCTATTCTGTAGAAAGTATCTTTTGAAAATGCATTACATTCCTGAGTATAGCCACTATCAACTTAGAAAACAACGAAATTTCAAAAACTTTCACATTTTCGTGTTTTTCTTGAAATTAACGCACCTGAGAACAAGAGTATAAGGCAGCAATATTGTTCAGAATTAAGTTTTTTGCATCTATTCTGTAGAAAGTATCTTTTGAAAATGCATTACATTCCTGAGTATAGCCACTATCAACTTAGAAAACAACGAAATTTCAAAAACTTTCACATTTTCGTGTTTTTCTTGAAATTAACGCACCTGAGAACAAGAGTATAAGGCAGCAATATTGTTCAGAATTAAGTTTTTTGCATCTATTCTGTAGAAAGTATCTTTTGAAAATGCATTACATTCCTGAGTATAGCCACTATCAACTTAGAAAACAACGAAATTTCAAAAATTTTCACATTTTCGTGTTTTTCTTGAAATTAACGCACCTGAGAACAAGAGTATAAGGCAGCAATATTGTTCAGAATTAATTTTTTTGCATCTATTCTGTAGAAAGTATCTTTTGAAAATGCATTACATTCCTGAGTATAGCCACTATCAACTTAGAAAACAACGAAATTTCTAAAATTTTCACATTTTCGTGTTTTTCTTGAAATTAACGCACCTGAGAACAAGAGTATAAGGCAGCAATATTGTTCAGAATTAAGTTTTTTGCATCTATTCTTTAGAAAGTATCTTTTGAAAATGCATTACATTCCTGAGTATAGCCACTATCAACTTAGAAAACAACGAAATTTCAAAAACTTTCACATTTTCGTGTTTTTCTTGAAATTAACGCACGTGAGAACAAGAGTATAAGGCAGCAATATTGTTCAGAATTAATTTTTTTGCATCTATTCTGTAGAAAGTATCTTTTGAAAATGCATTACATTCCTGAGTATAGCCACTATCAACTTAGAAAACAACGAAATTTCAAAAACTTTCACATTTTCGTGTTTTTCTTGAAATTAACGCACCTGAGAACAAGAGTATAAGGCAGCAATATTGTTCAGAATTAAGTTTTTTGCATCTATTCTGTAGAAAGTATCTTTTGAAAATGCATTACATTCCTGAGTATAGCCACTATCAACTAAGAAAACAACGAAATTTCAAAAATTTTCACATTTTCGTGTTTTTCTTGAAAATAACGCACCTGAGAACAAGAGTATAAGGCAGCAATATTGTTCAGAATTAAGTTTTTTGCATCTATTCTTTAGAAAGTATCTTTTGAAAATGCATTACATTCCTGAGTATAGCCACTATCAACTTAGAAAACAACGAAATTTCAAAAATTTTCACATTTTCGTGTTTTTCTTGAAATTAACGCACCTGAGAACAAGAGTATAAGGCAGCAATATTGTTCAGAATTAATTTTTTTGCATCTATTCTGTAGAAAGTATCTTTTGAAAATGCATTACATTCCTGAGTATAGCCACTATCAACTAAGAAAACAACGAAATTTCAAAAATTTTCACATTTTCGTGTTTTTCTTGAAATTAACGCACCTGAGAACAAGAGTATAAGGCAGCAATATTGTTCAGAATTAAGTTTTTTGCATCTATTCTGTAGAAAGTATCTTTTGAAAATGCATTACATTCCTGAGTATAGCCACTATCAACTAAGAAAACAACGAAATTTCAAAAATTTTCACATTTTCGTGTTTTTCTTGAAAATAACGCACCTGAGAACAAGAGTATAAGGCAGCAATATTGTTCAGAATTAAGTTTTTTGCATCTATTCTTTAGAAAGTATCTTTTGAAAATGCATTACATTCCTGAGTATAGCCACTATCAACTTAGAAAACAACGAAATTTCAAAAATTTTCACATTTTCGTGTTTTTCTTGAAATTAACGCACCTGAGAACAAGAGTATAAGGCAGCAATATTGTTCAGAATTAAGTTTTTTGCATCTATTCTTTAGAAAGTATCTTTTGAAAATGCATTACATTCCTGAGTATAGCCACTATCAACTTAGAAAACAACGAAATTTCAAAAATTTTCACATTTTCGTGTTTTTCTTGAAATTAACGCACCTGAGAACAAGAGTATAAGGCAGCAATATTGTTCAGAATTAAGTTTTTTGCATCTATTCTGTAGAAAGTATCTTTTGAAAATGCATTACATTCCTGAGTATAGCCACTATCAACTTAGAAAACAACGAAATTTCAAAAATTTTCACATTTTCGTGTTTTTCTTGAAATTAACGCACCTGAGAACAAGAGTATAAGGCAGCAATATTGTTCAGAATTAAGTTTTTTGCATCTATTCTTTAGAAAGTATCTTTTGAAAATGCATTACATTCCTGAGTATAGCCACTATCAACTTAGAAAACAACGAAATTTCTAAAATTTTCACATTTTCGTGTTTTTCTTGAAATTAACGCACCTGAGAACAAGAGTATAAGGCAGCAATATTGTTCAGAATTAAGTTTTTTGCATCTATTCTGTAGAAAGTATCTTTTGAAAATGCATTACATTCCTGAGTATAGCCACTATCAACTTAGAAAACAACGAAATTTCAAAAATTTTCACATTTTCGTGTTTTTCTTGAAATTAACGCACCTGAGAACAAGAGTATAAGGCAGCAATATTGTTCAGAATTAATTTTTTTGCATCTATTCTGTAGAAAGTATCTTTTGAAAATGCATTACATTCCTGAGTATAGCCACTATCAACTTAGAAAACAACGAAATTTCAAAAATTTTCACATTTTCGTGTTTTTCTTGAAATTAACGCACCTGAGAACAAGAGTATAAGGCAGCAATATTGTTCAGAATTAAGTTTTTTGCATCTATTCTGTAGAAAGTATCTTTTGAAAATGCATTACATTCCTGAGTATAGCCACTATCAACTTAGAAAACAACGAAATTTCAAAAATTTTCACATTTTCGTGTTTTTCTTGAAATTAACGCACCTGAGAACAAGAGTATAAGGCAGCAATATTGTTCAGAATTAATTTTTTTGCATCTATTCTGTAGAAAGTATCTTTTGAAAATGCATTACATTCCTGAGTATAGCCACTATCAACTTAGAAAACAACGAAATTTCAAAAACTTTCACATTTTCGTGTTTTTCTTGAAATTAACGCACCTGAGAACAAGAGTATAAGGCAGCAATATTGTTCAGAATTAAGTTTTTTGCATCTATTCTGTAGAAAGTATCTTTTGAAAATGCATTACATTCCTGAGTATAGCCACTATCAACTTAGAAAACAACGAAATTTCAAAAACTTTCACATTTTCGTGTTTTTCTTGAAATTAACGCACCTGAGAACAAGAGTATAAGGCAGCAATATTGTTCAGAATTAAGTTTTTTGCATCTATTCTGTAGAAAGTATCGTTTGAAAATGCATTACATTCCTGAGTATAGCCACTATCAACTTAGAAAACAACGAAATTTCAAAAATTTTCACATTTTCGTGTTTTTCTTGAAATTAACGCACCTGAGAACAAGAGTATAAGGCAGCAATATTGTTCAGAATTAATTTTTTTGCATCTATTCTGTAGAAAGTATCTTTTGAAAATGCATTACATTCCTGAGTATAGCCACTATCAACTTAGAAAACAACGAAATTTCTAAAATTTTCACATTTTCGTGTTTTTCTTGAAATTAACGCACCTGAGAACAAGAGTATAAGGCAGCAATATTGTTCAGAATTAAGTTTTTTGCATCTATTCTTTAGAAAGTATCTTTTGAAAATGCATTACATTCCTGAGTATAGCCACTATCAACTTAGAAAACAACGAAATTTCAAAAACTTTCACATTTTCGTGTTTTTCTTGAAATTAACGCACGTGAGAACAAGAGTATAAGGCAGCAATATTGTTCAGAATTAATTTTTTTGCATCTATTCTGTAGAAAGTATCTTTTGAAAATGCATTACATTCCTGAGTATAGCCACTATCAACTTAGAAAACAACGAAATTTCAAAAACTTTCACATTTTCGTGTTTTTCTTGAAATTAACGCACCTGAGAACAAGAGTATAAGGCAGCAATATTGTTCAGAATTAAGTTTTTTGCATCTATTCTGTAGAAAGTATCTTTTGAAAATGCATTACATTCCTGAGTATAGCCACTATCAACTAAGAAAACAACGAAATTTCAAAAATTTTCACATTTTCGTGTTTTTCTTGAAAATAACGCACCTGAGAACAAGAGTATAAGGCAGCAATATTGTTCAGAATTAAGTTTTTTGCATCTATTCTTTAGAAAGTATCTTTTGAAAATGCATTACATTCCTGAGTATAGCCACTATCAACTTAGAAAACAACGAAATTTCAAAAATTTTCACATTTTCGTGTTTTTCTTGAAATTAACGCACCTGAGAACAAGAGTATAAGGCAGCAATATTGTTCAGAATTAATTTTTTTGCATCTATTCTGTAGAAAGTATCTTTTGAAAATGCATTACATTCCTGAGTATAGCCACTATCAACTAAGAAAACAACGAAATTTCAAAAATTTTCACATTTTCGTGTTTTTCTTGAAATTAACGCACCTGAGAACAAGAGTATAAGGCAGCAATATTGTTCAGAATTAAGTTTTTTGCATCTATTCTGTAGAAAGTATCTTTTGAAAATGCATTACATTCCTGAGTATAGCCACTATCAACTAAGAAAACAACGAAATTTCAAAAATTTTCACATTTTCGTGTTTTTCTTGAAAATAACGCACCTGAGAACAAGAGTATAAGGCAGCAATATTGTTCAGAATTAAGTTTTTTGCATCTATTCTTTAGAAAGTATCTTTTGAAAATGCATTACATTCCTGAGTATAGCCACTATCAACTTAGAAAACAACGAAATTTCAAAAATTTTCACATTTTCGTGTTTTTCTTGAAATTAACGCACCTGAGAACAAGAGTATAAGGCAGCAATATTGTTCAGAATTAATTTTTTTGCATCTATTCTGTAGAAAGTATCTTTTGAAAATGCATTACATTCCTGAGTATAGCCACTATCAACTTAGAAAACAACGAAATTTCAAAAACTTTCACATTTTCGTGTTTTTCTTGAAATTAACGCACCTGAGAACAAGAGTATAAGGCAGCAATATTGTTCAGAATTAAGTTTTTTGCATCTATTCTGTAGAAAGTATCTTTTGAAAATGCATTACATTCCTGAGTATAGCCACTATCAACTAAGAAAACAACGAAATTTCAAAAATTTTCACATTTTCGTGTTTTTCTTGAAAATAACGCACCTGAGAACAAGAGTATAAGGCAGCAATATTGTTCAGAATTAAGTTTTTTGCATCTATTCTTTAGAAAGTATCTTTTGAAAATGCATTACATTCCTGAGTATAGCCACTATCAACTTAGAAAACAACGAAATTTCAAAAATTTTCACATTTTCGTGTTTTTCTTGAAATTAACGCACCTGAGAACAAGAGTATAAGGCAGCAATATTGTTCAGAATTAAGTTTTTTGCATCTATTCTGTAGAAAGTATCTTTTGAAAATGCATTACATTCCTGAGTATAGCCACTATCAACTTAGAAAACAACGAAATTTCAAAAATTTTCACATTTTCGTGTTTTTCTTGAAATTAACGCACCTGAGAACAAGAGTATAAGGCAGCAATATTGTTCAGAATTAATTTTTTTGCATCTATTCTGTAGAAAGTATCTTTTGAAAATGCATTACATTCCTGAGTATAGCCACTATCAACTTAGAAAACAACGAAATTTCTAAAATTTTCACATTTTCGTGTTTTTCTTGAAATTAACGCACCTGAGAACAAGAGTATAAGGCAGCAATATTGTTCAGAATTAAGTTTTTTGCATCTATTCTTTAGAAAGTATCTTTTGAAAATGCATTACATTCCTGAGTATAGCCACTATCAACTTAGAAAACAACGAAATTTCAAAAACTTTCACATTTTCGTGTTTTTCTTGAAATTAACGCACGTGAGAACAAGAGTATAAGGCAGCAATATTGTTCAGAATTAATTTTTTTGCATCTATTCTGTAGAAAGTATCTTTTGAAAATGCATTACATTCCTGAGTATAGCCACTATCAACTTAGAAAACAACGAAATTTCAAAAACTTTCACATTTTCGTGTTTTTCTTGAAATTAACGCACCTGAGAACAAGAGTATAAGGCAGCAATATTGTTCAGAATTAAGTTTTTTGCATCTATTCTTTAGAAAGTATCTTTTGAAAATGCATTACATTCCTGAGTATAGCCACTATCAACTTAGAAAACAACGAAATTTCAAAAACTTTCACATTTTCGTGTTTTTCTTGAAATTAACGCACCTGAGAACAAGACTATAAGGCAGCAATATTGTTCAGAATTAAGTTTTTTGCATCTATTCTTTAGAAAGTATCTTTTGAAAATGCATTACATTCCTGAGTATAGCCACTATCAACTTAGAAAACAACGAAATTTCAAAAATTTTCACATTTTCGTGTTTTTCTTGAAATTAACGCACCTGAGAACAAGAGTATAAGGCAGCAATATTGTTCAGAATTAAGTTTTTTGCATCTATTCTTTAGAAAGTATCTTTTGAAAATGCATTACATTCCTGAGTATAGCCACTATCAACTTAGAAAACAACGAAATTTCAAAAACTTTCACATTTTCGTGTTTTTCTTGAAATTAACGCACCTGAGAACAAGAGTATAAGGCAGCAATATTGTTCAGAATTAAGTTTTTTGCATCTATTTTGTAGAAAGTATCTTTTGAAAATGCATTACATTCCTGAGTATAGCCACTATCAACTTAGAAAACAACGAAATTTCTAAAATTTTAACATTTTCGTGTTTTTCTTGAAATTAACGCACCTGAGAACAAGAGTATAAGGCAGCAATATTGTTCAGAATTAAGTTTTTTGCATCTATTCTGTAGAAAGTATCTTTTGAAAATGCATTACATTCCTGAGTATAGCCACTATCAACTAAGAAAACAACGAAATTTCAAAAATTTTCACATTTTCGTGTTTTTCTTGAAAATAACTCACCTGAGAACAAGAGTATAAGGCAGCAATATTGTTCAGAATTAAGTTTTTTGCATCTATTCTTTAGAAAGTATCTTTTGAAAATGCATTACATTCCTGAGTATAGCCACTATCAACTTAGAAAACAACGAAATTTCAAAAATTTTCACATTTTCGTGTTTTTCTTGAAATTAACGCACCTGAGAACAAGAGTATAAGGCAGCAATATTGTTCAGAATTAAGTTTTTTGCATCTATTCTTTAGAAAGTATCTTTTGAAAATGCATTACATTCCTGAGTATAGCCACTATCAACTTAGAAAACAACGAAATTTCAAAAACTTTCACATTTTCGTGTTTTTCTTGAAATTAACGCACCTGAGAACAAGAGTATAAGGCAGCAATATTGTTCAGAATTAAGTTTTTTGCATCTATTCTGTAGAAAGTATCTTTTGAAAATGCATTACATTCCTGAGTATAGCCACTATCAACTTAGAAAACAACGAAATTTCAAAAATTTTCACATTTTCGTGTTTTTCTTGAAATTAACGCACCTGAGAACAAGAGTATAAGGCAGCAATATTGTTCAGAATTAAGTTTTTTGCATCTATTCTGTAGAAAGTATCTTTTGAAAATGCATTACATTCCTGAGTATAGCCACTATCAACTTAGAAAACAACGAAATTTCAAAAACTTTCACATTTTCGTGTTTTTCTTGAAATTAACGCACCTGAGAACAAGAGTATAAGGCAGCAATATTGTTCAGAATTAAGTTTTTTGCATCTATTCTTTAGAAAGTATCTTTTGAAAATGCATTACATTCCTGAGTATAGCCACTATCAACTTAGAAAACAACGAAATTTCAAAAACTTTCACATTTTCGTGTTTTTCTTGAAATTAACGCACCTGAGAACAAGAGTATAAGGCAGCAATATTGTTCAGAATTAAGTTTTTTGCATCTATTCTGTAGAAAGTATCTTTTGAAAATGCATTACATTCCTGAGTATAGCCACTATCAACTTAGAAAACAACGAAATTTCAAAAATTTTCACATTTTCGTGTTTTTCTTGAAATTAACGCACCTGAGAACAAGAGTATAAGGCAGCAATATTGTTCAGAATTAAGTTTTTTGCATCTATTCTTTAGAAAGTATCTTTTGAAAATGCATTACATTCCTGAGTATAGCCACTATCAACTTAGAAAACAACGAAATTTCAAAAACTTTCACATTTTCGTGTTTTTCTTGAAATTAACGCACCTGAGAACAAGAGTATAAGGCAGCAATATTGTTCAGAATTAAGTTTTTTGCATCTATTCTTTAGAAAGTATCTTTTGAAAATGCATTACATTCCTGAGTATAGCCACTATCAACTTAGAAAACAACGAAATTTCAAAAACTTTCACATTTTCGTGTTTTTCTTGAAATTAACGCACCTGAGAACAAGAGTATAAGGCAGCAATATTGTTCAGAATTAAGTTTTTTGCATCTATTCTTTAGAAAGTATCTTTTGAAAATGCATTACATTCCTGAGTATAGCCACTATCAACTTAGAAAACAACGAAATTTCAAAAACTTTCACATTTTCGTGTTTTTCTTGAAATTAACGCACCTGAGAACAAGAGTATAAGGCAGCAATATTGTTCAGAATTAAGTTTTTTGCATCTATTCTGTAGAAAGTATCTTTTGAAAATGCATTACATTCCTGAGTATAGCCACTATCAACTTAGAAAACAACGAAATTTCAAAAACTTTCACATTTTCGTGTTTTTCTTGAAATTAACGCACCTGAGAACAAGAGTATAAGGCAGCAATATTGTTCAGAATTAAGTTTTTTGCATCTATTCTTTAGAAAGTATCTTTTGAAAATGCATTACATTCCTGAGTATAGCCACTATCAACTTAGAAAACAACGAAATTTCAAAAACTTTCACATTTTCGTGTTTTTCTTGAAATTAACGCACCTGAGAACAAGAGTATAAGGCAGCAATATTGTTCAGAATTAAGTTTTTTGCATCTATTCTTTAGAAAGTATCTTTTGAAAATGCATTACATTCCTGAGTATAGGCACTATCAACTTAGAAAACAACGAAATTTCAAAAACTTTCACATTTTCGTGTTTTTCTTGAAATTAACGCACCTGAGAACAAGAGTATAAGGCAGCAATATTGTTCAGAATTAAGTTTTTTGCATCTATTCTGTAGAAAGTATCTTTTGAAAATGCATTACATTCCTGAGTATAGCCACTATCAACTTAGAAAACAACGAAATTTCAAAAACTTTCACATTTTCGTGTTTTTCTTGAAATTAACGCACCTGAGAACAAGAGTATAAGGCAGCAATATTGTTCAGAATTAAGTTTTTTGCATCTATTCTTTAGAAAGTATCTTTTGAAAATGCATTACATTCCTGAGTATAGGCACTATCAACTTAGAAAACAACGAAATTTCAAAAACTTTCACATTTTCGTGTTTTTCTTGAAATTAACGCACCTGAGAACAAGAGTATAAGGCAGCAATATTGTTCAGAATTAAGTTTTTTGCATCTATTCTGTAGAAAGTATCTTTTGAAAATGCATTACATTCCTGAGTATAGCCACTATCAACTTAGAAAACAACGAAATTTCAAAAATTTTCACATTTTCGTGTTTTTCTTGAAATTAACGCACCTGAGAACAAGAGTATAAGGCAGCAATATTGTTCAGAATTAATTTTTTTGCATCTATTCTGTAGAAAGTATCTTTTGAAAATGCATTACATTCCTGAGTATAGCCACTATCAACTTAGAAAACAACGAAATTTCTAAAATTTTCACATTTTCGTGTTTTTCTTGAAATTAACGCACCTGAGAACAAGAGTATAAGGCAGCAATATTGTTCAGAATTAAGTTTTTTGCATCTATTCTGTAGAAAGTATCTTTTGAAAATGCATTACATTCCTGAGTATAGCCACTATCAACTTAGAAAACAACGAAATTTCAAAAATTTTCACATTTTCGTGTTTTTCTTGAAATTAACGCACCTGAGAACAAGAGTATAAGGCAGCAATATTGTTCAGAATTAATTTTTTTGCATCTATTCTGTAGAAAGTATCTTTTGAAAATGTATTACATTCCTGAGTATAGCCACTATCAACTTAGAAAACAACGAAATTTCAAAAATTTTCACATTTTCGTGTTTTTCTTGAAATTAACGCACCTGAGAACAAGAGTATAAGGCAGCAATATTGTTCAGAATTAATTTTTTTGCATCTATTCTGTAGAAAGTATCTTTTGAAAATGCATTACATTCCTGAGTATAGCCACTATCAACTTAGAAAACAACGAAATTTCTAAAATTTTCACATTTTCGTGTTTTTCTTGAAATTAACGCACCTGAGAACAAGAGTATAAGGCAGCAATATTGTTCAGAATTAAGTTTTTTGCATCTATTCTGTAGAAAGTATCTTTTGAAAATGCATTACATTCCTGAGTATAGCCACTATCAACTTAGAAAACAACGAAATTTCAAAAATTTTCACATTTTCGTGTTTTTCTTGAAATTAACGCACCTGAGAACAAGAGTATAAGGCAGCAATATTGTTCAGAATTAAGTTTTTTGCATCTATTCTGTAGAAAGTATCTTTTGAAAATGCATTACATTCCTGAGTATAGCCACTATCAACTTAGAAAACAACGAAATTTCAAAAACTTTCACATTTTCGTGTTTTTCTTGAAATTAACGCACCTGAGAACAAGAGTATAAGGCAGCAATATTGTTCAGAATTAAGTTTTTTGCATCTATTCTGTAGAAAGTATCTTTTGAAAATGCATTACATTCCTGAGTATAGCCACTATCAACTTAGAAAACAACGAAATTTCAAAAACTTTCACATTTTCGTGTTTTTCTTGAAATTAACGCACCTGAGAACAAGAGTATAAGGCAGCAATATTGTTCAGAATTAAGTTTTTTGCATCTATTCTTTAGAAAGTATCTTTTGAAAATGCATTACATTCCTGAGTATAGCCACTATCAACTTAGAAAACAACGAAATTTCAAAAACTTTCACATTTTCGTGTTTTTCTTGAAATTAACGCACCTGAGAACAAGAGTATAAGGCAGCAATATTGTTCAGAATTAAGTTTTTTGCATCTATTCTTTAGAAAGTATCTTTTGAAAATGCATTACATTCCTGAGTATAGGCACTATCAACTTAGAAAACAACGAAATTTCAAAAACTTTCACATTTTCGTGTTTTTCTTGAAATTAACGCACCTGAGAACAAGAGTATAAGGCAGCAATATTGTTCAGAATTAAGTTTTTTGCATCTATTCTGTAGAAAGTATCTTTTGAAAATGCATTACATTCCTGAGTATAGCCACTATCAACTTAGAAAACAACGAAATTTCAAAAACTTTCACATTTTCGTGTTTTTCTTGAAATTAACGCACCTGAGAACAAGAGTATAAGGCAGCAATATTGTTCAGAATTAAGTTTTTTGCATCTATTCTTTAGAAAGTATCTTTTGAAAATGCATTACATTCCTGAGTATAGGCACTATCAACTTAGAAAACAACGAAATTTCAAAAACTTTCACATTTTCGTGTTTTTCTTGAAATTAACGCACCTGAGAACAAGAGTATAAGGCAGCAATATTGTTCAGAATTAAGTTTTTTGCATCTATTCTGTAGAAAGTATCTTTTGAAAATGCATTACATTCCTGAGTATAGCCACTATCAACTTAGAAAACAACGAAATTTCAAAAATTTTCACATTTTCGTGTTTTTCTTGAAATTAACGCACCTGAGAACAAGAGTATAAGGCAGCAATATTGTTCAGAATTAATTTTTTTGCATCTATTCTGTAGAAAGTATCTTTTGAAAATGCATTACATTCCTGAGTATAGCCACTATCAACTTAGAAAACAACGAAATTTCTAAAATTTTCACATTTTCGTGTTTTTCTTGAAATTAACGCACCTGAGAACAAGAGTATAAGGCAGCAATATTGTTCAGAATTAAGTTTTTTGCATCTATTCTGTAGAAAGTATCTTTTGAAAATGCATTACATTCCTGAGTATAGCCACTATCAACTTAGAAAACAACGAAATTTCAAAAATTTTCACATTTTCGTGTTTTTCTTGAAATTAACGCACCTGAGAACAAGAGTATAAGGCAGCAATATTGTTCAGAATTAATTTTTTTGCATCTATTCTGTAGAAAGTATCTTTTGAAAATGTATTACATTCCTGAGTATAGCCACTATCAACTTAGAAAACAACGAAATTTCAAAAATTTTCACATTTTCGTGTTTTTCTTGAAATTAACGCACCTGAGAACAAGAGTATAAGGCAGCAATATTGTTCAGAATTAATTTTTTTGCATCTATTCTGTAGAAAGTATCTTTTGAAAATGCATTACATTCCTGAGTATAGCCACTATCAACTTAGAAAACAACGAAATTTCTAAAATTTTCACATTTTCGTGTTTTTCTTGAAATTAACGCACCTGAGAACAAGAGTATAAGGCAGCAATATTGTTCAGAATTAAGTTTTTTGCATCTATTCTGTAGAAAGTATCTTTTGAAAATGCATTACATTCCTGAGTATAGCCACTATCAACTTAGAAAACAACGAAATTTCAAAAATTTTCACATTTTCGTGTTTTTCTTGAAATTAACGCACCTGAGAACAAGAGTATAAGGCAGCAATATTGTTCAGAATTAAGTTTTTTGCATCTATTCTGTAGAAAGTATCTTTTGAAAATGCATTACATTCCTGAGTATAGCCACTATCAACTTAGAAAACAACGAAATTTCAAAAACTTTCACATTTTCGTGTTTTTCTTGAAATTAACGCACCTGAGAACAAGAGTATAAGGCAGCAATATTGTTCAGAATTAAGTTTTTTGCATCTATTCTTTAGAAAGTATCTTTTGAAAATGCATTACATTCCTGAGTATAGCCACTATCAACTTAGAAAACAACGAAATTTCAAAAACTTTCACATTTTCGTGTTTTTCTTGAAATTAACGCACCTGAGAACAAGAGTATAAGGCAGCAATATTGTTCAGAATTAAGTTTTTTGCATCTATTCTGTAGAAAGTATCTTTTGAAAATGCATTACATTCCTGAGTATAGCCACTATCAACTTAGAAAACAACGAAATTTCAAAAATTTTCACATTTTCGTGTTTTTCTTGAAATTAACGCACCTGAGAACAAGAGTATAAGGCAGCAATATTGTTCAGAATTAAGTTTTTTGCATCTATTCTGTAGAAAGTATCTTTTGAAAATGCATTACATTCCTGAGTATAGCCACTATCAACTTAGAAAACAACGAAATTTCAAAAATTTTCACATTTTCGTGTTTTTCTTGAAATTAACGCACCTGAGAACAAGAGTATAAGGCAGCAATATTGTTCAGAATTAAGTTTTTTGCATCTATTCTGTAGAAAGTATCTTTTGAAAATGCATTACATTCCTGAGTATAGCCACTATCAACTTAGAAAACAACGAAATTTCAAAAATTTTCACATTTTCGTGTTTTTCTTGAAATTAACGCACCTGAGAACAAGAGTATAAGGCAGCAATATTGTTCAGAATTAATTTTTTTGCATCTATTCTGTAGAAAGTATCTTTTGAAAATGCATTACATTCCTGAGTATAGCCACTATCAACTTAGAAAACAACGAAATTTCTAAAATTTTCACATTTTCGTGTTTTTCTTGAAATTAACGCACCTGAGAACAAGAGTATAAGGCAGTAATATTGTTCAGAATTAAGTTTTTTGCATCTATTCTGTAGAAAGTATCTTTTGAAAATGCATTACATTCCTGAGTATAGCCACTATCAACTTAGAAAACAACGAAATTTCAAAAATTTTCACATTTTCGTGTTTTTCTTGAAATTAACGCACCTGAGAACAAGAGTATAAGGCAGCAATATTGTTCAGAATTAAGTTTTTTGCATCTATTCTTTAGAAAGTATCTTTTGAAAATGCATTACATTCCTGAGTATAGCCACTATCAACTTAGAAAACAACGAAATTTCAAAAACTTTCACATTTTCGTGTTTTTCTTGAAATTAACGCACCTGAGAACAAGAGTATAAGGCAGCAATATTGTTCAGAATTAAGTTTTTTGCATCTATTCTTTAGAAAGTATCTTTTGAAAATGCATTACATTCCTGAGTATAGCCACTATCAACTTAGAAAACAACGAAATTTCAAAAACTTTCACATTTTCGTGTTTTTCTTGAAATTAACGCACCTGAGAACAAGAGTATAAGGCAGCAATATTGTTCAGAATTAAGTTTTTTGCATCTATTCTGTAGAAAGTATCTTTTGAAAATGCATTACATTCCTGAGTATAGCCACTATCAACTTAGAAAACAACGAAATTTCAAAAACTTTCACATTTTCGTGTTTTTCTTGAAATTAACGCACCTGAGAACAAGAGTATAAGGCAGCAATATTGTTCAGAATTAAGTTTTTTGCATCTATTCTTTAGAAAGTATCTTTTGAAAATGCATTACATTCCTGAGTATAGCCACTATCAACTTAGAAAACAACGAAATTTCAAAAACTTTCACATTTTCGTGTTTTTCTTGAAATTAACGCACCTGAGAACAAGAGTATAAGGCAGCAATATTGTTCAGAATTAAGTTTTTTGCATCTATTCTGTAGAAAGTATCTTTTGAAAATGCATTACATTCCTGAGTATAGCCACTATCAACTTAGAAAACAACGAAATTTCTAAAATTTTCACATTTTCGTGTTTTTCTTGAAATTAACGCACCTGAGAACAAGAGTATAAGGCAGCAATATTGTTCAGAATTAAGTTTTTTGCATCTATTCTGTAGAAAGTATCTTTTGAAAATGCATTACATTCCTGAGTATAGCCACTATCAACTTAGAAAACAACGAAATTTCAAAAACTTTCACATTTTCGTGTTTTTCTTGAAATTAACGCACCTGAGAACAAGAGTATAAGGCAGCAATATTGTTCAGAATTAAGTTTTTTGCATCTATTCTTTAGAAAGTATCTTTTGAAAATGCATTACATTCCTGAGTATAGCCACTATCAACTTAGAAAACAACGAAATTTCAAAAACTTTCACATTTTCGTGTTTTTCTTGAAATTAACGCACCTGAGAACAAGAGTATAAGGCAGCAATATTGTTCAGAATTAAGTTTTTTGCATCTATTCTTTAGAAAGTATCTTTTGAAAATGCATTACATTCCTGAGTATAGCCACTATCAACTTAGAAAACAACGAAATTTCAAAAACTTTCACATTTTCGTGTTTTTCTTGAAATTAACGCACCTGAGAACAAGAGTATAAGGCAGCAATATTGTTCAGAATTAAGTTTTTTGCATCTATTCTGTAGAAAGTATCTTTTGAAAATGCATTACATTCCTGAGTATAGCCACTATCAACTTAGAAAACAACGAAATTTCAAAAACTTTCACATTTTCGTGTTTTTCTTGAAATTAACGCACCTGAGAACAAGAGTATAAGGCAGCAATATTGTTCAGAATTAAGTTTTTTGCATCTATTCTTTAGAAAGTATCTTTTGAAAATGCATTACATTCCTGAGTATAGCCACTATCAACTTAGAAAACAACGAAATTTCAAAAACTTTCACATTTTCGTGTTTTTCTTGAAATTAACGCACCTGAGAACAAGAGTATAAGGCAGCAATATTGTTCAGAATTAAGTTTTTTGCATCTATTCTTTAGAAAGTATCTTTTGAAAATGCATTACATTCCTGAGTATAGGCACTATCAACTTAGAAAACAACGAAATTTCAAAAACTTTCACATTTTCGTGTTTTTCTTGAAATTAACGCACCTGAGAACAAGAGTATAAGGCAGCAATATTGTTCAGAATTAAGTTTTTTGCATCTATTCTGTAGAAAGTATCTTTTGAAAATGCATTACATTCCTGAGTATAGCCACTATCAACTTAGAAAACAACGAAATTTCAAAAATTTTCACATTTTCGTGTTTTTCTTGAAATTAACGCACCTGAGAACAAGAGTATAAGGCAGCAATATTGTTCAGAATTAATTTTTTTGCATCTATTCTGTAGAAAGTATCTTTTGAAAATGCATTACATTCCTGAGTATAGCCACTATCAACTTAGAAAACAACGAAATTTCAAAAATTTTCACATTTTCGTGTTTTTCTTGAAATTAACGCACCTGAGAACAAGAGTATAAGGCAGCAATATTGTTCAGAATTAATTTTTTTGCATCTATTCTGTAGAAAGTATCTTTTGAAAATGCATTACATTCCTGAGTATAGCCACTATCAACTTAGAAAACAACGAAATTTCAAAAATTTTCACATTTTCGTGTTTTTCTTGAAATTAACGCACCTGAGAACAAGAGTATAAGGCAGCAATATTGTTCAGAATTAATTTTTTTGCATCTATTCTGTAGAAAGTATCTTTTGAAAATGTATTACATTCCTGAGTATAGCCACTATCAACTTAGAAAACAACGAAATTTCAAAAATTTTCACATTTTCGTGTTTTTCTTGAAATTAACGCACCTGAGAACAAGAGTATAAGGCAGCAATATTGTTCAGAATTAATTTTTTTGCATCTATTCTGTAGAAAGTATCTTTTGAAAATGCATTACATTCCTGAGTATAGCCACTATCAACTTAGAAAACAACGAAATTTCTAAAATTTTCACATTTTCGTGTTTTTCTTGAAATTAACGCATCTGAGAACAAGAGTATAAGGCAGCAATATTGTTCAGAATTAATTTTTTTGCATCTATTCTGTAGAAAGTATCTTTTGAAAATGCATTACATTCCTGAGTATAGCCACTATCAACTTAGAAAACAACGAAATTTCTAAAATTTTCACATTTTCGTGTTTTTCTTGAAATTAACGCACCTGAGAACAAGAGTATAAGGCAGCAATATTGTTCAGAATTAATTTTTTTGCATCTATTCTGTAGAAAGTATCTTTTGAAAATGCATTACATTCCTGAGTATAGCCACTATCAACTTAGAAAACAACGAAATTTCAAAAATTTTCACATTTTCGTGTTTTTCTTGAAATTAACGCACCTGAGAACAAGAGTATAAGGCAGCAATATTGTTCAGAATTAATTTTTTTGCATCTATTCTGTAGAAAGTATCTTTTGAAAATGCATTACATTCCTGAGTATAGCCACTATCAACTTAGAAAACAACGAAATTTCAAAAATTTTCACATTTTCGTGTTTTTCTTGAAATTAACGCACCTGAGAACAAGAGTATAAGGCAGCAATATTGTTCAGAATTAAGTTTTTTGCATCTATTCTTTAGAAAGTATCTTTTGAAAATGCATTACATTCCTGAGTATAGCCACTATCAACTTAGAAAACAACGAAATTTCTAAAATTTTCACATTTTCGTGTTTTTCTTGAAATTAACGCACCTGAGAACAAGAGTATAAGGCAGCAATATTGTTCAGAATTAATTTTTTTGCATCTATTCTGTAGAAAGTATCTTTTGAAAATGCATTACATTCCTGAGTATAGCCACTATCAACTTAGAAAACAACGAAATTTCAAAAACTTTCATATTTTCGTGTTTTTCTTGAAATTAACGCACCTGAGAACAAGAGTATAAGGCAGCAATATTGTTCAGAATTAAGTTTTTTGCATCTATTCTTTAGAAAGTATCTTTTGAAAATGCATTACATTCCTGAGTATAGCCACTATCAACTTAGAAAACAACGAAATTTCAAAAACTTTCACATTTTCGTGTTTTTCTTGAAATTAACGCACCTGAGAACAAGAGTATAAGGCAGCAATATTGTTCAGAATTAAGTTTTTTGCATCTATTCTTTAGAAAGTATCTTTTGAAAATGCATTACATTCCTGAGTATAGCCACTATCAACTTAGAAAACAACGAAATTTCAAAAACTTTCACATTTTCGTGTTTTTCTTGAAATTAACGCACCTGAGAACAAGAGTATAAGGCAGCAATATTGTTCAGAATTAAGTTTTTTGCATCTATTCTGTAGAAAGTATCTTTTGAAAATGCATTACATTCCTGAGTATAGCCACTATCAACTTAGAAAACAACGAAATTTCAAAAACTTTCACATTTTCGTGTTTTTCTTGAAATTAACGCACCTGAGAACAAGAGTATAAGGCAGCAATATTGTTCAGAATTAAGTTTTTTGCATCTATTCTTTAGAAAGTATCTTTTGAAAATGCATTACATTCCTGAGTATAGCCACTATCAACTTAGAAAACAACGAAATTTCAAAAACTTTCACATTTTCGTGTTTTTCTTGAAATTAACGCACCTGAGAACAAGAGTATAAGGCAGCAATATTGTTCAGAATTAAGTTTTTTGCATCTATTCTTTAGAAAGTATCTTTTGAAAATGCATTACATTCCTGAGTATAGCCACTATCAACTTAGAAAACAACGAAATTTCAAAAACTTTCACATTTTCGTGTTTTTCTTGAAATTAACGCACCTGAGAACAAGAGTATAAGGCAGCAATATTGTTCAGAATTAAGTTTTTTGCATCTATTCTGTAGAAAGTATCTTTTGAAAATGCATTACATTCCTGAGTATAGCCACTATCAACTTAGAAAACAACGAAATTTCAAAAATTTTCACATTTTCGTGTTTTTCTTGAAATTAACGCACCTGAGAACAAGAGTATAAGGCAGCAATATTGTTCAGAATTAATTTTTTTGCATCTATTCTGTAGAAAGTATCTTTTGAAAATGCATTACATTCCTGAGTATAGCCACTATCAACTTAGGAAACAACGAAATTTCTAAAATTTTCACATTTTCGTGTTTTTCTTGAAATTAACGCACCTGAGAACAAGAGTATAAGGCAGCAATATTGTTCAGAATTAAGTTTTTTGCATCTATTCTTTAGAAAGTATCTTTTGAAAATGCATTACATTCCTGAGTATAGCCACTATCAACTTAGAAAACAACGAAATTTCAAAAACTTTCACATTTTCGTGTTTTTCTTGAAATTAACGCACCTGAGAACAAGAGTATAAGGCAGCAATATTGTTCAGAATTAAGTTTTTTGCATCTATTCTGTAGAAAGTATCTTTTGAAAATACATTACATTCCTGAGTATAGCCACTATCAACTTAGAAAACAACGAAATTTCTAAAATTTTCTCATTTTCGTGTTTTTCTTGATAGCAAAAGTATAATATTTTAACAGGATTATATGCCCTATTAATAACGTAATAAAATATTTGTTTTGATGTCTCTTTATCAGCTTCAATCTGCGATAATTTAAACAACAAATTTAATACACTGATTTATATATTTTCCCCCACAAATATACAATGATAAAGACAAAATTAAAAAGAAATAATTAACTCTAAAAAGATCGAGCAAAAAAATAAACTATAAACATTAATAATAATAATTATCCTTACCAACGATATTCTTAAACTCGTAATTATTTGTCACATTTATTACACGTTTAAAATAAAATAACAAAAAAAAAATAATATATTAATCATTATTACACCAAAATACTACATCGTTACAAAATAAAATTTTTAAAATAATAAAGAAATAAAAAGAAGGAAAAATATACATATACAAGAAACAAGACTAGACTATACAATAATTAAATTAATTATTGTTGAGATGTGCTTTTTATCACTACTTTTTAGAAAAGTAGTGAAAGGAAAAGTAAGGAAGAGATTTGTATTTTGGAAGATTTGCAACTTTTGCAATATCAAGACAAAGTAAATAAGCTACCAAAAAAATACTAAGAAATAAATCCTACAAATAAATAAATGCCAGTAAATTGGAATGAAAAATAAATTATTATTCATCAAAAAAATAAATAATTTTTTTGATAAACATTGACATTTTATATCTCATTAAACTATGTCAAAAAGAAACAATAAAAAGTTATACATTAAAAAAAGAAAATGTTTGTAGATACATTTAATTTTTCTTGGAATGATTAAGAGATTGAACACATTTATATTATTTTTTTTAACATTTAGATCTTTAAAGTTTACGAAGATCTTTTCCACTTTTTTTTTATTTAAATATTTAAATATCACCTTGTATTAATTATGATTAATAGTTTAAATTGATTTCTCACAAACTACACATCAAAAATACATTTTCCTATAATTGTTTTTTTTTTTGTTTTGTCAATTAGTCAAAATGAGTTGACCTTAACATATATTATAAAAACTCTGAAATGTCCCTAACAATATTCAATTAATAATTGGACTTGTATACGCTTGTTCAATTTTTTTTAATAATATTCAGTCCGATTTTGATAAAAGTGATTAAATTTATTAGAAACAGATCATTTTTGGAGACTAATTTTTGGGTGACTACATTTTTCTAACACTTTTATTTCAGTTTGAGCCTGATTTGGTCCAAAAATCTGATTTGAAGACCACCTGGTGATATTCAAACTTTATTATTTTTACGTTTTATTTGCCCTAAACATTTCTTTATAAATTTCTAATATGTCTGGACCGTTTGACTAGTATACAACTTGACGTTAATCCGCTGGAAGTTTTCGCCAGCTGCGAAAACGGAATACATCGACGCGGATAATCAATTTTTTCGGAAAATACTTTAAACGAGTTTGGAATTTCTTCGTTCGATCGATGAACTAACGTTCCATTTACGTATAAAACGTTCGCAGCTTCATCATCGGGAACCGTTAATGTTTGATAACTGAACGTCGCTTCTCTTTCCATTCGTTTTAATACTTCTTGTGCTTCTTTTCCTTGACCGACGCAAAGTAGATCCGGACCGGCCATTGTTACGAACGATTTTAAATGTTTTGCTTCTGGAACCTACATTAAAATTTGATTAACATTATTAGTTTTTTTAAATAAATTGAATATATGTTATAACCCTTTAATAATAATACTTTTTGAAATTTAAATTCAAAATCATTAGAATATTATTATTATTAGAATTAGAATATCATTAAACAAAATTGGTATATATAAAAATTTATAAACAAGCATTTCTTAAAGATATAATTAAACAATTGTCTATGAATTTTTATTATGAAGCAGTACTAAGTTATCTAAATGCAGTATCAAGTCTTCTAGAAGCATTTCAAGTCCTTTGGAAGCAGTACTAAGTTATCTAAATGCAGTATCAAGTCTTCTAGAAGCATTTCAAGTCTTCTGGAAGCATTCCATTTTTATTAGGAACATTTCAAATTTTCTGAAAGCAGTATCAAGTCTCTTAAAATCAATATCACTCTCTTAATACCAGTATCAAGGCTTACAAAGGAATTTCGAGTCTTCTGGAAGAAATATCAAGTTTTCTGGACATATTTCAAATACTTTGGAAACAGTGCCATCTAAAACCAGTATAAAATCTTCTGGAACCATTTCAAATCTTTTGGAAGCATTTGAAGTCTTCTGCAAGTAATATTAAGTCTCTTAAAATTAATATCAAGTCTTACAAAAGCAGTATCGAATCGCCTGGAAGCTGTTTAAGTCTTCTGGGAGCATTTCAAGTCCTTTGGAAGCAGTACTAAGTTATCTAAATGCAGTATCAAGTCTTCTAGAAGCATTTCAAGTCCTTTGGAAGCAGTACTAAGTTATCTAAATGCAGTATCAAGTCTTCTAGAAGCATTTCAAGTCCTTTGGAAGCAGTACTAAGTTATCTAAATGCAGTATCAAGTCTTCTAGAAGCATTTCAAGTCCTTTGCAAGCAGTACTAAGTTATCTAAATGCAGTATCAAGTCTTCTAGAAGCATTTCAAGTCTTCTGGAAGCATTCCATTTTTATTAGGAACATTTCAAATTTTCTGAAAGCAGTATCAAGTCTCTTAAAATCAATATCACTCTCTTAATACCAGTATCAAGGCTTACAAAGGAATTTCGAGTCTTCTGGAAGAAATATCAAGTTTTCTGGACATATTTCAAATACTTTGGAAACAGTGCCATCTAAAATCAGTATAAAATCTTCTGGAACCATTTCAAATCTTTTGGAAGCATTTGAAGTCTTCTGCAAGTAGTATTAAGTCTCTTAAAATTAATATCAAGTCTTACAAAAGCAGTATCGAATCGCCTGGAAGCTGTTTAAGTCTTCTAGAAGCATTTCAAGTCCTTTGGAAGCAGTACTAAGTTATCTAAATGCAGTATCAAGTCTTCTAGAAGCATTTCAAGTCCTTTGGAAGCAGTACTAAGTTATCTAAATGCAGTATCAAGTCTTCTAGAAGCGTTTCAAGTCCTTTGGAAGCAGTACTAAGTTATCTAAATGCAGTATCAAGTCTTCTAGAAGCATTTCAAGTCCTTTGGAAGCAGTACTAAGTTATCTAAATGCAGTATCAAGTCTTCTAGAAGCATTTCAAGTCTTCTGGAAGCATTCCATTTTTATTAGGAACATTTCAAATTTTCTGAAAGCAGTATCAAGTCTCTTAAAATCAATATCACTCTCTTAATACCAGTATCAAGGCTTACAAAGGAATTTCGAGTCTTCTGGAAGAAATATCAAGTTTTCTGGACATATTTCAAATACTTTGGAAACAGTGCCATCTAAAATCAGTATAAAATCTTCTGGAACCATTTCAAATCTTTTGGAAGCATTTGAAGTCTTCTGCAAGTAGTATTAAGTCTCTTAAAATTAATATCAAGTCTTACAAAAGCAGTATCGAATCGCCTGGAAGCTGTTTAAGTCTTCTAGAAGCATTTCAAGTCCTTTGGAAGCAGTACTAAGTTATCTAAATGCAGTATCAAGTCTTCTAGAAGCATTTCAAGTCCTTTGGAAGCAGTACTAAGTTATCTAAATGCAGTATCAAGTCTTCTAGAAGCATTTCAAGTCCTTTGGAAGCAGTACTAAGTTATCTAAATGCAGTATCAAGTCTTCTAGAAGCATTTCAAGTCCTTTGGAAGCAGTACTAAGTTATCTAAATGCAGTATCAAGTCTTCTAGAAGCATTTCAAGTCTTCTGGAAGCATTCCATTTTTATTAGGAACATTTCAAATTTTCTGAAAGCAGTATCAAGTCTCTTAAAATCAATATCACTCTCTTAATACCAGTATCAAGGCTTACAAAGGAATTTCGAGTCTTCTGGAAGAAATATCAAGTTTTCTGGACATATTTCAAATACTTTGGAAACAGTGCCATCTAAAATCAGTATAAAATCTTCTGGAACCATTTCAAATCTTTTGGAAGCATTTGAAGTCTTCTGCAAGTAGTATTAAGTCTCTTAAAATTAATATCAAGTCTTACAAAAGCAGTATCGAATCGCCTGGAAGCTGTTTAAGTCTTCTAGAAGCATTTCAAGTCCTTTGGAAGCAGTACTAAGTTATCTAAATGCAGTATCAAGTCTTCTAGAAGCATTTCAAGTCCTTTGGAAGCAGTACTAAGTTATCTAAATGCAGTATCAAGTCTTCTAGAAGCATTTCAAGTCCTTTGGAAGCAGTACTAAGTTATCTAAATGCAGTATCAAGTCTTCTAGAAGCATTTCAAGTCCTTTGGAAGCAGTACTAAGTTATCTAAATGCAGTATCAAGTCTTCTAGAAGCATTTCAAGTCCTTTGGAAGCAGTACTAAGTTATCTAAATGCAGTATCAAGTCTTCTAGAAGCATTTCAAGTCCTTTGGAAGCAGTACTAAGTTATCTAAATGCAGTATCAAGTCTTCTAGAAGCATTTCAAGTCCTTTGGAAGCAGTACTAAGTTATCTAAATGCAGTATCAAGTCTTCTAGAAGCATTTCAAGTCCTTTAGAAGCAGTACTAAGTTATCTAAATGCAGTATCAAGTCTTCTAGAAGCATTTCAAGTCTTCTGGAAGCATTCCATTTTTATTAGGAACATTTCAAATTTTCTGAAAGCAGTATCAAGTCTCTTAAAATCAATATCACTCTCTTAATACCAGTATCAAGGCTTACAAAGGAATTTCGAGTCTTCTGGAAGAAATATCAAGTTTTCTGGACATATTTCAAATACTTTGGAAACAGTGCCATCTAAAATCAGTATAAAATCTTCTGGAACCATTTCAAATCTTTTGGAAGCATTTGAAGTCTTCTGCAAGTAGTATTAAGTCTCTTAAAATTAATATCAAGTCTTACAAAAGCAGTATCGAATCGCCTGGAAGCTGTTTAAGTCTTCTGGGAGCATTTCAAGTCCTTTGGAAGCAGTACTAAGTTATCTAAATGCAGTATCAAGTCTTCTAGAAGCATTTCAAGTCCTTTGGAAGCAGTACTAAGTTATCTAAATGCAGTATCAAGTCTTCTAGAAGCATTTCAAGTCCTTTGGAAGCAGTACTAAGTTATCTAAATGCAGTATCAAGTCTTCTAGAAGCATTTCAAGTCCTTTGGAAGCAGTACTAAGTTATCTAAATGCAGTATCAAGTCTTCTAGAAGCATTTCAAGTCTTCTGGAAGCATTCCATTTTTATTAGGAACATTTCAAATTTTCTGAAAGCAGTATCAAGTCTCTTAAAATCAATATCACTCTCTTAATACCAGTATCAAGGCTTACAAAGGAATTTCGAGTCTTCTGGAAGAAATATCAAGTTTTCTGGACATATTTCAAATACTTTGGAAACAGTGCCATCTAAAATCAGTATAAAATCTTCTGGAACCATTTCAAATCTTTTGGAAGCATTTGAAGTCTTCTGCAAGTAGTATTAAGTCTCTTAAAATTAATATCAAGTCTTACAAAAGCAGTATCGAATCGCCTGGAAGCTGTTTAAGTCTTCTGGGAGCATTTCAAGTCCTTTAGAAGCAGTACCAAGTCATCTAAATGCAGTATCAAGTATTCTAGAAGCATTTCAAATCTTCTGCAAGCATTATCCAGTCTCTTAAAACCACTATTGACCTTTAGTTTTGACGGGACCCAACGTGACCCGATTGATTCGATTTTTTTTTTGAAGTCAAAGGTTTCAGTTGAAGTTAAAGTTGATGTTGAGGTTGAAGCTAGAGGTCTGCAATTTTGTTTTTTGATAATAGTTCCACAAGTCTCGATACTGCTTCCAGAAAACTTGATACTGCCTCTAGAAGACCTGATGCTGCTTCTAGATAAATTGATATAGCTTCAATAAGTCTCGATATTGCTTCTAGAAGACTTGATACTGCGTTCAGAAGAGTTGAAATGCTTTCAGAAGACTTAAATTGCTTCCAGAAGAGATAAAATGCTTCGAGAACGCCTGATACTGGCCCTAGAAGACTTGATCCTGATTTTAGAAAACTTGATATTGCTTCCAGAAGACTTAAACTGCCTTCGAAAGACTGGATGCTGCTTCAGGAAGGCTTTATACTGGCTTTAAGAGACTTACAATGCTTTCAGAAAACTTAAAATGCTTCGATAAGGCTTTTACTGATTCCAGAAGACTTGATACAGGTTGTAACACACCTGATATTGATGCTATTGACTTGATGATGCTTCTAGAAGGCTTGAAAAGCTTAGAAAAGACTCGATACTGCTTCTAGAAGTTTGCTTCTGAAACTTGAAATGATTCCAAAAGATTCGACATTTTTTATGTTAATTCTCTGTCGACGCTATTTTGAATTTTCAGAACTTTCATTTTTATCACTTTTTTAGTGAAAGTAGAAAATGAAAAGGCTTTTCTCCAAAAAATAACTGAGCTATTATAATTTTGATTATTATGTTGCGAACTTCACTATGTTAACTTTAAAATTTATTAATTTTTGTTGAATCTTCGTTGTTTATTGAGATAAATGGGTCGTGTTTGGATCTCATTTTAAAGATTTTTTCACAAAGCTGTAGAGTATCACAAAATTAAAGTTGATATTTACAACCGGAAATAACAAGAATTTTTTGTTTACAAATCTCAAAATTTAAATGAATCAAAAAAATTTAGTATTCCGTTTACAATATCACTTTGTTAACTTCAGTATCTATTATTAAAGGGTTAAACGAGATATATTATTTATATACAAATAAAACAAGCTTCTTTGAAACGGTGCTTTTTGTGAGAATATACGGCAAAAAATTCATCTTTAACTCTATCAATTAAAAATAGCAATAATTTATATATAAACGGCGTGCTTAATTAAGTACTTGGGTGTTATTAAAAATCCAAATCTACCCAATACAACACGCTCTCACCTCCAATATGCCGTACGACAAATCGGCCGTTTTCAAAGAGTTTGGTTTTACCTTAATCGGCGTGCAAGGATATTCGGGAAAAGCTGCCGCTACCGCGCTAGCTCCGGCTTCGTTCGTCCATTGAGATATACCGATAAAAAATTCTTGTCCTAAAAAAAATTTTATATGTAACATAACCTTTTAGAAATTAGAATTTGGTTTATTACCTGTAAATAAAACGTCCCCTCCGTCTAATCGCGCATTTTGATCCGATATTTCAATTATTGGTAGATCAAGTTCTTTCTTTAGAACCACCCTGATTGTTTCTACCTGAAATAATATTTTAAATAAGATTTATGTTTTAAAATAATCTGAATAATTTGATGCTTGGTAAATTCATACAGTTTGAAACTTTGCTTTCGGTTTCCCAAAAAGTTAGAACAAATTGTTAGAACAAAAATTTTTAAATATCTTAAAATATCTCCGAAATGATTGATTTAATTATAATAATAATACTCCTTTATTCCCTACAGGTTTACACCACCCAGTTACAAGAAATCAATAACACGATTCAAAAACATAATGTAAGCGCATATTTATAGTGATATAAACAATCAACAGAAGCTAAGATACAAAAAAGAGCAAATAACATTAATAAATAATCAACGAAACATGTTAAGCAAACTCGACAGCAACCCCGACCGCGGTGCTCAAAGAATCAAAGAATAGATCACAGCATTGATAAGCGATTATACCAGCACCGTTCCTGCACTCGCACAAGATCACTCTGCAGGCGTTCACAACCAGTAACATCATTAATGGACGACAAAATTTTGATGTCATCTGCAAACAAAAGCTTTTCACAGGCCAACACATTCGTTAAATCGTTGATGAATGTCAGGAAATGTAGTGGTCCAAGGCCCTCAGAGATGAAGCTTCCGTAACGAACAAATTGCTGACGACCCAACAAGCAAGATTTCATTAACCCTTATACGACCAAAACTGGGTCAATAATGACCCGAAAACAATAATTGTTTACATAGTATTCGAAATCAATAAATAAATAAAAAATAGTAACTTAAATCCAGATAAAACCAGCAATACTGTTGAAGTTTACTTCAAATTTCTACAAGCAATATAAAATCTTTTAAAAGCAGTATCAAGTCTTCTAGATGCATTTCAAGTCTTCCAGAGGTATTTTCAATTTTTATGGAAGTATTTCAAATGTTATAGAAGCGGTATCAAGTCTTCTGGAAGCATTTCAAGTTTTTTGCAAGCAATATCAAGTCTTTCAGAAGCAATACCAATTCTCCTGGAAGCATTTCAAGTCTTATAGAAACAGTATCAAGTCTTGTGGAAGGATTTGAACTCTTCTAGAAGCCATGTACTAGTAATAGTCAAGAAATGCTTCCAGAAGAAGCATTTCAACTCTTCTAGAAGCGGTATCAAGTTTTGTGGAAAGATTTGAAGTTTTCTAGAAGAAGTATCAAATTTCTAGAAGCATTTCAAGTTTTTTCGAAACGTTTCATTTTTTTTGGAAGCAATATCAAGTCTTCTGGAAGCAGATCAAATCTTCTAGAAGCAATATTAAGCCTTCTAGCAGTAGTATCAAGTCTTCTGGAAGCACTATCAAGTTTCAATTCAAAATATGTACTCTTGTTCCGGTGCCTATCTTACGAGAGGCATTATCAATTTTTATGGAAGCATTTCATGTCTTATAGAAGCGGTATAAAGTCTTGTGGAAGGATTCGAAGTCTTCCAGAAGCAATATCAAGTCTTCTAGAAGCATTTCAAATTTTTTGAAAGCAATATCAAGTCTTCCAGCAGCAATACCAACTCTCCTCGAAGCCTTTTAAGTCTTATAGAAACGGTATCAAGTCTTGTGGAAGAGTTTGAACTCTTCTAGAAGCAATATCAAGTATGTAGTAGTTGTACTGTTCTAGAAGCGGTATCAAATCTTGTGGAGAGATTTTAAGTTTTCTAGAAGAAGTATCAAATTTCTGGAAGCATTTCAAGTCCTTTCGAAGCAGTATCAAGTCTTCTGAAAGCAGATCAAATCTTCTAGAAGTAATATCAAGCCTTCTAGTAGTAGTATCAAGTCTTCTGGAAGCATAATCAAGTCTCATTTCAAAATATGTACTCTTATTCCGATGCCTATCTTCGAGAGTATAGTTGCCGTAGAACTACAAGACGAAGTTTTAATTAGGCTGGAAATGTTTCCAATTCGATTTAAATAAAATATTCAAAAAGATAAAAAGGACTACCAAATTGTATAAATATTGCAAAGTACGAGAAGAAAAATAACTTACCGAAACATAACCGACTCAAAAATGAGGATGCGATCAATGTCGAGGAAGTGATTTAAACCATTCCATAAATATTTCTAATACAATATTTAATTTTAATGTTTTGAACAAAACCTAAGATGGTTTACCATGTCAATGTTCGTTCAATCATTTTGGTCGTACGGGTGTTAACAGTACCAGTCTTGCACCAAATCCAAGATTATGTAGTTTGTTAAACGAGATGAAATGGTCCAGTTGATCAAAGGCCTTCTGAATGTCCAAATATATAACGTCGACTTGACCTCTAGCATCAACGACATCTGCCGTATATAAGCAGGAGAGATTTGTGACGGTAGAACGTCCAGAAACAATACCATGCTAGTAGGGGCTTAACCAGGTTTTTAAGTGAAATGAGATATGCTTGAAGAGAACACTCTCAAAAGTTTTGGAAAAGCCGCACAGCAACGAAATAGGTTTGTAATTCACTATTTTCGACGCGTTGCCTTTCTTTAAAATTGAACAGACGAAAGATTGTTTCCACATGGATGGAAATATAGAGGTGGCAAATATTAAATTGAAAATCTTGAGGAGCGGCTTGGCTAAAATAGAAGCACAATTCCTTAAGATGAAGCTTGGAATCCCATCTACTCCGGCAGTACTAGCATTTTTAGCATGTTTCAATGCGTCAACAACCTCCTCCAAAATGAAGCAGTCAATGGACAGTAGATTATGATGGGATTGGTCGACATTTACACTATCGTTCTTAGGGTCTGATGGAATATAAACTGAACTAAAGTAATCAATCAACGATGCTTTGACCCGTAGTAAATTCCACATTGTCTCTCTTCATAATGCCGGGAATGCGTGTATTACCTTTTCGAAATCGTACAAATGTCCAAAAACTCCTGGGATCGGAACATAAAGAATTTTCAACTGAGCTTATATATGAAGTGTAAGCTTTATTTATAGCTTTACCTATATTGATATAAACTATGTACCAATTTGTATTGTTTATATTTCTTACGCATTTTCTCCTTAGCGCGAATACAATCTTTTTACAACCTTCTTGGTGAACCAAGTGGGCCACCGGTGACTATCCTCTTATGGTCTTAGGTACTGCGGCTTCAGATGCATTTCTCAACCTTTCATAGACAAGCGCACACATGTCTTCCACATCGCTGGAATATTCAAGGCAAGATCAATTCATATCTATCAGGGTTTGATACAGTGGTGGATAATTAGCTCGTTTAAAATTATAAGCACTAGTGGTGTTCAAATTGACAAAGTGTTGGCTTGCATATAAATTCACATGATAGAGCAGGGTGATGGGAATCCTCATCGAGAAGTGAAAAACCACGTCAAGTAGGCGATTCTTATCATTCAGGATAGAATTGAAGTGATGAAAATTATTAAAGGTTTGGAAATTGGCTACAGCTGTCTTATATCTGTTGTTAATAACAATCGATGCATATGAAGGCATATTGAAGTCACCCATAACAACGCAAACATCATCAGAACAGTAAAGTGCATTAAATAGATTCTAAAATATAGTTAGTTCGTCAAAAGTAATCGATGGAGGTATATAGAGTGAGAATATATTTATAAATTTTCCATAAGCGCCTTGTATTGTAATACCCACTACATCAACCATTGGGACGGTATTGAACAGATTGGATAGATCCAGTTGTACTACCCTAATGTTACTCTTCACACAAATCAGAACATCTCCTCCTCTAGATGCACCAATGGCAGTAAATCTACGATCCTTTCTAAATACAATATAAGCCGCAGGACAAAACTCAGTATCAAACACGTCTTCAGACAACCACGTTTCAGACAGCAGCACAACATCAAAGCAAGACGAACAAAACGAATTCAATATCATGTCTGTTTTGGTACGAATTCCCCTCACATTTTGATAGTAACAGAGGAGAGATTCATAACTGAGCGGTGAAATTAGTTTAAATTATTTTTGATTTTAACAATTTTTGGACTGCCATCAAAATATCGTATTCTGAGATCCGACTCGCCATCCGCAGTTCTCTGTTCTAGTTCAATCTTAGCTGATTGTAGTATTTTATTTGTCGGGGAGTCCTATCAAAATTTAGCCTTACATTTGAAAAAGTGGGAGATCTATTAAGGTTCCTAGCATGCCGAACTAATTGGCTTGCACATTTCTCAGCATCAAAAGTAACCTTAATGGGGCGACCCCTATCAGTAGCAGCGCTATTTCGACCCAATCTAGTTACTTTGAAGGTACTGCTGAAAGAAGGAACAACGTATTTTGCAATATCAGACAGAGTAGCAATGTCCGCCTCCATAGGTGATTGATTATAGTCGTCCACATCGAGTTTGGTTTTTATGACAGTCATAAATAAAACTCGCGGTGAGTTTTACCCGCTCGAGTACCTTTAAAGATTTATGACAGTGTGACAAGGACAGGGTCGAACTTGAATAAAACACCAAAGATTATATTAAAAAAAATAATTATTCGTCGTCGCTATCACAACTATCAGAATTTTCAAAGTTGCTTTCATCGAACTCATTTCCGATATCTATAATAAACCGTTGATTATTTGGTGATACATAAGAATTTTCTACGTCGATTATGTGTTTTACGCAATTTCCCCATAATTCTGTCGGTATGTTGTCAACCTCTTGCCGAATTAAATCCACCACTTTGGCGCTTAAGGTTGGAGCTGAATTATTTTTCCTGATATTTCGCTTTAAATTGCTCCAGATTAATTCTATGGGGTTCAAAACGCAATGGTACGGTGGTAATCGTAGAACTATATGGTCCCGCTTCTTTTGCCATACCATCGATTATATACTCGATTGGAATCTCAACTTCATTGACTTTCGATAACAGTTTGTCTTTTGTGATCTTACCGTCCGGCATGGCAATATTATGTTCTTCCATGTATGTTAAAATATATTGTTTCTTATGCCTCTTTGCAGGTTTGGGATGTAAAATTCATGAGTGATAACTTGCGTTGTCAAGAACGATTACCGACCGCTGGTTTAAATTTGGTAATAACTGATTTTTAAACCATGTCTCAAACAATGCAGCATCCATATCTTGGTGATAATCTGCAGAGCAGTCCTTAATATTTTTTGCAGATAAAAGTAATCCATTTTGAACATAACCATTTTCTCCCTCTGCATGAAGAATAATAATTCGTTCCTCTTGAACACGGTATCTTCAATGCACATTTATCATTCCCGTTGGAAGGCCCTTTTTTTTCACATCATGGGTATCATACCAAGTTTCGTCTAAATAAACAATATTCCACTTCTCTTCCCGATATTTTCTAATTTGATCAATAAATTCCCACCTCCATTTTTTTAGCCGGGGAGTTTCGGTAATATGAGCTCTTCCGTCCAGGGATTTGTAGTGAAATCCAATTGTTGGAAGATATCGTCGAAAGTGCTCTTCAGAATAAGATATTTCTACATGAAGTTCTTGTAATCTTATCTTTAAAGAGGCGACAGTAGGCACGATATTTTTTGAATACATATCGTAAATAACTGGTTTTATTTCCGTTGTGTAACTATCCGGAATTCTTTGGAAAAGATGACAAGCTTTGGAGGGTTGATCACTTGTAGATTCTCTATTCTCCAACTGCGCAATGAATCTACGTACTGTTGATCTATGCGAAGTTAGCCTCCAATTTTTCCAGCCCCCAATTAGATAGGACTTTACATGTATAGTATTTTGATTATAAGAAGAGAACCACTCAACCGATTTCGTTAAATAATATCTCATTTGAAAGCTTAATCCATGGCCAATTCGAAAGTGGAAATGCCCGATCCGAAAACTCTACCCAATTCCGCTGAATCGCAAAAATGTTGCGAAGGTACACGACAATAACACAAAGAGGCCGATTTTTACGTTATCATAACTCGTAAATGACGTATTCGATCACCAAGATCAATATGTCATTCGAATCGGTATAGTTTCTTCTATCGAAATCACAATATGTCCGATCTCAATTATCTTCCGTTAACCTTGCAAAGCCCTCGAAATGTCGCCATGTTCGGCTCGTTGTTTATGAATGTATGAACGTCTAAAAGTCTAGCCGCCAATATAAAAAATAATTGAAACTAAATCTACTATAATTAGAGAACGGTTAGACCGATTTTAATAGTTTATACCTCAATCGAAAGGTTACATCTGCCTGAATGCTGTTGTCGAAATGCCCGATCCGAAATATGCAAGGGTTTTGATTGAAATACAAAAAAACTAATTAATCAAATACATCAATTATCTCCGAAATTAATCGACCAATTTCATTCGTCAACATCTCAATCGACAGTATGATCTAAAGCGAATGCGAAATTGGAAATGCCCGATCTCAAAATTTACTAATTACCCTTCGTACGGCTATTGTAATGATCTGGCGAACGCGGCGACTGGGAGGCTATTAATTAGTTTTTTGTATTTTGATCAAAGCCCTTACATTTGTTGAATTGGGCATTCAGTCGGATGTAAGCTTTTGATTGAGGTATAAATGATTAGAATCGGTCTAACCGTTTTCTAGTTATAGTCGATTTAGTTTAAATTATTTTTTTTTCATATTGGGGGCTAGCCTTCCAATCGGCACGTTCGCGAGATCATTACAATAGCCGTACGAAGGGTAATTAGTAAATTTTGAGATCGGGCATTTCCACTTTCGCATCCGCTTTAGATCATACTGTCGATTGAGATGTTGAAGAATGAAATTGGTCGATTAATTTCGGAGATAATTGATGTATTTGATTAATTAATTTTTTTGTATTTCAATCAAAACCCTTACATATTTTGGATCGGGCATTTCGACAACAGCATTCAGTCAGATGTAACCTTTCGATTGAGGTATAAACTATTAAAATCGGTCTAACCGTTCTCTAATTATACTAGATTTAGTTTCAATTATTTTTTTATATTGGGGGTTAGACTTTTAGGCGTTCATACATTCATAAACAACAAGCCTAACATCACGACATTTCGAGGGCTTTACAAGGTTAACGGAAGAGAATTGAGATCGGGTATTTTGTGATTTCGATAGAAGAAACTATACCGATTCGAATGACATATTGATCTTGGTGATCGAATTCGTCGTTTACTAGTTATATACCTTCGCAACATTTTTGCGATTCAGCGAAATTGGGTAGAGTTTTCGAATCGGGCATTTCCACTTTCGAATTGGCCATGGATTAAGCTTTCGAATGAGACATTATTTAAGGAAATCGGTTGAGTGGTTCTTTTCTTATAATCAAAATACTATACATGTAAAGTCCTATCTAGTTGGGGGCTGGAAAAATTGGAGGCTAACTTCGCATAGGTGTACTGTTGTTACAGGTACCCCTGTCAATTCACTGGTAAGTTTACAGGCAGCAGAACAATCTTTTTCTTGCAATTTAACGAAAACGTTAACAATAATTCTTTTACTATCTTCGGAATAATATTGTTTTGGCGAATATGGTGACTCGCTTTCCCAGGGACGAAACATTTTCTTTTCTTACGATACCTTTCACGTGGCTTTTAACCCTCGCAGTATTGACGTTTCGCCAACCGTTGCGGACGGTGCCTGGGTCAACCGAGACCCGAACAGTTTTTGTTTACGTAGAATATAAAAAATGAAGCTTTTGCCATTATGATTTTGACTTATTTTATTTTAAAGGTGAACTATTATTAGGGATATAAAATAATACATAAAAATAAAATTTTAAAAAAATTACATAAAAAATATTTATTCTAAATCATTACAATTTGTACACAAAATATTTTTTGTACATGTTGAATGTATATTACATACATATTTATGACAAACATCACATTTTGATTTATATTTATTGTCATTTCCAATACACAAGCTACATCTTGAGCGTTTTTCTAATGTTGTACTCATTTGTTTATTTATTTTTCGGCCTGTACTTTCGATGGCGTCCACAATGTGTCTCGAAAATACTACTGCATTGGTTTCAAATGCTCTAGCTCTAGAATCTATGTTTGCAGCAACTAACTGTTCAGACAAATTTTCTATAAATTGTTTTCTTCTTGATTTTATGTTACCAGTTGCCCAATCCGGATTTTTGAGTTGCCATAGTACAAATGCATTATAGGCTGCAATATCTATATAATGTAAAAAAAGCGACAGAGGCCAACGTCGTGTACATCTCCAGCAAGTGTATTCTCTTAGAATTTTATCTAAAACATCCACTCCACTTTTTGTTGAATTGTAATAATTGATAATATTAGGTTTGTAATTATTATTTTCGTCAGAAATAGCATGTTCTCGATGAACGCTCGAAAGTAAAACTACGCATTTTCTTGGTTTTGGGATATACGACACAAGTGTTAGATTTTCAGAAAATATAAAATCGGAAGAGAATTGAGCTCTTCCGGATATTGTTATCAAAGATTTTGGTAAATCCTTTCTATTTTTCCGCATGGTTCCCACTATAAATATGTTATCTTTGAGTAAATCCTTTGCAAGTGAGATATCCGTAAAAAAATTGTCGGTTGTGATAGTTCGATTAGATCCCTTCCAAAACTCTGAAAGAACTCTAACTACTCGTTGTCCTTGTCCTTTCTCCGGTGTGTTTCCGCATTTTCCTAAATACACTTCAAAATTACAACAATAATATGTAGTAGCGTCACATAGGGCCCATAATTTCAGCCCATATTTCCCCGGCTTGCTCGGCATATACACCTTGAATGGACATCTTCCTCGAAATGTTACTAATTGTTCATCAATAGTGCCTACATTAGACGCTCGGTAATTATCTCTGCAATTTCTTGTTAAAATATTTGTAATGGTTCTCAAAGCTGCCAACTTATCGGTCATTTTTCTTTCTTCTCGTGTCTGAAAGTCGTCAAAACGCAAAAATCGTAAAATGTTTGTAAATCTATCACGAGACATAGATGCTCGATAAATTTGTCGACTATAAGCAATCTTTTTCTTCCATAGATCTTTTTTACTTTCACGTGATTCCCGAAAACGGCCAGTAATTAGTAAAATCCCAAAAAATGCCTTCAATTCAACACGGTCTACCGGCTTCCATATGTTATTTGAAAACATTTCATAATATTTAACCGCTTTTTCATTTGTATAAGTAATTATAATGTCCATGATTTCATCATTTATAAATAAATCAAAACATTGTTCCATGGTTTCTACACCCTCAGAATTTGCTGTGAGTGTAGCATCATATTTACCAAATTCTGCATCTCTGTCTGTGGGGGAAATATATCTCCATGTTCGTCCACAAACATTTTGGTCTTTACAGTGTGACATATTATTACTATTTTCACCACTAAACTCATCACTTTCATAATCCTCTTCTTCTGGTACTGCATCACTAAAAGTCAATGACGCACATTCATCATCAGAAGACACTTCATTGTTATAATCATCATTATTATTTACAAAATTAGCAAACATTTTATTTTTCGATGTAGATCGTTGCTCTAAAATACACCTTCTGTGAACTAAATCAAGAATTTAATGGCAATTGTATTGTCGCTATAGCCTCTTACACAGACAGGCGCCTGGCGCTGTAAAGAAACGGTCGAGACATATTTTTTCGTCGTTTTTTCGTCGGGACGTCCGTTTGACGCCGATCTAACTTAACGCACTCCTTGAGTAACGACAAATCTATTTATTACAATTTCTCGTAAAAATTTATTTGGGTCCGAATAGACCCAGGCACCGGAATACGAGGGTTAATAAAATACTCATCAAGAATTTCGCCTGTCTTCTCTTATAAGTAGTTTCCATAAGCTATTTCTAGGTGTTTCTTAGAAAAAAATATATTTTCAGGAATATCTAAATAATAGAATAACGAAACGTTATAGAAACAGCAAAACATTTCTTAGAAAAAATAAGTAGGTACTTAATTTAATAATGAATATAAAATCACCCTATTATTTGTTTAAAACTTGGAAGGATAGGAAAAGGGTGTTTCTTAATGCGGCCCTGAGTGGGGAATCCCAGGGTAATAAAAACCAAACTCGATGTGGACGATTATATCTGTAGGGACAGGTTTCGGAACATCAAAAATAATCAAATTATTTTTTCGGTTCTGACGATCCGGAAGCTCTTGATAAACATCTTCAAAGAGACGATCCGAAGCTACAGCAGAATGTTTTTAGTCATATCAGCCCACAGAATAGAATAGATTGTAAATGATTGATTGATTTGAGTTAAACTTATATTTATTAACAATTTTGAACATATTCTCAAATGAAGTTGCTACCTTTATTTATATACAGGTGTCTCACGTAACTGGTTCATTAGAACTTTTTTAGGTTCCACTATTCGTAGAGGCTTGAAATTTTGGTAACATGGGTTGTTCATTCCAATCTATTAATCTAAAATATTTTCAAGATGGCCACCACTTCCGGTCTACCGGAAGTAGACCTCAACTTAGTTATTTTAAATGGAATGCTATAGTTTTTATTACACCATTCAATTATGCGTAAAAAAATATGTTAATTTTGATAACAGTTGTTGGTACCTAGCGTTTTTTGGTTTCGAGTTATTTTGATTTTATTTGTTTTTTGGCAAATATCACCATGCTCTTTAAAAACACATATCTCAGCCAACGTTAATTCGAAAACGTTTTGCATTGGTACGATAACTCTTCATATGCTGTTAAATAGATTGTCACTTGTTGTATCAGTATATCTTATACAGCCTGGTCAAAAATTGAGTTACCGTTTCTCTGTATTCAATTGCGTGAAAGTCGAAAATTTTAAATGGAACGTCCCATATTTTCATACCCTATCAGAAAGGGAATTTAGTTCTCTACAAATTATGTATAAACATTAATATACCTATTTATTACAGTTTTCTTGCTATTGAGGAATTTATCAAAATCATACGTAAAATGCTAGAAACCGTCTGCGTTTTTGTTAGAAGGCCATGACATTTTGACAGATTTTTGTTTAATTTCTTTAAATTATTATTAGTATTATTTCTACAATGAACTGCGATTGAATAATCTTTAGATTGCTAGCTATTATTTACCAAATATAACCAAAAGAAAACCGAATAAATGAAACAATGAAAAACAACAATTTAATGACAAAAATTAAAATCAATAACACAAAAGAATCAAAAACTTAAAATTATACAAATAAATTAAGGGAATTTAATTCTCTACAAACTATCTAGAAACTTTTCTGTGCCTATTTGTTCTAGTTGCCCTCATATTTGGAAATTAATGGACGCAATGCTGGAAAGCTTCTTGTTTTTACATTAAAAAGCCATGGAGTTTTGGAAACTTTTCATCCATATTTACACTTAGCAGCAGAAGTCTGCGTACAAAAAACTTCTAACACTTTAACTGAAAAAATAAGGGTCATGATCTAATGTGATAAACTTCATTTTTTTTTTATTTTGTGTATTAACTACATATAATTCTATTAACAAAATATGCATCAATAAAACAGAAATATTAGTTAGAAAAAAAATTAAAATTAAAAATTCTCCAAATAATGCGTATGCAAAAATCTGCGTACAAATAAAGACGCCTTCTCCAAAATATACTTATTTACTTAAATACGTAGTTGGCGAGGTACGCTTTCCGATTTAAATAAAAGATAATCGGTATCAATTATATTAGCAGAGGCTTAGAAGCTAAAAGTTAGAATGGACACGAAAGGAAAGGAAATTGAATTGGGAGAGAGAAAAATTATTGTAAAGTTATGGAAAGAGGGAAAATCTTTTCGAAAAATAAGAGAAATTGTCGGCAGGTCACACTCTTCTATTCAAACAGTAATTAATAATTATAGACACTGAAGATTACCTCTCACGTCCGCGATCTGACCGAGAAAAGCGACCCCTTTTAACAAACCGAGAGAAGCGAAAAATTGTACAGCAGGTTAGAAAAGAACCTAGGCTGACGGCAAAAAAATAGTAGAAAATGTACAAGAAGAATTTCATAAAACTATCAGCAAAGATACGGTGAGAAGGACGTTAAAAAAAGCTAACTATCACAGTCGCGTTGCACGAAAAAAGCCATTTGTATCAGAGGTCAATCGTCAGAAGCGGATCGCCTTTGCAAAAAAACTCTTAGACAAGCCCATTGAATTCTGGGAGAAAGTTCTCTTTACAGATGAGAGCAAATTTTGCATTTTCGGCATTAAGGGTAAACAACTTGTATGGAGAGAACCTAATACTGCCCTTAATCCCGAAAATTTGAAAGCGACTGTAAAACACGGAGGTGGTGGGGTTATGGTTTGGGGGTGTATGTGCACCAAAGGGGTGGGAAGGTTGGTTTTCATAACATCGACAATGGACCATAAAATGTATATAGACATATTAAAAGAAAATTTGAAGCCTAGCATCGAAAACTTGGGCTTGGGGCCCGAATACTTTTTTCAACAAGACAATGACCCCAAACATTGCGCCCACAACACTAAGCTTTGGCTACTATACAATACCCCAAAGCAACTTAAAACACCTCCACAATCGCCGGACTTGAATCCCATCGAACACCTCTGGGATTTACTGGAACGCAGGATTCGGCAACACAACATAACGTCGAAGGAAACGTTAAAAAATGTTATGATTGAGGAATGGGCCAAAATCAGTTCGGACGAAACGAAGAAATTAGTGCACTCCATGCCTAAACGTTTAAGGGAGGTCATTAAACGTAAAGGTTATCCGACCTCATATTAATATAGAAACAATGATCTCATTTATGAATTTTTTATAAATACTGTCCTGACTTGTACGCAGATTATTGCATACCCGTTATTTGTAGAATTTTTAGTTTTGATTTTTTTCTGTAACTACTGTTTCTGTTTTGTTGAAGCATATTTTGTTAATAGAATTATATGTAGTTAATATACAAAATAAAAAAAAAATCAAGTTTATCATGACTCTTATTTTTTAATAAAGTATTACAAGTTTTTTGTACGCAGACTTCTGCTGCTGAGTGTATATTATTGTTGTCATTACTTAGTTGTGTCATCACTTACTTCTGTTAAAGTCTTTGAATATCATGGCGATTTATTCCAACGCCAACATTTTAAGTTCGTCTTATATTCATGGCGGATGTAATAAAGTTTTGGATAGGATCTGCTTCTTAGTTTTGGAAAGATCAAAATAACAAGAAACCATAAATTTCTATCACCAGCAGCTTAAGATAATGAAATAAAGGTTTTGTCATATTTTATTGCTTTACCAAATTCTTTGGTAAGAGGTGCTTCGGTCGATTTATATGAATAATATTTTCCAAGAAAGCACCGTTAACCCGGGAGGACGCGCGCGTGGGTAGAAAATACCCGGCGCTTATTAAATGATGTGTATATTCTCCAAATGTCGATTAAATCGGGGAATCCCCTGTATACCTCTCGAGTAGAGTGTAACAGAAGTACCTATGCTCAGACGATATTATTATACCGTTCTCGATCAGTGCTAGGGTCTGATTTATGCGAAGTGGACATTTTTTACCCGGCGCGCGTCGATACGTGACTAAATTGTTACCATTTTATTTCTGTGTTTTGTGTATTGTATTAGTTTTTGGTGAATTGTGGTTATTATTGAACAGTTGTCGCATTATTTCATATTTATCAGTTTGAGTTCCAGTAAGTTAAAATTATAATAAATGAAGTAACTATAGTTTATTAGCATATCAGCATTTCAGTAGATAATGGATTCTCAGCCAGGGCCATCAAATAGCAGTAAATGGGTGGATAGAAGGCCTTTAACTAAAAAAGATCAAGAAGAGGAAATAAGGAAAATAATGGAGGAGGAGAGTGATGACAATGAAATTCCACCAACTGAATCAGATAGTGAAGTTGACCACATTTCAGTAAGCGACCATCTTACCGACACTGACGCAGATGAACCATCAGAAGATGAAGGCAATTTTTACAAATCAAGCTCGGCAGGTACACCATCTTCTCACTTTTATCTGGGGAAAGATGGTACAAGTTGGTCCAAACAACATTCACCAATAAATGTAAGGACTAGAGCCCATAATTTAGTGACCCAACTACCGGGACCGAAAGGAAAAGCAAAGGATGCAACTACTCCTTTTGAATGTTGGAATTGTATGATTTCTGATAATATGATAAACCATATTGTCAGATGTACCAATATATACATAGATTTGTCGCGAGGAAAATTTGTTAGGGAGAGAGATGCCGCTCCTACAGACCAACGAGAGATGAAAGCACTTTTCGGTTTGCTGTACTACGCTGGGGTACTGAAGTCTGGAAGACTCAATACAATGGAATTGTGGGAACAAGATGGATCTGGTGTGGACATATTTCCAGCCGTCATGTCTCGAAAACGCTTTTTATTTTTACTCACTTCTTTACGTTTTGACGACATACGTGATAGGCACACCAGACGACAAAGTGACAAACTGGCTCCCATACGTGATCTCTCCGAATTATTTAAAAACAACATTCAAAGCTCCTATGTTATTAGTGAGTATGCCACAATAGACGAAAAATTGGAACCTTTTAGGGGAAGATGCTCGTTTAGGCAGTACATAAAGAGTAAGCCAGCAAGATATGGCATAAAAATTTTTCTTTTGACTGACAGTCGTACATACTATACGAACAACTTTGAAATATATGCTGGTAAGCAACCGGAAGGTGAGTACAAGTTACAAAATGATCCTTACTCAGTCGTATGCCGTCTCATCAAACCAATTGAAAAAACTGACCGAAACATAACAATGGACAATTGGTTTATGAGTATAAAGCTAATGAATGATCTTTTGAAAAATCATCACTTGACCTGTGTTGGAACCATCCGAAAAAATAAAAGGGAAGTACCAACTGCATTTGTCACTCCAAAACATCGGTCTCAATATTCTAGCTTATTTGCGTTCTCGGAAAATAAAACAGTAGTTTCATATTGCCCTAAGAAATGTAAAGTAGTTTTGGTGGGTTCAACTATGCATCACGATGACTGTATCAACAGTGAATCTGAAAAGCAAAAACCTAAAATAATAGAGTTCTACAATTTGACTAAGGGTGGAGTCGATACTGTCGATGAATTATGTGGATTATATTCTGTATCCAGGAGGTCGCAAAGGTGGCCGCTAACTATATTTTTTGGTTTTCTGAATATTGCGGCGATAAATGCTTACATTGTTTATAAAAGCAACAAGCAGGAACAAATTGCCCGAAGAGTATTTTTGAAAAACATGGCAAAAGAACTAGTAAGAGAACATTTACAGTTTAGGTGCACTATTGTCTCGCTACCCAGTTATATAAAAACAAGGATAATGCTTTTAATTCCACAAAATGAACAGGAAGAATTTCTTCCAGCGAAGCGCCAGAAAGTATTGTCGGGAAGGTGTCATGTTTGCCCAGGCCGCAAAGACAGAAAAACTAAAACCTGCTGTAGTGCGTGTAATAAACTCATATGCCGAGAACATTTTATACCAATTTGCCAAGGCTGTTTCGCAAATAAGGTTGTCCCCGTTCTGAAAGAAGATGAAGAACTGGAAGAAGAGGATGTCTAGGTCATTTTATCATTTTTTTATTATTTTTTTTTGTTCAGTCTCATCATGTGTTGATTTGGTTTTATTGAGTACAATTTTATGTTCATTTATTTTAAATATGTTACAAATAGAGTTTATAAGTTCAGTTACACAATCCATTGTTTTATTTCCCGAAAGAATGCTCAAATAACCATACTTATACCCAAAATATTTATAAAGATCAAATATCGGGTAAAAATTATCCGGCGCGCGTTTTAACGTGAGAGCCAGAGACGCGCGTCCTCCCGGGTTAATAAATAAAGTGAACTCTCTAGGAATATCTCGCCCATCATTACGTGGAATATTACCCCATATTGTTGTTTTTCATTGTTTCATTTATGCGTTCTTCTGCTGGTTATTTTTGGTAAATAAAACCTAACAAACTAAAGTTTATTCAATCCCAGATCATTCTAGAAAGAGTACCAATGATAATTTAAATAAATTAAAGATTATTTATTAACTGTCAAAATGTCATAGCCTTCTAATAAAAACACAAATGGCTTCCAGCATTTTGTGTAGGATTTTGATAAAATACTCTATATGAAGAAAACTATAATAAATAGGTATAGTAATGTTTATAGATAATTTGTAGAGAATTAAATTCTCGTTTTGATAGGCTAAATAAATATGGGGCGTCCCATTTAAAATTTTCGACTTTCTCGCAATTGAATACAGCGAAACGGTAATTCAATTTTTGACCATTTGACAGGATATGAAGAGTTATCATGCCAACGCAAAACGTTTTTAAATTAACATTGGCTGAGATATGTGCTTTTAAAGAGCATGGTGATATTTGCCAAAAAGCACTTCAAATCAAAATAACTCAAAAACAAAAAACGCTAGGTACTAACAACTGTTATCAAATTCAACATATTTTCTAAAATAACGAAGTTGAGGTCTACTTCCGTTAGACCGGAAGTGGTGGCCATCTTGAAAATATTTTAGATTAATAGATTGGAATGAACAACCCATGTTACCAAAATTTCAAGCCTCTATAAAAGTTCTAATGAACCAGTTACGTGAGACACCCTGTATAAACGTTATTTTAAAATGTACATGCTTTGATTTTCTGTATCTAATTACAACATTGATATTTAAATTGAACTCTTATACAATAAGTGCCATTTAAAAATAGAAACCCATTTCATTTAACAAATGTGTCTATTCAATGGAAGCTTTCCATTCAGCATTCAACTTTTCTAGTTGAGATAACAACAAAAGCTTTATTTTCTCCATTCAAAACCTTTTCATTATGCTATGGTTTGTTTAATAAACATTAAATTCATTACAAAAAAAATTCTTTTTAAAACCAAATGATTCTCAAGGAAATTTTGCGGTTTTATTTAGAAGTAGTTTATATTTTAACAGGTTTGGCCCACCAAGGTCGGCTAATTTACGAGAAAAATTACACAGTAGACTAAAAATATTTTATTTGGGTCAAGGGGGGTCAATTTTAACGTATAACGGTGATCCGGAATGATTATGAGATAAATTATTTAATTTATATTATTTTAAATTATTAATTTATATTATAATTCTTTATAATTAATTTTTACCTCTTTTTGTCGATGGGTCGCCCCAGGTCGAGTAATTAAAGCGGTTCCGTTGCAAACAACGGCCGTATCCTCCACGAAGACACACTCAGGAAGGCTTTCATCCGGTGGAAGTTCAATAACGTCCAGGCCAAGTTCCCGAAGAAGTCTCACGTAGGATTCGTGTTGTTTTTTGGCCTCTTCCAATTCGATTTCGCTCCTCGTACGCAATGATAAAGGAATCCTCGAAACCACGGCGTGTGTAAACCGAAATGATGACATTTTTTCAACACTCTTCACAGGAACTAGAACAACACACGAATCACCAGGTCAAGACGCAAATTTCAAACGATGTTTGAAACGAAATCAACCGTTTTATGGATCACGACTTTTCTCAACGGTTTTTAACGATACTTTTAATTAAAGGTATACGCCGGATATATAGCTGCTTCGTTTAACAATTAAGGTCTGTATCTATCTATGCTGTTAGATGCATGGTGAAAGAATGTATAAATATATTATTTATATGTGTAAGGAACTAGATTTAGACTGTAGTGATTTTATCACTTAACACACATAGAGTTGGTGATAAAATGAATATAGCGCCGATAAAGCAGAAATTTGTTTTTATGGCAAATTGAAGGAATACATAATAGATGGCGACTCCTAAAGTAAAAGTTCTTTAAATTGCAAATTAAATTGTATTCATTGAAAAGAAAATCATTAATTTAGTTTAAAGAACTTACTGTTGAATTAATTCGTTAGGAAACAACAAATACAACTAATAACATATTTTTTCTCCATACCATAAAAAAGGCCAATTATAACATAAGCAATTTAAAGTAAAACGTAAAAGTAAATAAACAAACAAGTTAGCTTAACTCTAAAGAAGTAAAATATTAAAATTTACCATAATACAAACCAAATCTTGTTTTGAAGATGTATTTTATATTTCTTATACAGCGTGTCTCATGTAACTAGTTCATTAGAACTTTTTTGGGTTACACTATTCATAGAGGCTTGAAATTTTGGTATCATAGGTTGTTCATTCCGAACTATTAACCTAAAATATTTTCAAGATGGCCACCACTTCCGGTCTACCGAAAGTAGACCTCAACTTCGTTATTTTAAATGGAATGCTATAGTTTTTATTACACCATTCAATTGTACGTAAGAAAATACACTCAGCAGCAGAAGTCTGCGTACAAAAAACTTGTAATACTTTAATTGAAAAAATAAGAGTCATAATCTAATGTGATAAACTTGATTTTTTTTTTATTTTGTATATTAACTACATATAATTCTATTAAAAAATATGCTTCAACAAAACAGAAACAGTAGTTACAGAAAAAAATCAAAACTAAAAATTCTACAAATAACGGGTATGCAAAAATCTGCGTACAAATCAGGACAGTATTTATAAAAAATTCATAAATGAGATCATTGTTTCTATATTAATATGAGGTCGGATAACCTTTACGTTTAATGACCTCCCTTAAACGTTTAGGCATGGAGTGCACTAATTTCTTCGTTTCGTCCGAACTGATTTTGGCCCATTCCTCAATCATAACATTTTTTAACGTTTCCTTCGACGTTATGTTGTGTTGCCGAATCCTGCGTTCCAGTAAATCCCAGAGGTGTTCGATGGGATCAGGGTTGCCAGATTTAAATTATGCCATTATGGTAGTGGAAATTACAAAATATGGTATAATATGTGAAAATATGGTATATATTATTTATAAAAGGTTTCTCAATTTAATAACTAAACAAAAATAGATTCTTTGTCATCCTCCATATTTTCATTATTTATTGATTTATCAGTAGTGGCAGTTGCAGTGCGAGGATATAAGTTGGCTGATGTCATTTTATTAATAAGGGTTTTATCTGGCGTGCAGTTATAGCATCCATTATTTCTTTTTAGTTCGTCCGATGTAATTATAATTGAATTTATTGTTTTTGTGGCTAAACGTGACCTGATTTTCGTGACGTTTAAATTTGCTTTTGAAAAAACACGTTCACAAGCTGCGTTAGAATGTGGCAGAGTAAATAATTCAAAAATAAATTTTACTAAATCTTTGTATAGATAATTACCGTCCAAGTCTTGCATGTTATAAACATTAGCCCAGTAAGCACAAAAGTCTGTGATAGCAAGCTTTTCAGCATAAAGCACAAAATGTTTCCACTGATCATTAATAGTATCAGCCCTACAGGTTTCATTTCTAGTAACAATGCGTGGTACTAAGCTAATTACATCCAGAATGCTGCACGGCTTATTTATAAAACGTGGAGCAAATATGTGTAGCTTACTTAATAATGGGTGATCAAAATCATATCGTATTTTTAGTTCCTCGCAAGTCGTAATAAGGAATTTTCGTACATGTATCAAAAATTTGTCTAGCTCTTGTTTACTCAACTTGAATTTATGATTCAACACATTAGCACCTAGGTGTATATTAATGGGATTGATAAAATATCTACTATTGTTTGGGTTTATTACATTTAGTGGTGTTCTGTTGACATAATCTTGATTAAGATATATTGACAGTATTTCTTTATAGGATTCACACATCTTTTTATGCAAACCTACTACTACAACTTGGTCACTTTGAAATTTTTCATTTAAGGTTGTTAGTTTTGGAAGTATCCATTCTAAAAAGTAATAATACAACCGTAATGAAATGTCGTTTAAATAACAATAATTTTTTCCAGCAGATGGTAATTTATACTCTAACCATTGTGAAGTGAAAAATAAATTTAGAGCATCCCATTGCTCGTTTATCCTTTTCACAACGTTCAAAAGAGATAACCACCTTGTTTGGGATAACTTAAGTATTTTATGCGGTTCTGCATTGCAAAATTCTTGAAATTGTCTAAACGAAATTATTCTTTTTGAACTTTGTTTAAAAAACCCATAAATATCTTTCGCCAAATCTTCACACTCCTGCGGCAACTGTTTGCAAGCCTCACTTGCACATAAGTGGATCGAATGGCAAATACATTTTAAAATAACAACTCCTGGAAAATCAGCTTGCAGTTTTGTTATTACTGAATTATGTGCCCCCATCATCGTATTACATCCATCGGATGCAAACCCAACCATATTTTGTAGAGGAATGTTCTGATTTTTAAACGTTGTCTTGATGAGATCATACAATTTTTGAGCTAGAGAAGAAATACATCATTATTATAACTATTATTATACTATTTTTTAAAAAACATACCAGTAGCACCCTGATTTGCACCTTCAGGACTGTTTTCAGAAAAAACCTCGATAAATTTTAATGTACGAGTATCTATTTCTTTCAAAGAATCGTTAAAAAACCGAACACAAATACATAAATGCTTTACAGCGGCTATGCTTGTTGACTCATCGATAATAATGCTAAACTTGTTCCTTCGTAAATGTTCAGCGAGTAAATGTTCATAATGGGGGGTTAAAACATTATTTAAAATATTTGTAGTTTTCGTACGGTTAAAACTTATAGTTTGTGCAATTTTGGAATCGGGAAAAGCTCGTTTGACTATTTTACTTAAGTGGTCTGCCGTACGGAGAGCAATGTTATGTTCCGTAAAAAAATTCGTAAATAAAATTTCAGCCGTTTTTTTACTATTATTAAGATTTTCCTGTTCATTACTCATTGTTAATGTCTCAGTTATAGATTTTTGAGATCTTCCAGGTATCAATTTAATATTCTGCGCGTGTTTTTTGGATATACTATGGTTTTTAATTACTGAAACATCACATTTTAACGACACATTACATTCGATGCATTTAGCTTTATTTTTATAATTGATATCTCGTTTTAACCATGGTTTAAATTGCTGTTCCCATTCAATTCGATAATTCTGGGTTATTTTTCTTTTTTTTAATATTGGTTTGTCACCGCCACCACTATCACTGCCGCTACTCATTGTTTTATAATGCAAAACGAAAAGCAATTTAATTAACAACACTGACCAATTTAATCGTCTCACGTCTGTGACCGTTTGTCATTTTAATGGGAATTTGGGAAATCCCCAGTTCTATTTCAACATCATTTTATTTGGGATCTTCAAATCTAGATGACGCTAGTTCCTCTACTAAACAGTTTCCTGTATAAATCAGTATCACAGTTATTATTAAATAAAAATTACATTTTTATAAAAATAATGTAATTATAAATATGTAATAGTGAATATAGTATAAAAAATGTTAAAATTATGGTATTTTCTTTCTGCGAATTGGATAATGGTATTAGCTATAATATTATGGTAGAAATACCATAATTATGGTACATCTGGCAACGCTGGATGGGATTCAAGTCCGGCGATTGTGGAGGTGTTTTAAGTTGCTTTGAGGTATTGTATAGTAGCCAAAGCTTAGTGTTGTGGGCGCAATGTTTGGGGTCATTATCTTGTTGAAAAAAGTATTCGGGCCCCAAGCTCAAGTTTTCGATGCTAGGCTTCAAATTTTCTTTTAAAATGTCTATATACATTTTATGGTCCATTGTCGATGTAATGAAAACCAACCTTCCCACCCCTTTGGTGCACATACACCCCCAAACCATAACTCCACCACCTCCGTGTTTTACAGTCGCTTTCAAATTTTCGGGATTAAGGGCAGTATTAGGTTTTCTCCATATAAGTTGTTTACCCTTAATGCCGAAAATGCAAAATTTGCTCTCATCTGTAAAAAGAACTTTCTCCCAGAATTCAATGGGCTTGTCTAAGAGTCTTTTTGCAAAGGCGATCCGCTTCTGACGATTGACCTCTGACACAAATGGCTTTTTTCGTGCAACGCGACTGTAATAGTTAGCTTTTTTTAACGTCCTTCTCACCGTATCTTTGCTGATAGTTTTATGAAATTCTTCTTGTACATTTTCTACTATTTTTTTTGCCGTCAGCCTAGGTTTTTTTCTAACCTGCTGTACAATTTTTCGCTTCTCTCGGTTTGTTAAAAGGGGTGGTCTACCAGATCGCGGACGTGAGAGGTAATCTTCAGTGCCTTTATAATTATTAATTACTCTTTGAATGGAAGAGTGTGACCTGCCGACAGTTTCTCCTATTTTTCGAAAAGATTTTCCCTCTTTCCATAACTTTACAATAATTTTTCTCTCTCCCAAATCAATTTCCTTTCCTTTCGTGTCCATTCTAACTTTTAGCTTCTAAGCCTCTGCTAATATAATTGACACCGATTATCTTTTATTTAAATCGGAACGCGTACATCGCCAACTACGTATTTAAGTAAATAAGTAGTATTTTAGAAAAGGCGTCTTTATTTGTACGCAGATTTTTGCATACGCATTATTTGGAGAATTTTTAATTTTAATTTTTTTTGTAACTAATATTTCTGTTTTATTAATGAATATTTTGTTAATAGAATTATATGTAGTTAATACACAAAATAAAAAAAAAAAGGTTATCACATTAGATCATGACCCTTATTTTTTCAGTTAAAGTGTTAGAAGTTTTTTGTACGCAGACTTCTGCTGCTAAGTGTATGTTGACTTTGATAACAGTTGTTGGTACGTACCGTTTTTTGTTTTCGAGTTATTTTGATTTTAAGTGTTTTTTGGCAAATATCACCATGGTCTTTACAAGCCCATATCTCAGCCAACGTTAATTCAAAAACGTTTTGCATTGGTAAAATAATTTGTCATATGCTGTTAAATAGATTGTCACTTGTTATATCAGTGTACCTTATACAGCGTGGTCAAAAATTGAATTACCTGGCTGTATTCAATTGCGAGAAAGTCCAAAAATTTTAAATGGAACGCCCCATATCTTTTTAGCCTATCTAAACGGGAATTTAAATCTCTACAAATTATCTATAAACATTGTTATACCTATTTATTATAGTTTTCTTCATATTGAGTATTTTATCAAAATACTACACAAAATGCTGGAAGCCGTTCATGTTTTTATTAGAAGGCTATGATATTATGACAGTTTAACGTTTAATTTATTTAAATTATCATTGGTATTATTTCTAGAATGATCTGCGATTGAATAGACTTTAGTTTGTTAGCTTTTATTTGCCAAAAATAACCAGCAGAAGAACGCATAAATGAAACAATGAAAAACAATAATATGGCGTAATATTCGACGTAATAATGGGCGAGATATTCCTAGAGAGTTCAGTTTATTTATTTGCGGTGCTTTCTTGTAAAATATTATTCATCTATATCGACCGAAGAATTTGGTAAAGCAATAAAATATGACAAAACATTTATTCTATTATCTTAAGCTGCTGGTGATAGAAATTTATGGTTTCTTGTTATTTTGATCTTTCCAAAACTAAGAGATACGTCTCTTATCCTATCCAAAACTTTATTACACCTGCCATGAATATAAGACGAATTTAAAATGTTGGCGTGGGAATGATTGGCCATGATAGTCAAAGACATTAACAGCAGTAAGTGATGACACAACTAAGTAATGACAACAATAACATAAATATGGTTGAAAAGCTATCAAAATTCCATGGCTTCCTAACATAAAAACAAGAAGCTTTCCAGCATTGCATGTGTCATGTAGGCTAAAGAGATATGGGGCGTTCCATTTAAAATTTCCGACTTTCACGCAATTGAATACAGAGAAACGGTAACTCAATTTTTGACCAGCCTGTATAAGATATACTGATACAACAAGTCACAATCTGTTTAACAGCATATGAAGAGTTATCATACCAATGCAAAACGTTTTTGAATTAACGTTGGCTGAGATATGGGCTTGTAAAGAGCATGGTGGTATTTGACAAAAAACACTTAGAATCAAAATAACTCAAAAACAAAAGACGGTAGGTACCAACAAATATTATCAAAGTCAACATATTTTTTTACGTATAATCGCATGGTGTAATAAAAACTATAGCATTCCATTTAAAATAACGAAGTTGAGGTCTACTTCCGATAGACCGGAAGTGGTGGCCATCTTGAAAATATTTTAGATTAATAGTTCGGAATGAACAACCTATGATACCAAAATTTCAAGCCTCTATGAATAGTGTAACCCAAAAAAGTTCTAATGAACCAGTTACGTGAGACACCCTGTATAAGAAATATAAAAATACATCTTCAAAACAAGATTTGGTGTATTATGGTAAATTTTAATATTTTACTTCTTTAGAGTTAAGCTAACTTGTTTGTTTATTTACTTTTACGTTTTACTTTAAATTGCTTATGTTAGGTAGGTACCAACAATTATTATCAAAGTCAACATATTTTTTTACGTATAATCGCATGGTGTAGTAAAAACTATAGCATTCCATTTACAATAACGAAGTTGAGGTCTACTTCCGGTAGACAGGAAGTGGAAATATTTTAGGTTAAAAGATCAGAATGAACAACCCATGATACCAACATTTCAAGCCTCTACAAATAGTGGAACCTAAAAAAGTTCTAATGAACCAGTTACGTGAGACACCTGTATATTCATAATTCATATTACAACGATTTGAATTAAAAATGTAAAGGGAGGATATTAACCTTGTTTATAGATATACATAGTTATTCAACTGAAGATAGTTTGTGTTCGTGATAGTTGGCAGGGTACCTTATGTATGCTCATTCATAAAAATTTAAATTTTAGTATTTGCGCCTTGTACGTTTTACTATGAAGTTGTAAAATAAGTTGCATATATTTCAATACATCTTGTATACAAAAATACCAATAATGTGTCCTTCAGATTAATACCGAACGTTGGAGACGCAGAGTAGTCTGTAGTTGGAGACTTTTCGTCGGTAAAATATCGATTTTTAGACGGCAAATTTTCTTACGGAGGAGTTTAACCAGATTTACTGCGTTAAATCTTAAATTTGTTTCGGAGTATATTCAAAATACTGAGTGAGAAATTCACGTTGAGACGAATCTTATGAAATGATGAAAAGACTTTTAATTAATAATAAATCATGATAATAATATCACAAATTAAATATGTAATAACTAGTAATTTTCATATTTTATAACAATTAGTTTTGTATTAGAGCACTGCACGAGTACGTACAGCATCGGCGATTATATTATACTCGTCAAATGAGTAATACGATTATCTCGTGTGTACTTGTACGCATCACACTTTTTTTACTCGCATCGTTTCGTTTTGGCATCGGCGAGTATAACAGTAAGGCCAGGCGCGCACATGCGATTTTCTGTCGCGCGACTGTTTGGTCGCAAAAATAACAAACATAGCATTAAATACAAATGCGCGCATATGCGACTAAATAATAGCAGCGATTAAAAAGATGTAACCTGCTCCATTTTTGTAACGACGCGATTGTCGCGTCTTTAAATGTATCACATGAACAAGAATGAACATGCACGCACATGCGACTGTTCAGTCGTAGTCGCAGCACAAGTCGAAGTTGGTGTATAGGATAATTATTACAACAAATTTATTAAAAATGGCTGAATCTTCAGAAGTGTCTGATAATAGTGACAATGACTTGACATCTAGTGTCTTAGACACAGAAACTATTATCATCGAGGTAGAAAAAAGACCAGCTCTTTACAACAAACATTTGAAAGAGTATAGTGACCGAAATTTAAAGGAAAAATTGTGGGGAGAAGTGTATAGCAAAGTTATATCCACTTGGAACAAGTTATCGGCCGAAGAAAAACACAAGAGAGGTACGTGATATTGTTTTTATTTAATAGTTTTTAATGATCTTATGTAATAAATGTTGTGCAGATAAGTATTTAAATTTTATCATATTGCCACGGAACTGAACCTTCGGGGGATGTAAAGTAATTTGCCATATAGTCTCTTATATTAAGACCAACTCTGTTAGGTCTTATTCCAGCTGGAGGACAGCTCTGTAATAAACACTCATAAAATTCGTCCTCCATTTGCACACCGTCTTTCTTTCGCACGAAGTTATGTAGAATGCAACATGTTTTAATGATAAGGTCGGCAAATTCGACTCGCACGTCTAATGATCGATGCAAAATACGTCATTTGTTCGCTAAAATACCAAAGGTACACTCTACCATACGCCGTGCACGAGTCAGTCTATAATTAAAGACTCTTTGTTTCATTGTTAAGTTTCTTCGAGGATAAGGCCGTAAAACATTTTGTGATAACGCGAATGCTTCGTCTCCTACTATCATGAAAGGTATGGGTTCTCCCATCTCGTTGTTTGGTAATTTTTGTGGAGTAGGAACATTTAATTGGTTATTATGTAATCTTTGACCAAAATTCGAATTCTTAAAAACGCTGGAATCGCTTCCAGCACCATATGCTCCTACATCTATTGCTGTAAAATAGTAGTCGGCGTCTACTATACCCAAAAGAATAGTCGAATAAAAGTTTTTATAATTATAAAATTCGGAACCAGTATTATTTGGTTTCTGTAATCTAATGTGCTTGCCGTCGACTGCACCGATACAGTTCGGAAAATTTGTCCTATCGTAAAACTCTTTGGCAATATTTATCCAATCTTCAACAATTTCCCTTATCGTGGTAGCCCCAAGTAAAAATTCAAAGTGTAAAGAATTGAAACTATTGCCGGTAGCAAGGTATCTGAAAAATAAATAATAACTGTTTTTTATTGCAGGAAAAATTATTCAAAAAAAATGGAAAAATTTAAAAGATTGTTTCGCTAGGGAATTAGCAGCCCAGCGTAAAGCAGTGTCTGGGCAAGCAGCAAAAAAAAAGAAGATATATTTATTTCGACCAATTGCAATTCCTTTTCCCAATAATGAAAGATAGACCAATTACCAGCAACACCGGACCTTCTCAATCAATTGAGATTGATCAAGAAAATCAAGAAATGATATCTTCTCCTTCTTTAGCAACCAATACAGAAAATTCGGAAAGTACATCCATATCTAAAAGAAGGGCTGCAAGAAAAACTGTGCTTAAAACAATTTCATATGAAGAAAAGTTACTAAAAATATTGGAGGATAAGCAATGTGAAACAATCGACGAAGATAAAAATTTTTCACTTATGCTTGTTCCAATGTTCAAAAAATTAACTGATGACCAAAAACATTATGCGAAAATTGAAATCTTAAATATCATGAAAAATGCAAAAAACGTCGGAAATCCTCCAGTATTTTACAGTTCAATGCAACAATCTTATTCTCATCTTTATCCTAACCGTCCGGTAGACCAAGTGCAATTTCCAAGATCAAATTTTCAACAACAGCAACAAGGAGGCAATGAAAGTATTTACTCCGCGCCATCGACATCAACGGTCAACTCTGCACAGTCCACACCATCAGCAACCATTTTTTCTGATGGTGACAATGCATACACTCAGCAGCAGAAGTCTGCGTACAAAAAACTTGTAATACTTTAATTGAAAAAATAAGAGTCATAATCTAATGTGATAAACTTGATTTTTTTTTATTTTGTATATTAACTACATATAATTCTATTAACAAAACATGCTTCAACAAAACAGAAACAGTAGTTACAGAAAAAAATCAAAACTAAAAATTCTACAAATAACGGGTATGCAAAAATCTGCGTACAAGTCAGGACAGCATTTATAAAAAATTCATAAATGAGATCATTATTTCTATATTAATATGAGGTCAGATAACCTTTACGTTTAATGACCTCCCTTAAACGTTTAGGCATGGAGTGCACTAATTTCTTCGTTTCGTCCGAACTGATTTTGGCCCATTCCTCAATCATAACATTTTTTAACGTTTCCTTCGACGTTATGTTGTGTTGCCGAATCCTGCGTTCCAGTAAATCCCAGAGGTGTTCGATGGGATTCAAGTCCGGCGATTGTGGAGGTGTTTTAAGTTGCTTTGGGGTATTGTATGGTAGCCAAAGCTTAGTGTTGTGGGCGCAATGTTTGGGGTCATTATCTTGTTGAAAAAAGTATTCGGGCCCCAAGCCCAAGTTTTCGATGCTAGGCATCAAATTTTCTTTTAAAATGTCTATATACATTTTATGGTCCATTGTCGATGTTATGAAAACCAACATTCCCACCCCTTTGGTGCACATACACCCCCAAACCATAACTCCACCACCTCCGTGTTTTACAGTCGCTTTCAAATTTTCGGGATTAAGGGCAGTATTAGGTTTTCTCCATACAAGTTGTTTACCCTTAATGCCGAAAATGCAAAATTTGCTCTCATCTGTAAAGAGAACTTTCTCCCAGAATTCAATGGGCTTGTCTAAGAGTTTTTTTGCAAAGGCGATCCGCTTCTGACGATTGACCTCTGACACAAATGGCTTTTTTCGTGCAACGCGACTGTGATAGTTAGCTTTTTTTAACGTCTTTCTCACCGTATCTTTGCTGATAGTTTAATGAAATTCTTCTTGTACATTTTCTACTATTTTTTTTTGCCGTCAGCCTAGGTTCTTTTCTAACCTGCTGTACAATTTTTCGCTTCTCTCGGTTTGTTAAAAGGGGTAGTCTACCAGATCGCGGACGTGAGAGGTAATCTTCAGTGTCTTTATAATTATTAATTACTCTTTGAATGGAAGAGTGTGACCTGCCGACAGTTTCTCCTATTTTTCGAAAAGATTTTCCCTCTTTCCATAACTTTACAATAATTTTTCTCTCTCCCAATTCAATTTCCTTTCCTTTCGTGTCCATTCTAACTTTTAGCTTCTAAGCCTCTGCTAATATAATTGACACCGATTATTTTTTATTTAAATCGAAAAGCGTACATCGCCAACTACGTATTTAAGTAAATAAGTATATTTTGGAGAAGGCGTCTTTATTTGTACGCAGATTTTTGCATACGCATTATTTGGAGAATTTTTAAATTTAATTTTTTTTGTAACTAATATTTCTGTTTTATTGATGCATATTTTGTTAATAGAATTATATGTAGTTAATACACAAAATAAAAAAAAATTGAAGTTTATCACATTAGATCATGACCCTTATTTTTTCAGTTAAAGTGTTAGAAGTTTTTTGTACGCAGACTTCTGCTGCTAAGTGTATTTTGACTTGTCAAATCAATAAATTAATTAAATTAAACAAATAGAACATATATTTATTATTTAATCTTATTTTTAATATCTACTTCTATATATCTAGTCGAATAGTAGTTTGCAGAAAATATCTAGTTAATTTGGCAGAACGACGACACAAAACAAAAGCTGGTAAGTACCTTCTTACCTTATTGTTACTGCAAGACATTCCTCAGGTGGTATACATTTTCTCCATTTACTATTTTGGTACGATATTTTCGGTCCTATTATTTTTAATAATTCAAGAAAAGATTTTTCACTCATTCTGTAATAGTTAAAGAATTTACGAGGATGCTTTCTTAAATCTTCATGAAGAATGTAAAATTGACCCCGATGTTCTCTGTCAGATAAAATTGGATGCACCCAAAATTTTCTTTTCCGTTGCTTTCTTAATTTCTTTCGTAATAACAGAGCCACTATACAAGCGGTTTCTATGAAGTCCATGTTGATACTAGGCTCTAGTCACGATTAATCAGTCGCAAATGCGCGACCATACAAATTTTTTGCGACTACTACTTTTATGTCGCTGCGACAAATAATCGCACGAAAATCGCATGTGCGCGCCTGGCCTTAGAGCAGAGGCTTCAGCACGAAAATCTAGAATTCGTCTTAAAAAAGATTAAAAGGATGGTCTGGACATTGTAGTTGCAGTAAGATCTTTGCTTTATTGCGATGGAATCGATAAAATAATATAATATACACATGAAACGTAAAATTCAATTAATTTCAAAAAAAAAATCAATACTTTAATTAATCTTATTAAATTTATTACATTGAGATACAATTAAAATCTCTAATACATCATTTTAGGTTATATTTAATACAACAAATTCGTTATTATCACAAAAAACAATACTTTTTATCTTTGAGGTGCAGGTTTAGGTTTAGGCATCTTCCCTAAAAGGCTTTGAATTTCCTTCTTCTCATCGTAAGTTTTCCACAATTCAAATAAATTCAAAACATATCTAGCAATTTCTTGTACTTTTTCTATATCGACATTTAACTCAGCAAACCAATTTTTATGATCCTTCTGAAGTATAACACAAGCAATTTGCATACAACCAATCGCGATTTGATAGGGCGGATATAAAAGGCAAACGTCCGTACGTAAAGAATCGTTAACTATTTTCCATGATAAAGTTAAAAGTTGCTCTTCGTGTCCTAAATCTTGCATTAATTGTAAAAGGGGGCGATACGGTTGGTACACTATTAAACAGCAATCTAAATTTTCTAATAAATAAAATTCGCATTCTAAAATGTGGTTGGTTCGATATGGAAATTCTTGACTGTATGCGTAACTAAATTTGTTTTTAACTAAAAATTTAATTATTATTAATTAGGTAATAAATCTTTTATTTAAAAAAATTTACCAACTGTTTGGCAAGTCGAAATCAGTCTTGAATTAGAAATAACTCCAAATTCTTCTACTTTAGATGCTAAAAAAATGCAGGTTGGTGCTAATAAAAGTGGGTCAATACATTTTAATGAATTCCTTGCATAAAATCTTTTAAAATAAACCGTGGCTGTTGCTATAACTTGTTGTCTCAGCTTAAGTTGTTCTCCTAAAGTTTGAATGACTAAAAAAAGGGGTTGTTTTAACAATAAATAAATAAAAGGAATTAATTCACCGCTAGCAAAAAATATGAATATTTTTTGATATTCTTCTTCAGTTAGGATGGATAAATCGTATTGCCTCTCTCGGATTAAATCTTGTTTATCGACTAACCATTGTTGGCTTAAAAGAAAAATTTATTAATATAACCTATAAATTTAATTTTTTTTCTTACTGATGAGAGCTTTGCCAAAAATTTCCAGCCATTTCAATTTAATTATTAATTAATTTAAAAAAATATTTCTATTATTTATAATTTTTAATTTAAGAAACTTTATTTTTGCTTAGTATCCAATTTATTTAAGGTTAGAATAGTGTTGCCAACATAAAATATAAGTAACTAAAAAAATTTTTTAATAATTTATTTCTTTATTTACCTTAATTACTTAATTATTTATAACTAAATATTGATTTCTCTTTTATTATAAAAAAGAGAAATCTTTTTACTTTTATTATTAATAAATTAAAAATTTAGTTAAATTTTTATAAACACATTCATCTTATAATTAATTAAGGATCTTGAGTTTGCGGCAGCATTTTATGTCTCTTCATGTTGTTAATAATACTATCCAAAGAAGTGGTCTTCTTCTTAGCACTCCCTTTTAACGCATCTTCCCCATCTTTCCTAATTTTTAATCTCGGCAAAGCAACATCTTCCAAGAAATCAAAATGTGTTTTATCTTCTTCTCTAAAAATACACCAATTATTTAAAATAACTAATTTAGTGTCTTAACTAGGGTTGCCAGATTTAAATTAAAATTAAAGGGTTAATTAAAATTAACCCTGAGATTCTGACGACCAAAAAAAAAAAAGAAATTGCAAATAAAATTTTCATTCCTTCAGATAATAAACTTTTTATTTTTTTCGAAAAAGAAAAACAAATAGTCTAAACAACAAAAGTTTGTTCCAAAAAAATATTCTAAAATAAAACATTGCATTTCATTTTCTTTGTTATATATACACACACACACACACATATACACAGATAAAACCTAAAAAAATTACAGTGAACACGGCGCACAGTGAGCTGGATTAGGATGTTAGATGGACAAAATTATTTTATGTGTTCAACGGATATATTTGACATCTGAGAACATCAAAAAAGTGCTAACAAAATTCAACGTTAATTTTTTCGGTATTTAAATTGTTTCTTTTGATCTATTTCTTGATGTAGAAAAATGAGTGCATACATATTGAGTATTTGATATTAATATTACAATTAAATGCATTTTATCACAGTTAGTGTTAAAATTAATACAGATCTATGTCTCAAAATTCCGTCGCACTAAATCTGTTGAGTTCAAAAGAAGATTCAACATTAACTTTATACATTATTGGTCGTTTTGTTTTTAAACCGACGGAAATTCAAAATCGGAATCATCTTCCGATGATTCTGTGTTGCTACTCGAAATTGTCGGGCTTTTATTGGTATAATCCCGTGCTTTTTCTTCTTTTTGAAACAGTTGTTGCGCTTCAGGATCAAGTTCTTTAGGGGGTATACCAGAAAATGATCTGAGGTTGGTTATTACAGGATCCGACGAAATAAGGAGCATGTGCAACAAATCTTCAGATGTGGTACTACGTGCTGTTTTTCTTGTGTGGTGCAGACGATATCTTTTAAAATCTTTATTTCTTGCTTCTTGAGCTTCTTCAGATAATTGCCCAATAGGCACAAGCGCGTGTTTTATAGCAAGAGACCCATGCACTAATATTTTATGTACAGTAGGTGGCATTCTGTACCAACCATACAAATCGACAAATAGTCGGGCGGTGTTAAAAGCAAATTCGTTATATTTCTTTTCATCTATGGGATATCCGCTGGAAATAACCTACCTCCGAAAAAAAGCAAAAGTTATTTTAAACGTTTTTTTTTTCAGACAAAATATACCTGAAGAATCGTCGAAAATTTTGAAATCAATTGTTTGTCAATACCCGTAGCTGCAGCAGCTTCATCAGCATTTTTAAAAAATCTACGAGCCACATTCCCGGTATTTGACGTGCCACTTCCTTGCACCACTTTATCCACTTTGATGCCTATGGATTTCCACAAGGTTTCTTGTATTTCTTTTTTTCTTAAATCACACATTTTTTTTTCTTCTTCAGAAGTACCCCTCAAACTATATTTTTTAATTTCTAATTTATAGGCTATATGGAGAATACACTCCAAGCATTTTATCCAAGCATGTAAAGTACTTAGTCCATATTCGAGGTTATCCGTGTTAACATTTCGGTTCCTTACTTGGTCTAAATTATTCATTTCTGTGGGTTTACAGCCACACAGATAACAAGTTTGGCTTGAGGTATCCGTAAGGACATTTATGACTTTAGTGTCAAGCATTGTTAAGACTAATTTAAAATGAATTTTAATTGGTATTCAAGCAAAAAAATATAATGAAACAAGAGGACCAAAAATAATTTTTATCCGTGTTACCGTTAACGAGATATTCTAATGGTTGAAGGGCGGCGATTTCTTCTTTCATTTTGTTTATCTCTTGTTTTGTTAAATTTTTGGTTTCTTTTGCAAAGAGAAACTTTATGGGACGACAATATCTAGTCGAGGAAGGATGTGGGTTTTCCCATTGAATCACTTTTTCTTGGGTACCATTTGCAATTGCAAGAAATTGAAGAGGCACTGCAGAAAACATAAAAATACTATTGTTGGAGTAAACTATTGCTTCCTCTTCATTTTCTTCCGAAACATTTGAGTCTTCTCTGTGAAACAATTGCATGTATTCATTAACACCAGAAGTTCCATCACATCCCCATTTAAATAAAAATTCGAACTTTTCAAATTGTTGAGCATATACTTCATCCACTGGAAAAATTAATGTTTCGAATAGGCGCTGGCACGTTAAATTTAATAGGCTTTGTAATTTTATTGAAGCGCCTAAAAGCCATATAGATTAAAATTATAGATAAGTATTTAATTCGAATATGTTAATTGTAAAAATTACTGTTTTTCATATTTACTTTACCTAAGTTTGTAATATTTATGTCGTCGTTTGAAGGGTAACATTGTCGCTTAGCTGCCCGAATTTTGTCATACGAAGGAAAAACATCAGCTTTTCGTTCCTTCATTGCTAATCTTGTAATTTTGTATGATTCTTTCGTAAGTCGACATTTAATCATATGTGCCAGAGCTTCATCTTCACTAAAACGCACTACTTTATCTGTACCTTTTAAAGATTTTCGATAAACGTTCAAAATCTTAATAGGGGTATCATTTGAAGCTGTAGTAGCTTCCTCCAACAATTTTGCAGCAGCACGTTTTCCTTCTTTTTGCAGTGCCACTTTTGCCGCGAAATAAATTTGATTTGAAGGAGTTGTAGCACGCAGTTCTTCTGTTTTACGCCTTTTGGTGCGATCGGACGCTTCTGAGAAACTATGAGAAAGTTAAGGAAATCATTAGTGATTCTTTTACTTTGTTAACGGTCTACCGCTAGAAGACTTTATTTCGATATCTCCTCTTGTAGTGTTAAAGGCTCGGTCTAACCAACTTTGATGTTTAGCTTCGAAATAATCCAATCTATGTCTACATAGTATCAATTTAGATTTTAAATTTACCACAAAACTATGAATTCGACTATCCATCACAGGTCGAAGATTATTGTCCATTTTTAAGAGACTGTCTATATGTCCCAGTAAAAAATGTTCATTTTCTATTACTGATTTGGTCCAAAAAGATGATCTGTTGTCTTTCAAAACATTGTATAACATATGATTCGTAATTATAACTTCAGCAGTCATACTGAACTTGAATTATTTTTTTTACTCGTTACTACTCGTTATTACTCGTAGAGTGGTTAATTGTGGCTCTCAATTTTTTAGTATAGTAATTAATACTCTATATAAAAACGCTGTACAAAATTTGAAAGCGAACTTCGTCGAACTTTAAAAGTTATATTCTACAAAAATGTCACATTCATTTATTTTTAGAAAAAAACTGAGTGCACGAAATACGGGTGGTGTTCACTTACTTTTGGATATATTTTGATGATACTGGATGAAATTTGTTCTTGACAGTTGTAAAAACACACAGCACAAACTAATTGCAACGAAAAATTAACTACTTACTGAAAATAACACCTGTAAATATGACGCGTTACCGGTCTTAATGAGAGTGTACGACTTAAGTTAATTATTTTGTTTTGAAGGCAGCCTCACGGCAAAACAGTTTACTTGATCGGTTTAGGATATGTGCTGTTTAGGTAAATGGACTTTTCAGAAAGAGTTTATGTACTTGGAATTTCCAAATTTAAACTTTTGTTTTTTTGGTTTTGTCCAGCTAGAATCGTAATTCAGCCCACTGTGCGGCGTAAGAAAATTGTAACGATATACCATTGTAACAATAGTTTTAATTAAAAGGATTTTGAACAAATCAAGTTGTTTACATATACAACAAATTGGCGACGAGACGGAGAAGAGGAGAAGAAAATTATACGAAGAAACTATTGTTCCGAGAAATTACACGACGAAAATTACAGGTCACGCGTACAGACGCCGTTTTACAAATTCCAAAAGCCACACCCGTGTTTCAAGGGAGTCCTAAAACCTGCCTCGATAGCCCTCTAGGCACAATCATTTTCCTATAAATACAAATCCTTTACATTGTTTCTTGAAATGGCTGAATTGACGAACGTTTTGGTACAAATTGCAGAAATTTTGAAAAATGTTCAAGATACACAAAACCAAATCATTGAAAGCAAACAAACAAATTATATGGGAAGAGACAATTTAGAACCCTATGATGAAAATAACGAAAATTTCGATTCGTACTTACAGCGTTTAGATAACCATCTACAACTACGTGGCGTAAATAAAAATACACAAACAAAACTCTGCGTTCAAATTTTAATAGGTTGTCTTAGTCCTAAAATTTACCAAATTCTAACTAAACTTACTGCACCAGATCTTCCTAATACACGATCATACGATGAATTAATCAAACTTTTACGTGAATATCTAGCACCTCAGGCCGCCTCAGTGTAACTGCCGAGCAGCATACATTTTACACCCGATTACAAGGAGAGGGAGAATCAATTCAATGCTATGTTGCTGAATTACGAAAACTTACCACAAACTGCGATTTCAATTGTGTAAAATGTAAAACATCAACCATAGAAACGCATTTACGCGCACAATTTATTAGAGGAGTCCGTGATACAGAAGTACGAGAACGGTTATTACAACAAAAAAATCCAACTTTCGATGATGTAGTACAAATAGCAAAATTAATGGAAGTATCCAAAAGAGAATCATCATTAATGCAAGCTCCGGGACAAATAAATGCGATTCAGAAGAAATCAAATCATTTTAATGGTAACAGAAAAAACTATACAAAGAATACAGAAAACCTGGTTGGTAAATGTTTTAGATGCGACAAAACAGGCCATAAAGCTAATAATTGTCAAGCGAAAAACTTAAAATGTTACAAATGCAAGAAAGAAGGACATGTACAATCGGTTTGTATGCAGCGAAATACAAAAGCAAAAATACAAAAACAAATCGATACTACAAGTGAAAACGAACAAGAAGAAGAAGAAATTCATCCAGTCAACGAAATTGTTGCAATTAATTCATTAAATACATCTAAAATTCTATTGCCAATTCGAATAAACGACGGAAAATGTAACATGGAATTGGATACTGGCGCAGCTGTTTCCACGATTTCTGTACAACAATTTAAGAAAATATGTCCCAATGCAACTATACATCCTACTAACGTGAAATTACGGACATATACTGGAGAAATCATACATCCTACTGGTTCTGCGATGGCCAAAATAAGTTACAACGATCAAACAGCCGAAGGAAAGCTATATGTTTTACCTTTACAAGTTGATGCCATATTCGGAAGAGATTGATTACAGAAAATAAAAATAAATTGGCCAGAAATCAATAATGTACACATGGATATAGAATTGGAAACATTTTTAAACTCATACAGAGACGTGTTGTCCAACGAGTTGGGAGAAATTCCAAATTATAAATACAGCCATAAATTCATCGATCCAAATACTAGACCAATTTTCTGCAAACCCAAAAGGAAAGGCAAGGAATCATAGAGAAAACAATCCATTCAATGTGGGGTACACCCATCGTACCAGTTTCAAGAAAAGATGGAAGAATAAGAATATGTGCAGCATACAACATTACCATAAATAAATATGTGCAAGATGACCGTTACCCGATTCCAAGAATAGAGGATATTTTCAATAAAATGAAGGGCGGCAAGTATTTTTGTACGCTCGATGTAGCAAACGCTTACCTTCATATGAAGATGGACGAAGAAAGTTCCATGATCCAGGCGATTTCTACGCACAAAGGTGTTTACAAAGTGAAGAGATTAATGTTCGAAGTTAAAACTGCTCCATCTGCATGGCAACGATTCATGGATAAGTTGATGCAAGATTTGGATGGTGTCGTTTGTTTCTTCGACGATATCGCAGTTCAAGGTGCAACTATGGAAGAATTATATCATCGTCTACATGCAGTTATGCAGAGACAGAGTCAGAACAATTTACACTTAAACAAGAAAAAGTGTCAGTTTTTTAGAAAACAGATTTCTTACTTGGGACACATAATAGATGCAAAGGGTTTACACACTGCACCTGAGAAAGTTGAAGCAATTTTAAGAAGTGAAAGGCCAACAAATGTTTCACAATTAAGAAGTTTTCTGGGATTGGTTCACTATTACCAGTCATTTTTACCGAACTTAGCATCTAAATTATATGCCTTATACCAATTATTAAAAACCAATGTTAAATTCATGTGAAGTAAACAATGCGAAAATGTATTTATTAACCTAAAGAAGACCCTTACAAGTACAAAAGTTCTAACGCCATTCGATCCTGAATTACCATTGACATTGGCTCCGGACGCTTCGCCCACAGGACTTGGTGCTATTATTTCCCATACGATGACAGATGGAAGTGAACGACCAATTGCCTATGCTTCAAGATCCTTAAAGAAAGCAGAACAAAACTACAGTCAACTGGACAGGGAAGCAACTGCAATAGTTTGGGGAATGCGGAAGTTCTTTCATTATTGTTATGGACGACGATTTACGCTGATAACTGACAATCAACCATTAGTGCGAATTTTTCATCCACAAAAAGATTTACCTGCTACATCAGCTATTCGTTTAATCCATTATGCTAACTATATTTCAGGTTTTAATTATAACATCAAGTACCGCAACTCCAAGGCCCATGCTAATGTGGATTATTTATCCAGAACGCCAGTTTCTAAAGCGTCATGTTTAAATCATGATTCTCATGAATTATTCCAAATCAACCAAATCTAACAATTGCCTGTAACGAAGAATGAAATACAAAAAGCTACACTTCGAGATCCATTGCTGAAGAGGATTTATATTGCAATCGAAACAGACGGTGAAATGCCGAAAGGATTCCCACGAGAAGAGTTCACTATTCAAGACGGATGTTTATTACGAGGAATTCGAGTAGTGATACCAGAGGAATTGCGAGAAAAAATTCTAGAAGAATTACACCAGGCACATGCTGGAATCGTAAGAATGAAATCTCTGGCGCGAAGTTACGTATGGTGGCTAGGTATTGATGCCGATATCGACAATTTAACTAAACAATGCATCAGTTGTGCACGAAATAGAAATAATCCTACTAAAAGTATTGTTCATCCTTGGGATTATGCAACCAAACCATGGCAGCGTTTACACATAGACTACGCTGGACCATTTCATGGTACTTATTTATTTATCTTAGTCGATTCTTACTCGAAATGGATAGAAGTAATACCTACTAAGTCAATAACATCAACAATTACTATTAATATTCTTAGAGAAATATTCTCAAGATTTGGATTACCATATACAATTGTATCAGAATTTCACATCACACGAATTTATAAATTTCGTAAAATCCAATGGAATAAATCATAAATTAACTGCCCCTTATCATCCAGCAACTAATGGACAGGCAGAACGATATGTTCAAACAGTCAAGAAAAGTTTAAGAGCACAAATTGGCGAAGGTGATTTGTTACTGAATCTATGTAGATTTCTGATGCAATATAGAAAAACGCCGAATGCAACAACTGGGATTAGCCCAGCAGAAATGTTGTTCAACAGAAAGATAAGAACTAGAATAGATTTAATACGAGAAGATGTTGGAACAAAAATTAATGAAAGAAATTTGATGCCAAACGGATACCGAAAAGATATCTTAGAAATTGGAACTAAAGTACAAGCTAGGAATTATACAAATCCAACTGATAAATGGAATTTCGAAACCATAGTGGGTAAAAGAGGAACTCTACATTATGATATTGAAATTCAAGGTAAAATTCAAAGAAGGCATAGAGACCAACTTTTGCCATACGAGGGGAAGATTATTACTCAAGAAAGACGATTACCGGAAGAAGAAATAACGCGAAATATTCAACAAGGAAACCCAGAAGTTACAAAAGAAGTTCCGAAAATAGAAACGCCGCTTAAACTTCCACAGGAAAGAAAAGAAACTCCCGAGAAAATAACAATTGTTCCTTCAAAGATGACAACTACACCAATTACCGAAGTACGACGATCTGAAAGAATTAGGAAACCACCTAATAGATTAAATTTTTAAAATTTCCCAAGGGATAATTGTTATATATACACACACACATATACACAGATATACACGTTCGACATAACGGACACAACCTAAAAAAATTACAGTGAACACGGCGTAAGAAAATTGTAACGATATACCATTGTAACAATAGTTTTAATTAAAAGGATTTTGAACAAATCAAGTTGTTTACATATACAACATTCTTACTTTGAATAATAAATTTTTTTTTTAAACAACAATTTAAACATAATGTACGTAAAAATAAAACAAAAATGTTACAAATTTTCACTAAAACTGTACAACTTTATATTACATAAATAAAGCATGACATTATTTGTAACTTAGTTTAGTTACGTTTTTGAAACTTATATTTGCTGTTACTTTGGCATATTTTTAATAAATTATTTTGTTCGCGTTTTTCTAAATATTCAGCAAATTGTCGGCATGACATATTGAAATTTAATTTTGTACATAATTCTGCCTTTACCAAAGCCACGCTCATGCGATTACGTTCGTCAGTCCACAACTTTTTCATTAACGAAAATATTCTTTCGGGGTAAGCATTGCTTACGGGTATCGATAAAATTTTAATGACAATTTTCGTCAATTGTGGCATATCTGCAGTTTCAAATATCTGACACCATATTTTGTCTATGCCCAATTCCAAAGTAACCGAATTATCTTGTAGAGTTTTAAGGGTTTTTCTAAGAAAAAGTACCTCATCATATAATCGATCTTCATCTATATTTACTTTGATAACATTTTTAGCTTCTAATATCTTTTGATACCCAATTTTTTTTATTTTTTTTAATTTAAACATTCAAAATATTTAAAAGGTGAGTTTTCAAAATCATAATACTGGTTTAAGTAATTTAAAGTTCTTTGATAAACTAATATAGCATCTTTTATAAATGTTTGTTTTTGAGATGGTGTAAGATATCCCAAAGCCATTGATATTTTGCTTCCAAAAAATTGATCTTGCAGTCGGCTTTCTATTTGTTCCTTTAAATCTAACATTATATTATGTAACTCTAAGCTTGATATATAATTACTCTCCAGTTTCATTATATGCACGTTCAACATATGCATATAATGATGCAAGAAAAAAACATAACATTCTGAAAATGAAATATCAGGTTTTAAGTCATTATCCATTTCATGTTCTTGACTACTAAAAAAACTCCATATGTTTTTATGACAATTTTCTTCGCCTAATACTAAAAAGTATTTTTTAACTGCTGGCCAACATCGTATTAAACGTTCAAGAGCAGCATATAGGAAAAGCTATCTTGTTGTAACATGCCTTATCATTTTTTGATATTCAATGTCCAAATAATCAAAACACTCTTTTAGAGATTCTGTTTTTTTAGCACTATTTGAAAATTCTGCATAAATTTTTAATATTAAATTTTCAACATCAAAAGATAATACTTTACAAGCATTTCTACCAGCATTATGTATAACGTGGCAGTTGCAATTAGCCTTTACAATTCCCTTGTTCTCAGCGCTCAATTTTTGGTAAACAGAGTTATGAATGCCATAATTTACAGATGCATTATCCGCACTGTATGCGCTTATATCGGATGCTTTTAGTGAAAACATCTCCAATGTTTTCAATATACTATTATTAATTGATAAAGAAGATTCATCATTATTTTCAATAAAGTCTAAAAGTTCGTTTACTACACCATTCTTGAGACTGAAATATCTGACTGCTATTGGAAAGAGCTTTTGACTGCCCTTATTTGAAGCATCACACATAATTGAAAATGCTATAGAGTTGGGCGTACCAGCGCCCATTTCTTCCAATACACGTTCAACACTTAGGGCCCAAACAATTTGCAATTATTGCTTCCGCTTTTGTTCGACCGCAATGAACCTTCTTTGCCAAATCAGAATCACGATAAACATAAGAATTTAATTTAATGCCGCAATCAGTACTCAAATAACTACGATGATGATTTACGGCGTGATAAATTTGAGACACTTCAATTATGGTTACATAGTTATCTTCGTTGGAATGTTTGTTTGGTAAAAACGCTGTAAGTAGTGTATTTTTGGACAATGTGTTAGCGGTCTTAGAATGACCTTTATTATTTAAATGAGTTTTTAAAGATTTTTCACCATCATGTTGAACAGTAAATTTTATGTTGCAGATGTTACATTTAGCTGTAAACTCATCTATTTTCACCAACCAACTTTTGTATAGCGGATTTTGTCTCCAACTGTCCTTAAAATGCGTTGCATACTTGGCCTTTTTATTTTTATGGAAGGATTCAAATGACGTAGATGCACTCGAATTTTCTCTGTTATTGTTCTCACTCATTGCAAATTGCAAAACTGTAAATAACTACAAAACTTTTTAAAACTCACAAAACAAATCAAAAAATTGCACTAAAACTTTACGATTGTAATCGTTATTAATAATAAAAGGTAGCGGTAAACAACAAGTTCACGTGATGAACATCGGAAAGAAGCGAATAAGTGATTATTCCCTATAGTACTAGTGATTATACCCCTATCCTTTTCCTATTTCGATTACAGATTACTACGTAAAAGGACTTATTTAGTGCAACAGATAGCATAACTTTGATGAAAATAACCATAATATGTGTTTTCTTATAACTTCAACAAAAAATTAGTTCTGTTAAAATTAATTACTCTTAAAATTTTAGCGTTATTTTTAATTTTTAACAGGAATAAATGATTCTCTTAGGCGCAAAAAAACTTTATTAAGCATTACAAATGTTAACGATTTACCCGATAGACAATATTTTGAGTCTTAATATTTATTATCTTTACCATTCTTAATATGTTTTCCTGTTGTAAAAAGAGTTTTAGATCTTTTCCATTATTCTTTTGTTAACACGTTGAATGCCACCATATATTCGACCAATGGGGTCCCACTGGCCAATAGTTTTTTATTTTAGAATCTTGTAATTATTGCTCTACAGATTCAGGAATTAACATAAATTATTATTATAATTTTTTTTTGATATTTATTTTAAACTTTTATTTTATGGTGACACGTTGGTCTCGTGCGGCCTACAATAGACGCGTACATCTCGAGTAGCCATGTGTCATCACGTAATTCCTGTCTGAACTTGTAAAATCTCTCATACACGTGTTTACGGCGATCGAGTATTACTTTTCGCAGTCTTTGTTTGGATGTTGTGAGTGTAATTGTGAATGTGAATATGTCATACGAAAAAGAACAAGCACGTTTGAAGAAGTTATGGAAAGAGTTGCTTTCTGATGAAGAAAGTGAGGCAAATATTTTTGACGGCGACGAAATATACGAACCGGTTACAGAAAGTTCTGAATTAGGACGAGGACGATTATCGGTCTAAATCTAAACGGTTCAAAAAAAATAATTGTACACCATCTTCGCAAAAACCAGAACCGTCTACCTCACAAAAAATTATAGAAAGCCCCAATTACATGGATGAAATAATAGAAGAAGTTATAAGAAACATGCGTTATGACGACTTGGGTGATGAAGAAAATAATAATGATATTGAAAAAGAAGCAAATAACCAGAGTAATGAGTTTGAGTGGGCTCATGCAACTGGGAAAAATCTAAAAAACTTACAGTTTAGTGTCCCAAACTCTGGTTTTAGTATTGCTCTGTATGAACAATACGACAAACTGCCATATGATTTTTCAAAGTTTTTGTGAATGACGACATCATAAGCTTAATCGTGAGTCAAAAAATCTTCTATTAAAATAACATAATAATAATATATATTTTAGGTAGAAGAAACAAACAGATACGCTGAACAGTGTAAACGAAGTAATATTCTACCAAACGCACGTATTCTGAAATGGACTCCCACAGACCCTACAGAAATAGAACATTTCATTGGTATTATTTTGTGGATGGGGTTGTGTTCTTTCCCAGAACTTTCTTCATACTGGCCAACGAAACGATTGTACAAAAATGCAATCAATCCCAAGTGTAATGTCCAGAAATCGTTTTCAGTTACTTCTGAAAATGATACATTTTAGTAATAATGAGAAAATTAGTGATGATAAATTACACAAGATAACACCACTTGTGAACAAGCTTTGGACATCATTTCAGTGCCAAATGACACCCTCCGAGTACGTTTGGATAGATGAGACTCTTGTCCCTTTTAGAGGAAGACTGAAATTTCGTCAATATATATCCAATAAGCGACATAAGTTCGGAATCAAATTATTTAAGCTGTGCCTAAAAGATGGGTACACATATGATTTCCAAGTATACTGCAGCAAATCGAAGGATGGTCATGTGTCAGTGCCTACAAAAGTTGTAATGGATTTGATGACAAATCTTTTAGACAGCGGACGTACTTTATGCACTGACAACTATTACACATCAGTGAGTTTAGCTAATGCACTATTACATAGAAAAACACATCTTATTGGAACACTACGATCTAATAGAAAATATAACCCCAAAAGGGTTGTAGATAAAAAGTTGAAAGTTGGAGAAGTAATAGCTGAAGAATGTAAGCAAGGAATAGTAGTTGAAAAATGGAGAGATAAAAGGGACGTATTAGTATTGAGCACTAGATATGGAAATGAAATGGTTACTTTAATCAAAAGAGGTAAAGAAATACAAAAGCCCAAAAATGTGGTTGAATACAATAAATATAAATCATATATTGATATATCTGATCAGTTAAAATCTTATAATACCTGCCTTCGCCGTAGTATGAAATGGTATAGGAAATTGGCGTTCGATTTATTAACTGGAAGTGCAATAGTAAATGCCTACATTGCGTATAAAGAAATAACCAATAATAAAATATCAATAACGCGTTCAAAGAAGAAGTCATAAGTGGTCTGTTGAAAACAGCGAGACAGGAAGAAATATCTGAAAACATGACCGAAATAGAGCATAAATTAGAAGATGTTGGTCGTTCTAAAAGACGTCGGTGTGTAATATGCTACAAGAAAATTTCAAACGAATCTGGAAGAGAACAAGCATCGAGGAAAATTCCCCAAACCACGTTGAAATGTAGTGCTTGCGATCAATATTTTTGTTTAAACTGTTTTTTTGAAGCACATACAGCTTCTAAAATTTAGTATACACACACCATATTTTCTGTTTTTTTTAAGATTTATATCCATGTTTTCGAATGATATTTATGTTTTCTTATGGATTATATCTATGTTGTATTAATGTATTAAGAATTATATATTTTTTTGTATTATTATAAAAGGTAAAATAAATAGATAGACTAGATAGATCTATTTATTTTTCTATTTCTATTTGTTTTTTTCTAACTTTATTGCATTATTTACATATTACAGTTCCCTATGCCACGTGGTGCCATATTGGTCTCACAATAACAGGCCAATGACATAAATCGTTTCTTCTGGCCGTCTACTCTGCTACCACATCTATTTCAATGCATTACGTGATACCACCGTGGTCACACACGGCCAAATGTAAAATTGTTTAATATGAGACCAGGGTGGACTCGCGCAATCTCTACGTTCCAATACAACATGAGACCAACGCGATCTCATATGGCACTCAACGTGTTAAATACGTTTTTACCCGGAGAAAATATGTAGTGAACCGGAGCCTGGAGACCGCATGTCAAAACCCGGAATCTCCGGGTCAAACCCGGAGAGCTGGCAACCCCAGTCTTAACCATCATTTATTTATTACTTTTAATGAACATAACCTCATTAATTTAATCAGTCAAAAGAATATAACCTCAAAATTAGAACATTTTGTCATAGCTTGAATCGATAAATAAATATAGAGAAATATTAGAATTTATAACAGCGCAGTATTTACCACGGAAAACCATAGGTCCACAGACAATAGCTGGAACGAACCATTTCTGGACTCTCTGTGTCCGGCTTATGTACCATCTCAAGAAGAATGCCTGTTGGATTGTTCCATAACTCCGGTAGAAAATCTTTTGGCGTGTGCCAGATTGATTACAGCGATAGAGCTGGATCGTGTCTTAACAACAAGAAGGGATGCGGCTATGGGGAAGGATGAGATAACCTATTCTATGTTGGAGAATCTACCTTGCGAATGCAAGCTAAATTTATTGAGCATGTATAATGAGTGTCTCATTAGTGGCGAAGTTCCAGCCGAATGGGAAAAGATATTGATAGTACCCATCGTCAACCCAATAAAAATCCAAACCATTCGGCAAGTTAAGACCAATATCCCTACTATCCTGCGTGAGAAAAACCTTTCTAATTCTTGCAAATAGATTGGATTGGTGGTGTGAAAGAAATAGTGTTTTCGATAATCAACAATTTGGTTTCAGGAAGGGAAAAGGGGTGCTGCATGCGGTATCTACAATAGTAACTGAGATACAGCTCGCGTTTGAACAAAGAAAATCGGTACTGGCAGTTTTTATCGACATAAAATCAGCATATGATAATATGCATGTACCAACACTAGTAAATATTATGGAAAAACACGGTATACCAGCTAATCTTTGCGCTGTCGTATATGGGCTGATGTCTAGGAAAATTATAAGTCTGAAGGACGACCAATGTGATCTTGGAGAAAGAGTGAGTTACAGGGGACTACCCCAGGGGAGCCCACTAAGTCCAATACTTTTCAATGTTTATATTTCTTCATTTAACGAAGCTCATGATCTCGTTTTATATTCGCTTGTGGATGACTTCGATCTTGCTGCCAATACCATGAATTCGGCATTGGAGATACTCAGGAAGTTCTTGGATGCCCGTTTTTTGGAATATCACTTCCTAAAACGAAAGCCATGATGTTTAAAAGGAAGAGAATCTATGGAAGAAAAACTTAATTGACTACTCAGAAGGAGTAAAATATCTGGGATTTCATCTCAACAATAAGTTGAGTTGGAAATACCATATAGGTGAGCTGGCAAAATCGTGCACAGGGGGAATGAATATGTTAAGATCTCTTGCATCATCAAAATGGGGTGGAGACCCAATAATTTTGAGTACTTTGTACAGGGCAATAATTCGATCGAAGTTGGAGTATGGATTGTGGATCATCTTACCCACATCTAAACGAGCGGTTCAGACTTTAAATAAAATTACATTTCAGGCATACAGGATTATTCTGGGGGCACTTATTTCATCGCCGACCAATGCACTTACTGTCGAGGCGGGAGAGACGTCCCTAAAGGTCAGAGCAAAACTATTGGGGGCAAGGTTTATGACCAACAACTTATCAGATAGCGAATACTTATTGAACGACAAAATTGCACGGTTATATTCCTTGACAATTAATCAAAATAACCCACCATTTATTGTTCAAATTTATCGAGACATGTTACCTTTCCGGAATACCATATATAAGGAGCGGGGCCTGGGAGTGTACGGGCTGGAATATGAAACAAGACAATGGTACCCAAGCATAAAAATACTCCTCAAGAAAAGAACAACCATACATGCAGAAATAGAACAATGTAAGAGCAATGTCGCCGGATGCACATCAGATTTATACAGATGGATCACTGCTGGTAAGCCCAACAGGAAGTGTAGCGTGCGGAATACACTCACCGACTCTGGGAATTGAAGATTGCACTCGCTTCCCGGAGAACCTATCTATTTTTGGAGCGGAGGCCTTTGCCGTCTCGCTAGCCGTCAGAATCTGTATGGAAAGGTCGATCTCACGGGCTGTAATACTTTCGGACTCGCAAAGCACAATTAATACCATAAACAGGTTTGACTTTCGGTCACGTTCACATCCGTACATTACCGAGACTATCGCACTCCTCCATGCTGCACATAAGCGTGGCCTGGAAATACACTTGGCATGGATCCCAGGACATGCCGGAATAAAGGGAAATGAAGTAGCTGACAAACTCGCCAATGAAGGTAATGATAAAAGGATAATCGAAATTGAGATACCGGGAGGAGATGTATTTAAAGTGCTTGAAAAAGAAATTTTAGCAGATGGGAAATTGAATGGAAAGAGACCTTAAAATACAAGGGTGCAAATTATGCTAAATGTCAACCAACACCGAAGAGAACTGCATGGTTTAGGAAGTACCCTTTTATCTGTAAACGTTTCTACACGATAATAACGAGGTTGAGATTGGGACATGCTCTGACTCCAGCATACCTCTACAAAATTAAATTGAAACAGGACCCGTTATGTGTGTGCGGGGAGGAAGGTGATCTTAACCACCTGTTTTTTCCCAGCATTAATTTTAAAAGATATAGAGAGAAACTGTTGCGTGGATTGATAAAAGAGAATTGTAACTTTCCAATAAACTTATCTACCATCCTGTCTCACCAATCTTTCGGGATATATATGATATTGTATCGAATTGTGATAGAAACAGGGATCCAAATATGATGTAGAACTCCTATGTAGTGTTAAATATAAAAAATATAAAATTCGAAGAAAAAATTTTTTATTTGCTCTCAACTACCGGTTTCGGAAAACTTTTCCGTCATCAGGTTGTCGCTACAAAACATGATTAAAAATTTTGTATATATATAAATCACAAAAACATGAGATAATTATTTACCGTCAATTAATAGCAGCCACGTTGTATGAAATTTTTGACGTTAAAATACCTCTCTTTTTTCCACATCATTAAATTGATTAATACGTTACAAAGAACTTACACGTTAAAACATTAAAATTTAAAAAATGAATAAAAACAAAATTGTCTTATAATCACAGCTGTCGAAAAGGAACTGGTAAATGAAACTTATGGATCGTTCTAAAATGGGAGATTTTCGGAAACAGGTTTATGTAGTATGTTTGCATTTATAAATGGCATAAACAATCGGTGAGGATTTATATCCGTAGCTTCGTTCATTAATAATTCTTTGTTATTATTATTATTATATTTAGCTATTTCCATTTCTTCATATAAATCTATTTTTTTTTTTATTTTGGAAGTTGTTTAATAAGTTTTATTGAGTTTTTGTTGAGTTTATGACCTGTCTCAGACATGTGTTTAAATACAGAAGAGGTTTCTTTAGATATGTGTTCTCTGATTCTAACGTCGAGGTTACGTCCCGTCTGGCCTATGTATACTTTCTCACAACTGTTGCAATTTACTATGTATAAACCGCTCTTTTGTTTTTCTTCGATCTTCTGCTTGGAGTTAATAATTAGATTGTATAGTTTTAAGTTACTTCTGTATGCTAATTTTATATCGTATTTCTGTAGAATTTTTTCAATTTTGTTGAATGAATTGTGATAATTTGTTGTTAGGTAGTATGTGTCGTTCTTATATGCGGGATAGATGTATTTCATTATATTACGGTTTTGAATCTTATTGTAAACATTTTGTATAAATGCAACGTTATAACCATTATTGAGACCAAGCTTTATTATGTATTTTATTTCTTCATTAAAATTATGTTCGTTCATAGGTGTATTGATAGCTCTATCTATCATGTGTCTAAAAACGGCCTCTTTATGATTCTTGCTGTTGTAAGAGTTTTTCGGAATAATAACATCAGTTGTGGTTGGTTTGTGGTACACATTAAATTCTATTCTTTTTAAGTTGATATTCTTTTGCAAAACTAAGTCTAGAAAATGAATGGTATTGTTAAATTCATTTTCGATTGTAAATTTTAATTCACTAATGTTATTTAAAATGTTGTAAATGGCTATAATGTTTGATTTTGGGCCTTCATGTATTATTAAAATGTCATCAACGTATCTGCCGTAGTATCTGATATTTTTAGTAAATATGTTATATTTTTCTGAGAATAATTGTTTCTCTATTGAATCTACATAAATGTCGGCCAGTAACCCTGATAATGAAGATCCTATGGGTAGACCATTGTTCATTCTATAAGTTTTTTCGTTAAAATTAAAAAAGTTTTTTTTTGTTATTTGTTCTAACATTAATTGTATATTTTCGATGTCATACTCTGTAAGATATTCTAGCTCTGAATATTTATTTAGAAAGAATTGTTTAATAATATTTAGTGTTTCTGTGATTGGTACATTTGAGTATAGATTTTTTACTGTGAGCGTCAAAAGAAAGTAAACACTAGCTGTTTACTTCTAAAAACCCTTTTTACTACGATTCTGTTAACTTACAATAAAAATGTATATACCAAAATTTACGACTTTATTTGTGAGCAATCCTGTCGTAAAAAATAGTTAAGCAAAAAACCCCACAAATATGGTAAATCCCCTTTAGAGTAAAAATACCCCGATTTTTACGCGTCAAAAGAAAGTAAACAGCCGGTCCGGTTGTTGTAAATTCATTTTAGATTTAGGGGAAGTACCACACTTTTCGTATAAATACTTATAAACCCCTCCCAGGACAACTGTAGAACATTTTAGAAGAAACAGCAAGTGGTTGAACGTCGAAATTAATTATAAATACCAAAAATCATCATGGGAAAACAAACAAGAATAGAAATGCGTAAAATTATATTAAGTTTAAACAAAAAAGGTAAATCCTTACGCGAAATAGCTAAAATAATAGGACGAAATCACTGCACAATAAAAATAATTTTGGATAAATACGCAAAACATCATACTGTAGCCGATTTACAACGCGTTCGACGACCAAAGCGCCTTACAGAAGCACAGGCTAGAGCAGTGGTAAGAGAAGTGAAGAATAATCCATGTTCAAGTGCGGTTAAAATAGCAAACGACATATCGCAGATAGCAAACACAACCATAAGTTCCAGTACCATACGAAGAACATTCCATAGAAGTGGCCTGCATGGAAAAACACCCCGTAAAAAGCCTTACATATCGAAAATAAATAAACAGAAACGTCTTGATTTCGCAAAAAAATATCAGAACGAAGCTCCAGATTTTTGGAAAAATATATTATTTAGTGATGAAAGTAAATTTGAAATTTTTGGTAAAAGAAAACCGCCAAAGATATGGCGGCCAAAAAATGAGGCCTTCAAAGAGAAATTTGTTACCAATACCATCAAACACGGTGGAGGCTCAGTTATGGTCTGGGGCTGTATGGCGGCGTCAGGGGTCGGTAATCTAGTTTTTATTGAATCAACAATGAATAAAATGGACTATTTAACCATTTTAAAGAACAATATTTCCCCGAGTATTAATGAATTGGGCTTATCAGAGAACTGGATCTTCCAACAGGATAACGATCCAAAGCACACTTCCAAAATTGTGAAGGAATGGATGCTATACCGAGTCCCTAAAACCCTTGATCATCCATCGCAGTCCCCAGACCTTAATCCTATAGAACATCTGTGGGATCACCTTGACAGGAAGATCAGAGAAAGGACAATTTCAAATAAAGACGACCTTAAAAAAGCTTTAACTGAAGAATGGATGAAAATCCCTCAAAATATTACAAAAAACTTGGTGAAATCCATGCCAAGGAGATTAAGGGAGGTGTTGAAGGCCAAAGGAGCTCAAACCAAGTATTAAAAGTTAATATTATATTTATTTTTGTACTTAATACCTATTAGTTCCGAATTCTGTTTACTTTCTTTTGACGCGTAAAGTCGGTAGATATTTACAATGATCTGAATTATTACGGGTAATGATTTGTTTTTTTTTCATGTTTCTATTGATTTAAATATAGTATAGATGAGTTGTGAAGACTGCAATAAAACTTTTTGATTTTCGTTATTAACTGTATTTTTATTAACCTTTTAATAGAAAAACAACAGCTGTTTCCTTTTTTTTGACGCTGACAGTATGTATACTTTCTCACAACTGTTGCAATTTACTATGTATAAACCGCTCGTTTGTTTTTCTTCGATCTTCTGCTTGGAGTTAATAATTAGATTGTATAGTTTTAAGTTACTTCTGTATGCTAATTTTATATCGTATTTCTGTAGAATTTTTTCAATTTTGTTGAATGAATTGTGATAATTTGTTGTTAGGTAGTATGTGTCGTTCTTATATGCGGGATAGATGTATTTCATTATATTACGTTTATGAATCTTATTGTCAACATTTTGTATAAATGCAACGTTATAACCATTATTGAGACCAAGCTTTATTATGTATTTTATTTCTTCATTAAAATTATGTTCGTTCATAGGTGTATTGATAGCTCTATCTATCATGTGTCTAAAAACCGCCTCTTTATGATTCTTGCTGTTGTAAGAGCTTTTCGGAATAATAACATCAGTTGTGGTTGGTTTGTGGTACACATTAAATTCTATTCTTTTTAAGTTGATATTTTTTTGCAAAACTAAGTCTAGAAAATGAATGGTATTGTTAAATTCATTTTCGATTGTAAATTTTAATTCACTAATGTTATTTAAAATGTTGTAAATGGCTATAATGTTTGATTTTGGGCCTTCATGTATTATTAAAATGTCATCAACGTATCTGCCGTAGTATCTGATATTTTTAGTAAATATGTTATATTTTTCTGAGAATAATTGTTTCTCTATTGAATCTACATAAATGTCGGCCAGTAACCCTGATAATGAAGATCCTATGGGTAGACAATTGTTCATTCTATAAGTTTTTCGTTAAAATTAAAAAAGTTTTCTTTTGTTATTTGTTCTAACATTAATTGTATATTTTCGATGTCATGCTCTGTAAGATATTCTAGCTCTGAATATTTATTTAGAAAGAATTGTTTAGTAATATTTAGTGTTTCTGTGATTGGTACATTTGAGTATAGATTTTTTATGTCAAACGATATTAATTGGGTTTTATTATTAATTTCAATATTTTTTATGTTATTTAGTAATTGTTGGGAGTTCTTTATTGAATATTTTGATTCGAATTTAAAATGATCTTGAATTATGTTATGAATAACTTTTCCGATGTTTTGTGTTGGTGCATTAATATTACTAATTATGGGTCTAATTGATCTGTCCGGTTTATGTAGTTTGATTAGACTGTACATTAATGGTGATTGCGGATTCATATTATTTAATTTGTTTATATTTATGTTAAGCTTACAAAGGGTTTCTTTACAGTCTTTGACTATTTGTTTTGTTTTCCTATTAAAACTTTCAATTGGATTCATATTTATAACGTCTATATCATTTTCTTTAAAAAATTGTTCGGTTTTGTTAATGTATTCTTTCTTATCAATTAATACTATTCCTGCGTTTTTATCTCCAAGTGTAATAGTGACATTATTTGTTAACATTCTCTTTTTGAAGTTTTTAATGGTTGTCATTTGGTTTTTATGTTTTTTATTAACTGAGCTGTTTCCTATGTAGTGCCAAAGACCTATACTGTGAGCATCAAAAGAAAGTAAACACTAGCTGTTTACTTCTAAAAACCCTTTTTACTACGATTCTGTTAACTTACAATAAAAATTTATATACCAAAATTTACGACTTTATTTGTGAGCAATCCTATCGTAAAAAATAGTTAAGCAAAAAACCCCACAAATATGGTAAATCCCCTTTAGAGTAAAAAAACCCCGATTTTTACGCGTCAAAAGAAAGTAAACAGCCGGTCCGGTTGTTGTAAATTCATTTTAGATTTACGGGAAGCACCACACTTTTCGTATAAATACTTATACACCCCTCCCAGGACAACTTTAGAATATTTTAGAAGAAACAGCAAGTGGTTGAACGTCGAAATTAATTATAAATACCAAAAATCATCATGGGAAAACAAACAAGTATAGAAACGCGTAAAATTATATTAAGTTTAAATAAAAAAGGTAAATCCTTACGCGAAATAGCTAAAATAATGGGACGAAATCACTGCACAATAGAAAAAAATTTGGATAAATACGCAAAACATCATACTGTAGCCGATTTACAACGCGTTGGACGACCAAAGCGCCTTACAGAAGCACAGGCTAGAGCCGTGCTAAGAGAAGTGAAGAATAATCCATGTTCAAGTACGGTTAAAATAGCAAACGACATATCGCAGATAGCAAACACAACCATAATTACGAAAATTAAAAAGTTTTATTGCAGTTCACAACTCATCTATACTATATTTAAATCAATAGAAACATGAAAAAAAAACAAATCATTACCCATAATAATTCAGATTATTGTAAATATCTACCGAATTTACGCGTCAAAAGAAAGTAAACAGAATTCGGAACTAATAGGTATTAAGTACAAAAATAAATATAATATTAACTTTTAATACTTGGTTTGAGCTCCTTTGGCCTTCAACACCTCCCTTAATCTCCTTGGCATGGATTCCACCAAGTTTTTTGTAATATTTTGAGGGATTTTCATCCATTCTTCAGTTAAAGCTTTTTTAAGGTCGTCTTTATTTGAAATTGTCCTTTCTCTGATCTTCCTGTCAAGGTGATCCCACAGATGTTCTATAGGATTAAGGTCTGGGGACTGCGGTAGATGATCAAGAGTTTTAGGGACTCGGTATAGCATCCATTTCTTCACAATTTTGGAAGTGTGCTTTGGATCGTTATCCTGTTGGAAGATCCAGTTCTCTGATAAGCCCAATTCATTAATACTCGGGGAAATATTGTTCTTTAAAATGGTTAAATAGTCCATTTTATTCATTGTTGATTCAATAAAAACTAGATTACCGACCCCTGACGCCGCCATAGGGGCTGTATGGACCATAACCGAGCCTCCACCATGTTTGATGGTATTGGTAACAAATTTCTCTTTGAAGGCCTCATTTTTTGGCCGCCATATCTTTGGTGGTTTTCTTTTACCAAAAATTTCAAATTTACTTTCATCACTAAACAATATATTTTTCCAAAAATCTGGAGCTTCGTTCTGATATTTTTTTGCGAAATCAAGACGTTTCTGTTTATTTATTTTCGATATGTAAGGCTTTTTACGGGGTGTTCTTCCATGCAGGCCACTTCTATGGAGTGTTCTTCATATGGTACTGGAACTTATGGTTGTTTGCTATCTGCGATATGTCTTTTGCTATTTTAACCGCACTTGAACATGGATTATTCTTCACTTCTCTTACCACTGCTCTAACCTGTGCTTCTCTAAGGCGCTTTGGTCGTCCAACGCGTTGTAAATCGGCTACAGTATGATGTTTTGCGTATTTATCCAAAATTTTTTTTATTGTGCAGTGATTTCGTCCCATTATTTTAGCTATTTCGCGTAAGGATTTACCTTTTTTATTTAAACTTAATATAATTTTACGCGTTTCTATACTTGTTTGTTTTCCCATGATGATTTTTGGTATTTATAATTAATTTCGACGTTCAAGCACTTGCTGTTTCTTCTAAAATGTTCTAAAGTTGTCCTGGGAGGGGTTTATAAGTATTTATACGAAAAGTGTGGTACTTCCCCTAAATCTAAAATGAATTTACAACAACCGGACCGGCTGTTTACTTTCTTTTGACGCGTAAAAATCGGGGTATTTTTACTCTAAAGGGGATTTACCATATTTGTGGGGTTTTTTGCTTAACTATTTTTTACGATAGGATTGCTCACAAATAAAGTCGTAAATTTTGGTATATAAATTTTTATTGTAAGTTAACAGAATCGTAGTAAAAAGGGTTTTTAGAAGTAAACAGCTAGTGTTTACTTTCTTTTGACGCTCACAGTATGTTAAACTTACAAAGGGTTTCTTTACAGTCTTTGATTATTTGTTTTGTTCTCCTATTAAAACTTTCAATTGGATTCTTATTTATAACGTTTATATCATTTTCTTTAAAAAATTGTTCGGTTTTGTTAATGTGTTCTTTCTTATCAATTAATACTATTCCTGCGTTTTTATCTCCAAGTGTAATAGTGACATTATTTGTTAACATTCTCTTTTTGAAGTTTTTAATGGTTGTCATTTGGTTTTTATGTTTTTTATTAACTGAGCTGTTTCCTATGTAGTGCCAAAGACCTATATGTATACTTTATGACTATAGACATAGTACAAAATCTGTGATAAACGCAATGGAGATTATAAAAAATAGTAACTGTGATATAAGATCTGAGATATACTTCCTACTATCTCTATCCTAACCTAATCCGAGGGCTCTCCTAATGTCGAGTCGCCGGGCCCCAGGCCCGCAGAAGAGCGACTACTCCTGTGTTAATTTATGTATGTGACTGTCTATAATTCTATATTGGCCTCTTTACCACGGGGATAAGAACGGAGTTGAATATTTGGAAATCATAAAATAGATAACGACCTTGTGACTGAAGTATGAGATGAACTAACGTTGGAACTCCAACACCTGACCAGATAGACAACCTACCAACCATAACCTCAAAATTTTTTTAAATTACTTACTGTTTTACTTCGTTTATTTCTTCCGATGATATATTAGGCTGTATCTCAGGAGTAGCCGATTTATATCCAGGACTTTTCCAATGCAATTCTGGAAGTTCACCTTTCGATAAAGCTGAGTAAATTTTATAAACTTGATCTATCGGTGGTTGCCAGGGACCTTTACAGTCTGCATATTCTTCATCAGAACAATCTACGTTCAAATCATCATCTGATTTGTACACATTTTGTGCCGACATAATTTGAGTTCTACTTACTATTCTTACAATTTCAAGTTATAGAAAGTTAGGTTAGGGTAATAATAACAATAAATTTTGTTTAATATTCCCGGTATAGATGGCGCTGAATAAAAATTTTTTAATTCAAACATTTTTGCAAAATTTATTGTATTTTTGATTTTCGTTAATGTTATTTACAATAAAAACACTTTTAATTTAATACGTAATTATTAAAATAAAACTTTCAACAGAAATTGCAAAAAAATCGTAATTATTAAATTCGATATCTTCAAAAAAATCAAAATGCGTTTTGGTATATTTTTAGGGAAGAAGTTCCCTAAAAAGATATCAATTAATTGAAATTATTTACTTCAAAAACGTTTTGGAAGGCCATGCGTTCTCCAACCCATTTTTGATATTCAATTTTATAAGCTATATTTTTCTCGACTAGATGTTAACAACCACAGAGGTGAATTAAAAAAGTTGATACAAATGTTGTTATTATTCCAGAGATACAAAAAGAGGAATAAAATAAGTTAGATTTATTAATATTGTGCTTGTTTGTACGTACGTGCGTACACATGACCATATGCATGACCATCTACCATGAACATCAGTTTACGTTAATTACTACTTAACCTAAACATATAACGAATCATTTTCATGTACATTTATGCTTTAAATAATAAATAAATAAATAAATAATCATTTATTATGCAAAGCGGAAAAAATCTTTAACAATTTAGCAACAATACATAAACTAAATACAAGTTATTAAACAAAAATAAAGAAAACTATTACTTATACGCCTCGCACAATCACCGGGCAACAATTCAGGAACAAAGACCTGATCTTCCATTGTCACTCTGACACAAATGAAAGAGAAAAAAAAGTATACAAACAAAAAGATTTAATAATACTAAATAATAAAACTAATTCTAATTCACATTAATTCACAATCAAATAATATTAATATTTATAATATTAATCGACTATCAAATACAAATTAAAAAAAAAAATGAAAAATGCGCATATCTAATTTATAAAAACTTAATAATATAATGATATAAGAACTAAATGAAGCCAAAAATAAAAAGAAATGCAAAACCAAAAATCAAAAATGAAAAATGCTAGACCGCCAAATAACCAACTAGTGCTACCACCTAAGAGCATCGCCCAACACATTCAAATATCGCCCCTGAATAATAATCAAACTTTGACTCTCGAGCAACCCTGTATAAAGTCTCCTTCGAAACCGTGCCGCATCCGCGATCCTAAGGTCAACAGGCAACTCATTGTATGATTTGTATATATGGTAGGAGAATGAACGTTTAAACATTGAAGTTCTGTGATACGGAGGGTAAATATCGTACCTTCCTCTGGTATCACGACTCCTTACCAAAGAATTGAAACGAATTTTATTAAATAAATACTCAGGAATTTCAGAGTTAATTAATTTTTTATAAAATAACAGAGTGTGAAGCTGTCTTCTATTACCCATTGACAACCACCCCGCCTCAGTTAGTTTATAAGTTATGGAATCGTATTTACGAATATTATAAATAAATCTTAAACAGTTATTTTGAACCATTTGAATGCGTTTAGCGTCGAGAGCACTAATCGCAGGATGATAGACTGGAACTAAGTAATTAAAATGTGATAACACAAGTGCTTCACAAAGTCTCGTCCTCAAGCGAGTAGGAAGACACGATCGGTGAGGATATATCATCCGCAAGCCCATGTATGCATTTTTTATATACCGGCTAATTTGAGTGACATATCTAAAGTCATTTGACAAAGAAAGACCCAAACTCTTAGCCTCGTCGACAAAGGGGAGGGTACATCCATCTATGTTAATATTTATTAGATTTTTCAACTCCGCACAGACACGCCGATTACCGAACAGCACAACCGCAGATTTGGCTGGATTTAACTTCAACTGATGCATATTTGATGTTGCCCACAGGGTGTGAAGGTCAAGATTGATTTTCTCTTGAGCAGCAATATATTCCTCAGGTTTAAAAGAATAAAATAGCTGGGTATCATCGGCATACATATAAAACTTATTGAACTTAATGCCTTTAAAAATAAGTGAAGTGTATAAGGTATACAAGAGTGGCGCGACGATTGAACCCTGTGGGACACCATGCTCTACCGGCCTAGGAGCAGACAACATATTATCAATTTGAACAGCTTGGCAACGACCAGATAGGTAACTACCAAGGAGTTGTCGTCCAGACTCACTCAGACCAAAGTATTTTAAAATTTTTAACAACGTTAAGTGGTTAACCGTATCAAACGCCTTACTGTAATCCAACAGTGTCATTATTGTAATATCGCCCCTGTCTGTAGCCTCCATAATGTCGTCCACCCTCTCAAAGACCTTACAAAGAAATGGGAGGATGCTAACAGGCCGGAGGTCATTAAAAGACAGAGGTTTTGAATTTTTAGGTATTGGTTTGACTATTGCAAATTTCCAACAATCTGGGACCGTGCTCTCTATCAAGCATGAGTTGATAATATGCGTAATATAGGGCAACACAGCTTTATCATTTGGGAACTCAAACCGTCAGAACCTGCAGAAGATGATTTCGAATTATAGATAATATCTTTTATAGCGTCAGCGGTAACAGGTAAAAATTCATAGTTTCTGTCTGGAAAAGGAGAACAATCATACGCGTCCCCATCATACCCAACATTGCAAAAACTGTTTGCCACATCCGCTACCCCATCAACGAAAAAGTTGTTAAGCTCAGAGACCTGCTTCAGACAGCAAGGCAAGTCAACGTGCTTCCTCCGTTTCACGTTCAAAGACTCGAGACGACGCCAAACGTTTTTATTGTTAACGCCATTAGTTACAAATTCAAAGTATACTCGCTTTTCAGCTGTTACCGTGCGGGAAGTTAAATTTCGCAGATCCTTATAATACTCCCAGGTACCGCTACTACCAGTTCGTTTGAATCTTTTTTTAGCATCGTCTCGAAGTCTCATCATTAATTTTAAATTTTCAGTTAACCAAGGAGGATTAATTTTAGAGAAACTACACTTTTTTATGGGTGTATGTTGGTCGAACAGAGATAAGATTTTACGATTAAAATAATTCACCTTTTCATTAACACAATTTATTCTCAATATGGAATCAAAAGGAATAAGATTCAGGTCACTAGTAAACCGTTCTAGATTAATATTAGCAATGCTACGGAGGTAACGGACAGTTGGCACAACACGAGTCGCACGCACTGCAAGCTCGCAGAAGACGACATCGTGGTCTGAAAAGGCACAATCAACCACACCCGAAGAGAGAACCAAGGACGCATCAAATGATATAATAAGATCTAAAAGTGTAGCGGACAATGCGGTTGTTCTGGTCGGACAATCAATCAGTTGGGTTGCTTCCCACGAGTTCAGGAAACAAAACAATCGCAGCGTATCTGAGCTTCCAGAGTTGAGCACATTAATGTTAAAGTCTCCAAAACAGAGAATTCGATCAGTCAGGAGCAGGCAGTTCGCAATCGTGTCATCCAACTCACCCAAAAACAAAGAACAATCGACATAACCCGGTCTGTAGGCAACTCCCACCGCAATATCACCGCCACGCAGATGCAGCAACACCCAAAGTTGTTCAATGTCAGCGGACGAGGTAATAACAGAATATTTAATGTTACTTTTTAAATAAAAACATACCCCTCCTCCTCTAGAGCCACGATCACATCTCAATACGGTATATCCATAATATACGATTATAATATACGATTAATATTTTATTTATTTTTTAATGATGATATAATCATAATCAGATACTTTTATTTATAGAAATAGACCTTAAATGACACGTCAAATCTTTTATAATATCAAAATAGATAAATATTTTAAATACATTAGTAAACCTTTTATGCTGATGAATCTTCATGTGATGTAAATTAGGTCGAAACTTTTGGGTGTGTTGAAGAATATCAACATTCAACAAGTTAGTATAGAGCTGAGATAAAATGACTGTAAGGAGCTTGTTAAATAATCAACATTATTTCCTCCCATAGTTTTGATTGTAACTCTTTAGGTTCTTATTTTGCTAATTCGCCCATTATTCTCAACGAATCAATCAAGAAATCAACATTGCTCACTATCAGTGATTGATTCTGCTCTTGTCAATTCCAGGTCTTCCTTTACCATGTTTGATGAATCACAGATTTGAGCCTCTTGTAAAAACGCGCCCTACATGTGTTGGTGCTGATTCTCCTTCCCATCTTGGACATAATTACCCCAGCACTGCTTCATACCATTAATTTCTCCATAGAATCTTTCCTACTATTTGGAAATAAGCTTGCGTTATACCCAATCCTAAGGTTAAGTGTCCTACTAGCCTAACTGATTTTTGCCCAATATCGATGCTTTCTGTATTATGTAAGACACTTAAACGCTAGATGTACAATCATGTGCAGGATTACCTTGATGGTATTTTGATCAGAGCTGGGTAGTAGTTAACTGTAAAAATAGTTAAAGAACATTACTTTACGATGATCGCGCGTGATCCTGAGAATGATCCTAACAACAGATTGAAAGAAGTCAATTGGCGAGTCAATTTATCCAGACTACAGACTTGTTATTACAGTTAGAAGTCTCGATATTGCTTTCAGATGACTTAATAATAAGTCAAAAAGACTTGAAAAACTTCCAAAAAACTTGAACTGCTTTTAGAAAACTTGATACTGCTTTCATAGGATTTCAAAGGCTTCTAGATGGGTTGTTATTGCTTCCAAAAGACTTGAAATGCTCCCAGAACACTTGAAATGCTTACGCAAGACTTAAAATGCCTTTAAAAGACTTGAAATTCTTCTAGAAAACTTGATACTACTTCTAGAAGACTTGATAACGGTTCTACAAAATTGTTATTACTGCTAGAAGTCTTGGTATTGCTTTCAGAAGGCTTGAACTCCTTCCAAAAGACTTTCTCTCTGAAGACTTGAAATGCAGTTAGAAGATCGGAAATGATAACGCTTTCATAAGACTTGAAATACTTCTATAAGACTTGAAATGCTTCTAGAAAACTTGATATTGCTCTCAGAAGATTTGAACTGCTTCTAGATGGCTTGTTATTACTTCCAAAAGACTTAGAATGACAAAAGACTTCTAGAAGATTTGAAGCGCTTTAAAAGATTTGAAATGCTTACACAACACTTGAAATGCTTTTAGAAGACTTGAAATGCTTTTAGAAAACTTCTTACTATTTCCAGAAGGCTGGATATTGCTTGCTTCTAGAAGATTTGAAGTGCTTTAAAAGATTTGAACTGCCTCCTAAAGACTTGAAATACTTTTAGAGAAGTTGAAATGCTTCTACAAAACTTGATATTACTTCCAGATGGCTTAGTATTGCTTCTAGAAGGCTTAATATTACTTCGTGAAGACTTAAAAAGCTTCGAGAAGACTTAAAATACTTTTGGAAAACTTGATACTGCTTTCAGAGGATTTGAAATGCTTCTACAAGACTTGAAATGCTTCTACAAGACTTGAAATGCTTCTAGAAGACTTGATATTGCTTCCAGAACACTTGAAATGCTTACACAAGACTTAAAATGCCTTTAAAAGACTTGAAATCCTTCTAGAAAACTTGATACTACTTCTAAAAGACTTAATAACGGTTCTACAAAATTGTTATTACTGCTAGAAGTCTTGGTATTGCTTTCAGGAAGACTTCCTCTCTGAAGACTTGAAATGCATTTAGAAGATTGGAAATGCTTTTAAGGTGCCGTTACACGGCGTGTTGAGTGGCACGCCCGGCGCGTGAATTGTCACTTTCCGCGCCGTGTAGTGAACTGATCGACGTTTTTCACGCCGCGTGTCTAAGCATGTGGATAACCGACAGTTTTCAACAATCGCGCGCGGACGGAGTTTTTAAATTTACCTTGATCGACTTTTATTGTGCGACGACATCCACCACCGTGTCCTTTTTTCTTTTTTTGGAAATCATCATCACTATTTAATAAAATGTAGCAAGCCGCAGCACAACCGGCCATTCGCTCCTGACGTCGCATTGTTAAATGTGAAAATGTTTAGATGCGTGACAAGCCTGGACGTGCGGCGTGAAACTCGTCATTCGTGACAGGCCGTGAGAACGCGATCGTTCAGACGAACCTACGACCGTCACTCGTCACTCTACACCACTCCACACCCCACGCGCCAGGACTGCCACTCCACGCGCCGTGTAACGGCACCTTTAGAAGAGTTAAAATGATTCTAGTAAACTTAATACTACTTCAAGAAGACTTGAAAAGCTTCCAGAAGACCTGAAAAGCTTTTAAAAGCTTGATAATGCTTTCATAAGACTTGAAATACTTCTACAAGACTTGAAATGCTTCTAGAAAACTTGATATTGCTCTCAGAAGATTTGAACTGCTTTTAGATGGCTTGCTATTGCTTCCAAAAGACTTAGAATGCTCACAAAAGATTTGAAATACTTACACAACACTTGAAATGCTTTTAGAAAACTTCATACTACTTCCAGAAGACTGGATATTGCTTGCTTCTAGAAGATTTGAAACGCTTTAAAAGATTTGAACTGCCTCTTAAAGACTTGAAATACTTTTAGAGAAGTTGAGATGCTTCTACAAAACTTGATATTACTTCCAGATGGCTTAGTATTGCTTCTAGTAGGCTTAATATTATTTCATGAAAACTTAAAAAGCTTCGAGAAGACTTAAAATACTTTTGGAAAACTTGATACTGCTTTCAGAGGATTTGAAATGCTTCTACAAGACTTGAAATGCTTCTAGAAGACATGATATTGCTTCCAGAAAATGTGAACTGCTTTCAGTTAGCTTGTTACTGCTTGCAAAAAATTTTAAATGCACCCAGAACACTTGAAATACTTCTATATCAGTTGAAATGCTTCTGGAAAACTTGATATTGCTCTCAGAAGATTTGAACTGCTTCTAGATGGCTTGTTATTACTTCCAAAAGACTTAGAATGCTCACAAAAGACTTGAAATGCTTACACAACACTTGAAATGCTTTTAGAAAACTTAATACTACTTCCAGAAGGCTGGATATTGCTCGCTTCTAGAAGATTTGAAGTGCTTCAAAAGATTTGAACTGCCTCTTAAAGACTTGAAATACTTTTAGAGAAGTTGAAATGCTTCTACAAAACTTGATATTACTTCCAGATGGCTTAGTATTGCTTTTAGAAAGCTTAATATTACTTCATGAAGGTTTAAAAAGCTTCGAGAAGACTTAAAATACTTTTGGAAACCTTGATATTGCTTTCACAGGATTTGAAATGCTTCTAGAAGACTTGATATTGCTTCCAGAAAATTTGAACTGCTTCCAGTTAGCTTGTTATTGCTTGCAAAAGATTTTAAATGCTCCCAAAACACTTGAAATGCTCACACAAGATTTAAAATTGCTAGAAGTCTTGGTATTGCTTTCAGAAGGTTTGAACTCCTTCCAAAAGACTTCCTCTCTGAAGACTTGAAATGCATTTGGAAGATTGGAAATGCTTTTAGAAGAGTTAAAATGATTCTAGTAAACTTAATACTACTTATGAAGACTTGAAAAGTTTCCAGAAGACCTGAAATGCTTTTAGAAAACTTTATAATGCTTTCATAAGATTTGAAACACTTCTACAAGACTTGAAATGCTTCTAGAAGACTTGATATTGCTTCCAGAAAATTTGAACTGCTTCCAGTTAGCTTGTTATTGCTTGCAAAAGATTTTAAATGCTCCCAAAGCACTTGAAATGCTCACACAAGATTTAAAATGGCTTTAAAAGACTTGAAATCCTTCTAGAAAACTTGATACTACTTCTAGAAGAGTTGATAACGGTTCTACAAAATTGTTATTATTGCTAGAAGTCTTGGTATTGCTTTCAGAAGGTTTGAACTCCTTCCAAAAGACTTCCTCTCTGAAGACTTGAAATGCATTTGGAAGATTGGAAATGCTTTTAGAAGAGTTAAAATGATTCTAGTAAACTTAATACTACTTATGAAGACTTGAAAAGCTTCCAGAAGACCTGAAATGCTTTTAGAAAACTTTATAATGTTTTCATAAGACTTGAAATACTTCTACAAGACTTGAAATGCTTCTAGAAGACTTGATATTGCTTCCAGAAAATTTGAACTGCTTCCAGTTAGCTTGTTATTGCTTGCAAAAGATTTTAAATGCTCCCAAAACACTTGAAATACTCACACAAGATTTGAAATGGCTTTAAAAGACTTGAAATCCTTCTAGAAAACTTGATACTACTTCTAGAAGAGTTGATAGCGGTTCTACAAAATTGTTATTATTGCTAGAAGTCTTGGTATTGCTTTCGGAAGGTTTGAACTTCTTCCAAAAGACTTCCTCTCTGAAGACTTGAAATGCATTTTGAAGATTGGAAATGCTTTTAGAAGAGTTAAAATGATTCTAGTAAACTTAATACTACTTATGAAGACTTGAAAAGTTTCCAGAAGACCTGAAATGCTTTTAGAAAACTTTATAATGGTTTCATTAGACTTGAAATACTTCTACAAGACTTGAAATGCTTCTAGAAAACTTGATATTGCTCTCAGAAGATTTGAACTGCTTCTAGATGGCTTGTTATTGCTTCCAAAAGACTTAGAATGCTCACAAAAGATTTGAAATTCTTACACAACACTTGAAATGCTTTTAGAAGACTTGAAATGCTTTTAGAAAACTTCATACTACTTCCAGAAGACTGGATATTGCTTACTTCTAGAAGATTTGAAGCTCTTTAAAAGATTTGAACTGCCTCTTAAAGACTTGAAATACTTTTAGAGAAGTTGAGATGCTTCTACAAAACTTGATATTACTTCCAGATGGCTTAGTATTGCTTCTAGTAGGCTTAATATTATTTCATGAAAACTTAAAAAGCTTCGAGAAGACTTAAAATACTTTTGGAAAACTTGATACTGCTTTCAGAGAATTTGAAATGCTTCTACAAGACTTGAAATGCTTCTAGAAGACATGATATTGCTTCCAGAAAATGTGAACTGCTTTCAGTTAGCTTGTTATTGCTTGCAAAAGATTTTAAATGCACCCAGAACACTTGAAATACTTCTATATCAGTTGAAATGCTTCTGGAAAACTTGATATTGCTCTCAGAAGATTTGAACTGCTTCTAGATGGCTTGTTATTACTTCCAAAAGACTTAGAATGCTCACAAAAGACTTGAAATGCTTACACAACACTTGAAATGCTTTTAGAAAACTTCATACTACTTCCAGAAAGCTGGATATTGCTCGCTTCTAGAAGATTTGAAGTGCTTCAAAAGATTTGAACTGCCTCTTAAAGACTTGAAATACTTTTAGAGAAGTTGAGATGCTTCTACAAAACTTGATATTACTTCCAGATGGCTTATTATTGCTTTTAGAAGGCTTAATATTACTTCATGAAGGCTTAACAAGCTTCGAGAAGACTTAAAATACTTTTGGAAACCTTGATATTGCTTTCACAGGATTTGAAATGCTTCTAGAAGACTTGATATTGCTTCCAGAAAATTTGAACTGCTTCCAGTTAGCTTGTTATTGCTTGCAAAAGATTTTAAATGCTCCCAAAACACTTGAAATGCTCACACGAGATTTAGAATGGCTTTAAAAGACTTGAAATCCTTCTAGAAAACTTGATACTACTTCTAGAAGAGTTGATAACGGTTCTATAAAATTGTTATTATTGCTAGAAGTCTTGGTATTGCTTTCAGAAGGTTTGAACTCCTTACAAAAGACTTCCTCTCTGAAGACTTGAAATGCATTTGGAAGATTGGAAATGCTTTTAGAAGAGTTAAAATGATTCTAGTAAACTTAATACTACTTATGAAGACTTGAGAAGCTTCCAGAAGACCTGAAATGCTTTTAGAAAACTTTATAATGCTTTCATAAGACTTGAAATACTTCTACAAGACTTGAAATGTTTCTAGAAAACTTGATATTGCTCTCAGAAGATTTGAACTGCTTCTAGATGGCTTGTTATTACTTCCAAAAGACTTAGAATGCTCACAAAAGATTTGAAATTCTTACACAACACTTGAAATGCTTTTAGAAGACTTGAAATGCTTTTAGAAAACTTCATACTACCAAACTCCAGAAAGTTTGAACTGCTTCCAGTTAGCTTGCTATTGCTTGCAAAAGACTTTAAATGCTTCCAGAAGACGTGAAATGTTTTCACAAGACTTAAAATGGTTGGTTTTTGGTTTATCGTTTTTTTAAAGAAACTCTATTTTGAATTAAAAATCTCCCAAAGTTACAAGATTCTACGTTCGTTTATTATTTATTATTATTATTATTCCAAAATGTCCTCATTTCTAGGTTTTTTAATCAATAATCCATAACTACCGCAAAATTATAACCCAAAGAGCACCATAATATGAAAAAAAAAATGTTTCATATTACAATTTAGTTTTCATAAAATAAACCATCAAATAAGATAGTAATATAGAGTGAAATACAAATAACTTTTTTAAAAGATCTAATATAGTTTGTGAGTAATCAAACTATGATCACAGTAATCAACTTTTAGCAGCTAAATTTACTTTATATTATAACTTCGTAATGCTTATATCCCATAATTTTGATTTTCTAGAACAATTACCAGATCGAACCAAAACACAAAAGAAAATCTGATTATTCAATAAATGTGGGGCTAATAAAAAAAACTTTCCGTTTTCCTACTTTTGTGTCGTTCTCAATAAAACCAAATTTAACTTAATACATAATTATTAAAAAAAATCTTACAAAAAAATACATCTACAACAACCCACTTCTTGCAGCAAGAAGCATCTTAAACGTTTCATTGCTAAGATTACTAAAGTCCTTCAATACTTTCTTGATAATACCCAATTGTTCCTTAACAACCAAATCTTTATCAAACGAACAATCTGCGTTTCTCTCGCAACTATTTTTATAAAGACCGAAACACGATCCTTTAACATCAAGAACCGATCTTTTCATTTCCGTCGTTAAATCATAAATTAAACTAAGTTGACCCTCCCATTTAAGAGCCCTTGATTTTGCGAGTTCGTACTGCGTGGATAAATCGTTCACTTCGTTCATCAATCCTATCAATTTTAATTGGTTGTCTTTATTCATTTTAAGATAACCGTTCATTTCGTCTTGTAACATCGAAAAGAATTTTTCTTGTTCTTGTCCTATCGTTGTCTTCGCGTCCATTAAAGCTTCGTAACGGTGTACGCAATCGAAAGGCTGTTTAAAGTCGGATGGAGCGATGGCAATAACTGATTTTAGGAAATCTTCGTAGAATAAGTGTTTACTGACGGTTTTTTCCATCATTTCTTTAATTTTGGAAACTTTGTCGTATTTTTCGCGAAGATTGTTGAATTTTTGTTCTTGTAGTAATTGGTTCGCGTTAATTTCTTTTAGTTTATTCATAGATCGTTGTCGTTTCTCAAAGTTACTTTGCACGAAATGATTGTACTTTTTAAAACATCTCCCTAACATTTTTTCTTCTCTTTTTAACATTTTCCATTGTTCGTCAAGAAATTTCCTTTTTTTAACCATAGTGTTCTTTTTCGTGTTTGTTAGCCACTCGTTTCTTTCTCTTTCGTTGTTTAACGATCGAATTTTCATTAAGCCACTGCTACCGATGTATTCCGTTTTGTATTTTGGCGGGTGTATGAGACTCTTTTTGTTTTGGATGGATTCCCTGTAGATAGGCACTGCTTTTTCGGGTGGGATATTTGCGAAACATGTTAGTTTGTCGGATTGTTTTCGCTTAAATTTGATTTTTGATACATCAAGCGGTATCCTGTAATCCATTGATACTAATTGTAGTTAACAAAAAGTAACAAAAATTGGACAAAAAATGTGCAACAAAATGAGAAAAAATAGGAAAAAAATAAGGAAAAAAATTATAAACTAACACATCAAAAATAATAAAAATTATAATACTGACATTTGTCAGTTTTATGACAAATCTTTTTATTTATCTGTATGCCCAAGTAATCGATTTCTATTTTATCGTAGTAGTCCAATTTTAATCCTAAATTCTGATATTTTAGTTTGTTTGCCAAAGCTGTTTTACTTCGTTCTTTGACATTTTCTTATTGTGATATTTTCACGGTCTAATCCTTCTTTATAGATATAAGTACATAGTTATTCAACCGATTGAGTTGGGTTGCTCTAAAGTCCCTAGATTACCAAAGTACCGCGGTTCGCGAAGCCTATGTATTCAAACTATTCGAGCCAAAATGATGGTTTGGCAGCATATCACCATTTATAACTGCATTTTACAAAAGATTACGCTTGTAATGATGCCGTTTTTTGTTTCGGAGTTGTGAAAAGGCTTTGTGATGATTATTGTCAATAAACTCTTGATGAAACCACCATGCCGTCTTCAGACGCACGGCTAAACCCAAATCCTTTCACTTCTAGGTTTAGTGTTAATTCTAGTTTTACTTTGATTCTAATATACAGGTTGTCAAATCAGTTCATAAAGTACTCTATTTCAAAAACTATTTATTGCAGAGGTTTTTATAAAAAAATGTCTTCAGTTGCACGCCTAAACCCAACCCAACCCTATATATTGGAGCTAGAGCCATTCTAAAATCTTTGGATTCCCAGGGTCATTCATACAAAATTCACTGCCAAAGAGAAAGGTCTCTACCTCAGAAAGGACATTGGGCCTAAACCTAAGGGCCCTATTAGTCGTTAGGTTTAGGACGGCGCCGAGAATTCTTGCTGTTCTCATAACTCCACTCAACACAACACAATCAAAAATATTACTATGTCAAACCTGGTTAATTTGGACAAACTGGCAATTCTGACTTCAAATTATGTTTCTTACAGGTTTCTGTATCAGAACTGTTATAATAAGATTTGTACTGGAAAGCAGCGCTATAAGTTACAGTATCCATTATTAAACTCAGGTTCTCGATTCCAATCAGGAGTGGATGGGGCCCGTATGTCGATTTTGTCGTAAGTTGACAATTTATTTTAGTTATTAATTTTAAAGAAAGCAAATGGTTTTACATTGATATATAATCAATGAAATACTTAAAAGAATCCTTAAAAACATCAATAAAAGATAAATACATATTGCAGACAGCAGTCCTTAATAAATAATAGGAGTTTCTATTTAATAATGTCAATCAACTTAGGAATGGTATTTCAATTTTGAAAGACTTGTATATTTCAGTTTTATAGGTGTCCACCAGTCTCGTGTTCAACTTGGGATTTCATGAAAGAAATGTCTCAAAAACAAAGTCTAACGATTTTTAACGATTTTTCTACTGCTTGTTGATTTGCAATGAAAATAAACCCGATATTAGATAAATTAGTCCTCTGGACGCATTTCAAGTCTTCCAGAGGCAATATCAAGTCTTCTGGAAGTAATATCAAGTCTTCTAAAAGAGTACCAAGTCATTTGTTAGCATTTCAAATATTTTGAAAGCAATTATAATCTTCTAGAAGCAATATCAAGTCTTCTGGAAACTTTTCAAGTTTTTTGGAAGCAATATCAAGTTTTCTAAGAACAGTATTAAATCATCTGGATGCAGTATCCACTCTTTTGATAGCAAATCAAGTCTTCTAGATGCAATATCAAGTCTTTTGGAAGCCCCTCGAGTCTTCTAACAGCAACATCATGGTTCTGGAAGCATTGTAAGTCGTCTAGGAGTATTTTAAACCCTCTAGTTGCAATATCAAATCTTCTGAACATTTTACGTTTTCTAGAAGCATTGTCAGTTTTCTGGAAACATTTCAAGTTTTCTGTTTCAATATCAAGTTTTCTAAAAACATGACCAAGTCTTCTAGAAACAGAATCCAGTCTTCTGGTAACAAATCCAGTCTTCTAGATGCAATATCCTGTTTCTGAAAGCATCTCAACTTTTCTAACAGCAATATCAAGCCTTCTGGAAGCATTGTAAGTCATCTGGAAACATTTTACGTTTTCTAGAAGCGTTGTCAGTTATCTGGAAACATTTCAAGTCTTCTGTTTCAATATCAAGTTTTCTAGAAACATTACCAAATCATCTGGAAGCAGAATCCAGTCTTCTGGTAACAAATCAAGTCTTCTAGATGCAATATCCTGTTTCTGAAAGCATCTCAACTTTTCTAACAGCAATATCAAGTCTTCTGGAAGCATTGTAAATCGTTTGGTAGTATTTAAACTCTTCTAGATGCAATGTCAAATCACCTGAAAGCATTGCAAGTCCTCTAGAAGCAGTATCAGTTTCCTGAAAAACTTTCATGCCTTCTGGAAACAATATCAATTTTTTTAGAACCAGTATCCAGTCTTCTGGTAGCAAATCAAGTCTTAAACATTTTACGTTTTCTAGAAGCGTTGTCAGTTATCTGGAAACATTTCAAGCCTTCTGTTTCAATATCAAGTTTTCTAGAAACATTACCAAATCATCTGGAAGCAGAATCCAGTCTTCTGGTAACAAATCAAGTCTTCTAGATGCAATATCCTGTTTCTGAAAGCATCTCAACTTTTCTAACAGCAATATCAAGTCTTCTGGAAGCATTGTAAATCGTTTGGTAGTATTTAAACTCTTCTAGATGCAATGTCAAATCACCTGGAAGCATTGCAAGTCCTCTAGAAGCAGTATCAGTTTCCTGAAAAACTTTCATGTCTTCTGGAAACAATATCAATTTTTTTAGAACCAGTATCCAGTCTTCTGGTAGCAAATCAAGTCTTTAGATGCAATATCAACTCTACGAGATGCAATGTCAAGTCTTCTGGAAGCATTATAAGTCAGTTGGAAGCATTTCAAGTATTCTAGATGAAATATCAAGTCATTTGGAAGGATTAAAAGTCTTCTGGAAGTATTCTAAGTCATCTAAAAACATATTAAGTCTTCTAGAAGCAGTGTCAGTCTTATGGAAATATTTTAAGTCTTCTGGGAGCAATGTTAAATTGTCTAAAAACAGTATTAAATCATCTAGAGGCAGTATCCGCTCTTTTGATAGCAAATCAAGTCATCTAGATGCAATATCAAGTCTTTTGGAAGCCCCTCGAGTCTTCTAACAGCAACATCAAGGTTCTGGAAGCATTGTAAGTCGTCTAGGAGTATTTTAAACCCTCTAGATGCAATATCAAATCTTCTGGAAGTTTTTCAAGTCTTCTGGAAGAATTGTAAGTCATCTGGAAACATTTTACGTTTTCTAGAAGCATTGTCAGTTTTCTGGAAACATTTCAAGCCTTCTGTTTCAATATTAAGTTTTCTAGAAACATTACCAAATCATCTAGAAGCAGAATCCAGTCTTCTGGTAATAAATCAAGTCTTCTAGATGCAATATCCTGTTTCTGAAAGCGTCTCAACTTTTCTAACAGCAACATCAAGTTTTCTGGAAGCATTGTAAGTCATCTGGAAACATTTAACGTTTTCTAGAAGCGTTGTCAGTTATCTGGAAACATTTCAAGTCTTCTGTTTCAATATCAAGTTTTCTAGAAACATTACCAAATCATCTAGAAGCAGAATCCAGTCTTCTGGTAATAAATCAAGTCTTCTAGATGCAATATCCTGTTTCTGAAAGCGTCTCAACTTTTCTAACAGCAACATCAAGTCTTCTGGAAGCATTGTAAGTCATCTGGAAACATTTTACGTTTTCTAGAAGCGTTGTCAGTTATCTGGAAACATTTCAAGTCTTCTGTTTCAATATCAAGTTTTCTAGAAACATTACCAAATCATCTAGAAGCAGAATCCAGTCTTCTGATAACAAATCAAGTCTTCTAGATGCAATATCCTGTCTTCTGAAAGCATCTCAAGTTTTTTAACAGCAACATCAAGTCTTCTGGAAGCATTGTAAGTCATCTGGAAACATTTTACGTTTTCTAGAAGCGTTGTCAGTTATCTGGAAACATTTCAAGCCTTCTGTTTCAATATCAAGTTTTCTAGAAACATTACCAAATCATCTGGAAGCAGAATCCAGTCTTCTGGTAACAAATCAAGTCTTCTAGATGCAATATCCTGTTTCTGAAAGCATCTCAACTTTTCTAACAGCAATATCAAGTCTTCTGGAAGCATTGTAAATCGTTTGGTAGTATTTAAACTCTTCTAGATGCAATGTCCAATCACCTGGAAGCATTGCAGGTCCTCTAGAAGCAGTATCAGTTTTCTGAAAAGCTTTCATGTCTTCTGGAAACAATATCAATTTTTCTAGAACCAGTATCCAATCTTCTGGTAGCAAATCAAGTCTTTAGATGCAATATCACCTTTACGAGATGCAATATCAAGTCTTCAGGAAGAATTGTAAGTCATCTGGAAATATTTTACGTTTTCTAGAAGCATTGTCAGTTTTCTGGAAACATTTCAAGTTTTCTGTTTCAACATCAAGTTTTCTAGAAACATTACCAAATCTTCTAGAAGCAGAATCGTCTTCTGGTAACAAATCAAGTCTTCTAGATGCAATATCCTGTTTCTGAAAGCATCTCAAGTTTTCTAACAGCAACATCAAGTATTCTGGAAGCACTGTAAATCGTTTGGTAGTATTTAAACTGTTCTAGATGCAATGTCAAATCACCTGGAAGCATTGCAAGTCCTGTAGAAGCAGTATCAGTTTCCTGAAACAATATCAATATTTCTAGAACCAGTATCCAGTCTTCTGGTAGCAAATCAAGTCTTTAGATGCAATATCACCTCTACGAGATGCAATTTCAAGTCTTCTGGAAGCATTGTAAGTCAGTTGGAAGCATTTCAAATATTCTAGATGTTATGTCAAGTCATTTGGCAGGATTAAAAGTCTTCTGGAAGCATTGCAAGTCATCTAAAAATAAATTAAGTCTTTTAGAAGCAGTGTGAGTCTTATGGAAAGATTTTAAGTCTTCTGGAAGCAATGTTAAGTTGTCTAAAACAGTATTAAATCATCTAGAGGCAGTATGCACTCTTTTGATAGCAAATCAAGTCATCTAGATGCAATATCAATACTTCTGGAAGTCCCTCGAGTCTTCTAACAGCAACATCAAGGTTCTGGAAGCATTGTAAGTCGTCTAGGAGTATTTCAAGTCCTCTAGATGCAATATCAAATCTTCTGCAAGCTTCTCAAGTCTTCTGGAAGCATTGTAAGTCATCTGGAAACATTTTACGTTTTCTAGAATCATTGTCAGTTTTCTGGAAACATTTCAAGTCTTCTGTTTCAATAACAAGTTTTCTAGAAACATTACCAAATCATCTAGAAGCAGAATTCAGTCTTTTGGTAACAAATCAAGTCTTCTAGATGCAATATTCTGTTTCTGAAAGCATCTCAAATTTTCTAACAGCCACATCATGTCTTCTGGAAGCATTGTAAATCGTTTGGTAGTATTTAAGCTCTTTTAGATGCAATGTCAAATCACCTGGAAGCATTGCAAGTCCTCTAGAAGCAGTATCAGTTTCCTGAAAAGCTTTCATGTCTTCTGGAAACAATATCAATTTTTTTAGAACCAGTATCCAGTCTTCTGGTAGCAAATCAAGTCTTTAGATGCAATATCAACTTTACGAGATGCAATATCAAGTCTTCTGGAAGCATTGTAAGTCAGTTGGAAGCATTTCAAGTATTCTAGATGTAATGTCAAGTCATTTGGAAGGATTAAAAGTCTTCTGGAAGCATTGTAAATCATCTAAAAACAAATTAAGTCTTCTAGAAGCAGTATAACTTCTGGAAACATTTCAAGTCTTCTGGAAGCAATATCAAGTTTTTTAGAGACACTATCCGGTCATCTAAAGGCAGTATCTAATGTTCTGGTAGCAAGTCAACTTTTTTAGATGTTCAGTTAAGTCATCTTGAAGTGGAAGTATTTCAGGCAATATTAAGTTTTGTAGCAACAGTCAAATCATCTAGAGGCAGTATCCAGTATTCTGGCAGAAGCAGGGAGAAGATGATGTAGGTACATAATAAGTTGGATTTATCTGTCTTCCTTATATTTCTAATGTAACGGAATGAGTTGCAAGACGCTCATCAAAATTTGGAATACATTCCCGATATCAAAGGATAAGCTTACTCTATTAAAAGGAACGGGACTCTGTCAGCTATCATGCAGTTGTGCAAACTTTGGCTGACAAAGATCGCCAAAGGCTGAGAAGAGAGGCCATGGAAATTCATCACCATAAAAACGTCAACAGAGAAGATGACTGGGTACTCAGCAGAACATGGTAGATGGTGGGGAACACAAAATTTGGCGTCTACAAATCAATATTTTACCGACGAACAGTCTCCAACGGTTCGGTATTATCCTTGTTTATATGTGGGTATTATTCTGAAGGATACATTATTGATGTATCCTTCGGATTGAAGTCGGGGATAATGGAGATCTCACAGTAGATTTTTTGAAATAAAACGTTGGAACAAGTAACAAAAACAAACTTATTACGGGTGAAAAATGCTTACAAAAGCTGATTTCTGACCGATAAACAATTCCGAAAATATTCGTAAAAAACTGTTTTAGAGGGTAAGTTGATAAAAACCTTTTTTTAAAATTTGTGGACAAACTCACATCCTGAAGTCCTACGCATATATTATAAATCACCCTGTATAGCACTACATTATAATCCTACATATAAAGTGCACTAAAATCATTGTTTTGTAACATTATTTTAAATCGTTAAATCGGATTTACAGACATATTTTTATGTATATCGTTTAAAAAAAGTCAAGGTGAACGAGAGATGAAGAATTGTGTAATCTTTTTTTAATGAAATTGTTATAGCATTTATGAACAACAATATTATTATAAGATCTCTTTATTACATAAGGTAAAATGTAGAAAAATATATAACTTAATTGTTTAATGGATTTAAATCTTTATGTCTTTTGCATTGTACAAGTTAGATTGTACTGCATACCATTTGATGTCTCAAAAACACATACTCACGATCCGCAACTGGACTGTTTCTGACGAAGTTTCAATGTCAGACCATAGGTGGATCACGTTTGATCTTGGTACCTTAAAAATTGGAAAGAACCTAAAGCGTAACACCAGAAGGACGGATATGGACGAGTTCAGATGTATACTAACTGGGAGTTTGAACGAAATCGATTTGCTTAAGATAACTAAAAGCTTTGAGGTTGAGGAGTACTTAAATACCATTTGCGACTCCTTAATTAAAGCTTATAGAAAGGCCTGTCCTCTTCGACCTGAGGCCGTTTCGGGGCGTGCTACCGTTTGATGGTGCCTCGAACTTGGCAAGCTCAAACATGAAGCAAGGATAGCCTTTAATAGAGCTAAAAACACAAAATTAGATTCCGACTGCAAACTTTACAGAGGTAAGTTAGCGGAATTTAAAAAAAGCGTTCTTCCTGCAGCGAAATGTCTCGCCTAAATCGGGTACTTTCATCTGACCCTGAACGACGAATTGGCTAATTAAAAAAGGCTGACGGTTCTTTTACCGAAAAGCTTTTAGAGAGTCTTCATCTATTAATGGAGGTGCATGTTTTTAGGTTCCAGAAGTCCCATGTGTTCACTTCAGTGCACCAACCATGAACCTACTGCAGATGATTGGATCTTAGCCGAAGAAATTTGCAGGCAGGAAGATACGGTGGGCAATTAATAGTTTTTCGCCGTTCAAAACACCAGGACCAGATGGTATTATACCAGCCCTTCTACAATGGGGCTTGGAGGATCTTGTACCTCACCTGGTGAGAATTTTCAGGCCTGCCTGGCGCTACACTATATACCCAATCGGTGGCGTGAGGTTACGGTGAACTTCATACCTAAACCGGGTAAGTTAGATTATTTCACACCGAAATCGTTTAGACCTATCAGCCTCTCCTCTTTTCTTTTGAAAACCTTGGAGAGGCTGTGTGATCGCTATATTAGGAATTTCTGTCTTCCAAATGCACCAGTAAATCCTAATCAGCATGCCTACACTCAGGGCAAGTCCACACTAACAGCTCTTCACTCGGTGACCAGCTTTGTTGGTGGGGCACTTGACTCAAAGGAGTCCGCCCTTGGTGTGTTCATAGATATAGAGGGAGCTTTTGATAAAACAACTTTCTCTGGTATTAACGATGCCTTGCTTGAGCATAAAGTTCCACCGACTCTTTGCGGTTGGATTGAGAACGTTCTCAAACATAGGATAGTTAAGATTAGGGCTGGCGATGTCAGTCTTCTGAGGAGTTACTCGAGGCTGTCCACAAGGAGGTGTACTTTCCCCATTGTTGTGGAATCTCACCCTGGATAGCCTCTTGAAATCCCTCGCTAAAGCCAACTTCACAACAGTAGGTTATGCAGATGATCTAACCATCCTTGTCAAAGGTAAGCACATAAATGTACTCTTTGATAGGATGCAGGTGGCTCTCAAATTGATTGAGTCTTGGTGTGACCGACAAGGGCTCTCTGTGAATCCTCGGAAGACAGAGTTGATTCTTTTCTCACGATTGAGGAAGGTTGGCAAGCCCAGTTTGCCATCCCTTGCTAATACTCCATTAGTTTTGTCAAAAGAAGTCAAATATCTGGGCATTATACTTGACAACAAAATGACATGGAAGGCTCACCTAGACAATAGAGTAAGGGTAGTAGAACTAATAATAACCTACTGCGGGGTGGTTTACCCCCGCGGACCCATCCAAAGTGAGGTTTCTATACGGAAACTTGTTCGATAGGATGTCTAGAAAGCGTATACAAAGTTTGGTTCGGATTTTCGAATTAATAAGGGTAGTAGAACAAATAATAATTTACTGCGGGGTGGTTTGCCCCCGCGGACCCATCCGAAGTGAGGTTTCTATACGGAAACTTGTTCGTTGGGATGTCTATAAAGCGTTTGCAAAGTTTGGTCCGGATTTTCGAATTAATAAGGGTAGTAGAACAAATAATAATTTACTGCGGGGTGGTTTGCCCCCGCGGACCCATCCGAAGTGAGGTTTCTATACGGAAACTTGTTCGTTAGGATGTCTATAAAGCGTTTGCAAAGTTTGGTTCGGATTTTCGAACTAATAAGGGTGCTAGAGCCCATTGAAGTATTGAAAGGGGTGGTTTACCCCGCGTTAAATATGTTTTAATCTGGTCTAATTGCAACTAACATAGTATATTAGCCTCTTACTGTATTAGTTTCACGCTTTTTGTGTGAAAAAAAGCGAACCCCCAGTTGCCGGTATGACGGACGTCTATGGCCGTTCGGGTATCTTCGGAAATTTCCACTGCTACATTTTACTGCTATCTTCACACCGGTTAAATAATGTAGAATTTTTGATAGTTTTCATATACATGTATATACATTTTTTTGCTGTATTAATTGGTGATTTAAATGTAATAAGGTTACGTTTTTTGAATAAAAAAAAATTGAACAATTTAAATAAGAGTAACAATTTTATTTGAACAAATATCTGTTTTTTTCAACTCAATGCAAAAAAAATGTGGTGCAAGAAGGGGATATTTTTTTGTGAGAAATTGGAGAAAGAATCAAATACACACAAAAATTTTTTTTTTAATTTAGAAAAGGTGATACTTATCAAATAAAATAATTTTTCACAACACCTAATAAATAATATAACTCAAGTCGAATGTGAGCTTTTATCACTTTTCAACGAACATTAAAAATACATTCTTTTCTATATTGCGTAGCTAATAGCATAACATTTTCATATTTTAAATATTTTATATTCACAATCTGATTTAAATGCGACGTTTTATTATTTTTAACAGTATTAAAATGTTACTCCAAGTTGATGAACCACACATAACACCGTGTGATTTTTGGACATATTTAAAGATACGATAATAACAAATTTTTCTTTGGACCTACTTTAGTGATGGTATTAAAAACAATCTTTGAAATGCAAAACGTAGTTCATTATGAAAGTATTTTTTATTTTATAGGAATGTTTTTCGTCTTGAATTAAATATTTATTTAATAATTTTTTGCACTTTTATTAACAAGACGATAGTATTTTACGCAATGTTTCAACCGGTTTCGGTTACGTTTAAACCATCTTCAGGAAATACATTTTAAAAAATTTGTTGATCTTATTGACATTTTATTTTGTGATTTATGTTATGTTGTGTCAATGTGAAAAATTAAAATAGAATTAAAATAAAATAAAATTAAAATTGAATATTTCTCAAACCAAAAGTTCAAATATCTATTGTAAATTTGGGAAGGGAAAAATGGGAAAATGTTGTTGCGGTTTGAGTTCATTGTATATGTTATGGTTTTTTAATTTTATTTTTAGGTGGAGTAAAAGGATTTTTCAAATACATATATAAAAGTTTTTCTGTGTAGTTAATTTGGTCATTCAAACATAAAATTTGTGGATGATTATGTTTAAATTTTCTAATTTCATAAAGTTCAAGTATTTCCAAAAGGTTACTTTTATTTTTCTTATGAAGTAATGTTGTGTTTTTTGTTTCATTAAATTGGTGTTCTTTGTTAAATATTATATGTCTTCCAAAGTTAGATCGCTGTTGTATTCTATGTTCTTTTATACGAGTTTTTAAACATCTCCCTGGTTCACCAATGTAAATGGCTTTACATCTATCACATTCTAATTTGTAAACTCCATTATCGTTCATTTTATTGATTTTATCTTTGTTGTTAATTAAAATTTTATCTAGTGTGTTGTTGCTTTTGGATGTTATAACTATGTTGTGTTTCTTAAAAAATTTTTTGATTATGTATGTTACCTTGATATTCTATTGTACTATAAATATTGTTTGTGTTATTTGTTATATTTGTAAGAGTGGTAAGTTTTATGTGATTCTGTTTGTTTCTGTATTTGTCAATCATTTTGTTGATGATTTGTGGTTTATATCCGTTATTTTGGCCAATTTGTTTGATAATGGATATTTCTGTTCTAAGTTCTTTTTCACTAAGTTTTGTGTTGAAGGCACGGTGTATATATGCGTTGAAAGTTGCCATTTTATGAGTATAATCATGAAGAGAATCATTTGGGATGATAGTATCTGTTTGCGTTGGTTTTTTATAGATACTGTATTGAAGTCCGTTGTCTGTTTTTAAAATTGTTAAGTCTAAAAAATTTATGCGGTTGTTATGTTCTATTTCGATTGTAAATTTGATGTCTTTATGTAAATTATTAATGTAGTTGTGTAAGTTGGTTATTGTTTCTTGTCTGTCATTGTCGATAAAAACGATGATATCATCTACACATCTTAACCATGTTATGATGTTGTGTCTATATGGGTTGTTATTGTTTATTAATAATAATAATAATAATTTATTAGTCTCAGTGCCACATAACTGTAGATGGAGATAAGTCATACAATACATTATTACACATAACAAAATACACAAAGAAAAAAAAAAAGAAAAAAGCTAAATACATCTTTATGCCTATGGTAAGTCCGTGACCCCACAGAGATACTCCCGTAAAATATAAAAAACATTCTCGATCAAGTACGCCTTAACTTTATTTTTGAATGCACGAGGAGCGGTGATGCTTTTTATTGAGACAGGTAACTTATTATATAGTTTTACAAAATCGTATTGCGGACTTTTCTCAAAAAATGCTGTTTTGTGTCGCAACAACGGCAAATCAACACGTCTCGTCTCATACTGGCTAACAGAGCCCAAAAATCTTTCACGATTTCCATTGACAAATACCACAGCTTTGAGAATATAGATACAAGGGAAGGTAAGAATACTATTATTTTTAAAAACTTCCTTGCAGGATTCACCACATTGTAATTGAAAAATTAATCTGATTATTCGTTTCTGAGTCACAAATACACGCCGCCACTGAGAACTTCTGCCCCACAAAAGAATATTGTATGAAATATGTGAGTAGCAAAGCGCGTAATATGCGTCCAGGAGTGACGTCCTGTCCAACGAATATTTGAGCTTGAGCAACGCAAAATACGACGAATTTAATCTTTTACATACGTTATTTATATGTGGTCCAAAACTCATTTCGGTATCAATGCTCAAGCCCAAAAAGTTGGCTTCCTTCTGTAAAGGAATCCCAGCAAGATGTTCTATGGAAAGCGGTCGCCGAACATGAAAATTTACGCAGACTGTTTTCTGTACATTCAAGATTATTCTGTTTCGGGTGCACCAATCCACAAAACGCTCTACAGTGCTACCAACCAACCTATCAAGCTCACTCCGATCACGAGTAGCAATAGCGATAAAGGTGTCATCCGCATACATCACCACATGAACATTCTCGAAAAAACTTGGTAAATCATTTACAAAAATTAAGAACAGTAATGGACCCAGTATGGAACCCTGAGGTACGCCAAGATTTACAGGTGAGTCCTCCGAGGCTATTCCCGACAGAACCACTCTCAAACTACGACTTGTAACGAAAGAAGTTAACCATTTAAGCAGACTTCCACGAATACCCACATTGTATAACTTTTCCTTGATGAAGTGTGGAGGCAACGAATCGAAAGCTCGGGAAAGGTCAAAAAAAGGACCAACCACATAATTACCTTTGTCAAGGTGTTCATAGACATATGAAAAGAAATCGACAGTAGCGGTCTCAGTTGATAAGCCCCTTCGAAATCCATGCTGCGATCGACACATTACTCGAAATGCATCAAAAAAACTCAACAATCTCCGCTTAACAACGCTTTCGAATATTTTTGAAAACACGCTACAAATAGAAATAGGCCTGTAGTTCTCAATACTATGCGCATCACCCTTTTTGAAAACAGGCGTTACCCTTCCCACCTTCAGTAAGTCAGGAAAAACCCCTAACTCAATTGACCGATTCAAAATCTTGGCCAAAGGCACGCATAAGCTATCACTCACAAATTTGACGCATTCAACAGTAACATCATCCCATCCAACAGCTTTAACATTTTTCAAGCCTTTAATAGCATCGAAGATCTCTGTATCCGTAACGGGAGCAAAATACAAAGAAGAGCCCACACAGTCACCCAGCGTACAAGATAGTGACAAAGATGACCCGTAAGTAGCCACCAATCTGTCCTGAACTACAGATGAAAAATACTCGCCAAAATGATTGCAACACTCCGACACATCATCTATCAACCTGTCATCAATAGACAACACCACAGGACTACTCTGCGGATGACGCCCCAACTGCTCGTTGATGCAACACCACAGCATTCTACATTTGTTTGAAGAATTATTAATTTTATTTACTAAAAAATCTCTCTTTGCCTGGTTAATTAAATCTCTATATGTTCTTTTTTTATTGTTATATTCCGCTCGAAGTTCCGAAAAACCATTTGTTAGTAACCAATGGAAATTTTTTAGTTCCTGCCCGGCTTGTACGATCGCAGATGTTACCCATCTTTTATGTGAACCACTTTTTACGGGAGTATCTCTTCTAACAGTCGGACAATATAAGTTATAATAATACTGAAATGTCTCAAAAAAACTGGCGTACAAGGAATTTACATCATTCAAATTCACAGCAAGGAGAGAATTATAAGTTCTTTTTCAAGTTTGTCTAAGAATATATCAGCTAGTAATCCACTTAGTGATGATCCCATTGGAAGGCCCTTATTGTAGGTGTAGTAAGTGTTTTTAAATTTACAAAAGTTTTGCTGTATTAAATAAATTAAAATAAATTAAATAAACATTATGAAAGTGCATGATTTTATTATTGTTATATAAATTGTTGCAAAAAAGTTCGATGGATGTGTTTTTTTTCTATTTATTGTACAAAAAAAAATTATTTATTTTTATTATTTAAGTGTGGTGGGCAAATAATAAGTATGGGATTGCCTGGTGCAATAATAATATAACTTCTCCAAGCTCTTCAATTATTGCAAATCAAAAATAATCTTTTGAAGTCTTTAAGTTTAAAAAAAACTTTGATAAATACAACATGCGACTAAAAAAGCTTTAAAATATCCACATTTTCAATATCCAACCTTGACATTCAATAAAACAAATTTAGAAACCGAATACATCAATTCTCCAACAATAAACACAATAAAAAATAAATCTCAACTTTGTTTTCTATTTCTCTCTTCCAATTAGATATGAATAAAACATTATCTACGATTACGTTACAATATTAACTGGAGTTTAAACTCCTTATTGGCAATAACTTACCGTTAGTGAATGTAATGATATTAGAAAACTCAACAATGTCAAGTACATTTAAAGGGCGGGGTTGAAATTAAACGCGATAAAAATTTAAATCGGCTCATTTACTTTATTTTTGCCACACAAACGATTTACATCTAACGTAACACAACCTTAATATCACCGCGTTTATCTTATAACGAACTAAAAAAATCGGTCTTGAGCAAAAATATAATTTCGACGTACTACTTTTTCGAACGATTACTAACTATTTAAGAGTTACATAAGTAATTAAAAAGAATTTCTATTTTTAATTCGTATACATATAACTTTTCGTTCCAGTATATAGTTTCATTAAACGAAATTTCGTCGATGTCGTGTCGTGTTTAAATGTGGGATTAAAATATTTATGAATCCCGTTTGTTAGGACGTAAATAAATCCTTGATTGTCAAAAGAGAAACTGTCGGGCCAAATTATCGTGCTGTTGTTTTCTTCGATGATTTTGGATGAGTTGAATGGTTCATAAATGTTCCATTTCGCAATTCCGTAAGAATCTAATAATCCGTAATAAAGGTTTCCCTCGTTATCTATGGCTAAACCGTCGGATTGGCCTTGTTTTTCACCCACAGCTTTAACGTATCTCCTCCAAGTTGATCCTCTAGAAAATTTTTCGTTTTTAAGAATTCTTGTGCTTATTGCGTATAAGTTAAGAGCGGATAATGCGCAATAATAAACCAAACGATCTTGTTTTTTATTTAATGGGATGGGCGATAAAGCTATACCGTCAATTGGGACTAATTCATCATTGGGAAATCCGTTAACTGTAAAATTTGAGCTTTCAATTTCCGCAAACATAGTTTTATCGCGAATTTTCCAAGCTTTATCTTGCGATCTCGAATAAACGATTAATCCCGGATCGTTTGAGCTTGCTTCTGTGATATAGGCGTATCCACCGTCTGTTTCATCGATTACTATGTCGTTTAAAAATCCCCCACGAGCCGAAGAAATTTCTTCGGAAAATTCGAAAATATGAAGCAACTTTCCTCGATTTTCCAAATCTAATAAAACCAATTTTGGGGGGCATTTCGTGTAATTATTGAACCGATTTCCGTCTAAAATCCACATCACCCCTTTCGAATCAATCTCCATGCTTTGCACGTTTTGTAAAGTAGCGCAATTACTACCACTATGCATCCTCCACGTTGGATAAGGTCGTATCAAAACATTTTTTCTTTCCCTCGAATTTTGTGAGACATACCCCAAAGTAACCGCGGCACCATCCCTCAATTTCGGGAGCGCCAAATAAATATTTCCATTATAAATCTTCACCCCGGCGATGCAATTATTTTCGGGGATGTACCTCCCGGTATCTACAGCGTTTTTATAATCGTCATGATTCGGCCAAGTAAAATTCACATAAGTCCATTCGAAATCGACTACAAATCGATCGGTGTTTCTTTTAAATTTGAGCGCGTTACTCGAATCGACATCGAAATTAATCGTGTTTTGCATCGCGCAATAACTGACGAATATAAATCCGAAATATTCGCACAAAAATCCCCCGGGTCGATCCATTTTCGCGATTTGAAAATCCGACGCAAACTGAGCGTATATCGTAGTACAGTCTATATAAAGTAGCGTTAAAGAAGTCGAAGATTGAAGTGGGGATCATCGTCGCGTGTTGATTTCGACTCGGGAAAATGTGACATCCACTTTCGATTTTCATCGAAATAAGGAAATCGAAGATGTTATTATGTATGTGGATCGTGTTTTTACGATCGGATGCTACGGTTAATGAAAAGGTTTCTTAAAAGAATTTTTTATGTTACATTACTTCCTAAAATGGGGACATTAGTTTGTTATTAAAACTTTCTTTTTTTGAATTTTCCGAGGAAATTAAGTTAAAGAAAATTCTGTGCTAAATAATAACTAAAAGTAAGATTAATAGCAGAACTAGAAACTAATAAAATTATGAGAGTTGGAGGAATAATTGTAAATAAAAACTTACATTTAAATTGAGACGATCTTGTAACACATAAACCATCAATTTTGTTGATATTATCGAAAAGTAGCTTTAGGTCATTTTGTAACCTAAAGTCGTATGTAAGACCAAGAAAAGTAGGTACATAAATATAATAACACAGGAAATATGAGTGGATTACCTTGTAATCCACAAATTTATGTGGATCACAAAGGCACGAAAATGTTGAAAAGTTCCTTTGTCCACGATTACTGTTAAGAAATAGTCGAATCCGGCGAAGAAGTATTTGAATACGAAGGCTTTCACGACCGGTGTTAATTGAACTAAAATTAGAACTAACACTAGATCTAAAACTAGAAACTTTCGGGTTTCGCCGTGCGTTTTTTGAAAAAATGTTTGACGTTTCGGATGCCATGTTGTAACCTTCTTCAGAAACTGGTTCTAACTGACAAAATCGGGGATCGTAACACAATATATAGGTCTAAAAACTAATTAATAATTAATTTATATTAATTACAAGCTAATTACTAACTAATTACTGCGTCGCGTCCGGTTTGGGAGTCGTGGTCGCCTTCACCACCATCTTCCATATTCTGCTGAGTTCCCAGCCATCTTCGCTGTTGACGTTGTTTTTATGTCGGTGGATTTCTATGGCTTCTCTTGTCAGCCGTTGATGATATTTACTATTCCTAGCCAGAACCTTAGCTTTGTCGAAGTTTATTCGGTGTCCCTCCGAATGGCAATGTTCCGCAACCGCCGACTGTTGAATCTTCCTTAGCCTCACATCCATCTCGTGTTCCTTGATACGGCATTCGATGTTTCGTCCGATTTGGCCAACGTAAAACTTCCCACAACTGCATGACAGCCGATAGACACCCGTTCCTTTTAATTGAGGTAGCTTGTCCTTAGCAACCGGTTGTGTATTCCGAATTTTGGTGACCGTTCCATATCGCACCACGATGTCGTTTTTCTTGAGGTGTCTTGCAATTCGTTCCGTTACACCGGAAACGTAACGAAGACAGATGAAACCAGCTGGTTCTGTACTTGCTGCAGCTTCTTCTCCCTGCTTCCGCTGCTTGGTGGCTCGGTTGATGTCCTTTAAACTGTATCCATTTTTCTGCAGTACGTTCCGTTCTTCCTTCTTTAGATTATCTCCTTTACATATTCTTGCTGCTCTCTGAAACAAAGTGCGAATTACGGACCTCTTCTGTTGGGGATGATGGTGCGATGTTGCCTCTAAGTACCTATTGGTGTGGATTTTCTTTCGATACACCCCCAGTTCCATATCACCATTTGTCGTTCTAGTGACCAATACATCTAAGAAGGGCAACTGCTTGGCGGATTCTGTTTCCATGGTAAATTTGATCATGGGATGTTGAGCGTTTAGATGACCTAGAAATTCAAAGAGGCATTCCCTACCATGTTGCCATACCACAAACGTGTCGTCCACATATTGGAGCCATAACTTTGGTTTCCATTGGCTCTTCTTCAGAGCATTTTCTTCGAACAATTCCATGTAAAAGTTAGCTATCACCGGCGACAAAGGAGATCTCATGGCTGCCCCCTAAAACTGTTCGTAAAACTCTCCTTTCCAACTGAAATACGTCGACGATAAACAAAATTCCACTAAATCTGGCACGTACTCTGGCAAACCCTCCGGAATGAGTTTTTGGCGAAGACCCTCTACCGCATCCTTAATTGGTACCCTAGTAAAAAGAGATTCTACATCGAAACTAACCAAAATATCCTCAGGATCTAACTTTACATTTTTCACTGATTCCACGAAATGTGTCGAGTCCCTAATATATGATTCCGTGTTGCCTATAAAAGGAGAGAGAATTTTAGCGAGATGTTTGGCTAGTAGGTACGTTGGGGAATTGATGGCACTGACGATAGGACGAAGGGGGACGTCTGATTTATGGATCTTCGGTAGTCCATAAATTCTTGGTGGTACCGGAGCCTGCACAAACAAACCTTTCTGATGTTCTGGTGGAATAGCTGTGGATTTTACAAGGCTCTTCATATTCCTTACGATCTTGTCTGTAGGGTCCTTCTTGATCTTCCTGTAGGTGGCCGGGTGCAGTAGGTCTATCATTTTGGCGTCATATTCTTCCTTGTCCATCACAATGGTGGCACTCCCCTTGTCTGCTGGTAACACGACGATTTCTGACTTTTCTTTAATAGATCGGAGTGCCTTCTTCTCACTAACTGTCAAGTTGGATTTTGGTGGTTTTGCTAATTTCAATACCCTGGCAACTTCTTGTCGGATCTCTTCGGCTTTCAGTGTGGGCATCCCTCGAACTGCTAGAAATCTAGAAAAAGACGAAGAACAACAATGGAAACAAGTAGAAAAGCGAAATAGTAAAAGGCATCCTAGGCAGAAACGTTTTGGAACAGCTGAAACCAAGGATGATGAAGAATTAGTAACAGTAAAAGAAATACCGGGTGATCCACAGTGATTAAAAAGATTTGTGGTAACTGCACCCTTTAGTAAAAAAGACCAACTGTACAAACTTGAATTTTGGCCATTCAATGTGGGAATTCGAAGATTTGACTTTAAACGGCATTCTACTTTTATGAACACACAAGGCGCACATTTTTTATAAATCAGAATTCAACTGTTCGAATACTAAATGTAAACATACAAGGCCTATCATCAAAAATCAACCGTCTGCAGTATAACTTGCAGAAACCAACTGATTATGACATACTATGCATTACAGAACATTGGTTAAAGGAGTCGGAAGTTCAATCAGTACACATCCAAATTTATTCCGTTGCTGCTTTCAGTTGTAGAGAACCAACAATTAACGCACATGGAGGCGTCATAATAATGGTAAAAGACTCAATGACTTCTCAAAATATTGATATCTCTACTTACAACAAAGATAGATGCTTTGAGGTTTGCTCTGTAGTATTATCGAAACTTAGTACCATAATAGTTGGTATCTATCATCCTCCAACCGGTGACAAAAAAGATATGATTGAAAGACTTGAAGACACACTTACACACATAAAACAAATATATCGATGTAAGAATATATTTGTAATCGGAGATTATAACATTTGTATTAATGAAACAAGTACTACAAGAGATGACTTCTTGGCGGGAATGTCCGAGTTTCGATTGCGTCCTATCTTCAATAGTCCTTCCAGACTTCATGGAAAGCGCTGCGTGGACAATGTATTCACAGACAAATACACCCATCCTATTGAAGCATATACCGTGAACTTGCATCTTGGAGACCACTTGGCACAAATTGCAACTTTCCATCTATCGTCTGCAACAGAAAAACATATACAAATAAAATGTAGAAAAATGAATGCTGTGAACATGGAGACATTCAAATCCTTACTACAAGACATCAACTGGACACCTATATACTCAGAAACAAATACTGCGGAAACTTGTTTTACAATATTCCACAATCATGTTATCAATTGCTTTCGGCATGCGTTCCCCGAGAAGAATGTTAAAAAATTGGTTACGGGTACAAATCTACATTGGAAAACAAGAAATATAGAAGAACTAAAAAATAAATTAGACGCCTTACATATAGCAATTGAAGTCACGAAGGACAGTCATTTAAAACAACTATATAAAATATTAAAATTAGAGTATATAAAAAAAATTAATCAAGCAAAGATGAATGCTTATACCAAGTACATACATGAGTCTGATAACAAAATTTTGGCTGCCTGGAAACTTGTCAAACAGGAAACTGGAAAATCCAGGAAAACACCAGCAGAAGATCCAGCATTGAATGTCGAAAACCTAAACTTTTTCTTTTCTCAAATGGGAACTGTATCAAAACACAGTTCGACCAGCTGTGGCGAAGCAATCAGTTTAGTTAATATGGCAAGCTCAGCGATAGAATCACTAGGAGAAGTTACAGTTTTACAGGTCATAAATACAATTAAGAATCTAAAAGCAAAATATACAAAAGATATATATGAATTGTCCACCAAGCTAATAAAAGAGGTTGCACCAATTATATTAGCAAACATCTAACATTTATCATAAACAAATGTCTAGAGGAAGGAGTTTTTCCAAATGAGCGCAAATTGGCGAAGGTAACTCCAATACATAACAAGGGAGACAAAGGTACATATAGTAACTAGAGACCAATATCTATTTTACCAACATTATCAAAGATATTTGAAACCATAGTAAGTAAAAAAATAATAGAGTATCTCAATGACAACAAACTGCTTACAACCTGTCAACATGGGTACCAAAAACAAAGGTCTTCCATAAGTGCCCTACTCAGCGTAATAGAACCAATTATCTACGGTTTTGATCAGCAAAAATTTACTCAAATTGCTTTTTGTGACCTAACAAAAGCCTTTGATTCGGTGAACCATCCAATATTATTAGCAAAACTAGAGAGTATTTTATCATTAAAATTTCTGGCATCATATTTGCATGGAAGAAAACAATCAGTTTTATGGCGAGGACAACAATCATCTTGGAGGGAGGTGACGACTGGAGTACCCCAGGGTTCGATTTTGGGACCGTTACTTTTCCTCGTATACATTAATGATTTGCCAAGCAGTATCCCAACGGAGGTAACTTGTCTTTACGCGGATGATACATCTTTTGTTGCAAGAAGTGGTGACATCAAGGAGCTTAAAGGAAAAACAAAACAAAACATTGAAAATGCAGAGCACTGGTTTTCCATTAATACATTAGAACTAAATAAAGAGAAAACAAATATACTCACCTTCTACACAAAACAAAATGATGAGGTAACTGATAAATCCACAAAATTCCTTGGAGTTACCATCACAGAAACACTTAAATGGTCGCAACACATATCCAACTTACAGAAGCGACTGTCAAATGCTTTGTATTGTGTTAAAACTATACGTTGTAACCTTCCACCAGAACACTGCGTAGCGTATACTTTGCATACTTCCATAGCATAGCGACGTATGGGATTATTGTGTGGGGTACATCAAGAGAAATGGAAGCCATTTTTGTAATGCAAAAAAAGGCAATTTGTATAATAGCTGATCTAAAAAATCATGAGAGCTGCAGAACTCACTTCAAAAAACTAAAAATACTCACCTTACCTTGTTGTTTTATACTTACCTGCCTTGAGTATATTCACAATAAAAGAAACTTGCTACCAAACAATACATATAATCATGATCACAATACCAGATACAAGGATGATATTGTAATTCCGTTTCACCGAGTGGTAAAATCACAATAGACTTATTATTATATAGCCGTAAAATTATACAATGAACTACCACTAGAAATGAGAAGTCTGGAAGTAAAGGAATTTCGAATTGCTGTGAAGAATATGTTACTCGAAAAGGAGTTCTATTCAGTCCAAGAATATATGTTATCCGATCATTTATAATTATATTTAATATCTTTTTTTTTGACGTAATAATGTATTAATGTATACTTTATTTAAATAATTGTGAATATGAATATATATCTTTTTACATATATTGATTACCTGTCTTAAATGCTATAAATGTGTATCCTGTTTTTATATTTTGAATGCAAGGTTGCCAAGTTATTAAACATTTTGTGAAAATCAAAAAAAAAACAAAGCTTTGGTCTTTGAAACCACACTAATACTATTGGATAATATTATACAGGATGGTTTCCAGAACCGGTTAATTTATGAAATGATTGAAGGACCATAACTTTGTTATTTTAAATGGAACACCCAATATTTTTTCAATGCCTTAGAAGGCTTTATTAACTACCTTTCATTATCGTTAAGCATATGGTATATCTAACATGTGTACTTTTGGAGATAATTAGACTATTTCAAAAATGTCAGCATAAACTTGATTTTTTCACAAGAAGTAAACTATGAAGAAGACATTTTTAAACAAATGCAAGTAAGTTTAGTTCATAAGCGATGGAAAAGTATGGATCTGTGCATAGACAATAGTATTAAGAAAACAACTTTTTGAAAATTCTATTTAAATATGTTTCAAAAATCCTACCTTAGTGAGGAGGTGCATCGTGCTGAGACCACATTTTTTGTCAAACGCCTAGTGAAACATCTTCTAAAAGGTTTGGCAATTGATTTTCTAAGAAATTCAAAAAGATCGTTCGTTAATGGTTCCCTCGAAGAAATACGATCTGATCAGAGAAGATTCTAGAATCCCTGCCCATATAGTTTAGGTCCACCGATGTTAGTGGACTACGTTTCTTATAAATTTACTGTTGACAATATCATAGTAATGAAGATTAAGGCGGTTAACATAGTTATTTTTAGGTAACATCGCTTATTCGCTGTATTAAAGATAATCAAAAAAATTATATTGTTGTTGCTCTTTTTCTAATACCTATTTCAAAAATTCTAGTCTTTTTTGTACTGAATATGTACAAAAGTATACTTCCTCATATTTACTAAATAGAAGCACTTGCATTTGTTTAAAAATGTCTTCTTCATAGTTTATTTCCTGTGAAAAATCAGGTTTATGTCAACATTTTTGAAATAGCCTAATTATCTCAAAAAGTACACGTGTTAGACATACCATATGCTTAATGAAAATGAAAGGTAATTAACAAAGCCTTTTGTGACATTGCAAAAATATAAGGTGTTCCATTGAAAATAACAAAGTTATGGTCCCTCAAACATTCCATAAATCAACCAGTTCTAGTAAACACCCTATATAATATTATCCAATACTATTACTGGTGTTCGAAAGACGCAAGCTTTGTTTATCGATATGCCAAATTACATCCTTCAATATTTAATAATAATGCTGATAACTAATTTTAAGTGACCACAAGATTCATACAAAAATTTCACAAAATGATTAACAACTTGGCAACCTTGCATTCAAAATTTGTAAACAAGATATGCACTTATAGCATTTAAGACAACTAATCAGCGTATGTGAAAAGATACATACGGTTCCATTTAAAAAAATGGAGTTGAATACGGGCCTCAAACAGTGAACCACCTGTACAGCAGAAAATAATTTTAATCGATGCAGCTGTGATGTATGGTGACAAAAAAAATTAAAATTTTCAACGGTAAAGCCATAACCTTTCGTCCCCGCACTATTGACTCACCCTGTACATATATGGGCTCACAATTACCTCCTTTACGAGATATAGGGCGTTAAAGATTTTTTAAAATCAAATATTATCTATGATTAAATAAATAAAATTCTTTGTACTTCTTTAACTGGTTTTATTTAATTTTTGTCTAACTAGTTTCGCTTTTATAGCATCTTCAGAGACTCTACAAGAAAAAATTGAAGTACAAACAATGTAAATGAAGTTCAAAATAATTACAAGTAATTTATCTTAGATATATAAGCTAATTATTAATGTTAGGGGACATTTTAATAAGTTTTTAATACTTACATGTCTTAAAGAACACGTGTGAAATTTATAAATTTGTACCAAATTACTTCCTTTACATTGAACTATGTTGACGTTAGAATTATAAAATAAAATTATGAAATTAAAATTTTAGTACGTTACATGACATGTTAAAATTGTTAATGGCGATAAAATAAGAAGATGAACTGGATTAAGCATGGTATAGCAAAACTGGTTTTGTATTTGTAAGAGAAAGATGTAGACTATTCATCAAAAGAGATGGTAAATTTTATATAAAGTATTGAAAATTCAAATTTAAAAAAAATGATAAACAATTACATAAGTCCTCTTAACTTTGGGGAAAAGGTTTTGAAAGGTATTTGTATAGAGGAATTTGAGAAGTTTGAACTTGGTCGTTAAGACAATGTTGATCGTTGTGTAGAGTTTTGAATTTATCAATTTCATAACTTTCTAAAAGATTCAATTTGAATCCTTTATTTTGTTTATGTATTAATGTTACATTTTGTTGGATATCAAAATCATGACTATATGTCATTATATGTCTACCAAAATTAGAATTGTCGTTTAGTTGATGTTCTTTTATACGTGTCTTAATAGATCTACCAGTTTCACCTATGTACGTAGCACCACAGGTACCACACTCCAACTTGTAAACTCCATTCTCATCCAAAAAATTAATTTTATCTTTGGCATTAAATAATTTTTTGAAAATAGTGTTATTGTTTTCAAAGGATATGTTGATGTTGTATCTGCGAAAAATTCTTTGTATGTTATATGACATATATCCTGGGTAATTAATAGATCTATAAGTTAAAATTTGTGAAGACGAGTTAATTGTTTGTAAACTAGTTGATAAATTGTGTTGTTGTTTTAAATGAATCTTGTGCAATAATGTGTTGATAGTACTATTGGAAAAACCATTATTAAGAGCAATGTTTTTGATTATATTGAGTTCGTTAGTTTTGTGTAAATCAGATAATGGAGTATTGAGATATCTATGTAAGTAAGCTCTTAATGCAGAATTTTTATGAGAATTATGATGGTAGGATTGGTGTGGAATTATTGTGTCTGTTTGTGTTGGTTTTCTATATATTTTAAAATCAATTCTATCTTTATTATTAATTAAGGTTAGATCCAAAAAATTCAATTCATTATCATTTTCGATTTCTAAAGTGAATTTGATGTTTTGGTGCAAAGTGTTTATGTAATTGTGAAAGTGTTGTATAGTAGATTCATTGTCATTATCCCCGATAATAAATATGTCATCAACATATCTTCGCAAAAGTTTTATATTTTTACTTTGATGATTGTTAGGATTTAAAATTTTATTTTCAAGTTCATTCAAGAAAATATCAGAGAGGAGACCACTCAAGGGAGAACCCATAGGTAGGCCGTCATTGTATTTATAAAATGAATTGTTGAAAGAACAAAAATTTTGTTCTGTACAAAGTTTTAATAGATTATAAATATGTTCTGAGTCTGTGTTGTTGATTTTGTTACTGATTAAACCTTTTATTAGGTCTAAGGTTTCTGTAACTGGTATGTTGGTGTAAAGATTTGTGACATCAAATGATAACAAAGTGAAATTTTCGGGTAATTGTATCTTTTGAATGGTGTCAATAAGATCTGATCTGTCTTTAATTGTAAAATAAGCGTTAAATTGTATAGTATTTTTAAAAAACTGTACTAGGAATTTAGATATTTTGTAAGTACTTGAATCTATTTAAGATATGATCGGTCTAATAGGATAATTATGTTTATGTAATTTAATCAAAGAATATACTAAAGGTGTTTTAGGGTTCATCGGTAAAAAATTAAACATAGCTATGTTTTGTTGAAGTAAGAAATCTTTAGCAGATTTTACGATTCGTTTTGTTTTGTTATGGAATGCATTTGTTGGATTTTTCTTAATTTCTATAAAGTTGTTATCATTAAAAAATTGTAAAGTTTTTGAAATATAAAGTGATTTTTCCAAAATAACTAGTCCAGCATTTTTGTCAGCGTTAGTAACAATGAGATTATTATTATTAATTTTACGTTTGACCTTATTAACCCTTTGGGTACTGAATTATTTAAAGAGTATCATACATCTGAAACGTATTTAATTTGTTGCTATCTGAAGTAGTATGATAATGCAATATTTTGTATGTAACAAATTGTTTATTTTAATTTAATACATAGTTTAAATAAGATATAAGTTTATAATAATTACAGAATAATAATGATAAATAAAACAAACAAAAATAATAACAAGTAGTTTTCAACTAACAACTAAATACACTCAGCAGCAGAAGTCTGCGTACAAAAAACTTCTAACACTTTAACTGAAAAAATAAGGGTCATGATCTAATGTGATAAACTTCAATTTTTTTATTTTGTATATTAACTACATATAATTCTATTAACAAAATATGTTTCAACAAAACAGAAACAGTAGTTAAAACTAAAAATTCTACAAATAACGGGTATGCAAAAATCTGCGTACAAGTCAGGACAGTATTTATAAAAAATTCATAAATGAGATCATTGCTTCTATATTAATATGAGGTCGGATAACCTTTACGTTTAATGACCTCCCTTAAACGTTTAGGCATGGAGTGCACTAATTTCTGCGTTTCGTCCGAACTGATTTTGGCCCATTCCTCAATCATAACATTTTTTAACGTTTCCTTCGACGTTATGTTGTGTTGCCGAATCCTGCGTTCCAGTAAATCCCAGAGGTGTTCGATGGGATTCAAGTCCGGCGATTGTGGAGGTGTTTTAAGTTGCGGGCGCAATGTTTGGGGTCATTATCTTGTTGAAAAAAGTATTCGGGCCCCAAGCCCAAGTTTTCGATGCTAGGCTTCAAATTTTTTTTTAAAATGTCTATATACATTTTATGGTCCATTGTCGATGTTATGAAAACCAACCTTCCCATCCCTTTGGTGCACATGCACCCCCAAACCATAACTCCACCACCTCCGTGTTTTACAGTCGCTTTAAAATTTTCGGGATTAAGGGCAGTATTAGGTTTTCTCCATACAAGTTGTTAATGCCGAAAATGCAAAATTTGCTCTCAAATGTAAAGAGAACTTTCTCCCAGAATTCAATGGGCTTGTCTAAGAGTTTTTTTGCAAAGGCGATCCGCTTCTGACGATTGACCTCTGACACAAATGGCTTTTTTCGTGCAACGCGACTGTGATAGTTAGCTTTTTTTAACGTCCTTCTCACCGTATCTTTGCTGATAGTTTTATGAAATTCTTCTTGTACATTTTCTACTATTTTTTTGCCATCAGCCTAGGTTCTTTTCTAACCTGCTGTACAATTTTTCGCTTCTCTCGGTTTGTTAAAAGGGGTGGTCTACCAGATCGCGGACGTGAGAGGTAATCTTCAGTGTCTTTATAATTATTAATTACTCTTTGAATGGAAGAGTGTGACCTGCCGACAGTTTCTCCTATTTTTCGAAAAGATTTTCCCTCTTTCCATAACTTTACAATAATTTTTCTCTCTCCCAATTCAATTTCCTTTCCTTTCGTGTCCATTCTAACTTTTAGCTTCTAAGCCTCTGCTAATATAATCGACACCGATTATCTTTTATTTAAATCGGAAAGCGTACATCGCCAACTACGTATTTAAGTAAATAAGTATATTTTGGAGAAGGCGTCTTTATTTGTACGCAGATTTTTGCATACGCATTATTTGGAGAATTTTTAATTTTAATTTTTTTTGTAACTAATATTTCTGTTTTATTGATGCATATTTTGTTAATAGAATTATATGTAGTTAATACACAAAATAAAAAAAAATTGAAGTTTATCACATTAGATCATGACCCTTATTTTTTCAGTTAACGTGTTAGAAGTTTTTTGTACGCAGACTTCTGCTGCTAAGTGTATATCAAAAAGAAAATTACTAATAATTTTGCAAAGTGTGATATTTTTCGAAACATGTTGGTAAATGCAGAGGTACTTGGCATTGTTGGCACTGCCATGTAGTTTCACTTCTAATTTTGTTTTTATAACAAACTCGGCATCTTTTTGTAGGGTGTTGTGGTGCTCTGGAAAGTGTGCGGAGGTTTTTGCCTGTAAACGGTATGGTGTATCACTATGCGAAGGACGACCACGGCAATTATAATTTGGCAGTGACACTTGCTCTAATAGTTCTTCTGCAATATTCAGCCGATATGATACAACGCCAGAGGTTTTTGTGCTGTTTATTTTAGAATATATGATGTGTGCATTATAAATAGCCATGTCTAATAGATAAAATGCCATTTTCTTATATCCCTTTACACACTTTCTCATAACAGGGAAGCACGCTAGCATTTGGTCATGTTTATCAACACCTCCCATGCCTTTATTATAATCAACAATGCATGAAGGTTTGATAATATTTTCAAAATTGCCATCCTTTAGTTTTCGCCTTTTGCCTGTATCTACCATTCCAATATTTGCATGTTTTGTGCTAAGCATATACACGTCTTTTCTGTCTTTCTAACATTCTATATTCCCCTTTCTTCAATTTGAATGAAGCAAGCTGTTTTGGCATATGCTTTCTGTTTTTTCGGACAGTTCCAACGACATTTGTATTTTGGTTTTGTAAAACAGAAAATAATTGTGGCGATCAATACCAATTGTCCATGTATAATGTGTAGCCTTTATTTAGAATTGGTTGCGCCACTTCCATGACTACACTCTCTGAAGCAGGTATATCAACACCCTGTACTTTATCTTTGCCTACGTATATTTTGAAACGCATGCAGTAGCCAGATGAAGATTCACAAAGTTTATATATTTTGATGCTAAATCGAACTCGTTTTGATGGGTTGAATTGAATATAACTCAATCGTCCCTTGAACTTCATCAGAGATTCATCAATAGATACTTCATTATTAGGAGTATATAGATTAGAGAATGTATTATTGAGATAATCTACTAAATTTCTAATTTTTCTTATTCTATCATTTTTATTTATTATTTCATTATCTGTAAAATGCAGAAAACTTGAAATGTCAAAAAAACCTATCCCGAGGCATTGTGTTTGCGAAAATTGGTGTATTACTTGGGACATGAAAATGCATAACGCAATATATGCTTTCATTTCATCAGAACTTACAGGAAACCATCTTTGATTCCTTTTCTTGGAAAAACCTTCTTTTTCTATTTTTTGTCTAGCATACCTATTTGTTTCTTCTGTTATAATATCCCAAAAACTTTGAGTGAGCACTTGATGTAAGACATTCAATGGCGAAGGACTATCACTTACTCTTCGCAGGCAAATAGGATTGATTCCAGCAATATCGGAAAATTGTTTTATATTAGGTATATTTTCTGTTTCATTCCAAACCCATTCCTCCTGAAATGGTTGATCAGATGACTCACTATCACTACTCGATAAGAGTCTGTTGCGTCTTCGTCGTATGGGTTGTATGTCGCTATCACTATCATCTTCCAATTCGTTATTGTCTTCACTTTCCATTTCACTAATTGACGATTGTCAAACAATCTCAGTTTTTTACTCGCAAAGCAATAGCATTAGGTGCTAGTGACAACTAACAAAAACAAAACCAAGAACATAAAACAATCATCATAAGCTCCCCGGCACCCGTTTAGCTTGCGTTATTTGAAATGACGAGTCGGACTCGTCAAATGTTATTACGCCAAAATTTGCGCATGACGATCGTGAGTCGTCAAATGTACCCAAAGGGTTAAGTGTTTTTGCCTCATCCTTGATGTTATTTGACGTCTTCTTTTTTCTGTTTATTTCCCTTTCCCTCCTCTTTAACAAATCTATTAAGTCCTTCCTCAGGTTGTCTTCCTCTGGTGTATTGTGAGCTGCATTTTCTAGTTCAATGGATAATCTAGGTAGATTGTGATTCTGCGGCGCCATACCATATTTGTGACCTTTGTTCAAAAATTCCCATTCTCTAGTAGAAAATTGGACGTTGGATAGGTTGGTAATTCTTGTATGAAAACGATGCTGACTATTGTTATTACAAAAAGAATAACTTGAATCTTCAATCTTTCTCTCTCTTAATTTGTTGATTTTAAGTTGTTTTCTATTCCATGTATTTTTAAGTTAATCTTTTTTGAAATGTTTAGCTTGAAAAATAACATCATCCAGTTCAATGTAATGAAGTTGTTTTGAAAGAATGTTATAGATGTAGTTTAAATGTCTGTTGTTGTGATCTATTTTATTGCAAAGAAATTTAATTTGTTTTGAAATGTGGTTATTGCGGATGTATTGAATTTGTGTTTCAGTTAGATGTTGTGGAAGTTTGTACTTTGTGTAAGTTGATCATATTTATCATTACTGGCAGAATGGATATTTTAAACTTTTCAACCTATAACAAATATTATCTGTTATAGAAGAAGCTTTTTCAAATATTTTTCCACGTCACTGCTAATTTTGCGCATTTTCGAAAAAATGTATATTAAGACTATTCATTTTAATTGTTCATGTATTATCTGCCTTAGAAGTCTCTCAACGGTTTTTGAAATCACTTGTATATAAACGATACATGAAAAATGAAATTGTTCGTTAGAAAAAACTTAACGAGGATAATAAGTAAAACACAGAAAAAGATTCTATTGATCACACGTCACGAAATACATATATCATATGACATACCGAATAATAACGACTTAATAATAATAAAATAAAAAATAAATTATACTTCTAAAAATAATAAATACAGTAAAATTCCTCTTGTATTTTATTGAATATTAATTTATAACGTTTCGAACTACTTTCAGTTCATCATCAGATAAATGCCCCTAAAAATAACTAAATCAACATCGAAAAAACTCTATTTTGTAAGACATTGTAAGACTTTATCGAGTAACTTTAAAATTAAATTTGTCATTTTCATTAAAAGTGTTGTTATCCATAAAACTCCAAAAAGAATTTCCTCAAAAACTTAAATAACGAATGAATTTAGATGCACATAAACGAATTTTTGGCAGGATCAAATCATTTCAATTTTGTTACAAATTTAATATCTGTAATTCATCAATATAATTTTATTCTAATATATTTATTTATTTTTTATATTTTATATTTGCCCTTATTCAATCATATATCTAATTTGTTAATTATGCCAGCATAAAAACTTCCTATATTCCCTGACTCGGATTTGAAATTAATTGATTTATCAATGTTCTTTGTAATATACAGTGTGTTAACTAATTATCGTACCCGAAATCTAGGCAACCAATATCACAGTATTGGTATTGCAACGCGACGAATATTCCTATTATTTGAAATAATTTTTTCGAAATATGCTATTAAAAGTTGACTTTTGTATAGCAATCAACGACTGTAAAAACGTGTTTCCTATGCTTAAAAGCGTCATAATCAACGTCGAAATCTGGGAAACGTTGGTTGAATTGCTGTATACAGCTTTGTAAGGAATAAACCCAACTATCGTCCGCATTCTGCGTACCGCTTCGATAATGTGCCAATAAAATAAACTCATCACGTTCCGGTGTGAACGTCATAACGAAAGAAATAAAAATCTGAAAGAAGTTCTCATTGAACGTTTTCGTTATTTTAATTTGTTTATTGACTTACCGCTTAAATCAATCGCTAGAAACAACGATAGCTCTAAGAAGAACTGTTTGGAGAAATATAAAGGCAGCAAGAAATGGTTAAAGAATAAAGAAAATCCGGAAAAACACAAAGCATACGACAATCGCGACAATAATAACCTAATAACGTTCGATCTGCTGTCAACATCTGGTTAAAACTGGTTACTAATTTAAAAATATCGCCGTTACCACTACACAATGAGATAGATAACCAACATTACAACGTGACGTAGGTTACGATAATTATTTAACACAGTGTATATCCAAACATATTGGACGTCAGATGCATATTTATCAACTCCAATTTTTGAATGCCTTATGAAACGTGAACGTTATTTATTTATTTTGCGGTTGTTATATTTCATAGATAATAATCAATAAATACGCAAAATCAGAATAATTATTAATCACTTGAGAACAAGATTCAAAAATAGATTTTATCCATTCCAAAATTTATGGTAAAAGCCACATGTTGTACAAAGGTGGAGTTTTCTTCAGACAATACATCCCATCGAAGCGTCAATATTCTTCCTTTTGAATGTATCGCCTTCAGTGGTCAACACTTTTGGCGTTTGGAAATCAAAATTATGACGATTTTTTATAGCGTATTGGCAAAGAGCACTTTTATTGTTAATTTTATGTTGATTAACATCATATTTATTAGTGATGCGACCGAAGCCGAATAATTATTCGGTATTCGGCCTATTCGGCCCTATTTTTGCTATTCGTATTCGGCCGAATATTAGGTTCTATTACCGAATATTCGGTTTTACATTTAGATGCCTTAAATAAATATCAATTTGTTTACTTTTCTTAGTTTATTAAAAGAAATAAACTCTAACACAATCGTCTTAAATAAAAATCAACATTCATATTGCATGATGATTTGATTTAATTACTGATTTACTGGTAACAGAATACATAATGTATAAGACAACATGCAACATTTTCTAATGCGACTCTACAGTAAGCTATTAAAAAAATGTATTCTGCTAAGAGATAGTGTATTCTGCTCTTTAATATTCATTGTAGAAGAAGAGGGTCGGCAAATTCCTAATGCCACCATCTGTTCGAATTCTTTTTTTGCAATGGTGTGTTTGTGCACATCTAAACGTCGGGGACGACAAAACGGTAAGTGTGAGTTGGTAACTATTTTATGTTTAACGTTATATCCAACTTGTTTTGTAAAGTCCGGTGTAGAAGTTAATTTTGGAAATTTTTTCAAGTGTTGTGTATTTGGTTTCAAAAGAAACATTTTAGGGGTTGGAATGGTGTTTTTGACAATGGAACCGATTGAAAATAAATTAGTTTTCGAGTCTACCAATCGTTTCTTTTTAATATCCATCAAAATAGTATGTAGCAATTGTTGTACCATTAGCGGCAGAAAGGTTTTTACGTTTCGGATATAATTTGTGAGGTAGAACCAAAATGTCAGCTCCAGTATCAATTAAAAAATTTAGGTTGTTTTGATTGTCAAAAATAAATAGTCGGGAATTGACAGAATTTATCGAAAATTGAGGTTGACTTTTTGTCAAAGTTTTGAATTTGGAAAAATTTTGCTTTTCCTTTTAAAACCCTTATTAGTTTTTTTGATGTCGATGGAAAATTTTTATTTTTGTCGGTGAAGGAATTGTAAAATTTGCAAGATAATCCTTCACATTTAACCGCGTTATCTCTAAATTTGCGGTGATACCAACAAATAGTCGAATAACTCGGAGAATTAGACTTATTTGGCGAGTGTCGTGACGAAGAACGATGTCTACATATCTCTAGAACTGTGAAAACAATTACAATTACAGTTCTTCGACGTATTTGTTGGTATGTTTTAAAATTTTGTAGTTAAAAAGTTTGTCTAGTCTTCTAAATTTTTTGTTCTGTTGTCCTGTTGTTGTTGTTGTTGTGAAATGGAAGTCACAAGTGCTTGACAGGTTAAAATCAGATTTTGAATTGTTGTCAGTAATTCGTCGTGTGGTGGTGTTGTTGTAGTGCAATGTTTTTGAATTTCTGAGAGAGATTCATTGATTCCCACACCTAAACCACAAATCAAAATTTTCATCTGAGGCAGGTTAAAAATTTTCGTCGAAGGCAAGTATCACGTCGCAGGCTTTTCTTATCACGTCGCAGGTTTTTGATCACGTCGAGGGTTTCTGATTACGTCGGGGGTTTTTGATCACGTCGGTGGTTTTTGATCACGTCGGAGATTTCTGATCACGTCGGGGGTTTTTGATCACGTCGGGGTCACCAATTTGTGGGTTTTGTCCACAATGAAGAATAATTTGTTTTAAATTAATATTTATATTAACACAATTACACAATTGCTGTGTATGACACAATTAATAATAATAATAATTTTGTTAGCAACAACATCACTATGCATGTCGTGTGCACAGCATGCCACACGGATATAGTTCAGTGAATAATCGCCAAGCTTACGATCTGAAGTCCTAGGATCGATCCTAGGACTTCGATATTATATTGCGTCCCCAGAATTTTCAATTAATATCGTTTAAGGATTGTCCCTTAACAAACAGGTGTGTTAAAAAAATGCACTCACACTTTATCTGTCACCAACACCTCGCCTTTTTTGTATTGCAGGTGTAACCAATTAATCATAACGTTGCAAGAAATCAACTTAATTTGGAAAAAAAGGAGTTTGAAGTCTGAAGCGTTATTTCGTAACGTTATCAATCGTTTGTGTATTTAAAATGACAACGTCTAATAGAGTTTAATAATTAAAGCCATTTCTATTTAGTGCTAGGATTTATCATAATTTGTTTGTATTAATGCAGATTATCGATTTCTTAAGCTATATAAAAGTCTTACTCGCTGACAAATATCAACATAACTATTTTACATCGCATTTTTCATACAAAATTGATAATGATAATACAGTTACAAGTTACGTAATGTGCATTTAATCAATTACAACGTATTTTCTTTCTTCAATGTGAATAAAAAAGGTAATCTTCTGGTTGCTGGTAATGGAAACAAGTTGATATTGACTTTCACTCATGAAAAGACTACTTTCTGTCATCAGTAAACGCACATGACTCCTTATTCTTAAAAAAAAACAAGACGGTCCATAACGACTTAAGTTTCATAATGACTTATACGAAAATAAATTAAAATTACAAAAATAACCTTAAAAAATATTTTTGTATTTTAAAGGTGACCAGGTCGATGAATTGTAATTAAAGACCAAGACCATGTTATATACTGGGTTATAAAACTCTTATAAACCGGATAGCCTTACAAAGGTCATTTCGACTTAAAAAGTAATGAAATATTCTCTTCCAGCTCTATTTTATCCGGTTATTATTCCGTTTTACAGATCACTGCTTACGCGGTTACTTATAATTTGCGCATTTACAAATTTTTTGCTAACCTTGATAGAATAATTACGATTGTCTAACGCCTTAATAAGATATAATTGTATTAATTAACGTGTGGTTACCTTTTTTCTTGCGAAAATCGGGTCACACAGTTTTATGTAATGAGTGGAAAAAAATTACTTAGTTATCAAAGCGAGTGGAAAGGTGCTTTCAATTCAGTTTCACTTTTATTATTATCTAGACTATTATTATCTACATGAAAGCTATTGGGTGAATAAATTTGACGAAAACAAATAAACAATAATGGATCATGTGTCAATCTTGTCACATAATCATTAATGCGGAATGAAATTTATCACTGTCTTAATATTATTAATAATTACATATAAAGTTTCATGTTTGTATGGATCAGTTATAAGCACATTTACAACGGTTATCAATACAATCAATAATGTGATTATTAAACAAGAACTTGAAAAGGCAAATAAAGCCGCGAAAGAAGTCGAAACTATGAGTTACCAACGGTTCTTAGGAGCAAAATTATCCACAGATACTGAATTTAAGCTAAATCCAAATGTAATGGAAAAAACTAAAAATGATATAAAAGAAATGATCCAACAACACAAACAAAATCATGAATACATTTTGAGTACTTTGTATGATGCGAAAGAATCGGTGAGAAATTTAAAAGATGCAATGGATTTGTTGAAATTAGAAGATAATATGGATTCGTTAACGCAAGAATTTGTGAATACGTTACGAAAGTTTTTCGGGGAAGCTGATCTTTTGGATAAAACTTACAAACAATTTTCGAATTATGGGGTTAAACCCGATAAATATGATGAAGTTATTTTGTTAGATTTTATTATTAAGAATTTAGACTTCGAAACTTTTGATGCTATAAGAAGGTTACAACGTAATCTTGTAAATAATAAAGGATTATTTCATTTAGCTCTATATATTGTAAGTAAATTATTTTTTTATTATTAAAAAACAAAGAAATAGAATTTGAAACCAAAGCAAATCGTGCTTAGATCGGACCACCGGACGATTATCGACGAAAATTCCCGAATATAAAATGTCATTTTAGGTTTTAAAATTCGGTAGTTGTAGTCACGGAATTAATTTTGTTTAAGCGTTGGCTTCAAATACAAAAATACATAAAACTACTTCCTTATAAAAAACGTTTTTTAGGAAGTAGAAAAATATATAATGTACAGCAGAAGTACATCATCTTTGCAATTTATCTTAAACTTGTTTAGTTATTATGTACTCATTGAAATAAGGACGATGGTGCTGATCAGCTTTTCAAAGAATTTAGCAACTTATATAGAACCTAGTTTGTATAAAACATAATAATTATTATTAATAACTAATTTTTGATAAATTCATTTAGAAGGGAAAATATATTGGAAAGAATATGAAAAATACGATTTAGAAGTGGACTATCGACTAAAAAATACTCTCGAAATGTTGCAATTTCACTCAAATTCCGCTTCAGGGAGATATTGGGTTTATGATTCATACAAAAATCCGATTGGTATGTGCTAAATTTCCAATTTAAATGCAATTTCAAATCGACTATTTTAGGCCATAATTACGTAGCGTTCACTAATGTGATGAGGGGGTTTATTTTGCGTGGATCAAAATGTTCCGAAATAGGAGATTTTAAAACTGACGATGAAGAGAAAAATGAAGAGTAAGTTATTTATATTATATACAGATTAACAAAGAATTAGATTGCAGCTTTAATTGTACAATATCAAACCCGAATAAGTGCGAGGGAGAATTAATTCCAATCGATGATCCCATCGACTTCTCGAAACGAGATCGGTCCGTGATGAATATTTGTTTCAGTGTAAGTTAAAATTCATTATTCATGATCAAATAAAATACACCACCATTAAGAATTAGACTGCAGATTTGAAATTGTAATAAAATAATGCTTTATTAAAATAAGAAACGATGTTTGGTTGCTTTTAATTCGAATTGAAGCGAATAGAATTGGAATCGGCTTTGGGAATTAAAAAAATCTACATCCCTTGGTTCGAATGGTGTGAGTTTTGCCATGTTCTACAATATTTCAGATAAGGGCAAAGGTATTTTGTTGGAGACTTTTAGTAATATCTTGAAGGGAGGCACTATTCCAGATGATTGGCTTAAATCCGATCTCAAAAAAGGACAAGGATCTGAACTCAAGAGAAGGAAACTCAAATTAATTGTTCAAGGAAGTTACTTGAACGAATGTTTGAAATTCTAGATGAAATCAAAATCAATGTATAGTGAACCTCCTTCTGGGTTTAGAAAGAGAATAGGACCGGGCAATTATCTTTTTACTGTGATTGGGACTATGTCCATTCATGGTCAATCAATGTGGATTCATTAATATTTTGCCGACATACGACAATGTAAAGATCATTCTTAACAATTCAAGTTAAGAATGGTTAGTCGACATGGTCGCCCTTCTACATTAATTGCTGATCAGTAATATATATCCTTTCTATAAATCCTAAAAGGGATTCCCCAGGAAAGTTCCCAAAGTCCTCTATAATTTAATTATTACAAATTTCAATCGCCTTTGAGTTGGCGATTGAAATTCGATGTTGTCTTTTTTGAAGAGCGTAGTTTCAGTCTATCACCTAGCAAATCGAGAGGTATGTTGTTTAGTCGCAGAAAGGCTCTCCCTTTGATAAAACTGGGGGATGAGAACATCACTACGACCGTTAATATAGTATACTGGGACTACACTTAAATACAAAACTATCTTAGAAAGAACATCTGAACTATATTGTTAATAATTGCCAGAAAGCACTTATTCCAACTAGATGGGGATGTAGGCCAAGGTTCTACGGTGCTCATACAGTCGAGGTTTGAGTATTTTACCTGGTTAATGGTGCTCGTCAGCAGAGCTATTACCAGCACTATTAGATCTACACCAACGAACGTATTGATAGTATTAGATAAATTGATGGATAAATTTGTTACAAAAAGTCACATGTATAGAGCTGATTCGGTTGGAAAATTAATGAATAGTTTGAGTCGACTTCATAGAGAGGGCAGGGTAGCTGATAGCGCAGAGTTAGCTATGAGACCTTGTTTCCCAGAATGTTGTGCGTAAGATTTAGACCATGATATTAAGAATCTGTAGGTAAGCTAATGCGCATCTTTAAGATGGCGGACAACGCATACGTGACGACACTAAAGAGTGACGGTTAAAAAATTATAAAAACAAATTTTGTATTGTACTAAAATTAGAAATAACACTATATCCTAAAGCTAGAAGCTTTAGGATATAGCCTGCGTTTTTTGAAAAAATATTTGACATTTCGGACGCCATGTTGTAACCTTTTTCAGTTTCTGAAGAAGTTCGAAGTGATTTCGAAGTAGAATTGATATTGTGAAGTATTATAGTGATATATTGGGTTGAGTTGGATTGGGCTGAGTTGGGTTATGTTGTATTTATAAATACGAAAAGCCAGTAATTGAAAAAGGTTAACACAGGATTCTATGTTAAAATCCATATCGTGGAATGTCTTTTCGATTATATGCTGAAAAGATATACTCGTTCCTGAAAATATAGAGATAGTCCTAATGAGAAGCAGAAAGTGCGCAAAAGAAAAATCTAAAATATTTAGATGTAATGATTGCAATAAAACTACAAAATAAAACGCATATAACTGTCAATGGCTTAAATACAATCATAAGTTCAACATGGGATGTGTGGAGATTAAAGGAATACCGAACATCAAATCGATGAAGGGGAATGCTATTATAGCTTCTCCTATGATCTCGGAATAACGTCGGAAAAAAGCCTGAGTTATCAAGTCAAGGGAGGCACGAACAAGACTGACTCATACAAGACTGGTCTTGTATGATGAGTTGGTAGATATAGGAAAACTGGATGAGAGATCCACTTCTCCAGTCAAGTATGTCATTATAAAGATTCCTTTATAAGAGTGAGAGATATATTTTTTAGTTGCTTATTTTCTTGAACCATGAATGATGCGAGGCAAGGGTTTTTGCGGGAACAAACCAACGAAAGGAAGATAGCGAAGAACAGGCTAAAGATGGCAGCCTAGAATCAACTGAGATGGAGACTTCGAAGAAAGGGGGACTTATCACAAATTCAACATATTTGGGATATGATGGGCCAGCTACAACGACAAGCACTCAAACCTCCTGAGAATCTGGATGAACTTTGACACCATCTAAACGATGCATGGAACGAGATAACTGTAATATCTTCATGTGAAAGTGAATGTATCTATTAGTTTGGGCACGAAACAATAGGTGATTCTAAAAATGTTATCAACATCATCAGTAACAAGGAATTGTCAAATCAAGAAAAAATATCTGCATAGTTATCTGATGAGATGAAAACACGAAGGGAATAATGTTACGACAAAAACATTGATGATAACTACCATATAATTATGTACAAGTTTGCATAATGATAAATTTAATTGGTAGCAACCTATTTTTTTTTATTATGATTCTAATTTAACAAAAAGTATAGTGGAGTAAATAATATAAAGATAACATAATGTCTCGCGAGAAAGAACGTCAGCAACATTCAGAAATGGTTATGAAGACAACTCTGGTTAAAAGAAAATCATGTTACCTTTTCAAAAAGGCAAGAAAGCTAAATGTGGCTCAAAAGTAAAGAACACTTTTGAAGCATTATATAATATATGAACTTATTATAGGGTTTATAGGGATTATCATCAGGAACACAGCAATTATATAATGATTTACATCAAACATTTGGTATTAAATATGTGTTAACATACAGAATAAACTAAAATTGAAAACATTCTTTGGTTTAATGACACCTGAAGAAGGACTTCATGACTACCCAGACGCTTTAGAATTAAAGCACAAACTACAAAACTATTTGCTAAAAACAGATTATGGTGCACTCTCTGAAGCTGGCAATATTCAAGAAAATTCGACTTCAATGTTAGAAATTGCTGCTGATGCTCTTTTAAGCTAAAGTTGCAGTTGAATATCAACATAAAGGGTAAATTTAATTAAGGTGTTAATTTAAATATATCAACTTAAGCATAGTATCCCAATTTTGAGACACCTGTACATTTCAATTTTAACTCAAAAAAAATATAACATCAAATAGATTGATACCCATGGTAATATTTTCAGATTCACTATGTTTGATTTGAGCGTTTGATGGGACTGTGGGAGGAAAATCGAAGGTGCACGCACTATCTGGTGAATAAGATCAAAGGATTTAGCTGGCAATATGATTCGAAAGACTTAACTATCCACTTCGCGTGGATTGATGCAGATTATGCAGGTATTGTTGGGAATGAGATGGCGGATAGACTGGCGGAGAAGGTCAACTTCTCATTTTAGCAGATTAGCAAAGACGTTTGTGATGACTGACCTTTAGGGAGGTGAAGGAGGAAGCTTGGAATACATGGCAACGAGATTGGGATACTACCAACAGGGTCAAGGTTGGAGCTTTATGGTTGATGTCAAAAAGAGAGCATAGTACAGATTTTTTTCTCTAAATCTAAGCTCATAATTTCAGTTTTTTCATTTTTTATGAAATCTTAGAATTTTGATTTAAGTATTGGAGGTTTGTTTTTGCATTGTTAAAATCTCGGAGAAGCGTTGACTTGGGTTGTTATGGCATTATTAAAGCAGTAAGGAAGGATGATATTAGAATTCACCCAGATTCTCAGTCTTTGTCGCCGACCCATCATATCTCAAGTATGTTGAACCGGTGATAAGTCCGGTGACAGTACAAGCCAGGGCAAAATCTGAAATCCAACTTACTCCAGGAATCTCATATTAATCACAGCAGTAAGATTGAGATATAAGTTGACTGTATGTAGTATTTAATGAACTCGCCATCTTGATTATCCCTAAAAATGATGCCATTCCATTGATGAACCCACCCCAGGGCCACCCTAACGACAGGGCTAACTGGGCTTTAGCTCTAGGGCGCCAAACCTTAGGGGGCGGCAATTTTTGACACGAAATGTATGTAGCCCCACTTATATTTAATTTTTTTGCGGAATAATGGCGCATTGATATGTGTAGCCCACGGGTGCGAAATTTCTTAGGACGGCTCTGACCCACCCTAACCGTTTTTGCCAGTATGCAAGTTTGACTATTTCAAATGGAGGTGTAAATAGAAGCCAAAGGTAAGAACGATATGAATGAAGCCCAAAGGAAGAAGTTGTACTGTAAACAGTTACCATCGATAAGCGTCGCTTCAAAACTCCCACAAAACCCACCTCCTTAATTCGATAATTCGATCAAACTCATTAATATGGGCAATATTCCAAGGCATCTATTTGGCACTTTAACGTCTATTTAATCTATTTTAAGTGTTATTTAACGAAATTTCAAAATTATAATTAGAATTTTAGTGGGTGGTGAATTTCATATGAAAATGAAATTTCATAAAAGTTTTCTTAAAATTTGATTTAAATTTGATTCTTTAATTCTTTAAATTTGATTTAAATTTTAGCAAAACAAGAATAGAAATTACGATTATGTCAAATTCAATAAAGGCCTGAAAAACATTAAATGCAGTGGTACATCAAAAATGTTTCCTTACTTGGAAGGATGCGAAAATTGCTTCTTCTTGTGTTATGATCATTACGAAAATGTAACAGACAGATATATCAGCTTGGATGAGATGGTGACAAATATCACTGAGAAACGGTATTAAATTTTGAATCATTGTCACCACCAGCGTCGTCCTAAACCTAAGTGCTAATAGTACTACAGCCCTGGGACGCCAAATCATGTAATGATGGAGACTCCATCCGTGCAATGAAATGGATGGTGTTCCTATCAAATATATACCCAGTGTTTCAGTGTCAGTTTTCTTTGGCATTGAATTGTATATGAAAATGGGACTTTGTATGGAAATTGAACTGTTTAGGGAATTTTGTATAACCCGATTCGTTGGACCAACCCAGCCCTGGGGTGCCGAGTATACAAAACGTTAGATTTTATAACGTTGAAATTGTATACATAGAAACCAATGCAGCTTGAAACCAATGCATAGGTATTTGATTAAAACAAAATTGACTACGAGACCCCAACAATTTTGTTTATAACCGAATTCTAAACCTAAAACAATATTTAATGTTCGGGAGTTCTCGGCAATAATCGACAGGTGATCCGATCTGAGCACCGTTTTTCGTTTGGATTTAAATTTTAGTATTTCTGCTTCTATATCAACAATTTCTTCGTTTTATAATAACAAAAAATAATTTACTTACATAAGCTAACTGAAATAACCCTTAATTCGTCACCTTCACATCTTCATAACCACCGCTGTCCTTGGGCTATAGCCCTGAGGCGCTAAATCCTGGAAGGGCGCCTGTTTCTGCATTGAAATGGATGGTGTCCTCTTCATACATGTACCTAGTGTCTCCTCTGAGATACTAATCTTTTTTTGGCATTGAATTTTGTATGAAAAAGGAGGCTACCGTTCCATTCATCCAACCCAGCCCTGGGGCGCCGAATATATTAGGATGACTCTGGTTCAAATATAGGCCTCTATAATGAATAGTTTCTGAAATAGAGTACTTTACTTTAGTATATTTGATCTAACACTACATCTAGAACTAGAAACATTCGGGCTTAGCCCTACATCTCGCAAAATGGCTAAACCCCAATGATTTTAATTCTAAGTCTAATGTTAGTTCTAGTTTTACTTCAATTCAAATATACAGGGTTGAGTTGGGTTGGGTTTAGCCCCTTAAAAGACATTTTTTAACGAAGTTCTCTACAATGAATAGTTTCTGAAATAGAGTACTTGACAACCTGATTTGGTAATCCTATATTTTTGAATCAAATATCCAAGAACTTCACTATTAATTTCAGATTCATAATAAGTATTGTTTTTAGTATTATCACAGGTGTTCGTTTTAATAAACATTATGGTGTAATTGGAATGGATATCCAAGAAACCCAAATAGATAAGGCGGGTTGTACGCTACCAAACACTACGAAATGGGTTAAAAATAAAGGAAAAAAGTTATTTGCTTTAACCCCAACGAAATTATATCTACATTTAGGCGAAATTCGAACTAACAATAAGAACCAAGTTGTAACAGGCACGATTTTAATACACATAAAGTAATTTATTTTCAATTTGATTCATTTTAGGCTTAAGATTTGAAGAAATCGCCGATGGTGTTCAATTACAAGTAAGATTCCACGAATTAGTTAAATGCGCCCAAAACAGCACTCTCATCCCAAACACTTTAAGTTGGATTACAACGGAGTTAAGTGAACGTACAATTGAGATATCGAATAAAGAAGCTCCTAATCATCACCCTGATTTGAGTCTTCCCATTAAAAGCTTTGAGAATTCTAAAATTCGAATCGGCGCGAGCGATTTTGAAAGTGACGGTGCGCAAACAACGGTTCCGTTTTTTGATACGCGGGAAGTGGTTGGTGAACCCCCCGTTGCGTTATGGGGAATCGGTTGGGTGTATAAAGGTGAAAGTGAATATTATGGCGGTTTTGTTGCTCCGTATTTAATAAGTGCGAATTATCTTTATAACATTGATTTAGAAAATGTTCTAAACTTAGCCGAACGATCGAATGTTGCGTCTATTTTGCAAAATACTAAAAATGCGGGTTATTTAGTAATAATAAATTGTTTGATTATTTCATTTTTATAATACAAATATAACTTTGAATTTGTTGTAATTGTTAAACGGCAAATTTAGATAACTTTAGATCATTTTGCAGTTTGATTTTGTCAAGCTCAAGAAGTACACAAAAGGTAAAATGAAATAAAATGATTTAAATAAAATGCAGATAGACAAGATAGACAAATCACAATTAATAATACGAGATCTTAATACCGCAAAATTAGAAGTAGTTATAAAAGTAGTAAATACTAAAATTTGAAGCCAAAATGAAAGTAATGAGCGAGGATCGGATCACCGGTCGATTATCGCCGAGAACTTCCGAACATAAAATATTATTTTAGGTTTCAATTTCAATATTTAGTATTTTTGTTGTATCAAGTTAGATTGGATACATGTAAAAAACAAAAATTGACATAAAATCTTAAACGTCATAACATTAATTAATTAATACTTAAATGAAAATATCAACAATAATAATCTTATTATCCCTATTTCGTAATGATTCAACTCAATTTGAAGTATGGATCAGAAATGAGTCAAAAGAAATAAATGCTGTAGTGGATATAGGGATTGAAGTTCTTGATAATATTCCAATCCCCTCCGCCGATATAACGGACACATTAATTAACGAAGTAGTTAACGCTATTTTTTTAGAACAGCACGAAAATATTACTCAAGCTGGAGACCACGATTACATTTATGCCCATAATACTTTTTTGATATATAAGATAGCCGCAAATGAAGTCATTGCCCACAAGAAATCTTTATTAATTAATCAAAATAATAAAAAAATGGATGAAGCTGCAGAGGTATTAGTTGAAGAAGCAGAACAAGAACGGCACTTAATATTAAAAATGATTCAATATCAGGAGAAAATACATCAGAAAGCGATGGAATCGATGCACGGAAATATTGAAAATATAAACACCGCAGAAAAGGCACTTTCGTTAATAAATCAATCAAATGAATTTTATGGGGAATTATTCATTAAGAAGTTAACTATGTTATTTGAACGCTCATCGAAGCTTGAAATGTTGTTCGAAGAGTATCGGGGGTTAATTGAAGACTTTAATCAGTATGATTCAAAAGCTTTAAATGTGTTTATTAAAAAATGCATGAGTACTAATTTAACCGATCAAGAAAATTTAATCAATATGATAGATATGGAAAATTTGTTGGTCGAGTCGAATATGGGAATTTTAACCTTAATTACGGATGATGTAAGAATATAAATACGTTAAAAATTCGATATAACGGATTCATACGGAGAAGGGAACGTACAGTATAGAGAAATTTATTTTATATAAAAAAATATTAGATGAAGAATTTAGGAACATTACATCGTTTCTAATTATAATTTCAATTAATAAAATTAGTGATAGAGTATATTGGCTAAGTACTAAGTAAACTATCTTGTGAACTCGCCTTATAAAAACGTAAGTGGTAGAGTAGAGCAGTTGGTTGAAGTAAAGTTACTCTTCCACTTGCCATCCCCACCACTCTTCTACTACTATTTAATGCCCTATTTATCTGTCTTTCACCGTCACATCAGCGAAACGACGATACGGCGCATTGTTAGCAGAGATCTGGTGAAGTTTCACCACACAAATTTTTGAATAAAGTATCAAATCAAAAAAATAACTGTCAACTTGTTGGCAGCATGAGCTATTATGTCTTGAGTCTTGCGCATCAGGTTAAAGTCTGCCAACTTGTTGACAGCATGAGCTATTACATCTCCCAATTACTCTTTATTATTCTAATGTCTGCCAACTTGTTGGCAGTTTGAACTGCTTCGTCTCCAAAGTCCTGCTTATCAATTTGAAGTCTGCCAACCTGTTGGCAGTAGGAGCTATTACTGTTCTACAAACTACATATTATCTTAACAACTGCCAACTTGTTGGCAGTATAAGCTATTATGTCTTCAAAGTCCTACTTATTAGTTTGAAGTCTGCCAACTTGTTGGCAGCATGAGTTATTATAGTTCCAAACACCGTACATTATCATAAAGACTGCTAGTTATTGACAACATGAGCTGATTTGTCTCCAAAGTCCTATTCATCAGTTTCAAGTCTGCCAACTTGTTGGCAGCATGAGCTATTACTGTTCTACAGACCATATATTATCTTAAAGACTACCAACTTGTTGGCAGCATGAGTTACTACATTTTTGAACTCCTCCTTACCATTTTAAACTCTGCCAGCTTGTTGACAGCATTAACAATTTTGTCTACAGACTGTATATTATTTTAAAAACAGGTAACTTCTTGGCAGCATAAGCTGTTTTGTCTTCGATGTTCTGCTTATCACTTTGAAGTCTGCCAACTTGATAACATGAGCTGTTACAGCTCTACATACTACAGGTATCCCTTGATTAACATAGCTGGTTCCTCAATGTTACCGCGAAAATCAAAATCGCGATAATCAAATATATAAAATATAGGATAGACAAAGCTCGCTGCGATAATTAAATCTTATACTGCGCAAATTAAGGGATGGTCACAATTTATTTTCGTACGAGAATCAAAATCGCGCTAATTAAGAAGAGTGTTAATAAAGGAATACCTGTATACAGGTGTCTCTGAAATGCGTGTACAACGTAAAACCACAGATTCCTTGGTTCAAAATAGGTCGATTCAGGTTAACTCCTCTAAGTCCAAAATTGCTTCGGTTCACCGCTAGAGGACTTCAAAGTTAGCAAAACAAATTCGTTTATTCTTTATAAGTCTAAAACACGATAATCAATCTAAACCAATTTTAAGATGTGAGTTCCTAGGTTCAATTAATGTCCTTTTGTGGTTTAAGGTAAAATTTAAAAAACACCGAAGTGGTGGAACAGCCATGTCTTCAACAGTTATTATCCCATATTGTTTGCTAAGTAGGCGATGATTACATAATTAAAATTTCTGAACAGCCCATTTAGTTCTGGAACTTTCTTGTCCCTTTGTAATGTTCTTATTTAAATAGTTTATTTGATTTCTTCTTTGTTTTATTTAAGTTAAAAACATTTCTTATTTATTTTAATAACGTATTTATTAAATTTACGAAGACTACATTATCATACCACAGTCAGTTTAATTCTTCTCCTTAATTTTAAATCAAAATAAATTGCTGAATTGAAGAATATTGCACTACTCGCACAAGTATGCACAAAATGCACGAGTGCATTTTTTAAGTTTATTGATTTCTTTAATTGTTGTGCAATATTCGCCATTCGCAATTGCTTTTTCCATTACACCTTAAAAGATTTTGATTACATTAGTGGTTAAGCCAGAAAATTTGAATTTTTGAATATTTGCAAACCCTTTTTTACGGCATTGCAATTAGAAAATCTTATCGTAATTGGTACTAATTTCAAAGTCCTGCTTATCAATTTGAAGTCTGCGAACTTGTTGGCAACATGAGCTATTACTCTTCCAAACACTATACATTATCTTATAAACCAAATTGTTGGCAGCATGAGTTACTGTCAGAGAATGGCGAGTTTAACTTAACGGCCATACTCATTAATTTAAAGTCTACCAACTTGTTAACAGTATTAGTTGTTATTTCTCTAAAGCTCTGCTCATCAATTTACTCATCAATTTGACCTCTGCTTTTAATGTATCGATACTAAATTCTCAGTTTTTGGAGATTCTACTCTGTTAGGTTGGTGTTAGGCATATTAAATTGAGATGGGTTGATTTAAATTATGAGGAACGATTTTACCTTTCATCGTCGATTTCGCTTGCGAGCGAGGCGCTGATTTTAACGTATTTTCAATACTAAATCAGCAGTGTTTGAAAATTCTATTCGGATAGGTTGGTGTTAGGCATGTTGGGTTGGCTTAGATTATAAAGAACGTTCTCACCTTTAATCGAGGTCGCTTGCAGGCGAGGCACTGAAACAAATAGTTCAAAGCTTGAAAATATAAATCATTTCCATATCTTCATAAATAAAGGCACAGCAATTTTATTTAATTTCTGCAAATTTGTTTGACTCTTTCAAAAAATAGAATATTAGATTTCATATAGATTGGAATACTTTTTAGTAATCAACGTATCACTCTTTTATTCCATTTTCATATAGAGGTTTCAAGCTTTAATTTAAATCATATCTACATCTTCACTTTGAATCTATCATTCTTTGAATTTTTTCAACTTTCATTTATCCTTATAAATTATCATCAATTTTAGAGTATTAGATTTCATGTAGATTAATAGATTCGATACTAAAATAATTCAAAACTTATTGGGTTGAGTTGGGTTGTTTATAAAACAATTATAACATTGACAAGTATTAGGCATATTGGGATGGGTTGGGTTGAGGGTATTATTGTTTACTGAACATCCCAAAAATGTTCCTTGTTGTAAAAGAAAGTTTTCACATACATGGATTACTGTGTCAGTACTAATTGTGTACTAACACAGAAATAATACGAGACGTATCTTTTAAGTAAGGGTCGTTTTGAAATAAAAATTAAATCATCAGATTTTTCTTAGCAATTTTTTTTACATGACTGGACTTTCAGCTACTTTTCTACATAATTCCCATAAATATTTAGGCACTCATCATATCGTACAGCTAGCTTTTGAATGCCATCTTCATAGAAGTCTGGCGCCTGATTTGCCAGCGACTGCATTACGGTCATTTTGATATCGCCATTATGTCGATCCGCTGACCACCTAAATGCTTCTTCAAATGCATAAAGATCCATATCTTTATAAATAAAGGCACAGCAATTTTATTTAATTTCTGCAAATTTGTTTGACTCTTTCAAACAATAGAATATTAGATTTCATATAGATTCGAATACTTTTTAGTAATCAACGTATCAATCTTTTATTCCATTTTCATATAGAGATTTCAAGCTTTAATTTAAATCATATCTACATCTTCACTTTGAATCCATCATTCTTTGAATTTTTTCAATTTTCATTTATCCTTACAAATTATCATCAATTTTAGAGTATTAGGTTTCATGTAGATTAATAGATTCGATACTAAAATGATTCAAAACTTATTGGGTTGAGTTGGGTTGTTTATAAAACAATTATAACATTGACAAGTATTAGGCATATTGGGATGGGTTGGGTTGAGGGTATTATTGTTTACTGAACATCCCAAAAATGTTCCTTGTTGTAAAAGAAAGTTTTCACATACATGGATTACTGTGTCAGTACGAATTGTGTACTAACACAGAAATAATGCGAGCCGTATCTTTTAAGTAAGGGTCGTTTTGAAATAAAAATTAAATCATCAGATTTTTCTTAGCAATTTTTTTACATGACTGGACTTTCAGCTACTTTTCTACATAATTCCCATAAATATTTAGGCACTTATCATATCGTACAGCCAGCTTTTGAATGCCATCCTCATAGAAGTCGACCGCCTGATTTGCCAGCGACTGCATTACGGTCATTTTGATATCGCCATTATGACGATCCGCTGACCACCTAAATGCTTCTTCAAATGCATAAAGATCCATATCTTCATAAATAAAGGCACAGCAATTTTATTTAATTTCTGCAAATTTGTTTGACTCTTTCAAACAATAGAATATTAGATTTCATATAGATTCGAATACTTTTTAGTAATCAACGTATCAATCTTTTATTCCATTTTCATATAGAGATTTCAAGCTTTAATTTAAATCATATCTACATCTTCACTTTGAATCCATCATTCTTTGAATTTTTTCAATTTTCATTTATCCTTACAAATTATCATCAATTTTAGAGTATTAGGTTTCATGTAGATTAATAGATTCGATACTAAAATAATTCAAAACTTATTGGGTTGAGTTGGGTTGGTTATAACACAATTATAACATTGACAAGTATTAGGCATATTGGGATGGGTTGGGTTGAGGGTATTATTGTTTACTGAACATCCCAAAAATGTTCCTTGTTGTAAAAGAAAGTTTTCACATACATGGATTACTGTGTCAGTACTAATTGTGTACTAACACAGAAATAATACGAGACGTATCTTTTAAGTAAGGGTCGTTTTGAAATAAAAATTAAATCATCAGATTTTTCTTAGCAATTTTTTTTACATGACTGGACTTTCAGCTACTTTTCTACATAATTCCCATAAATATTTAGGCACTTATCATATCGTACAGTCAGCTCTTGAATGCCATCTTCATAGAAGTCTACCGCCTGATTTGCCAGCGACTGCATTACGCTCATTTTGATATCGCCATTATGTCGATCCGCTGACCACCTAAATGCTTCTTCAAATGCATAAAGATCCATATCTTCAAAATAAAGGCACAGCAATTTTATTTAATTTCTGCAAATTTGTTTGACTCTTTCAAACAATAGAATATTAGATTTCATATAGATTCGAATACTTTTTAGTAATCAACGTATCAATCTTTTATTCCATTTTCATATAGAGATTTCAAGCTTTAATTTAAATCATATCTACATCTTCACTTTAAATCCATCATTCTTTGAATTTTTTCAACTTTCATTTATCCTTACAAATTATCATCAATTTTAGAGTATTAGGTTTCATGTAGATTAATAGATTCGATACTAAAATGATTCAAAACTTATTGGGTTGAGTTGGGTTGTTTATAAAACAATTATAACATTGACAAGTATTAGGCATATTGGGATGGGTTGGGTTGAGGGTATTATTGTTTACTGAACATCCCAAAAATGTTCCTTGTTGTAAAAGAAAGTTTTCACATACATGGATTACTGTGTCAGTACGAATTGTGTACTAACACAGAAATAATACGAGACGTATCTTTTAAGTAAGCGTCGTTTTGAAATAAAAATTAAATCATCAGATTTTTCTTAGCAATTTTTTTTACATGACTGGACTTTCAGCTACTTTTCCACATAATTCCCATAAATATTTAGGCACTTATCATATCGTACAGCCAGCTTTTGAATGCCATCTTCATAGAAGTCTGGCGCCTGATTTGCCAGCGACTGCATTACTGTCATTTTGATATCGCCATTATGTCGATCCGCTGACCACATAAATGCTTCTTCAAATGCATAAAGATCCATATCTTCATAAATAAAGGCACAGCAATTTTATTTAATTTCTGCAAATTTGTTTGACTCTTTCAAACAATAAAATATTAGATTTCATATACATTCGAATACTTTTTAGTAATCAACGTATCAATCATTTATTCCATTTTCATATAGTGATTTCAAGCTTTAATTTAAATCATATCTACATCTTCACTTTGAATCCATCATTCTTTGAATTTTTTCAACTTTCATTTATCCTTACAAATTATCATCAATTTTAGAGTATTAGGTTTCATGTAGATTAATAGATTCGATACTAAAATAATTCAAAACTTATTGGGTTGAGTTGGGTTGGTTATAACACAATTATAACATTGACAAGTATTAGGCATATTGGGATGGGTTGGGTTGAGGGTATTATTGTTTACTGAACATCCCAAAAATGTTCCTTGTTGTAAAAGAAAGTTTTCACATACATGGATTACTGTGTCAGTACGAATTGTGTACTAACACAGAAATAATACGAGACGTATCTTTTAAGTAAGGGTCGTTTTGAAATAATAATTAAATCATCAGATTTTTCTTAGCAATTTTTTTTACATGACTGGACTTTCAGCTACTTTTCTACATAATTCCCATAAATATTTAGGCACACATCATATCGTACAGCCAGCTTTTGAATGCCATCTTCATAGAAGTCTGCCGCCTGATTTGCCAGCGACTGCATTACGGTCATTTTGATATCGCCATTATGTCGATCCGCTGACCACCTAAATGCCTCTTCAAATGCATAAAGATGTGGTAGTGGGCGCTAAATCAAAACTGTACGGGATGACCAAATTGATGCTAGTCTTTGAATGATCTGATCCAGACTTGAGTTCGATTGATTATGTGTGGACGGGCATTGTCATGAAGTATGATCTTCATAGTCAGATCATGATCTGAGTTATTCCAAATGCTCAAAAACAAACATAAACATGGTCGAATAATTTTCAAATGATGTCTGTAACTTAACAACATATGGCGGTAAAAAGAGCGCATGTACAAAATACCATCTATTTTTTTTAAACGGTCCTTGCATAAAAAACACGCCTCGTAATTTGTATATAGAAACTATCGAAATCATGTGCACCAAGTACTTTGATCAGAGAACTATGTTATGAAGATCAAGAAGAATATTTTAATCATTTACCAATGATGTAAGAAAGTTCCATGTTTTTGAAGGGACGCCATGCAAATTCACGTAAAACTGCAAGCTACTTAAGATTTTTGGCTTCTGCACAATTTCTAAATTTACATGTGCGTGCAATGATTCTGTTTTTAACATAATTTGACCTATTCATCTTTATTCCCCTTTTTTATGCTGTATAGATCTCGTTCTATCTCGACCTTATGTGCTATCATGTGCAAATGGAACTTAATAATCAATAATAGAACTCCGAAAATACCGAAAATTTATTAATAAAATTTATTATATTAATTAATAAAAATATTTTGTCCGTTATATCTGATTTTACAGCATCATTTTTTTCTTATTAATCTTTTACATTGTATTACAGATGGTTGCAAATTACATAATGTCCAATCGTCAAATTTCACCTCTACAATTTATGCACAACTTATTTGCTTATGTTATAATCACAGAAGTAAGAGCTATGATTGCTGCTGATTTTGCATACCAATTATCATACTTTATAAAAACAGGCACGGTAATCTATTATTTTTGAAATAAATCAAAACGATAATATATATGTACACTTAATTAGGGCGTAACTATAAAAAAATATATGAAGATTATATTTATTATATGGGATTAAGAGTTAACCGGATAGTTGAGTCATTGCAGTTTAATTCAATGAAACTAAGTGGAAAGCAATGGGCGTTTGATTCAAATCTATCAAAAATTGGTACAACTCTAATTATATTGTATCTTCATTTTATATTTTATTCTTTTTTAGGAAATCAGTACGTTTTCTTTAGTAATATTATGAAAGGAATTGTTTACCGTGATACTGATTGTGCATATGCGGGTATTTCCCCGGCGAAAGACGAACAGTAAGTTTATATTTTTAAAATTAAATTAATTTAATTTTTTTTTTAAGACGTTCAATCTGCCAATTGGATAACAGACATGATTGTGAAGGAATGGTATTTTGCAATATTGGTACATCCTCAGCTGATTTATATATTTGTTATAGTGTAAGGAGATTTCTTTATCTTAATTCATTAATAAATAAGAAATACAAACACAATATTATACAGACCATTTCATCAACAAATTAATCATTTCTTCATCCATCTCGTTTTACAAACAGTTGAGTTATGTAAACGTAATTTTTTCAATAATTCCCTTTCAAATGAGATTCCCATCTTTTCCGCTTCTTTCTTTTCCGTTTCAAATTGATTGGTTTACAAAACCAATCAATTTCCACACACATCAGCTTCTAATAATTCTGAAATGTTACATAATTATTTAGAGTGCAGATATAAACAGGCGTTATGATTATGTACTACTAGAAAAAGATCAATCTTTTTTAAAATGCAGCGGTGAAAAGATTGTTTATAATTTGAAAGAAAATTGTAGAGATTGTCTTTGTTACTGCGACGAGCCGAATTCAAATTCCACAAATAGATTTATCAGTTTGGATGAAATGGTAACAAATTTCGATGAAAACAAGTAAATCATATTTATGTCGAAATTACAATTCTAACGTTATTTTTTGATAGGATTATTACCGGGGTACGTCTAAATAAATATAAGGGTGTAATAACGATGGATATTCGAGAATCGCAACTTAATTGTAATGGTTACATCCAAACCAATACCACTAAATGGATTATTAATGAAGGAAATACTTATTTTAAGTTAAGTAATCCTAATAAAGTTTACATAAAAGTGGGCGAGCTAAAAATCGATGACACAAAAGTTGTTACTGGTATCAATTTAATTTTTTTAAGTTTATATTTTTAAAAATCTACTTTATTTTAGGGGTACGTTTCATTGAAACAAAAAACGGGGTCGAATTACAATTGAGGGTTAATGAATACATGGTGTGTAATGATGCAACACTATTATCAAGAACAAAACACGAATGGGTTTCAAGAAAATCGAAAGATGAATCAAAAATTATTGATCTAACAGGACTAGATCTCCCAACTAAAGCCGAAGTAGATGGGGTGTTTAAAATTAAGTCGTTTAGTGATAAACTCATTCGAGTTTCACCAACTGGTTTTAACAGCGATGGAGCGCAAACTGTGATTCCTTTTTTTGATATTCGCCCGGTGGTTACGACTCCCCCACTTCCAATAAGAGGGGTTGGTTTAGCTTATAAATCGGCGAATCCTAAAAATGGAGGTTATATAGCTCCATATATCGTCGTTGCGGATCTTTCTAAGAATATAGATATAAATAGTTTGAAGAAGAAAATATTAATAAGTAGGAGATATGCTTCTAAAACGGCTACTCTTTCTGCTGAAACTGCTGTGATTATATTAAATTGTTTTATCTTAATCAATATCTAATTTGTACCTAAAATGGATCATAATAAAACGATTAAATAATCCAATGCATAAATTTATTAGCATTATTTCTATATTGGAACTTCCTACGATGGAGCGCAAACTGTGATTATACTTTTGGATATTCGCATGGCAGTTACGACACATCATCAATAAGATGAATTTAACTCATAAATCAGGAAATCCTATAAATTGCGGTTATACCATCGCTTGTTATGGAATACATAGTTCCATATTATAAGTTGTTTTTTAATAATGAATTTGTTTACTTTAATAATATATGTGCCCTGGTCTACAAATAGGGAACTTATGTGTGAAAAAAAAATATTTCCACTTTTTTACCAATTTAGTGCGACTTGAGACACATGGTGAAAACTAAAAACTTATAGCTTATTTAAAAATTCCCTAAAAAGTTAAGAGAAAGAAGAATTGTGCAAATTACGTGAGTCCCGTCAGGTCACGATGGGTTATGTGTGACCCGCCCCGTGAGCGGGCATCAATTTTTGTAAAACTCACGTGAGCGTGCGTGATCGTGAGCAACCTTATTTTCGACAGGACTCGGCGTGACCCGATCAGATCGATTGTTTTAAATCTTCTTTAATAATAACATTTTACTCAACGCCGAGCAGACCGGTATATCTGGTTGTTCAGGTCCGTATTAACGAAAAATACAAAAACACATTATTGAACAATTTAAATATTGTGTGAAAATACAACAACAAAGCGCCAAAGAGACCTTATAAATATCGATCGTGAATCGTATGTTACTAATGAGATTTTAGTCTTTAAAAATGCTGGGCAAAATATGAATACTTTGCCCATCCCTACAGCTTTAATACTTACCGATGGTATCGATACCTACCTCGCTACCGACAATCGACACCCGCAAGGTATTAGTATCGAAAATATCGGAGTATCGATAGTATCAAATGTGTCGAAATATCGAAAACTGTTTTCTATATACACGAAATTATATTTACAGTATATTTAAAAGGGTGATTCTACATAAAAAATATTGAGAAAACCAACATACGGTGCCAAAATACTTTGAAGATGAGACTCAATATGTGTTTATCCTTTATTATTGCAAAATCCGTTAGTATTAAAAACACGAAGTATACGAGTGGCGGGAATCATAGGCGCCAACTTTTCAAAATAATATGGTTGTTTGGTAATGAAAACAACTGAATTGGAAAAAGACTATATGAGCAACCATGTATCTTGCGACAAGAGTTGGTTTGCAGAAGAAATCTCTTCTGCCAGCAGTGTTTTAAGTTTTACAAGCAGTATCTAGCGTTGAATTGGCAATCTTTGAACTTTTGAGATGAAGATACAGCTTCTTGCCTTTTGTATTAAAATTGTCTTCTTTCAGTAGTATTTAGAGTTTAATTAATACCTTCTGGTGCTCTAGAAGCATTTCAAGTCTTCCAGAGGCAACACCAAGTATTTTGAAAGCATTTCAAAGCTTCTGTAACCAGCATATAATCTTCTGAATATATTGAAAGTTTTCTGGAAACCTTCTAAGTCTTCTAGAAGCAGTATCAAGTCTATCAAAGGGCGTTTTAAGAGCTCTGCAAGCATTTCAAGTCTTCTAGAAGTAGTTCAAGTCTACCAGAGGCAATCTAAAGACTTTTGAAAGCGTTTCAAAGCTTCTATAACCAGCATCAAATCTTCTGAATCCATTGAAAGTTTTCCGAAAACCTTTAACTCTTTGAGGGTTGGTGGTACACAAAATAAACCACCTTTTTATTCTCTGCTCCTTCTGCTCAGTCAGTTAAAAAATTGAAATTAATATTATAAAAAAATCCAAAGGGGGGGGCGGAGGATGAAAATTTTCAAAAAAAACGATTTCGCTGAAAGTCACGTTTTTATGTCATTAAATGACGCAGATAACGATGGTAAAAACCGTTTTTGTCTAACGCGTTTAGTTTGTCCAAAAAATTGAAATTAATATCTGAAAAAAATCCAAAGGGGGGGGCGGAGGATGAAAATTTTCAAAAAAATCGATTTCGCTGAAAGTCACGTTTTTATATCATTAAATGACACAGAAAACGATGGTAAAATCCGTTTTTGTCTAACGCGTTTAGTTTGTCCAAAAAATGGAAATTAATATTTTGAAAAAAATCCAAAGGGGGGGGCGGAGGATGAAAATTTTCAAAAAAATCGATTTCGCTGAAAGTCACGTTTTTATATCATTAAATGACGCAGAAAACGATGGTAAAAACCGTTTTGTCTAACGCGTTTAGTTTGTCCAAAAAATTGAAATTAATATTTTGAAAAAAATCCAAAGGGGGGGGCGGAGGATGAAAATTTTCAAAAAAATCGATTTCGCTGAAAGTCACGTTTATATATCATTAAATGACGCAGAAAACGATGGTAAAAACCGTTTTGTCTAACGCGTTTAGTTTGTCCAAAAAATGGAAATTAATATTTTGAAAAAAATCCAAAGGGGGGGGCGGAGGATGAAAATTTTCAAAAAAATCGATTTCGCTGAAAGTCACGCTTTTATATCATTAAATGACGCAGAAAACGATGGTAAAAACCGTTTTTGTCTAACGCGTTTAGTTTGTCCAAAAAATGGAAATTAATATTTTGAAAAAAATCCAAAGGGGGGGGCGGAGTATGAAAATTTTCAAAAAAATCGATTTCGCTGAAAGTCACGCAATTATATCATTAAATGACGCAGAAAACGATGGTAAAAACTGTTTTTGTCTAACGCGTTTAGTTTGTCCAAAAAATGGAAATTAATATTTTGAAAAAAATCCAAAGGGGGGGCGGAGGATGAAAATTTTCAAAAAAATCGATTTCGCTGAAAGTCACGTTTTTATATCATTACATGACGCAGAAAACGATGGTAAAAACCGTTTTTGTCTAACGCGTTTAGTTTGTCCAAAAAATGGAAATTAATATTTTGAAAAAAATCCAAAGGGGGGGGCGGAGGATGAAAATTTTCAAAAAAATCGATTTCGCTGAAAGTCACGTTTTTATATCATTAAATGACGCAGAAAACGATGGTAAAATCCGTTTTTGTCTAACGCATTTAGTTTGTCCAAAAAATGGAAATTAATATTTGAAAAAAATCCAAAGGGGGGGGCGGAGGATGAAAATTTTCAAAAAAAACGATTTCGCTGAAAGTCACGTTTTTATATCATTAAATGACGCAGAAAACGATGGTAAAATCCGTTTTTGTCTAACGCGTTTAGTTTGTCCAAAAAATGGAAATTAATATTTTGAAAAAAATCCAAAGGGGGGGGCGGAGGATGAAAATTAAAAAAAAAAATCGATTTGGCTGAAAGTCACGTTTTTATATCATTAAATGACTCAGAACACGATTTTAAAAACCGTTTTTGTCTAACGCGTTTAGTTTGTCCAAAAAATGGAAATTAATATTTTGAAAAAAATCCAAAGGGGGGGGCGGAGGATGAAAATTTTCAAAAAAATCGATTTCGCTGAAAGTCACGTTTTTATATCATTAAATGACTCAGAAAACGATTTTAAAAACCGTTTTTGTCTAACGCGTTTAGTTTGTCCAAAAAATGGAAATTAATATTTTGAAAAAAATCCAAAGGGGGGGGCGGAGGATGAAAATTTTCAAAAAAATCGATTTCGCTGAAAGTCACGTTTTTATATCATTAAATGACGCAGAAAACGATGGTAAAAACCGTTTTTGTCTAACGCGTTTAGTTTGTCCAAAAAATGGAAATTAATATTTTGAAAAAAATCCAAAGGGGGGGGCGGAGGATGAAAATTAAAAAAAAAAATCGATTTCGCTGAAAGTCACGTTTTTATATCATTAAATGACTCAGAACACGATTTTAAAAACCGTTTTTGTCTAACGCGTTTAGTTTGTCCAAAAAATGGAAATTAATATTTTGAAAAAAATCCAAAGGGGGGGGCGGAGGATTAAAATTTTCAAAAAAATCGATTTCGCTGAAAGTCACGTTTTTATATCATTAAATGACTCAGAAAACGATTTTAAAAACCGTTTTTGTCTAACGCGTTTAGTTTGTCCAAAAAATGGAAATTAATATTTTGAAAAAAATCCAAAGGGGGGGGCGGAGGATTAAAATTTTCAAAAAAATCGATTTCGCTGAAAGTCACGTTTTTATATCATTAAATGACTCAGAAAACGATTTTAAAAACCGTTTTTGTCTAACGCGTTTAGTTTGTCCAAAAAATGGAAATTAATATTTTGAAAAAAATCCAAAGGGGGGGGCGGAGGATGAAAATTTTCAAAAAAATCGATTTCGCTGAGTCACGTTTTTATATCATTAAATGACGCAGAAAACGATGGTAAAATCCGTTTCTGTCTAACGCGTTTAGTTTGTCCAAAAAATGGAAATTAATATTTTGAAAAAAATCCAAAGGGGGGGGCGGAGGATGAAAATTTTCAAAAAAATCGATTTCGCTGAAAGTCACGTTTTTATATCATTAAATGACGCAGAAAACGATGGTAAAAACCGTTTTTGTCTAACGCGTTTAGTTTGTCCAAAAAATGGAAATTAATATTTTGAAAAAAATCCAAAGGGGGGGGCGGAGGATTAAAATTTTCAAAAAAATCGATTTCGCTGAAAGTCACGTTTTTATATCATTAAATGACGCAGAAAACGATGGTAAAAACCGTTTTTGTCTAACGCGTTTAGTTTGTCCAAAAAATGGAAATTAATATTTTGAAAAAAATCCAAAGGGGGGGGCGGAGGATTAAAATTTTCAAAAAAATCGATTTCGCTGAAAGTCACGTTTTTATATCATTAAATGACTCAGAAAACGATTTTAAAAACCGTTTTTGTCTAACGCGTTTAGTTTGTCCAAAAAATGGAAATTAATATTTTGAAAAAAATCCAAAGGGGGGGGCGGAGGATGAAAATTTTCAAAAAAATCGATTTCGCTGAGTCACGTTTTATATCATTAAATGACGCAGAAAACGATGGTAAAATCCGTTTCTGTCTAACGCGTTTAGTTTGTCCAAAAAATGGAAATTAATATTTTGAAAAAAATCCAAAGGGGGGGGCGGAGGATGAAAATTTTCAAAAAAATCGATTTCGCTGAAAGTCACGTTTTTATATCATTAAATGACTAAGAAAACGATTTTAAAAACCGTTTTTGTCTAACGCGTTTAGTTTGTCCAAAAAATGGAAATTAATATTTTGAAAAAAATCCAAAGGGGGGGGGCGGAGGATGAAAATTTTCAAAAAAATCGATTTCGCTGAGTCACGTTTTTATATCATTAAATGACGCAGAAAACGATGGTAAAATCCGTTTCTGTCTAACGCGTTTAGTTTGTCCAAAAAATGGAAATTAATATTTTGAAAAAAATCCAAAGGGGGGGGCGGAGGATGAAAATTTTCAAAAAAATCGATTTCGCTGAAAGTCACGTTTTTATATCATTAAATGCCTCAGAAAACGATTTTAAAAACCGTTTTTGTCTAACGCGTTTAGTTTGTCCAAAAAATGGAAATTAATATTTTGAAAAAAATCCAAAGGGGAGGGCGGAGGATGAAAATTTTCAAAAAAATCGATTTCGCTGAAAGTCACGTTATTATATCATTAAATGACTCAGAAAACGATTTTAAAAACCGTTTTTGTCTAACGCGTTTAGTTTGTCCAAAAAATGGAAATTAATATTTTGAAAAAAATCCAAAGGGGGGGGCGGAGGATGAAAATTTTTGAAAAAATCGATTTCGCTGAAAGTCACGTTTTTATATCATTAAATGACTCAGAAAACGATTTTAAAAACCGTTTTTGTCTAACGCGTTTAGTTTGTCCAAAAAATGGAAATTAATATTTTGAAAAAAATCCAAAGGGGGAGGCGGAGGATGAAAATTTTCAAAAAAATCGATTTCGCTGAGTCACGTTTTTATATCATTAAATGACGCAGAAAACGATGGTAAAATCCGTTTCTGTCTAACGCGTTTAGTTTGTCCAAAAAATGGAAATTAATATTTTGAAAAAAATCCAAAGGGGGGGGCGGAGGATGAAAATTTTCAAAAAAATCGATTTCGCTGAAATTCACGTTTTTATATCATTAAATGACGCAGAAAACGATGGTAAAAACCGTTTTTGTCTAACGCGTTTAGTTTGTCCAAAAAATGGAAATTAATATTTGAAAAAAATCCAAAGGGGGGGGCGGAGGATGAAAATTTTCAAAAAAAACGATTTCGCTGAAAGTCACGTTTTTATATCATTAAATGACGCAGAAAACGATGGTAAAAACCGTTTTTGTCTAACGCGTTTAGTTTGTCCAAAAAATGGAAATTAATATTTGAAAAAAATCCAAAGGGGGCGGCGGAGGATGAAAATTTTCAAAAAAATCGATTTCGCTGAAAGTCACGTTTTTATATCATTAAATGCCTCAGAAAACGATTTTAAAAACCGTTTTTGTCTAACGCGTTTAGTTTGTCCAAAAAATGGAAATTAATATTTTGAAAAAAATCCAAAGGGGGGGGCGGAGGATGAAAATTTTCAAAAAAATCGATTTCGCTGAAAGTCACGTTTTTATATCATTAAATGACTCAGAAAACGATTTTAAAAACCGTTTTTGTCTAATGCGTTTAGTTTGTCCAAAAAATGGAAATTAATATTTTGAAAAAAATCCAAAGGGGAGGGCGGAGGATGAAAATTTTCAAAAAAATCGATTTCGCTGAAAGTCACGTTTTTATATCATTAAATGACTCAGAAAACGATTTTAAAAACCGTTTTTGTCTAACGCGTTTAGTTTGTCCAAAAAATGGAAATTAATATTTTGAAAAAAATCCAAAGGGGGGGGCGGAGGATGAAAATTAAAAAAAAAAATCGATTTCGCTGAAAGTCACGTTTTTATATCATTAAATGACTCAGAAAACGATTTTAAAAACCGTTTTTGTCTAACGCGTTTAGTTTGTCTAAAAAATGGAAATTAATATTTTGAAAAAAATCCAAAGGGGGGGGCGGAGGATGAAAATTTTTGAAAAAATCGATTTCGCTGAAAGTCACGTTTTTATATCATTAAATGACTCAGAAAACGATTTTAAAAACCGTTTTTGTCTAACGCGTTTAGTTTGTCCAAAAAATGGAAATTAATATTTTGAAAAAAATCCAAAGGGGGGGGCGGAGGATGAAAATTTTCAAAAAAATCGATTTCGCTGAGTCACGTTTTTATATCATTAAATGACGCAGAAAACGATGGTAAAATCCGTTTCTGTCTAACGCGTTTAGTTTGTCCAAAAAATGGAAATTAATATTTTGAAAAAAATCCAAAGGGGGGGGCGGAGGATGAAAATTTTCAAAAAAATCGATTTCGCTGAAAGTCACGTTTTTATATCATTAAATGACTCAGAAAACGATTTTAAAAACCGTTTTTGTCTAACGCGTTTAGTTTGTCCAAAAAATGGAAATTAATATTTTGAAAAAAATCCAAAGGGGGGGGCGGAGGATGAAAATTTTCAAAAAAATCGATTTCGCTGAAAGTCACGTTATTATATCATTAAATGACTCAGAAAACGATTTTAAAAACCGTTTTTGTCTAACGCGTTTAGTTTGTCCAAAAAATGGAAATTAATATTTTGAAAAAAATCCAAAGGGGGGGGCGGAGGATGAAAATTAAAAAAAAAAATCGATTTCGCTGAAAGTCACGTTTTTATATCATTAAATGACTCAGAAAACGATTTTAAAAACCGTTTTTGTCTAACGCGTTTAGTTTGTCCAAAAAATGGAAATTAATATTTTGAAAAAAATCCAAAGGGGGGGGGCGGAGGATGAAAATTTTTGAAAAAATCGATTTCGCTGAAAGTCACGTTTTTATATCATTAAATGACTCAGAAAACGATTTTAAAAACCGTTTTTGTCTAACGCGTTTAGTTTGTCCAAAAAATGGAAATTAATATTTTGAAAAAAATCCAAAGGGGGGGGCGGAGGATGAAAATTTTTGAAAAAATCGATTTCGCTGAAAGTCACGTTTTTATATCATTAAATGACGCAGAAAACGATGGTAAAAACCGTTTTTGTCTAACGCGTTTAGTTTGTCCAAAAAATGGAAATTAATATTTTGAAAAAAATCCAAAGGGGGGGGCGGAGGATGAAAATTTAAAAAAAAAATCGATTTCGCTGAAAGTCACTTTTTTATATCATTAAATGACGCAGAAAACGATGGTAAAAACCGTTTTTGTCTAACGCGTTTAGTTTGTCCAAAAAATGGAAATTAATATTTTGAAAAAAATCCAAAGGGGGGGGCGGAGGATGAAAATTTAAAAAAAAAATCGATTTCGCTGAAAGTCACTTTTTTATATCATTAAATGACGCAGAAAACGATGGTAAAAACCGTTTTTGTCTAACGCGTTTAGTTTGTCCAAAAAATGGAAATTAATATTTTGAAAAAAATCCAAAGGGGGGGGCGGAGGATGAAAATTTAAAAAAAAAATCGATTTCGCTGAAAGTCACGTTTTTATATCATTAAATGACTCAGAACACGATTTTAAAAACCGTTTTTGTCTAACGGGTTTAGTTTGTCCAAAAAATGGAAATTAATATTTTGAAAAAAATCCAAAGGGGGGAGGCGGAGGATGAAAATTTTCAAAAAAATCGATTTCGCTGAAAGTCACGTTTTTATATCATTAAATGACTCAGAAAACGATTTTAAAAACCGTTTTTGTCTAACGCGTTTAGTTTGTACAAAAAATGGAAATTAATATTTTGAAAAAATCCAAAGGGGGGGCGGAGGATGAAAATTTTTGAAAAAATCGATTTCGCTGAAAGTCACGTTTTTATATCATTAAGTGACTCAGAAAACGATTTTAAAAACCGTTTTTGTCTAACGCGTTTAGTTTGTCCAAAAAATGGAAATTAATATTTTGAAAAAAATCCAAAGGGGGGGGCGGAGGATGAAAATTTAAAAAAAAAATCGATTTCGCTGAAAGTCACTTTTTTATATCATTAAATGACGCAGAAAACGATGGTAAAAACCGTTTTTGTCTAACGCGTTTAGTTTGTCCAAAAAATGGAAATTAATATTTTGAAAAAAATCCAAAGGGGGGGGCGGAGGATGAAAATTTTCAAAAAATCGATTTCGCTGAAAGTCACGTTTTTATATCATTAAATGACGCAGAAAACGATGGTAAAAACCGTTTTTGTCTAACGCGTTTAGTTTGTCCAAAAAATGGAAATTAATATTTGAAAAAAATCCAAAGGGGGGGGCGGAGGATGAAAATTTTCAAAAAAATCGATTTCGCTGAAAGTCACGTTTTTATATCATTAAATGACGCAGAAAACGATGGTAAAAACCGTTTTTGTCTAACGCGTTTAGTTTGTCCAAAAAATGGAAATTAATATTTTGAAAAAAATCCAAAGGGGGGGGCGGAGGATGAAAATTTAAAAAAAAATCGATTTCGCTGAAAGTCACGTTTTTATATCATTAAATGACTCAGAAAACGATTTTAAAAACCGTTTTTGTCTAACGCGTTTAGTTTGTCCAAAAAATGGAAATTAATATTTTGAAAAAAATCCAAAGGGGGGGGGGGCGGAGGATGAAAATTTAAAAAAAAATCGATTTCGCTGAAAGTCAGGTTTTTATATCATTAAATGACGCAGAAAACGATGGTAAAAACCGTTTTTGTCTAACGCGTTTAGTTTGTCCAAAAAATTGAAATTAATATTTGAAAAAAATCCAAAGGGGGGGGGGCGGAGGATGAAAATTTTCAAAAAAATCGATTTCGCTGAAAGTCACGCAATTATATCATTAAATGACGCAGAAAACGATGGTAAAAACCGTTTTTGTCTAACGCGTTTAGTTTGTCCAAAAAATGGAAATTAATATTTGAAAAAAATCCAAAGGGGGGGGCGGAGGATGAAAATTTTCAAAAAAAACGATTTCGCTGAAAGTCACGTTTTTATATCATTAAATGACGCAGAAAACGATGGTAAAAACCGTTTTTGTCTAACGCGTTTAGTTTGTCCAAAAAATGGAAATTAATATTTGAAAAAAATCCAAAGGGGGGGCGGAGGATGAAAATTTTCAAAAAAATCGATTTCGCTGAAAGTCACGTTTTTATATCATTAAATGACGCAGAAAACGATGGTAAAAACCGTTTTTGTATAACGCGTTTAGTTTGTCCAAAAAATTGAAATTAATATTTGAAAAAAATCCAAAGGGGGGGGCGGAGGATGAAAATTTTCAAAAAAAACGATTTCGCTGAAAGTCACGCAATTATATCATTAAATGACGCAGAAAACGATGGTAAAAACCGTTTTTGTCTAACGCGTTTAGTTTGTCCAAAAAATGGAAATTAATATTTGAAAAAAATCCAAAGGGGGGGGCGGAGGATGAAAATTTTCAAAAAAAACGATTTCGCTGAAAGTCACGTTTTTATATCATTAAATGACGCAGAAAACGATGGTAAAAACCGTTTTTGTCTAACGCGTTTAGTTTGTCCAAAAAATGGAAATTAATATTTGAAAAAAATCCAAAGGGGGGGCGGAGGATGAAAATTTTCAAAAAAATCGATTTCGCTGAAAGTCACGTTTTTATATCATTAAATGACGCAGAAAACGATGGTAAAAACCGTTTTTGTCTAACGCGTTTAGTTTGTCCAAAAAATGGAAATTAATATTTGAAAAAAATCCAAAGGGGGGGCGGAGGATGAAAATTTTCAAAAAAATCGATTTCGCTGAAAGTCACGTTTTTATATCATTAAATGACGCAGAAAACGATGGTAAAAACCGTTTTTGTATAACGCGTTTAGTTTGTCCAAAAAATTGAAATTAATATTTGAAAAAAATCCAAAGGGGGGGGCGGAGGATGAAAATTTTCAAAAAAAACGATTTCGCTGAAAGTCACGCAATTATATCATTAAATGACGCAGAAAACGATGGTAAAAACCGTTTTTGTCTAACGCGTTTAGTTTGTCCAAAAAATGGAAATTAATATTTGAAAAAAATCCAAAGGGGGGGGCGGAGGATGAAAATTTTCAAAAAAAACGATTTCGCTGAAAGTCACGTTTTTATATCATTAAATGACGCAGAAAACGATGGTAAAAACCGTTTTTGTCTAACGCGTTTAGTTTGTCCAAAAAATGGAAATTAATATTTGAAAAAAATCCAAAGGGGGGGCGGAGGATGAAAATTTTCAAAAAAATCGATTTCGCTGAAAGTCACGTTTTTATATCATTAAATGACGCAGAAAACGATGGTAAAAACCGTTTTTGTCTAACGCGTTTAGTTTGTCCAAAAAATGGAAATTAATATTTGAAAAAAATCCAAAGGGGGGGCGGAGGATGAAAATTTTCAAAAAATCGATTTCGCTGAAAGTCACGTTTTTATATCATTAAATGACGCAGAAAACGATGGTAAAAACCGTTTTTGTCTAACGCGTTTAGTTTGTCCAAAAAATTGAAATTAATATTTGAAAAAAATCCAAAGGGGGGGGCGGAGGATGAAAATTTTCAAAAAAAACGATTTCGCTGAAAGTCACGTTTTTATATCATTAAATGACGCAGAAAACGATGGTAAAAACCGTTTTTGTCTAACGCGTTTAGTTTGTCCAAAAAATGGAAATTAATATTTTGAAAAAAATCCAAAGGGGGGGGGCGGAGGATGAAAATTTTTGAAAAAATCGATTTCGCTGAAAGTCACGTTTTTATATCATTAAATGACGCAGAAAACGATGGTAAAACCGTTTTTGTCTAACGCGTTTAGTTTGTCCAAAAAATGGAAATTAATATTTGAAAAAAATCCAAAGGGGGGGGCGGAGGATGAAAATTTTCAAAAAAAACGATTTCGCTGAAAGTCACGTTTTTATATCATTAAATGACGCAGAAAACGATGGTAAAAACCGTTTTTGTCTAACGCGTTTAGTTTGTCCAAAAAATTGAAATTAATATTTGAAAAAAATCCAAAGGGGGGGGCGGAGGATGAAAATTTTCAAAAAAAACGATTTCGCTGAAAGTCACGTTTTTATATCATTAAATGACGCAGAAAACGATGGTAAAAACCGTTTTTGTCTAACGCGTTTAGTTTGTCCAAAAAATGGAAATTAATATTTGAAAAAAATCCAAAGGGGGGGGCGGAGGATGAAAATTTTCAAAAAAAACGATTTCGCTGAAAGTCACGTTTTTATATCATTAAATGACGCAGAAAACGATGGTAAAAACCGTTTTTGTCTAACGCGTTTAGTTTGTCCAAAAAATGGAAATTAATATTTTGAAAAAAATCCAAAGGGGGGGGCGGAGGATGAAAATTTTTGAAAAAATCGATTTCGCTGAAAGTCACGTTTTTATATCATTAAATGACGCAGAAAACGATGGTAAAAACCGTTTTTGTCTAACGCGTTTAGTTTGTCCAAAAAATGGAAATTAATATTTTGAAAAAAATCCAAAGGGGGGGGCGGAGGATGAAAATTTAAAAAAAAAATCGATTTCGCTGAAAGTCACGTTTTTATATCATTAAATGACGCAGAAAACGATGGTAAAAACCGTTTTTGTCTAACGCGTTTAGTTTGTCCAAAAAATGGAAATTAATATTTGAAAAAAATCCAAAGGGGGGGCGGAGGATGAAAATTTTCACAAAAATCGATTCAACTCGAAATTCGCTGAAAGTCACGTTTTTATATCATTAAATGACTCAGAAAACGATTTTAAAAACCGTTTTTGTCTAACGCGTTTAGTTTGTCCAAAAAATGGAAATTAATATTTTGAAAAAAATCCAAAGGGGGGGGCGGAGGATGAAAATTTTTGAAAAAATCGATTTCGCTGAAAGTCACGTTTTTATATCATTAAATGACGCAGAAAACGATGGTAAAAACCGTTTTTGTCTAACGCGTTTAGTTTGTCCAAAAAATGGAAATTAATATTTTGAAAAAAATCCAAAGGGGGGGGCGGAGGATGAAAATTTTCAAAAAAATCGATTTCGCTGAAAGTCACGTTTTTATATCATTAAATGACTCAGAAAACGATTTTAAAAACCGTTTTTGTCTAACGCGTTTAGTTTGTCCAAAAAATGGAAATTAATATTTTGAAAAAAATCCAAAGGGGGGGGCGGAGGATGAAAATTTTTGAAAAAATCGATTTCGCTGAAAGTCACGTTTTTATATCATTAAATGACTCAAAACGATTTTAAAAACCGTTTTTGTCTAACGCGTTTAGTTTGTCCAAAAAATGGAAATTAATATTTTGAAAAAAATCCAAAGGGGGGGGCGGAGGATGAAAATTTTCAAAAAAATCGATTTCGCTGAAAGTCACGTTTTTATATCATTAAATGACTCAGAAAACGTTTTTAAAAACCGTTTTTGTCTAACGCGTTTAGTTTGTCCAAAAAATGGAAATTAATATTTTGAAAAAAATTCAAAGGGGGGGGCGGAGGATGAAAATTTTCAAAAAAATCGATTTCGCTGAGTCACGTTTTTATATCATTAAATGACGCAGAAAACGATTTTAAAAACCGTTTTTGTCTAACGCGTTTAGTTTGTCCAAAAAATGGAAATTAATATTTTGAAAAAAATCCAAAGGGGGGGGCGGAGGATGAAAATTTTTGAAAAAATCGATTTCGCTGAAAGTCACGTTTTTATATCATTAAATGACGCAGAAAACGATGGTAAAAACCGTTTTTGTCTAACGCGTTTAGTTTGTCCAAAAAATGGAAATTAATATTTTGAAAAAAATCCAAAGGGGGGGCGGAGGATGAAAATTTAAAAAAAAAATCGATTTCGCTGAAAGTCACGTTTTTATATCATTAAATGACGCAGAAAACGATGGTAAAAACCGTTTTTGTCTAACGCGTTTAGTTTGTCCAAAAAATGGAAATTAATATTTTGAAAAAAATCCAAAGGGGGGAGGCGGAGGATGAAAATTTTCAAAAAAATCGATTTCGCTGAAAGTCACGTTTTTATATCATTAAATGACTCAGAAAACGATTTTAAAAACCGTTTTTGTCTAACGCGTTTAGTTTGTCCAAAAAATGGAAATTAATATTTTGAAAAAAATCCAAAGGGGGGGGCGGAGGATGAAAATTTTAAAAAAAATCGATTTCGCTGAAAGTCACGTTTTTATATCATTAAATGACGCAGAAAACGATGGTAAAAACCGTTTTTGTCTAACGCGTTTAGTTTGTCCAAAAAATGGAAATTAATATTTTGAAAAAAATCCAAAGGGGGGGGGCGGAGGATGAAAATTTTCAAAAAAATCGATTTCGCTGAAAGTCACGTTTTTATATCATTAAATGACGCAGAAAACGATGGTAAAAACCGTTTTTGTCTAACGCGTTTAGTTTGTCCAAAAAATGGAAATTAATATTTTGAAAAAAATCCAAAGGGGGGGGCGGAGGATGAAAATTTTCAAAAAAATCGATTTCGCTGAAAGTCACGTTTTTATATCATTAAATGACGCAGAAAACGATGGTAAAAACCGTTTTTGTCTAACGCGTTTAGTTTGTCCAAAAAATGGAAATTAATATTTTGAAAAAAATCCAAAGGGGGGGGCGGAGGATGAAAATTTTCAAAAAAATCGATTTCGCTGAAAGTCACGTTTTTATATCATTAAATGACGCAGAAAACGATGGTAAAAACCGTTTTTGTCTAACGCGTTTAGTTTGTCCAAAAAATGGAAATTAATATTTGAAAAAAATCCAAAGGGGGGGGCGGAGGATGAAAATTTTCAAAAAAATCGATTTCGCTGAAAGTCACGTTTTTATATCATTAAATGACGCAGAAAACGATGGTAAAAACCGTTTTTGTCTAACGCGTTTAGTTTGTCCAAAAAATGGAAATTAATATTTGAAAAAAATCCAAAGGGGGGGGCGGAGGATGAAAATTTTCAAAAAAAACGATTTCGCTGAAAGTCACGTTTTTATATCATTAAATGACGCAGAAAACGATGGTAAAAACCGTTTTTGTCCAACGCGTTTAGTTTGTCCAAAAAATTGAAATTCATATTTGAAAAAAATCCAAAGGGGGGGGCGGAGGATGAAAATTTTCAAAAAAAACGATTTCGCTGAAAGTCACGTTTTTATATCATTAAATGACGCAGAAAACGATGGTAAAAACCGTTTTTGTCTAACGCGTTTAGTTTGTCCAAAAAATTGAAATTAATATTTGAAAAAAATCCAAAGGGGGGGGCGGAGGATGAAAATTTTCAAAAAAAACGATTTCGCTGAAAGTCACGTTTTTATATCATTAAATGACGCAGAAAACGATGGTAAAAACCGTTTTTGTCTAACGCGTTTAGTTTGTCCAAAAAATTGAAATTAATATTTGAAAAAAATCCAAAGGGGGGGGCGGAGGATGAAAATTTTCAAAAAAAACGATTTCGCTGAAAGTCACGTTTTTATATCATTAAATGACGCAGAAAACGATGGTAAAAACCGTTTTTGTCTAACGCGTTTAGTTTGTCCAAAAAATTGAAATTAATATTTGAAAAAAATCCAAAGGGGGGGGCGGAGGATGAAAATTTTCAAAAAAAACGATTTCGCTGAAAGTCACGTTTTTATATCATTAAATGACGCAGAAAACGATGGTAAAAACCGTTTTTGTCTAACGCGTTTAGTTTGTCCAAAAAATTGAAATTAATATTTGAAAAAAATCCAAAGGGGGGGGCGGAGGATGAAAATTTTCAAAAAAAACGATTTCGCTGAAAGTCACGTTTTTATATCATTAAATGACGCAGAAAACGATGGTAAAAACCGTTTTTGTCTAACGCGTTTAGTTTGTCCAAAAAATGGAAATTAATATTTGAAAAAAATCCAAAGGGGGGGCGGAGGATGAAAATTTTCAAAAAAATCGATTTCGCTGAAAGTCACGTTTTTATATCATTAAATGACGCAGAAAACGATGGTAAAAACCGTTTTTGTCTAACGCGTTTAGTTTGTCCAAAAAATGGAAATTAATATTTTGAAAAAAATCCAAAGGGGGGGGCGGAGGATGAAAATTTTCAAAAAAATCGATTTCGCTGAAAGTCACGTTTTTATATCATTAAATGACGCAGAAAACGATGGTAAAAACCGTTTTTGTCTAACGCGTTTAGTTTGTCCAAAAAATGGAAATTAATATTTTGAAAAAAATCCAAAGGGGGGGGCGGAGGATGAAAATTTTCAAAAAAATCGATTTCGCTGAAAGTCACGTTTTTATATCATTAAATGACGCAGAAAACGATGGTAAAAACCGTTTTTGTCTAACGCGTTTAGTTTGTCCAAAAAATGGAAATTAATATTTTGAAAAAAATCCAAAGGGGGGGGCGGAGGATGAAAATTTTCAAAAAAATCGATTTCGCTGAAAGTCACGTTTTTATATCATTAAATGACGCAGAAAACGATGGTAAAAACCGTTTTTGTCTAACGCGTTTAGTTTGTCCAAAAAATGGAAATTAATATTTGAAAAAAATCCAAAGGGGGGGGCGGAGGATGAAAATTTTCAAAAAAATCGATTTCGCTGAAAGTCACGTTTTTATATCATTAAATGACGCAGAAAACGATGGTAAAAACCGTTTTTGTCTAACGCGTTTAGTTTGTCCAAAAAATGGAAATTAATATTTGAAAAAAATCCAAAGGGGGGGGCGGAGGATGAAAATTTTCAAAAAAAACGATTTCGCTGAAAGTCACGTTTTTATATCATTAAATGACGCAGAAAACGATGGTAAAAACCGTTTTTGTCTAACGCGTTTAGTTTGTCCAAAAAATGGAAATTAATATTTTGAAAAAAATCCAAAGGGGGGGGCGGAGGATGAAAATTTTCAAAAAAATCGATTTCGCTGAAAGTCACGTTTTTATATCATTAAATGACGCAGAAAACGATGGTAAAAACCGTTTTTGTCTAACGCGTTTAGTTTGTCCAAAAAATGGAAATTAATATTTGAAAAAAATCCAAAGGGGGGGGCGGAGGATGAAAATTTTCAAAAAAAACGATTTCGCTGAAAGTCACGTTTTTATATCATTAAATGACGCAGAAAACGATGGTAAAAACCGTTTTTGTCTAACGCGTTTAGTTTGTCCAAAAAATTGAAATTCATATTTGAAAAAAATCCAAAGGGGGGGGCGGAGGATGAAAATTTTCAAAAAAAACGATTTCGCTGAAAGTCACGTTTTTATATCATTAAATGACGCAGAAAACGATGGTAAAAACCGTTTTTGTCTAACGCGTTTAGTTTGTCCAAAAAATTGAAATTAATATTTGAAAAAAATCCAAAGGGGGGGGCGGAGGATGAAAATTTTCAAAAAAAACGATTTCGCTGAAAGTCACGTTTTTATATCATTAAATGACGCAGAAAACGATGGTAAAAACCGTTTTTGTCTAACGCGTTTAGTTTGTCCAAAAAATTGAAATTAATATTTGAAAAAAATCCAAAGGGGGGGGCGGAGGATGAAAATTTTCAAAAAAAACGATTTCGCTGAAAGTCACGTTTTTATATCATTAAATGACGCAGAAAACGATGGTAAAAACCGTTTTTGTCTAACGCGTTTAGTTTGTCCAAAAAATGGAAATTAATGTTTGAAAAAAATCCAAAGGGGGGGGCGGAGGATGAAAATTTTCAAAAAAAACGATTTCGCTGAAAGTCACGTTTTTATATCATTAAATGACGCAGAAAACGATGGTAAAAACCGTTTTTGTCTAACGCGTTTAGTTTGTCCAAAAAATTGAAATTAATATTTGAAAAAAATCCAAAGGGGGGGGCGGAGGATGAAAATTTTCAAAAAAAACGATTTCGCAGAAAGTCACGTTTTTATATCATTACATGACGCAGAAAACGATGGTAAAAACCGTTTTTGTCTAACGCGTTTAGTTTGTCCAAAAAATTGAAATTAATATTTGAAAAAAATCCAAAGGGGGGGGGGGGGCGGAGGATGAAAATTTTCAAAAAATCGATATCGCTGAAAGTCACGCAATTATATCATTAAATGACGCAGAAAACGATGGTAAAAACCGTTTTTGTCTAACGCGTTTAGTTTGTCCAAAAAATGGAAATTAATATTTGAAAAAAATCCAAAGGGGGGGGCGGAGGATGAAAATTTTCAAAAAAAACGATTTCGCTGAAAGTCACGTTTTTATATCATTAAATGACGCAGAAAACGATGGTAAAAACCGTTTTTGTCTAACGCGTTTAGTTTGTCCAAAAAATTGAAATTAATATTTGAAAAAAATCCAAAGGGGGGGGGGGCGGAGGATGAAAATTTTCAAAAAATCGATATCGCTGAAAGTCACGCAATTATATCATTAAATGACGCAGAAAACGATGGTAAAAACCGTTTTTGTCTAACGCGTTTAGTTTGTCCAAAAAATTGAAATTAATATTTTGAAAAAAATCCAAAGGGGGGGGCGGAGGATGAAAATTTTCAAAAAAATCGATTTCGCTGAAAGTCACGTTTTTATATCATTAAATGACTCAGAAAACGATTTTAAAAACCGTTTTTGTCTAACGCGTTTAGTTTGTCCAAAAAATGGAAATTAATATTTTGAAAAAAATCCAAAGGGGGGGGCGGAGGATGAAAATTTAAAAAAAAATCGATTTCGCTGAAAGTCACGTTTTTATATCATTAAATGACTCAGAAAACGATTTTAAAAACCGTTTTTGTCTAACGCGTTTAGTTTGTCCAAAAAATGGAAATTAATATTTTGAAAAAAATCCAAAGGGGGGGGGGCGGAGGATGAAAATTTAAAAAAAAATCGATTTCGCTGAAAGTCACGTTTTTATATCATTAAATGACGCAGAAAACGATGGTAAAAACCGTTTTTGTCTAACGCGTTTAGTTTGTCCAAAAAATGGAAATTAATATTTGAAAAAAATCCAAAGGGGGGGGCGGAGGATGAAAATTTTTAAAAAAATCGATTTCGCTGAAAGTCACGTTTTTATATCATTAAATGACGCAGAAAACGATGGTAAAAACCGTTTTTGTCTAACGCGTTTAGTTTGTCCAAAAAATGGAAATTAATATTTTGAAAAAAATCCAAAGGGGGGGCGGAGGATGAAAATTTTCAAAAAAATCGATTTCGCTGAAAGTCACGTTTTTATATCATTAAATGACGCAGAAAACGATGGTAAAAACCGTTTTTGTCTAACGCGTTTAGTTTGTCCAAAAAATGGAAATTAATATTTGAAAAAAATCCAAAGGGGGGGGCGGAGGATGAAAATTTTCAAAAAAAACGATTTCGCTGAAAGTCACGTTTTTATATCATTAAATGACGCAGAAAACGATGGTAAAAACCGTTTTTGTCTAACGCGTTTAGTTTGTCCAAAAAATGGAAATTAATATTTGAAAAAAATCCAAAGGGGGGGGCGGAGGATGAAAATTTTCAAAAAAATCGATTTCGCTGAAAGTCACGTTTTTATATCATTAAATGACGCAGAAAACGATGGTAAAAACCGTTTTTGTCTAACGCGTTTAGTTTGTCCAAAAAATTGAAATTAATATTTGAAAAAAATCCAAAGGGGGGGGCGGAGGATGAAAATTTTAAAAAAAAACGATTTCGCTGAAAGTCACGCAATTATATCATTAAATGACGCAGAAAACGATGGTAAAAACCGTTTTTGTCTAACGCGTTTAGTTTGTCCAAAAAATGGAAATTAATATTTGAAAAAAATCCAAAGGGGGGGGCGGAGGATGAAAATTTTCAAAAAAATCGATTTCGCTGAAAGTCACGTTTTTATATCATTAAATGACGCAGAAAACGATGGTAAAAACCGTTTTTGTCTAACGCGTTTAGTTTGTCCAAAAAATGGAAATTAATATTTGAAAAAAATCCAAAGGGGGGGGCGGAGGATGAAAATTTAAAAAAAAAACGATTTCGCTGAAAGTCACGTTTTTATATCATTAAATGACGCAGAAAACGATGGTAAAAACCGTTTTTGTCTAACGCGTTTAGTTTGTCCAAAAAATTGAAATTAATATTTGAAAAAAATCCAAAGGGGGGGGCGGAGGATGAAAATTTTCAAAAAAAACGATTTCGCTGAAAGTCACGTTTTTATATCATTAAATGACGCAGAAAACGATGGTAAAAACCGTTTTTGTCTAACGCGTTTAGTTTGTCCAAAAAATGGAAATTAATATTTTGAAAAAAATCCAAAGGGGGGGGCGGAGGATGAAAATTTTAAAAAAAAACGATTTCGCTGAAAGTCACGTTTTCATATCATTAAATGACGCAGAAAACGATGGTAAAAACCGTTTTTGTCTAACGCGTTTAGTTTGTCCAAAAAATTGAAATTAATATTTGAAAAAAATCCAAAGGGGGGGCGGAGGATGAAAATTTTCAAAAAAAACGATTTCGCTGAAAGTCACGTTTTTATATCATTAAATGACGCAGAAAACGATGGTAAAAACCGTTTTTGTCTAACGCGTTTAGTTTGTCCAAAAAATGGAAATTAATATTTTGAAAAAAATCCAAAGGGGGGGGGCGGAGGATGAAAATTTTCAAAAAAATCGATTTCGCTGAAAGTCACGTTTTTATATCATTAAATGACTCAGAAAACGATTTTAAAAACCGTTTTTGTCTAACGCGTTTAGTTTGTCCAAAAAATGGAAATTAATATTTTGAAAAAAATCCAAAGGGGGGGGCGGAGGATGAAAATTTTCAAAAAAATCGATTTCGCTGAGTCACGTTTTATATATCATTAAATGACGCAGAAAACGATTTTAAAAACCGTTTTTGTCTAACGCGTTTAGTTTGTCCAAAAAATGGAAATTAATATTTTGAAAAAAATCCAAAGGGGGGGGCGGAGGATGAAAATTTTTGAAAAAATCGATTTCGCTGAAAGTCACGTTTTTATATCATTAAATGACGCAGAAAACGATGGTAAAAACCGTTTTTGTCTAACGCGTTTAGTTTGTCCAAAAAATGGAAATTAATATTTTGAAAAAAATCCAAAGGGGGGGCGGAGGATGAAAATTTAAAAAAAAAATCGATTTCGCTGAAAGTCACGTTTTTATATCATTAAATGACGCAGAAAACGATGGTAAAAACCGTTTTTGTCTAACGCGTTTAGTTTGTCCAAAAAATGGAAATTAATATTTTGAAAAAAATCCAAAGGGGGGAGGCGGAGGATGAAAATTTTCAAAAAAATCGATTTCGCTGAAAGTCACGTTTTTATATCATTAAATGACGCAGAAAACGATGGTAAAAACCGTTTTTGTCTAACGCGTTTAGTTTGTCCAAAAAATTGAAATTAATATTTGAAAAAAATCCAAAGGGGGGGGCGGAGGATGAAAATTTTCAAAAAAAACGATTTCGCTGAAAGTCACGTTTTTATATCATTAAATGACGCAGAAAACGATGGTAAAAACCGTTTTTGTCTAACGCGTTTAGTTTGTCCAAAAAATTGAAATTAATATTTGAAAAAAATCCAAAGGGGGGGGCGGAGGATGAAAATTTTCAAAAAAAACGATTTCGCTGAAAGTCACGTTTTTATATCATTAAATGACGCAGAAAACGATGGTAAAAACCGTTTTTGTCTAACGCGTTTAGTTTGTCCAAAAAATGGAAATTAATATTTGAAAAAAATCCAAAGGGGGGGGCGGAGGATGAAAATTTTCAAAAAAATCGATTTCGCTGAAAGTCACGTTTTTATATCATTAAATGACGCAGAAAACGATGGTAAAAACCGTTTTTGTCTAACGCGTTTAGTTTGTCCAAAAAATGGAAATTAATATTTTGAAAAAAATCCAAAGGGGGGGGCGGAGGATGAAAATTTTCAAAAAAATCGATTTCGCTGAAAGTCACGTTTTTATATCATTAAATGACGCAGAAAACGATGGTAAAAACCGTTTTTGTCTAACGCGTTTAGTTTGTCCAAAAAATGGAAATTAATATTTTGAAAAAAATCCAAAGGGGGGGGCGGAGGATGAAAATTTTCAAAAAAATCGATTTCGCTGAAAGTCACGTTTTTATATCATTAAATGACGCAGAAAACGATGGTAAAAACCGTTTTTGTCTAACGCGTTTAGTTTGTCCAAAAAATGGAAATTAATATTTTGAAAAAAATCCAAAGGGGGGGGCGGAGGATGAAAATTTTCAAAAAAATCGATTTCGCTGAAAGTCACGTTTTTATATCATTAAATGACGCAGAAAACGATGGTAAAAACCGTTTTTGTCTAACGCGTTTAGTTTGTCCAAAAAATGGAAATTAATATTTGAAAAAAATCCAAAGGGGGGGGCGGAGGATGAAAATTTTCAAAAAAATCGATTTCGCTGAAAGTCACGTTTTTATATCATTAAATGACGCAGAAAACGATGGTAAAAACCGTTTTTGTCTAACGCGTTTAGTTTGTCCAAAAAATGGAAATTAATATTTGAAAAAAATCCAAAGGGGGGGGCGGAGGATGAAAATTTTCAAAAAAAACGATTTCGCTGAAAGTCACGTTTTTATATCATTAAATGACGCAGAAAACGATGGTAAAAACCGTTTTTGTCTAACGCGTTTAGTTTGTCCAAAAAATTGAAATTCATATTTGAAAAAAATCCAAAGGGGGGGGCGGAGGATGAAAATTTTCAAAAAAAACGATTTCGCTGAAAGTCACGTTTTTATATCATTAAATGACGCAGAAAACGATGGTAAAAACCGTTTTTGTCTAACGCGTTTAGTTTGTCCAAAAAATTGAAATTAATATTTGAAAAAAATCCAAAGGGGGGGGCGGAGGATGAAAATTTTCAAAAAAAACGATTTCGCTGAAAGTCACGTTTTTATATCATTAAATGACGCAGAAAACGATGGTAAAAACCGTTTTTGTCTAACGCGTTTAGTTTGTCCAAAAAATTGAAATTAATATTTGAAAAAAATCCAAAGGGGGGGGCGGAGGATGAAAATTTTCAAAAAAAACGATTTCGCTGAAAGTCACGTTTTTATATCATTAAATGACGCAGAAAACGATGGTAAAAACCGTTTTTGTCTAACGCGTTTAGTTTGTCCAAAAAATGGAAATTAATGTTTGAAAAAAATCCAAAGGGGGGGCGGAGGATGAAAATTTTCAAAAAAAACGATTTCGCTGAAAGTCACGTTTTTATATCATTAAATGACGCAGAAAACGATGGTAAAAACCGTTTTTGTCTAACGCGTTTAGTTTGTCCAAAAAATTGAAATTAATATTTGAAAAAAATCCAAAGGGGGGGGCGGAGGATGAAAATTTTCAAAAAAAACGATTTCGCAGAAAGTCACGTTTTTATATCATTACATGACGCAGAAAACGATGGTAAAAACCGTTTTTGTCTAACGCGTTTAGTTTGTCCAAAAAATTGAAATTAATATTTGAAAAAAATCCAAAGGGGGGGGGGGCGGAGGATGAAAATTTTCAAAAAATCGATATCGCTGAAAGTCACGCAATTATATCATTAAATGACGCAGAAAACGATGGTAAAAACCGTTTTTGTCTAACGCGTTTAGTTTGTCCAAAAAATGGAAATTAATATTTGAAAAAAATCCAAAGGGGGGGGCGGAGGATGAAAATTTTCAAAAAAAACGATTTCGCTGAAAGTCACGTTTTTATATCATTAAATGACGCAGAAAACGATGGTAAAAACCGTTTTTGTCTAACGCGTTTAGTTTGTCCAAAAAATTGAAATTAATATTTGAAAAAAATCCAAAGGGGGGGGGGGCGGAGGATGAAAATTTTCAAAAAATCGATATCGCTGAAAGTCACGCAATTATATCATTAAATGACGCAGAAAACGATGGTAAAAACCGTTTTTGTCTAACGCGTTTAGTTTGTCCAAAAAATTGAAATTAATATTTTGAAAAAAATCCAAAGGGGGGGGCGGAGGATGAAAATTTTCAAAAAAATCGATTTCGCTGAAAGTCACGTTTTTATATCATTAAATGACTCAGAAAACGATTTTAAAAACCGTTTTTGTCTAACGCGTTTAGTTTGTCCAAAAAATGGAAATTAATATTTTGAAAAAAATCCAAAGGGGGGGGCGGAGGATGAAAATTTAAAAAAAAATCGATTTCGCTGAAAGTCACGTTTTTATATCATTAAATGACTCAGAAAACGATTTTAAAAACCGTTTTTGTCTAACGCGTTTAGTTTGTCCAAAAAATGGAAATTAATATTTTGAAAAAAATCCAAAGGGGGGGGGGCGGAGGATGAAAATTTAAAAAAAAATCGATTTCGCTGAAAGTCACGTTTTTATATCATTAAATGACGCAGAAAACGATGGTAAAAACCGTTTTTGTCTAACGCGTTTAGTTTGTCCAAAAAATGGAAATTAATATTTGAAAAAAATCCAAAGGGGGGGGCGGAGGATGAAAATTTTTAAAAAAATCGATTTCGCTGAAAGTCACGTTTTTATATCATTAAATGACGCAGAAAACGATGGTAAAAACCGTTTTTGTCTAACGCGTTTAGTTTGTCCAAAAAATGGAAATTAATATTTTGAAAAAAATCCAAAGGGGGGGCGGAGGATGAAAATTTTCAAAAAAATCGATTTCGCTGAAAGTCACGTTTTTATATCATTAAATGACGCAGAAAACGATGGTAAAAACCGTTTTTGTCTAACGCGTTTAGTTTGTCCAAAAAATGGAAATTAATATTTGAAAAAAATCCAAAGGGGGGGGCGGAGGATGAAAATTTTCAAAAAAAACGATTTCGCTGAAAGTCACGTTTTTATATCATTAAATGACGCAGAAAACGATGGTAAAAACCGTTTTTGTCTAACGCGTTTAGTTTGTCCAAAAAATGGAAATTAATATTTGAAAAAAATCCAAAGGGGGGGGCGGAGGATGAAAATTTTCAAAAAAATCGATTTCGCTGAAAGTCACGTTTTTATATCATTAAATGACGCAGAAAACGATGGTAAAAACCGTTTTTGTCTAACGCGTTTAGTTTGTCCAAAAAATTGAAATTAATATTTGAAAAAAATCCAAAGGGGGGGGCGGAGGATGAAAATTTTAAAAAAAAACGATTTCGCTGAAAGTCACGCAATTATATCATTAAATGACGCAGAAAACGATGGTAAAAACCGTTTTTGTCTAACGCGTTTAGTTTGTCCAAAAAATGGAAATTAATATTTGAAAAAAATCCAAAGGGGGGGGCGGAGGATGAAAATTTTCAAAAAAATCGATTTCGCTGAAAGTCACGTTTTTATATCATTAAATGACGCAGAAAACGATGGTAAAAACCGTTTTTGTCTAACGCGTTTAGTTTGTCCAAAAAATTGAAATTAATATTTGAAAAAAATCCAAAGGGGGGGGCGGAGGATGAAAATTTTCAAAAAAAACGATTTCGCTGAAAGTCACGTTTTTATATCATTAAATGACGCAGAAAACGATGGTAAAAACCGTTTTTGTCTAACGCGTTTAGTTTGTCCAAAAAATGGAAATTAATATTTGAAAAAAATCCAAAGGGGGGGGCGGAGGATGAAAATTTTCAAAAAAAACGATTTCGCTGAAAGTCACGTTTTTATATCATTAAATGACGCAGAAAACGATGGTAAAAACCGTTTTTGTCTAACGCGTTTAGTTTGTCCAAAAAATGGAAATTAATATTTGAAAAAAATCCAAAGGGGGGGGCGGAGGATGAAAATTTTAAAAAAAAACGATTTCGCTGAAAGTCACGTTTTTATATCATTAAATGACGCAGAAAACGATGGTAAAAACCGTTTTTGTCTAACGCGTTTAGTTTGTCCAAAAAATTGAAATTAATATTTGAAAAAAATCCAAAGGGGGGGGCGGAGGATGAAAATTTTCAAAAAAAACGATTTCGCTGAAAGTCACGTTTTTATATCATTAAATGACGCAGAAAACGATGGTAAAAACCGTTTTTGTCTAACGCGTTTAGTTTGTCCAAAAAATGGAAATTAATATTTTGAAAAAAATCCAAAGGGGGGGGCGGAGGATGAAAATTTTAAAAAAAAACGATTTCGCTGAAAGTCACGTTTTTATATCATTAAATGACGCAGAAAACGATGGTAAAAACCGTTTTTGTCTAACGCGTTTAGTTTGTCCAAAAAATTGAAATTAATATTTGAAAAAAATCCAAAGGGGGGGCGGAGGATGAAAATTTTCAAAAAAAACGATTTCGCTGAAAGTCACGTTTTTATATCATTAAATGACGCAGAAAACGATGGTAAAAACCGTTTTTGTCTAACGCGTTTAGTTTGTCCAAAAAATGGAAATTAATATTTTGAAAAAAATCCAAAGGGGGGGGGCGGAGGATGAAAATTTTCAAAAAAATCGATTTCGCTGAAAGTCACGTTTTTATATCATTAAATGACTCAGAAAACGATTTTAAAAACCGTTTTTGTCTAACGCGTTTAGTTTGTCCAAAAAATGGAAATTAATATTTTGAAAAAAATCCAAAGGGGGGGGCGGAGGATGAAAATTTTCAAAAAAATCGATTTCGCTGAGTCACGTTTTATATATCATTAAATGACGCAGAAAACGATTTTAAAAACCGTTTTTGTCTAACGCGTTTAGTTTGTCCAAAAAATGGAAATTAATATTTTGAAAAAAATCCAAAGGGGGGGGCGGAGGATGAAAATTTTTGAAAAAATCGATTTCGCTGAAAGTCACGTTTTTATATCATTAAATGACGCAGAAAACGATGGTAAAAACCGTTTTTGTCTAACGCGTTTAGTTTGTCCAAAAAATGGAAATTAATATTTTGAAAAAAATCCAAAGGGGGGGGGCGGAGGATGAAAATTTTCAAAAAAATCGATTTCGCTGAAAGTCACGTTTTTATATCATTAAATGACTCAGAAAACGATTTTAAAAACCGTTTTTGTCTAACGCGTTTAGTTTGTCCAAAAAATGGAAATTAATATTTTGAAAAAAATCCAAAGGGGGGGGCGGAGGATGAAAATTTTCAAAAAAATCGATTTCGCTGAGTCACGTTTTATATATCATTAAATGACGCAGAAAACGATTTTAAAAACCGTTTTTGTCTAACGCGTTTAGTTTGTCCAAAAAATGGAAATTAATATTTTGAAAAAAATCCAAAGGGGGGGGCGGAGGATGAAAATTTTTGAAAAAATCGATTTCGCTGAAAGTCACGTTTTTATATCATTAAATGACGCAGAAAACGATGGTAAAAACCGTTTTTGTCTAACGCGTTTAGTTTGTCCAAAAAATGGAAATTAATATTTTGAAAAAAATCCAAAGGGGGGGCGGAGGATGAAAATTTAAAAAAAAAATCGATTTCGCTGAAAGTCACGTTTTTATATCATTAAATGACGCAGAAAACGATGGTAAAAACCGTTTTTGTCTAACGCGTTTAGTTTGTCCAAAAAATGGAAATTAATATTTTGAAAAAAATCCAAAGGGGGGAGGCGGAGGATGAAAATTTTCAAAAAAATCGATTTCGCTGAAAGTCACGTTTTTATATCATTAAATGACTCAGAAAACGATTTTAAAAACCGTTTTTGTCTAACGCGTTTAGTTTGTCCAAAAAATGGAAATTAATATTTTGAAAAAAATCCAAAGGGGGGGGCGGAGGATGAAAATTTTAAAAAAAATCGATTTCGCTGAAAGTCACGTTTTTATATCATTAAATGACGCAGAAAACGATGGTAAAAACCGTTTTTGTCTAACGCGTTTAGTTTGTCCAAAAAATGGAAATTAATATTTGAAAAAAATCCAAAGGGGGGGGCGGAGGATGAAAATTTTCAAAAAAAACGATTTCGCTGAAAGTCACGTTTTTATATCATTAAATGACGCAGAAAACGATGGTAAAAACCGTTTTTGTCTAACGCGTTTAGTTTGTCCAAAAAATTGAAATTAATATTTGAAAAAAATCCAAAGGGGGGGGCGGAGGATGAAAATTTTCAAAAAAAACGATTTCGCTGAAAGTCACGCAATTATATCATTAAATGACGCAGAAAACGATGGTAAAAACCGTTTTTGTCTAATGCGTTTAGTTTGTCCAAAAAATGGAAATTAATATTTGAAAAAAATCCAAAGGGGGGGCGGAGGATGAAAATTTTCAAAAAAAACGATTTCGCTGAAAGTCACGTTTTTATATCATTAAATGACGCAGAAAACGATGGTAAAAACCGTTTTTGTCTAACGCGTTTAGTTTGTCCAAAAAATTGAAATTAATATTTGAAAAAATCCAAAGGGGGGGCGGAGGATGAAAATTTTCAAAAAAAACGATTTCGCTGAAAGTCACGTTTTTATATCATTAAATGACGCAGAAAACGATGGTAAAAACCGTTTTTGTCTAACGCGTTTAGTTTGTCCAAAAAATTGAAATTAATATTTGAAAAAAATCCAAAGGGGGGGGGGCGGAGGATGAAAATTTTCAAAAAATCGATATCGCTGAAAGTCACGCAATTATATCATTAAATGACGCAGAAAACGATGGTAAAAACCGTTTTTGTCTAACGCGTTTAGTTTGTCCAAAAAATGGAAATTAATATTTGAAAAAAATCCAAAGGGGGGGGCGGAGGATGAAAATTTTCAAAAAAAACGATTTCGCTGAAAGTCACGCAATTATATCATTAAATGACGCAGAAAACGATGGTAAAAACCGTTTTTGTCTAATGCGTTTAGTTTGTCCAAAAAATGGAAATTAATATTTGAAAAAAATCCAAAGGGGGGGCGGAGGATGAAAATTTTCAAAAAAAACGATTTCGCTGAAAGTCACGTTTTTATATCATTAAATGACGCAGAAAACGATGGTAAAAACCGTTTTTGTCTAACGCGTTTAGTTTGTCCAAAAAATTGAAATTAATATTTGAAAAAATCCAAAGGGGGGGCGGAGGATGAAAATTTTCAAAAAAAACGATTTCGCTGAAAGTCACGCAATTATATCATTAAATGACGCAGAAAACGATGGTAAAAACCGTTTTTGTCTAACGCGTTTAGTTTGTCCAAAAAATTGAAATTAATATTTGAAAAAAATCCAAAGGGGGGGGGGGGGGCGGAGGATGAAAATTTTCAAAAAATCGATATCGTTGAAAGTCACGCAATTATATCATTAAATGACGCAGAAAACGATGGTAAAAACCGTTTTTGTCTAACGCGTTTAGTTTGTCCAAAAAATGGAAATTAATATTTTGAAAAAAATCCAAAGGGGGGGGCGGAGGATGAAAATTTTCAAAAAAAACGATTTCGCTGAAAGTCACGTTTTTATATCATTAAATGACGCAGAAAACGATGGTAAAAACCGTTTTTGTCTAACGCGTTTAGTTTGTCCAAAAAATTGAAATTAATATTTTGAAAAAAATCCAAAGGGGGGGGGCGGAGGATGAAAATTTTCAAAAAAATCGATTTCGCTGAAAGTCACGTTTTTATATCATTAAATGACTCAGAAAACGATTTTAAAAACCGTTTTTGTCTAACGCGTTTAGTTTGTCCAAAAAATGGAAATTAATATTTTGAAAAAAATCCAAAGGGGGGGGCGGAGGATGAAAATTTAAAAAAAAATCGATTTCGCTGAAAGTCACGTTTTTATATCATTAAATGACTCAGAAAACGATTTTAAAAACCGTTTTTGTCTAACGCGTTTAGTTTGTCCAAAAAATGGAAATTAATATTTTGAAAAAAATCCAAAGGGGGGGGGGCGGAGGATGAAAATTTAAAAAAAAATCGATTTCGCTGAAAGTCACGTTTTTATATCATTAAATGACGCAGAAAACGATGGTAAAAACCGTTTTTGTCTAACGCGTTTAGTTTGTCCAAAAAATGGAAATTAATATTTTGAAAAAAATCCAAAGGGGGGGCGGAGGATGAAAATTTTCAAAAAAATCGATTTCGCTGAAAGTCACGTTTTTATATCATTAAATGACGCAGAAAACGATGGTAAAAACCGTTTTTGTCTAACGCGTTTAGTTTGTCCAAAAAATGGAAATTAATATTTGAAAAAAATCCAAAGGGGGGGGCGGAGGATGAAAATTTTCAAAAAAAACGATTTCGCTGAAAGTCACGTTTTTATATCATTAAATGACGCAGAAAACGATGGTAAAAACCGTTTTTGTCTAACGCGTTTAGTTTGTCCAAAAAATGGGAATTAATATTTGAAAAAAATCCAAAGGGGGGGGCGGAGGATGAAAATTTTCAAAAAAATCGATTTCGCTGAAAGTCACGTTTTTATATCATTAAATGACGCAGAAAACGATGGTAAAAACCGTTTTTGTCTAACGCGTTTAGTTTGTCCAAAAAATTGAAATTAATATTTGAAAAAAATCCAAAGGGGGGGGCGGAGGATGAAAATTAAAAAAAAAAACGATTTCGCTGAAAGTCACGTTTTTATATCATTAAATGACGCAGAAAACGATGGTAAAAACCGTTTTTGTCTAACGCGTTTAGTTTGTCCAAAAAATTGAAATTAATATTTGAAAAAAATCCAAAGGGGGGGGGGGGCGGAGGATGAAAATTTTCAAAAAATCGATATCGCTGAAAGTCACGCAATTATATCATTAAATGACGCAGAAAACGATGGTAAAAACCGTTTTTGTCTAACGCGTTTAGTTTGTCCAAAAAATGGAAATTAATATTTGAAAAAAATCCAAAGGGGGGGGCGGAGGATGAAAATTTTAAAAAAAAACGATTTCGCTGAAAGTCACGCAATTATATCATTAAATGACGCAGAAAACGATGGTAAAAACCGTTTTTGTCTAACGCGTTTAGTTTGTCCAAAAAATTGAAATTAATATTTGAAAAAAATCCAAAGGGGGGGGCGGAGGATGAAAATTTTCAAAAAAAACGATTTCGCTGAAAGTCACGTTTTTATATCATTAAATGACGCAGAAAACGATGGTAAAAACCGTTTTTGTCTAACGCGTTTAGTTTGTCCAAAAAATTGAAATTAATATTTGAAAAAAATCCAAAGGGGGGGGCGGAGGATGAAAATTTTCAAAAAAAACGATTTCGCTGAAAGTCACGTTTTTATATCATTAAATGACGCAGAAAACGATGGTAAAAACCGTTTTTGTCTAACGCGTTTAGTTTGTCCAAAAAATGGAAATTAATATTTGAAAAAAATCCAAAGGGGGGGGCGGAGGATGAAAATTTTCAAAAAAATCGATTTCGCTGAAAGACACGCAATTATATCATTAAATGACGCAGAAAACGATGGTAAAAACCGTTTTTGTCTAACGCGTTTAGTTTGTCCAAAAAATGGAAATTAATATTTGAAAAAAATCCAAAGGGGGGGGCGGAGGATGAAAATTTTCAAAAAAAACGATTTCGCTGAAAGTCACGTTTTTATATCATTAAATGACGCAGAAAACGATGGTAAAAACCGTTTTTGTCTAACGCGTTTAGTTTGTCCAAAAAATTGAAATTAATATTTGAAAAAAATCCAAAGGGGGGGGCGGAGCATGAAAATTTTTAAAAAAATCGATTTCGCTGAAAGTCACGTTTTTATATCATTAAATGACGCAGAAAACGATGGTAAAAACCGTTTTTGTCTAACGCGTTTAGTTTGTCCAAAAAATGGAAATTAATATTTGAAAAAAATCCAAAGAGGGGGGCGGAGGATGAAAATTTTCAAAAAAAACGATTTCGCTGAAAGTCACGTTTTTATATCATTAAATGACGCAGAAAACGATGGTAAAAACCGTTTTTGTCTAACGCGTTTAGTTTGTCCAAAAAATTGAAATTAATATTTGAAAAAAATCCAAAGGGGGGGGGCGGAGGATGAAAATTTTCAAAAAAAACGATTTCGCTGAAAGTCACGTTTTTATATCATTAAATGACGCAGAAAACGATGGTAAAAACCGTTTTTGTCTAACGCGTTTAGTTTGTCCAAAAAATTGAAATTAATATTTTGAAAAAAATCCAAAGGGGGGGGGCGGAGGATGAAAATTTTCAAAAAAATCGATTTCGCTGAAAGTCACGTTTTTATATCATTAAATGACTCAGAAAACGATTTTAAAAACCGTTTTTGTCTAACGCGTTTAGTTTGTCCAAAAAATGGAAATTAATATTTTGAAAAAAATCCAAAGGGGGGGGCGGAGGATGAAAATTTAAAAAAAAATCGATTTCGCTGAAAGTCACGTTTTTATATCATTAAATGACTCAGAAAACGATTTTAAAAACCGTTTTTGTCTAACGCGTTTAGTTTGTCCAAAAAATGGAAATTAATATTTTGAAAAAAATCCAAAGGGGGGGGGGCGGAGGATGAAAATTTAAAAAAAAATCGATTTCGCTGAAAGTCACGTTTTTATATCATTAAATGACGCAGAAAACGATGGTAAAAACCGTTTTTGTCTAACGCGTTTAGTTTGTCCAAAAAATGGAAATTAATATTTTGAAAAAAATCCAAAGGGGGGGCGGAGGATGAAAATTTTCAAAAAAATCGATTTCGCTGAAAGTCACGTTTTTATATCATTAAATGACGCAGAAAACGATGGTAAAAACCGTTTTTGTCTAACGCGTTTAGTTTGTCCAAAAAATGGAAATTAATATTTGAAAAAAATCCAAAGGGGGGGGCGGAGGATGAAAATTTTCAAAAAAAACGATTTCGCTGAAAGTCACGTTTTTATATCATTAAATGACGCAGAAAACGATGGTAAAAACCGTTTTTGTCTAACGCGTTTAGTTTGTCCAAAAAATGGGAATTAATATTTGAAAAAAATCCAAAGGGGGGGGCGGAGGATGAAAATTTTCAAAAAAATCGATTTCGCTGAAAGTCACGTTTTTATATCATTAAATGACGCAGAAAACGATGGTAAAAACCGTTTTTGTCTAACGCGTTTAGTTTGTCCAAAAAATTGAAATTAATATTTGAAAAAAATCCAAAGGGGGGGGCGGAGGATGAAAATTAAAAAAAAAAACGATTTCGCTGAAAGTCACGTTTTTATATCATTAAATGACGCAGAAAACGATGGTAAAAACCGTTTTTGTCTAACGCGTTTAGTTTGTCCAAAAAATTGAAATTAATATTTGAAAAAAATCCAAAGGGGGGGGGGGGGGGCGGAGGATGAAAATTTTCAAAAAATCGATATCGCTGAAAGTCACGCAATTATATCATTAAATGACGCAGAAAACGATGGTAAAAACCGTTTTTGTCTAACGCGTTTAGTTTGTCCAAAAAATGGAAATTAATATTTGAAAAAAATCCAAAGGGGGGGGCGGAGGATGAAAATTTAAAAAAAAAACGATTTCGCTGAAAGTCACGCAATTATATCATTAAATGACGCAGAAAACGATGGTAAAAACCGTTTTTGTCTAACGCGTTTAGTTTGTCCAAAAAATTGAAATTAATATTTGAAAAAAATCCAAAGGGGGGGGCGGAGGATGAAAATTTTCAAAAAAAACGATTTCGCTGAAAGTCACGTTTTTATATCATTAAATGACGCAGAAAACGATGGTAAAAACCGTTTTTGTCTAACGCGTTTAGTTTGTCCAAAAAATTGAAATTAATATTTGAAAAAAATCCAAAGGGGGGGGCGGAGGATGAAAATTTTCAAAAAAAACGATTTCGCTGAAAGTCACGTTTTTATATCATTAAATGACGCAGAAAACGATGGTAAAAACCGTTTTTGTCTAACGCGTTTAGTTTGTCCAAAAAATGGAAATTAATATTTGAAAAAAATCCAAAGGGGGGGGCGGAGGATGAAAATTTTCAAAAAAATCGATTTCGCTGAAAGTCACGCAATTATATCATTAAATGACGCAGAAAACGATGGTAAAAACCGTTTTTGTCTAACGCGTTTAGTTTGTCCAAAAAATGGAAATTAATATTTGAAAAAAATCCAAAGGGGGGGGCGGAGGATGAAAATTTTCAAAAAAAACGATTTCGCTGAAAGTCACGTTTTTATATCATTAAATGACGCAGAAAACGATGGTAAAAACCGTTTTTGTCTAACGCGTTTAGTTTGTCCAAAAAATTGAAATTAATATTTGAAAAAAATCCAAAGGGGGGGGCGGAGCATGAAAATTTTTAAAAAAATCGATTTCGCTGAAAGTCACGTTTTTATATCATTAAATGACGCAGAAAACGATGGTAAAAACCGTTTTTGTCTAACGCGTTTAGTTTGTCCAAAAAATGGAAATTAATATTTGAAAAAAATCCAAAGAGGGGGGCGGAGGATGAAAATTTTCAAAAAAAACGATTTCGCTGAAAGTCACGTTTTTATATCATTAAATGACGCAGAAAACGATGGTAAAAACCGTTTTTGTCTAACGCGTTTAGTTTGTCCAAAAAATTGAAATTAATATTTGAAAAAAATCCAAAGGGGGGGGGCGGAGGATGAAAATTTTCAAAAAAAACCGATATCGCTGAAAGTCACGCAATTATATCATTAAATGACGCAGAAAACGATGGTAAAAACCGTTTTTGTCTAACGTGTTTAGTTTGTCCAAAAAATGGAAATTAATATTTTGAAAAAAATCCAAAGGGGGGGCGGAGGATGAAAATTTAAAAAAAAATCGATTTCGCTGAAAGTCACGTTTTTATATCATTAAATGACTCAGAAAACGATTTTAAAAACCGTTTTTGTCTAACGCGTTTAGTTTGTCCAAAAAATGGAAATTAATATTTTGAAAAAAATCCAAAGGGGGGGGCGGAGGATGAAAATTTAAAAAAAAATCGATTTCGCTGAAAGTCACGTTTTTATATCATTAAATGACGCAGAAAACGATGGTAAAAACCGTTTTTGTCTAACGCGTTTAGTTTGTCCAAAAAATGGAAATTAATATTTTGAAAAAAATCCAAAGGGGGGGGCGGAGGATGAAAATTTTCAAAAAAATCGATTTCGCTGAAAGTCACGTTTTTATATCATTAAATGACGCAGAAAACGATGGTAAAAACCGTTTTTGTCTAACGCGTTTAGTTTGTCCAAAAAATGGAAATTAATATTTGAAAAAAATCCAAAGGGGGGGGCGGAGGATGAAAATTTTCAAAAAAATCGATTTCGCTGAAAGTCTTTAAATTAGAGTCTGAAAGTCTTTAAAGAAAGAATATTAAGTGTTTTCCAAGCATTTCAAGTCTTCTAGAAGTAGTTCAAGTCTACCAGAGGCAATCTAAAGTCTTTTGAAAGCATTTCAAAGCTTCTATAACCAGCGTCAAATCTTCTGAATCCATTGAAAGTTTTCCGAATACCTTTAACTCTTTGAGGGTTGGTGAGTGCCTTAATATACCACCTCGAATTTTGACCTTTGTGCTCGCTGGTACACAAAATAAGCCACCTTTTTATTCTCTGCTCCTTCTGCTGTACAGTGGTTAGTGGTTGAGACCACGTACCACCTCACCACAAAATGAAAACCAAATAACAACGCTTTTAAAATGTTGTGCCTACTTCGGGTTTTTTATTTGAAAAAGTCCACCCCTCAAAGAGTTAAAGTTTTCTAGAAGCAGTATCAAGTCTTCCAAAGGGAATATTAAGTGTTCTCGAAGCATTTCAAGTCTTCTAGAAGTAGTTCAAGTCAAAGAGTTAAAGTTTTCTAGAAGCAATATCAAGTCTTCCAAAGGGAATATTAAGTGTTCTCCAAGCATTTCAAGTCTTCTAGAAGTAATTCAAGTCTTCCAGAGGTAATATCAAGTCTTTTGAAAGCATTTCAAGTATTCTACAACCAGTATCAAGTCTTCTGGAATCAATAGAAAGCCTTCTAGAAGCAGTATCAAATCTTCCAAAGGGAATAATAAATCTTTTGGAAGCATTTTAACTATTATATAACCTCTATCAAGTCTTCTAGAAGCATTTAAGGTCTTTTGGCAGCAGTATATAGTCTACTAAAGGCAGTATCGAGTCTTCTGAAGGCATTTTAAGTCTTCTGTAACCAGTATCAAATCTTCTGGAAACATTTCAATTTTTCTGGAAGTAATATCAAGTCTCCTAGAAGCAGTATTAAGTCTAAATTTATAATACGTGCTCTCAAAAAAACATTCGCAGCAGATGCTAGGACTGAATTGCGTCGAAAACTTTTAACAAGTTAGGGTGCGTAATTTGCTTACTTTTTCTTATTACATTTATAAAGAATAAATACACTATTTTAACTACACAATTAAAATCGACGAGGAAAATACATAAAAATTTACTTATTTAACAATTCGATACTTTGAATAGTATACCACGAAGGTACACTATACTTTATTTAAGGTATCGCCCAGGTCTAGTTATAAGTTTAACTCCTAAATATCATATACTATACTATATGGGAGTCATAGCAAAGTAAATTCACAGAAACAAAATTGAGATTCGTTCATTATTTTAGATAAAAATGAAATAGTTAAATTTATGGTACCGTCGTTCTAGACACCACCCAAATGACAATGTTTTCACTTGGTGAGGCTTAATATTAAATTTATTTTTAAATGAAGGACCCTATCCTGGAATTGTGAAACATCCTATATGGTTGAAAATAATTTTAATCGATGCAGCCTTGAGAGTAATAGAGGGTGAGTTTTTTATCTTGAGACAATGGAAAATCTCTAAAACACTGCGTCAAATCAAAAAAACTTCTTAATAAGATTTGTTGACCTCAACCTTCCATAGTGGGGGGAGGAACAACTTTGAAATTTTAAATGGGAACCCCCATTTTTTATTGCAGATTCCGATTTTACGCCATCAAGTAAGTACGTTTTGTTTAAAACTTTGCTTTCTATTCGTAATAGATTGTGCTATAATCGCAAAAACTAAAAAAAAAAGAAGAGTACATACAAACATGAAACAAACAGAAATTATTTGTTAGGAAAATACGTGATGAGATAAAAAAACCACTTCAAAAAGCACATTCTGAATCCAAAAACATACGTTTGACAATATTAAGCTGTTTTTTTGAATTTACCTTTATAGTAGGTTGTTAAAAACGTGGATCTTGCTCCGTTCCTGATTTGATAATCTTATTAAACTTAAACTTTCGTTTCTTCAATAATTAGTACTATTTCCAATACACTTAATATGCTACCAGAAGCGTTGTAATGCTTTTAGAAGACTTGAACTGCTTCTAGAAAACTCGATACTGCCTCTGGAAGACTTGATGCTGCTTTTAAAAGACTTGATATGCTTCCAGAAAACTTGATGCTGCTTCTAGAGGACTTGATATTGCTTTCAAAAGACTAGAAATGCTTTCAGAAAACTTGATACACATGCTTTAGACTTGAACTGCTTCCCAAAGATTTGATGCTTTTTTTGGAGGACTTGATACTGCTTGTAGAAGCCTTGATATTACTTCCAGAAAACTTAATTTGAATCCAAAAAACTTTCAATGCTTCAGGAGACTTAATACTGCTTTTATAAAACTTGAAATACTTCAAAAAGAATTGATACTACTTCTAGAAGACTTGATACCGCTTATAAAATTGCCGACAGAAAATGTTGTTTATTGGACAAAACGCAAAATTTTGAAAAAGACATTTTTATTACAAAAGGCAAGAAACTGTGAATAAGGTTTGATTTTGCTTCCAATATAAGAAATATTGTTGTCATACAAAATTTGCAGGTCAAATATTTAAATAATGCCCAGTAAAGATTAGATACTGAATTTTGAAAGATACAGAATTTTTTTGTCGTCTATTTGGCCATCACAAATATTACACAAATTGCTTGGTCTGGCCCCACAAACGCATTAGCCCTGCCCTCTCATACTAGCTAATCCGCCGTTTCATTGGCAGCAACTTCAGAGTGACTTGGGTCCTAGGCACATTAGAAAAAACCCCTCATCACCGATCAATGCGATTAAAGCGACGAACCGTTTGAATCTTCAATTTTTCCACACAAATTTTAATAATCCATTACTTGATGTCCAGCTTTGTGGAAATGAAATATTTCGACGATATTTCTAAAAAGATGGCTTTTACGTCCCCATCTCAGAATCTGACAAAAGACTGTATAATCGCCTTTCTTCACTCATTGATGAATTATCTCATTATATTATAACATTTTCAGAAGGATTAGTAATTCTAGAAACTAAACTAACTATTCTAGAAATAACGAATTGTCTGAGCAAATCAAATTTTTGGTTTGTTGTCTCAGAGAGGAGGTAATTTTATATGTCAAATATTGTCTATTGAATTGTCCTCAATAGATTGATCGTCTTGCTGTATTCTAAATAAATAAACGTGGAAAACAAATTTATTTTGAAAAGTATTGATTTTTGAAACGATACCTTCGTCTCGGACTATTCTATGAAAGAAAAGAAGAATGTGACTACTCACCAACAGCTTTTATACAAAAATAAATAGAGCGCCAAGATTTTACCTTGGGGACTTTCTTCAAACAAATGTAAGAAAGACAGCTATCTAATCAGAAGTTTTGTCTTGATTTGGAAACAACGAATGTTTCGGAGAATTTTGCTTGTACTAATGATGATTTTAATTCTTTTTTAAGTTCTTGAAAATTTTAGCTTTGGAAATCTTTTTCTTTTCTGTATTATTGGCAATTTGTTTAATGTGTTACTATTTACTTCTAATTCTTGGAGATTTAGAACAGAAAATAATTTAAAATAACTTTGTATAAGTCGGCGTTACCAATTTATGGAATACATATCTGTTTGATATTTCAATGGCAATGTCGGGAAATTGTGTAGATTTGGCTTTACGAAATCTTGGTCCATTGTCACATACAAAGTAGTTAATAACAGCTAATGAAACTCTCAGATTATATTTAAATGAACAATGTCCCACACCTGAACTAAAAGAAATTATTTTATTTATATTGAAGTCATACATGCCAACGTAGTTTGGTATTAAAACAACTAAGGACTTTACAAAGGGAAGAAAAATTGTATACCAAACAATACAATCCACAAGGTACCTGAGTGATGATTTACATGAGTCACAAAATGATTCTTTCGCTCATCCCGAACATCTCATGATACAAGATTAAACAAAATACATAAAGCTTGTAGGACTAGAAAAGAAATTCGTAAAAAATTTGTTTTTTCAAATTTCGATAATCTTTGGAGATAATACCCGATCGGAAGATTTTATATGTTGTATTATATCTGGTTAAACCTGAGTCTTTCTTTTTATAAGTACGAAGGCTTTCACGACCGGTGTTAATTGAACTAAAATTAGAACTAACACTAGAACTATCACTAGGACTAACACTAGATCTAAAACTAGAAACTTCGGGTTTCGCCGTGCGTTTTTTGAAAAAATGTTTGACGTTTCGGATGCCATGTTGCAACCTTCTTCAGAAACTGGTTCTAACTGACAAAATCGGGGATCGTAAAACAATATATACGTCGAAAAACTAATTAATAATTAATTTATATTAATTACAAGCTAATTACTAACTAATTACTGCGTCGCATCCGGATTGGGAGTCGTGTTCGTCTTCACCACCATCTTCCATGTTCTGCTGAGTTCCCAGCCATCTTCTCTGTTGACGTTGTTTTTATGTCGGTGGATTTCTATGGCTTCTCTTGTCAGCCGTTGATGATATTTATTATTCCTAGCCAGAACCTTTGTTTTGTCGAAGTTTGTTCGGTGTCCCTCCGAATGGCAATGTTCCGCAACCGCCGACTGTTGAATCTTCCTCAGCCTCACATCCCTCTCGTGTTCCTTGATACGGCATTCGATGTTTCGTCCGGTTTGGCCAACTTAAAACTTCCCACAACTGCATGACAGCCGATAGACACCCGCTCCTTTTAATAGAGGTAGCTTGTCCTTGGTTACCGGGAGTGTATTCCGAAGGTGTCTTGCAATTCGTTCCGTTACACCGGTAACGTAAGGAAGACAGATGAAGCCAGCTGGTTCTGTACTTGTTGCAGCTTCTTCTCCCTGCTTCCGCTGCTTGGTGGCTCGGTTGATGTCCTTTAAACTATATCCATTTTTCTGTAATACGTTCCGTAGAAACCGTTCTTCCTTCTTTAGGTTATCTCCTTTACATATTCTTGCTGCTCTCTGAAACAAAGTGCGAATTACGGACCTCTTCTGTTGGGGATGATGGTGTGATGTTGCCTCAAAGTACCTATTGGTGTGGGTTTTCTTTCGATACACCCCCAGTTCCATATCACCATTTGTCGTTCTAGTGACCGATACATCTAAGAAGGGCAACTGCTTGGCGGATTCTGTTTCCATGGTAAATTTGATCATGGGATGTTGAGCGTTAGGATGATCTAGAAATTCAAAGAGGCGTTCCCTACCATGTTGCCATACCACAAACGTATCGTCCACATATCGGAGTCATAGCTTTGGTTTCCATTGGCTCTTCTTCAGAGCATTTTCTTCGAACAATTCCATGTAAAAGTTAGCTATCACCGGCGACAACGGAGATCCCATGGCTGCCCCCTCAAACTGTTCGTAAAACTCTCCTTTCCAACTGAAATACGTCGACGATAAACAAAATTCAACTAAATCTGGCACGTACTCTAGCAAACCCTCCGGAATGAGTTTTTGGCGAAGACCCTCTACCGCACCCTTAATTGAAAAATGTAAAGTTAGATGCTGAGGATATTTTGGTTAGTTTCGATGTAGAATCTCTTTTTATTAGGGTACCAATTAAGGATGCGGTAGAGGGTCTTCGCCAAAAACTCATTCCGGAGGGTTTGCCAGAGTACGTGCCAGATTTAGTGGAATTTTGTTTATCGTTGACGTATTTCAGTTGGAAAGGAGAGTTTTACGAACAGTTTGAGAGGGCAGCCATGGGACTTTTACATGGAATTGTTCGAAGAAAATGCTCTGAAGAAGAGCCAATGGAAACCAAAGCTATGGCTCCGATATGTGGACGATACGTTTGTGGTATTTCAACATGGTAGGGAACGCCTCTTTGAATTTCTAGGTCATCCTAACGCTCAATGTCCCATGATCAAATTTACCATGGAAACAGAATCCGCCAAGCAGTTGCGCTTCTTAGATGTATTGGTCACTAGAACGACAAATGGTGATATGGAACTGGGGGTGTCGAAAGAAAACCCACACCAATAGGTACTTAGAGGCAACATCGCACCATCATCCCCAACAGAAGAGGTCCGTAATTCGCACTTTGTTTCAGAGAGCAGCAAGAATAAGTAAAGGAGATTACCTAAAGAAGGAAGAACGGTTTCTACGGAACGTATTACAGAAAAATGGATATAGTTTAAAGGACATCAACCGAGTCCTAGTGATAGTTCTAGTGTTAGTGCTAGTGTTAGTTCTAATTTTAGTTCAATCTTTCTTTTTATTTTTAAATAAATATCAATTTAATCAAATAAAAAACACAAATAATTAAGATGCAAATAACCAAACATTAAAAAAAACAAATTAATAAACAAATAATCAGGTTGAATTTCAATTTTTAAAAACTAATTCTAGAATGTAAAATTTCTTTTAACTAAGGTAAGCATGAGACATCAAGTTTTCTTTGTTGTGAGTTCACACTTTTAAATAACGAATAATAGTGAAAATTAAAAATGAAAAAAAACTTAGCTTTTTCGCGTGGATAGTTACATTTCTTCATTAAAGATACTTGGACTTCTTCATGAATTAGGAACAAAGGATTTTTGTATTTCACGGAATATTGCTTTGGAGTAGTTGACCGGATTACTTGGAACAGGAACACGTTACTTTTCTTGTTATACAATATAAGGTAATTAATTTTATTTCAAAAATCTTCTTTTCTTCTATTTGAATTGTTCAAATAATGGCTTCACCGATTTTGAGGTTATGTTACTATTATGGTTGACAGATAACCTAACTTTTGTTTAGAATTTTTTACTACTCGAGAACAAAATTTGCGTGCTCTCCTCATCACGTTCAAAATCAAACTAATCTTTATCAATTTCGTTTGTTTCTGCTAGAACAATTCAAATAACGCGTTCTGATTGGTTGAAATCTTCAACTTGAAATTCCTCATTTAAATTTCTCCATAATTACCAACTCTGAAATATCAACTGTCATTATTAAAATTTAGAGAATGATTATTGAAATTTTTATTATAACATCAATTATATATGAAATGTTGTAGTTTTAATGCCTTTTTCTTTGTTTTGTAGATTTTGAAACGTTTTCTTTTATATTTCAAGGTTCAACTTCAAAAACATCAAACATCCAATCTATTGATTTTCGTCCAATTCTTCATCAAACCTCGGAAATAATTGATGGATTTTGCTCTTGATATGTTGAGCTTCTCATTTTTAATGATTTCAATCGGATAAACATGAATTATAAAGAGAAATTAATAAAAACTAAATTTGAGGTTATATAATTGTCGAGCTATTCTAAAATTACTTGGTATCGACTTTATATGAGTTAAGTATAAAATATAGCGCAAATTCCCGGCAAAACAACATGATTCCTACATATTTATAACATTCTCTTAATACTAAAACAATTTTCTATAATTTATTATTCACAACACCATCTTACGATCAACACGATTATTAAACTTTACAAATTATTTTTGTAAAGTTTAGAGATTATTGTAATAAAATAATCAAATAAAATGATTCATAATAAAACAAATAAATAATCCAAAGCACAGATTTATTAGCTATTATTTTTATAATGGAAATTCCTCTCACCAAAATAAATCAAAATTTAAACTGTAAACGGAAATAAAGTTTTAAAACAGAATTTCTCAATGCATTTTTTTAAATTGCTCATTTTTTGGTCACCCCATACTGATACAATCCTTGAAACGTCGCAGAATCCGAAATAATCCCCCCGACAACATCATCTTCCTCCTCGCTTTCCCCATCACTCTCAAACGTATTATCCGGAATATCATACAGCCGAATCATCGGCTTATTCGGATCCTTCATAATCAAATATTTCCCGTCTTTCTGCTTCATAACCAAATCCACGATGCATCTTAACACACCCCAAGCATTATCCATGTTTAAATTAATTTGGGTGGCGAATTCGTTGGGTTTATATTGTTGGGTGCCCAAGATAACATGCCTGCTATTATCTCTCACGTGACTTCTCGAAACGTAACCGAATTTAATCTGGTCCGAACCGGCTAAAAGAGCCTGAACGGTCCATTTAGCTAGTTTGCAAGCGTTATTTCGAAGCTCGTTAGCCAAAACGGCACCGCGTTGAGTGTCTAATTTTTGACGCCATTCGACGCCGTTAGCTAATTTGGAATCCCATTCGTTGAGGGCTTTGATGGTGAGGAATTGGAGTTCGCCGTTGGGTGATTGGACGACGGCGTCGTGTTCACATCTGGCGATTAAAACGATGTCGTTACCAAGATCCCATTTACGATAACGATAAGCGACTGAAGCAATTTCAGCTCCAGCGTCGTCTTCGTCAGAAATGAAAGGATTCGGATTGTCAAATTTGTATTTTGGTTCGTTAGGACCAGTACGAAGAACCTTAAAAATGAAACATTAAAAAAAATATTTTTTTAATGCCGTTTCTACAATTGCTAGATAAGCTCCAATTAAATAAATTTGGGTATAACTTGGAAAATCGAGTTTTGTTAGTTTAAAAATCGATATCTCGAGTATCTTCCAATAAAAAAAATTCGGTTAAGTTTGTTATATTTAATGAATATTTCTATGTAATATTAATACGTGAATTTAATCATTTTCGACTCAGCAATTTTTATTAAATCGCAAGTTCAGTGAAAAAAAAGTAACCTACTATTAACAGTGCCGTTAATTTTGTCCTCTTTGTGGTTTTTTTTCAACCACTTTGAACAGGTGGTGCCTTCTTGTGTTCTAAATAAGTTTACAATAAGTCAGTTTCGAAGAAATTTTTCTTGTTTATTTAAAAACCAATATCAAATAATTTCAGTTGTCAGGTTTTGACATCAGTTTTTTAAACAATGTTTAATTTTTTTAGACCAATTTAAATAAATTATTAACTAAAGAGAAACAGTAAGCAAACAACAAAAACAATAAGCTTTGTTGGAAGAGGAGGATTCCGTCCAATCCAAACAGAATAAAAAAGATGTTGCTAGTGTGTGTTCACAATGGACGTCGCGTGTCGATGTCTATGTATGTAGATAAAAGAATATGTAAGATTATTTTATCACAGATGTAATACATGTTTCACTTCTAGACAATTTGGTTCTGCTACTAGATGACTTAATACTGCTTCGAAAGTACTTGAAAGGGAGATTTGATACTGTTGCCAAAAGACTTAGAATGCTTTCAAAAGACTTGAAATACTACTAGAAGACTTGATATTGCTTCCAGAATACTTAATACTATTTCCAGATTACTTTATAGTGTTTCCAAAAGTTTCAGAATGTTTCCACAAGACTTGAAAAGCTTCCAAAAGGCTCGGTACTCTCTCTAGAAGATTTGATACTACTATCAAAAAAATTAGAATGCTTCCAGAAGAATTGAAATGCTTCCAAAAATCTTAAAACCCTTCAAAAAGACTTGATGTTGCTTTCAGAAGACACGTTACTGCATCTGGGAGACTTGATACTGCTTCCAAAAAAATTGAAATGCTTCCAAAAAAGTTGAACACTTTCCAGAAGATTTAATACTGCCCTGGACCTGACACTGATGCTGCTTGAAGATCTGATACTACATCCAGAAGAGTTGATACTGCTTCCAAAACACTTTAAATGCTTCCACAAGACTTAATACTGCTCCTGAATCTGGCACCAATGCTGCTTGAAGAACTTCTGAACATGATACTGTTTCTAGAAGACTTGACACTATTTCTAGATTTCTTGATACTGCATCCAAAAGTCTTTAAATGCTTGCACAAGACTTGAAGTCTCGATACTGTTTCAGGAAGATGTAATATTGCTTTCAAAACACTTAAAATGCTTCCAGAAGGTTTGAAATGCATCCAAGAAACTTGCTATTTCTTTCAGAATACTTGAAATGCTGCCAGAAGACTCTATACTACAGTTGGGAGACATGGATATTGTTTCCAAAAGACTTAAAATGCTTCCAGAAGACATGAAGCTGTTCCTAAATTACTTAATGTTGCTTCAAGAAATCTTGACATTTTTCCGTAAGCCTTAAATGCTTCCAAAAGTCTCAGTACTGTCTCTGGAAGACTTGATAGTACCTTTAAAAGATTTTAAATGGTTGCAGAAAACTTGATACTGCTTCTAGAAGATTTGATTTACTTCCAGAAGTCTTGTCACAGCTTCTAAATGACTTGACACTGCTTCCACAAGACTTAAAATGCTTCAGAAACTTGATGCTACTTCTAGAAGATTTCATATTGCTTTCAGAAGACTGGAAATATTTTCAGGAGACTTGAAATGTCCCAGAATGCTTGAACATATTCCAGATGACTTAATATTGCCTCTGGAAGACTTGAAATGACTAGAAGATTTGATACTACTTTTAGAAGACTTGAAATTGTTTCTAGAAGACTTAATATTGCCTCTAGAAGACTTGATATGTTTCCATCAGATTTGATACTGCTTCCAGACGACTTCATATTGCTTCCAAAAGACCTGAAAGGCTTCCAAAAGATTTGGTATTGATTTTGGACGACTTGAAATATTTCAAAAGACTTATACTGCTTATATATTATGCATTGTTTCCAGAACATTTAATATATATAGGTTGAAAAGTTAAAAATATCCATTCTACCAGTATGTTAAGTTTGAAAAAATATAAATGATGGTTCAGTACTTTTAACAGGTTTTATTGTTTAAATTAAGTCTAGATTTTTAAATAATAAAACCAGTTAAAAGTACTGATCGATCCATCATTTTTATTTTTTCAAATTTAATATTGCCTCTGGACGGCTTGAAATGCATCTGAGAGACTTAAAATTGTCTCTGTAAGACTTTAAATACTTCCATAGAACTTCCTACTTCCAGAAAATTTAAAATACTTTCGAAAGACTTGATATTTGGAACGCTTCCAAAAGACTTTATATTGAAGACTTCAAATGCTTCCAAAAAACTAAAACATATTTCAGAAAAGTTAGTACTGCACGAATATGTTGAAGACCTGATACTGCTTCTAGAAGACTTAATACTGTTTCTAGATTACTTGATACTGTTTCCAAAAGTCTTTAAATGCTTTCACAAAACTAGAAATGCTTTTGGATGTCTCGATACTGTCTCTGGAAGGTGTGATACTGCTTTCAAAAGACTTGCTATTGCTTTCAGAAGACTTGAAATGCTTCCAGAAGACTTGATACTGCGACTGGGAGACTTGATATTGCTTTCAAAATACTTGATATTAATTCTAGACGACTTGATACTTCTGCTACAAAGCTTGAAATGTTTCAATATTGCCTCTGGACAACTTAAAATGTATCCGAGAAGCTTAATATTGCCTCTGTAAGATTTAAAATACTTCCATAAGACTTGATACTGCTTCTACAAGACTTGATATTGCTTCCAGAAAATTTGATTTACTTTCAAAAGACTTGATATGGATTCTAGAAATCTTGAAATAGTGTTGGACAAAATGCAAAATCTTCATTTAAGTTTTAAAAGTGTTAATTAAAGACTAAATACTGCTGACAAAAGACATTCTTTGGCAAAAGGCAAAAAATTGTCAGTAACATTTAATTTTGCTTCCAAAATAGCAAGTAGTGTTGACAAAATACAAAATCTTCATGCCAGAAGTTCAAAAATCACCAGCAGAAGACATTTCTACATTTTCTTTACAACCGAATCATAGCCGCCAGATACGTGGATCTCTTTGAGAGCCGTCATTTGTCGTTTGTGTTTTTTCGCATTTCAGTTATTTTCAGCACCTAACACCCATAAGCATTTTCAAAAACCGGCGCCTATGCTTTATATCAGTGTTCTCGAACCTGTGTTTCGCGGAACAGTAGGGTTCTACTCAAATGCTTTAGGGGTTCTAGTCATAGCCGCCGGATTGAAAATGCAATGAGCATTGGGTGCTGAAAAAAAAATTTTAAATGGGAAAGGCCTCAAACGACGAATAGGGACTGAAAAGTTGTGATAAATTCTTATATGTGCTTTCCAAAAACAGTTCGTAGGACTGAATTGGGAAGAAAAAGCACAATAGTTCATTAAAATTACAAAATTCATTGAAAATAGTACCTTGAATCCAGATAAAACCATTAGCAATATTAGCATTGTACAGATGCTCTTTTGAAGCATTTCAAATCTTGTAGCAATAATATGAAATCTTTATGAATTAATATTAAATCAAGGGCAGTAGCAAGTCTTTTGGAAGCAGTATTAAGTCTTCTGGGACCAGATCAAGCCTTCTGGAAGCAGTATTGAGTCTTCCAGAAGCAAATTCAAGTCTTCTGGAAATAGATCAAATGTTCTGGAAGCAATTCAAATCTTTTGGAAACATTTCAAGTCTTCTGAAAGCATTTTTAGTCTTTTCGAAGCAGTATCAAGTATTGTTGAAAGCAGTTTTCAAAAAAAAAAGAAAGTTTTCTTTAGGTATTTCAAATCCTGGAAACATTATCAAATCAAGTATTCTGGAAGCAGTATTAAAGCTTCTGAAACCAGATCATGTCTTTTAGGAGCAGTATTAAGTCTCTTAGAAGCAGTATTAAGCCTTAATTCAAAATAAAGTCTCAGAATTGTCAAAATTAACAATTCTGTATGGGTGCTTGTGACATATCAGGTTTCTGCAAAACCAAACATGTCATAAAAGAATTTGTGCCTTTCATAACAACCCATCTAATCATTTTTATAACAAAGGCAGAGATGCGCCATCCATAAAATTAAATCAGTACAGCTAGTAGCAAAAAGGTTTGGACATTTGATCAGATATTGCTAAGGGACAATTTAGCGACGAAATGGTTAGCATTACGAGCACAATTCAAGCTTTGTGTATGTATCACTATAGGCAATTAGTGCTACAATTTTTGTATATAAAAGCAAATATATAAAGCAGAACGTCCACCCAGCAACCAGGCAAAGATAGCATAATTAAGAAAAAAATCTTCAAAACAAGAAGATGACGATCATAATATTTAGAGAGGTACATTAATTGTTACTAAAAGATTTTAAGATTTTCGCATCTAAGTCTTGAGATAAACTTATGAATCTTTAAACGCGTTTTTCTCAAAACTGTTATTTTTAAATTGTTTAGCAGCATTACTATACATAGGATTTTTGTATTAAACAAAAATTGTTAGTTATAACCAATTCTGCTTCATAATTTAAGCAAAAATCGAATCCTTCATTTTAATAAATCTATAAAATTGTTAAAAACCAACATTTTAAACTTGTTTTACAACAAAATATATATGACATAGCAGAAACAAGTCATAGTACTGGAGATCTTTCAAAATCTATACAAAAATATACAAAAACGGCCATTATTTTTATATGAAAGGTCTAAACCAAAGATTTTTTATATCTTCATGGAAATATCTAGTATCTAAACTAAGAAAGAAAATAAAAATTTTTAAAAAAATAAAGAAAATTTAAGAAATTTCTCAAAATTAAAGATTATTTAATATAATTTTTTAACTTTTAAAATAAAGAAATTATGCTTCAAATAAAGCCGAGGTACATTAATATCCATTGATTACAACTCTTGTATCTCTTTATCATGCATACAATATCAAAGAATGCAGTTTTGAGAAAAAAGCGTTTAAAGCTTTTCCAAAAAGGGTCGTTATTTCTTTATATCATAACAAAGTCACAGGCTAATCACAAAATTTTTTATAAAACATTTTTTTAATAATAAATTAGAGCTTTCTAAATAATAATAAACGATATAGCTCACACTAATTTTAACAATATACTGTGTGTTGTTTAGTATGAGTGAATTTTTTTAACTCCAGTATGGTCCAGATTTTCAAATTTTGGCATAAAATTTTTTAAATAATCGATTTTTTTAACCTTCTAAATTAGGTTTCCCATTAATTTGAATTTATCTAACGACTGTAGAATTGACCTTAAATTAATTTTAATATAATTACCTGTTGACTGAAATTATGGTTAATAAACGTCGCTTCCAAAGCGAGATTTCGAGGCGAATTTAACGAATTTCCATCGTCTTGAGGTGGCTCTACAGAAGTCTCATTAACAGTCAGCAGATCAAACTCGGTGTTGTCGCGTTTATCAAAAAACAACTTATTACCTATTCAATTTATGTTGATATTAAAAAAATTATTAAATTCGGATAGAAATAACCTACCAATTTTTTCAATTACAATATCCCAAGAGTAATTAGAGCGAGTACAGCACATAATTGTTGCTAAAATTGCGTCAGTTGCATAAACATTACCCTCAGTTTTACTTAGCTGACGAATAACCGGGTCATCAGTTGTGGTAACCTGCACAAAAATAAATTTTTATACTACGTAAGAATTAAGAAGAATTAATAAAAAAAATTACAGTATGAAAGATTCGATTAACACTTTGTAATGGTTTTTCACTTTTAACATTGACTCGATCATAGGATTTATCATAGTACTCCAATTCACCATAACAACCCACATCTTCCCCATCTTTTATATTCGGTAAAGATAATTTTCCAAGTCGTGGAAAATCCATCTCTTCGATTGTTGACCAATCAGGACGAACAGTTACAGAAGCATCACGAATTTTAATTTGGGGCTAAAAAAAATTTTAAGAAACAATAAATTACAAAATTAATTAAAAAATTAAGTGCTTACTCTTCCCTGTCCCCACTTTTTAATTTGTCCCTTACGATCCCTCTCACGGTTCTTCAAGCCTTTTCCCAAAGCTTGCATTCCCGTTTGTTGCCCAGCTCTTCCTCCGCGACCTCTCATATTTCTTTGATTAGGACGGAATCGTCCCCTTTGATAAGGCGGCTTTTGAACGCGGGTTGTATCAACCAAATGAAAAGTACTTTCATCTTCGTCGTGGTAATAAGCGTATTGGCTACCTGAGCCGAATTGAGACGCATATTTACCTAAAAATAATTAAAATTTAAATTATTATATCATAAATAATAATTTTTTTTAGAAACTTAAATTAAAATAAAAATGACAACGTAAATTTGTCATCAACATAACCTCAATTCCATTTTAACCTAACCTAAAAATCCACCCATTTAATCAAATTTAATTACTCACTTGCGTATTTTTTATCTTGGAAAGCGGCTCCGGTCCAATCGCTGATTTTTCCTAGACGATCCCCTTTGCTGAAGGGCTGATATGGGATGTCTTTAAATTGATCTGGTACTTCGCAAGGACCCCAGCCGGTTGGGTTGTCTTGAAAAACGGTGGCGACGAAATGGGGCACATCGTGCTCCAATGGATTGTCGGTAATCATCCTGGGAACACAAATATGTTGGTTTAAGTGAATATTTTGTGTAATTTGGAAATGTTTCGAAACTTACTTTGACAGATGCTCACACGACGTGGTTTGGAGTTAGATAGAGGAAAATGGCGGCGGATGTTGCCAACCTTTAAAAAAAGAAAAAGTAAAAAATTAATTAAAATTAATTAAAAGACTTATGGTGCTGTCTCTTAATTAATTAGTTTAATTAATTAAATAAAAATTAATTTGTTTTCTTTAAAATTAATTAAATAAAATTAATAAAAATACTGTGAGTAGGAAACCGATAGATGGCGCAAATACACAACCAACAACAATTTTGCGCAAATTATATAATTTAAAACTTATTTTATATTAAATTAACATTGCAACTAATTCCATTAAATTCTTTTATATTTCAGATTATTTTATATGATTTTTATTCATTGTTTATCCGATCATTTATTAAATTTATTTTTTTTTAATTAATTAAAAGTCGCCTAAAAAATACTGTGGGTTGGAAAGCGATAGATGGCGCAAATACAACAACAATTTTGCGCAAATTATTATATAATTTAAAACTCATTTTATTTTAAATTAACATTGCAACTAATTCCATTAAATTCTTTTATATTTCAGATTATTTTATATGATTTTTATTCATTGTTTATCCGATCATTTATTAAATTTATTTTTTTTTTAATTAATTAAAAGTCGCCTAAAAAAATACTGTGGGTTGGAAAGCGATAGATGGCGCAAATACAACAATAATTTTGCGCAAATTATTATATAATTTAAAACTTATTTTATATTAAATTAACATTGCAACTAATTCCATTAAATTCTTTTATATTTCAGATTATTTTATATGATTTTTATTCATTGTTTATCCGATCATTTATTAAATTTATTTTTTTTAATTAACTAAAAGTCGCCTAAAAAAATACTGTGGGTTGGAAAGCGATAGATGGCGCAAATACAACAACAATTTTGCGCAAATTATTATATAATTTAAAACTTATTTTATATTAAATTAACATTGCAACTAATTCCATTAAATTCTTTTATATTTCAGATTATTTTATATGATTTTTATTCATTGTTTATCCGATCATTTATTAAATTTATTTTTTTTTAATTAATTAAAAGTCGTCTAAAAAATACTGTGGGTTGGAAAGCGATAGATGGCGCAAATACAACAACAATTTTGCGCAAATTATTATATAATTTAAAACTCATTTTATTTTAAATTAACATTGCAACTAATTCCATTAAATTCTTTTATATTTCAGATTATTTTATATGATTTTTATTCATTGTTTATCCGATCATTTATTAAATTTATTTTTTTTTTAATTAATTAAAAGTCGCCTAAAAAAATACTGTGGGTTGGAAAGCGATAGATGGCGCAAATACAACAATAATTTTGCGCAAATTATTATATAATTTAAAACTTATTTTATATTAAATTAACATTGCAACTAATTCCATTAAATTCTTTTATATTTCAGATTATTTTATATGATTTTTATTCATTGTTTATCCGATCATTTATTAAATTTATTTTTTTTAATTAACTAAAAGTCGCCTAAAAAAATACTGTGGGTTGGAAAGCGATAGATGGCGCAAATACAACAACAATTTTGCGCAAATTATTATATAATTTAAAACTTATTTTATATTAAATTAACATTGCAACTAATTCCATTAAATTCTTTTATATTTCAGATTATTTTATATGATTTTTATTCATTGTTTATCCGATCATTTATTAAATTTATTTTTTTTTAATTAATTAAAAGTCGCCTAAAAAAATACTGTGGGTTGGAAAGCGATAGATGGCGCAAATACAACAATAATTTTGCGCAAATTATTGTATAATTTAAAACTTATTTTATATTAAATTAGCATTGCAACTAATTCCATTAAATTCTTTTATAATTCAGATTATTTTATATGATTTTTATTCATTGTTTATCCGATCATTTATTAAATTTATCTTTTTAATTAATTAAAAGTCGCCTAAAAAAATACTGTGGGTTGGAAAGCGATAGATGGCGCAAATACAACAATAATTTTGCGCAAATTATTATATAATTTAAAACTTATTTTATATTAAATTAACATTGCAACTAACTCCATTAAATTCTTTTATATTTCAGATTATTTTATATGATTTTTATTCATTGTTTATCCGATCATTTATTAAATTTATTTTTTTTAATTAACTAAAAGTCGCCTAAAAAAATACTGTGGGTTGGAAAGCGATAGATGGCGCAAATACAACAACAATTTTGCGCAAATTATTATATAATTTAAAACTTATTTTATATTAAATTAACATTGCAACTAATTCCATTAAATTCTTTTATATTTCAGATTATTTTATATGATTTTTATTCATTGTTTATCCGATCATTTATTAAATTTATTTTTTTTTAATTAATTAAAAGTCGCCTAAAAAAATACTGTGGGTTGGAAAGCGATAGATGGCGCAAATACAACAATAATTTTGCGCAAATTATTGTATAATTTAAAACTTATTTTATATTAAATTAGCATTGCAACTAATTCCATTAAATTCTTTTATAATTCAGATTATTTTATATGATTTTTATTCATTGTTTATCCGATCATTTATTAAATTTATCTTTTTAATTAATTAAAAGTCGCCTAAAAAAATACTGTGGGTTGGAAAGCGATAGATGGCGCAAATACAACAATAATTTTGGGCAAATTATTAAATAATTTAAAACTTATTTTATATTAAATTAACATTGCAACTAATTCCATTAAATTCTTTTATATTTCAGATTATTTTATATGATTTTTATTCATTGTTTATCCGATCATTTATTAAATTTATTTTTTTTAATTAACTAAAAGTCGCCTAAAAAAATACTGTGGGTTGGAAAGCGATAGATGGCGCAAATACAACAATAATTTTGGGCAAATTATTAAATAATTTAAAACTTATTTTATATTAAATTAACATTGCAACTAATTCCATTAAATTCTTTTATATTTCAGATTATTTTATATGATTTTTATTCATTGTTTATCCGATCATTTATTAAATTTATTTTTTTTAATTAAGTAAAAGTCGCCTAAAAAAATACTGTGGGTTGGAAAGCGATAGATGGCGCAAATACAACAATAATTTTGCGCAAATTATTAAATAATTTAAAACTTATTTTATATTAAATTAACATTGCAACTAATTCCATTAAATTCTTTTATATTTCAGATTATTTTATATGATTTTTATTCATTGTTTATCCGATCATTTATTAAATTTATTTTTTTTAATTAACTAAAAGTCGCCTAAAAAAATACTGTGGGTTGGAAAGCGATAGATGGCGCAAATACAACAACAATTTTGCGCAAATTATTATATAATTTAAAACTTATTTTATATTAAATTAACATTGCAACTAATTCCATTAAATTCTTTTATATTTCAGATTATTTTATATGATTTTTATTCATTGTTTATCCGATCATTTATTAAATTTATTTTTTTTAATTAACTAAAAGTCGCCTAAAAAAATACTGTGGGTTGGAAAGCGATAGATGGCGCAAATACAACAATAATTTTGCGCAAATTATTAAATAATTTAAAACTTATTTTATATTAAATTAACATTGCAACTAATTCCATTAAATTCTTTTATATTTCAGATTATTTTATATGATTTTTATTCATTGTTTATCCGATCATTTATTAAATTTATTTTTTTTAATTAACTAAAAGTCGCCTAAAAAAATACTGTGGGTTGGAAAGCGATAGATGGCGCAAATACAACAACAATTTTGCGCAAATTATTATATAATTTAAAACTTATTTTATATTAAATTAACATTGCAACTAATTCCATTAAATTCTTTTATATTTCAGATTATTTTATATGATTTTTATTCATTGTTTATTCCATCATTTATTAAATTTATTTTTTTTTAATAAATTAAAAGTCGCCTAAAAAAATACTGTGGTTTGGAAAGCGATAGATGGCGCAAATACAACAACAATTTTGCGCAAATTATTATATAATTTAAAACTTATTTTATTTTAAATTAACATTGCAACTAATTCCATTAAATTCTTTTATATTTCAGATTATTTTATATGATTTTTATTCATTGTTTATCCGATCATTTATTAAATTTATTTTTTTTTTAATTAATTAAAAGTCGCCTAAAAAAATACTGTGGGTTGGAAAGCGATAGATGGCGCAAATACAACAATAATTTTGCGCAAATTATTATATAATTTAAAACTTATTTTATATTAAATTAACATTGCAACTAATTCCATTAAATTCTTTTATATTTCAGATTATTTTATATGATTTTTATTCATTGTTTATCCGATCATTTATTAAATTTATTTTTTTTAATTAACTAAAAGTCGCCTAAAAAAATACTGTGGGTTGGAAAGCGATAGATGGCGCAAATACAACAACAATTTTGCGCAAATTATTATATAATTTAAAACTTATTTTATATTAAATTAACATTGCAACTAATTCCATTAAATTCTTTTATATTTCAGATTATTTTATATGATTTTTATTCATTGTTTATCCGATCATTTATTAAATTTATTTTTTTTTAATTAATTAAAAGTCGCCTAAAAAAATACTGTGGGTAGGAAAGCGATAGATGGCGCAAATACAACAATTTTGCGCAAATTATTATATAATTTGAAACTTATTTTATATTAAATTAGCATTGCAACTAATTCCATTAAATTCTTTTATATTTCAGATTATTTTATATGATTTTTATTCATTGTTTATCCGATCATTTATTAAATTTATTTTTTTTTAATAAATTAAAAGTCGCCTAAAAAAATACTGTGGGTTGGAAAGCGATAGATGGCGCAAATACAACAACAATTTTGCGCAAATTATTATATAATTTAAAACTTATTTTATATTAAATTAACATTGCAACTAATTCCATTAAATTCTTTTATATTTCAGATTATTTTATATGATTTTTATTCATTGTTTATCCGATCATTTATTAAATTTATTTTTTTTTTAATTAATTAAGAGTCGCCTAAAAAAATACTGTGGGTTGGAAAGCGATAGATGGCGCAAATACAACAATAATTTTGCGCAAATTATTAAATAATTTAAAACTTATTTTATATTAAATTAACATTGCAACTAATTCCATTAAATTCTTTTATATTTCAGATTATTTTATATGATTTTTATTCATTGTTTATCCGATCATTTATTAAATTTATCTTTTTAATTAATTAAAAGTCGCCTAAAAAAATACTGTGGGTTGGAAAGCGATAGATGGCGCAAATACAACAATAATTTTGCGCAAATTATTAAATAATTTAAAACTTATTTTATATTAAATTAACATTGCAACTAATTCCATTAAATTCTTTTATATTTCAGATTATTTTATATGATTTTTATTCATTGTTTATCAGATCATTTATTAAATTTATCTTTTTAATTAATTAAAAGTCGCCTAAAAAAATACTGTGGGTTGGAAAGCGATAGATGGCGCAAATACAACAATAATTTTGCGCAAATTATTAAATAATTTAAAACTTATTTTATATTAAATTAACATTGCAACTAATTCCATTAAATTCTTTTATATTTCAGATTATTTTATATGATTTTTATTCATTGTTTATCCGATCATTTATTAAATTTATCTTTTTAATTAATTAAAAGTCGCATAAAAAAATACTGTGGGTTGGAAAGCGATAGATGGCGCAAATACAACAATAATTTTGCGCAAATTATTAAATAATTTAAAACTTATTTTATATTAAATTAACATTGCAACTAATTCCATTAAATTCTTTTATATTTCAGATTATTTTATATGATTTTTATTCATTGTTTATCAGATCATTTATTAAATTTATCTTTTTAATTAATTAAAAGTCGCCTAAAAAAATACTGTGGGTTGGAAAGCGATAGATGGCGCAAATACAACAATAATTTTGCGCAAATTATTAAATAATTTAAAACTTATTTTATATTAAATTAACATTGCAACTAATTCCATTAAATTCTTTTATATTTCAGATTATTTTATATGATTTTTATTCATTGTTTATCCGATCATTTATTAAATTTATTTTTTTTTTAAATAATTAAAAGTCGCCTAAAAAAATACTGTGGGTTGGAAAGCGATAGATGGCGCAAATACAACAATAATTTTGCGCAAATTATTATATAATTTAAAACTTATTTTATATTAAATTAACATTGCAACTAATTCCATTAAATTCTTTTATATTTCAGATTATTTTATATGATTTTTATTCATTGTTTATCCGATCATTTATTAAATTTATTTTTTTTAATTAACTAAAAGTCGCCTAAAAAAATACTGTGGGTTGGAAAGCGATAGATGGCGCAAATACAACAACAATTTTGCGCAAATTATTATATAATTTAAAACTTATTTTATATTAAATTAACATTGCAACTAATTCCATTAAATTCTTTTATATTTCAGATTATTTTATATGATTTTTATTCATTGTTTATCCGATCATTTATTAAATTTATTTTTTTTTAATTAATTAAAAGTCGCCTAAAAAAATACTGTGGGTTGGAAAGCGATAGATGGCGCAAATACAACAATAATTTTGCGCAAATTATTGTATAATTTAAAACTTATTTTATATTAAATTAGCATTGCAACTAATTCCATTAAATTCTTTTATAATTCAGATTATTTTATATGATTTTTATTCATTGTTTATCCGATCATTTATTAAATTTATCTTTTTAATTAATTAAAAGTCGCCTAAAAAAATACTGTGGGTTGGAAAGCGATAGATGGCGCAAATACAACAACAATTTTGCGCAAATTATTATATAATTTAAAACTTATTTTATATTAAATTAACATTGCAACTAATTCCATTAAATTCTTTTATATTTCAGATTATTTTATATGATTTTTATTCATTGTTTATACGATCATTTATTAAATTTTTTTTTTTTAATTAATTAAAAGTCGCCTAAAAAAATACTGTGGGTTGGAAAGCGATAGATGGCGCAAATACAACAACAATTTTGCGCAAATTATTATATAATTTAAAACTTATTTTATATTAAATTAACATTGCAACTAATTCCATTAAATTCTTTTATATTTCAGATTATTTTATATGATTTTTATTCATTATTTATACGATCATTTATTAAATTTTTTTTTTTTTAATTAATTAAAAGTCGCCTAAAAAAATACTGTGGGTTGGAAAGCGATAGATGGCGCAAATACAACAACAATTTTGCGCAAATTATTATATAATTTAAAACTTATTTTATATTAAATTAACATTGCAACTAATTCCATTAAATTCTTTTATATTTCAGATTATTTTATATGATTTTTATTCATTGTTTATACGATCATTTATTAAATTTTTTTTTTTTAATTAATTAAAAGTCGCCTAAAAAAATACTGTGGGTTGGAAAGCGATAGATGGCGCAAATACAACAACAATTTTGCGCAAATTATTATATAATTTAAAACTTATTTTATATTAAATTAACATTGCAACTAATTCCATTAAATTCTTTTATACTTCAGATTATTTTATATGATTTTTATTCATTGTTTATACGATCATTTATTAAATTTTTTTTTTTTTTAATTAATTAAAAGTCGCCTAAAAAAATACTGTGGGTTGGAAGGCGATAGATGGCGCAAATACAACAACAATTTTGCGCAAATTATTATATAATTTAAAACTTATTTTATATTAAATTAACATTGCAACTAATTCCATTAAATTCTTTTATATTTCAGATTATTTTATATGATTTTTATTCATTGTTTATCCGATCATTTATTAAATTTATTTTTTTTAATTAACTAAAAGTCGCCTAAAAAAATACTGTGGGTTGGAAAGCGATAGATGGCGCAAATACAACAACAATTTTGCGCAAATTATTATATAATTTAAAACTTATTTTATATTAAATTAACATTGCAACTAATTCCATTAAATTCTTTTATATTTCAGATTATTTTATATGATTTTTATTCATTGTTTATCCGATCATTTATTAAATTTATCTTTTTAATTAATTAAAAGTCGCCTAAAAAAATACTGTGGGTTGGAAAGCGATAGATGGCGCAAATACAACAACAATTTTGCGCAAATTATTATATAATTTAAAGCTCATTTTATTTTAAATTAACATTGCAACTAATTCCATTAAATTCTTTTATATTTCAGATTATTTTATATGATTTTTATTCATTGTTTATCCGATCATTTATTAAATTTATTTTTTTTAATTAACTAAAAGTCGCTTAAAAAAATACTGTGGGTTGGAAAGCGATAGATGGCGCAAATACAACAACAATTTTGCGCAAATTATTAAATAATTTAAAACATATTTTATATTAAATTAACATTGCAACTAATTCCATTAAATTCTTTTATATTTCAGATTATTTTATATGATTTTTATTCATTGTTTATCCGATCATTTATTAAATTTATTTTTTTTTAATTAATTAAAAGTCGCCTAAAAAATACTGTGGGTTGGAAAGCGATAGATGGCGCAAATACAACAACAATTTTGCGCAAATTATTATATAATTTGAAACTTATTTTATATTAAATTAGCATTGCAACTAATTCCATTAAATTCTTTTATATTTCAGATTATTTTATATGATTTTTATTCATTGTTTATCCGATCATTTATTAAATTTTTTTTTTTTAATAAATTAAAAGTCGCCTAAAAAAATACTGTGGGTTGGAAAGCGATAGATGGCGCAAATACAACAACAATTTTGCGCAAATTATTATATAATTTGAAACTTATTTTATATTAAATTAGCATTGCAACTAATTCCATTAAATTCTTTTATATTTCAGATTATTTTATATGATTTTTATTCATTGTTTATCCGATCATTTATTAAATTTATTTTTTTTTAATAAATTAAAAGTCGCCTAAAAAAATACTGTGGGTTGGAAAGCGATAGATGGCGCAAATACAACAACAATTTTGCGCAAATTATTATATAATTTGAAACTTATTTTATATTAAACTAGCATTGCAACTAATTCCATTAAATTCTTTTATATTTCAGATTATTTTATATGATTTTTATTCATTGTTTATCCGATCATTTATTAAATTTATTTTTTTTTAATTAATTAAAAGTCGCCTAAAAAAATACTATGGGTTGGAAAGTGATAGATGGCGCAAATATAACAACAATTTTGCGCAAATTATTATATAATTTAAAACTTATTTTATATTAAATTAACATTGCAAGTAATTCCACTAAATTCCTCTATTTAGTATTTATTCAAAAACTAAATAACTAACAAATGAAAGAACACGAACAATATTTTTAAATAAATCAAATAGTTCAAAAAATATGACGCTTAAATACCTTCTGAAACTTTAAAAACACCACTACGTGTTAAACAGAAGGTAATATAATAATGGGAAAACAACATAAACAGTTTTTAACATATATCACATCCAGACAAGTAAGAATAGTTATTCTAAAACTTACGACTGAACTACTATGACTAATGGCACAAAACACTATTTTTACATAAGTTTTATACATACGCTCAGCAGCAGAAGTCTGCGTACAAAAAACTTCTAATACTTTAATTGAAAAAATAAGAGTCATAATCTAATGTGATAAACTTGATTTTTTTTTTTTGTATATTAACTACATATAATTCTATTAACAAAATATGCTTCAACAAAACAGAAACAGTAGTTACAGAAAAAAATCAAAACTAAAATTTCTACAAATAACGGGTATGCAAAAATCTGCGTACAAGTCAGGACAGTATTTATAAAAAATTCATAAATGAGATCATTGTTTCTATATTAATATGAGGTCGGATAACCTTTACGTTTAATGACCTCCCTTAAACGTTTAGGCATGGAGTGCACTAATTTCTTCGTTTCGTCCGAACTGATTTTGGCCCATTCCTCAATCATAACATTTTTTAACGTTTCCTTCGACGTTATGTTGTGTTGCCGAATCCTGCGTTTCAGTAAATCCCAGAGGTGTTCGATGGGATTCAAGTCCGGCGATTGTGGAGGTGTTTTAAGTTGCTTTGGGGTATTGTATAGTAGCCAAAGCTTAGTGTCGTGGGCGCAATGTTTGGGGTCATTATCTTGTTGAAAAAAGTATTCGGGTCCCAAGTTCAAGTTTTCGATGCTAGGCTTCAAATTTTTTTTTAAAATGTCTATTTACATTTTATGGTCCATTGTCGATGTTATGAAAACCAACCTTCCCACCCCTTTGGTGCACATACACCCCCAAACCATAACTCCACCACCTCCGTGTTTTACAGTCGCTTTCAAATTTTCGGGATTAAGGTTTTCTCCATACAAGTTGTTTATTCTTAATGCCGAAAATGCAAAATTTGCTCTCATCTGTAAAGAGAACTTTCTCCCAGAATTCAATGGGCTTGTCTAAGAGTTTTTTTGCAAAGGCGATCCGCTTCTGACGATTGACCTCTGACACAAATGGCTTTTTTCGTGCAACGCGACTGTGATAGTTAGCTTTTCTTAACGTCCTTCTCACCGTATCTTTGCTGATAGTTTTATGAAATTCTTCTTGTACATTTTCTACTATTTTTTTTTGCCGTCAGCCTAGGTTCTTTTCTAACCTGCTGTACAATTTTTCGCTTCTCTCGGTTTGTTAAAAGGGGTGGTCTACCAGATCGCGGACGTGAGAGGTAATCTTCAGTGTCTTTATAATTATTAATTACTCTTTGAATGGAAGAGTGTGACCTGCCGACAGTTTCTCCTATTTTTCGAAAAGATTTTCCCTCTTTCCATAACTTTACAATAATTTTTCTCTCTCCCAATTCAATTTACTTTCCTTTCGTGTCCATTCTAACTTTTAGCTTCTAAGCCTCTGCTAATATAATTGACACCGATTATCTTTTATTTAAATCGGAAAGCGTACATCGCCAACTACGTATTTAAGTAAATAAGTATATTTTGGAGAAGGCGTCTTTATTTGTACGCAGATTTTTGCATACGCATTATTTGGAGAATTTTTAATTTTAATTTTTTTTCTAACTAATATTTCTGTTTTATTGATGCATATTTTGTTAATAGAATTATATGTAGTTAATACACAAAATAAAAAGAAATTGAAGTTTATCACATTAGATCATGACCCTTATTTTTTCAGTTAAAGTGTTAGAAGTTTTTTGTACGCAGACTTCTGCTGCTAAGTGTATGTAAAGGTATCTAAAGAAGTGTTAGATTTTTCATTCCTTTGCTGTCTGTTGTTTGAATTGTTGCTGATTCTTAGTTTAAGGTAATATTCTTTACTTTTAAAGATATACAAATTTTTCATTTTTGCTTGGAATGGGTGAATTAGAATATTATTAAACAAAATTTGTATATATAAAAATTTATAAACAAGCATTTCTTAAAGATATAATCAAACAATTATCTATGAATTTTTATATCTAGATGTTGATAAGTATTGGCATGGGTTCGCAATCGAAAAAGAATATGGTCTTGATATTCTAAATCGATTAAAATACAGTGCACTCCGCTTAATTGAGACACATCCGGTCTCATTCAATCTGTCCCAATTAAGCGGTTGTCCCAATTATTCGATAGTAAAAAAAACGGTTATAGAGAACAATATAGAATATACTACGTATTTTTATCTACACGATAAAAAGTAATTATTGTTGAAAATAAAAAGTGAAAATATTAAAATAAAAGTTTATTTTATCTACGAAAACATTAAATAAATAAACAACAAAAATAATAATAAAGAAAACCACATTTTTTACTTAGGTAAAAATACTTGTCCAAAGTACTTTGGTTTCCACGGTCCATAATTTTTTTATTTATATACTCTGCACATTTATCTAAAGGTTCAATTGGAGAATCTTCATTGTCTGTTTGCATAAAAAAACGTTTTAAAACTTCTATACTTTTCTTAGCTTATAGAATACGTATAGGATTATAGATTTCTTCGTCACTACTTTCTTGAACTTCATTATTAGAGATCAGTTTTCTAGGTACAATTTCATCAACAATATCACTCTCGTAGTCTTCGGTATTATTGCAACACTCCAAATTTGCGTCTATTTCTAAAAAATCATTAACGTTGTTGACTTGCCGAAGTACAGCGTCATTTATGATTTCACTTGAAGTGACCATTTGTTCAGAAAGTTGCATGTCACTGGGATCTTTGAAGCCACAATGGTTAAAACAATTGCGTATACATTCACTACTAACATTTTTCCAACTGTCTGCTACAAATTCTATAGAGTTTAGTATGTTCACTTTCGAGCTAACCTCTTTGGAGCTAGATGATGATGTTAAGAAAATTCTTCTATTTTTTCAATGATGTGATGCACTAAAGCTTTACGATAGTGGAATTTAAAATTTTTGATAACACCCATGTTCATAGCTTGTATTAATGAAGTTGTGTTAGAAGGCAGGAATTTTGATTGTATATTTTTCAAATTGTTTATATGAGGATGAGCAGGGCAGTTATCGAGTAACAATACAATTCTTCTACATTTTTTTTTTCAGTTGTTGGTCCCATTTCGTCAACCATTGTTCAAAAATATTTGCAGTCATCCAGGCACTTTTATTTGAATGATACTCTACTGGCAGACTATTTATTGATATCCCCTTGAATCATCGAGGCTTTGCCGTTTTACCGATAACCAGACGTTTTCTCTTTTCAGTGCCATATTGGCAGTGTCGGGCTCTTTTAAACCCGACTAATCTCTCATTCCTGTAACACAGTGATCCATCCGGTGTTGCACGGTAGAACATACCAGTTTAATGGGCATTGAAGATGTTATCTGAACTGAACAACTTTTGCAGTTTTGGTAGTTTTTCCTTTTTCCATTTATCAGCGGCGACCACATTTGCGCTACCCTTCTCCCAATGTGCTTTTTTAAATTTTATGTTGCACCTTGCCTTCCACCGTGAAAACCAACCTTCCGTTGCTTTAAAATCTTGATGATCTAATTTTTTCGCCAATTCTTCTGCTGTTAATTTCAACGTTGGGCCACTAACGCTAACCCTTTTTTGGGTTATCGCAGAAAACCAACGATTGAGAGCATCATCAACTTCTGGTTCTTTTCCCTCTCGCTTCATTTTACGCGATTCCGCTTGGTTTTCAGCATTAATCCATTGTTTTTCAAGTTCATCTTTTTGTTTTATTAGTCGGCTGATCATTGACTTTGGAAGGCCCACTGTTTTCTCTAATTGGCGTAGAGGCGTATTAAGTGGCTGGTTTTCAATTTGTCGGGGCACAGTGATTTTTTCTTTTAATGTTCTTAATGTCTTCTAAAGTCTTTGCGTGGCATTTTAGTACGTAAGTCACTACGTGTTTACAATAAGAAGTGTAACGTTGAACTGAGGCGAAAACAGAAGCGTCACTTTGGTGTCTAGACGTAATCGGGCTAGGCGTTCATGTGCGGATTGTCCCTTTAAATTGGAGTTTATTTACGTTTTTTTATTATAAATTTCTGAACGTGTTTACATTCTCTTAACTCCAATTTAAAAGGCTCGATCAAGGCTCAATACAGACACCAGAACTGAAGGTTACTGAAACGCCGATGAAAAACAGCAAAGGTTCCGACAAAGCTGACGCTTCTGTATATAGCGTTAGGCGTAGCGACTAAAAGACGCGACGAACTGGACCAATTAACCGGAGGATTGTCCCCAATAACCGGAGTAAAATTACATATGAAAAGTTGCGGTCTTTTAAATGTTGTCCCGATTAAGTGGTTGTCCCTATTAACCGGTGTACCAATAAAGCGGAGTGCACTGTAAATTAATAATACCGGACAGCAAAAAAAAATTAGTTTTTTTAATTTATTGAACATTTTAAATCGGACAATGTTATTTAATTTCACAATATTATGTCCTCATATTGAAGAAGTGAAAAAAAAATTGTTGAACAGTTATGTATCTTATGTGCGCATAATTGTACAGTAGGCTTAAATAGAATCTTAAATAATAAAGATATTCGTATAAAGGAAATGATTGTTGAAATTAATTTATTCTTGTGTTTTACTTATATTATTAATTAATTCTTGTTATGTATTATCATTTTAAGAGAAGAAATTTGAATTATGTTTAAGCCAAAAAGGAATAATTTTTTTAGCTTTCACGATCGATAAAACATAAACAAGTCATTTATTTATGTTTTATTAGTGGCAGAAAGCTTTAAAAATTACTTTCTGTATAATAATATTAATATTAAATGAATTATAATATTTCAATTATCCCGCCACTAGAAAATTAGTTGGAGACTATTTCAATAGATAGGACTATTAAGGTTAGGTTTCTGATATGCATGTTGCCTATCTCTATACTTCCATTATCTCTGCAAGACACATTCTCATGACGTAGTCATAAAATTGATAAGAGATTTATTATTTGAAGGCCGCACACTATTTACAGATAGTTTTTATACCAGTATCCCTTTGGCCGAGGAACTAATGCAAAAAAAAACATTCATTTGTGGAACAATAAAAAAAAAAACAAAAAATTTCTACCACCACAATCAAAGCAAAAGCAAGTTCGGGGTAGCATTATGAGTTTTGAAAATCGCAGTGGAGTAAAATTTATGAAATGGACCGACAAAAGGCTGTTATCATACATACGGTATGATAACAACTTATCAGAACCATAAATGTACAATTATTCAGGGGCCAAATAATAAATCCAAACCAGATATTGTTTTTTCTTATAATAATGTGAAAAAGGGTGTCGATATATCTGATCAAATGTCATCTTACTACAGTTCTCTTCGAAGAACGGTAAAATGGTACAGAAAAATTATGATAGAAATAATATGCGGAACTTGCCTGGTAAATGCATGGTATGTATATCCATGAAAAATGGGGAACTAAAAATATTCCAATTTTAAAATTTCGAGAACAAATTATCGATCATCTTTTGTGATCAAAGATCATTCCAGAGAAATCGAAGAGGCTGAAGTAAAAAAGGGAAGTCTGTCAAGAAAACGTACACATTTTCTACAATCATTCAAAGGGGCTTCCAGAAACACAAGGAAAAGATGTAAAGGATGCTATAAACAATTATCAAAAATACAAGGTAGATTATATGCTGCGAAAAAAAGTAAAAAAGTAACGACATATTGTACGCGTTGTAAGGGTCACCCTGTATTATGCTTAGAATGTTTTAAAAAGTTGCATAGGTATAAATAAATAATTGTTAAGAAAATAAAAATAATGTTCAGAAAAATGAAATCAACGTATTTTTAACGACTAATTTACTGAAAACAAGTGATATCTGTGATGCACGTCATCCAACGGAACAGTCAAGTATGACCCACCAGTGGGTCACGTCGTCCCACGGAACATTCAAGTATGACCCACCGATGGGTCACGCCGCCCCACGGAACATTCAAGTGTGACCCACCGGTGGGTCACCTCGGCGTGAACGTGTTAATAGAGTCGTTGATTAATAGAATTTTATTCACCTCCATAAAACTGTTTGTAATGTGGTGGGGCTCGAGTTCTTGTGAAATAATATCACAGGGGTTTGAATACAGAATGTATTTATTTAATAAACACACACAAGTATTGTCACAAACTAAAACAGAGTATTTTATATCGATAATGAACGGATCGCGTAAAGTGAATGTGTCTCTTCGTTCCTAGGTTTCGTCTTGATATGTAGACTACACGCACGGAACCCGAAAACAAGTTTTTATCACCGAGACCAGATTGGCCGCCGTCCGGTCTGCTTGGCTATTGGTCTACAGCCCACGCCATTGGTCCGGCGGGTCGGACGGCTGGGATTGGTCCCCATTGTTCGCCCTCGCCACCCTGGAGGATAAAAGAGGTCGACCTCCTCTCTGGTCGACCCTGGAGGTCGACCAGAGAGGAGGATGTTCGTCGAAGTCCGGTCGGAAAAGGAAGGCCAGCATCGCCCTGGATGCTGACCCCGTCGACCCAGTGCGTCCCCGCATGGAACATGTTTCCAAGCGAGTCCCCCCGGTTATCCTTCATCCGAAGGAGAACTGGGATACAATTTCGGCGGAGATGGCGAGACTTAGGATCGCCTTTTCGAAAGCCAAGGCGGTTCCGCAAGGAATCAAAGTAGAGCTCCCCACCGCGGAAGCCTACCGCGCTTTGGTGAAAATGTTGGATGCTGGTAAACACCAGTATCATACATTCGCACTCCCCGACGAAAAGCCGTTAAAGGTGGTTTTTCGAGGCGTCCCTGTTAGTATTGGGGAGGACAGCATAGCTGCCGACCTAAGAAAAAAGGGATTCTGGCCCGAAACCGTGAAACGGCTACGCCAGGGCTCTGAAAGGAGGCCAATTCCGCTGGTGCTGTGCGTCTTGAAAAAGAGCGCAGACTCCAAAAGAATCTTTGACCTCAAGACTGTAAAGGGTTTAACCATTACAGTCGAGAGCGCCAAGAAAAAGACGGAGGTCGGTCAATGTCACCGTTGTCAGCGGTTCGGCCACGCTCAACGTATGTGCAAAGGCGCACATCGTTGTGTCAAGTGTGCCGGTGAGCATTCGACCGCATCCTGTACCAAAGCAAAGGATGCGCCCGCCAAGTGCGTCCTTTGCGGTGGCCCTCACACCGCCAACTACAAAGGGTGCCCAAAACACCCTAAGGCGGCGGCAGAAACGAGGGCGCCGGCGGCGATCCCCAAGGTCAAAGCGACCGTTCCCCCGAAAGCGCCTGTCCAGGCGAACAAGGGTGATAAACCGGCTCCAGTAGTCGCAGCGAAACCCGTGCAGGCGGTTAGTAGTTCGGCGAAAAAAGCCAAAGGCAACGCTAAGGTTGCTTCCAACGCGAACGCCCCAGCTACTATCGTAGTTCGGAAAGAGGTCGCGGCGCCTAAGCCAAACTCTGCCAGTCGGCGGAGCAGAAGCAAAAGGTGACCAACGACCCGCCGAAACTGTCGAGGTCGCAAAGGTGGCGTCGCAACAGGAGGCTGCGCAAAAGCGGGTCTATCGCGGTGACCGAAACGCCGGCACATGTTGCGGAACAGGAGGTAGTTGAACCCCCAACTGACCCCCTGCTCTGCATACAGAAGCTGGTTAGTCAGGTTCTCGCGTTGGACAAAACCGATAGGGACGCACGATTAATTTTGTGTGTTCAACTCGTGTCCGAGACGCTGAAACTCGTATGTTGACGCATCGACGACCGAGAGTACCTCATTCGCTCGAGATAGCTTATTGGAACGCCAACGGCCTCGTCAGTAAACAGAATGAGCTTCGCGAGTTCGCGGAAAGGTACGACCTTGACGCGATACTCGTTTGCGAAACTCATCTGCGAGCTGGCGATAAGCCGCGGCTGCCCAATTATCGCTTCTACAGAAACGATAGAGTTGGCGCGAGAGGCGGCGGGACAGCCATCTTCGTAAGGACCAGTTTGGATCATTACGAGGATCTGACTCCCCCTCTTCAATATCTCGAAGCTACCGCGATTGTGGTGCGAACACTATCGGGGCGCGTCCGCTTGGTCGCCGCTTACAATCCGCCGAACCGGCGGTTGTTGGAAGGCGATCTAACGGGTGTCTTGGATACGGACAAAGGCGTGGTTATCGCCGGCGATCTGAATGCCAAGCACCCATCGTGGAACAGTCGGGTCGCAAACGCGAACGGTAGAATACTGCGGAGTTTTACCGACGAGACGGGCATTCTCACGGATGCCCCCCCCCGACCACACGTATTACCCGTCGAACGATAGGCAACGATCTGACGTTTTGGACGTGGTTGTAATGAAAGATGTCAGACTAGTTCATCGAGTTACCACGCTCAACGAACTTAGTTCCGATCATCTCCCTGTGTTGCTACAGCTAGGAGACGTCCCGGACGTTCACGTCCCGGTTGTACGTTCCACTGTATCGTGGCCGGCCTTTACCGACCACATGCATCACAACATGGGACCAATACGACCGATCCACAACGCTCAGGAACGGGAAGAGGCCGTTGAACGACTCACTGTTGCAATCGAGGATTCTCTTCGATACGCGACAAACACGATTTCCGGAAGTGACCGTCGATGGGTGCTACCAGCGCGCATCAGGGAACTTATGCGAGAGCGTGATCGCGTCAGACGGACTTATCAGCGAAATTGGGATCCCAATCTCAAAAGACGCTATAACCGACTACGCGATGAAGTGAGAAGGGAACTGGCAGAGTTCCGATACGCGTCTTTCGACGCCAAACTCGACGCCCTGAACACCGAAGGCGATCGCTCCTGTTGGAAGATGGTCAAGGTGCTGAAGGGGAACAGGTCACGCATGCCGCCCATTCACGGTGAAAGCGGAATGGCTTTCACTCTCGAGGAGAAGGCTGAGGCTCATGCAGACAACTTCGAAACCCAGTGCAGCCCGCTATGCGACGATGACGAAGATGAAGATTTCATCGATCAAGTCGAGCGCGTAGTGAGTAGGCGACTGGCGGTAGAAGATCGTTTGCATATCGAGCCCTCTTCCCCGACCGAAGTGAAAGAGGCAATCGCGAGATGTAAGTCGAAGAAGGCATCGGGACTGGACGGAATCGGAAACGCCGCTTTAAAGGCCTTGCCTTTAAAGGCGGTCGTTTCGCTAACGGGGATCATCAATGCGACGCTCCGGCTGCGCCACTTTCCCACCACGTGGAAAAGCGCTGACGTCGTCGTGTTACCGAAACCCAGAGCGAACCTGACGTTCCCGCAAAACTACAGGCCCATCAGTTTGCTTTCTTGTCTCGGCAAGGTATGCGAGAGGGTCGTCCAGACGAGGATACAAAGATCCGTTAGAGATCTTATGCTCATCCAGGACGAACAGTTTGGTTTCCGACCCAAACATTCGACCGTACACCAGGTACTGCGACTTGTCGAACATATAACCGAAGGCTTCAATCGAAAGCAAAGCACTTGTGCTGTGTTTTTCGATGTTGCCAAAGCGTTCGACAAAGTATGGCATGAAGGACTTTTGTTCAAAATGCTAGAAGCGGGCGTGCCCCTGGGATTAGTCCAATTGATCGCCTCCTACCTTGACGGCAGGAAAGCGCGCATCAAACTGGAAGGTACGCGTTCGAGAGAGCGAATCCTAACTGCTGGCGTCCCTCAGGGGTCGTTACTTTCACCGATACTTTTTTGTATCTTTGTAAGCGACTTACCCCGTTACGAGGGCACGCAGTTAGCGATGTACGCCGACGATGTGTGCATCTACAGCAGATCTTGGTCCCCCGAGGTCGCCGCTCGTAGACTGCAGGCAGCATCGGACGAGTTGCTCGACTACTTCGCAAAGTGGCGGGTCAAAATCAACGCTGATAAAAGTACCGCCGTACTTTTTACTCGGCGTAGACAGAGACCCCCCCGATGCGTTGGTACTGCAAGGGGACGAGGTCCCCTGGAGTCCCGAAGCCAGGTATTTGGGTGTCATTCTGGACTCTAAACTTACTTGGAAAAGTCACATCGACGCGATGGCGAACCGGGCGAAGGCAGCTCTGGTCAATCTGTACGCTCTGATTAATCGTCGAAGTAAGTTGGATCCTCTTCGGAAGATTCGACTCTACAAAGCGGTTATCAGGCCTACGATGACTTACGCCTCTTCAGTCTGGGGTTACGCCGCGCACTCGCACGTCCAAAAACTCCAAGTGGTTCAGAACAAGGTCCTAAGGATGGCATTTGATGCACCTTGGTTTGTCAGTAATGCGACACTGCACAATGATTCCCAGATGGCGACCATCGAGGAATTCATTCGGGACAAGGCCAGTACCGAGTTGACGCGACTCGAAAACCACCCCAATCCCCTCCTAGCGGGATTAATGGATTATGACACAGAACACCTTCGCTACAAACGGCCAAGGTTGCTTCTAGTCTAACAATCCAGGACCCGACAATCCTTTCAATACCTACTCCCGATATCACTAAATCAGTGAACATTAATTAATATATCTTCCGTCTGTTTTAGATCCAATGAAGAGGGTTAAAGAAGAAATTCTAGGAACCTCAAGAGGCCCGTCAAGTTCACCGTTCACCGGTAGGATCCAATTCCAGTTCCCAACCGAACAACGACGTTAACTAACCACGATACTCGCCCATGAGTTTTAACCTATTCTTCAAGACATTACTTGTAAATATTGTAAAAAGTGTAAATAAATAGTTTGTTTAAACAACGGTTGTTTTCTCCGACGACTACCACCGTAACATTTTAGTTCGGTATTGCTACACTTTTCCCTCTCTAAAAAAAAAATGCTTAGTCGATGTTGTCTTGGAGGGTTTCGTCGTGGCATGCTTTCATTTGATGGCTTCCCTTTTGGTGATTGTAAAGTCTGTGGTGGTGTTTGGATTTTTTCAACAAATTTATCTTCATTTTCGAAATCTATTTTCGGTGGTGAATTTTCATTTAATAGTAAAACTTCTTCGTTTCTTTCTTCGGTCGTCCCTTCGGTGTCATTTGTCACAATTCGGGGTCTGAGTTGATCGGCGTGCTTTCTCCTTTCTACTCCCTCTTGGTTCACTATGTAGGAATATGGTCCACTTCTTTGGATAATTTCCCCTGGAGTTGATCCATTGTGTATTGGATTATTAACCCATACAGGTTGTTGATTTGTAAATTCCTGTTCTCTTGTACCTCGATCATAATAATTTTTTTGTTTCAATTTGGTGAACGGTGAACTTGACGGGCCTCTTGAGGTTCCTAGAATTTCTTCTTTAACCCTCTTCATCGGATCTAAAATAGACGGAAGATATATTGATTAATGTTCACTGATTTAGCGATATCGGAAGTAGGTGTTGAAAGGATTGACGGGTCCTGGATTGTTAGACTAGAAGCAACCTTGGCCGTTTGTAGCGAAGGTGTTCTGTGTCATAATCCATTAATCCCGCTAGGAGGGGATTGGGGTGGTTTTTGAGTCACGTCAACTCGGTACTGGCCTTGTCCCGAATGAATTCCTCGATGGTCGCCATCTGGGACCCATTGTGCAGTGTCGCATTACTGACAAACCAAGGTGCATCAAATGCCATCCTTAGGACCTTGTTCTGAACCACTTGGAGTTTTTGCACGTGCGAGTGCGCTGCGTTACCCCAGACCGAAGAGGCGTAAGTCATCGTAGGCCTGATAACCGCCCCCCTTTGGATTTTTTTCAAATATTAATTTCAATTTTTTGGACAAACTAAACGCGTTAGACAAAAACGGTTTTTACCATCGTTTGCTGCGTCATTTAATGATATAAAAACGTGACTTTCAGCGAATTTCGAGTTGAATCGATTTTTGTGAAAATTTTCATCCTCCGCCCCCCCTTTGGATTTTTTTCAAATATTAATTTCAATTTTTTGGACAAACTAAACGCGTTAGACAAAAACGGTTTTTACCATAGTTTTCTGCGTCATTTAATGATATAAAAACGTGACTTTCAGCGAAATCGATTTTTTTGAAAATTTTCATCCTCCGCCCCCCCCCCCCCCTTTGAATTTTTTTCAAAATATTAATTTCCATTTTTTGGACAAACTAAACGCGTTAGACAAAAACGGTTTTTACCATCATTTTCTGCGTCATTTAATGATATAAAAACGTGACTTTCAGCGAAATCGATTTTTGTGAAAATTTTCATCCTCCGCCCCCCCTTTGGATTTTTTTCAAATATTAATTTCAATTTTTTGGACAAACTAAACGCGTTAGACAAAAACGGTTTTTACCATCGTTTTCTGCGTCATTTAATGATATAAAAACGTGACTTTCAGCGAAATCGATTTTTTTGAAAATTTTCATCCTCCGCCCCCCCCTTTGGCTTTTTTTCAAATATTAATTTCAATTTTTTGGACAAACTAAACGCGTTAGACAAAAACGGTTTTTACCATCGTTTTCTGCGTCATTTAATGATATAAAAACGTGACTTTCAGCGAAATCGATTTTTTTGAAAATTTTCATCCTCCGCCCCCCCCTTTGGCTTTTTTTCAAATATTAATTTCAATTTTTTGGACAAACTAAACGCGTTAGACAAAAACGGTTTTTACAATCGTTTTCTGCGTCATTTAATGATATAAAAACGTGACTTTCAGCGAAATCGATTTTTTTGAAAATTTTCATCCTCCGCCCCCCCCTTTGGATTTTTTTCAAAATATTAATTTCCATATTTTGGAGAAACTAAACGCGTTAGACAAAAACGGTTTTTACCATCGTTTTCTGCGTCATTTAATGATATAAAAACGTGACTTTCAGCGAAATCGATTTTTGTGAAAATTTTCATCCTCCGCCCCCCCCTTTGGATTTTTTTCAAAATATTAATTTCCATTTTTTGGACAAACTAAACGCGTTAGACAAAAACGGCTTTTAAAATCGTTTTCTGAGTCATTTAATGATATAAAAACGTGACTTTTAACGAAATCGATTTTTTTGAAAATTTTCATCCTCCGCCCCCCCCTTTGGATTTTTTTCAAAATATTAATTTCCATTTTTTGGACAAACTAAACGCGTTAGACAAAAACGGCTTTTAAAATCGTTTTCTGAGTCATTTAATGATATAAAAACGTGACTTTCAGCGAAATCGATTTTTTTGAAAATTTTCATCCTCCGCCCCCCCTTTTGGATTTTTTTCAAAATATTAATTTCCATTTTTTGGACAAACTAAACGCGTTAGACAAAAACGGTTTTTAAAATCGTTTTCTGAGTCATTTAATGATATAAAAACGTGACTTTCAGCGAAATCGATTTTTTTGAAAATTTTCATCCTCCGCCCCCCCCTTAGGATTTTTTTCAAAATATTAATTTCCATTTTTTGGACAAACTAAACGCGTTAGACAAAAACGGTTTTTAAAATCGTTTTCTGAGTCATTTAATGATATAAAAACGTGACTTTCAGCGAAATCGATTTTTTTGAAAATTTTCATCCTCCGCCCCCCCCTTTGGATTTTTTTCAAAATATTAATTTCCATTTTTTGGACAAACTAATCGCGTTAGACAAAAACGGCTTTTAAAATCGTTTTCTGAGTCATTTAATGATATAAAAACGTGACTTTTAGCGAAATCGATTTTTTTGAAAATTTTCATCCTCCGCCCCCCCCTTTGGATTTTTTTCAAAATATTAATTTCCATTTTTTGGACAAACTAAACGCGTTAGACGAAAACGGCTTTTAAAATCGTTTTCTGAGTCATTTAATGATATAAAAACGTGACTTTCAGCGAAATCGATTTTTTTGAAAATTTTCATCCTCCGCCCCCCCCTTTGGATTTTTTTCAAAATATTAATTTCCATTTTTTGGACAAACTAAACGCGTTAGACAAAAACGGCTTTTAAAATCGTTTTCTGAGTCATTTAATGATATAAAAACGTGACTTTTAGCGAAATCGATTTTTTTGAAAATTTTCATCCTCCGCCCCCCCCCCTTTGGATTTTTTTCAAATATTAATTTCAATTTTTTGGACAAACTAAACGCGTTAGATAAAACGGTTTTTACCATCGTTTTCTGCGTTATTTAATGATATAAAAACGTGACTTTCAGCGAAATCGATTTTTTTGAAAATTTTCATCCTCCGCCCCCCCCTTTGGATTTTTTTCAAAATATTAATTTCCATTTTTTGGACAAACTAAACGCGTTAGACAAAAACGGTTTTTACCATCGTTTTCTGCGTCATTTAATGATATAAAAACGTGACTTTCAGCGAAATCGATTTTTTTGAAAATTTTCATCCTCCGCCCGCCCCTTTGGATTTTTTTCAAAATATTAATTTCCATTTTTTGGACAAACTAAACGCGTTAGACAAAAACGGTTTTTACCATCGTTTTCTGCGTCATTTAATGATATAAAAACGTGACTTTCAGCGAAATCGATTTTTTTGAAAATTTTCATCCTCCGCCCGCCCCTTTGGATATTTTTCAAAATATTAATTTCCATTTTTTGGACAAACTAAACGCGTTAGACAAAAACGGTTTTTACCATCGTTTTCTACGTCATTTAATGATATAGAAACGTGACTTTCAGCGAAATCGATTTTTTTGGAAATTTTCATCCTCCGCCCCCCCTTTTGGATTTTTTTCAAAATATTAATATCCATTTTTTGGACAAACTAAACGCGTTAGACAAAAACGGCTTTTAAAATCGTTTTCTGAGTCATTTAATGATATAAAAACGTGACTTTCAGCGAAATCGATTTTTTTGAAAATTTTCATCCTCCGCCCCCCCTTTTGGATTTTTTTCAAAATATTAATTTCCATTTTTTGGACAAACTAAACGCGTTAGACAAAAACGGCTTTTAAAATCGTTTTCTGAGTCATTTAATGATATAAAAACGTGACTTTCAGCGAAATCGATTTTTTTGAAAATTTTCATCCTCCGCCCCCCCTTTTGGATTTTTTTCAAAATATTAATTTCCATTTTTTGGACAAACTAAACGCGTTAGACAAAAACGGCTTTTAAAATCGTTTTCTGAGTCATTTAATGATATAAAAACGTGACTTTCAGCGAAATCTTTTTTTTTGAAAATTTTCATCCTCCGCCCCCCCCTTTGGATTTTTTTCAAAATATTAATTTCCATTTTTTGGACAAACTAAACGCGTTAGACAAAAACGGTTTTTAAAATCGTTTTCTGAGTCATTTAATGATATAAAAACGTGACTTTCAGCGAAATCGATTTTTTTGAAAATTTTCATCCTCCGCCCCCCCCTTTGGATTTTTTTCAAATATTAATTTCAATTTTTTGGACAAACTAAACGCGTTAGATAAAACGGTTTTTACCATCGTTTTCTGCGTTATTTAATGATATAAAAACGTGACTTTCAGCGAAATCGATTTTTTTGAAAATTTTCATCCTCCGCCCCCCCCCCACCTTTGGATTTTTTTCAAATATTAATTTCAATTTTTTGGACAAACTAAACGCGTTAGATAAAACGGTTTTTACCATCGTTTTCTGCGTTATTTAATGATATAAAAACGTGACTTTCAGCGAAATCGATTTTTTTGAAAATTTTCATCCTCCGCCCCCCCCCCTTTGGATTTTTTTCAAATATTAATTTCAATTTTTTGGACAAACTAAACGCGTTAGATAAAACGGTTTTTACCATCGTTTTCTGCGTTATTTAATGATATAAAAACGTGACTTTCAGCGAAATCGATTTTTTTTGAAAATTTTCATCCTCCGCCCCCCCTTTGGATTTTTTTCAAAATATTAATTTCCATTTTTTGGACAAACTAAACGCGTTAGACAAAAACGGTTTTTACCATCGTTTTCTGCGTCATTTAATGATATAAAAACGTGACTTTCAGCGAAATCGATTTTTTTAAAAATTTTCATCCTCCGCTCCCCCCTTTGGATTTTTTTCAAATATTAATTTCAATTTTTTGGACAAACTAAACGCGTTAGACAAAAACGATTTTTACCATCGTTTTCTGCGTCATTTAATGATATAAAAACGTGACTCAGCGAATTTCGAGTTGAATCGATTTTTTTGAAAATTTTCATCCTCCGCCCCCCTTTGGATTTTTTTCAAATATTAATTTCAATTTTTTGGACAAACTAAACGCGTTAGACAAAAACGGTTTTTACCATCGTTTTCTGCGTCATTTAATGATATAAAAACGTGACTTTCAGCGAAATCGATTTTTTTGAAAATTTTCATCCTCCGCCCCCCCTTTGGATTTTTTTCAAAATATTAATTTCCATTTTTTGGACAAACTAAACGCGTTAGACAAAAACGGTTTTTACCATCGTTTTCTGCGTCATTTAATGATATAAAAACGTGACTTTCACCGAAATCGATTTTTTTGAAAATTTTCATCCTCCGCCCCCCTTTGGATTTTTTTCAAAATATTAATTTCCATTTTTTGACAAACTAAACGCGTTAGACAAAAACGGATTTTACCATCGTTTTCTGCGTCATTTAATGATATAGAAACGTGACTTTCAGCGAAATCGTTTTTTTGGAAATTTTCATCCTCCGCTCCCCCCTTTGGATTTTTTTCAAATATTAATTTCAATTTTTTGGACAAACTAAACGCGTTAGACAAAAACGATTTTTACCATCGTTTTCTGCGTCATTTAATAATATAAAAACGTGACTCAGCGAAATCGATTTTTTTGAAAAATTTCATCCTCCGCTCCCCCCTTTGGATTTTTTTCAAATATTAATTTCAATTTTTTGGACAAACTAAACGCGTTAGACAAAAACTGATTTTACCATCGTTTTCTGCGTCATTTAATGATATAAAAACGTGACTTTCAGCGAAATCGATTTTTTTGAAAATTTTCATCCTCCCCCCCCTTTGGATTTTTCTCAAATATTAATTTCAATTTTTTGGACAAACTAAACGCGTTAGGAAAAAACGGTTTATTTTCCAACTTGTATGTCTCTAATGCCTGTTACATTTTTGCATTTTTTTTGTTGAGCAGTTACATCGATCTCTAAAGTGAGGGTCCTTGCCTTCTTGCATGGACTGTATTTTTTGATTAGTAGTTAACAAATTTTAAATACATACACGAAGTCATACACGAATTATGCTTAAAATTTAGATTACATTAAGATTATTTAAAATTTAAAGTTGTTTAAAAAACAAAAAAATATAATAAAACGATTCTTGTAATTTTGCAATAACTCTAACTGCAATTTATTTTTTACTAAATCTTTCTGATTCGGATGTTTTTTTAGATTTATCATTTATTTTTTTTTAATTTTCAACTGTTTTAATTTTGAAAAGTAGTTAAAAAATTAAATAAAAAGGAGTTAAGTTACCAATGAAGAGTTAACTGCTTAAAGTGAGGTTATTGCGTCAAATAAATTAATTATTAAAAAATATAAAATTAAAAGAGCAAAAAGTGATAATAAATCGAGTATAAATACTTATTATAAATATAAGCCTTATAAATACTTATTAGTAAATAAAAAAAATAGGATACTTGTAATAAATTACATATTTTTGTAACTGTATGATTTTCTCAATTTTATTTTTATTCTTTTAATATCTCTTTTAATAATTGCTTTATCTCAAAAATTATATTTTCCATAAAATTGTTAACACCGCCATCTAGAGTCATTAAGTAGAATTATTTTATGAACATAAAAATAATAATTTAACAAAATCTAATTATTTTGAGATGTTTAACTTGAGTACTTTTGTAATATTATTTGAATAATGTTTGAGAAACAGATTTATTAATTTCTTATTGTTAAATTAATACTTTTTGCGTTAATACAATAGTTATGTTAGATCACGCTAGATGGCGGCGTCTGGAATTTTTGTAAAGAAGTTTAGTTTATCTTTTTCTTAAAACAATAAGAAATAAATTTATAGAATTTTATATGATAAAATTAGAAGAAAATAATAGTAAGAAGGAGAATATGAATAATTCTACAATAATTTATTAAATTAAGTTCAAAATATAAAGTGAGGTTATGTTTGACGTTGACAGTTTGAGTTTCAAATAAACTAATTATTAAAAATATGGAATTAGAAGAGAAAAAGTGATAATAAAACGAGTATAAATACTTATTAGAGGAATATGAAAGTATTATATTCAAAGCGAAGAGGCAAAAATCGGTGTTGAATCAATAAACTCCAACATAACAAAGAAAAATCAGGATTACTTCATCAGACTTATCAGGTTGTTAAAATTATTTCGTTTTAATTTAATTTTATTTGTAATTAATAATAATCTTAATTAGTAATTTTGACTGCATAAATTTACAATATAAAGTGAGGTTAAGTTGATCATGTTTATGTTGGCGTTGACATTTTGAGGTTATAATAAAGTAAAGCTTAAAAAATATGGAATTAGAAGAGAAAAATTGTAACAAAGCAAATATAGTTAATGCTATAAGTATAAATAATTCAGAAAATAATACGGAAACGGAAAGAAATGATAAAGAATCCAATGATAACAATGAAACAGTTCAAGATGATGTCGATAAAAATCAGCCCCAAAATACATATGATCCTAAGTATGTACATTATGAAGGAGATATAGCAATTTATACAGATCCATCATCAGGTTATCAATACCAGTGGAATAAAGAGAGTGAAAAATGGGAAGCGAAAGCTCAAAGCGTTGAGTACGGGTTTGAAGATGATACACATACCTACACAGATAATGATGGTACAAAATTCTTTTGGGATAAAGAAAAAAATGCGTGGTTTCCAAAAATAAACGACGATTTTATGGCACAATACCAAATGAGTTATGGTTTTATCGATAACACATCAACAGAAAAAAGCAATAAAGAAATTGAAAAGGAACCAAAAGAAGAAATTAAATTAGATAAATTAGAAAACCACAAAGGCGTTAAAAGAAAAGCATCCGAACCATCTTGGTTTACTTTAGACGATCAACAAAACACAAAAGTTTATGTAAGTAATTTACCGTTAGACACAACCGAAGAAGAATTTGTAGATTTAATGCAAAAATGTGGACTAGTTATGCGAGACACCCTCACACACAAAATGAAAATAAAAATGTACAAAGAATCAGGAACGGATTTATTTAAAGGGGATGCTTTATGTACGTACATACGGGTTGAATCCGTCGATTTAGCTTTAAAACTTTTGGATGGATCGATGTTTAAAGATAAAAAAATTAAAGTCGAACGCGCCCAATTTCAATTAAAAGGTGAATACGACCCGAAACTTAAACCAAAAACTAAAAAACGTAAAGAAAAGCAAAAATTAAAAAGGATGCAAGAAAAATTATTCGATTGGAGACCGGAGAAACAAATTGGTGAACGAGCTAAACACGAAAAAGTCGTTATTATTAAAAACTTGTTTGAACCGAAATTGTTTGATGAAGACGTTGGGTTGATATTGGAATTTCAACAAGATTTACGTGAAGAAGCTTCAAAATGCGGTGAAGTACGTAAGGTGATGTTATACGATCGACATCCGGAAGGTGTGGCGCAAATTAATATGAAAGAGCCGGAAGAAGCGGATGCCGTTGTCGCGCTTTTAAATAATCGATGGTTTGGTAAAAGGAAATTGACCGCGGAAATTTGGGATGGAAAAACTAAATATAAAATTGCTGAAACTGAGGCTGAAATTTCTGAGAGGATTGATAATTGGGATAAGTACTTAGAAGGAAAAGAGGAAGGAAAAGATTAATTAAGAAATGTAATTGATTAATTAGAAATAATGTAAATCAAAAATTAAAGAATTTTTTTATTAATTTTAATTATTACCTACATTATTTCCCAGCAGGATTTATGCTTGTAAACAAAACTATCCTTACTGTTTTATTAAATAACAATAATTTTGATATAATAATAATTCAAATTTTTAATGATTTATTTTGTGTCAATATTGGTGGCCTAATCGCAATATGTGTAAGTGTTAATATTTAAATAATGTTGTAATTTACATTATTTATTGCGGATATATCGATTTTTGCAAATCAATTTTAAATAATATTAAGTTATTCTTAAATAACATTTAAATTTTGCGATACCTATAAAATTATTGTTACTGCTATTTGTTGTCTAACAAAATCTAACAAATAGTTTTTTAATTTCTATCGTTAATCTTTTCTATTTTTAATATTTATTCCTAATGAAATTATTATAAATTATTACATTGTGTAATTGTTAAATTTGATGTTAATATTAATAATGCACAACAGAAAGAACAGATAATTCAAGATAAGAAGTGGTTCAAACGTAAATTAAAAAAATTACAAACTGTAGATGTTCTTAATCATACTGAATTAATTACAATAGTAACATCAATTTACCTTAAACTTTTTAAAATATGCCCGGAAGATTGTATTTTTGGACAGATAAGGTTCAAGAGCACGAATCAAGGCGAATGGAAACGGACGAATACACAAAAATTAATTCACAGAATGGAAATAAAGAACAAAATATGAGAATGCGCTTAGATTAGGATAGCAAAAAAGGTGCTTGGAGGAAGCTTTATGATGAACTGGAAGAAAATATATGGGTTGATGCCTACAAAATAGTTAAAAAAAGAACAAAATGCATACTGAGAGTTAGGGCGCCCGTACACGAGCCACAATTTTGCAGTTGAGTTAACCACAAAATTGTGGTCACGTCGACTGCAACTCGCGGCTGACACAACTGAATTTTTGTGGTTGATATGCAGTTATATGAAAGAAGAAAGGCTTGCTGTAACTTTGAGGTTAGTAAATAGATAAATTAAATTATGTGATCAATAGGTAGGTATGCCTGGAATTCATTATTTTACAGATATAATCAAACAAAGTAGGTAGGTACAGATTTTATTTATTTTCTGTTTCGACTATGTATCTATAATTGAAAGACATCTTCAAAAGATGAATTTGTATGAGCAGAGTCTACAGACAATGTTGAACCCTGCGGAGCTATAAACGAAGTAGCAATATTGGTAAAGGGAATTGTTTGATTATTACTACAGCGCTGAAATTGTCCGGGTGTGGTAGGTATGGATAAATTAATGTCATGGTTTATTGGGTGAATTTGTAATGCACTGGTGTTGTAACAGAACGGCTGGCTCGTGTGCTGGTTGTAAGGGTTTCGAAGCAGGTTGTTTCTTATGTTTTCCTCGGTAGAAATTGTTGCTGCCATTGCCTTAAATTTTTTCAACACGTTGATGATTTCACCTTTAGCATCCAATTTTAATTTGTTTGGAATGTTCTGAAAGTCTTTGTGAAGCGATAAAAGAAAATGCTTATCATCATCATTGCCACTATTATATATATTTTTTTTTCAATGCACTTTGACAACGTTTGTATTAGTTGATCTTCTGAAGACTCGACTGATTTTCTTTTTAGTTTTTGCCTGTGACTTTTCGGTGGATGATCTTCTTCGTTTTCATTATTTTCAGTAGGTGTAATCATTAAACTATTTGTTGTATAGGCCCTGGCTTCTGCTAATGGTAGTAGAAAAGACAGTTGATGGAAAAAGACATACTGCCTCTTAGTGGATGCAGCAGAACCACTCCTTGTTGAATTATTTTTTTTCACTTCTCTGTTGAAGCCATCCCTTAACGTTTTCCACTTCCTTTGTAATGCCTTGGCTGTAAGAAAAACTAGCTAAATTACTATATAAAACTTACCATACAAAAAGAATAATTAAAAATTGGTTTCAGGTATTTGGCAACTGGATGTACATTTGTTGATATGGAGTATTCGTACAGATGTGGGTCTACAACAATAGCTAGAATAACGCGAGATGTTTGTCAACAAATTTGGATAAATTTAAAAGATTTGTGCATACCAGAACCAACGGAAGAAAAATGGTTAAGCATTGCAGAGGGATTTGAAGCACGAGCAAACTTCCCCAACTGCATTGGGGCTATCGACGGAAAGCACATTAGAATTGTTAAGCCAACAGATAGCAGCTCTTTATACTTCAATTATAAAAAATATTTTTTTTTTATTTTACTAGGTATTTGTGACTCGAATTATATGTTTACATTCGTAGATATAGGTAGATACCTATGGTAGACACCGCGATTCATCTATTTTCGAGGAAAGTGCTTTCTACAGAAAACTACAGCAAAACACGCTTAATATTCCAAATTCCCGACGGATTCAAGATGGAGGCAATTTGTTACCTTATTTATTTGTCGGTGATGAAGCTTTTAGTTTATCTCAAAATTTATTGCGTCCGTACGGAGGAAACAATCTTGGTAATAGTAAAAGAATTTTTAACTATCGTCTTTCCCGTGCTAGGAGATATATTGAGTGCACGTTTGGAATATTAGCAAATAAATGGAGGATCTTTCATAGACCAATGAATGTACATGTTGATTTCGCCATAGATATTGTAAAAGCATGTTGTATACTACACAATTTTGTACGTGAAAGGGATGGTTACCGATTCGACGATACTTTGACGCTGCCGGAGTCTTTGCAAGATTTAGAAGAACATGCCGTCCAAATTCATCAGGGTGGGCGATATTTAAATTCTATTCGGGATCAATTTGCTGAATATTTTAAAAGTGACGAAGGAAAACTAGAATGGCAATTACGTAAAATTTAAATCTAAATTAAGTAAAGTAGTTTACTTGATAGTCAAGCATTCTCTTGTGTTATACGATTCCTTGAAAAAGTTATATTTATATGTAAATATAAAAATATTTAAAATAATACTTATTAATAAAATATATTATCCAAATAAAAATTATATACTTACCGATATCGTTTTTTTCCTTTACAGATTTCTCTGCAAAGTTTGGTGTAAATTTCTTGCATATGGCAGCCCATGCATTATTTTTTTCTATTTTGTTGCTATACGATTCACATTTGTAATTCCATATGCAATCATTATTTTGTATTTCACTAATAAAAGAATCGGTGTCAAATGCATCGTCCATTATTGTTTGTGGAAGCGTCCCTTCGATACAACGTTCGATATTAAAATGAAATCGGTCGCCTTGCGGTTGAGTACGACCGCAAGTTTATGGTTCGTATACGGCAGGAGAAGCGCGCGCGATTATGAACCACCCAACGGAGGTCGGCCGCAAGTTGACTGCAGATGCCCGTTTCGACTTTTGTAAACGCCCATCTACGAATGATATCAGAAATACTTCTGATGGTGGGGTTCAGTTCGCTGGAACGCGACGGCAATTCTGTGGTCGGTCCGACGGCAAAATGTGGCTCGTGTACGGAGGCCCTAAGGGCCTCCGTACACGAGCCAAAGACGCTCAAAGACGATGAATTATAGGATGTTGTAAAAGAACTTTTCAAAGTAAAAGTGATAGAGAGGTGACAAAAGAGGAAGTATTAAAAGTTGTAAAACATGTTAATAACGAAAAGATCCAGATCAAATAATACCTGCAATTGTAAAAGACACCATATCCACTGAAGATAGCTGATATGTACAGTCAACCCTCCTATAACGCGGTACTCTCAGAACGCGGTTTCCATATAACGCGGAGCTGAAAATGCGACAGCTCTCCTATAACGCGGTACTCTCAGAACGCAGTTTCCATATAACGCGAAGCTGACAATGCAACAGCCCTCCTATAACACGATACTCTTACAGCGCGGTTTCCGTCAACAGCATCCCATAAGTTCCTTCCGCGTAGCCTAAGAATGTTTAGCCTATGTTTAGTTCGTTAGGGCCTATTTGAATTATAAGTGACCAAGTCTTTCTAAAAATTTTTCTGCACCGTCCGTTCGTTCAGTTTTTTGCTGCTTAATTTGTGGTTTATAATTGGACAACATTACACAATACGGTAAGTAATATTCTTCATTTGTTCTAATATAATAATAATAAAGTAATTATTAACCCTAGATTTACATCATGTCAAACACGAAAGAAACAAGGAAAGGGTTAAAAAGAAAGTAAAGTTTATATATCTTGAAGATAAAATCGAAATTCTAAATCGTTTAGAAGGTGGGGAAAATCTATCGTCGGTTGCAAAATCAACCAAGTTGAATGAATCTACAATTCAAACCCTAAAGAAAAATGCAGACAATATAAGGAAAACTGTGGCAGATGGCTGTCCGTTAGGTGCGAAACGTGTCACTCGCACACGAAATTCTAATATGGTTAAAATGGAACGGGCGTTAATGATCTGGTTGGAAGACTGTATAGCCAAAAAGATTCCTATCAGTGGAAATCTTATCAAGCAGAAAGCACTTAAAATCTATGAGCATTTAAGGAATATTGGGCATTCTTCTGCAGAGCTAGAAAATCATTCGTTTGTCGCAAGTAAAGGGTGGTTTGAAAAACTAAAAAAAAAGGTACTCATTACACAATATTAAGTTTCAAGGAAAACAGGCCTCAGCAGATGCTGAGGCTGCCGAGAATTATAAGCTGGAATTAGCTAGAATTATCAGTGAAGGAGGCTATTCACCTCATCAGATTTTTAACGCCGATGAGACGGCATTATATTGGAAAAAAGTACCATCTAGGACCTTCATTTTGAAAAATCAAAGGCGTGCTCAAGGGTTTAAACCTTCAAAAGAACGTGTCACCCTTCATATGTGCAGCAATCTTTCAGGGAGATGAAAGATGATGATAAAACCTATGATAATAAATCGTTCTTCAACTCCCCGTGTTATGAAAAACATTAATAAGATCGAATTGCCCGTATTCTGGCGATCCAATAAGAAAGCTTGGATGACCCAAGATTTATTTAAGGATTGGTTTTATAATTGTTTTATTCAGGCAGTTGAAACTCATACGATGGAAAAAAAATTGTATTTCAAAGTTTTATTGGTTCTTGATAACGCTGGTTGCCACAACATACAACTGGATCATCCAAATGTAAAAATTGTCTTCCTTCCTCCTAACTACACGTCATTAATACAACTTTGGACCAAGGAGTCATTCAAACTTTAAAAATGTATTACACACGCCAAGTTTTCCAAACCATTTTCGACAGATTAGAAAGTAGTGAAAATAAAACCCTTACTCAAGTTTGGATGGAATTTTCTATTTTAGATTGTATTAGAACCGTGTCATGGGCTTGCGCGGAAATTAAACCATCAACGCTTAATGCGTGTTGGAAACCCCTTTTACCTGAAATGGTTCAAACAATACAAGATGATTCTACAATTTCACTCCCAGTTACAGAAATAGTAAACATTGCTTATCGTTCAGGCGATGAAGAATTTACAACAAATCATCAGGATGTAAGAGAACTCGTACCCGGGGAAGAAACTTTAAATGAGGATGAATTGATGGATTTAATTGATGCACCCACCTCAAATCCATTGGTAAACGAAAATAAGGAAAACGAATGGGTGCCAAATGTCGATTTAGAAGATGTGTAAAAAGGGCTAAATTTGGCTAAAGAATTAGAACTCCATTTCATTCAAACTGATCATTCAACGGTGCGTAGCGCAAAGTTTAAAAGAGAGTTAAGAAATTGTTTAGCTCCCTATAGAGAGGTTTTAGTGGAGTTAGAAAAAAAAGCTACAATCGAAAACCAATGTGAAGATGAGCCAAATGAGAAAGACATTTTGCCTATTAAAAGAAGACGAGTTAGGCGACTCATATTATCTGACAGCGAGAATGAATGTTGAAAGATTAAATTTTATAAAAGTCTTTCTTGTTTTTGTTGGAAAACAGTTTTTCAGTTTAGTTTTGGTATCATTTCTTTATATAAACTCTTCAATTCTAATAAAAAGAATTGTAATAAAAAGAATAAAAAAAATTCGAATAATGTGATTTGTACTAATTCTGCGTTTCTTATAGCGCGGTTTGCATACAACGCGGTAGACGGTTTCCATAGAACGCGCTACGAATTACCCTGGTTTGTACGGTTAAATCCGAGTTTCTTATAGCGCGGTTTCCATAGAGCGCGGTACGTACTCACCGCGTTATAGGAGGGTTGACTGTATATTGTTCAAAATTTCTTAGTGTATGCTTTATTTTCGCATGGTTTTCCTGAATTGCCATATCAGTCGGGTTTAGATCATTAATTTCTTGGTTAACATATTCAACTTCTTCATTTATGACGTCCACGGTTTCTTTTAAAAATCGAATTCTTATTGTTCTACAAAAACGTGCTCAAGAAGGTTTTCGATTTATCCAAACGGTTTCTTTATTAGTCAATAATTTTAAATTTTTCAGTACTGTGCTTGCAAGGTATTCCTGGTATTCCCCATTCATTGGACTAAAAAAGTAGCCACTTTCTACCTACTTTCATAAAATATTGAAAATTTTAATTTTGACCAAATTTTTAGATCAAATACCTCACAGTAAAAGAAAAACGGGACAATCCCATTCAAAACATTTAAGAATTAGTAATTGTTCACTTTGTAATAAATAAATACTTAAATTATTTTTATATTATTTTTCATTAGTATGTTATTTGTAGCATTATAGTAAATGCCGACTAATCGGTGCTTTTATTGTTTCATCGCCGATTAATCGTTGACTAAAAAGTGGCCGAATAATCGGCTCTTCCGATTAGTCGGTACAACCCTAGTATTTATAAAATTTAAAAAATTGTTAAATTTCAACAATTATTTTATAAATTTTAATGGTGACATTTGACATTTCGAAGTTGGTAATAATGGAGAAATTTAAATTACGAATTTCAAGTTGTAAAATTCAACCAATCAGAAAGCGTTATTTGAAGTGTTCTAGCAATAAACAAACGAAATTGATTAGTCCAATTTTGAACGTGACGAGGACTCCACGCAAATTTTGTCTTTCAGTACAAAGAAATTCCAAACAAAAAGTGAGTGTAACAAAAAATAGAGTTAAGATTAGATCTAAAACTAAAAACTTTCGGGTTTTTAAATGTCTTCAAACCAGTTTTTGAAGAAGGTTAGCATGGCATCCGAATCGTCAAATATTTTTTCAAAAGATCCACAACAAAACCGAAAAATTTGTAGTTTTAAATCTAGTATTAGTCCTAATTTTAATTTAATCAACGCCGGTCCTGAAAGCCTTCGTACATATAAAAGTTTGATTATCTGTCAACCATAATAGTGACATCACCTCAAAATGTTCGAACTCCCAAGGTCTATAAAACATAAGTGCAGAATATCTAACATTGTTAGATATTCTGTGCCAATGCCGATTCTCCTCCTCAGAGAGGCAAGGTGAGTTAGTGACGTAGCTGATTCTATGAACTGTATTCATGCGTACACATACAAATGTATAAAATATAAATTCAAATGAAAATACATTTAGCAGCAGAAGTCTGCGTACAAAAAACTTCTAACACTTTAACTGAAAAAATAAGGGTCATGATCTAATGTGATAAACTTCATTTTTTTTTTATTTTGTGTATTAACTACATATAATTCTATTAACAAGATATGCATCAATAAAACAGAAATATTAGTTACAAAAAAAATTAAAATTAAAAATTCTCCAAATAATGCGTATGCAAAAATCTGCGTACAAATAAAGACGCCTTCTCCAAAATATACTTATTTACTTAAATACGTAGTTGGCGATGTACGCTTTCCGATTGAAATAAAAGATAATCGGTGTCAATTATATTAGCAGAGGCTTAGAAGCTAAAAGTTAGAATGGACACGAAAGGAAAGGAAATTGAATTGGGAGAGAGAAAAATTATTGTAAAGTTATGGAAAGAGGGAAAATCTTTTCGAAAAATAGGAGAAACTGTCGGCAGGTCACATTCTTCCATTCAAAGAGTAATTAATAATTATAAAGACATTGAAAATTACCTCTCACGTCCGCGATCTGGTAGACCACCCCTTTTAACAAACCGAGAGAAGCGAAAAATTGTACAGCAGGTTAGAAAAGAACCTAGGCTGACGGCAAAAAAAATAGTAGAAAATGTACAAGAAGAATTTCATAAAACTATCAGCAAAGATACGGTGAGAAGGACGTTAAAAAAAGCTAACTATCACAGTCGCGTTGCACGAAAAAAGCCATTTGTGTCAGAGGTCAATCGTCAGAAACGGATCGCCTTTGCAAAAAAACTCTTAGACAAGCCCATTGAATTCTGGGCGAAAGTTCTCTTTACAGATGAGAGCAAATTTTGCATTTTCGACATTAAGGGTAAACAACTTGTATGGAGAAAACCTAATACTGCCCTTAATCCCGAAAATTTGAAAGCGACTGTAAAACACGGAGGTGGTGGAGTTATGGTTTGGGGGTGTTGGTTTTCATAACATCGACAATGGACCATAAAATGTATATAGACATTTTAAAAGAAAATTTGAAGCCTAGCATCGAAAACTTGGGCTTGGGGCCCGAATACTTTTTTCAACAAGATAATGACCCTAAACATTGCGCCCACAACACTAAGCTTTGGCTACTATACAATACCCCAAAGCAACTTAAAACACCTCCACAATCGCCGGAGTTGAATCCCATCGAACACCTCTGGGATTTACTGGAACGCAGGATTCGGCAACACAACATAACGTCGAAGGAAACGTTAAAAAATGTTATGATTGAGGAATGGGCCAAAATCAGTTCGGACGAAACGAAGAAATTAGTGCACTCCATGCCTAAACGTTTAAGGGAGGTCATTAAACGTAAAGGTTATCCGACCTCATATTAATATAGAAACAATGATCTCATTTATGATTTTTTTATAAATACTATCCTGACTTGTACGCAGATTTTTGCATACCCGTTATTTGTAGAATTTTTAGTTTTGATTTTTTTCTGTAACTACTGTTTCTGTTTTGTTGAAGCATATTTTGTTAATAGAATTATATGTAGTTAATACACAAAATAAAAAAAAAAGTCGAGTTTATCACATTAGATTATGACTCTTATTTTTTCAATTAAAGTATTACAAGTTTTTTGTACGCAGACTTCTGCTGCTGAGTGTATATATTCGGTGTCTTATTTGATCAATAAATGGCTGAGTTAAGTTCTTTTTTTTTTGTTTCTTACTCATTGTTTCATAATCTTACGAGTTTTTAGTTTTAAGTTACAGGCTAAGTTGAGCAGTGCTTAGGCACTGAACTTCGCCTTTTTATACCTTATATGCCATGTATTTTTATTTATAATGTATCTAGTAATACTTCTTGTTATGTTGCATTATTGGGTATAAATAAAGACATTATTATTATTAAATAAATTGATACAATTCAAAAAACTAACTATTTCTAAAGAAGTTTTCGAATAATTCTTAAAGTTTTTTGTACGCAGACTTCTGCTGCTGAGTGTATGTCAAAATTTTGCTTTAATATACTGTGCTTAAATCTTGCATGAACCAATACTTTTCCTTACAACTACAGCTAACGCAAACGGTTAAGTCTAAAACTACGACTAAAACTAAAACACGCTGCATGAACCTACGATAAGACAAAAACCGTTTTAGTCGTAAGATGTTGCATGAACAGTACTACTATAACACAATACCTTAACTTTTCACTCTTATGACTATAACTACGACTAAGACTAAAACATGTTGCATGAACCCACCATATGACTACTACTAAAACTAAAACATGTTGCATGAACCCACCATAAGATAGTCAGGAAAAGTGGAATGTAGGTATTATGTGAGATACGTAATCGAAACGAAAGATATGAAGGAAAAAGCCTTTTTTGAAATCAGCAGTTGTGGAAATTTTGTATTTGTTATTATTTCTCCGAAATAAAGCCTTGTATAGGGGTTTTTTGTAGGTTGGGGTATTTTTTGCAGATTTTTACAGACTTTGTTAAAAAAAGGTTCCGTCTTAAGAGACGTATGGATAAACCCGAATGATTCTAGTTCTAGCACTAAAATTACTAAAATTAGAAGTAGCTTCTAATTTTAGTAAAAGCTCTAATTCTCATTGTTATTCGGTCTTTCAAGATTGTTGGTATACTTCTATCAAACTAAAATTTAAGTCTAACTTAATTCTAGATTGTTGTAAATTCTTCTAGAACTAAAAGTATAACTACATCATTCCGATCTTATTTCACTTTTTATTTACTAAATTATTTTAAATTAGGGTCTATATAATAATTTACTTTTGGTGATAATTAAAATTTATTTTTCTAAACTAGTTTCGAGCCTTGCTCTTCTTCAGTAGATACCTACAAGTTTACAATATACGAAAATGAACATATTAATATAAAAATAAAATAGTAAAATCTTACGTAATTACTAACAAATTAGAAAAATTAATTAAAAATTTTTCAAAATTTACGTCAAAAGTAGTTTTTTTGTTTTTGTTTTTATATTTGTGTTTTAGGTACGGATCTCGCAGGCAACTATAGATTGGTTTTTGGGTCGGGATAATTTGTTCATTAAGGCTTATAATATTACTGTTAATTTCAATAAATTTGTTGATTTCGTACATTTCCATTATTTCCATAAGGTTGCTTTTATTAAGTTGGTGTAGTAATTTAATATTTTTATTTTCGTCAAATTCGTGGTTGTTGAAAATTAGATGTTTTCCGAATGCCGATTTTGAACTCTCTTTATGTTCTTTAAGCCTTGTTTGGATACTTCTTCCCGTTTCACCTATGTATGTGGCTGAACAGGTCCCACATTGCAATTGGTATATGCCACTTTTAGCGAGAGTTGTAGTCTTGTTTTTGTTATTAACTAATAATGCCTTCAGATTGTTTTTGTTTTTAAATGTCATTGTTATGTTGAACTTATGGAACATTTTCTTGATTTTATGGGATATTTCTCCTGGGTAAGTTATGGATCTGTACGTTGTTGGTTTATCAGGTTTTCGGTCGGATAGGGAAGTTGTTTCTTGAAGATTATATTTGTTTTGTATTTTTGAAAATATTCGTTGAATAAATGTCGGTGGGAAACTGTTTTCGCTTGCAATTTGGTGGATAATTTCGATCTCTTTTTCTAGGTCTTGTTGTTCCAATTTTGAATGGAAAGCTCTGTGTATATAAGCCCGGTATGCTGCCATTTTATGAGTTTCATCATGATGAGAATCGAATGGGATGGTAGTACTAGTTTGTGTAGGTTTTCTGTAGATGTTATATTTAATTTTGTTGTTTGAATGTCGTAGTGTATAGTCTAAGAAATTTAATTTTTGATTGTTTTCAGTCTCGATAGTGAAGTTAATATTGGGGTGTAAACTGTTAATATATTTATGAAGATTATTAATATGTTGGTCGTCTTTGATCAGTACTAAAATGTCGTCCACGTATCTTGTCCATAGGATAATATCGTCTCTATAAGGGTTTTTGTCACACATAATTTGATTTTTCTCTAGGTTGTTCATGAAAATATCTGCCATCACACTACTCAATGGTGATCCCATTGGTAATCCATCTAGATATTGATAGTATTTATCGTTAAAGATACAAAAATTTTGTTCTAAGCATAGTTTTAATAGCGTTAAGATGGAGCGAGTTTTGTCTTTATTTTTGAGGTCAGTCTTTAATATTTCTTCTAATATTGTTATCGTGTCGGTTATGGGTATGTTTGTATATAGGTTGTTGACATCAAATGAGATCATTTTGAAACCTTCTGGTAGCTGTATTTTGTCAATTAAATCAGGAAGTTGGTAACGATTAATTATGGTATATTTTGGTTTAAAATTGATGTCATTTATTATAAATTTTTGTAAAAGTTTTGCGAGTTTGTATGTGCTGGATTCAATGGAGGTTATAATGGGTCTTATTGGTAATCCATTTTTGTGAACTTTAGGTAGTGCATACAATTTAGGGGTTTGCGGATTCATAGGCAACAGGCTGGTCAAGGTACCTCCAATTTCTGTTATTGTCGTTTTGTTTTCTTTAGTTATTGATTTTACTTTTTTGTGAAAATTGTTTGTGGGGTTTTTATTGATAGTTTTAAAGTTATTGTCTTTCATAAAGCTTTCAGTCTTATTTATGTAGAGATCTTTGGTTAAAATTATCATTCCTGCGTTTTTGTCTGCAGGAGTAACTATTAATTCGTTTTCGTTAATTTTCCGCTTGATGTTTTTAATAATTTTTTGTTCCTTTTCTTCTTCTCCATTTCTTATTGTTTGTTTGTTTGTTTGTCTCTTTTCTTCTTTAGTTAGGATTTGTTGAATCTCCTTATTCATAATGTTTTCCTTTTCGTGTCCTTTGATAGCTGCCTGAAGTTCTATTGCCAGTATTGGGAGGTTAATTTCTCTTTTTGGAGCATATTTCAGACCTTTTTCCATGAATCTTCTTTCTTGTTCTGTGAAAATCACGTTTGAAGTATTTGTTACTTTGGGAAAAAATTTATGAATTTCTCCTAGTTTGTTTGTTTGATGTTTATTCTTTTCTCTTTCTTTCTCTGTTCTCAACTTGTTTAGTTTTTTCAGTTTCTTTTTGTGAATTTCATTAAGAATTATTGTATCATGTAATTTAGCTTCTTTGATAATTTCTTCGATTTCAATGTAATGATATTGATTATTTAAATCCTGGTAGCATTTATAAAGTTTAATGTTGAGTTCGTTAAGTTTCTTATAATGGTTATTTAGGGTTATACGTATTTTTTTATATTAAATTATTTTAAGTTTGAATTAAGGTTTTTTTGAGTATTTTATTTAATAATAATATTCTTTTTATAATAATTTAAATTTTTAATGATTTATCTTAAGTGTGAACCGTGTAATATTGGTGGCCTAATCGCAACAATAGCATACAATATTGATTATTTATTTTAATTAAGTGCTAATATTTCTATAATTTTGTAAGTTACATTATTTTATTGCGAATTTATGGAATTTTATAAATTAGTTTTGAAGAAAATTTAATTTTGCGCTATCTATCCAAAATATAGACCCTAAATTATTATTACAATTATTTGTTGAATCAAATTGCAACACAAAGCATTAAATTAATTATGTATTTATTCAGTATTAAATTATTCTTAAACTAGCACTTAAAATTCAACAATAAGTTTGTTTTAAATTAGGATCACCCCCATATTATTTTATTACTTATTTACTAAAAAAAATTGTTTGTCTTCAAAAATGTTTGAATTTAAATCTTATAAATAATACGTTCTTTTTATTTATTTATTAACAAATAAATAAATAAATTGAAAACGAAAATAAATTAAAAATTAAATATTGTTAGTGTGGCAACACCGCGATTATCAATCAACGCAGTGCCGCCAACGCATCTCCAGTTCGGGCGAAGTTGTTATTTTTGCTATCGCTACGTGTGGTTGGGCTTTCCAATAAACTCGAATTCGGTTTTCACGTTAACGAAAGAATTAAATCGTCCCTTAAAAAACGGTTTGTTCGCTTCGGAGCGGAGCGGTGATGCGAAACGTTACGTGATTGTGCCCGTTTGAAAAGTGCTAGTTTTTTTCACTCCTCCAACCGAAAAGACAGTCGTCGTGTGACCTTGTGCTGTCAATTCGGCCGCTTGCCGAGAGTTCCACCGAGATACACCCAAATATTCCAAACATATTCACATTAAACACACTTTAATTAATTCCTCAGTTTTCCTTTTAATTTAGGATTGTGATCGAAGGCGGGGTTATTATTTCCGATCATGCAAGCGATAAAGTGTGTGGTTGTTGGCGATGGGTAAGTTTTTATTTTTTTTTTATTACTCCAATGAAAGAATATTTAACATATATTCAATAAGAAATAAAGATAAGAAAGATAAAATTTAAGTTTCGTTTTAAAGTGCAGATAACGATTTTTCGGCCAGATTAATATTTATACTTTTATTTAGGAGTCGAGTTGAGTTGAATTGAATTGAATTAAATCGCCTTTACCCGGCTCGTTTGCTCAGAAAACGCCCTTTGATTGCTTATAATATATTTGTTTTAAATTACACAAAGCTTAGTTATCAAATTACAAATACAAGGATGAATCACCCGGTTAAAATACCCGCGTTAAAAAGAAAAAGAGAGGACGAAAGAGACAATTTATTAATATAAAACCGTTTATATCGCGATTTTCTATATTAATAATTCTTAATTGATGAGGAAGAAGTTAATTTCGCTTCTTGTTTAGAGCCCGAAACGCATTCGCGCGAAGTTGCAGCTGTTGAATTGACACTTACAAAAACGCAGCGTCCCTCAACAGGTGGTTGCATCTGACTCTGTATTCCCTCGATTCCCTCTATCCTGTATTGAGCTGATCCCTTTTTTCCTTCTTAAATAGGTTACTGGTTCATTTCGTTCAAATTTTAACCAAATCTTTTTTTCGCCTCGTTAATAATCGATTCGTGTTCCGGTAATTGAAGGCTGTTATCGATTAATGAGCCGCTATCATCGGAATTCAAGGAAATTTTTAAATTGCGGTGACTAAATCGCGTTAAGGAAAATCGAGAGTCAAACATTTATTTATTACTCACTATGTTCGTTCTATAAATAAATTCAATTTATTTAAAACGCTTCCATATCTTGTTTAGAAAAAATTTGGAGATAAAATAATGGGAATATGTAATCGGAATGTGGATGTGTAGAGATGTAGCGTTTCCTGTTAGATTAAACATGGAAAATTTAATTGTATACGCGTGAGAATCGTACGAATGTATAAACGGTGATGATTGTTGTTTTTAAACTTTCATTGTTTTGTTTTAGATAACGTTAAAAAAGAGAATTATTCGAAAACTTCTTTAGAAATAGTTAAAGTTTTTTGAATTGTATCAATTTATTTGTTGTTTGATCATAAAACATAGTATTCGATGACGAATCCTGAATGCCAAAGTGTGAAAAGAGGCCTCATAAACCACAGGTGTGAAGATAGCCATAGATCCCAGCCATAAAAAATAAAAATTATTTATAATGAATTCTTCAATTTCGTATTGTTATTATAAATGTTATTAACTATTAGGTTCATTTTAACACGTGATTAAGATGTAAAACTAGAAACTTTCGGGTTTCGCCGTGCGTTTTTTGAAAAAATGTTTGACGTTTCGGATGCCATTATTACATTCTAAAATTCAAATTGAGCCTGTGTTATTAAGTGTTAGTAACTGTTGATATTTATAAGATTTATGAGTTGCATAATTTGGATTAGTTTAAAATTATTTATTTTGTAACAATTGTTATAGAGTATTTTATTAATTAATTTTTTTTACAGCAGCACACCTCTGGTAATCCTAAATTTTCTTTTTCAATTCCTTTTAAAAAAAGTTCCCTAACTTATTGAAATTATTTCTTTCATTTTTGCGCAGGTGTAATTTTTTTTGCTCTCTGATTCAAATAAAAGTGTTGTCAAAGTCTTCTCAGTCTCTTTTCAAACCAGATTTAAAATACTAAACACGCGTGATATTGGAATTTTTGGGTTGGATCGCCATTTTGGGTCGTTTTGAAAAATTTCCTAAAACCATATTATTGGGATTCATCACGTGTGAAATATTGTTAGAAAAGTGATTTTCATTTCTTACATTTTTCGGTGTATCCGGATTTAAAAGTATTTTATTCTACCACATTTACTTCTGGTTTAAAACCTCGAACAGCAGAGGTAAGTTCTTCATCATTTCTTTAATTCATACATCTTTCAACAATTTACACACCTTTCTATTCTATTCATTCAACACATCCTAAATCCACTTAGTTAAAAAAAAAATTATATATATTGCATTAAAAAAAAAAGATTTTGAAAAAAAAGCTATCTATCCTACAAGCAAAAAAAAAGAAGAAGTAACTATCCTAAATCTAATTTTCTTCTGTTCTCTAATTATCTATCCAGGTTTTATTGTGGGGAGCAATTTTGCCATAATTTTTTTTTTGGAACAACTCCAACTTGTTTTTGGAAAATATTCCTGGTACATTTTCCGCCAAGGGGGCTCTATTTTCCGAAACCTATTGGGATAATACCAAAGTTAGCCATAACAACCTCATCGGGAAGAATCTACACCATATTTACCTTTCCTAACCTGTACCAGGGGAGCTGCTGCTGATCCTAAAGGTCAGATAATTTCTACAACTCATATAATTGGAGAACCATTTACTCAACTAAGAGGTTCTCATTTAAATCTTTCTTTGAATATGTTTCGAGTTTAATTAGTTCAATTTTATTTTGTTTCACGTGCAACACTTTAGTCAATTTAGGCGTCATACCATGTTGCAACCTTCTTCAGAAACTGGTTCTAATTGACAAAATCGGGGATCGTAAAACAATATATAGGTCGAACAACTAATTAATAATTAATTTATATTAATTACAAGCTAATTACTAACTAATTACTGCGTCGCGTCCGGTTTGGGAGTCGTGTTCGTCTTCACCACCATCTTCCATGTTCTGCTGAGTTCCCAGCCATCCTCTCTGTTGACGTTGTTTTTATGTCGGTGGATTTCTATGGCTTCTCTTGTCAGCCGTTGATGATATTTATTATTCCTAGCCAGAACCTTTGTTTTGTCGAAGTTTATTCGGTGTCCCTCCGAATGGCAATGTTCCGCAACCGCCGGCTGTTGAATCTTCCTCAGCCTCACATCCCTCTCGTGTTCCTTGATACGGCATTCGATATTTCGTCCGGTTTGGCCAACGTAAAACTTCCCACAACTGCATGACAGCCGATAGACACCCGCTCCTTTTAATAGAGGTAGCTTGTCCTTGGCTACCGGGAGTGTATTCCGAATTTTGGTGACCGTTCCATATCGCACCACGATGTCGTTTTTCTTGAGGTGTCTTGCAATTCGATCCGTTACACCGGAAACGTAAGGAAGACAGACGAAACCAGCTGGTTCTGTACTTGCTGCAGCTTCTTCTCCCTGCTTCCGCTGCTTGGTGGCTCGGTTGATGTTCTTTAAACTATATCCATTTTTCTGTAGTACGTTCCGTAGAAACCGTTCTTCCTTCTTTAGGTTATCTCCTTTACATATTCTTGCTGCTCTCTGAAACAAAGTGCGAAATACGGACCTCTTCTGTTGGGGATGATGGTGCGATGTTACCTCTAAGTACCTATTGGTGTGGGTTTTCTTTCGATACACCCCCAGTTCCATATCACCATTTGTCGTTCTAGTGACCAATACATCTAAGAAGGGCAACTGCTTGGCGGATTCTGTTTCCATGGTAAATTTGAACATGGGATGTTGAGTGTTTAGATGACCTAGAAATTCAAAGAGGCGTTCCCTACCATGTTGCCATACAACAAACGTGTCGTCCACATATCGGAGCCACAGCTTTGGTTTCCATTGGCTCTTCTTCAGAGCATCGGCGACAAAGGAGATCCCATGGCTGCTCCCTCAAACTGTTCGTAACATTTAGGTTTAAACTGAACCCAATCCAACCCAACCCAACCTAGCTTCAGAACAGTAAACTTAGAATTGGAAACATTCGGGTTTATAAGTTTTAAAAAACGTAGTTCTAGGTCTACTGTTAATACGAAAGCTAGATTGTAGGTCTAGTATTAGTTATTGTTTTAGTTCCAGAAGAATTTACAACAATCAAGCATTTAATGGCAATTAAAACAAGAACTAACACTAAACCTGGTACTAAAATGATTCAGGAAAATGATAAAGAAGTTAAAGAAGCAATTGTACGATGAATAATGCAGCATAATAATGAAGAGGATATAGGAGCACAAGAATCAGAGGAAGGAGTATTTAACGCGAAGAATAACACGATACTGCGCAGAGGAAAGGAACAAAAATACTATCAGTAAAGGATGTGTTAATAATTTTCACAAAAGCAAATAAGATTACAGCATTTCAAACTAAAGGTAGCGAACCAAGAGCGTATTGCCATGGGAAGAGCATTTCCAAGAGTTGCTGACAGCTTACAATTATAAGAAGGAAATCAAAATTTGAACCTTTAGAATGATTTGATTATAATGATTTACGACATAATGAAGGAAATAATCGTCTTAAGATATTTGGCTCTCCAAACTGAGTTAAACGAAATGAGTGCTCTCATTGTCATACAGAATTTAAAAAAAGATTCTAGCTCTAGGTTCAGTGTTAGTTCTGGTTTTATTTCAAATTAGTTTGTAAAGTATTCAATTTCAGAAACTGTTCGTAGTAGTGGCCTTTGATAAAAAAAAATGTGTTCAAATGCTAATGTTTTCAAAAGCTAAACCCAACCCAATCCTGTATATGTGAACCAAATCAAGGAACTAACACTAGACTTAGAACTGAAACGTACATCCTTCAAGACGGCTCGATCTAGTGTTAGTTCTAGTTTTATTTCAATTCAAATATGCAGGATAAGTTGGGTTTAGCCATACATTTGTAAGTACAGCAATCAGCACCTTTCCTGTCTGCTTAATTATTTACAGATTAAAATCTTTATACAGGCTGTTTCTGTAAGTCGTGGCATAATTTTAATCACAAATACTTGAGTTAAAATGATAACGATTTGTGTAAAAATTTTTGGTCTAAACCCATAAATGGCTAAGATATGGGCCTTCAAAGTTAAAAAATTTTTAAACTTTTTCTTAAATATCTTCAATATGGTTTGTCTTAGAAAGATAAAATTTCGCAGACAGTGCAATGTTATAATGAGAAATCGTTTAAGATCACTTTTGAACACATACAACCACGGGATCATTGCTATATGGAGTGTCCACAAAGTTTATTTCATTAAAACTTTTTTTTATAACGTAAACTCTTAAATTTTACAACTGATTCCAAAAGCCTATTTCATTTTAAAACTATTTTCACTCTTAGATAATTTTGATTAGATGCATCCTTTTCGAGTTATTCGCAAAAAGATTCAGGCTTGTTTTTTAGGATTTTCATTAATCGTAGGCGCCTATGAAAACAAATTGTAAGTAAAGCAATTTGGCATTATTAGTAAATGCGAACAAAGTGAATACCAATAAAAAAATCAGTTAAGAAAACAGGGTAAAATAAAATAAAAACTTGAAAAATAACAACTAAAGTGGTTAAAGTATAGTACATATTACAGTTAAGATCGCAGGCCGTTAGTATCGGTAACTATCGCTCTGCATTTAGGGATATTACTTCTGGTGTCGCTCAGGGTAGTCATCTTGAACCGCTTCTGTTTCTACTCTATATAAACGATATCCATGCATGCTTTCACCATTCAAATTTTCTCCTTTACGCCGATGATAGCAAAATAATTAGCCGCATCTGTTCTACCGACGACTGTGCAAGACTGCAGGACGATTTAAACAGATTGCATGAATATTGTATAAGAAATAACTTGTTCTTAAACCTTGATAAATGCAGTAAAATTACATTTACGCGCAAGCGCTATCCTGTTGTCTTTGATTACTCCCTTGGCTCAACTATCCTCAAACAATCCGAATGCGTGAAGGACCTTAGAGTTATTTTTGTTAACAGTAGAGTTTTATCTACTGTTTTGGATCTATCATGTATTCGTTCTCTTTATTCTGCCTTTGTATCCTCTGTCCTTAACTATGCATCTGCTGTTTGGAATCCTCAATATCATATCTACATCGACCGCCTAGAACAAGTCCAGAAGCGTTTTGCTCGGTATATGTCGCATAAATTTTGTTTACCGTACTGTAGTTATGCGCAACAATGCACAGTTTTTTGCCTCACACTGCTTTCCACCAAACGTAATATTAATGACTTAATCCTACTTCATAAAGTTTGCAATGGCCTTATTGACTGCCCCGTGATCTTGTCCGAGTTAAAATTTAAAGTTCCTGTCCGACCGTCTCGCGTCTTGTCTTTATTTTCGGTGCCTCGTACTAATATGAATGCTTTTTCAAACGCTGGGGTTCCACGCCTTATGCACTCGTTTAACCGCTATTGCTCAAATTTTGATATGTATAACACCTCTACGGCGACATTCAAGAAAAACATTCGCCACTTGGATTATCACTAACATTGCGTTAGTCGTCTTTAGTCGTTGATAATCACATTATTTAAAAAAAAACGTTAAATATTTTTTCATTTTGTTTTTATCATATCTTTTTATTTTCCTTTTTGCTGGTTTTTGCTTACTTTTATATATATTTGTATGTATTATTAACATTAATTTTTGTTATTGTTTCTATTATGTATTATTAGTGGATGCTTCACTGGGCTTGTCCTGTTTGCATCCCAAAGAACACAAACAAATAAATAAATAATAAATAAATAAATAAATGCTCGAAGTGTCCTCCGGCTGCTTCAATGCAGATTTCAAAGCGACGTCTTAAATTAATACATAATCGAGGCAATGCGTTTTCTTGCCGTATTATTGTAAACGACTCCACAATTTTTTGGCGTAATTGTTCAACAGTATCAATATTCGAATTGTATACCAAATCTTTAACACGCCCCCATAAATAAAAGTCTAGGGGAGTTAGATCTGGCGATCGAGCCGGCCAAGTGATAGGGGCTTCTAGTCCTCGTCCAATCCAACTCCCGGGAAAGTGTTGATGTAACCACTCCTTAACAGTATTTGTACAATGAGGAGGCGCTCCATCATGTAAATACCACATTTCAAGTCTTGTTTCATATGAAACATCGTCCAATAACTCTCCCAGATTTTCCAAGTGTTCCAAATAACTAACACCATTAAGTCTGTGGGCAAAAAAAACGGATCCGATAATAAAATCGCCAACAATTCCAGCCCAAACGTTTACACTGAATTTCCATTGCGATTGACAAACACACGTAAAATGTGGATTTTTTTCAGCCCAATTATGAGCATTTCGCAAATTAATTGTTCCATGTTTTAAAAAGGTAGATTCATCTGTAAATAGTATTTTTTCTAAAAACGCACCATCAATTGTACATTTTTCCACCATAGTACGGCAAAACTGTACTCGCAATGGATAATCAGTAATTTTTATTTCTTGAACTGTGGACAAGTGGTATGGATATAATTGTTGTTCGTGTAGGACATGCCAAGCTGTAGTTCTAGATATTCTAAAATGTCGTTTTATATCAGCAGTACTAGCAGTACTACGATCTGCCACAAAATCCAAAATATCTTCTTCCAGTTCGGGTGTACGAACTGACCTCTGATTTCCATTATTTACATACTTCGGTCTTAAATTTCCTGTCTCGCGTAAACGTCTTTCGATATTAAGAAATGTTTTTCTGTCAGGTTGTCTGCGATTGGGAAATGTTTCGCAATATCGTCTTGCTGCTGCGTTAGCATTGCCTAAACCAGCCATGTCCAACTGGCGGCTCACGGGCCGCCTGCGGCCCGATTGTAATGTTTGTGCGGCCCGATAACGAAAAAAGGAAATCGCACAAATTAATATTTAAGTTTTAATAATCGATAATACAAATAATTTTTATTACTTGGTCGAATGACGTTTTATAAAACTCCTATATATTAATATATAAAAATGGAATCTTGTATGTATGTGGGTACCTATATACCGATTTTACTCAGTTATTCCTTGGCCGAATTTCACCAAATTTGGTAAACACATAGCTTAATATGTTGGGAAGAACCTTTCATCTTAATTCTTTTGACACCGCCGCCGAGGTAGCGGCAATGACGATATTAAAAAAATAATTTGCACGCGAATCCCGATGTATGGCGTTTACGAATACAGTAAATACCCGAAACGTAACTGCGAATTTGTCCGTTTTGTCGGGTATTCCCCTCTTTCGCTCAAAAGTGGATTGAATCATAAAATTTTCTAGTCCCTTCAGTTTATGCGAGTTCTTCGTAGAGAGTTGATTAATCAGAGTTGATAAACTTATTGTTTTAAAAAGGTTGTGAAAATAAAAATAAGTAATATTTTATTTTAATTTGCAGTCCTACAAAAATTTATTCGTTTGTTAATTATACCAGAATAAATAAAATTGTCCATAATATTGACGTGCGATGTCGGGTAGGAAGAAAAGAAAACTAGAAGATGAAAACAGACAATTTAAACATAATTGAGAAGATGACTACTTTTTCTTGCAAGTAAACAATAATGCTGTATGCTTAGTTTGTCGGGAAACGATTACTGCTAGAACTTATAACATACGAAGACATTATGAAAAACATACGGAACTTTCTATACTTTCTGGTGGTGAACGCAAGGTCAATTTTTTTACACTTAAAGCTAACTTAAAGTCTCAACAAAATGTGTTTCAAAAACAAAATCAACAATCAAACGACATTGCCAGTACAAGTTTAAAAATTTCTCAAATTATTGCTAAAAAAATGAAACCTTCTAAAAAAGTTCATATTTATAAACAAATAAGTCTGTCTCATCAAACTGTTACACGTAGAGTTGGTGATATTTCCAATGAAATTTCCCTAAACCTCAATGAACATACCAAACAATTTGTGTGCTACTCATTAGCTTTGAATGAAACAACCGATATCAAGGATACATCACAACTTGCTATATTTATTCGCGGAGTTGATAATAAGCTGAAAGTAACAGAAGAACTCCTTGATTTCGTGAGTCTGAAGGATACAACAACGGGCAAAGATATTAAAGATGCTGTTCTAAAAAGCGCGAAAGATCGACAGTTAGATTTAAAAAAACTTATTGGTATTACAAGCGATGGAGCACCATCAATGATAGGAAAAACATAGGAGCAGTTACTTTAATTTGCAAACATATTGAAAGCTTGGGACAAAATACATCATTTTTGGATTTATTTATTTGTCATTGTTTTTTACATATAGAAAATCTATGTGCTCAGTCATTAAATATGTCTCACGTGATGACATCACTTGTTGTCATTAATATTATTAACAAAATAAAAAATAATTCATTAAAACACCGCCAGTTTCAAGAATACCTTCGCGAACTGGAGTCCGAGTACTGTGACCTAATATATGAACCATCGCCAAAATACGATGGTTGAGTCGTGGAAAATGTTTATTAAGATTTTGGAACCTCAGAGAAGAAATTAGAATTTTCATGAATGAGAACGGCGAAGACGTTCCACAATTATACGATGAAGAATGGTTGTTGGAAAATGGTATGTTTCTTAATAGATATCACAACTAAATTAAATGAACTAAATCAGAATCTTCAAGGAGAAAATAAATTAATTACGAATTGCTATCAAGACATAAAGACATTCATTGCTAAATTAAAATATTTTCAAAATCAACTGAAATCGAATAATGCCACCCATTTCCCTCACTTAAATGATTTCGAAATGGAAAATAAACCCATTTCCGAATATTCGCATAATATTAAAGATTTGCTTGAGGAATTTGAAAAAAGATTTGCCTACCTAGAAAAATTTGAACAAATTCAAGTTCAATATTTTTAATTGTCCATTTAATATTGATGTGAATTCAGCTCCAGGTTATTTACAACTGGAACTTATCGATCTGCACTCCAACTCAGAAATGAAATTAAGGTTTGAGGACATCGACTTTTATGGAAAATATATCCAGGACGATAAATTTCCTAATTTGAAAAAATTAGCTATGTGTATTGTGGCAGCAAACGGCACAACATATCTCTGTGAGTCATTTTTTTCTAGATTAAAATTAGTCAAAACCAAAGACCGTAACAGGCTCACCGACACAAGTTTGACGAATCAGTTACGTTGTGCCACAACAAAATTAGAAGTTGATATTAAAAAAATTTCAAATAAAATAAATAAACAAGTTTCACATTAAATATCTGTTGTAATTTACTGAAATACCTATATATTATCGTGTATATCTGTGTACATGCTAGTTTGTGTATACGTATCTCATTTGAGCGCGAGTGTGCGCTAGAATTGAAATTTTCTTGTTCAGGTGGGTGGCGGCCCAGTGCCTTGTACATTGCTAAATTTTGGCCCGAAGAGTAATTTGGGTTGGACATAGCTGGCCTAAACACTCTCCCAAAATTAAAAGCATGTCAATTTGCTCACTAAAACTGAAATTATTTGCCATTTTAAACAATAATTAACGACTAACGTATGTTGGGTACTTTTTGTTTTTTAATCCTAAAAAACAAGCTTGAATCTTTTTGCGAATAACTCGAAAAGGATGCATCTAATCAAAATTGTCTAAGAGTAAAAATAGTTTTAAAATGAAATAGGCTTTTAGAATCAGTTGGAAAATGTAAGGGTTTACGACATAATAAAAAAGTTTTAATGAAATTTCCTTTGTGGACATGCTGTATAGCTTGATCCCGTGGTTGTATGTTTTCAAAAGTGGTCTTAAATGATTTTTCATGATAACATTGCACTGTTTGCCAAATTTTATCTTTCTAGGATAAACTATATTCAAAATATTTAAGAAAATGTTCGAAAATTTCTCAACTTTGAAGGCCCATATCTTAGCCATTTATGGGTTTAGACCAAAAATTTTTACACAAATTTATAATTATAATTATTTCGTTATCATTTTAACTCAAGTATTTGTGACTAAAATTATGCCACGACTTACAGAAACACCCTGTATAGCCGATTCAATTTCAAAGGTTAATTTTTTGGGTTTCGCGCATTTTAGATTGTCATGGTTTATTTATCACGCAGATGAAATTAAATTTGAGATATTTACTTCGCTTTTCCCTCATAATTTTCAATAGATGCAAATAACTCTTAATTCACATCTATAATAATAATAATAATATATTTATTAGTGTTAACACCAAATTGGTTTACACAAGTCATATAAAGTGAATACAGGTGGTGAGACGAGAAATATACAAACATACAAAAAATACGCAATATATATACACTCTAAAAGGACAAGGATCATCGTCGACCGTCGGGAGGGTGCACTATAAAGTCATCAGCATCATAAAAGGCTTTATCCATTAGATAATTTTTAATTAACAGGTAAAACTTGTTGTATCACGAATGCTGCATGGTAGTGCATTGAAAAATCTAATGCTGTGGTGGTTAACTGCATAACGAGACCTTGTCAGCCTTAGGTATTCCGGTCGAATATCATTTGCAAAACGAGTGTCGTAGGCGTGGACGATCTCGCGCGCGGCAACCTCTATTTCTGTGTCGAAACTTGACTGATTCTAAAATAAAAAGACTAGGTAAAGTTAAAATCCTTAGCTGGCTGAAGGCCCGTCTACAGTCATCTCCGTAGTTCAGTCCAGCAATAACACGGATCGCCCTCCTCTGGACGGCAAACAACAGTTTAGAGGCAGGGGAGTGACCCCAAAGCAGCAAACCATATAAAAGCTGAGACTGTAGAAATGAAAAATAGCATATTCTTAGTACGTGCATGGACACCACACTGGACAGACGACCTAACAGAAAAACTACCGAGCTCAAGCGTTTCCCGAGTGATTCAACTTGCTAACTTGCTACTTGCTAACTTGGCACAGCCACTGTGCCAAGTTAGCTCTGAATCAATCAGAACACCAAGAAATCTACTGGAGACTGTAGGGGAATCATTGGTACGTAGGGTGAACGTCATGTTTATAGTCTTTGACTGGTTCAGTACGAGTCGATTATCATTGAACCATTTTGCCGCCTTAGATGTAAGGTCGGACTGCCGTGCTATGGCGGCATCCCGTGTAGGAGCTTTCGATATCAGGGTGGTGTCATCCACGTATAACACAGACGCACGATCATTCAGGGAACCAGGAAGGTCGTTAATGTAAATTAAAAAAAGGAGGGGTCCCAGGATCGAACCCTGAGGAACCCCACAAAGAAGTTGGCCGGGATTAGACAGATCATTTCCCACTTTGACGGACTGAAGCCTGTCGGCCAGATAAGAACTCAAAAGTCTACAACTCAACGGAGAAATATTGTACGCATAGAGTTTACTGATTAAGATTTCATGCGAAACGCAATCGAACGCTTTCGATAGATCAACGAAGGTTGCCTCACAATATTGAGAAGTTTCAAAACAATCGATGACGTTATCAACGAACTGAAGAAGAGCTGTTGTTGTTGATCTGCCAGGTCTGAAGCTGCACTGGCTGTCGTTTAATAAATTATTAACTTCAAAATACTCCAACAACTGATCTTTCAACAGAACCTCAAATATTTTGGAAATTACAGGCAATATACTTATAGGTCTGTAATTCCCTGGATCGCTAGAATCACCCTTTTTAAAAATGGGGGCACAAGCGCTGTTTTAAGAACAGCCGGAAAGTTGCCTTCCTCAATACAGCAATTAAACAGTTTTGTTAATGGCCCCACCAAAGCATCAGTAGCTCTCTTTACGATGGTAGCATTTAATTCGTACAAGTCTAAACATTTAGTTGGCTTCAAACCGCCAATAGCATCCCTTACTTCCACTTGCGATACAGCTCTAAACGAAAAGTAAGTTTTAGAGGGAGGTCTATGAATATGAAGAAGTCTCTCCACCGCATTAACTTTAGATGCCACGTTTCTTAAAATAAGCAAAGGAGCACTCAAGAAGTAATTATTAAATGTTTCAGCTTTAATTTCATGGGAAACCGCTCCCGTCCTTTTACTACATGAGTTGGAAGTAATATCATCCCATACAGCGCGAGAAGAATTTTGGTGGGATAAAATGAATTTATTATTTGCATTGCGTTTAGCTGATTTTAATTCTTTATGGTATTAGTGACGAAAACCATTTCTCAAAGTGCGCAACTCCGGACATTGGGTATGATAATAAAGTTCGTTCAGGTCCTGTAATTTAACACGCATATGTCTAAGCTTATCGGTAAACCACGATATAGATAAAGACCCATTCTTCGCAAAAGAAATCGTTTTAATGGGAAAAGCTGTAACAGCGGCTTTTTTTAGGATAGTCATGAAAACTGACATTTTATTTGCTGCATCAGTGTCGTTGGTATAAATGAAAGCAAAATCTTCAGAAGATATGATATTATAAAAATTGTGTAGGCCACCAACTGTTGTAGGTCTTACCATCCTTTTAATATTTACTTGTGGTTTATGTAGTGGTATAATAAATTCGCTAACAATTCCGAGATGGTCCGAAAACAACAAATCAACTGTTGAACTAGAGATCTCCGTATCTAAATTGGAGAAAATATTATCTAGACAGTTACCAAATCTCCTAGGACCACAAAAGGTAGAAAGGAGACCAAACCCGCGTAAGACATCGCTGACCATACACGCACGCCGATCGTTAGATCCAAAATGGACATTGAAGTCGGCAGTCAATAAAACATTTTTATTGTGTGCATCGATGAAGGAAAGTACGTTCGAAACTATATTCATAAAAGTATCAAGATCACCAGAAGGAGAGCGATACGCGGTAACAACCGTGATCCCTAAAATAGGAATGACGACAGCAGCAACTTCGCAATGAACTTCCACAGAAAAGCTATCACAATTTAGCGGCATGCCACCGAGATCATCCCTCACGAACACAGCAACACCTCCGTGTATACGCTCGGAACGGGCAAAGTATGAAACCAGAGTATAGCCTGGTATATTAATAGTTAACATTTCCGCCGCAATCAGCCAGTGTTCCCACAAGCACAAGACATGGAATTTATTTTTATTGAGCTATAAGAAAGATTCTAATAATAAACATTTGTTACGCAGGCTTTGTAAATTTATATGCAAAATATGAGCCCTCCCAGCAGTCGACGAAAGTCCCTTAGCGTTACTCGTAGCCGGTGTACTAAAAAGAACGATTATTACTATCGATCGGAGTCAAATATCGCAAGTTATCCCTATTAATAAACGTGAACTGGTGAGCGTTTATCTGTTCAATAATGATTTGGGCTACAGTGTTCATAACTTTTTTTTTTACTAGAAAACTTCAAGTGTAAACCATGTTCAGTCATTAGTGGTTCACTCAGCATACAATTTACATCAACAAAACGACAAAATCTTTTGGAATAGAGTCCCTCATACAATTCACAATTAAACTTATAAGCTAACATATTATGAGTAGAATACGATTTATAATACGGCACTGCCAGAACAATCAGATTAGTATGTGACATAGACTTAATCAGTTTGCGCACAACACCAGTCTTCGGCAATAAGCCTCTCAATACATCATTGGTTCCGCCAAAAACCACAACGAAATCACCCTTTCCAAAATTAGCAACTGATTTAGATAAGCCGCCAGTGACGTCACTAAAACAAGCGTTGTATGGATGCGCAGTGACGACCATGGCTATCCGCCACAATTAACACTTTCCGGGAGATAGTTTTTGCCAACACGGGTTGGCAACGCAAACGTCGTCATCCGAATTAATCGTTAAAAATCTGTCATTAATTGAAGGTTTGGACGTAACAGGCTCTTCACTAACAGGAATATCCAAAACATCTACCCGAGTCAGAGCTTTATTGTTTTTTAATTGGTTGATTTCAATACGTATGTCCACAAGTTCCTCAGCAAGAGTTGACTTCAAGCTCTGGATGCTGCTCGCTATTTTCTCCAGTTTATTATCAGTTTGATTGGAATGTTGAATTTGCGCATCGGCTGCAGACAGAGAAGCAGACTCATTCAAGGATGCCTCAAGATACCTTTCATTAACACTAAACAATCGCTCCCTTAGAACCTCCATATCCCTATCCTTCGAAAAACACGCAGAACAATCAACCGGTGTATTCGAACCCTTGGTTTGGCAGCAATGAATCCTGCAATCCTCGTCGACGAACATTCCTGGTATTTTAAGGACGCAGGATGGATGATAGTTGTTGCCGCAACTCGAACATGAGTAAGCTACTTTGACGCTGACAAAACATTTCTTACAAATTAGGGTAGAGACAGATTTAGTCTTTACTGGAGGCATATCAGCGTTTCGTTAATAAGCAATGGTAAAATTTCGTATGTCGTTGTACCCAACGAATCGTCGATGAACAAAAATCAGAAACCAGTCCGTCACGAGCGCACAAAAAAACCAAACCGCTCGCTATAGAGTACAGTTGTTACGGACGACAGTGTATTTAATTTCCCGAAAATGCCGAAAAACAACGTTGAAATTCGGTTAAATGACTCACCAACGACTCAAGAAAGTATCGATCTATATCAATTTGCAGTAAAAATTATTTAATTCACGCAAAAACACCACGAAAACATACGAAAGACACAGACACGATACACTCGGTCGACTCATTTTTAACAATGTTGATTCTTGAGAGATTCATCTATATCATATCAGTTAGCTATACAATATTTATGAATAAAAGGTGATAATTTTGATTATATTTTCAAAATAACATTGAATCTTTTTTTAGTTTGAAGTGTTTCGTATCGAACAGGCCGGCGAATGTAAACTTAAAACTTGAGAAATCTATTTTTGCCCGATTACTTCAATCATGTTTATTTATTATTAGAAAAATTAATTGAAACTTTTCTCCATTTCAGTGCCGTCGGTAAAACATGCCTCTTAATCAGTTACACAACAAACGCTTTTCCCGGGGAGTACATCCCGACAGTTTTCGACAATTACTCGGCGAATGTAATGGTAGATGGGAAACCGATAAATTTGGGATTGTGGGACACGGCAGGGCAAGAAGATTACGACAGGCTGCGACCGTTATCTTACCCCCAAACCGACGTCTTCTTGATATGCTTTTCGTTGGTAAACCCGGCTTCGTTTGAAAACGTCCGAGCCAAAGTAATTTATTTAAACCCAAAAAGGATTATGTTTTTATAACTATTTATTTATTTTAATGCGTAGTGGTACCCCGAAGTAAGACACCATTGTCCCAGCACACCCATAATCTTAGTTGGGACAAAATTGGATTTGCGCGATGATAGGCAAACAATCGAGAAGTTAAAAGATAAAAAATTGGCCCCTATAACATATCCACAGGTATAATTCAAAAATAATTCAGATATTTAATACTAATTCGATTTTTTTTTGTAGGGTTTGGCCATGGCGAAAGAAATAAGCGCTGTAAAGTATTTGGAATGTTCAGCATTAACTCAAAAAGGATTAAAAACGGTGTTTGATGAAGCAATAAGGGCGGTACTATGTCCAGTAATGCAAGTGAAGCCGAAACGTAAATGCGTCATCCTTTAAAAGGGTCGCAAATAACATTTTAAGAGGCAATTGACCCTTTCAAAGTCATCGGACCAGCTACACACCGCGTATTAACACAAATAATTTTTAAAAAAATAATGTCAGTCAAATTTTTCGATTGTTGATTATTTTGTCGATCGATTTTGTAGCTTTGTATTTTCTTCAATTTTTTTTTGTGTAATTACTTTATAATTATTAATTAATATAGTTAAAGCTAATTGATTTTTTTATAATTAACTTTTTTGTAAGAAGTAGTGTCGCAATACAGTGAGAAAAGATTTAAAAAGCGTTATAGTAATTATTACATGAGAATAATGATTATTTTTGGAGAAATTTTTTTAGGTCATTTTTAAGTTTATTACTAAAGCGAAGTAGGAGACGTAATGTGTAATAATGTTGTTCATGTTATGAATTTTCTTTCATCATGAATTTGAGTAAATCAAAATTATTTTTAGCGTCAAATTCTTTTTTAGCAACTTGTTTTATTACGATTATTAATCGTATTTGTTATTAATTTTCGTAATATGTATAAATAAAAAAATAATAGCTATATACATATTAAAAAAATATTTTTTAAATTCGCTGTGTTTTTTAGATTTTCTCTTTTATTTTTAAATCGTTAAAAAGTTTTTGTTTCTTCGTTCCATTTGGGTTAAGATTGAATATACAATTTATGCAAGATATTTCAACGATTATTAATTAATTTGTTTTAAAAGCTTGAAATATCATGCATGATACAATAAATAAGCAAGAACGAAATAGAATGAGGAGACAATAGTTAAAAAAAAACATGTAAACCACAAAAAAAATAATTCTGTAATAAAATACACACAAAAAAGTTTTTTTTTCATAATAATAAAATAAAGTTTGTGTCAAAAAAAAATAAGCATGATGTGAAAACGATAAGCTAATTAAAAAAAACTAATGTGAATATCTGAAGCTCTTTGTCATGTTGTTGAGTAAGCTTGTTTATTCTATAGGTAATAAACGGTAAACGTAAATTAAACGAGAAAAATAAAAATCGAACGTGGAAATGTTAATGACGTTCGGCTTAGAAATAATAAGTAGAGAAGAATAATGGTGATTTATTCGGAAAAATGTATTTTTGTAAGTTCGCTTCTTTCGGTAACCAAATGACACACACGAATGCGTTCGGTTTTAAAAAGCTTAAAACTTGTTTGTTTACACGGTTTCTTTCGGATTAATTCATAACATGAAATATAAGTGTGATGCAGTTATACTTTACATAACAGAATTTTTGTGTATTTTGTAAATACTAAATATTATTGAATATTATAAGATTTATAAATAAACGTATACATGTAAAAAAAGTTTTTTTTTTTATTTCAATAATGTAAAAGATTCATATATTTTTAATCAAACCACATTTCTCATGTATTTGTCTGGAAGATCAATGTCTCATTGTTATTATTAATTAAAATATTCATCAAGATTTTAATTCTAATAAGAATTTTTAGTAAATAAGAAATTAAATGGTTTATTAAATGAAACGAGATGGCCAATATGTCATTTGATGATCATATATCTTAGGAAGAGATGCTGTGTTATTAATTCAGGAATGTGTTTTTTGTGATATATGATTTGGTTGCATAAAATCAACAAAACAGTTTAAAGTATACCTTTGTATACTTTAAAGTATACAATGGAAAATAATTGTTAATAAGTTGTTATGATTTATTGTTATAAACAAATTGTAAACACAGCATAACTAAGAATTTCATTTGATGTTTAACCCTTTCGTCCCGGAATACTAAAACATGAAATTTATCAAAAAATTTATACATGTTACTGTGCACTAGCTATATAATAGATATTATTTATCATAAACATTAGAAAATCTTTTAGGGGTTGGTAAAAAATCGAGAAAGGATTGTGGTAAATACACTTAGCAGCAGATGTCTGCGTACAAAAAACTTCTAACACTTTAACTGAAAAAATAAGGGTCATGATCTAATGTGATAAACTTCATTTTTTTTTATTTTGTGTATTAACTACATATAATTCTATTAACAAAATATGCATCAATAAAACAGAAATATTAGTTACAAAAAAAATTAAAATTAAAAATTCTATGCGTATGCAAAAATCTGCGTACAAATAAAGACGCCTTCTCCAAAATATACTTATTTACTTAAATACGTAATTGGCGATGTACGCTTTCCGATTTAAATAAAAGATAATCGGTGTCAATTATATTAGCAGAGGCTTAGAAGCTAAAAGTTAGAATGGACACGAAAGGAAAGGAAATTGAATTGGGAGAGAGAAAAATTATTGTAAAGTTATGGAAAGAGGGAAAATCTTTTCGAAAAATAGGAGAAACTGTCGGCAGGTCACACTCTTCCATTCAAAGAGTAATTAATAATTATAAAGACACTGAAGATTACCTCTCACGTCCGCGATCTGACCGAGAGAAGCGACCCCTTTTAACAAACCGAGAGAAGCGAAAAATTGTACAGCAGGTTAGAAAAGAACCTAGGCTGACGGCAAAAAAAATAGTAGAAAATGTACAAGAAGAATTTCATAAAACTATCAGCAAAGATACGGTGAGAAGGACGTTAAAAAAAGCTAACTATCACAGTCGCGTTGCACGAAAAAAGCCATTTGTGTCAGAGGTCAATCGTCAGAAGCGGATTGCCTTTGCAAAAAAACTCTTAGACAAGCCCATTGAATTCTGGGAGAAAGTTCTCTTTACAGATGAGAGCAAATTTTGCATTTTCGGCATTAAGGGTAAACAACTTGTATGGAGAAAACCTAATACTGCCCTTAATCCCGAAAATTTGAAAACGACTGTAAAACACGGAGGTGGTGGAGTTATGGTTTGGGGGTGTATGTGCACCAAAGGGGTGAGAAGGTTGGTTTTCATAACATCGACAATGGACCATAAAATGTATATAGACATTTTAAAAGAAAATTTGAAGCCTAGCATCGAAAACTTGGGCTTGGGGCCCGAATACTTTTTTCAACAAGATAATGACCCCAAACATTGCGCCCACAACACTAAGCTTTGGCTACTATACAATACCCCAAAGCAACTTAAAAGACCTCCACAATCGCCGGACTTGAATCCCATCGAACACCTCTGGGATTTACTGGAACGCAGGATTCGGCAACACAACATAACGTCGAAGGAAACGTTAAAAAATGTTATGATTGAGGAATGGGCCAAAATCAGTTCGGACGAAACGAAGAAATTAGTGCACTCCATGCCTAAACGTTTAAGGGAGGTCATTAAACGTAAAGGTTACCCGACCTCATATTAATATAGAAACAATGATCTCATTTATGAATTTTTATAAATACTGTCCTGACTTGTACGCAGATTTTTGCATACCCGTTATTTGTAGAATTTTTAGTTTTGATTTTTTTTCTGTAACTACCGTTTCTGTTTTGTTGAAGCATATTTTGTTAATAGAATTATATGTAGTTAATACACAAAATAAAAAAAAAATCAAGTTTATCACATTAGATTATGACTCTTATTTTTTCAATTAAAGTATTACAAGTTTTTTGTACGCAGACTTCTCCTGCTGAGTGTATATCTTAGGAAGAGATGCTGTGTTATTAATTCAGGAATGTGTTTTTTGTGATATATGATTTGGTTGCATAAAATCAACAAAACAGTTTAAAGTATACCTTTGACAATGAATTTGACAATTATTGTTATAATCAAATTGTAAACACAGCATAACTAAGAATTTCATTTGATGTTTAACCCTTTCGTCCCGGAATACTAAAACATGAAATTTATCAAAAAATTTATACACGTTACTGTGCACTAGCTACATAATAGATATTATTTATCATAAACATTAGAAAATCTTTTAGGGGTTGGTAAAAAATCGAGAAAGGGTTGTGGTAAATATTTGTACCAGCCGGTTTTTATAGTGGTACATATATGTACTATAGCAACAAGACAAATTACACCATGGCAAGAAAGACAGAAGAGTAAGCCCCCACGCCGCCGCTTTGCCGAGTAGGGCCGAAGAATCGGAGAATAGAGGGGCATATTCATTTTGCGTCGAACCCGTTCTCGACTCGAACCTTGTCAGCTAATGGTGGGTTCATGCAACGTGTTTTAGGCTTAGTCGTAGTCATAGTCAAAAGAGTGAAAAGTTAAGGTAGTGCGTTATAGTAGTACTATTCATGCAACACCTTATGACTAAAACGGTTTTTGTCTTAGTCACAAGACTTGCCCAACTTTTAACTTCTTAAAGCTAAAACCTTCGGTCGCAATTTAACACATGCGCGCACTTTTCTCTTTCGTGCCTTTAATGGCAGTGTTTCGTTTTATTTTATAAATAAAGGTTGAGTTGATTAACTTTTTGATTTTATTATATTACAATTATAACAATAATTTCCATCAGGGTTGTTATATTTTTAAGAAAGTGTTTAAAACAAACTGTTTGAAGCATTTTTAAAACTGTATGATATGTTTTAAACAGTTCAAAAGGTGATTTAAAACATGGGGTGTTTTTTAAAAGAACACTTTTGTTTCAAAATTAGCAGGAAAATAGAACATTTCCTTTATGTATGTTTATCGCCAAACCTACATTATAACTAAAACTTAATATATGATTAAAAACTTAAGCAAAACTTTAAAAAAAAATTGTTACCCGTTTCCGCTAGATGCATTATTTACTCCATTTAACTGTTGAAATATGCAAACTGTTTTTGCTGCTTTATCAATTCCTAATCTATTGCTTAAAGTATGGTATTAAGTCCTAGGAAGTAAAAGTCGCTTAATATTGGCAGATGATGCTACTACATCGGATGTAGCTATTAAAATAATTTTAATATAATAGCATCCAAAGAGATAAAAAAAGATCAATCTGCCAGTCAAGATTTTGTATTTTGTCTAATAGTATTTAATATTTTTGAAGGAAACTCAAACAGTTTATCAACAATATCGTGTTTTTTGCAATGAAAATGTTTTCTGCCAGAAGTTTTAAAAACAATATCAAGTCTTCTGGAAGCAGTATCAAGTCTTTTGGAAGCATTTCAATTTTTCTAAAACCAGTATCAAGTCTTTCAGAGGCTATAAAGCGTATATAGCCTTTCTGTATAGCCTTTCTTTCTATTCTAGAAGAAGTGCCTTCTAGAAGCATTTTAAGTCTTTTGTGACTATTGCAAGTCATTACATGTCTTCTGGCAGCTACATCAAATCTTCTAAAAGCATTTCAGATCGCCTGAGAGCAAGATCAAGCCTTTTGAAATGCAGTATCAAGTCTTCTAGAAGCATTTCAAATCGTCCAGGGGCAGTAGTAAATCGTTTGGAGGTAATATCAAGTCTTCTGAAAGTAGTACTAAGTCTTCGAAAACCAGTATGAAAATTTCTGGAAGCATTTCTAGTCTTCCAAAGGCAATATCAAGTTTTGTGGAAGCATTTCAAGTCTTCTGAAGCATTACAAGTATTCTGGATACATTTCAAATCTTTTGGAAGCAGTATCAGATCCTCTAGAAGCAGTATTAAGTTTGCTATGGACAGTATCAACTCTTTTGAAAGCATTGTCACACAGCCTATGCCTATCATAAAAATAAATTAATCTTTATGTTTTGTATTTGTGCGATTAATAAAGCTGTATTCAAGTTAGGGATTACAATTCCGAAGCAAATACACAATTTCGGGATTATATTATATGAGGAAAGGGTTGTCGTTACCGCAATTTCAAAAAGGCTGAACGAAGACGAATACAGTCTTACGCTGTTAAATCATCGAAATCAAACAATCTTCAAAGGTCTTTTCTAAAGGAGCATAACTTTTTTTAAATTTCTTGCTGCATGCATTCTAAAGCAATATCTGCTTTATTAAGATTCATGACAAGTACCAACAATCACTTTGAACCGATCTAAAAGTCAAACCAACTTCTCATAATTTGAAACTACTGACATTAATGTATATAATACAGTACTTTAGACTGTCATGTTTCTTTAACTGATTAAAAGGCCATTTCATCTTCTTTTGCAGTCAAGTTGAAGTTTCAGTTCTTCTCTATGTTCTTCATTTATATATTTTTGAAGATCTTTGTTTTTTGTTAGAGATTTTCGGTAATTTTTGACCAACGTTGATCAACGACAAATCCCAGATTCATAAAAATTGGTTATTATGGGAACAATTCCGGGATCCAGGGATTCCGAACAATTTTCTTTTTATTCATATTAAATACTCCAGATTTCTTTTTGTATTACACGACTGTATATATGTTTAAATTTTGCTTTAATGCGCTATGCTTAAATATTGCACGAACCAATACCTTTCCTTGCAACTAAAGCTAACGCAAACGGTTAAGACTAACACTACGACTAAAACTAAAACCCGTTGCATGAACCCACCATAAGAAGCGCGTATTGACAAATTCTTTTTCGATTTAAATTACTTTAACGTCATGGTTGAATTGATTTTAGAAATTATTTAGAAATTAATAAAATAGTGAAAAATATTTTAATTTTTGTAAAGTTACAGCATACCGATAAAATTCCATGTAATGATAATAGTTTTTCTAATCTTATTTAAGATTGAATTTTGAAAGTCTAATTATAGAATGTTTCAATAATTTCAAGCCATTACTACTTTATTAATGCGTTTACGCATCAAAGGTTTTCTCGAATTTTTTTGCTCGAGTTTATAATTTTTTTTGTAATAATTCTCATACTATTAATCAACAAGATGTTCAAAAATATTCGATCGAATACTGAACGCTGAATCCATAGATTTTTTATTTATTAAGCATTATAAGGAATATTATAATGAAAACATTTAATTTTGAGTATACAATTCATTTATATACAAATAAAATTTTATTTATAATGAAACTCTTTATGGTTTATATATATGTTTTTTGTTTTAGCGCAGGGGGCGGGATCGGTTTTATTTCTTCAGTCTTCAGCCCCAAAGCCCGGTATGGTAATTGTAATCCATTTGGTTTTGTCGGGTTGCTTTGGAAAATGTAAAAGAATATTTGAAATGTTATTCTTTCTTTCCACCTCTGTATATTAATAAAAACTCTGATTTTGCACTTTAAGCGGATCTTATTTATTTTCGGATCTACCGGTTTCGATCACTCTGATCATCTTCAGGAACCATTTATTTATAAAAATATAAAATATAAACAAATTAAAAAAACTAATCACAAAGACAATTTTTAAAGAATTTATGCGAAAATTACACTTAATTAAAAAGTTATTTATTTATGAAGATGATCTGAGTAATCGAAATCGGTAGGACCGAAAATAAATAAGTAAAATTTATTTATTTAATATTTATTTATTAATTCAACCCAACCCAACCCGTGATTCGTGATAGATGCTCGTATTTTTTTGGTAAAGATGGAACTAAATGGAAAAAGGCTGTCCCACCTAGAAATATTAGAACCCGCAACGAAAACATAGTGTCTCCCATTCAATGCTGGATGTACATGTTTGGAAACTGCATTGATATTGTAGTTGAAAACACTAATTTATTTATTGATAAAATTTCTGTTAAATACCAAGATAAGACTGAGTGTAGACCTACCGACTTTGTAGAAATCCAAGCGCCGATGGGTTTGCTTTATTTAGCTGGGCTCCATCATGGATCAAAGACACATCTAGCAGAGTTTTGGTCATCAGACGGTATGGGATATGAGATATTTCCTGCTACAATGGCAAAACGGAGGTTCGTCTTCTTATTGAAATGCATTCGCTTAGACGATACCACAACTAGGGGTCAAAGAAAAGAAATGGACAAACTAGCAGCAGTTCGTACTATTGTTGACAAGTTCAACGACAATTGTAAGAAAACTTATTCTGTGGGCGAGTATGTAACATTAGATGAAATGCTGTTTGCCTTTAGAGGTAGGTGCAGTTTCCGAATGTACATTCCAAGTAAACCAAACAAATACGGATTGAAAGTCTTCGCCGTTGTTGATGCCAAAACATTTTTCACTTCACACATAGAAATTTACGCTGGTGTTCAACCCAATGGTCCATATAAAACTGACAACTCTACCGCTGCAGTAACTGAAAGAATTCACAAAGTATTCACATTTCAGGAAGAAATGTTACAATAGATCGTTGGTTCACAGGATATTAAATTGTAAAGAAACTGCTAAGAGAGTAACGCCTTACTGTGGTTGGTACAATTAGAGAGAATAGAAGAGAACTACCTCTTGAAATAACACAAGTTAAAAACAGGAAAGTATATTCTTCGTTATTCGCATTTAGTAATGATATGACTGCAGTTTCATATATACCCAAAAAAGGAAAGAATGTGCTTGTAGTTTCAACAATGCACCGAGACGATCATATTTTTCATAGTAAAAATGGCGGATGATAAAGGCGTTAAGAAAGCCGCGACTGTAAACTCTGCCGATTGTAAAGAAAAAAAACATAATTACTATGGTTATTGTAAATCTAAAGTGCAGCAAGGGCCCACGTGCAACATAACAGGACAAAAATTCCACCCCAGCTGTTACGATCGTACCAAAGAGAAGCTAAAAAGGCTATGGGAATCAAAAGGTGAAGATTCCGAAGAAGTTCAGTATCTCAGATCTACAAATCATCTTCTATCCAAATTGGTTGAGGAATTTTATCTAAATGAGGATACTATAAGAAATAAGGAAAAAATGGAAAGCCAATTTCCAAATAAAAATTCAATGAGGGAAGAATGGGAACTTGTGAAATCGAAAAAAATTAAGAAAAATGAAAAGAAAAAGAAGAAAGAATCACATAACAAGTATTCGTTTATTGGGGAGTCGAATGATAGTACACTAAAGACAGCTCCAAAAAAAGCCTTTATTTACGTTGGCAGGCTTGATCCAATAACAAAAGCGGAAGATGTGATCCATCATTTGAAAGAAGATTTTCCAGAAGTGTTATGTGAAACAATAAATTCTAAATATCCTGAATATTATGCATCATTTAAGCTCACTGTGGATTTGATAAATTATGAAAAAATTATGAATCCAAAATTATGGCCCCATGGTGCCTATGTAACAAGGTTTTTTCACCCGCGCAAGAAAACCAGTGTAATGAAATAACCAGTACATATCAATACAGCTCTATTAATAAGACTGAAGCACAATCTTTTAGTATAATACATCAGAATATTCAGAGTATTAGAAATAAAATTGATGAATTACTAATCTTTGTTAATCAACTACATGAACAAATACAAGTAATAGCTCTAACGGAACATTGGCTAAAACCCAATGAACCACTTGTGGTGGAGGGTTATGAAGTGGCTTCTATATTTACAAGAAAGGATAACCAACATGGAGGATCATGTATACTTGTAAAATCAGGAATTGAATATGAGGAATTGGTATCAATAAAGGACAAGAGTACAGAATTGACCTTTGAATGTAGCGTTATAAAACTCAAACCACTAAAAATAATTATCCTCGGTATATATCGCTCTCCATTGTCTGAGGTTGAAGATTTCTTCGTCATATTGGAAGATATACTATATCACTTATCAACATTTTTAACATACACCATTTTCCTAGCTGGTGATTTTAACATCGATATAGGGATACATGACAAGAATTCGTCTAAATTGTTGGATATTCTTTCAAGATATAATCTATACAATGATGCAGATGAGTGGTTTCAGTCTAAGTGATTTCAAATCTATACATACTAATGACGTCAATATTCTTAATGCAATTAATAAGCATTTTACTGATATCATAAAAACATCTAATAACACTGTGAGTGTAATGAACAAACACATGTCAAAATCTTTCGCTTTTTATTTAACCGACAGAGCAGAAGTAGAAAATACAATAAGAAATTTAAATAATACTAAGGCGGTGGGCTTTGATGAAATCCCGGTGACCGTACTAAAAACATGTGCAGATATTCTTGCCGAACAGCTGAGTGATGTCATCAACATGTCATTTACAACGGGTGTGTTTCCACAAGCTCTGAAACAAACAATAATAAAACCATTATATAAGAAAGGTGATCGATCTGACCTAATGAATTACAGACCTATTGCTTTAATTCCAAATATTGCAAAAGTGTTTGAAAAGATTACGTTAAATAGAATGGCTGATTTTATAACTAAAAACAAGATTCTTAATAATACCCAGAATGGCTACATTAAAAGACGTTCAACCACCCGAGCAATATTTCAAATTTTCAAATTTTTCAAATTATCAATTATTGGAAAAATTACATCTTCTATTAGTAACAATGACATCACTGGCTGTATTTTTATGGATTTGACCAAAGCCTTTGACTGTGTCCATCATGAAACTCTTTTGTGTAAAATGGAATGCATGGGTTTCCGTGGTATAGTCTTAAAATGGTTCAAGTCTTATTTGTCTTGCAGAAGACAACGCGTTGTGTCTTACAACGCTTCCGGTGAAGAAGTGAAATCGGAGTGGAGAGAGATGGTTCATGGGGTACCCCAGGGATCTATCATTCCTTGGACCATTCCTGTTTCTTCTATACATTAATGATCTGCCTGATATATTGGACAGCCTATTGGTGCTATTTGCTGATGATTCCACGTGTGTGGTAACTGGAAGAAACGTAGAAGATGTCTCAAGAAAAGCAGAAGACATCTTAAAAAATTTGAAGCAATGGTTTACAGGGAATAACTTACATCTCAATATTGACAAAACAAGTTTCATGACCTTTGGAAACAATCCACCACAAATAAAGATTAACTTACAAGAGGAAATACTTAATTTTGACCGAGAAATTAAGTTCCTGGGGCTAATGCTTGATTCCCGTTTGTCATGGAAACAACACATCGAAGGGTTAGCTTTCGGGTTATCAAGATCTTGTTATGCGCTTCGTACTGTGGCAAGAGGTGTAAATGTGAGTGCCGCTTTAAGTGTTTATTATACATGCGTCGAGTCACGTTTCCGATATGGGGTCATTTTCTGGGGAAATGTTCCAAGTGCTGAACGCGTTTTCATCCTACAGAAACAATGTATGAGAGCAATATTTCACCTGTGTCCGCGTGAATCATGTAAACCTATTTTTAAACAACAAAATATACTTACGTTTCCGTCGTTGTTTATCTTGGAATGTGCACTTTTTGTTAAAAATAATTATGTGCACTTTTTCTCACCAAACGCGAGGTACTGAGCAGTTATATCTAATGCCACCTAAGACAAGTTACACTAGAATACAAAAGAGTGTTGTGTATTTTTGTATAAAATTATACAATTTTTTACCAATGAATTTAAAAATGTTACCTACAAAGCAATTCAAAAAATGTTTAAGAGCTTATTTAATTGAAGGGACCTTCTATAGAGTAGATGATTTCTTTTCTAAACCTGTTTATATTAAACATTGAGTCCGTATTTTTTGTTACGACATTGTATATTTTTCTTTTTTTTTTGTTCTGACTTTTTTCCCTGCAGATAGCATTATGGAAATAAAGATTTATTATTATTATTATCGATGAAGCTACCGGTGATCAGAAAAAGCCCGTAATAATTACTTTCTATAATAGCACAAAAAGTGGAGTAGATGTTGTTGATCGAATGATCACATCATACAATGTTGCAAGAAACACAAAGCGTTGGCCAATGGTAATTTTCTATAACCTCCTCAATATAGCAGTAATTAACGCTTTTGTTATCTACAAAGGCAACATACCAGATGGTGAATTTGCTAAAACTCGCAGACTGCTTCAAAAAAATCTTGGTATGGAGTTAGTGAAAAATAAGATGTAAAGAAGAGCCGTTGATAAGCACTTGACCAAAAGTGTGCGTACTTCTGCCTTGAGGCTCTCAGGTATTGAAGAGGAGATTATTCCAGAGCCACAACCAGGGAAAAGAGGAAACTGTAAATATTGCAAAAGACGAAAAACTCGTTATTTTTGCAAAATTTGTAAATGTTGGTTGTGCATGGAGCACATAACAGCGTGCTGCAACGATTGTTTGGGAAATATGGAGACCACAGTTTGAAGCCCTCCAGTTTGTGCATAGAATATTATTCTTTAGTTAAGACATTTTTTTATAACACTTTATACATTTTTAAATAAATATTATTATAGATCGATTTTCTTTTCCTTTATTTAGGCGTTGTTTCCAAATTTTGAAAAATATGTGATTAAATTGTAAGCATTTTCTTTAAATCAAATGAACATAAAACGTGAGTTTGGAATTGGCCCTGTATTAGGCTATTATATAGTACAAGCATCATATAAAACATATTTATGAGAAATTAGCACTGGAGGACACATTGGCGTCCTTTAGAGTTTTTTCTATTTTGGACTCCACAGACCACACCCGATCGAAAGTGTTAAGAAAGCGCGCCCGACAGACGGAGGGTTAAAATAGATAAACCCAAATATTTCTTTGCTTTTGGACTTAATTTGAATGAAACTTTACACTTTTAAATAAATTAATGTGTACAGAATTCTTTTTAATAAATAAAGTCTTACCTCGTTTCCTTGCTGAGATCACAAAGTGTTACATTTTCCTCCAAACCAAGAGCTTTCTTTTCAACTGCAAAAGATAATAAAAATAAGATATCAACAATATTAACGAATGAAATTTCAATTAATTCATTTTAAGTACATTATATAGTTGATTTTATCGTTTAAAATAGTATTCTTTCTTACCTAAATAATTTTCTCTTTTTTAATAATATTGTTTACAAATTTGTTATAAACAAACATTTAATCAAAACTGTCAAAAACGATGATTTTAGTTTCGCTTTTAATTCATAGATGGCTTATTTTGATGCTTTATAATTCACTTTCAATTTTGATTTAAATGTAGATAAGCGAAAAAATAATTCAAAAATTTATTAAAAAAAAGATTTAAATGTGAAAATAAAAAGTGATTATTTAAGAATAAGTAGATAAAGCAACCGTTATTTTTTAATTGAGTTTTTTTTTCTGTTGGCAGTGGGAGCGCAATGCATTGTGGGTGCCAAAACCGGCATGTTTCTGTTGGTCGCCGTATGATGCTTTGATTGCTTTGTATGAGCGAAAAATTACGAAGACGCTGTGAACGTTTTATGTGAAATGTGACTGTGTATTTTTGCTTAAAAACGATCATTTCAAGCAATGGAAATTGTTATGAAAAATCCGGTGAGCAAATTGTTCGCCACGGCGTTAACAGAATCCGAGTGGAATGCGATTCCCCCCGATGTGGTTAAAAAAATTGAGCATGTTGCCGAAGAACAGTTCGAGCAGTTGATAGCCGCCAAAGCTATCGCGGAAACGGCCCGATTCAATTCCGGTAAAAATTTCACAAATATTTTTGGTTCCTTTTGATAAAATTCTTTGAATCACTACAAAAAAACTTATCGAAACATTTCTTTATCACACAGAAAAATCCTTATCCGAAATAACAGCGGAATTAGAAACATTAAAAACAGGAAACGACGATGTTAAACTCAAACTGGAAGCTGCAACCGCGACAATTTCCGAATTGGAAAATCAACTATCCCAAACGGTTTCTGAAAACAATAAGCTCCAAGAGGCGTTTAATCGCGTTGAAAAGGAAATGTCCGATTACAGACACCAGCGTAATTTGGCTGTGGACGATCGAGATGAGCTCCAAAAAATGCTTGATCGCCGCGTTAACGAAATTAATCGCCTCCAAACCGATTTTAACATGCTCACCAAACAATTAGAAACCGCCATAGCTGCAAAATGCGAAGCTGTGAATAGAGCTGAAGAAATCGAGTCATTAAAACTAACCCTAGATTACAAAGAGAAAAGAATAGACCAAGAAAAATCCTTATTAAACAGCCAAATGGATGTATTAACCGAAGAATTACGCGAAAAAACCGAAGAATTACTAAACTTACGAAGAGATAACACCTCGAGAGTCGTCCAATTAGAAGCAAAATTATCCGAAAAAATACAAGAATTAAAAATATCAAACGATTCAATACAAGTTTTAACCGAACGTAATCAAGTATTAATCCAAAAAATCGAAGAGATGAATCAAAAAGGTTTGGAAGAAAAAGAAGTAGCAGCTAAAGCTTTACAAGCTTACCAACACGAGATGGACGCACAAAAAAAACTTGTCATCTTATACCAAGAAATGGCGCAAGAAAAATCCGAACTCACCGAAAAATTAACCAACGGTTATCAAGAAGTCAAAAATAAACTAGATGAGGCTGTCGATAAATATGGCGAATTAGAAACGAAACACAAAGAAATGACTGTTATCCACGAAGAAGTGCTGGCTAAGAAAAACGATTGTATCGAGTTACTCAAAAAGGAATTGGACGCGTCTCAAATTCTTCTTGAGGCGACCAAAAATGAGAGCTTCCAGAAAGAAGTGGAGGGGATGTCTCCTGCTGCCGCTGTGGCTTCGAAATTTATCAAATCTGGGATGTCTATGACGCAGATTTATACTGAATATGTTAATATAAGGGATCAGCATACTACATTAAAAGAAGATCACACCAAACTTCAAGCTTACTTAAATAATATTATCCAAGAGTTGGAAGAGAGAAGTCCGATGTTGATAAAACAAAATGAGGATTATGAGAAAGCCCTTGAGACAATAAAGGAATTAACTAAAACTAATGATGATTTGATGAATGAAGTACAGGTAGGTATTTAAAAAGAAAAAGAAGGGTTATTAAATATATGTTTGGGTAAATTTTTTTAAATTGTTTGTTACTTGCTAACTTGTAAATGTCTGTTTATATCTAGATATTGAATGGCAGACATGAACAGACACAAATTGTGGCTGTAATGTTCCCGTATAGAATATTTTGTCTGTGCGGTTCATGTACATGTCTGTGAGTGTGTCATGTGTTCTATGAAAGAACATTAGAATCATGCAGACATTTTTTGATTTCTTTACGAAATGAATAAAGAAAATGTAACTCACAAAGCGATTCAAACAATGTTATAAAACTTAAACATGTTTGCATGCGAAAAATTTGAAACGAAAATAATGAATACAAATTACGAGCAGCCATTTAATAAAATTAATTTAAAACTAAAAATAATAGCATGAAGTATCTTTACACATTCAAGCTTGCACATGATGGACTGTGCAATGTCAAACTCTGCGGATCGTGCAAGCAGCAAATCTGATCGTGCAAGCAGCAAATCTGATCGTGCCATAACTAAACCTAAAAGCGGTTTTAGAGCATAGACGATCACTATTATTCCTGTATGAAAATATTTGAATAATGTTTGATCGTCAATAAATTTTTTAGATTGTGCCTAATATTCTGCTCCTAATTTTCAAGAGCATAATCAAGTGTTGTGATGTTTTTTAGGTTTATCCTGGTCTCCCTCCTTTAGTAAAGTTGTAATTATGTGTTCGATTATGAATTCGATGTATGTAGATTCTTCCGTTCTTCTGTCTGTAGATATAAACGGACGAATAGTTCTAATATAGGGTTCAGTTGGGTTGGGTTTAACCGGGCATCTGAAGATATTTGTTTTTAATCTTTCAATAGTGGCATATGTTAAGTAGAGCAGTTTTAATGGCCCCGGTCTCAGACCGTCTGTTACTTTTCATATAATATCAAGTGCAATAGGACTTAGGCCCCTCGCACACCAACGCTACGCGACCGCGACTCAATGTCGAATTGCAGTCTCGGCACATTATTTTAAATAGAGATCTCTTTACCAACGCTGCTGCGACGGGACGGCTACGCTATCTAAAAGCGAACAGTCGTTGGCGACTCAGCATGTCGAGTCTCCTGGCGACCAGTTTAGTTGATAAAATGGTTGAAGAGGAAAACATTCGTTTTGTCGAAACTATCGAAAAATATATTATATTAATATATTATTAATATAATTTAATAATATTAATATAATATTATATTATATATTTAATTAAATATTATATTATTTTTAATAATATAATATTTATTATATTATTAAATATATTATAAATATATACCCGAAAAGATATTATTGAAAAGGTATGGGCTGAGATTTCTAAACAAATGAAGTGTTCAGGTTTGATGAACAGATATTTTTTATTTAGTTTTAAAGTAACAATAAAAATAAACCGTGTATTCAGATACACAGCATTGTCATTGCCAAGTTAATGAAACTGCATCTGTAATAAAATATTCGCCTAAATAATTTCGAACAGATTGTGCAGTCTTTGCTGATAATGTTGATGTACTACCAGTAATATTCGTTGGTTTTTCTGAATGAATACTATCGTCATTTCTATTAAGCGGTTCATACATTACACCATCTCGTTTACGAATAAAATTATGGAGTACGCAACAACGCAGTATATTATTTGTTATAGTTAGAATGTTTGTACAAAGAATCATATTTTTTAACACCTGAAATTTTTGTGCCATCATGCCAAAAGCACATTCTACACATTTTCGTCCTCTACTTAATTTGTAATTAAAAATTATTTTTTACTATTTAATGTTCTTTGGGGAAATAGTCGCATTAAATAATATTTTAATGGGAATGCTTCATCTCCAACAAAATAATGAGGATTTTTTTGGTTAAACATGTCATGTGGTAGACATTTATTTTGTGGCAAATTTAATCCCACTCTCTCTAACTATCGGCCTAATCTTGAAGATTGGAAAATTCCGCCATCGCTATTTCTACCAGCAATTCTGTTTCAATTGTTGTGAATGGTCCAGCTCCATCTGAACAAGCCATCAATACAATAGAATGATAACCCTTATAATTAAAGGTTGCTGAGCATGTATTAGGAATTTTTTGAATTCGTACATGTTTACTATCTAGAGCTCCCAAACAATGTGGAATATTCCAATCTTCATAGAATCGTTCAGATATTCTTTTCCATTGTTCGGTAATTCGTAAAGGTATATCAATAAATTCTATATTTCTTTAGTCGTTTCAGCAACAATATTAGAAATTGTACTATCGCTTCTAGCAAAGTAAAATGAAAGCGATTTAAATGTTGCACCTGTTGCCAAATACCTAAAAATGTATATAATATATTTCCCCTGCAAAAGAGAAATGGAAGAATATTAGATCAGTATAGGTGCATAAAAGAAAACTACCTTTAAGTGGATTTGGAAGGAAATCCGCAAAGCCCTATTATTTAAATCAATTTATGGATTTTATTAATCCTTTTATAAAAGGCCAAAACAAAGAGGTAGGGAATTTACCATCACCACCACCACGTGAAGAACCTGTTGAAAATATTACTGAGGAATCGCAAAATATTGTACCTGAAGAAACACAAACTATGACCAAAGAAGCTATCGCGACCGATGAACAAAAACCAAAAAGAAAGAAGGAAAAACTATCATCGGTAGACAAAGCATTTATCGATTTTTTCCAGACAAAACAAAAAAGGCCTTGCACTTGTGACATTAATAATCTCCGAAAATTGTTTTTAGATAGTTACTGCCTGACATAGATGAAATGCCAGAAATACTTTTCGAATATTTAAAAGGCAAGTATTACAATAAATTGATAATCTGCCTAATTCTACAACATATGTGTCCAACTCATAACTACTTTCAAATGTGTCTGATCTACAACCCATCCATTATTCACGACCTTCTTCAACAACGTCATATCCACTAATGTAATCTCTTCCAAAATTGTATATATAATCAGGAGCCAAATACATCTAAGTTACACGAAATCCTTAATTCAAGACCTTCTTCCATAAGTTCATATCTTTCACTACTTAAAGATTATCGAGTTATTGTATTACAATATTGTCGCGTAGCGTTGGTGTAAGGGTTCCTAGTTCATCAGTCGCCGCGTGGTCCCTTCTAATAAAATAGGCCTTATAGTTTATGTGACCATACGTCCCGTTTTGAACGGGATTGCCCCGTTCTTTTGTTAGTAGTCCCATCGTCCCGAATAAACTCTAAAACGTCCCGTTTTCATAATCACATAAGTGCATAAATCTCATTAAGTATCTAGCTGTATTTACAGCTTTTTTTATTGGTAATATTTTGTTTCTTTGTTTGCAAGACTTATACCAAACATGCCAAATGTAAGTGTACATTTTTTTGAAACTTGAAGGGGGGTAAATAGAAAAAGTGTAAACAATATTTATACAAAACCCAGCACATTGTTGGAACAAGAACTAATAGGGATTGGCTGTGAAGCTCATAATGTCCACAATGCAATTAAAACTGCCGATTGCTTATCAATTGATTTAGAATGCATTATTGTCAAAATTTACTTTTTTAATGTTTATAGTGTACGCATTGAAACTGTAAAAGAATTCTATGACTTAATCTAAATGGCCTGTACTTGAATAGTGCTTAAAATGTTTGTGAGATTAGAAAACTATTTTAGATTGCTAATCTAAGGAAATAGTCTTCTAATAGGCATGCATTCTAATAGTTACTCTTCCAATAATTAGTCATCTAATGCCCGAATATATTGCAGTTGTTTTTTTAGCAATCCCAGCTCCGAATGCTGGTTATATTTGGTGCACGCCCAAGAAGTTGGTTTTCACCAAGCCGCTTTAAATACGGAAGGACAAAATATATCAGCAATGGATGTGAATGTAACAAACCGTTTAAAAGATAACTTGTCTTTAGAAAAAATTCAGTTTTTATCCCACACGTTACACGAAATTTATTAGCAAAGTTGATCAAAATCAGAGCTTGGCTAACTGCTTGAAAAAAGTAGTCGAGTATAATTACTATTTTCACGAAAATAGAAGCATAGAATAATTACAGCTACCACAATTAGTAGTTAAGTATCTAATTACAGTAAAGCTTCGCTAATCCGAATCAATGAAAATCAGTTGAATTTAAATGATGGGAGCATGCGGATTATAGTCAAATTGTATTAGATAATAATATTATCTGCTGTTTATCTTGCTATACATGATACACTAAAACTTTTACTAACTTCCTCACTTTTAATTCGGTTATCCCAACATCTTCATGGAGAAATTGCCTTATTTGCTGCAGCATGATACATAAATTATTGAATGGACAGTGGAATGCCGCCATCAGGTTCTTCCTCAGCTGATTTTTGAAATACACATCTCTACCATTTTGCTAATAAATTACAAGGATTTGTAATCCTTAGAAAGTATAGACTCGGCATTTTTGATAGAAATGCTCTTTAGTGTTTTGGAATTAATCGTCTTTCTCTGCAGATAGAACGAATAGTCTTTTCCGATTAGCGAATATCTTACCAATTCGGATTACAAGGGACATAATGCAAATTTTACGTTTTTCAATTTTGTTCAGATTACCAGGGAATTCGGATTTGGGGTTGTACGAATTAGCAACGCTTTACTGTACTTCTGTAACTACATAATAAGATGCAGTTGTAATGCCTAAAAGGGATTGGCTTGCACTCTCCAAAGAAAGTCTGATAAAACAAGCAAAGTTGTACAAGCAGTATCTAGTCTCTAATTGGCAGTTTTTAAACTTTTTTCAGTTTTTTTATCAGTATTTAGCTTTTAGTAGATATGATGATGTTATATTTTGGCAACAGTTTTTGATATTTTGGAAGGAAAATTAAATTTTATTAACAGTCCTTCGCTTTTTACCATAAAAGTGTCTTCTGCCAGCAGTATTTAACCTTCAATTAACAGTTTATGGACTTCTTATGTAAAGGTTGTGCATTTTGATCAATACCATTTAATATCTTCAAAGCATAGTCAATTGGTTTATCAACAGTATCCAGTTTTTACAATCAGTTTTACAAGTAGTATCAAGTCCTTTGGAAGTATTTCAAGTCTTCCAAGGGCACTATCAAATTTTCTGGAAGTAGTATTAAGTCTTCTAAAAGCAATATCAAGACTTCCGGAAGTAGTATCAAGTTTTCTAAAAGCATTTCAAGTCTTTTGGAAGCAATAACAAGCCATCTAGAAGCAGTTCAAATTTTCTGGAAGCAATATCATGTCTTCTAGAAGCATTTTAAGTCTTCGAGAAGCAATATCAAAACTTCTGGAAGTAGCATCAGGTTTTCTAGAAGCATTCAAAGTCTTCTAAAATCAGTTCAAGTCTTCTGGGAGCATTTCAAGTCTTTTGCAAATAATAACAAACCATGTAGTAGTTCAAATCTTCTGAAACCAATATCAAGTTTTCTAGTAGCATTTCAACTCCTATGAAAGCAGTATCAAGTTTTCTAAAAGCATCTCAAGTCTCCTGGAAGCTTTTCAAGTCTCCTTGAAGCAGTATTAAGTTTTCTATAAGTAATATTAAGTCCTCTGAAAGTAGTGTCAAGCTTTCTAGAAATATTCTAAGTCTTCTAAAAGTATTTCAAGTCGTCTGAGATCATTTCAAGTCTTCTGAAAGCAATATCAAGACTTCTAGCAGCAATAACAAGTCTTCTAGAAGCATTGCAAGTCTTTAAGAAACTGTATCAAATTTTGTAGAAGCTGTATCAAGTCTAATTTAAAACCAAATTTTAATAATTTTAGACAGCACCTGATTATCGACAAAAGTACCTAGATTTGTTCCGTTTTCAGTCGAAATAAAAACGGTCGACAGCCGAATCTATAATTTTTATTAGAAATTACTGAAATTAATTATAAAATTTTAAAATTCTAATAAAACTTTCGGTCAATTGAATAAAATTGATGTCACAAAGAACAATACACGAAACATGTTAAAACTATGTAAAATTATGTTTTGATAAAACAATTAAATAATTTATAATAAAGAGATTAAAATTTAAACACTAAAACATGCATTAGATTTATTAGAAGCATTAGAAATCGAAAAGCATAATAAAAATAAAAACTGTACGTCATGTTGAATGATCAGCTAGAAATGAAATTTATACCGATGTTCAAATTTCTGAGGGATATTTAATTTATATTTTATTGTGTGTTTGAATTGGCTGTTTTTAAGTTGATTTTCGTCTTACTTGTTCTACAATGACATCGTCTCTTTAAATTATAAATTATTTAATTGTTTTATCAAAACAATTAAATAACTTTATTCAATTGACCGTAAGATCTATTAGATTTTTAAAATTTTTTAATTAATTTCAGTAATTTCTAATAAAAATTGTAGATTTGGCTGAGGATGACTATATAAAATAGTCGAAACCGGTACCGTTGAAATAAAAATAATTGCAAGAAGAGAAGTTGTGGTTTACTTATTTAAATTGATATTAAATAGACTTGCAACATGGAAAATAATAACTTTTATTATATATTATATATCTAGAGTTGTAAAAATCTTAATATATATGGATAGGAAACTAGTGTAATGGAGAACTCGTTAATTGTTGAAGAATAATGTAAGTTGTAGTCTATTTACTAATATAGAACTAGAAAAATAGATTTTACATAAAAACATAACTTTTACATTATAAAAAATAACTTTAATTAACCAAAACTTTTCAAAAATTCGTTATGTTCAGTCGTTCATTCAAATATAGCATTCATTACATACTATTTCAGGATGATCCAAACATAAAGATACATTGCATTTGTATAGCGGCCAGTTACTGCGACTTTTGCAAATTTCTGGTGAGGGTATGATGTACTACATACTTCAGGTATTTTATTGCGGAAGTTTCTAGATAAGTTATCAGATTGAGCTCGAGTTTTTAGCTGATCAGCAACTAAATCGAAGCCAAGCTTGCGTAGAAAATCCTTACAAACAAATTTTTAGTAGGATTGTTTTTTGTAAAAACTATGAAGGAATTTAGACCGGCAATATTCATATAAATCTTCTAGTTGCCTATAACTTATCGACAGTATCGACGCCTCCTTTCATTCTATTATAATTCATAATATCTGGTTTACCGATATTGATATCAATGGCGTCATCATGATGCATAGTTAAAAGGAGTAATACTGTTTTGATCTTTTTTGGGATGTATGAAACTATGGTAGAATGTTGTTGGTAGTAAAACATACTTGATCCTACAGATCTTATCTTATCAAAAAATTTTCAGGAATTTGTCTTTTATTTTTATGAAGTGTTTCTACAGTTGACAATCCCGTTTCAATGCATAGTTCATCTACTAACTCTACACTTGTGAATCAGTTATCAGTAGGTACATTCCAGAAGGTTGTTTATCGACATATACTTCGAGGTTACTACTATAAAGCTACCTTTTGTACGATGGAGATTCCCAAGTTTTGGAGATTGGAGATTCGTTCGGATTGGCTGATGGCGATGGTACTGGCGTCACGCGATAGATATCAGCCAGTCCGAACAAAACTTGGGGATCTCCTTGGCACAAAAGGTAGTTTAAATGATTTCGAATTCACTAAAGCATAAACAAAATTTATTCTATATTTATTGGGTTTTGATTGAAATTAATTAAAATCGACATTTTCCTCCAAATGCTTTCAATTTCTGATCGATTGTTACATATTCTTATATGATGAAGAGTATGGCTTCTTTAGATTTGTTATAAACGTGTCAAACACAGATCTTATTGCTGCAAGCTTATTAAGTTTTTCTCTTGAGAAAAGAAAACGGTATCTACTTAGTGACATAGTGAGAAAAAATATTTGCATAGATGTTCCATCAGTTTGCCATAAATCATCGGCATTAACGTTGTTGCTTTTTCTTACAGCAGAAATGTACAAAAGCCCCAATGATGCTTGACCTCATTACTGTTGGTGGTAAAAACGCATCTGAAGTTTCCGCGTTATCTTTTGTATTCGGAACTAATACATGGATTAAAGTAATTACAATTGTTTAAAATATAAAACAGATGTAAACTCTTTGTAAGGAGCAAGAAGAAAATTCAGACCATTTTTAAATTTTGTGCTTCGTTCCGTTAATGGATCATATTCTACTATTTCAGCAAGATTATTTGCTTTTTGTATAAATAAATTAAGTTCCTTCAACGTTAGTTTATTACATAGGGAATTACTATTATCTTCTTCATCCGTTCCTGAAGCATTTTCTATTAGTAGCGCTTATAAGTCTGCACTGAACAACTCTTCCTCGTGATCATTGACGAGAGATTCGATATCAGCTGGTATAAATGGTTAGAAAATCATCTCCCAGTAGCAACCGTGCAGAAAGAACAATTCTGTCTATTGCCTCATCAATTTCGCTTGCACTTTGCGCAGTTTAGTTGTCTTTTTTCAACAGTTTTTTCCATGAATTACTCGCGGTTGATACTTTAATGTCTTTTTAAGCAAGTTTTATAGATTTAATCGCATGGTCAATATTGTATAATTTTCACACATCTTTTATTGAGAAAGAAATGTCATTTTGTAATTCCTCATGCACAAAATTGAACATGTGCCGGATATTAAAAGTTTTTGATATAACACCTTGATGTAAAGGTAGTAATATATTGTGTTGGGGGAAGAAATACCACCTCGACACATGGATGAGTTAATTTGAGAGCATCTTCTGGATGAGTTGGGACGTTAACCAATATCAATAAAACGAGAAATGCAAATTTTTAGATTTTAGGTTACGGTCGTTTTCTTTAACGAAACACTCTTTAAACCACTTTATAAATAGCAAGAAGTCATATAAAAAGTCATCCAAGCTTTTGAATTAGCTCGCCAATAGACAAGAAGAGCTTCTTTGTCCTTGTTCTTTAAAGCTCGTGGATTAGCTGTTCGATATATTTACATTGGTTTTGTAATTAAGTCTCCGCATCTTAGCCGATTTAAAATCAGGTACTGTCTTTCATTTTTTGAAATGTATGTTTGTGTGGGTATTTCTTTCCAATAAAGCTCGGTTTCGCCCGCATTAAATACTTGTTCAGGACGGTATCCTTTTTCTTCTATTAATTTTATTATTATGGGAAAACATTATATTACAGGAAAATTTGCAGCTTGTTGATGATTTGCTGGAGCTGATTCTCCACACAATTTAATGTTATGGAGATTAAAACGAGTTTTGAATCTTTCGAACCATCCTCCGGTTTTAAATTTACAATCATCTTCAGCACAGCTCATATCACACGAAAAATGTTGATAAAGTTCCTTGGCTTTATCCATTATTCTAGCCCTAGCTATGGTATATTTTTGCAGTTATGGTCCTCAATCCAAAGATAAAGAGACTTCTCCATCTTTTCAATATTAACATCACGAACTTGTGACGTTACCTTTTAATGATGACGGTATGCCACTTTTTACTTTATTTCTGATTACCTCTCCTTGTTTCTTTATAGATATTATCGTAGATTCATTGACACCGAAGACTCGGCCTGCTTCGGTAACTCTTTCCGGACAATATTAGAACTTGAATTTTTTTTTCTAGAGTCATAATTGACTGCACGTTTGGCAATTAAATTTATTTCCATCCCAGACCTTTTTGTACCCATTTTGAGTACTGTTGTAAGATTAATTGCTTATGAAATCATTGTGTAACAAAAACGGGCGAAATACTGACCTGAATGAAACACAACACAAAAATAAGCACCTAACCTAACGCAAACATTAAAATCGATCATAAATAAGGGATTCCCAGAGAAACGCATATGTGATGTACAGTAAACCTATGTATTCGCAAATAATCGAGTCGTGAATGTTGAAAAAGGTAGCAAAATTTAAAACGCGAATATGCGAATCTGCGTAATTTGAAGCCGCGAATGCCGGACCCCTACTGTACTATCTCTAGTGTAATTTTCCTTGGAACTTTGTATAAACTGATTAGTTTTATCAACTATAGTATTCAAAACATCCTCAATGAAGAAACATTTCCAAATTGATGTTCATCATATTCGACGTCTTGTTCACTTTCTAGTTCTTGTTCACTATCGCTATCTTCTGATCTTTCTTCTAATAGATCTTCCTATTCTGATTCTGTATCATCAGCAAATCTAAGATTATCGTCATTTTCTTCCTTTTCTGTTACACCCCAACTGGAACATATCGTAAAATTTTATCGACATTTCTTCTATAGTTGCCCCGTTGGAGCGTAATACAAAGGCGTTATATTTCTTTTTTTTTCCAAAAAATTACGTAAAATCGCGCCTCAACCAAGTAAACCTTTTCGCTAGAATTCAGCGTTCAGGTAAACCGTCGGTCTGTAAGACCGTACGTCACTCGAGGAAGGTTAATAATATATAATTAAATCGATTAGGCTTCTCAGACCGGAATACGAAAAGTGCCGTGGCAACAACGTGTTAAAATATCTTGATGAAAGCTTTAGAGAAGGTTCATATCTTAGCCATCCCTAGGTTTAGACTTAAAATGCTTACACAAATCATCATTTTTATTTTAGTGTTTGCGATTAAAATTATGCCACGACTTACAAAAATACGACGAAAGTCGTTTCCATAATAATGGAATAGTATGCAAACAAATTAATTGATATTGGTTAATTGTTACAAACCATTGCTTTGTAACAATTGAGATGGAGAATAAAATGATTGAAAAAACATTCTATTAATCTTAAAAACTTATCTTTGTATTACACTTTCTCTTGCAGAATTTTAAAGAAAATGCGGGTGAAGCAAAACGTCTTGAAGGAGTAGCAACTCGTGAAAACTCCCGTTTGAAAAAAGAACTTCAAGATTTGGGTCGTCAAGTTTGTCATTTATTACGAGAAGTAGAAAATTCCCGAGCCGGTAGTTCAAGCAACTCAACAGACCACGATTTAAGTGATACAACGTCTTCCGCCGATATAATTTCAAAACGTTTGGTCACATTTAGCGACATCACTGAGCTACAAACCAATAATCAACGTTTACTGGCGCTCGTTCGCGAGCTTAGCTCCAAACAAGAAGATGCCGAAGATATGGACGCCGCGGCTGTTGCAGCTTTAAGAACGAAATTGGAAAAAATGCGCGAAGAACAAGCGGATCTGTTGGAACAACACGATAAACAAAGCAAATTGATGGGGATGCTTACGAACCAAAGGGACATGTACAGAAATTTGTATATGCAGTTGGCTAATAGTAAAGGGCCGGGCGATAACACGATTTCCGTTGAGAGAATGTTTACGGAGAATGGCTCCGCCAGTTCAAAAGAGCAAGAAAACGACGCTAGTCAAGGAAACGACGAGAAAATCCAAGAACTCGAATCTCAAATCGGGAGTTTAACAAAGGAATTGAAACTTCTTAAAGACGAATATGATACGTATAAAAAAGAAAAGGCCACGAATGATAAGTTGCTGCTTGAGGATCATGAGAAAACGCGCGCAAATCTTCAAGAGAAGATGATTGAAAACACCAAATTAGCGGCGAAACTTGAAAGCATGGACGAATTATTTAAAGTTTTAAAAAGTAACATGGCTGTTTATAAAAATCAAATCGAAAAATTAGAGGAGCGCAATAAATTATACACCGAAACAATAACTAAACATGAAGTTAGCGCTAAATATCTTCGGGAAAATGTACTCGAAGCTCACACGAAATTAAGCAGACAAGAAGTCCAAGCGAATAACCTCCAAAAAGAAAACGCGCTTTTACGCGATTCCGAACAAAGGTTGTTAAAAGAACGCGAGTCTTTGAAACGCGAAGTGCACTCAAACAATTTACTCCACACCAATATCGAACTCATCAAAGCGACTCTTGAAAGAAACGACGCCGAAAGCAAATTAAAATTAGAAGAACAATTAAACGACGCTCATCGCGAATGCGCCGCTTTGAGGAGACGCCGACAAGAAGAACAAGACAACTTTAAACAATTATCAGAACATTTAGAGAAACAAACTCAGGCTGCTCAAAGCCGGATGGAGGAGGAGCAGAAAATCGCGGATAAATTGCGGGGAGAATTGGCGCAATTACGAGAAGATTTGATGTCAAAATCGACTCAATTAGAAGAACTTTCTAAGAAATTAAAAATAAGCCTCTTCACCGGAGACGGCGATTCAAAGAAATTCCGCGAATTAGAACAAATGTTAGTGGAGCGCCAAGCCGAGGTGGAATCTCTCCAGCAACAATTAAAAATAGCCAAAGAGGCTATCGATCAACATTCAAACGTAGCTGAAGCGGCGGAAAAACAGTTAGTTGAAATCGTCGAGCAGAACAATAAGATGAAGGAAACTACCGAGGCTAAATTAAAAGAGCAAGAAAAACGGATTAAAGATCTAGAGGAACAATGTTCTGAACTGCAAGGAGAATTATCGGTTTATACTGATGGTCAAGAAGCTGTGAATATCGGCATGCGGAAAATGGAAATAGCCCAATTACAGATTTCGAAAGATTTGGCGGAGGCGAAAAAGGAATTGGACGCTGCTAAAATCGAAATTAAAACGTTACAAGAGAACCTGCAAGCGGCGGAAACTAAGTACGCACACGAAATGATGTTGCACAGCAATGATTTGCAAGTATTGACAACAATTAAGGAAGAATTAACTAAAACCGTCGACGAAGTTGAATCGGTCAAAACCGCGAGGGATAAAGCAATCGCCGCTTTGGAAGAGAGCAAAATTGGGTGGACCAATCAAGAAGAACTATTTAAAAAAGAAAAGATCGAATTAGAATCGAGATTTAAAGCGATGGAAACTCAAAACGCTTTGTTATTAGATCAACTCCAAGAAATGAATACTCAACTCGCGATCGTTCAAGCTCAATCAAGCGAAGCTAACACTTCCGCTATTGACGCGGACGTTAGTTTTAACCGCTCATTAAACGAAAATGAAGCCAATTCTAGCGACCAATTATTAAAGATCATCAAATATCTGCGCCAAGAGAAAGATATCGCGATTAGTAAATGCGAAATTCTCGAAGCCGAACATTCCCGCATCAAATCATTATACGAAGCGGTAAACAAAGAATATGAAGCAACCAAATCCGCTTTATTAGTAGAACGAGAAAAATCCGATGTATCAATGGTAACAGCCGCGAAACATGCCGAAGTTTTACGCAAAGTCGAAACGTTAAATGCGATAACCGATAGTAATCGAAGTTTAAGAATGGAACGTGATAGCCTATTATCTCAAATTAACGAATTGAGAACAAGAACTGTTGCGCTTGAGGAGCAATTATCTCCGTTACAAGAGAAAAATAGAGAATTGGGAATTAAAGCTGAAGCAATGCAAACTGAGAATTTAACGCTGAGAGGTGAGGCAACGCGTTGGAGACAAAGGGCTAATATGTTGATTGAAAAATCGAATCGTACGAGTCCCGAGGATTGGAAGAAATTACAAAATGAAAGAGAGAGTTTAGCGAAACAATTAACTGTCGAACGATCGAATAACACTCAATTAACCGCGGAATTTAATAACTTAACGAAAGAAAAAACTAAGTTGGAGGAACAACTGAAAGAAATAAGAAAACAACAGGCGTTGCAAAAAGAAGACATGGATCGCATGAACGAGGAAATCACGACTTTGAGGACTCAAGTCAACAACTTAACAACAGAACTTTCGACGTCTAAAAATGACCATATTAAATTGACGGAAGATCATCGAGTGCTAACGGAACAATTTGCCGCAAAAGACACCATGTTAGTAGACCTAAAAAATAATTTAATCCAAATCAGAAAAATCGCGAAGAAATATAAATCCCAAGCCGAAGAGGCCACTAAAGAACTCGAAGAATTAAAGAAACAACAAGCAAATCAAGAGCAAGCCGACGTTCCCATCGACAAACAAGAACAATTAAGGCAAGAAGGTAGGGCGGAAATTGAAGAGCGATTAACTCAGATGGAAGTTGCCCATCAAGCTAAAATCGAGGAGATGAATCAACAGGTTAGTTCGGCCACCGAAGAGAACGATAGTTCTAAAAAGGAGATTGAAACTTTAAAACAAACCAGCTTGGAGAAAGAGGAGAGATTTAAGACTCTATTCAAAAATGCCAAGGATAGAATTATGACTTTAACGGAGCAAAATACTACGTTAAAAGCAGAATTGAGCCAACTCAGCAATCAAGGCCAAGGTAAAAGTGATCAAAGTCAAGCGGATAAAGATAAATCCGATGAACTTGATAAATTAAAGAAAGAAAAGGATGAAATCCTGGCCGAGAAACAAGCTGAAAAAGAACGACTAACACAAGAAATTGAAACGCTTACTCAACGAGTTAATCAACTCCAAAGACAATTGGGATTACAACAAGGTTCAAAACCTTCCACTAGTAGTGGATCTGCCGAAAAATCAAGCACAGAACCACCCACTGCTAATATTAAACCGATGAGTGGGCATTCGACGAATCAAACTCAATCGGTAACTGTACAACCATGGAGAAATGTTGGGGAACCACCCTTAGCTAGCATACGTCCAATTTCAATGGGAACGAGAACCGTTGTTCCTGGACGAACAAGTCAAAGTCCCAGCGTAATGGTTCCCCCACAACAACAAGTTCATACAACTGGTTCTAGCGGAATTGAAGCCTTTTCAAGCAGCCCAACGAGTTCTCACACCGATTACGCCCCCGCTACAAGCTCTGCAAGTTCTGCTATAATTGGTGTTCGGCAAGTCGCTGTGCCTCCAACGCAATCTTCACAAGAAGAAGATGAGGATAACGTCCAGGTGCAACCACCTCAACAGCAAGCCGTAGCTTTAGTTTTACCCAGAGTGGAACCTCCGAATAGCGCTCAAGAACAGGGTACAAGTAGTAGTAGTTCTTCGAATACAGTGACAACAACTCAAGCGGCGCATAAAAGACCCCGCGAAGCTGACACCGATTGTCAATCGGACGAAGGAGGAAAGCAAACTCAACAGGCGAAACGGACGCGAACCATCCAAGGTACGATGACGACGACTACCACGGAGAACTTTCAGAGCGTAAGTGAGAGCGGCTTGGAGGTGGAGTACCAGGTGCCGACCAGCAGCCAAAGAGATCACGAGGAGGATACTGAAAACGTTATTGTAGTCGAAAGCGATGAAGAAGGCGATTGTCCGGATGAAGGCGAAGGCGCCGACGATGAACCGGACGAAGCTGACGGCGAAGGTTACGATATGGAAGGAACGTACGGTGAACAAATGAACTATGAAGATGATTGCCAAGAAGTTGAGGAAGATGAAGGTGGTAATGAAGTGGAAGTCATTGAGGACTCGAGCGAAGTGCCGAATCAAAGCGAGCGACAAGAAGATGCTCAAGAAGAAACTTCTGAACAACCTCAATCCGAAGCTATTAGCAGTGGTACTGATGGAAGCTCGTGCGTCACGGTTTCGCAAGCTTCCACTTCCGTTTCTGTTACAATGCCTAATTCTAGAACTAGACCGGTTGCTCCTTTATCGAGGCAGCAACAAAGTCATTTGGAATTACCAGAAGAAGGTGGCGATGACGGTAAATAAATAAATAAATCGGATTTTTTAATCATATTGATTGGATTTGTCTTGTTTAGGAATTGTACCTTCAACTCCTACTTTATATGTACCAAGGCGTTCAGATGGTTTTGCCGAGGCTGTTAGTTCGCCGCACGTTCCTACAAGTGGAAGATTTACTTTCAATGAGTCAGTTCCTCCTAGTAATGCGTCTAATGAAGTGATACCGGAGCAAACATTAGAAATACCTATTGATGATAATGGTATAATATGATTTATTTTGATTTTTTTTATTTTAATTAATTTATTTTAAAGGTACTGGTCGAAGTGTACCGAGCACTCCCCTTCAAGCCTCTCCTCAAGAAGCAGGACCCAGTGGTGAAGAACAATCCGGACATAAAATGCACACGGATGGTAATGATAAATAAATTCTTAATTAAATTTGTGTATACTTTTCTTAGTTTTATTTCTATAATTATTGTTATTAAAGAAGTCTTTATTACGTTATGTGTTTTTATTATTTCAATTTTACCAAAGAAAATTTACCAAAATTAATTAAATGTTTTTTAGGGGAAATCCCTTCGATTACTGTAAGCGGCGTTAGCGACGACAGCGAACAAGCGCCTGAAGGAAGTGGGGGTGAGTGTATGGGTCCCCCTTCCGTGGCTGGAACCTCCTCTGAAACCGTACAACAAGAGCAACAACCCGAAGAGATGTTAGAAGGCGAAGATGGGGTAAATACTAAATGTTGAATTAAATTTTTCATTTAATTTAATCATTTTTAGGTATCTTCCGAGGGTGAGAAGCCTTTAACTTCCGAAGAAGGCGAAGAGGAAGGCCGTGAAGCCGAAGCGACTCCAAGCACAAATACGCGATCGAAATCAATGACTAGAGGTGTTCCAGTTGCTCGGCGATCGACGTCTTTGCGGCATGCTACGCATAGTAGAGGTGGAATATCCAGGCCAAGTCCAACGCCGATTGTTTGGGGTGGAGATCAACGTATGTTTAGACAAGGTTGGCTTAATAAATCAGGTCAATGATGAAAATGTAACAAACTTATTTAAAATAATAGACATCTTAAACATATTTGAATATGATTAAGGTGGCAAAAAGGAAGTCAAACTAGCTAAAATCAAATTTGATGGATCAAATCATTAACTTTAAGACTTAGATCTGGATTAAGTTAAAAATTATATAATTTTTAAGTGAATTGGCATTTATGAAAAGGCGTTATGTAGCAAAAATCAAGTTTTACAGGGGAAATCAGAAACCCTGATGAGTGTGTTATGCTTGACTTATCTCTTTAAAACATTTATGAAGGAGAGATACTTCTTCAAGCGACATAAACCAACAGCAATTTATGGTGTTGGGACTGTTTTAGGACAGTTCTTTACAATATTTATTTAGAAGTTTGAAAAGTTAAAAACAACAATACGAAAATAATAAAAACTTGTTTCAAAATAGACAACATATTCTGTTTTGTTCAGTCATTTTCTCATTCGCAGTCTGTAAGTTCTCCTGTGGTTGTGGGCCAATCAATAACAGCAAAGTAAAACTGCATATGCTTCTTTGGTATACAACGTACACATATTTCAATATCTGCATATTTTTTTATCATTAATTGGTACTTTACCTGCTCTGTATGCATGTTGGTTCAGTAGAGCTATGGTGAAACAGTTTGCTTTTCATATACCGAGAAGCTTTTGCTTTGTTTGGTTTAGTAATAATAAAGTGACGCATGGAAGATAACTTGTCATTCATAACTATCATCTGAATTACAGGACCTCTTGTAAAATGTAAACCACCACTTCTTAAACTGCTTTATGGGTTAAATCTTCCTTGATAGATTTGTTTTCTTTGTTGTCATCGTGATGTTACGTTTATAATAGAAAATAAGAAAACTGTTGTACTTTAACGATGAATATTTTAATATTATTTTTCGGTTTCTTACTTAAAAAGTGTTCTGAAGCTGTGTAGCTGAAACCGGTTGAAACCGAAAAATAATAATAAAATATTCATCGTTGAAGTACAACAGAGTTTTCTTATTTTCTATTATAAACGTTAAATCTTCCTGTTTTGGTTGAATTTTTCATTAATATCTTATATTCCTATTTAATTTCGTGTATTAAAATTTCTTCGCTGCTATGAAGTCCGTCACAGGATAAGAATGAATGGCCTCTGATAGAAAAGAAAATTTTTACTTTTTTAAAGATTTTCAGTTCTTCGTTAAGGCCATATATATTTTTAGCAATGAATGATTTTTGTTTTGTCCATTGGAACCATCGGAAAAGAGAAGATTTTCTTGACCATTTGTTCTATACCTGTTAATATAATTTAGTAGTAAACTACAAACTTTATTGGGAGTCTTAAAGAAACAATGGTAGTTGTAAAAAAGTGAGAAAAAAGAATGGTCGATTAAGACTTGAGGGCTCAGATATGAATTAAGTTTTAAATTAATTGATTTTTAGATATGATTTGATTCTTAGATGATATCTTAGGTCATTTTAAAAACTTTTTATTTTTTAAACGTGGGAAAAAGAAGGTTCAATAAGATAAATTCAGACTTGGTGGTTGAAATCATCACTTAACGATTCAAATCTAGATTAATTTTTAAATTGTTTGATTTTAAAGGATTTTTTTTAATATCAGCTATTATAAAGAATTCGAATCTTTGGAACTCTTTACTTTTCTAAAGTGAGACAAAGGAGGTCGAGCAAGATAAAATCAAACTTGAAGGTTCAAATCATCAACTTGAAGACTCCTGTCTAAATTAAATTACAAATTATTTGAGTCTTACAAGTAACACTACTGTCCTTGCCAGAAGTCAGGGCCCCTTACTTTACAGATCGATATCTTCGAAATTGCAATAAGAAGTTGAGTAGGTATGTTTCATTTTTATGTATAAGACATACATAATGGTCATTAATAGTGCTTCACAGATGGAGAAATATGTGTTCTGGTTAATCCGAGGTATTATCCGTTCATCTTCTTGGTTGTTCCCTGTGGACAGGAGCAGACGTTTCGCCAAGATCTCACTTGGCATCTTCAGTGCTTTGTTGTAGTCTCCTGTTGACAGTCTGTTAAGTCCAGATCAACCAGAAGACATACATAATGTATATACATTTAAGCCAAATGGCATGAAAATATGGGATAGATTACCAAGTAATTAGAAAATATTTTTGATTTAAATGATGAGAATTGATTATAAATTTTATAATTAAAGATTTGTTATTCTAAGTGTATATCAAATCAAAATTAAATATTTTGAAGAAAGTAGTTACACGTTATTTTGTTTAAATTTATATGCATTGTTTATGTCTTATTTACAAAAATCAAACAAAATTATTTAATTTGCAATAAATTAATTTTAAGGATATCCAAAATCCTATATGAAAAAAAGAAATCCGGTATATGAACGTTCTACGTTTTTATTTATATTATCATTCATTATCACTTCTTAAAATTTTCACATTTGAAGTTTGTTGTAATAAACGGTCGACTAAGTCCGTTGAAAAGCAATACTAACATGAAGCCATGAAAATTCACAATTTACTCTAAATTAATCTATTTGAATACTTATATTGCATTCAATCACACAACAGAATATGAACTAAATGAATAAAAAATGAATAAACTAAACGACTTACTTCCTGTTACGTAATTTGACTGATATTTAATATTTACATGTTTACATAAAGTCTTATACAGATTTGTATGTGCTTTTCTTAATTATGCCAGTTTATATAAAAAAATATGGATAAAGGACCACTTCCGGTTAAACCGTTCGATTCAAATTTACGATATGGATATTTATTATAATATTAATCACTTTTGCAGCATTTAATTTGTTTAGCCCACTTTAAACAACAAGTTTATATAAAACAAGTCTAATATGGTGTCAAATAAAGTACCACTTCCGGTTGACGAATATGACTCAAACTTGGTATAAACCTCAGATTATATCTCAGAGTTGTGAATTTTGTCCTGCTAAATTCGCGAAATTGACCACTGTGCATCGATACCTTTGGGTATAGTTATCAGTTTCTCTGAAATCAATACAATAAACCCTCGATATAGCGAACACGCAGGGGGGAATGCAAGCCGTTCGCTATAATGAGATGTTCGCAATTTCGCTGTAACGAATTATTTGGTTATATATTATGAATAATAGAGGCAGTGAGAGCAAAAGTGGACTAACCCACATATATTATACGCTGGGGTTAGGATCTTGAGCCGTTTAGAAACATATTAATATCGACTACGTAATAAGTTTATTTATATTTTGTTCATATTGTAATTAACATAATTTTTTTTTGAAGTAATCATTTATGGCACTTTGCTTTAAAACGGGTTTTGTTCATATTCAGTAATTTTATTCAAAGAATTCGCGAAACCTTCGGAAATGTTCTCTTCTGTATCAGCAAATCTTTGAATTGTGATATAAATAATGAATTCGATAACAAATCAGATGTGGGTTACCTTTGTATAGTATAGAGAGCCGCTAAAACTTCAGCTCTTGTAGGGGGTGTTACATTTACCACTTCTTCCTCATCACCTTCATCGCTTTCTTCATTTTCTTTCCATTCTTGGCCTGCATTCACTAATGGAAAATCGAATTTTCGCATTCCACATCAGTAAATTCAGCCTACAATGCAAACAATAAAAGCATGTAAAGTAAAAAGGTACTAACAAGGAGACATCGCAGTTGACTCTTCACCAATTTTTATGAATTTTTCTATGGTGAATCTATATTGAATATGTATCACCTTGACCAGAGCTTTTGATCCAACGCCCCTTCTAAGGGACGTAATTTATTTTTCAAGTTTCAACACGTTTAAAGTCGGATTTGCTTTTCTGGCATTGACTATTTTTTCTAAGACATGGTCTTACTTGTCCGGAAAGCCTGAAGGGTGTGTCTTTATAAGGAGCTGTTTTAGAAATTCGAGAAGTGTCAGGTACACTGCTACATTCTTTGAAATCCACACTTATCCATTCTCTAGCTACTTCCAGTAGAAATCTCTTGTATCTTGTTTTATTTTCTGGCAGATGGTACAGTACAGTTTATAAGCATTAAACAAAGTGCAGTTTATCAGAAAAAATGCTCATTTTTTGTACCATTTTACAGTTTTTCGTAAAATATTGCTGTTTGCCAAGTACTGATCTGCGCGATCTACCCCTTTCATATATTTATTGTATTGCAATGTGCAAGTTGGTTTGATTGTATCGTCTATATAATTTTTTTTCGATTTCCACTTGATTTCATGGAAGCATCATGAATAGTTGATATCATCCGTACTATTCTTTTATCCTTCCAAGCAATAAGGATAACAAGTTCCTTCCGTAAAAAAGTCATTTCTCCTCTGTGCAGACTTTTGCATTTTTCTATCAGGATCTTTGGTAAGCCACGGTTTTCCCGTATGGTACCACACACTAGTGTTTTTTTCTGAGTAATATTTCGGCTGTAGATACACTGTTATAATAATTGTCTTGATATATATGATGCCACTGACCAAGATACGGCTCCAACACAGACAATATTGTTTCTTGCAGCTTTTTGCCTTGCTCCGAATAGATCTCGAAGTTTCATATATACCCACCCTTGGGTGTATATAGGGACTGAAATTTTGGAATAATATAATTCAAAAGTGGTCTAATTTTCTAAAGTCTGTCTTTGGGAGATGTAGTTGCGTATTATCATTTAAATGAAAAAAATGTAAGAATTTGTTCAAATCGCATTCTGGACATAGTTGCTCGAAATATTGGTGTTTCAACTAAAGGATCCGTTGACCAATAATCTCTCCAATGAGATTTTCTGGTTTGGCCCATCAATATTAGTAATCCAAGAAATTTTTTATTTCATTAGTGGTAACTTCCGTCCATGATACCGTTTTTGCAGAAATTTTATGTACCTTTTTCATTTGAGATTGGTAACGACTCTGCGTAACGACTAAATCAAAAAAAACACTATCAAAAAATAAAGCCGTTACTTCACTGATAGTCGGCGCGTCACCAAATTCAATAGTTGCACCAAGAAGATTTAAATAATTCTGTAGGTTTGGTGTAATATCATGTTCGTTCCACTCTTCTTCCAAATCGTCGTCACTATCTGATGCTATTATATTTCTTTTTTGATATTTTGGTGGCCTGATTTGATTCACAATCACTCGGACAATCAGAAAAAGCATCCGCGTATAATTCATTGAAGGACTCTTCATTACGTTCCATCATCGTTTTTTTTAAATTTTTTTAATTATTAAATATTTTTTTACAACAAAAGATTTGGCGGGTCTTATAATCGAGAGAAACAGCTTGTGTTATACTGACCAACAATTGCACTGTATGGTCGCCAGCAGAGAAAACAACAGCGGTGCGAAAAAAAACGCATCACGAGTTTACTCGTGGCCGGTCAGCAACGTTCGTCCATAAAAACACGAGTTAACTCGTGACCGTTCAACAATGTGTTAAGATAGATTCACCACAAAAGAAAGAGTCAACTGCGATGTTTCCGTGTAAGAAGAACTGATTATCGATGAATGCTTACCATCGTTAACTGATTTTCCTCATATTCTTCTTAAGAGTCAGTTGTCCACGCTTTGTTAAAACAATTTTTTATAATGTTTGTTATAATTTTGTATAATGTTGCAGAATATTCCATTTCGGATTTTCTTCGTTCACTTCTATTGCCAAAATTGCTGCTCTTACAAGACGAGCACGATATCGCTTCTTCATCCACGCAATTATGCCTTGAACAAGAGGTTCGAGTGCACTCGTGTAAGGTGGAAAATAAATCACCTTCACATTGTCCAAATTGATATCCTTAACATCATGTACAGCACAATTGTCCAGCGTTAGCAATACTATAATGGCACGGTAAATGGGAACGATCTATTTTATTTAAACATCTGGGATTTTATGACTGTCCTACTATCCATAGATTTAATTTTTTGTTTCCATCTGCATTGCAACATAAAACTGCTGTTACTCTTTCTTTGCTTTTATTGCCACCATAACACTTTTTACCTTTAAAATCCAAAGTACGGTTTGGCATAAGATTATAGAAAACACCAGTTTCATCAATGTTAAAAACATCTTTATCAAGATAGGCGTTTCTTTTAAATTTGAACTTCTGTCTCCACTCATCTATAGTAAGCACATTAACTTTATTTCCTTCTCCAGATAAGGCGTGGTCTGAAATACCGTGCCTACTCTTAAATCTGTGCAACCACCCAGATGAAAAATCACATCTTATTATGTTCAATTCAGCAACGATTGATTTTGCCTTATCTTGTATGAATGGCCCTGTTAAGGAAACATTTTTTGTTCTCATTTCGGTAAATCATTCTATTATTTTTTTTGTAGTTCTGGAAATGCAGATCTCAACTTTTTACGAGACGTATGTTTACCAGACGCTACGGCACTATAAATACGGTTTTTATTTTTTATAATTGTTGATAGCGTTGATTTTGATATGTTAAATTTGAATTACTGCTATTTTGTGTGTTATATTGTGGAAGGAATCGTATGGGATTGTTAAGTTAGTTTGAGTGGGTTTTCTATATATTTCAAATTGGATATTCTGGTTATTTTTATTTAATGTAAAATCAAGAAAATTTATTCTATTCGTTTCAAGCTCCAATGTGAATTGAATTTTCGTGTGCAGTGTGTTAATGTACTGATGTATACCAGTAATTATTTTTTCGTTGTCTGTGTCAATGATCACCAAAATATCGTCTACATAGCGTTGCCACAATAGAATATTGTCAATGAAAGGTTTTTTTTCGTTCATTATGGAGTTATTCTCCATTTCATTAAGGAAGATATCAGCTAATAAACCACTTAGGGGTGAGCCCATGGGTAGTCCCTCCTCATAGGTATATGTTTCATTTTTAAAATTGCAAAAGTTTAATGTTGACATTATATTTTTTAAGTGTATCCTCAACTGTATTGACAACTTTTTTTTTACTATTTTATGAAAATTGTTTGTGGGATTTTTTACGATTTTTTTGTAATTGTTATCATTAAGAAATTTTTTCTGTTTTATTAATATATTCTGTTTTATGTAAGATTACATTATTTTTATTATTATTATTATTATTATGAAGACTGCATTAAAAATGCAGGTTTAGCATTTTTGTCGGCTTTAGTGAAGATTAATTGGTTTTCTTTAATTTTTTCTTTTATTGAACTTATAACCCTCATCTCTCTTCTTCCCTTTTCTGCCATTTTATTTTCGTTGTTCCTATTTTTCTTGTTAGTGTCTTCTCGTATTAAAACCTGTTGCAAATTTTTCCTTACTTCTTCTTCTTCTTCCTTCATCCCCCTTATCAAATTTTATTAGCTATCCTTCTCAAATTTGGTTTGGTTGTTATTGAATATTTAGTTCCTTTGTTGAGAAATTTCATTTCCTCAATGTCAAAGGTGGTATTTGAAAGATTTGTGACTCGATCATGAAATTTGTGTGGGTTACTGTAGTTTGTTTGTATGTTCTCTATCCTTTCCTTTTTCGTCTTTTCCTTTCGAAGTTCTTTCAACTTTTTTTCTTTTCTCTCCCATTCCTTTGCGAGTGTATATTCTAACAATTCTCCTACTTTCATCATTATTTCTTCGCTCTCCAGATGGTGAAGTTTGTTGGTGAATTCCTGATAATAGTAATAAATTCTTGTGTTGAATTCATTTATCTTTCGATAGTGATCTTTAATTTCCCTTCTGATTTCTCTTTGTTGTAACTTATCGACTGTGGTTTTTGTTAAGTTCCTCGGATAATTATGTTTTAAGAAATTTGGGTTTAGTTTTTCTTCTAAACATGTTTTTAGAAAATGGATATGTTGTAGTTGTTGTAAAAGTTTATGTTTGTATCTTTTGTATTGATAGAAGTAGGTCGTACTAACCTTATTAATATTAAATGATATCTTTCTTTCCATTTTTGTTTAATAAAAATACTAATGGTTTTTGCACTAAATGGATTTTATTTTATTTTTCTCTACCGGTTTCGCCTTCTACACGGCATCATCAGGAGAATACCTAATAAACATAAATTTTTACAATCTCAATCTTAAAATTAAAAAGTTATATTACTTAGCGAAAATCGAAAAACAAAAAACAAAGGTAACTAATTTTTATAAACTAATAAATAATTATAAAATAAATTATTAACAAAAATTAATAATTAATAAACTCTTCCAAAAATATACGGGCTGTTCCATTGAAAATAACAATGTTATGGTTTCCCAAATATAGCGCAAATTAACTAGTTCTGATAACTAGCTGTATAATATTATCCAATATTAGCACTGTTCAAAAGACCCAACCTGTGTTTATCGATATGCTAAATTGTAATCTTCAATTTTTAATAATGATGCTGGTAATGAATTTGAAGAGATTTTATGATTCAAAATTTGACAAAATAAGGAAGTTTGTTACATTTACATTATTTTATTACTTAGATAATAAATAATTAATCAAAAAAACATTTTTTTTGTAGAACAACCTCAAAGAGGAAGAAGCAATTTTTCACCAAGAACTGCAAGACGTAGTCGAGGTCGAATCCAGAGGCCGTACGGAGGCGGTCGTTTTTAATTTCCATTGCATTCCACGTCGCGCGTTTCTCGCCGGATAGTATTAGTGTTCCCCTACTTACGTTAATTTAAGTTCATCATCTTAGTAGTCCTTTTAAAAAGAATTCCTGTCCTTTTTTTTGTGTAGATATCTTCTCATTTGTTCTATTGTTGAAAGTAAAAATTGTGTATATTTTCTTTTCTCCTTATTCCTTTGAAACCAACCATTTTCGACCGTTCATTTTATAGAATATAGATAAAGTTGTTATAAAATAGCCAGATATATGGAAGGGACTGATTTTTCGTAACCCAATCGTTTTATATTTTGTAACGTCGCCTCTCCCCAATTCACTCTTTGCAGACGCATAAACATGGTGTTAGTGTATTAGGATATGTCAACCTTAAACTTTGTTCAATATATATAACGATTTAAATGTGAAGGAATTTTATTTTATGGATGATTCATTAATAACTTCCTTTTTTTATAAAACGCTTTATTGTTTAATGATAAATAATTTAAACAATCAATAATACTTATTACAAATCACAAATGCGTGTTACGCATTTAAAATTGGTTCATAAAATGTTTGGGTGATCAACAATTATATTGTTTAGTGCGAGCGAAAATAATTTAATTGCTGTTGATCATAGCATTAAAATAATTGACTTGATACATAAAAATTGAAATAAATAAATTAAATCTAACTACTTCTTAATCGTCATCCTCTTCAATTTAAGTACAGCACCAAATTGGTTTTTACAGTCTTACGTTTGATTTATCATTAAAGAAATGATGTTAACTCTATGTTGCCTGTTTACAGTTACAGTTTGTGTGATTAAATGTCTCTACTTGTTTGGGTTCCAGCTTTCTTTTCGACATAATATGTTGAAGTACAGTTAGTATGATGTTTTCAACAACCGGCGAACATGTTAATCCAATATCCTTCGCTAATTCGATCTGACATCGGTATAATATTGCTTCTGGAGGAATCAACTGTTAAAAAAAAACAATATATATCAATAATTTTTTTATTTAATAATTTAATTTTTTTTAAGCAAATAAATCATTCATCCATTCACACATTCACTTAGGTTAGATAAGCTCTTTAAATATTTTTTTTAGATTATAAATTTTATTATTTATTAAAACAACATTTATTGTCTTTTACTTTAAATTTCATTCAATTAACTCTAATTGTATGAAAAGTGTTAAATAAACAAAGATGACGTAATTAACATTGATCACTTAATAATCGGTCAAGGTGTATCAAATTAATCTCCCTTTTTAAATACGTATTTTATTATAACAGTACAAAATTTTTAACGTTTATTTTATCTTATTTCGGTCGAGGTGATTAAAGGTCACAAGTTATTCTGGAGACATTCACATTAATTTTTTTTACATTTGAACCGTTTAGAAAGATTACAACATTTCTATACAATTTCCTATTCGGCCTTGAATAACGTGGTTTTTGTATCTCAAAATAACTTTAAAAGAAGCGGCGCCAGTAAACCACTCGTTTTTTAATGAACCTTCCTTATAATGAACGATCCGTTGCGTTGATAGGGAATGAATTATGTGGCGATAAAGCGTGGGTTTTTGTTAAAGGGAACCACGTAGTTGTATTTTTTAACAATGTTGTTTTTTTCTTTTTGATAAAAGATTTAAATAATTTCTTTTCAACGATTTTGTGATTCCCTATAGGTGATTCATAGCATAAATTTTAACGAAGCAGGTAAATTCTGTAGTGACTAAGAAGACATGCTTTTAAGATAACTTTATTTATCATCACCAATTTAGAGGAATAACAGATAAAGTTTTGATGGTATTAGAAACGGTTTTTAAATCAGAATTAAAGCAGAAATACTAGTCAATGAATTTAGACCTTGAGTGCCTTTATCGCATTATTCGGTTGATAGTAAGAGAATAAAGATTAGTAGGAAATGCATGTTAAATTATTTAACTTGTTCATCTTGAAAGTTAACATACAAACATTTTGATTGAATAACCGAATAATCGTCAACAGTTATTTTATTTCTTCATCTCTCAATTTTCTCTTCATTATCTTTTATTTAATACCATCTTTCTTTACTCTCTTCCCCAACAATTAGCGTTATTTATCAGATCATCTCTGATTTCTTACATACCCTCTCTAATATCCTCGAAAATCTAGTTGTTGTCCTTATACGCATCTTTATCATTTTTACAGATGATGGATGGCTTCATTAAATCGCGAATCTGATGTTAATATCTTTGCTGCATCTATCAATATCATTTTTAATATGACCAATATTGATTCCGATATAATATTATTCTTGATATTTCTGGTTGTAAAGCACGAACTTACTTTACATTGTCACTAAAATGAGCTGCAAATATTATCTATGATATCATTTTTTATAATCTTCAACACAACTGATTTTTGGAGGTTGTATAGCTCGTATTTCTCAATATTTTCGCTGTTATCTATCATTATCATTTTTAAAATGAGCAATATAGGCTCCGATAACGATCAAAATGATGATATCGGATATAACATCATCTTGATAACTCCAAACATGATTTCTCAATATTTTTTATATCTTCTCTTAATGCTGTACTTGATATTTTTTATTGTAGAGGCCGAAATTACTTAACATCGTCACTAAAATGATTTGCAGATATTGTCTATGATATATTGATCTTTATGCTAATGACTTTTAATATCAATCTTAATATTCTTCAACACAGCAGATTCTTTGATCTGCTATTACTATTATTCTTGCTATTTTTTAATGTAGAGCACGAAATTCAACGTCATTAAAATGATTTGCAAATGTTATCTACGAAATCATTGAACTTTATGCCGAATACTCTTGATATCATTTTTTTTATCAACATAATTGTTTTTTGGATGTTGTATAGCTCATATTTCTGAATAGTTTCGCTGTTATCTATCATTATCATTCTTAATATGACCAATATTCGCTCCGATATCCATCAAAATGATGATATCGGTATATATATATATATATATATATATATATATATAAATATATTTCTCAATATTTTTTATATCATCTCTTAATATGATCCTTGATATTTTTGATTGTAGAGGCCGAAATTACTTATCATTGTCACTGAAACGATTTGTAGACATTATCTGTGATATAGTAATCTTGGACTTATCTATCAACATCTTTGAATCATTATATATGAATATCATTTTTAATATAGCCAATATAGGCTCCGATATCCATCAAAATGATGATATCGGTGATAATATCATATTGATAACTCTAAACATGATTTCTCAATATTTTTTATATCGTCTCTTAATATTTTCCTTGATATTTTTGATTGTTGAGGCCGAAATTACTTATCATCGTCACTAAAATGATTTGCCGACATTATCTGTGATATATTGACCTTTCTGCTGATGACTCTTAATATCATTCTTAATATTCTTCAGCACAATAGATTTTTGGCCGTAATCTTGGACTTATCTATCAACATCTTTGGACTTATCTATGAATATTATTTTTAATATAGCCAATATAGGCTTCGATATCCATCAAAATGATGATATCGGTGATAATATCATATTGATAACTGTAAATATGATTTCTCAATATTTTTTATATCATCTCTTAATATTATCCTTGATATTTTTGATTGTAGAGGCCGAAATTACTTATCATTGTCACTAAACGAATTTGCAGACATTATCTGTGATATATTGACCTTTATGCTGATGACTCTTAACATCATTCTTAATATTTTTCAGCACAATAGATTTTTGGACGTAATCTTGGACTTATCTATCAACATCTTTGGACTTATCTGTGAATATTATTTTTAATATAGCCAATATAGGCTCCGATATCCATCAAAATGATGATATTGGTGATAATATCATATTGATAACTCTAAACATGATTTCTCAATATTTTTTATATCATCTCTTAATATTATCCTTGATATTCTTGATTGTAGAGGCCGAAATTACTTATCATTGTCACTAAAACGATTTGCAGACATTATCTGTGATATATTGACCTTTATGCTGATGACTCTTAACATCATTCTTAATACTCTTCAGCACAATAGATTTTTGGACGTAATCTTGGACTTATCTATCAACATCTTTGGACTTATCTGTGAATATTATTTTTAATATAGCCAATATAGGCTCCGATATCCATCAAAATGATGATATCGGTGATAATATTATATTGATAACTCTAAACATGATTTCTCAATATTTTTTATATCATCTCTTAATATTATTCTTGATATTTTTGATTGTAGAGGCCGAAATTATTTAACATCGTCACTAAAATGATTTGCAGATATTATCTATAATATTATTGATCTTTATGCTGATGATTCTTAATATCATTCTTAATATTCTTGAACACAGCAAATTTTTGGACGTCATCTTGGACTTATCTATCAACATCTTTGGTCTTATCTGTGAATATTATTTTTAATATAGCCAATATAGGCTCCGATATCCATCAAAATGATGATATCGGTGATAATATCATATTGATAACTCTAAACATGATTTCTCAATATTTTTTATATCATCTCTTAATATTATCCTTGATATTTTTGATTGTAGAGGCCGAAATTACTTATCATTGTCACTAAACGAATTTGCAGACATTATCTGTGATATATTGACCTTTATGCTGATGACTCTTAACATCATTCTTAATATTTTTCAGCACAATAGATTTTTGGACGTAATCTTGGACTTATCTATCAACATCTTTGGACTTATCTGTGAATATTATTTTTAATATAGCCAATATAGGCTCCGATATCCATCAAAATGATGATATCGGTGATAATATCATATTGATAACTCTAAACATGATTTCTCAATATTTTTTATATCATCTCTTAATATTATTCTTGATATTTTTGATTGTAGAGGCCGAAATTATTTAACATCGTCACTAAAATGATTTGCAGATATTATCTATAATATTATTGATCTTTATGCTGATGATTCTTAATATCATTCTTAATATTCTTGAACACAGCAAATTTTTGGACGTCATCTTGGACTTATCTATCAACATCTTTGGTCTTATCTGTGAATATTATTTTTAATATAGCCAATATAGGCTCCGATATCCATCAAAATGATGATATCGGTGATAATATCATATTGATAACTCTAAACATGATTTCTCAATATTTTTTATGTCATCTCTTAATATTATCCTTGATATTTTTGATTGTAGAGGCCGAAATTACTTATCATTGTCACTAAAAGGATTTGCAGACATTATCTGTGATATATTGACCTTTATGCTGATGACTCTTAATATCATTCTTAATATTCTTCAACACAATAGATTTTTGGACGTAATCATGGACTTGTCTATCAACATCTTTGGACTTATCTGTGAATATCATTTTTAATATAGCCAATATAGGCTTCGATATCCATTAAAATGACGATATCGGTGATAATATCATATTGATAACTGTAAATATGATTTCTCAATATTTTTTATATCATCTCTTAATATTATCCTTGATATTTTTGATTGTAGAGGCTGAAATTACTTATCATTGTCACTAAACGAATTTGCAGACATTATCTGTGATATATTGACCTTTATGCTGATGACTCTTAACATCATTCTTAATATTCTTCAGCACAATAGATTTTTGAACGTAATCTTGGACTTATCTATCAAAATCTTTGGACTTATCTATGAATATTATTTTTAATAGAGCCAATATAGGCTCCGATATCCATCAAAATGATGATATCGGTAATAATATCATCTTGATATCTCTAAATATGATTTCTCAATATTTTTTATATCATATCTTCATATTATTCTTGATATTTTTGATTGTAGAGGCCGAAATTACTTATCATTGTCACTAAACGAATTTGCAGACATTATCTGTGATATATTGACCTTTATGCTGATGACTCTTAACATCATTCTTAATATTCTTCAGCACAATAGATTTTTGAACGTAATCTTGGACTTATCTATCAAAATCTTTGGACTTATCTATGAATATTATTTTTAATAGAGCCAATATAGGCTCCGATATCCATCAAAATGATGATATCGGTAATAATATCATCTTGATATCTCTAAATATGATTTCTCAATATTTTTTATATCATATCTTCATATTATTCTTGATATTTTTGATTGTAGAGGCCGAAATTACTTAACATCGCCACTAAAATGATTTGAAGATATTGTCTATGATATTATTGATCTTTATGTTAATGACTTTTAATATTAATCTTAATATTCTTCAACACAGCAGATTTTTGGACGTAATCTTGGACTTATCTATCAAAATCTTTGGACTTATCTATGAATATCGTTCTTAATATAGCCAATATTGGCTCCGATTCCATCAATATGATGGTATTGGAGATAATATCATCTTGAAATCGGTAAAGATGATTGCTCAATAATTTTTATATCATCTCTTAATATTATCTTTTATATTTTTGAATGTGGAGCCCGAAATTCATCGTCATTAAAATGATCTGCAAATGTTATCTATGAAATTATGGAGTTTTGATATCTTGATATCATTTTTGATAACACAGTTAACTTTTGGACATTGTATATCTCGTATTTCTCAATATTTTCACTGTTGTTTATCGTTATCATTTTTAATATGACGAATATTAGCTCCGATATCCATCAAATTGATGATATCGGAAATAATCTCATCTTTATATCGCTAATTATAATGCCTCAATATTTTTTATACCATCTTTCAATATTATCTTTAATATTTCTGAATGTAGAGCTCGAAATTCATCATTACTAAAGTGATCTATGAGATTATCTCCAATATCCATCAAAATGATGATATCGGAGATAATCTCATCTTGATATCGCTAATGAGAATGCCTCAATATTTTTTATACCGTCTTTCAATATTATTTTTGATATTTCTGAATGTATTGCCCGAAATTAGTCATCACTAAAGTGATCTACAAATGTTATCTATGAGATTATTTCCGATATCCATCAAAATGGTGATATCGGAGATAATCTCATCTTGATATCGCTAATTTGAATACCTCAATATTTTTTATACCATCTTTCAATATTATTTTTGATATTTCTGAATGTAGAGCCCGAAATTCATCGTCACTAAAGTGATCTACAATTGTTATATATGAGATTATCTCCGATATCCATCAAAATGATAATATCGGAGATAATCTCATCTTGGTATTACTAAAGATAATGCCACAATATTTTTTATACCATCTTTTAATACTATCCTTGATATTTCCGAATTTAGAGCCCGAAATTCATCGTTACTAAAGTGATCCAAATATTATCTATGAGATTATCTCCGATATCCATCAAAATGACGATATCGGAGATAATCTCATCTTGATATTGCTAAAGATAATGCCTCAATATTTTTTATACCATCTTTCAAAATTATCTTTGATATTTCTGAATTTAGAGCTCGAAGTTCATCGTCAATAAAGTGATCTACAAATGTTATCTATGAAATTATTGTATTTTATGCTGAAAGTCTTGATATTATTTTTGATATTCAACACAGTTAATTTATGGGCATTCTATAGTTCGTATTTCTCAATATTTTCGCTGTTATCTATCATTGTCAGTTTTAATATAGCGAATATTGGCTCTGATATTCATCAAATTGATGATATCGGAGATAATCTCATCTTAATATCGCTAAGGATGATTGCTCAATATTTTTTATTTCATCTTTCAATATTATCTCTGATATTTCAGAATGTAGAGCCGGAGATTCATCGTCATTAAAATAATCTGCAAATGTTATCTATGAAGTTATTCAATTTTATGCTGAACAGTCTTGATATCATTTATGATATTTTTCGACACTGCTGATTTTTGGACGTTGTATACCTCGTATTTCTTAATATTTTTACTGTTATCTGTCATTATCATTTTTATTATGGCGAATATTTGCTCCGATATCCATCAAAATGATGATATCGGACATAATCTCATCTTGATATCGTTTAAGATGATTGCTCAATAATTTTTATATCATTTTTAGAATGGTGAATTGAATGCAGAGTTTGTAATGCATTGTCATTAAAATGATCTGCAAATGTTATCTTTGAAATTATTGACTTTATGCTGAACACACTCCATACAACTTTTTGATATTTGTATCGTATTTCTTAATACTTTCGTTGTATCATTGTAATTTTTAATATGGCCAAAATTGGCTCCGACGTTCATCAAAATGAAGATATCGGAGATAAATCGGTCAATATGATTCTCAATATTTTTTATATCTTTTCTTAATATTCTTGATATTTCTGATTATAAAGCCCAAAATTACATAACATCGTCACTAAAATAATCTGCAAATGTTATCTGATGGCTCAGCATAAAGTATATTCTTCATCATCTTCAACACAGTTGATTTTTGGACGTTATACAACTCGTATTTTTCAATATCTTCATTGTTATCTATTAACATCATTTGTTATATGGCCATTATTTGCCCCGATGTCTGTTAATATGGTGATATTGGAGATAATATCGTCTTGATATCGCTAAACATGATTGTTCAATATTTTTCATATCATATCTTAATATTATCCTTGATATTGTTGATTATAAAACCCGAAATTACTTAACATCGTAACTAAAATGATCTACAAATATTTTCCATGAAATTAGCAAATTTTATGCTAATAATTCTTGACATCACTCTTGGTGTTCTTTAACAGTTGTAGAGCTCGTATCTCTCAAGTTCTTCGCTGTTATTTATCAATATCATTTTTAGTATGAGCAATATTGGCTTCAATATCTATCAATATGTTGATATCTTTCAATATCTGTTAACAATAACAACTTTGATTTACCAAAATATTTTTCTGATTTTATACAATGTCATATCGTAAATGGAAAAATGACTTACACGAGATCTGTAAATAATAAAGAAATTGTGGTGCCTAATTAATTCTTGTTTTTTGCAGCCTAATTTTTCACTGTACTTTGTTAATTCTGGATAATTTTCAACTTTTTGCTCAGAATTTTTGAGTGCCTAGTTAATTCTTGCTTTTTGCAGCCTGGTTTTTTTCACTACACTTTGTTAATTCTCGATCATTTTTAAGTTTCTGCTCAGAATTTTTGAGTGCCTAGTTAATTCTAGCTTTTTGCAGCCTCGTTTCTTCACTGCACTTTGTTAATTCTCGATAATTTTCAAGTTTCTGCTCTGAATTTTTGAGTGCCTAGTTAATTCTTGTTTTTTGCAGCTTCGTTTCTTCACTGTACTTTGTTAATTCTCGATAATTTTCAAGTTTCTGCTCTGATTTTTTGAGTGCCTAGTTAATTCTTGTTTTTTGCAGCCTCGTTTCTTCACTGCACTTTGTTAATTCTCGATAATTTTCAAGTTTCTGCTCAGAATTTTTGAGTGCCTAGTTAATTCTTGTTTTTTGCAGCCTCGTTTCTTCAGTGCACTTTGTTAATTCTCGATAATTTTCAAGTTTCTGTTCAGAATCCTGGAGTGCCTAGTTAATTCTTGATTCTTGCAGCCTCGTTTCTTCACTGCACTTTGTTAATTCTCGATAATTTTCAAGTTTCTGCTCAGAATTTTTGAGTGCCTAGTTAATTCTTGTTTTTTGCAGCCTCGTTTCTTCAGTGCACTTTGTTAATTCTCGATAATTTTCAAGTTTCTGCTCAGAATCCTGGAGTGCCTAGTTAATTCTTGATTCTTGCAGCCTCGTTTCTTCACTGCACTTTGTTAATTCTCGATAATTTTCAAGTTTCTGCTCAGAATCCTGGAGTGCCTAGTTAATTCTTGATTTTTGCATCCTCGTTTAAGAAGAAAACAATTTAAAAAACATTGGCAATACTATAAAGACTGAGTAAACAGGTAATAGACTATAGGAGGACATAAGAAGGAAATACTGAAAGCCGATAATAACAACGAGAAGTGGATTAGATACTTATAAGAGAAGAAGAAGACGGAACAAAAAAGAGAGGTGCTGAAAAGTCTATGGAGAGTCTCAAAAATGAAGAAAGAAAAGAAAACCTACAAAAACCTGCACAGACTATAAAATATAGAACAAGACAAAAACGAAGCCACATGCTAAAATACTATTAAAAGAAGGAAAAGACTGAACAAAGACAAAAAGATAAGGACCTCAGGTACACTGTCAGGAAACTACAAAATCAAAGAAAGTGCTAGATATTAATGGAAAGAATCCAATAATAGCAAAAAACTGGGCAGAAATAAAAGTAGTTGAAAATAGAACTAGTAATTGAAGAACAGAGAAGATAAGAAAAGAGCCAAGAGAAGATAGATAAAAAAAATTAATTAATAGAGAAAATCTGTACAAAGACCACAAAGAACAAAAGCTTGAACATATAGAAAAGACTAACAGACGAAAATGTCAGCCTCACCCTTGATTGTTTCAACAGATACCTATATCTGAATAAGATAGCAATTCTGATTGCAAAAATACTTCCTCAGTATTGAGGAAGTATCAGAATAGATACGAAATATTGGCAGAATCAATTGAATTGCGGTTTTTTATTGCCCTCAATCCTTCCTGCGGTTAAAAATTTTTGCAATCTAGTGTTGCTAACGGGATTGAACAAAAAATAGCAATTCTAATTCATCAGGATTGACAATTCAATTTAGATTGGCTTGTATCACTCAATGTGTCTGATCAAGACATTGGTCCAGTCAAAATAAGAGTAGATACAATGATGCTAAAATCCACATAAAGGAATTAGGTTGTAAAATGATTATAAGAGGATTGAACGATGATTAGATACTGTATATGCAGGAAATTGAAAGGAAAAGGAAGGAACTAGAAAGGAATGAGAAAGACTGAAAATAGTCTAATAATACGCCAGTAGAAAAGAAGAAGACTGAGAAGACTGAAGGAAGGTCACATGCAGAAAACAAGAAAGAAGGAAATTTGTAAAATTGAAAGATTCTGAGCAGAAACTTGAAAATTATCGAGAATTAACAAAGTGCAGTGAAGAAAGGAGACTGCAAAAAGCAAAAATTAACTAAGCACAAAAAGATTCTGCGCAGAAACTTGAAAATTATCGAGAATTAACAAAGTGCAGTGAAGAAACGAGGCTGCAAGAATCAAGAATTAACTAGGCACTCCAGGATTCTGAGCAGAAACTTGAAAATTATCGAGAATTAACAAAGTGCACTGAAGAAACGAGGCTGCAAAAAAACAAGAATTAACTAGGCACTCAAAAATTCTGAGCAGAAACTTGAAAATTATCGAGAATTAACAAAGTGCAGTGAAGAAACGAGGCTGCAAGAATCAAGAATTAACTAGTTTCTATTTTCAACTACTTTTATTTCTGCCCAGTTTTTTGCTATTATTGGATTCTTTCCATTAATATCTAGCACTTTCTTTGATTTTGTAGTTTCCTGACAGTGTACCTGAGGTCCTTATCTTTTTGTCTTTGTTCAGTCTTTTCCTTCTTTTAATAGTATTTTAGCATGTGGCTTCGTTTTTGTCTTGTTCTATATTTTATAGTCTGTGCAGGTTTTTGTAGGTTTTCTTTTCTTTCTTCATTTTTGAGACTCTCCATAGACTTTTCAGCACCTCTCTTTTTTGTTCCGTCTTCTTCTTCTCTTATAAGTATCTAATCCACTTCTCGTTGTTATTATCGGCTTTCAGTATTTCCTTCTTATGTCCTCCTATAGTCTATTACCTGTTTACTCAGTCTTTATAGTATTGCCAATGTTTTTTAAATTGTTTTCTTCTATTACTAATCCTTTTATACGCATCTTCATTTCCACCCAGATTCTCTCCAATCTTTTATAGGTTGCCTCATTTCTACGCAGTTTCCTTCTCTTAAAAGACTTTAATCAATGCCTTTTTGCTATTATTGGATTATTTCCAGTATTCCACTTCTATGTCTAGCATCTTTCTTGTCTTAATAATTTTCTTGCCGCCTATCCAAAGTCTTTTTTCGGCTTTCCAGTCTTTAACTACCTCTATTCAATTCTTTCCAATTGTTATGCAGTGTTCTTCAGATTCCTTACCTTGAATACACTCTTCGTCTCTTTTCACACTTCTCTTCCAATTATTGGAAATCTTCTCAGAACTCTTCAATTCGTTAGATGAAGCCAGTTTTAAAATTTTATCATGTCCGGATTATGTCTTCATTTTGTCTGAGTAAAGATAATTTCGTATAAAGCCTACATCTAATTAGAATCGATTTTTCACAAAGTCTGTATCTATGAGCACACAAAAAATCCATCGAGATTGCACAAAATCTTCATAAAGATTTAATTATGTTTGCCAAGTACTTGAGGACTGCATCAAATAGTTGTTATGTTTCCTTCACTCAGAGTTCATCGACATCAATGCGAATAAATATGACTTATGACGAATAAACTGCTTTTCTTTTCGTTCATTTAATGATGCAAATTACTACATTTTTAAATGAATTTGATGAAAATTTAAAAAATTATCTTGAAAATCCGGTTATTAATATAGATAATCTTATTTTTATTACGCATTAAAATAGAATAATTTTCCTCAAAATAGAACATTTTTCGGAGAAACGAACAATGTTAATATGTCATTTTCATTATTTGAACTATTTTCATTTTCTAGAATTTAGTTATTACTAAATTATCATAATGTAAAGTTTTAGTAACATCAATTTTTTTTCTTTATCTTTTTAAACGACATAATTATTGAATAATTCTTTTTTTTGAGACAAAAATTCTCTTCTTAATAACTATATTATCACTGAAAAAAAAAACCATGTTGATGACCAACGAAATGACCTATAACATTGTTTACATTTAGATCGAAACGTTTTCATATTCATACTCAAATACTCTTGAACGCAAAATCCTTCAATTTTAAATCACCCCTATTTTAGCAAACTCACGTGGCTTCCAAGAGTATCGTTCAGGGAAGTCCAAGGAATCCTCGTTTTTTGAGGATTCTTCACATAGGATTCGAATTCCGCATACGTTTTTTGAGGACTTATTAATCGCGGTGGTTTGATCGTGGTTTCATCGGTGTTTTCACAACGGCACATCGCACACCATACACATAACATGCACCACCAATAAGTGAACATTGTTAACATTGTCGGCGAACCACTACGTTACGATGCGACCAGCACCGGCCACTGGTGAGGCCTTTTTATCAAAAACCGTTGTCGTTCGTTACGTCGACCTACCGACGAATCATAATGTATTCGAAATGTGCCGATTCTTAATAAATTTACGTTTTCTGAGTCGATTTCAATGTCTAGAAGTGGGGAGAAACTTGACTTGAGCCGGGTTTTACATCGTACTCGCTCGGTGTGTTAATTAAGATTGTTTTAATTTTTTTCGAATTCTTGGTTTTACAACATTTTACAAAATTACTTGGGATTTTTTGTTGTATTTCGCAGATTTAATTATAATTTATTATGTTTAAAATGACAGAAATTTTGCATTAAGGTTAAATTAAATTTTGTAAATAATCTGTCTCATCTTCTAAACATAATTTACACACAATATGCTCGCATGATTATCTAGATAGTAGCCTTCGTCAAATACAGGCAAAATCATTCTTATTTTTGCATCAAATTTGAATCCAGGTAACACTACATAAAGAGTATACCCACCCTGCATCATATCCTCATAATGTTTCTACATTTTTGGACTTTTCTGCATTTAATCTTCATTATACCTCATTACTTAATATCTACATTAAGCCTTCATCGAGTATAGGCAACATCATCATTTGAATGCAGAACACTCACCCTGCATCAAATCCTCATAATATTTTTACGTTTTTGAGTTTTTCGGTATTAAATCTTTATAATACCTCATGTATGTATGTATGTATGTAAGAAAGCGGAGGGTACGCTAAAGCATACAGCATCTAGGCCCCAACGGGCCCCTTGTACATCCTCCTACACTCTCTTTGGCTACATCAACCAGCCTAAGGATTTTCTGAAGGCTAGGATACAGCTCAGAGGTGTGTTCCTGATGCCATCTGTGCTCGGCCATTCCTCTCCAAAGTCTCTCATTCTGAGGTCTTGTAGAGTGGGGCATTCACACAAGATGTGTCGAACAGTCTCCTCGCTCTCTTGACAAAAGCGACAGAGGGGATTAGTAGCAAGCTTAAGGTTGTAGAGATGCTTGTTTACCTTTCAGTGACCCGTGATGAGTCCCGTTAAAATACGTAGGGCGCTTCTACCGAGTCTTACGAAAGACAATGCTGTCTTAGCTGAAGGATAACACAACAGTTCTTTAGACAAATAGCAGCCCTTTGTCCTATCCCACCAGTCTGTGAATTTCCTGTGGGTGAAATCTTTAATAAGCTTAATTTGAGTTGATACGAACGGAGCGATTAACGGTTCAGATGAACAAATAGCTCGCTTGGCAGCTCTTTTGGCAAGCCTATCAGCGTGCTTATTACCTGAACAGATCGAGTGTCCTTTTATCCATTGAAGTGAAACACAGTTGTGTGCTGCGGCCTTCTCCAATGTTAGGTGACAGTCCATGGCAAGTCCTGAGGTAATAGTTATTCTACTCAGGGGTGAAATGGATTCTCTACTGTCAGTATAAATTGTGAAAGACTTACCTTGCAAGTTGGATCTGACAATAAAGTCAGCGGCAAGTAGAATGGCGATTAATTCTGCCTGTATGACGGTGGTACCTTTACCTAAAGGAGTAGATATGTGGAGTTGGAGATCGTACGAGAAAACTCCACCTCCAGCTCTTTCCCGACTAACCGAACCATCAGTGTATATTTTGTTACTTTTATTTACTTCTACTTCTGTGGAACTTGGGTAGGTGAGATAACTCTTAGTAAAAATGTTTTGTAGGGGTATGAAGTCCGTCTTACGTTCTAGAATTGGCGAATAACCGACCATTTCATTCCAGAGTACGGCATTTTTACTGTTTGTCTCACCCAGAAAGATTCCTGCTGTACGCAGTCGAAACATGGTTACCAGTGCCACTTCTTGTATGAACAAATGAAGTGGCGGTAGGTTCAACCTGTTTTCCATGGCTGCGGTGGGGGTAGATCGCAGCGCACCTATAACATACAAACACGCAAGTCTCTGTACTTTATTTAGTGCAGCAGTGGAAATAAATTTTAAGGTTTTTGACCACCAGACTACTGCACCATATGTAAGCATAGGTCGAATTACAGCTGTGTAGATCCAGAGGGCAGTTTTAGGCGATAGCCTTATGTCTTAGCTATAGTCCTCCGGCACTGGCTGAATGCAACATACGCTTTCTTTACTCTATTGTCTAGATCAGCCTTCCATGTCATTTTGTTGTCAAGTATAATGCCCAGATATTTGACTTCTTTTGACAAAACTAATGGAGTATTAGCAAGGGATGGCAAACTGGGCTTGCCAACAACAACTCCCTCAATCGTGTGAAAAGAATCAACTCTGTCTTCCGAGGATTCACAGAGAGTCCTTGTCGGTCACACCAAGACTCAATCAATTTAAGAGCCACCTGCATCCTATCAAAAAGTACATTTATGTGCTTCCCTTTGACAAGGATGGTTAGATCATCTACATAATCTACTGTTGTGAAGTTAGCTTTAGTGAGGGGTTTCAAGAGACTATCCAGGGTGAGATTCCACAACAATGGGGAAAGTACACCTCCTTGTGGACAGCCTCGAGTAACTCCTCCATGAAGACTGACATCGCCAGCCCTAATCTTAACTATCCTATGTTTGAGAGCGTTCTCAATCCAACCGCAAAGAGTCGGTGGAACTTTATGCTCAAGCAAGGGATCGTTAATACCAGAGAAAGTTGTTTTATCAAAAGCTCCCTTTATATCTATGAACACACCAAGGGCGGACTCCTTTGAGTCCAGCGCCCCACCAACAAAGCTGGTCACCGAGTGAAGAGCTGTTAGTGTGGACTTGCCCTGAGTGTAGGCATGCTGATTAGGATTTACTGGTGCATTTGGAAGACAGAAATCCCTAATATAGCGATCACACAGCCTTTCCAAGGTTTTCAAAAGAAAAGAGGAGAGGCTGATACGTCTAAACGATTTCGGTGTAAAATAATCTAACTTACCCGGTTTAGGTATGAAGTTCACCGTAACCTCACGTCACCGGTACATAGTGTAGCGCCAGGCAGGCCTGGAAAATTCTCACCAGGTGAGGTACAAGATCCTCCAAGCCCCATTGTAGAAGGGCTGGTATAATACCATCTGGTCCTGGTGTTTTGATCGGCGAAAACTATTAATTGTCCACCGTATCTTTTCCTCCCTGCAAATTTTTTCGGCTAAGATCCAATCATCTGTAGTAGGTTCATGGTTGGTGCCCTGAAGTAAACACATGGGACTTCTGGAACCTGAAAAATGCACCTCCATTAATAGATGAAGACTCTCTAAAAGGTTTTCGGTAAAAGAACCGTCAGCCTTTTTTAATAAGCCAATTCGTCGTTCAGGGTCAGATGAAAGTACCCGATTTAGGCGAGACATTTCGCTGCAGGAAGACACTTCTTCACAGAATTTCCTCCACGTTTCTCGCTTCCTATGACGAACGCTTTTTCTAAATTCCGCTAACTTACCTCTGTAAAGTTTCTAGTCGCAATCTAATTTTGAGTTTTTAGCTCTATTAAAGGCTATCCTTGCTTCATGTTTGAGCTTGCCGAGTTCGGGGCACCACCAAACGGTAGCACGCCCCGAAACGGCCTCAGGTCGAAGAGGACAGGCCTTTCTGTAAGCTTTAATTAAGGAGTCGCAAATGGTATTTAAGTACTCCTCAACCTCAAAGCTTTTAGTTATCTTAAGCAAACCGATTTCGTTCAAACTCCCAGTTAGTATAGATGTGAACTCGTCCACATCCGTCTTTCTGGGGTTACGCTTTAGGTTCTTTCCAATCTTTAAGGTACCAAGATCAAACATGATCCAACTATGGTCTGACATTGAAACTTCGTCAGAAACAGTCCAGTTGCGGATCGAGGTCGAGATACTCATCGAAGCGAGAGTGATGTCAATAACTGATTGACCTCTAGCTGTTATAAAGGTCGGCTCTGAGCCTCGATTAAGTATATCTAAATTACTGCTAAAAATGAATTCAAGAAGGGACTTACTTCTTCCATTATCATCAGCGCTACCCCAAGCAGTAGAATGTGTATTGGAGTCACATCCGATGACAAGATTCCAGTTACCCTTTCTAGCGTCCTCGGCCAGCCTTTCCAACCCTTGCGATGGAGGCTGGTCTTCAAACGGCAGGTAAACTGATGCCATCGTAATTTCCTTAACCTTCCGATTAATGGTGCATCGTACTTTAATCGACGTAACAACTCTACCTGTGTGCTGAGGCAAGAGGTAAGCGTTTACGTGCCTTGGTACGTAAATGACAGTTCTGAGTTTGTTACTGGCAGGGCAGCTAAAAATAGAACCACTTAAGCCACTGAAACCGCAAACTTTGGATTTGAAAACCCAAGGTTCTTGGATCAGTGCAATAGTGGCAGTTGTTGCCCTACTATGATGTAGGTTGCACTGCACCACCCTTAAGTCCCCTACCCTCTGTACGTCACCTGCTCCGGATAATTCCTCATTATTTAATAACTACATTAAGCCTTCACCGAGTACAGGCAAAATCTTTCTTACTCTTGCATCAAATTTGAATTTAGAGACTTCTACATAAAGGGCACACCCATCCAGCTTCAAAACCTCATGTTTCTACGTTTTTAAGTCAATTAAAACTTTTTCATTAAGTCTTAAAATGTAGACAGGTTCGAAAGGGTTAAACTCATCTCAAAATCAAAATTAATGGAAGTGGAGGTTTAGAAGACGGTGATGTTGAGGTTGAAGATGTAAAGACTCAAATTGGGGTGAAGGTTGAAAAGAAGGAAGACGTTGCATCAAAATCAACAGTTAAAAATTATGGTGTTGTTTATTATAGTCAATCAAGACTCATTAAAATGTGAAAAATAGTGATTACATAATATTTTGATGGTTTCTTCGAATTTGCATCATCTCTGAAGACCGCATCAAATTTTCATTATGCCTTCTATTACGTTATATTACTATTTTGCTTGAATCAAGTCTTTATAATGCCCAAATCAAGATTAGAAACGCAGTTAACATTAAGTAGAAAGATTGATATTGTCTCAGGTTCCTTGCAATGGGGCATTACCTTGAATGTTAGTTCTACAATTCTTCAAGTATAGGACACAGAAGTAAAAAGTATGGAAGTGATAACATTACACTTCTCCACATTAATTCTGAGCTGATTATGATCGCACAAATCCACCAAACATCCAAATCCGGCTAAATCGAATCCACCTTTTTATCTGAGACCACATAGTGAAATATCTTAAGATCATCAACTTAAGCCAATATGCCAGACTTGAATCTGTTTATTTAGTTAATACATATTACAAACAATAGTGAACCTAAGTTGAAATCCAGATCGTGCCATAAATTTTATCAATGCCAATATAAAATACATAATTAACCCTATTTGACAAATACGATGAAGAAAGACGTTTAAGACCAAGGGTAAAGTCAAATATATTTAACTTGTGGATAAATTACTTTATAAAAATACAAATATGGTATTTTGAGATTCATTCTCTAAAGAAAAGAAGGAGAACCAGGAGGAAGAAGGATTAAACTTAATAAAAGGGTTCTGAAAAACGCAATTGTTTAGAGTAGACGCAAATTAATTTATACAGAAAAACCAGATCGAACTTTTGATTTTTGATCAAACTATCCTCGAGCTCTTATAATATGCTATCGTCCGAATCAAACGAAACCTAACATTTTAGCATGATATTGCTGTTTGATTCCTCATCCTATTTCAAACTGCTTTGAGATCGGCTTTAATTTAAAGAAGCCGAGAAGAATTGAATTAAAATTGATTATATATTTATATAGTCTTCCTTAGTCATCATAACACTAGCGATGGTATTCAACCTTCTAAGTCTAGGATTGATATTAATTCAGACTTTCTAAAAGCAAAAATGATAAATTTTTATCATAGTTTTTGACTGAACATTTCCAAACATTTTATCATCTCTTCCTTTCGTTCTAGCTCATCCACCCCTTCATGCTTCGCCATCACTTATCACTTTATCACAGGCACTACAAATTGTATACGAAAAATTCCAAGTGTTAGCATTTTATTCGCATTAATTTTCCCCGTCCCCATAAAATTTATTAAACTTTATAAGTAAAGGAAAAGTAATCAAAAGCTGCCAAATCAAATTAAAAGGGAAAAACTAATAATAATAAATTTAACAAAATCAACAACAAATGCTCAAATTCCATATTTCTTGAAGACAAGAGGCGAGACAATAAATCAATATTTACAAACCATGAATCAATCTGTATAAAAACATTATACCAATGTTACTGATATAATGTTGCTGATATAAGTGACATTGGCGACCACGTAAGGATGTAATTCCAAAAACCATACAACGCTGGGCAAATTATAAGAATGATACGGAAGGTTAAAGTGTAAGCCAGGTAATAACATACTTTTTTTGCAAACCCTTCAATCAATCAATGTATATAGCGTATGAGGAAATCCAATCCTCCGAAGTGAAATTCAAAACACTACCAACAATTTCTTTGTATACGCTGCATACAAAGAAATGACGGTTTGGATATTAGTAAAAGAACGTGAAACTCAAATAATAAATCCCAATCTTTTTGAGGCTTTAAACATAACCCTATCAACATGATAAGTAATTTTGCGTAATAGAGCAATTTTGAATCAAGAACATACCCAGGTCCCTAATTCTGCAAATAACGTTTACCGAATTTGTGTTTACCCAACCCAACCCAAATGGTACTCAAAATTTATATGATATTTCTCTCTTCGAATAAATTGAGGTTGTAGGTTAAAATATAATTTATTTTTAATTAATTATTCAAAAACGTTTGAAATAAAGGATAAAAGCAAAATTGGACGATATTTATTGACAAGGTGTTGGGTTGGGTTATTTCTTACTGGATTTAAAGATCAGTATTACATAGGCTTTTCTTACATTCCATAGAAAATATGGAGCGTTTCACAGAATGAGAGAAAATATTCAATACCCGGTCAAGACCTAATTTAGGGTTAACATTCTGTAGTGAAAACCAGCTATAAGTTTTATCAAGAGAAGTACCAGACAACTAGCAATCACCAAATTTCGTATCAATATACACAGAAGAGAAGTTCTAGGAGCATAGCTTACAGATTTGTTCTCCATTATCAGCTAAATTGTCATCATATTCCGTCTCATCCAAAGTGCCACCTTCACCACTTCTTAACAAATGACCATAGATGAGAAGGAGAATCAATTAGATAATCTTTCGTTTATCCAATACACGTCGTAACTGATTAACGCACTTTTAAAACTATCATAATATGCGTGATTAAACCGCCATCCAATCTGGTAATATCTCTTCAGACAACGAGTCCGGCTTAAAGAAAAGATAAATTCTACGGCGGGTTGAGTATTCAAATTAACTAGAGGGTCATCACAAGAAAATACAGAGTTCAATCTGAATTACATAAGATTAGATCTAATGATTAATTTAAAAATGATTAATTAAATCGATTTTGTACTTTTTCGATGTTATTTTATTTTTTGTCATTCTTCTACATGTCTCGGGATCTTATGATCCCATCTTCACGAAGTATTATCAAAGGAATATAGAATGTGTGTTTATTATTGTTATTTATGTTGTTTTAATTTATTCTTAGGTCTTCTTTAAATTTTTGTATTTGACTTTATGATAGTCTTAAAAGTGCGTTAATCAGTTACGACGTGTAATGAATGTGTTACGACGTGTATTGCATAAAGGGAAGATTATCTAATTGATTCTCCTTCTCATCTATGGTCGTTTGTTAAGAAGCGTGGTGAAGGTGGCACTTTAGATGAGACGGAATATGATGGCAATTTAGCTGTTCTCCATTAGGAGAACAAATTTGTGAGCTATGCTCCTAGAGCTTCTCTTCTGTGTATATTGATACGAAATTTGGTGATTGCTAGTTGTCTGGTACTACTATAACTTATAGCTGGTTTTCACTACAGAATGTTAACCCTAAATTAGGTCTTGACCGGGTATCGAATATTTTTTCTCATTCTGTGAAACGCTCCATATTTTCTATGGAATGTAAGAAAAGCCTATCTAATACTGATCTTTAAATCCAGTAAGAAACAACCCAACCCAACACCTTGTCAATAAATATCGTCCAATTTTGCTTTTATCCTTTATTTCAAACGTTTTTGAATAATTAATTAAAAATAAATTATATTTTAACCTACAACCTCAATTTATTCGAAGAGAGAAATATCATATAAATTTTGAGTACCATTTGGGTTGGGTTGGGTAAACACAGATTCGGTAAACGTTATTTACAGAATTAGGGACCTGGGTATGTTCTTGATTCAAAATTGCTCTATTACGCAAAATTACTTATCATGTTGATAAGTAAAGATAAAAGATTCTTGTTTCATGCTCATGCACATGAAATGTTGATGAAGCGTTGTGTGGTTTTTGGAATTACATCCTTACGTGGTCGCCAAGGTCACTTATATCAGTAACATTATATCAGTAACATTGGTATAATGTTCTTATACAGATTGGTTCATGGTTTGTAAATATTGATTTATTTATTGTCTCGCCTCTTGTCCTCCAGAAATTTGGAATTTGAGCGTTTGTTATTGATTTTGTTAAATTTATTATTATTAGTTTTTCCCTTTTAATTTGATTTGGCAGCTTTTGATTACTTTTCCTTTACTTGTAAAGTTTAATAAATTTTGTGGGGACGGGGAAAATTTATGCGAATAAAATGTTAACAGTTGGAATTTTTTAAAGTGATAAGTGAAACGAAGCATGAGAAGATGGATGAGCTAGAACGAAAGGAAAAGGTGATAAAATGTTGGAAATATTCAGTCAAAAACTATGATATAAATTTATCATTTTTGCTTTTAGAAAGTCTGAATTAGTATCAATCCTAGACTTAGAAGGCTGAATACCATCGCTAGTGATATGATGACTAAAGAAGACTATATAAATATATAATCCATTTTAATTCAATTTCTTATTTCATCAAATAGGATGCTTCTTTAAATCAAAGCCGATCTCAAAGCAGTTTGAAATAGGATGAGGAATCAAACAGCAATATCATGCTAAAATGTTAGGTTTCGTTTGATACGGACGATAGCATATTATAAGAGCTCGAGGATACGGCGAAGTTTGATCAAAAATCAAAAGTTCGATCTGGTTTTTCTGTATAAATTAATTTGCGTCTACTCTGAACAATTGCGTTTTTCAGAACCATTTTATTAAGTTTAATCCTTCTTCTTCCTGGTTCTCCTCCTTTGCTTTAGAGAATATAAAGGGCTAATTATGTATTTTATATTGGCTTTGATGAAATTTATGGCACGATCTGGATTCCAACTTAGGTCCACTATTGTTTGTAATATGTATTAACTAAATAAACAGTAAATCATAAAAATGATTAATTAAATCGATTTTGTACTTTTTCGATGTTATTTTATTTTTTGTCATTCTTCTACATGTCTCGGGATCTTATGATCCCATCTTCCCGAAGTATAATCAAAGGAATGTAGAATGTGTGTTTATTATTGTTATCTATGTTGTTGTAATTTGTTCTTAGGTCTTCTTTAAATTTTTGTATTTGTCTTTATCTATAAAAGATTTTTGTTTCATGCTCATGCACATGAAACAGGAATCTTTTATAAATCATAAAAAGCATCCAGGCCATCCACCAGTAGCATCTTTTAGATGTATTTATTTATTCTCAGTCATTGAGAGGCCAGAGGCAGAGGTGGCCAGAGGCTTTTCCCTTAAAAGAAATAGTTGTACACTCTTTTGTGGATACTCTTTAAGACATTACTTCAGCCGTTTCAGTATTAGTACCACGATTACTCATGGTTAAGGAGGGCATTTCGAATCGCTATTATTTTCAAAATTTCAGTCACTTTTAGATCCAAATTCAATACATACTCCCACAATTTTCATGAGTCTGGATTTGAAATGTTTACATAAAATATTCACATGAAATCGTCTTATAGGAAACTTTATACAGTGCCCGCCAAAAAGTCAGTAACACCCGTTTTTCTTTTGTACCCTTGCATCTACGTTTCGAAATGTTATTTGATTAAAATATTATATTACATATTTTAATTATATGCGAAAAAATTATGCAAAAATGTTTTTCGTTTTTGAATTGTTTTGATTTTAAATTATTTTTATTAGTTATCGATGTGTTTTTAATCGTATTTCTCAGGTAGTGTATAAGTAACAAAGTTAAAAACATATGTAATAAAGTTTCAAATGTTCATGAGTGAAACGTGATTAGTTATACGTGTTTATCTTATACAGGTTGGCAAGAATTGAATTACATAATTGGTTTGACGATGGAATTTTGACGTTTGTAATGTTGTACTTCTTATTTGTGCCTCTTACAGCCTTTATAAAAGCAACTACAAATAATATTCGAAATATTGATATTGAGTAACGTAAATTGGTTACACAATTTTTGACTGTTCTCTATATGATACATTTGTACAACTAATTACGTTATACTCGTGAAAGGGGCACAAATAAGTATAATAACAATACAAATCACAAAATTTTATCGCCAAGCCATTACAAATAAAAGCAATTTTTAACATTTTATATAATTCGATTTTTGTCCACCTGTATAAGATAACCAAATCTTAATAAAAATAATTACGTTTCATTTGTGACCATTCGAAGTGTAATTACACAAATCTTCAACTTTGTTACTTGCACTGTGGCTGAGAAATACGATTTAAAAAACATATTGATAAGTAATAAACGAACTCAATTTTGAACCGAAATTTTTCCTACTTTTATATCAAAACTGGACTTTTTCTAAATTGAAAATTTTTGCGGCTAAACCCGTGTTTTAGTTTTAGGCACTGCATATTTACTAAGATATAAAAGAACGATTTCTCTTTAGTTTACCGAGGACGCTTGCGGGCGAGGTTCTGGATTTGGAACCTGGCGGAGTAAGCATAATGTTAGCTTATAGAAGACTTCGATGATTGTTGCGTCTCGCCCGTAAGCGATTTCGGCGAAGTGAGAATAAAATCGTCTCCTATAAGACTTTATTTATATATTTAGTAAAATATACAAGGAACGATTTCGCCTCAAATTGCCGAGGTCGCTTGCGGCCGAGGCGCTGTATATGAAACACCATCAGAAAATCGTTCATTTTGGAAAATTGTAGCGACTTCGGTGGAGTGAAAATAAATTTGTCTTGTACGAGATTCTGTATATTTACTAAAACATACAAGGAACGATTTCGCCTCAAATCGTCGTGATCGCTTACAGGCGAGGCGCTGGATATGAAATATCATCAGAAAATCATTTATTTTTGAAGACTACAGCGCCTCGCCCGCAAACGACCTCGGCGGAGTGAGAATAAAATCGTCTTATAGGAGACTATATATTTACTAAGATGTATAAGGAACAATTTCACTTCAAATCGCCGAGGTCGCTTGCGGACGAGGCGTAGGATTTGAAATATAATCAGAAAATCATTCATTTTGGAAAACTGTAGCACCTCTCATGCAAGCGATCTCGGCGAAGTGAGAATAAAACCGTCCTGTAGGAGACTTTTTATATTTACTAAGATATACAAGGAACGATTTCGCCTCAAATCGCCGAGGTCGCTTGCAGCCGAGACGCAATATATGAAATATCATCAGAAAATCGTTCATTTTTAAAGTATAGCGCCACGCTTGCAAGCGACCTTGGCAGAGCAAGAATATAATTATATTATAGGACACTTTATATATTTACTGAGATATACAAGGAACGATTTCGCCTCAAATTGCCGAGGTCGCTTGCGGGCAAGGTACAGTATATGAAATATCATGAGAAAATCGTTCATTATTGAAGTACAGCGCCTCGCCCGCAAGCGACCTCGGCGGAGTAAGAATTAAATTGTCTTATAAGAGACTTTATATATTTACTAAGATATACAAAGAACGATTTCGCCTCAAATCGCCGAAGTGGCTTGCCAGCGAGGCGCTGGATTTGAAATATCAACAGAAAAGTGTCCATTTCGGAAGATTATTGCGCCTCGCTTGCAAGCGACTTCGGCAAAATGGGAATAAAATCGTCTTGTAGGACAGGTTATATATTTACTAAGATATACAAGAAACGATTTCGCCTCAAATCGCCGAGGTCGCTTGCGGGCGAGGCGCAGTGTATGAAATATCATCAGAAAATCGTTCATTTTTGAAGTATAGCGCCTCGCTCGCAAGCGACCTTGGCGGAGCAAGAATAAAATTATATTATAGGACACTTTATATATTTACTAAGATATGCAAGGAACGATTTCGCCTCAAATTGCCGAGGTCGCTTGCGGGCGAGGTGCAGTATATGAAATATCATCAGAAAATCGTTCATTATTGAAGTTCAGCGCCTCGCCCGCAAGCGACCTCGGCGGAGTAAGAATAAAATCGTCTTATAAGTGACTTTATATATTTGCTAAGATATACAAAGAACTATTTCGCCTCAAATCGCCGAAGTGGCTTACGAGCGAGGCGCTGGATTTGAAATATCAACAGAAAAGTGTCCATTTCGGAAGATTATTGCGCCTCGCTTGCAAGCGACTTCGGCAAAATGGGAATAAAATCGTCTTGTAGGACAGGTTATATATTTACTAAGATATACAAGAAACGATTTCGCCTCAAATCGCCGAGGTCGCTTGCGGGCGAGGCGCAGTGTATGAAATATCATCAGAAAATCGTTCATTTTTGAAGTATAGCGCCTCGCTCGCAAGCGACCCTGGCGGAGCAAGAATAAAATTATATTATAGGACACTTTATATATTTACTAAGATATGCAAGAAACGATTTCGCCTCAAATTACCGAGCTCGCTTGCGGGCGAGGTGCAGTATATGAAATATCATCAGAAAATCGTTCATTATTGAAGTTCAGCGCCTCGCCCGCAAGCGACCTCGGCGGAGTAAGAATAAAATCGTCTTATAAGTGACTTTATATATTTGCTAAGATATACAAAGAACTATTTCGCCTCAAATCGCCGAAGTCGCTTGCGGGCGAGGCGCTGGATTCATCAAAAAATCGTTCATTTTGGCAGATTGTAGCGCCTCGCCCGAAAGCAACCTCGGCAGAGTGAAAATAAAATCGTCTTATAGGAGATTTTATATATTTATTAAGACATACAAGGAACGAATTCTTTTCAAATCGCCGAGAACGCTTATGGGCGAGGTGCTGGATTTGAAATATCAACAGAAAAGTATCTATTTCGCAAGATTGTTGTGCCTCGCCCGGAAGCGACCTCGGCGAAGTGAGGATAAAATCGTCTTATAGGAGTCTTTATATATTTACTGAGGTAAACAAGGAACGATTTTACCTCAAATTGCCGAGGTCGCTTGCTTGCAAGGCGCTGGATTTCAAATATCAACAGAAAAGTGTCCATTTCCCAAGATTGTTGTGCCTCGCCCGTAAGCGACCTTGGCGGAGTGAAAGTAAAATCGTCTTAGAGGAGATGATATACAAGGAACGATTTTCCTTCAAAAAGCCTTGATCAATCAAAACAGTATACTATGCGCACTTGAAAAATTGATTTGTCACCGACAACAGCAACACAGAATAAAGATGCGGACCATGCATCCAGATCAATATGCTTACCGAAAAGGTCGATCAACAGAACATGCAATAAATCAAGTAACCACAACAGTGCTAAACATAGAAAACAAGTATGGTCTGTGATGGTTCAAACAAACTGAAAACGACAGAATGTCAGATACCACTATTTAAAGTCTTCAGGAATTATTGCCAAGATAGGTATGCCAGTATGGCAAATGACCAGAGACAATATGTAGAAAAACAAATAGCAAAGGGATGTTTTCAGGGGTCGGTATGTGGTCCAATCCTTTGGGATGTAGTTCTAGAAAATCTACTAAACAGATTACAAAACGAAACATCAATAACAAAAACAGTGGCAAATGCGAACGACCTTTTCCTCATAATAGAAGGCTACAGCAGAAACGTGCTCGAAGAAGGAGCAAAAACCGCGATGGAAAAAGTAAAGGATTGGTGCCACTCAAATAAACCGACTATATCCCGAGAAAATACCATATATCTGATGATGCAAACCCAACGAAGATATAAACACAAAGTTAAACTCATCCAGACGTAATGAGAACAATAATGGTGGCGATAACATCATACGCAGCCAACATTTGGGCAGATAAAAGTTTGCAGGTGAAAGCAAGAGAAACCCTCAATAGAGCACAAAGATACATCTTCCTTACATTAACAAGCGCATACAGAACAACTGCCAGAACAGACCTAGAAATCAGGAAAAGAGCGGCATGCTATTAGCTTAAAAATGGAAACAGGCAAGACAAAATAGAACATCTAATAGGCAAACAAGCGATCACAAAAAAAGGAAGTAACAATAACCATAACATCTAGATGGCAACAAAGTTGGAACGACTCTTGAACGGGAAGAAAACTTTGGATTTTTCCCAGATGTAAGAGAACAGATGAAAAACACGACAACACTTAACAGTGCAACTATCCATTTCTGACGGGACACGGTCCTTATGAAGCATACCTATGCGAAAGAAAAATAACATCTACGAATCTGTGTGAGTGTGGAGAAATTGGAACACCGGATCATAAAGTGTTTGAATGCACTTCCATTCCAAACGAGGGGTCTCTGGATAGAGGCAAACTAACGAACAAATCGATAGTAGACATATTAAAGTCCGAAACACTGAGGAAACACTAAGATAATATAACAACAGTTATCGAAAAAAGACACAAAGAAAAAACCCAGAGTAATTACAATGAAAAGGAAAAGAACCCAATATAGTCACGAAACCGAGACTATAACAACAGGTTGACTTTAGTTTTAGTTTAGGTTAAGTTAGAATTAAGGTAGTTGTAGAAATTGGCTAGATTATGTAGAAGATTAGAAATTTCCTTGCCTATCAATGAGAATGCGATTAAAACATATGACGATATTACTGTCAATTCCTGCATGTTTAGTTTTATACAATATCTGCATTGGAAATGTTGCATTATTTGAAGAAGGAATTGGGGAAAATATTAATGAATCCCTTTATTTCAATTGAAGGAATTTTTTGGGATTTTATTAATTATATATATTATGTTTTCGGGTATTACTCGAAAACAAGAACTATCTGTGGGAGGAAATGTTACTTCATAAATTCATGGGCATTTTACGCCTTCTGCGTTTTGATTGCTTTCTAACACGGAAAGAAACAAAAAATCCTGGAAGGAAGATAAAATTTTGCAAAAATATAATTATATGTATTAGGTAGATTTCGAACATCTTCTCACAGAATCGTATCTCAAAAGAATTCAAACTCACGTATGATGATTCATTATAATATTAGCTATTTTGTCCATTTAGGGCCGGTTTATTCACCTTTGGGTAAATTTAACCACTGGATATTTTCCATGGTTACTGTAATTTCACTTGCCATGATTGGCTATATTATCAGTAACTATGGTAAATATCTGCTAGTTAAATTTAACTAAAGGTGAATAAACTATGCCTTAATCATGGTGAGAACCAGATTAGAAAATCTTTATTCGTTTTTGAGATAGATTATTTAAGTTAACCTAATTTTGTATTATTTTTTTTGAAATTAATAATCTAAAATATCTAATGAATTATTCATAATTTATAGAGGAAAGTATTTACTTTTTCGTGATGAAACCGGATCTTGAAGATATTTATTCGTTTTTGAAATATAAATCATTAAATTCAACGTGAACATTTATGGCTATCTCAAGTTAATTAAAAATCATCAAAAATCGTATTCTTGAGATATTTTAATGAAACTTTCAAAATTTATAGAGGCAAGTGTCTATTTTGTTATGGTGAGAACCAAATTAGAAAATCTTTATTCGTTCTTGAGATAAAGATTATTTAGGTTAACCTATTTTTTTATGATTTTTTGAAATTAATAATCTTGTTTAAAAACAATCACGAAGTATCTAATTCTTAAGATATCTTAATGAATTATTCATGATTTATAAATGAAAGTGTCTACTTTCTTGTGATGAAACCGGATCTTGAAAATATTTATTCGTTTTTGAGATAAAGATTATTTAAGTTAACCTATTTTTTATAATTTTTTGAAATTAATAATCTTGTTTTAAAGAAATCACGAAATACCTAATTCTTAAGATATCTTGATGAATTATTCATGATTTATAGAAGAAAGTGTCTACTTTCTCGCGATAAAAGCGGATCTTGAAAATATTTATTTGTTTTTGAGATATAAATCATTAAATTCAACGTGAACATTTATGGCTATCTCAAGTTAATTAAAAATCATCAAAAATCGTGTTCTTGAGATACTTTAGTCACGCATTCAAAATTTATAGAGGCAAGTCTCTATTTTGTTATGGTGAGAACCAAATTAGAAAATCTTTAGTCGTTTTTGAGATAAAGATTATTTAAGTTAACCTATTTTTTTATGATTTTTTGAAATTAATAATCTTGTTTTAAAAAAATCACGAAATATCTAATTCTTAAGATATATTAATGAATTATTCATGATTTATAGAAGAAAGTGTCTACTTTCTCGTGATGAAACCGGATCTTGAAAATATTTATTCGTTATTGAGATATAAATCATTAAATTCAACGTGAACATTTATGGCTATCTCAAGTTAATTAAAAATCATCAAAAATCGTATTCTTGAGATATTTTAATGAAACATTCAAAATTTATAGAGGCAAGTGTCTATTTTGTTATGGTGAGAACCAAATTAGAAAATTTGTATTCGTTTTTGAAATAACGATTATTTAATTTAACCTAACTATTCTAACTGTTAGAACCAGTTTCTGAAGAAGGTTGCAACATGGCATCCGAAACGTCAAACATTTTTTCAAAAAACGCACGGCACAACCCGAAAGTTTCTAGTTTTAGATCTAGTGTTAGTCCTAGTGATAGTTCTAGTGATAGTTCTAGTGTTAGTGCTAGTGTTAGTTCTAATTTTAGTTCAATTAATAATCTTGTTTTAAAAAATCTCGAAATATCTAATTCTTAAGATATCTTAATGAATTATACATGATTTATAGAAGAAAGTGTCTACTTTCTCGTGATGAAAGCGGATCTTGAAAATATTCATTCGTTTTTGAGATATAAATCATTAAATTCAACCTGAGCATTTATGGCTATCTCAAGTTAATTAAAAATCATCAAAAATCGTGTCCTTGAAATACTTTAGTGAAACATTCAAAATTTATAGAGGCAAGTGTCTATTTTGTTATGGTGAGAACCAAATTAGAAAATCTTTATTCGTTTTTGAGATAAAGATTATTTAAGTTAACCTATTTTTTAATGATTTTTTGAAATTAATAATCTTGTTTTAAAAAAATCACGAAATATCTAATTCTTAAGATATCTTAATGAATTATTCATGATTTATAGAAGAAAATGTCTACTTTCTCGTGATGAAACCGAACCTTGAAAATATTTATTCGTTTTTGTGATATAAATCATTAAATTCAACGTGAACATTTATGGCTATCTCAAGTTAATTAAAAATCATCAAAAATCGTGTTCTTGAGATACTTTAGTGAAACATTCAAAATGTATAGAGGCAAGTGTCCATTTTGTTATGGTGAGGACCAGGTTAGAAAATCTTTATTCGTTTTTGAGATAAAGATTATTTAAGTTAACCTATTTTTTATGATTTTTTGAAATTAATAATCTTGTTTAAAAAGAATCACGAAGTATCTAATTCTTAAGATATCTTAATGAATTATTCATGATTTATAAAAGAAAGTGTCTACTTTCTCGTGATGAAACCGGATCTTGAAAATATTTATTCGTTTTTGAGATATAAATCATTAAATTCAACGTGAACATTTATGGCTATCTCAAGTTAATTAAAAATCATAAAAAATCGAATTCTTGAGATATTTTAATGAAACATTCAAAATTTATAGAGGCAAGAGTCTATTTTGTTATGGTGAGGACCAGGTTAGAAAATCTTTATTCGTTTTTGAGATAAAGATTATTTAAGTTAACCTATTTTTTTATGATTTTTTGAAATTAATAATCTTGTTTAAAAAGAATCACGAAGTATCTAATTCTTAAGATATCTTAATGAATTATTCATGATTTATAAAAGAAAGTGTCTACTTTCTCGTGATGAAAGCAGATCTTCAAAATATTTATTCGTTATTGAGATATAAATCATTAAATTCAACGTGAACATTTATGGCTATCTCAAGTTAATTAAAAATCATCAAAAATCGTGTTCTTGAGATATTTTAATGAAACATTCAAAATTTATAGCGGTAAGTGCCTATTTTGTCATGGTGAGAACCTAATTCGAAAATCTTTATTCGTTTTTGAGATAAAGATTATTTAAGTTAGCCTATTTTCTTTATGATTTTTTGAAATTAATAATCTTGTTTAAAAAAAATCATGAAGTATCTAATTCTTAAGATATCTTAATGAATTATTCATGATTTATAAAAGAAAGTGTCTACTTTCTCGTGATGAAACCGGATCTTGAAAATATTTATTCGTTTTTGAGATATAAATCATTGAATTCAACGTGAACATTTATGGCTATCTGAAGTTAATTAAAAATCATAAAAAATCGAATACTTGAGATATTTTGATGAAACATTCAAAATTTATAGAGGTTAGTGTCTATTTTGTTATGGTGAGGACCAGGTTAGAAAATCTTTATTCATTTTTGAGATAAAAATTATTTAAGTTAACCTATTTTTTTATGATTTTTTGAAATTAATAATCTTGTTTTAAAAAAAATCATGAAATATTTAATTCTTAAGATATCTTAATGAATTATTCCTGATTTATAGAAGAAAGTGTCTACTTTCTCGTAATGAAACCGGATCTTGAAAATATTTATTCGTTATTGAGATATAAATCATTAAATTCAACGTGAACATTTATGGCTATCTCAAGTTAATTAAAAATCATCAAAAATCGAATTCTTGAGATATTTTATATTATATTCGTTTTTTATTTTGTCAGGTTCTTTGAGATAAACATTATTGAATTTGACCTGATTGTTTATGATTTTTTGAAATTAATAATAAATATAATTTACCTAGAACTGTTCTCTGTGTAATTGAGCCTTTAAAATGTTTTCTTCTTTGTTAATTATGTTCTTTTACTAATCATTTTCATTATTATTTGATTTTATTTTGTTAATTTTCATTATTATTAATTTCTTGTTTAGCATTTTTTTATTTTTGTTAAGAAATTATTCGTTTATGTTACTTATTGTGTTTCATTGCTGGATGCTGCGTTGGGCTTGTCCAGTTTTCATCTCAAATATAATAAATTAATAATTTTACGAATTACTTATTACACTTATCAACGGGAATAAACAAGTAATCGATTTTTTGTCAAAAACCATTCGATAACTATTGTGTGTAATATCTGTCGATCAGTTCCTACCAGAACACCAATAGGCGATATCGACTTGATAAAAGATATCGATCCAATAACTGTCGCTCCGATATCTACTCAATACTATAACGTACGAGAAACCGGGCATAAATAGTTTCGGATAGTATTAGATCTAGTATAATTGTACTAACTCTTGCAAAAATTCTCCCTCTGGTTCTACATACTTTTGTCTAATATCTATTTCCATTCTCATTCCCCTCGTCAATCGGATACTTCCTAACCCCTCCAATACAATCTCGGCATTTTAGGATTATTCTCCCTTTCCCTTATTTTCATCCTTCCAGTTGGATAACATTCAACCCCCACCTCTCTTCTGCCCCTTCTATAATATTCCTCCCTTTCTGACCAGCCGTAACGACCCTTTTCTACCTGAATCTCTCTACCCCACTCCCTAACAATTTCATCACAATCCTCCCTAAAACACTTGATATGATGGCGATCTAATTTCACCATCATATCCATAGTCTTAGTCATAAACGATTAATTTTGTCTCATTACTTCTCAATTACAAAACTAAACACGATCTTATTCTTCATTAAAAAGAATCGAATTCAAAAATAAATTAAACTAAATTTTACCCTATTAATTTATTTTATTGAAATATGTTGCAAGATGCTTTTGTTATTACTCAACATGTTTCACAACGAAAAAAAAACATTTATTTTGCCACACATTCCGGATATTTAAATTAACCGGACATTAAATTTATATAAAACTCGATTTGATGTAGTAAAATAAACCACAATAAGAAAGCGCACTTTAATGAATTATTTATAATCGAATTGAAAATTGCGTAAACCGGTAAAATTTTACCAAGAAGTGTTAAATTGAGCCGTGTCAATGACGTCTATGATGATGAAGAATTGTGTATATATTGAAATGGATCGCGCGAATTGTCGCATTTCGTTCTTTAACTTCATTAGATTAGGCCCACGTCAAATTTAAATAATAGTCATGGAGTTTAAAACTTTATTGTGTATCATTTCGTTTTTGAATCTACAAATTATTTGTTCATCTTCCGAATTAAACGGGAATAAACCTAATGTGTTGGTAAGATATTTTATTTTAAATTGTTGTTGAAATTTAATTATTGTTTTTATTTTTAGAAATTTAGGTATGTTTTGCAATATTACAACAAATATATAAAGTCACCACCTCCACGGGTTGTCATGATTAGTACAAGAGAGGTGTTTAATTTTAACGCAAGAAAAGTAAGATATAAATAAAAGAGTTAATCAAGAAATAATTGTTAATTAATTTTTTTTGTTGCAGTTTGAACCTGAAGGGTTAATTGTACTTAGATGTCCTTCACATATAGATATCGGCGGTACAAAAAGATATTGCGTGGGGGAGAAGGAAAAAGTGAAAATGATGGTTTTAATTGTTGATACTAAAAAATTCGTAAAAGCAGAAACTTATAATGAAGTAAAATGTTTATGTAAATAACGAAAAATTAATTAATTAATTAGTATTAATTGAGCCATAAAACGTTTGTGATATCTTAATTTATTTCTATTTATTATGTCTGTTTTATATTTTTATAAATAAATAAATATTGAAAAATCAATGAATCGTTTTTTTTTTCTGATTTATTATCATTCCATGAATCACGAATAAATTTTTTAGAAATTCCTTTTCAAATCAAACATGTTGCTAAATATTTGTATTTCTCATGGATTCATTATTTAACCTGACTCATCTTTAGATTCACGCATAAAAATTTATGAATTGAAATGATGAATCATCATCATCTATGCTAACTTCTACTATTATTATTAATAATCCCCCAATTTCATTTAATAGATCAATTTCCTCCGAGAAATCTACGGGCGACAATGAACTTGAATGCGTCAACATTTATTTTTATCTTTAGCAAGTCCCAACGATTCGATTTGTAAACATACGTGAAAGTGCGAATGACTAAAACATTCCACAATTGGGATTTTACTATTTCAAAAATAAAATAATAATATTTAATAAATAATTTTATTTTTAACAAGAAAGTACAATGCTCTTTTTACATTAATATTTTTTTTGTTGATTCATTAATGACGCGAAATCGAAAAAATTTTAAAAGAAATTAGGAAATAAGTGATCTAATTTCCGGAATATATTGCACACGTTAAACACGCACTTGTATAATCAAATTGGAATTTCTTTTATAAATTACGCCATTTATTTCAATTATTCAAACACTTTAAATTCATAATGAATAAATTAAAAAAATATTGTAATTTTTACGTTAATTAAATGACAAAGTAAATTCCGCCCTATCAACTATTCTTTTTACGATATGATTCAAAAGTGCATTAATGTTACAGGAGTGTAACCGCATAGAACTGCGGTTATAACATTTGGTGATAAACAAGCAATTTTATATTCACTTGAGGTAATCGGGAAAACACCGATGGATTCAATTACTTGGAATTTCATTAAGGACCTTGACAAAGAAGAGAAAAATAGTTCTCATCTAAGATTTGAGGAAGAAATTCAGAGAAAGAAATAACTTGGTGCTCCAGCTTCACAAACAATGTATAAGATATGTTATTAAACAACGATATTAATGATCGAAGTTTTTAAAATGTGAATTTGCAAGTGATAACGGAATGTTATGCGTAGGGGAATCGTCACATGTTGAAGTAATAAAAGATCAAACATAAGTTTGTAAATAATCTTGTTATCTTGATTAAACCAAGCAGGAAATTTTTTGTTCAATCCAAATGGGTCTTAAATTTTTGCAATCTAGTGTTATCTTAGTTAGTGTAGATACCTAGCGACGAAAATAATTTTTTTCAGTAATAAAGTATGGTAAGATGTGTAGACAAGGTGAGGAGATTAAAAGGATACTCAATACACCAGGCTGGATAGATATTACCAGAAAAAATCTTAATTAACAAAATAAATATCAATAAAACATATCACCAACTTTCCTCCACCCAAATCTCCGAAAAGAAAAGTGTACGCACCCTTTTCTCAATCTTATTGTTCTCCAGTATATCTCGCTTGAGTCTTTCCAAATTTTAACCTTTGCCCTAATCTCATGTTTTCCCACACCCTCCCTCTATCCATATGGCGGTTATTGAAAATACGTATGGGTGCTGGATACAAAAACAAGAATGACGGCTTTCAAAAGAAGTCTGAAAAATGATGGGAGCATATGTAATTCGTATTTTGGTAGCATAATCAAGTTTGTTTAACAGTTATTGCCTTTGGTGATAAAGCTGTCTTTTGCCAGCAGCATTTTGAGCTGCATTTCAAAATTTCAGCTGCATTTTGTCCAATATTATTTCATTTTTTAAATATCAAATCTTCTAAAAGCAGTATCAAGTTTTGCAGGTGCAGTATCAAGTCCTCTGGAATTATATCAAGTCTCCTAGAGGCAGAATAATGTTTTCTAAAAGCAGTATCAAGTCTTCAAGTCTTCTAGAAGAATTGCAGTTCTTCTAGAAACAGTATTAAGTCCTCTGGTAGCATTTCAAGTTACTTGGAAACAATATCAAGCATACCAGAGCTAGTGTCGAGCCTTCTGGAAACAGTTCAGGTCTTTTGGAAACATTTCAAGTCTTCTAGATAAAAATCATGTTTTCGAAAAGTAGTATTAAGTCTTCCAGAGGCAGTATCAAGTCTTTTGGAACCAATTCAAGCTTTCTAGAAGAATTGCATCTCTTCTAGAAACGGCATCAAGTTTCCTAGAAACAATACCAAGTCTTTGAGAAGCATTTCAAGTCTTTGAGAAACAACAGTACAGGTCTGTTGGAAACATTTCAAGTCTTCTAGATAAAAGTCACATTCTCCGGAAGCATTTGACGTCCTCTGGAAACAATACCAAGTCTTTGAAAAGCATTTCAAGTCTTTGAGAAACAATATCAAATCTTCTAAATGCTGTATCAAGTGTTCTAAGAGCAGAATCAAGTATTCTGGAAGCATTTCAAGTCTTCTAGACGCAATATCAACTGTTCAAAAAGTAATATTAAGTCTTCCAGAGGCAGTATTAAGTCTTTTTGAAGCAACTCAAGTCTTCTAGAAGAATAACATCTCTTCCAGAAACAGTATCAAGTCTTCAGGTAATATTTCAAGTACCTGGAAACAATATCAAGCATTCCAAAGGTAGTATCGAGCCTTCTGGAAGCAGTTTAGGTCCTTTGGAAACATTTCAAGTCTTCTAGATAAAAGTCATATTCTATTCTCTGGAAGCATTTGACGTCCTCTAGAAACAATGCCAAATCTTTGAGAAGCATTTTAAATCTTTGAAAAGCAATATCAAATCTTCTAAATGTAGTATCAAGTGTTCCAACGACAGAATCAAGTATTCTGGAAGCATTTCATGTCTTCTAGACGCAATATCAAGTCTTCGAAGAGTAGTATTAAGTCTTCCAGAGGCAGTATTAACGTTTATGAAGCAATTTAAGTCTTCTAGAAGAATTGCGTCTCTTCTAGAAACAGTATGAAGTCTTCAAGTACCATTTCAAGTACTTGGAAACAATATCAAGCATTCCAAAGGTAGTATCGAGCCTTCTGAAAGCAGTTCAGGTCCTTTGGAAACATTTCAAGTCTTCTAGATAAAAGTCATATTCTCTGGAAGCATTTCACGTCCTCTGGAATCAATATCAAGTCTTTGAGAAGCAATATCAAATCTTCTAAAGGAGTATCAAGTGTTCTAACGGCAGAATCAAGTATTCTGGAAGCATTTCAAGTCCTCTAGACGCAATATCAAGTCTTCAAAAAGTAGTATTAAGTCTTCTAGAGGCAGTATTAAGTCTTTTGGAAGCAATTCAAGTCTTCTAGAAGAATAGCATGTCTTCCAGAAACAGTATTAAGTCTTCAGGTAGCATTTCAAGTTACTTGGAAACAATATCAAGCATTCCATAGGTAGCTTCGAGCCTTCTGGAAGCAGTACAGGTCTTTTGGAAACATTTCAAGTCTTCTAGATAAAAGTTATATTCTCTGGAAGCATTTGACTTCCTCTGGAAACAATATCAAGTCTTTGAGAAGCATTTCAAGTCTTTGAGAAAGAATATCAAATCTTCTAAATGCTGCATCAAGTGTTCTAAGAGCAGAATCAAGTATTCTGGAAGCATTTCATGTCTTCTAGACGCAATATCAAGTCTTCGAAGAGTAGTATTAAGTCTTCTAGAGGCAGTATTAACGTTTATGAAGTAATTCAAGTCTTCTAGAAGAATTGCGTCTCTTCTAGAAACAGTATGAAGTCTTCAAGTACCATTTCAAGTACTTGGAAACAATATCAAGCATTCCAAAGGTAGTATCGAGCCTTCTGGAAGCAGTTCAGGTCCTTTGGAAACATTTCAAGTCTTCTAGATAATAGTCATATTATCTGGAAGCATTTCACGTCCTCTGGAATCAATACCAAGTCTTTGAGAAGCAATATCAAATCTTCTAAAGGAGTATCAAGTGTTCTAACGGCAGAATCAAGTATTCTGGAAGCATTTCAAGTCCTCTAGACGCAATATCAAGTCTTCAAAAAGTGGCATTAAGTCTTCTAGAGGCAGTATTAAGTCTTTTGGAAGCAATTCAAGTCTTCTAGAAGAATAGCATGTCTTCCAGAAACAGTATTAAGTCTTCAGGTAGCATTTCAAGTTACTTGGATACAATATCAAGCATTCCAGAGGTAGCTTCGAGCCTTCTGGAAGCAGTACAGGTCTTTTGGAAACATTTCAAGTCTTCTAGATAAAAGTCATATTCTCTGGAAGCATTTGACTCCCTCTGGAAACAATATCAAGTCTTTGAGAAGCATTTCAAGTCTTTGAGAAACAATATCAAATCTTCTAAATGCTGTCTTCTAAATAAAAGTCATATCCTCTGGAAGCATTTCACGTCCTCTGGAAACAATATCAAGCCTTTGAGAAGCATTTCAAGTCTTCTAGACGCAATATCAAGTTTTTGATAAGCAGTGTCAAGTTTTCCAGAGGCATTATCAAATCTTTTGGAAGCATTTCAAGTCATTTATATTGCTATTAATTAATAATTTGTGCATTGATTTTTGAACTGAATGCTGATTTATCTCTCATTGTACCTCGAATCAAGAAAAGTAGCCTTTGCTGTTGTTCTATTAAACTCATAAAGTCGCGCCTTTGTTATAACACCAAGTGTTCTTTGTAAGTACTTGTTTGGCTGTATCACTGGAGTTTCGCTATTTATGTAAGTAAATCCAACTCGAGCTAGCAACAGTATAACTCGAATTAACTGAAAATAATTTCAACTCGAGTTAACCCGGTTTAATAAATTGGGTTGACCCATTTGTGAACCAATAATGTGTGGTTTTCCATTATACACACCCTTCAGACACAGCCAATATATTATAAGTAAAGACCGGATTTATAGGTTAGTTATGCCTTTTTTGAATTTTCATGCCTATTATTTTTTTATGCCTATTTAAAGCTTTTTTCCAACTTTTTGGCGTCTTTTCCCCAAAAATTGGTTGAATTATGAAAAAATATTTCGCTGTGCCTCTGTACATTTCCTCGTTGTGCCGTCTGACATAAGATCCACGTTTTTCATCGATCCGAATTTAAGCTTTGGAATTCCCCGTTGTACCGTGTCGTCTTACCGGGATTCCCCGTATGTGGTTTGACTTGCGTCGAGTCTTCAATTCATTTAGTTGTATTAAAGTTACTCGAGTGACAGTGTGAAGTTCTTGCGTAGTACAATGCCGAAACAAAAGCCAACCGTAGAAGAATGGATTAAGGTCGCCGTTCAATCACGTGATGTTTGTAAAAGTGCATAAAAAATTTATATAGTTCCGCAGTTGGTTAAAAGAGATCGTGCTGAGCTCAATTCAGTTATTTATAGCGATGCTTTTTTATATCTCCTTACAATTAGTCATTCTAGCGTTGAAAAATTTTTTTCGTTGGAGAACATATTCCGGTTTAGTCGGTTTAGTCTTACGCGATCCTTATTCTCGACATTATTTGGTGTATTTTTTTTGGCGAAGTGTTAATATTATTATAGTCGTATATAATTCAAAATTTCCAAAAAAAATACCCCTATCAGATTTGGAATATTTCGATGTCGCGGTTCATAAGAATAATCGGTAGAGCTCGGCGGTGTAGTCCACCCAGTAAAACTCCACTCAGAATTTCGAATTTCTAAAACAAATTTCTCAGTACATGTAGTCCAAAATAGTTACAATTTTTTTTTGAAATTTGGATTTCTGTTCGGATTTATACACCTTACCTCATATAGATATTATATATTTTAGTGTAATGAACCATCAATTATCGGTTGAGAGGGAAAGTGTGAGTGCTCCAAAACGAAAATTACATGGTAATAGGACAGTAGATATACAATTTTTTTCTGAATGTTTATTAACCCTTTATTAGGCGCGTCAAAAAAATAACATAATTGGTCGCGCGGTGTATTTTAAGCACCACCAATAATGTAGTGAAATTATCAAGTGTTTCAATGAAATACTTTTATGTTTTTGGTTTTTATTTATTTAAGATATAATAAAATATCGTTTATAGGAAATAAACTACCAAAATAACATAGACTTTATTGTGACTAAAACAGAAATGGACGTTTACAAAAAAAAATAAAAGAAAATAAACATAACTCTAAATAATAAATATAAATTAATACTTTGATTCCTAGAAAATATTCCAGAATGTGAAATACTCTATCAATTTTCATCTTCTTGGATAGTGTCCTTTGAGCATTGTTTACAACGTAAGCATTTTTTGCTGTTCTCCTTACACACAAATAAATGGCAAAGATCACACCGCATAGTTGTTACTCTATTCTTCCTTCTGCCGCAAATATGGCATCTGCTTCTAATTTTTGGTGGTAGTTCGTCTTCTCTTTCCCTCTCTTCTTCCTCCTCGACGTGTTTCTTCAATATTAGTTTTATATCTAAAGGTAAACTTTTATTACGGAGACGATCACGGAAATAAGGTTTCATAAGGCTAATAGCAAGTGTTTTTAGAAACAGTCTTCTTGTGACTGCTTTATTGGAAATGTTATTATACAATATTTGAGCGTTTATTCCGGAAATATTTAGCAAGTGAAAAAATGTACACAAAGGCCACCTCTTTGTTCTTCTTGATACTGAGTAGTTTGAACAAAGTTGATCAACGGTATCTATACCGCCTTTCGTCATGTTATAGTCGTGAATTACTTCTGGCTTCTTTGTGTCCTCATTTAAGGAGCTGTCATTATGCATGGTTGAAATTAAAACAACAGATTTATCTTTCTTGGGTACATAGGAAGTAATTGTGATTTCTTGCTGGAAACCAATTAAAGAGGACCCAACTTCTCTCTTTTTATTAGGCAAAAACTCAGGAGGGATTTCTTTCTTATTTTTCGCAACGTCCCTAGGTATGTGATTTTATTAGCAAGTAATGACTTTGCTAACTGATAACTGCTATTCCAATTATCGCATGTTAGATTCCTATTCTTTCCTTTTACATGATCCACTAGTCTTGAAACAATATCTGCAGGTGTGTTATTGATAAAATAAGGCCCATCTGGCTGCTTTCCGCAATAAATTTCTATTTTACTAGTGAAGAAACTTTTAGCATCGCAAAGTGCAAACATTTTGATATCGTATTTTGCCGGTTTGCTTGGTATATATTGTATAAAATTGCAACACCCTCGAAATGGAACTAACATTTCATCGATTGTCATGCACTCGCTTATGCAATAAGTCTTTTTACAGTTTTCGTTTAGAGCATCCAATATCGATCTAATTGGTGCTAGCTTATCCAGTTTACGTCTTTGTTCCCTTGTCGTTATGTCATCAAATCTCAGAGCTCGTAATATAAAAAGAAATTTCTTATAGTTCATGCAGGCTCGAAATATCTCAATACCTGTACCATCAGTTGCCCATAACTCCAAAAAAGTTGTATGATTGGCTCGTTTCATGCCAGATAAGAAAAGTAACCCAATAAATGTTAACATTTCATTTTTAGATATATATTTGCAGTCCCTTTCCCTTTGAAATTTTTGTTTTATACTATCTATATATTTATTTGAGTACATAATAATTTCATGTATCATTTCTATTGAAAATATTTTCAAAAAACTGTCTATCTCGTTTTCTATATCGCGAGCATCCAATTTTGGCCCTGGCAATATTTCGACTAAATTACGTGCCTTTGTTCTTACTGCCTTACGAACTAAACTTACTTTAGACCATTTTGTCGTCTTATCTTTGCCAAAATAAAATTTATCACTGAAAATTTCAGTATCTAAATTTTCTTCTTCACTATCATCGGTTGAAATTTCAGAATTGCTGCCATGCTCACTAAACGACACTTCTTCATCATCCAGATTATCGTCCTCTTCGTCATCTATTTCTACAAATGTTTCGTCTTTATCAACGTCTATAAGGAGCCCCAGCTCTTGATTTATTTCTTTCTTTTTTGAACTTCTGGTTTCCATCTTATCTATAATAAATATAAATAAATAAAACGAAAACAGAAAAAATTATAAAATACCAAATCCGTAATAAAATAAAAATGTATAAAGATGTATACAATAAGAATAATGTAATAATATAAAAATGATGTAATAAAAATAATTGTAAAAAAAATAAAAATGTACTTACATAATTGGTCGCGCGGTATGCTTTAAATACCAACTTTTCTAAAACTCAAAATAACCACTTTCTAGCACGTTTTAACAAGCCGACGTGATACACCGCTAAACACAACAGTGAGATAGTAAGGTACCTAGCGGCGCAAAGGGAGAAACGCCATATAACTATTTTTATTGGACATTTTTTGTAAATGGTGTACAAAATACACCAGCGCGCCTAATTAAGGGTTAAAGGTTCAATATGAGCATTTAAAAAAAAATACATTTGGAAAACTAACTGTAGAAAACGAAAAGCGCGATGGATTATCGACTGATGTTATATTAACCTGTGAGGCATGTAACAAAAAACTCTACATTGTGTGTTCTACATTCAAAAAAAGAAAGACTATCACCAAATGTGTCGTTGGTATGGGGTACTATTGTGAATGGGGGTACTTATACACAAAGCGACCACTTATTATCCACATTAGAAGTCCCCATGTTAACGAAGTATAAATTTTGTAAAATTCAGCAAAAATTAAGTGCTTCATGGGAGGAACAGCTACGGTAGGTACGGCTTCAACAAGAGATATCGAACTCTATCGATCATGTTTTTTTTTCAAAGACCACGTGCTGTGTTCTGAATCATGTAATGATAGAGGTAAAGTAAATCCTGACGTAATCCATCATTTGAGGTCAACAGGTATATTATACCTCATTAGGGGTACGACAATACCAATAAAACGTTGTATTAGCTTTAGAACTTTTGTTTGAATGCAGGTGCAATGGAGAATTTATTGAAAAAATCTCATATATTGGTAAATAATGAAACCAATAACAAAGCCGCACTATACATGTCCCTGTTAGCAAAGCTTAACTGTGGAAAAAGATTAAATTTAATACAAAGAGGATTTTTTCAATCGCGGGCACACATTGCAGCTGTGGGTTATAACACAGGTATTGTTCTGCAACACGAAAATACGAGAATTATTGTTGTGATGTATACTTAATTTAGTATACACATGAATTAATTTTTATTCTGCAGGTTATAGATGGCAAACGCATTGTCTACAGAAGGCTGGTGGTGGTCAGGTTGACAATCGGTTTCTTCAATATATTGATAAATATGAGAAGATTAGATGCCGAAAAACATCTAACATCTATATTTTATGGAAACCGATAAAACAGTTTTATACTTTTTTTAAGCGTAGGAACTCGTCAGTTACAGTCGCACATGTCAAATAATGTAATGAAATCTAATGAAATTGTTATATGTGTGTCAATATAATTGACGAAATTTGGACGAGTTCCAACGCTTGCTGGAACAAAGCCAATATATATTAAAAAAACAAAATATAAATAATGGTGAAAATGAATTAAGAAGACTTGAAGAATTCTATTTTTGTGTCCACTTGAACAATAGTGGATGTATTGGATATTCATCATGAAACTGTTGAAATAATAAAGCAATATTTTATTTTCTAAATATTGCCATCTATAAGACGATTGCCAAAATACCAAAGTTAAGTTGTTCAGCAGATTCCCTTACATATTTCAGTAACTACGTGAAAATTGCACATTTTTACATAAAACACAATCCTGAGAAAACAACAAATCTATTATACTTGCACAGTTCCGGAATCTCTTCTTATATTCCATATCTAGTGAATGAAGCATTATCACCTCATTTGAGTGCTTCATTTGTAACAAAAATCAGTTTTTATTACGCCCTTTTTGTGGCAAAGTTTAGTAATTTATTATTGTTAATATAACAACTATTTTACAAAATAAATTATGTCATTCACTACTACAATATGTATGTGTACTTCAATCCTATGTATTTAATTATTTGTAATAATTTGACATAAAGTCATAATTGTGTTAGAAAGTAACCTCTATCGGCCTGTACGGGTCCATATAAAAATGGCCATTGAACGGCGACCTTAAAGATTACTACAAGGAATTGAAATATGAACGCAATCGTTTATTTTGCCAAGCCTATTCAAAAATCGTAAGTATTGATGGAGTTAATCGAGTAAAAACAATTAATTATATTTTTAAATAATGATTAAATTATGTATAATACCAAAATTTTTTAAATATTATTATATCCAACACAACAACCAAATTTCAAGACTCAACAACAAACTTATGTCTATCGTTTCCTACCTTAATAGTTAGAGACTCACGCACTATTTTACACATACGCATATTACCAAAAAGCATTACTGAGCATTTCCTAGAATTGATATTGAGGCACAATTTCGAAGCACGAATAATCAATCTATCCAGATCACTATTAATGCGTTGTTGAGCAAAGAACACTTGATGAGGAGCAAATGCAAAGTATAGCTGAATATCGTCAGCATACATATGGACAGCACAGTGTTTTAGAACATCGACAAGGTTACTGGTATAAATTAAGTACAGTAGAGGCCCCAAAACTGAACCTTGGGGAACCCCAGGTGTAACCTGTGCATCATCGGAATGGAGTCCATTTAGAGTAACTATCTGCCTTCGATTAAGCAGTAAATAATAGTGTTCAAAGTAAATAGCAATTGGACAACAAAATTTAGTTGTTTTATTAATTTATAAAGTTTAAGCAGTTTTCGAAAAATTTTGTTTGATACACAATAACTAAATTATTTTGCCCGAACTAGTTTTTTGCTCACTGATGGTTGCAAAAAAGAAACTTTCGTTTTTGCATGAAAAAGCGTCAAAATATATAAGTATAATTCGTTTTCTTTCTATCCATTTCGGCCCTGACGGTGGCAATTACCACCACTTAATTTACAGGTCGCTGTTAGCCGTCTTATTCTGTTTTTTATTCATTTATCACTGACATGTAGTGATAATACTCCTACTACTTGTTGAGAAAGTGAAAAGAGCGGCAAATCGGCTATTTCTTCGTTGACGCGTTAATTAATAACAGTTAATTAGTACCTCTCGCAATGGATTCTGAAAACTTGAAACACAAATTTGGTGAGTACAAATAACTATTATATAAAACATATTTTATCATTTAATTTTTATGTCTATCTAAACTGTAAGATTTGTAGTATTAGTAAAACGATAGATGGTAGCATTTCGTGTACACATAACCTCATCGCAGCGCTTTGAAACTCGCGTACGCGATTACCACCATTAGGTCTTTACGCAATATACGAAAATGAAAATATTTATTCTTGATGTTTTTTTAGAATTCTTGATGTATTAGGATGACATACTGGGGGTATGATGTTTTATAACAATCTAAGAGAAGTAGCCAAACAAATTACATTAGAAGAGGCTCAAGCTGCCATATGTGCACTACCAGATTCTGATGTAGACGATGATACTGATGAAGATTTAAATGGAGTGCAAGGCGATGAAAATGACATCTAATTATCCCAATTGTCCGTGAAATCAAATGATGGAAGAAAGAAGGAGAAACAAGATGAATCATGGAAAAGAAGAACATATGCAGTCCCAAATACCGGTTTTTCACCAGGTAATAAGGAGAACAATTATGTGCAGCAAACTCCGCTAATGCATTTCCTAAAATATTTTCCGGATGAAGTATTTGTTGAACTGACAGAGAAGACCAACATGTACTCAATAGTAAAGACCGGATTTATAGAAAATATGCTTATGCTCAAAATTAAAGGCATTACAAATATATTTAAATATCTTTGCGAATCAGTTAAAAATAAGTGAAATAAGACCAGGTTAGTTATGCCTTTTTTGTCTTTTTTCAATTTTCATGCCCATTATTTTTTTATGCCTATATAAAGCCTTTTCCAACTTTTTGGCGTCTTTTCCCCAAAAATTGGTTGAATTATGAAAAAATATTTCGCTGCGCCTCTGTACATTTCCTCGTTGTGCCGTCTGACGTAAGATCCGCGTTTTTCATCGATCCGAATTTAAGCTTTGGAATTCCCCGTTGTGCCGTGTCGTCTTACACGGGATTCCCCGTATGTGGTTTGACTTGCGTCGAGGCTACACTGAACAATCAAAATTCAATTTTGATCTTTGCAAAGCTTTGATAAAAGCAAACATACCAATCGATAAAGTGACAAATGAATATTTTAAAACTTTTTTACAAACATATTGTACAATGCATATTCCCGATGAAAGCCATCTCCGCAAAAATTATATTACTTCAGTCTATAAAGAAGTTATTCAAGAAATAAAAAATATCATTGGAAATAATTTTATTTGGATAAGTGTGCAAATTTAATACTTGGAGTATTAAGTGATGAAAATTCGTCAAAAAGTTTTCCAATAAGTACCAAAGAATTAAGTAAAACAAATAATAATACGGTAACAAGATTTATTAACGGCGAATTAAGGCCAGGCGCGCACATGCGATTTTCTGTCGCGCGACTGTTTGGTCGCAAAAATAACACACATGGCATTAAATACAAATGCGCGCATTGCGACTAAATAATAGCAGCGATTAAAAAGATGTAACCTGCTCATGAACAAGAATGAACATGCACGCACATGCGACTGTTCAGTCGTAGTCGCAGTACAGGTCGAAGTTGGTGTATAGGATAATTATTACAACAAATTTATTAAAAATGGCTGAATCTTCAGAAGTGTCTGATAATAGTGACAATGACTTGACATCTAGTGTCTTAGAAACTATTATTATCGAGGTAGAAAAAAGACCAGCTCTTTACAACAAACATTTGAAAGAGTATAGTGACTGAAATTTAAAGGAAAAATTGTGGGGAGAAGTGTATAGCAAAGTTATATCCACTTGGAACAAGTTATCGGCCGAAGAAAAACACAAGAGAGATACGTGATATTGTTTTTATTTAATAGTTTTTAATAATCTTATTTAATAAATGTTGTGCAGATAAGTATTTAAATTTTATCATATTGCCACGGAACTGAACCTTCGGGGGATGTAAAGTAATTTGCCATATAGTCTCTTATATTAAGACCAACTCTGTTAGGTCTTATTCCAGCTGGAGGACAGCTCTGTAATAAACACTCATAAAATTCGTCCTCCATTTGCACACCGTCTTTCTTTCGCACGAAGTTATGTAGAATGCAACATGTTTTAATGATAAGGTCGGCAAATTCGACTCGCACGTCTAATGATCGATGCAAAATACGCCATTTGTTCGCTAAAATACCAAAGGTACACTCTACCATACGCCGTGCACGAGTCAGTCTATAATTAAAGACTCTTTGTTTCATTGTTAAGTTTTTTCGAGGATAAGGCCGTAAAACATTTTGTGATAACGCGAATGCTTCGTCTCCTACTATCATGAAAGGTATGGGTTCTCCCATCTCGTTGTCTGGTAATTTTTGTGGAGTAGGTACATTTAATTGGTTATTATGTAATCTTTGACCAAAATTCGAATTCTTAAAAACACTGGAATCGCTTCCAGCACCATATGCTCCTACATCTATTGCTGTAAAACAGTAGTCGGCGTCTACTATACCCAAAAGAATAGTCGAATAAAAGTTTTTATAATTATAAAATTCGGAACCAGTATTATTTGGTTTCTGTAATCTAATGTGCTTGCCGTCGACTGCACCGATACAGTTCGGAAAATTTGTCCTATCGTAAAACTCTTTGGCAATATTTATCCAATCTTCTTCAGACTTTTCTGGCATGTATAAAGGCTGTAAATAGTTTCATAATTGGTTACAGGTGTCTTCAACAATTTCCCTTATCGTGGTAGCCCCAAGTAAAAATTCAAAGTGTAAAGAATTGAAACTATTGCCGGTAGCAAGGTATCTGAAAAATAAATAATAACTGTTTTTTATTGCAGGAAAAATTATTCACAAAAAATGGAAAAATTTAAAAGATTGTTTCGCTAGGGAATTAGCAGCCCAGCGTAAAGCAGTGTCTGGGCAAGCAGCAAAAAAAAAAGAAGATATATTTATTTCGACCAATTGCAATTCCTTTTCCCAATAATGAAAGATAGACCAACTACCAGCAACACCGGACCTTCTCAATCAATTGAGATTGATCAAGAAAATCAAGAAATGATATCTTCTCCTTCTTTAGCAACCAATACAGAAAATTCGGAAAGTACATCCATATCTAAAAGAAGGGCTGCAAGAAAAACTGTGCTTAAAACAATTCCATATGAAGAAAAATTACTGAAAATATTGGAGGATAAGCAATGTGAAACTATCGACGAAGATAAAAATTTTTCACTTATGCTTGTTCCAATGTTCAAAAAATTAACTGATGACCAAAAACATTATGCGAAAATTGAAATCTTAAATATCATGAAAAATGCAAAAAACGTCGGAAATCCTCCAGTTTTTTACAGTTCAATGCAACAATCTTATTCTCATGTTTATCCTAACCGTCCGGTAGACCAAGCGCAATTTCCAAGATCAAATTTTCAACAACAGCAACAAGGAGGCAATGAAAGTATTTACTCCGCGCCATCTACATCAACGGTCAACTCTGCACAGTCCACACCATCAGCAACCATTTTTTCTGATGGTGATAATGCATATTTTGACTTGTCAAATCAATAAATTAATTAAATTAAACAAATAGAACATATATTTATTATTTAACCTTATTTTTAATATCTACTTCTATATATCTAGTCTAATAGTAGTTTGCAGAAAATATCTAGTTAATTTGGCAGAACGACGACACAAAACAAAAGCTGGTAAGTGCCTTCTTAGCTTTTTGTTACTGCAAGACATTCCTCAGGTGGTATACATTTTCTCCATTTACTATTTTGGTACGATATTTTCGGTCCTATTATTTTTAATAATTCAAGAAAAGATTTTTCACTCATTCTGTAATAGTTAAAGAATTTACGAGGAAGCTTTCTTAAATCTTCATGAAGAATGTAAAATTGACCCCGATGTTCTCTGTCAGATAAAATTGGATGCACCCAAAATTTTCTTTTCCGTTGCTTTCTTAATTTCTTTCGTAATAACAGAGCCACTATACAAGCGGTTTCTATGAAGTCCGTGTTGATACTAGGCTCTAGTTACGATTAATCAGTCGCAAATGCGCGACCATACAAATTTTTTGCGACTACTACTTTTATGTCGCTGCGACAAATAATCGCATGAAAATCGCATGTGCGCGCCTGGCCGTACAGAATGATAAAGTTTTACTGATGGTGTCAGACGCAGCGGCATACATGGTAAAAGCTGCGTCTAATATGAACATTTTTTACCCTAATTTAATTCATTGTACTTGCTTAGCACACGGGCTTAATCGAGTAACAGAAACTATAAGGTTACAGGTCCTATTAGTTAATAAATTAATAAAAAGCGGTAAACAAATATTTGTTAAAGCCCCTTTAAGGGTAGAATTGTTTAGAGAGAGGTTACCAAATACCCCATTACCACCACAACCAGTTCTCACAAGATGGGAAACATGGCTAGATACCACTATATACTACACAAACGCCTTAGACCATTTTAAACAATTAATAAATGAATTTCCGGCTACAAGTAGTAAAGCAATACCAGATTACCAGGCCGGCCTAAAAGAAGTGCAGCTACAAAATAATTTAGCATTTATAAAAAGCAATTACAGTTATATAGGTGAATCTATAAAATCGCTTGAAAAACAGGATTTACCTTTAGTGACTGCAGTAGAAATGATTAAAGTTTCAAGACGCTATACGTACTATAGCGTACCAGGACATATTGGTCAAATAATTACGAATAAATTTAATGACGTTCTGTGTAAAAATGAAGGATTTGCCACATTACAAAAAATTGCATCAATTTTAAGTCGTAAATATTGGTTCAGGATAGGATAAAAGAATCAAAAACAATCAATTGAACAGTCCTATATTTCGATTCAAATTGAATCTTCTTCAGGGAGTGAAATTTTCTACAAAATTACAAGTTAATAAAAAGTAAGTAATTACAAATAACACTTACGATTGTAATGAAACTGGCTAACATAAAACATTAAATACCAGAGTATTTCGTCCAAAATTATTCTTAAAATTGTTGAGAAAAACAAGAAACACGTTGTTACACACCATAGCGCTTTTTTTATAATATGAATGACAGTGCAACCACCTTGTAAAAGTAATACGGCAACTTCACGTGAAGCGGGAAGCGCCAAAATTTAAATTCAAATGTTTGAAATATTTAAATTTTTAAATTCATCTTTACAAAAATCAAAAATTAGGGCATATATAGAGTTTAAGGAGCTGATATCAGTTCTGTAATTGATAGTATTTTTTGTGGTTGCTATGTGGAACATCTCCAAAAATAATCTGTTGTGATAGTTGTTAGTTGCATCTATAATTTTAGTATTTTCAAAATCAAAAATATGACCACTGTCCAAACTATGTTGGGCCAGAGCACAAGATCTTTTGTTACAACGTATATCACTTTTATGTTGGTATAATCTTCTTTTAAGTCATTGGGAAGTTTGTCCCACATAGCAACCTTCACAACCACCACATGAGATGTTATAGATAACCCCAGACCTGTATAGTAAGGGCGTGGGGTCTTTAAGGTTTGTGAAAATTGATTGAGATTTCAACGGATAATGTTCTACGATCTTTAAGTTATTAAGATTACAACAAGAAAAGATAGGATGCTATACGAAAAGGTTAGCAACACGTACACTATCTTTTGAAATTAAAATCACGTTAAATAAGATCAAACTGTTAACAAATTCAACTAATACCTTGTTTGAAAAAATCAATGTAAATTTACCTCACAACATTTTACTTAACTTTAAAGATTTTTTACAATTAAATTATAAAAAAATTTTTGATAAAATCAAAAAACTAATATTAAGAAATTTCAAAAATTACATCAGGATATGATTAGAGAGTTTAGAGTGTCAATCAATGGAAATGTAGATAAATGGTTAGTTAATTGCTCAGAGATTGATTTACCAGAGGAAGTAAAACAAATCTTATCCTTAGGCCCTAAATTTGTATATCCTATAACTGATAAAACATTTTATACCAAACACTTATTAATGGAAATTGAAAACATAATTAATTCATTATCAAATAATGTAAAAGATAGTATAAGAGCCAGAAGTACTAACATTCTAACAAATTTTTTAACTAAACAACTTCTTCCAACGAATTTGGATTCATATTTAATTTTCTGTCAACAACAAACTAAAAAATTTTTAAAAGATAACCCTGATATTATAGTAACGAAGGCAGATAAGGGCTCAACCACGGTAGTGATGAAAAGGGACATATACATTAAAAAAGCAGAAGAAATGCTAAAAGACAACAACACTTACAAATTAATAGGTAACACTGATAAAACTAATTTCATTCAGAACACTATTAACAGTTTATTGAAAGATCTCTTAAACAAAAACTTTATTGACGACTTGGAATTCAAAAAACTTATAAAACATAACACCTTAGTATCCAAAGCATATTTCTCACCTAAGATACATAAACCCGATATTCCTCTAAGACCCATAATTTCGTCAGTTGGTGCTGCAACGTATAATATTTCTTCTTACTTAGCTAAAATATTAACTGTTGCTTTTGACTCAAGAACTAATTTTAATGTGAGAAACACCTTTCAATTTGTTGAGGAATTGAGAGGTTTCGAACTTCCTGAAGGTTATGTTATCATCTCACTCGACGTTGTTAGTCTGTTTACCAACATACCCATTACATTGGTGTTAGAAATTATAGAAGAGAATTTCCATTACATCTCAGAAAATTATGATTTTGAAAAGGATTTATTCCTAAAAACTATATCAACAATTTGCACTAATACTTATTTTACTTTCAACGGTGTTACTTACCAACAAATCTTCGGTACACCTATGGGTTCTCCGCTATCACCTATTTTGGCCCAAATTGTTATGGACCATGTATTAAAAAGAATTTTACTAACGTTGGAGTTTGAAGTTCCGTTTATAAAAAAATATGTAGATGATATCATAACTGCTATCCCGGGTAATTACGTAAATTCAATTTTAAATAGTTTTAATAAACACAACAAATTCATACAGTTTACTCTTGAGACAGAAGACAACAACTCAGTTCTGTTTTTGGATACTAAGGTCATTCGTGATAAAGACAATAAAATCAAATTTGATTGGTACACAAAACCAACGTTTTCTGGTAGATATATCCATTTTACATCTAAACATAAAATAAAACATAAAATTAGCACAGTGTTAGCAATGAAATATAGAATAGAAAAAATTTCAGAACCTAATTTAATTAATATAAATTTAAATAAATTAAAAACTATTTTTATAAATAACATGTACCCTCCCAAGTTATTAAACAGATTGCTTTTCAGTACTACTGTGTTTGACCCTGGTGTGGATGTTGACTCAGCCATTGATAACATTAATGAACCCACTCTATACAAAAAACCCATTTACATCCCTGAGTTAACTGACAAACTAACCAAAATGTTTAAACATTGTTGTAATCTTAATAACTTAAAGATTGTAGAACATTATCCGTTGAAATCTCAATCAATTTTCACAAACCTTAAAGACCCCACGCCCTTACTATACAGGTCTGGGGTTATCTATAACATCTCATGTGGTGGTTGTGAAGGTTGCTATGTGGGACAAACTTCCCAATGGCTTAAAAGAAGATTATACCAACATAAAAGTGATATACGTTGTAACAAAAGATCTTGTGCTCTGGCCCAACATAGTTTGGACAGTGGTCATATTTTTGATTTTGAAAATACTAAAATTATAGATGCAACTAACAACTATCACAACAGATTACTTTTGGAGATGTTCCACATAGCAACCACAAAAAATACTATCAATTACAGAACTGATATCAGCTCCTTAAGCTCTATATATGCCCTAATTTTTGATTTTTGTAAAGATGAATTTAAAAATTTAAATATTTCAAACATTTGAATTTAAATTTTGGCGCTTCCCGCTTCACGTGAAGTTGCCGTATTACTTTTACAAGGTGGTTGCACTGTCATTCATATTATAAAAAAAGCGCTATGGTGTGTAACAACGTGTTTCTTGTTTTTCTCAACAATTTTAAGAATAATTTTGGACGAAATACTCTGGTATTTAATGTTTTATGTTAGCCAGTTTCATTACAATCGTAAGTGTTATTTGTAATTACTTACTTTTTATTAACTTGTAATTTTGTAGAAAATTTCACTCCCTGAAGAAGATTCAATTTGAATCGAAATATAGGACTGTTCAATTGATTGTCATTGATTATTTTATCCTATCCTGAACCAATATTTACGAGTTGCTAACTGGGATAAAAAAATTATCTCATAAAGTTATCAATTTTAAGTGGTGAAATTGTTACTGGATTTATTATGGATCCCGCATTAATTACAAAGTTCAAGTATGCACCAATTACAAGTGCGGACGTGGAGAGAAGTTTTTTGGCTTACAAGAATACGTTAAGTGAGAGAAGACACAACTTCACAATGGAACATTTAGAACAGCATTTAATAATTAGTTGTTTTCGTGATTAGTGGTTTAATAATTATATATGAATGTTTAGTTTAACGATGTATTTTTTAATGAAAACGTTATTAAAATACATTATTAATTAGGTATAGCAATTTTTTCGATTTCTAATTTTTATGCCTTTTTAATGCTTTTGTTACCAAAATTTCATGCCTTTTTAAGTGCCTTTTTCCGTCTTTTTTGTGCCTTTTAATCCGGTCTTTTTTACATTATTCATTTAACCATATAAAAATATGTAATTTTCTTTTAATGTTAATACATTATATCTTTTATAGCGTCTCTGATGATGACACTGCAGTGTCGAAACATGCATGTAAGATGTAAATTTGTTTAAAAAAATAAAACCAGTAAAGGTGCAGAGTTCTTATATTTAATCAGATTACTTATATTATTCACACATTATGTTGTATATATACAAAATATGTAAAGACAAAAACATGTAAAGGCGAAAAGACCTGGGCTTTACATGTAGACGGTCGGTAGCCAATAAAAGAATTATTTCTCTCTCTAAAGAGGTTTCTTCCAACCCAACTCAACTATAATCGGCAACAGATAAGTGAATAGATGTAAATTCTGAAAAATTCTGATGAGTTGGAGTAGAGATATATAGGGGTTTATTCTACAGATTCTTAATCATTGGACAACATATTGAAAATTTTAGTGAGTTGAAGGAGGAATCCATGGATTCGAGGAATTAGCTTATTTTACGTAATACTACAAATTTGTGTTTATAATGTTCATTAGAATCAATATTATAAAGAACCATAAATAAAAAAGAAAATATAATTTATATATTTAAAAAATATTTAATACAAAGTCTATATATTAAAAAAAAAATTACACTAACATATGTAGAACGTTCTGTATAATGTGGTTATCATTATCATTATTTTCAGGATGTTATTCACATTTGTGATAATTATTTTCAGTACATAGATATTTCTCGCGCGTGTGGTTGAGTGTAAAATTGACGCGTCAAAAGTTACTTAAAATCTCAGAATAATTTGAATAAATTATAAAAAATTGAATAAATGTGATTGAATGTGTCATCTTAAAAAAAAATATGATTTTAAATAATCAGTGTGGTGTTAAATCTACATTATCTGATAACTCAGCCCATCCCAATGGATATTTTTAGTTTGCTAAACATAGAGCGAATTTATTTACGTAGGTAAATTTAATAATAATAAACTAATCGCTTAGAGAGCCCTCTATACTTAAAGAGAGGCAATAGATGAAGATGTACTGTGTATTAAGTTTTTAATGAACTAAGGAGTTTTGGGTTTTTCCAATACAGGACGCTGTTAAACAAGAATTAAAATCATATTATTAATGTGAATAGGCAACTAAGTATACATATTCTTTTTAACACAAGAAATGAGGAAATTCTTAATTATTAAAATTTTGTTTATTTTGTTTTAAATATTGTTAATAGAAATCTAATTATCTTGTTAGAAACTTTAATTGGAAATGAAGGGCTAAGTACTTGAAGGGAAAGTAAATACGGATGATGAAATATTATGCATAAGTAATAAATATTTTAGGTTTGATTATACAGGGTGTTTCAGTAACTCGGGGCATAATAACTGAAACAAATAGCTAAATAAAAACCTAACTTTTAAACATAGTAATAATTATTTATTTTAACAAAAATATTATTTAATTAAAACATAACCTGCGGGGATCTTTTACAAAACGTTCAACCACTTTATCATTAAAATTATTTAGGTTTTTATTTATTATCGCTATGTGTACAGGATGTTCAAATGATGGGTTTGCAGGGTATCTTGGAAATTATGAAAGAGAGAAAGTTGCGGTTTTCACGAATCTTAGCTACTTTTGTGTGAAACTTATAATGACGCAAATCAAATTTTCATAACCCTCTTCGTTTTTGATATACAGGGAGTTTCTGAAAATATACGATTTTCAGACACCACCTATATCTCGACTATCTGGATATTTAGCAAAAAAGTTAAAACAGGTTTGTTATCTCAGAAACAAATTGAAATATTCAAATTTGGTTTTGTTCATGAAAAAGTATACATTTTCTTCTATAATGTGGTAAAGCTACAAGAAAATATCTTAAGAATTCGATTTCTGTCGATGTTTTCAAATCGAAGCAAAAAGATTGTTATCTCAACAAAGTTAGACATTCTCATTCAAAGTTTGTTATTTCAGAAACAAATTGAGATATTTAATTGCGGCTTTGTTCATGAAAAAGTATACACTTTCTTTTATAATGTGGCAAAGCTACAAGAAAATATCTTAAGAACTGGATTTTTGTCGATTTTTTTAACAACGAAGTTATAAGATCGTTATATCAACAAAGTTAGACATTCTCGTCAAATTCAATATTTGTTATCTCAGAAACAAATTGAGATATTCAAATTTGGGTTTGTTCATGATAAAATATACACTTTCTTCTATAATGTGGCAAAGCTACAAGAAAATATATTAAGAACTGGATTTTTGTCGATTTTTTTAACAACGAAGTTATAAGATCGTTATCTCAATAAAGTTAGACATTCTCGTCAAATTCAATATTTGTTATCTCAGAAACAAATTGAGATACTCAAATTTGGTTTTGTTCATGATAAAATATACACTTTCTTCTATAATGTGGCAAAGCTACAAGAAAATATATTAAGAACTGGATTTTTGTCGATTTTTTTAACAACGAAGTTATAAGATCGTTATCTCAATAAAGTTAGACATTCTCGTCAAACTCAATATTTGTTATCTCAGAAACAAATTGAGATATTCAAATTTGGTTTTGTTCATGATAAAATATACACTTTCTTCTATAATGTGGCAAAGCTACAAGAAAATATATTAAGAACTGGATTTTTGTCGATTTTTTTAACAACGAAGTTATAAGATCGTTATCTCAATAAAGTTAGACATTCTCGTCAAATTCAATATTTGTTATCTCAGAAACAAATTGAGATATTCAAATTTGGTTTTGTTCATGATAAAATATACACTTTCTTCTATAATGTGGCAAAGCTACAAGAAAATATATTAAGAACTGGATTTTTGTCGATTTTTTTAACAACGAAGTTATAAGATCGTTATCTCAATAAAGTTAGACATTCTCGTCAAATTCAATATTTGTTATCTCAGAAACAAATTGAGATACTCAAATTTGGTTTTGTTCATGATAAAATATACACTTTCTTCTATAATGTGGCAAAGCTACAAGAAAATATATTAAGAACTGGATTTTTGTCGATTTTTTTAACAACGAAGTTATAAGATCGTTATCTCAATAAAGTTAGACATTCTCGTCAAATTCAATATTTGTTATCTCAGAAACAAATTGAGATATTCAAATTTGGTTTTGTTCATGATAAAATATACACTTTCTTCTATAATGTGGCAAAGCTACAAGAAAATATATTAAGAACTGGATTTTTGTCGATTTTTTTAACAACGAAGTTATAAGATCGTTATCTCAATAAAGTTAGACATTCTCGTCAAATTCAATATTTGTTATCTCAGAAACAAATTGAGATATTCAAATTTGGTTTTGTTCATGATAAAATATACACTTTCTTCTATAATGTGGCAAAGCTACAAGAAAATATCTTAAGAACTGGATTTTTGTCGATTTTTTTAACAACGAAGTTATAAGATCGTTATCTCAATAAAGTTAGACATTCTCGTCAAATTCAATATTTGTTATCTCAGAAACAAATTGAGATATTCAAATTTGGGTTTGTTCATGATAAAATATACACTTTCTTCTATAATGTGGCAAAGCTACAAGAAAATATATTAAGAACTGGATTTTTGTCGATTTTTTTAACAACGAAGTTATAAGATCGTTATCTCAATAAAGTTAGACATTCTCGTCAAATTCAATATTTGTTATCTCAGAAACAAATTGAGATACTCAAATTTGGTTTTGTTCATGATAAAATATACACTTTCTTCTATAATGTGGCAAAGCTACAAGAAAATATATTAAGAACTGGATTTTTGTCGATTTTTTTAACAACGAAGTTATAAGATCGTTATCTCAATAAAGTTAGACATTCTCGTCAAATTCAATATTTGTTATCTCAGAAACAAATTGAGATATTCAAATTTGGTTTTGTTCATGATAAAATATACACTTTCTTCTATAATGTGACAAAGCTACAAGAAAATATCTTAAGAACTGGATTTTTGTCGATTTTTTTAACAACGAAGTTATAAGATCGTTATCTCAATAAAGTTAGACATTCTCGTCAAATTCAATATTTGTTATCTCAGAAACAAATTGAGATATTCAAATTTGGTTTTGTTCATGATAAAGTATACACTTTCTTTTATAACGTGGCAAACCTACAAGAAAATATCTTAAGAACTGGATTTTTGTCGATTTTTTTAACAACGAAGTTATAAGATCGTTATCTCAATAAAGTTAGACATTCTCGTTAAATTCAATATTTGTTATTTCAGAAACAAATTGAGATATTCAATTCCGGTTTTGTTCATGAAAAAGTATACACTTTCTTCTATAATGTGCTAAAGCTACAAGAAAATATCTTAAGAATTTTATTTTTGTCGATTATTTTTAAATCGAAGCAAAAAGATTATTATCTCAACAAACATAGACATTCTCGACAAATTCAAAGTTTGTTATCGCAGAAACAAATTGAGATATTCAATTGCGGTTTTCTTGCGATTAGCGCACAATCGTTGCGATATTTATGTTAACTATTACTTTTTAACTAAATATTATTAAGAAAATCTCTTCAGTTTGACCTCTAATATCTATATATCTACCTTCCAGTTTGATACGCATATTGTAAATCACCCTTTATATCTAGATAGCTCACCTAACACTGCCCAAGCTTACACACATAAAGATTTATCGTAGATTAAACTATCCGTTTACACAGTTTTATCGAATTGTGTGTATGAAAATTTGTGCAGTTTTTTTGGTTGGAATCGTTCAGATCGTTCAGTAAAAAAATACTATAAATGTGACTATAGACTATACATGTGAGATGTACCACTCAGTGTGCTCGGAGAACGTATCTACGATAACAGCAGGAACATGCTCTCATCCTTCTAGAGGATATTCTCTCACTCCTTTCGGATCTAGTTGAGGTGCATCTTCGCTCATTCTGTGTTGCTTCCGATTCTTAGCTCAAACGAGTTGTTTCTGTACTGGATGTCAACCAATAAGTCTTATACTCAACAACCTTTTCTTGATTATTCATTTAGATTCATTCAGCATACCACAATTCTCTTCTAATGTCCATCGCCTTGATCCGTGTATTCGACCTGCTTAACCTCGTGGCGGTTTGTTCTATAATCAGTTCGAGGTCTACCGGGCCGTTTCTTCTTCACATTTATCCTTACCTAGATATGCCATTCTTTTGACGCGAATTTAAGCTCATCTGATAAATTTATATGAGAGTATGGCTTTCTTTCTATAAGTCAGCACCCCACACCATATACCATACACTAAGTGATTTTCTTTGCTTTATGCACAAAATAAACAAGCTTAAGACCGCAACTGCGTCACCGTCTTCATAAGTCACTTCATAAAACTCCCATTTTTACAGAAAAATGGGAATATTTAATTAACTTTTGTAGTTAGAATATAAAATTAGTGCGATTTGGTGGTTTGAACATGTCCGACGCATTATTTATGTAGAGATAAGTTTAAAAAATCGGTAATAAAAATTATTTTCTTCTTTGTAACTCGATCTGGGGACATATTGTATGTTGTACGAAGGTCACATTTTTGTTCATTTCAGTTACATTAAGCGCACTTCATTACAAATTTCTGGAACCGGTGTTAGATTGAACATGTTTAGAATGTGATAGGTCGACGATTAAAAAAGTACTCGAGCCTCCTGAGAATCTGAATGGAGTGTGACACTATCTAGAGTAAGAATATTTATTACTGCATCGACCCTATTGAAAACAGAACCTTACATACTGACAATTTTATAGGAGAGGCTCTGGTGTGCGCCCTTATATCCTATATATTACATTTTGATTAACGACAAAACAAGATCACTGAACTTTCGATAGTTAGGATTTCCAGAATGCCAAGTGTATAAACCAAAACAAGTGAAGCTATGCGTTTATAGATTTATAATGGACCCCTTCAAGCCGTATCAACCCTATATCGACCTTTAAAGTTTTATCGACCCCCCAGCATCATTCATCGACCCTGTTAATAAACGCTGATCTAGATGTTGCATGTACCACAGGAGAACATCGACCACTTAATTCGAGGAAATATATTGCCACATTTGGAGTACCACAAGCATCGAATTTAGAACCATTACTCTTTTTACTTTTAATTAATGATCTACCGGAGTGTATTCGGCATAGCAGGTGCTTGGCTTTGCCGATGATTTTAAGTTTTTTTATCCTGTCTCCTCCGTCCGTGACTGCAGTTTGATGCAGGAGGACATTAACGCGGTAAACGTGGGGGCGAGTAGAAATTTTTTGAGTTTGAACGTCGCTAAATAGGCAACATTCCATTGCAAAGGAAAACGTCTTTCAAGGACAGGGGGATTATTTTTGATGATAACTTAAGGTTCAGGGACCATATTTCATATTGTGTAAAGAAAGGGAATCAAATGTTGAGGTTTATATTGCGTAACTTTCTTCAATTCAAGACAACAAAATCTCTAATTACATTATTTAACGCATATGTGAGACTGCACTTAGAATACGCCAGTGCATTGTAACTCCATTGAGCGTATATTAAAGATTTTTTTAAGATATCTGTATTGTAAGTCACATGTAGTCCATATGTTCACAGTCCCCTTCCAAAACTTGTTAAATGAATTTGGATTGATATCTTTTGGTAACAGGCGTAAAATGCAGTCGATTGTATTTCCTCATAACATTCATTATAAAATAGATGTACCATACTTATTATCACTCATTAATATAAATGTTCCAATTTATAGTCATAGAAGTGTAATAACATTTGCATTGCCGATGTCGGGTGCTAATTATTATTTTTACTCGCCGATGCTGAATGTTATGAGACTTACTAACGGTTATTCGTATAGATATTTTTGGAATATCAAGGAATGATTTAAGGAGATATTTTAGGAGCGGAATAGTTTAGAAGTAGTGGTGTTACCCAGAACTATTATGTTGTATGTTTTCATTATGTTTTGGAATTTCGAATCGTTATGATTGTGTTCTCCGTTTGTTTATTTGTTTTCTTTATATTTTCGCTTCTGTTTTCTCTCTCTTTTTTGAAAAATTCTATATCACTATTACGCATTATATTACGTTAATTTTGCTGCGATTTTACTAAGCTTAAGTTATTTATTGTTTATACTTATCATGTATGTGCACATGATATTCGTGACACAGCACGGTAAATTTTTCTTTTGATGTATAAATTATTTGCAGCTTATATTTGGGCTTTAAAGCTGTTACTGTTAAGTTAGCTGTACAATAAATAAATAAAAAAGTAATTTTTTATCATTACTTTATTTGTCATTACTGGTAGAATGGATATTTTAAACTTTTCAACCTATTATGCTTTATATTTGCAACAAAAACGTCGTCCTATATAAAGTTATAGTGCACGCCAGACTTTAGCGTTATTCTCTATATCTGTTCTTTGGCGTTATTCCTTTGAGGTAGGTCGATGGGTGGAGTTTCGAAACTTTCAAGATACCGGCTTGCGCACGCAGCACGAGCTATCATTATTCTTTAAATGAGTGCCATGCGCCATTGCGAACACGTGACCAACACGTGGTTGAGGACCGGCCGGCTCGTTGTTGCCAACCATGTTGAAAACACTTTCGCTTTCATTACACAAATTTATTTTTAATTCAAGTCACCTTTTATTGGGAAAGGTCGGAACAGAAAATCAAATAAATTTCTGTATTTAAGTCAACTCGGGAAGCTTTTTAAAACAAATATTTAACATTCGCGTGTACGATAATGTAAACATTTGTTACTCACATGTACAAATATATCTTGTTCAAAATTGTCGGTTTAAACAACAACCATAAACTTTACAAGTCTTAATCATAATTATATCAATAATAAAGCAAATTGAGAATGATTTGAGTATAATCTGAAATGTTTCAAAAACGAAAATGTATTTTATTTTAAAGGTTATTGAACGAACTACGCATACGTGCCGTTACTAGGCACGATACGTCCAGACGAGGTCGACTTTAATATGTCGTATTGCATCATCATTTCCAGAAGAGGTATCATGGAACGTCATCAATCCATCGTTTTAATGTTTGGCGTCACGATAATCTTAACATTTCTTCTAACTCATTTCGGCTATTAAACTTTTTTCTTTATACTATGATGCAAATATGTACAAACATGTTGCACTAAAAATTGTTACTCATGAGTTAGATATAAAAGTAACCCTTAACTGGTGAGGTGCAACGTTTTTAACATACCTGGTGCAGTGGGGTCATACAGACCCCATCACGTTTTCTGTACTAGTAGTGATAATAAAACTAATTGAGTGTTTTTGTTTTGACAATATCTAGTATTTTAAAAAATTTTGTCTATTAATTTCATGTGAGACATACATATATCAGAAAACCATAGAAATGATTATAATTTAATTTAAAACTCAACATAACTATCTTCGAGAAAAAATATGGCTTATCGATTTATATGGCCAGCGAAATGTTTGTGATTTTCCGTTTAAATAATTTAAGCGCAAAGTTTATCAATTTAGCAACCGCACGGATAATTGTATGGTTTATATATGTATAATCAAAGGTATGGTTAGCGGTTAACCATGTACACCTCTAACACTTATAGTAATAATCTACGTATATTCGACAACTTACTTAGAATTAAATTAAATTAAAGCATCTTTTGATTTATTACTAATTAAGATTTCTGCAAATTTGTTACAACATAAAACTGAAATGCTTCACGTGATGATACAATGAGATCATCCCAATTATCAATGCGCAAACAACGCACCGAAATACTTTACACAGAAATAGAACAAAACCGATCATTATTGGGTCATCATCAGTTATTTTTAATTTTTATTCAAGAAGAGATTCTGTGTATTTATTTTTATATTCGTTTGCATCAACGAGAAAGAGCTTCTTCGCTTTTAGCCCGTTTCCGTTCTTGATGAAACGGATTGAATCATTTTGTTGCAATGTGCCGGAATGTATATACGTCATTTCATAATATCTTTACAAATTTGCCACTTGAACCTATTTTTGAGAAAGATATTTTGTTGTTTAATACCGAAAAAATTGATAATGAATTTGATAAAGAATAGGAATTCCCGTTGGAACTCAAACGAGTGAAAGTAATACCAATTAAGAAACTAGGGGACCCAAACGATTGTGGCAAATATAGACCTATATCAATATTGCCGGCGATGTCAAAAATATTTGAAATGGTCATAAAGAGAAGAATAATAGAGTATTCCGAAGAAGATGATCTTATAACTAAATATCAGCATGGGTACATATAAGGCAGATTAACGACAACAGCGTTACTAAATGTTATCCAAAACATAGCAGATGGTTTTGATCAACAAAAATTTACGCAAATAGCCTTTTGTGATCTCAGCAAGGCTTTTGATATGGTAAACCACATAATTTTAAGAGAAAAATTACATAAATACAGCTTCAAAGCTACTGTATACAATTTATTAGCCTCTTACCTCGATCATAGAGAACAACAAGTCTATTGGAAAGGAATACACTCTGAATTGAAATCTGTTGGGACTGGTGTACCTCAGGGTTCTGTGCTTGGACCCGTAATTTTTTTGATATATATAAACATATCAAAGACATTCGACAAGAATCAGCCAACATGGCGATTAAATGTGCAAGTTGTGGTAAAGATATGACTCGTTATGAGAGTTATATACTATGTAGAAGTAAATGTGAACAAAGCTTTCATATTACATGTGCTAATATATCGGAGGAAGAACTGTTCAATCAAATGTGAGAAGACGGTAGTTTTAAGAGCTGGTCTTGCGAGAAATGTAAGGAGGATCTAACCTCAAACAATAAGAGAGAGAAGGAGATACATATAAGTGATCTTCGTGAACTACATGAATATATGGATAGTAAGATAGATAGAGCTGTGAAAGATATAATCACGACTATTATGACTAACTTCCAACTAGAAACAAGCAAATTGCTTAATGAAAACCGTGAATTACGTCGAGAAATAACAAAAATGAAACAATCAATGGATTTAATCTTGCTCTCGATAATTAAAAAACCGGTCACAAACAGCCGTGAGCAAGCGAGTGCAATAAATTTCGAAGCAAATCAAGAGAAGAAAGGCCTAAAATCTGACAAGGAAGGGAGAAGTACAAGCTCCAGTCAATCAGTTTTAGATGAAAATACAGATGTAAACACAGAATTATATGTTAACGCGGTCAAATCGTCAAGAAAGAATGTAAACAATGAGGGTATATCTGATATTAGTATTGTTGAAGTAAATAAAGGGAACGAAAGTATTAATGAATTAAAGGTGGATGAAGGTTTCAATAAAATATTTCCTGCAAAAAATTTTAAACGTAAAATGCAAAACACCATTGCTGGTGTGGCACAGAATTCTGCTTTAAAGGGTGCAAAAAAATATAGACATTTTCATATCTATCGTTTAAGCCCGGAGACCACAATTGCCGATGTGCTTAATCATTTAAAAAATAAAAAAATCACTGATGTTAAATGTGAAAAAATAACGTCGAAATATCCAAACGAATATTCATCTTTTAAATTGTAAGTTGTGGAAGGACAACATACGGATATAGAGAACGCTGACTTATGGCCGGAAGGAGCTAGAATAAATCGTTTTTTATTCAGACTTCAAGCCCCAGTAAATTCAGAAACATAGCAAATAAATTTAGAACTCGAATAAAGCGTAAATCTTTGTATTTTGGCCAAATAAATATCAGATTTCAGTTCAACAACGAATTTCAGTTGTTTGGAATTACTGAAACCTGGCTACAACCTGACTTTCCTGATTGCCTAATTTCTATTGCTCATTACAGTGTCGTGAGAGCAGACCGCGGTGCGCGTGGAGGCGGTTTACTTTGGTATGTACACGACTCCATCCAGTGTCATGTAATTGATACCTCTTTCGCTACTGCTTCCGAGCTTGAACAACTATGGATTAGTTTTAAAATCTATGAAGAAACATATGCATGTGGTTTAATTTATCGACCGCCATCTGCTGGTAAAGGATGTCTTTCCGAGCTGGAGATGGTGTTGTCTGTAATAAATGTTGAGTATGACAACGTTATACTAACTGGAGACGCCAACATTCATTTCTTTCCATATTCACATCCTAATGACAATGCTTTAACACCGTTACTTGAGATCTTCTATCTGAAACAAATAATAAAGAGCCCCACCCGAATAACAGCTAATTCTGAGTCACTAATTGATATCATTTGCGTGCCGTATAACGCACATATTTTACACGCAGGTGCGAGAGACCTATTAGCATCGACGGATCATAAACTTATTTATTGTGAGATAAATATACCAGATCTAAAAATTAAACAAAGACAAATTACTAGCAGAAGCTATAAGTACTTTAGCACGGAGTTATTCGAGCATGATGCGACTCATTTACCATGGGGTGATGTGTATCTTACGAATAATATCAACGACAAAATCGAGCTTCTAAATGAACTTATAATATTTTTATTTGATGCACATGCCCCTGTGATACAATTCACTCCTATGCGAAAAACATGTCCTTACATTACGTCTACGATTAAGGAGATGATTAAATTAAAGCAAAAAGCTTACCAGAGGTTTTCGCGTACTGGTAACAGCAGTCACCGAAAATATACAGATATTAGAAATCAGGTCACGTTGGCTGTACGGAATGAGAAAAAAGCTTTTTTTGAATCGAGGATTAATAGCAATATTAATAATTCCTCTAAGTTGTGGAAATCATTGCATACTAATCAAGTGCACACCAAAAACACTAAAACTATTGCGCAGTCTCTTAAAGATCCTGAGATAATAAATAATTATTTTATAAATAACATTCCCACTTCGATGGTAGCACCTGACTTCGACTCATATAAAATGCGTATTATTAACAATACATCTAACTTCAATTTTAGTACGGTGGATTATAAAACAATCCAAAATGCGTTTAATGAGATAAAATCCAATGCTTGCGGTCATGATAAAATTGACCTTAAAATGATTAAACTTGTCTTAAAGTTTTGCATTCAAGAAATTACACATGTTATAAATTTCGCCCGTTTTCGTTTTTAAAATCGCCCGGAGGCAAATAAACGCAGCATAGTAACACTCACGAACCACAATAGCACACACTCAACCAAAGGTCCTCGGCATCCGAATGAAAAGTAGGCACCGGAACAGAGACAATGCCCGCGCGAACCGCAACAAGAACACCACCGCCCTCAGATCCAGCAGAAGCAGTCGAATTTCTGTCACGGCGATAAATGATGTGGTTACTGCAAAGGATCTCACCGCTGTAGATGGAATCGTTTAGGTTAGACTCTGTTAAACACACCAAATCGTGAGTCAGGTTCAGCGAGTTCGCATATGACGTAGCAGTCTTCGTGCGCAAACCACGCACATTCTGGTAGTAAATAGACAGAGTCATAATCCAAATAAAAGGCTAATAATAATTATATTTGTGGTTAAGTTAAAGCTTTGACAAGTCATCGGCCGATTTAATACCACACAATTTTTCAACCAGCAAAACTTGTACTCCTTCAAGCGGCATGCCTCTTTGCTCTTTTTAAATAATTCAGCATTAGCAGGGATAACATAATCTAGAAAAACTGATGAATGTTTTTGTTAATAACGGTTATCCTCCGCGTCTTGTGAAAGGAATTCTCAATCATTCTTTAGTAATTTCCATAAGTCCTTTTGATGGTGACCAAAGGACTGATATTGTTGAAGAAACAACACAGTTTAAATATGTAAAAATGTAAAAATACCCTTCATCAAAGGCTTTACATCTAGGTTCATATCCTTTTCGATCAGTTCAATATTAAATTTGCTAAATATAATTACTTATCACTTAATAGAGTTTTTTCAAAAACCAAGGACAACGTTCCTATTTTACAACAATCTAACATTATTTACTCTATTCCTTGCGTTAATTGTGAAGGAACGTACATTGGTACGACAGCGCAGTATTTCGGGAATAGACTTAAACAACATCGGAATGATTGTAGGGGTAGAAATGAGAATAGAAGTGCTCTTGTTTACCATCATGTTAAGGAAGGTCGCCATTTTGATTTTAACAACGCTAAGATTTTAGACAGAGAGTCGGTTTATAATAAACGTCTTTTTCTTGAAATGGCTTACATTAATAAAGACAAAAATTCAGTGAATTTCAGAATGGATACAGAAGGGATAAGTTCAATCTATAGTTTTATAATTAACAACGACTTTACACGACGAGAGTTACGCCCTTAACTTCTTGAACCACTTTTTTCCTTTTTGCCCCTCCAGTGTTCCTCTATAACAAAATTCAAAATTTACCAGATTTGTTCTTGTTTTTTAAAAAACAAAAAATCATACTATTTTTAACCTTGTCATTGTCCTCTACATTGATTAATGTGTCAAGAAAATTTTCTTTTTAATTTTATAAAAATAAGTTTTTAAAATTTTTTATCTAATTTTGAAGTCAACCTTCTTACTTCCATTGTAAGTCGACTTTAATTTTAAAATTTTTTGTAACGTTGACAATCTATTTTAATATTGTAGTGTTTCCCTGATGAAGCAATAAAATAATTGCGAAAGCTCGAATAGCGAAAAAGGAAGTTGTTTTCTTATCCATTGGTTGCTATTCCCAAGATTTTTTAATCTTTGTATAGATTACAACCGGTACTCCGTTTGGTTTTGATTTTTTAGTTTGAATATTTTGCAAACTGTATATTATTGACGAGAATAGTGTATAATCATACTTATTCAATAAATTTAAAAATAAAAATTAAAAATAAAAATAAGAAATTGTTTATCAATTACTGACTTTGGTATTTATTTGTTTTGGATGTTAATAAAAAAAAAGGTTTGTACAATTTGCATAATGATAATGCGAAATTGATAAAGTAAATATTGATTTCCGGGAAACGATTAGGATTTAAGAAATGAACGTTTTTTAGCGGTGTAAAGATAGCAATAAAATGTAGCAGTAAAAATTTCTAAGGATACCCGAACGTCCATAGATCTAGATTTAAGTTTTCACACAAAAAGGGGAAATTAATGTAGTAAGATGCTAATATAGTATGTTAGTTGCAATTATTGGGGTAAACCATCCCTTTCAATATTTCCATAATCTGTAGCACCCTTATTTGTTCGAAGATATAAACCAAACTTTTCATAGGCTTTTTAGACATCCCAACGAATAAGTTTACGTTTCAAAATCTCACTTAGCATGGGTCTGCTAAAGTGAACCACAACTTTTAATACATTAATGCAGCAACCTCGCCCAAATACAATTTTTAAATTGCTTAAATGTAATTTAATTGGTAGCTATTAGATATCAGATAAATATGTTGGATTTATCTGATTAAATAAAAATTAATGATTACAATGAGGTTTCTATTAGTTAACACGGAACAGATATACCACGTTTAGTTATCCGACCGATTGGAGTTGATATATATCTCTTTAACTCATTAAAATTCTTTGCCTTGTCTAACACATTGAAAAACCCTATCTGCAGGTCGCTGCAATCACAAGTCTCGTAGTGCAATGGAGATAGACGTAATCAACCGCACCTTTGTATCCATATGGAGGGGGCAAAACGATTTTATACAAATTAGGAATTTATTTTCTCAATTTTATTAATTTTTAGAGGTTTTAAAAGAAATTGATTTTTATTTTTACAAAAGTCGAAGTTTCTAGCAGTATTCGTAGGTTTGATAAAAATTCTTATAATCAATCAAACTTCAAATTATCTAATTAACTTTGAATATTATTTTCTAACCGTAAATCTATATTGGGAATCAAAAATTAATATCATTCCTAGACAGGCGTCGAATCAACCCAGAAATACGAAAAATCCGGTTTTTACTCGTTTACTTCATTTTATTAGCTAGATTGTGGTTGGGTTGCAATTTTCCTAAATTTGTTGTGCTATTTCTTTAAAAGACAGTCTTATACACACGAAGAAAGATTATTTATGGTTGGAGCAGTAACTGTTAAAAATTTCATATAAACACAAATGCCGATTTTAATTTGTAAGTAATTTTGCTAGATGATTATTATATAAATCAAAATGAATTATTTGTAAACAAAATGTTGTTTGTTGACATTTCATTGGAACATTTCAATCAGCAAGCGGTTTGTTCAGTAGTTCAATCAGATGGCAGTAAATTTCACTAAGACTCTGGGTATCAGTTCTAATTAACCTTGTTGAGGATGGAGAAAATATGGATCATCTCAATGAAATGAAGAGTCTCCTACTATATACACCCTTCCTACAAAGAATTTTAGTCCGATCAAAATCAATTTTCTGTCCTGTTGACACATGATACTCAACCAAAGCAATTTCTCCTGATTTCTTGATGATGCCATGGTCCATCGCATGCTGTCCAACTCTGGATTTCTGGTACTGAGAAGTGTTACCTACATAGCAACTGTCACAACCCATACATTTGATCTTATACACCAGGTTAGATGAGTGGAGAAAGGAAGTGGCATCTTTTGACTTAGTTAATAAGCTTTTCAATTTCAACAATAACTACAGATTTTTACCAGATTGCCAATGAACCCAAGAATGAAGGGCGCGTTGACAGTGTTACAATTAGAGGATGTTGGAAGCTCCTGATTATCATAATCATTATTGCAGAAGACATTCGCTGGAAACCTAAGATTCTTTTCTCTAAACTTATGATCGGAAATGCGGATAACCCTGTTTTTCATACTATTCATGCTTTCAGAAGGTTTGAAATGCCTCCAGAAGACTTCATACTTCTTCCAGAAGACTTAATACTGCTTCTAAAAAGGTTGAAATGCTTCCAAAAAACTAGAAATTCTTCCAGAAGTCTTGAAATACTTCTAAAAGACTTAATACCGCTTCTAGAAGACTTAAAATACATTTAGAAGGCTTGAAATGCTTCCAGAACGCTTCATGCTGCTTCCATAAGACTTGATACTGCTTCTAGAAAACTTAAAATGCATCTGGAAGACTTAATATTGCCTCGGGAAGAATTGAAATGTATCCAGAAAACTGAATACTGCTTCTATAAGACTTAGAATGCTTCCAGAATACATGAAATCCTTCTAGAATACTTGAAATGCTTTCAGTAGATCTGTAATGTTTTCAGAAGGCTTGCTATTGCCTCTGGAACAATTCACAAAACGCTCTACCAGCAGCCTTTTTGGCTAGACTATCTCGTTATTGTTACCCTTGGAGCCTGCGTGCCTCCTAAGCTCTTGATGTTGCTTAATACTAAAATAGATTGTTTACTGTCTGCAAAAATAGTAAAGCATTTATCCCGCTTATTGAAGTAAACAATGCAGGCGGCAGCAAGTTTATTACTGAGTGAAGGGCAGTCAACACGGACTTTCCCTGGGTGTAAGTATGTTGATTAGAGTCTTGTGGTCTACTACTTAGGCAGTGGTCTATAATGTAATGATCGCAAAGACTCTCCAGCGATTTCAAAAGAAAGAGAGGTTAATTGGTCTAAAGGACTTTGGAAGGAAGTAATCTTGCTTACCCGGTTTAGGTTTGAAGTTGATCGCGTCAACTTTCCGGTACATAGCGAAGCGTTAGGCTACCCTGGAAAATTTTCTTCAGGTAATTAGATATATTATATTAACGGCAGTATCAAGTCATTTGGAAGCAATTTCAAGTCTTCCAAATGCAATACCAAGTGTTTTGGAAGTATTTCAAGTTTTCCAGAGGCAATACTAAGTGTTTTGGAAGCATTTCAAGTCTTCTGTAATCAGCATCAAATCTTCTGAATGTGTTGAAAGTTTTCTGGATACCTGAAATGTCTTCTAGAAGTAGTATCAAGTCTTTCAAAGAAAATATTAAGTGTCTGGAAGCATTTTATCGAAGCAATTTCAAGTCTTCCAGAGTGTTTGGCATTTCAAAACTTCTATGACTAGCATCAAATATTTTGAATATATTGATAGTTTTTTAGAAGTCTTGTAAGTCTACTAGAAGCAGTATTAAAGAATCCAAAGGTAGTATTAAGTATTCTGGAAACTTTCTAATCTTCTAGAAGTAGTTCAAATCATCCAGAGGTAATACTAAGTCTTTTGGAATCATTTCAAGTCTTCCAGGAGCAATACCAAATGTTTTGGAAGCATTTCAAGGCTTCTATAACCAGCATCAAATCTTCTGAATATATTGAAAGTCTTCCGGAATCTTTTAAATCTTCTAGAAGCAGTATCAAGTCTTCCAAAGGGAAAATTAAGTATTCTTAAAGCATTTTAAGTCTTCTAGAATTAGTTCAAGTCTTCCAGAAGCAATATCGAATCTTTTGGAAGCATATCAAGTATTCTACAATCAGTATCAAGTCTTCTGGAAGCAATGTCAAATCTTCTAGAACCAGTATCAAGCCTTCCTAAGGGAATAATAGTAATAGTGTTTTGGAAGGATTTTAAGTCTTCTAAATGGAGATCAAGTCTTCCAGAAGTAATGTCAAGTCCTTTGGAAACATATCAAGTCTTCCAGAGGCAATATCAAGTATTTTGGAAGAATTTCAAAACTTCTATAACCAGCATAAAATCTTTTGAATGTATTCAAAGTCTTCTGGAAATCTTATGAGTCTTCTGGAAGTAGTATCAAGTTTTTCAAAGGAAATATTAAGTGTCTAGAACCATTTCAAGTCTTTCAGAGGCAATATCCAGTGTTCTGGAAACATTTCAAAGCTTCTATAACCAGCATCAAATCTTTTGAATGTATTTAAAGTCTTCCGGAAACCTTTTAAGTCTTCTAGGAGCAGTATCAAGTCTTCGAAAGGGAAATTTAAGTATTCTTAAAAAATTTCGAGTCCTCTAGAAGTAGTTAAAGTCTTCCAGAGGAAAAGTCAAGTCTTTTGGAAGTATATCAAATTTTCCAGAGGCAATAACAAGTGTTTTGGAAACATTTCAAAACTTCTATAACCAGCATCAAATCTTTTGAATGTATTAAAAGTCTTCTGGAAATTTTATGAGTCTTCCAGAAGTAGTATCAAGTTTTTTAAAGGAAATATTAAGTGTCTGGAAGCATTTCAAGTCTTTCAGAGGCAATATTCAGTGTTTTGGAAACATTTCAAAGCTTTTAAAGCCAGCATCAAATCTTTTGAATGTATTTAAAGTCTTCCGGAAACCTTTTAAGTCTTCTAGAAGCAGTATCAAGTCTTCCAGCGGGAAATTTAAGTATTAATTACTAGAAGTAGTTAAAGTCTTCCAGAGGAAAAGTCAAGTCTTTTGGAAGTATATCAAGTCTTCCAGAGGCAATTACAAGTGGTTTGGAAACATTTCAAAGCTTCTATAACCAGCATCAAATCTTATGAATGTATTGAAAGTTTTCTGGAAATCTTATGAGTCTTCTAGAAGTAGTATCAAGTTTTTCAAAGGAAATATTAAGTGTTTGGAACCATTTCAAGTCTTTCAGAGGCAATATCCAATGTTTTGGAAGCATTTCAAATCTTTCAGAGGCAATATCCTGTGTTTTGGAAACATTTCAAAGCTTCTATAACCAGCATCAAATCTTCTGAATGTATTGAAAGTCTTCTGAAAACCTTGTAAGTCTACTATTAGCAGTGTTAAGTCCCCCAAAGGGAAAATTAAGTATTTTTAAAGCATTTTAAGTCTTCTAGAAGTAGTTTAATTCTTCCAGAGGAAAAGTCAAGTCTTTTGGAAACATATCAAGTATTTTACAATTAGTATTAAGTCTTCTGGAAGCAATATCAAGTCTTCTCGAAACAGTATCAAGCTTTTCCTAAGGAAATAATAATAAGTGTTTTTACTTCCAGAAGACTTGAAATGCTTCTAAAAGACTTGATACCGCTTCTAGAAGACTTAAAATGCTTTTAGAAGGCTTGAAATGCCCCCAAAAGATTTCATACTACTTCCAGAAGACTTAATACTGCTTCTAGAAGACTTAATATTGTCTCTGGAAGAATTGGAATGTAGTGTTAGTATTAGTTACTAGAAGTAGTTAAAGTCTTCCAGAGGAAAAGTCAAGTCTTTTGAAAGTATATCAAGTCTTCCAGAGGTAATTACAAGTGGTTTGGAAACATTTCAAAACTTCTATAACCAGCATCAAATCTTTTGAATATATTGAAAGTCTTCTGGAAATCTTATGAGTCTTCTAGAAGTAGTATCAAGTTTTTCAAAGGAAATATTAAGTGTCTGGAACCATTTCAAGTCTTTCAGAGGCAATATCCAGTGTTTTGGAAACATTTCAAAGCTTCTATAACCAGCATCAAATCTATTGAAAGTCTTCTGGAAACCTTGTAAGTCTGCTGTTAGCAGTATTAAGTCCTCCGAAGGGAAAATTAAGTATTCTTAAAGCATATCAAGTCTTCTAGAAGTAGCTTAATTCTTCCAGAGGAAAATTCAAGTCTTTTGGAAACATATCAAGTATTTTACAATTAGTACTAAGTCTTCTGGAAGCAATATCAAGTCTTCTCGAAGCAGTATCAAGCTTTTCCTAATTAAATAATAATAAGTGTTCTGGAAGGAGTTCAAGTCTTCCAGAAGTAATGTCAAGTCATTTGGAAGTATTTCAAGTCATCTATAGCCAGGATCAAGTCTTCTAGGGGAAGTATCAAGTCTTCTAGAAGCATTTGATGTCTTTTGCAAAAGCTGTATAAAGTCTACCGAAGATAGCATCGAATCTTCTGAAAGCATTTTAGGTCTTCTATAACCAGTATAAAATCTTCTGGAAGTACTGCTAATCTTCTGGAAACATTTCAATTTTTCTGGACGCAATATGAACGTTCCTAGAAGCAGTATTAAGTCTCAATTCATAATTAGTACTCTCAAAATAAACATTAACAGCAGGTGCTAGGACTGAATTGGGTAGAAAAAGCTCGATAGTACATTCAAATTAAAAAAGAATCTACAAGTTAGGGTATGTAATTTATTTATCTTTCTTTTTACTTTTATTTTTCCACCATTTTAACCACAAAATAAAATTGTACGAAGAGAAATATATAAAAAATTCACTTATTATGGACTTACTATATGAATTTCCTGTCACATTTTTTTGATACCCACAGTGAGTCACAGGATCAAATTCAAATTTGTTGAAACTAAAACTGAAAAAAAAGGTATGGTCTTCTTAATCCGGCCTTTAGTTAATAATCCCGTTTTTGTCCAAATTAGTAAAGAGACGGAGTTATAAAAACTGATCTTAATATGGAAGATCTTGATAAGGTTTACAACTTCTGCACTATACTTCGATTTAATCTATATTACTTGTTGATTCAAGGAAGATATTTTAGGGTTTCTGTTGGTATTACCTAGGACCCGAATAACGTTTCTGATGTTTGTTGTTAATTCTGCCATTTTGTCAAACAGGAATAATTAATTTCAGCTAAATAAGATAGTGAGTCACGTGAATTGACGTGACTCACGTGATTCATGTCTGATATTCACGTGAGTGGCGTGCGTGACCTTGACCGTGACGGGGCATAAAAAGTGGAGAATGTACGAGAAACCGAGCATCAGAATGAATCCGAGGAGACTGAGTCAAATTTTTTAATTCGACCTTACTCAAAGAGAATGCTTTTTTAAGATATTTTAATAATTAAATAAAAAAGAATATTTCGAAAAAAATTGTATATTTTGTTTTGCATTAAAATACTACATGAGGTTCACAAATAATACTAATAGTTCAAAAAACTAACATAACAACACATTTAAATTTTATATAAATAAATAAGTTAAAAATAATTGACTAACAATTAAAATCAACGAAGAGTAATAAACAGCATAACCCGAATTTGTTAAATCCCTTTCAGTTTCATTTTGTGTCGGAATGGTTGGAATGATTTGCGTCGTTATCGGAAATAAGTTCCCCTTACAATCGCATTCCAAGTGTTCTTTGACATTTAACATAACTTGTGTCTCATTTGGATCATATACAATCACCGGTAGTTTTAGATACATACTTTTGGACACAAAACACGGTTTTTCAAAATATTTTAAACCAACGGTTTCTCGACAACGATTTGCGACGATAAATGTCGGATGAACCTAAATATAGAACTTGCATTAATACAAAAAATACAATTAAGAAAATTTTCTTACTCGTTTTGTTTTTAAAGGATTTGGTAATAAATCTCTTGTGCGTAATATCTCTTCTTTTGGTGGTGGATGTTCCATGAATCTTTGGAATCTTTGGATTAATTGGTGGAATGTAACAACCTAAAAATATAATAAAATAGAGTATTATAAAAAAGTAATGAGATTGTTACTTGAACCGTTGGGAATGGAATTAAAGTTGATGTTACGTTCATGTGACTTAGAATGTTGCATAAAATGAGCGTTGAAAAAAATTTTAACACTTTCATTGTTTCACTGATAAACAAGAGAACCGATCGTAATGAGATATTGTTGTCTACTGGAGAAATTGAAATTAAACTCGGGCACACTGCCGACTTGGACATGCGCTTTTTGTCCAATACCTCGTGGTTGCTAGGCATAACGCCTTCCTAAGAAGGAGAAGGTGGCCCGCTCCAATTTGGTTTCTTATTGGTCAAAGTTTCAAACGGCCTTCAAAATTTATTTACCCACGAGGCTTCGTTATCGTTCAATCATATTTACCAACGAAAAATTAGTTGTCACCTTCTTGTTTGAAATTCTTAGAACCAAATTATTTATCGATGTTGATTTTTTAATTTTATGCTAATTAAATGATTTTGAATCGATCGACAACGTAACCAAATCAACATCGGTCACCAATTTGATTGGATTTATTCTGGGGGCTCGGCTGAACTCGGCTCGTAATCCTTAATCTTAACATGTAAACACTGACCTCACATAACATAATCAACTGTGTTTATGAATCACTTAATTTTTTTAACATCTCTATCTGTTTAAGTTTTCTAAGCGTACGTGTTGGATGTCTTGTTATAATTGGTCGATAAAATCTTTTTATTAAAAATTGTCGCTTTGAAATGTTATTTAACAAAATATCGTCTATTGTACCGAAGTTACCCTTTTAAATAAAAGGGCGGTGCTCTTAATTGTTAGGCAAATTGAAGCTTACGTATCTACTATAACTTTAATTTAGTTTTATACAATATCTGCATTGGAAATGTTGTGATCCTGGTTGATCCTGGTGTGATCAATGTTGAATCCTGGTGGGAAGATAAAATTTGGCAAAAATATAATTACATGTATTAGGTAAAATTCGAACAACTTCCCAAAGAATTGTATATCAAAAGAATTCAGGTAGATTTTATCAATTTCAAGTTCATCCAAACACCCATATTCTAAAAATTCTTGACTTTAACCAAACTCGCCTATGATGACTCATTATAATAATAGCTATTTCGTCTATTTTATGACGGTGAGAACCAAATTAGAAAATCGTTATTTATTTTTGAGATAAGGATTATTTGAGTTAACCTAATTTTTTTTTTGATTTTTTGAAATTAATAATCTTGTTTTAAAAATCACGAAAAACCGAATTCTTAAGATATCTTAATGAATTATTCATGATTTATAGAGAAGAGTGTCTACTTTCTCGTGATGAAACCGAATATTGAAAATATTTGTTCGTTTTTGAGATATAAATCATCAAATTCAACGTGAACATTTATGGCTATCTTAAGTTAATTAAAAATCACCAATAATCGAATTCTTGAGATATTTTAATGATTCATTCAAAATTTATACAGCTAAATGTTTATTTTGTCATGCTGAGAACCAAATTAGAAAATCTTTATTCATTTTTGATATAAAGATTATTTAAGTTAACCTAATTTTTTAAGATCTTTTGAAATTAATAATCTTGTTTTAAAAAATCAAGAAAAATCGAATTCTTAAGATATCTTAATGAGTTATTCATGATTTATAGAGACAAGTGTCTATTTTCTCGTGATGAAAGCGGATCTTGAAAATATCTATTCGTTTTTGAGATATAAATCATCAAATTCAACGTGAACATTTATGGCTATCTCAAGTTAATTAATAAGCACCAAAAAATCGAATTCTTGAGATATTTTAATGATACATTCAAAATTTATAGAAGTAGGTGTCTATTTTGTCATGCTGGGAACCAAATTAGAAAATCTTTATTCATTTTTGAGATAAAGATTATTTGAGTTGACCTATTTTTTTACGATTTTTTGAAATTAATAATCTTGTTTTAAAAAATCACGAAAAGTCGAATTCTTAAGATATCCTTAATGAATTATCCATGATTTATAGAGGAAAGTGTCTACTTTCTCGTGATGAAAGTGGATCTTGAAAATATCCATTTGTATTTGACATGTACATCATTAAATTCAACGTGAACATTTATGGCTATCTCAAGTTAATTAATAAGCACCAAAAAATCGAATTCTTGAGATATTTTAATGATACATTCAAAATTTATAGAAGTAGGTGTCTATTTTGTCATGCTGGGAACCAAAGTAGAAAATTTTTATTCATTTTTGAGATAAAGATTATTTTAGTTGACCTAATTTTTTATGATTTTTTGAAATTAATAATCTTGTTTTAAAAAATCACGAAAAATCGAATTCTTAAGATATCCTTAATGAATTATCCATGATTTATAGAGGAAAGTGTCTACTTTCTCGTGATGAAAGCGGATCTTGAAAATATCCATTTGTATTTAACATGTAAATCATTAAATTCAACGTGAACATTTATGGCTATCTCAAGTTATTAAAAATCGCCAAAAGTCGAATTCTTGAGATATTTTAATGATTCATTCAAAATTTATACAGGCAAGTATATCTTTTGTCATGGCGAGAACCAAATTAGAAAATCTTTATTCATTTTTGAGATAAAGATGATTTGAGTTAACCTAATTTTTTATGATTTTTTAAAATTAATAATCTTGTTTTAAGAAATCACGAAAAATCGAATTCTTTAGATATCTTAATGAATTATTCATGATTTATAGAGGAAGGTGTCTATTTTTTCGTGATGAAAGCGGATCTTCAAAATATCTTTTCGGTTTTGAATTATTAATTATTAAATTCAATGTGAACATTTATGGCTATCTCAAGTTAATTAAAAATCACCAAAAATCGAATTCTTGAGATATTTTAATGATACATTCAAAATTTATATAGGTAAGTGTCTATTTTGTCATGCTGAGAACCAAATTAGGAAATCTTTATTCGTTTTTGAGATAAAGATTATTTGATTTAACCTAATTTTTTATGATGTTTTGAAATTAATAATCTTTTTTAAAAAATCGCAGTAAATCGAATTCTTAAGATATCTTAATGCATTATTCATGATTTATACAGGAAAATGTCTATTTTCTCGTGATGAAAGCGGATCTTGAAAATATCTATTCGCACTTGAGATATAAATTATTAAATTCAATGTGAACATTTATGGCTATCTCAAGTTAATTAAAAATCACCAAAAATCGAATTCTTGAGATATTTTAAAGATTCATTCAAAATTTATACAGGCAAGTGTCTATTTTGTCATGACGAGAACCAAATTAGTAAATCTTTATTCATTTTTGAGATAAAGATTACTTGAGTCAACCTATTTTTTTATGATTCTTTGAAATTTATAATCTTGTTTTAGAAAATCACGAAAAATCGAATTATTAAGATATATTAATAACTGATACATAATTTATAGAGGAAAGTGTTTACTTTCTCGTGATGAAACCGGATCTTGAAAACATTTATTCGTTTTTGAGATATAAATCATTAAATTCAACGTGAACATTTATGGCTATCTCCAGTTAATTAAAAATCACCAAAAATTGAGTTCTTGAGATATTTTAATAATCCATTCAAAATTTATAGAGGCAAGTGTCTATTTTGTCATGGCTAGAACCAAATTAGAAAATCTTTATTCATTTTTGAGATAAAGATTATTTGAGTCAAGCTATTTTTTTATGATTTTTTGAAATTTATAAACTTGTTTTAGAAAATCACGAAAAATCGAATTCTTAAGATATCTTAATGAATTATTCATGATTTATAGAGGAAACTGTCTACTTTCTCGTGATGAAAGCGGATCCTGAAAATATCTATTCATTTCTGAGATATAAATCATTAATTTCGCAAGTAAACTAAAAATTACCAAAAATAGAATTCTTGGGATATCTTAATGCATTATTCATGATTTATAGAGGAAAGTGTCTACTTTTTCGTGATGAAACCGGATCTTGAAAACATTTATTTGTTTTTGAAAGATAAATCATCAAATTCAAGGTGAACATTTCCAATCCCCAAATCCCCATCAAATTTTTGGGGATCAAACAATCCCCAAAAATGAAAGTGTTTATTTCCGAGAATTTCTTATGATAAGAAATTCTCGCGCCATGGTATAAAAACATTAATTAATAACATTACTTTATAAATTAAACTTTACAACTTTTTACAACTAATAAATATAAATTTAAGAAAGGAATATGTTTAAAATCCATTTAAGAAATGACGTGGTTTCCTAAGGATGGCCAGTGAGGCCGAAACCGGTAGAAACTGAAAAATAAACTGTGTTTATGAATAACTTAAATTTTTTTAAACATCTGTATCTGTTTGTTTAAGATTTCTAAGCGTGCGCGTTAGATATCTTGATACAATTGGTCGATAAAATCTTTTTATTAAATAATTTTTAATAAAAATGTCCTAAATTTTCCAAATTTAAGGGCGGAGCTCTTAATTATGAAGCAAATTGAAGCTTGCGCACTATAACTTTAATTTAGATCTTATCATCATGAATACATTTAAAACTATATGTCGGGTTAACGTGATTTTGTAAGTCATAATTGAACCTAATCATGTTTTAGATGTGGTACAAATCATGTTAATGAGGGACAAAATAATATGATTCTCTTTAATAATGTGTAATAATATTCTAAAATAAATCAACGAGTAACACGTCATATCCGGCAAATTACAAAGAAACATACATTGTTTATTAAAATAATTGAATGAAATTTTATAAACAACTTTTTCTAACAATTCTATATGTAGAATTGTTAGAAAAAGTTGTTTATGTTGCACATGATGGAAAGTTTTTTAATTTTCCAAAGAAAACCATTTTTTCTTCTATATTATATAATTTCGTCTACATTTTTCAAATGAAATATTTCGGAATTTTTAGTAATATAGGAATAGTTTGTAATTTGCTAAAATTGCAGCAACGTAAGGTAAAATTGAATATTCTCCGCGGTATTGAAAATAATCATCTTTAAAAATGCATTTTGATTGTTTAACATAACTGCATTTTTGAATTTATAGATTACCATTTATGGTTTATTGTTTCTGTTCAATTTAATGTGCTCAGACGGTACAGTGGTCATTTTCTAATAATTTAGGTGAACAAAATACAAATATTGGTGATTTCTTTATGGTGTAATAATGCGTTAACTGGCTTACTACAAGAGTGGCATATGGTATAGGAATATTTGATTTTCTATTGGAAGGGTTTAATTACCACCATTCGGATGTTTAATCAAGAAATTATTGGGTGTTAAATTTTGTTAAGATTGTAGCAATGCTAATTATATTGTGATTATATTGTATTATATTTACTTCATTAAGCTCTTCTTTTTAATGTTAAAGATTAACATCACATAATTTCATTCCTATTGAATCATTCTAATATTTTTTTTAAAATTTTGTAACGTGAAGTATTACATGTTAGATAGTGTATAAGATTTTACTTGCTTCCACTCGCTTTAGGAAATGATGTAAGAGAGAAGAAAAGATGTTTTGAAAGTATCAGTAATATGACTATGGTATATACCCTCACTTAGAGTGGAATCACACCCTATTCTCAAACCCCAACGAAATGAAATGAAATTTAAAATTTCAATATAGGTTATGTAGGTTGCTTATAACTTAAAAGTGGACGAAAAGGACTCAATTTTGAATTGATTGAAGTTTAATTCGAAATCCATTTTTTTACCAGTGTTGTATCAAATCGAATAAGGTTAAAAGTCAAGTAAAAATTTTGTACTTTAACTGGTCAATTGCCATCTTCAGAGATAAAAAGTCAAACAAGAAAATAAGAGCATGTGAATACTAAATATAATCTCATGTACATTTTGATCATGTGGAAGGCTTTACATTAATACATACTGAGTTAAAAACACACTTAACATTTAATTGACAAGAAACGTTTATTTGTACTAAATGTACATGAGATTATATTTAGTATTCACATGCTCTTATTTTCTTGTTTGACTTTTTATCTCTGAAGATGGCAATAAGGCCGAAACTAGTTAGATAAATAAATATTTTTGAAAAACGACCAGTTAAAGTACAAAATTTTTACTTGACTTTTAACCTTATTCGATTTGACTCAATTTTGGTATAAATCTTAGATTTTGTTACTAATAGCCACATGCAAACTCTCATTGCTATAGTTTGCTGGGTTTTTTGCTGAATTGCGAATATTTTTCTACTAAATTTGTGAAATTGGCTACTGCGCACCGGGTTTTTGCGTTTTCGCTGCCTTTTGGCCAGCTTTTGTTCGGTCCACATTCTCATTGCCCTGAATGTCATTATAAGCTGAAAGGACATTACAGAGTAACAGTATAACCTCTCAGGTTGTTACCATAGGCACCGGATACATGGGTGCTCTGGAGAAACAAGCACCCATACAAAATTTTTAATGACTGCAGACAACCCATACCGAATACTTTGGCGTTTTTGAAAATTGAAACAAAAATTTGATGTTTTTATCTGGATTAAAGTTAGCATCTTTAATTAATTGTTTAAATTTAAAGAATTAATCAGCTTGTTCAAAATTTAGTCTCAGCAGCTGCTGCAAATGTATTTTTGAGAACATGTATTTTGAGTTGAGACTTGATACTGTTTCTAGTACACTTGATACTGCTTTCAAAAATGAAATACTTCCAGAATACTTGAAATGCTCCTAGAAGACTTGGAATGATTCCAGGCATGAAATTTCTCCAATACTAAATACTGATTGTAAAACTGCTGGCATATAACATTTTCATCCCAAAATACAAGATATTATTGATAAACCACTTGAGTTCTTCGAAAATATTGAATACTATTGGACAAAATATAAAATTTTGATATAAGCAGTCCAAAAACTGTTAATTAAATACTTAATACACTATGCAGAAGACAATTTCAGTTTTTCGTAATTATTTTTTTTCTTAATTTTAATGTACTATTGATCCTTCTCTTCCCCATTGAGCCTCAACATCTGCTGCGAATGATTTTTTCATGCGAGAGAGATTTTCTTTTTACAGAACGATTTTGTGAAGAGCCGACATTCGTTGTTTTGAGGCTTTTCCCAATTTAATTTCTAGTTCAGCACCCAGAACCTATACGGTATTCAAAATCCGACGCCTATTTCTGATACGTTCTCTCTTCTGTGAAGAATCACACATAAAGAACGGAAATGTCTTCAGGGCAGCAAGACTATCTGTAAAAATGTTTATGGATGCATGATTCTGTGCCTTTCATAAGTTCAAAAGAGTGCTGTAATTTATAGTAAGAACTCCCACTGGAAAAATGGTTGTGTCCGAGCGAAGTGATAAATACACTAATCAAAATGTGAAATCTGATTGTCACAAAAACTTTCCATTTAGTACTGTAAGACACTTTCGAAAAAGCAGTAATAGGCTAGGTAATTTATGATACATACTTTTATAAAATCTAAAATCCATCAAGAAAAATTTGAGAAAAATTAATCTTGTGAAAATGTTTTCTTAGAGTATTCCTTTAAATTAAAAAAATAAATTCGAAAATACTTGTGCTAATAAAAAATAACATTGACTTCTTTGGGCTCATCACGATATCTGGTATCGTTTTCAATTCGGACAAAGTCTGCGGTTTCTTAAGTATATTATCCAATTGAAAACAAATTAACATTTTCTTATGATTTTGCTATTGTTCAGAGCTATTTTATTTATTATTAATCAAGTATTATATAAATCCAACATATCTAATCTAGTTCGTCTTAATATAAAGGGTGCAATGAGATCTTGTCCGATTTTAGAGCCTTACTCGATCATACATCACACCATCTCTATACTATGCAAAAGGAGGGTAACTTTATATGCCTGATCACAGTACACCAAGAAGTTGCTCTATGGTGGGTTTCAGGTCACAACACCTTGAAGTGAACTACGAAAAAATGTCAAAGGTAGTCTTGTGCTGGAAACAACTTCCAGACATAGATAAGTGAAAATTAACTCTATCCCAGAAGAAACTAAAGAGCTTTTGTGTCTCAGCAAAGGTGATCCTAAAATATATACCCTTCATACACCTCTTCCACATTAACTAAGCTTAGAATCAAATAATCTTTATTGGTGTTAAGACCAGGCGGTTTACACAAGTCATAAAATACAATATTACAAGAAAATATATGTATACTCATAAAAAAATACAAAAAGAAATATATATATATAGTAGTAACAAAGACAATCAAGACTAAGACAAGCATACACGGGCAGCCGTAGTCGTCAGGACGGCAGTGCTCGACATAAAGTCCTCAATTTCATAAATGGCCTTATCTATTAGGTAATTTTTGATCACCGATGAGAATTGATTAAAAGGAAGATCACGAATTCTAGGGGGTATCACATTGAAAAACTTAATACTGTGGTAATTGACTGAAAAACGAGATCTCGAAAGACGTATATAATTTGGCTGAATATCAGCCTCGTTACGAGTTTTATAAGGATGTGCTTGCCTTTTCACGGCAACGTCTCTATTTTTATAATGAAATTTAAGGGACTCAAAGATAAAAAGACTAGGTAATGTTAGGATTCTCAGTTTACTAAAGGCCCGACGATAGTCATCCCTGTAGGCAAATCCCGCCATAATTCTAATTGCTCTCTTCTGTATTGCGATCAAAGGTTTAGAAGCAGAGGCATGACCCCAGACTAACAACCCATACGACAATTGGGACAGAAAAAAGGAAAAGTAGTAAGTCTTCAAAACTTCCAGCGAAACAATACCAGCTAGGCGACGAAGCAAATAACCCACCGAACTAAGGCGGTTCACAAGAAAATTACAGTGGGAATGCCAGGTAAGTTCCGGGTCAACAATTAACCAGAGGAACTTATTCGATGAACAAGCCTCATCAACAGGTCGCAAAGTAAAAGTCATATTCACAATCTTAGACCGATTCAAAGCCAACTGGTTGATTCGAAACCAATCCTCCGCTAAAGATATGAGCTGCGATTGTCGCATCAATGCGCGTCCGTGTAGAGCAACAACATGCCGTCACTAAAGGGATTCGGTAGGTCATTTATGTAAATTAGAAAAAGGAGGGGTCCAAGAATTGACCCTTGTGGAACTCCGCAAGAAAATTTACCCGGTTCAGATAGATTATCTCCAACTTTAACAGACTGATACCTGTCCTTCAGGTATGAGGAAAGAAGTCTACAACTTAGCGGTGAGATAGTGTACGCATAGAGTTTGCGAATCAGTATCGTATGCGAAACACAATCAAAAGCCTTTGTTAGGTCGACAAAAGTCGTCATACAGTCCGTCATACATCGACACGACGTGACTTCACCGCGCTTTAAGTTTTGTCTTTCCGTGAGGATTATTGAAATATTTTTTATCTAAATCTGGTTTATCGTACATAGTTTTGATTGGACTTTCTTGACAACTAGTTTTTTTGACGATTGTGCAGTAATCTAAGTGATACTTATTGTAGCGTGCTCTGCAAGACACCACGGCTAACTATTGTCATTTAGTTATATAAAAAAATACTTTTATCGTTTGTTTATAAAAAACAACAACATAATAAATAATCAAACTGCTGACAAGTCAAAATCTCTCAATCTTTTTATAATAAATAATATAGGATAGTAAACCTTAACTCTACTCTATATATTGGTGACCCCGACGTGATGTAAAAACCTTATCATACATACTGATTTTAAGAGTAGTGTATATATAGTTTCAAAAGAAAAAACTCAATTTTCCAAATTCAAAATTAAGGCTAACAATCCGTCCCACCATTCGGCCTACACCCTTTCATCAACAAGGCTTTTTATTTTCGATAATAAAAATAACATGAACTTTTTAATCAACACGGGTGCCGATGTTTCCGTGCTCAGAGTCAACAAGACTCTATTTCAAATTTAACCGCTGCAAATGGTACCGAAATAAATACATATGGAAAGAAAATGATCACAGTTTCATTAAACTTGAGACGAAACTTTCCATATGTATTTACCATCGCCAGCTTAAACAAAGCTATTATCCGTGCGGATTTTCTAAACGCATACGGCCTCCTTGTCGATATTAAACATAAAAAATTAATTGATTCAAAAACAAACCTTTTTGAAATTGGATCAATTAATCAATTCAAAATTGAGTCACCTAAGCTTTTTTCTTTTGAAACTAAATATACACTACTCTTAAAATCTTTTCCAAATTTAACATCACCTCCAAATTTTTCAACCCCTGTTCGACACAATACTAGACATAAAATCATCACTAATTCGCATCTTCCGTATTGTCGTCCTAGGCGTTTAAATCCCCAAAAGTTATTGCTTGCCAAGCAAAAATTCGAGCAAATGGTCTCATTAGGCATTTGCCGACCATCTTCATCATCTACTGCATCACCACTTCACATGGTCCCAAAAAAGGACTCCAACGATTGGCGACCATGTGGAGACTACCGTCAACTAAACAATATCACCGTTCCAGACAGATACCCTTTACCACATATTCATGACTTCAATTTACATCTGGACGGTTGCAAAATTTTTTCAAAAGTTGACCTGGTACGTGCCTACCACCAAAAACCAGTGGAAGATGAACGTTCCAACGTTTCATGAACGAAATACTTTCAGGCCTTAATTTCATTTTTGTGTACTTTGATGATATTTTAGTAGCAAGTCGCAATGAAGAAGAGCATTACACACATCTAAAAATACTCTTCGAACGACTTAATGCATTTAACATTAACATACAAACAGCAAAATGTGTTTTTGGTGTTAATTCAATAAACTTTCTAAGCCATCACATTTCATCTGAAGGCATCCGACCTTCAACTATCAAAATACAAGCCATTACAAATTTTCCGCAACCAACAACTTTAAAACAATTACAAAGATTCTTAGGCATGATTAACTGTTACCACCGTTTCTTGCCTAACATTTCTTCAGTCTTAGCACCCTTACATGATCTTTCCAAATCATTAAACTCACAAAAACAGAAAACAATCACTTCTTGGTCAAAAGAACATGAAAATTCTTTTTCGACCTCGAAAGACATTCTTGCAAATTGCAGTCTTCTTGCCCATCCCTCTCAAAATTCAACCATTAGTCTGACAACTGACGCTTCCAGCAATGGCATAGGAGCCGTCTTGTCACAATCAACAAATGAGAAAAATCAACCTTTAGCGTTCTTTTCTCAAAAATTAACTTCAACCCAACAAAAATACTCAACCTATGACAGAGAGTTATTGGCAATTTACACTTCAATCAAATTTTTTAAACATTTCTTGCATGGAAATGAGTTTACAGTCTACACAGACCACAAACCAATTACTTCCTCAATTTTCTCGGCCACTGACAAATCACCTCGTCAAACACGATATCTGAATTATATAACAAAGTTCACATCCGATATCCGTTATATAAAAGGTGATTCCAACATAGTTGCCGACACCCTGTCAAGATCGAACTTCTCGATACTCAATATCCTGACGCTCAAATTATTAGTAAACCTTAACTCTACTCTATACTTATTGTTAAAGTTATTCATCCTTGGGTGAATGTGTTAAGATTTCCGTACGAAACGAGTTTTTTTTTTGTCTGTGTTTTATTCTGTGACCTGATTTATTGTACAAGAAGACAACAAATAAGGAAAGAAATGGATATCGATGTTTCCAAAATTGATTCTTTCAAATTATTTGAACTTAAAAGCATTCTTCGCAACTTCGGATTAGATGATGCGGGAAATAAACTTGAATTAAAGGATAGACCGTCTAATTTTCAGAATGAACTCTCAGTAAACCGCGGGTCTCCAGAAGAAGATGAATTTAATAGCTCTGAAAACAGTGAAACCTCTGTTATTAAAAAAAGGGCAACCCATTCTAAATTAATATTTAAACTCTTAAACCATATTAAAATTTTAGAATCGAAAATATCACGTCTATCGGTTCAATTAACTAAATCATCGAAGCGGTTCAATTTTAAGCTCAATGACTTAAACAATTCAAAACTAGTGTGCAGCGATACACATAAAGTGGGAGAAGTAGTCAATAGTGATATTGTTGAAGCCGCTAGATTATCCCATTTTGGTGAAAAAACAAGTAATCTCAACAAGGCTGCTGTACTTCATACTGTCGAACGGGATATGGTTGTTGAAGATGATAAACAAGTGGATCTTACTTCTTCCTCACTTTCACCTTTAAGAAAAGCATCGCCCATCAAACTCAAGAAGCATCAGCCGAAATCTAAGATTGTGGTGCTTGGGGATAGTCATGGGCGCGGTGCGGGTCAAATTCTTTCTTCCAAGCTAAATAACAAATTTGATATTTTATCTTTTGTCAAACCAAATGCGTGCTTAGACAATGTTGTGGAAGATTTGTTGACTCTATCTTCTGATTTTACTAAAGAAGATTTTGTTGTGTTAATTGCAGATACCAACAATGTTTTAAATGGAAAAAGTACCGTGTCTACTAGTGCCACGAGTAGAATTAAGTCGATTGCTAAACATACGAACCTTATTTATTTGTCTGTACCGTATTGGTATTAGAGGTGTGAATTAAACGATGCAATTTTTAACTTTAATAAGAAAATGTACTCCTTATTAAATCGGGCGGGTAAACAGGCATCTTATGTTGAAGTAAACTATATCATTGATGAGGGCTGTAAGACGAGTCATGGCCTTCATTGTAACCATGCGGGGAAACGTAGACTATTTTCTTATGTAAGCACCATGATCTCTGCTCTTACAGATTTTACTGCTAGAACTAACTTAGTAACGGTTGATTTGACTTGTGAAAATTTTTGTGCACCTCAAATTATATCAAATCAAATATAAGCGGCTATAACCATTGTTCGGTAGAGAATGACGCGGTCGACGGTGGCAACCCTGAGGAGTTTTTGTTAAGAGTCTTACACTATAATATTCAGGGTCTAAATACAAAAAATCAGTTTGAAATTTTTCTCAAAGATAATTCTTATACTGTTGCTTGTATAAATGAACAATGGTTATACGATCACGAAATCGATGCAACACTAATTAATGGATTTACATGTGTTTCTAGGTTTTGTAGAAAAAATAAAATACGTGGCGGCGTCGCTGTCTTTGTTGATGTAACGGCCCGATGTGCTGCTTTGCCCCCTTTTGATATTGCTAGCTTATCCAAAGAAGTCGATTGTGAACTGGCTGGCATACTTTATAACAATATTCAAATCATAACAATATATCGCTCGCCAGCTGGTGATTTCGATTCATTTTTAATTGTATTCGAAACACTTAGTTTCGAAACACTTCGTTTACTAAGCAAGCTCTTTTAATTTCGAATCTATGCAAATCTTTTGGTCTACAACAGTGTACAACTAAATTTACCAGGCATACAGGGTGTATCGATAATATATTTACAAATTTAAACGAGAATAATTTCGGTGTTTGTATTGTCGATCCGCTACTTTCTGACCATATGGCAATAAAAATAGTTTCCAGACCTATTACTGAACAGGGTCTTAATTTATTCTATAAATCCGTTGAGGAGTTAAATTTTTCGTTTATTGACAACCATTATACAACAACAAATTCTAAATTCTCGGAATTTATTGGATTAATAATGAATTCATTTAACTTTAGCTTCAAAGAGAGAACCAAATTAATAAATCCAAATAGGCGGTGTGTTACCCCAGGTTGGTTTAATGATGAGATGAGAGCTGCCAGAGAGAAATTGCATACAATCGCTGATATCCGTAAAAAATTTCCTCATTTGATCTCATATAATTGTGTTAAATAAGTTAAAGCTGCATGGAATGTAATAAAAAACAATCTTCCCCAGTCATGTGCTCTTAAATCTGGCAGCTTGACAGCTAATGATTTTAATATTTATTTTAGCAGCATAGCTGATAGGATTAATACAATGTTACCTCCTTGTTCACCATCTAAAGGAAAGTTGGATTCGCATTCAACTGTCCCTTTTGTTGCTTTTCCCAAGATGCTCACTTTTAAAGAAATCAGTCTTAATCAGTTGCGTGACACTATTAATGACTTAAAAAATAGTACCAGTTGTGATATTTATTAATCTTAATGTTAGAGTAATTAAATCTATAAAAAATCTCATTATTTCCCCTCTGTGTAAACTAATAAATCTCTGTATTAGATCAAAAACATTTCCTAACAGCTTAAAAATCAGCAGGGTTGTCCCTGTTCATAAAAAAGGTGACATTAATGATTTGTCAAATTATAGACCTATATCTATAATTCCTTTGTTTGGAAAAATTTTTGAAATTGTTTTGAAACAACAGATTGTGAAACATTTGGAAGAGCACAATCTATTAAATAATCAACAATATGGCTTTAGATATGGTAAATCGACAACTTTAGCGGTGGAAAGATTGGTCTCTTATGTTCAGACTTGTTTTGAGAATAAAGCCTTTGATTGTGTATCTCATGATTTGCTTATTGATAAAGTTTCTGCTTTGCATTTTAGTAACAATTCAAGTATCTTAATTAAATCCTATTTAAATAATAGATCACAGATTGTGTCTTATGACAGGCTTTTGTCGGATGAATTGTTAATTAAACACGAGGTGCCTCAGGGATCGATACTGGGGCCGGTTTTGTTCTTGATGTTTATTAACGATATAAATGTAGCACTGCCTCATTATTCTGACGTGATCCTTTTTGCAGATGATACAGTTGCAATCAATAGTGCTGACACCTTGCATAGTTTGAAACAACGTTCTGAGTTATCGCAGGAAAGTATAGTTGCATGGTTCGCTAAGAATAAACTCTGCGTTAACGAAACTAAAACGCAAAAACTTAATTTCTCTCTTAGGTATTCTTACTCTTCCCTGTGTTTACATCCTGCAATGTTTGACGTATGTTAAGGGTAATCTTAATGACTACAATAAAAATAGTGATACGCACACGTATAACACACGCCTTAGGGATGACCTAGCTTTGAGATATAAAAGAACAGCTAGGGCAAGAGATGGGGTAAATCACTTTGGTATAAAATTTTTTAATGTATTGCCTGATTGTGTAAGGGTCCTTGAAGATAAATTGTTCAAGTGTAGAGTGAGGTCTTTTTTATTGAGTGGCGCTTTTTACAATTTTGACGAATTTATTGATGCTGTTCAAACTGAAGATTTTTAGCTGGCTGGGTTGCTGCCCTCTTAGACTGCGGTTTTCGTTTGGGTCCTTTGTTGCGATGTATTTATAATGTGTAAATTTATTTATATTTCTTTTTATTTTTTTGTTTATTTTTATGTTGTTTGACAAATGCCTATGATATTATGTATTATGCTTGTTGTATATAAATTCATATTCTGTGTACATCGACTGACTTACGAAAGCTGTTACTGCATTATCGTCAATAAAGTTTATTATTATTATTATTATTATTGGGAAAAGTACCCTCCTCGACACAGCAATTAAAAAGTTTAGTCAATGGCTCAACAAGAACATTGACAGCCTTCTTAATCATCGCGATATTAAGATCGCAACAGTCCAGGCATTTTGTGTTTTTTAAGCCATCGATAGAGCTCCGTACTTCAGTTTGAGACACCTTCTTAAAAGAAAATTGTATAGGCGAAGGAGGGCTGTTTACATAAAGGAGTGGCTCAACTGAGTCCCCACCAGGTATTACATCGTTCAAAACAGATAAAGGGGCGTTTAAAAAATAATTGTTAAAAGAATCGGGCGTTATACCACCCATCGGTAATCCAGTTTTTTTGTTGTTGGATCTATTCGAATAGATGACATCCCAAATAGCACGTGGACTATTTTTGTGAGACATAATAAATTTATTATTCGCTTTTAGTTTCGCAGATTTTAATTTTTTATGGTAAAGGCGGCGATAACTATTGCGCGAAGATCGCAACTTCGGACAACGAGTACACTGATAAATATTATTCATCTCTTGCAATTTATTGCGCATTTATTTATGCTTATCCGTATACCAAGCTATAGGTAAGGCGTTGCCACTTTTGAACGATGTCGTTTTAGTGGGAAATGCCCTAAACGAAGCTTCCTTTAATATGGTCATCATAAGGGTCATCTTAATGTTTGCATCAAGATCAAGTCTCGTTACGAAGGCAAACTCTTCATTGGAAATAATATTAAAAAAGATATTTAGACCAAGGGTTGTAATTGGTTTGGAAATTTTATGAGCAATTTGTGGGTTACTTTGTGGTACATTAAAACTACTAACCACTCCAAGATGATCTGAGAGAAGTAAATCGACGGTTGAGTTATCGATTTCGGACTTGAAATTCGAAAACACATTATCCAGGCAATTTCCAAATCTAGTGGGCGAGCAAAATGCGGAAGACAAACCACATTCATTCATCAGCAACTGGTTCACGGCGCAAACACGACTATCATCGGTCCCAAAATGTACGTTTAAATCACCAGTAAATATGGCACTCCTGTCGCAAACCCCAACAAAGGAGAGCACATCAGATATAACGCCCAAAAATCTTTCAAGGTCAGCAGAAGGAGAGCGATACGCAGTAATTACTGTTAGTCCGAACGATGGTATAAAGACGGCAGCAATCTCGCAGTCAATATCCACAGAATAATTGTTAGTATCCAATGGTACACAGTGGTAATCATTCCTTACAAGTATAGCAACACCCTCGTGAACACGTTCAGATCTAGAAAAGAATGAAACAACTCTATAGCCAGATATACCAATATCTCTGATGTCAGTTGCAGTCAGCCAGTGATCACATATGCACAATATATGGAATCTGTTATTATTACCAATTAAAAAAGATTCCAATAGAAGACATTTATTACGAAGGCACTGTACATTAACATGGAGAACATGAACCCTACCGTCCGACGATCTAACCGTCTTAAAACTATCCGAGGTTTCGCGACCAATACAATTGTCAAAAAGAATTACACTCAGAAACATTATTCGTCGAGAACGAGTTCATCGAGCTGCAATTTACGGTTATCAAGTTACGGTGATTTATGTTACGTTTACAGCTATTTACAATAAAACCAGCAACATATTCAAAAACCTTGCATTTACCACCTCGCGGGAAATGCAGACCATGTCGCGTTTTATCATATTTACCTACCAAGGAATTAATTTCAATGTATTTACATCCCTCACGAGCGTAGTTCATAAGTAAATCATAAAGTTTACTGTTCAATTCAAAAATCATCATATTAATCATAACGAGTTTTGGCATGGCGAACGAGTGAACGCATGTGACGTCGTGGCTCGTATAATTACAGTTTTTAGTGATGAAAGCTCAGGGAAAATTATTGCAGTTAGTGAATTAGTGAATCCTGTTAAAGTAGAGGAACGAAAAACGTATAAAAAATGGTTATTACTAAATTCCAAGTTGCTGAATACGAGGAGATTATCCTTGAAGTATTTAAGAGGGAGTCCTTTATTAATGCAATTTCCTCTATAATTGGAGGAATAGTGGAAACGAAGATAACAAGTATTATCGATACGTATGAGTCAAAAATTGCATCATTTGAAAAGCAAATTAGTGATTTAAATGAAGAAAATTTCTCCTTGAAAAAATACACTCGAACAATATTCGAGAAAAACCAGTCTCCGAATTTTTGGAGAGAAAAGGAACGAGAATGTCGAAACAGCTGTTACCGATATTCTAATAAATAAACTCAATATCGATGTTACATCTAACTACATTGATGTCTGTCATCGTGTTGGTAGAAAATATGATTTAAGACCGCGCGCTATTATCGTGACGTTTTCAACTTATAAATTCGGAAAAAGTTTTTCGGAAGAAAAAAGTTTGAAGGACTCAAAAATAAGTATACGAGATCTAACTGCGCGTCGGGTCCAACAATTAAAAGCACTGGTTGTTCAATACGGGAAAAAGAATGTGTGGACGATAGGAGGTAATATATATTAGAAGCTAAATGACACAAGTGAAATCCATAGATATAAGTTCGGATAATACCACTCTTATGTTAAGTCAAAGTATTATAAGTATGGGAAGTTTGAACTAAAATTAGAACTAACACTAGCACTAACACTAGAACTATCACTAGGACTAACACTAGATCTAAAACTAGAAACTTTCGGGTTTCGCCGTGCGTTTTTTGAAAAAATGTTTGACGTTTCGGATGCCATGTTGCAACCTTCTTCAGAAATTGGTTCTAACTGTTAGAACCAGTTAGAACCTCATTTTAGTTCAATTAACACCGGTCGTGAAAGCCTTCCTACTTATATGGGAAGTTTATTATTCATGGAGGTATGAGTGTTTTTCTTATTTTTTTTTGTGGTTTATTATTGTGGTTTTTTCTTACGAGTTTTTTTCTCTCTTTTTAAATTTTATGGTCTCGTTAGACTATTGTAATTGAGCGAGTTACGAATGTACTGCTTACAATTAAATTAAGTAGGGTCTGTTTATTCGTTTCTTTTCGGTTGCTTATTGTAATTATTGTTATTTTTGAATAGTTGTTTAGTTTAGATTATTGCATTTGGTTTGTGCGCTGAACAATGGCAAATGCCAAGTTCACGTTGGCCCACCTGAACTCACGCTCACTGCTGGCGGATTTCGACGGTATTGCGTCTATAATAACATCAAACGACTATGATATTTTTGGAGTAACGGAAACGTGGCTGTCTCCGGATGTGACTTCAGATTTGGTAAATATGCGTAACTATAAAATTTATCGGCGGGATAGAATTACTAGGGGCGGGGGTAATGGTGTACATGAGAGAGTCTATTGCTTGCTCACTTATCGATGTTGGGGGTGATGTGGAACAGATATGGATAAAATTCATGTATAACAAGAAATCTTACGCTGTTGGAGTAGTATATAGACCTCCTAAATTAAAATACGCTTTATTTCTGACGGAAATTGATACTGCATTATCTCAGATAGCACCTATGAACGACGTTGTGATTATGATGGGTGACATAAATATAAATTTTTTGAATTCCGATAGTCCCTCAACGTTATCATTACTTGAACTATTGAGTACATTTGATCTGGTGCAAATAATTGATTCTCCAACCAGAATAACAAACTCTAGTACAAGCCTTTTAGATTCAATATGTGTCTCTAATTCTAATTTAGTTGAATCCCAAGGTACAATGCAGGTTCACCACTTATCAGATCATGATTTGGTATGGTGTAAGCTAAAAGTTGAGTCAGTTAAAAAAGCACCTATCCCTAAACTAGTAAGGGTTTTTAAAAATTTTGATGCTGAGAATTTTTATTTTGATCTCAGTCAGTTTCCGTTCTGTAATGTATTTGATGTCGTGAATGTTGATGATAAGGTGACACTCTTAACCCAGGGGATATTAGACGTAATTAACCGGCATGCACCGCTAAAAGTATGCCTTTTTAAAAAACGCGCGCAACCATGGATAACACCAACAATTATCGAAATGCAAAGGCTGCGAGATAAAGCATTTAGGGATTTTAAAAAAAGTAAAAGTGCAGCAAAGTGGAATTTCTACAAAGAAATGCGTAACTACGTGAACAGTGCTGTTAGTAGGGAAAAAAGGCATATTTACAGTATTCCATTGCAAACAACAGAAACCCTTGGTTAGCATTCAAACAGTTGGGCATACCTATGAAAATATCTAATATTGTTCCGTCCCATTTACGTAATCCGGATGCAATCAATCGCTTCTTCATTGACTCGATGACCTCGGTAAATAACGATTTTGATCGCGAACTTTACAATTTTTATAACAATACTAGAAGAACATCGCGTACATTATCATTTCAGTTTGTCAATGATCTGGACATCGAAAAAATAGTAAGTGGCATAAAAAGCAATGCAATGGGATGGGATAATTTGAATATAAAGGTAATAAAGTTAACAATTTCTCTCGTGACGCCGTATCTGAGAAACATTGTTAATACCTGTATCGCTGAAGGTAAATTCCCTACGCCATGGAAACACGCCTTGATTTTACCGCTACCTAAGGTGCATGAACCTGTGGATGTTTCAGATCTGCGACCTATAAGTATCCTGCCTGTGATGTCAAAGATTCTTGAAAAGGTTATGTTTAACCAACTTAATGATTTTGTATCATCGGACAATTTACTGCCCCCAACACAGTCTGGATTTTGTGCGGATTTTAGTTGTGTCACGGCGCTTTTGAATATTGTTGATAATATAGTTGCACAAACTGACAGAGGAAATCTCACAATTGTCTGTCTTTTAGATTATTCTAAGGCGTTCGATCGTATTAATCACACCATTTTATCGGCAATTTTAAAATATTACGGTATGGATGATTTATCCGCGGCTTTGCTCTCGGATTTTGTATCGGGAAGACAACAATCGGTTGCAATCGATGGGCAGACATCGGAGTCGTCACGTACGGAGTGCGGATGTCCCCAAGGTTCAATTCTATCGCCTTTATTATATACATTATACACTGCTAATTTTGTAAAATGCATACAGTATAGTCAACCGCATTTTTACGCCGATGATACTCAATTATGTATATCCTTTTCTCCTAACGAAATCGATCACGCCTGCCAAAAGCTCAATCAAGACTTAAATGCCATAATCGAATTATCTCGACGTCACAACTTAACTACAAATCCAAAAAAGACCGAAATTATACTTTTTGGCCCGACAAAAGTAAAAGAGCAAGTTCGGAATAAAGTTGGGGTGTATGTAGAGGGGGAGAAACTTGAGTTAAAGGGAGTGGTAAAGAATTTGGGCGTGCTTATTGATGAGCGTCTTCAATTTAGTGACCACATCAATAGGTGTTTACAACGAGCTTATGGTAAACTAAGGTTTTTGTATTCCCAGAGATAATTTTTAACATTAAAAAAAAAACGGTTGTTACGCGATTCGTTGGTGTTGTCTACTTTCAATTACGGTGATGTTCTTTACTCTACATTTTTAACCTCAGCACTAAAGTACAAAATACAAAAAATACAAAATTCATGTTTGCGGTTCATGTTTGGGCTGCGTCGATGGGAGCGAGTGTCACCATTCATGCATACGTCGGAGTGGCTAAATTGTGTAATCGGAGGCTTGTTCACTCTGCATGCTTGTTTTACAACATTATTGCAACAGAAAAACCTCCATACCTTTATCAAAAGCTGGCATTCCGTTCAGATGTGCATAACGTCAATATTAGATTCAGGGGTCGGCTAACGCCGCCTATTCATAAGACAAAAAACTACAAATCCTGTTTTTCATACCGAATAGTACATTTCTTTAATCATTTGCCAGCACATCTGTGGAGCACATCTTTGAAACTATTCAAAAAACAATATAAAAGTTATTTACTCGGGGGTCAGTACGTGGCGGTCCAGCGGCGCTAGCGGGGTGTTGAGCGTGGATATTGGGTTGTCGGTGCACTAATTATAACTAATTATAGCTAATTGTGATTATGGTTGTAATTGTAACGAATGAAACATTGAATGCCAATTATTATTATTTTGAAAAAAACTATAATTCCTGCATGGTTTGGGTGGAAGAACAATTCCTGTAATTGAACTCCACCATGAGATTGTCTCTTGAGCTTCGATTTAATTTCCTTTCCTTTTATATATTTAATGTATTTTTTTATTTAATTTTTATCTGTTTTATGTACTGTATACAATTTTTATTTTTGTAAAATCTGTGCTCTTGAGACAATAAAGCTTATTATTATTATTATTATATTGTTCAAAATAGGACGTGTGTCCTAATATGGGATTGATACATAAACTACATTGCATAAATTACATAAATTATTTAGTTTTTCGTATACGTGCGGACGAACAGACTTATTTGCAAGCAGGTCGTTAGAGCCACCAATAATAATTAAAAAATCCTGCTTATTAAACTCACGACATAGGTTTTCGGAATCCTCCAGTACATTTTCCAAAGTTGCGTTAGGTTTACATATCGTTAGCACTTCAAATGTTGGAAGAAGATTTCCCAAAATATTTCCTGAGAACCGTCCATGGCTATCGCTTAAAACTAATGCTTTTGGTTTCCTGGTAGTCGATTGGTTTTGCTTACGCTGCGCACCGGGCGCAAGAGAAACTGGACGACTGATTTGTGTTGCTGGTAACATCTTGTTTTTGTGTTAGGCGTTTACCATTAGCGGTTAATTTTGGTTTAATTGCAGATTGTGGAGGTGCTGTATACTTAGAATTAAAAGGAACCTTTTGAACATCATGTTTTTGTGTTGGGTATTTATCATTAGTTGTTAATTTTGGTATAGATATAGATTATGGAGGTGCTTTAAATTTGGAGTTGAAAGGAACCTTTTTCTTCCTTAAGCACTTGGTGAGACGAATTGAGAAGGCGCGCACTGTTTTTTCCAACTGATCATTTTTGTTAAGAAGTGGAAAAACAGGATTAGTATTTTTTTTTGTTACGACGACGATCGGCAGTTGGTGATGTATCCAATGAAATGTTCTTCTCAATAAATGTTGCTGTACTAACGAAACTATCGTTTAATGACTCGATGCTATCGTTTAATGCAGATGTATTTTTTGCATTTAATAATTCGTTTATTCTGCACTTTAAATCATTTTTATTACCCGATTCGTTTTCACCCAGTTTACGTAAAATATTGCGAAGCTCAACAAGCTTTAGATTGTCTAATCCATGGTTTTAGAACACTATTTAATGTTTATATTATTATTATTTTATTTTAAAATCTTATAATAAAAGTATCGTGAACAAAAAAACCGGTCCCCATCCACGTTTATCGAGCCCAAACGTCCGACAGAATCAAGAAAATATCAATTTACTCACGAAATTGTTGGTTTATACACAAACAAAGGTAGTCATCAAATTCAATGACGATCACCCTTTCACAGAAAATCACCGATTTCTATTTAACACCAAAACACACTTGAAAAAACTCAAACAAATCACAGAGGAAATCTCGTGTGTCGTCGTCTTCAGAACAACCATTAAAGAGTGGATCGACTTTGCAGCGACGCATCAGAGCTCACAGAACATACTTTTGGGGGAATGGGACCATAAACTGTCTTAAGACACGAAATTTTCGGAAAGGGTTTTCTGACACTTGCTGTTATAAAGAAATAAGACTTTTTTGATGTAATACTAAACGTTCATCGTGGACCTTAACTTGACATAAACCTTTGAAGAGTTTAAATTATAATAGATCTTAATTAAATTTTAATTATTACATATTTTGTCTCGAGCTTGTAGAAACCTTTGGTTTCAAATAAGATTACTTACACGGTTACTCTGAATCACCTAAATATTATGAGATCATGATAATATCAAGATATAATTTACTTATTGTATTTGCAACTGATGTTTGCCTTACACTGAAATTATAAAACCTCAATAGCCAAAATCTTAAATCTCTCCGTCTTCATTCATATCGGAGAATATGTGAATGTGTTTTTAAATTTTTTACTGTGTGTCCTACTTTAGTGGAGAAACTTGTTTTTGACTTAAAGTCATGTTCTGAAGGTAGTGATGGTATTAGCGCCGATATGATTAGGCTCGCTTATCCAATTATTTTACGTTATTTTACACATATATTAAATGTTTGTATTACTGAGGAACAGTTTCCGGACATTTGGAAGCATGCTCTCATTAAACCTATTCCTAAAAGTCAAAATCCTACCAGTTTTAGTCATCTGAGACAAATTAATTTGTTGCCAGCTTTTTCAAAGATCCTGGAGAAGATTCTGAAGCAACAACTTATGGAATATCTTGATAAATTTAGAATACTTTCGGAATTTCAATCGGGTTTTAGAATGTGTTTTAGTACTACTACTTCAATGATGGCATTTATGGATGAGTTAATTGCAGCGGTTGATCAGGGTAATGTTGCTGTTCTCACTCTGTTAGACTTTAGTCGTGCATTTGATACTGTAAATTATATTATTCTGTTGTCGATTCTTTCGGCAATTGGGTTTGATTCGGCTGCTTTAAACCTAATTGGTGCATACTTGAGTGGTAGGTTACAATCGGTTGTTGTTGATGGGGTGATTTCCTAGAGTCGTGAAGTAACCTCCGAGGTTCCACAGGGCTCTATTCTGGGACCGATTTTGTTCTCTGTTTATACAGTTCATCTTTTTGATCGAGTTCAACATTGTAAACAGAATGTTTACGCAAATGATACGCAGTTGGTCCACTCCTTTCATCCCTCTGACTGGCGAGAGTTAGTTCTATGCATCAATTATGATCTAGATTATTTTTATGAAGCTTCCACTGCATACTGTCTAAGGATTAATCCTGATAAATCGGCGGTAATGATCTTTGGAGATACAAAATTAACTTCAGGTGTGGCTCGGTCTTTTGATATTATCATGAATGACACGAAGCTACCTATAGTTAATAGTCATAAAAGTCTTGGTTTGGAAATTGATTGTTCTTTTAGATTTTGATCTACCTTATCAAATCTAGCTTATCAAAAATCATGATCTACCTTAACAAAACCCGCCTTGCGATCTATAAACAGGGCGTACAATTTCCCCCTTTCTTATTCATCTCCCTATGTGCTAGATGCTTCAACACATACACGTTGTCTGCCTGTCCATTCTTCAAAATGCCCCCCAACTCGATCTCCTCCTCCAATCATCTCAAGAGTATCTTCCTGTATACCTTGTATGACGAGTTAAGTAAGTTAATTCCCTTGTACTTTCCATCCTTCCGGAATCCCACCTCCTCTCCATATGCTATTCATCCCCTCCAAAAGCGCCATTCTCAGCACCCTTGTTGCTTCCAACAATGCCTCGTTATTGATCCAATCTTCCACTGGGGCTTTACCCTTCTTCAATCCCCTAAGCACTGCTTCTATCTCCTCTCCCCCATCTCCCCACAGCCCCCTAAATCCGTTAGCTTTGTTTCATTGCTCGTGCTATGGTTCGTTCTGTCATGTGTATTTCGCTTCTGATCCACTTTTCTTTAACTTTTTGAGATGCCTCCAGACTTCCCCTTCGCTTGTGATCCCGATAATCTCTGCCACTTCCTTCTCTCTCAGTTCTGTTTTCTTTCTATTGCATAACTTTGTGCACCCTCTCCTCGCTTCCCTAAATCTATCCACTCCTATATCCCCTCGTCTCCACTATCTCAACCTACCTCTCTTGCCTTCTTGCATTCGTCATTTTACCAGTCGTTCCGCCACACTATGAACCCCCCCCCCCCACCCCCATTAAATTCTTCGATTTTCGTTCAGAATTATTTAAACAATATCAATAAATGTCCATAAAATGTTAGATTATTCACTTTTACGAGATGATAAATCCGGTGAGTTATGCAACCTAATCTACATATTAAATTCACAACATAACTTAGTTTATACAAGTTTATAATCTTCACAAAAAAAAATTCTTTTTAACGTTGATAATGACGGATAATTAAAAAGAATTGTAACGCCTAAATTTCTTGAAATGAAGAAATTATTTCCAGTGTGTTGAATGCAAAATAAATTTGCTTTAAAATTATTTTTACCAAACCTGGTTGGATATCTCCCGTCCTCTAACTTAAAAGTTATTTTGTCATAGAGGTACCGCGGCGTTCGAGTTGTAACTATCTTATAAAAAAGCATTAAACTAAGTAGTTCACGCCTGCAGCTCATATTCAACCAATTTGCATCTCTGAGTCTGTGCGATACTCGGTCGTACTTCCTAATGCCGTAAATATATCGAATACAATAATTCTGTATTTTTTGTAAGCAGTAAGACGTATCCAAGTCGATTGCAGCATGATAGATAGGTGACATATAATTAAAGTGTGATAAGACATATGTATCACATAATTGTTTTTTCACGTTATATGATAAATAAGACCGATGGTGATACAGCGTTCTTAGATATAAATATGCCTTTTTGATATATTCATTGATCTGTTCGCAATATCTAAAACTACGGTCGAGCGTTAAGCCTAAGCACTTTACACTCTCTACACGCTGCAAATATGTTTCCCCCAATTTAATATCAATGTCTACCCGCTCAATCCCCACAGGACTTCCAAAACAAATCCAGATTCATTTCTCCGGGTTGATTTTTAAATGATGATAATTAGCAAGCCTTTCCCAAGTCCTTATTTAAGCTTTCCTCCACATCATGACTCTCACAAGAAAAAAATGACTGATACACTTGAATGTCATCGGCATACTTACTAATCTTGGAAAAAGTCAATAGGGAAGCAACTCTGGATGTGTAAAGAGCAACTACTTGATTCCCAACTTTAACTTTTTGTGTCCTACCCGTCAAATAATTTTCTATTAATGACACAGCATTTCGTCCCAGTTCTAAGAATTTCAAAATACGACAAAGTAAAATGTGACTAATGGTATCAAAGGCCTTAGAAAAGTCTAAGAGTACCACTGCAGTCAGCATGCCATTATCAGTTGCCCCCAAAACATCATCTGTTAAGCCCAGCATAGCTGTAGTACAACTATGATTTGCACGAAAGCCGGATTGCTGGACAGGCAATAAGCTATTCTTTTCAATATAATCAACTAATTGTCTTTTCATGATTTTCTCCAAGATCTTAGACATTGTTGGAAGGATACTAATGGGACGCGTGTCTTTGCAGTCAACTGGTATTTTTTTCTTTGATAAAGGAACTATGACAGCACGCTTCCACTGGTCAGGAAAAATATTTTCAACGAAGCAAGAATTCAATATGTGCGCCAAATATGGTAAAATTGTTCCTCTGATTATTGATGGGGAGACTAAGACGACTACTATTATTGAAATTATTGCTTTACCTAAGCCCTCCTCTTTCTCCTTTGTTCCGGTCAACGCATCAGAAGTCCGTGATGCCTTGAATCATTCTAAGTCTACTAGTGTGGGAGCTGATGGAGTTGGTCTCAAACTTCTTCTTCCTATATTGGATATTTTTCTTACGCCTATTACTCACATTTTTAACTTTTCACTTGAACGATCCACATTCCCTTCAATTTGGAAGGTTGCTCATGTTGTGCCAACACCTAAATCAAAGAGTTTAAACGATTTTCGTCCTATTTCCATTTTATCAGTTCTTTCAAAAGCTTTCGAACGCCATGATTACTTACAAGTTCAAGAGTATTTAGTGTTTCAGTCGGGTTTTCGCAGTGGTCATAGTACGACTACGGCACTTATTAAAGTTACAGATGATATTAGGTCTGCATGTGACAAACGTTGCGTTACCATCCTTGTGTTACTTGGTTTCAGCAAGGTGTTCGATTCGGTTGATCATGATCTCTTGTCAGCGTCACGGACTGCCCTTGGATTTAATTCTTCATGTTTATCTTGGTTTCGATCATATCTTTCCTGTCGTTCTTTGTGTGTACGTACTGATTCTGAGCTCTCGTCTACTTGTGATATTAGATGTGGTGTTCCCCAGAGCAGTGTGTTGGGTCCGTTGCTATTTTCAATTTTTATTAATGCCGTCACCCATTGCATTTCTTATAATTATCACGTGTATGCTGATTGATTAGTATTGATAGATTTCCGGAAGCAATTGCACGACTCAATCTTAATGGACTCCTCAATATCCTGGAAACCTCAAATTCAATCTGTTTGCAAAAAAGTCTACTATTGTTTCCATTCGTTGAAAAAACTCCGTTGTTTCCTTCCTCCCGTGGTCCGTCGTAATCTTTGTTATTCTGTTATTTTCCCCATATAGATTACGCTGACACCGCATATCCTGATCTTTCGGTAACACTTCGAAATAAACTGCAAAGACAGAATAACTGCATACGGTATATTTTTGATCTCGATAGATCTCAACACATAATCCCATACCGTAACTACTTACAGATATTAACCTGCCAAAACGATAGATCATTTCGTATATTGACTATGTTACATAATGTTCTTCATAACCAAACACCAAGATACCTGTACTGTATATTTCAGCGCTTGTCGTCGCATGGCTTACACACAAGATCTCAGCTTGATTCTCTGCTTATTTTCCCGATCCATAATACCGAATTTTACCATAATTCGTTTACTGTACAGGCGATAACCCTTTGGAACAATCTGCCTACCGATATTCGTAATATTCCTCACATTACGACATTTAAAAATCATCTAAAGCGCCATTTATTTGCTTCCCAATTATCTGCCTGAACACTTCTAACTTTTCATCTCTTCTTCTTTGCTTTTCTTCTTCTTCTCTTGCTTCTATTCTTTTCTTATTCTAGCAACTAACATAACGCATCAATATAGTTACCATAAATTTAACGTTGAAGCTTGCCATTTAATTTATTTTTTTGTAACACAGTATACAGTTCATTGATTGTGTCCTTTAGAAGATATCGTTTATACGATAAATTGATCCTTTTGCTCATATCTCTATATATTAAGTTGTGGTATGTGTACATTAAGTTGCATTTTCTTTTTTTTATTATGGCAATAAATTATTATTATTATTAAAATTGTGGGAAAACACATACGTAGCATATGAATACCAACCGAGTCCGCACCTATCGATGAAGATTTTATCTCCGAAATAACCTGCAAAAGCTCAGACGTGGTAATCGTCTGAAATGAAAACATATTAGAACGGATAGCAGGAAATTCTTCATAAAAATCGTCGGAATCGTCCGATGTAATTTCATCAAGAATACCCTGAACACTCGGAATGAAAAAAGTATTAATACCTTGAGGATAGTGTAAATGTTCAGGTAATTGGTTACAATTATTACTCCCAGATTGAATTTGTAAATGCTTTAAACCTCCCCATCTCTTCTTAGAATCTCGTTCACTCGTGATGTACTTAAAATAGGCTCTTTTTTCGTTTTTTATGGCATTAGTGGTGAAGTTACGCAAGTCTTTATAATAGTTCCAGTGGGACATATTTCCTGTTTTTCTAAATTTTGATTTCGCCTGATCTCAAGCGCATCATGAGTTTAATGTTGTCCGAATTGTAATGTTGAATTTACCTAATCTCAAAGGAGCATGAACGTCAAATAGATTAAATATCTGTTGAGTAAAATACTGAATTTTATCATTTACATCGTACATGTAAAATATTTTATTGAAAGCCAAACCTCCCAAATCAGAAATAAAAGATAAATGATCAATATTCTTCAATGATCTAATGTATATAAACATTGGTTCAAGTACTTGGCTACCATATTTGCAATCACAGAATACCAGATCATGATCTAAAAAATCACATGGCAATACGCCACTACAAACTACCATTGACGAGTCGAATGCAAAAATAAGATCTAAAAGCGTCGAAGTTGTCATTGTAATTCTGGTTGGATCATCTATTAACTGGAAAAGACTCAAAAAAAAGACAAAATATAGTCTGTATCTTTACTATCGGATTTCATCAAATTAATATTAAAATCACTACAGCACAACACTTTGTCCGTCAACTTTACTATGTCGGACAATGAGTTTTCGAACTGATCTAAATAAGTTCTATAATATACACTAGGGGGTTTATACACACAAGCCACGCATACATTCTCAGATCCAACGGCTATCTTCAGCCGGAGCTGTTCAATATTGTCAGAGGAATCGACTACCGAGCATCGCAAATCAGTACGAAAAAGAAATGCAACTCCGCTGCCCCTTGCACCGCGACCTCTATGTACAAAAGTGAAATTACCAAAATCAAAGTTTTGTACGATTTCGAACTTAACCTCATCCAACCAGGTTTCCGACAATGCCAATACATTCACGTTATTGTCCTCAAGAAGAGACTTTACAAAATGTAGCTTTGGTATAAGTGATCGTACATTTAAATGTGCAATCCTGATATGAGTTCCGTTGTCCATACAATACTACTTCAGTTATACAATGGCCGAATTGATTAATTATAGCTTACAATTATATGTAACCGTCCAGCAGTCGAAACAGCTCCGATTCGCACGCAATGCAGCAACACCAATAAGTATATTACATTATGTAAGCAAAGAAAACAAAAAAAAGAACAACCAAAAAAAAAACGAAAACAAAAAACAAAAAAAATGCGATTGCAGCGATAACGAAAAGTCCGCGTCAACCAAAGGAACTCTACTCTCCTTCCCCTTACCTCTCTTCTTTTCTTGGTTTACAATTAGATCATCTTTGCTTCAAATAAGAAGTTTTATCCCATTGTCCCTAGCGAAAATTCTTCCATCCCTCGTCCAACACTGTCTGTTACCATACCTCTCATACGCTTGTTTGAATAACTTATAATTCCTCGCCGTTAAGTCCTCATGAATCACAATTTTAGTTGTTTTCAATTTATTACGGGATTTACAAACCAAGTCCCTTGTGTTGTAACTGATAAATTTATATCGCAATTATTTTTTGAGATAAAGATAATGCCCCCATGTTTTTTTTTTAATTATTAGCTCCTGCTTCACTTCCTTTAATGTTTCCATATAAGTTTTGCGTTTCCTTACTCTCTACCTCTATTTTCTTTCCCTCCACCACTCTTGAATCCGTGTCTTTTTGTATTCTATCTAATTGTTTGTGTAGAGCATCAATTTTTTGTTCCCTCTCTCTTTCCTCTCTCTCGAAAGTCTTTCGCAAACCTTTTATACTGCCTTGTAAATTCCTGATGCCATGTTTTATGGTCGTATTTTGCTGTATCTGCACCACCATTACCTCTTTCTTTCTCGCAAGATGTATCATACAGTTTATTATTCTTTTCTTTCCCTCAACCTTGAGTTTTTCAGCAACTGCCAGCTCTTTATCTAATGACAGTCTCCTTTCTGCATCGCATCCTATGCTCGCTTCTTCTCTTTGATTTTCTTCCTTGGATCTTTTCAAGTCTTTTTCCGGGCTTTCTCTTTGCTTTCTTTTTCTTCATTTCCTGACTAATCGAGTGTCTTCATATGCACGACTAAACCCAAAACTTTCCACTTCTAATGGACCATAATGGACTATAATGGAAAAATACAGATAATAGACCTATCCGTGCCAAATGTCAAGGCCCCTCAATTTAGAGATCGATATCTTCGAAATTACTCAATTAAAAAAAAAATGCAGTAAAGCTTGTTGTAACCAATGAACATTTCTGTGTATCATAGGTTAATTTGGAAATTTTCGGATAGACGGTTTTTCTTCTATCGTGAGTTAATTGAAAAAAGTACCCGATTTTTGAGAGTGGTGACAACTTTGTCTACTTTGCTATTTTTTTCTCAAAAACTATTTGATGAAAAATTTTCAAATTTGAACTGATGGTAACCCAATGTGTTTTTAATCCGGGGCAGGTGTTAGTTTATCAACATTCCCTATAGTTTTGCAGAAAATCGCGGTTTAGTAAGATGTGGTTATTTCGAAAACGACCAGTCGGATTTCAACGCGATTTTATAGCATTCCGAGTAGAGGTGCTCATGAGGCAGACCTTATTTTGAAAAACTGATTACAAAACCCGACAAACGACATTCTTTAACATATTTTGGTAAAAATCGCATTGAAATCCGTTCGGTCGTTTTCGAAATAACCGCATATTACTAAACCGCGATTTTTCACGAAACTGTATGAAATATCGTTGAAATAAAATATGCCCCATATTAAGAACACATTGGGTTATCACTAATTCAAATTTGAAATGTATACGTCAAATAGTTTTTGAGACAAAAAATTGCAAAGTAGACAAAGTTGTCGCCACTCTCAAAAATTGATTACTTTTTTCTTAATCGATTAACTTAATCCGAAAATTTCCAAATTAACCTATGATATACAGAAATGTTCATTGGTTAGAATAAACTTTACCGCAATTTTTTCATCGAGCAATTTCGAAGATATCGATCTCTAAAGTGAGGGGCCTTGAGTTATGGCACGGATAATAGTATTAGTTAAAAAAGTATTCAAATACATAGATGTCATAATTGATGATGGATTTATTATGCATATCACAAAATTGAAAATAAATTATTGAATTTAACACATATAATTCATTTAAAATTATATTTCTAAATTTTAGTACATTCACAGCTTATATCATTATCAACCAAAATCTTTTGTTTAAAACGTTTCTCTTCCAATTTAACTTCAACCACATATTCCACTTTTTCAACATTGGCTTTACATTTTCTAACATTGTTCTTTATTAAATCAGAGGGTTGTAATCCCACGATTTTTGGGCACTTTCTAACGATGATCCCCACCGGATCCACCTAAAATTTAATTATTATACAAAGATAATATTTTTATTTTCTTAACATACACTTCTCGGATTCATATTCGGAAGAAAATCTCTCGTGGAAATAATAGTGTCATAAGCTTGGGGTGATTCCATATAATTATTATATTTCTGCATGGCTTGTTGTAATCTCGCCTCCTGAAGGAACGTTTTAATAAAAATTCTTAATAATTTTTGTTGGGAAAAAACTCACCAGTGAAGAAAAATTTTTGGTTAACGGCACTGATTTAGATTTAGATATCGTAACGTACCAAAAAATGGCCAAAATTAATTTGAGACGCATTTTTTAAATCTAATTTAGTTATTACCTTTGAAGGATCAGAATGAATGTGGGTTTATTAATTTAATTCTCTTCTTATATATCCACTCAACAAACGTCACAAAGTTTGCGACGAAATTGATAAAATAACCTCCTGGTAATTTGTTATTTGTGACGTAATTTTATTATATATTTCCAGTCTTGTGGTTAGGTTATAAAAATAGAACGTTTTTTAACTCCATATAAAGCATTTTTAAATTTATTAATACAACGTTAAACAATCAACAAATAAATAAATTAAATACAAATAAATAATTTCAGTACACAACTCATAGAGTTTACACTTTAAATTAATTATAACTTAACATTTAACACTCACAACTCGTTTCATGTTTCACCAACACCGTTTTCAAATCGCCCCTGGTTACAAGAAAGACCTTAACCACCATTTCTTCTTCTTGAAATTGAATGGCTCTGCATCTTTTTTCATTTCCTTTAAAACCAATTTTTTTGGGGCATCTCTGGACCACAACTCCCATTGGCGACACCTATTTTTAATTAAAAAAAATTGATTTAATATTTTTGATTAATTTCTTATTTAGACATTAAACTTACCCGTCGCGCATTTATTGCCTTAATTTCTGGTAAATCCCTGGATGAGATGAGAACGAGAGATGGCTGAGGTGATTTGATAAATTTTTCGTAACTGCTATCAGTTTTCTCAAATAAATTCTGCTAAACACAAAAATTTGATGTAAAGAAAAACATTTTTTTTAAAATAAATTAAACGTTTCTTACGATTTTAGAATCATTTTCATTTAATGCAACAGCATTGGCGAATAAAATACAACAAAAAACACTAAATACAATATTAAGATGCATGGTGGTTATCGCTGGAAGAAGTCGGTTTTTACTTTCACTGTGTCACCTAAAATGTGAATTGGTCAAAGGAAATATCTGGTATAAATACCCAATTAATGATACGTCATCAGGTTGCGAAGAAGTTCCGGCGTTTACGTAAAGAAATGTTTGTGGTTTTTGTCATCCAATTCGTGTAATATAAAGTAAACAACATGTTGAACGATTTGATGGTGCTAATTACCATAATGAATGAAAATAAAGCGTAAATGTCATTTTAAATCGAATTCGTTCTCAAAAACGGGGGGAGTTATCAAAAAGCGGTTTTAGATGATCTCTCAGATTCTCTAATTAATTTTGTTTAAGTGTACCAAATTTAGTTTCTATATTCTTCTTAATAAATCAGAAATAATTTTTTTTAAGTTAAGCTTGTAATGAAAAGTCAATTTCTTTTGGTTATATTTATAAAATTATTTTTCAAGAACCAAACGAGATATCAATATCCGGTTTCATGTTTTAGATTCTATAATTGAATTAACCTACCAAACTTGGTTTCTTTATTTTTATTAATATGTGAAAAATAATTTTTCTGAATTAATCTTGTTAACATAACATCAATTTCAATTGGACTTTTTTGGTTATGTTTATGCATTCATTTCTCAAGAATTAATTGACGTATTAAAATTGGGTTTGTTACATTATATTCTATAACTAATTCTGAATAAACCTACCAAATTTGGTTTCTCTATTTTTATTAATATGTGAGAAATATTTTTTTTAAGTTAATCTTGTAACATAACATCAATTTCAATTGAACTTTCTTGATTATGTTAATGAATTTATTTCTCAAGAATTAATTGAGATATTAAAATTCGGTTTATTACATTAGATTCTATAACTAATTCTGAATAAACCTACTAAATTTGATTTCTTTATTTTTATTAATATGTGAGAAATACATTTTTTTAAATTAAGCTTGTAACATAACATCAATTTCAATTGAACTGTTTTGGTTATGTTTATGCATTTATTTCTCAATAATTAATTGATGTATTAAAATTCGGTTTATTACATTAGATTCTACAACTAATTCTGAATAAACCTACCAAATTTGGTTTCTCTATTTTTATTAATATGTGAGAAATAATTTTTTTTAGTTAATCTTGTAAACATAACATCAATTTCAATTAGACTTCTTTGGTTATGTTTATGAATTTATTTCTCAAGAATTAATTGATGTATTAAAATTCGGTTCATTAAATTAGATTCTATAACTATTTCTGAATAAACCTACAAAATTTGGTTTCTTTATTTTTATTAATATATGAGAAAGAAATTTTTTAAGTTAATCTTGTAACATAACATCAATTTCAATTGGACTTTTTTGGTTATGCTTATGAATTTGTTTCTCAAGAATTAATTGATGTATTAAAATTCGGTATATTACATTATATTCTATAACTAACTCTGAATAAACCTACTAAATTTGGTTTCTTTACTTTTATTAATATGTGAGAAATGATTTTTTTGATTTAATCTTGTAACATAACATCAATTTCAATTGAACTGTTTTGGTTATGTTTATGAATTTATTTCTCAAGAATTAATTGATGCATTAAAATTCGGTTGATTACATTAGATTCTATAACTAATTTTGAATAAGCCTACCAAATTTGGTTTCTTTATTTTTATTAATATGTGAGAAACAATGTTTTTGAATTAAGCTTGTAAACATAACATCAATTTCAATTGGACTTTCTTGATTATGCTTATGAATTTATTTCTCAAGAATTAATCGAGATATTAAAATTCGGGTTTGCTGCTTTAGATTCTATAACTAATTTTGAATAAATCCGTAAAGTTTAATTATTCCACTCTTATTAATAAGTGAGAAATACATTTTTTAATTAAAGCTTGTAGCAAAACGTCATCTTTCATTAGATTATTTATTTAAGGAATTTATTTCTCAAAAACAAATTGAGATATCGATATGCGGTTTCTTGCTTTAGATTCTATAACTAATTCTGAATAAACCAACCAAATTTGGTTTCTCTATTTTTATTGCTATGGGTGAAATAAATTTTTTGAATTAATCTTGTAAACATAACATCAATTTCAATTGGACTTTTTTGGTTATGTTTATGAATTTATTTCTCAAGAATTAATTGATGTCTTAAAATTCGGTTTATTACGTTAGATTCTATAACTAATTCCGAATAAACCTACCAAATTTGGTTTCTTTATTTTTATTAATATGTGAGAAATATATTTTTTTAATTAATCTTGTAAACATAACATGAATTTCAATTGAACTTTTTTGATTATGTTTATGAATTTATTTCTCTAGAATTAATTGATGTATTAAAATTCGGTTGATTGCATTAGATTCTATAACTAATTCCGAATAAACCCACCAAATTTGGTTTCTTTATTTTTATTGATATGTGAGAAATATTTTTTTTAAATTAATCTTGTAAACATAACATCAAGTTCAATTAGACTTTTTTGGTTATGTTTATGAATTTATTTCTCAAGAATTAATTGATGTATTAAAATTCGGTATATTACATTATATTCTATAACTAACTCTGAATAAACCTACTAAATTTGGTTTCTTTACTTTTATTAATATGTGAGAAATGATTTTTTTGATTTAATCTTGTAACATAACATCAATTTCAATTGAACTGTTTTGATTATGTTTATGAATTTATTTCTCAAGAATTAATTGATGTATTAAAATTCGGTATATTACATTAGATTCTATAACTAATTTTGAATAAGCCTACCAAATTTGGTTTCTTTATTTTTATTAATATGTGAGGAATAATTTTTTTGAATTAACCTTATAAACATAACATCAATTTCAATTGGACTGTTTTGGTTATGTTTATGAATTTATTTCTTAAGAATTAATTGATGTATTAAAATTCGGTATATTACATTAGATTCTATAACTAATTTTGAATAAGCCTACCAAATTTGGTTTCTTTATTTTTATTAATATGTGAGGAATAATTTTTTTGAATTAACCTTATAAACATAACATCAATTTCAATTCGACTTTTTTGGTTATGTTTATGAATTTATTTCTTAAGAATTAATTGATGTATTAAAATTCGGTTTATTACATTAGATTCTATAACTAATTCTGAATAAACCTACCAAATTTGGTTTCTCTATTTTTATTAATATGTGAGAAATAATTTTTTTGAATTAATCTTGTAAACATAACATCAATTTCAATCGAACTTTTTTGGTAATGGTTATGCATTTATTTCTCAAGAATTAATTGATGTATTAAAATTCGGTATATTACATTATATTCTATAATTAATTCTGAATAAACCTACTAAATTTGGTTTCTTTTTTTTTATTAATACGTGAGAAATGATTTTTTTGAATTAATCTTGAAACATAACATCAATTTCAATTGAACTGTTTTGATTATGTTTATGCATTTATTTCTCAAGAATTAATTGATGTATTAAAATTCGGTTTATTACATTAGATTCTATAACTAATTCTGAATAAACCTACCAAATTTGATTTCTTTATTTTTATTAATATGTGAGAAACAATTTTTTTGAATTAAGCTTGTAAACATAACATCAATTTCAATTGGACATTCTTGGTTATGTTTATGAATTTATTTCTCAAGAATTAATCGAGATATTAAAATTCGGATTGCTACTTTAGATTCTATAACTAATTTTGAATAAATCCTTAAAGTTTAATTATTCCACTCTTATTCATAAGTGAAAAATACATTTTTTAATTAAAGCTTGTACAAAACGTCTATTTTCATTAGATTATTTTGATAAGGAATTTATGTCTCGAAAACAAATTGAGATATCAAAATTTAGTTTATTAGTTCAGATTCTATAAATAATTCTTAATAAATCCACGACGTTTAGTCTTTTTACTTTTATCAATTAATGAGAAATAAATTTTTTAAATTAAGCTTATATCGAAACGTTAAATTCGATGGGATTTTTTGGTAATATTTTTGAATATATTTTTTAAAAACTAACTGCGATATTAAACTTTGATTTGATGCATTATATCAGATAACTAATTGTTACTAAATCCACCTAATTTCGCTTTTCCATTCATATTGATCAACGAGAAATACATTTTTCAAATTATGTTTATAACAAAGTGTCAATTTCAATCGGATTTTTTGCTTATCTTTATCAATTTATTTCTCAAAAACAAATTGAAATATCAATATACGGTTTCTTGCTTTAGATTCTATAACTAATTCTGAATAAACCTACCAAAATTAGTTTCTTTATTTTGATTAATGTTTGAGAAATAATTTTTTTGAATTAAGCTTGTAACATAACATCAATTTCAATGGGATTTTTATGGTTATGTTTTTGATTTTATTTTTCAAGAATTAATTGATGAATTAAAATTTGGTTTATTACATTAGATTCTATAACTAATTTTGAATAATCCTACGAAATATGGTTTCTTTATTTTTATTAATATGTGAGAAATAAATTTTTTGAATTAAGCTTGTAACATAACATTATTTTCAATTGGATTTTTTTGGTTATGTTTATGAACTTATTTCTCAAGAATAAATTGATGTATTAAAATTCCGTTTATTACGTTAGATTCTGTAATTAATTCTGAATAAACGTACCAAATTTGGTTTCCTTATTTTTATTAATATGTGAAAAATATTTTTTTTTGAATTAAGCTTATAACATAACATCAATTTCAATTGGACTTTTTGGTTATGTTTATGAATTTATTTCTGAAGAACAAATTGAGATATCAAAATTCGGTTTAGTTCTTTAGATTCTATAACTAATTCTGAATAAATCTACCAAATTTAGTTTTTCCTTTCTTATTAATAAATGAGAAATATATTTATTGATTAAGCTTATAAAGGATTAAGCTTCGCAAATTTATTTCTCAGAAACAAATCGATGTAACAAAACGCGGTTTAATGGTTCAAATTCTTTCACTAATTCTTAGTAAATCCACTATATTTAGTATTTCAATTCTTAGTAATAAGTGGGAAATATTTTTTATAAGCCGGATATCCTTTTAGGTCACCTTTAACAATTTTTGTCCTAAGAACAAATCGAGATATCAAAATGCGGTATCTTGCATTGCATTCGATTACTAATTGTTAATTAATCCAATCAATTTGGTTTCTCCATCCTTAATAATAAGTGAGAAATTAGTTTTTGGAATACTATACTAATATTTCAACCAACTTAAAATATTAATAGAAAGATGACTAATGTAAATTACATGAAGTAAATAAACTTTTCGCCTGTTAAATAGTTCTTGGATTTTATTTAATTTATGTCTTCTGTTCGTCCAAATTTATTTTAAATAATATTATTTTGTTGGAGTTGAAAAAAATAAAAAGATACTGTTAATAAATACATATTTATTATTATACAATTAAAATAATTTGTTTCCTATTAGAATACATGCAATAAATAATTAATAAATAACAAAATAAATAATTTAAATTCACAAATATCACATTATTAAACAAGTTCAGTACATAACTCATAGAGTTGACCCTTAACTCAAAATTAATTTGGTACTTATTATGGACGAATTATTTAACATTGACATTTCGTTTCGTGTTCAACCGTTACAATTTTTTTAACCCTCTGTTTTCCAATATATACTTCAAGCACCATTTCTTCCTTTTCGAATTCAACGGGAGCGCATCGTGTTTCTTTTCCAGGAAACCCAACGTTTTTTGGACATTTCCGAACGACGACTCCTTGTGGCAACACAGCTCGTGCATTTGTTCCTTGAATATCTTCTAACGTCCTCGAGGAAATAAGGGTGTAATGCGGTTCAGGTGATTTCATATAATTATCATATCTGTTCTTCGTTTTCAAAAATAACGAATTCTAAACAAAAAGTGAATAAGATAAGAAATGGGTAAATGAAGATTTGATTAAAAATTATCACTTACCATTGAGACATTTGGAATGTCGTTTCCGTTTAATGGGGCGGATTTGGCGTATAAAACACAGTATGAAAGGATTGCGAATATAACACTGATATGCATTTTAAAAAAATATTGTTTGAAGAATGAATATATTAACGTGTAGTTGTTTTCAAGTTTAATTGTTGAAAGAGAATGGATAAACCAGTAGAAATATCCCGTATAAATACTAATTCGATGTACGTCATCATATTGGGAGTCGCGTCGTTTACGAAAAAAAAAGTTTGTGGTTGTTGAGTGGAAGGAGTTGAGCCAGCCTAGTCATACAGAGTTATTACGCAATCTGGGTAAATTTTAGATATATAATTGGATATATACCAGCTTTTTGATACTAAAATAAAAAATGATAAGATTTTATTTATAAAAAATATACCACAAAATAAAAAGGATGTGTTATTTTTAGTGTATCCTGAAAGTTAAATAATATATTAAATGAATATATTTAAATAAGCGCAAAATGTAGGCAGAAAGGAAAGTTGTTCTTAATTGATGAGATATGGTCCAAAGGTCTCTTTCAGTTGTCAATGAAAGCGAAAATGTTATTCAAATACTGTCCTTGAAAATGAAGGTAATAAAGACTTCTAAGTTATAGAATACTAAAAGTGTCCCAAATACATAATGTCTCAAAACCATCCTAAGGAACATTATATTTTTGATAACTTTAAGAAACAATAATATAAAATAATAATATTCTGAGATACTAATGCCTAAGTTTAGAATGAGTGAGACCAGGACACAAAATAGAAATACTACATACACAATCTTTTATATTTATAACGACATGTTCCAAACACGTGAGATCTCAAACACCCATACTAAATTGTTGATGATTTTATCTGGATTGAAATTGAATACAATAATTTTTTTAGATTTATTGTATTATTGAGCTCTTTCTTCCCAACTCAAGAGACTTCAAACTGCTTCTGGAAGAGTCGATACTACTTCCAAAAGACGAGATGCTTTCAGAATGCTTAAAATGTTTTCAGAAATCTTGAAATGTTTCTAGAAGACTGAAGACTGATACTACATCTAGAAGACTTGATATGATTTCTTAATTTGAATGTATTTTGAGCTTATTATTCAGTGCCAACATCTTCTGCGAACAGTTTTTTTTGGAGACCACGTGTGATATGTTCAATTTTAATCGAGGATAACCTCCTGGGGCTTAACACCCAAAATATCCCTGTGGATATACACTACTGAGACACGTTGAATGTTAGCTTACGTTGTCGCAAACTGGCGGCCAAGAGTTACAAAGAAAATGATTATTTTGCAATTACAAATATTGCAACAATTTCCATTTTTGAAGATATCCAGATTGGCATGAGTGAAATCAGGACAGCATTAACAAGGACAAATTCTAATCTTTATCTCCAGGGTAAAATGGCTGAAAGGACCTTGAAGCTGACCAAAAAGGGAAGTAAGTAGAAGGGGGGTAATAGAGTCAAAAGTCTAAAGTCATGAATTTAATGGAAAATCTTCAATATAAAGCAACATGAGATTAGAGCTTAAACCGCAAGCGACCTTTAGTACAAAGCATCACTGTAGCAACGTCTTGGACTCAAACGTTTTTTTTTTCTAAATACATAAAAATAATGGAATTTTTACAACATGAAACGTTTTTAATATAAAACATCATGGAGGCAGAACCTCAGCCGCAAGCAAATTCGTCTTTTTTCATTAACAATATGAACACAACGGAAAACCTTTGTTGTGAAACGTCATGGAAGTAATCACAAAACCCACTAAAGAGGCGGAGAACACTAGCAAACTGAGTAGCTGGAGGAATGTAATTGTATCGACATTACATCAAAACCGAACCTCGAAGAATCTGAACAAATTCAAGAATGATTGCGACTTTAATCGTCATGAATGGGATTTCGATACGTGATAGAATGCCTTAATTTTAATGCTCTAAGTATAAGTGCTCACGACATAACTCAATAATTAGGTTAGGCCAAATGTCTTCCAAATTATCCTAAATATCCCATTGGTCTCTAACGTCTAGGTTACTAATTCTAACCTATCTGGATGTTCATTGCTGCGTCCCTTAACAAGTTCTCAGTTTTATAGTATATCTATCAGAGCTGGGCTAACTACTTGAAAAAAGGAGTGGAGTATAACTACTAACTACTTACAGCAAAAAATAGTTTAACTACTTAGTAGTTAAACTACTCTAAGAATATAATACTTTGATTGCTAATTACCAAATAGTTAGTAAATAAATATTTAACTACATAGAATGCACCTTTAATGCCTAAAAACCCAAAATCGCACCAACAACTATAAAAATGTAGAGAAAGGTCCAAAACAGAGGTTCCCATCTTTTTCGATTAACGGCTCCCTAAGTAATCGGATTTTTTTGCTCACTTAATACATCCGATTTTTTAAATTGTTAACTTTCTTAAAAAATTGGAAAACTTTTGTTTCTGCTTTTAAGTAAAGTTTTAAGTGTCTGCTTTTAAGTTGAGCTTATTATTCAGTGCCAACATCTTCTGCGAACAGTTTTTTTTTGGAGACCACGTGTGATATATTCAATTTTTTCAGACTTTTCAAACCTAATTTAGGCTCCTTTTTCAGCACCCAGAACCCATAAAAGTTTCCAAAACCAGACACCTATGCACAATGTAATATTATCAACCTGTAAGTTAGATTAGTTGGAATTTGGTCAAGTAACTTATTAAATTTCGGATATAAAATGTCTAAATTGGTATTCTCATGATTGTTCGGCTGCGTTATATCGTAAACGTCAACTTAAAGGATAGCTGACACTATTTCAGATGTTGGCCTGAACCGATAATCATTCAATCTTTATCAACTCAAATTGAAATAATTATAGACTTTGCTTTGAAGAAACGTTTTATAAATCTTTACAATTTTTAGCTTGCTATTAGTTCTGCTATTAATTCTCTCTATCGCTTTTGTGAAGAAATCAAAGAGAGTATTTGATATATCTTGTATGATTGCCTCACTCTACAACACCTCAGAATAGCAGGTTTGGGAAAGGGATGATCGAACACGGATGGCATCAGGAACACAACCTTTGAGCTGTATCCTAGCATGCGAAAATTTCTTCGGCTAGTTGATGTAGCCAGATAGAGTGTAGCAGGATGTACAAAAGTATATAAATAGGCATACCCTTCCTTTTCACGGTCTACGATTTTCGGGTTTCCCTACGAGGTACTAACTGTTTGAACAAATTAGTGAGTATACAAAACATAATAATGACTCATACAGAAAGATAAATACGTATCAGAGCTGGGCAGTAACTAACTACAAACTCAGTTAGCTATGGAGCCAACTACTTTTTGTGTTAAAGTAGTTGTATTCTAACTACTTTTGTTTTATTAGTAGTTATATTCGATTATTTTATGCTGGCATAAAATATTCATTATCTGTTCATTATTAACTACTTTAGGTATTCTAACTATTTTTGTTTATTTTAATTCCTTTGAACTAATTTAACTACTTTTAAGACAGTTGAAAATTTAAAAAATTATGATAAATTCAAAAAAATATCCGAATCAGAAAAAGATTTAGTTAAAGTAAACGTTTAGTTCCAAAGGAATTTACAACTAAATAAGAATTGAAACTAGAACTAACACTAGATTTAGTACTAGAAAAAATCAGGTTTAGCTGTGCGTCTGAAGGCTAGAATAACAACTAAAAATGGAGCCAATACTAATGCTAAATCTAATACCGGACCTAGAACGAAAAACAATTGGGTTTAGTCGTACCTCTCTTAAGACGAAACCCAACCTAGCTTCTGAACTAACATTCAACTTAAAAGCAGAAACAAAGGTTTTTCAATTTTTCAATAAAGTTAACAATTTAAAAAACCGAATGTATTATGTGAGCAAAAAAAGAATCCGATTACTTAGGGAGCCGTAAACCGAAAAAAATGGGAACCTCTGTTCTGGAACTTTCTCTACATTTTTATAGTTGTTGGTCCCATATTGGTTTTTTAGGCATTAAAGGTGCATTTTATGTAGTTAAATATTTATTTACTAACAATTTAGTAGTTAGCAATCAAAGTATTATATTCTTAGAGTAGTTTAACTACTAAGTAGTTAAACTATTTTTTGCTGTAAGTAGTTAGTAGTTATACTCCACTACTTTTTTCAAGTAGTTAGCCCAGCTCTGATGATATACTATAAAACTGAGAACTTGTTAAGAGACGCAGCAATGAACATCCAGATAGGTTAGAATTAGAAACCTAGACTTTAGAGACCAATGGGATATTTAAGACATTTGGCATAACCCAATTATTGAGTTATGTCGTGAGCACTTATACTTGCAGCATTAAAATTAAGGCAGTCTATCACGCATCGAAATTCCATTCATGACGATTAAAGTAGCAATCATTCTTGAGTTTGTTCAGACCCTTCGAGGTCAGGCTAAGGTTCGGTTTTGATGTCGATACAATTACATTCCATAGGGAGTACCAACTCAGTTTGCTATTTTTCTCCCCGTCTTTAGGGGGTTTCGTGGTTACTTCCATGACGTTTCACAACAAAGGCTTTCCATTGTGTTCATATCGTTAGTGAAAGAAGACGAAGTTGCCTGCAGCTGAGGTTCTGCTTCCATGATGTTTCATATTAAAAACGTTTCATGTTATAAGAAATTCCATTATTTTTATGTATTTAGAAAAAGAAGTCGAGGTCGTTTGAGTCCGAGACGTTGTTACAATGATGCTTTGGACTAAAGGCTTTCCATTGAGTCTTTTCACAGGAAGAAGTTTAAGCTCGCTTGCAGTTTAATTTCATGTTGTTTTACATTGAAGATTTTCCATTGAATTCATGACTTTAGACTTTTGACTGTATGATGCTTCATGTTTTCCCTCATGTTTTCATTACAGCCCTTCTACTTACTCCCTTGTTTGGTCAGCTTCAAGGTCCTTAAAGCCATTTTACCCTGGAGATAAAGATTAGAATTTGTTCTGGTTATGCTGCTCTGATTTCAATCATGCCAATCTGGATATCTCCAAAAATGAAAATTGTTGCAATTTTTGTAGTTGCCACCAGTTTACTGCACCGTAAGCTAACATTGGACGTATCACAGCAGTGTATATCCACAGGGATATTTTAGGTGTAAAACCTCAGGAAGTTATCCTCGTTTAACGATTGCTCTTATTTTATTGTTCTTATTGTTATTATCACATCAATTACACTATGTACTGCTCTTTTTGATAGCATATTTAGAATCCAGTCCGTTAGTGCAGGTTAGACTCCTTTGTATCTTGTCAAAGGTTCCTTCGATATCTATAAAAACTTCGAGAGTGCACTCCTTGTAGTCAAAAGATCTATTGATAGCTCTTACAATTTATAGAAGGTCCTTTTCTGTTGATCTTCTTGGAGTGTATGCATGCTGGTTTGGAGGCAGGGGAACCCTTTCTAGTGAAGTTTCTGCTATATATCTTTCACATAGCCTTCCCGATGAACGAGGAAAGACTGATTGGACTAGATGATTTTAGATCGGTGTAATCACTTCCTCCAGATTTGGGAATGAAGACTACCTTTACTTCTCGCCAAAATAAGGGAACAAAGCGGATTCCATATCCGGTGGTTGGTAAAGGTACACTCAATATACAATCATATACTTTATACAGGATTGGCGGCATAATTACCCTCCAAGTCTTTTAGGAACGCTGTATGTTAAAGCTTTCCATTATATTTATCTATTTAAAGAAAAAAGTCAAGGTCGTTTCAGCCCGAAACCCTTCCTCCATAATGCTTTATATTAAAGGCATTTATTTGAGTTCATGTGTTTAGAAAAAGAAGACAAGGTTGTTTGCTGTCAAAGCTCTATCTCCATGACGCTTCATGTTAAAAGTTTTCGATTATCTTTATCTATTTAGAGAAAGAAATCGAGGTTGTGTTTTCCGATACCCTACTTCCATGATGCTTCATGTTAAAAACTTTCCATTATCTTAATTTTTTTTAGAGAACGACTCCATTCATATTAAGCTTTTCCATCATAAAATGAAAAAGAAGTAGTTAATGAGTTATTTAGAGTATTGTGAAAGTTAGATAATGTACTGTATTGATTGTAAGTCTTTACTGACATGAGCTTCATTTCTTTAGAGAAAGATTCAATTTATATTAAAGTTCTTCCACAAATTCAAAAGGAAGTAGTTAATGAGTTATTTCCAGTGTATCTGTATCTGTTAATTTCATTCCACACGGTTTCTTTCTGGACTCACTAGTGAAAGACGATAAGCATGATGGCCTCAAATTTGCCTTGATATTGTTTTTCAAATTTCGATATTTCGTCCATGCTTTCCATGTTCATCACAAATTGATTCCATATTTCCAGGAGAATACCCACAATGTGCACAGATTTTGAATTTTAATTTGTGATAGGTATTTAACAACAGATAAAGCTGGATAAAACTACTTTTAGAGTCTATTACTCCTTCTGGCTGGTCTAAAACTTTCCGTGCACTCTTCTGATTTTACCTTCCATTCGAATTAATCAGTAATCCCGTGCTCTTCGCTTTCTTAGGAGGCTTATGAATCTCTTGCAGGAACGAAAACTGTAAAAAGCACAACCACTACGCCATTTGAACCTTTTTTTTGAACCCATTTTCATATTTAATAGAAATTGCATTCAGATAGATATTTTGATGAATGATAGTAACGATAAATGGTTAGAAAACTTACGCTGGGGTTTCATAAAATAATAGCAATGGACCATAAGAACAAAATAAGTAAAATGGAAGGCATAAAAAGGAGGAAAGTAGAAAGAATACTGGAGAAAGCAGACTGGGGCAGAAATAAATACAAACAAGATAAAATAAATAGAAGAACTGTACCATTCCAGACATTTCTCGCAAGAAGTTACTGTTAAGAACAAGGTGAAGAAGTGGTACGAAGAATAGTAATAGGGTGGCGTATGTTTAACGAATACAAGATCATATAAAAATCAAAAGAAGAAAAAGTTGTGGGAAATTCCAACCCAACCCAACCCAACTCAACCCAATCCAACCCAACCTCATGTTGTCTAAATGATTTTAAACTGACTCCAAGTTGTTTAAAGTTATTCAAACTTATGAAGATCAGTTCAGTACTTATGGCAACCTTCTCTACATGATTCTAATCCCATTGTTACTCAAAGCTGATCAAAATGAGGCATAAGTGATTATTTTTAATTGAAAACTTATCTATGTAAATTTGTCTATGTCTTTTTTTTTCATTCTTATTGCTAATTGTCTAAATTACTATTATTTTGACTACAAATTTACATTAAATTAATTTTAATATCTTTTTGATTGCAGAAAAGCCAACCGTGTTGCGAAATTAACTACTAATCAGCGTGGTAGCACGATCATCATGGTTTTACATCTCAGTGCTTGTGAGAACTCGAAGTCACTTTTTTTTCTTGTGATGAAAAAATGATGATATACAATGGTTAAATTTGCTAATGAATGGACCTGGTTGGATGATGCAGGCTCAAACGAAGTAGACTACACATCTTTTTGGTGTTCTGATGCAATCTGATACATTCTGTTGCAATTTGGCAGAAAATATTTGCATTAAAAAGTTTTTCTTTTTATTATTTTTTTCACCATTTTTAAAACTTTTTGGAGTTGATTAAATTTTTTTAAAAAATTAATTTTTAATACGATAATTTTTTTGTTGCTTAATAACAATTCGAAAATAGCACAAAAAAGTTAGCTCGTTATTTAAAAAAAGATTTTTCGAATTTTTCTTAAGGTGTGGTCCGCTCAAGGTCACATTACCCCTTTATTATCAATTATTACCTCTCATTAACCCACTATTATAACGACTTGTTCATGTTTCGACAAGATTGCGTTTGGGTACGTCGAATGACTCCGTCGGAGAAACCAAGAAGCAATTATATCTTCGTGGATTCCCGGTGGGGAATCCCAGCGCAACTCGTCTTTATTTTTGTGACACACTTTAATAACAAAATATTTTTGATCTTACTAAAAGTCTTAATTTAATTATTTTTTGAGACAATTTCAAAGTTATTCCGTGGATGGTGAAAGTGTTTTTTTCATAGAAATGAAACCTCACCTGAATATATTAACTGAATTGCTTCCTAAGAATTCGATGGTGACTAATTTAAGTCGTGAGGATACAAGAAGTGAATTTCCACTTCGAAATAATAATAAAAAAAGTTAAATTTTAAAAATATAATTATTTTATGGCACGATTTTAAATACAATTATTTTAAATAATAAAATTATATACTCAATAAATAAATATTCTTAATACAAATATCACATTTTAACTTATAAACTAATTAATTTATCTAATAAGAGATAATCAGTGTCGTCTAAGAGTACAGTTGCATTTAAGGTGTTCCACCGTGTGTATTTTATGCATTTTATTAACTTTTTTATCTCCTTCCATCACTGTAATATTTACTTCAATGGTGATGTTCCTTGTTGCTTCACTATCACAGATATAATTGTTATTACCAAAGACGATTTCTTTCTGGCAACGACGTAATACAATCGCGTTTGGGGTCACCTAAACAAATAAATAATTAATTAATAATCATAATATATTTGTTGATTTAATCAAAACTTACTTGGATTACACTTCCCAAAAATGTTCTTGTCGAAATCAAACTTAAAGGTGGTTCGGGATTCACCAAGAAATTATCCAACATTTTTATAGCGGTTCTATATTTTATAATCTAAAAATAATAAAATATTTTTTAAAAATATATACTAATTTTAATTTTTAATAAAGTTTTTTTATTTACCTCTTCATGGTGATCGTGGCGTTTCGTTTTTGGCGCACAATGTATGGTCGTTATCAGGAAAAAAATGGCGAAAATTAAAGTGGCGGTATTCATGGTATCACAGTTGAAATGAAAGATTTAAATGATCGGTCGCGTCGAGCTGCGAAAGATTACGAAAGCGAAGTGAGGTTCGAACGGTTTTTAATGTTCTTAAATAGACGGCTCGCTACGTCATCGTAATATTCGTGGTAAAGGATGAACGAGTGCAGACTTAATTGTGGTTGATATCTTTTTTTTAAAGAAATATTTTTATAACTTGGTAACAAATAAAATTAAATTTGATAAATAAAATCCGGATATATATTCAGGATGTAACTAAAAATAACTTAGATATAAAAATCGTTTTATGGTATACTACATGACAATTATAATAATATAATATACATAAATTCGTTGCTAAATCATTACTTGCCCTTATCTCCTCTCCCAGAATCTGGCTCCGATCCATCATCTCTTAATTCCTTCATCCCTTCAAGACGTGATTCAACGTTTCGACCTCATCTTTGTTACGCCTCCTTTCATCCTCTTCTACTAAATAAATGTTCCCTCTTTGTCTCCTATAATACCCTTCCGCCTCTCTATGCCCATGTATCAACTTCCTTTCCCTAATTTCCTTCCAGCATTTCTCCAAGATAATGCAATACGGTCTTACTTGTATTCTTACCTCGTACTCTTTTTCAAGCCTCCTTATTTCAACTTGCCTAGGAGTCTTCCTTGCCAGCCCTAATCCCAATCTCTAGTATCTTGTATGTACATCCTGTATGTATATCTTGTATGTATGTACTAAGTAATCTTTATTCTTTCCATCCACATATTTTTGCGCCACATATCATTCATCAGACCCAACCATATTTCCCTTTGGGAACCTATATCCCAATTATGAGTAGTTTTTCACTTACTCTATTTCTCCTCAGTACCAAATCCATTCTTCCATCGTTGAGAATACACTTACAATGTAACAAGACATGTTATTCTTTTCCTTTTGTAGAACATAACCAGCGTAGTTGACATTCACTTCCTGGACCTTCGTCTTAAAATATCTCTCCTCACACCTTATCAGCTCCTTCATCTCCCGCCCTCTCTCATCATGATCACCAACTCATCTGCATATGCTAGTCCGTGCACCTTTGTTGCAATTAATTTCGATTTTATGTAATATATAACATGGAAAAATATTCAATTTGCCCTTGAACGGTTACAAGCGTTGTTAATATGTCTGCTTTATTAAACAAAATGGAGAGTTTCCTCTAATCCAGATAAATTGCAGCTGTCACGGTATATTCATCGATTGTTAAGTCGTCAATTATTATTAGCATAGACCAGTTTCCTTTAACCTTGTTGTTCCGCAGAACCCTAGGGTTCCATTCAAACCCTTTACAAGAGATATGAGTCCATGCTACAATTCGCAAGATGATGGGACATGGATTTCACGACAAATTAGAGACATGTTAGGTTTCTGCAAAGGAAAAGTAGTTAGTCGTTTACAACACATTAAAAAATACATATGTAGATGACATTAGTTCATTCACGAAATTACACGAATTTCCAAATACGCCATTAAACATGCTTCTTCATTAAATATTCATCTTCAATTAACATCGATTCAGATATTGATAAATTGTGCAATAATAAATAAGATCATATGACTCACTTTAATATGAAATACATCACTCACTAAAATTCAACCCACAATTGTCGTTCTTGATATTTCCTGCTAAATTCGTAAGGAACTGTCATCGTTAGACTTTATCTGGTAATTGAATATGTGTTTTGGGATAATTATGAATAATTTTTTTAATGACATTTATTTGTATCTATTTTGGTTCTTGAGTTACAACGTATGTTTATAACCTAAATTGTCGATTTTGGCATTTTGATACTTCCTACTACATGGATAAGGAAAAGTCATCGATAGACTTTATCTGGTAATGGATTATATAGTTTGGGATAATTATGAACAATTTCTGTTAATGACATTTGTTTCTATCTACTTTGGTTCTCGAGTTACAACCTATGCTTATAGCCAAAGTTGTCGATTTTGGCATTTTGATACTTCCTACTGCATAGATAAGGAACTGTCATCGTTAGACTTTGTCTGATAAGGGATTATATAGTTTGGAATAATTATGAACAATTTCTGTTAATGACATTTGTTTCCTTCTATTTTGGTTCTCGAGTTACAACCTACGTTTATAACCAAAGTTGTCGATTTTAGCATTTTGATACTTCCTCCTACATAGATAAGGAACTGTCATCGTTAGACTTTATCTGGTAATGGATTATATAGTTTGGGATAATTATGAACAATTTCTGTTATTGACTTTTATTTCTACCTATTTTGGTTCTCGAATTACAACCTGTGTTTCTAGCCAAAATTGTCGATTTTGGCATTTTGATACTTCCTACTACATAGATAAGGAACTGTCATCGTTAGACTTTATCTGGTAATGGATTATATAGTTTGGGATAATTATGAATAATTTCTGTTAATGACATTTGTTTCTATCTACTTTGGTTCTCGAGTTATAAACCTATGTTTATAGCCAAAATTGTCGATATTGCCATTTTGATACTTCCTACTACATAGATAAGGAACTGCCATCGTTAGACTTTATCTGGTAATGGATTATATAGTTTGGGATAATTATGAATAATTTCTGTTAATGACATTTGTTCCTATCTACTTTGGTTCTCGAGTTACAACCTATGTTTCTAGCCAAAATTGTCGATTTTGGCATTTTGATACTTCCTACTGCATAGATAAGGAGCTGTCGTCGTTAGACTTTATCTGGTAATGGATTATATAGTTTGGGATAATTATGAACAATTTCTGTTAATGACTTTTATTTCTACCTATTTTGGTTCTCGAATTACAACCTATGTTTCTAGCCAAAATTGTCGATTTTGGCATTTTGATACTTCCTACTACATAGATAAGGAACTATCGTCGTTAGACTTTATCGGGTAATGGTTTATATAATTTGGGATAATGATGAACAATTTTTGTTAATGACATTTGTTTCTATCTACTTTTGTTCTCGATTTACAACCTGTGTTTATAGCAAAAATGGTCGATATTGGCATTTTGATATTTCCTACTACATAGATAAGGAATTGCCATCGTTAGACTTTATCTTGTAATAGATTATATAGTTTGGGATCATTATGAACAGTTTCTGCTATTGACTTTTATTTCTATCTACTTTGGTTCTCGAGTTACAACGTATGTTTATAGCCAAAATTGTCGATTTTGGCATTTCGGTACTTCCTACTACATAGATAAGGAACTATCGTCGTTAGACTTTATCGGGTAATGGTTTATATAATTTGGGATAATGATGAATAATTTTTGTTAATGACATTTGTTTCTATCTACTTTTGTTCTCGATTTACAACCTATGTTTATAGCCAAAATTGTCGATATTGGCATTTTGATATCTCCTACTACATAGATAAGGAACTGTTATCGTTAGACTTTATCTTGTAATAGATTATATAGTTTGGGATCATTATGAACAGTTTCTGCTATTGACTTTTATTTCTATCTATTTTGGTTCTCGAGTTACAATCTATGTTTATAACCAAAGTTGTCGATTTTAGCATTTTGATATTTCCTACTACATAGATAAGAAACTGTAGGCGTTAGACTTTACCTGATAATGGATTATATAGTTTGGGATAATTATGAACAATTTCTTTTATTGACTTTTTTATTTCTACCTATTTTAGTTCTCGAATTACAACCTATGCTTCTAGCCAAAATTGTCGATTTTGGCATTTTGATAGTTCCTACTACATAGATAAGGAACTGTCATCCATAGACTTTATCTGATAATGGATTATATAGTTTCGGATAATTATGAACAATTTCTGTTAATGACATTTGTTTCTATCTACTTTGATTCTCGAGTTACAACCTATGTTTATAGCCAAAATTGTCGATATTGCCATTTTGATACTTCCTACTACATAGATAAGGAACTGCCATCGTTAGACTTTATCTGGTAATGATTATATAGTTTGGGATAATTATGAACAATTTCTGTTAATGACATTTGTTTCTATCTACTTTGGTTCTCGAGTTACATCCTATGTTTCTAGCCAAAATTGTCGATTTTGGCGTTTTGATACTTCCTACTACATAGATAAGGAACTGTCACCGATACACTTTATCTGGTAATAGATTATGTAGTTTTTGATAATTATGAACAATTTCTGTTATTAGCTTTCATTTCTATCTACTTTGGTTCTCGAGTTACAACCTATGTTTATAGCCAAAATTGTCGATTTTGGCATTTTGATACTTCCTGCTGTATACATAAAGAACCACTATCGTTAGACTTTCTCTTGTAATGGATTATGTGTTTTGACATAATTGTGAGCAATTTTTGTTAATGACATTTATTTGTATCGATTTTGGTTCTCGAGTTAAAACCTATGATTATAATGACGTGGCAACACGGAGGGGACACGGAATTTGATATTCGTTTAAAGACAATACACAACCTGTTAAGGGTTGTGAAAAAACTGATGAAATTAGAAACATCGAAGTTTTAAATGTTTTTAATTTTTTAAATAAAATTGGATATTATACTGAGAAGTGGTGTTTATTATAATTGAAAGTAAACTTGTATAATCTCAGTGAAACAAGAATAATCATATTAATGAACTATGTATTTATAATGCAACACATCCATCCCTAAAATCAAATCTGATTGAACGAAGGGTTCAATACAAAAATGTTTCCAAAAAGGGGTTCCGCGCGATGACAATAGTTGAAAAATACTGCTATAGACGATACGTTAAAGTTTAAAATACACCACAAATGAACTTATGATTGCATATTTTCTGGCTTCACGGGGTCAGATAATAGGGAGAAGTGTGTATTTGAATAATAATAAAGCATTTTATTGTAAACTAAACGTTTACATTGTTCCCATCATCTCCTGTCCTCACCCCCTCTCCCAAAATCTGACTCCTCCCTCAGTTCACAACACCCTCTCAGCATGTGCTCCAGAGTCTTCCAGTCATTTCCCCACAATCTATACCATCTCTCAAGATCGTCTGCTCAGTATCTATTTCCTCTCTTCTTCCACAGAAAAATGTAATCATTCTCTCTCTCTCTCTCCCATCATCCCCTTCCAACAGCAGATACCTTGGAAGTTCCTCCGTCACTATCTCACCATACCGCGCATTGTATCCTTCTTTTTCATATTTGTGCCCTTCTCTCCTGCGTCTATACCCTCCTATATACCCTAGTTTTCTTCACATTTTACCACTTTACACCCTTTCACCTCTTTACTTCTGCTTTCTATGCCAGTTATTGAATATCCCACTTTCCTATAGTATCCCTTTCTATCTCCCTGTCCATACTTTAATATTCCCTCCTTGATTTCCCTTCAGCATTCGACCAGCATCCTGTAATGCAGTCTTGAGAACAGTTTAGTAAGAAAGACGTAACATAAGGTTACTTTTGTATCCTGCGATGATGGCTAATGCTTCAAATCATTTAGATCTTGGGAGTCTTGTATAAGTAAGGTGCTGTTACATAAACAAAAGTAAAAAAAAGTAAAGTAAACATAGCCCATAGTCATCTTTTCCTAAGATGCAAAGATAAAAAATACCCAACTTTAATACAGAAGTGTTATAGAACAGATAAGGTAAAGTAATTTTTAGGAATAAAATAGTTCAAAGGAAAACGGAAGGAAATCGAAGAATATGCAAACACGAAAAAACAGGAAATTCGTAGAATGAAGAAGCATTATGACGAAACATAATAATAGTTACGGTAATCTTACGTAAGATTTCAACAAATAAAATAGTTACACTAAATATTGTGTTCAGTTGCTTAAGATGATTCTATTTTCTGTTTTAAACAAGGCGATATAAATTTAAAAAATAAGATGTATCTTAAGAGGTTTTTTTTTTGTATCTTTTGATGATGAAATTACTCTGATTAATTTAAGTAACATTACACAACGGAGATATCGCTGATGACGAAATTCACCAAGACAACATTATTTTAAGGTTTATAAGAATACTTAGAAGTTTTTAATATATTCAGAAATCAATTTTAGAGCGATAATCACCCAATTTCTAAATACTTTGTATACAAAGTATGTGGCTGAAGTTTGATTCACTCGTCAAACACAGATTCGATTATTTGTAGTCTACAACAAAATAATTCAGTGACACCCCCTAGAATCCCCGTTCACCAACAAAACCTCCGAATCTAGAGATGGGGGTGCAGGGTGAGGGTTTAACTTGTGTTAATTTTATAGAGTAATTTTAAGAACCTTTTTCTCATCCCTCGGGGAGTGCTTCATTCTGCAACCACGCAAAATAATTCACTCATCCCTCTAGAAACTCGGTGCACGAACAAAACCTTCGAATTTAGAAGAAAATTCATAGTTACTTTACAATATTAATACAAATTAAACCCTCACCCTGCATCCCTATCTCTAGATTCGGGGGTTTAGTTGGTGCACAGGGATTCTAGATGGTGTGGCTGAATTATTCTGCGTGGTTGCACAGTGAAGCACTCCCCCGGGGATGAGAAAAAAATTCATAAAGTTACACCTCAAAATTAACACAAATTAAACCCTCAACCTGCATCCCCATCTCTAGAATCGGGGATTTTGATCGTGTATAGGGATTCTAGAGGGCTTGGTTTAATTATTTAGCGTGATTTTAGAGTGGAGGGGTGAGAAAAGTTGTTTCTATTTACTAAACAATATTAGGATCACTACTTGTTTGGTCGACTACAAATAATCGAATCTGTGTCTTGCGAGTGAATCTAACTTCAGCCACATATACAAAGTGATTGTGTTTTCTAAATTGATTCGAAAGGGTGATTTTCTCATTCATTTTATTCAATAAATCCACTTTTGAAGAATTAAGACAAACGAAACTTGGCAGATAATAAACTGAAATAACTTAAATAACCCGAAAATGTTATATACGAGAGGTTAAAAAATTAATACGTGATACTTTGCATCAGAACTTTTTAATGCGTCAGTATTTTTCTATTTTAAAATCTAATTTGAATAGAGGGATGCAATACACAACCTCTTTGTATCTTCACAATTTTTACTAATATCATTAATTTGTCCATAAAAAAATAAAAAGTTTAGAGGAATGTCACTTGGAATAGAAGGGGTTTTGATCAAAAAGTTATATGAAAGACATCCCTTAATTTTCCCTGAAAAATCACCGTTTGAAATCTGTTGAAAATACCCTGTATTTAGCGTAATGTACGTATATTTATTGACAGAACCCATAGTGATTTTATGAAAAATCAGATTCTGGGTACCCAATATCATCTTCAGCTAGTTATCTGGCATATCTATCCCGTTATAATATGTAACTCTCAGTATAAACTAGATTAGTTTTATATCATTTACAAGCAGCAAAGGGCGAAAGGTAAATACCCAAATATAGGATGGTAGGTATTTATAAATTGAGTATTTACCCCGGCCTAGGCTAAATACCTAAACGGTAAGTATTTTTATCGCAAAAAGTAATAAACCGATCAATATAAAAATTGGTAGTCTTGCAGAAACTCGTTTATCAGATCAAGATTTCCATTGCATATGCAAGAAATGTCGTCAACATATCTGCCCCAAAATTTTATATATTTACCAAGTTTTAATTGATGTATTTTTCGTTCTAAATTATCAACAAATAAATTAGCTAAGAGCCTACTAATGGAGTTACCCATTGCTAAACCATCAGATTGTGGATATGGTCAAAAACCATTTTATGGGACTCACTCCATTTTATGCTACCATTTTTGTAGTGGAAACATTCTAGTTCTAGGTCTAGTGTTAGTTCTAGTTTTAGGTCGATACAAGTGTATAATAATCTAAAAATGACAACGAGAAGTAGAGCTAATACTAGAACTAGAACCAACGCTATATCAAGAACCAGAATTATTCGGGTTTAGCCGTACGTTTCTTAAGACACGTTTGAAGATTCACGGTTAAACCTAAATCTTTCTAGTACTAGGTCTAGTGTTAGTTTTAGTTTTAATTTGATACAAGTATACAACAATTTGGACTGAATAACAACTAAAAATAGAGCCAACACTAATGTTAGAGCTAATATTAGACCTAGAACGAAAAACATTTAAGTTTAATCGTCCCAGGTACTTTCCATGCATTTACTAACATATTCGAGGATGTATTTGTGAAAATATATCCCATGCATTGTCATAAAGATCCACACCATCCATATACGTGTTATATCAGATCAATACGACAGTATTTTTCTATTTTAAAATATGATTTGAATAGACGGATCCAATACACAACTTTTTTGTATCTTCACAATTTTTCCTAATATTATTAATTTGTCCATGAAAAAATAAAAATTTAGAGAACTATGACTTGGAATAGAAGGGAATTTGAACATAATGTTATATGAAAGATACCCCTTAATTTTCAGTGAAAAATCACCTCTTGAAATCCGTTGAAAACACCCTGTATTTAGTATAATATATGTATGTTTAGTGATGGACCGGAGAGTGATTTTACGAAAACTCAGATACCAGATATCCAATATCATCTTCAGCCAGTTATCTGGAATATCTATCCCATTATAATGTGTAACTGTCAGTTTCAACTAGATTAGTTTTATATCATATACAGGCAGGAATGGGCGATAGGTAAATACCCAAATATACGAGGGTAGGTAATTATAAATTGAGTATTTACCCCGGCCTAAGGTAAATACCCAAACGGTAAGTATTTTTATCTCAAAAAGTAATATACCGATCAATATAAAAATTGGTAGTCTTGCAGAAACTCATTTATCAGATCAAGATTTCCACTGCAGATGCAAAAACGTCGTCAACATATCTGCCTCAAAATTTTATATTTTACCAAGTTTTAATTGATTTACTTTTCATTCTAAATTATCAACAAATAAATTAGCTAAGAGCTCACTAATGGATAACTCCACTAATGGAGTTACCCATTGCTAGACTATCAGATTGTGAATAGAACTGATCGTCAAATTGAAAAAAAGAGGATATGGTCAAAAACCATTTTATGGGACGGACTCCATTCCATGCTACCATTTTTGTAGTGGAAACATTCTAGTTCTAGGTCTAGTGTTATTTAGGATAGTAAGTAGAGCTAATACTAGAATTAGAACTAACACTACATCTAGAAACAGAATCATTCGGGTTTAGCTGTACGTTTCTTAAAACAAGTTTGAAGATGCACGACTAAACCTGAATCTTTCTAGTACTAGGTCTAGTTTCAATTTGATACAAGTATACAACAATTTGGACTGAATAGCAACTAAAAATAGAGCCAACACTAATGCTAGAGCTAATATTAGACCTAGAACGACAAACATTTAGGTTTAGCCATACCTCTCTTAAGACGGAAACAAATCCAACCCAACCCAACTTATCTTCAGAACTAACACTAGACTTAGAACTAGAAATATTAGGGTTTAGCCGTCTAAAGAGACGTACGGCTAAATCCTAATGTTTCTTGACGTGATGAAGTCGATGGATCTAAATGTCAACCAATCCATTATTGTAACCTTTTCATAATTTACAATGAGTACATGTACTTTCCATGCATTTACTAACATATTCAAGAATGTATTTGTGAAAATAAATCCCATGCATTGTCATGAAGATCCACACCGTCCATATACGTGTTATATTCTTTGAGCATGTGCGGAACACTGACGTTAGTACATTTTTTTGCTTTTCTATCATATCTTCTGACAGTTCCAAGTGGTAAAACAGAAGATTTTTTTTTATTTATTTACACACTCTATATAATCTTAACGCGTATCTCTAGCGCAATGAAATTCGACATGAAAGTAGTATTTTTTTTAATACTGGCATGTTGAGTGTACAAGGTATACACCACTAACTCTGCTATGTAGCAGTGTTGCGCGTGGTTTTACAACTTACAAAGCCAGCACACACTGATTAATTAAATACTTTAGTATAAAGTTTAAATACTTTAGCAAAACTAAACTAAAAATGTAATATTTTGCTATTTCTTCAATTAAGAAACATAAATATGTATATATAAAAATTGAAAACAAAATTATTCAAATCAAATCAAATCCAAAATGGTTGAGAGGTTTGTGCCCTTAATATTTTGAAGCCATGCCCTAATTGAAGATTTGAGACTGGTTTGCCCCAAAGATAAACCATTTTCAAGTGCATATTTCATAAACTTATTATATATTTTAGGGGAAAAGTACTTAAAGGAACGCTGTCCGATCGTTTTACGCACACGAATCAGCTGCACAGACATGTAATTTTTAGATCTAGTATTATGTGTATGACCTATATCGCTCAGTGGCTCTTTACCGCCAAATACCCTGTCCAAGACAAGGCTTATATATAATAGAGGAACAGACAGCAGTTTTGAATCTTCGTAAACTGTCTCAGTAGGATAACTCCTGCGCACATCTAGCATGGCTTTCACTATCAACTTCTGCATGACTATAATGTTTTCTAAATGAGTATTCGTAGTTCCACCCCATGCAATAAGACCGTATCGGATAATAGATTCTGCCATTGCATAACAGTAAGTTCTTAAAAAAGATGGGGTGACATATAATGCTAGTTTTTTTAATAAAAATAGAACTGATCTTAGTCGTTTACAGGTATTGATCACATGTTAATCCCACCTCATAAATTGGTCTATTATTACACCAAGATAGAGAGCAAGTACAGGTAGCATTATGTATTATAAGGTGTTCTATATTTGTTGGTTGTGTGTTCTGATAGATAGAAAAAATTAGAAAATGAGTTTTCTCATAGTTAATAGTCAAACGATTTGTGTAAAGCCAACGCGTTATCTTAATCATATCTTCTACAAGATATGATTAATGTTGGATGTCCGTTCCATCCAAGCAAAGCGCAGTATCATCAGCAAAAGAAACCATTTTCCCGTTTAAAGGTAGTTCCAACAAATCATTTATGTACAGCAGAAATAAGATGGGACCGAGGACTCTGTCTTGCGGTACTCCGAAAGACATTTCTCCTGGAGAACTTTTCATAGAATTTATCTGAACCACCTGTTCTCGTTCTTGCAAGTAAGAATGGAACAGCTTGAGAGGTAACCCTCTCACACCATAGTGCTCCAATTTGTTAAGTAACAAGACATGATCCACAGAGTCGAATGCCTTTCTTAAGTCTAAAAATATTGTCATTGAAGCCTTAGAATTATCTAATGATTCGTTCCCGTTAGCTCAGCTATAGCATCAAAAGCATCCCTGCCCTTTCTGAACCCAAACTGAAAATTTGATAATATTTTTTTTATTTTATGCTTCGCCAAAAAGTCATACAACTTAACGTAAATTGAAGCTAGTGATGAGTGAAATTGGGCGGTAATTATTTACATCCTCTGCGGATCCCTTTTTGAACAAAGGTTTGACAACTGATTTTTAAGACTATGAGGAAAGTATCCTTCATCTATTATTCTGTTAAAGACTAAGTGGTTCAGAAATCTCATGTGCTACCTTTTTTAAAACGGTCGCACTAAGTTACTGATTATCCTTTCTATTTCGTTCTTAGATGTTAGAGTAATGAATATCGAGTGGCCGTTACGTGAGATAATTGATGAGATTTCGAATTCTGGATTAGTTTGAACCATGGTATTAATGTTACGTATATTGAGAAAATGTTTATTGAATGCATTGGCAACATCAACATCAGCCAAATATTTTCTACCAGATACTATTAATTGTGCAGGTGTTCTTTGTTTAATATAGAATCAGACAACTTCCACATCTTTCTCCCGTCTTTATTAGCATGCAATGCCAACTTTTCGTAATAATTTAATTTTAATTGTTGTACTAGAAGAGGTATAGTGGACTTGTAATATTTATAAAGTTCAATTAATTGTTGATTTTGTGGGTTCAAAATGATTTGTCTAAATTTATCCATAACCGAAATGTACACAACCAGCCATTTGATATCCATGGTTTACGTTTCCGACATTTGGTATTTATTTTTTTATTGACCGTAGCTTTCTTTATTTCATTTCTTATAATACTTTCTAAGTTATTTATGCATTCATCAATACTCCCAACTAAACGAGTCGACCAGCTAATATTTTTTAATCTGTTCTGCAAAGTATTGTAATTTAAGAATGGTTTCGTAGTATCAGCCCGACCCTTGACCCTCTTTGTAGGACACATCACCGGTGCATCTTCAAAGCATAGCTGTATAAAAAACGGATAGTGATCGGTCATTTTTTGCTGGAGAACAAGTGGTAGAATGCTGTCGTCAGCAAAGTTAGATTTAAGAAACATGTGGTCTATACAGGCACTTGAATTAAGCTCTACACGGGTTGGCCTATTTATGTAAGATTTGAAACCGTTTTGGGCTAGAAAATTAGAGTAAGTAGTGACGAAATCAGAAGCAGCATCGAGAAGGTTAAAATTTAAATCGCCCACAATCAATTCCAGGGATTTAACACAACAATTACTTAAGTAATCGTCAAAACCTCTTAAAAAATGAAAACAGTCTAATGACGGAGGTCTATAGAAACAACTTATTGAAACCCTTATAGTACCAGGTAAAATCATGTTTAGTCTCATAATTATCAGATAGTCAACTGCGTGTAAATCAACCTCACACTTCAAGTTACATTTAACGTAAGCAATAACCCCATCGTTTTGATTAAATCTACTATTTGAGTAATAAACGTTGTAATTAGGTAGATAATAGTAGCTTGTGCACTCCACACTCTATGTCTCTGTAAGAACTATACAATCAAAGACACCGTCATATTGCGAGAGAAGTACTAACAGTACATCAAAATTTTTATTTAAACTGCGTATATTAATGAGCAAGACATTTAATTTCATTGGTAATTGAGAAAAATTAGAGATCACATCGTTAAAACTCTCTGCACAATCGACAACGACCGTATTCAAACTCATTATGTTCAAAACTCATTATTAACAATCAAAAAACTTAAACATTAAAAACGATACTAAATCGGGACCGGAATTTTATTATTCAAATCTATCTCACTTAAAATTCTGAATGAATTGACTTCAGAGTGATTTTTCCGTTCTTCACCCATACGAAGTTATAACCTGTTACTCGTGCCCTGGTCTTGGTAAGATGAAGCAATTTTTTATTTAGTGATGTTAGATGCTCATTCAGGAAAATTTTTTGTTCCAAAGATGTTCCAGGCATGCAGTTATTAGAAATTATTAGAAATTTCTTCGCCACCAATAAATCTCTCTTCGCTCGGGTTTTGAATTGGACAACAAGTGATCGATTAGCATTTGGTAACCAGTCTACATCATCTTCAGTGATATTCAGCCCTAATATGCTGTGATATGAGTGATACCAGATTTTTGCAGTTTTCACCCGGAACTATTTTTAATCCATTCATTTCAACATTCTTATTTCTAGAGTATTGCTGAAGGTCCGCTATCTCGTCATGCAATCCCATTATCACCTTATCCCTTTTCTCTTCCCGTTTTTTTACCTCATTCAATTCTATCTTGAGATCACATATTTCATTTTGTTGGCTCTCTATCTGGTTCAACAAGACGTCATACTTTTCACTCATGAAATTCATAGACTCAACAACTCCATCCATCTTTGTTTTAAGTTTATTAAGCGACGATAGTTTTTCCGTAATAGAGGTAAACATTTCTTCAATCTTTTTGTGCTTAAAAGGTATATCAGAATTTGATTTGGTACGGCCCTTGATCGCACCCGAACAATTAAAGCAGTGCCAATCATGTTTATTCCTTTTTAACTTTTTGTAAGCTAATTCAGTTATTGAGCATTCAAAGTTGAAACTCCCCGCACATTCAGTACAAGACGCGAAATCTCCACCATGAATCAGGTCTCCACAACGGTCGCATTTAGACATTTCTTTCTCTTTCCAAACACAGCGTTGCCCAGCAAAAACCGGATTTTCCAAAAAGCAACCCGATAGAGTATTACAATAACGCACCGACTAATAAAATCTTGACTAACCAGTATCAAACACCCACAAATCAATGACTTTGCAACTGCAACTATTGCTGCAGGCATCCACACGCAACTATTTCACAAATTGCCACCTCCCAAAGTGATATAACTACCGAAAAAATGGATCTATCCGAAGATAAGTAAATTCGATATATATATATATAATTCTGTAATAGTGGAAAATACAGTAATTACGGCATTATCTTTGTATCGAATTATGATAAATTCTTTATTTGATTTATAAATAACAGCGTACTTTCCTTTCTTGGTAACGTTGATTTGCCAAATCTATTTCTACGAACAGTTCTAGTTGGAAAGTACCCAAACTCGGATAATAGGCACAATAAATGTAAAAAAAAAATAACCATTTGACGAACAGAGGCACCAAGTTTTGAAATCAAAGCGAATTGGCTTACCATGAACATACGTTTGCAAGAACGACGTCCAAAATACGATATGATTTGCTCGTCAATAAAAAGATTGTGTGAGAAAATACCAAATTGCTTGAATGTTTTATTAGCTTCAGCTAAAAAGTGGACGAACTTTTGCCAATTTGTCATTTGCATCTAACTCATTATTGTTGGAAAAATGAATGTACCTTTTGATGGGCTCAAATTTAGAACTTGAAAGAGATTCTTACACAATTTGAACCCTTAGATCTGGTTGACTTGACCAGTACAGTTTCCATCGAGGAACGTAATGATAACCACTCAATATAAGGATTCTGAAAAACCTTTGTAGTTCATACAGCTTCAACTCAACAACAATCATATGGATGACTTCATTATCTAGAAATTTAGCAAACAGTTGTTGAGGCGATTTATCACCTGAAAATAATAAGAATTATCTACAATTGTACTGAAACATTTGTATCAAATGTAAAGAAATACCTAAATTTTCCGCAATAGCATTGACCAACTTTGGTTCTGTATCTATTAGCGATTTAGAATATTTAATTTCCCGTTTTCTCCTTCTACGGAAAGTTTTCCAATTTGTTTTTATTGTACTTTTTTTAAGATTTTATAAATACCTTAAAATACCCATCTTGTGTATATTTCCTTAAAAATAAATACCCAGATCAATATCTTCCAGATCAGAGGTACGTACGGATGTAAAATATATCTCGATGATTTTTTTTGTGATTTGTTAACAAAGGTATGTACCATCCTCAGAACAAAATCATATGTCAATATCTCAATTTCTTTTTGAGATATCAATAGTTAAACTCAACCTAAATTTGTAACATTTTGTTAATTAAACTAACAATTTCCTTAATCAAATCTAAACAATAGTAAAAAATCGAATTCTTAAAATATCTTGATGAAATTATTTGTAATTTACAAAGGAAAGTACGTCCTTTCCTCAGAACAAAACTATGCTCAATTCGTTTGATAGATATCAATTCTTCAACTTAATATAAATTTCTATCATTTTATAATATAATTTATTATCATTATAATTTCTATCATTTCTTTTATTATATAATAATATTAATAGATGACATAATAGATTATTTATTTTAATTCTATCTGAACACGATTGAGAAACGCATCGATGATTCAATAAAAAGAAAAAAAAAATTCTGGTTTTTATGGACGCGTTTTTAGATAAAGCTCTGCAAGAAATTTCTTGGAGAGATTCGTTTGGTTGTTTAGGCAGAAGGAAACCACCTAACGCGTTAGGTTAAACCGAAGGAAAACTATTAATAATATTTGTTTATTCCAATGCGTATAACCTTAGAATCCCATTCTTAGAAACAGTTTAATTTACTATGATGCCAAACAAACCACAACCAACGTCCTGTTTTTATTGTTATTTGTAGAACAGGAGAAAATCGCCATATATGTCAATGATTTATATTTCAATGAACCCGATCTTAAATAAAGTTATTGAACCCAATTAAGACACAAGTTTGGTAATTTAAGAAAATCCAATTAATACATTTCATGACTGCAACATTGGAATGTTATTCGTAATATTTTGGTTTATTATGATGACAAGTAAACAAACCACAAATTCCTTTTGAATTATTACACTTTTTAATGAAAACAACACCATATAAGTAAATCGTTCTTTAACACCATAAATGATTTTAACACAATTATTCTTTTTAGCCAAATTTCTTTTGTTATTATTTACATTTTTGATTGATTTGTACTAATTCTTCAGAAAAACATTTCTTCTAATTCTGAGTCAGGGAAAGTCATTCTATAATTCTTCAACGTGAACAAGAAGTGACGCTTGATAAGAAAACCGCAAGATTCAAAGAATCATATGAATTCTAACTACCGAAATGCAGGGTTTTGTTTATTTCCTGTAGAATAACTTGTATGGAGGCGTTTACGAAGAATTAAATTATTAATCCAAACAATTCTAAATGACCTTTAAACATTACATTTAGTGACTTTCCCTAAGGTTATCGTTTTGTTGTATAATAAAAGATGTTTTTTTGCGCGTTTTATTTTCTTAAAATTTATTACGAAGTTCGGTCATTATTTACTTGGAACTTATACATTTTGTGATGACGACGAAGCAATGAATCGGACACATTCTCTTAATACTCATTTATGCTAGTTAAAAAATATTTTTTTTTTAATTTATTCATTTCCCGTCAAAATATTATTTTTTGGTTTAGTTGAAAAGCAACTAAACCAACCCAACTTGTTTAAATAATTTTTAGGAACAAGTTTCAAGCACCGAAATCGTCTGATTGACTAAGGTAAGTTCAAACCATTCAAATATAAGAGTAATTATTACATAAATAATTAATATAAATAAATTGAGATATAACAAAAATTCTTCAATTAGACTTTGATAACTGATAACACTTTTTCAGTTTCTCTTGATATTTTGATAAAATTTGGAGGTATTTCACCACATTTGGGATGCTAATTACTAATCTGGTGTTTGGGATGTTTAAAAGAGAATTAAAATTGCAAGAAAAAGGATAATTTACGCAAAACTTGATATCTGAATGGTTTTGTTGTTATTTTTGGCTTCTCGAAATTTAATTCCATAAAACAATTATTATAGCAAACAATAGTGTGTAAAAAATTACTGTGTAGCTTTTAGAGGGAACATAGTGGAGTATAGGAGACAATCAATAAGGATATGAGGGATTCAGATTGCAGCATACTTGAAAGTACTTATCATAACTAAGCGTTTATGATTCATTGCCAACAATATTATTGGATGAAATCTTCTATCATCCATTTTGATTTTTGAGTTATGAAAGAGTTTTGCTTCTCCATTAAAATTTCTACTTAACTTTGATAATAAAACCCTTAAATGAGGACATTTCGAAGATTTTTGTTTATTCCCCAGAGTCCCCTTATCTACGTTGTACTTGGATACGAATTAGTGTTTGCATTACAAATTTTTTGCGTTCATGCAATGACTTGTGATTGATTTCTACATTGAAACCCTAAATTATGTTATTTTGAAAATTTTTGCTGTATTCCTGCAATCTTCTTATATTTAAGCAGAAAGCATGAACGCAATTTTCAATTTTGAAGGATCAGGAGGGAGTTGAATTGATATCCAACGCTTCGCCCGCTAACGACCATTCCTTACATGTCTTACATGTCTAAGTAAAGATAAAAAGTCTTCTACAAGAAGATATTCTTCCAAAACGCCGAGGTATTTTACAGGTGATGCGCTACAACTCTTCAAAATTGAAGATTTTGTGTTTATTTCTTAACTTTTGGTGGCGCGCTCGCAAGCGACCTCGACGAATTGGGACAAAATAATCCCTTACAAGTTTCAGTAAAGATACAAAGTCTTCTAGAAGAAGATTTTCTTCAAAACACCGAGGTCGCTTGCGAACGAGACGCTATAATCCTATAAAATTAAAGATTCTTTGTCGATTTATCAAGTCTAGCGCCTCGCTCGCAAGCGATCTTGGCGAAGTGAGACAAAATTGTTCCTTATAAATATTAATATAGATACAAAGTCTTCTAGAAGATTTTCTCCCTAAATGCCGAGATCCCTTGCAGGCGAGGCGATACATTCCTTTAAAATTGAAGATTTTGTGTCGATTTATCAAATCTTGCGCCTCGCCCACAAGCGATCTCGGCGAAGTGAAACAAAATTGTTTCTTATAAATATTAATAAAGATACAAAGTCTTCTAGAAGATTTTCTCCCAAAACGCCGAGGTCTTTTGCAGGCGAGGCGATACATTCCTTTAAAATTGAAGATTTTGTGTCGATTTATCAAATCTTGCGCCTCGCCCACAAGCGATCTCGGCGATGTGAGACAAAATTGTTCCTTACAAGTTTTAGTAAAGATACAAAGTCTTCTAGAAGATTTTCTCCCAGAACGCCGAGGTCTTTTGTAGGCGAGGCGATACATTCCTTTAAAATTGAAGATTTTGTGTCGATTTATCAACTCTTGCGCCTCGCCCACAAGCGATCTCGGAGATGTGAGACAAAATTGTTCCTTACAAGTTTTAGTAAAGATACAAAGTCTTCTAGAAGATTTTCTCACAAAACGCCGAGTTCTTTTGCAGGTGAGGCGATACATTCCTTTAAAATTGAAGATTTTGTGTCGATTTATCAAATCTTGCGCCTCGCCCACAAGCGATCTCGGCGATGTGACACAAAATTGTTCCTTACAAGTTTTAGTAAAGATACAAAGTCTTCTAGAAGATTTTCTCCCAAAACGCCGAGGTCTTTTGCAGACGAGGCGATACATTCCTTTAAAATTGAAAATTTTGTGTCGATTTATCAAATCTTGCGCCTCGCCCACAAGCGATCTCGGCGATGTGAGACAAAATTGTTCCTTACAAGTTTTAGTAAAGATACAAAGTCTTCTAGAAGAAGATTTTCTTCAAAAATACCGAGGTCGTTTGCGAACGAGGTGCTATAATCCTCCAAAATTAAAGATTTTGTGTCGATTTATCAAATCTGGCGCCTCGCCCGCAAGCATTCTCGGCGAAGTGAGGCAAAGTTGTTCCTTACAAGTATTAGTAAAGATACAAAGTCTGCTAGAAGATTTTCTCCCAAAACGCTGAGGTCTTTTGCAGGCGAGGCGATGCATTCCTTTAAAATTGAAGATTTTGTGTCGATTTATCAAATCTTGCGCCTCGCCCACAAGCGATCTCGGCGAAGTGACAATATTGTTCCTTACAAGTTTCAGTAAAGATACAATGTCTTCTAGAAGATTTTCTTCAAAAACACCGAGGTCGTTTGCGAACGAGGCGCTATAATCCTACAAAATTAAAGATTCTTTGTTGATTTATCAAATCTAGCGCCTCGCTCGCAAGCGATCTTGGCGAAGTGAGACAAAATTGTTCCTTATCAATATTATTATAGAAACAAAGTCTTCTAGAAGACTTTCTCCCTAAATGCCGAGGTCCTTTTCAGGCGAGGCGATACATTCCTTTAAAATTGAAGATTTTGTGTCAATTTATCAAATCTTGCGCCTCGCCCACAAGCGATCTCGGCGAAGTGAAACAAAATTGTTCCTTATAAATATTAATAAAGATACAAAGTCTTCTAGAAGATTTTCTCCCAAAACGCCGAGGTCGTTTGTGAACGAGGCGCTATAATCCTACAAAATTAAAGATTCTTTGTTGATTTATCAAATCTAGTGCCTCGCTCGCAAGCGATCTTGGCTAAGTAAGACAAAATTGTTCCTTATAAATATTAATAAAGATACAAAGTCTTCTAGAAGATTTTTTCCCAAAACGCCGAGGTCCTTTGCAGGTGAAGCGATACACTCCTTTAAAATTGAAGATTTTGAGTCGATTTATAAAATCTAGCGCCTCGCCCACAAGCGATCTCGGCGATGTGAGCCAAATTGTTCCTCACAAGATTTAGTAAAGATACAAAGTCTTCTAGAAGAAGATTTTCTTCAAAAACATCAAGGTCATTTGTGAACGAGGCGCTATAATCCTACAAAATTAAAGATTCTTTGTTGATTTATCAAATCTAGTGCCTCGCTCGCAAGCGATCTTGGCTAAGTGAGACAAAATTATTCCTTATAAATATTAATAAAGATACAAAGTCTTCTAGAAGATTTTCTCCCAAAACGCTGAGGTCCTTTGCAGGTGAAGCGATACACTCCTTTAAAATTGAAGATTTTGAGTCGATTTATAAAATCTAACGCCTCGCCCACAAGCGATCTCGTCGATGTGAGACAAAATTGTTCCTTACAAGTTTTAGTAAAGAGTAAAGACACGAAGTCTTCTAGAAGAAGATTTTCTTCAGAAATACCGAGATCGTTTGCGAACGAGGCGCTATAATCCTCCAAAATTAAAGATTTTGTGTCGATTTATCAAATCTAGCGCCTCGCCTACAAGCAATCTCGGCGAACTGAGGTAAAGTTGTTCCTTACAAGTATTAGTAAAGATACAAAGTCTTCTAGAAGATTTTCTCACAAAACGCCGAGGTCCTTTGCAGGCGAGGCGATACATTCCTTTAAAATTGAAGATTTTGTGTCGATTTATCAAATCTTGTGCCTCGCCCACAAACGATCTCGGCAAAGTGAGACAAAATTGTTACTTACAAGTTTTAGTAAAGGTACAAAGTCTTCTAGAAGAAGATTTTCTTCAAAAACACCGAGGTTGTTTGCGAACGAGGCGCTATAATCCTACAAAATTAAAGATTCTTTGTTGATTTATCAAATCTAGTGCCTCGCTCGCAAGCGATCTCGGCGAAGTGAGGCAAAATTGTTCCTTACAAGTTTTAGTAAAGATACAAAGTCTTCTAGAAGAAGATTTTCTTCAAAAACACCGAGGTCATTTGCGAACGAGGCGTTATAATCCTACAAAATTAAGGATTCTTTGTCGATTTATCAAATCTAGCGCCTCGCCCACAAGCGATCTCGGCGATGTGAGACAAAATTGTTCCTTACAAGTTTTAGTAAAGACACAAAGTCTTCTAGAAGAAGATTTTCTTCAAAAACAATGAGGTCGTTTGCGAACGAGGCGCTATAATCCTCCAACATTAAAGATTCTTTGTCGATTTATCAAATCTAGCACCTCGCTCGCAAGGGATCTTGGCGAAGTGAGACAAAATTATTCCTAATAAATATTAATATGGATACAAAGTCTTCTGGAAGATTTTCTCCCAATACGCCGAGGTCCTTCGCAGGCGAGGCGATACATTCCTTTAAAATTGAAGATTTTGTGTCGATTTATCAAATCTTGCACCTCGCCCACAAGCGATCTCGGCGAAGTGACAAATTTGTTCCTTACAAGTTTCAGTAAAGATACAAAGCCTTCTAGAAGAAGATTTTCTTCAAAACACCGAGGTCGTTTGCGAACGAGGCGCTATAATCCTACAAAAATAAAAATTTTTTGTCGATTTATCAAATCTAGCGCCTCGCTCGCAAGCGATCTTGGCGAAGTGAGACAAAATTGTTCCTTATAAATATTAATATAGATAAGAACATAGAAGACAAAGTCTTCTGGAAGATTTTCCCCCTAAACGCCGAGGTCTTTTACAGGCGAAGCGCTACAGTTCTTTAAAATTGAAGATTTTATGTCGATTTATCAAATCTAGCGCCTCGCCCACAAGCGATCTCGGCGAAGTGAGACAAAATTGTTCCCTACAAGTTTCAGTAAAGATACAAAGTCTTCTACAAGAAGGTTTTCCCTCAAAACGCCTAGGTCGCTTGCTGGCGAGACGCTGCAATCCTTCAAAATTGAAAATTTTGTGACGATTAAATCTCGTACCTCGCTCACCGGAGGTCGCTTGCGACACCGGCGAAGTGGGACAAAATCGTTCCTTACAAGTCTTAGTAAAGATATCAAGTCTTCTAAAAGAAGGTTTTCCTCCAGAACGCCGAGGTCGTTTGTGGGCGAAGCGCTACAATCCTCCAAAATTGACGATCCTTACATGCCCTGCTATAAATACAAAGTTTTCGATAATCTTCTTATCGTATTATTTTTTAAGCTATTTTAATCCTCTAGCCTATATTAAGCTCATCAAATAATTTTGTTTTTGAAAACACTTGTTGCTTAGCAACGTTGGTATCTGCTCATCACTTTAAGTTAGTTAAAAACATTAAATAAAGGAAAGTATTACTTAAGTTGTACAGGTGTAATCAAAGTACGAGTGTAATCTTTAAGATGAATGGGCCAGTAATATATAGGCCTAGTATATCAAGGACTTGGAGATCATTGATGAGTTTTAACTCAAAACTCCATCTGTTGCTCTGACCAGCACTCCTTGGGATGAGGAACCTTTGCAAGGATTATATATATATAATCTTTGCAAAGGTTTCTCTTAATTTATACATGACAAGAGAAATTTTTGATTATTTAGGCCGACATTTTTAAGGGCTTATATTACATCCCTCCATTACAACAATAAACGTTTGATATAAATTTTATTAATCAGGATGAGAGGGCTCAAAACGAGGAATAGACGGTTCGAGAGGCCAAGAACTAACTGCATTGCACTGATTTTTACGGGACATGGAGCATGATTTTTGCGAGATATGAGAAGTCTTGAATGAAACTAAGATCAAAACTAGTAGAGAAAGAACTAAACTGTCTATGGGTTAGGCTACAGGTATTTCAACTTGTTAAGATTCATGATGAAAACCGACGACCTAGAATTACGCCAAATTGAGAACCCGGGGCCAAGAATTAGGCAATTTTTTCAGTAGTTTCCCTTTTCAGCAGCAATATCACTACCTAACAAACACTGTTATGCCGTGATAGTCCCACCGTTACAAAATTCTCTGAAAATGCTAAGACCTTCATGTAATGGATCATGGACGCATATAACAAAGTTGGTTCAACAAAGTCAAAGACTGCATAGGTATGAAATCTGGTGAATTGATGAAATTTGTATGGCTTTTAAGGGTATGGTAGCATCACAAGACTGAATCAAACAATTTTTAGTAGAATAGCTCAAACTGACATCCAAGAAATTACCAATCCTTGGGCAAGGCTAATAAAAGATTAGTACCTTAGGGATTACTCATTCAAAGACAACGCTCTCTTTATCATAGTAAGTTTTTATCTTATAATCAATTGTGATTTGAAAGATGAATCCTGAGCATTTCTCAATTAAACGAGGTATATGAAAGCTCTTCAAATTGCTCAGTGCATTAAAGAGATCTATCTGGAAGCTTTGCTGGAAGTCATGAGAAAAGAACCTCTAAACTCCAATACTCCCAAATTGGAAATTGCTGATTCTCTTTGAAGCAAAACGTGTTTATCTAGATTAGTGACTGATAATCAGCAGCTACCAAAAGAAGGAAAAGAATGTGAAGATATCGGCGATTTAAAGTATGATCTGTATATATTTGCTATAACATATTCTCAACAAACCAATAATCTCGGCACAAAATTCTACTTTTACGTGGACATATCTCGTTTTGGAAGGTGGATTAAAAATCCTCCGAAAAACAATTTGTGGAAAAATTGTTGAATATGGCTGAGATGGGTCTAAAGATATTTTTTTTTTGTTTTTGGGACAAAGCAGTACAATTCAGCAATCCTCAGTCAAAGGCAATAGAAAGATTGCATGGAGTGTTTAAGAGATTACTCAGAGCTTTTTGAGTTACGAACATGGAAAAATAGGAACAAGCATATTGATCAAGCATTATTTTCCATTAAAATTGCATCACATGCATTACATGGTTTTAATCCTGTGGGATTATGTTATGGGAGGCAAATTACTTTTCACTATAATCTTAGGTTTCTTACAAGGTGATTCCACAGGCGAAAGTGTTGATGGTTGATATTGCTGTTCTTCCTGACTCATATGCGGCATACCTTCTCCTTTTTATAAGGTTCCAGGAATCCTGTATATGGTACCATGCATCGCGCCTCAGCTTCTAACAATAATTATCGATCAGCAAAGTTATCAATGTCGCCTAAATCCTCATCTCCACTGACTTTATCGCTCAATTCAACATTTTCCATTTTCCATTTTGGCGTTACAAATATATCTGCTAAAGCCGATATCCTATCCTCCTATCCTCTTCTAAAGCAGATATAAACAAAAGAAAACAAGAAAGTCTTCACGTTGCCTACTGTTCCCAGCGCACCTCAAATGGAGCGTCAATCAAAATTCGTATATTTATGCACAAACTACAAAATATTGCTATTGCCTGTACATAAAGTAATAAATTAGACACAAGACTATATTATATATTAAGTTATGTATTAATATTATATATTAAGACTATATATGTAAACAATATCAGTTAAATTTTTCAATAAGCTGTATTTACGAAATAACTTACCTTTTTCTGGAACTCGTCTTGGCTGCAATTAATTTCACTTAACCAGTTATTAAGTAAATTAACACACATAAACAAGTTATAAATTACTAAAGCGCTTGAAATATCATCTAGTTAACGACAAAATTTTCAAATAACTGGTTACTATTCAAATAATATGTACTTTTAGGTAAAATAAAGGCGTACTCTAAATGGGGCGCTGGGATAATACGGGTTAAGAGAAGTACGCCTAAGCCCGAATGATTCTAGTTCTAGATCCAGTCTTAATTCTAGTTTTGGTATTAGCTCTACTGTTCGTTGTTATTCAGTCTTAGGTTGCTGTATACTTGTATCGAACTAAAACTAGAAATAATACTAGATCTAGTATTAGAAAGTTTCGGTTTAGCTGTGCGTCTGAAGTACTTTATAGTTGTAAATTCTTCCGGAACTCCGGAAAACTTTGAACTAGAAACGTTAGGATTTAGTCGTACGTCTCTTTAGATGGTTAAAACTAAGTTTGGTAGGGTTGGATTAGATTCTATATTAAGAGAGGTACAACTAACTAGAGGTACAACTACTAGACCTAGTACTAGAAAGATTCAGGTACTAGAAAGATTCCGAACCAAAACTTTCTAGTACTGGGTCTAGTGTTAGTTCTAGTTTTAATAACCATTAAGTGCTTGATTGTTGTAAATTCTTCCGGAACTCCGGAAAACTTAGAACTAGAAACATTAGGATTTAGTTGTACGTCTCTTTAGATGGCTAAAGCTAAGTTTGGTAGGGTTGGATTAGGTTCTGTATTAAGAGAGGTACAACTACTAGACGTAGTACTAGAAAGATTCAGGTACTAGAAAGATTCCGAACCAAAACTTTCTAGTAGTGGGTATACTGTTAGTTCTAGTTTTAATAACCATTAAGTGCTTGATTGTTGTAAATTCTTCCGGAACTCCAGAAAACTTAGAACTAGAAACATTAGGATTTAGTTGTACGTCTCTTTAGATGGCTAAAGCTAGGATTGGTAGGGTTGGGTTAGGTTCTGTTTTTTTTTTATTGGTTTCAGTAGAAACGACGGACCAATGAATCATACGTCTTATCTCAAAAGCAATTTGGACATTCACGAGATTCTTTTTTTTAATTTACACTTTTCGCGCCAAAACAAAACACCATTACAGAAGGACTTATTGAAAATCGACGAAAATGAATTGTATGTGGTAATTCTTAAGAAAACAGAGGAACAACATGGGATCTTCGTAATATTTCATAACATTTCAAGTGAATACATAAATAACATTTTTTATTGATTCCAGACGAAACACCTTTCTGGAAAAAAATTGTTAGCGCAAATCGCAACATTTTAAGAGCACCAAGACACTAAATCAACATTACTTATAATTTCATAACATTCCTTTTGAAATTTACGTCAAGATTGTTAGTTTAAAAATAGAACATAATTGTACCTTCTTAAATGAATCAAAATGCAAATTCTTTGTTAGACGTATTCATCATATAACAACAAATTAAATAATTCACGCATTTCACATATTTACGTATTTGAGGCAATCCTCGTGACGTATATTTAAATTTCCGATCGAGAAAACGAGAAGTTATGCTAATTTAGTCTTGGTCTATTAGTATTCTAATGGGAATTTGTTTACGCAACTGCAAAATCGTTAGGAGTCGTAACACTTTCCCAATTTGATTCAGCATCCTATAAAACGAATTATACTATTCCGTTATGTTTAATTGTTCGGGTAAAGTACACAAAAGATTCCGCTTAATCCAAATGAATTAAACTTTAGGAATGGGTTGATTTAATTGACGACATAATCAGGGTATTTTTTAAATAGGAATTTCCCGATGAAATAGTAATGAAGATCGTCGAGTGGAGATTCCGATCTTGACCTACACTTTTTAGAACGCGTGCCAGCTTGAATTATAAACATCGACAGGTTATAAATAGTGACTAATAAAAAAACGGTAATAAAAAAACATGTGTAAGCGATAATTGGTTTAACCACAACCGTTTGTTAATTTTGTAAACAAGCATTTCTAAAATAACCTTTTATTAACATAAAGAATTCTAACTTAACCGGGGAATATTATTGTTACTATACATAGTGGATTTATATTGGATTGATTAAATGATCTGCGTTTGTAATTGGGGGATTTTAATTGTTGGTTGTTGGTGACCTAGATGTTGCGGGAAACACTGCATTACTCACCGTTTGCATAAAAAAATAAAATTTTCATTCACATATACTATAAAATAAATAATGACTACAATGGTTCTTATCGATGTTCATTCATTAAACTTAGCGGTTAAAACTTTTTATGCTTTTATTTAGTTGCAATTCTATTTTCTACATATTTTCCGATTTATCCATAGTTTAAACTCTCTTTACTTGTGACAAGTGCAAAATTAGGCAAAAGAAGGAATCCTATTAATAGGAATAATGTAAGCCCATTACTGCATATGATTTAATCGATGACACATTCATGTCAATAAACTTTTCCAACTAAAATAACTTATTGAACATGTCAATAAATATCCATGATAATCGATTGTTAGCATATAAAAATGTTTACGAGAATGAGAAATTGGTACTAAATGATTCATGTAAAATAATTGATAACAGTCTTTAAATTTATGATGTTAAAATTTTTTTGTCGAAACCGGTCCTAAGTATATTTAATTTTTAACTGAGCAAGAGGTCTATTATTTATTTATCAACCCACTTGAAGAATTTAACTCAGTAATTATGGTTTTATTAAATTATAAAATGAATAATAACCTCGTCCACCATCCATAAATTCAAAAAAGTCTACAAGCGTATTACGATTATTAAAAACCATATTTATTTTGTAAATCAATGTTTAAAGAATAAACCCACTCCGAATTTTGCAATAATAAAATCCAAGAACATCAACAATATCGACAGATCTAATATGGAGAAAAGGATAATAATGAGGGAAAAGAGAAGGCATTTCAAGAAACTCAACGAATGTTATTCGAAATTAACACACTTATATAGGAAACTAAACAAGAAATTTCACCATGGAAGAAATAATAATTAACATCAAAGATTCTACATTATATAGTATTCAAGATCTAGTAAATAAGAACAAAAAACTCAACGTTTTGAAAAATAGAAAAGCATTACTAATATCTAATAAAAACATTAAAGATAATACTAAAAATGTTAGCGCTATACAAAACGAAGTTAACAACCATACTTTAAATTCCATAGATGAGAAACATGAGGTAAAACTGAAATATGTTACTAATCTAACCAATATACATTTCAATAACAATGAAATCGGTTTATTAAACAAAGGACATAAATATGCTTTAAAACCTTACAAATAAATAACTTACATCTAAACGCCATAGAAATTGATTGCATTATTAATAAATTACCTAACTATGTTGACATCAAAAACGAAATAATACCTATTATAAAAAGAAGGAAAGACTAAATAATAAATATCATGAACATCCTTCACCACATATAAAAATTATAAAATCTATAAAACAAAAACTTAAAAGTAACAATAATAATAATAATAACATTTTTGTGCTTACAAAATCCTAAGATTGTTTACACTTGTCGGTGGTTTTTTACAATATAATGAATTACACAGCAAATACAATATTATAAGCAAATACAATATTATATTATAATATATAATTCCGGGCATTAAGCGGCATCCGGTTGAACAACTGTTGGGACAAGACTTCCGGTCCCCGTTGTGACACTTTCAAACGACAACGTTTCGGCCTGAGGTTATGCCTACCTCTAGTTCCGTATTTATGCATTATAGATTGGACTTGATATACTGACTTATTTTTGTTTGCATACAGTATCGATTCCAATATAAACTCGGAAGGAATCGTAAGAATATTAAATCTAGTAAATAGATATCGGCAGTCATCTCGATATCTCACGTTGCCAAGGATGCGTATGGCACGTCACTGAAGTTTAAAGATATGCATACTAGAAGGGCTATTTCCCCACACTAAAATGCAGTAGGTAGCCAGTGAATGAACAAGCGCATGATACGCCATCTTGGTTACATCCAGCGACAAAGTACTCATCAAACGTCTTAATGCATAAATATTACGACTTATTTCTCCCCCAATGAAAGCGGCATGTTCCTCAAATTTTAAATTAAGTGGTGTAACGTATACCCCCAGGAATTTTGTGCCGTTATGGTTTAGAACATTTGAGTTCCGAAGACTAAAAGTCATTTTAACTGTTTTTAATTCGTTTAGTGACAGTTCGTTAGAAACAGTCCAACTACGAGTACAATATCCAACAGATCAAACACATCATCAATATTGCGGCCCCTAATTAACAGGGTGGCGTCATCTGCATAAAGATAGCAGTTCACTCTGTTACCGATGTAAAATGGAAAATCATTAAAAAGAGCAAGAACAGTAGTGGACCCAGGATTGAGCCCTGCGGTACGTCTCGTTCCACCGGTAAAGTATCAGACATCATGTGGTTGCAATTAACACGTTGATTTCTATTTGATAGGTATGATTTAATGAGTGCAAGACTACGGTGATCAAAATTGTAAATGTGATCAAGTTTATGCAGTAAAATAGAATGGGAGACGCAATCAAACGCTCGAGAGAGGTCCAGGAATATGACCACACAATGCTCCCCCGCCTCTAAGGTATTTAAACAGGTGTTTACAAACTTTACTACTACATCTTTCGTCCCAAAACTTTTACGGAAACCAAATTGGTTCATGTACAACATGTTGTTACGCTCTACATAATCATATATGCGGTTGTACAAGGCGCGTTCAAAAATCTTTGAGAAGGTAGGCAGTATGCTAATTGGGCGATAACAGTCAACATCCATAGAATCACCTCCCTTGAATACAGGTACAACAGATGCACATTTCAAAAAATCCGGAAATTGAGACGAGGAAAAAGCAGAATTTACCAGCTTAATTAAGGGGGACACATACAAGCTGATGTTTTTTTTTGACAAAATTAGATGAAATACCATATACATCCTTAGAATTACTATTTTTCAAGCCTTTAAGTAGTTGACGCATTTCGATGTATGACACGTCAGTCAGAGTAAAGTTCGCCTTTGAGTATGGTGTTATATAGCACATATTCAATGGCGTATCATCCGGACTTGGCAATGAATTAACTATGTTTACAGGTAACTCCACAAAATGTTTATTCAATACATTAGGATCGAGATCAACAGACGGTTTTACTGGACGATTGATATTGACATTTATCATTTCCCAGCTAGCCTTTGATTTATTATTAGAATTCTGAATATATTATTCGGCCGAACCTTTTTTGGAGGCTGATAACGCAGTTCTATATTCTAATCTAATTCTCCTTTTTAGAGTCAGCAAGTCAGGAGTCTTACGCTTTTTATAGAGCTCCGAGATAAACTGAAAATTCAGTCTAATTTTTCTCAGAGAATCATTAAACCAGACGATATTATTATCATTAGTTCTAATTGTACATTGTCGTTCAGGATTACTAGTAGTGAAGCATTTAAGAAAAAAAATTGTGAAAAAGTTTGAATTTATCATTGGCATCCAATGAATTATCATCCAAGAATGCCCAGTGGCAATTAGAGAATCTATTAAAAAATTTCATACTGCCAATAGTAGTAATTGGTCGCGTTACCCTACAAGTGTGTTTTATACGGTTTCTAGGGTGAATAGGCAGAACGATACTTTGGGCATAATGGTCAGATAAGTATGTGTCACAGATTTTTGGTTCGCAGAGATTAAGAGAAAAGTTAATAAATATAAAATAAAAAAATTAATAAATATGTTATCTAGACAGTTGTCCATCCTGGTTGTCACGTTTATTGTTTTTATAAAGCCATAGGAACTAAACAGGTTACATAATGTAATCGCAGCATCGTCAGATGTGCCAAATTTGACGTTAAAGTCACCGCAAACAACAATTTGATTGAAGTTACTTAATCTATGCAATGTCTCAGAAATCAGCGATCAAAACAAATTGAAATCTCCTGATGGAGATCTGTACAAACAGATAATCACAACATCAACATACTTACAACACAGCGCTGACAGCTCGCAATGCATCTCCACGGACAATTCATTTACATATTTCAAAATACAACATTGAAGATCACTTCTACTTAAAATTAAAACCCCATCACGTATACGCTCAGAGCGTGCAAATGAAGTAGTTAACGACCACTCTCCAAGTTTTCCAAAATGACTCAGTTCATCATTACAAAGCCAGTGCTCACTAATACAAATAAAATCGCACTGGGACATATTATCACATAGATAGGCACATAGATAGATTGAAATCTTTAATAAATTGTAGACTCCTCTGAGGCCGAGGGGGTTGCCTGTTAGCTTTGACTAAACTTTTACTAAAAACACTTAGATTGACTAATGGCGTCAATCACAATCAAGTTTGGATTATGAACCTCCGATCGAATATCTGTGAAATATCCATAATCAGTTATTATACCATGTAAATAATTACAGACTATATTCTTTTGCGTGTTTGACATATGAATACTCTTACTAGCATATGAATTTTCATCGAAAAGATAATTTACGTCAACACAAGAGATGTTATTACTACCAGCGAATACTTTACTATTACAATACCTAAATAATTGCTTATTCAAACTATAAATGCTATCATTAAAGCGATTTAACCTAGTGGTCTTAAAATATGGGACAGTAAGTAGTATTACATTGGTGTGTAATAATTGGTCAAAATTTTTTTTTAAACTACTAACAGATATTTTTTTATTTCGAAGGATGTCATTTGTACCACCCAGAATAACAACAAAATCATGGAGTGTAAAATCCTTTGCTAACTTGTCAGCATCCTTTAAAATATCAGAAAAACACGCATACGGTTTAAAAATAGATAAAATGTCACAATTATGATCAAAACGCGCACTCAGTCTACCAGACATGCCCCTTGCTTGACTGTCACCAAGAAGGAGGACCCTCGGACGATTTAAAAACGGCTTCTTGGTTGTTGAGTGCTCCCTGGTTGTCACTTGAGGTCTTACATTTACCTTGCAAACAGGTACAGAAAGTTGTGGAGTGATGATAGCAATACTCTCCTTTTCACGACTTAGATCAATTGTGTCATTGATTACCTGGATTTGATTTTGATTTTTAGCTGCTTTTGAGACCTTCCTGCTATATGGCGTTTTGTTTTGTTTTATGCAATTCTTGGGTGTTTCAGTAGAAACATAGATATTGTTAATTTTAAGGCATTTCTGTGTCTTAGTTAATCTCACTGCTAATGATTGAACCATAGCCTCCAAACGATCGATTTTTTGAAGCAGTCTAAATACTAATTTATTCTTAGGCCTTTTGTTATTACACTTCACTTGAATTACTGTATCGGTAGAACTATTGGATGAATTGTCGAGGTAGTTGTCCAACACGGAGTCGTTGCATACACTGCCAATAGCTGTTTCTAATTTAAGTTTCAACTGTACTTTATTTCCAGAGTCGTCAATTCCAAGTTTATGAAGAACATTCTTTATTTCAAATAATTTCATAGTGTTTATGTTTTGTTTAATTTTGTCAATGTTTACATCCATTCTGGGGTAATGCCCTCAAACACGACTCGCAAAAACAGAAAGTCGACTCAGAGAAAGAGACACGATTTTCACCCGTATGCGGAATGACAAAAGTATAGTAGTTCAAAAGTAGTAGTAGTAGTTCAAAAGTATAACAAAGTTATTCACTATAACAATTTGACTGCTACTGAATATTAAAATCCATTGAACAAGTTTTTAATGATGTCACTGATAGATATTACCACGGAATATAGAGCTTCTCAGGAGCGATTACAACACACGTGTAGTATAGGGAACACATATATACGATAGCGATACAGTCTTAGACCGATAATCATTCGCTTCAGACATGTGTAGTTTACAATTAGAAGAAGAAGCGCTACTCCTTGCAATGTTAGTGGATGAGTGCAATACAAAAAAACGAAGGTACGTAAGATTGTTAATATTACTTTAATTAAGGGGTAACGCCACCCCTAAGGTTTGTTAAATTATACCTATGTTTGGGATTTTTTTGTGGACAGATGAACAGCGTTATCAAAAAGAAACATATGAACATATAAATATGTTAAAATGTTTGTGCTAGAGTAAACCACTTCGAAGAAATCGTGCACGCAAAATCACATCATGAAAAAAAATTGATTGCTAGGACGCCGCCATTTTAAACAATTATTTACAATACAAATTTTTGTTTACTTTTAAGTATGTGTTAGATTTAATGGTTTATATGTTTTTTTCTCAATAACGCTATTCGTCTGCCCACAACAAATTCCAAACATAGGTATAATTTAACAAACCTTAGAGATGGCTTACCACTTAATTAATTTTTAAAACAATTTGTAGTTTGGATAACAATACTTTATTATCCATCTGTTATACTACAGGAAGAAGCGGGATGTTTGGGTACACGAAATTAACAAAAAACGTAAAGAAGAAGGCGAATTTCATAAATTATATCACGAACTTCGTAATGATGAAAATCGATTCTACACATATTTTACAATGAACGTTGAAAACTTTGATGAAATACTAAACTTGATTAGAGATGATATTACAAAGCAACGTACCACATAAAGAGAACCAATTGGAGCCACAGAACGATTAGCAGTCACTTTGAGGTAACAACGCAAGTTGGAAGTTAATTAATTTTTATTAATAATACTACCTTAAATATAAAAACACTACAAAAATTTTATGAACTATTCTTAGAAGAACACTCATGTAAAGTTTCTGCTGGTGAAATGTTATCAGCAACCAGAGATGAATTAGAAGTCAGTGCGCTTGTAATTGGTCGGTTTTCCTCTTGTAGTTCTGTTATTTGTTTGAGTTCTTCCTCCATTATTAGTTTAGCTATTTGATACTTTATCAGTGTTTGACGACGAGGAGACATTTTCTTTACGCTCTCAGCATATCCTTTAAACGCAAAATCTATAGAATTATTATTATCTTCATTATGTTTTTTGTCCAAATATTTGATTATTTGATCAACAGCAGAAGAATTTGATTGATTTTCGATCAGTTTTCTTCTTTTATTTGGAGTAGTATCACTATAATATGAAATATTGCTTGATGATCCCTCGTCCTCATTATTTGCTCCGTTTTCAAGGCTATCGGGTGTTTCGCTGAATTCGTCCCATGCTTCTGCTTCTTCATTTAGCATTTCAGGGGTCTGTGTTGTGGTATCAGCTATATTTGAATCAGTTTTTGCAAATTTTAAGAAAGGTCTAAAATGTTCCATATGTTGCGCCCAAGGCCAGGTTTTATATCGAGATATCGATGAAGCTGCTTGCCCTGTTCTGGTTTTTTCCGCGCCTACATATTTCGAATAGCAATCTCTTAAATTTTTCCATCGTTTTTTTAAATCAGTAGCTGTAAAAAATAGGTTCATAATTAGAACGAGACTTAATAACAATTCATGTTCTATTTAAGCTGGCGTTATTGTTTAGGTATACTCTACTTTTTTAAGTATTTAGCTACCGGAGACTCATACAAAACAATTGGCCACAGCTTTCGAATAGGATTTTCAACAGTTGCGATAATTGTTGAAGAAGTGTGCACAGCAATATGGAATAAATTGCAGCCAATTTATATGCCAGAGCCCACAACGGAGTTACGGGAGAAATCGATTTCGGGGTACAAAAACTTGTGGCAGTTTCCTAATTGTTTGGGAAGCATAGATGGAAAGCACGTTACAATCAAATATCCAAAAAAGAGCGGATCAAATTATTTTTGCTATTTAAAAAAATTTTCAATAGTATTAATGGCGATAGTTGACCCGAACTATAAATTTACTTGTATAGATGTGGGAGGCTATGGTAAAAACAGTGATGGTGGAATTTTCGAGGCATCAGCTATGGGTAGAAGATTTGCAAACAGAAGTTTGAATATTCCTCAAAGTAGACCCTTACCAGGTGGAGATATTGAAGTTCCCTGTGTCTTAGTAGGAGATGAAGCATTTACATTAAGCACGTATTTAATGCGACCTTTTCCCTATAGACAAGCAAGACATGACAACAATAAAGAAAAATTCAATTATCACTTATGTAGAGCTCGTCGGGTTGTGGAAAACGCATTTGGAATATTGTCCCACAAATGGAGATTACTTTTTTGGGCCGCTAGAGGTAAAAGTGGACACAGCTATAACATTAATTAAAGCGGCTTGTGTATTGCATAACTTTTTGCGAACAAAAAAAGTTGATCAACAGCAAAATTTTCCAGATAATAGTGATAGACCAGTACAATCATTCAATAACCTTCCGGTCGATAGAAGTAGGGCCGTAAACATGGCCTTCGATATACGTGAAAAATTTGTCACATATTTTAGCAATTTGTAAACAATAAATTAAAAATGTACTTACCTGTTTGTTTTGATCCCATATCCTTTGCAATTTCATCCCACACCTTATTTTTTAAACGAACATTTTTGTAGTTGGAATGTGACATATCAAATCAAATTTTGTGCTTTTTAACATTTTCAATGAATTTATCAGTAAAGTCAGCCATTTCAGCAATTTCTACTTGGTAAACAAATTCACTAACGATGTAGTTACTGACGCGACGATGTATCGCTAACGTGACCATACGTCCCGTTTTGAACGGGACTGTCCCTTTTTAGAGTTACGAGTCCCGGTGTCCCCGAAATGATCCCTGGGACGCAAAATTGTCCCGTTTTCTAAAACCGCGTGAAAATTTTAGTATAGTCTGTACCACGAGAAACGATAGTGACTTGGTATTAGGGCCGTACGTTGACGTTTGTTAGAGTGAAATGGTTGCTTACGAGTTTGTCTGTTGCCTCTACTTTTAGGCGATGAGTCACTATCGTTTCTCGTGGTACAGACTATAGCCGAGTTGGGCGGACGCGATCGGTATGCGACAGCGAGACGGCGTCGTCAGTTGACGGGATGATAGCCGAGAGAAGCGAAGACGTCATCGCTCGCGCTTTGTTGATTAATTTGGACTAATTGTTTCATAGATTTTTCGTGCGCCCAGTTTTCGATATATTTTTTGTTGTTGTTTGATGCTCGTTTACCAAGCAAATAACTTAAACTTCTTTTGTTTTGGAATCATAACTTAAAATGCCAAAACGCAAGTGTACGTTCAATATTAACTTACAAGCAAAATATCCGTTTATCAAGCAAATAAATACTTCCTCAGATGTCAGATGTGAAAAGTGTCGTACAGAATTTAGTGTTTCCCATGGTGGTGGGAGTGATATTGAACAGCATTTAAAGTCTGAAAAACATAAAAATGCCGATCGTGCCGCTGCTTCGAGTTCTTCGATGTTAACCTTTTTCAAGGAATCGGCCGCACCAACTTTAAAGGATATGGATATCGCCGCGGCAGAAGGCGTCTGGGCTTATCACACGATACAAGAAAACCACAGTTTTCGCTCTAATGATTGTGCGTCAAAATTAATTCAATCATGTTTTGAACCCAAATTTACATGCGCGCGTACGAAATCAGAAGCTATTGTAGTAAATGTTTTGGCGCCTACAGTAATGAAAGAATTAAAAGATGATCTTGATAAGTCCAATTGTATTACAATACTAAACGACGCTTCAAACCACGGTAACAAGAAAATATACCCTATTCTAGTGCGCTTTTTTCAACCTTACGTAGGTGTGCAAGTAAATATTTTAGATCTCCAAGACCAACCAGGCGAGACTTCTGACATCATTGTCGATTATTTAAACCAAGTGTTGACATATAATAATTTAACAGCAAAAGTCGTGGCATTTTGCGGAGACAATGACAACGTCAATTTCGGAGGTGCGGCTAGGCGTGGAACTAACAATGTGTTAACGAAATTACAGTCATCACTGAAAAAGCCATTAATAGGTATTGGATGTGGAGCCCATGTAATTCACAATGCAATAAAATCTGCTGCAGACAGGCTACCCTTAGATTACGAAAGCATTATTGTGAAGATATATTCGTTTTTTTATATTTACACGATTCGAGTTGAAGCTCTAAAGGAGTTTTGCGCCGAAACTGAAACGGAGTATCAACAAATGCTCGGCTACAGCAAAACTAGATGGCTTGCTCTTATGCCTGCCTTGGAAAGAGTTTTAAAAATGTATCAGCCTCTAAAAAACTACTTTTTGAGTATTGAAAAATGTCCCTTGTTACTAAAAAACTTTTTTGAAGATCCCACATCCGAATTGTGGCTTTATTTTTTACACACTCAGTCAGCAAGTTTTCATCAAGCTGTATTGAAACTGGAAGGTCAGACTGTATCGGCAATTGAAGCTGCAAAAGAAATCAATCAACTAAAAGACAATTTGACTCAGAAGCAGACCAATCAGTTTCTTCCATTTATGGTCCGTCAATTAATAATGAAATCGAAAGATAATGTTTCTGACATAGATGAAGAGTTTGTGAATAGGGTGGTTACAGAATTTTATCAAACAAGCCGTGAATATCTGGAGCAGTGGACTTGCTTTCTTACCAAAGAAATGGAGATATTTCATTGGGCAGATTTAAAAAAGGTCCCCTTATGGACAGACGTTCAAAAATCTCTGGATGTGTTAATTCAAAAGGAATATATTGACTGTAATAAAGATGCAGAAGTTTTTGACGAATTTTCGTTAATTTGTAACTACATTACATCGCACAAAGTAACCGAATGGAATAACCTAAATGTTTCCACGGAAACTCGTTGGGTGGAAGTATTCAAACACTTTCAAGCTAACAATCTTCAGCATAAACATTTTTCTCTTTTAATTGAATATGTTTTATGTTTGCCTGCTACAAATGCTCCAGTAGAAAGAGTATTTTCTATGATGAACAAATTGTGGCCCTCTGAGAAGACCCAGTTACAAATTTCAGTTCTAAAGGCGATGTTGACAATTAAGGTGAATATAAAGAAAACGTGCCAAGAGTTTCATTCTTACTTAAAATCATCACCAGCTGTATTAAAGCAAATTTGTTCTTCTGATAAATATAAGTAAACGTTTGGGGTATATATATTTTTTAATTCGTAGCTTTTAACCTAACTGACTTTTTCTGAATAAATAACTTTAAAATAGTGCTTTTTATTTACTACTTGTTAATTAATCTAAATAAACCAATGTCCCGTTTTGAGTTAAAAAATAAATGGTCACGTTATGTATCGCCGACAAAACGGTGGACGATCGCTGCACAAGCCAACGATATCGCAAACAAGTCGTAACATGTTTGTGCAGTTCTATTCTTTTCTATGTGGTGCGTCTGATCGCAAACGCTATCGCTATCGTGATCGCGGTCGCGATCACGTATGTGTGTGGAACGCTTTAATCTTCACAGTAAATTTAACCGACAAGTAGTTACTTAATAGTTTACTGGTAGATGAATTCATATAAGTCGTATACCGCCGGATAACTATTCCGTACAATTCAATGAGAATGCACATTGATTATTATATAAAATGAAACATTTGTGAAAGATAGGAAACAAAAAAAGAAATAACATGGTTCAGAAATTTATGATTTGAATTGCCAACTTCAACTAACCATCGAAATAACTATTCTGGTATAAAAAACGCCTTATAAAACGCATTCGTTAAATTTGTGTCGAGAATAAATTATTCTGGGAATAACTGATTATACGAATACTTGTAAGATCGGCCCTTAATAGCATAAATTGAATTTGTAAAATTTTTAATTCACAAAAAAACTTCAATTTTTACATACAAATGGGAATAACTAATAAACGTTTATAGTTAGAATATTAAATTTGTGAGATTTATTGATTTGAACATATCTGACGTATTATTTATGCTGAGACCAGTTTGAAAAATTTTTTTTTTGAATAATTTTTGTTCTCATGTCTCTGTAACTCTATCCGGGGACATACTGTATATACAATGCGCGCATAAAGTATGGAAACATGAAAAAATATTTTAATGGCTTGATCAATTTGAACAAAAATTTGTTGCGATTTCAAATTTTCTATCGACAATATTGCCAAGTTTATGGTTTCTGAGATAAAATTAAAAAACCACTTTTTTTAAATGGGACATCCTATATAATTTAACATTTTCTAAGAGATAGCATACATTTGGAGAAAACCAACTGCGTTAAATCTTTTAAAGAAATTTATTTCAAAGAGTATATTCAAAATAATGGGTGAGACATGCAAGTTGAGACGAATCTTATTAAATATAAAATTTTTAGACAAAAGTGCGACGACAGCAACAAAGTTTCCAGCAACAAACTTTTGTTCAATCTTACCTTTGAAAATTCAGTTTCTAGCGTAGATACGAGTGTTGAAAGTTGTTATTTTCACTCACACTGCTGACATTCGTAGCAATGAGCTAATTATCTTCAACCACTGCCAGTTAAATATAAAGCCTTTAAAGGAACAACTCTTTGTTTAAACGTCACGGATGTTAATTAAAGAACTGTAGAGAGCACACATGTACAATTAAATTAAACATTTCACTTGTATAAATTGTTAATTTTAATGAATTTATTAATTTTATGCGTAATGATGACAATTAACAATTTGACACTATGGGTTGTTTATCAATCAATTAAGAGCATGACAACCCACAAATTAACGATTTTTAAGATCAAGTTCTCTCTAAATAGTAGGTTTGAACAAAACGCTATACAACAGACGTGGGAAACTAAGATTTTCCATTAACTTTTATGTCTTTCTACACTCGCCTTCGGCTCGTGTAAAATCCGACATACGCGTTAATGAAAAATCTTAGTTTCCTCACTTGCACTGTAATATACTATTACACGTAATTTCCTATCTCATTATTTAGCTAATATCTTTTTTATTATTAGAGGTGGTATCAACATATCCCGATATGATAATAAAAAATAAAGAATACCACTCTGTTCTTAAAATTGTTGAAAATTACCAAAGTTTAAGCCTTGTGCAATTGTTACCAAATCGAATTTTGAAAAATTTTTATCACAGTCACGAAGAGGAGCACTCTTCGTGACTTCGTTTAACTATCTTAACCCAGGTTTTCATCGGTCAAAATCTATCGCTGGTCATGCTTAAATCACCCTTAATATACATCCCTACATGCAGAAACGGCTAATTTTACTTCCTCTAAATAACTTTCTTTTTGTATGGACAGGAGAAAACTCGAGAACCACATCTATCCTTTAAGAAATTTTTCCCTGTTTCTAACAGTATATGACAAGCGACGGTCGCGCATTTACACACGTGCGAGAAAAAAGATAAAATCATTCGTTTTAGCCACTCTTAAACACCTTCGGGCTGATAATTTTATTATATGCACAAGAGAAAACTCTGGAACCACATCTATCCTATAGGAAATTTTCCCTTTTTTCTAAAGGTATATAACAAGCGATGATAAAACAAGCGACGAGTTTACACACGTGCGTTTTTCGCCAAAAACGAGAAAATTCATTCGTTTAGTCACTCTTAAACACCTTCGGGCTGATAACTTTCTTATATGGACAGAAGAAAACTCTGGAACCACATCTATCCTATAAAAAATTTTCCCTTTTTTCTAAAGGTATATAACAAGCGATGATAAAACAAGCGATGAGTTTACACACGTGCGTTTTTCGCCAAAAACGAGAAAATTCATTCGTTTAGTCACTCTTAAACACCTTCGGGCTGATAACTTTCTTATATGGACAGAAGAAAACTCTGGAACCACATCTATCCTATAGAAAATTTTCCCTTTTTTCTAAAGGTATATAACAAGCGATGATAAAACAAGCGATGAGTTTACACACGTGCGTTTTTCGCCAAAAACGAGAAAATTCATTCGTTTAGTCACTCTTAAACACCTTCGGGCTGATAACTTTCTTATATGGACAGAAGAAAACTCTGGAACCACATCTATCTTATAGAAAATTTTCCCTTCTTTCTAACGGTATATAATAAGCGACGATCGCGCGTTTGCACACGTGCGATTTTCACCAAAAAGGAGAAAATGGATTCGTTTTAGCAACTTTTAAACCCCTTCGGGCTGATAACTTATTTACATAGACAGAAGAGAACTCTGGAACCACATCTATCCTATAGAAAATTTTCCCTTTTTTCTAAAGGTATATAACAAGCGATGATAAAACAAGCGATGAGTTTACATACGTGCGTTTTTCGCCAAAAACGAGAAAATTCATTCGTTTAGTCACTCTTAAACACCTTCGGGCTGATAACTTTCTTATATGGACAGAAGAAAACTCTGGAACCACATCTATCCTATAGAAAATTTTCCCTTTTTTCTAAAGGTATATAACAAGCGATGATAAAACAAGCGATGAGTTTACACACGTGCGCTTTTCGCCAAAAACGAGAAAATTCATTCGTTTAGTCACTCTTAAACACCTTCGGGCTGATAACTTTCTTATATGGACAGAAGAAAACTCTGGAACCACATCTATCTTATAGAAAATTTTCCCTTCTTTGTAACGGTATATAATAAGCGACGATCGCGCGTTTACACACGTGCGATTTTCACCAAAAAGGAGAAAATGGATTCGTTTTAGCAACTTTTAAACCCCTTCGGGCTGATAACTTATTTACATAGACAGAAGAGAACTCTGGAACCACATCTATCCTATATAGGAAATCTATACCACATCTATCCTACATTTGTGTACTTAACACATTAAGAAACTGCTAATATTATTTACCTTACACAATTTGCAAAACTCACTTGTTCTACTCGCTCCATCTATACAATATTTATATATTTATTTATCCAAAATAAACAGGGTTACCCCTAATTCATAACATATAGTAAGAAAAATGAAGGACTTGATAAAATCCACAAAAATTATTAAATATACTAGGTACAATATAGGAAACAGTTCCATAATAAAAGTTTTCGTTGTTCTTTTTTACTTCTAAATTGCGTGCTAATAAATCTTGAAAATACTTGAACGATTAAGTTATAATTTGCTATTTGATTATTGCTTAATCATTTTGGCAAAAATGACTTCGAAAACTGGATAGATCTCTAAGTTTTAAGGGCTTCAATTAACTTTAAACTACATTAGTGATTCCGTGTTAGTTAAACCGAGACTCGAACTAAAATAATCGATTCAAACAATTTTTAGTTTTATCAATTTTGTTTATTATAATTTTATTTTTAATTTGTTTTAATTTCGGTTGGCAATAATTTCGCGTGGCGTATCAAAGTTGGCTGGTTTCGATTTTTTTGGTGGACGGGCAGGTACAAATTGACAAGAAATTTTCCTCTTTGGTGTTTGATCTTACTCGAGTAAACATGTGTTGCGTTCCGAAGACGTTCAATCGTAAGAAGTACGTTTAATTCCGATTTAATTTTCATTTTATTTATCATAAAGCCGTTCAACATGGAAGGTAATGATTTTTTTTCAATTTTTACATGAGTTTCACGCATTTCCTTTTAATTGTTTTAGATCTTTTATTTTTAATTTGCTTTTATTTCGGTTGGCAATAAATTTTCGCGTGACGTATCAAGTTGGCCGGTTTCGAGTTTTTTGGTAAACGAGCAGGTACAAATTGACAAGAAATTTTCCCCTTTGATATTTGATCTTACTCGAGTTAACATGTGTTCCATTCCGAAGACATTAATTCGTAAAAAATACGTTCAATCCCGACTTAATTATCATTTCATTTATCATAAAACCGTTCAACATCAAAGGTAATTATTATTTTTTCAATTTTTACACGAGTCTCACCCATTTTCTTTTAATTGTTTTAGATCTTTTATTTTTAATTTGTTTTTATATCGGTTGGCAATGATTTCGCGTGACATATCAAGTCGGCCGGTTTCGAGTTTTTTGGTAAACGAGCAGGTACAAATTGACAAGAAATTTTCCTCTTTGATGTTTGATCTTACTCGAGTTAACATGTGTTCCATTCCGAAGACATTTATTCGTAAAAAATACGTTCAATCCCGACTTAATTATCATTTCATTTATCATAAAGCCGTTCAACATTAAAGGTAATCATTATTTTTTCAATTTTTACACAACTTTCACGCATTTCCTTTTAATTGATTCAGATCTTTTATTTTTAATTTGCTTTTATTTCGGTTGGCAATGATTTTTCGCGTGACGTATCAAGTCGGCCGGTTTCGAGTTTTTTGGTAAACGAGCAGGTACAAATTGACAAGAAATTTTCCTCTTTGATGTTTGATCTTACTCGAGTTAACATGTGTTCCGTTCCGAAGACATTAATTCGTAAAAAATACGTTCAATCCCGACTTAATTATCATTTCATTTATCATAAAGCCGTTCAACATTAAAGGTAATCATTATTTTTTCAATTTTTGCACAACTTTCACGCATTTCCTTTTAATTGTTTTAAATCTTTTATTTTTAATTTGTTTTTATATCGGTTGGCAATGATTTTTCGCGTGACGTATCAAGTCGGCCGGTTTCGAGTTTTTTGGTAAACGAGCAGGTACGAATTGACAAGAAATTTTCCTCTTTGATGTTTGATCTTACTCGAGTTAACATGTGTTCCGTTCCGAAGACATTAATTCGTAAAAAATACGTTCAATCCCGACTTAATTATCATTTCATTTATCATAAAGCCGTTCAACATTAAAGGTAATCATTATTTTTTCAATTTTTGCACAACTTTCACGCATTTCCTTTTAATTGTTTTAAATCTTTTATTTTTAATTTGTTTTTATATCGGTTGGCAATGATTTTTCGCGTGACGTATCAAGTCGGCCGGTTTCGAGTTTTTTGGTAAACGAGCAGGTACAAATTGACAAGAAATTTTCCTCTTTGATGTTTGATCTTACTCGAGTTAACATGTGTTCCGTTCCGAAGACATTAATTCGTAAAAAATACGTTCAATCCCGACTTAATTATCATTTCATTTATCATAAAGCCGTTCAACATTAAAGGTAATCATTATTTTTTCAATTTTTGCACAACTTTCACGCATTTCCTTTTAATTGTTTTAAATCTTTTATTTTTAATTTGTTTTTATATCGGTTGGCAATGATTTTTCGCGTGACGTATCAAGTCGGCCGGTTTCGAGTTTTTTGGTAAACGAGCAGGTACGAATTGACAAGAAATTTTCCTCTTTGATGTTTGATCTTACTCGAGTTAACATGTGTTCCGTTCCGAAGACATTTATTCGTAAAAAATACGTTCAATCCCGACTTAATTATCATTTCATTTATCATAAAGCCGTTCAACATTAAAGGTAATCATTATTTTTTCAATTTTTACACAACTTTCACGCATTTCCTTTTAATTGATTCAGATCTTTTATTTTTAATTTGCTTTTATTTCGGTTGGCAATGATTTTTCGCGTGACGTATCAAGTCGGCCGGTTTCGAGTTTTTTGGTAAACGAGCAGGTACAAATTGACAAGAAATTTTCCTCTTTGATGTTTGATCTTACTCGAGTTAACATGTGTTCCGTTCCGAAGACATTAATTCGTAAAAAATACGTTCAATCCCGACTTAATTATCATTTCATTTATCATAAAGCCGTTCAACATTAAAGGTAATCATTATTTTTTCAATTTTTGCACAACTTTCACGCATTTCCTTTTAATTGTTTTAAATCTTTTATTTTTAATTTGTTTTTATATCGGTTGGCAATGATTTTTCGCGTGACGTATCAAGTCGGCCGGTTTCGAGTTTTTTGGTAAACGAGCAGGTACGAATTGACAAGAAATTTTCCTCTTTGATGTTTGATCTTACTCGAGTTAACATGTGTTCCGTTCCGAAGACATTTATTCGTAAAAAATACGTTCAATCCCGACTTAATTATCATTTCATTTATCATAAAGCCGTTCAACATTAAAGGTAATCATTATTTTTTCAATTTTTGCACAACTTTCACGCATTTCCTTTTAATTGTTTTAAATCTTTTATTTTTAATTTGTTTTTATATCGGTTGGCAATGATTTTTCGCGTGACGTATCAAGTCGGCCGGTTTCGAGTTTTTTGGTAAACGAGCAGGTACAAATTGACAAGAAATTTTCCTCTTTGATGTTTGATCTTACTCGAGTTAACATGTGTTCCGTTCCGAAGACATTTATTCGTAAAAAATACGTTCAATCCCGACTTAATTATCATTTCATTTATCATAAAGCCGTTCAACATTAAAGGTAATCATTATTTTTTCAATTTTTGCACAACTTTCACGCATTTCCTTTTAATTGTTTTAAATCTTTTATTTTTAATTTGTTTTTATATCGGTTGGCAATGATTTTTCGCGTGACGTATCAAGTCGGCCGGTTTCGAGTTTTTTGGTAAACGAGCAGGTACGAATTGACAAGAAATTTTCCTCTTTGATGTTTGATCTTACTCGAGTTAACATGTGTTCCGTTCCGAAGACATTAATTCGTAAAAAATACGTTCAATCCCGACTTAATTATCATTTCATTTATCATAAAGCCGTTCAACATTAAAGGTAATCATTATTTTTTCAATTTTTACACAACTTTCACGCATTTCCTTTTAATTGATTCAGATCTTTTATTTTTAATTTGCTTTTATTTCGGTTGGCAATAAATTTTCGCGTGACGTATCAAGTCGGCCGGTTTCGAGTTTTTTGGTAAACGAGCAGGTACAAATTGACAAGAAATTTTCCTCTTTGATGTTTGATCTTACTCGAGTTAACATGTGTTCCGTTCCGAAGACATTAATTCGTAAAAAATACGTTCAATCCCGACTTAATTATCATTTCATTTATCATAAAGCCGTTCAACATTAAAGGTAATCATTATTTTTTCAATTTTTGCACAACTTTCACGCATTTCCTTTTAATTGTTTTAAATCTTTTATTTTTAATTTGTTTTTATATCGGTTGGCAATGATTTTTCGCGTGACGTATCAAGTCGGCCGGTTTCGAGTTTTTTGGTAAACGAGCAGGTACGAATTGACAAGAAATTTTCCTCTTTGATGTTTGATCTTACTCGAGTTAACATGTGTTCCGTTCCGAAGACATTAATTCGTAAAAAATACGTTCAATCCCGACTTAATTATCATTTCATTTATCATAAAGCCGTTCAACATTAAAGGTAATCATTATTTTTTCAATTTTTGCACAACTTTCACGCATTTCCTTTTAATTGTTTTAAATCTTTTATTTTTAATTTGTTTTTATATCGGTTGGCAATGATTTTTCGCGTGACGTATCAAGTCGGCCGGTTTCGAGTTTTTTGGTAAACGAGCAGGTACAAATTGACAAGAAATTTTCCTCTTTGATGTTTGATCTTACTCGAGTTAACATGTGTTCCGTTCCGAAGACATTAATTCGTAAAAAATACGTTCAATCCCGACTTAATTATCATTTCATTTATCATAAAGCCGTTCAACATTAAAGGTAATCATTATTTTTTCAATTTTTGCACAACTTTCACGCATTTCCTTTTAATTGTTTTAAATCTTTTATTTTTAATTTGTTTTTATATCGGTTGGCAATGATTTTTCGCGTGACGTATCAAGTCGGCCGGTTTCGAGTTTTTTGGTAAACGAGCAGGTACGAATTGACAAGAAATTTTCCTCTTTGATGTTTGATCTTACTCGAGTTAACATGTGTTCCGTTCCGAAGACATTAATTCGTAAAAAATACGTTCAATCCCGACTTAATTATCATTTCATTTATCATAAAGCCGTTCAACATTAAAGGTAATCATTATTTTTTCAATTTTTACACAACTTTCACGCATTTCCTTTTAATTGATTCAGATCTTTTATTTTTAATTTGCTTTTATTTCGGTTGGCAATAAATTTTCGCGTGACGTATCAAGTCGGCCGGTTTCGAGTTTTTTGGTAAACGAGCAGGTACAAATTGACAAGAAATTTTCCTCTTTGATGTTTGATCTTACTCGAGTTAACATGTGTTCCGTTCCGAAGACATTAATTCGTAAAAAATACGTTCAATCCCGACTTAATTATCATTTCATTTATCATAAAGCCGTTCAACATTAAAGGTAATCATTATTTTTTCAATTTTTGCACAACTTTCACGCATTTCCTTTTAATTGTTTTAAATCTTTTATTTTTAATTTGTTTTTATATCGGTTGGCAATGATTTTTCGCGTGACGTATCAAGTCGGCCGGTTTCGAGTTTTTTGGTAAACGAGCAGGTACGAATTGACAAGAAATTTTCCTCTTTGATGTTTGATCTTACTCGAGTTAACATGTGTTCCGTTCCGAAGACATTTATTCGTAAAAAATACGTTCAATCCCGACTTAATTATCATTTCATTTATCATAAAGCCGTTCAACATTAAAGGTAATCATTATTTTTTCAATTTTTACACAACTTTCACGCATTTCCTTTTAATTGTTTTAGATCTTTTATTTTTAATTTGTTTTTATATCGGTTGGCAATGATTTCGCGTGACATATCAAGTCGGCCGGTTTCGAATTTTTTGGTAAACGAGCAGGTACAAATTGACAAGAAATTTTCCTCTTTGATGTTTGATCTTACTCGAGTTAACATGTGTTCCGTTCCGAAGACATTTATTCGTAAAAAATACGTTCAATCCCGACTTAATTATCATTTCATTTATCATAAAGCCGTTCAACATTAAAGGTAATCATTATTTTTTCAATTTTTGCACAACTTTCACGCATTTCCTTTTAATTGTTTTAAATCTTTTATTTTTAATTTGTTTTTATATCGGTTGGCAATGATTTTTCGCGTGACGTATCAAGTCGGCCGGTTTCGAGTTTTTTGGTAAACGAGCAGGTACAAATTGACAAGAAATTTTCCTCTTTGATGTTTGATCTTACTCGAGTTAACATGTGTTCCGTTCCGAAGACATTTATTCGTAAAAAATACGTTCAATCCCGACTTAATTATCATTTCATTTATCATAAAGCCGTTCAACATTAAAGGTAATCATTATTTTTTCAATTTTTACACAACTTTCACGCATTTCCTTTTAATTGTTTGTTTTTATATCGGTTGGCAATGATTTTTCGCGTGACGTATCAAGTCGGCCGGTTTCGAGTTTTTTGGTAAACGAGCAGGTACAAATTGACAAGAAATTTTCCTCTTTGATGTTTGATCTTACTCGAGTTAACATGTGTTCCGTTCCGAAGACATTTATTCGTAAAAAATACGTTCAATCCCGACTTAATTATCATTTCATTTATCATAAAGCCGTTCAACATTAAAGGTAATCATTATTTTTTCAATTTTTGCACAACTTTCACGCATTTCCTTTTAATTGTTTTAAATCTTTTATTTTTAATTTGTTTTTATATCGGTTGGCAATGATTTTTCGCGTGACGTATCAAGTCGGCCGGTTTCGAGTTTTTTGGTAAACGAGCAGGTACGAATTGACAAGAAATTTTCCTCTTTGATGTTTGATCTTACTCGAGTTAACATGTGTTCCGTTCCGAAGACATTTATTCGTAAAAAATACGTTCAATCCCGACTTAATTATCATTTCATTTATCATAAAGCCGTTCAACATTAAAGGTAATCATTATTTTTTCAATTTTTACACAACTTTCACGCATTTCCTTTTAATTGTTTTAGATCTTTTATTTTTAATTTGTTTTTATATCGGTTGGCAATGATTTCGCGTGACATATCAAGTCGGCCGGTTTCGAATTTTTTGGTAAACGAGCAGGTACAAATTGACAAGAAATTTTCCTCTTTGATGTTTGATCTTACTCGAGTTAACATGTGTTCCGTTCCGAAGACATTTATTCGTAAAAAATACGTTCAATCCCGACTTAATTATCATTTCATTTATCATAAAGCCGTTCAACATTAAAGGTAATCATTATTTTTTCAATTTTTGCACAACTTTCACGCATTTCCTTTTAATTGTTTTAAATCTTTTATTTTTAATTTGTTTTTATATCGGTTGGCAATGATTTTTCGCGTGACGTATCAAGTCGGCCGGTTTCGAGTTTTTTGGTAAACGAGCAGGTACAAATTGACAAGAAATTTTCCTCTTTGATGTTTGATCTTACTCGAGTTAACATGTATTCCGTTCCGAAGACATTTATTCGTAAAAAATACGTTCAATCCCGACTTAATTATCATTTCATTTATCATAAAGCCGTTCAACATTAAAGGTAATCATTATTTTTTCAATTTTTACACAACTTTCACGCATTTCCTTTTAATTGTTTGTTTTTATATCGGTTGGCAATGATTTTTCGCGTGACGTATCAAGTCGGCCGGTTTCGAGTTTTTTGGTAAACGAGCAGGTACAAATTGACAAGAAATTTTCCTCTTTGATGTTTGATCTTACTCGAGTTAACATGTGTTCCGTACCGAAGACATTTATTCGTAAAAAATACGTTCAATCCCGACTTAATTATCATTTCATTTATCATAAAGCCGTTCAACATTAAAGGTAATCATTATTTTTTCAATTTTTACACAACTTTCACGCATTTCCTTTTAATTGTTTGTTTTTATATCGGTTGGCAATGATTTTTCGCGTGACGTATCAAGTCGGCCGGTTTCGAGTTTTTTGGTAAACGAGCAGGTACAAATTGACAAGAAATTTTCCTCTTTGATTTTTGATCTTACTCGAGTAAACATATGTTGCTTTCCGAAGACGTTCAATCGTAAGAAATACGTTCAATCCCGATTTAATTTTCATTTCATTTATCACAAAGCCGTTCAACATCAAAGGTAATCATTATTTTTTCAATTTTTACACAACTTTCACGCATTTCCTTTTAATTGTTTTAGATCTTTTATTTTTAATTTGTTTTTATATCGGTTGGCAATGATTTCACGTGACATATCAAGTCGGCCGGTTTCGAGTTTTTTGGTAAACGAGCAGGTACAAATTGACAAGAAATTTTCCTCTTTGATGTTTGATCTTACTCGAGTTAACATGTGTTCCGTTCCGAAGACATTAATTCGTAAAGAATACGTTCAATCCCGATTTAATTTTTATTTCATTTATCCTAAAGCCGTTCAACATCAAAGGTAATCATTGTTTTTTCAATTTGTACACGAGTTTCACGCATTTCCTTTTAAATAGGGTCTTTTTTTAAAAATTACTTCTGGTGATAATTAAAATTTATTTTTCTAAACTAGTTTCGAACCTTGCTCTTCTTCAGTAGATACCTACAAGTTTACAACATACGAAAAATGAACATATTAATATAAAAATAAAATAGTAAAATCTTACGTAATTATTAACAAATTAGAAAATATAATTAAAATTTTTCAAAATTTACGTCAAAAGTTATTGTGTGACGTTAGGTTTTTTTTGTTTTTGTTTTTTATTTTGTTTTAGCTACGGATCTCGCAGGCAACTATAGATTGGTTTTTGGGTCGGGATAATTTGTTCATTAAAGTTTATAATATTACTGTTAATTTCAATAAACTTGTTGATTTCGTACATTTCCATTATTTCCATAAGGTTGCTTTTATTAAGTTGGTGTAGTAATTTAATATTTTTATTTTCGTCAAATTCGTGGTTGTTGCAAATTAGATGTTTTCCGAATGTCGATTTTGAAATATTTTTATGTTCTTTAAGCCTTGTTTGGATTTCTTCTCCCCGTTTCACCTATGTACGTGGCTGAACAGGTCCCACATTGCAATTGGTATATGCCACTTTTAGCGAGAGTTGTAGTCTTGTTTTTGTTATTAACTAATAATGCCTTAAGATTGTTTTTGGTTTTAAATGTCATTGTTATGTTGAACTTATGGAACATTTTCTTGATTTTATGGGATATTTCTCCTGGGTAAGTTATGGATCTGTACGTTGTTGGTGTATCTGGTTTTCGGTCGGATAGGGAAGTTGTTTCTTGAAGATTATATTTGTTTTGTATTTTCGAAAATATTCGTTGGATATATGTCGGTGGGAAGCTGTTTTCGTTTGCAATTTGGTGGATAATGTCGATCTCTTTTTTTAGGTCTTGTTGTTCCAATCTTGAATGGAAAGCTCTGTGTATATAAGCCCGGTATGCTGCCATTTTATGAGTTTCATCATGATGAGAATCGAATGGGATGGTGGTATTAGTTGGTGTAGGTTTTCTGTAGATGTCATATTTAATTTTGTTGTTTGAATGTCGTAGTGTATAGTCTAAGAAATTTAATTCTTGATTGTTTTCAGTCTCGATAGTGAAGTTAATATTGGGGTGTAAACTGTTAATGTATTTATGAAGATTATCAATATGTTGGTCGTCTTTAATCAGTACTAAAATGTCGTCCACGTATCTTGTCCATAGGATAATATCGTCTCTATAAGGGTTTTTGTCACATATAATTTGATTTTCCTCTAGGTTGTCCATGAAAATATCTGCCATCACACTACTCAATGGTGATCCCATTGGTAATTGTGCTGGATTCAATGGAGGTTATAATGGGTCTTATTGGTAATCCATTTTTGTGAACTTTAGGTAGTGCATACAATTTAGGGGTTTGCAGATTCATAGGTAACAGGCTGGTCAAGGTACCTCCAATTTCTGTTATTGTCGTTTTGTTTTCTTTAATTATTGATTTTACTTTTTTGTGAAAATTGTTTGTGGGGTTTTTATTGATAGTTTTAAAGTTATTGTCTTTCATAAAGCTTTCAGTCTTATTTATGTAGAGATCTTTGGTTAAAATTATCATTCCTGCGTTTTTGTCTGCAGGAGTAACTATTAATTCGTTTTCTTTAATTTTCCGCTTGATGTTCTTAATAATTTTTTGTTCCTCTTCCTCATCTCCATTTCTTATTGTTTCTTTGTTTGTTTGTCTCTTTTCTTCTCTAGTTAGGATTTGTTGAATCTCTTTATTCATAATGTTTTCCTTTTCGTGTCCTTTGATAGCTGTCTGAAGTTCCATTGCCAGTATTGGGAGGTTGATTTCTCTTTTTGGAGCATATTTCAGACCTTTTTCCATTAATCTTCTTTCTTGTTCTGTGAAAATCACGTTTGAAGTATTTGTTACTTTGGGAAAAAATTTATGAATTTCTACTAGTTTCTTTGTTTGATGTTTATTCTTTTCTCTTTCTTTTTCTGTTCTCAACTTGTTCAGTTGTTTTAGTTTCTTTTTGTGAATTTCATTAAGAATTATTGTATCATGTAATTTAGCTTCTTCGATAATTTCTTCGATTTCAATGTAATGATATTGATTATTTAAATCCTGGTAGCATTTATAATGTTTAATGTTGAGTTCGTTAAGTTTTTTATAATGGTTGTTTAGGGTTATACGTATATGTTGAATTTTCATTTTATTAACCATATCCTCTTTTATGTGTTGCGAATATTTCTTGTTAGTAAATTTTGGAAATAATCCCTCTGTTAAGCAGATTCTTAGTAATTTAATGTGTTGTAGTTGTAGTTTTATTTTATATGTCGTGCGCTTGTAAGTCAGGATATTGTTGACCGTATTAGCCATTGCGTAATATAAATAAATTAAATTTTGGTGAAAAAAGGATAACAAAAATTATTTATATTCCTTTTAATTGTTTTAGATCTTTTATTTTTAATTTGTTTTTATATCGGTTGGCAATGATTTCGCATGACATATTGACAAGAAATTTTCCTCTTTGCTGTTTGATCTTACTCGAATTAACATGTATTCCTTTCCGAAGACATTAATTCGTAAAAAATACGTTCAATCCCGACATAATTATCAGTTCATTTATCATAAAACCGTTCAACATCAAAGGTAATCATTATTTTTTCAATTTTTACACAACTTTCACGCATTTCCTTTTAATTGATTCAGATCTTTTATTTTTAATTTGCTTTTATTTCGGTTGGCAATAAATTTTCGCGTGACGTATCAAGTCGGCCGGTTTCGAGTTTTTTGGTAAACGAGCAAGTACAAATTGACAAGAAATTTTCCGCTTTGATTTTTGATCTTACTCGAGTTAACATGTGTTCCATTCCGAAGACATTAATTCGTAAAAAATACGTTCAATCCCGACATAATTATCATTTCATTTATCATAAAACCGTTCAACATCAAAGGTAATCATTATTTTTTCAATTTTTACACAACTTTCACGCATTTCCTTTTAATTGATTCAGATCTTTTATTTTTAATTTGCTTTTATTTCGGTTGGCAATAAATTATCGCGTGACGTATCAAGTTGGCCGGTTTCGAGTTTTTCGTAAACGAGCAGGTACAAATTGACATGAAATTTTCCTCTTTGGTGTTTGATCTTACTCGAGTAAACATGCGTTGCGTTTCGAAGACGTTCAATCCCGACTTAATTATCGTTTCATTTATCATAAAGTCGTTCAACATCAAAAGTAATCATTATTTTTCAATTTTTACACGAGTCTCACGCATTTCCTTTTAATTGTTTCAGGTTGACGTGAGTTGAGATGAAATAATTTATTAAAAAAGAAGAGGAGAAGATCCCTCTTGGCTGCCTATCAATTCTACTTAACTACTCAAGCAAAATCGTTCAGTTGGACATCAACTTCTACTAAATAACATGTAAGTGCGGAACATTTTCGATAATCACGTTTGTTATCTAAAGATGCTCAAGGTTTCACGTTTCATTGTAGAGATGTGCAAGTAACGTGAGTCACGTCGTGAGCGCGCGTGATCGTGAGTAACTTTGGTTACGACGTGACTCGATTTGATCTTCCCAAAGATATTGTAATAAATAAAACCTACAGTTTATTTTTTTTTCTATCATACCTTTCGACGTAAAGTTTTAACGTTGTATAAAATTTATGTTGTATTCAATAAAACAACATAAATTGTTGTGAAAACTTCCATTTTGTCAATTTTGCGTACTTAGGTTGGTAATTTTAGACGACGGACGAAAAACCCTTTCAGCACTCACCTTCTGAATAAATTTTTTATCCAAAACATTTTCATCCATCATCAATACTTTTTCATTTATAACCTCATTGTAATGCTGAAAACCTCAATTTTATCAGTTTTGCATTCTTAGGTTGGTAATCTTCAACGATCCACGAAAAATCTTTTTAGTACTCACATTTTAAATTAATTTGAAATATTTTTTTCCAAAACATTTTCTTCCATCATCAATACTTTTTCTTTTGGAACCCCATTGTAATGCTGAAAACCACAATTTTATCAGTTTTGCATTCTTAGGTTGGTAATCTTAAACGATGGACGAAAATTCTTTTCAGCACACACAATCTAAATTAATTTAGAACATTTTTTATCCAAAACATTTTTTCCATCATCAATACTTTTTCATTTGTAACTCCATTGTAATGCTGAAAACCTCAATTTTATCAACTTTGCGTTCTTAGGTTGGTAATCTTCAACGATCCACGAAAAATCTTTTTAGTACTCACATTTTAAATTAATTTGAAACATTTTTTTCCAAAACATTTTCTTCCATCATCAATACTTTTTCTTTTGGAACCCCATTGTAATGCTGAAAACCTCAATTTTATCAGTTTTGCATTCTTAGGTTGGTAATCTTAAACGATGGACGAAAATTCTTTTCAGCACACACAATCTAAATTAATTTAGAACATTTTTTATCCAAAACATTTTTTCCATCATCAATACTTTTTCATTTGTAACTCCATTGTAATGCTGAAAACCTCAATTTTATCAACTTTGCGTTCTTAGGTTGGTAATCTTCAACGATCCACGAAAAATTTTTTTAGTACTCACATTTTAAATTAATTTGAAACATTTTTTTCCAAAACATTTTCTTCCATCATCAATACTTTTTCTTTTGGAACCCCATTGTAATGCTGAAAACCTCAATTTTTATCAGTTTTGCATTCTTAGGTTGGTAATCTTAAACGATGGACGAAAAGTCCTTTGAGTACTGACCTTTTAAATTAATTTAGAATATTTTTTATCCAAAACATTCAATTCTATCATCAAAACTTTTTCATTTGGAAACCATTATAATGCTGAAAACCTCAATTTTATCAATTTTGCGTTCTTAGGTTGGTAATCTTCAACGATCCACGAAAAATCTTTTTAGTACTCACATTTTAAATTAATTTGAAACATTGTTTTCCAAAACATTTTCTTCCATCATCAATACTTTTTCTTTTGGAATCCCATTGTAATGCTGAAAACCTCAATTTTATCAGTTTTGCATTCTTAGGTTGGTAATCTTAAACGATGGACGAAAATTCCTTTCAGCACTTACCTTTTAAATTAATTTAGAACATTTTTTATCCAAAACATTTTCTTCCGTCATCAATACTTTTTCATTTGTAACTCCATTGTAATGCTGAAAACCTCAATTATATCAATTTTGCGTTCGTAAGTTGATAATCTTAAACGATGGACTAAAATTCCTTTCAGCACTTACCTTTTAAATTAATTTAGAACATTTTTTATCCAAAACATTCAATTCTATCATCAAAACTTTTTCATTTGGAAATCATTATAATGCTGAAAACCTCAATTTTATCAATTTTGCGTTCGTAGGTTTGTAATCTTAAACGATGAACTAAAATTCCTTTCAGCACTTACCTTTTAAATTAATTTAGAACATTTTTTATCCAAAACATTTTCTTCCATCATCAATACTTTTTCATTTGTAACTCCATTGTAATGTTGAAAACCTCAATTTTATCAATTTTTCGTTCTTAGGTTGGTAATCTTAAACGATGGACGAAAAGTCCTTTGAGTACTCACCTTTTAAATTAATTTAGAATATTTTTTTATCCAAAACATTCAATTCTATCATCAAAACTTTTTCATTTGGAAATCATTATAATGCTGAAAACCTCAATTTTATCAATTTTGCGTTCGTAGGTTTGTAATCTTAAACGATGAACTAAAATTCCTTTCAGCACTTACCTTTTAAATTAATTTAGAACATTTTTTATCCAAAACATTTTCTTCCATCATCAATACTTTTTCTTTTGGAACCCCATTGTAATGCTGAAAACCTCAATTTTATCAATTTTGCGTTCTTAGGTTGGTAATCTTCAACGATCCACGAAAAATCTTTTTAGTACTCACATTTTAAATTAATTTGAAACTTTTTTTCCAAAACATTTTCTTCCATCATCAATACTTTTTCATTTGTAACTCCATTGTAATGCTGAAAACCTCAATTTTATCAATTTTGCGTTCGTAGGTTGGTAATCTTAAACGATAGACTAATATTCCTTTCAGCACTTACCTTTTAAATTAATTTAGAACATTTTTTATCCAAAACATTTTCTTCCATCATCAATACTTTTTCATTTGTAACTCCATTGTAATGCTGAAAACCTCAATTTTATCAATTTTGCGTTCGTAAGTTGGTAATCTTAAACGATGGACTAAAATTCCTTTCAGCACTTACCTTTTAAATTAATTTAAAACATTTTTTATCCAAAATATTTTCTTCCATCATCAATACTTTTTCATTTAAAACACCATTGCAATGCTGAAAGCCTCAATTTTATCAATTTTGCGTTCGTAGGTTGGTAATCTTAAACGATGGACTAAAATTCCTTTCAGCACTTACCTTTTAAATTAATTTAGAACATTTTTTATCCAAAACATTTTCTTCCATCATCAATACTTTTTCTTTTGGAACCCCATTGTAATGCTGAAAACCTCAATTTTATCAATTTTGCATTCTTAGGTTGGTAGTCTTAAACGATAGACGAAAATTCCTTTCAGCACTTAAATATTAAATTAATTTAGAACATTTTTATCCGAAACATTTTCTTCCATCATCAATACTTTTTCATTTATAACCCCATTGTAATGCTGAAAACTTTAATTTTATCAATTTTCCGTTCTTAGGTTGGTAAATTTAAACGATGGACGGAAAATCCTTTCAGCAATCTCCTTCTAAATTAATTTAGAACATTTTTTGCGAAATATTTTCTTCCCTCATTAATACTTTTTGACTTGTAACCCATTATAATGTTAGCAACGCGAATTTCTACAATTTTATGTTCTTAGTTTGGTAAAAATTGCTAAGTACTACGCAAAAGTTAACTTTTAGTAGTAATTTTTTTTTGTTAAATTCATTTAGCATTAAAATGAAACGGGTTACCCAGATTCAGAATTCCTATTTATTCGCTTGTAATTTTTCTAGATTTTCCCACTTGGAACCCGAGGAAATGTGGGCACCCTGTCCGTAGATTCGCGTGGGGTAGATTAATCGTAAATTAATAACAACATTCATAATTTAACATTAAAATATCACTGTTTAAATGTTTACGTAACCCATTTTTTTTTGTACGGGGTTTATTACACGTGGTAAATAATCATGGCGATAGACGCTCTAGTTAGAATGTTTTAAGCCAATTCATGAGACATTGTTGCTAGTGAAAATCAACGCCCTCCAGTAGTGGGTATAATCGCAAGTTGGTTATTTATTCAAAAATTTTTTGGTCCTTTCATCTTAGTTGTTTCTCGAATCGAACCTATTTTTGATATGTGGTCCCTCCACCATCGACATCGTAGAGTAAAACTACATTGATGCTTAAAAAAAACTGTAAATATTAATTTAAAAAATGGTCATCTATAGCTTTTCTTTATGTTGTATACTTTAATATTAAAATTAATATTAGTGGTGGTAATAAATAAAATATTTATGAGGAAGAAATTATCAGTTCCTTAAATGAAGTAAATTAAAAGAAGTAGCTATTATATCGGTTTCAATTTGTAAATCTTTTTGATTTTCCATTTAATTGAAATCGTATTTTTTGTTGAATTTCTCAAAATGGCTCATTGGTCGCTTTAAACTCAAAACAGTTTTTAATTTCTGATTTTGTGTGCAAAGTCTTTATTGTGGTCATTTTTCTGTTTCGTCTTCACACGTTCGTTGAAAACAAAAGTTTTGTGTGGTTGACACGAAAGTGTTTTTGTTAAATTAGATAGCAGTGGAAATTTTGTAATCTTTTGTAACGTGTTCTCAAAAATTTTCTACATTAAGCATCTCAGTTTCGTCAAAATTCAAATTGGTGTTGTGAAGAGTTCGCTATTCCCTTAATTCCGTTATATTTTCCGGGTAAATACTTGGGAAATAATAAAATAGTTCAGCAATTGAAGTTATTTGCTTTTTGTTCAAACTATGGTCTAAAATCGCTTGTTTGTTTGTTAAACACTTTCAAGTTCTTTGTCATCGAAAGGAAATCTGCATCTGATTTAGGTTGCTGCCTCAATGTTTCTCTGTAAATTTTCTATAAAAATTTGTTAGTTTATCATCATCCAACTCTTTAGTGTCCTATTTTAACCGAATTAGATTTGGTGTCATTCCGCCTACATATGTTTCAAATAACTGTAAATGGGTCCTAACGTCGTTTACATCAACGCTTAATACTTTCTGTTCTTTGACCGTTGAAATATGTTTGGCATGTATTTCTCTTCTTCTTCATCATTTTGAAAATGATGAAAACAAAACTGCAAGTTTAGGTTGCTTCTGTAATTTTTTACAATTCTTTTCATGCTTAGACGAATTTCTAAGTCGCATACAGAACAATAAAAATACGTATAACCTTTTTTTTACTTTTTGCGAGCTTCTTCATTCTTTTTTGCAAGCTACTTTTTAAATTTTTCTTTCATCTTTGAGCCAAGAATCAATAAATTTTTGCTCATATCTGACTACTTTCGTCTTTTTAGGTGGTGATTTATCAAAATTTGACTCACTATCTCTGCTATTAACCATAGTCCTAACTTTTTGATTGTTTTCAAATCAACAATTCAAAACAAAACAATCCTGGCAAGACAAACAATAGAAGACAGGAACTCTGTTTTGTCTCTATTTTCTATAAATTAATGTTATCTATTAAATCGATTAACAGTTACATAATTTGGTCTCCTAGATTCTTGATAGCAAGTTTATCTTAAGCAGAATTATTGACTAAGAAACAGTAGATTTGAAGGTCTAAACTAAAACCTAAACATTTCAAAAAAACTGTAAAACTGCAGTTAAAATTGTAGTGTTAGCAATAGATGTTAGCACTGTTAGCACTGAATGGGAGTCATTCTTCTAGAGCATATATTTAACTAATTTGATACACATTTTAATTTATATCTCAATAGTTACTCGTCCAAACATCATTTATCTTAAATCATTTTACATGGGGTATATTCGTCTTCAATTTGATTCACGATTCATTCCACTATCTTCGTTATTTTAACTTTGGCGTTCTTCTGAATTCTCCCATTTCTTGAGAAAAACCATCAATATTGAATATATTGTGAATTTTGAATATCTGGTTATGGATTATGGACTCTCACACATGTACACGATGAATATTATTCCACGTAAGAAATAATCATGGTGATATGCGCACTCCGTGTGGGTTATTACATTCACGAAGACATTGTCAATAGTGAGGCTTATACACTCTCCAGTCAGCTGATAGGCAAGTTGGTATTTACCACTAATGTGTAAGTACTTTATCGGTAATGCCCGTTACCGTGTAAAGTATATTGATCCCTTCCATATCTCAAATTGCTAGGTTTTCATATTAATAGATAAATAGGATTTTGTTCGAAATAATTTTATATTAAAGTAGTATTAATTGTTTGTCCAACCTATTTTTGGTATGGGGTTTTTGTACTGATAGAATGAGAATCGTTCTATTAGTGCATACCACATATCAACCTTATTACACCACGTGGGAAATAATCATCGTGCTGGTTATAATCGCATGGAGATGCTTTGTTAGCGAGGCTTACAACCCCTCCTGGGTGTCTACGAAGTGTGAGATTAATCACATGGTGGATATTTATCCACAAATACCTAAGTATACTTTATCGGTAATGTCCGTTACCGTGTAAAGTATATACATTCCTTCCATACCTCAACTTGTTAGGTTTTCATATTAATAAATATGTATAAATAGGATTTCGTTCGAAATAATTTTATATTAAAGTAGTATTAAATGCTTGTCCAACCTATTTTTGATATGGGGTCCTTGTACTGATAGAATGAGAATCATTCTATTAATGCATACCACATATCAACCTTATTACCTCACGTGGGAAATAATCATCGTGCTGGTTATAATCGCATGGAGACGCTTTGTTAGCGAGGCTTACAACCCCTCCTGGGTGTCTACGAAGTGCGAGATTAACCACATGGTGGGTATTTATCCACAAATACCTAAGTATACTTTATCGGTAATGTCCGTTACCGTGTAAAGTATATACATTCCTTCCATACCTCAACTTGTTAGGTTTTCATATTAATAAATATGTATAAATAGGATTTCGTTCGAAATAATTTTATATTAAAGTAGTATTAAATGCTTGTCCAACCTATTTTTGATATGGGGTCCTTGTACTGATAGAATGAGAATCGTTCTATTAATGCATACCACATATCGACCTTATTACCCCACGTGGGAAATAATCATCGTGCTGGTTATAATCGCATGGAGACGCTTTGTTAGCGAGGCTTACAACCCCTCCTGGGTGTCTACGAAGTGCGAGATTAATCACATGGTGGATATTTATCCACAAATACCTAAGTATACTTTATCGGTAATGTCCGTTACCGTGTAAAGTATATTGATTCCTTCCATGTCTTAAGCTTGTATTAATTTTCTATGTATCGTATATATAAATAGAATATTCGTGAAAATAATTTAACAATAAAAGATGAAGACGATTATTTAAGTGTATAAAGAGTAAATAATTGGTTGTTGTTGTTTAATTTGATGTTAATTAAAAATTTTGAACTGTAATAAAATAACTTACTGTAATTGTATATATAATAAATGTTTCTTATTAAATTTTTGTGATTTATGGTGTTTAAATAAATACACAATTTCTAAACATTTTTAAGCTTTTATTTTAACCCTTATCTTGATATTTTAAATATATAAGATGTTCCATAACGATGATTTACCGAAACAACCATACCTATTTGGAAATTTGTGATTCGAAGTTCATCGTAGATGTTGTTATGTTCGGTTAACCTTTATCTGTTTCTATTCTTCTTTTCTTTTTTTTTTCAATTTTCAATAAAATCAGATAATAGCAATATTTGCTTTGTTATTAACTTTTTTTGTTTCAGCAGCCGAATTCGAGATCCCGAATTCGGCTGCTAAAGTTAGGACATACTAACTTTTCCTAGTATCCATTAGAGTTCGTTAATCAGTTATTTTAAATTTCGATATCTACTTTATCTTTACTTTAATTTATATTTAAATTTTTCCAAGTCATTAGTTTCTTGAGATAGTGGATTTTTTTTTTATTGAAAGGGGTGTTTTGGGAATTAAATGATAAACTTTTATCACTTTATATAGTATTTACTTTGACTTTTCGTCGTGAGAGTTACGAGAGAGGGTATGATTTTTTTTTGAACCAAGTATAAATTGAGACGAGTTTTGAGACTCGCTCTCTTTTTGAGTGACAATTCTCTTCGCCGGTGGTGAACGAAATCTGCGCCAAGTATTTATCAACTTAGGAAGACATTTTGGCGAAATTTTTGGAGTCTTAAGGCTAATCCGAGGGCATCGGAAATATTACTTGCGTGGAAAAATCGGGGTTTAGTATTCTCTAGAACCCGACCCGGATATTTTAATCGGATTTAATTATTCTTCACTACATTTTAATCTTTTCTTGGCGTAGACCTCGACCATCTGAGGTAAGTCTTTTTCTGGTTTCTCGTAATTCTTCCCTTACTATAACATCTTTCGGATTTTCCATTAATTCATTAATTCCATCCATTTATTAGAAAAGAAACCATCCACTCCTTCTTCATCCACTATTTCATTTTGATCGGCTCTAATGGGCTTATTACGATTTTTTTTAGGTCTTTTTGTGGGAGAGCAATTTTTTTTGGTTTTCTATTTTTTTTTGGAATCCATTCCTTATCCTACGGTCTCGAAGGAAGCTGCTGAGGATATAGTTTTATCACCTTCTCAAAAGAAAAAAAAAAGAGTTGGCCTGCAAAGAAAAAAAAGGAAGAAGACAACTTAAAGTCAGATCAACAATTAATTCAGTTCAATTTTGAAATTTTATTATCATTTTTATTATTGCCTTACAAGTTAATTATTTTTTTTGTGTATACTTACCTGAAAAGAATCTAGTTAAAAAAAAAGGTGAAATTTAACCAGAAGAAAGATACCAAATAAGGAATAGTTGTTATTTAAATTTTGATTCATTTGCTGAAATCTTGTAACATTTTCTTTTTTTTTGTACAAGAATTTAATTGGTTTTTTTTTGAATTCGTTTATCTTGATTTTTTTTTATTTACATAAGGTTCTGCGCAAGCGCTTGGGGTAGACAGTCGGTGTCGCGAATTTAAACAATCATTCATTTTTTTTTAATCAGTTTTTTTTCTTTTAACCAATTAAGAATTCTTATTAGTTTTTTTTTAATTATTATTATTAATTTAGAACTTACCGGCCATACCTTTTAGGCCATACCGTTTATTTTGTTTTTTTTTTAATATACAGGTAACCCTCCTATAACACGGTTTTCCCCAACACGGTTTCGCTCTAACACGATTAGAAAATTGCGGAAGCCCTCCTTTAACACGTTAGTGGGTTTCACTGTAACACGGTCATGAAAAACAGAAATTTTATTTTTTTCAAATGGCACACTAAGTTACCATAATAAGAAGTAAACTTCGTATTTATACAAATTTATATAAAAAAATTAAATTTTGCAAACTACTCGCTGGAGTTTTTCTGTTTGGGAAAAGTAGTTGCTATAATGTGTAGAAAACTTCGTATTTATACTACACAAAACTAAAAAGAGTACTAAATCGTTACTCAACGGGTACTACCAGTTAAAAAATAGCTAACTGTAATGAGTAGCCAACTTCGTTTTATACGTAAAAATAAAACATTTCGGGGACTACCGAGAAGAATGGTAATTCACATCACCATTCTTTTTGTGTTGTGTAGTGCATCTTGTGTGTTCGGTTGGGATTTAGAATAATATTCGCGATATTCTTATTTTGAAAAAAATACACAAACAATAGGTGAGATTAGCTTTGTGGTTTTTAAGAGAACGTAATTATTTCTTAAGAGAAAAATTATATTCCAGTCGCAAATTATGTCTGTGGATAGAAAGACAAGTTTTAAAAGGAAATTTATTTCTTTGGAGACAAAAATAACCATTCTTAATCGTTTATTAAGTGGAGAGAGAGTAACTGATATTTAAAAAAGTTTAAATCTAAATGAAGCAACAATTCGTACCATAAAAAAAAATGAAAAAGAAATTAGGTCTGCAATTGCCGCAGGATTTTCAACATCCGCAAGATATTCGGCTCGCCCACGTATGCGCATTATTGAAAAAATGCAAAAGGCGCTTAGCATTTGAATTGACGATTGCTGCACAAAAAGAATCCCATTAGGTGGTAATATGATTGGAGCAAAGGCTGTCAAAATTTATAACCGATTAAAAGAAATTGGTGAATCTTCTATAAATCCGGACTTTGTGGGAAGTAAGGGTTGGTTAGAAAAATTTAAAAAACGTTATGCAATACATAACGTAAAAATTGTAAGGGAATCCGCGTTGGCTGACCACGAAGCTGCTAAAACGTATACATATAAAATTCAAAAAATAATTGAAGAACAAGGTTACACCCCTCATCAAGTTTTTAATGCTGATGAGACTGCGCTCTGGTGGAAAAAAATGCCTAATAGGACATTTATATCAAAAAAGGAAAAATCAGCAGCTGGTTTTAAAGCTTCGAAAGACCGCATAACATTACTTTTATGCAGTAATGCATCGGGGGATCTAATGATGAAACCCTTGTTAGTTAACAAGTCGTTAAATCCTCGTGTGCTTAAAGGTGTAAATAAAAATAATGTACCGGTACATTGGAGAGCAAATTCAAAAGCTTGGGTAACAAAAGAATTATTTAAGGATTGGTTTTTTAACTGCTTTGTCCCGGAGATGGAAAATTATTTAATGAAAAACAATTTGAGTTTCAAAGTACTTTTGCTGCTCGATAACGCGCCGAGTCACCCTCAGGATCTAAGCCATCCCAACGTCAGGATAGAGTTGTTGCCACCAAATACAACGTCGTTAATACAACCTTTAGACCAGGGCATTATTTACACATTTAAGTCATAATATATGCGACGATCCCTTCAATGGATTTTAGAAGCAATGCATTGAAAAACTAATGATATAATGGGAGCGTGGAAAGAATTCTCAATCGAAACATGCATGGACATTATTCTGCTTGCCATGAAGGAACTTAAAAAACAAACCCTAAATGGATGTTGGAAGAAAATATGGCCATCATCGGTGGAGAGTTGTGTTACATTAACAGAAAATGGAGTGCAAGATATATTGGAAGTTGCTAAGACGATCGGAGGAAAAGGTTTTGCAAATATGAATATTGAAGATGTCCAATTTTTAATGATTTAGTGCTAATTGTATCACAAGATGATCACATATAATCAGAAGACAGCACCGATGAAAAAATTCCAAAGCTGCTAATTTCTCTCTAAAAAAAGTGCAAAAAGTACTAAACATGGCAAAAGATCTCGAATTATCCATTTTAAGCGAAAATCCTTGTTCTGAAAGGAGCTGAAAATTTAAGCGGCAACTGCAAAATGCCCTATCACCCTATAGTGAAATTTACCAAGCACTTACAAGGGATTCGAAGCAAACCAAAATATCAGATTTTATAAAGAAGGAAAAAGATGGAAAAAACCCTACCGAAGAAAAGGATGAAGAACCTTCGGACAAATGACTTCGACTTGTTATATCGAGTGATGAAGAAACTTATTAAAACTATGTTTTAATATTATTAGAATACATTTTTTGTTTATTGTTATATATTTTACTGTTTATTTATTTCATTTGTAGTTATTCTAATAAAAGATGCGCTATGTTTTAAAAAATTGTTTTTTTTAATTGTTTCAAATCATTTTGTATTACTCATTTTGTTTTAAGCGACCTCCTGCAACACGATTTCACATAACACGACACTTTCTAGGAACGTATCTACCGTGTTATAGGAGGGTTACCTGTATCTCATTTTGCTTACCTGAATTTATTGAGTTGCTTTATTCATTTATTGTTGTTACGGCCAGGCGAATATATGTACCGTTATACGATCAGGCGCGCAGATGCGATTTTCTGTCGCGCGACTGTTTGGTCGCAAAAATAACACACATAGCATTAAATACAAATGCGCGCATATGCGACTAAATAATAGCAGCGATTAAAAAGTTGTAACCTGCTCCATTTTTGTAACGACGCGATTGTCGCGTCTTTAAATGTATCACATGAACAAGAATGAACATGCACGCACATGCGACTGTTCAGTCGTAGTCGCAGCACAGGTCGAAGTTGGTGTATAGGATAATTATTACAACAAATTTATTAAAAATGGCTGAATCTTCAGAAGTGTCTGATAATAGTGACAATGACTTGACATCTAGTGTCTTAGATACAGAAATTATTATTATCGAGGTAGAAAAAAGACCAGCTCTTTACAACAAACATTTGAAAGAGTATAGTGACCGAAATTTAAAGGAAAAATTGTGGGGAGAAGTGTATAGCAAAGTTATATCCACTTGGAACAAGTTATCGGCCGAAGAAAAACACAAGAGAGGTACGTGATATTGTTTTTATTTAATAGTTTTTAATAATCTTATGTAATAAATGTTGTGCAGATAAGTATTTAAATTTTGCCATATAGTCTCTTATATTAAGACCAACTCTGTTAGGTCTTATTTCCAGCTGGAGGACATCTCTGTAATAAACACTCATAAAATTCGTCCTCCATTTGCACACCGTCTTTCTTTCGCACGAAGTTATGTAGAATGCAACATGTTTTAATGATAAGGTCGGCAAATTCGACTCGCACGTCGTATTTCGACCAATTGCAATTCCTTTTCCCAATAATGAAAGATAGACCAACTACCTACACCGGACCTTCTCAATCAATTGAGGTTGATCAAGAAAATCAAGAAATGATATCTTCTCCTTCTCTAGCAACCAATACAGAAAATTCGGAAAGTACATCCATATCTAAAAGAAGGGCTGCAAGAAAAACTGTGCTTAAAACAATTCCATATGAAGAAAAGTTACTGAAAATATTGGAGGATAAGCAACGTGAAACAATCGACGAAGATAAAAATTTTTCACTTATGCTTGTTCCAATGTTCAAAAAATTAACTGATGACCAAAAACATTATGCGAAAATTGAAATCTTAAATATCATGAAAAATGCAAAAAACGTCCGGTAGACCAAGTGCAATTTCCAAGATCAAATTTTCAACAACAGCAACAAGGAAGCAATGAAAGTATTTACTCCGCGCCATCGACATCAACGGTCAACTCTGCACAGTCCACACCATCAGCAACCATTTTTTCTGATGGTGACAATCCCTATTTTATGTCGACACGACGTTCGTAAACGTATACCCCAACAATGCACTATTCCTAAAAGTTGATAAAAATGCTGGTTGTGTTATAATATACAAAAATGCTAAAGACCCTCTAAATTTGATCCTTTCTGGGACTAGAAATATAATCAAAGAAATTAAAGATACTCTAATCAAACTAGGAATAAATACTTATAACTTGGTTCCTATGAATTCTTTTGTCCCACAAATATATTCCACTATAAAGCTTCATAAGTCTAATCTACCTATAAGACCTATCACTGCATTTTATGATTCTCCAACATCAAAAATCACCAATATTCATGATATTTTTAAAAAATTAAATTTTAATCCTCAATTCACAATTAAAAACTCACTTGATTTTATAAATAAAATAAAACATATAAAACCACACAATAACATCTTGATTTCATTTGATGTTACTAATCTTTATACAAATGTTAATGCCGATTTTACTATCGATATCATTAATAAACTATTTGAGGAACAATATAAAGACACAAAGATAGCTTCCGATTTGACATCACTTGTTAAATTTATTATCAAACAAAATTATTGTAAATTTACCGAAAAATTTTACACACTCGAAAATGGTTAACCCATGGGTCTATCTATATCTGGATTTATCGCCGATATCTATCTCGACCATATAGAGAAAAATTATATCATGAATAAACAAAATCGATACTATAACAATAGTATGGATAGTAGATGATATTTTTTGCTTGTGGGAAGATTTAGCTAATATGTTAAGTTATATAAATGACATACATGACAACTTGAAATTCACGTTAGAAATTGAACATGATAAAAAACTAAATTTTCTCGACTTAACTATAAATAGAGATGATTATGCTCTCAATTTTGATATATACAGAAAATCGACTAGCTTTTAATATTTTTGGTAGGAAAATTTTTTTTTTTCTTTAATAGGGGGAGATGTAGCGGGATATTGTATTAAGTGGGGATATTAGAATTAGACAGCAATTAGTATCAAGTAATCAATTAAAAGAACATGTAATACCACCGTCTTATACAGTAGTAGTAATAAATGTAACGATTATGATATGTAGATGATATTTTTTGCTTGTGGGAAGGTACAGAAGAAGATTTAGCTAATATGTTAAGTTATATAAATGACATACATGACAACTTGAAATTCACGTTAGAAATTGAACATGATGAAAAACTAAATTTTCTCGACTTAACTATAAATAGAGATGATTATGCTCTCAATTTTGATATATACAGAAAATCGACTAGCTTTTAATATTTTTGGTAGGAAAATTCTTTTTTTTCTTTAATAGGGGGAGATGTAGCGGGATATTGTATTAAGTGGGGATATTAGAATTAGACAGCAATTAGTATTAAGTAATCAATAAAAAGAACATGTAATACCACCGTCGTATACAGTAGTAGTAATAAATGTAACGATTATGACTAGTATTCTTTAACACAACGAGATCCAACCTTTACACACCATTATACCTTATGACTCTCATCACCCAAATAACCATAAACTTTCTGCTTTACAATCATACATTTACAGAATGCTTAGATATCCCATTAATAAAAACTCTATTCAACATGAATTTAATTTTATAAAATCTTTATCCATAGAAAATGATTCTCCAGATATTACTCTGTTACTTCTAACACCATAATAAAGTTAGACCCTTTATACACTTCTGATAATAATGAATGCACAACTTATCGTTCTCTGCCATACAATGAAATAAATTACAAAATTAAAAAAATTCTTAGGCATAATAACATTAATATTAGTTTTAAGAGCAATTATAAAATAATAGCTTTGCTATCGAACTTCAAAAACAAAGAACAAATGTTAAACAAAAGTGGTGTATATTCTATCAAATGCAACGATTGTGACGCTATATATATATAAGTCAAACAGGTAGAAAACTCACTAAGAGGGTTTACGAACATAGAAATACCACTTCATCTAATGTTTACCAACATAAAATTGAACATAATCACAACATCGATTATGATAATGTTTCTCTTATACACAATTGCAAGAAAGGTATAAAATTAGATCTATTGGAACAACTTGAGATAGACAGACATAAATACAAATATCAGATATTAATGAATGATCAACTTTATTCAATCTATAAACCGTTGTATTTATGCTTAAAATTCTAATTTCTTCAAAAGAAAATATTTTTTTTATACATTTTTCTCTTTTGCATTCCATTAAACTTGTTTTACTCAAGCGTATTCACTTCATTTTAACTTGTATGTAGTGTTGTCCTTTTTAGTTTTATATTTTAAATTTGTACTTAATTTTATCGTTTTAATGTGTAAGACTTTTTAAATTATTGACTGTAAGTTTATTTATATATATATATATACATATTTTTTTTTCGTTTGTGTTCATTTTAAACATTCGCTTGTAGATTTAGCTGAGGATGATAATTTTTTTTTGTCGAAACCGGTCCTAAGTATATTTAATTTTTAACTGAGCAAGAGGTCTATTATTTATTTATCAACCCACTTGAAGTCTTAAAATTGCAAAGATGGTGATTACAATCCTGAATGTTTGTAACATCTTATAAAAAAAATTTTGTTTCAAATTATTTTCATTCTTTATACATTTTTGAAGCATCGTGTTCGAGGTATTTGCAATTGACTTTGAAATGCTCTCACTAACCGTAACAAATTGTAAGGAAAGCAACAAAACAATTGCCAAATTATTGTCCAACATACATTAATCGCTAATTGTTGTTTACAATGACGAATAATTATAGTTAGTGAGTAAACTGACATGCTTTTAACCTTCAGAGACTCACAAAGAGATTTTAAACCGCATATAATATGATAAAAACATTTCCCGAAGTATGTTAATAAAGAAGATAGTTGGTACACCGGAACTAGAAGAAAATATAGTATTCTTGATACTAATATATTTCAGAATATTCAAAACTATAGGTTGTAAACAGCAATTCTATCCAATCCACTTCTAGATTTTACCAGATTATGATTATGCAATGATTTACAGAAATACCCATCATTGAAGATATGAAACATTTAACTCAATTGAGTCCGCTAAACTCAGCTGCATATGATCTCGGTTTGTCCATTATTTGGTTATTTTTGAACTCAACCCATCCCATTGATACTGCACCACAAACAACTAAATATATACAAATAAAGATTACAGTTCATAATAATAGTAAAAAATTAATAACAATGATATAAAAACAAAAGAAGAAGAAAAACTAAATGTAGGTGATGCGAACATCTTTGATTAAAACAGATGAGATACCATCAGTACTTCTGATAACTCGGATGTCCATGATGTCCACCTCAATATCAATTCTACCAAACTGCATTTGACTTAAAGAAGTCAGCAAACAATGAGCATACATTTCATGTATGTATGATACGAGGAGTGTGTATTTGTAAGAGTATTTGTGTGTATTTGTAAAAGATATAGAAAAGTATCAGAACCTCAAGAAGTCAATATATTTTCGTTACACTAAGCAAAGTCAACACAAAGAACAAAAGCAAACCATGTATTGCATTGTCGTTTCCGCACTATCTACATTCCACGGGACTATTATCCGTACCAGAAGTCAAGTTTATTGTAACCAATGAACATTTCTATATATTATAGGTTAATTTTTTTGTCAGAAACTATTTGACGAAAAAATTAACTTCAAACTTGAATTGGTGGTAACCCAATGTATTCCCAATGTGGAGCATATTTTATTTTAATGATATTCCATACAGTTTCGTGGAGAATTGCGGTTTAGTAAGATGTGGTTATTTCAAAAACGACCGGACGGATTTCAATGCGATTTTTAGCAAATTAAACTGGATACACAGAAATGTTCACTGATTATAATAAACTTTACTGTATTTTTTTTCATTGAGCGATTTCGAAGGTATCGATCTCTAAAGTGAGGGGCCTCGACATCTGGCACGGATGATAGAAAAGGATTAACAAAATCCTACCAAAAGAAATCAGCAAACATGGGTATACATTTTATGAATAACAAATCACAATGAATAAAAGCAAACCATGCATTAGATTTAGTTGCAAAGAAAGAATAAAAACGAACAAGTTACACGAAATATATACATTCAAATCCGGAATGTCATCGTGTTAATCCGAGATTTTGACAAATCGCAGATTCTAACAACTTTAGATGCTTTGGATACATTTCAAAGGAAATCTATCGATATTCAAAGGTATTCTCGAATATCTTAATACATTTATAAACTATGCAATACATTTAGGATTCTAAAGACTTTCAAAGTCATGCATACAGCCACTATTCCAAAGTTTCGACAGATTTCCAAGTTTACGGTTTATTTTGTAAAGATGCCTGAATGTGATCCTAAAATTTCTATCAATTTCTAAGGATTTGAAAAGATTGATTTTCAAGGGATTCTTGGAACGTTTTAGAATCTGTAAGGAATTCGGCGAATATTTAGAGAATTTTCATTAATATCTATGGATAATTTAGAACATTTATGACTTAAATTCTCAAGTATAAAAACGGTTTTTATCGATATATCATAGTACATAATATGAGTGCCATCATAAATTATGATAACTCTGATGTCCATGAGGTCCGCCTCAATACCAAACTGCATTTGACTTAAAGGAAATGGTATCGTTTTTGTACTATTTACATTCCATTGGACTAGAGAAGGATTCACAAAAACCTACGAAAGGAAGTCAGTAAACAATGAGCATACATTTCATGTGTGTATGATACGAGGATTGTGTATTTGTAAGAGTATTTGTGTGTATTTGTAAAAGATATACAAAAGTATCAGAACCTCAAGAAGTCAATATATTTTCGTTGCTTTATCACGATTTCAAAGAATTTTGAAGAACAAATCGCAGATTCTAACAACTTGAAATGTTTTGGTTACATCTCAAAGGAAAACCATCGGTTTTCAAAGGTATTCTAGAATATCTTAATACATTTATAAACTATGCAATACATTTAGGATTCTAAAGACTTTCAAAGTCATGCATACAGCCACTATCTCAAAGTATCGACAGATTTCCAAGTTTACGGTTTATTTTTTAAAGATGCCTGAATGTGATCCTACAATTTCTACCAATTTCTAAGGATTTCAAAAGATTGATTTTCAAGAGATTCTTGGAAAGTTTTAGAATCTTTAAGGAATTCGGCGAATATTTAGAGAATTTTGTATTATTTAGAACATTTATGATTTCAATGATTCTCAAGTATAAAAACGGTTTTTACCGATTTCTACGATTATCGAAGATTTTGGAATATACATTGTTGGAAATAATTGAGAAGTTCACCTGAATAGTCTGAATAAGTGTTTAGCGCAATGAAATTTGGTATGGAAGTAGTACTAAAATAGTACAACTTAAGCACACATGGAGATCCGTGCAATCCTATTGTAAGAGAATATAGCGAAAGTATCTTCCCTGAGCGGCGGGTACCATCGTTACACGACGTGGCATGAAGCATGAAGAGAGGTGACCAACAATGCCGCCTCAACTCACTTCTATAGCTCCTCAATATTAACCGGGGAAGCCGAACAATGTTGAAATCTCCGACTCAACATATCCGAAACATGTTTGATTGGACTCAGAGCCAGAAAATAACCTAGCCATGAAAGCATGTTCAGGATAATTTTACTTCAAATTCATCCAAGTTTTGTAGCCCTTTGGAAAAAATTCCCAATCAAAATCAAAAGATAAAATCGTTCAAGCTTTTTCAAGTCGCGATTTTATCATGATTTTGATTTCAAATTTTTCCATGCCAAAAAAAATTTCGTTCGTGTAAAAATAAAAGTGTATTTGAATACTGGTAGATACCAAAGTGATATTTTAATCCCAATATGAGTGACAACATGATATATCGGCACTGAAGTAGTACCATACTATAAGTACCACTATAAGTATCACTGAAGTTTTGGTTCAAACAGATCGTAATTAATCTTTATGGGCGTAGTTTCGGTTTCGGCCAAAATACAGCCGAAACCGAAACTTTGCCGAAATTCCTGTTTTAGGCCGAAACCAAAATTTCGGTCGGACAGTGGTAATAAGTGATGCAATATTTTATATATCTACAGGGTATTTCGGCGTTTCAAGTGAAATAATTGATAAAATCTTCAAATTGCAAAGATGGGGGTAATCAATATTAGAGATCGTAACCATACATTAATTAATTTCGGTTTCAAATTATTTTCGTTTTTGAATCATCATAATTTTTTGAAAAAATTACAACCGCGACTTTGAAATGATTTCATTAATATTAACAAATTGTAAGGAAAGCAGTAATATAATTGCCAAATTATTGCCTAACATACAATAGTCGGTAATAATTGTTTACAATGACGAATAATTACATGCAGTAAGCAATCTGATAAGTTTTTAACCTTGGGAGATTGTGTAGGCAATGCGAACGCATCGGCGAGACGGTATTACAATAAGTTTCCAAACCGCAGATAATATGATAAAAGTATTTCCTAAAGTATGTAAATAAAGAGGTTAGTTATTGTAGATATTAATTAATCGAACATTTTATAATATCAAAAAGAATGGGTTGGTCACCACATAGTCCAAACCACTTATCGATTGTGGCAGAATTAAAAACTGTTTATTATCCATTGCGAGTACATTTTTGCCCTACTATCATTGAAATAATGAAGAATCGTCATCATTTTCGTTCTAGTATTTGTTATCTAGAACAACAATCTCATTGTTAGTTAATATATACAGGGTGGCTAAATAAGCATGCAAAGTAATGTATCTCAAAAACCAATCATTGTGGAGACTAAGAGAAAATTCTGGAAATTACTTTCAGATCTCTAAGATGACAGCCAATTAATGCATAAATTGATTACTTGACTGATCTCTTATAGATATCACACACTCCGCTATGTAATTTATCCTCATAGTGCGCGTTTCCTTTGATTAGTTGACTTGACCAACTGATAGGACTCCACCATTCCGTAAAGGTTTGAAGAACATATTGGGTCCAATACAACTCACTGCGCAAGAACCCTAAATATCTATTCCTTAAGTTATTGTCAATCATTCCACACCATACATTCACAGAGAGATTTATCTCAATACACTGGTCTCTTGAGATAAAACTCTCTTCTCTCACTCTTGTTTCAACACTGGTATCATAATTTCCACTCTAATTTCTGTAATTGAATCTAGTACGGGTGAAAGTGGCTTTATCGGTAAAAAAACCAATCCAAAAAATTTTAATCTCCTGATAAAGTCTTTAGGTTCAAGGTATTGTACAGGTTGAACATGGAATGAATACAAAGCTTGAATACGCTGCTAATTTTCTCCATACTTTTCTATGAGAAACAACAAAACGAGCAAAAAATCTTCTTGTATTCATAGATAAACTGTGTTTCATCGACTGAAGAATTTCTTTAACTTCATTCGAAATCGAGTGATTGTAAGTTTCCTATGGTCACAGGAAACAGCAAATCCATTTCAAACAAAATATCAACATATTCTGCATGAGTCAATATGTTTCGCATTATTCCTTCAACAATTGACCACATATCTTTAGGTACTTTACTTTATTAATCGAAGCTTCTAACAACTTTTAATGCTTTGGTTATATCTTCAAAGATATCTATCGATTTCCAAAGATGTTTCGGAATATTTGAATATCATTAACGATTTCAATGAATTACCAGAAACATAATAAAGTTCATTCAAAGATCACATCATCACATTTCAAAGATTCTCGAAGTCAAGTATATAGCTATTATCTCAAATTTTCAACAAATTATCAAAGAATATCAATCGATTTTTGAGAGATTTTTGGAATGTTTCAGTATCCTTAAAGATTGCGACGACTACTATGAGAATTTCCAATAAAATCCAAGGATATCCCGGAACTTAGGCTAAAAGTCCCTAAATTCCCGAAAATAATCCCGAAATCAAAATACTTTTGCAAAATTTTTCAAAATGTATATTAGGTTTTTTTGCTTTAGTGTTACTGTAGGACTTATCCACAGACATCGAATACGTAGTTGTTCTGAGACTTGATACCGATTCTAGGAGACTTTATACTTCTTCCAGAAGACCTGATATGCTTCCAGAAAACTTGATATTGCTTCCAAAAGATTTACACTTGTACCAGAAGATTTTAAACGCTTTTAGAAGACTTGAAATGCATCCAGACGACTCGATACTGTATCTGGAAGACTTGATCCTGCTTCCAAAAGACTTGAAATACTTCTAGAAAACTTGAACTGTTTCCAGTGTTTTACTACTGGCCCTGGAAGACTTGGTACCGCTTTTAGAAAATTTTATATTGCTTGAAGAAGACTTGAAATGTTTCCAGATGACTTGCTATGCTTCCAGAAGACTGGATATACTACATCCAGAAGACTTGAAATTTCCAATAGACTTGATATTGCTTCTAGAAAACTTCTACTTTCACAGAACTCGATACTGCCTCTGGCAGACCCGTTACTGTTTCCAAAAAAATTAAAATGGCTCCAAAAGTCTTGAAATGCTTCCAGAAAGCATGAATTGCTTTCAGAAATTACACTACTGGCTCTATAAGTCTTAATACTGCTTCTAGAAAACTTGATATTGCTTGAAGAAGACTTAAAACACCTCCAAAAAACTGGGTGCTGCATCGAGAAGACTTGATATACTTCCAGAAAACTTGCTATTGTTTCTAGAAAACTAAAAAGAATTGATACTGCTTCTACAAGATTGGAAATGATTCCAGAATGCTTAATATCGCCTCTGGAAGATTTGAAATGCTTCCAGAGGCGACTTGATACAAACTTGATACTGCATCTAGAGGACATAAAAAGCTTCCAGAAGAATATCCAGGATCTTGATATTGTCTTTGGAAAATTGGAAACGTTTTCAGAAAACTTGATACTACTTTTAAAAGATTTGAAACGTTTCCAAAAGACTTGATACAGCTTCTAGAAGACTTGATGATACTTCCAGAAGGATTGAGCTGCTTCCAGAAGTCTCGAAACTGCTTTTGGAACACTTAATACTGCTTTCAGAAGACTTGTATTACGTCCAGAAGATTTCACTTTTACTGGTCCTGGAAGACTTCATATTACTCCTAAAAACCTTGATATTGTTCGAAGAAAACTTGAAATGCTTCCAGAAGACTTGATACTGCATGTAGAAGACTGGAAATGGTTCTGGAAGATTTGATACTGCTTTCAAAATACTTGATACTACTCCAGAAGACTTGGTATTGCTTTCAGAAGACTTAAACTGCTTTTAGAGGACTCGATATTACCTCTGGAAGTCTTGAACTGCTTACAGAAAACATTAATTACTTCCAGAAATTTACTCTTAGCCCTGAAAGACTTGATAGTGTTCAAACTTGATATTGCTTAAAGAAGGCTTGAAATGCTTCTGGCAGACATGATGCTGCATCTAGACGACTTGAAATGCTTCCAGAAGATTTGATATTGCCTCTGAAAGACTTGAAATGCTTCCAGAAGATCTGACACTGCTTCTAGAAGACCTGATATTGCTTCCAGAAGACTTGAAATGCTTCCGGAAGACTTGATCCTGCTTCCAAAAGACTTGAAATACTTCTAGAAAATTTGAACTTTTTCCAGTGTTTTACTACTGGCCCTGGAAGACTTGGTACTGCTTTTAGAAAATTTCATATTGCTTGAAGAAGACTTGAAATGTTTCCAGATGACTTACAATGCTTCCAGAAGACTGGATATACTACATCCAGAAGACTTGAAATTTCCAATAGACTTGATATTGCTTCTAGAAGACTTGATATTGTTTCCAGAAGGCTTGGTATTGCTTTCAGAAGAGATGGGCTACTTTCACAGAACTCGATACCGCCTCTGGCAGACCTGTTACTGTTTCCAAAAAACTTAAAATGGCTCCAAAAGACTTGAAATGCTTCCAGAAAGCATGAATTGCTTTCAGAAATTGCACTACTGGCGCTATAAGTCTTAATACTGCTCCCAGAAAACTTGATATTGCTTGAAGAAGACTTAAAACGCTTCCAAAAAACTGGGTGCTGCATCGAGAAGATTTGATATACTTCCAGAAAACTTGCTATGGTTTCTAGACAACTAAAAGGAATTGATACTGCTTCTAAAAGATTGGAAATGATTTCAGAATGCTTAATATCGCCTCTGGAAGATTTGAAATGCTTCCAAAAAACTTGACACTGCATCTAGAAGACATAAAATGCTTCTAGAAGAATTGGTAGTGACTCTGGACAACTTGAAATGCTTCCAAAAGACTATATATTACTTCTAAAAGATTTAAAATTACCCAGAAGCTTGATATTGTCTTTGGAAAATTGGAAACGTTTTCAGAAAACTTGATACTGCTTTTAAAAGATTTGAAACGTTTCCAAAAGACTTGATACAGCTTTTAGAAGACTTGATAATACTTCCAAAAGGCTTAAGCTGCTTCTAGAAGTCTCGACACTGCTTTTGGAACACTTAATACTACTTTCAGAAGACTTGTATTACGTCCAGAAAATTCCATTTTTACTGGTCCTGGAAGACTTCATATTACTCCTAAAAACCTTGATATGGTTCGAAGAAAATTTGAAATGCTTCCAGAAGACTGGAAATGGTTCTGGAAGATTTGATACTGCTTTCAAAATACTTGATACTGCTCCAGAAGACTTGGTATTGCTTTCAGAAGACTTAAACTGCCTTTAGAGGACTCGATATTGCCTCTGGAAGACTTGAACTGCTTACAGAAAACATTAATTACTTCCAGAAATTTACTCTTAGCCCTGAAAGACTTGATAGTGTTAAAACTTGATATTGCTTAAAGAAGGCTTGAAATACTTCCGGCAGACATGATGCTGCATCTAGACGACTTGAAATGTTTCCAGAAGATTTGATATTGCCTCTGAAAGACTTGAAATGCTTCCAGAAGATCTAACACTGCTTCTAGAAGACCTGATATTGCTTCCAGAAGACTTGAAATGCTTCCGGAAGATTTGATATTGCTTATAGATGACTTAATATTGCTTCCAAAAGATTTGAAATGGTATCAGAAAATTTGAAATGCTTTCAGATTTGAAATGCGCCAAGAAGACTTGACCTGCTTTCATAAGAGTCAATACTGTCTCTGTAAGGCTTCATATTGCTCCCAAAAGCTTGAAATGATTCTAGAATACTTAATTTTGCTTCCAGAGTTCTTGAAATGTTTCAAAAGCACCCATACAAATTTGTTAATGGTTTTCTCTGGATTATCATTACTGATGGACATCGTAGTCATGATATTGAGAAATTACTAACACATCTAGGATTCCAAAGATTCTCAAAGTTTTAACAGATTTTCAAATTTACACATAATTTGATTTGAGGGATATCTAAATATGATTCAGTGATGTTATAGCGGAATCTAAGAATTTTTAAAGATAACTAAGCTTTTCAACAATTTTTGGAGATTAAAAAGCATTTAAAAAAGATATCGTGGAATGTTTATGTCTACCTGACTTGGAAATATCTATAGCACGTTTACGAGAATCAATAAATCCTCGATATTCTGAGCAGTATTTGACGATTCTTGCAAATCATTCTATTTTTGCAATGAATAGTTTTCTAACACATCTAGGAAGTGTTTCAGAAAATTTCAAAGATTCTCGAAGTCAAGTATACAACCACTATGAACCGAAGTTTTAACAAGTTTCCAAGTTACTAGACGATTTTTGAAAGATGTCTAAATGTGATTCGGTAATTCTAAGAATATACAAAAACCTTTTTAATAATTTGTCGGGATTAAAAACAGTTCCAAAGATAATCTTGATTATCAAAAATATATGGTCAAAATGTTAATATATACTTATAAATATTTTTACAGAAATTGAAATTTTCTACAGATTATTAAGTTATGAGATTATCAGAAGAATCCAAAGTGATGCAAATCATTTTACTTTTTTACATTAGATGATCTAATTAATAATCAACAAATTTAAACTCACACATTTAATTTATTTTCCACATTCACAAATCATTCTAATTCATTTTACTACGTTCCAAAGAAATTCTTAAAAACCCTTTAGATTTCTATGTAGGAGGAATTTCCTTTTCCATCTTCGTTAATTGTATGTTCCGATCAGTTTCCGTGCTACCCGACGATTCATCAAACGATTTCAACCGACTTCTCAAATCTAAACAACGAATATCCGTCATTAAAGCCTGACATTTATTCTCCAAATCCTCATCAATCAAAACTTGTTGATCTTCCAAAGCGTTATAAGTAGCTTTGGCACAATTTAATTTATTAGCAATATCATTTTGAGTTTGAGTCAATTGCGCAACTTCATCTTTTAACCCCATTTCCGCTTCATCTCGAGCCAACTCAAATCCGGGCCGGTAAGTTCTATTTTCTAGGCGCGTTTCGGCCAGTTTTCTCGCATCGTCTTTGTTGTTGAGAGCTTCCTCTAAGCTTTGAATTTCTTTTCCGACTTTTTCCATTTCTTCTCGCATTTTCAATTGTTGCCATTCTAATTCGTTTCGTGCTCTTTGTATTTCGTAGATTCGTTTTCTCAGTACGAAATCGACGTAATCTCGTTGGGCTCTTATATCGTTTCGGGCTTTTTCTCTTATTACGAATAATGCTTCTCTTAATTTGCATGTGTCTTCTAATTCTTTATCTGCGAGTAGTTTTGTGTATTTTGAGTGTTCTAACCATGTTTCATAAGGAATTGATCTAAAATATTTTATTATTATTAAAGAATTTGATTTTATGGAATCATTTACCCGCTTGGGATTCTTAAAGGATCTGTTTTATAACTAGTGTTGGCACAATTTTTGTCTAAAGTGAGTTGGTCCTTATCAAGTTCGATTGATTCGCTTTTATCGTTAATGTCCAATTGGACTTTAAATTTTACTTCTTCAAGTCGATTTATTTTTTCCCACGCCGATTGGCAACGTTCTATTAAAAGCTTTTTAACGTTCTCAAGAACGCAGAGTTCCTTAAAAAGAAATGTGAATTGATTAATTAAATTATTAACCGATTTTTACCCTTTTTAACTCAGTATCGCCGTCATCATAAGTAAGCTCAACACCTTGCCTGCAATCCCTCATCGAAATACATTCAGAAACGATACTTATCGGAATCCCCAAGGCTTCGAATTCTTTCTCAGTCGAAAATTTTTCCTCCCTCAAAGCGTTTATCTCGCGATTAATCAAGTTCAAACAAGCTTGTAACGTGTCTTTCCATCTTATCATTTCAGTGATGCGGTCCGCTAATCGCGCGTTATTATGATAAGTGTCCCAATCGGTTTTTATCCGGGTTTCATTTCGAAGTTGTCTTGCTTGATGGCGTAATGCAAAAGCATCATTTCTTCGTGTATCGTTCGTTTGCTGATTAGCCCATTGTTTCGCGTTCCAATCGGCTAATCCTATGTGTTGGAGAGGTTTTTCGAAAGTTACCACAGATGCTTGCATCTTGGTTATATTTTAGGAGCAACTGAATAAATGAACTAAATGGATAAACTCGAAAACGTCTTATTGACAAAACATTCCTTGGATACTTTAGTTTTATCGATTCCATTAATATACAGGATGATTTATTTGATATATCTAGAATTACATTTTTTTATCGAATTAAAATATTTTTTTTAAAATGAAAACTTTTATTAAATCAAATTTACAATTTATATACGCGTCGACGATTTGAGTTCGGTTGAGACATGAAATTACAATTGTCGCTTGATAGTCGTTTACGCATATTTATATAAAATAATTGCTGACGCTGGATATCCTTCTGTAGTTTCTTTTAAGGCGCGGCTACACTTGGTAACTTCTCCCGTCTTGGTGTGAGCCAAGGATTTGGAGGGTTTTTCTCCGAGACTTGGGTTACTGGTTCCTTGCCGTCCTGGGTCTTTTATCCTTTTCTAAAATAAAAGCGCGGCTACACTTGGTAACTCTAGATATAGGTAATAAAAATAATATGGGATGTGGTCAAAATGTTTAATGAATCAATAGAAATATTCGTGATAAGTTTACAAAATAATACAAATTATAACATTAAATTTACAAATCAAAGTTGCGTCTTAAACTTAATCACCCCTAATTTATGATCGAATTTGAACGAATACTGTATCGTTCCCGGGCACTTTTTCCCTCGCATTAAATGCACCCCTTGCCTAACATGAATGTTCCATTGTATTTCATTATTAACATAAACAGTTTCCGTTGGCCCCGATGATATTTTGATATTCTCTTCTTCATCGAAGATCCAATCCACCCAAAGCGCCAATCCATTGCATTCCCCACTTCTATTTCATAAATAGAATGACTTTAGCACAAATTAAGATTAAATGAATAATTTTTTTATGTTACCCAGTTAAATCAAATGAACCTGAAGTGGCAACCTCTTGCGCGCATAAATTTGGAATGTCCAACGTTGCGATGTCCAAAATTTTCGACATCGCTTTTCCTTTATATTCCCATAATGGTTCGGCGTCCACGAGATCATCAGCTATTGACGATGAATGCTAATAACAAATTTTATTATCAAAAAAATTTAACTATAAAATAAACAGGATATGATTTGATGATGGTGAAAATTGTTTGTTACATTTAAATTTAAGCCCGCGAATCCGGGACGTAATAATTGATAAAAATAATGACGTTTTTATTTCATGCATAAAATTCGCAATTCTTTTGTGACGTCGAAATGAATAATAATCTTTATTTTATTAATACAATCGTAATCAAGAAGAAAACAGGATGCGGTGGTTTAATATTAAAAATAGATTCATTATATTTAGTGTTAAATGTTTTAACGTAAATGTAGGAGTGTAATTTATAATGACGTCCTTAAAAAACCAAATATGGATATTTCATAACATAATGAATAATGATAGTTTAATGTAAATATTAATGACAAAATGAATCAAAATCTAAAAGACTAATAAAAGACTAACGTATTCACATGTCGATATCGAACCGATATTGTGCTGTTGATCGATAACTCGAGCGATATCCGTCCATTGGGATTCTGAAAGGGTCAATAGGAGATATCGGACCGATATCGAATCGATAACTATATCACATGCAACAAGTACCTATATCGACTCGATAAGTGTAATTAACGACAGTGACGCATGTCAAAAGTGTTTCTATTTCCTAATTTATATTTACATAAGTATTTACTTAACTAACTTATGCATTATTTTGAAATTTTAAAAAGGAGATTTCCTTGCCTATCGATGAGAATGCGATTAAAACGTAATAACGGTAAGAAGTATCCAACGACCGTACATGGGCGATAGATAATGGGATTTTTTGAGGAAATTGGAAGGAATTTTGGCCATCCTACCGTCAATCTTTTGAAGAAGATGTGCAGACTTAACACCAAGCTGGTAAAGTTAAAAAATCGTCTTACCTTTTTAATAAAATGTAGAAGAAATGGACTCTTCCCACCACACATTGGAAATTGCTCAAAGAATTGGATCAACCTGTTAGAAACTGACTCATCAATCCTCCTGAGAAGATTGGAAAGTTTGAAAGATAGGTGGGCAGTAAGCACATTAAATTTAGAAATAAAAATCACTATAGATAATTTGAGTAAAATTAAAGTCTCGTTTAACAATTTGTCCAACCGCATTACATAATAATTTTGTTGATTCTCTTAAAATTAAATACAATAAGATTTTTTGTAATGTTAGAAAAAGTAATATTAAAAAGTTTAAGATGATGCTAACCAGGTCCAAAAATAACGTAAAATTCTTTAATGATAACAAAAAATGGTTAGTCAATTTAACATCTGTAGATGTCCCTGAGGAGGTTGTAAACTTACTTTCGCTTGGTCCGAAATTTAACTTACCAGTGGATGCTCATAATTTCGATCTAAAAAGGTTGTTGATGTACTTAGAGAACATCATTAACGAACTGAAAACAGACACCAAGAATGTGGTGAGAGGCAAAATCACTAATATTATCACCAACTATATGGGTACCGGCAGAACGTGTGATGGGTTGCACAGCATTTTACGTAATTATTTAAAAAAAAAACAAAAATTTTTCTAAAGGATAACCCTTCCGTAATGATTACCAAGGCAGATAAAGGTTCAACAACAGTTATTATTGATAAAACTGACTACATAAACAAATCAAAAGGTATGCTCGACGATATAAATGTTTACAAGGTGTTAAATTCTAATCCGTTATTAACGGTTCAAAACAACAATAACAGTTTTATCAAACTACTACAGGAAAAAAATTACATAACTTTTTCTGAAAAGAAAAAGTTAACAACTAATAATTCTATTTTAGCCAAAGCATACTTTCTGCCAGAAATTCATAAGGAAGGAGTACCTTTAACACCTATCATCTCTTCCATTGGTGCGGCATCGTACGAATTGTCGGGTCACATTTCTGATATATTAAGTCGGACTTTTAGTAACAGAACTAATTATAACATCACTAACACTTTTCAATTTGTTGAAGAGTTTAGAGGTTACACCCTACCTGAAAATCACATCTTAATTTCTTTAGATGTTGTTAGTTTGTTCACCGTTATCCCTTTGGATTTGGTTAATGAGATAATTAAGGAAAAATGGAATTTAATTGCTGAACATTACTCATGGGATAGGGATACCTTTTTAACAGGTTTAAAGTTGATTTTTGACACTTCAATTTTTACATTTGATAATGTTATTTATCATCAAGTCGAAGGTACACCTATGGGATCTAAAATATCATCATTGGCTTTGATTGTGATGGACTATGCGTTGGACGAGATTTTGATTAATAATGGTTCAGTTTTTCGTATAAATTTCATTAAGAAATATGTTGATGATTTGGTTTTGGGGGTACACAAGGATGATGTCAATACAGTGTTAAATTGTTTTAATGATTTTCATCCGAGCATTCAGTTTACAATGGAGTTGGAAAGTAATAATAGCATTCCTTTTTTGGATACTAAAATAATCAGAGACGGTTTCAATAAGATTAAGTTTGATTGGTACGTTAAACCGACTTACTCAGGACGTTATCTTAATTATTTCTCAAGTCATAGCTTTAAGCACAAACTTTCAACTGTACGTTGCATGAAGCACAGAGTCTCCAACATTTGTGATAAAGAATTTATTCGTGAAAACTTTGAATTTCTACAAAAAACTTTTGTTAATAATGGTTACCCAAGTAAATTAATTAATAAAATTTTATTTTCAACACCGTTAATTAATAATAACATAAACCAGGTCAGTTTAACCCTCGTATTCCGGTGCCTGGGTCTATTTGGACCCAAATAAATTTTTGCGAGAAATTGTAATAAATAGATTTGTCGTTACTCAAGGAGTGCGTTAAGTTAGATCGGCGTCAAACGGACGTCCCGACGAAAAAACGACGAAAAAATATGTCTCGACCGTTTCTTTACAGCGCCAGGCGTCTGTCTGTGTAAGAGGCTATAGCGACAATACAATTGCCATTAAATTCTTGATTTAGTTCACAGAAGGTGTATTTTAGAGCAACGATCTACATCGAAAAATAAAATGTTTGCTAATTTTGTAAATAATAATGATGATTATAACAATGAAGTGTCTTTTGATGATGAATGTGCGTCATTGACTTTTAGTGATGCAGTACCAGAAGAAGAGGATTATGAAAGTGATGAATTTAGTGGTGAAAATAGTAATAATATGTCACACTGTAAAGACCAAAATGTTTGTGGACGAACATGGAGATATATTTCCCCCACAAACAGAGATGCAGAATTTGGTAAATATGATGCTACACTCACAGCAAATTCTGAGGGTGTAGAAACCATGGAACAATGTTTTGATTTATTTATAAATGATGAAATCATGGACATTATAATTACTTATACAAATGAAAAAGCGGTTAAATATTATGAAATGTTTTCAAATAATATATGGAAGCCGGTAGACCGTGTTGAATTGAAGGCATTTTTTGGGATTTTACTAATTACTGGCCGTTTTCGGGAATCACGTGAAAGTAAAAAAGATCTATGGAAGAAAAAGATTGCTTATAGTCGACAAATTTATCGAGCATCTATGTCTCGTGATAGATTTACAAACATTTTACGATTTTTGCGTTTTGACGACTTTCAGACACGAGAAGAAAGAAAAATGACCGATAAGTTGGCAGCTTTGAGAACCATTACAAATATTTTAACAAGAAATTGCAGAGATAATTACCGAGCGTCTAATGTAGGCACTATTGATGAACAATTAGTAACATTTCGAGGAAGATGTCCATTCAAGGTGTATATGCCGAGCAAGCCGGGGAAATATGGGCTGAAATTATGGGCCCTATGTGACGCTACTACATATTATTGTTGTAATTTTGAAGTGTATTTAGGAAAATGCGGAAACACACCGGAGAAAGGACAAGGACAATGAGTAGTTAGAGTTCTTTCAGAGTTTTGGAAGGGATCTAATCGAACTACCACAACCGACAATTTTTTTACGGATATCTCACTTGCAGAGGATTTACTCAAAGATAACATATTTATAGTGGGAACAATGCGGAAAAATAGAAAGGATTTACCAAAATCTTTGATAACAATATCCGGAAGAGCTCAATTCCCTTCCGATTTTATATTTTCTGAAAATCTAACACTTGTGTCGTATATCCCAAAACCAAGAAAATGCGTAGTTTTACTTTCGAGCGTTCATCGAGAACATGCTATTTCTGACGAAAATAATAATTACAAACCTAATATTATCAATTATTACAATTCAACAAAAAGTGGAGTGGATGTTTTAGATAAAATTCTAAGAGAATACACTTGCCGGAGATGTACACGACGTTGGCCTCTGTCGCTTTTTTTACATTATATAGATATTGCAGCCTATAATGCATTTGTACTATGGCAACTCAAAAATCCGGATTGGGCAACTGGTAACATAAAATCAAGAAGAAAACAATTTATAGAAAATTTGTCTGAACAATTAGTTGCTGCAAACATAGATTCTAGAGCTAGAGCATTTGAAACCAATGCAGTAGTATTTTCGAGACACATTGTGGACGCCATCGAAAGTACAGGCCGAAAAATAAATAAACAAATGAGTACAACATTAGAAAAACGCTCAAGATGTAGCTTGTGTATTGGAAATGACAATAAATATAAATCAAAATGTGATGTTTGTCATAAATATGTATGTAATATACATTCAATATGTACAAAAAATATTTTGTGTACAAATTGTAATGATTTAGAATAAATATTTTTTATGTAATTTTTTTAAAATTTTATTTTTATGTATTATTTTATATCCCTAATAATAGTTCACCTTTAAAATAAAATAAGTCAAAATCATAATGGCAAAAGCTTCATTTTTTATATTCTACGTAAACAAAAACTGTTCGGGTCTCGGTTGACCCAGGCACCGTCCGCAACGGTTGGCGAAACGTCAGTACTGCGAGGGTTAACTAACCCATCTTTACTTACAACTGATAGGTTCATTTATAAAAAACTACCTTATATCGAGAAGTTAAGTGATTCTTTGAAAAAAACATTATCAGTGATTGACAATTTAAAAGTAGTTGAGCGCTACGATAACAAACTTGGTAACCATTTCACAAAACTTAAAGACGCTACAGAAAACAAATTTAAATCCAATTTAATTTACTGCATTTCATGCAACGATTGTAGTGGAAAATATGTTGGTCAGACTTCTCAATGGCTTAAAAGTAGAATTTCTAAACATAAAAGTAACTGCCGGTTGAATAAGACCGTTTGTGCATTATCCCAACATGTTCAGGATTGCAAACACACCTTCGATTTTGATAACGTTAAAATTTTGGATGTTGAATCTAATTACTACAATAGAATTTTCTTAGAGATGGTCCATATAAATTACACTAGTAATACTGTTAACTATAGAACGGATACTCAGAATTTAAGTAACATATATGCTTACTTGTTTACTAGGGACAAGACTAACCATAACTATAATCCACCAACCCAACATAATCATGATATTAATAATGTTTCTCCTTTCTCTAATGATATGGTTTTCTAGTTTTTAAGTTAGTATGTTCATTTTTGATTGTTAATTGCATTTTCTTATTTACATAGTCTGTATTAATTATTCTGATTACGTTTTATTGTTTTTATTTGATAAAACGTTTCTTTGGTTTGAATTTTTGAAATTTAAATTTTTAAAGTTTCCGCTTTGTTTTTTGGTAAATTTCCGTTTGTGCGCAGTTTCGTTTTTCGGGGTTGTGTTTGCGATCGAAAACAGGTTTTTTTTTCATATCAATTTTTACATTTTAACGTTCTGATCGAGTCCATTTTGTATTGTTAAATTTTACACGTTCTTGTTGAACTTTTAATTTGTTATTTTAATTTACCGATACTCAGTTTTAATGTGTTTTCTACTATGACCAAGACGATTTTTATATTTCATGCTTTTTAAAACAAGTAAGTTTAATTTCATCTTATTTTGTTTTTTGGCGTCTTCAACATATGTTGGATGCTCATGTTAAAAAACCTTTTCATTAATTGTAATAAAAAAAATCTCCATTTTAGCAACATAAATGCTCTGAAGAATGAAAAATACATTCGAAATATATTAGCAATTTTAAAAAGTTGTTTCATTAATTACTTTGTGGACCGTTTATCCTGAATAAATCATTTTTATACTTATTAAAACGTAAGACGATTTACTTTTACATCAATTTCTGCATGTGTAGTTTTATACAATATCTATATTGAAAATGTTGCCATATTTGAAAAAGGAATTGGGGAAAATATTAATGAATCCCTTATTAAATCCATTTGAGTCTTTTAAAATTGAAGGAATTTTTTGGGACATACCTAATTACTGGACGTTTCCGGGTATTACTCGAAAACAAGAACTATCTGTGGGAGGAAATGTTAAAATCTGAAAATACCGAATTACGGGAAGAACAGTATCAAGTCGACCGACTACAAAGACCCGTCGAAGGGTGCCAATCGATCGATACAACATCTGGGCGACGCAAATATAAACAAAACGAGACGGTTCGAAAAAAGTGTTTTCGGTGCGGCGATAAAAACGGACACAAAAGGGAAGATTGTCCAGCAAATAAACAAACGTGTCATAAATGTAAAATGATGGGACATTTCGCGGCACAGTGTAAAACGAAAAAAGGTAGACAAATTAAAGAAGTAAAGAAAGAGCGTTCAAAGAAAAGTACAGACGATGAAGAAAGTTCAGATAGCGAATATGAAGTAAGACGAGATTTAGGCGTGTTATTCGCGTCAATAGAATCGAAAGAAATAAGCCGTGGGAAGTAGAATTAAGAGTAAGTAATAAATCGGCTATTTTCAAGATAGATACAGGGGCGGACGAGACGATTTTAAGCCATAAAACATATATAAATAAATTCAGCACAGAACATGAGTTAAAACCGACAAATGCAACACTGGTGGGACCTGGAAGTTCAAAAGACGGGATCCAGCTGAAAGCTTACGGTAAAGTTACCAATTCTGTGGAAAAATCAAACAAAATTAATTAAATGTTTCGTGGCCGATACAAACGAAAATTTATTGGGTAGACCAGCTTTAAGCAAATTAAAAATAGTTAAATGGAACGATCTTGAATTAACAATTGGAAATATTAATAAGGTAAATAAAGAAGATTTCGATCAGAAAATGAAAAGCAAATATCAAGATGTATTTACGGGTATCGGAAAACTAAAAAATTTTAAATACAAAATACGATTGAAGGATGATGCAACTCCATTTGCAGTTACAGTACCCATACGGATTCCAATTCCTCTTCGAAAAGAAGTTGAAAAACAGTTAAATAAAATGGTGAAAGATGACGTCATACAAAAGATAGAGGAACCAACAGAATGGTGTGCACCAATGGTGATAGCACAAAATAAAAATCGAAAATTAAGAATTTGTTCAGATTTTACCGAACTCAATAAATTTGTGAAAAGAGAAGTATTCCAATTATCATTCAGTCAGAGGATGAGACTTTGGCTAAACTTCAAGGTTCAACTGTTTTTACGAAATTGGATTTTTCTAGAGGCTTTAGGCAACTAGAATTGGACGAAGAATCTGAAAAACTGCCAACTTTTCTAACACCGTTTGGCAGATTTAACTATAAAAGAATACCATTTGGAATATCATCTGCACCTGAAATTTTTCAACATACGATCAACAAAATTTTAGAAGAAGTAAATTCAGATAGAATTGTGGTGCATGCAGACGATATATTGATAATGTCTAAAAATATAAAAGAGCACGATGATCTGTTGGAAAAAGTAATAAAAGTTTTAATAAAGAATGGTCTCACATTGAACAAGGAAAAATGTGTATTTAGACAAGACGAAACAACATATTTGGGATATGTAGGTGGTGAAAAAGGAATATGTCCAGATCCTAAAAGTATAGAAGCCATAATAAAATATCCAAAGCCACAAGAAATGACAGAAGTAAGAAGATTCTTAGGTATGGTGAACTATATGGGACGATTCATAAATAACTTAACGGAAAAAACTAAAAATTTACGTGAATTAATGAAAAAGGACAGGAAGTTTAGGTGGAGTGACGACCATAATAAAGAATTCGGGAACTTAAAACAAATTATCGCGAACACGCCAGTTTTAACAAAATTTGATACGCGAAAACGAAAACGAATAACGACAGATACGTCATTGTACGGAGTGGGTGCCGTGTTAGAGCAAGAATACGAAAAAGTTTTATTGCAGTCTTCACAACTTATCTATATTATATTTAAATCAATAGAAACATGAAAAAAAAACAAATCATTACCCGTAATAATTCAGATTATTGTAAATATCTACCGAATTTACGCGTCAAAAGAAAGTAAACAGAATTCGGAACTAATAGGTATTAAGTACAAAAATAAATATAATATTAACTTTTAATACTTGGTTTGAGCTCCTTTGGCCTTCAACACCTCCCTTAATCTCCTTGGCATGGATTCTACCAAGTTTTTTGTAATATTTTGAGGGATTTTCATCCATTCTTCAGTTAAAGCTTTTTTAAGGTCGTCTTTATTTGAAATTATCCTTTCTCTGATCTTCCTGTCAAGGTGATCCCACAGATGTTCTATAGGATTAAGGTCTGGGGACTGCGGTGGATGATCAAGGGTTTTAGGGACTCGGTATAGCATCCATTCCTTCACAATTTTGGAAGTGTGCTTTGGATCGTTATCCTGTTGGAAGATCCAGTTCTCTGATAAGCCCAATTCATTAATACTCGGGGAAATATTGCTCTTTAAAATGGTTAAATAGTCCATTTTATTCATTGTTGATTCAATAAAAACTATATTACCGACCCCTGACGCCGCCATACAGCCCCAGACCATAACCGAGCCTCCACCGTGTTTGATGGTATTGGTAACAAATTTCTCTTTGAAGGCCTCATTTTTTGGCCGCCATATCTTTGGTGGTTTTCTTTTACCAAAAATTTCAAATTTACTTTCATCACTAAATAATATATTTTTCCAAAAATCTGGAGCTTCGTTCTGATATTTTTTTGCGAAATCAAGACGTTTCTGTTTATTTATTTTCGATATGTAAGGCTTTTTACGGGGTGTTCTTCCATGCAGGCCACTTCTATGGAGTGTTCTTCATATGGTACTGGAACTTATGGTTGTGAACACTTGAACATGGATTATTCTTCACTTCTCTTACCACTGCTCTAGCCTGTGCTTCTGTAAGGCGCTTTGGTCGTCCAACGCGTTGTAAATCGGCTACAGTATGATGTTTTGCGTATTTATCCAAAATTTTTTTTATTGTGCAGTGATTTCGTCCCATTATTTTAGCTATTTCGCGTAAGGATTAGCTTTTTTATTTAAACTTAATATAATTTTACGCGTTTCTATACTTGTTTGTTTTCCCATGATGATTTTTGGTATTTATAATTAATTTCGTCGTTCAACCACTTGCTGTTTCTTCTAAAATGTTCTAAAGTTGTCCTGGGAGGGGTTTATAAGTATTTATACGAAAAGTGTGGTACTTCCCCTAAATCTAAAATGAATTTACAACAACCGGACCGGCTGTTTACTTTCTTTTGACGCGTAAAAATCGGGGTATTTTTACTCTAAAGGGGATTTACCATATTTGCGGGGTTTTTTGCTTAACTATTTTTTACGATAGGATTGCTCACAAATAAAGTCGTAAATTTTAGTATATACATTTTTATTGTAAGTTAACAGAATCGTAGTAAAAAGGGTTTTTAGAAGTAAACAGCTAGTGTTTACTTTCTTTTGACGCTCACAGTATGTGCCGGGAAAAGAACTAGTAGTGGAAGATGCGCTATCGCGAGCGCCAATTAGTGCGGACTTATCAGAAGTAAATACAATATTAGAAGATACGGACATTTACATAAATGTGATTATAAAAGAAGTGGGGCAAGAGATAATTACGGAAGAAATCGTTAAGAAAAAACAAGACTCGGACACTGGAATCGAACACGTGAAGAGGTATGTAAGAAACGGATGGCCGAGGAAGAAAAAAATAAACGACTTAGCCACAGAATACGCTAAATACGCAAATAATCTTAGAATAGTTGATGGTGTACTAACATATGGCGATCGAATAGTTATTCCCAGAGAGTGTAAAAAATATTGCCTCAAAGCTATTCACGAGGGGCATTTTGGAATAAACAAATGCTTAGCGAGAGCAAGCGAGACTATTTGGTGGCCTGAAATAAGACGACAAATCATTGATAAAATAGAGACCTGTGAAATTTGTTTAAAAAATAAGATACCTTCAACGGAACCAATGATTCCGAGCAAAGTACCACACAGACCATGGGAAATGTTGGGAATGGATATAGCTACCTACAAAAATGCAAATTATTTAGTTGTGCAGGATTATTATTCTAAATACCCTGAGATTCGAAAATTAGAGAACATGCGTAGCGAAACTATCATAGAGCAGTTAAAAGATATCATATCTCACCATGGAATTCCAAAAGAAATAAGATCAGACAATGGTAAACAATTTGTCAGCTATGAATTTAAGCAATTTGCTAAAGATTATGGGTTCAAAAGTACAACCAGCAGCCCAGAATATCAGCAATCAACCGGACAGGCGGAGAGTGCTGTAAAAATCATTAAAAAGATTTTTCGCAAGAATAAAGATTATCACATTACACTATTAATCTATAGAAATACCCCTTTAAAATGCGGGTTTTCTCCAGCCCAATTGCTTTTTGGCAGAAGATTAAGGGATAAAATTCCAATACTTAAATCAAAATTAGACCCTAGAACAGCAAACCATAATAGACTGAGAAAAGAATTTGAAACCGAAAGAGAAAAACAGAAAAAACAATATAACCGAAGACATAGAGTGAGAACAAACGAACACTTGGAAATTGGTGAAAGAGTATGGATAGTGAACATGCAAAGAGAGGGAATAGTGAAAGAGATGACAACGGAACCGAGATCATATATAGTAGAAACGGAAAAAGAGGATATTCGTAGGAACAGGAAACATTTACAACCACTTGCAACACAAGACAGGGACAAAGGTCATGTAAATACAGAAAATACTAACGAAAAACAAGAACATGTGACAGACGAAGATACAGCAATCTCAGAGAAAAACAATGATGTTGAAAACGGCCCAAGGAGAAGCGAACGCAGAACAAGAGAACCCAGAAGATTAAAAGACTTTATTAGATTTTAAGTTTTGAAATGTACTTAGAAAGGGGGATGTTGGGAGGTTGGTATAAACCTGTATAACATGTGCGAATAAAGTCAGTTACTCAAGAGACTCGGAGCATACAACACCCTTGCAATAATTTGATCTCATTTTCGATCATATTCGTATGATTCTGCCACTTTCATTTCGTCAAACCACAACTTTTTCTATTTCATTGAAGTTTTGTGCTGCCACTGACAAAAAAACGAAACATTGAGTGGAGTACACCTTCTCGCATGTTTATTTTTGAACACCAGTTTTGCAATGTTGATAAACCTGTATAAGCATAAAATTTTTTAAAACTACAGTATCTAAATGCCATATTTACATAATGTTTAAATATATGTTATTACCTGGTAGAGGATAATTTAAATGATAAGAAATCATTTAAATCATCATTTAATATAAGTAACATCTTTTACTTGAATATCTTAAAGTGAATGCATTACCAATGTCCGCTTGATTCCAACGTACTTTCTTTTTATTTTTCAATATTTCTGTTAATTGTGTTGATGTAAAAACATTTTCGAATTTTTCCTTAATTTTTATATTTAAATTTGCAATTGTCAAAGTATTCTGCTGTTATCTTTTTCATAAAATACTTATTTGAATTTTGTATTTTTTTATCAATCTTACTTTTTCAATCAAAATGCCCCTTACTCTATCATTTTCTGTTGTAAGTGAATCAATTTTTATATTTACCTCCTTAATTGTGCCAATAACATTAACACTACAAATAGTGTAACACTACAAATATATATTGGTAGATATTTCGGACTGAGTTGTCACAGTTGATCTATATATTTCCTCTGTTTGGGTTATTGCAGCACAACCAGATTGAATATTGTCATCGGCTAAATCTTGTATCATTAAGAGAAGCTTGTAAATTACTTTCACATCTCAATGATGGAAAAGACAATTTCTTTAATATTTTTTTTTGGTTTTGAACCTAATAACTCAGACTTTAAATCCCGTTCAAAATCGTCTCTTACAAAATATAAGGAACATATCCTTAAAGTTTTTGGATCTGTCCCTAATTTACAATTCTCAAGCCAACGTTTACAAATAATAATAATAGTAATAATCTTTATTTGTGCAAAAAAAGTGCAGGCACTCTTACACCTGTCAAAAACATATTACAATAAATAAGAAGCAGTATACAATAATAATTCTTACAACTCTGCGTTGTATTTTAAACATCTGCTCACTCGCGGGATCTGCACCCCATGCAAGAATTGCATAGCTAAGTAACGAATGAACAAATGCATGGTAAGCATTTTTTGCCACATTCCGTGATACACCCGCAGCGAGTCTGCGCAATAAATAAATATTTCTACTCAGCCTGGACTCCATACGATTGAAGTGGTCAGCAAAGCGCAATGAGGGAGCAGTAATAGAAGTACCCAGAAACTTTACCTTACTTGGATTGCAAACCTCAAGCCTCCGCAAACCAAAAGAAAGTTGCACAGTTTTATTATCATTTAAACATAGTTCGTTCGCTATACACCAGTCACGCGCCCTCGACAACGCCTCCGCCTCAATGCGTCGTTGTAATTCGATCCACGAATCAACAACGTAACATCATCCGCATAAAGCAAGCACTTTAGACTATTAATGTTTTTACTTACGTAGTAAGGAAAGTCATTAAAGTATATAAGAAATAGTAAAGGGCCAAGAATCGATCTCTGTGGTACTCCTCTTGTTACATTCACGGTATCGGATGTTAATTCACCTGCTTTTACAGTTTGAGTTCTACGCATCAGAAATGATTGAATCAAATGTAAGGTAGTACAATCCATATTATATTCTTTTTCCAATTTCTGCAAGAGTATGCGGTGAGAGACACAATCGAAAGCGCGCGACAGGTCCAGAAACAATGCAACGCAATAATCACCACCTTCAAATGCACTACGGCAGAAATTTACAAACTCAACCACCGCATCCTCCGTGCACCGCCCCCTACGAAAACCGAATTGGCCCCCAAACAACATATCGTGCCCCTCCAGATAATCTATAATTCTATTATAAATAATCCTTTCATAGACCTTCGAGAACACTGGCAGGATGCTTATGGGACGGTAATTTTTGATATCTTCTTTACTACCGTTTTTAAAGACTGGAATTACCAATGCACGCTTTAGAATGTCAGGAAATCTCCCTTCCATAAGCGAACAATTTGTAAATTTTGTCAATGGAGAGACATATAGGTTAACAGTTCTCTTTATAAAACTGACAGAGAACCCAAAGCAGTCCCTTGCAGGGTTACTCCTTAATGAGTTAACTATATCACGAACCTCAACTTGAGTGACACCATTTAGACTTAATTTATGTTTGGGCACACCCGGAATATCACAGATGAGTATAGGGTCATGTTTAGCAGTTGGCAAATTCTTAACTATGTCGAGAGGGGTGTTTGTAAAGAAATAATTCAGCTCATCTGCGTCCAGTAATACATTATTAGCTTCAACATTTTGGTAGGTTGAATTGATTACATTCCACATTGCACGAGATTTATTGCTTGAATTTTCAATGTATAAGGTTGTAGCTTGTACCTTTGCTTCCCGTATCGATTGTCGATACGTGGACCTAAGCCTGTTACGCATAAGGAGCAAGTTATCAGATTTATACTTATTGTATATTTCACAGATCAAAACATAAGTTGATCTCAAGTTGATCATAGTTAAGTAGTTGATCATAAGTTGATTTAAATACTCTCATCCTTTGGAAATCGAAAGAATGAAATTTCCAATCCTTCTTTCCTGCATGCATCATACTTGGAAGTGCAAAAAAAATCTATTCAATTAAAATTCATTCAGTCTTTGGGAAAATATCAACGATACAAAAATTGTTCCTTTTTGGGGCGCTTTTTCGAAGCGCTGTTTCAACAAGCGTTCCGACTCGTCGCGGATTCGTCAACTGCAATTGCACATATCTAGTACTGTCAGTCATTCCACTTATGGTGGGTTCATGCAACGTGTTTTAGTCTTAGCCGTAGTCATAGTCATAAGAGTGAAAAGTTAAGGTAGTGCGTTATAGTAGTACTGTTCATGCAACACCTTATGACTAAAACGGTTTTTGTCTTAGTCACAAGAGTTGCCCAACTTTTAACTTCTTAAAGCTAAAACCTTCGGTCGCAATTTAACGCATGCGCGCACTTTTCTTTTTCGTGCCTTTAATGGCAGTGTTTCGTTTTATTTTATAAATAAAGGTTGAGTTGATTAACTGTTTGATTTTATTATATTGCAATTATATCAATAATTTCAATCAGGGTTGTTATATTTTTAAGAAAGTGTTTAAAACAAACTGTTTGAAGCATTTTTAAAACTGTATGATATGTTTTAAACAGTTCAAAAGGTGATTTAAAACATGGGGTGTTTTTTAAAAGAACACCTTTGTTTCAAAATTGGCAGGAAAATAGAACATTTCCTTTATGTATGTTTATCGCCAAACCTACATTTTAATTAAAACTTAATATATGATTAAAAACTTAAGCAAAACTTAAAAAAAAATCGTTACCCGTTTCCGCTAGATGCATTATTTACTCCATTTAACTGTTGAATTATGCAAACTGTTTTTGCTGCTTTATCAATTCCTAATCTATTGCTTAAAGTATGGTATTAAGTCCTAGGAAGTAAAAGTCGCTTAATATTGGCAGATGATGCTACTACATCGGATGTAGCCATTAAAATAATTTTAATGTAATAGCATCCAAAGAGATAAAAAAAGATCAATCTGCCAGTCAAGATTTTGCATTTTGTCTAATAGTATTTAATATTTTCGAAGGAAACTCAAACAGTTTATCAACAATATCGTGTTTTTTGCAATGAAAATGTTTTCGGCCAGAAGTTTTAAAAACAATATCAAGTCTTCTAGAAGCAGAATCAAGGTTTTTTGAAGCATTTCAATTTTTCTAAAACCAGTATCAAGTCTTTCAGAGGCTATATACGCTTTTCTAGAAGAAGTGCCTTCTAGAAGCATTTTAAGTCTTCCAAAAGCAATATCAAGTTTTCTGGAAGAACTTCAAGAAGCAGTATTAAATCTTTTAAAGCATTAACAAGTATTCTGAACATTTTACGTCTTTTTGAAGCAATATCAGGTTCTTTAGAAACAGTATTAAATCTGCTATGGGCATATAAAATTTTCTGGAAGCAGTTTAAGTATTTTGTCACTATTGCAAGTCATTACATGTCTTCTGGCAGCTACATCAAATCTTCTAAAAGCATTTCATATCGTCTAAGAGCAAGATCAAGCCTTTTCAAATGCAGTATCAAGTCTTCTAGAAGCATTTCAAGTCGTCTAGGGGCAGTAGTAAGTCGTTTGGAGGTAATATCAAGTCTTCTGAAAGCAGTACTAAGTCTTCAAAAACCAGTGAAAATTTCTGGAAGCATTTCTAGTCTCTCAAAGGCAATATCAAGTTTTGTGGAAGCATTTCAAGTCTTCTGAGGCATTACAAGTATTCTGGACACATTTCAAATCTTTTGGAAGCAGTATCAGGTCTGCTAGAAGCAGTATTAAGTTTTCTATGGACAGTATCAAGTCTTTTGAAAGCATTGACAGCCTATGCTTATAGATAATTCATTTTTACATATTCAATTGCACTATCTAATCGTACCCGATTAATATTTGCTACTCAAAATCGATGTTTTAGTATATTGATCAAGTAATGACCGTTTGTTAACGTCATTTCTAAACATGTTTTTCCAGCTTTGATTTTAATGGAATCAAACCCGGATCAAATTGATTCAAAATTAATGGAATTGGTACAAGAGTACCAATATCTTTATGATACTTATATCTCTATGATACAGCACGCAAAGATCATAAAAATAAATTAATCTTTGTCTTGTATTTGTGCGATTAATAAAGCTGTATTCAAATTAGGGATTACAATTCCGAAGCAAATATACAATCTCGGGATTACATTTTATGAAGCCATTATCCCGGGATTGATTTCGAGTTTGGTTTATCTGTTTTCAAATGTGTCTTTAAAAGACTTCGGTTTCTCCTGGTCAACTTTCTTCTCCAGAAAGACGGTGAAATATCGCATTCTTCTTAATGATCGACTTTGTTATTTTTACCTTCATTTCCTCTAAAATTTCCTCTTTCTATTATATTTTAATCTCTTTCATCTATACGTTTCTTGTACCCTTATTATTGTTAGTTTTATTGAGGAAAGGATTGTCGTTACCTGAATTTCAAAAAGGCTGAACGAAGACGAATATAGTCTTACGCTGTTAAATCATCAAAATCAAACAATCTTCAAAGGTCTTTTCTAAAGGAGCATAACTTTTTTTAATTTCTTGCAGCATGCATTCTAAAGCAATATCTGCTTTATTAAGATTCATGTTTCGATGACAAATACCTTCAACAGTCACTTTGACCCGATCTAAAAGTTAAACCAACTTCTCATAATTTGAAGCTCACTGCCATTAGTGTACAGTGGCACAGAAAAGTCTACATACCCCCTCGTAAAACTCTGTTTTGAGTAACTTATGCAAGTTGGAAAGAAATTAGTTTAGAAGTACGTCAACTGATAATTAAACATCGAAATGAGAGAAAATCTCTTCGACAAATCGGAGAAATGGTTGGAAGATCAAAAGCCAGCGTTCAGACAGTTTTAAAAAACTATTTGGAAACGAACAGATTACAAAGTAAAATAAGATGCGGAAGACCTTCGAAAGTAACTCCACGTATAAAACGTTACATTTTGGGAGAAATATCTCAAAATCCAAGAACCAGCGCTGTAGAAGTTGCAAAGAGCTTGGAACATAATGATATATTTTCGGTTCATCCGGAAACGGTTCGAAGCGTTCTGAGAAAAAATAATTTTCACAGCCGGGTACCCAGGTAGAAGCCGTTTATTAGTGAAGTAAATAGAAAAAAAAACGTATAGACTTCGCGAATAAATACAAAAGATGAAGATGATAGTTTCTGGAACAATGTTTTATTCAGCGATGAAAGTAAATTTAATTTATTCGGGTCGGATGGAAAGCAAAGGATATGGCGCAAAAAAAATGAAGAGCTATTACCGAAAAATTTAATACTGACAGTGAAACACGGCGGCGGCAATGTAATGGTTTGGGGTTGCATGTCGGCGGCTGGGGTAGGAAATATAACATTTATAGAGTCGACAATGGATCGGTACATATATTTGAATCTTCTAAAAGAAAATTTAAAACAATCTGCAGCAAAATTAGATTTGTCTAAGGTTTAGTATTTTCAACAAGACAACGACCCTAAACATACCGCCCACATTGTAAAGGAATGGTTGTTATACAATGTGCCCCGGCAACTTCATTCACCACCCCAGTTGCCTGATTTGAACCCGATAGAACACTTGTGGGACGAATTAGAGCGTCGTATAAGAAAAAAAATTATTAAAAATAAGCAAGATCTCAAAAACGCTTTAATTGAAGAGTGGGACAACATTTCAGTTGAAACTACAAAAAAATTGGTGTTTTCGATGAGAAATAGATTGAATGCTGTACTTCAGAGTGAAGGTGAACCTACCAAATATTAACAATTAAATTTATTAATGTTTTTAATTAAGATTAAACTAGCCGTATGTAGACTTTTCTGTGTTTAAAAAATGAATTTTATTTATTATTGTTAATAAAATGTTGTTCAAAGCGCAATTAAGTCTTCAGTTTCCTTTATTATACTTAGTACTAATACAGTTAATATGCGATATAGTTCCAACTTGCATATGTTACTCAAAATGCTGCTATACCGGCGGTAGCCCATGCTGACTGGTTTGTGAATCTTGAGGTAGTGAGTGTAACGCTTACCGGGGGTTCTTCGCTACATGTTTGCTACATATTCGTCCAAATGATAACTTAGCACTCTGTTCATTCATAGATCAGCTTACTGTACTCACACGGCGATATCCTGACGACAAATTTCTTATATGTGGCGATTTTAACTTGCCAGAAATTAAATGGGAGATTGATCTCTGCCTTCGTCATTGTGTACCATCATGCAGTAGTGCTCGATCTCGTGATTTTCTGGATGCCCTGTCCCTCTGCGGCCTTAATCAATTTAATCGCCATTTTAATGCCTACAACCATACTTTGGATCTTATTATTGCAAATTTTTGTTCTATCTCTGACATAGCGCTCAGCGATCATATCTCACACTACTCTTGAGTTTTCCTGTCAGGTAATCGCACCTCCAAATCTTAAATATAACTCTTCCGCTTGCTATAACTACAGAAAAGCAAAATTTGATTTACTCAATTCACATTTTAATGGGGTTAACTGGGAAAGAGAGTTGGAGTGCGATGATGTTAATGATTCTGTGGATGCATTTTATGCTCACTTGCATCGCGGTATTGAGAAACATGTTCCCAAAATGCATAAGAGAGAGAGTGGTTTTCCCGTGTGGTTTTCGTTCAGTGCTGTGCGGACGATTAATGAAAAGAGGAAGGCGCATAGGAAATGGAAGCGTTATGGAAATCACGTTGATTATCTTACCTTTTCTCTGCTGAGAGGGCGAGCAAAATTCCTTATTGATCGGGATTATAAAAATTATGTTAGCCAGGCAGAAATAAATATAACGCACAATCCCAAACATTTCTGGTCATTCTTAAAACGAAGAAAGGGCAGTAATAATATACCGTCTGCGGTACACCTGGATGATTGCACAGCTTCCGATCCTTCGTCCATCTGCTTATTGTTCGCAGATTTTTTTCATTCTGTGTACTCAATCCACCAGACTGATGCTGTGTCTGGTGTCACGTCCGACATCAGTGGTACAGTTGCAATTTGCTTCGATCAGATTGAGGTTGAGGAGGTACTGGCAGGAATTGATGCTTCAAAGGGCCCGGGTCCGGATGGTTTACCAGCAATTTTTATTAAAGAATGTTACGCGTCTTTGTCGCTACCTGTAACCATTATACTGAACAAATCCATTGAATCTGGAGTTTTTCCACGTCTTTGGAAGCAGGCACATATAGTTCCTATCTTTAAGTCTGGTAATAGAAGTGATGTATCCAATTATAGATCAATATCTTTATTATCGGTGTTAAGCAAAATCTTTGAAAAGCTAATTTATAAACGGCTATTTTTTTTTACTAAAAATAAAATTGATACAAGACAGCATGGCTTTTTTGCGGGTCGCTCGGTCGAGAGTAACTTGCTTGAGTACAGTAATTATATTTTTACTTCTCTTGATCAAGTAACTCAAGTGGATGCCGTTTATACTGACTTCAGTAAGGCTTTCGATCGTGTTGATCACAATCTTCTGTTGTCAAAGCTTCGGTTTATGGGAATTGATAACTATTTGTTGCGATTGATTGCTTCTTATATACGTGGAAGAACTCAGGTATATCTATTAATGGATACTATTCTGATATAATGTCCGTCCCGTCAGGTGTACCTCTCCTTTTCAATATTTACATCAATGACATTTTCACAGTCATAAAACACTCCCAGTGCTTAATGTATGCTGATGATTTGAAGTTGTTTGCACGTATTTCCTCTCCACTCGACTGCTCGAGGATGCAGCGTGACATTAACGCACTGCAAGTCTATTGCAATGACAATTTTATGACACTCAATCCTATTAAATGTAATGTTATATCTTTTTCAAGAAGTTCGAATGCCATCAGATATGAGTACAAATTGGAAAACTATGTCTTACCTAGAGCATCTCAAATTAAAGATCTTGGTGTTACGTTTGACAACAAGCTTACATTTTCTGGTCACGTTGATGGAGTGGTTGGAAAGCGCTGCGAATGTTGGGTTTTGTCATAAGATCCACAGAATGTTTCAAAAGCGTAGAAGCAGTAAAAGCTTTATATTTTGCTTACGTATTCAGTGTACTAAATTTTTGCACTACCATTTGGAATCCGCAGTATCACACTTATATATACAGAATTGAAAGAATTCAAAAGAAGTTTCTAAAGCACTTAGCCTATAAATTTAATTTAAGCTATAAAGATTATAATTCTGCGTGCAGCTCTTTCCAACTTCTTCCACTTCACCAGCGCCGCTTTGGTAACGATGCTCTTACATTTCATAAGATTGTCAACAATGGATGTGCCTCCTCGGTATTATTGGGATGTGTGAATATACGTATACCTTCCCGATCTTTAAGGCATGAGTCAATTTTTTATACTCCCATTCCGAGAACAAATTTATTTCAAAATTCTCCTGTGATTCGGATGGCGATTGCTTGTGATCGGTTCCATACTACTGGCAACGGTATAGATGTGTTTAGTAATACATATAGGAGATTTAAGAGCTTGATAACTGCCGTTGAGTTACAGAAAGCATTGATCAACATTACTGTAGCGTAAACAAATGTATGTTTTATTTTTCTTAATTTTATTTTCTGCTTTATAGAATAATTATTGTTTTTAGTTAATTTATTCGTAATTAACCGCACAATGTATTTGTAATATAGTAGTTTTTGTCAATGTAGTGACACAATCTTTTGGGTTTGTCCCGTTTTGTGTCCACTGGCAGCAATAAATAAATAAATAAAAACAGAGTTTTACGAGGGGGTATGTAGACTTTTCTGTGCCACTGTATATAATACAGTAGTTTAGACTGTCATATTGCTTTAACATGATTAAAAGGCTATTTCATCTTTTTTTGCAGTCAAGTTGAAGTTTCAGTTCTTTTCCATGTTCTTCTTTTACATATTTTTGAAGATCTTTGTTTTTTGTTAGAGATTTTTGGTACTTGGTTATTATGGGAACAATTCCGGGATCCAAGAATCCCGAACAATTTTCTTTTTATTCATATTAAATAATGTTAGAAACAAAATGTTTCTAACACATTTGAAATCTGATTCACTCCAGATTTCTTTTTGTATTACACGACTGTATATATGTTCAAATTTTGCTTTAATGTGCTATGCTTAAATATTGCACGAACCAATACTTTTCCTTACAACTAAAGCTTACGCAAACGGTTAAGACTAAGACTACGACTAATACTAAAACACGTTGCATGAACCCACCATTAAGCAGATTGGCCTGTACCACTTGATATGGGCGATTGCATTTAACGAGTCGGAGCGCTGGTTGGAACAAAGCTGATGACTGTACCATTGTATAGGCTATCTTTTACTCAACACTTTCCGCTGACTGTATCGAACCAGTGACGTCAATCTGCGGGGTAATATTCGATACTACAGAGACATAGGGAACTAGGTAACCTTATGTTCTATAGACCTTGATCAGTACTTACCTTTGTATGGATTACTAACCTTCATGATACCAATAAAGTATTATAATTAATATTTCATTCATTTTGTAGTTAATACTCATAGATTATAATAAAATGAATTTTAAAATTACTTACCTCTATTAAACAATCAAAACTATCCATTTTAAATCCTTCACAAGTTCCCAAAGGCGATCTAATCTTATACAAATGTTCAAATTCAACGGCAACACCTCTAATAACAGCCTTACTGGGAAATACTTTAACATCCTCCGTAAACATCTCTTTGTACTCTCCCAATTGGTAAGCAAACTGAAGATTGTCCCAAGGGACAATAGCCGATGTAAAATACGGTTCTCCAACGATCAAATTAAATTTAATATCCGTTCGTGATTTTAATTCGGCGTTAGGAAGTATCTCAATATTTTTTAGATCGTTGCATTCAATAAAACTTTTTATCAAACTGATCCAATTCGATCCATTTCTCGACCAATTCGGTTCGACGAAAACGACGCTTTTCGCGCCCAATTTCGCGGCAGCTAAAGCCTGATAAAAACCGTTGCTTAAAACGAGAACAACGCTTTCTTTGGTGATGTGTTTTTTGAATAGTGACGCGAATTTTTTCGTGCGACTCGGATCGTTCATTTGACCGATTCTAGTGCGAGAATAAAAATCGTGTAAACTACAATCACAGAGGGGTTTTTGGTAATCTATTTCTGTAATGTTATCTTTTTTTATATTGAACCATAATGAGTATTCATCGTGGCAGCTAATTAACTGCAAATCTTCGCCTTTCCAAACTTTTAGATTTGAGGGGAAGTAATAAATGGCTTGCATCCAATGATCTCTCCATGGGGCTTTATCACCAAGTGGGTGGACCCAAGATGGGGCGCAAGATAATTTGATTTTGTCGTCAATATCCATGTCTAATTCCCACCACATAAATACAGCGTGAGCTATTCCATCTCGTTCAGCTTGGAATGTTTGTATGTTGTTTCGTTCAAAAATAAATGGGGATTTTCCGGACCAATCGAATTTAAAGATGGGTTTTGGTGAGATTATCGTGTTAAAGTAATTTTTATCGATGCTATTTAATTGTAGGTCATGTACAGCAGCTGTACCTTTACAATTTTTAACACTATCAGGTACTTTTAACAATAATACACCTTCCTCGTTATAAACGTCTTTTAATCGGTTCCAATTATTAATAAATGGGCTTTCAACGACTTGAACATACATCGTGGCATTATGTGGGATTACAATGCAATCTTCTTCTAATAAATCATCGTGGGCGTTTTTAAAAGTACCAAAAGCTCCCTCTCCTATTAATTCAGTATCAAATACTTCCGTAACTAAAATGTTAGCCCTAAAATCCATATCAACGCCGATTTTAATATCGGTGGATCGTTTTGGAATGATTTTTATTTTGCCAGTAAACCCATTTTCATCGATTACTTTCTTAGCACACTCCCCCATTGGGTTAAAAGCTTCGCAAGCGACGACACTATCGGCTCCGTGCCTCACGGCCATCATCGATAGCAACCCCGTTCCTGTCCCGATATCTAGAACGTTCGCTTTCTTTCCTTGAGAATGCATTCGATCAATCGCCACTTTCAAAGCGGCTTCATACTTTTCGTTTCGCTCGTAATCGTGTAACATATCCGCATAAGCAGCCCTCGCGACTTCTTGGTGAAAATTGTAATTCTCGCTTTGTATCTCCCAGGCCATTTGTCCGGTAATTGGGTTGAGGCGTTGCGTGAAAATACTCATTTTAACTGTTTTATAAGCAAATAATCGTTTTAAAACGAATTTGAAAAACATTCAATGTTTTTGAGGTTAGTGTATACATTAGGTGATTTATGATTTTGACAGTTTAGTGACATCTATGTTTTAATGATAAAATGTTTTTTTAAAAAAGAAATTTATTTAATACATTAATTTATAAAATTATTTAAAAATTAAAATGAATTTGAATAATTAAATTAAAAAATAATTCTTTTTTTATATTAAGTAATGATATATTAAGATAATTATAAATTATTTGACAAGTAGCGACATCTTTTAACATTTTGATTTTAAAGTGATTGCGTTGATTTCATATTTACTCCACATCGCCATCTACATTCTCTTTCCTTAATTATCAGTAAGATAACCTAAAAATTTAACCTCAACAATGCCATACAAATATATTGGAAAAACAACAACTTTTAAAGGAAAAACCTTATGGGAAATTCTAGGAAACTTAAAAAACTTAGGAATCGGACGTATTATAGTCCGAAGTGCATACGAAAAATATCCCGAACCATCCTTCATAAAAATTGTTAAAGTTGAAACTTTACCCTCACCGAAAGAACCTTCGATAGATGTAACAACAATCATTTCAAATTTTTCATCATTTTTAATAATTAATTATGTTTTAGAACGTCCGAAAAGTTAGAGTTGTAGTTGAAAGAACGTTTAGAGGAGTCAAATCACCTAATCTCGTAACATTAGAATCGAGTACTTACAAAACGGACTACAGATTACTTTCAAAAGACGAAGAAGCAGATTATTGCAAATTCGACAAAAAACCTGAAGTACAGACGAAAATTTTGCCAAGAACAATGTGTTTACCACCTTTATTAAAAGAAGTAATTATAAGAGAAATGAAAGTCGAAGGAACAGCAGTAAAAGAGGAACCAAAGATGGAGATTGTTTATAATGGCCATGTGACTAAAAATAAAAAAGTTAATACTAGAATTGCTAATGAAGGTGAAGAACCAAATGTTATAATCACTCTTGGTTTAGGAAAACCACTTGCTCCAAGGCTTTATAAAGGAATAGAGGTATAAGATTTAATTATAAAAAATACATATTTAATAAATAGTAAAGATTAATTAATGATAACATTCATTATCTTCATTCTTTTCTTTACAAACACACCAAGGTGGTATTGTCAATGTCGCTTCTTTTAACTCCAATCTATCGGCCTCGAGAGCCTTCCAAAATTGCCTCACTTCTTGAACATCATCTCTCCTCCTTACCCAATAACCTCTCATGTAAGCTTGAATTTTTAAAGCTGCATAATCTTTACTCCAAATCCAAGAAAATGGATAGAAAGGTCTTGGACTAAAATAACTCAACTTTAATAAAAATAACAAATCATTTTTTTTTATTAAAATATAATTAACTCCATTTTAAGATATTTCTTTACCAAATCCATATCGAAAAGATTCGTCCATTTATCTTTTCTTTCTGGATGCCTTGGGTTTAAATTCCAAAGTTGTTCGGCTATAAAATCCATTGGGTTGTATGTGGATTTATGGTACTAAAAAGATTTTTTTTTAATTTATTGATTGAATTGTGGTTTTCTTTTACCGTCATGCTCTTCGTTTCTTTGGCTTTACAAACATTTTTTCTAAAATGTCGAGGAGATTGATAAGAATTTCTTTGTCTAAATAATCAACCCAACGATCTTAAAAAGAAATTATTAATTAATAACTAATAATTAGCTGTTTATGGGGTGCAATAAGAAATTTTCTTTTGCTTTTTACGAAATGATTTAGAAATTAAAAATTTCGGTGTCTTAGATATTAAATCTAATAAAAATAAAAAAATTAATACTAGAATTGCTAACGAAGGTGAAGAACCAAATGTTATAATCACTCTTGGTTTAGGAAAACCACTTGCTCCAAGACTTTGTAAAGGAATAGAGGTATAAGATTTAATTATAAAAAATACATATTTAATAAATAGTAAAGATTAATTAATGATAACATTCATTATCTTCATTCTTTTCTTTACAAACACACCAAGGTGGTATTGTCGATGTCGCTTCTTTTAACTCCAATCTATCGGCCTCGAGAGCCTTCCAAAATTGCCTCACTTCTTGGACATCATCTCTCCTCCTTACCCAATAACCCCTCATGTAAGCTTGAATTTTTAAAACTGCATAATCTTTACTCCAAATCCAAGAAAATGGAAAGAAAGGTCTTGAACTAAAATAATTCAACTTTAATAAAAATAACAAATCATTTTTTTAAATTAAAATATAATTAACTGCATTTTAAGATATTTCTTTACCCAATCCATGTCGAAAAGATTCGTCCATTTATCTTTTCTTTCTGGATGCCTTGGGTTTAAATTCCAAAGTTGTTCGGCTATAAAATCCATTGGGTTGTAAGTGGATTTATGGTACTAAAAAGATTTTTTTTTTGAATTTATTGATTGAATTGTGGTTTTCTTTTACCGTCGATGTCGCCTCTTTTAACTCCAATCTATCGGCTTCCAGAGCCTTCCAAAATTGCCTCACTTCTTGGACATCATCTCTCCTCCTTACCCAATAACCTCTCATGTAAGCTTGAATTTTTAAAGCTGCATAATCTTTACTCCAAATCCAAGAAAATGGAAAGAAAGGTCTTGGATTAAAATAATTCAACTTTAATAAAAATAACAAATCATTTTTTTAAATTAAAATATAATTAACTGCATTCTAAGATTTTTTTTTACCCAATCCATATCGAAAAGATTCGTCCATTTATCTTTTCTTTCTGGGTGCTTTGGGTTTAAATTCCAAAGTTGTTCGGCTATAAAATCCATTGGGTTGTATGTGGATTTATGGTACTAAAAAGATTTCTTTTTTGAATTTATTGATTGAATTGTGGTTTTCTTTTACCGTCATGCTCTTCGTTTCTTTGGCTTTTACAAAATTTTTTTCTAAAATGTCGAGGAGAATGATAAAAATTTCTTTGTCTAAATAATCAACCCAACGATCTTAAAAAGAAATTATTAATTATTAACTAATAATTAGCTGTTTATGGGGTGCAATAAGAAATTTTCTTTTGCTTTTTACGAAATGATTTAGAAATTAAAAATTTCGGTGTCCTAGATATTAAATCTAATAAAAATAAAAAAATTAATACTAGAATTGCTAACGAAGGTGAACCAAATGTTATAATTACGCTTGGTTTAGGAAAACCGCTAGCTCCAAGACTTTATAAAGGAATAGAGGTATAAGATTTAATTATAAAAAATACATATTTAATAAATAGTAAAGATTAATTAATGATAACATTCATTATCTTCATTCTTTTCTTTACAAACACACCAAGGTGGTATTGTCGATGTCGCCTCTTTTAACTCCAATCTATCGGCCTCGAGAGCCTTCCAAAATTGCCTCACTTCTTGGACATCATCTCTCCTCCTTACCCAATAACCCCTCATGTAAGCTTGAATTTTTAAAACTGCATAATCTTTACTCCAAATCCAAGAAAATGGAAAGAAAGGTCTTGGACTAAAATAATTCAACTTTAATAAAAATAACAAATCATTTTTTTTAATTAAAATATAATTAACTGCATTTTAAGATATTTTTTTACCCAATCCATATCGAAAAGATTCGTCCATTTATCTTTTCTTTCTGGGTACTTTGGGTTTAAATTCCAAAGTTGTTCGGCTATAAAATCCATTGGGTTGTAAGTGGATTTATGGTACTAAAAAGATTTTTTTTTAATTTATTGATTGAATTGTGGTTTTCTTTTACCGTCATGCTTTTCGTTTCTTTGGCTTTTACAAGCATTTTTTCTAAAATGTCGAGGAGAATGATAAAAATTTCTTTGTCTAAATAATCAACCCAACGATCTTAAAAAGAAATTATTAATTAATAACTAATAATTAGCTATTTACTGGGTGCAATAAGAAATTTTCTTTTGCTTTTTACGAAATGATTTAGAAATTAAAAATTTCGGTGTCTTAGATATTAAATCTAATAAAAATAAAAAAAATTAATACTAGAATTGCTAACGAAGGTGAAAAACCAAATGTTATAATCACTCTTGGTTTAGGAAAACCACTTGCTCCAAGGCTTTATAAAGGAATAGAGGTATAAGATTTAATTATAAAAAATACATATTTAATAAATAGTAAAGATTAATTAATGATAACATTCATTATCTTCATTCTTTTCTTTACAAACACACCAAGGTGGTATTGTCGATGTCGCTTCTTTTAACTCCAATCTATCGGCCTTGAGAGCCTTCCAAAATTGCCTCACTTCTTGAGCATCATCTCTCCTCCTCACCCAATAACTTCTCATGTAAGCTTGAATTTTTAAAGCTGCATAATCTTTACTCCAAATCCAAGAAAATGGAAAGAAAGGTGTTGGACTAAAACAATCTAACTTTAATAAAGACATCAAATAATTTTTTAAAAAATAATTAACTGCGTTTTAAGATATTTCTTTACCCAATCCATATCGAAAAGATTCGTCCATTTATGTTTTCTTTCTGGATGCCTTGGGTTTAAATTCCAAAGTTGTTTGGCTATAAAATCCATTGGGTTGTATGTGGATTTATGGTACTAAAAAGATTTTTTTTTGAATTTATTGATTGAATTGTGGTTTTCTTTTACCGTCATGCTCTTCGTTTCTTTGGCTTTTACAAACATTTTTTCTAAAATGTCGAGGAGAATGATAAAAATTTCTTTGTCTAAATAACCAACCCAACGATCGCAAAAAGAAATTATTAATTAATAACTAATAATTAGCTGTTTATGGGGTGCAATAAGAAATTTTCTTTTGCTTTTTACGAAATGATTTAGAAATTAAAAATTTCGGTGTCTTAGATATTAAATCTAATAAAAATAAAAAAAATAATACTAGAATTGCTAACGAAGGTGAAGAACCAAATGTTATAATCACTCTTGGTTCAGGAAAACCACTTGCTCCAAGACTTTATAAAGGAATAGAGGTATACCATGTAATTATAAAAAATACTTATTTAATAAATAGTAAAGATTAATTAATGATAACATTCATTATCTTCATTCTTTTCTTTACAAACACACCAAGGTGGTATTGTCGATGTCGCCTCTTTTAACTCCAATCTATCCGCCTCGAGAGCCTTCCAAAATTGCCTCACTTCTTGGACATCATCTCTCCTCCTTACCCAATAACCTCTCATGTAAGCTTGAATTTTTAAAGCTGCATAATCTTTACTCCAAATCCAAGAGAATGGAAAGAAAGGTCTTGGACTAAAACAATCTAACTTTAATAAAGACATCAAATAATTTTTAAAAAAAATAATTAACTGCGTTTTAAGATATTTCTTTACCCAATCCATATCGAAAAGATTCGTCCATTTATCTTTTCTTTCTGGATGCCTTGGGTTTAAATTCCAAAGTTGTTCGGCTATAAAATCCATTGGGTTGTATGTGGATTTATGGTACTAAAAAGATTTTTTTTTTGAATTTATTGATTGAATTGTGGTTTTCTTTTACCGTCATGCTCTTCGTTTCTTTGGCTTTTACAAACATTTTTTCTAAAATGTCGAGGAGAATGATAAAAATTTCTTTGTCTAAATAATCAACCCAACGATCTTAAAAAAAATTATTAATTACTAACTAATAATTAGCTATTTACTGGGTGCAATAAGAAATTTTATTTTACTTTTTAGGAAATGATTTAGGAATAAGAAGTTGTCTTTAATATTAAATCTTTGCAGAATCTTTATTGTCAATCATAATGTTAGCCTGTTGTTTACTTTTGCTCTTGTTTTTCATGATCGTTAATATTGATATTACGTTGTCGTGTCTCTTAAATTCTTGAGGAAACTCGCTTAGTTACTAATTCCGTGCCCCCTCTTCAATTCTTTAACATACTTAAACATTACCTCACGAACTCGATAAAAAAATAAGAAATGCTTAACACTTTCAAGATCAAGTAGAATTTAGTAGATATATCTTAGGAACTACACAGGCTCTGATTCTAAGAGCTGTTTCTATGAAAGTAGATAGATAGAGACCATTAAGAGTTCTTTATACTTAGGATCACTAATAAATAATAAAAATTCGGTTTGCAAAAAAGTAAGGAAGATATATGGCTTTGAGAGGTTGCGTTTGAATGCCATAAGTTTGAGGAAGATCGTAAGTTCCTCAATATTGTGGCATTCACGCCAATCCCACTCAACTCAACCTAGTTCATCCCAACACAACCTACAGTTAGTACTGACTGAATGAAGATGTTATACATACAGGAAAAAATTACCATGGGTTTGGCTTATTTAGGTTAGGTTGTATTTGAATATCACAAGGTTGAAAAAGACAGAACACGCCCATTTATTTGGGTAATACACTGGGGATGCTGTTCAATGATGCACATCTGGAAGGTCAATGGTCTAAGCGATGTCCTCAGAGTTCAGTAGTTAGTAAGGAAAATTAAGGAGAAAGCCATACAACATCAACAGCTATGTGTAATATTCCTAATAATCATTGAAAACGCCTTCAACTCCGCCTCGTGGGGGGATTATGGGAGCCTTGCAGAAGGGAAATGTCAGCGCATATTTAGTCAGAATGATATAGTTCTATCTGAGTCAAGAAGTTAAAAGGTGCCACAGTGATCGATATTGGGCCCAACATTGTGAAATGTGATGCACAATGAGGTGTTGAGGATGAGACGGAAGGAAGTGGATGCCTTCCTGGTGGCGTTACCGGTCGCCAAGACAGAGGTGGTGCTGTTGCAAGGCAGGAGGAGGCTCAAGAAGTTGTACTTGCAAATATAGCGCGTGAACATTGAGTCGTATCGGTGCGTCAGATACATGGGGGTGCACTTTTAGTAATCCTTAACTTGACGACGGAATAGTGCGAGAGAAAGTGGAGGGGAATGAGTTATTAGCTCACTCAGGTGTTTACGGAGCACAGGGTTTTGGAGAATATCTACGTGACATAGGAAAAACGGACTCAAGCGAGTGTTAGGTTTGTGGGTAGGTGGACGAGGCATGGTACACCCTCATCGCGTGCATACATTTTGGTAGTGTAAGAGACGAGTGCGCAAGGAAGCGTGGAAGACTTTTTAGTGAAGACAACTTGATGGAGGTTATGCTTCAGAAAGAGAAAGGATGAATATTCGTTACGGATTTCATCACCAAAGTAATGATGATGAAATCCGGAGGAGACGGAGCGCAACATTAAAGGATGAGAGAATGTGCCCGGTATGTATGATACAAATAGTATTTCAAAAAGTAAAGGATTTAGTAGGAGAAATTAAGATATATCGGTTGGATTAAGCCGGTTCGGTTGGGTTTCAATACCATAAGTCTGAAGAAGACCGTAAATTTCTCAAAGTTATGACATTCAAATACAATATATCCAACTTAACCCAATCCACTTTAGCCCAACCCAACCTATATGTAGTCCAGACCGTATTAAGGTGTTATATAGGAAAAAATCGTTAGGGATTGGATTGGGCAGGGTTGGGTTGTTTTTAGTCAAAGGCAAAAGGACAAAAGTCTGGGCTGGGTTGTTTTTTAAAAAGGATGAAGTTTAGGGATCAACATTATTATGTCCATGGATCAACAGGATTCCTATGCAAAACGTACATGGAGGCCTTTATATTGAGAAATCTTTTCGATTCGTAACCGATCTTAACAATGATCTTCAGAGGTACATAGAGCAACATACAAGACGGAAAGTCAAAGGGGTGGTTACAAAAGTTAAGAGACAGATTGTCATAATTAATAGAAGAACAGTTAGAGCAACAGAAATTGCCACATTTGAATATATGTGGTCAAAATGGATTCGTGTTGCTGATTTTTAGAAATTCGCTGCGTGATTTCCACCACCTTAACATTCCTGATAGAAAAATCTTTCAACATTCATCAATGTCTTCATTATATAAGGCATTTAAACGAAGTTGAATATGAGGATAACCAATGACAGTTGGTTATCAGAATGTGTTTAACACTATGGATGAAGAACTAATACAACAAAAGAGGTAATCCATTGAACTTACAACATGCTATAGCTATGGTAGTTTTTGTAGAACTCAACCCTTTTTTTAACGAGGTTGGAGAGTATTTGCGAGCAGACATCAGGTCCAAGATTTTACTTCGGAGAATAATCTCTTTTTCTTCATTCCCACAGCTTAGTTTCGGAGAAACCTTTCTAATTTGTTTTCCACATATATTTTATTTAGAAGAGAGTATTTTTCTTCTATCTTCTTCGTTTCCAATACTCTCCTACTACGTCCCATTTATTCTGACTTTCCAGTATTATACCTTCATATTGTACGGTGTAAGAGGCATGCTAATCTTCCTATTTACATTTAAAGAATCTATGCTCTACATCGACAACCCCTTGACAATACTCAACCCAGCCTTTTTTTCTAAAAAGGATTAAGAAATTGTTTACCAGACAATCGGTCTTAGATATTTGACCGGATAGTGACGTTGGAGTGGAAATCCCGACCGTCTAAAACCCTTCTCCTTTCTTGCCGGAACCGCTCTTCGGGGCTTTACTTCGGAGAAATAAAATAGAACCATCTCTCATCTTTCCGCCGCTTTTGTCCTTCCGCTTACTCTTTTACTTGTGGCCTTGAAACAGCAATCACTTTATGCTTTCTTCTTTATGGAACCCCAGGGGATCCACGCTTTTTCTTTTTTCTAGAGGGGCGCTTTATCTTCCGTTTTCCACTTTTTCGTCTTAATCTCCGCCTTGTGGAGAAAAATATGATGACATATGATTATCATATGATTTTAACATATGATTAATTACATATCGAATGATTTCATTTGATCAACGTAGCTGCGGAAGAGAAGTTCCTCTTCCTTCATCATTTCTCCTCATCATAGTGTCGGAACATCCACCCTCTTCCTGTTTTCATTCAGCTTCTACTTCTTGACTTCATACTAAAGATGCCGTGATCCGTAGCCTATTTATCCAAGATGCCAAGTCCAGGATCATGGGTTTAGCCCAACCCGAGTATCTGTCCCATCTTGCGCACCAGTCTTCCATAAGTTCGGCTCTAAGTTTTTCCTTGCATCTCTTTTCCCTTTGATACATGGCACTCCACACTTCCTCGATGACATCAAAAGGTGGCATTCTACGGAGACTACCACCTCCACGCCAATACCTGGGACTGAAACTTACAGTTGGACCGATATCGTCGACTTTTCTTCTGCTAGCTCTTGGACCAACTACATTTGGCATTAGTTTTAGAAATATATTTTGTTTGTTTGATAATTGTCATGTCACACTGATGCCCGCGGTACACTACTACAAATAGGCACATGAGTATCATGCCGCAGTGCTATCGATGCGTATATTAGGAGATATGTGTCTTCAACATTCTTTTCTTTATTTCTATTAAAATTTCTTCTATCCGTTGGACAGCCTGTATCGTACTATGCCTTTTCTAAATCTATGTTTTTCGTCGTGGAGAAGACCTTTCTCCATTCTTTCATGTATTCTGATAGATTCATCCTCCGCGTTTTTCTTCAGCTTCTCGATCAACATGAATTTGTGAAGATCCCTTTCCTTAAACAATCGCCGAATATTTTGATGAAGGCCCACCGGTTGCTGTGTATCGTTGCCATTAGTATTTCTGGTGATGAGTATTTCCATCGAGACCTGGGGCTTTTCGTCTGTTTATTTTAGCCATCGCTGCATTTAACTTTGATATCGTGACCTCTGGTATGTCTCTATTGTTTAGGTTATTAAAAACATTAGATTCCATTTTGTTTGGGGGACGGTTTCTTTATCAAAACCCAACCCAACCCATAGCTAATACTGATCGTGTTAAGGTCTTGTATAGGAATAATGTGCTTTGTTAGCCAGACAACAATCTACCTCTTCTCTATTTTCTTTTTCTTGCTATTTTCTTACTTTCTTTTAAGATTGGAATAGATATTGACAAATTGATAACGTAGCGGAACTACTGATCGAAGAGGAACAGGACACAAATCAAGTTTTTGCGAAGAGTAAAAAGACATCAAGAAGCTACAATGAAAATTTTGTTTCCACCTATGTCAAAAATTTAAGGGAAGGGAAGGAAATGAGAAGAACAACGAGAGGGAAACAGTACACATACAGGGGAGTCTCAGAAGATATATACAAACGGTTTTGGAGAAAGAGAGAGAGAGAGAGAGAGAGAAGATAGGAAACTGTTTTCTTTGTAGCTCGGAGCTAGTCCTAAACCCCACACTATCCGGAAGAGGAAGAGTTGGGTTGGGTTCGATCAGAAATATGGACCTTAGTACAGAAAGACCAAGAGACACTAAGGGCATTAACCACAATGATGTTTGGCAACGGCATCACTACTTCGATTTCTGTTTTTTTATGCTAAGAAATAGAAATAGTTAAATTATCCATAAGAATTATCTTTGAACATTGTTGATCTGTGGGTAAAAGATCGGGTGATAAATCGAAGAGATGATTTATGGACGATGTCGAAGACGACTTAAAAATATTGAATGTACGCGATTGTAGACAATAAGGACGGGATGGACTAGATTAGAAAGAAATAACCAAAATTGACTAAAGTTCATAACAAGCCATATGCTTTCAAATCATCAACGCAATCGTATGGTATTTTTTCCATACATATGTCCCAAATATTGCATATAGAACTGTGATTTGCTGCCGGGTTGAGGGGTGTATCGTCACTACGATGGTAGTGGTCGATCTGACACGTGGGATTTAGAAGAGCGGCTGGTAGACATGTAATTGATCTGTCCAAATTTCAAGCAACAGTTGCATCTTATTCTTCAGACTTAAAAAATTGCAACTTTTGCAAAACGTCTGTAAGCCATCCAAGGCAGTGCTTAATTGCTTGTAGTGCAAATAAAAAATAAACTAGCAATAGAATGCCACGAAACAATAAATATGGTTCTCGAGATTATAAGTTTCTGCAAGAAAAAGAAAATTTCTTAATCGCACCATTTAATATTATTACTCTTTAGCAAATCACAATCATCTTGTTTCGATCGAAGATACTTTTGCATTTCTTCTTGTTGATCTTTAAACTCCTTTTGAATCTGCTCAAAAATTATCACATCATTTTTTGGTTCATCATCACTTTCCCATGTGTCTTCATCAGATTCAATACTCTCCTGCATAAGCCTTATAGGCCGCGTTGTCGTAAAACAGGGCATTTTCTTTATCATTTTTCTTTTAATGAGTTTTATCTAACTTTTGATGATACTTTAAATTACTTTGATTATACTTTGATAGATGTCAAAATTAAAAAAATTGTGAACTAGATTGTTTAGATCCTTAATTTATTATAAATAATTAAATTTATAAATAATGTACAAAAAATTAAATCTACAAACTAAAAGAAACAAGAAGAATTTAAAACTGTTGTGTAACATGTTTTATCCAATCTAGATAATGAGCAACTTTAACATAAACTCCTGGTACGCCGACTTGCCCACATCCAATTCCCCAACTAACAACACCAACAACCTTCCAAGACCCGTTTCTTTCGCACACCATCGGGCCACCTCCATCTCCTTTACATGCATCTTTTCCTTCTTCCCCACCGGCGCAAACAAATCCAGGGTGGAGTTTGAATCCATAACCTAATCGAGTATTTTGAAGTTGTCGTTGACATTGGTCGTGACCAACGATTGGTACGTCGACTTCTTTCAAGATATTTTGGTATTTTCCGAAATCCCCGAAAGCGTCTTTCCCCCACCCGGTAGTCCAACATCTCGTTCCGGTAAAATCTTCGTATGGAGATGGAAGACAAGCCGGGCTGATATGAGGGTGCTTTGCAAAATCGACGAATTTATCCATTCTTATAATAGCGAGGTCATTGTAAAGAGTTCCAGCGTAAAATTCGGGATGAACAACGACATTTTGAACGTCTCTTTCGATGTAGGGGAAAAATTCAACATCGTGATTTACATCCCATTCTCCAAGTCGTATTCTAAGATCATATGCTGAGTATCTAAATTTAAAAAAAAAGGGTTAATTATACGATTTAAATTCGTTTATTTAGGGTTATCTTACTGTTTAATGCAATGAGCTGCTGTTATGATGTGTAAATGATCGATGAGGGTTCCTCCGCAAACGAAAACGCTTTCTTTGGGGTCTTTCTTCAAAATGGCAACTTGCCAAGGATATTCACCGAATTCGCTGTCTCCATCGACGTAAATGGGATTTTTGATTCTTCCGGTGATTCCTTGTCCGTTTCTTGTGCCGCATTGACGTTGGGTTGGGGTTGGGATGTTTGGACGAAGCGGTCTTCGGCAACAAACGTGTCTTGGCCCGCAAGTTTGTGGGCGTCCAAATCCGTTTCCGTAATAACTTTGCCTCTGATTAAAACAAATTGAGTTAATTAATATTATTATTAATAAAAAAAAATGTAGTAATAAAAAAAATTTAATCTTTGGGTGTTGTTGTTATATGTTGAATTTAACCTTATTGTTTACCTTATCAATACTTCTTTGAGACGTTTCATTAAAACTTGTGTTTTCAACACTTCTACGTTTTCGGTCATTCGGAAATTTAACTTGTTTTGAGTCATCTAAATTTTTCCCTGTTCTACTGGCCGGGTTTCCATAAGAATCTTTCAATCCAACCCCAAAATCACTTAGATCTCGAGCATACCCGTTATTATCGTTTTCGTATTTATCTTGGTATTGGTCAAAAATGCTTTGACCTTGAGTGTTATCGTTGTTTCTTCCATAAAATTCGTCCCCAAATCCGGCGTATTCGCCGATATCGTCGATGTATTGCGGTTTATGATGGTGTTGATGGTAATGTTGAACTGGAGGGCCATGATTGACGTAGTGATGTGGTGGGTGATCTAAATAAGGACCGTTGTATTCATGAATTGGAGGATGGATTGGTGGGCGTCCATAATAATGTCCGTTGTGGTAATTTGGCCCGTAAGGTTTGTAATGGTGGTAATGTTCGTGTTGATTAAATATTAATCCTTTTTTGTATGCTAAGAAGTCTTGGACTTTATTGACTAAGTGATTGTTGGGGGTTACGTGGAGATTAACGAAGGGTTTTAAAACTTTTTCGCCGTAATCGTTCTTGGTGACTTGGAGGGCAACTAAAGGGTTTACTGAAACTAATCCTAAGTTGATTCCGTTTCCTCCCCCTTGAGGATTTCCTAAGTATGGTGGGTAATGCGGGTATGGATATGGTTGATGGTCGTACTGATTGGGAAGGCCAAAGGAGACTCCGAACGTGGGCTTTATGTTCTTTGTGATATCGCCCAGTTCGCGCTGGAAGATAATTTTTTGGAGTTAATTTATGGAACAATCAAAATCCTCCCCCCCACTCTTTATTATTTTAGTCAATTTTAGTTTCTTCGTGCGCAGATTTTAAAAAAACAACATTAACATATAACAACAACCTCCTAAATTAAAACCAAATTAAAAACATTTTCGATTTTGTTATTGTTAATATTGTTAGTTTTTGAATTAATCAACAAATAAATTAAATCTAATATTTACTTACTCCTTCGGCCGTTTTGGCGCCTTCATCACTTTTCTTTTCAACCTCCCTCTTCGTCCTTATTTCTTCTTTGCCCCCATTTGTGCTATTTAAAGCTGGAGTGCCTTTGGGGACGCGAATAACCGTTATGTTTCCGTTTGCATCGGTTAAAACTCTCTCTTCAGTTTCGACGGTTTCTGCTTTAATATCGCTTTTAAGACTTCGCGGGTCCAAAGCAAGGAGGAGATCGTCTTTTCTTCCTATGATTTCGTGCGATGGGCATTGATCGAATGGGACGCAGACGCAATCGAAGTTTTCGGCGCGAGCTGATTCGAATCCTTGGTATTTATCGTCATTTGAGATGCTGTTAGATTGGAATGTGTTCGTGTTGAGTTCTTTTTTGTAAAATTGAGAGTTTGAGTTTCCGTATTGACCCACGGTTGAGCCGATTGAATTTGTGTATAAATTTGAGCCCCCGAAAGTTTGCGGGCTAACGCTGTAAATCCCCGATGGTTTTGTTGTGAATGATCCTAATCCGGCTGAGCCATAATTTGCGATTGATTGACCTCCGTAAGTGTTTCCGTTAAAGAGGCTTCCCGATGATGGGTTTAAAGAGTTTTGGGCGCCATTATAGAGATTTCCAGATGGGTTTAAAGAAGCGAATGTGCCTAAATTGGCTGCGTTTCCTCCTAAATGCGACGATGAAAACGAGGTGCTTCCCCCAAAACTCGAACTCTCAAATCCAGCGCTTGAAGACAATAAAGTACTTGGTTTGAAGCTGTTTTCTTTTTCGATTAAAGCAGCCCCAACGCTCTCACTGACCAAAGGGATTGTGGCAATATTAACTTTTCCTCCAGCTCCATTTTCGGAGTGATGGAAATGATGGTGCACGTGTTGTTGCACTCCTGCACCTGTCGCAGAACCTCCTTGAGCATTTACGATGACCTCAACAGGCTTTTTTTCTTTATGGAACGATCCATGCTCAATTTCGTACGGGAATTCGCCACTAATTGGTGGTTTTGAGTACAAAATTTCTGCCGAATCGAACGAGGATGATCCAGATGAGACAAAAGTTTTATCAAAGTACGGTTTTGGAGGTGGTGATAATTGTGGGCCATATCCTTTACGGGGAGGACCATGAATCGATGGTCCATGATGAATTGGTGGGCCATTAAAAGGTGGCCCATGAATTGGTGGTCCGTTAAATGGTGGTCTATTTGGGTATGGGCCAAGTTTTGGTGGGAAAGGAACCGGTTTGGGTGGTCCATATCCTGGCCCTCTCCCTGGCGATTTAAGAGGAATCGTTGGAATTGGGCGCCCAACCGGATTAATCGCAACAGGTTGAGCATAAACCAAATCTTCAGGAGCAATATAAGGCCGCTTACCATCACACTACAATCAAAAAAAAATCATCAAATCAATCTCAAATTAATCAAAATAAAAAAAAAACATACTTGCATCAACCCCAAACTGCACAATTTATCTCGAATTAAATTTCTTGCCTCCCCATCATCCCCGCTTTGAATAGCATCTTGTAAATTAGGATCGCTATAAACTTCATCGAATTCTTTCAAGTTCCTCCCTTCTCGTGAAGAGGTTAAAATCGCATCGACGACTTCATCAACATTAGTAACGTTATAATTAACTTCCTCAACATTCTCCGATGGCTCGGCCAATAAATCTTCACCCATCAACAAAACAGATTGTTTCTCTCCATCCTTATTATCCCACGACCACGATTGTTTATCTTCACACGAAGAAAGCGCGAAAAGCGCCAAAATAAGCACCCCAATCTTCATCTTTCTAAAGTCAAAAAAAAAACTCTTAATCATAATTCGTTTCAAAATGAAATAAATGTGACGAAATTCTAAGTGAAAGTGAGAGTGAAATTTCTAAATATTATTTTTATTAAACGTAGGTTGGCTTGAACGTTTTTAAAAGAGGTCGTAAGACACTTTCTTTTGCTTTCTTTGTATGCTAATCGTGCAAAAAAACATCATCTTATCATATTATGTAGGCGTTCATTTTGGAGTTACGTAATTGGGTGGCTTTCGAATTTTTCTTTTCGCGGTTTGAAAGTTTTGTTGATGTCATCTAGTTGGTGTTTATGTCGGTGAAATTAGGAGATCAACCGTGAAGAACGTAATACTTCGAAATGTTAATGAACTCTCCAGGAGAAAGAACCTTGGCCTTCTCGCTTGCACAAAGTGCAAGCGAGAAGGAGAGTGTGAATACTTTCACTGAAATCGTATTGTTATATCTCCTCAGAGAATAAGCAAAAATAGGTCTAGTTTGAATTTAACGAGACGAAGAAAAGAAAGTTGGTTGAATTTTTTTTGGTGATTAAAAAGAATTATGAATAAAATTTTAATAAATAAAATTAAAATTTCTTACATTTCCGATCCTTTTTCAAACACTTTTTGACGCACCAAAATTGAAAATTGAATCCACTCAAAAACGAATCTCTTTTATATCGGGCTTGATGATTCTACCACTAAATCCACAACGTGTGGGATTAGGTTTCACACTTTCTCTGCTTTAACGTTGCACTCACTGGTGTCTGTACAATTCAACTTTCGTTTATATATTACTGGCAGTTTGGGGAAGAGCAGAGGGATGCAGATTTTGGTGGTAGGGCGACCAGGATCTGATTTTCCAGTGGTTGAGAAATGGTTATTTTCGATGAATTACGTGGCGTGTTAGATAAGTTACAAAATTCATTCAATACTTCTTTATTTTACAAGTTTGCTTTTCTTAGTCATCTTATACCACGAGATTTTTACAACAAACTCATTCATTTATTATATTCTTCAGGAGATTTTTTTACATTTTATTATTGATTGTTGAAATTTATCATTCATTGTTACCACTTTCTGGAGGATTTTTAAGTTATATTGTCGATTCTTCATATCACCATAAAGAATAAGATTTTATCTTTAAAACGATAAAATAACCACATCTCTATCTCTATAAAAAAAAGCTCAGACAACAATTTGAAAATCTTACACTTACTAAAATTTCTTTTTTCTTTCATTAATCTTCACTTCTTGTTATAACGTTTAACAAAAGCTTTTGTACTTTGTTATAACGATGATTGTTATATGTCATCGTAAAGAACATGATTTTATCTTTAATTTGTTGAATAAAGCACATCTTTATCTCTAAAAGCAAGCTTAGAAAATCGAGCTTAGAGAATTGTTTAAAAATCTTCCTTTTTTAGATTTTAAGCTTTAATCAGTGTTGAACATAAAAAATCGTACAAACGTTGTTTATGGAAAGTAAGAAATTGTCTATTACTTTATATATACGCTTCTTATTTCAAGACGATATCTCACTTAGTTTTTAAGATACGATTTTTTTAATTCGATCTTCTCCATTTACAACAATTAATATACAGAGTTGTAAAAAAAAATCATTACAAACAAATTAAGAAAAATTAAAAATTGTTATTTATACCATTAAAACAACATTAAATTTGCTTTAAAATGTTACATATTTCATGACGATATCTCAATTAGTTCTTGAGATATAATGGTTTAAATTGTATTTTTACGAAACTGATTTAGCAAATAACGTCGGATTTAAAAAATCGTGAGAACAAACTTTATGGAAGCTAAGAAATTATCTATGACACATGAGATGTTCACTAAATTGACTTCAAAACGTTTCTTATCTCATGATAATATCTCAGTTAGTTTTTGAGATACGATTCTTTCAATTCGTTCTTCCCCATTTAACTTTTACAACAATTAGGATGCAGAGTTGGATCAAAAAAATCATTACAAACAAATTAAGAGAAATTGAAAATTCTTATTTATATCATTAAAACAACATTAAATTTGCTTTAAAATGTTACATATTTCAGGACGATATCTCAGTTAGTTCTTGAGTTATAATGGTTTGAAATGGATTTTTACGAAACTAATGAAGCGAATAACGACGGATTTAAAAAAAATCGTAAGAACAAAGTTTATGGAACCTAAGAAATTATCTGTGACCAGTTAAATATTCATTAAATTGACTTCAAAACGTTTCATATCTCATGTTAACATCTCATTTAGTTTTTGAGATAAGATTCTTTTAATTCGTTCTTCCCCATTTAACTTTTACAACAATTGGTATGCAGAGTTTTACCAAAAAAGTCATTACAAACAAATTAAGAAAAATTAAAAATTGTTATTTATACCATTAAAACAACACGAAATTTGTTTTAAAATGTTTTATATTTTATGACAATATCTCAATTAGTTCTTGAGATATAATGGATTAAATTGTATTTTTACGAAACTGATTTAGCAAATAACGTCGGATTTAAAAAATCGTGAGGACAAACTTTATGGAAGCTAAGAAATTATCTATGACGCATGAGATGTTCACTAAATTGACTTCAAAACGTTTCTTATCTCATGATAATATCTCAGTTAGTTTTTGAGATACGATTCTTTCAATTCGTTCTTCCCCATTTAACTTTTACAACAATTAGGATGCAGAGTTGGATCAAAAAAATCATTACAAACAAATTAAGAGAAATTGAAAATTTTTATTTATATCATTAAAACAACATTAAATTTGCTTTAAAATGTTACATATTTCAGGACGATATCTCAGTTAGTTCTTGAGTTATAATGGTTTGAAATGGATTTTTACGAAACTAATGAACCGAATAACGACGGATTTAAAAAAAATCGTAACAACAAAGTTTATGGAACCTAAGAAATTATCTGTGACCAGTTAAATATTCATTAAATTGACTTCAAAACGTTTCATATCTCATGTTAACATCTCATTTAGTTTTTGAGATAAGATTCTTTTAATTCGTTCTTCCCCATTTAACTTTTACAACAATTGGTAAGCAGAGTTTTGCCAAAAAAGTCATTACAAACAAATTAAGAAAAATTAAAAATTGTTATTTATACCATTAAAACAAGATGAAATTTATTTTAAAATGTTTTATATTTTATGAAAATATCTCAATTAGTTCTTGAGATATAATGGTTTAAATTGCATTTTTACGAAACTAATTTAGCAAATAACGTCGGATTTAAAAAATCGTGAGAACAAACTTTATGGAAGCTAAGAAATTATCTATGACACATGAGATCTTCACTAAATTGACTTCAAAACGTTTCTTATCTCATGATAATATCTCAGTTAGTTTTTGAGATACGATTCTTTCAATTCGTTCTTCCCCATTTAACTTTTACAACAATTAGGATGCAGAGTTGGATCAAAAAAATCATTACAAACAAATTAAGAGAAATTGAAAATTATTATTTATATCATTAAAACAACATTAAATTTGCTTTAAAATGTTACATATTTCATGACGATATCTCAATTAGTCCTTGAGATATAATGGTTTGAAATGGATTTTTACGAAACTAATGAAGCGAATAACGACGGATTTAAAAAAATCGTAAGAACAAAGTTTATGGAACCTAAGAAATTATCTGTGACCAGTTAAATATTCATTAAATTGACTTCAAAACGTTTCATATCTCATGTTAATATCTCATTTAGTTTTTGAGATAAGATTCTTTTAATTCGTTCTTCCCCATTTAACTTTTACAACAATTGGTATGCAGAGTTTTACCAAAAAAGTCATTACAAACAAATTAAGAAAAATTAAAAATTGTTATTTATACCATTAAAACAACACGAAATTTGTTTTAAAATGTTTTATATTTTATGACAATATCTCAATTAGTTCTTGAGATATAATGGATTAAATTGTATTTTTACGAAACTGATTTAGCAAATAACGTCGGATTTAAAAAATCGTGAGGACAAACTTTATGGAAGCTAAGAAATTATCTATGACGCATGAGATGTTCACTAAATTGACTTCAAAACGTTTCTTATCTCATGATAATATCTCAGTTAGTTTTTGAGATACGATTCTTTCAATTCTTTCTTCCCCATTTAACTTTTACAACAATTAGGATGCAGAGTTGGATCAAAAAAATCATTGCAAACAAATTAAGAGAAATTGAAAATTCTTATTTATGTCATTAAAACAACATTAAATTTGCTTTAAAATGTTACATATTTCATGACGATATCTCAATTAGTCCTTGAGATATAATGGTTTGAAATGGATTTTTACGAAACTAATGAAGCGAATAACGACGGATTTAAAAAAATCGTAAGAACAAAGTTTATGGAACCTAAGAAATTATCTGTGACCAGTTAAATATTCATTAAATTGACTTCAAAACGTTTCATATCTCATGTTAATATCTCATTTAGTTTTTGAGATAAGATTCTTTTAATTCGTTCTTCCCCATTTAACTTTTACAACAATTGGTATGCAGAGTTTTACCAAAAAAGTCATTACAAACAAATTAAGAAAAATTAAAAATTGTTATTTATACCATTAAAACAACACGAAATTTGTTTTAAAATGTTTTATATTTTATGACAATATCTCAATTAGTTCTTGAGATATAATGGATTAAATTGTATTTTTACGAAACTGATTTAGCAAATAACGTCGGATTTAAAAAATCGTGAGGACAAACTTTATGGAAGCTAAGAAATTATCTATGACGCATGAGATGTTCACTAAATTGACTTCAAAACGTTTCTTATCTCATGATAATATCTCAGTTAGTTTTTGTGATACGATTCTTTCAATTCTTTCTTCCCCATTTAACTTTTACAACAATTAGGATGCAGAGTTGGATCAAAAAAATCATTGCAAACAAATTAAGAGAAATTGAAAATTCTTATTTATGTCATTAAAACAACATTAAATTTGCTTTAAAATGTTACATATTTCATGACGATATCTCAATTAGTCCTTGAGATATAATGGTTTGAAATGGATTTTTACGAAACTAATGAAGCGAATAACGACGGATTTAAAAAAATCGTAAGAACAAAGTTTATGGAACCTAAGAAATTATCTGTGACCAGTTAAATATTCATTAAATTGACTTCAAAACGTTTCATATCTCATGTTAATATCTCATTTAGTTTTTGAGATAAGATTCTTTTAATTCGTTCTTCCCCATTTAACTTTTACAACAATTAGTATGCAGAGTTGGATCAAAGAAAATCGTAACAACGGGGTTTATGGAAACCAAGAGATAATTTAAGGCTTATTAAATCTTCATTAAACCGACTTCAAATTGCTTCTTATTTTGTAATGATATCTTACTTAGTTTTTGAGATATGATTTTTTAAATTCGTTCTTCCCCATTTAACTTTTACAATTGGTACGCAGAGTTTTGCCAAAAAAGTCATTACAAACAAATTAAGAAAAATTAAAAATTGTTATTTGTACCATTAAAACAATACGAAATTTGCTTTAAAATGTTTTATATTTCGTGACAATATCTTAATTAGTTCTTGAGATATAATGGTGTGAAATGTATTTTTACGAAACTAATGTAGCAAATAACGTCGGATATAAAAAAATCGTAAGAACAAAGTTTATGAAATCTAAGAAATTATCTAAAACGAATTAAATCTTTATGAAATTGACTTCAAATCGCTTCTTATCTCAGGATAATATCTTATTTAGTTGTTGAGATACGATTTATTTTAATTCGTTCTTCCCCATTTAACTTTTACAACAATTAGTATGCAAAGTTAAATCAAAAAATTAAATACAAACAAATTAGGAGGAACTAATTTTAAGAGGAACCAAATTTGCTTTAAAATGTTTTATATTTCTTGTCGATATCTGAATTAGTTCTTGAGATATCCTGGTTTAAATTGTATTTTTACAAAACTAATAATAACGTCGCATTTAAAAAATCGTAATAACAAGATTTATGCTAAGAGATTATCTATAGCATACTAAATCTTCATTAAATTCTATTCAAAACGCTTCTTATTTCATGATGATATCTTAGTTTTGAGATACGATTTTTTAATTCATTCTTCATTTAACTTTTATAATAATTAATTTGCGGGAGTCGAAACAAAAAAGTCATTGCAGACAAATTAAGAGAAATTGAAAATTCTTATTTATATCATTCAAACAATATTAAATTTGCTTTAAAATGTTTTATATTTAATAACGATATCTGAATTAGATCTTAAGCTATATTGGTTTAAATTGCGTTGTTACGAATCTAATGAAACAAATAACATCGAATTTAAAAAATCGGAACAGCTTAGTTTATGGAAACTAAGAGAGACTAAGAGATTATCTGTGGCACATTAAATCCTGATTAAATATGCTTTAAAATGGTTGTTATTTCATCATGATAACTCAATTCGTTTTTGAGATATGCTTCATTTAATTTTGATTCTTCAAGATCAATCAGAAGTACATAAATACACATTGACATAGTACATAAATAGTAAAATAAGAAATTATTTACGACACATTAAATCTTGATTAAATTTACTTTAAAATGATAATTATTTCATCATGATATCTCAATTCGTTCTTGAGATACGATTTTTTTAATTTCTTATTTTCACATTTATAACAACCTTAGGTGCAAATTTGGAGTTAAAAAATCGTGTTTATGGAAAATAAAAAATTATTTATGGCTTATTATATCTTGATTGAATTTGCTTTAAAACGGTTGTTGTTTCATCATGATATCTCAATTCGTTCTTAAGATACGATTTTTTTAATTCCTCATTTTAACATTTATAAGAATCATAAGTGCGTGGAATTAAAAAATCGTACCAAAGGTGTTAATGAAAAAGAGCAAATGGTTCTGTTTTTAACTTTTGACGATAGATTGTTATGTTATTTGATGTTCTGATCACGAAACGGGCCTTAGTTTTTTTCCATCACGTTAAAATTGTTTGCATATCGCAATTTACCAAATGTAACAAAAAATATAACAACAGAAAAGTGAATGACGCAGTGAAATAGGTTTATGTAGTAAAAAAAAAGGAATACTTTTCGGCTTACAGGAGAAAATAAAACAATAAAATATAATAGAAAATAAAGAAATCACAATTTTAGTCGCTGGGTTGAGCTCTATTTCGACTAATCGTGCTCTGTTTCAAGCTTTTTGGTGTGTGTGCTCTTCTAGGCTCATTTCTGTGCAACATCCAGCAATAATCCGTCATCATTGCAGTATTCCTTCGTAATGCCTTTCCATTTTTTTAATGTTCGGATAGAATTGCTCATCTATCCCTTCGCTAACAGCATATAGGTTTTCAGGAAAGTAATTCAAATGACAATGCAGAAAATATAGCTTAAAATTCATGGAACAGCCTATAATTTGGTATTTTTTCAGCATGGTCTTCACGATGGATTTGGAATTCGGAATCTTTTTTGTTTCCCAGAAACTTGATTGCTACGTCTTTAAATAGGTGTTTGTTTAGTAGACTGGAGATGAACTTTTTTATCGAAAAGCCATGTTTCTAAATGAAGCTCATTTACAATGTCAATAAGCAAAACTGTCGGCATGCGAGTCTCAGAAAATCTAAACGTGATAACAGTTTGATAACACTTTTAAAAATGAAACTCAACATTTCTTCCAAAGATTTTACCTCTCTAATAAAATCAGGCTTTTGAAACAATATTTCTTACTTTCTTTTGTATCTGATCCATATTCTAGCGTGAAAATCCAGAAAATCTTTCATTATTGCTACAATTTTCATTGGACAATGAAAATTTATAGTTATAAACTTTGTAATATAGAAAGATTGAACGCAGGATTAAGGGGGTATGTAAGATCTGACCTTGTTATTATAGCCGAGACGATCCCAACCTTTATCAAACTCTTGCAAAATTTGGTGTATGAAGCAAGCCCTTTTAACGTTACTCTGCTACAATTTAATTAAGGAACAGGGGCGACTTTGCCGCGATTTTAGACGTTATGGTGAACTTGATTTGAAAAGAAAGTTCAACAAGCATAATAAAAATATCCAAAAACGAATGCAGCATTTCAGAAAAGAAATATATATTGAGACCTGTGATAATATCAACAGAAGCAAAAGAAAAAAATTTCTTGCAAAAAGTCCACAAACTTTAGAAGTATCAAAAGTCACCAGAAACACAGAGCTTAAGAAACAGAAACACATCAGCTTAAGAGTAATCTTAAGATCTATGAATTATTCTATTCTATGAACTACTCTATCTCGATCCTATAAACTACCGTTCTATATCATTGCTGCACGTAATGCGGAAAGTTTTCGAGGTACATCTGAAGAACAAGCTAATCGATGTTGTTGCGAAGAGGATTCCGTCATACCAATTTGGATTCCAACAAAGCAGATCTACATCTGATTCCTTAGCAGTACTTGTCTTAAATTTCCAAGTCGTATTTTACTAAGAACAACAACCCGCTGTAGTGTTCGTGAATGTTCGGAAGACATTCGACACCGTATGACAAAGACGGTTCCTGTACAAGCTTGTTATATTGAAAATTCCATTCTATCTCCTTAACAATCTAAAAGAAATTATTTCAAAAGTGGGAAATTGCTATTCCCATAGTTTCACCACCCAAGAAAGCCTCCCTCAGAGCTCTCCCATCTCGCCAGCACCATACAATGTCTACTACTGTGATATCTACAACGACAACCCAGACGTCTTCGATCTAGAGTAGTATTATTATCTATCTTATGATCTAGAGTAGTATTATTGCTACTCTTGTCGCATATGATGTGGACATTCCTTCATCAGTCCTAAGGTTGTAAACATTTGTCCAAATTATAGAGTATAGTACCAAAAATGATGCTTAACGATACGAATCTTGGTTTTTATACGCAAAAAACATTTTATATGCAACACGTATATTTTTTCACATGCATTAATCTGCCCCGTAGATGTGTGAAAGTGCCCCACAACGGTGTACTATCAGACATTTTTAATTTTTTGAAAAAAGTGTTACAAAAATCTACTTGTATGGATTTATGCAAATGTTATGTCGTTATTATAAGACAGACTATTGATTTTTGATGAATCGAGATGTCAGTATTCAAAAGACTTCTATAAGACAAAATGTAAAATCTATTTGCAGTTGCCCAACCTTCCCCTACTGGAAGCATCAACCATCTTTTAATAAGGCTTTTATCCAATTATTTCATCAAGCCTAATTTTATGTGAGAGGTGGAAGGAGAACTTTCATCGATTCAATGAGAGGTTTTTGGAGCACATTTTTCTGTTTGAATCTTTCTGCTTTTGATGATTTTCCTTGTCTCTGCTAACCCTTTTTGCGACCTACACTTCATGTTATTTATGCTGTCGATACACAAATGTACTACCGCTTTAATTGAGATAATTTTGTCGAGTCGCAATCTTTAATTCATATTCATATTATATTCATATTTATTTAAATAAAGTATACATTAATACATTATTACGTCAAAAAGAAAAAGATATTGAATATAATTATAAATGATCGGAGTTTCGAGTAACATATTCTTCACAGCAATTCGAAATTCCTTTACTTCCAGACTGCTCATATCTAGTGCTAGTTCATTGTATAATTTTACGGCTACATAATGATAAGTCTTTCGTAATTTTACCACTCGGTGAAACGGAATTACAATATCATCCTTGTATCTGGTATTGTGATCATGATTATCTGTATTGTTTGGTACCAAGTCTCTTTTATTGTGAATATGCTCAAGGCAGGTAAGTATAAAACAACAAGGTAAGGTGAGTATTTTTAGTTTTTTGAAGTGAGTTCTGCAGCTCTCATGATTTTTTAGATCAGCTATTATACGAATTGCCTTTTTTTGCATTACAAAAATGGCTTCCATTTCTTTTGATGTACCCCACACAATACGTCGCTATGCTATGGAAGTATGCAAAGTATACGCTACCCAGTGTTTCTGGTGGAAGGTATAACACAATATAAAGTATTTGACAGTCGCTTCTTTAAGTTGGATATGTGTTGCGACCATTTAAGTGTTTCTGTGATGGTAACTCCAAGGAATTTTGTGGATTTATCAGTTACCACATCATTTTGTTTTGTGTAGAAGGTGAGTATATTTGTTTTCTCTTTATTTAGTTCTAATGTATTAATGGAAAACCAGTGCTCTGCATTTTCAATGTTTTGTTTTGTTTTTTCTTTAAGCTCCTTGATGTCACCACTTCTTGTAACGAAAGATGTGTCATCCGCGTAAAGACAAGTTACCTCCGTTGGGATACTGCTTGGCAAATCATTAATGTATACGAGGAAAAGTAACGGTCCCAAAATCGAACCCTGGGGTACTCCAGTCGTCACCTCCCTCCAAGATGATTGTTGTCCTCGCCAAAAAACTGATTGTTTTCTTCCATGCAAATATGATGCCAGAAATTTTAATGATAAAATACTCTCTAGTTTTGCTAATAATATTGGATGGTTCACCGAATCAAAGGCTTTTGTTAGGTCACAAAAAGCAATTTGAGTAAATTTTTGCTGATCAAAACCGTAGATAATTGCTTCTATTACGCTGAGTAGGGCACTTATGGAAGACCTTTGTTTTTGGTACCCATGGTGATAGGTTGTAAGCAGTTTGTTGTCATTGAGATACTCTATTATTTTTTTATTTACTATGGTTTGAAATATCTTTGATAATGTTGGTAAAATAGATATTGGTCTGTAGTTACTATATGTACCTTTGTCTCCCTTCTTATGTATTGGAGTTACCTTCGCCAATTTGAGCTCATTTGGAAAAACTCCTTCCTCTAGACATTTGTTTATGATAAATCTTAGATGTTTGCTAATAATTGGTGCAACTTCTTTTATTAGCTTGGTGGACAATTCGTATATATCTTTTGTATTTTTTGCTTTTAGATTCTTAATTGTATTTATGACCTGTAAAACTGTAACTTCTCCTTGTGATTCTATCGCTGAGCTTGCCATATTAACTGATTGCTTCGACACAGCTGGTCGAACTGTGTCTTGATACAGCCCCGATTTGAGAAAAGAAAAAGTTTAAGTTTTCGACATTCAATGCTGGATCTTGTGCTGGCGTTTTCCTGGACTTTCCAGTTTCCTGTTTGACAAGTTTCCAGGCAGCCAAAATTTTGTTATCAGACTCATTTATGTACTTGCTATAAGCATTCATCTTTGCTTGATTAATTTTTTTATATACTCTAATTTTAATATTTTATATAGTTGTTTTAAATGACTGTCCTTCGTGACTTCAATTGCTATATGTAAAGCGTCTAATTAATTTTTTAGTTCTTCTATATTTTTTGTTTTCCATTGTAGATTTGTACCCGTAACCAATTTTTTAACATTCTTCTCGGGGAACGCATGCCGAAAGCAATTGATTGTGGAATATTGTAAAACAAGTTTCCGCAGTATTTTTTTCTGAGTATATAGGTGTCCAGTTGATGTCTTGTAGTAAGGATTTGAATGTCTCCATGTTCACAGTATTCATTTTTCTACATTTTATATGTATATGTTTTTCAGTTGCAGACGATAGATGGAAAGTTGCAATTTATGCCAAGTGGTCTCCAAGATGCAAGTTCACGGTATATGCTTCAATAGGATGGGTGTATCTGTCTGTGAATACATTGTCCACGCAGCGCTTTCCATGAAGTCTGGAAGGACTATTGAAGATAGGACGCAGTCCAAACTCGGACATTCCCGCAAAAAATCATCTCTTGTAGTACTTGTTTCATTAATACAAATGTTATAATCTCCGATTACAAATATATTCTTACATCGATATGTTTGTTTTATGTGTGTAAGTGTGTCTTCACGCCTTTCAATCATATCTTTTTTGTCACCGGTTGGAGGATGATAGATATCAACTATTTGGTGCTAAGTTTCGGTAATACTACACAGCAAACCACAAAGCATCTTTCTTTGTTGTAAGGAGAGATATCAATATTTTGAGAAGTCATGGAGTCTTTTACCATTATTATGACGCCTCCATGTGCATTAATTGTTGGTTCTCTACAACTGAAAGCAGCAACAGAATAATTTTGGATGTGTATTGATTGAACTTCCGACTCCTTTAACCAATGTTCGGTAATGCATAGTATGTCATAATCATTTGGTTTCTGCAAGTTATACTGCAGACGGTTGATTTTTGATGTATGTTTACATTTAGTATTCGAACAGTTGAATTCTAATTTATAAAAAATGTGCGCCTTGTGTGTTCATAAAAGTAGAATGTTGTTTAAAGTCAAATCTTCGAATTAACAATGATTTGAAATTACTCGTCCACAACGCCACTCGCCATAGCTTGTCCATTAATGTTTCGAAATCGTCTATTATTATTTTTGGTACTGGTGCTCTTGCGGCTGGGGTTAGACTATTTTTTAAAATTTTTATCAATGATGAAAATTTTATCAATTTGGGAATTGCCATGGACGATAACTTGAGATTCAGAGGACATGTCAGTAATCTCCGTCAGAGAGCCTATTCCACCCTTAAGCTATTATATTAGAATAAAAACATTTTGCCTCAACAATTAAGAATTCATTTATGCGAATCACTTATGTTATGCATCTTTATTTACGGGAATGCTTTTTACCACTCTTGCATCGATGTAGCGAATCGATCTCGTATCCAGCTTGTGCAGAATTCCTGTTTTCGCCTTATCGTTTTGGATTGGATTGGTTGTTCAAAACTCCTCCGTATTTATACAACAAAATTAGCTATCGTACAGATATTCATAATATTAATGTTAGGCACCGTTATACATTAACAATACCGAAGCACCGACTTGAACTATTCAAGCGATCCTTCTCCTATTGTGCGCCTAACATTTATAACAATATCCCACTTTGTATTAACCTGGAGAATGTACGTGGGTTTAATAAAAAACTAAAAATTGAACTGCGGAAGCAGCAGGTGGAGGCGGGCAATCATTATTAGGTATATTATGAATTTCAAGTCTGTAAATTGGCTGTCCAAGGATCATCGATGTTATTTTAAGATCACAAATTTTCAGAAGAACAAATTGTAAATTTTCTTAACGTTCTTTTCCGTTGTTTCCATTGTGTAGCAGAACAACTTTAAGGTTTCGTTTCAACGAATTGATGAATAGTCTCCAATTAGTGCTTTCGTACGGAATGTTGAATGTCTTAAACAATCCACACACGTCATTTCAGAATACTAAATTTCCTTCTTCCGAAAAGTATGAAGTCCTTTTCTCTGTCCCTGAACCAGGAAAACGAAGTATCAGCAGCGAGCAAATTCTTTTCTTTAAGTCTCCAATCAGGCAATTTTGAAGCTTCCTTGGTTATATGTATGTCGCGAACCAAATCGTTCAGTTCACATTGTGCAGAATTGTCAGGTTTATACTCCTCTTCAATATATCATTTATTTATTTTTATATCTTCACTTGATTCACTTTCTAAGCTATCTACTTCAGGCAAAAGTTTTTGTTGCGTAGGCACTGGTACGTCTGGACCATGAGGAACAGGACGTAAAGCCGATGGATATTTGGATAGACAATGTTCTTTTTATTTGTTACATTGAAATCGCTAGTACTCATTGAACAAACGTAACAATCATCACTTTGATTGATTTTCGTGGCTCTCGCCAGATTATTGGAACTCCAAATTTAAAAGTATGTTGTTCGCTCTTAAACCACCGTTTGAGTCCTTCAATACAAGTATGTCTTCGATAGTGGTAATTATTATTGTTGTAACACGTTCTTTTTACTTTGCTATCATTAACTCACCACAAATATAACAAAAAAAAATTAACAGACCTTTTACAACCTCTTGACGTCATTCAAATACAACACTCGCTTTCTCTGTATAAATCCGCCGATATAAACACTTTTATTGCAGAAAACATGTATGTAGAAAAAATTAATACAGAAAATAATAAATGATTTATGGTATATTACATCTTGATTAAATTTCCTTTAAAATGATTATTGTTTCATTATGATATCTCAATTCATTCTTGAGATTCGATTTCTTTTAAAATTTCTGTTGGTCAAATTGAGATACAATTCTTTGTAAATGTAACTTCTTCGAATTGAATTCAAAATCTGTGCCACCGAGGATTGGATAAAAATTGATTGCATAACACCAAAAACCCAACAGTCTTGACTCCAATCTTCAAGGTTGGGGAATACCTATACTTGAAGATACCAAAATAATAATAACCTGACCTAAATTTGTTTCGCCTACATAATCGTACAAAAACCAAGAAAGAGATGTTCAAATAGAAAAAAAGAAATTTTAACGACTTATTTTTATTTTGATTCGGACACCACAAACTTGATGATTCATTACTTTCTCTTAACGTCTTTTTGAATTAGCATTCGATCAACGCACGAAGTGACATAACACTTCATATCTTTGTTTTATTTCTTCCTTGCACCTCCGTTATTACGAATTCTTCTTTTATCACTCATTTTCCTTGAGGGGGGTCGTTGACTTGGAAGAATTTCTCTTCTCGGCGCTTAGCATCCGAACGAGAAGCGACCGGCGTGTCTGGTTTTTGAGCAATTCGATTGCACCCCGGGATTCCCGACCTCAAAGCGGATCTGTTCTGAGCTTTCACTTTCATTGCGTGCTTCACATTAAACTTATTTTTGGTTACATAACCGTTAAAGTGTTACTTTGGAAAAACCTAAGCTAATCGTAATCACATAATCGAAGCAAAATAAAATTAGTTTGAAAAGAATTTTTTTAATAAATTTGGTGTAGTCGAACAAGACTTTCGGCTGATTCAACAAAAAGAAAGATCCGGGAGAAAGTAATAGGTTGGCGGGCGATGTGCGATGTGCTCATCTGAGCAGAATGAAAAGAAATGCGAAAAGTTAAGATCTCTTAATTGAGTTGAGGATAATTAGGAGGTTTTGTTAATGATGTTATTGTATTGAGTATTGTGGAGTTAACTTTCTAATGAGACAATTTTGTAACTTTTTATAATTTCAAATAAAGTAGTCCATCTCTTGTCTAGATCCAGAACTAAAACGATTTTTAATCAACAAATTCGTTTCCTGCTTTAAAATCGAAATTAATCAAAAAAGATTTGTTGATGTGGCTATTATTTCAGAGAGGGTACCTCATAATGCAATGTTAATTTGGTTGTCTAAAATGAATTTATTTAATTAAATTGTTTAAATAAAACAAATCAATTCAAACATAAATCAATTTTATGTCTTCAATTAACATTTTGGTGAAAAGATGAAGCAATAAAATTCTTGTTCTCAATGTTGTCTGCGACGTCAGTGTCGGTACAAAAAGACTGAACCAAATCGGTCGCTTTTTGTGGTCACGGCCTTGTGACTCCACCCAAAGTCGCATGTTCCTCGTGATCTTGATCTTTAAAAGTGTCCGGGCGGGGACTCACAAGAATTAATAAAAAAATGCGATGTGTTAGAGAGGCTATTTTAAGCTCTCAATATTTTACTTAAAAAAAATTTTTGTTTATTTTTCTACTCGATGAATTAAAGGTGGTTTGAACGATGAGTTTAGGGTTTTAAATGTCACGACAATGAAAGGAAAATTTTACCTTAAACTGGTATCAGACTGGATTTCGAATCGAGTTTAAGGTAACAAAGTGGGCGGGATCCCATGAGTATAAAAGATTGATTGCCGAAAATCTTAACCATAGTTCAAGTCGAATAACCAAACCGACACACAGACCTACAACAAAATGTTCAAATTGGTGGTGTTGTCCGCTTGCCTGGCTCTTGCCTGTGGTGCCCCAAGCTTGGTACATCACGCCCCGGTAGCCGTCGCATACTCAACCCCAATCGTTAAATCAACCGTAATCGAATCAGTCCCATCTTCAATCAGCCACCACAGCAGTTCGGTTGTTCATGGTGCCGCCATCGCCACTCCAGTCATCACTCCAGTCGTCGCTCCCGTTGTCAAAGCTGTAGAAACTGTGGTACCAATCGCGAAAACTGAAGTAGTTGGTAGTGTGTCTTCCGTCAGCCACCATAGCAGCTCTGTGATTCATGGAGCCTCCGTAGCAGCCCCCGTCGTTGCTGAAGTCAAAGCCGCTCCAGTTGTCGCTGAAGTCAAAGCCGCTCCAGTTGTCGCCGAAGTCAAAGCCGCACCAGCCGTCGAAGTCAAAACTGCTGTAATCGCCGAATCTACTGCTGAAGAAAAATCAGTTGAAGCTCATCCAGTAGCTCCAGTAGTCGCAACCAAAACTGTTGTAGAATCTGCACCATCCACAATCAGCCACCATTCTAGCTCTGTCGTACATGGTCATGCCATCACAGCTCCAATTGTTAAAACTTACGTTCAACCGGCTCATGTTGCTGTAGCTCATCCAGCTCCAATTGTAGCTCATCATGCTCCAATTGTAGCTCATGCAGCTCCAGTTGTAGCTCATGCAGCTCCAGTTGTAGCTCATCCAGCTCCAATTGTGGCTCACGCTGCTCCAATTGTAGCTCATAGAGCTGCTGTTGTAGCACACGCAACTCCAGTTTTAGCACACACCGCCTACGCAGCTCCAGTAGTAGCGCACGCGTGGTAAATTTTTAAAATAATATAAATTCGATATGTACTGATATAAAAAATAAAAAAAATAATAAATATGATTTTTGATTTTGATCCTCCCAAACAATAAAAAAATAATTAAACAGATTACTCTTATATATATATATATATATACCACTTGTTAACCAACAGATTAAACCATATTGAGCTTCAAGGAGTTTTAGAACAAGCTAAAGAACACAAAAACAACATCCTTACAGAAAATTGGAAAAGAAAACAGAGAAAGCTTGACAAACTGTTACACTAAGTTACCTACACTAAGTCATCTGACCATAGAACTAGAGGCAGCGGCAAGATATAACTCACATGAAAAAGACCTTCGCCTAGACCTCATCGATTTAATTACAAAATCTCCTAAAAACATGTCTGGCTGAAAACACCTGCATTTTTGACAATAAAGTATACAAATATTCGGACGACCTACCAATGAGATCGCCCTTGTGTGGAATGCTGGCTGATCTTTTTTCAATGATCTCGAAAATATATTACTCCATACAAGGAACGACATAACCAAAAATATCATCCTCAGGAAGAGATGTGTAGATGATATCCTCATTATTTGGAAAACTAACACACACAATACTATTGAAGACTTAAATCTGCTACTTAACATAATTCATCCTAGTATTCATTTCACAATGGAAAAAGAACTCAACATCACCTTACCTTATCTGAAATTACTTAATATGAACATCAGAATAGAATTTGAGGTCTACAGAAAAGATACCCACACCGACGTGGTAATACCATACAGCTCACATCACCATAACTCATACAAGAATTTAGCATTCCATGCATACAGGCTACTCACAACTCCTCTTGTGATGCCAACAAAAACAAGGAAATGACCATCATCAAAACTATAGCAAACTATGATGGGTCCCGACAGACTTTATAACAAAACTGATAAAGAAAATACAACCAAGAAACACCAACAAAGAGATGTCAGCACTCAACAATGGAACAACAAACGCAGAAACAATATACAGAGCTATCTGCTTCCCAGGCCACTTAGAATCCCATATTCAGAAGATCTTTAACAAATATAATGTGAACATAATATTTAAATCAAATACATACCTACCTTGAACATAGCAGCATTTATAAACTAAACAGTGGCACCTGTGGGACAGTCTACATAGGTGAGATAAGAAGTTCAGTTAAACAAAGAATTGGTGAACATATTGGCAATAAAAGATCTGACTTTGGTAGACACCTTCTGGACTCCTCTCATGAATTAGACCAAGATGCGGGTGTAAAAATATTACACAAGATGGAGAAAAGCATGATAATGACAATAACAGAAGCATTCGAGATAGAAAAATTTAAACATCACAATAAACATGTTGAATGTATTAATGACCAGATAGACTTGACCAAACCACCGCTGTATAGAACTCTAAAGGAACCCTTCCCAAAAGACCCTACTTAGAACAAATTTATAAATACCTAACATCTTTAATACTTACCATCATTGTAGCTCTAATGGCTTCTCTTCACTATGGCTTATTATGGATTTATGATGGATAGCTTATTATTGTGACCCATCGATAATGTGTGGAGGGGTTATGGCATTAAAGGTTGTTATTATGTGCATCTGACTGCGTAGTGGCATGTCCACATAATGAGTTATTATTCCTTGAATATTTCAGTACAAATTCTAAATTGGAGTGGTCCATTAGATGTCATATAAATTATACACTGTGTGGAAACAAACATGCTAGCTATCATTAATACTGGTCATTATAATGAGCAGTGCCGTCCTAAGATTGTCAGCACATTTTTGCCCAAAAATCATAACCCACAGTGAAGAGGGACCTTAAAAGATATTGATAAATTGTGCAATAATAAATAAGCACAACATAGTTATCAATAAACTTATGTTTATTCTTATTCTTAAACTTATGCTTATTTCTTACTTTCAAAATGTTCTTCTTAGCAATTAATGAATTTCTGCCCATAAAATGTCAGTTTGTTTGATTATCAAACTGTCAATTAGACGCCTTGTAATGCCTCAGGGCGACGTCGTCGTTGAAATTTTGCCTATATATGAATAGCATTGATTGAAGTCGAACTATCGATATGCTCCACGAACAAGGTCGATTACTGTAGATATCTACAGAAGAATTTCTTCTTTTGGGCTGTTCTCAAACTATCTTTAACTTCGGCTATCATTAACATAAAGCAGTGAAACTTGCGTGGTGCCACCTATGTTTATAACCAAAATTGTCAATTTTGACATTTTGATATTTCCTGCTGCTTACATAAAGTAGTTATATCATTAACTATTATCTGATAATGGATTATGTATTTTGGGATAACTATAAATAATTCTTGTTAATGACATTTATTTATATCTATTTTGGTTCTGGAGTTACAACCTAAGTTTATGAGAAAAATTATCGATTTTGATATTTTGATACTTCCTGCAGCATACATAAGGAACTGTCATCGTTAGACTTTATCTGGCAATGAAATATATATTTTAGGATTATTATGAACTATTTACGTTAATGACATTTATTTCAATCTATTTTGATTCTCAAGTTACAACCTATGTTTATAACCAAAATGGTCGATTTTAACATTTTGATGTTTTCTGCTACATACATAAGGAACTGTCATCGATAAACTTTATCTGGTAATGAATTATGTAGTTTGAGATAATTATCAACAATTTTTGTTAATGACATTTATTTCCATCCATTTTGGTTCTCGAGTTATAACCTACAATTATAACCAAAATTATCAATTTTGACATTTTGATACTTCCTGCTATCTACATAAGTAACTGTTATCGTTAAATATCAACAGATAATGGATTATGTATTTTGGGATAATTGTGAACTATTTTTGTTAATGACGTTTATTGTTATTTATTTTGGTTCTTGAGTTACAACCTATGCTTATTACCAAAATGGTTGGATTTGATGTTTTGATGCTTCCTACTACTTACATAAGAAACTGTCATCGTTAAATATTATCTGAAAATGGATTATATATTTTGTGTTCATTACGAACAATTTTTGCTAATGGCATTTATTTCTACCTAATTTAGTTCTCGAATAACAACCTATTATATAATCAAAATTGTCGATTTTGACATTTTCATACTTCCTGCCACATGCATAAAAAACTGTCATAGTTGTACATTATCTGGTAATGGATTATGTATTTTGGGATAATTGTGAACAATTTCTGTTAATGGCATTTATTTATATTTATTTTGGTTCTCGTGTTAGAACGTATGTTTATAATCAATATGTTCGACTTTGATATTTTGACACTTTCTGCTATATACATAAAGAACTGTCATGGTTAGACTTTACCTGGCAATGGATTAAGTATTTTTGGATAATTATGAACAATTTTTGTTAATGGTATTTATTGATACCTATCTTGGTTCTCGAGTTACAACCTACGTTTTTAAGAAAAAATATCAACTTTGACATTTTAATACTTTCTGCGACGTACTTAAGAAACTGTCATCGTTAGACATTATCTAGTAATGAAATATGTATTTTAAGATAATTATGAACAATTTTTGTTAATGACATTTATTTCTATCTAATTTGGTTCACGAATAACAACCTATGTTTAAAACCAAAATGGTCGATTTTGACAATTCCTGCTACATACATAAAGAACTGTCATAGTAGGACTTTATCTGGTAATGGATTATGTATTTTACCATAATTATGAATAATTTTTGTTACTAACATTTATTTATACCTGTTTTGATTCCCGAGTTATAATCTATGTTTATAATCAAAATTATCGATTTTGATATTTTGATACTTCTTGCTACATTCACAAAGAACTGTCATGATCAGATTTTATCTGGTAATGGATTATGTATTTTGGGATAATTGTGAACATTTTTTGTTAATGATATTTACTTATATCTACTTTGGTTCCCGAGTTACATCCTATGCTTCTGAGGAAAAATATCAATTTTGAAATTTGGATACTTTCTGCGACATACATAACAAACTGTCATAGTTAAACTTTATGTGGTAATGGATTATGTATTTTGGGATAATTATGAATAATTTTTGTTATTGACATTTATTTATATCTAATTTGGTTCACGAATAACAACCTATATTTAAAACCAAAATGGTCGATTTTGACAATCCCTGCTACATACATAAAGAACTGTCGTAGTTGGACTTTATCTGGTAATGGATTATATATTTTACCATAATTATGAATAATTTTTGTTACTGACATTTATTTATACCCGTTTTGATTCCCGAGTTATAATCTATGTTTATAATCCAAATTATCGATTTTGATATTTTGATACTTCTTGCTACATTCACAAAGAACTGTCATGGTCCGACTTTATCTGGTAATATATTATGTATTTTGGGATAATTATGAATAATTTTTGTTAATGATATTTACTTATATCTATTTTGGTTCCCGAGTTACAACCTATGCTTCTGAGAAAAAAATATCAATTTTGACATTTGGATACATTCTGCGACATACATAACGAACTGTCATACTTAAACTTTATCTGGTAATGGATTATGTATTTTGGGATAATTATGAATAATTTTTGTTATTGACATTTATTTATATCTAATTTGGTTCACGAATAACAACCTATATTTAAAACCAAAATGGTCGATTTTGACAATTCCTGCTACATACATAAAGAACTGTCGTAGTTGGATTTTATCTGGTAATGGATTATGTATTTTACCATAATTATGAATAATTTTTGTTACTGACATTTATTTATACCCGTTTTGATTCCCGAGTTATAATCTATGTTTATAATCAAAATTATCGATTTTGATATTTTGATACTTTTTGCTACATTCACAAAGAACTGTCATGGTCCGACTTTATCTGGTAATATATTATGTATTTTGGGATAATTATGAATAATTTTTGTTAATGATATTTACTTATATCTATTTTGGTTCCCGAGTTACAACCTATGCTTCTGAGAAAAAAAAACTGTCATACTTAAACTTTATCTGGTAATGGATTATGTATTTTGGGATAATTACGGTTAATTTTTGTTAATGACATTTATCTATATCTATTTTGGTTCTCGAGTTATAACCTACACTTCTGAGAAAAATGATCAATTTTGACGTTTTGATACTTCCTGCTACATGCATAAGGAATTGTCATCGTTAAACTTTATCTGGTAATGGATTATATATTTTGGGATAATTATGGTTTATTTTTGTTAATGACATTTATTTATATCTACTTTGGTTCTCGAGTTATAACCTACGTTTCTGAGAAAAATGATCAATTTTGACATTTTGATACTTCTATTTTGAATCATGTCGAAGATTCTTTTATATACATATGTAAAACTACATTACATCATAGAATTTTTACATAACGTCCGATATTTCTTGTTAGTGATCACCACGTTAGGTATCACGCCGGATCTCTGATTCTTCATATAAATTTGAGAATTACATTAGAAGTTATGTTGGGATAACGTCAGGAATCATGTTGAGAATGATGTTGTGAATTACGTCGAAGGTCATGTCGAGATTTTCTTTTCTTCTTTTTGTATACAATCGGGGTCACCAATTTGTAGTGTTAATAACAATGATTATGGTATCACGAAGTATCTAATGTTTTAATTATGTATGTAAATTTAAACATACATTATAGTACTTTTCATGCAGATGTTGCAGAATGGCACTTTCCAACAGGATAATGCAAGACCCCATATTGCTGTTTTTATAAGAAAGTAGACACTTCTTGTTCATAATATCATAAAATCAAATGCTCCACACAAAAATTATCTGCTAGTTATACTATTGTAGCTCATTCAGCTCCAAATGTAGCTTATCCAGCTTTAATCATTGCTCATCTAGTTTTAACGGATATCCATCCAGCCCCAATTGTAGCTTATTAGCTCCAACTGTAGTATATTCAGCACTCTACAGCTGTTGTTGTAGCATATGTAACTCCTTTATACATAAACATGACAAATTTTTTTTACCGATACAAACATTTAAAAATATAATAAACATGATTTTTAATTGTACTCCTCCCAATCAATACAAAATAAACGAATCAATAACTATTTTCACATTCCTGCATTAAAAATCGAATACCAATAAAAGAACTGATTATGTAAAAATATCATTAATTAAAGAACACCGACGGATGCAAATAAGGTTTACATGAATGCAGATTTCATTCATATATCCGGTTGGTTGGTTAGTTAGGTGATATTTCTATATTTCTCCCGATTACCTTGTGACATTTTTCTATGTAAATCGTCGGGTAAAAGTAACGCGGGTAAGTTGATATCAGGTGGTAATGTGATGCAAAAATGTGTCACGTTGCGTGTTGACATTGAGGACCACTGGAGATCGGTATATAAGTAGAAAAGTCCCAAGTTCCTTTATTAGAGTTCTCTTCAACGCTCGCACTCCGAAAACCGGGACGCAAAATGTTCAAACTTGCCGTATTCGCCGTTTTAGTGGCCGTGGCCGTGGCCAGGCCGAGTCTAGTTCATGGACCCGTCGTCGCAGCCGCCCCCGCTGTTATTGCCACACCTACAGTTGTTGGACATTCGACTTCCGTTAGCCATCAAAGCAGTTCCGTAGTTCATAGTGCTACTTTATCTGCTCCAGCAGTAGTTGCAGCACCAGCAGTAGTTGCTGCACCAGCTGTTGTCGCCGCTCCTGCAGTTGCTGTTGCTCCTGCTCATGGTTTAGTAGCAGCCCCAGTTCAAGCTTCTGCTGTTGCTTCAGCTAGTGTCGTTGGATCATCAGCTGTAGCTCATAGTGCGGTGGCAGCACCTGCAGTTGTTGCAGCACCCGCTGTTGTCGCTGTAGGCCACGCACCTGGCCATTATTAGTTTGATGAAAAATGTTGTAATTTTTTGGATTTTTTGCTCTAATTTTTTTGTTATGATTTTTATGTAAGTACGTGTAAATAAAAACAAATTTTAATAGTAAATTGTTGTTTTATTTAAAATTAAACCCATATTTAAGTAATATTATTGAAAAAGTATAAACAATAAATCTTAGAATTAGCACGTATTAACTACATACCAATAATGGTATGAAAGAAGTGAAATATAAAAAGGTAGAACGTAATTTCAAGTAAGAAATGTATAAATAAGATTTATTTTTGTAGAAGCAGGAACTATAGTTGTAGTGACACGGTTATACTAAGTGAAGTTTTGGAAGATTAATGGCAACTTTTTGACAGTTCAGCCAAAATCATTATAAAGATATTTGGGCTAAATTTAAATGTTAAGAGACTAAATACACAAGTATTGTATCTTGGAATAATTTTGGAGAGATATGGAATATGAACTGGGTACAGTGAGGAGATGAAAGAGGTAATGATGAAAAATTAAAGCGGTGTCGGAGATGTATAACTACAGCGCAAACAATCTAGAATAGAAAGTTGATGGAGGAGGGGCGCAAGTACCAAAATGTGCCAAAAACTGCTAATTAATGCAAAAAGTCTTAAAAAATGATAAAAAATCGGCTCAAAGGGTTAAAATGGTAGAAATGTGAAATAGAATCAAATTTCTAACAATGTTAATAATGTCAAAATGTGTCCAAAACGAAAAAAAGATGGTCAAAACTGTCAAGAAATATCAAATATGTTCAAAGAATGTTAAAAATAGGTAAAAATTGATTTGAAAAAGGATCCGAAAGTTTTCTGATTAAAAGAAAAAGTATCATTACGGTAAAAGATGACCGAAAGATGTCCAAAAGCATTAAAAAAAGATGTAATGTGATCATTATATTATTCAGGGTTAGATTGTTAAACATTTTAAAAGAAAGGTAGAAAAAGGCAACAGAAAGTTACTGGATTAGGTGAAAAAGTGTCAAAATGAATCAAATACTCTAATAAGTGTCAAAAATTTTCAAGAAGGCTTACAATATAACAAACATAGAATTTGAAAGGTGAAGCTGATGAATCACTGGTAGTCAAAAACTGTTAACAGTATTGAAATGTTCGCCAAAGAAGAGAAAGTTGTCAAGAATGTCCAAAAATATCAGATTTTTCCAGAAAGTGTTAGAAACATGAGAATAAGTGTCAAAGTAAATTACAATGTAATTAATTAATATCTAATTAAAAGAAAATGTGACATCATGGTAAAAGATTGATGAAAGGTGATGAAGAAAGAGTCATAACTTGATAAAACAGTTAAAGTAGATTAGAAGCATGACTTGTGATGTCAAAACTTCTAACACGACGTTCAAAAGTATTAGATTTTGTGAAAAAATGTCAAAAAGTGTTCAGGATTAAGAAGAAATATCTGTTGATGGCAGTATGTGCCTAAAAAACTTCTAGAAGACATGATATCGCTTCTAGAAGACCTTATACTACTACTAGACATGATAGTGCTTCTAGAGATCTTGAAATGCTTCTGGAAGATTAGATATTACTTCTGAAAAACTTGACATTACCTCTAGTAGATTTAAAATATTTCCAGAAAACCTAAACTGTTTCTAAAAGACTTGATACTTCAAGAAAACTATATTGCTTGAAGAAGATTTGCAATACTTCCAGAAGACTTGATAGTGCATCTAGTAGACTTGAAATGCTTCTAAAATACTTGATATTGCCCCTGGAATACTTTAAATGTTTCCAGATGACTTGAAACTGCTTTTAGAAAACTTCAGATAGCTACTAGAAGACTTGAGATTGCTTTCAAAAGACTTGAAATGTTTCCAAGAGACTTGATTTTGCTTCTAGAGTACTAATGAGATAGAGAAACAGATGATATGAAATGCTCCTAGAAGACCAGATTCTATACTACTACTAAACAAGTTAATATTGCTTCCAAAGGACTTGGCTTCTAGAAGACTTGACATTGCCTCTAGAAGACTTGGCATTGCCTCTAGAAGATCTAAAATACTTCCAGTAGACCTGAAATGCTTAGATACTAGTTCAAGAAGACTTTGTATTGCTTGAAGAAGAGTTGAAATGTTTTTAGAAGGCTTGCAATGCTTTCAGAGGACTTAATACTGTTTTCAAAAGACTCGATGATGCTTAAAAACTAAGCATCATCAAATAAGACTTGAATTGTTTCCAACTGAGCTGAATCGTATCTAGAAGAGTTGATATTGCATCTGAAAAACTTAATATTGCTTCCAGAATACCATATACTACTTCTAGAATATTTGGTATTGCTTCCAGAAGACTTGATATGCTTTTAGAAAACTTGATGTTGGCTCTAGAACGGGTTAAATTTGTTTAAAAAAAGGTCAGAAAGTTGTCTGGAAACGAGAAAAGTGTCAAAATATGCTACAATTTGGCAAAATATGTGAAAATGCATTTGCTGAAAGGTGATGAAGATAGAGTTATAACTTGCTAAAATAATTGAAATGGATTAGAAGCATGACTTATCATATTCAAAACTTGTTACATGATGTTCAAAATTATTAGACTTTATGAAAAAAAGTGACGTCTGATCAAAATGCGTCTGATAATGTCAATATAATATTACAATACGTCAATACAATACGTTACAAAATGAAAGATATTAAATTGGTTGAAGAGGTAGGAAAGGTGATAACAAGTGTTAAGTGTTGACGGAAAATGTGAAAAAGTCTTAATAATGTATAAGAAAATCTGTCAATAGAGAAATGTGTCAAAAAATAACAAAAGTTGTCAATAAGGTTGTCAAAGTGTAGATAAGGTCTAATATTATTATACATTTGTTAATTAAGTTATAAAAAGTGTTAAAGGAGGTAAAAAATATCATAAAGATCAACAAAGCAAAATTAAGGTTGTCAAAATACGGCTGATAATGTGAAGATTATATTACAATCTATCAAAACAGATTGTAACTGTCAAAACATTACAAGATGTATGTAAAAATGTCATGTTAAGTAAATCAAAAATATTAAATTGGTGGAAGAGTTAGGAAAGATGATAACAAGTATTAGGTGTTGACAAAAAATGTCAAAAGTGTCTACAGCAGTCTAAAGGTTATAAGAAAATCTGAAAATACAAGAATGTGTCAGAAAATGATAAAAGTTGTCAATAGAGTTGTCAAAAAGGAATATCATGTTAAGTAAATGAAAGATATTAAATTAGTTGAAGAATTAGCAAAGATTAATTAGAGACATAAAGTGTTATATATCGATAGGAAATGTCAAAAAGTGTCAAAACAGTACATAAAAAGCAACCAATAGAAAAATATGGCAATAGTGAAAAAAACTGTTAGAACTATCACCAGGACTAATACTAGATTTAAAACTAGATACGTTCGGGTTTTGCCGTGCGTTTTTTGAAAAAATGTTTGACGTTTCGGCTGCCGTGTTGCAACCTTCTTCAGAAACTCGTCGAAGTCTAAACTTGATGCTGTTTCTAGAAGACTTGACATTGCTTCCCGAAGGCTTGAAGTGCTCTCTAAAAGATTTCATACTGCTTCTAGAACACTTTATATTGGTTGAAGAAGAGTTGAAATGCTTGCAGAAGACTTGATACTGCATCTAGTAGACCTGAAATGCTTCTAGAAAACTTGATATTGCCTCTCGAAAACTTGACATTGCCGTCGAAAGACTTAAAATGCTTTCAGAAGACATGAAATGTTTTTAAAAGACTTGATACTGCTTTGACAAGGTTTCAACTGCTTCTAGAAGACTTGATACTGCTCCTAGAAGACTTAACAGTGCTATCAGAAGACTTAAAATGCTTCCAAGAGACTTGATTCTGCTTATGGAAGACTTGAACTCCTTCCAGCAGAGCTCAAATGCATCTTAAAGACGTTATATTGCTTCTGGAAAACTTGATATTGCTTCCAGAAGACTTAAAATACTTCCTGAAGAGTTGATACTGTTCTAGAAGACTTAATATTGGTTGTAGATGATTTGAAATGCTTTCAGAAGACCTTATACTAGACGATTTGATACTGCTTCCAAAGGATTTGAAATGTTTTTAGAAGAGTTTGTATTGTTTCTAGAAGACTTGACATTGTCTTTAGAAGAGTTAAAATATTTCCAGAAGATTTGAAATGTTTCCAAAAACCTTGATTTTACTTCAAGAAGACTTCATATTGCTTGAAGAAGAGTTAAAATGCTTCCAGAAGACTTGATACTGCATCTAGTAGACTTGAAATGCTTCTAAAAGACTTGATACTACTTTTACAGGGTTTCAAGTGCTATCGAGAATGATCTTGTCTCTGGAATACTTTAAATGCTTCCAGAAGATTTGACACTGCTCTTAGAAGCCTTGACATTGCTTTCAAAAGACTTAAAATGCTTCGAAGAGAGTTGATTCTGCTTCTAGAAGATTTGAACTGCTTCCAGAAGACTTGATATTGTCTCTGGAAAAGTTGACATTGTCTCCGTAAGACTTAAAATGCTTTCAGAAGACTTGAAATGCTTTTACAAGACTTGTTACTGCCTTTAAAAGATTTCAAATGCTTTCGGAAAATGATATTGCCTCTGGAATACTTTAAATGTTTCCAGAAGACTTGATAGACTTCATACAGCTTCTACTTAATACTGCTCCTAGAAGACTTGACACTGCTTTCAAAAGACTTGATTCTGCTTCTAAAATACTTGATATTGCCTCTGGTTGGCTTGATATTATTTCTAGAATACCATTTACTACTTCTAGGATACTTGATATTGCTTCCAGAAGACTTAAAATGCTTCCTTGAAGATGTGATATCGTTTCTAGAAGACTTAGTATTGCTTGCAAGGGATTTGTAATGCTTCCAGAATACCATACTGCTTCTAAAATACTTGATATTGCTTCCAAAAGACTTGAAATGCTCCTAGAAGAATTGACATTGTTTCTGGAAGACTTGACATTATCTCTGGAAGACTTAGAATGCGTCCAGAAGACTTGACATGCTTCTACAAGACTTGATACTGCTTTTCGAAGGCTTGACATTGCTTCCAGAAGACTTAAAGTGTTTCCAAAAGATTTGATCTTGCTTCCAGAAGACCTTATACTACTTCCAGAATACTTGAAATTATTTTCAGAAGATTTCAAATGCTTCCTGAAGAGTTGATACAGCTTCTAGAAGACTTGACATTGCTTCCAGAAGACTTAAAATGTTTCCAAAAGATTTGATATTGCTTCAAGAAGACCTTATACTACTTCCAGAATACTTGAAATTATTTTCAGAAGATTTCAAATGCTTCCTGAAGAATTGATACAGCTTCTAGAAGACTTGATATTGCTTCCAGACGATTTGAAATACTTTCAAAACACCTGATATTACTGCCAAATGATTTTGTATGCTTGGGAAGTTCTTTATCAATGTTTTTGACATTTAATTTTGAGTATTTTTGAGTGTCTTACTAAGTTTGAGTATTTTGATTAATTCATCAAGGTTTAAAGGCTGTATCTCTTTAGGAAAGCCGAAGTCGCCTATGTTTCATATATTAAAGTACCCTTAAAATTCACGAAAAAATCACTCGTTAAAGTATGTTGTAGTCATTAAGGTATAGTCTATATATTGACTTTCTACAGAGTTCGGTTTAAGTTTGTAGTATCTTCCTTAAAATAGTCAGCGAAACTATAAATTGACTATTTTTTATAGCGACTTGTAATTGTAATGCTTGGAGCTTCCTGAAACTTCCTGGTTGCAACTTTTTCCACACTCCTGAAGAGCCTGAAGTGCTGAACATTCTAATCTTAAATATGTCATTGATATTATGTATTTTTGAACATCGAAAAATTGTAATAACATCACAATCACGGAAATTTATCTAACAATAAGTTGATAAAATGTTCTTAAATTTGTAACAAGAATAATTTTATTCGTAACTGGCTCAAAACGAAATAATTTTTGTGTACCTTTAACACTTTGAACTTTTATAGGTTAGATCATCTCCATTTAAATTTGTTGCATTCATTATTATAATTTAATTGAGTGAAATTAATTCTTTATTCTTCTCACGCGTTGGAAAAAACATAAAACTGCACTTTTCTTCTTATTTGTAACTTTATAGAAAGTTTTCTTTTTGATTCCGTAAAAAGAAATCTCAACAACGATCAAATTAAATATTCAGAGTGCGTAAAGTATCGATTACCATCAACGAATTCGCCGGAATCATTCGTCCATTTCAATATCAATTGCATCGACTCTAACAAAGCCAGTTATGCAATCGGTTGCGTATCGAAAAAAAATCTTTACTATAATATATTCATAATGAGGAAGTTGAAATGTCACGGAACCGCACCGGTTTATCCAACGCAAGAAAGACACTTACTGTTAGTGTTACCATGTGTTTCTGCGCTTTATGGACGTTGCGAAACCGGCGTCGTTACCATTGTTAAATGGTTTTTGTGAACTTGGATTAAACTATTAATTAACGCGGTGTGTGTTGAAATTGATTCGATATAAATTTTAAATACATATATTCGATTAAATTTTTTTATCGAATCATTAAGCTTTAGCCTCGTCGTTCGCAGGAAGTAAAAACCATCAACAAGGTTGACATAAAGCAGGTCCATATATTTTGTAACGACTTTGCCCACCTTTTTCCTGGTGTCGCCATCGTAATTCAATTCAACTATAAAAGACCAGAACCTCCGGCGTAACGATACAGTTCAACGGACACATCCAGTACAAGAACAACAAAAACAACAACAACACAGACCTCAAGATGTACAAATTGGTGGTGTTGGCCCTTTTCTTCGTTGCCGTCTCCGCAGCTCCAAGTCTTTTACATGCACCTTTGGCTTATTCAACGGTCGTTGGGAGTATTCCAACTTCAATCAGCCATCAAAGTAGTTCTGTAGTACATAGTGCTGCTATTGCTGCTCCTGTTGTTCATGCTGCGCCGATTGTTGCTCATGCCGCTCCGGTTGTTGCTGCTTATTCAGCACCTTTGATTAGTCACGCTCCTTTGGTTGCTGCTGGAGTACATGCGTGGTAAGGCGATGAAGAGGGAAAAAGAAATAAAATTTATTGTTTTATAATAAATTGTAATTCTTTTTTGTATTTTTGTATGATTCGATAATAATAAAGGATGTCTCAATTAATTTTTTTTGAATTTATTTTAAAGTAAATAGGATTTAAGATTTTAATAACACGATTAAATTTATTTATGATATAAATGTATGAATTATGCAAATCAAAAAGCCGCAATAATTTTTACAACAAAGTATACCACATTATTCAAGCTTATTAACTTAATAATTGATCTTTAGCATTAAGAACGCATTGACCAACCTATGAGACAGTTTCCAGTAACTGTTATTTATTTATTATGTCGGCATTTCCAGGGAATACAAAAAATGTTCACGTGTTTTATATCCTTGTTCTGTTTGGGGTTAATTCTTTGTTGTTTAAGATAGATTTATATCAAATCAAAAAAAAAATTGGTTCAAATTTGTAATATTTGGTAATATCCTAAAAAAAATTGGACGTTGTGATATTGGACGGTGTGTCCGTGACTTGAAGTGAGAGAACGGTGTGGCACTAAGGTAAAAGTAGGGGCGTTGTGTTGAGCAAGTTTATCACGAGATCCTCAAAGCGTGTTACGTATCAGCACCTGTCCTTTTCTTCGTCAATACGGCCGAGCGAGATGTTGGAAACCAATAATTTGCAGAGTGCCATTCGCCGGTGACGTATAAAAAGCGAAGTATTGGTGGCCAGTAGGTCAGTGTTTCTGTTGCCCACTTAAGAAGATCTTAGAAAAAATGTCGAAAATTTTCGGAGTCATTTTCGTTTTTGCCTCACTCCTCTCGACGCTGGTTTCCGCCCAATTCATCTATATGGGAAGAATTTACCCCCCGAGCTTTGGTAGGCCCAGCGATAGGGAAGCAACCCCAATCATCGAAGAAGGTACAGAACCTCCGGTGATGTTCCCAAGAGCTTTCAATAGCATCCAATTGGAACGTGTTAAAACGGTTCCGATGCGACAAGTACCGCAAAATCCACCCCAATTTCAACAAGATTTTCAAAATTACCCGCAACCCACGAGTTTTGTAGGAAATAGTTTGGAGTATCCGTATTATAACGATAGATTTTAATTTTTAATTAGTAGGTATTATTTATTATTAAAAAATCAAAAAAGAGTCGATGGTTTTATTTCACCCTCAATTTTTCGACCTAAGAAGAATTTATTTCGTACTAGAACAAAAATGTGTTGCTCAATTTAACTTTTTCTTTGCCTGTTGGAATTCTTTATACTCGTTATTAAGTAAGTTTGAGATGGTGAAATTCCCAAATTAATTCTCTCTATTTCATTCATTTTAAAATCTACAATGCGTCATTAAAAGGCCGTCCTATTTCAAAATACAATAAAATCTCGACATAATGGACTATAAAAAATATGATATAATAATCTAGCCCTGACTGACAACTAAAACTAATATTAACATTGAGTCGTCTTAAGAGACGTACTAGTGTTAATTCTATTTTGCATTTAATATCTTTAAATGCACAATCAAATTCGTCTTTCAATATTATTACAGTTTCTTCCCATTCGCAAATACTTTATATTATGATTTTTAACAAAAAATTTTTGTGTTCTTTGAACATTTTTTCTCTTTTTTGATAATTTTGGCGAAATATTAGATGGTTCAAAGAAAACATTTCAGGCTTTTATTTAAAATACATCTCGTCGCTTAACTCCCAGAAATAAAGATGTGAATTATTTAAAATTGACATTTTAAACAGCGCAATTTTTAAAAATTATTTTCTAGTAAATATCATTATTTCAAAATAGTTATTATACATCATTTTAAAAAGCACATTTCGAACTTTCAATTAAGATACGTCTCATCTCTTAACTCTCAGAAATAAAGATAATTTGAATTATTTAAAATTGACATAATTCAAAATTGTTTTCAACTTAACCTTAATGTACAATTTTTTATATACATTATTTTCTCTTAGACTTGGTTATTAACATATAGGTTATGTTATTTCGTTTTTAAGAAGACATTCTAAAGTTTAATTTGGTATATAAATCATTTCTTCATTTCCAAAAATAACCCGCAGGAGATTTATTAAAATTATTATGAAAAAAATATCATCTCAATAACTTTCTTAACGCTATTTTAAAAAATTATTTTCTAATAGATATCATTATTTCAAAAATGGTATCATACATCCTTTCAAAGGGCACATTTCAAGCTTTCTTTTAAGATACATCTCGTCGCTTAACTCCCAAAAATAAAAAAGATGTGAATTATTTAAAATGACATAATTCAAAATTGTCTTCAATTTAACTTTATTGTACACTTTTTCGAATACATTATTTTCTCTTAACCCTCGCAGTACTGACGTTTCGCCAACCGTTGCGGACGGTGCCTGGGTCAACCGAGACCCGAACAGTTTTTGTTTACGTAGAATATAAAAAATGAAGCTTTTGCCATTATGATTTTGACTTATTTTATTTTAAAGGTGAACTATTATTAGGGATATAAAATAATACATAAAAATAAAATTTTAAAAAAATTACATAAAAAATATTTATTCTAAATCATTACAATTTGTACACAAAATATTTTTTGTACATGTTGAATGTATATTACATACATATTTATGACAAACATCACATTTTGATTTATATTTATTGTCATTTCCAATACACAAGCTACATCTTGAGCGTTTTTCTAATGTTGTACTCATTTGTTTATTTATTTTTCGGCCTGTACTTTCGATGGCGTCCACAATGTGTCTCGAAAATACTACTGCATTGGTTTCAAATGCTCTAGCTCTAGAATCTATGTTTGCAGCAACTAACTGTTCAGACAAATTTTCTATAAATTGTTTTCTTCTTGATTTTATGTTATCAGTTGCCCAATCCGGATTTTTGAGTTGCCATAGTACAAATGCATTATAGGCTGCAATATCTACATAATGTAAAAAAAGCGACAGAGGCCAACGTCGTGTACATCTCCGGCAAGTGTATTCTCTTAGAATTTTATCTAAAACATCCACTCCACTTTTTGTTGAATTGTAATAATTGATAATATTAGGTTTGTAATTATTATTTTCGTCAGAAATAGCATGTTCTCGATGAACGCTCGAAAGTAAAACTACGCATTTTCTTGGTTTTGGGATATACGACACAAGTGTTAGATTTTCAGAAAATATAAAATCGGAAGAGAATTGAGCTCTTCCGGATATTGTTGTCAAAGATTTTGGTAAATCCTTTCTATTTTTCCGCATTGTTCCCACTATAAATATGTTATCTTTGAGTAAATCCTCTGCAAGTGAGATATCCGTAAAAAAATTGTCGGTTGTGATAGTTCGATTAGATCCCTTCCAAAACTCTGAAAGAACTCTAACTACTCGTTGTCCTTGTCCTTTCTCCGGTGTGTTTCCGCATTTTCCTAAATACACTTCAAAATTACAACAATAATATGTAGTAGCGTCACATAGGGCCCATAATTTCAGCCCATATTTCCCCGGCTTGCTCGGCATATACACCTTGAATGGACATCTTCCTCGAAATGTTACTAATTGTTCATCAATAGTGCCTACATTAGACGCTCGGTAATTATCTCTGCAATTTCTTGTTAAAATATTTGTAATGGTTCTCAAAGCTGCCAACTTATCGGTCATTTTTCTTTCTCCTCGTGTCTGAAAGTCGTCAAAACGCAAAAATCGTAAAATGTTTGTAAATCTATCACGAGACATAGATGCTCGATAAATTTGTCGACTATAAGCAATCTTTTTCTTCCATAGATCTTTTTTACTTTCACGTGATTCCCGAAAACGGCCAGTAATTAGTAAAATCCCAAAAAATGCCTTCAATTCAACACGGTCTACCGGCTTCCATATATTATTTGAAAACATTTCATAATATTTAACCGCTTTTTCATTTGTATAAGTAATTATAATGTCCATGATTTCATCATTTATAAATAAATCAAAACATTGTTCCATGGTTTCTACACCCTCAGAATTTGCTGTGAGTGTAGCATCATATTTACCAAATTCTGCATCTCTGTTTGTGGGGGAAATATATCACTAAAAGTCAATGACGCACATTCATCATCAGAAGACACTTCATTGTTATAATCATCATTATTATTTACAAAATTAGCAAACATTTTATTTTTCGATGTAGATCGTTGCTCTAAAATACACCTTCTGTGAACTAAATCAAGAATTTAATGGCAATTGTATTGTCGCTATAGCCTCTTACACAGACAGACGCCTGGCGCTGTAAAGAAACGGTCGAGACATATTTTTTCGTCGTTTTTTCGTCGGGACGTCCGTTTGACGCCGATCTAACTTAACGCACTCCTTGAGTAACGACAAATCTATTTATTACAATTTCTCGCAAAAATTTATTTGGGTCCAAATAGACCCAGGCACCGGAATACGAGGGTTAAACTTGCTTATTAACATATAGTTTATATTACATCGTTTTGAAGAGGACATTCCAAAGTTTAATTTAGTATATAAATCATTTCTTCATTTCCAAAAATAACCCGCAGGAGATTTATTATAATTATCATGAAAAAAATGTCATCTCAATAACTTTCTTAACAACGCTATTTTAAAAAATTATTTTTTAATAGATATCATTATATCAAAAATGGTATCATACATCCTTTTAAAGGGCACATTTCAAGCTTTCTTTTAAGATACATCTCGTCGCTTAACTCCCAAAAATAAAAAAGATGTGAATTATTTAAAATTGACATAATTCAAAATTGTCTTCAATTTAACTTTATTGTACACTTTTGCGAATACATTATTTTCTCTTAAACTTGCTTATTAACATATAGTTTATATTACATCGTTTTGAAGAGGACATTCCAACGTTTAATTTAGTATATAAATCATTTCTTCATTTCCAAAAATAACCCGCAGAAGATTTATTAAAATTATCATGAAAAAAATGTCATCTCAATAACTTTCTTAACAACGCTATTTTAAAAAATTATTTTCTAATAGATATCATTATTTCAAAAATGGTATCATACATCCTTTCAAAGGGCACATTTCAAGCTTTCTTTTAAGATACATCTCGTCGCTTAACTCCCAAAAATAAAAAAGATGTGAATTATTTAAAATGACATAATTCAAAATTGTCTTCAATTTAACTTTATTGTACACTTTTTCGAATACATTATTTTCTCTTAAACTTGCTTATTAACATATAGTTTATATTACATCGTTTTGAAGAGGACATTCCAAAGTTTAATTTAGTATATAAATCATTTCTTCATTTCCAAAAATAACCCGCAGGAGATTTATTATAATTATCATGAAAAAAATGTCATCTCAATAACTTTCTTAACAACGCTATTTTAAAAAATTATTTTTTAATAGATATCATTATATCAAAAATGGTATCATACATCCTTTTAAAGGGCACATTTCAAGCTTTCTTTTAAGATACATCTCGTCGCTTAACTCCCAAAAATAAAAAAGATGTGAATTATTTAAAATTGACATAATTCAAAATTGTCTTCAATTTAACTTTATTGTACACTTTTGCGAATACATTATTTTCTCTTAAACTTGCTTATTAACATATAGTTTATATTACATCGTTTTGAAGAGGACATTCCAACGTTTAATTTAGTATATAAATCATTTCTTCATTTCCAAAAATAACCCGCAGAAGATTTATTAAAATTATCATGAAAAAAATGTCATCTCAATAACTTTCTTAACAACGCTAGTTTAAAAAATTATTTTCTAATAGATATCATTATTTCAAAAATGGTATCATACATCCTTTCAAAGGGTACATTTCAAGCTTTCTTTTAAGATACATCTCGTCGCTTAACTCCCAAAAATAAAAAAAAGATGTGAATTATTTAAAATTGACATAATTCAAAATTGTCTTCAATATAACTTTATTGTACACTTTTTCGAATACATTATTTTCTCTTAAACTTGCTTATTAACATATAGTTTATGTTACATCGTTTTGAAGAGGACATTCCAAAGTTTAATTTAGTATATAAATCATTTCTTCATTTCCAAAAATAACCCGCTGGAGATTTATTAAAATTATCATGAAAAAAATGTCATCTCAATAACTTTCTTAACAACGCTATTTTAAAAAAATATTTTCTAATAGATATCATTATTTCAAAAATGGTATCACACATCCTTTCAAAGTGCATATTTCAAGCTTTCTTTTAAGATACATCTCGTCGGTTAACTCTCAAAAATAAAAAAAGATGTGAATTATTTAAAATTTACATAATTTAAAATTGCCTTCAATTTAGCTTTATTGTACACTTTTCCGAATACATTATTTTCTCTTAAACTTGCTTATTAACATATAGTTTATGTTACATCGTTTTGAAGAGGACATTCCAAAGTTTAATTTAGTATATAAATCATTTCTTCATTTCCAACAATAACCCGCTGGAAATTTATTAAAATTATCATGAAAAAAATGTCATCTCAATAACTTTCTTAACAACGCTGTTTTAAAAAATTATTTTCTAATAGATATCATTATTTCAAAAATGGTATCATACATCCTTTTAAAGGGCACATTTCAATCTTTCTTTTAAGATACATCCCGTCGCTTAACTCCCAAAAATAAAAAAGATGTGAATTATTTAAAATTGACATACATAATTCAAAATTATCTTCAATTTAACTTTATTGTACACTTTTTCGAATACATTATTTTCTCTTAAACTTGCTCATTAACATATAGTTTATGTTACATCGTTTTGAAGAGGACATTCCAAAGTTTAATTTAGTATATAAATCATTTCTTCATTTCCAAAAATAACCCGCTGGAGATTTATTAAAATTATCATGAAAAAAATGTCATCTCAATAACTTTCTTAACAACGCTATTTTAAAAAATTATTTTCTAATACATATCATTATTTCAAAAATGGTATCATACATCCTTTCAAAGGGCACATTTCAATCTTTCTTTTAAGATACATCCCGTCGCTTAACTCCCAAAAATAAAAAAGATGTGAATTATTTAAAATTGACATACATAATTCAAGATTATCTTCAATTTAACTTTATTGTACACTTTTTCGAATACATTATTTTCTTTTAAACTTGCTTATTAATATATAGTTTATATTACATCGTTTTGAAGAGGACATTCCTAAGTTTAATTTAGTATATAAATCATTTCTTCATTTCCAAAAATAACCCGCAGGAGATTTATTATAATTACCATGAAAAAAATGTCATCTCAATAACTTTCTTAACAACGCTATTTTAAAAAATTATTTTTTAATAGATATCATTAGATCAAAAATGGTATCATACATCCTTTCAAAGGGCACATTTCAAGCTTTCTTTTAAGATACATCTCGTCGCTTAACTCCCAAAAATTAAAAAGATGTGAATTATTTAAAATTGACATAATTCAAAATTGTCTTCAATTTAACTTTATTGTACACTTTTGCGAATACATTATTTTCTCTTAAACTTGCTTATTAACATATAGTTTATATTACATCGTTTTGAAGAGGACATTCCAACGTTTAATTTAGTATATAAATCATTTCTTCATTTCCAAAAATAACCCGCTGAAGATTTATTAAAATTATCATGAAAAAAATGTCATCTCAATAACTTTCTTAACAACGCTAGTTTAAAGAATTATTTTCTAATAGATATCATTATTTCAAAAATGGTATCATACATCCTTTCAAAGGGTACATTTCAAGCTTTCTTTTAAGATACATCTCGTCGCTTAACTCCCAAAAATAAAAAAAAGATGTGAATTATTTAAAATTGACATAATTCAAAATTGTCTTCAATATAACTTTATTGTACACTTTTTCGAATACATTATTTTCTCTTAAACTTGCTTATTAACATATAGTTTATGTTACATCGTTTTGAAGAGGACATTCCAAAGTTTAATTTAGTATATAAATCATTTCTTCATTTCCAAAAATAACCCGGAGGAGATTTATTAAAATTATCATGAAAAAAATGTCATCTCAATAACTTTCTTAACAACGCTATTTTAAAAATTATTTTCTAATAGATATTATTTCAAAAATGGTATCACACATCCTTTCAAAGGGCATATTTCAAGCTTTCTTTTAAGATACATCTCGTCGGTTAACTCCCAAAAATAAAAAAAGATGTGAATTATTTAAAATTTACATAATTTAAAATTGCCTTCAATTTAGCTTTATTGTACACTTTTTCGAATACATTATTTTCTCTTAAACTTGCTTATTAACATATAGTTTATGTTACATCGTTTTGAAGAGGACATTCCAAAGTTTAATTTAGTATATAAATCATTTCTTCATTTCCAAAAATAACCCGCTGGAAATTTATTAAAATTATCATGAAAAAAATATCATCTCAATAACTTTCTTAACAACGCTGTTTTAAAAAATTATTTTCTAATAGATATCATTATTTCAAAAATGGTATCATACATCCTTTCAAAGGGCACATTTCAATCTTTCTTTTAAGATACATCCCGTCGCTTAACTCCCAAGAATAAAAAAGATGTGAATTATTTAAAATTGACATACATAATTCAAAATTATCTTCAATTTAACTTTATTGTACACTTTTTCGAATACATTATTTTCTCTTAAACTTGCTTATTAACACATAGTTTATATTACATCGTTTTGAAGAGGACATTCCTAAGTTTAATTTAGTATATAAATCATTTCTTCATTTCCAAAAATAACCCGCAGGAGATTTATTATAATTATCATGAAAAAAATGTCATCTCAATAACTTTCTTAACAACGCTATTTTAAAAAATTATTTTTTAATAGATATCATTATATCAAAAATGGTATCATACATCCTTTCAAAGGGCACATTTCAAGCTTTCTTTTAAGATACATCTCGTCGCTTAACTCCCAAAACGTTTTAAAATCTAAAATTTTATTCTTGTATAATAAATAACTATTTTTAATACTAACACTTTTTTTGTCAGTTTTCACAAATTCTGATACTTCACTATTTCGTTTGACACCGTTCAACAAATGAACAATTTTTACAATTACATGACATCTTCTTTATCTTTCTGAAACGTTTTAACAAGTCTCGACTATTTCGCTATCAATTTTTCGTTTTTTTGATACTTTTAGAAACTTTTCGGCATTTTCTACCATAATGATATACAACTATATTATACTATTTTGCAAAAGTCACCACTCTTTGAAATGTTTTTCCATTTTCAAACAACTTTATGATACTTCTTTAAATTATTTTTACACATTTCGATTACTCTTTGGCATTATCTGATAAAATAAATTCAAAAAGATTCCAAAAATGTTTACAAATTTTGGAAATCTTTTCGTCTTTTAGAGACATTTTGACATTATTAACACGTTGATATATTATTTAGAAACACTATTTGTCAGTTTCTTTCATTTTAACCTTTCAGTCTCTTTTTTGTAATGGTTTGAGACTTTTTGATACTTTTTGGCAAATATTAATTTATTTTGGCATATCCAACAATTTTCTGTCGTCTTTTTTTACGTTTCATTCAAAATGTTTAACAACAAACAATTTAACAATTGAATAACAATAAAAACTAGAACTAACATTAGACATAGAACGGAAAAGTTTCTAGTTTTTAGCTCTAGGTCAATAACTATCACCAAAACTAACAAAAACTAGAACCATTCCATCTTAGAGATCAATAACAATAGATTCCAGAGAACATAGAATTCTGTTGAATTTTATCTGAGAATTGTTCCACATTTATATTTGAATAAGTATAATAAATGTTGTAATATCGAGGCTTTACTGTACATTACAATCGCTTTAACGATTCGTGTTTACCATTTTGTAAACTTCTAGAACCATGTATTTTATTTTGAAACAGTGAGTTAACATGAAAATGATTTTGTAAAAAGTAAAAAGTTTATAATGTATTCGTGACGCACAAACTTTTCGGAATAAACAACGATTTTTGTTCATTATTAATATCAATAAATTATGTTAAAAAAATTAATTTTTAAAGTTCATAGAATTAATTCCGATGCGGCGACATTATCTACGAGTACTCTGTCACGTACAACGAATTCTTGATCTCGTTCCGGAGGTGAGCCATTTTTGCAATGTCATAAATTCTTGGCTTTGGTAGCCGACCGCCGCCAGATGGCATAACACCGCCGCCACGCCTGGATTCTATTCCAAGTTATTCCGCGCATATAATACGCTATTACCTAAAATCAGCCAAGTGTATCAACGAGGCGATAGTAAACTGATCGCGTAGGCACCTCTACATGAATCACTTTCAATTTTTTTGTGAAACTTTATATGTATTCGGAAACAAAGCTCAACAATTCACAATAATAGTGTTTTAGAAAATTTCTAACCACCTTATTAAGCAATGAAATTATGAAAAAAAATTTATTTGGCGATTTCGTTATTGTGACCATCATGGAAACGGTTCATAACAAGGTTGTTGTTTGTCCTCTTTGTGGAACGTGATTGTTGCACTGAACTTGCACTTAATACCGAGCGTAGAAAGTGGATCGAGCGTGTCTCGCATACGACATCAAACTAAACATGTACTGGCGCTTTGCCAGCACCCGATGATATAATAACGTCCAGACCGTTGGAATTTAATTAGGCAACATTAAACAAAACAATAATTACAAAATCTTATGGTACAAAGTGAAATATATAAATAATAAATGACAAACTATTTAGATTTGCCCCGCACACCAAGCGACCTAATTGATGAATTGAGCAACCTGATTGTTTGAGATTCGATGACAAAGATGGATCAACCTTCGAAACCGACAAAGTATGGTTCTAATAAATATTACAAATTTGTACATAAAATGAGGTAAAAGAAATAGATCGAAACGATTGTGCCAGCTACAAACCCGAAATATCCTTTATATATATGAATTAAAAGTGTAAAATATATTTTTGCTTATCTCGTATAGTCATCATTTCTTGTTTCAAGGTTATCATCTGTCACCAAAAGATATCTTAGACTAAGCATGCTTCCAGATGTGTACATTAAACGTTCTAACGGTATTTATCATTAATTTCCTTCATTCCTCTATCTTTCTTCACATCTTTTCCTGATATCTCTATTATGGCACTCCACGTGGATAACCGTTGATATCGTTGGTACTGGTTTTGGAAGGTTCTGACACTATTTAAATTTGGTAAGAAGTGTGGCTTAAAAAATTCAAAATTACAAACCATTTGTGTACATTTGAATGTATTATGAACACATTTTAACATTTGAACTTTTTTGAAATGTTTAAACATTAAATGGGGTATGTATGTATGTAGGAAAGCGGAGGGTACGCTAAAGCATACAGCACCTAGGCCCCAACGGGCCCCTTCTACATCCTCCTACACTCTTTCCGGCTACATCAACCAGCCTAAGGAAGATACAGCTCAGAGATGTGTTCCTGATGCCATCTGTGCTCGGCCATTCGTCTCCAAAGTCTCTCATTCTAAGGTTTTGTAGAGTGGAGCATTCACACAAGATGTGTCGAACAGTCTCCTCGCTCTCTTGACAAAAGCGACAGAGGGGATTAGTAGCAAGCTTAAGGATGTAGAGATGCTTGTTTACCTTGCAGTGACCCGTGATGAGTCCCGTTAAAATACGCAGGGCGCTTCTACCGAGTCTTACGAAAGACAAGGCTGTCTTAGTTGAAGGATAACACAACAGTTCTTTAGACAAATAGCAGCCCTTTGTCCTATCCCACCAGTCTGTGAATTTCCTGTGGGTGAAATCTTTAATAAGCTCAATTGGAGTTGCTACGGACGAGCGATTAACGGTTCAGGTGAACAGATAGCTCGCTTGGCGCTTCTTACCCGAACAGATCGAGTGTCCTTTTATCCATTGAAGTGAAACACAGTTGTGTGCTGCGGCCTTCTCCAATGTTAGGTGACAGTCCATGGCAAGTCCTGAGGTAATAGTTATTCTACTCAGGGCTGAAATGGATTCTCTACTGTCAGTATAAATTGTGAAAGACTTACCTTGCAAGTTGGATCTGACAATAAAGTCATCGGCAAGTAGAATAGCGATTTATTCTGCTTGTATGACGGTGGTACCTTTACCTAAAGGAGTAGATATATGGAGTTGGAGATCGTACGAGAAAACTCCAGCTCCAGCTCCTTCCCGACTAACCGAACCATCAGTGTAGATTTTGTTACTTTTATTTACTTCTACTTCTGTGGAACTTGGGTAGGTGAGATAACTTTTAGTAAAAATGTGTTGTAGGGGTATGAAGTCCGTCTTACGTTCCAGAATTGGCGAGTAACCGACCATTTCATTCCAGAGTACTTCATTTTTACTGTTTCTCTCACCCATAAAGATTGCTGCTGTACGCAGTCTAAACATGGTCACCAGTGCCACTTCTTGTATGAACAAATGAAGTGGCGGTAGGTTCAACATGTTTTCCATGGCTGCGGTGGGGGTAGATCGCAGCGCACCTGTAACATACAAACACGCAAGTCTCTGTACTTTATTTAGTGCAGCAGTGGAAATAAATTTTAAGGTTTTTGACCACCAGACTACTGCACCATATGTAAGCATAGGTCGAATTACAGCTGTGTAGATCCAGAGGGCAGTTTTAGGTGACAGCCCCCATGTCTTACCTATAGTCCTCCGGCACTGGCTGAATGCAACATACGCTTTCTTTACTCTATTGTCTAGGTGAGCCTTCCATGTTATTTTGTTGTAAAGTATAATGCCCAGATATTTGTCTTCTTTTGACAAAACTAATGGAGTATTAGCAAGGGATGGCAAACTGGGCTTGCCAACCTTCCTCAATCGTGTGAAAAGAATGGAGTATATTTAGATAAATTTAAGCACCTTTTGACGCTCTTAGATACATTTAAACATTTTAGAACTCGTTTGGACAGCTTTCTTCTACTTTTTGATACATTTTGTCACATTTTGGCACATTTAGTCTCATTTTGTCACATTTGTAGATCTATTGAAGAAGATCTATTTGGATAACTATATAGATATTCCATATGTGTTCCTCGATATAGTATCTAAAACCTCCAGCCATCATCTCAGACATTCTTCAATATCATCTCAACAATCACTAAACATTCGAACTTTCCATATCATTCTCATTATTCAGGGCAGATTTCAATGTATACAATCTACACGTTCTAAACATTCTTTAATATTGTTCTAGATAAATGTATGTTAAAATGACATTTCTCGATATTGATTTGGGAAGCATCTACATTGATTCGACATTATCAGCTATGATAACTCCTAATTCCTGGCATACTTTAAAATCGTTTTAATCATTCCTCGTCATATTGTGTAGTATCTCGACATATTGACGTGATCATATCTCGATATCCCCTCTGACATACTTCCTCTGCAATTTCAATATTTCTAAGAAATTTCAGTGTCAGTTTTTTTGCAAACCTAAACAAACATCTCTTAATATCATCACTAACAACAAGTTACATATCCAGAACATATCTAATGATTGTTAATGATAACTCTTAAAAGCATGCTTACCAAGTCTTAACATCATCATTTAATCCATTTCGAATATTATTTCAAAATAACATTATGCAAAACATAAAACATTGAAATGTTTTGTAAGCGAAACGACCACGAAAAACAGCAACATCCTAACCGTCCCTCAAACTATGTGGCGATGTTTGAATAACATTCTTATTAATTAGAATAAGAATAATTCAGAGATTAGTTCAAGAATAGTTTAAGAATAGTTCAAAACCGATTTGGGGAATATTTCCCTAAAATTAATCAAAAGCGTCCTGGTCATATCTAGATGTTATCTCTGGCACACCTCAACATCATTCCGAAAATCTCTTAATAAAGCCTTATTTAGCATCCTATTCGTTCTTCTGTATCACGTCTAAACACCTTAAATAACTGTTCCAACAATTCCTTAACATCACCTCTAGTACTCTTTAACATTGCAGTAACATATTCCTCAATCGTCCTTATAATGTCTTAACATTATATGATCAATTAGAGATTTGCAATTCACGTGAGTCATGCGACCAACCGTGATGCCCGCATCATTCTTAAATTTTGTTGTTTTAGGAAAAATAAAAGAAAAATCCTTGTAAATGTTAACAACAATCGTTGGCAAATCTCCTATTAATCATCATCTGAAAGAATGTTATGTAGGTCAGTTTTGTTTACAAACATTAAGTATACCGTGAAGATTTCTTTTGTTACCCAATTAAACCGTGAAGAAACTTCCATTGTTATACAAAAAGGGTTAAGCAGGTAGCTCCCTTTTGTTCCCCAATTAAAGCGTGAAGTTTTCATTTTGACCTGTCAATCATCCTCCAAAACAATGTTAAGTAGGTCAGTTTTGTTTACAAACATTAATTATACCGTGAAGACCCTTTTGTATCCCAATTAAACCGTGAAAAACTCCCATTGTTATATAAAAAGGGTTGAGCAGGTAGTTGCCTTTTGTATTCCAATTAAAGCGTGAAGTTTTTATTTTGACCTGTCAATCATCTTCCGAAAGAATGTTAAGTAGGTCAGTTCTGTTTACAAACATTAATTATGCCGTGAAGATTTCTTTTATACCCCGCGATATCGCAGGAATTATATCTTCGCGAAGAATGTTAAGTCTGGAATCGAAAGTTAGTCGGTGGGTTTTCGTGAGGAATTTCAAAACGGGACTCTCGTGGTGTCTTAGGAGAATATAGAATCTGGTTTCGAGAAGTTTAGCATAGAGCTCGAGAAGAAGTGAGTACAGTCTCTAGTTAGGAAGATGGAATTTTGGGGAAAAGCAAAAGAATATTGCAGATTAGGAAGAGTGAAATTCATCTTGGGTTAGAGTTCCAGATCTAGGGTGGTGTTCATATTAGAGATTTAGTTAGGTATTTCATGTAATTCATGAATGGTATTTACATGAGTGGTTTTTAAGAACCCCATGGGATAGATCGTGAGTGCACGTGAGCGGCCTTAAAAAATAGAGATATATAGAATAAAATAGATAGTGTCTCTGGCATCCCTCTGTATCATTTTCAGTATGACAGATATACATCGATATCTCTCTCTATATCTATTAATATCTGAATTAACTCTGATTTGATGTTCTCGTTAACATAGCACATTAGGAATCATTTAGGCACAGTGACTGTTTTTCTTCAATATTGTTTTTAAATTTTAAAGATTGTGCTTGACCTCTCAACATCCTCAACAATGATCTTATCTATTTCGCAACCTTCCCCTAATACTACAAAAATATAAAGGAATATGTCTCTGTGTGTATGCCAATGATGTGCCACAGATTTGATATTGGTCCGAAGTGTTGATAAATTGTTTTTAAAGGCATAAACTATTTGGGAGTATCTCCATCCACTGATTATGAATAGATTAATTATATCGTAGTAACCCGTTTCAAAATCTTTGCTATAATTTCTCAATGTCATGTCTCAACATCCTGCAATTTAGTAAAACAGTCTTGAGTAGGGTGTTCGGTCCCGTGTTCGTAACGGGATTTTATGAAAGATATAATAGGTCCGGGACCACTATGAAGTAACGGGATTTTAAAACTGTCCAAATTATGAAACATTAAAATATCCGGAACGATTTTTCTATCGCCTGTTGTTTTGTAATTGAAATGTACTCGGAATTAGGAGACAAATCTTTTCTTGAAAGTGCGTGTGGATGCTGGGTGGTGAAAAAATGCTGAATTAGGTCTGAAAAGTCTGAAAAAATTCAAAATATAGCTGCTTTCTAAAAAGGAGAGATCAAAAAATAGTAGTCAATAGTACATTAAAATAAAAACATTTATAGAAAATGATAACTTCAATCCAGAAAAACCATTAACAGTTTATTGTGGATGTTCTTTTAGAAGCAGTGTTAAGTCTTCTGGAATCGTTTCAAGTCTTCTAGAAGCTGTATCAAGTTTTCTAGATGCAGTATCAAGTGTTCTGAAAGTATTTCATGTCTTCTGCAACCAATATCAAATTTTCTAGAAGTTTTAAATTATCCAAGGACATTAGTAAAGTTTTGGAAGCATATCAAGTCTTCTGGAAGTATATCAAGTCTTTTGGAAGCAGTATCAACTCTTTCAGAGGCAGTATCGAGTCTTCTGGCAGCTATTCAAATTTTCTGCAAACATTTCAGGTCTTCTGAAAACAGTATCAAGTCTTCTAGAAGAAATATCAAGTCCTATTATTGTAGACACAATGTCTGGCATATTGTTCCTAAATACTCTAAACATTATCCCTGACCTTTCAGTATTTTCAACAATGGTCTCATCTATGTTATTATTGTCGCTAATACTACAAGGGTAAAAGGGAGGATGCCTTTGAGTCTATATCAAATCGGTGGTATAAACTGATATTACTTAGAAGTGTTGATAAATTCTTTGCAATGACATAAACTATTTTGGAATATATGCATATATTCCAAAAAAGTAGAGATAAGATATTATCATCTATATATCTCAATATCATTGTCAGTATGACCCATATGACCTTTCGAAACGATATCACTCGGTATCACTTGGAAACTTCATCGTCATCTTCAGTCTGGAAGTCTCTCAGCCTATGAGTCTCTCCACCTTTCTTTCGAAAATCTTGAAGCGATTGTATAATCGCTATGTTAGAAATTTCTGTCTTCCAACTAAACCAGTAAATCCTAATCAACACGCTTACACTCAAGTCAAGTCCACACTAACGGTTCTTCACTCGGTGACCAGGTTTGTTGCTGGGGCATTTCAGGACTTGAGTTCGTCCTGGATGTTTTTATAGATATAGAGGCCTTACAACATTCTCTACTATTAACGATGCCTTGTTAGAGCATAAGGTTCCGCCGAGTCTTTGTGGTTGGATTGAGAACTCTTAAACATAGAATAGTCAAAGTTATGGCTGGCGATCTTGCCAGCCATAACTTTGGCACATGACAGCCACTTGGCAGTCTTCAAGGAGTAGTTGCTCGATGCTGTCCACAAGCAAATGTAATTTCCTCACTTTTGTGAAATCTCACCCTGATTAGCCCCTTGAAATGACTCATTGAAGCTAACTTTTCTAACAATTCCTGTCAAAAGCTATTAATAGGATGCAAGTGGCTCTCAAATTGATTAAGTCTTGGTGTGACGGATAAAGACTTATGATCCCTAAGAAGAGAGAGTTGTTTCATATGGTTGATACTCTTCATTATATGGTTCTAATACTCTGTTTGGTTTGTCAAAAGAAGTCTAATATCTAGGCATTACTCTTAACAACAAAACCACATGCAAATCTCACCTAGATAATACAGTAAGAAAAGCTTACGTTGCATTCAGACAATGGCGGAGGATTATAGGTAAGGCTGAGGAAACTGCCCTGTGGGTTTATATAGTTCTAATCTGCTATACTACTGTACTACTTACTTATGCCTACGTATGATGCAGTATGGTGGTCAAAGACCTTAAAATCTGTATCATGGAAATTTCCCATGGAAAACATGTTTATCCTAACGCCACTTCATCTGTTCATTCAAGAGGTGACCATAATTCGGCTGCGTGCATTAGGAATTCTAATGAGTGAGAGAGATTACCCAAATTCCACAGAAGTTGGAGTAACAAACAGATGGTTCAACCAGACGGGAATAAGCTGAAGTTCTCGTACGACCTCCGACTCCACGTATCTATTCCACTAGGTAAAGGTATCACCGTGATACAGGCGGAGTTAATCGCCATACAACTTGCCGTTGACGTTATTGTCAGATTCAAATTGGAAAGTTAGCTGAATCTTTTACAATTTACACTAACAGTAGATAATTAATTTTAGCCCTGAGTAGAATAACAATTATTCATATGATATTCAATGGAGAAAAAGACACTCGACCTGTTCAGGTAACAAGTACGCTGATAGCTTTGTCTAAAGAGTAGCCAAGCGAGCGCCCTGAAACGATAATAGCATCCACAAAAAGTTTATGAACTAGTGGGACAGGGCTAAGGGCTGTCATATAAAGAACTATCACATTACCTCTTAGATACAGTCTCGTCTTTCGTAGGGCTTGGTAGAATCGTCCTACGAATTGCAACGGGTCTCGTCACTGTAAGGTAAACAAGCACCTTTACAACTTTAAACTTGCTGTTAGTCCTTTCTGTTGATTTTATAAAGAGAGCGGGGAGACAGTTAACACTCTGCCCCACTCTGCAAGTCTTCATAATGAGAGAGTTCGGAGAGGAATCGCCGAGCCCGGAAGGCATCAGGAACACGGATCTGTGCTGTATGCTAGAATTCGGAAATTCCTTAGGTTCGTTGATGTAGCCAAGGAGAGTTCAGGAGGATGTACATGGAGACCGTTGGGTTAGGATTTTTTACGAGGTCGGAAAAAATGAAGATATTCGGCCTTAAGTTCTTGATTGGCCGAATGGTGTGAGATTGGAGTCCATCTTTGGATCTCCGATCTCCACTAAAAACTCCTTTCTTCGTCTTCAACGCAGATGGTTCGAAATATGCTTAAGCGCCTTGAACTTCAGTCCATCACTGTATTTATCTTTTCCTCTATGGTCTCCTACCCTCTTTACTGTCTGCTATTTTTCCGCGAAAACCGTGTTCTTGAACTAATGATTAACTTTTGATCTATCGTTAATAATATTGCGAACCAGTGAGGGAAGCTTCATTCCTCTCTTGTTCTCATCATCTTCCCTTTTCTTGCATGCTATCACCTCCCTTATTTAATAATCCTCGTTTTCTAGGATGTTATTTATAAGATTTTCCGGCGTCAGTTTACCTCCCAATCAATCTCTCATTCATATCAATTCTGTATTCTTTCTACTTTTCACATTTAAACACTGTTTGTAGCACATCATCTGTTTCCTCACGGTCCAGACATCTATCTATCTCGTTCCTAGCGTGCTTGTGCAGATATGTTCTGAAGCATCCATGGCCACTTAACACTTCGCTACATTAATTATCCAATTGTTCATATTTGCGCTTTAGCCAGCGGTTTAATTCGGGTATTATCCTATTTGGTCACCCTATCTTTCCGGTTTTTTGTGCTATCTGATCTCCCACTGTCCCATGATCTCTCTCTCACCACACTCTCTCTCGTTCACCCTCGTTTCTACTCGTTCTTCATCTTTTTACGATCAGATCTATTAGCATCGAATTCCCCAACACCACCACAGTTCTGTAGAATACAGATTGTCTTTATCCAGATCTGCCTTTGTACTCTTGCCGCTTTCTTCATATTTTGTTTTTTTTGTGAGTGCATCGTTCCGCGTTTCGTAGTTTTCCTTCTGGTCAATGATAGCATACCCTTCGCTTGCCTACATACATATAGTCTGATTGTCAGCCAGCAAGAAACCGCTTTCCACAAGGAACTAACAGAAAGAATGGATGAAACCTCAAATGGACCACAACACATATTTCTCCATACATGAAACACTGCGCATTACCACTTGGCTATATCTCTCAATACCTGCGTTAATATCTCTTGATAGGACCCCTATTCCATAATCTTCGCTAATACTACAAGAGCAGAAAGGAATATGTCTCTGTATGTATGCCACTGACGTAATATAGACTAAATGTTATTTCGAAGTGTTGATAATTTTTTTTCCAATGGCATAACATTTCTTGAAGTGTATCCATCGACTGAGTAAATTAGATAGCACCAATATCTTCTAAAACGTGCTGATATATTTTCTTTTGCAATAGCATACTCTTTTTGGGTGTGTATCTAAACTAAATAATGATCACATAACTTCCAATATACAACCATATTTAATAATATGGTTGTCTATAATTTTAGAATAATTTCTGAAATTTAATATAGCATAAATTTAACTTGCTTATCTAGCTCCTATATACTTATTAAAATTTAATCATACTATTCGTTTATTTTATTAAACGACTTCCTTTATTGCTTAATCCTTAATCGATCCCGGATAAAGTCGCCTTGATTCGATCTCGTTGTTTAACGTTGCTACGGTTTTAACTTACCTAAACGCAAACGACTTTGCTGGGCGTAGCCGTTTCGCAATTTGGTCATACCTTCCCATGAACTGCGACAAAGCGGTTTGTTTGGAAAAAAATTGAAAAAAATACGACCTACGTCCCTATCTATTCCCGGATAAAGATTATTGAAACGATACGACGACGTCGTGCGGTTTTATGGTTTCTTGTGCATGTGGGCATGGGTAATGAGAACGACCTATTTTGGAGATTACAAAAAGACTAGTTTTTCAATCTTCTTGATTACTCCATCACCTCTTTGTTCAAAGAAATTGGATTTTTAGTCATTTTGATTGGTATGATGATAACGAACTCATCTAAATCATGTTGATTTTATTTTGTGTGGAAATAAATTGAAGAGGTGGAACTTAATATTAAATCTTATTATTTATTCGATATTATTAGATAAAGTGGTACAATTTCCTTTCAAGGGAATAATACACGTAACACCTTTACATATGTCTAAAAAAAATTTGAAAGTTTTATAAACTTTTAATTATAGAATACCGTATACGAAGAAATATGTAAATGACATGAACGTAGGTATAAATCGTGTAATAACGACACTTACTTCTTATTTTAATAAAATGAGTCAGCAAATTAAATTTCAATAAAATAATTTAATCAAAAACAATCTATCATTTCTAAGAAATTGGGAGCGGCTTTGTTTAAATAGGCTTTTTTATCTCTTAAATTTTATCGGTTTACATCCGCCATCGGGTTAAATATCTCGTAATGAATTACACTGCGTCATCTACCTCCAATCACCACAAATCCACAATTAAAGCTAGGCTATGCGTAGCAAGGTCGTATTCCTAAGTCGCGGTGGTTCAAGTTCCGCGGTCGCATTGGTATAAAACCCGGCGATTCCCATTCGAATTCATCAGTCAAACGACGCAAAGTGCCCAACACAGACCTACAAGAACACTAAATCAATACAAAAATCAAAATGTTCAAATTGGTGGTGTTGTCTGCTCTTTTGGCCGTAGCCGCAGCTAAACCTAGTTACCTTCACGGAGCTGCTCTTTCATACGCCGCTCCAGCTATTGCGGTTCCATCAGCAGTTAGTTATCAAGCTAGAACCGACGTTGTCAGCAAACCAATTGTAGCAACCGCTTATGCAGCTGCTCCAGTTGTTGCTCATGCCGCCCCCGTTGTAGCTGCAGCTCCAGTTGTAGCCGCTGCTCCAGTTGTTGCTGCCGCTCCAGTGGTAGCTGCCCCAGCTGTTTCAATCCCAACTGCAGTTAGTTATCAAGCTAGAACCGACGTCGTCAGCAAACCAATCGTAGCTACCACTTACACAGCTGCCGCCCCAGCCCCAGTTGTTGCTGCTTACGGAGGTTATGGTAGTTATGGAGGTTACGGAGGTTACGGAGCTTATGCTGCCCCAGTTGTGAAGTCTTACGGTTATGCCGCCCCCGCACTTGTTAAATCGTACGGCCACTATTGGTAGAGAAGGCGAAGCCTTTGCTGTTTGTTGTCCTGATCGACTGAACGTGTTACCAGAAAATTCATTGCCTTTTGGAGAGTTTTTGTTCTAAATTCTCTTCTTATATATTTTTGTAGTTAGTTGTGTACAGAGTACATTGTTAAATTAATTTAAATAAATAAAAAATGTGATGATTCTACGAATCCTTATTTGTTTCCATTTCTGAATTAATAAATAATACGCAAGCAATATAAATGAAAGGTTTTCACTTTTTTTATAAACCCCTTTTGAGAGAAATCAAATTAAAATTACATATGATATCAAGACAAAAGAGTGTTTATCTATTTAGTAGTTTGTCTATGTGTACAACCATATACCTCCATAGATAGATAAATAAATATACAGTCTCAGTTTTCAAGCTTTATTTTTATGAGAGAATGCTTTATTACAGAGTATCACTGCTTACTTTTTTTCTAAAGATTATTGTTTTCAAACGCAATTTTGAAATCTTTTGAAAAAAGACAAACTTTCCATACTGGGCACTGAAAAGGAGATTTAAAAAGAGATTTAGAATAAGATTGCTTATAAAAGATACTGAACAGAGATTGTAAACATGAAAAGAATACTTGTAATAGATGATAGAAATCGGTATGCGAAGACAGGTATTTTGACAGACAAGAAAAATATAGAAAAGAGGTGAATAATGAGGATGATCAGAAATTAGGCTGGTTGGAATAAGGTTGATCATAGAAGAAAGGCGCTAAATAGGAAAAGCAAGACTGGTACGGAATTTCTGAGCATAATAAGCAAAGATTAATACGGGATAGAAAAAAGATATACAGAAAAGAGTGTAAATCGATGAAAAAATTTGGATATAGACGAAAGAGACTGGAAACTGATAATAAAGGTGAACAGAATTAAGGGAGACTGGAAAACGACTGCAAAGGTAAGAAAGATGTTTAGTTATAGAAGAAAGAGATTGTATAGGGACTGGAAAATGAGAAAAAAAGCTGAACAGAAAGAGGATAAACTAGCAACAGGCTATAAATGTGAAAAAGATGTTAGATATAAAGGAAGAATAGTGGGAAGAGACGGCTACTAGAATAAAGCAACAATATAGAGACTGGTTAGTAAAGATGAATACTGGGTATGAAGAACAGGAACTGAAAAAAGACTCTACAAGCAAGAATAATGTTGGATAGAGAGAGAAAACTGGAAAAGTTTGGTTGTAGAAGAAAGAGATATATAGAGATAGGAAACAAGTAAGTGAAAACAGGGTATAAAGCGTAAAGACAGAAAAGAGACTAAAAGCAAGAAATATGTTGGATGGAAAGGAAGTGGACTTGAAAGGTTTGGTTATAGAAGAAAGGGATTGTGCAGGGTTTGGAAACTGAGAGAAAAAGCTGGATAGAAAGGAGGCAGATAGGAAAGAGGCTGCAAATATAAGAAAGATGTTAGACATAAAGAAAGAATAGTGGGAAGAGACTGCTAATAGAGTGAAGCAACTATAGTGTTTGGTTACAGCAGATAGAGATTGTACATACTGGAAAGTGAGAAAAGAAGCTGGAGAAAACTGAGCGAGCCTGGAAATAAATTATTATATTTCCAGGCTTAAGTACTTATAAAGATAAGAAAGAGTCTTTGGTTATAGAAGAAAGATTGTGTAGAAACTGGAAACTAACAAAAGAAACTGACAGAGAGAAAGTAGACTGAAAAAATGGTGAAATGAAGAAAACGATGTCAGATGTAAACGAGGAAGAATGTGGAGAGACAGTTAATAGAATAAAGCAACTATATAAAGATTGGTAAGACAATACAAATACTAGTATGAATGACAGAGACTGAAAGAAGACTTTCAAAGAAACCGGAAAAGTTTGGTTATAGAAGATAGAGATTGTGTAGAGACTGCAAACTTAGAAAAGAAAGCTGGACAGGAAGGATCTAGACTGGAAAGAGGTTGGAAAGGGAGGAAAGATGTAAAATATAAAGGAGGAAGGGTGGGCAGTGGTTATTAATAAAACAAATTAACTGTAAAGAGACCAGTGAAAATAAATACTGGTATGATGGATAGAGACTGAAAAGAAACGGTAAAAGCTAGAAATATGTTACATAGAAAGGAAGAAGACTGGAAAAGTTTGATTATAGAAGAATGAGATTGTGTAGAGACTGGAAACTGAGATAAAAGCTGGGCAGAAAGGTGGTAGACTGGAAGGAGAGAGTGAGAAGGAAAGAGTGATGTCAGATATAATGGAGGAACGGTGAGCAGAGGTTGTTAAAAGAATAAAACAACCATGAAAGACTGGTAATTGAAGACAAATACTGGTATGAAGGACAAAGACTAAAGAGAGATTGTAAAAGTAAGAAAAATGTTGGACACAAAGAAAGAAGACTAGAAAAATTTTGTTGTAGAAGAATGAGATTGTGTAGAGAATGGAAACTGAGAATTAAAGCTGGACAGAAAGGAAGTAGACTGGAAAGAGGGTGAAGAGGGAAGAAATATGTGAAACATAAAGGAGGAAGAGTGGACAAAGACTGTTAATAGAATACAGTAACTGTAGAAAGACGGTAAATGAAGACAAATGCTGGTATGAACGACTAAGCCTGAAGAGAGACTGTAAAAGAAAGAAAAATGTGGGACAGAAAGGCAGAAGACTACGAATGTTGGTTATAGAAGAATGAAATTGTGTTGAGACTGGAATCTAAGAAGAAAAGCTAGACAGAAAGGAGCTATGTCAGATATAAAGACGGAAGGGTGGGCAGAGGGTATTAATAGAATGAAACAACTGAAAAGAGACTAGTAAGTGAAGACTAATACTGGTATGAAGGACAGAGACTGAAAAGAGTCTGTAAAAGCAAGAAAAATATTGGACAGAAAGGAACAAGACTGAAAAATTTTGATCTTAGAAGAATGAGATTTTGTAGAGTCTGAAAACTGAGAAAAAAGCTAAACAGAAAGGAGGTAGACTGGAAGAAGGGTGAATAGGGAAGAATGATGTCAGATATAAAGGAGGAAGAGTGGACAGAGGCTGTTAATAGAATAAAGCAACTAAGGTAAGTGAAGACGTATACTAGTATGAAGGACAGAGACTGGAAAGAGACTGTATGTGCAAGAAAATTGTTGATACTGAAAAAAGAAGCTAACATATAAAGGACGACGAGTGGGAAGAGACTAGGTATGAAGACAAATACTAGGTATGATGGACAGAGATTGAAAAGAGACTGTAAAAGTAAGAGAAAACGTTGAAGCGAAAGGAAGAACACTGAGAAAGATTGTTAATCGAAGAGAGAGATTGTACACAGACTACAAATTGAGAAAACAAGCTGGCCAATAAGGGGCGAAACTGGAAATAGGCTGTAAAGAAAAGAAAGGATCTTTACAAATTCTCGCAATGAAACAAAATGAATAATATGGGAAGCAAAGCGTTTTCTTAATTAATTGGTAATTATTCTCAGAAAGGAGAGAGACTGGAATGAAAGAAGATTAGGCAGAAGACAAAAGTAGTAGAAAATTATTAATTATGAAGACTAGAATGAAAACGTTTAGACTAGGTGGAGAGCAAGAATGTGGGTGATCAAGCAAGCCCGTTTATTAAAAAATTAAAATTGGTTCTAGTTATCGAAATATTCAATAAATTCATAATTTGCTATTTTTGACTATTAACGATAATTTTTTCGAGTTAAAATGTGTAAATCATACATGAACATAGGTAGAACAAATTCTTCTATACTGCTTGAGATATGTTTCACGCATTAGGGTCCAACTGCAGTCGGTCATTATGCTTTCGTCTCAAAATCCCTAGTATCTTATAGTATCCCTAGTAGTATCTTGAGAGACATTCAAACTCAAATCTTGCGGTAATTTTGCAAAAAAAAAATGTAAAAAACTACACATTGAAAAGATTCCCATGCCGCTGGTTCATCAGGCGTTACACATTTTGTTAATTTTGCAACAGCCTTTAGTTTGCGAATATCAGATAGGTCATATATTCATTCTTCGATTTTCGCTATATCTTTGTGTCGCCCAAGTTTTGTGGATAAAATCAAGATGTGAATGCAAAAAATGTATAACTCATATGTCTCTTACATATGAGCTCCAATCTTGTGGTAATTTTGCAAAAAAATATCGATTACTTGCTACACTTTGAAACGATGCTCATGCCACTGGTTTTTCAGGCGTTACACATTTTGTAAATTTTTCATCAGCCATTACTTTCAGAATATCAGGTCCGACAAATGTATCTTCTTTGATTTTTGCGTATGATAGTCTTGGACTACTATATATTGGACAACTATAATTTTAGTTATTTTAGTTTTGATTATGTACGGAAATCCGCTTTTTCGCGCTTGAGTGATATGACAAATTTCTTAATAAGGCCAAGTTTAAAGTGAAGAGGTGGCAATAAAATATCCAAGTGGTACAGAGGACACGTTTTGATATTCTAGCTCATAATGGCTACGACTCGGCCACTTTCTCACATAATGATGATCAACATCATGGCTATCGCACAAACACAAAATACAGCAACATTTCGTTGATCTAGATTGCATCGCACCCAATTCACCAATAACCTGAAATGAATACGTGAACCTATTAATATATATTTCGAAATTAAGTATTTCATTTTCCAGTGATGCTCATTGTACCACGTGAGCAATCGGAATGGATGATTATTTATTTCCAATGTGGAGTAGAGTCGCTTTAAACTGTACTTAGAATAGGCTGTATTCATCATATCAAATAAACCTTTGATGTCTTTGCATAAATATATGTCATTTTCTTTGAAGAACAGTAAAATCGTGCGGTTTTTTTTCTGTACATGGTGACTTGTATTTTAGCTTGAAGAAATTTCCATTCCTGCAACCTGATGCAACCAATTCTGCTGTTTATTTCGATAAATTCAAATCGCAGATCAAAGCACTTTGCGAAATTAAATACATTTCTTCCATAACGAAAACGCTTTCATTTCTTGCCAGGGATGAAGAGGAAATTCTTAGGACAGTTTTTGCATTTATACTTTTTACAAATTGGTAATGGATCACTGTCTTTACGAGGAACTGGCTTTCATACTGATGATACGTCAGGATTTTTATACTGCGCTAATTTTTTGCATTTATACCGAAGACATTCATAAAGCAAACGTAGCAATAATCTATATAATTTTCTGTTCTCTCTATAATATTGGCATAGAAAATGAAAAATATTCACTACCATCATGTGACCACTTAAACAGCTTTGTCCTGCATGCGTTACAAAATAGTTTCGGTACCCATGGCTTGTCAGTGTATAATAAATCAAAACCAAAGTACTGCAAGTACGCATCTTTAACTACATTTGTCATCATTAATCCTCGTTTTCCGAGCATAACAAAAATACTTTGAATCGTCTTTGCAACATTGCAAAAATCTTCACACATTTCGAGACAAAATCACAACACAAAAACAAGGTCTACATGACGTTTATGCAAAGTGGTCAGCTGACACCTGTTATAGAACAGTAAGCTTTGCAAGTGCTTGTGTAAGTTATAAAATTTGTTCTCATCTCTTCGTGTCCAAAAGTGGACCCGAATTTGTAACTTGTGCAATGGAAAGGCAGAGATGAGTGACACTCAAATAAACGATAAATGGGGAACTATACAGGAGAGACTAACAAATTGGTAAGGACAGGAAGGAGCATAAACATAGAAGAAACTGTAAAAAAACATAAAATTTTGCAAATAGACTATTAAAAGAGTCATTCTCGTTTCGTCTTGAACAACTTTATTAATTCTTGACCATTAACTCCGCAAAATAATGATTAACAATAAATGCTGGTTGAAGCTAAAATAATGTTATATTAATAATGGTATGTATATATGAAATGTTAGATACTTAGAAAGCATAGGATTTTTGGATAAGATATCATAAAAAGGTAAAAAGATGCTTGAAAGTCTACAAAGTGTGATTGTACTAGAATATCTAAATATGGCACTGGAGATAGTTACTATTACGATTAGGTACATAAAAGAGGTTATATGGAGGGGTTGCGAGAATGCATTTATACTTGTAAGTTAGAAGATTAATCTAATTTGATCGATTTTTTAAACTTGTCTTCAAAATATTATTAGAATACGATTAAACTTTTTTTCTTTAGAAACCAATAAAATCTTAATGATTTAATTTTTTAAATTTCTTTAAAATAATATCATTATTTAAAAATTGGTAACGTTAATATAATATATAATAAAAAAATATTAATTATAATTCAACATATTTATTGTAAATTTAAATTAGGTGATAATTATTAATCTGAAATCAATATGTCAAATTGTTCAAAATAAAATTGATCTAATTAATAAATTTTCTGCGTATCATTCCTCATTTTTTTTACACCACATTCAACTTTCACAAGATACACACGACACCCAATTATTATTCGGTAAGGCCAAGCGATTTACCTTGTGACCACCTCTTTGTTTCATACCTCCCGAAAAAATCGCTTAAACCGCATCGCCCGTAAGGTCATCAAGCTACCTAAAGAGTTCCGCCAAGAAATCCCCTATAAAATAGCACGAATTTCTACAGTTCGGCATCAGTCCATCGACTCAACCTTTACAGCACAGACCTACCCGAGCTAAATCTTCAATTCAAGATGTTCAAATTGGTGGTGTTGTTCGCTCTCTTGGCCATCGTTGCCGCTAAACCTGGTGCTTTGTATGGCGCTGCCGTCGCTTATACAGCCCCGGCCGTTGCCGTTCCTTCAGCAGTCAGTTATCAAGCTAGAACAGATGTCATCAGCAAACCAGTTATTGCCACTACTTATGCTGCCCACGCTCCAGTTGTCGCCGCTTATTCTGCTCCTTATGCTTATGGATATGGATATGCTGCCGCTCCTGCTGTGTCCAGGTATTATGGAGGATATGGATACGCTGCACCACTTCATTATTATTAAGAATGGTTAAGAGAACGGGGATGAAGATGATTTGGATTGATCCAATTGGTCAAATTAAAATATGTAAAAAATGAAAATAGTAATTTATAAAAATAAAGACTGGTTGGATATAAAATGTTGTTTATATTAGACTAATTTAGTTAAAAAATCTATTTCCTTTCATTTGAATCTATTATTACTTAACAATGCTTAAGAACATCCAAACCTTTTTTTCACACCACCAAATCTGTTAATCGAGCTTTAATAAATAATACATGAAATTTAAAATATCACTCAGAGATTATTTTTGAAAATTACTGCATTGTTTTGATCTTATATTAAATGTACTATTATTTAAGGTTATTTTTGAAAATTAAAAAATAATTTTGGTGTTATACTGAAGCAAAATTCTATATTTTAAAGAAATTAATATTATGTAAATATATACGATTTTGAGATGCTTTAGAAAATGTGAACATCTTCGTTAGGGGTGGATTTTTTTTATAAACTAATAAAAATTTATATTGAATTCAAAAGTTCTTATCTCAAAAACAAATAGAGGATTTTAAATGCGATATTGTTCATATAAGAAGTATATACTTTTTTCTATAAATAGCCATACGTTTATTATCATGTCTTAAAAATTTCATTTGTTGCGATTTTTTTGAAAATCTTTGGAGCAAATTATCAACTTCGTAAACCGATAAAAGTTCAGATTGACTTAAAAAAATCATATCTCAAAAACCAATAAAGTTTTTCAAACGCGGTATTATTTAATAAAATGTACATGCTTTTCTCTATAAATAGCCATTATTTCATTAATATATCTAAAGAATTCGATTTTTTAGGATTTTCTCAAAAATAATCAAAAACATTGTTATTTCTATAAAATGCTAGATATTTAGGTCAAGTTCAAAACATGATATCTCTAAAACGAATAGAGTTTTTTAAATGCTGATTTGTTCATGAAAAAGTACACAACTTTCTCTACAAATAGCCATCATTTTAATAACTTATTTTAAGAATTCGATTTTTTCCAATTATTTGAAAATCATTGGAGCAAATTGTCTTTTTTGTAAACTAATACAAATTCCGATTAAGTTCCAACATTCTTACCTCAACAACGAATAGAGTTTTTTAAATGCTGATTTTGTTCATGAAAAAGATTATGCCTTTCTCTACAAATAGCCATAATTTCATTTATATATCTTAAGAACAAGATTTTTTTCGATATTTTTGAGAATCATTCGAGCAAATTGTCATTGTCGTAAACTAATACAAATTCCCATCAAGTTCAAACATTCACATCTTAAAAACTAATAAAGTATCTTAAATGCGATTTTGTTCATAAAAGAGTGTGTGCTTTTCTCTAAAAATAGCCATCATTTCATTAACATATCTTGAGAATTCGATTTTTTAGATTTTTTTCAAAAATAATCAAGATAATTGTTATTTCTATAAAATGCTAGATATTGAGGTCAAGTTCAAAACATGATATCTCAAAACCGAATGGAGTTTTTTAAATGCTGATTTGTGCATGAAAAAGTACACAATTTTCTCTACAAATAGACACCATTTCATTAACATAACTTAAGAATTTGATATTTTCCGATTTTTTTAAAATCATATGAGCAAATTGTCATCTTCGTAAACTAATCCAAATTCCGATTAAGTTCCAACATTCATAACTTAAAAACGAATACAGTTCTTTAAATGCTGATTTGTTCATGAAAAATTACACAGTTTCTTCCACAAATAGCCATAATTTCATTAAAATATCTTAAGAATTAGATTTTTTGCGATTTTTTGAAAATCATTGGAGCAAATTGTCTTCTTGGTAAACTAATACAAATTCCTATTAAGTTCCAACATTCATATCTCAAAAACGAACAGAGTTTTTTAAATGCTGATTTATTCATGAAAAAGTACACAATTTCCTCCACAAATGGCCATCATTTCATTAACATATCTTAAGAATTTGATATTTTCCGATTTTTTTTAAAATCATATGAGCAAATTGTCATCTTCGTAAACTAATCCAAATTCCGATTAAGTTCCAACATTTATAACTCAAAAACGAATACAGTTCTTTAAATGCTGATTTGTTCATGAAAAAGTATACAGCTTCTTCCACAAATGGCCATCATTTCATTAAAATATCTTAAGAATTCGATTTTTCTGCGATTTTTTGAAAATCATTGGAGCAAATTGTCTTCTTGGTAAACTAATACAAATTCCGATTAAGTTCCAACATTCATATCTCAAAAACGAATAGAGTTTTTTAAATGCTGATTTGTTCATGAAAAAGTACACAATTTTCTTCACAAATGGCTATCATTTCATTAACATATCTTAAGAATTCGATTTTTCCGATTTTTTTAAAATCATTGGAGCAAATTGTCATCTTCGTCAACTAATACAAATTTCCATCAAGTTCATACATTCATATCTTAAAAACTAATAAAGTATCTTGAAGCGATTTTGTTCATAAAAAAGTGTATGCTTTTCTCTACAAATAGCCATCATTTCATTAACATATCTTGAGGATTCGATTTTTTGGATTTTTTTCAGAAATAATCAAGATAATTGTTATTTCTATAAAATGCTAGATACTTAGGTCAAGTTCAAAACGTGATATCTCAAAAACAAATAGAGTTTTTTAAATGCTGATTTGTTAATGAAATACTACACAACTTCCTCTACAAATAGCCATCAATTCATTACCATATCTTAAGAATTGGATATTTCCGATTTTTTTTAAATCATTCGAACAAATTGTCATCTTCGTAAACTAATACAAATTTCGATCAAGTTCAAACATTCATATCTCAAATACGAATAAAGTTTTTTAAATGCGATTTTATTCATTAAAAAGCACATGCTTTTCTTTACAAACAGCCATGATTTCATTAACATATCTTAAGAATTCGATATTTTCCGATTTTTTAAAATCATTGGAGCAAATTTTCATCTTCGTAAACTAATACAAATTCCGATTAAGTTCAAACATCTATATTTCAAAAACGAATAAAGTTTTTTTAATGTGATTTTGTTTATGAAAAAGTATATGCTTTTCTCTACAAATAGACATAATTTCATTTACATATCTTAAGAATTCGATTTTTTAGGATTTTTTCAAAAACAATCAAGATAATTGTTGTGTTGATGAAATATCTTGAAAACGAATATAGTTTTTTAAATGCTGGTTTGTTCATAAAAAAGTACACAATTTCCTTTACAAGTAGACATCACTTTATTAACATATCTTAAGAGTTTGATTTTTTACGAAAATCATTGTAGCAAATTGTCATCTTCGTAAACTGATACAAATTCCGATTAAGTTCAAACATTTATACCTCAAAAACGAATAAAGATTTTGAAATGTAATTTTGTTCATGAAAAAGTGTATGTTTTCTCTACAAACAGCCATCATTTCATTAACATATCTTAAAAATTCGATTTTTTAGGATTTCTTCAAAAATAATCAAGACAATTGTTACTTCTATAAAATAATACATATTTAGGTCGAGAGTTTTTTAAATGGTGGCTTATTCATAATAAAGTACACAATTTCCTCTACAAACAGCCATCATTTCATTAACATATGAAACATATTAAAAATCATTGAAGCAAATTATCATCTTCGTAAATTAATAAAAGTTGAGATTAATTTCAAAAATTCATATCTCTAAAACAAATAATTTTTTTAAATGCGTTTTTGTTCATGATATCCGGCTGAAGATGATGCCGCATATCCGGTATCCGGTTTTAAAATCATTATCCGTTCCATCACTAATCTTCGTTAATTATGGTATGATAAAGATAGAACAAACTCAAAGAAGCGCTGAGAGGTTATTTTCGAAAATTAAAAAAAGGTATTGGTGTTCTATTAAATAAACTCTTCTTCTTAAAGAATCTGTAAAGAAGTTAACATTTTTTTATAAAAGATTATGAGATATTTTGAAAAACGTATGGTTTCCTCTACTTAATATTATGCAAAATAATCGATAAGATCCAAATATTCACTAAGAGGTTATTTTTGGAAAATAAAAAAATATTTTGATGTTATATTGAAGCAAAATTCTTCTTCTTTAAGAAATGGCAGTGAACTAAATATATTCATTATATAGGATTTTGAGATATTTTAGAAAATGCAAACATCTCCGCTAATTAAGGTATCATAAAAATAGAACAAATTCAAAGAATCGTTGAGAAATTATTTTCGAAAATTAAAAGAAATTAAGTAAAGAAATTATCAATTTTGTCATAAAAGTCTTTGAGATATTTAGAAAATGTAGCATATCTTTATTTAAAATTATGTAAAATATCGTTAAAATTCAAATATCCACCAAGAGGTTATTATTGGAATTTAAAAAATTATTTTTATGTTATATTAAAGCAAAATTCTTCTTCTTTAAGAAATCGTTAAAAATATTAATATTAATGTATTTATTATATCGGATTTAGAGATGTTTTAAAAAATGTAAACATGTCCATTAATTAAAGTATGATAAAAATAGAACAAATTCAAAGAATCGTTGAGTAATTATTTACGATAATTAAGAAAAGATATGAATGCCATCTTAAAGCTAAATTCTTATTATTTAAGAACTTGTAAAAAAATTAATATTCTTGTTATAAAAGATTTTGAGATATTTTAAAAAATGTAACCATCTCCTTCATTAAAATTGAAAAAAATAGAGCAAATTCAAAAAATCGCTGAGAGGTTATTTACGAAAATTAAAAAAAGATGTTGATATTGTATTGAAGCTAAATTTTTCTTCTTTAAGAAATTGTAACGAAATGAATATTTTTGTTATGAAAGCTTTGGAGATATTTTAGGAAATGTATATACCTTCTTTAATTAAAATGTGAAAAAAATGGTTAAGATTTAAAAAATAACTAAAATGATTTTGATCTTATATTGAAGTAAAATTCTTCTCCTTTCGAAGAATTTCATATTTCTTAAACCAAAATGAAATTAGATATGGAGGTAAGTGAAATAAAATAACGAGCTAGATAAAATCAAAAACATTTATTATTTACCATTTCAATTCACCAAACAATTTTATCTAAATAAATCGATTAATCACATTTCTTCATTTTTAATAATAATGATATGCATCTCCATATCCATAAGACTTCAGATGTAACGGAGTATGATAGCCATAATCGTAAACGGGATCAGAATAAGCAATTACCGGGGCGTGACTAGCATAAGTTGTAATTATTGGTTTGCTGAATACATCGGTTCTTTCTTGGTAACTAACCGCAGATGGAACGGCAACTAATGGGGCATGTCCATAACCAGCTCCTAAATATCCAGCCCCTAAATACCCAGGTTTCGCAGCAACCACAGCTAAAATACCAAAAAGTACCAGCAATTTAAACATTTTTTAACCAAAAAAATTTTTTTTTCTGTAAATCTGCGTTATACGACTTTTTAAGACTAACTAAGATTGTGGAAATTGCGGTCTTTTATACCATATACGAACGGATGTTTAAAACGATCCGACCTTAAATGTTGAAATTTTTCGGACAAAAACTTGACTTTATAGAATAGATGTGTGAAAGTTGGAAAGAATAGAGGAAAAGAGTGTTTATATGCATATGTGACCCGTATTCTTGTAAACGTGGAATAATAAGATTGGTCAAAGTTTCATAACTAAGTCGCGACGATTGCGAACTACCTGTTGCGTTAAACGAAACCATAAAAAAAATTAAAACAAACGGCGACGCGTTGTCTTTTTCTTAACGTGTCTTTAACAGGATGTCGTTTTAAAAAACGCTCTAGAGTCTCCTATAAGTTTTACTCGGCCTTCAGCTTTACGTATCGATTTAATCTCATTTTTTATCTTCTCCCGTAAAGGCTACGAGATTGGTTGTAATAAGTATTTTTTTATTATGCGCAAACGTTAAGGCTTATGTGGTGTAATTATTAATTTATGTACGTGGTAATGCCAATTAATAAAATGTTATTGAACTTTATGCAATCAACAATATAAACAACGATAAACAAACGGTTTTTACTAAAAAAATTGTTACACATTAATAACAATCTTTTATTTCAAACTAACTGTTTAAGCATACACTCATTACACATTCACTTATTCGTTTATAAAGGTCACACTCGTCTTGTTCGCTTTTAATAAAACAAATAGATACATTTGAAATTACTGTATTTAAAAAAAATGATTTTAAGCAGTGTTTGCAAAGCGCTATCTTTCGTTGAAAGGTCAAGTTTTCAAAAAAAAATTGATATGAATACTATCAATTTTTTTTAAATAAATATGTTGGGGATGATTTTTTTATCGAAGATGAGTTGGAGATGGTTGGCGCCGCCACCAAATGAGCCGAAACGTAAGATTAAATAAATGTAAGATAACAGGTGTTGCTTTCACTACAGGAGCAACGTAACCCACACTAGAAATCTACAAGAGAAAATTAGATTTAACGTTGAGGTTCAATGATAGATGGGGCTATTTATTTAAATCATTACCTGATAAATATTTTGATAAAAAGTACTTACAGGAACTTCAGTTTGAACATCGAAAGCTAAAACAATCGGCTCAAAAACAAGAGGTGTTGCCATTTAGACATGATTATCTAAACATCTTGTGCTAACGCAAGCTAAAAAGGTTGCAAGAACGACAAAATGAAAAAAAAATGGAACAAAATGAAAATAAATTTGATTAAAAAGTTAGGAAGACTTCACTATTTACGTATTAATTTTGAATGGTTCTGATTCAACCGATGGATAATTGTATGGCTCCCTGTTGCATTCCATGTTTCTCCCATATCTCTTGTTCTCATTTAGTGATTAACCATCTTTTTTGGTTTTGATGAGTAGGTTAAATGATGGTACATTCCTTCTAGGCACCACACAAACACTTAATTGATCATATCCTAAGTAATCCAAATGGAACAGAACTTATTCAATATATTGTTCGTTATCAAAATAAATCAGTTCAATCAAAAAATTTATAAAATCGAAATATCCACCAAGAGATTATTTGTGATAATAAATGATTTTGATACTATATTAAAGCCGAATTCGTTTTCTTTAAAAATCGCAAAGAAATTAATATGTTTGTTATATTAGAGTTTGAGAAATTTTAGAAAATGTAACAATCTCCGTTAATAAAGATTTCATAAAAAATCCAACTGAGAAGTTATTTTTGGGAATTAAAGAATATTTTTAGTGATGTATTAAACCAAAATTCTTCTTCTTTAAGAAATATAACATATCCTTTTCTTAAGATTATGCAAGAAATTGATAAAATCTCTCAATAATAATAATAATAATAAATCATTTATTGTTCATAACTTAATAGCAAAAACTTCTATAACATTCTTTACATTTAAAAAAAAACTAAAGTATGAACAAACGGTGTTGTTCGACATTCCTTCTCGTTCTTCCACAAACACCAACAGCAACAAAAACATTAACAAAAGAAAAGAAATTACACAGAAAGAAAGTAACCTATTAATACAAAAAAAATATATATATACAATTGCATAACAGTAACCATAACAATAATTCCTATAACAAGTACTAATGTCTGATATTCTGTAAAGCGCATTGAGCCGAGAACAAAACTGTCCGGTATCGACGCCTAAAAACCCCAACGGACGTACACAATCCCATAACCTTAAAGATTTCATTCATTGATTGAGTAATTTTGTAAGAATAACATTTTTTGAAAAACTGCCGCTTATGTATAGGCGGAGTAAGTGTTCCTTTATATCTTATATTAAGGGTGTGCACGTCCGTTCTGAACTGTATCTTTTGATAAAGGTAGGGAGGCCGCGCTGACACTATAATGTTGAAGTAAGTTGTCGCACAATGCAATTTTCTACGATTTACAATGTTCAACCAATTTACTTGAACCAATTTGTGACTGATGTGTTCTCGCCGTCTTATCCCGAAAATAAGTCGAAGGCATGTATTTTGAATTTTTTGGATTTTGTTTGCTATTCGCTTTGAAAGAAAAGGGGAATACAAAGCATCTCCATAATTGAAAACTGATAGCACCAAGCTTTCACATAGCAAACGTCTACTACTGCCAGACAGAAAATGACGAGCATTATAAATAATTTTCAATTGATTGTAAGCAAAACGGATCTTTTTATTGATGTATTCATTGAAAGTTAGGTTTTCACCAATGATCACACCAAGACACTTCACTGAGTTTTTGCACGTCAATTGTTTGTCCCCCATTCTTATGTCGATTCTATCCTTAATCCTCTCTCTAAGTTTCTTTGGACCAAAAACAATAACGTCTGTTTTTGATTGGTTAAGTAACAGATTATGACGACGAGACACCTCCATAAGAGTGTCCAGATCGGCACTGACACGCGCACAGGCCTCCTCCACCTCGTTTTCCCCAAAAGATCCATATAACTGTGTGTCATCTGCATATTGGTGTGTTTTACAGAAAGAAACAGATTTATAGAAATCGCATGTATAGATTGAAAATAAAAGTGGGGAAAGTACCGAGCGTTATGGTACACCAACCCCTACAGGTAACTTCTCAGACCCCCTTTCGTCCAAGCCAACGCACTGCATCCTACCGCCCAGGAAGCTGTTTAGCATGTTAATCGCCTTATCCTTCAAACCAATATAATGCAACTTTGCCAATAAAATTTTGTGACTTAAGGTATCGAAGGCCTTGGAGTAGTCAAGAAGGCAGAGGACAGTGACTTTACCATCATCCATCGCTCTCACCACATCGTCCACGATATCTAGCAAAGCAGTAACGTAGCTGAAACCCTGACGAAAGCCAGATTGCCGATCGGGTAGAATGTTATTATTCATAATATAATCGTTTAGTTGTTCAAACAAAACCCTCTCCATCACCTTGGACAGAACCGGAAGAATACTAATCGGTCTTAGATCCGTCATCTTCTGTGGATTATTAATCTTGGGAATGGGATTTATTAAAGATATTTTCCATGCTGCTGGAAAAAGACTAGTCCCAATTGCGCAATTTATAATATGCCTAATATATGGTATAATATGTGGGCAACATAGTTTAATAGTTTGCATGTTTAATTTATCATAACCTGCGGCGTTACTCTTTATCCGTCGTATCGTTTCCTCCACCTCAACATCTTCAATCTCATTAAATTCAAAAACAGCACCACGTATTGTTCCATTTAAATAATGATTATAGAGGTCTACATCACACTCCAAGGTACCTCCCCCTGCAAAATGTTTATTCAATTCATTCACGTTTCTGAGATGTACGGGTATTGCTATCTGTTTTTTATTATAAAGTCCGGCCTTTCTTAGCGCTGTCCACTTATTGTCCACACTTCCTATTTGTAGTTCAAGATAGATTCTATGTTCTGTACGGATAGCTTCCGTGACTGTTTTTCTCATAGCTTTGTAAAAATATATAATATATGCTTTATCTCTAAGCTTTTGCACGGTCCTGATAGTGTCGGTAATTCATGGTGACTGGGGTTTTACAAATTTACAGGTCCTTAGTGGACAATGCACCTCCAGAACACTAAGTATGGCGCTACTTAGGAAATCTACCTTAGTGTCGACATCTGGCATGTCAAAAATACAAAAGAATGGAATCTTGTACAGATCCTCCATGAATCCATCACATTGAAAATTACCGAAAAGATACAGTTCAGAACGGACGTGCACACCCTTAATATAAGATATAAAGGAACACTTACACCGCCTATACATAAGCGGCAGTTTTTTAAAAAATGTTATTCTTACAAAATTACTCAATTAATGAATGAAATCTTTAAGGTTATGGGACCGTCCGTTGGGGTTTTTAGGCGTCAATACCGGACAGTTTTGTTCTCGGCTCAATGCGCTTTACAGAATATCAGACATTGGTACTTATTACAGGAATTATTGTAATGGTTACTGCTTTGCAATTGTATATATATATTTTTTTTGTATTAATAGGTTACTTTCTTTCTGTATAATTTCTTTTCTTTTGTTAATATTTTTGTTGCTGTTGGTGTTTGTGGAAGAACGACAAGGAATGTCGAACCACACCGTTTGTTCATACTTTAGTTTTTTTTTAATGTAAAGAATGTTATAGAAGTTTTTGCTATTAAGTTATAAACAATAAATGATTTATTATTATTATTATCCATGAAGAATATATGTGTGTTTAATCAAGAAATCCAATTGTCTACAAGAATAAGCTAAGTTTCTATTTTCAATTTTACTTATTATTTGTTAATTCAAAAATAATTTAAACATTTCATTTACCTTAAATACGATTAATTTCATAACATTTTTTTAATAAATTGTTGGTTGTGTTATGACTGTTTTCGAAACATTTATTCAATATTTGCTTAATAGTGATTACTTGGTATTAACTGATTGTGAGTAAAAGAACATTTATTTATCAACTTCACCTTTTTATAGCAGTTTGTTATAAACGAATTAGCTAAAGTGTTAAACTCACAACATAGAACCCTGATGTCTTATGCTAACCTGAGTTAAAAAAATATAAAAACACTATAGAATGAGTTCTTAAAAGCTGAATTTGAATTTGGTTGTATGTTTAGTAATTATTTATTTAATTATTTAATTACAACCCCACTGAAGCATTATTTCCAAGCAACTACACCACAATGGATAAACTTCGAAGATAGTAATATCTAATTCCCAAATAATATAATCACAAAATGACCAAATTTGAACAAAGCCAATCAGAACTTATAGGATCTTATCCCATCAAGCAATAAAGACACAAAAGTACACTCAACCCTAAGCTATTCATTACTAAAAGTACTACAACTCTGGCATTAATTCATCTTCACAAGAAACTGTCCTAAATCAAAAGAAATATAATCAAAAAGTAACTGAGTTTCAGTACAAGTTAATCTTGACACAAACAACCTTCGAAGCAATCTGAAACCGTTTCCACAAAAAAAAAATAGTTACATCATTCAAAATGAGCCAAATTGAAACCTGAGTTGGTGAAACAAATCGTTAATGTATACTCCAAATTAACCCAATTTAGAGACAACTTTTTAGACAATGATAATTTAATCAAAAAGTAATCTCACTCAAAAACCATAAAGACAATCAAATCCAAAGTAATTCAAAGTCATATAAACAAAATAAAATCTCGCAATCTTTTTTACCCAAAAAACATCTTTTACACTTTAATAACATATACACTTTTATTTTAACTTAACTGTATAAGCATACACTCATTACACATTCATTTATTCGTTCATAAAGGTCACCTTCGTCTTGTTAATAATAAAACAAATAGATACATTTGAATTCGCTGTATTTAAAAAAATATTTTATACAGTATTTACAAAGCGCTATCTTTCGTCGAAAGTTCAAGTTTTCGTATCCATATTTATGTATTTTAATTTTTTTTAATAAATACGTCGGGGTTGATTTAATTTTTTACCAAGGATGAGCGGGGGCTGCATAACTAGCATAAGCGGGCGCCGCCACCAAAGGGGCCGAAACGTAAGATTTAACAATTGGAGCAACAGGATGGGCGTAAGCAACTGGAGCTGCGACAACAGGTGCTGCTTTCACCACAGGAGCAGCGTAAGCAACGGCTCCACTAGAAATCTATAAAAGAAAATTAGATTTAACGTACATCCTCAATGTTAGATGGGGCTGTTTATTTAAATTCATTACCTTGTAAGTGTTTTGATAAGAAGTTGCTACGGGAACTGCGGCCTTAACAACGGGGGCTGCAACAACTGGTGCTGAAACGATGGGGGCAGACACAACGGGGGCTGAATAAGCAATTGGGGCAACATGACCTCCTAAATACCCCGCGCTAACGCAAGCGAAAAAGATTGGGATAACGATCTAAAATGCATCAAAACAAAAATGTTAATTTAGTTAGTTAATTTAGAAAGAAATTAATTTAACTTACGTATTTGAACATTTTGAATGGTTTTTGTTCGGCTGATAGAAACTGAATGGCCCCCCATTGAATCAGAACACCTTTTATACTCAATCCCGATGCCCTCTATGGCCGTTCTTGCACCTCTTGTGTAGGTCAGGGTTCTGATGTAACACCTGACGAAGGTGCACGCCTCAAACTTCGCTTTCCATCGTCGGTATTGAAACGTTTTTTCGTCCACCCAGGTGTACAAGTCGTGTATTAAAGAAAGATGAATGTTTATAACGTGACACCAAAACGAATGAAATGGATTTGGATTAACGCATAATGTGAAAGAAAAAAGGAAAATTGAAACAGTTTTGAAGAATAAATCTGGGCCGAGCAGATTTATGAGTTGACTCGGTAGATCTTACATGGATCTCGAGTATGGTCAAGGATGGGAATTGTCAGTTGACCTCTATAATATAGCAGTAATTTTTTTAATCACTCAAGTGATTAAGACGATTTCTTTTGATACAAATCTAAGTCTGAAACACTTTCGATTTTATTAAATGGATCTGTAAAATAGAACGCAGCTGTAAAATCCAATCGCAAATCAAAAGTGATATCGAACACTGAAAATACGATAAATCACGTTAGAGCGAAAAATCTTAGCCCGATCAGAAAGGCAGGATACGAAACGAAACGTTGAAAACTTAAAAGTCGGCGTTTATTAACGGCGTCGTTGGGTAACAGGAATGGCTTCGTTCACTTTTTCTCTTTCCAAATTGATACGACGACTGCTCTACATTGCTACATAACCGGCTGAATTGCGGGACACTTCTGCATTAGTCAATTCCGACGGTCCTACGGCATACTAAGCAATACTAAGTCTCGATATTTTTGTGGAGAACTCGTTCTGTAAATCGATTGGTAATAAACAACAACGTCGAATCAAAAAGTCGCCACTTCAACGGAACAGATCGTGTTTTTTTGCCAGTAAATTCTGACAACTAGGTTGAAAGGAGAGAAAAAAGATTGAATTAAAGGTAATCCAGATTTTTTTTCTAAGTGAAGGCCGATTAAAAAAATCATAAAAAAATGATAATAGAATAATAGTTTATTTGCATATGTTCGCGTGCTGGTTCGCGGAATTAAATGAGCGTAACGCATCTTGCTTAATTGGTCGATAAATCGCTTACAGAATGTTGTGGTATCAGGAGGTCAGTATACACCTACTTTTTTTTATTACGTTACTATTCGTACGTTGCTCGATTTTTAATTACCCGATTTATTTTCTAGGTCTTATTGAAAGCAAGTTTGTTGTATAACAAATTCGATTACTCACGTTTAATTAGGTGTTATAAATTTTAAAAAGGTGATTCAAAATTGTGATTAAAACATCAAATCAGAACGTTTCTGAAAAGAATTATGATCACTTTCACATTAAATACACCATTCATTAAGAATTGACTAAAATTTTAAAACTTTGGTAAAATAATGTTTTAAAATCAGCTAATAAATGATGAAAGTGTAGTTGAAGAAAACAAAATAAAAATTAACATTTTTAATAAGCTAGTAATAGGTTCTTCTAAGTAACTCTTCTGTTTATGTTCTCTATTAAGTACTCACTTCTATGCTCACTCTAAATGGGGTCGAAATTCATTCAGATTCTTAGAATATTTGAACCATATCCCAGACATGTTCAATCGGCGCCAAGTCCGAGATTGTGCATATCAGGGCAAAATCTGCAATTCATGGATTATACGAATAATTACAGGGTACGTTATGTTGAGTAATGTAATGAGTTCTCTCATACTTCCCACAAACGTACAGCAAAAAATCAATGCAAAAAATACTTGGGTCTCCACAACACCTCTAAATGCACATCACAATTTCCCGAAAAAATGCAAATCATGTGAACTAGAAGGTCACGATGCATGGTTATTTAAATGCAAAAATAGACTTACATCGCCTATCAAAGGGGTGCTTAATGTTCGCATTAAGTCAACTTAATAGTATCGAACATAATATAACTATGTGATCAAGATTCGCTCTCCCATGTACTTAGATCGTTAAGAGCTCATTAATGTCTTAAAACGTAGATTTATTGAACAGCGTCAAATCTACGCAATTGTTGCTTCCTCGGATAGCTTTATCTATCAATATAATCATGATTCATCTTGAAGATGTCTCCAAGTCGTCATTCACAGAGCCGAGTCATGGTTTCCAATCCATAATCTTACAAAAGCAGCAATGACAGAGCTTCAATTGGTGCACGCAAACATTAATTGCTAACATCCAAAATTCCATCTAAGTAGAAACTTCATATACTTGACCACGTATAATTCATCAACTGCGTAATGTTTGTTGAGACAAAATCCAAGGGTGTAATCAAGTTTAAGAACTGGAGAGTGATTGAAAAAGTAATTACCCTGTGATGACCCTGTGATGTTATCGGCGAGTGCTGCACATGCCAAAATGCAACCCAATAAGAAACAACTATGAATTAGTTTTAATCCCAAACCTGCTAAAACTAAATACATCAAACGATTCGTATCTTCGACTAAATTTGAACGCATCAAAATTTCTCCAAGGTTTATCAATGTAAACAATCAAAGTACTACTCTGGACATAATGTTCTGCTCACGAAATATAAGATCCCTGATGATGAAGAACCAACTTAGGCATTCTGGTCCACCTGCAGTTGACGTCTCCCATTTCAAGACCGGTTCCAAAAACTATAAAAAATTCATGCTCTGTAATCTGGAAGTGGTGCACTCGGACGTCTCAGAATTTATTTTATATTATCTCCATTTAATGAACATCTTAGAAAATTGATTGTTCAAACCAGCCCAAATAAACTCGATAAGTACCATAATTTTCCACTACCAAAGTTCATCGGGAAGTTAATCAAGGAAAAAAGATACTTATAAATACGTCTATATATTAGAATATCGGAAGTTTCAGATTTAAAAAGGAAATTCCATGAATTTCGAACTTTAATCAAACGACTCAGAAGCGAAAAATACATGGCAGCTTGTGGCAATATCAACAAATCAAAAAGCAGAAGATACTGGCAAGAAGTTTGGAAATTATCCAGATACCAAAAGTCTCCTGAAACCCACTGTTGAGGGCTTAAGATCGTCACCCGATTTGGGCAATAAACGAAATACCCTTAACTTTAAATTGTTTATTTTAAACCCTTTACGGTATTAATAACTGTCGATTTAATTTTGAGGTCGGTCGGAGGTATCTAACTACTAGTATTACTAATTACGACTTGCTTTCTTCTTCGGGATTGGTTTGGCAGACCTTTGCGTTGGCTTTGGTCGGATCCTTTGTTGGAAAAACAAAGACTTTCTCAATGAAGTCTTCTTCTTTGACCGTTTCAACGGCTGCAAGCGTTTCTACTGCTTCAACTGTTTAACCGCGTCAACTGTGTCAACCCCACACCTGACACCACTTTTGTTGAGGGCTTGGGATCGTTACCCGATTTAGGCAATAAACGAAATACCCTTAACTTTAAATTGTTTATTTTAAACCCTTTACGGTATTAACAACTGTCGATTTAATTTTGAGGTCGGTCGGAGGTATCTAACTACTAGTATTACTAATTACGACTTGCTTTCTTCTTTCTTAAAAACTAACTATATATTTTATAATCTAAATCAACTTCTCAACTTTTGCAACTTGGTGGTCTGACCATTTTGACCAATGAAACTGCTTCCAAAATTGAATTTCTAGAGAATGCATTTGAAGTACGTATGCAGAAACGTAAGCTAAATTTCAAACAAAGAAAAGTTAAACAAAAGAAGTTTCAAACAAAGTGTAATTTGATATCTGTTTGTTGCAAAAATTACGAAGTAAGGATTGTAAGAGAAATATTCAGAACACATAAATAAAACAAAATAAATAAGTTAAATGGTGGATTACAACATCACGAACTTATTGACCCCTTAAATAGCACTTCTCAAACCGACCCCGAAGAAATTGTGAACATCCACAGGGATTGTTCTTCAAAGTGTATTTTCATTCTTAGAGGATGTCTCCTTCTGCTTTGTCAACAAAGCAAGAATAGACGACTAGTATGAATTTGGTTTCAACGCAAAGGCCGATACTCCCGAAAACGCTTTGATTCACGAGGACGAATACTTCGTAATCCTTAGCATCGGAACAAGCACCGCTCCTGGATACGACAATATCATAAAAAATATACTAAGAAAACTAAATCTTGCCTCTCATTCCTATATTATAAAAATCCTAAACTACTCATTAAAAACCTCATTAATCAACATTTCCACGAAGAGTAGAAGTCATCTGTGATAATTTGCGTTCGCAAACAAGAGTCATCACCATCCGACACATCTAAGTATCGCTCGATCTCTCTTCTTCTCATCATCGGAAATCAAGATCTTAGAAACCCACATGAAGTACATGTTAATAGAAACAGTCTTCAAAAGAATACTGAATTACCAGTTTGGTTTTCAATCTGGTAGGTCGACTTCCCACGCTCGAGTAGTGCTCATATCCAATATCCAAGTAACATGCTTCCAAATACACCATTCTGCGGCAGTGTTCTTATACACACTCCATAACTGGTATATCCCGTCTTACCTACTTAATTAATTATTTTCTAACCGCTCCTCAGTAATAACGTTAAAAAACCACTTCTCCCGCAAAATTTCCCCACAACAAGGCCTTCCGCAAGGGTTGTGGCGACATCTACAAACCCAACCCAAATATCTTTGACTTGGACTTATACGCTCTGCTATACGCTCTTTGGTGGCACACGGCGCAAATCCAAACGCTAATCCAATCCACGGAGAGTTGCAAGAATGGAAAATCCTATTGAATCCATCCAAAACACAATTTTTCATTCCATTTCTTCCCATCCATGCTCTTTCTCCCGCCGTAACCATCCCATTCACGGTCATATCTCCCTCTATAAGATGTAAATGCCTAGGCATCTTGATAGACAGAAGATTAAAGTTTTTCGACCATGCTATCAAGGTAAAGATAGAGATGAAAACGGCAATTAGCGGAAAGCACTTCAGATTATTAATATACCAGGAGTGCGGCATATCAACCAAATGCGTCCTTCATATCTACGAAACCATCAGCAGACCGATCGTGGAACCATTTGAACTGGTTTTGGAATCGATACCATTTGGAAGGAGCCGAAAGATCTGCCCTTAGATGCGTTACCCGACCTGATATCCCCAAAACTCACTCTTCAATCCTAGCGACGAACTCCTATACCATCTCTATTCAATAATGTTGCTATCAACTTCCCTTTTGATCCCTTAAAAAACTCAAAAAATCACACCACGTCTCTCTTCATCTTCTTCATAAATTAGAACGGAACTAACTTCGAGATCCAAAATTCTAGCGAAAACTTTTTTACCTATTTTCTTTACCTATTAGTGTAAATTTAGTAGTTTAACTTTGTACTATTCGTTTATTAACTATTCGAGTTGGAGGAGGTACTAGTAGATGTCCCTTTTACAAATACTATTACAACAAGGGACAACAAGTCTGATGCATTAATTATGCAAATATATATTAATTCATTGAAAATTTTATTGCAGCACTTCTTTTTAAAGCATAGAGTTGAGTACTTAAAAAGTACATTGAAGGCGACATACGATTGAAGAAAAAGTGATAGCCTTAGCTCTGTATAAACGTAGTCCTAAGTGCTATGATTTATTACGAGAGATGACTGCATTACCTTCGAAAAATATTCTTATAAAATTGCTAAATTATATTCCATTTGATGCCGGAATAAATATGCATATTATCGGTCATATTAGCGATTGTGTTAAGAGTATTAAGGAAGCAAATAAATGATGTGAATATTGTCATTTGATGAAATTGCAATACGTGAACATCTCCAATACAATAAACACAAAGATAGAATGGAAGGTGTTGAAGATTTTGGAAATGGCAATAGAACACAACATTTAGCACGATATGCTCTTGTATGTTGCAAGGTATTACAACTTTCTGGAAACAACCACTTGCTTTCTATTTTTCTCAAAACGGTATGCCTGCTGATAAACTAGCACGCATATTGACTAACATTATAAGTGTTCTAACTGATAACGGCATTCCAGTAATTGAATTAATTACATTGTTTGCGATATGGGTACAGCAAATGTGAAGGTGTTAAGGAATCTGGGTTCCATGCAGACAGATCATTTTGTCATAATTTGAACCCAAAACGTTTATATTATATTTGACGTCGCCCACCTCTTAAAAGTTACCCGGAATATGTTCCAAAAGCATAATGTTATATTACCAACTGTGATGCTAGAGAACATTGTAGGTAGTTCTAGTACCACGATGGAAGCTAGATGAGCCGACATCATAAGCGCTTTTGAAGGGGATGAAAATAATCCCTATAAATTTAGGTATCTTAGAAAAATAAAAAGAAGCTATTTAAGACCCTTACGACAGACGGCGATGAAAGTAAAAGTTGTAACACAGACAATGAGCACATCAATGTCTGTTTATATATATAATTTAGTATGACAAGGTAACAATTTTCATTCAACTTACCTATATCAAAGAAAAGTTATGTAGTATTTTCTTTGATAGATATACTACCATAAAGAGCTATTGCTACAGCTACATTTGTAGAAGTTGATGAACCCTTTCATAGCCTGAATGGCACAAAACAAAGAGGACCAGATGGAAAGCCCTATAGGTATGTGGTTATCTCGCGATAATTACTTATTTTTAGTTAACTTGTAAAAATTCACATATTTATACTTCTCCGTGTTTATGTACATGATATTGGGTATTTGTATAAATTTTAAATCATTACTATAAATGTTACAGATGTTGTGTTATTAAAAATACAACTCATGAGGAATTTTGGACAAAATCCATCGACAAGATTTAGAAATGGCGATACATACGTAAACCTCGGGATATCTCTGATGATATAATATCAATGCCTCAATCGCAGAAAGGTTGGATTTCTACATTAATAAGATCCTTCATTGCAATAAAATCTCTATACAAAAAGGAGTCCCTATTTTTAAACCAAGAGCATTTAATCAAGACCCTCTGGAGAATCCTAATGTACCACAATTTACAAGCGCCTTCAAACATTTCAGGGAGGCAACTGTGTAGACGACAACTTTCATTTGCTTTCCACACTCAGATCTTTTTTAGATGAGCACGAGGAAGTGCAAGATCTGAAACCACCCGAAATACCTTCTTCCTCATTACAACCAAGCGAAGATTTCAACCACATAATACAGGACATCGACAGTTCTGTGTGCAGTCACAGTTTGCATATATTGTCAGTGGCATATGTCTCTGGATACATAGTCAAAAGAATTTTTAAAAACTTTAATTGCCAACAATGTTTTTCAAACATGTGTGATGACTCATACCTTCCCTGCAATGAGTTTATAGTTCAGAAAGAGTATGGAAGCAATGGCAAACTGTGGTACCCATTTGCAGGTGTTGTCAAATGTGTATGTTTAATGATTACGTTATTGGAGAAATCATTAACTACCCTCATAGCAGAAAATGATGTTTCCAAAAAAACAGAACAATTTTTACAGGGTAAAATTGAGACACAATTTTTGAAATATGAACAACATATAATTTTTGTCCTAAGTTGCTTAGTTAAAGCAACATGTAAAATTGCAATTCCGTGGTACTGCACCAGAATAAATAGAGCATTAAAAGATAATGGTGCATATAATAGAAAGATGAAAAAAAATTACATAAGTAATTTTTATAATACCAGATGACAGCCCCGTTTTAAAAATGGTAGGGAGCAGTTGGTTTTTAATACAACATTTGTGAGTAACAATAGCTATTTGTTGTATGTACTGTCTAAATTGAAGACCATAGTAGGGTCCGTGAGATGTTCCAGTACTAGGTGTGCCGAGAGTGTGGTAGAATTTCCGGAAAGAACCCGAGGTAGTAATCATGGTGAAGACTAGGACAGGGGTTTTTAGTGGGTCGGATATCTAACAATGGACTCCAACCCCACACTATTCGGTCACCTAAGGTTCCAGGCCGAATGTCTGTCTAGCAAACTTTCCCAGACCTCGGCAAAGTCCTCTATAAGTTTCTAAGTTTATTTCCTTGAATTGTAGTGAAATACAATAATAGATTTACAGAGAAGAAACCAATGTATACTTAAAAACATTAACATTATATGAGTTATAACAATTTGTTTTATAATGAGATGTTATACTACTTGATCTAACCGGTAGTTTTAGTCGTTTATAAATTGTAATTATAATTTAAATATAAAATTTTAAATCGCCAATCTTAGGATTTTTCTTTATTTTGCATTGAAATTATAAAATTATAATTTTTTGATTTGATTCCAAATCTATTTAACTTTCATTAATATAAAAATATTTTTGATTGTGCTTTTCATGAATCTATTAAGCTATTTTTATTTAGCGTACGCCAAAATAATTAGCTTATTAGACCAATAAAGAGCACAATCAAAAATATTTTTATATTAATCAATTTAAATAGACTTGAAATTCCCACCAATTTAAATTTAAATTGGGTACAGATTTCATTTTTGCCCCTTACTGCCCTCTACTTTTGTGTTCCATTACAGTGAGAGAGTGAGGTATACATTGGATCTCGCTTTTACTATGAAGTTGACCGTCTGGTATATGGTCTGTGATAGCAACGTTTTAAGCGATATGAAAAGAGAATATTCATGAAACGCAAAAACTTAATAAGAGCTTGTTTTTTGTATGGCGACAGTACATTCACCTAAATACCTTAATTGAAAGAAAAAGATTTAGGAATGTGTTTATTTAATTGAAGCGTAACCGCTATATTTCTGTTTCCCGAAAGTATTGTCTCTCATTCGAAGGTTAAGGTTACATTGTATACATACCTTCGTTTGCAATGAACGAATCGAAGAAATTCTTGATATATACAACATTTAAAATTGCATTTTAGATCTTCACACGTTGTGAAAGTTATTCACGTTAAATCAAAAAAAATTAATACTAATTAAAATTTTATAAAACATTTATTCAACATCATTTCTAGTTATAAAAGTATTTTCATCATAACTGATGGTATCTTAAACAAGATATTTCGTATTTTCTCACCAACCTTTGCTTCCCCATCCACGATTACCCCCTTCGTTATCGTTTCCACGTCGATCATCATCTCTTCTATTATCATTTCCATTGCTTCCCCATTCATTCCTGTTATCGTCTCTTCTTTCATTATCCCATCTATCTTCCCTATTTCCCCAGCTATTACTTCTTCCTCCATTATCATCACGTCTGTTTCCCCATCCGCGCCCACCATCATTATCCCACCCGCCATCACCATCATTATCCCCCCTGTTATCCCATCCACGACCACCATCATTGCCCCGTTCATTATCCCATCCGCCATCGCCATCATTATCCCATCCTCGACCACCACCATTACCGCGTCCACCCCAACCGCCTTCATCATTATCTCGTTCATTATTCCATCCATTTCCACCATTGTTTCGCCTATCATCGCCGTAGTCGCTGCGAGATTGCAGATTGGTGTTAATGGAAGATCTAGCTTCCCATGTCAACGCAGTGGCCACGCAGAGACAAAGAACGAGCTGAAAACATAAATTATTAATTATTTTAATTTTAATTTATGAGCAAACTTACCAGTTTCAACATTTTGATTTAATGATGTTTTTGTTTTTAGTTGAGTTGATACGGTTAAGTTAATTTTGATTTGATACGGTGGTGGATTCGGTTTTCTTATATACTAAGCACCCCACTAAACGATGATAAGGTGATATCGCGTGGGATTAATGTAAATTTATTTAGAAAGGATCTAATATGGGATATTTGCAATGTTAATGTTTAGATATGACCGTAATTACTTTGTTTCCGAATTAAACTTGACCGAGCAGACCCTGGTAATATTAAATATCATTGCGTCAACTACCCGCTTGAGTAGTTTTAGGTGGCGAAAAATTATTAATTTTTTACGATTTTGATTTACATCAATGTATTGATTTACATCAACTGAATAATAAATAAATATTGCATCGTTTTTATTTTTTGAAACTTCTAAAATTTATTGGGTTAAAAAAGGTGTTCAATGTTATAGTTATTCACTTTGAATTAGTTTTTGAATTAGTTAAATAATAAATAAATATTAATTTAATCGATTTTTTGTCTAAATAAATTCTATATACTGTTAAGAATATTTTAAGCGTTCAACCATTAAATAATTCAAAGTCAATTGCACACCGAAATTAAATAATCAAACTTAAACATTTTCGTATATTTAAATTTAATAATAAAAAAATTAAATTTTCTACAACTTTGGTCAAAAAATTTTTCGTCTAGAACCACTAACAACTTAGAAAACAATAAAATGTTTACAATTTTCATGTTTACTCGCTATTAATGTATGAGAGAGGAAAAAGATAAGAGAGTAATATTGTTCAGAATTAAGACGTTTACAATATTTGTTTGAAAAGTTTTTTTCTAGAACACTTAGATTACCGAGCAAACCCCTATCTACTTAGAAAACAACCAAATTCATCAAATTTCCATTTTCGTGTTTTTCTCGATATTGACGCATTCAAAAGCAAAAGCAATTACCCCATATGTTATTTTTTACAATTTTTGTTTAGAAAGTCGTTTTCTAGAATGCTTACATTCCCGAGCACAGCCACCATCAACTTAGAAAACAACGAAATTCACGAAATGTTCGCATTTTTGTGTTTTTCTTGATATTGGCGCATCTACAGTGAAAGTATAAACGAACAATATTATTCAAAATTTAATTTCCAGAATCTTCTATACGAAAACTTATTTTTTACAATGTTTAAAAGAAGACGATTAAAAGAGAAGATACTTGAAATAATAATAAATGCTTGAACGCTTAAAATAAAGCTCAACAGGAGATTAAAGATACCAGAAAATTGAGAAGAGCTAGTCAAAATGAGATGGAGGATATAAAGGCAACAAAGAAGAACTTATGTACGGCTTGGAAGTAGCAATTTGAAAATAATTCGAAGAATATTTGATTTTAAGCTGACGATGTACTGTTTTTTCATTCGTGTTTTTCTCGAAATTTCTTTTTTTCATACACGATATCTCAAGATCTACTAGATGTTTTTCATAACATTATCTCAAGCGTGACGAAGGATTCTTTTCGATTGTTTTCCATGTTATGAAAGTTATAAAGATAGAATGATGTTATCAAAAGTTATGAATCTCTTAAATTAAAAATTTCGAATAAAACTGCAACTTTTTTCAAACAGCAGTCATTTTGACAAACTTAATTTTGTTTTATCCCTTCATCGCCCCTTATATCTTTTTTTAGTTGGTAGAAACATAATTGCAAAATCAATTAAGCCTTATTGGATTATTTCGTACTTACTTTTTACTAATATTTAAATAAAAGAATTGTACGACATGCCGTTGATAAAATGTGGGGTGGTAGTTTAATGCTAAGAGCAGTCAGGACCAGGTTACGAAAAGAAGACAAAAAATAAACAAAGGTAGATTTGCGAAGAACTGATTTTGTACTGATTTTTACCAGCAATACAAAATTTGTACAAATAAAAGTGCATGAATATTTAGAAAAAATGATTTTTTCTTCGGTTTTGACAAAGTTGTCGAGAAGAATGTTATGATGTTGAGTTGCGTTGGGTTTTGTCTCCATATTGATGGCTTTATATTAGAGGTTAATCAGAAAAGTTTGTTAAAAGTGTATGAAAGTAGAGAAAAAATTAAATGTTCCTTAATTTTGACAAAGTTGTCGAGAAGAATCTTATGATAGGTTGGGGTAGGGTTTTTCATCTTGATGGAAATCGATCAGGAAATTTTGTTAAAAATGCATAAATATTGAAATCAAACGATTTTCTCTACGGTTTTGACAAAGGTTTTGAAAAACCCAACCCAACATTCTAAAATTCTTCTCAACACCTTTGTCAAAACTAAAGAAAAAATTATTTTTCTCAATGTTCATGAACTTTGAACAAACTTTTCTGATTAATCTCCAGTATAGAGCCATCAATATGGAGACAAAACCGAACCCAACATCATACAATTCTTCTCGACAACTTTGTCAAAATCTTACAAACTTTTAACAAACTTTTTTGATTGATCGCTAGTATTGTGTCACCAAGATGGAGAAAAATCTAGTCCAATCCATAGTACAATTTTTTCTGTTTGATCTCTAACGCTTCAGACTGACCTGCAGTATAAAGACGACAACTTTGAATTCTACTACCACTATGCTAATCTGTAAACGAAAGGTAAAGGGAATTAATAAACCTAAAATATCTAATTCAACCCAACCCTCTCTCTTCATGGAATCATTCTTCAGAATATATCTTCGAGGTTTCAGCACGTACCTTAACCTTATCCTATATTATCAAATCTCGTATCTTCTGGAAATGATCATTTTGTCTTCAATTTCTTTTGGTTCGAACATTACATTTTTATTTGGGTGATTTATTTTACACTTTTGAGCACTCCAATTTAATACTTGGTTCTGATGACATGATAATAAGAACGATAAGAAAATTTGGAGACAGTAGGATGAGAAAGAAGCGAAGATATAATGAGATTATGTGACGAAGAAAATGTTAATAAAAAATGGCTGGAATGGGCGCATGGAAACCCATCTGATCATTGCACGTTTCCTAACATAGAATTAGCTTTGAAACTTAATACAACATAAAAATAAAATAAAAAAAAATAATCCGAATAGTCAAAGACGGACTTCTAGCCAAAAAAGAAATTTTGAAATTTTGCTCTATTCTCCGTCCTAATCATCATTCAAGAATGAAGCGGGAGGAAAAAGTCAACTGAGGTGGGTTAGGTTGGGTTGGGTTGAGTGATTCGTAATACTTGATGCTGACATCCGATTATAATAATTACAAGAGTTAGAGAATGTATGGAGACTTATTAACAGCGCCGTGCAATTCTTGAAAGTTCCAGATCACTCCTCATTTGGCAACCTTTATTCTCATTGGTTGTCGCAACCAAAATCATATGAAACATATATTAAAATAATTTGATGCTGATGTCCCATTGTAACAATTAAGGGGTTATAAACTTTTCCTTTTATTACAAAATCCTCGTTATGTCTTCGGACAAATTATTATAATTGTAGGATTTAAATATTAACAATTTTGTTAACAATTTTAACAAAGTAATAATTTCGGTAATCTTCGAAACCTTCCATACTATTAATAACTTTACCGACAAAATACTTGAACAGCCGGATAGTGTGGGGTTGAGGTATATAAACCTCGACCCACTAAAAATCCCTTTCCTCGCCTTCTTTGAGACTGCCGGAAGGTATTACTTCAAAGTACGTTGCAACAAACAGACATCATATTCATCCTTTCCCTTCACTTGTATTTTCCGTATTCCTCCCTTCTCGATGCGCCCTTCTCTCTCCTCTCTGTACAATCCATATAATAAAAGAAAAGAATCTCTCAGTCTATTGAACTATTACATATCCCTTACGTACCTGGGACGAGGGAAAGGGAAATATTCCCTTTCCCTCGTTATGTGGGTTTTGTTTATTTTTTTCCTTTCTTCTTAATACACCTCTCTCTCCACTTCCATTCAATCCGCATTCACCTTCACATCCCACCTTGCCCCGAAATATTCCCTTCCCCTCTAGCTCGGTTTTGATAATTTTCTTCGTCTGTTCCTCGTTGCTGTCTTCTTAATACATCTCTCTATCCGCATCCATTCAACCCGCATTCACTTTCACATCTCACCTCGCCGCGGAATCCATAGAAATAAGATTCTCATTTCTTTGAAGTATAACATATCGCTTACATACCTAGGGCGAGGGAAAGGGAAATATTTCCTTCCCCTTTAGCTCTGTTTTATTCTTCTGCAGCGACAACAGCGACGACTTCTTACAGCAGCGACAACCTCGACGCTTCCCTCTTGAACGAGATCTCATCATTCATTTCTTCTTCTCCTTTCTCCTCATTATCGACCTCAGATAATCGTCGATAACCAATAATAGGAGAGACACCCCATTGCGCATCATTATGTCCTCCAGATTCTTCTTCGTAATTTCTTCACCGTTCTCCTTAGTTACCTTCTCTCCTATTACTCTATCCATCTCTCTCCTCTCCTCAAAAAACTCCCGGAACTCGAAAATGGTATGTTCGAGTGTATCAATCTTCTCCCTTCTAGTATGATCATTTTAGTCTTTGTCTCTTAGAGACAAACTCTCCCTTCGAGACAAATGAACAACCCAAACCAATTCAATTCAATACAACCCAATCCAAAAGAAATAATCTGGGTTGACTTTAAAATTTCGGCCGCGTCATGTAAAATGAACAATACTTTGATACTTCTTTCTTAAACAATAACTAATGTTACCTGATTAGTTGGGTTAGGTTGGGTTGGGTGAACTGAGTTAAGATTGATGGCTCAACCCAATCCAACAATACACGGAATCAATATTTTATGCTAAAATAGGTAGTTATGATTACATCTTCTGTATCATAGACATCTTAACGAAGAGATAATCTGCAAGTAAAATGGACAATACCTTGAGCGGCCGACGTTTTCAAACTGTCTCATACGATGATAGGAACAATCCAAGCCAACTTAATGAAATGCAACCCAGTCCAATCCAACCTTCTCGTTTCCTGGAATCATTCTTCAGATTATATGTTCAGGTTTCAGCACGCACCTCAACCTGCCTTATCTTATATTTACTCATATCACATATTCTGAGCTTGGGCATTTTGTCTTCAATTTCTTTCTTTGTGAACGTTACATCTCTTTTTTCGGGTGATTTCTTTTACACTTTTGGGCACTTCACTTTAATACTTGAATCTGCTATGACCACTCCACTTTAATATTTGTATCTGCTATGATATTCGATGAGACTACGCATAATTGAAATCTAAAGATTATTTCATAATCTTATTAGTTCTGTTAAAAAAATGTAAAGTTCCCCTTAAAGTAAAGTTCATTTTTACTTTTTCAAATTTCCATTAATACATTTTTCTATAGTTTTGTGCAGAGATAAACGTCCCCTCCATTGTCCCTCAAACTCTACCCCCAATGTTACATAATAATTGAAGAGGTGTTTAGACAATAAGCATTCGCTTGCTGCCGTACACAAGTGAACATAAAGGCCCCGTGTGAATAGTCCACAACGGGGGCAGTGGCATCCGTTACGCAACGTTGTCTTCATCGACTGGACGCACGAGACAATGGAGGACATGAAAAACAATTGACGATGTCCATCGTATTGTTGTTTCTGTTTCGAACCGTTCCGTTTAAACTCGTTAAATAACGACACGAGCCTGCGTTGGAGAGAAATTACGAAACAAAGTTACGAATTACGTTTTTGAAGCTATTTATTATTTACATTTTAAAACGTTATGTTAACATTTCATTCGTTTAATAGGGATGTACGGAATAAGCTTGTAGTGGTGCTCTTGCGATTATCGGTGCTGGAGCTGCGGCGTACCCTGCTACTAAAGGTGCAGCAGGAGCAACCACAGGAGCTACGTAAGAAGCCACAGGAGTCGCCACGGCGTGGTTCACCACGTGAGCGTTGTAGGAACTTGCGTAGTTTGCGACGTACGCAGCTGGAATGACGGCTGAAGAACCTCCAGCAATCAGCACAACCATCAATAAAAATAACTGCAATAAGAAATTACATTCACAATTTAACCAAAAAGTAAACAAACAAACTTACAGATTTAGCCATTGTGTTCCTTGGTTAAATTCGTTCGTTCGAATGATGATCTCCTGGATTATAAATTTAATTTATAGATAACCGTCAACTATTACGATTGCAACTAACCGTCCCCTACTACAATTAGTTGTATAATTCGGTGGCTTAATTTTAGAAATTGAAACGGTTTCACTATCACAACTCATCCTGCATACTAATTATCCCACCAATCGATTCTTGTATGCGTTCCACGACACTCACTCGAACAACTTTAAAATAAAAATTCTTTTTATTCGGGGAAAAACTAATTATTCCAGAATAAATATCGTCTGCACGAGGCTCAATGTCGTCAACCCCTTTCACTAACTTTAACTTTTAGTTAAAGCGCGTGGACGTAGAATTCCGAAATGTCTCGAGAACGAGACTTACACGTTTTGTTTCACCCGTATCGCCGTAGACATCTACCTGAGACATGTGCCCCGTACAAGGGCACGTTTAGGAGGGATTTCCAACGGGAAAAACTCTTTTCCTTTTGACATTGACGAGTAGACGTTGCTGATGCGGAACTCGTGGAGATTGTTTTCCCGGGAAAATCGTGGTAAAAAATGTGATGTAAATACGCACGGGTAACTTACCTCTAGTATATGTTAGTAAACATATGCGGAAAGACATTCTTTTGAGGAAAATAATGATTTCTTGATACTTTTTTAGGATTGGTTAAAAAATTTATACACAAAATGTAGGTGAAATTGATATTAATAATATTAAATTAAGAATATTTTTTTAGTATTCCTAAATGGCTTTAACGGTGAAAATCGTTTCTTAATATCACGCCTCGTTTTTGAGAAATTAATCAATTTCACTAATTCAAAACGACGTAAATTCAAAAATTTATTTCCAAGCTGTGAATCATATTGGAAGAATAAAATTTTGAGGATAAATTTGGTATTCTTAAACGAGTTTTACAGTGAAAACTATTTCTTGATATCCGAATTTGTCTTTCAGAAATTAATTGTTAAAGTTAACCTAAAAAATTACAGATTCTAAATGACGGCGTTTTTAATGATGAGTTTAAAAATTTATTTATAAGCTGTGAGTGAAATTGGAAGAATGAAATTTGGGCTTTTAATTTAGATTTCCCAAACGATTTTAACGGTGAAACCCGTTTTTCGATATAAAGCTTCGTTTTTAAGAAATAAAGTGTTAAAGTTAACCTAATAAATCGACATTTAAAAATAATGCCGTTTTTTAGTGGCAAGTTAAAAAACATATTTCTGCGCTCTAAGTGATATAGGAGGAATGAAATTTGGAAAATAAATTCAGTATTTTTAAATGAATATTACAGTGAAAACTGTTTCTTGATATCCCAAACTGTTTTTGAGAAATTAAAGGTTAAACTTTACCTAAACAATTACAGACTCTAAATGACGCTGTTTTTAATGATGAATTAAAAAAAAATTTCTAAGCTGTGAGTGAAATTGGAAGAATGAAATTTGGAGTATTAATTTAGTTTTCCCAAACGATTTTAACCGTGAAAACCGTTTTCCGATATCAAGCTTCGTTTTTGAGAAATTTATTGTTAAAGTTAACCTAAAAAAATCGCCTTTTTAAAATAATGCCTTTTTTAGTGGCAAGTTAAAAAACATATTTCTACGCTCTGAGTGATATAGGAGGAATGAAATTTGGAAAATAAATTCAGTATATTTAAATGAATATTACAGTGAAAACTGTTTCTTGATATCTCAAATTGTTTTTGAGAAATTAATGGTTAAACTTTACCTAAAAAATTACAGAATCTAAATGACGCTGTTTTTATAGATGAATTAAAAAGAAATTTCTAAGCTGCGAGTGAAATTGGAAGAATGAAATTTGGAGTATTAATTTAGTTTTCCTAAACGATTTTAACCGTGGAAACCGTTTTCCGATATCAAGCTTCGTTTTTGAGAAATTTACTGTTAAAGTTAACCTAAAAAAATCGCCTTCTTAAAATAATGCCGTTTTTTAGTGGCAAGTTAAAAAACATATTTCTACGCTCTGAGTGATATAGGAGGAATGAAATTTGGAAAATAAATTCAGTATTCTTAAATGAATATTACAGTGAAAACTGTTTCTTGATATCCCAAATTGTTTTCGAGAAATTAATGGTTAAACTTTACCTAAAAAATTACAGATTCTACATTTAGAATGACGCTGTTTTTATAGATGAATTAAAAAAAAATTCTAAGCTGTGAGTGAAATTGGAAGAATGAAATTTGGAGTATTAATTTAGTTTTCCCAAACGATTTTAACCGTGAAAACCGTTTTCCGATATCAAGTGTCGTTTTTGAGAAATTTACTGTTAAAGTTAACCTAAAAAAATCGCCTTTTTAAAATAATGACGTTTTTTAGTGGCAAGTTAAAAAACATATTTCTGCGTTCTGAGTAATATAGGAGGAATGAAATTTGGAAAATAAATTCAGTATTTTTAATTGAATATTACAGTGAAAACTGTTTCTTGATATCCCAAATTGTTTTCGAGAAATTAATGGTTAAACTTTACCTAAAAAATTACAGATTCTAAATGACGCTGTTTTTATAGATGAATTAAAAAAAAATTCTAAGCTGTGAGTGAAATTGGAAGAATGAAATTTGGAGTATTAATTTAGTTTTCCCAAACGATTTTAACCGTGAAAACCGTTTTCCGATATCAAGCGTCGTTTTTGAGAAATTTACTGTTAAAGTTAACCTAAAAAAATCGCCTTTTTAAAATAATGACGTTTTTTAGTGGCAAGTTAAAAAACATATTTCTGCGTTCTGAGTAATATAGGAGGAATGAAATTTGGAAAATAAATTCAGTATTTTTAATTGAATATTACAGTGAAAACTGTTTCTTGATATCCCAAATTGTTTTCGAGAAATTAATGGTTAAACTTTACCTAAAAAATTACAGATTCTAAATGACGCTGTTTTTATAGATGAATTAAAAAAAAATTTCTAAGCTGTGAGTGAAATTGGAAGAATGAAATTTGGAGTATTAATTTAGTTTCCCCAAACGATTTTAACCGTGAAAACCGTTTTCCGATATCAAGCTTCGTTTTTGAGAAATTTACTGTTAAAGTTAACCTAAAAAATCGCCTTTTTAAAACAATGCCGTTTTTTAGTGGCAAGTTGAAAAACATATTTCTGCGCTCTGAGTGATATAGAAGGAATGAAATTTGGAAAATAAATTCAGTATTCTTAAATGAATATTACAGTGAAAACTGTTTCTTGATATCACAAATTGTTTTTGAGAAATTAATGGTTAAACTTTACCTAAAAAATTACAGATTCTAAATGACGCTGTTTTTAATGATGAATTTAAAAAAAAATTTCTAAGCTGTGAGTGAAATTGGAAGAATGAAATTTGGAGTATTAATTTAGTTTTCCCAAACGATTTTAACCGTGACAGCCGTTTTCCGATATCAAGCTTCGTTTTTGAGAAATTTACTGATAAAGTTAACCTAAAAAAATCGCCTTTTTAAAATAATGCCGTTTTTTAGTGGCAAGTTAGAAAATATATTTCTACGCTCTGAGTGATATAGGAAGAATGAAATTTGGAAAATAAATTCAGTATTCTTGAATGAATATTACAGTGAAAACTGTTTCTTGATATCCCAAATTGTTTTTGAGAAATTAAAGGTTAAACTTTACCTAAAAAATTACAGACTCTAAATGACGCTGTTTTTAATGATGAATAAAAAAAAATTTTCTAAGCTGTGAGTGAAATTGGAAGAATGAAATTTGGAGTATTAATTTAGTTTTCCCAAACGATTTTAACCGTGACAGCCGTTTTCCGATATCAAGCTTCGTTTTTGAGAAATTTACTGATAAAGTTAACCTAAAAAAATCGCCTTTTTAAAATAATGCCGTTTTTTAGTGGCAAGTTAGAAAATATATTTCTACGCTCTGAGTGATATAGGAAGAATGAAATTTGGAAAATAAATTCAGTATTCTTGAATGAATATTACAGTGAAAACTGTTTCTTTATATCCCAAATTGTTTTTGAGAAATTAAAGGTTAAACTTTACCTAAAAAATTACAGACTCTAAATGACGCTGTTTTTAATGATGAATAAAAAAAAATTTTTCTAAGCTGTGAGTGAAATTGGAAGAATGAAATTTGGAGTATTAATTTAGTTTCCCCAAACGATTTTAACCGTGAAAACCGTTTTCCGATATCAAGCTTCGTTTTTGAGAAATTTACTGTTAAAGTTAACCTAAAAAATCGCCTTTTTAAAATAATGCCGTTTTTTAGTGGCAAGTTAAAGAACATATTTCTACGCTCTGAGTGATATAGGAAGAATGAAATTTGGAAAATAAATTCAGTATTCTTAAATGAATATTACAGTGAAAACTGTTTCTTGATATCCCAAATTGTTTTTGAGAAATTAAAGGTTAAACTTTACCTAAAAAATTACAGACTCTAAATGACGCTGTTTTTAATGATGAATAAAAAAAAATTCTAAGCTGTGAGTGAAATTGGAAGAATGAAATTTGGAGTATTAATTTAGTTTTCCCAAACGATTTTAACCGTGAAAACCGTTTTCCGATATCAAGCTTCGTTTTTGTGAAATTTACTGTTAAAGTTAACCTAAAAAAATCGCCTTTTTAAAATAATGCCGTTTTTTAGTGGCAAATTAAAGAACATATTTCTACGCTCTGAGTGATATAGGAAGAATAAAATTTGGAAAATAAATTCAGTATTCTTAAATAAATATTACAGTGAAAACTGTTTCTTAATATCCCAAATTGTTTTTGAGAAATTACTTGTTAAAGTTTACCTAAAAAAATTATAGATTCTAAATGACGCTGTTTTTAGTGGTGAATTAAAAAATTTATTTTTTAGCTATGAGTGCAATTGGAAGAATGAAATTTGGAGTATTAATTTACTTTTCTCAACCGATTTTAACGGTGAAAACCGTTTTTCGATAGCAAGCTTCGTTTTTGAGAAATTAAATGTTAAAGATAACCTAAAAATCGACATTTAAAAATAACGCTATTTTTAATGGTAAATTAAAGAAATATTTCACCGCTATGAGTAATATTGAAGAAATACAATTTGGAAGATAAATTTAGTATTCTTAAATGAATATTACTGTGAAAACTGTTTCTTGATATCCCAAATTGTTTTTGAGAAATTAATGGTTAAACTTTACCTAAAAAATTACAGATTCTAAATGACGCTGTTTTTAATGATGAATCAAAAAAAATTTTTCTAAGGTGTGAGTGAAATTAGAAGAATGAAATTTGGAGTATTAATTTAGTTTTTTCAACCGATTGTAACGGTGAAAACCGTTTTCCGATATCAAGCTTCGTTTTTGAGAAATTAACTGTTAAAGTTAACTTTGTTAACTTTAAGCTTTTGTTAAAGCTAACTTTTAGTGGTAATTTCAAAAATTTATTCCCAAGCTGTGAGTGATATTGGAAGAATGAAACTTGGAGGATTAATGTAGTATCCTCAAATGACCTTTACATTGAAAACTTTTTTTGTTATCTCAATTAGTTTTTGAGAAATTAATTGTTAAAGTTAAACTAAAATATTACGGATTCAAAATGATGCTGATTCTAGTAGTGGCTTAAAAAATATTTTTAGTGAATTTGGAAAAATATAATTTGGTGTATTAGCTTAGTTTTTCTAAACGATTTTAATGGTGAAAACCGCTTCTATCTTGCTCTTCTATTAAGCTCTATCTTGCTTTGTATTTGAGAAATTTACTGTTGAAGTTAATCTAAAAAATTACCTTTTTAAAATAATGCTGTTATTAGAGATAAGTTAAAAAATTTATTCCCAAGCTGTGAGTGATATTGGAAGAATGAAACTTGGAGAATTATTTTAGTATTCTCAAGTGACCTTTACAGTGAAAACTTTTTCTTGATATCCCAATTTGTTTTTGAGAAATTAATTGTAAAAATTTAAACTAAAATATTACGGATTCAAAATCATGCCGAGTTTAGTAGTGGCTTAAAAAAATATTTTTAATGAAATTGGAAAAACAAAATTTTGTTTATTAATTTAGTTTTTTCCAAACGATTTTAATGGTGAAAACCGTTTGTTGATATCATGCTTTGTTTTTGAGAAATTTGCCGTTGAAGTTAATCAAAAAAATTACCTTTCCAAAATAATGCTGTTATTAGTGATAAGTTAAAAATTTATTCCCAAGCGGTGAGTAATATTGGAAAAATGAAACTTGGAGGATTAATATAGTATTCTCAAATGACCTTTACAGTGAAAACTTTTTCTTGATATCCCAATTTGATTTTGAGAAATTAATTGTTAAAGTTAAACTAAAATATTACGGATTCAAAATGCTGATTTTAGTTGTGGCCTAAAAGAATATTTTTAATGAAATTGAAAAATAAAATTTGATTTATTAATTTATTTTTTCCAAACGATTTTAATGCTGAAAACCGTTTCCCGATTTCGTGCTTTGTTTTTGAGAAATTTACGGTTGAAGTTAATCTAAAAAAATTGCGTTTTTAAAATAATGCTCTTATTAGTGGTAAGTTAAAAAATTTATTCCCAAGGTGTGAGTGATATTGGAAGAATGAAACTTTCAGGATTAATTTAGTATCCTCAAATGACCTTTACAGTCGAAACTTTGTCTTGATACCCCAATTAATTTTTGAGAAATTAATTGTTAAAGTTAAACTAAAATATTACGGGTTCAGAATGATGATTTTAGTAGTGGCTTAAAAAATATTGTTAATGAAATTGGAAAAATAAAATTTGGTTTGTTAATTCAGTTTTTTCAAACGATTTAAATGGTGAAAACCATTTCCCGATATCATGCTTTGTTTTGGAGAAATTTACTGTTGAAGTTAATCTAAAAAGATTATTTGTTAGGTTAAACTTAAAAACTTATTGCTGAGGTTTCTATAAAATTGAAAGAATGAAATTTGGAGTATTAATTTAGCATTCTTAAATAACTTAAATAGTGTAAACCATTTTTTGATATTGAGATTAGTTTTCGGGAAATTAAGCGTTCAAGATAACATAAAAAATTCTCAAATTACATAAACAAGTAAGTTACTGTTGACTTAAAATATGTATTTCTATGCTATGAGTTATAGATAAACAATGAAACATGTAGCATTGACTAAGAATCCTTCAACATTTTGAGTGGTGAAAACAATTCTTTAATATCCCTTTTCGTTTTTGAGAAATTAGTTATAAAAAGTAATCAAAAGAATTGCCGTTTTATATGAGACGTTTGTTAGGTTAAACTTAAAAATTTAATAGTGAGGTTTGTGTGAAATTGAAAGAACGAAATTTGGAGTGTTAATTCAGAATTTTTAAATAGCTTAAATGGTGTAACCATTTTTTGATATCTTGTTTACTTTTTGAAAAATTAAAAGTTAAAGATAACCTTAAACATTACCAATTTAAAGATGCACATTTTTTAGCGTTTAGCCAAAAAATTTATTTTTAAGCTATGTGTAGAATTAAAATAACCAAATTTTGGATGTTGATTAAAATTTCCTTGACAATTTGAATGGTGAAACCCATTTTTTGATATCTTAGTTTATTTGTGAGAAATTAATTGTTAAAAGTAACCTAAAAAATTATCACTTTACGTTGACATCTTTGCTACTTTTGGATTCAAAGATTTATTTCTGAGATGTGAGCTAAATTGAAAAAATTAACTGTTGTTTGTAAATTTAAAATTTTTAAATAATTTAAATGCTGAAATCCTTTTTTTGATATCTCGACTCGATTCCGAGAAACTAAGTATTACAGATAACCTTAAACTTTACCAATTTAGATATGCACATTTTTTTAGTGTTGAGCTAAACTGAGCTAAAAATTTATTTCTAAGCTATGAGTACAACTAAAATATCAAAATTTGGGATGTCAATTAAAATTTCCTCAACAATTTGAATTGCGAAAACCATTTTTTAATTTTCCGGTTCGTTTTTGAGATATAAATTGTTAAAAGTAACCTAAAAAATTACCGCTTTACATTACATCTTTGCTACTTTTGGATTCAAAGATTTATTTCTGAGATGTGAGCGAAATTGAAAGAATGAATTTTTTAGTGTGAATTTATAATTCTTAAATAATTTAAATGCTGAAAACCTGTTTTTGATATCCCGATTCGTTTCCGAGAAATTAAGTATTAAAGATAACCTTAAACGTTACCAATTTAGATATGCACATTTTTTAGTGTTGAGCTAAAACATTTATTTTTAAGCTATGAGTAAAATTAAAATAACAAGATTTGGGATGTTGATTAAAATTTCCTCGACAATTTGAATGATGAAACCCATTTTTTGATATTTTAGTTTATTTGTGAGAAATTAATTGTTAAAGTAACCTAAAAAATTACCGCTTTACATTACATATTTGCTACTTTTTGATTCAAAGATTTATCTTTGAGATGTGATAGAAATTGAAAAAATGAATTTTTTAATGAGAATTTAAAATTCTTAAATAATTTAAATGCTGAAAACCTTTTTTTTATATCCCGATTCGTTTCCGAGAAATTAAGTATTAAAGATAACCTTAAACGTTACCAACTTAAATATGCATATTTTTTTGTGTTGAGCTAAAATGAGCTAAAAATTTATTTCTAAGCTATGAGTAAAACTAAAATATCAAAATTTGGGATGTTAATTAAAATTTCCTCAACAATTTGAATTGTGAAAACCATTTTTTAATTTTCCGGTTCGCTTTTGAGGTATTAATTGTTAAAAGTAACCTAAAAAATTACCGCTTTAAATTGACATCTTTGCTACTTTTGGATTCAAACATTTTTTTCTGAGATGTGAGCGAAATTGAAAGAATGAGTTTTTTAGTGTGAATTTAAAATTCTTAAATAATTTAAATGCTGAAAACCTTTTTTTGATATCCCGATTCGTTTCCGAGATATTAAGTATTAAAGATACCCTTAAACGTTACCAATTTAGATATGCACATTTTTTAGTGTTGAGCTAAAACATTTATTTTTAAGCTATGAGTAAAATTAAAATAACAAGGTTTGAGATGTTGATTAAAATTTCCTCGACAATTTGAATGGTGAAACCCATTTTTTGATATTTCAGTTTATTTGTGAGAAATTAATTGTTAAAGTAACCTAAAAAATTACCGCTTTACGTTGACATCTTTGCTACTTTCGGATTCAAAGATTTATTTCTGAGATGTGAGCGAAATTGAAAAGATGAATTTTTTAGTGTAAATTTAATATTCTTAAATAATTTAAATGCTGAAAACCTTTTTTTGATATCCCGATTCGTTTCCGAGAAATTAAGTATTAAAGATAACCTTAAACGTTACCAATTTAAATATGCATATTTTTTTGTGTTGAGCTAAAATGAGCTAAAAATTTATTTCTAAGCTATGAGTAAAACTAAAATATCAAAATTTGGGATGTTAATTAAAATTTCCTCAACAATTTGAATTGTGAAAACCATTTTTTAATTTTCCGGTTGGCTTTTGAGGTATTAATTGTTAAAAGTAACCTAAAAAATTACCGCTTTAAATTGACATCTTTGCTACTTTTGGATTCAAACATTTTTTTCTGAGATGTGAGCGAAATTGAAAGAATGAGTTTTTTAGTGTGAATTTAAAATTCTTAAATAATTTAAATGCTGAAAACTTTTTTTTGATATCCCGATTCGTTTCCGAGATATTAAGTATTAAAGATACCCTTAAACGTTACCAATTTAGATATGCATATTTTTTAGTGTTGAGCTAAAACATTTATTTTTAAGCTATGAGTAAAATTAAAATAACAAGATTTGGGATGTTGATTAAAATTTCGTCGACAATTTGAATAGTGCAACCCATTTTTTGATATTTTAGTTTATTTGTGAGAAATTAATTGTTAAAGTAACCTAAAAAATTACCGCTTTACATTGACATCTTTGCTACTTTTGGATTCAAACATTTTTTTCTGAGATGTGAGCGAAATTGAAAGAATGAGTTTTTTAGTGTGAATTTAAAATTCTTAAATAATTTAAATGCTGAAAACTTTTTTTTGATATCCCGATTCGTTTCCGAGATATTAAGTATTAAAGATACCCTTAAACGTTACCAATTTAGATATGCATATTTTTTAGTGTTGAGCTAAAACATTTATTTTTAAGCTATGAGTAAAATTAAAATAACAAGATTTGGGATGTTGATTAAAATTTCGTCGACAATTTGAATAGTGCAACCCATTTTTTGATATTTTAGTTTATTTGTGAGAAATTAATTGTTAAAGTAACCTAAAAAATTACCGCTTTACATTGACATCTTTGCTACTTTTGGATTCAAAGATTTATCTCTGAGATGTGAGCGAAATTGAAAAAATGAATTTTTTAGTGCAAATTTAAAATTCTTAAATAATTTAAATGCTGAAATCCTTTTTTTGATATCTCTACTCGTTTCCGAGAAATTAAGTATTAAAGATAACCTTAAACGTTACCAATTTAGATATGCACATTTTTTAGTGTTGAGCTAAAACATTTATTTTTAAGCTATGAGTAAAATTAAAATAACAAGATTTGGGATGTTGATTAAAATTTCCTCGAAAATTTGAATGGTGAAACCCATTTTTTGATATTTTAGTTTATTTGTGAGAAATTAATTGTTAAAGTTACCTAAAAAATTACCGCTTTACATTGACATCCTTGCTACTTTTGGATTCAAAGATTTATTTCTGAGATGTGAGCGAAATTGAAAAAATGAATTTTTTAATGTAAATTTAAAATTCTTAAATAATTTAAATCCTGAAAACCTTTTTTTGATATCCCGATTCGTTTCCGAGAAATTAAGTATTAAAGATACCCTTAAACTTTACCAATTTAGATATGCACATTTTTTAATGTTGAGCTAAAACATTTATTTTTAAGCAATGAGTAAAATTAAAATAACAAGATTTGGGATGTTGATTAAAATTTCATCGACAATTTGAATGGTGGACCTATTTTTTGATATCTCGATTCGTTTATGAGCAATTAAGTGCTAAAGATCACCTAAAAGAATTAAGAATCTTCATAGATACATTTTTTAGTGTTGAGTTAAAAACTTGTTTCTAAGCTGTGTGTAAAATTAAAATAATAGAACTTGAGATACAGATTAAGATCGCCTGAGCAATTTGAATGGTCAAACCCATTCTTTCATAGCTCGATTCGTTTTCGAGAAATTAAGTATTAAATATAACCTCAAAAATTGCTGATTTACACAAACCAATTTTTTAGTGTTGAGTTCAAAAATTTATTTCTTATCTGAGAGTAAAATTGTAAGAATGAAATTTGGAGTATTAAATTAGAATTCTTACACAGTTTTATTGAAGCAAATCGTGTCTTGATATCCCGATGATATCACTTAATTCCTTCTTAAAGCAAGATGTGTTAAATTAACACAAAAATAACACTACTAGTTTATTCAAGATATTTATTTGTCTTAGTATAAAAATATAAAACTATTACTAATATTAACATTTAAAATCACAACATTTCTTCACCTATTTGAGTTAATTCTTATAACTTATTTTCCTATATATTGTGTTGGTGCTACAACAGGTGCTGCAGGATTTACAGGAACACCATGAGCTACAGGAACACCATGTGCTACAGGAACACCATGACCTACAGGAACTCCATGGGCTACAGGAACAGCTTGAGCAACAGCAGCTGCAGGCGCAACGGCGTGAATTGACCTTCCAACTGCTGGGTTGATTGGTGCAGGAACGAATCCGGGGTAATAAGGATTAACAGCTCTTACAACGGGAGCTGGATAAGCATTAGCATAACCATTAACATAAGCTGGTGCAAATCCAGGAGCCACACCTGCAGGGATAGGTGCTACACCTTGAGCTACAACAGGCTGTACGGAATGAGCTACGGGAGCAACGGGTGCTGGGACAACACCTGGAGCTACGAAAGGAGATGGTAAAAAGGATGAAACTTTTGCAACTGGAGCTACTGGTGCAACTGGAGCTACTGGCGCAACTGGAGCTATTGGTGCAATAGCAGGAGTTAATCCTGAATAAAATCCTGGTTGTCTAAATACGGCTGTGCGATATCCCGGAAAAACTGGTGACGCTAAATTTCTTGTGAATACACTGACGCTGTTAGCAAAAGGAAGTACGTTGTATGGAATCGCTCTATGGTAAGCTACGTGGTGGACAGCTGGAGCTGCTACTATACTAGCATTAACACTACAAGCCACTACTAGTAAAATAACTGCCAAAATCTAAAAAATAAATTATTACAGAAATAGAAAATGATTGATTAAAATGCAACATGCATAAGTAAAGTTATATTTGAGTGAAAGTTTTGAAGTGAAAGTTCAACTTACTTTTGAAGCGACCATTTTGACTTGAAATTTCCCGTTGGAACACTTGTGGTGGTGGTGTGAATGAAGCGAAGATTTACAATGCTTTCAAGTGTCAAGGTTGGCGGTTTTATAACCGAACCGCCACCCTTCGCCGTCTTCAAAAGATGGAAGTAGGAGAAATCGATTTTCGATTTCCGGATTTGGTATCGAAAATCGTGTTTATATTGCTAAATTTTCGGCGGTCCTGTTATATCAAAATAAATTATTGCAGATATGCAGATTCGATTTAATTTAAATTTTCTTTGAATGATTTATTTTAGAGTCGGTATGTTAATTGAGGTAAGTCGTTAATATGTAAACGAAATGCGATAATCTTTCGCATTTCGGAAATTTGTAATAATATCAACCGATAAATCATATATTTTTAGATTCGTTAAATAATCATACTGAAATAGATATAATTTGTAAAGTTCTCGAAGAACTTTCACTGTTGAACTTGTATCATGACACTCTTAAGCCGTATTGTTATTCTGAGAGATTGAAAGTCGTACAAGTTGCACTTGCAATGAATTTTAATTTTTTTGGAGTGTGACAAGATTGTCAAGGAATATTAAATGTTATTATTAATTTTTCGTCGTGTAATATTAAGTAAATAAATTAAAGTGCCAAGTTATATAAAATTTGAGTCGATTTAAAATCTGTGTTAGCGTGCGCAAATTGAATATCAATTAGGGATTTTGGACACAATCGTTTATAATGCTGACATCGTCAAATGTGGACGTTTTGTTACCAAACCCCATTGCAAAAGAAATTCGTTTCACTCACTATCTTTACATCACTATAAATAGTGAACCGTTCGAAAAAAGAGTCAGAACATCACTTACAGTGGTATCATCAACAACGAAATCACCAACAACATGTACAAGTTTGTGAGTATCGAAAATTAACGGTTAAAAAATGGATTTTAACTTTTTTTGTTTAGATTTTGGTTACTTTGGCTTTAGTAGCTACTTCTCAAGCAGCTCCGGGAGTTGTTGCTCCAGTTGTTGCGCCAGCTGTTGTTACAGCTCAAAGCTCCCAATACATCGCTAGGAATTACAACACTCTTGCAGCTCCCGTTGTAGCAGCAGCTCCGGTTGTTGCAGCAGCTCCAGTTGTAGCCGCTCCCGTTGTCAAATCAGCACCGGTTGTTGCAGCTCCCGTTCTTAAAGCAGCACCATTAGCTGCTGCACCAATTGTAGCCGCGGTTAAAGCTGCGCCTATTGTTAAAGCTGCAGCTCCACTTGTTGCTGCATCTCCTTATGTAGCACCTGCATCATATGTAGCCCCATCTCCTTATGTAGCCCCATCTCCTTATGTAGCTCCATCTCCTTACGTAGCCCCATCTCCAGTTGTTGCTTCTGCTCCTTATGTATCTCCTTACAACTTACCTTACACATTCCCGGCAGCATCCCCTTACGTTTCTCCTTATTCCCTTCCTGTAGCTCCTTACACAGCTGCAAGATACGTAGCGCCGGCTTATCTTTAAGCCTTATAATGTAACTAAGAGGAATTTTGATGTCGTTTCAGATTTAGATTGACTCAATAGCCTCGATTTTATCTTATTCTGACTTGTACAAAGTTTGTTTGTATGGATTTAATTCTTGTAAAAATATGTAAATAAATATTTCTAAACTATTTATTTCTTTTTAATTATGTGTTAATAACAATTTCTTCTTATAAAGTAATAAATACATATTCTCAATCAAATCTTGTTTATCACCAACCAGATTTTTCTACCATTATTAGTCTAAAATTAATTGGGGGGCCTATAATCAAGGATTCAAAGTGGTGGGTTTACAATAGTTATGGGTACGAAGTAAATAATTGGTGGTTTACTTTGACTTTAGTGACCACCTCCCAACTAGGCCCGGAGTTGTTGCAACAACTGTTGCTACAGTTCAAAGCTCCCAATACATGGCTAGGAATCACAACACTCCTGGAACTTCAGTTATAGCATCAACACCAGTTGTAGCTGCCTCTGTTATGAAATCAACACTAATTATTAAAGCTACAGCTCCACTTGTTTCTCCATCTCGTTATCTAGCACCGGCAGTGTTATTAAATACCCGGGAATTAATTTTCAAGGGAAATTGGCCAGGGTATATACCCGTGGGTACAAAGCTCCTTAAAATAATCAATATTTAATCATAATAATTCAATCACAATAATCTTTTCTAATCTAAATTACGCCAGATTCGTCTGATCCATTGTTATTAAAAATTGTTGTCTTTTAGCAACGAAACAAGAAAAAAAACAATTTCACTTAGTTATCAAATTGACGAAAAATAATCTGTTGGTCATCAAATGTCTTCTTACAATCCCCTAATGTGATTCCACTTTGAGATATGATTGAGATATTCAAATATGGTTTTGGTCTCTAAAATAAACACACGTTCTTTTATTAGTAGCTGAATATGTCATTAAAATATCTTAAGAATTCGATTTTTTACGATTTTTTCAAAATGATTAAAGAAATTTAGGTTGAATTCAAAACTTGGTATCTTAAAAACTGATTGAGATATTCAAATATGGGTTTGCTCTAGGAAAAGTGTATACCCTCCTTTATAAAACACGGAAAATTTCATCAAAATATCTTAATAATTAGATTTTATACGATTTTTTTAAAATGATTCTCAAATCGTTAATTTTGTAAAATGCTATTAATTTAGGTTGAATTCAAAATTTTATAAATTAAAAATGGGTTGAGATATTCAAATATGGTTTTATTCTCGAAAATATGCACATAAATGGCTGAATATTTCATTAAATCATCTTAAGAATTCGACTTTTTACGATTTTTTCAAATTGATTAAAAAATCGTTTATTTTGTGAAATGCTACAAATTTAGGTTGAGTTCAAAACCTGATATCTCAAAAACGGATTGAGATATTTAAATATGGATTTATTCTCAAGAAAGTACATACTTTTCTTTACAGATCACAACAAATTCAACAAAATATCTTAAGAATTTGATTTTTTACGATTTTTTCAAAATACTAAAAAATCGTTAATTTGAAATGCTCTAAATTTAGGTTCCGTTCAAAATATGATATCTCAAAAACGGATTGAGATATGGAAATATGGGTTTATTCTCAAAAATGTACATACTTTCCTTTATAAATAACAAAAAATTCAACAAAATATCTTAAGAATTCGATATTTTTTTAATGATTAAGGAAATCGTTAATTTTGTAAAATGCTCTAAATTAAGGTTGAGTTCAAAATGTGATGACTCAAAAACGGATTGACATATTCAAATATGATTATGTTCCTTTCCAGGAACATACGTTCTTTTATAAATCACATAAAATTTCATTGAGATATCTTAAGAATTCGATTTTTTACGATTTTTTCAAATTTATTAAAAAATCGTTAATTTTGTGAAATGCTACAAATTTAGGTTCAGTTCAAAACCTGATATCTCAAAAACGGATTGAGATATTTAAATATGTATTTATTCTCAAGAAAGTACACACTTTTCTTTATAGATCACAAAAAATTCATCAAGATATCGACAGAACTTGATTTTTTTACGATTTTTTCAAAATACTAAAAAAATGGTTAATTTAAATTGCTCTAAATTTAGGTCGAGATTAAAATATGATATCTCAAAAACGGATTGAGATATGGAAATATGGGTTTGTTCTCAAAAATGTACATACTTTCCTTTATAAATGACAAAAAATTCAACAAAATATCTTAAGAATTTGATTTTTTACGATTTTTTCAAAATACTAAAAAATCGTTAATTTGAAATGCTCTGAATTTAGGTTCCGTTCAAAATATGATATCTCAAAAACGGATTGAGATATGGAAATATGGGTTTATTCTCAAAAATGTACACACTTTTTTATAAATGTTAAAAAAATTCAACAAAATATCTTAAGAATTCGATATTTTTTTAATGATTAGGAAATCGTAAATTTTGTAAAATGCTCTAAATTAAGGTTGAGTTCAAAATTTGATGACTCAAAAACGGATTGACATATTCAAATATGATTATGTTCCATTCTAGGAACATACGTTCTTTTATAAATTACATAAAATTTCATTGAGATATCTTAAGAATTCGATTTTTTACGATTTTTTCAAATTGATTAAAAAATCGTTAATTTTGTGAAATGCTAGAAATTTAGGTTGAGTTCAAAACTTGATATCTCAAAATCGGATTGAAATATTTAAATATGGGTTTGTTCCCAAGAAAGTATATGCTTTCCTTTATACATCATAAAAAAAACAACAAAATATCTTAAGAATTCGATTTTTTTTTAATGATTAAGGATATCGTTAATTTTGTGAAATACTCTAAATTAAGGTTGAGTTCAGAATTTGATGTCTCAAAAAGCGATTAATTTATTCAAATATAGTTATGTGCCTGGAAAGGTACATACGTTCCTTTATAAACCATATTAAATTTCATTGAGATATCTTAAGAATTCGATTTTTTACGATTTTTTCAAATTAATTAAAAAAATCGTTAATTTTTGTGAAATGCTACAAATTTAGGTTGAGTTCAAAACCTGATATCTCAAAACCGAATTGAGATATTTAAATATGTATTTATTCTCAAGAAAGTACATACTTTTTTTTATAGATCACAAAAAATTCATCAAGATATCGACAGAATTTGATTTTTTTACGATTTTTTCAAAATACTAAAAAAATCGTTAATTTAAATTGCTCTAAATTTAGGTCGAGTTTAAAATATTATCTCTCAAAAACGGATTGAGATATGGCAATGTAGGTTTATTCTCAAATATGTACATACTTTCCTTTATAAATGATAAAAAAATTCAACAAAATATCTTAAGAATTTGATTTTTTACGATTTTTTTCAAAATACTAAAAAATCGTTAATTTGAAATGCTCTAAATTTAGGTTCCGTTCAAGATATGATATCACAAAAACGGATTGAGATATGGAAATATGGGTTTATTCTCAAAAAAGTACACACTTTTTTTATAAATGATAAAAAAATTCAACAAAATATCTTAAGAATTCGATATTTTTTTAATGGTTAAGGAAATCGTTAATTTTGTGAAATGCTCTAAATTAAGGTTGAGTTGAAAATTTGATGTCTCAAAAATTTATGTCAATATTTGAATTGAGATATTCAAATATGGTTTTGTTCCTGAAAAAGTATATACTTTCCTTTATAATCCACATAAAATTTCATCAAGATATCTTGAGAATTCGATTTTTACGATTTTTTTTTCAAAATGATTAATAAGATTTGTATAGGAAATACTTCATATAAATTCTTTGTATACTTTATCAACAACTCTTAGTTCGAAAAAGCAAAAGGACGACTGTTGATCTGATGAACATAATTCGGCATTTCCAACAGAAAAAAATTTATTGTCACGTTGCGCCTTTCTAAGTACGTCTACTGACGTTTCGAAATCAGCTATATGTTTTATCTAATCGTTTTATCTTATCCAGACTTAAAATCAATTCAAGACACTCAATCCTCCTGATTAATAAACAATCGATCAAAAACAAATTATCAAAAATTATTTCATTTTGACAATCATTGAAAGATTTATCTTCTGGCCGGAAGAGGATATGTCTCTTAAAGATATAGCTGCGTCCTCTGTAGCAAATTGTAGTAATTATAGTTCTTCACACAATTAGTCATGATCGTGAAAAACAATTTGAATCCCAACTTTTCTCACAGTTTAGCAAGCTAACTAATTGAATCTTTTCAGATTCATACTTCCTCCTATCATCCTCAAAGAATGGAATGTTGGAAAAATTTTATAGATTTTCTAAACATCGATTGCTGCTAGAAGAATCAATAACAGATGGAACAAGGAGCTCTCCATAATTTTCACAATTCATCCCAGCTTTTTCTAAGAATTGGTTTATGGTCTATCGTTTACCTGGACAATTTTTTGTTGATTCGCATACTTCTCTAGAAACTGGACGTGAACTTTTTGTGAGCTTACGAGAAACTTATTCTAATCCTAAAGCAATTTCTGGGTCACATCACTCATCAATTCGAGATCAATTCGCATCTCTCTATTATAAAAGTGATGGCATGGAAACATGTCCATCCTATAAAATCGCTTTTACCCATATTATCTGCTCTTTAAAAGATTTGCTAAATCATATCTTTATTTTATTTATACATATGAATATGTAGTTTTTAAGAATGTTTTTTAAGTGTTGTGGATATTTAAAACATTATTTAAAATTTTATTAATATTGCCGGTTTTATACCTTGTAATATATGTTATAAATACTGCATATTTGCGTATTATACCACTATATTTATCAGTTAAAAAAAAACACCAAACCTTCCCCTTTTGGTACTTTCACTATACTGTTCTTTACTACACAAATTGATATTTTTATTTTTTTATAAGCAGCGAAAATACTACACAAAATTATATAAGTTTAAAAGCGTCCTAGTTGCATATTTGTGCCATCTGTGGCTCAAACGCAATAACTTACTCCATCTCCTTATGTAGCTTCATCTCTTGTTATTGCTTCTGCTCCTCATGTATCTTCATACAATTTACTTAACACCTTCCCGGCAGCATCTCTTTACGTTTCTCCTTATTATCTTCTTATAACTCCTTCACAGCTGTAGGATACGTAACACAAGCTTATCTTTAAACATCTATATCGATTTAAAATCTATTTTAAAGCACGCAAAGTGAATATTAATAAGGCTTTTTGGACACAACCGTTTATAATGCTGACATCGTCAAATCTTTACGCTTCGTTACCAAACATCGTTGCAAAAGAAATTCGTTTCACTCACTATCTTTACATCAGTATAAATAATGAATCGTTCGAAAAAAAAGTCAGAACGTCACTTACAGTGGTATCATCAACATCGAGATCACCAACAACATGTACAAGTTTGTGAGTATCAAAAATTAACGGTTAAAGAAATGGATTTTAATTTATTTTTGTGTAGATTTTGGTTACTTTAGCTTTAGTGGCAACATCCCAAGCAGCTCCGGGAGTTGTTGCTCCGGTTGTTACGCCAGCTGTTGTTACAGCTCAAAGCTCTCAATACATCGCTAGGAATTACAATACTCTTGTGGCTCCCGTTGTAGCAGCAGCTCCAGTTGTAGCATCAGCACCAGTTGTAGCCGCCCCAGTTGTAAAATCAGCACCGGTAGTAGCAGCTCCTGTTCTTAAAGCAGCACCTTTAGCTGCTGCACCAGTTGTAGCTGCAGTTAAAGCTGCACCAATTGTTCAAGCTGCAGCTCCACTTGTTGCCGCATCTCCTTATGTAGCCACATCTCCTGTTGTATCTCCATACAACTTACCTTACACTTTCCCAGCACCATCTCCTTACGTTTCTCCTTATTCCCTTCCTGCAGCTCCTTACACAGCTGCAGGATACGTAGCACCAGCTTATCTTTAACCCTCATAATGTAATTAAGAGGAGTTTTGACATGATTTCAAATTTAGATTGATTCAATAGCCTCGATTTTTATCTCATTTTGACTCGTACAAAGTTTGTCTATACGGATTTGAATATTGTAAAAATATGTAAATAAATATTTCTAAATGATTTATTTCTTTTTAATTATTAGTGTTAATCAATATTAATAACAACTTTTTTATATAACAAAATATATACACATCTCAATCATATCATATTCACCACCAACCAGATTTTACAACAGTTATTGGTTTGTAAACGATTTGTGGAGTAGAAATCCAGGGTTCTAAAGCGATGGGTTCTGCGACAGTTATAGGTACTGAGTAAATAATTGGTGAGCTGATCAATCCAGGTTTTGGTTCAGGAACTGGGGTTGTTACGACAAAGTTGAGAAGAATCGCAAAAAATATCTAAAATATCACTTTTAAGAAATTAATATTTAAAAGAAAATTAAATCTTACCAACTTCAACATTTTAATTATTTCTCGGTGAATCTTCACTTGAAATTAATACTCCTCATTGCGATCACATTGTATTTATACCATCTAAGATGAGATTCTGGGAGAAAATATTGCTTATTTGGCCAGATCAAGGATAAATTACTTTTAATTTGTCGCAATATGTTTGTGACTTTTTACGATGATTCTTAATATTAAGAAATTTTTAATATACAAACATCGATTTTAATTAATAAAAATTATCGCGAATTTAATAGAAATTTTTTCGTTTTTTCGAAATCAAGGTCGAACGGGTTTAATGTAAAATTGGGAAATTTGAATTGGAAAATTCTGATTTATATCACGTACCATTTATATACGATTGAACGTCCAAATACGTATTTTCATTAAGTGGAAAACACTCGGGCAGTGTAGCAATGCGCATTCTAAACCAGAACTGGCACGTCCTTTTTAGAAATTCGGTCTCGTGCCAAAGAATTCCTAAGAAAATCTGTTTTCACGTTTGAGTTAATTTAATATAACGCCTTAAATGGTTATTTAAACTTTCAAACTTGACAAAAAGAGCATTTATGTTTTATTCATGGGGAATAAACAAATGATTTTTTAAATTAAATTAAACTTTAAGATATCTTTATCAAAATAACATAAATAATTATGGATTGATTCATAAAATTAAAAAGGAAATAATATTTTAAAGACAATCTAATTATTCACTTATTATTAATCGTTTCAAGTATCAGATTTGAAAGAGCCATACATATTTTAATTGTATGAATTTAACAAACTTGTGTTTAAAGTATTAGTAAAGTTTATGGATAAATTCATAAATTTAATGAAAAACAATTTATCTCAATATAATTTCTAAATAATTGGGTTATTTGAAATTGGGGTGTTTGAAAAGCGCTACTTTAAATTGCTGTGGTTACTTTTTTTATAGGAATTAATAAATGATTTTTATAATAATTTAAAGGTTAAAGTATCTACTTCAAAACCATATTATGCTTCTTCTTTCAATGTATAAAATTAATGCAAAATAATGTCTTTCAACATAACCTAATTATTAACGATAAATAATTATATCTTTAAAAACTTTAAACTTTAACGACTAATGACTACTTTGTTTATGAGAATTAATAAACATTTCTTGTATTTAATTAAGCTTAAAGTATCTGCTCCAAAACCATAATATGCTAAGTGCTTTAATCAACAAAAGTAATGAGATACAGTTTTCTTAATGAAGGTTAATTGCTGATAATAAGAAATTCAATGTTTAAGGACATTAAATTTAAAAAATTCATCCCTAGGATTTAAGAAATTATTTTTATAATGATTTAAAGGTTGAAGTATCTGCTTCAAAACCGTATTATGATTCCTGTTTTAATTCATAAAATTAATGCAAAATAATGTCTTTAAACATAACCTAATTATTAACGATAAATAATTATATCTATAAAAATGTTTAATTTTAACAACTAATAACCACTTTGTTTATGAGAACTAATAAATAATTCTTGTATTAAATTAAAACTTAAAGTATTTGCTTCAAAACCATATCATGCTTAGTGCTTTAATCAATAAAAGTAATGAAATACAGCTTTCTTAATAAAGCCTAATTATTGAAAATTTAAATTACATTATTACAATGATAAAACAATTATAATTTCTTTCTTTTATTAATGTAAGTTAACTACATAAAAAGATATATTTAATAAAAATAAGTACATAAAATGTAACATTAAACTTCTTTATGCAATGTAACTTAAATTGCAGAAAATATTGACGATTTAATGATTTATAATGATTTATTGTAAATAAAAGCCTTTGTGTTTTATTTAAACATTTTCTACCTTTTTCTTAATATTTTATGCGGTGTTCAAGTGGAACTTCGAATTTGTAGCAATCTATGAAATTTAACATATTTTTAATCATTTTCGAAAAATCGTAAAAAATCGAATTCTTAAGATATCTTTATGAAATTTGTTATAATTGATAAAGAAAAGTATGTATATTTATACGCACAAAACCATACTTGAATAGCTCAATTCGTTTTTGAGATATCATGTTTTGAACTCAACCCAAATTCATCAAATTTCAAAAAAATTTTAATCATTTTTTTTTTAATTGTTAAAAATCGAATTCTTAAGATAATTTGATGAAATTTATTATATTTTATAAAGAAAAATATGTACTTTTACCTTTTCTCTTTTCGTTTTTAAGATATATTTTGAACTCAACCTAAAATACATAAAATTAAAAATGGTTTAAATCATTTTTCAATAAATCGAATTTGTAAGATATTTTGATGAAATTTGTTATGATCTACAAAGAAAAGTACGTATTTTTGTACACACAAAACTATCCTTGAATATCTCAATTCGTTTTTGAGAAAACATATTTTGAACTCATACCAAATTCATCAAATTTAAAAATTTCTTAATCATTTTTGACATAATCGTAAAAATCGAATTTTTAAGATATCTTAATGAAATGTATTACAATTTACAAAGAAAAGTATGTACTTTTCAGGAACAAAACCATATTTGTATATCTCAATTCTTTTTTGAGATATCATGTTTTAAACTCAACCTAAATTCATAAAACTTAAAATTTCCTACATCATTTTTGAAAAATTCGTTAAAACATCGAATTCTTAAGATATCCTCACACAATTTATTACAGATTACAGAGGAAAGTATGAACTATTTACGCACAAAATCATACTGGAATATTTCAAATTGTTTTTGAGATATCGTGCTTTCAACTCAACCTAAATTCATCAAATTTAAAATATTCCTAAACATTTTTGAAAAATTCTAAAAAATCGTAATGATAAGATATCTTGGTGAAATTTATTATGATTTACAAAGGAAAATATAAACTTTTAAAGACACAAACCCATACTTGAATATCTGAATTCGTTTTTGAGACATCATGCAGCGAATTCAACCTAAATTCATCAAATTTAAAATTTTCTTAATCATTTTTGAAATAACCGTAAAATATCGAATTTTCAAGATATCTTGATGAAATTTATTACAATTTACAAAAAAAATATGTAATTTTCAGGAACAAACCCGTATTTATATATCTCAATTAGTGTCTGAGATATTATGTTTTGAACTCAACCTAAATTCATCAAATTTAAAATTTACTTGATCATTTTTGAAACATCGTTAAAAATCGAATTCTTAAAATATCCTCATACAATTTCTTGCAGATTACAGAGGAAAGTATAAACTATTTAGATACAAAAGCATACTTGAATATTTCAAATCGTTTTTGAGATATCGTGCTTTAAACTCAACCTAAAATCATCAAATTTAAATTTATTAAATAAATATTATTAATCATTTTTGGAAAATCCTAAAAAATCGTAATCTTAAGATATCTTGGTGGAATTTGTTATAATTTACAAAGGAAAATATAAACATTTACAGACACAAATCCTTACTTGAATATCTGAATGCGTTTTTGAGATATCATGCTGTGAACTCAACCTAAATTCATCAAATTCACTCCTACTTTAATTATAGGAATTAACAAATGATTTTTATAATAATTTCAAGGTTAAAGTATCTGCTTCAAAATCATATTACGGTTCCTGTTTCAATTCATAAAATTAATTCAAAGTAATGTTTTTAAAAATAACGTAATTATTGACGATAAATAATTACATCTTTAAAAACGTAAAAGTTTAACAATTAATGACTACTTTGTTTATAAGAATTATGAAACAATTCTTTTATTAAATTAAAGCTTAAAGTATCTGCTTCAAAAGCATATCATGCTTAGTGCTTTAATCAATAAAAGTAATGAGATACAGCTTTCTTAATAAACCCTAATTATTGATAATTTAAATTACATGATCACAATGATAAAGCATTATAATTTCTTTCTTTTATTAATGTAAGTTAACTACATAAAAAGATATATTTAATAAAAATAAGTACATAAAATGTAACATTAAACTTCTTTATGGAATATAACTTAAATTGCTGAAAATATTGATGATTAAATTCTTTAATGATTTATTTATATGAAGAAAAATTTTTAATCATTTTGGAAAAATTGTAAAAAATCGAATTCTTAAGATATCTTTATGAAATTTGTTATAATTGATAAAGAAAAGTATGTATGTTTATACGCACAAAACCATACTTATTACAATATCTCAATTCGTTTTTGAGATATCATGCTTTGAACTCAACCTAAATTCATCAAAATTCAAAAAGATTGTAATCATTTTTTTAAAAAAATCGTTAAAAATCGAATTCTTAAGATAACTTGATGAAATTTATTAAAATTTATAAAGAAAAATATGTACTTTTACTTCTTCTCTTTTCATTTTTAAGATATATTTTGACCTCAACCTAAAATACATAAAATTAAAAATTGTTTAAATCATTTTTCAATAAATCGAATTTGTAAGATATTTTGATGAAATTTGTTATGATCTACAAAGAAAAGTACGTAGTTTTGTACACACAAAACTATCCTTGAATATCTCAATTCGTTTTTGAGATAACATATTTTGAACTCATACCAAATTCATCAAATTTAAAAATTTCTTAATCATTTTTGACATAATCGTAAAAATCGAATTTTTAAGATATCTTAATGAAATGTATTACAATTTACAAAGAAAAGTATGTACTTTTCAGGAACAAAACCATATTTGTATATTTCAATTCTTTTTTGAGATATCATGTTTTAAACTCAACCTAAATTCATAAAACTTAAAATTTCTTAGATCATTTTCGAAAAATTCGTTAATACATCGAATTCTTAAGATATCCTCACACAATTTATTACAGATTACAGAGGAAAGTATGAACTATTTACGCACAAAATCATACTGGAATATTTCAAATTGTTTTTGAGATATCGTGCTTTCAACTCTTTAGGTTGAGTTGAAAGCAAAATTCATCAAATTTAAAATATTCCTAAACATTTTTGAAAAATCCTAAAAAATCGTAATGATAAAATATCTTGGTGAAATTTATTATGATTTACAAAGGAAAATATAAACTTTTATAGACACAAACCCATACTTGAATATCTGAATTCGTTTTTGAGACATTATGCAGCGAAGTCAACCTAAATTCATCAAATTTAAAATTTTCTTAATCATTTTTAAAATAACCGTAAAATATCGAATTCTCAAGATATCTTGATGAAATTTATTACAATTTACAAAAAAAATGTGTAATTTTCAGGAACAAACCCGTATTTATATATCTCAATTAGTTTCTGAGATATTATGTTTTGAACTCAACCTAAATTCATCAAATTTAAAATTTACTTGATCATTTTTGATAAATCGTTAAAAATCGAATTCTTAAAATATCCTCATACAATTTCTTGCAGATTACAGAGGAAAGTATGAACTATTTAGCCACAAAATCATACTGGAATATTTCAAATCGTTTTTTAGATATCGTGCTTTGAACTCAACCTAAATTCATCAAATTTAAAATATTCCTAAACATTTTTGAAAAATCCTAAAAAATCGTAATGATAAAATATCTTGGTGAAATGTATTATGATTTACAAAGGAAAATATAAACTTTTATAGACACAAACCCATACTTGAATATCTGAATTCGTTTTTGAGACATCATGCAGCGAACTCAACCTAAATTCATCAAATTTAAAATTTTCTTAATCATTTTTAAAATAACCGTAAAATATCGAATTCTCAAGATATCTTGATGAAATTTATTACAATTTACAAAAAAATATGTAATTTTCAGGAACAAACCCGTATTTATATATCTCAATTAGTTTCTGAGATATTATGTTTTGAACTCAACCTAAATTCATCAAATTTAAAATTTACTTGATCATTGTTGAAAAATCGTTAAAAATCGAATTTTTAAGATATCCACACACAATTTATTACAGATTACAGAGGAAAGTATGAACTATTTAGCCATAAAATCATACTGGAATATTTCAAATCGTTTTTTAGATATCGTGCTTTGAACTCAACCTAAATTCATCAAATTTAAAATATTCCTAAACATTTTTGAAAAATCCTAAAAAATCGTAATGATAAAATATCTTGGTGAAATGTATTATGATTTACAAAGGAAAATATAAACTTTTATAGACACAAACCCATACTTGAATATCTGAATTCGTTTTTGAGACATCATGCAGCGAACTCAACCTAAATTCATCAAATTTAAAATTTTCTTAATCATTTTTAAAATAACCGTAAAATATCGAATTCTCAAGATATCTTGATGAAATTTATTACAATTTACAAAAAAAAATATGTAATTTTCAGGAACAAACCCGTATTTATATATCTCAATTAGTTTCTGAGATATTATGTTTTGAACTCAACCTAAATTCATCAAATTTATAGTTTACTTGATCATTATTGAAAAATCGTTAAAAATCGAATTTTTAAGATATCCTCACACAATTTATTACAGATTACAGAGAACAGTATGAACTATTGAGCCATAAAATCATACTGGAATATTTCAAATCGTTTTTTAGATATCGTGCTTTGAACTCAACCTAAATTCATCAAATTTAAAATATTCCTAAACATTTTTGAAAAATCCTAAAAAATCGTTATGATAAAATATCTTGGTGAAATTTATTATGATTTACAAAGGAAAATATAAACTTTTATAGACACAAACCCATACTTGAATATCTGAATTCGTTTTTGAGACATCATGCAGCGAACTCAACCTAAATTCATCAAATTTAAAATTTTCTTAATCATTTTTAAAATAACCGTAAAATATCGAATTCTCAAGATATCTTGATGAAATTTTGAAAAATCGTTAAAAATCGAATTCTTAAAATATCCTCATACAATTTCTTGCAGATTACAGAGGAAAGTATAAACTATTTAGATACAAAACCATACTTGAATATTTCAAATCGTTTTTGAGATATCGTGCTTTAAACTCAACCTAAAATCATCAAATTTAAATTTATAAAATAAATATTATTAGTCATTTTTGTAAAATCCTAAAAAATCGTAATCTTAAGATATCTTGGTGGAATTTGTTATAATTTACAAAGGAAAATATAAACTTTTACAGACATAAATCCTTACTTGAATATCTGAATTCGTTTTTGAGATATCATGCTGTGAACTCAACCTAAATTCATCAAATTCACTCCTACTTTAATTAAAGGAATTAACAAATGATTTTTATAATAATTTAATGGTTAAAGTATCTGCTTCAAAATTTTTTAAAAATAACGTAATTATTGACGATAAATAATTACATCTTTAAAAACGTAAAAGTTTAACAATTAATGACTACTTTGTTTATAAGAATTATGAAACAATTCTTTTATTAAATTAAAGCTTAAAGTATCTGTTTCAAAACCATATCATGCTTAGTGCTTTAATCAATAAAAGTAATGAGATACAGCTTACTTAATAAAGCCTAATTATTGATAATTTAAATTACATGATCACAATGATAAAGCATTATAATTTCTTTCTTTTAGTAATGTAAGTTAGCTACATAAAAAGATATATTTAATAAAAATAAGTACATAAAATATAACATTAAACTTCTTTATGCAATGTAACTTAAATTACAGAAAATATTGATGATTAAATTCTTTAATGATTTATTTATATGAAGAAAAATTTTTAATCATTTTGGAAAAATTGTAAAAAATCGAATTCTTAAGATATCTTTATGAAATATGTTATAATTGATAAAGAAAAGTATGTATGTTTATACGCACAAAACCATACTTCAATATCTCAATTCGTTTTTGAGATATCATGCTTTGAACTCAACCTAAATTCATCAAAATTCAAAAAGATTGTAACCATTTTTTTAAAAAAATCGTTAAAAATCGAATTCTTAAGATAACTTGATAAAATTTATTAAAATTTATAAAGAAAAATATTTACTTTTACTTCTTCTCTTTTCGTTTTTAAGATATATTTTGAACTCAACCTAAAATACATAAAATTAAAAATTGTCTAAATCATTTTTCAATAAATCGACTTTGTAAGATATTTTGATGAAACTTGTTATGATGTACAATGAAAACTACGTATATTTGTATGCACAAAACTAGCCTTGAATATCTCAATTCGTTTTTGAGAGAACATATTTTAAACTCATACCAAATTCAACAAAATTTAAAAATTTCTTAATCATTTTTGACATAATCGTAAAAATCGAATGTTTAAGATATCTTGATGAAATTTATTACAATTTACAAAGAAAAATATGTACTTTTCAGGAATAAAACCATATTTGTATATCTCAATTCGTTTTTGAGATATAATGTTTTAAACTCAACCTAAATTCATCAAATTTAAAATTTCCTAGATCATTTTTGAAAGATTCGTTAAAACATCGAATTCTTAAGATATCCTCACACAATTTATTACAGATTACAGAGGAAAGTATGAACTATTTAGGCACAATACCATACTGGAATAATTCAAATCGTTTTTGAGATATCGTGCTTAGAACTCAACCTAAATTCGTCAAATTTAAAATATTCCTAATCATATTTGAAAAATCCTAAAAATCGTAATATTAAATTATCTTGGTGGAATTTATTATGATTTACAAAGGAAAATATAAACTTTTATAGACATAAACCCATATCTGAATTCGTTTTGCTTGAATTCAATCCAAATTCATCAAATTTTAACTTAATCATTTTTGAAAAAAATCGTATAAATCGAATTCTTAAGATATCTTGATACAGTTTATTATAAATTACAACAGAAAGTATGTACTATTTTGCACAAAACCATACATGAATATCTCAATTTGCTTTTGAGATATCATGTTTTGAATTAAATCCAAATTCATAAAAATTAAAATATTATTAATCATTTTTGAAAAAAATCGTAAAAGATTTAATTTTTAAGATATATTAATGAAGTTTGATGTAATTTATAAAAAAAGTATGTATTTTAACAAATACAACAGTATACTTGAATATCTCGATTCGTATTTAAGATATCATGTTTTGAAAAAACCTAATTTCGAAAATTTAAGTATTCTTAATCATTTTTAAAAAATTGTAGAAAATCGAATTCTTAGGATATCTTGATGAAGTTTGTTGTAATTAACAAAAAAATGTGCATTTTTACACGTACAAAACCATACTTAAATATTTCAATTCGCTTTTGAGATATCATGTTTTGAACTCAACCTAAATTCCTAAAAATTAAAATATTCTTAATCATTTTTAAAAAATCGTAAAAATTCGAATTCTTAAGATATCTTGATGAAGTTTATTGTAATTTACAAAGAAGAATGTGTATTTTTACACTTACAAAATTATACTTAAATACCTCAATTCGCTTTTATGTATCTCATGTTTTGAATTCAACTCAAATTCAACAAATCTAAAATTTTCTTAATTATTTTCGAAAAATCGTAAAAAATCGATTTCTTAACATATTTCTATGCAATTTATTACAAATTGCAAAGGAATGTATGTACTATTCATGCACAAAACAATACTAGAATATCTCAATTCGTTTAGATGTCAAAAATCGAATTCTTAAGATATCTTAATGATATTTTTTGTGGTTTGTAAAGGAAACTCTGCACAATTCTTAGAACACCCATGCATGTTAATCTCAACTCATTTTTGAGATATCAAGTTTTAAACTCAACCCAAATTTTTGGTAATTAATAAAATAAAAAATTTCTTTCATTACTATTTTATTATTTTCATTACTTATTTATTATTATTTTTCGAGGGCTAACCCATACTTAAGTATCTCAATTCGTTATTGAGGTATCAAGTTTTGAAATTATTATGTTATTATTATATTAATTTGAGGTATTTCATAAAATTCAAAATTTTCTTAATCATTTTTGAAAAAATCGCAATAAATCGTATTCTTAACATATTTTGATGCAATTTATTACAAATTACAAAAAAAAGTTTGTACTATTTACGCACAAAACTACACTTGAATATCTCAACTCATTTTTGAGATATCAACTTTTAAACTCAACACAAATTTTTGGTACTTAATAAAATAAAAGATTTCTTCCATTATCTTGAAAAATTACAAAAAATTGAATTCTTAAGAAATTTTTTTGATGAAATTTTTTGTAATTTATAAAGAAAAGTATGCACTTTTTCGAGAGCTAACCCATATTTAAATATCTCAATTCGTTTTGAACTTATCCTGAATTTATGGCATTTCATAAAATTAAACATTTTGTTAATCATTTTTGAAAAAATCGCAATAAATCGTATTCTTAACATATTTTTATGCAATCTATTACAAATTACAGAAGAAAGTAATTACTATATACGCGCAAGACCATACTTGAATTTCTCAATTTGTTTTTGAGATATCATGGTTTGAACTCAACCTAAATACATCAAATTTAAAATCGTAAAATATCGAATTCTTAAGATATCTGATGCAATTTATTAGAAATGACCTAAGTTTACAGCAATCCATAAAATTTAAAATATTTTTAACCATCTTCGATGCTGATTCTTCTTTTGAATATCTCAATCATTTATAAAAATTTGGTTGGTTCCAAACCGTGATTCGAAAGTTTACAAATAAATGATTTAACAAATGCTAAATTTTGAGGCAGAGTTGAAGTTTTGCTTCACACAATTTTGCAGTGGCAAATCAAATTCTATGAAAAAGAAGAAAAAGAATGTATAACTTCCTTTATGATTTCGTAATTATCAGTATTAAGAGCAGCTGCATTGAATCAAGTATATGGAATATAAATGTTATGTTCTACAATTCTTTTGACGCCATGCTCCAAACAGGTAACATAAATTAAATTGTTGTAAACCATTTTTAAATTTTGAGCAGATTTCACCATGCGCCGTCAGACAACATTAACAACAAAGCATATGTATAAATTTTGAAAAATGTAAATTTGCTCAAATATGCAATTTAATAATTAACATGCATGAAAATGAAAAAAATATTCAAATGATCAAATGATTGATTTTTACGTAATTCGTGAAGATAAACAAAGGTTTTGCATATAATCATAGCTCTATTAATGCGATATGGGTTTCTTAAAAAAACTTATTTATTGATAATTAAAGATAACGCGTTTAAGAACGTCAAATTTAAAAATTCATTCCTGGCTTGTGTATAAAAATTAACAAACGAATCTTGTATTAAATCAATGCTTAAAGTATCTACTTCACCATCTAAAGCTTTACGTTCTAATCTATTCACTTATTAAGAACAACTTCCTTTTTAACACAACACAAAATTTTGTAAACAAAGATTTTCTTTTACAAAAGTGTTACGATCATAACGGCACCTACTATTGCCTCAACGTACAATCTAAATCCTATCTGGACCGTTCTTTTTAGAAATTCGTTTCGCATCGTAGAATTCCTAAGAAAATCTGCTTCCTTCCACCTTCGGTATTAAGTAGCAGAATTAAGAATTTAACGACGTTCCAAATCGATATTTAAATTTTCTTTTAAGGACTTCTATTAATTTCGTGTTGTTTTTATTTGCTTTTAAATCTACACGTGCAGACTTAAAAAACGATATCCCAAAATGGTCATCTAAATCTCTCTTCCTAGTCGGTTCCTTTTAATTTATTGACCACATGTGTCAAAAAGGACATTGGAAAATTATCATGAGCTCACCTTTGGAATATCAGTCCAACTTTTACTGATTTTATAATTTTGCTAAGTTAGTATAAAAGATTAGTTGGTCCCGTTAAAAAATCATTCCATTCTCAACGGTTCTCTGACATCAAAAAGATGGTTAAATACGTAAGTTTTTGTGTTTATTATTATTATTATTTTTAATTGGTTTGTCATTTTTTTAGGTTGCTCTTTTTATCTTCTTTGTTGCTGTAACCACAGCTTCTCCTATTGCTAAGTCGAAACCATCTTATTATGAAAACCCAGGATACAACACTTACTCTCAATTCTCTCAACCAATTGGACATGGATTCATTGGAACTCAATATCCTTCGGCTCCAATCTCACAACCTTTAACTTACTCAGGAATTAGTGCCCCAATTTCCCATGTTCCTTACGTTTCGCCTCAAGTACCAAGTTACATCCCATCATCTTACACAGGGGGTTCTTCTTATTTCCAATCTAACACTATTCCTTACACCGGAGATGTTGGATCTCATTACGTACCAACACAAAGTTTCGGAGGATACAATCACGCCGGATACAACCCCATCCAAACCATCGGTCACGCTTGAACCCGTTAAGATTGGAATTAAAAATTTGTTAATTATATTTTTTTAATAAATTACCCAATTAAAAAAGGAAACAAATTTTACCTTAATTCTTGCACTTTTATTTGATCATTACAAAAAAAGATACATTTCAAACGATAACTCGGATAAAAAAGCCGAACAAAATCTTCAATATACTTTATAAGGAGTTTATAAAAATCTTTTAACTGTACGTGTAAAACGTAAATAAACCGGAGGGTTTGTAAGAATGGAAATACGATGGACGAAAAAAATTTACGAATGCAAATGGTGATAAGGATCTGAATACGTTTGACGTGGAGGTGTAACTTATTGGTGTTGAAATATCCGATGTCACAAAAACGTTAGATTTGGGTGAAGGATCCGGATCTGGTGAGGCGAAAACAACGGTAAAGATGAAAGCAAACGCATAAATCTACGAGAAATAAATTAATAATAAAAAAAATTAAATATTGTTTTAAACTTACTGATTTAAACATTTTAAAATTAGATTTTTCCTTGACTTTGGTAATCTTGTTGATTATAAAGTTGTTGGAATACTGATGTATCATCGAAATAGGAGGATCTTATATAGTAGTAGGAAAATTAATACGGTTCTGCGATTGACCTCAAAATAAAAACAGAATTATTTATGTTTTTTTCCGTCGTTTAAATTTTAATCGATTTATTAATTTTTGGATCAATATGTTTTGGGAAAAGTACCATTTCCGGTTAGATTAAATCGTATTAGATGAAATTATTTTAATTTTAACTTATTACTGATTATTCATAGAACTAAAAATTAAAGTATGTGCTTTAATTTGATATAGAAATCGGTTTTTTATTCCTATAAATAAAGTAAATATGATTTTTTTAAGTTTATTAAAATTTTCATTTTTCGCTGAAATTAGTTATCCAGATTTTTCGATTTTAAAAACAAACTGTATAATTAAACGTATTACTTATTATTCATAGAGTAAAAAATTAAAGCATAGGCTTTAATTTGATATATAAATCGTTCCTTAACTCTTATAAATAACGTACATATGGTTCTTTAAAGATTAACAAAATTTTCGTTTTTAGTAAAAATTAATCAATGACATTTTTCGATTAAAGACAAACTTTTTAATCCAACATTACTCATCGTATATAGAATTAAATACTAAATTATAACCTTTAATTTGATATAAGGCTCGTTTCTTAATTTGTATAAATAACGTAGACTCTAAAGGACGCCAACGAGTGCTAATTTCTCATAAATATGTTTTATATGATGCTTGTACTATATAATAGCCTAATACAGGGTCAATTCCAAACTCACGTTCTATGTTAATTTGATTTGAAGTAAATGCTTACAATTTAATCATATATTTTTCAAAATTTGGAAACAACGTCTAAATAAAGGAAAAGAATATCGATCTATAATAATATTTATTTAAAAATGTATAAAGTATTATAAAAAAATGTCTTAACTAATGAATAATATTCTATGCACAAACTGGAGGGCTTCAAACTGTGGTCTCCATATTTCCCAAACAATCGTTGCAGCACGCTGTTATGTGCTCCATGCACAACCAACATTTACAAATTTTGCAAAAATAACGAGTTTTTCGTCTTATGCAATATTTACAGTTTCCTCTATTCCCTGGTTGTGGCTCTGGAATAATCTCCTCTTCAATAGCTGAGAGCCTCAAGGCAGAAGTACGCACACTTTTGGTCAAGTGCTTATCAACGGCTCTTCTTTGCATGTTATATTTCGAGTCTGCGAGTTTTAGCAAATTCACCATCTGGTATGTTGCCTTTGTAGATAACAAAAGCGTTAATTGCTACTATATTGAGGAGGTTATAGAAAATTACCATTGGCCAACGCTTTGTGTTTCTTGCAACATTGTATGATGTGATCATTAGATCCACAACATCTACGCCACTTTTTGTGCTATTATAGAAAGTAATTATTTCGGGCTTTTTCCGATCACCGGTAGCTTCATCGATATGATCGTCTAGGTGCATTGTTGAAACTACAAGTACATTCTTTCCGTTTTTGGATATATATGAAAATGCAGTCATATCATTACTAAATGCGAATAACGAAGAATATACTTCCCTGTTTTTAACTTGTGTTATTTCAAGAGGTATTTCTCTTCTATTGGCTCTAATTGTACCAACCACAGTAAGGCGGTACTCTCTTAGCAGTTTCTTTACAATTGAATATCCTGTGAACCAATGATCTATTGTAACATTTCTTCCCGATCCTAATAACTGTGAACACATTCTTTCGGTTACTGCAGCGGTAGACTTGTCAGTTTTATATGGACCATTGGGTTGAACACCAGCGTAAATTTCTGTGTGTTAAGTGAAAAATGTTTTGGCATCAACAACGGCGAAGACTTTCAATCCGTGTTTGTTTGGTTTACTTGGAATGTACATTCGGAAACGGCACCTACCCCTAAAGGCAAGCAGCATTTCATCTAATGTTACATACTCGCCCACAGAATAAGTTTTCTTACAATTGTCGTTGAACTTGTCAACAATAGTACGAACTGCTGCTAGTTTGGCCATTTCCTTTCTTTGGCCTCTAGTTGTGGTATCGTCTAAGCGAATGCATTTCAATAAGAAGACGAACCTCCGTTTTGCCATTGTAGCAGGAAATATCTCATATCCCATACCGTCTGATGACCAATACTCTGCTAGATGTGTTCTTGATCCATGATGAAGCCCAGCTAAATAAAGCAAACCCATCAGCGTTTGGATTTCTACAGAGCCGGTAGGTCTACACTCAGTATTATCTTGGTATTTAACAGAAATTTTATCAATAAATAAATTAGTGTTTTCAACTACAATATCAATGCAGTTTCCAAACATGTACATCCAGCATTGAATGGGAGATAATGCGTCACGTGCTTCACCGATGACCCCCGGCAGGTGAGACACTATGTTTTCGTTGCGAGTTCTAATATTTCTAGGTGGGACAGCCTTTTTCCATTTAGTTCCATCTTTACCAAAAAAATACGAGCATCTATCACGAATCACGGGTTGTTCATCTTCATCATCCTCGCCGTCATCCTGATGCATAATATCTGCATCTTCATTTACGTTTTCCTGCTCGGTTTCTGTATCATGATCACTGATACTTACAAAATCTGGATCTGATATCGAACTATCGTCAGACTCTTCTATTTCACTGCCCGTGCTAACTTTTTCATACAGTTTCTGTAATCTTTCTCTCTCCTTTTCATAAGGATCCATATCACAATGCTATCAAATAATAAATCATTTATTATTTTATCAAATCATATCAAAAAATTGTGTGATACTACTTACCTATTTGTAAGTATGCTATTTGTAGATTGCTAACTAGATATTTGATATTAGTTATAAATAATTTTTTATGCACTTTTCTATTCTCTATATTTGTAAAATAAATAACACATAACACAACGCCTCGAAATGGGGTTCAATAGTAAACTGGCGTGTCAACGATACGGTAACCGCATATATAGTAATTATTAAGGGAACTATATTGCGATCACTCCGAGGTATAGTTTTATAACTCGGTAATACCCCTACAAACACAAAAAGAACGCATACAGTTCCAACTGGAATACGATTTTTGCAGATTACATCTGCGAATATTGTTACACATTTGATCGGGAAGAGTCTGTCAGGACTAAATATTATGTAGCGACTATTTGGAATTTTGAAAAACAGTTTTTTATAGCGAAAACAGTTGATATTCAGATACTTGAAAGGTACTGTGACCGTAGAAGTTTTGAGCAAAATAATTTAAAAAATATTTCACATAATCATTTTGTCGTGGACTCGTAGACCACACTCGACAGACGGAGGGTTAAACGGTTGTCCCAATTAACCGATAGTAAAAAAACGGTTATAGAAAACAATATAGAATATATAAGTACGAAGGCTTTCACGACCGGTGTTAATTGAAGTAAAATTAGAACTAACACTAGCACTAACACTAGTAGAACTATCACTAGGACTAACACTAGATCTAAAACTAGAAACTTTCGGGTTTAGCCGTGCGTTTTTTGAAAAAAATATTTAACGTTTCGGATGCCATGTTGCAACCTTCTTCAGAAACTGGTTCTAACTTACTAACTGGTTCTAACTTCTAACAGTTAGAACCAGTTTAACTACGTATTGAAAATAAAAAGTGAACATATTAAAATAAACATTTATTCTATATAAGAAAACATTAAATAAATAAACAACAAAAATAATGATAAAGAAAACCACATTTTTTACTTAGGTAAAAGATACTTGTCCAAAGTACTTTGGTTTCCACGGTTCATAATTTTTTTATTTATATACTCTGCACATTTATGTAAAGATTCATTTGGAGAATCTTCATTGTCCGTTTGCATAAAAGAACGTCTTAAAACTTCTATACTTTTCTTAGCTTCTAAAATACGTGTAGGATTATAGATTTCTTCGTCGTTACTTTCTTGAACTTCATTATTAGAGATCAGTTTTGTAGATACAATTTCATCAATAATATCACCCTCGTAGTCTTCGGTATTATTGCAACACTCCAAATTTGCGTCTATTTCTAGAAAATCATTACCGTTGTTGATTTGCCGAAGTACAACGTCATTTATGATTTCACTTGAAGTGACCATTTGTTCAGAAAGTTGCATGTCGCTATGATCTTTAAAGCCACTATGTACAATGTCTGCTACAAATTGTATAGAGTTTAGTATGTTCATTTTCGAGCTAACCTCTTTGGAGCTAGATGATGATGTCAAGGAAAATTCTTCTATTTTTTCAATGGTGTGATGCACTAAAGCTTTACGATAGTGGAATTTTAAATTTTTGATAACACCCATGTCCATAGGTTGTATTAATGAAGTTGTATTAGAAGGCGGGAATTCCAATTGTATATTTTTCAAATTGTTTGTATGGAGACGAGCAGGTCATTATCGAGCAGCAATACAATTTTTCTAGATAATTAATATAAAATTTTCAGTTGTTGGTCCCATTTCGTCAACCATTGTTTAAAAATATTTGCAGTCATCCAGGCATTTTTTATTTGAATGATATTCTACCGGCAGACTATTTATTGGTATCCCCTTGAAACATCGAGGCTTTGCCGTTTTACCGATAACCAAAAGTTTTCTCTTTTCAGTGCCGGACATATTGGCGCAGAATAGAACAGTTATGTTGTCCATAGCTCTTTTAAACCCTACTAATGTCTCATTCCTGTAACACAGTGATCCATCTGGTGTTGCACGGTAGAACAGATCAGTTTCGTCGGCATTGAAGATGTTATCTGAACTGAACAACTTTTGCAGTTCTGGAAGTGTTTCCTTTTTCCATTTATCAGTGGCGACCACATTTGCGCTACCCTCCTCCCCTTGTGCTTTTTTAAATTTTATGTTACACCTTGCCTTCCACCGTGAAAACCAACCTTCCATTGCTTTAAAATCTTGTTGACCTAATTTTTTCGCCAATTCTTCTGCTTTTAATTTTAGCGTTGGGCAACTAACACTAACCCCTTTTTGGGTTTATTGCAGAAAACCAACGATTGGGAGCATCATCAACTTCTGGTTCTTTTCCCTCTCGCTTCCTTTTACGCGATTCCGCTTGGTTTTCAGCATTAATCTATTATTTTCCAAGTTCATCTTTTTGTTTTATTAATCGGCTGATCGTCGACTTTGGAAGGCCCACTGTTTTCTCTAATTGGCGTAGAGGCGTATTGGGTGGCTGGTTTTCAATTTGTCGGAGCATATTAATTTTTTCTTTTAATGTTAAGTCTTTAAGTGACATTTTAGTGCTTAAGTCACTACGTGTTAACAATAAGAAGTGTAACATTGAACTGAGTCGAAAACACGAAGCGAAAATAGACTTTGGTGTCTAGACGTAGTCGGGCTAGGCGTTCATGTGCGGATTGTCCCTTTAAATTGGAGTTTATTTCCTTTTTTTATTATAAATTTCTCAACTTTCTCTCAACTCCAATTTAAAAGGTTCGATCAGGGCTCAATACAGACACCAGAACTGAAGGTTGCTGAAACGCTGATGAAAAATAGCAAAGGTTCCGCAAAGCTGACGCTTCTGTATATAGCGCCAGGCGTAGCACCTCAAAGACGCGAAGAACTGGACCGATTAACCTGAGGATTGTCCCCAATAACCGGAGTAAAATTATATATGAAAAGTTTCGGTCTTTTAAATTTTGTCCCGATTAAGCGGTTGTCCCTATTAACCGTTGTACCAATTAAGCGGAGTGCACTGTAGGTATGTTTATTTTGGTAAGTCATTATGAAACATATTATATATTTAAAAATATTAAAATAAGAATTAAAATAAAAGCTTAAAGATGTTTAGAAATTAGGGTCTTTTTAAAAAATTTACTTCTGGTGATAATTAAAATTTATTTTTCTAAACTAGTTTCGAGCCTTGCTCTTCTTCAGTAGATACCTACAAGTTTACAATATACGAAAATGAACATATTAATATAAAAATAAAATAGTAAAATCTTACGTAATTGTTAACAAATTAGAAAAATTAATTAATTTTTTTTTCAAAATTTACGTCAAAAGTTATTGTGTGACGTTAGGTTTTTTTTGTTTTTTTTTTTTGTGTTTTAGATATGGATCTCACAGGCAACTATAGATTGGTTTTTGGGTCGGGATAATTTATTCATTAAGGCTTATAATATTACTGTTAATTTCAATAAACTTGTTGATTTCGTACATTTCCATTACTTCCATAAGGTTGCTTTTATTAAGTTGGTGTAGTAATTTAATATTTTTATTTTCGTCAAATTCGTGGTTGTTGAAAATTAGATGTTTTCCGAACGCCGATTTTGAACTCTTTTTATGTTCTTTAAGCCTTGTTTGGATACTCTCCCTGTTTCACCTATGTACGTGGCTGAACAGGTCCCGCATTGCAATTGGTATATGCCACTTTTAGAGAGAGTTGTAGTCTTGTTTTTGTTATTAACTAATAATGCCTTAAGATTGTTTTTGTTTTTAAATGTCATTGTTATGTTGAACTTATGGAACATTTTCTTGATTTTATGGGATATTTCTCCTGGGTAAGTTATGGATCTGTACGTTGTTGGTGTATCAGGTTTTCGGTCGGATAGGGAAGTTGTTTCTTGAAGATTATATTTGTTTTGTATTTTCGAAAATATTCGTTGGATAAATGTCGGTGGGAAACTGTTTTCGTTTGCAATTTGGTGGATAATTTCGATCTCTTTTTCTAGGTGTTGTTGTTCCAATTTTGAATGGAAAGCTCTGTGTATATAAGCCCGGTATGCTGCCATTTTATGAGTTTCATCATGATGAGAATCGAATGGGATGGTGGTACTTGTTTGTGTAGGTTTTCTGTAGATGTCATATTTAATTTTGTTGTTTGAATGTCGTAGTGTATAGTCTAAGAAATATAATTTTTGTTTGTTTACTGAAGAAGAGCAAGGCTCGAAACTAGTTTAAAAAAATAAATTTTAATTATCACCAGAAGTAAATTTTTTAAAAAGACCCTAATTTAATAATTGGTGAAAAAAGGATAAGAAAAATTATAATTTATATTACTCAATGGCTAATACGGTCAACAATATCCTGACTTACAAGCGTACGACACATGAAATAAAACTACAACTACAACACATAAAATTTCTAAGAATCTGCTTAACAGAGGGATTATTTCTAAAATTTACTAACAAGAAATATCCATAACATATAAAAAGTGATATGGTTAATAAAATGAAAATTCAACATATACGTATAACCCTAAATAACCGTTATGAGAAACTTAACGAACTCAACATTAAACTTTATAAATGCTACCAGGATTTAAATAATCAACATCATTACATTGAAATCGAAGAAATTATCAAAGAAGCTAAATTACATGATACAATAATTCTTAATGAAATTCACAAAAAGAAACTAAAAAAACTGAACAAACTGAGAACAGAAAAAGAAAGAGAAAAGAATAAACATCAAACAAACAAACTAGGAGAAATTCATAAATTTTTTCCCAAAGTAACAAATACTTCAAACGTGATTTTCACAGAACAAGAAAGAAGATTAATGGAAAAGGGTCTGAAATATGCTCCAAAAAGAGAAATTAACCTCCCAATACTGGCAATGGAACTTCAGGCAGCTATCAATGGACACGAAAAGGAAAACATTATGAATAAGGAGATTCAACAAATCCTAACTAAAGAAGAAAAGAGACAAACAAACAAACAATAAGAAATGGAGAAGAGGAAAAGGAACAAAAAATTATTAAAAACATCAAGCGGAAAATTAAAGATAACGAATTAATAGTTACTCCTGCAGACAAAAACGCAGGAATGATAATTTTAACCAAAGATCTCTACATAAATAAGACTGAAAGCTTTATGAAAGACAATAACTTTAAAACTATCAATAAAAACCCCACAAACAATTTTCACAAAAAAGTAAAATCAATAATTAAAGAAAACAAAACGACAATAACAGAAATCGGAGGTACCTTGACCAGCCTGTTGCCTATGAATCCGCAAACCCCTAAATTGTATGCACTACCTAAAGTTCACAAAAATGAATTACCAATAAGACCCATTATAACCTCCATTGAATCCAGCACATACAAACTCGCAAAACTTTTACAAACATTTATAATAAATGACATCAATTTTAAACCAAAATATACCATAATTAATCGTTACTAACTTCCTGATTTAATTGACAAAATACAGCTACCAGAAGGTTTCAAAATGATCTCATTTGATGTCAATAATCTATATATAAACATACCCATAACCGACACAATAACGATATTAGAAGAAATATTAAAGGCTGACCTCACAAACAAAGACAAAACTCGCTCCATCTTAACGCTATTAAAACTATGCTTAGAACAAAATTTTTGTATCTTTAACGATAAATACTATCAATATCTAGATGGATTACCAATGGGATCACCATTGAGTAGTGTGATGGCAGATATTTTCATGGACAACCTAGAGAAAAATCAAATTATGTGTGACAAAAACCCTTATAGAGACGATATTATCCTATGGACAAGATACGTGGACGACATTTTAGTACTGATTAAAGACGACCAACATATTAATAATCTTCATAAATACATTAACAGTTTACACTAAAATATTAACATTACTATCGAGACTGAAAACAATCAAAAATTAAATTTCTTAGACTATACACTACGACATTCAAACAACAAAATTAAATATGACATCTACAGAAAACCTACACAAACAAGTACCACCATCCCATTCGATTCTCATCATGATGAAACTCATAAAATGGCAGCATACCGGGCTTATATACACAGAGCTTTCCATTCAAAATTGGAACAACAAGACCTAGAAAAAGAGATCGAAATTATCCACCAAATTGCAAACGAAAACAGTTTCCCACCGACATTTATTACGCATATTTTCGAAAATACAAAACAAATATAATCTTCAAGAAACAACTTCCCTATCCGACCGAAAACCTGATACACCAACAACGTACAGATCCATAACTTACCCAGGAGAAATATCCCATAAAATCAAGAAAATGTTCCATAAGTTCAACATAACAATTACATTTAAAAACAAAAACATTCTTAAGGCATTATTAGTTAATAACAAAAACAAGACTACAACTCTCTAATAATAAAAATATTAAATTACTACACCAACTTAATAAAAGCAACCTTATGGAAATAATGGAAATGTACGAAATCAACAAGATTATTGAAATTAACAGTAATATTATAAGCCTTAATGAACAAATTATCCCGACCCAAAAACCAATCTATAGTTGCCTGCGAGATCCATATCTAAAACACAAAAATAAAAACAAAAAAAAAACCTAACGTCACACAATAACTTTTGACGTAAATTTTGAAAAAAAAACAAATTAATTAATTTTTCTAATTTGTTAACAATTACGTAACATTTTACTATTTTATTTTTATATTAATATGTTCATTTTCGTATGTTGTAAACTTGTAGGTATCTACTGAAGAAGAGCAAGGCTCGAAACTAGTTTAGAAAAATAAATTTTAATTATCATCAGAAGTAAATTTTTTAAAAAGACCCTAATTTCTAAACATCTTTAAGCTTTTATTTTAATTCTTATTTTAATATTTTTAAATATATAATATGTTCCATAATGTCTTACCAAAATAAACATACCTAATTTAATAATTGGTGAAAAAAGGATAAGAAAAATTATTTTTTATATTGTTTAGAAATTGTTTGTTTATTTAAAACCCATGAATTACATAAATTTATTAAGAAACATTTATTTTAATTTTATTGCATTTACAGTTACATTATTATAGTCCAAAAATTTTAATTGGCATCAAATTAAACAACACCAAATTATTTACTCTATATACTTAAATAGTCCTATTTCAATTTTAAATTATTTTCACGAATATTCTATTTATTTATACAATACATAGAACATTAATACAAGCTTAAGATATGGAAGGGAACAATATACTTTATACGGTAACGGACATTACCGATAAAGTATACTTAGGTATTTGTGGATAAATAACCACCATGTGATTATTCTCACACTTCGTAGACACCCAGGAGGGGTTGTAAGCCTCGCTAACAAAGTGTCTCCATGCGATTATAATCAGCACCATGATTATATCCCACGTGGAGTAATAAGGTTGATTTATGGTATGCACTAATAGAACGATTCTCATTCTATCAGTGAATAGACCCCATATCAAAAATAGATAGGACAAACAATTAATACTATTTTAATATAAATTATTTCGAACGAATATCCTATGTATACATATCTATTAATATGGAAACCTAGCAAGTTGAGGTATGGAAAGGATTTGCATACTTTACACGGTAACGGACATTACCGATAAAGTATACTTAGGTAGTTGTGGATAAATAACCACCATGTGATTATTCTCACACTTCGTAGACACCCAGGAGGGGTTGTAAGCCTCGCTAACAAAGTGTCTCCATGCGATTATAATCAGCAAAATGATTATTTTCCACGTGGAGTAGTAGGGTTGATATGTGGTATGCACTAATAGAACGATTCTCATTCTATCAGTGAATAGACCCCATATCAAAAATAGATAGGACAAACAATTAATACTATTATAATAGAAAATTATTTCGAACGAATATCCTATGTATACAAATCTATTAATATGGAAACCTAGCAAGTTGAGGTATGGAAAGGATTTGTATAATTTATACAGTAACGGACATTACCGATAAAGTATACTTAGGTATTTGTGGATAAATAACCACCATGCGATTATTCTCACACTTCGTAAACACCCAGGAGGGGTTGTAAGCCTCGCTAACAAAGTGTCTCCATGCGATTATAATCAGCACCATGATTATTTTCCACGTGGAGTAGTAGGGTTGATATGTGGTATGCACTAATAGAACGATTCTCGTTCTATCAGTACAAAAATAGGTTGGACAAACAATTAATACTATTTTAATATAAAATTATTTCGAACGAATATCCTATGTATACATATTTATTAATATGGAAACCTAGCAAGTTGAGGTATAGAAGGAATCTATATACTTTACACGGTAACGGAATTACCGATAAAGTATACTTAGGTATTTGTGGATAAATAACCACCATGCGATTATCCCCACACTTCGTAAACACACAGGAGGGGTTGTAAGCCTCGCTAACAGAATGTCTCCATGCGAGTTTAACCAACACAATGATTATTCCCCACGTGGAATAATAGGGTTGATATGTGGTATGTAGTAATAGAACGATCCTCATTCTATCAGTACAAGAACCTCATATCAAAAATAGGTTGGACAAACAACTAATACTAATTTAATATAAACTTATTTCGAAGGAATATCCTATTTATACAAATCTATTATATGAAAACCTAGCAACTTGAGATATGGAAGGAATCAATATACTTTACACGGTAACGGACATTACCGATAAAGTATTTACACATTAGTGGTAAATAGCAACTTGCATATCGGCTGACTATTGGTATCGACCCCACTATCGACAATGTCTTGAAAATAATACCCCGCATGGAGTATGCATATCACCATGATTATTTCTTACGTGGAATGATAGGAGTTATATGTGGTATGCTGATATTTGGGTAGATTTAATTTTTCCTTAATCTTCCTAGTTTTTAATTTAGACCTACAAATCTACTGTTTTTTAGTTAATATTGTAATGCCATATATTCCACGTATTAAATATCGTCTGTACACTAATTCTACTTCAGATAAACTTGCCATCTAGAATTTAGGAGACCTAACTATATAACTGATAATCAATTTAATAGATAACGTTAGTCGATAGAAAGCAGAGCATTTGTATTGTTTGAGTGTTTTTATAATAATAAGTGCTTTAAAAGCAATGAAAAAGTTAGGAGTATGGTTAGTAGCAGTGATAATGAGTCACTCTTTGATAAATCACCACCTAAAAAGAAGGAAGTAGTCAGATACGAGCAAAAACATATCTAAAATTTGGCTCAAAAATGAAAAATTTAGTGGATGGCTTGCAAAAAGTAAAAAAGGTAATACGTATTTTTGCTATTCTGCATACGACAGTGATAGGAAATACGGCATAACAATTCGTCTAAGCATGAAGGGAATTGTAAGAGATTGCAAATACGCAACGGATGGTAAAAACCGGTGAAATTAAGCTAGCTTGTTTTATTGCAGAACATCAACATGTTACCTCACATCTCACTAATTTACTAAAATCTGTATGTCCAGATTCAAAAATTGCTGAAAAATTGTCGATGAGTAAAACAGAATCTCTCGCGCTATTGTAGTAAATATAACAGGAAAAACAGCTGAAGAAAATTTGATAGAAATAAGACAAAACCATTTTTCATTGTTGGTAGATGCGAGCATTTATAAGGCGATCATCATTTAGCTTTGATCGCGAGATTAGTCAACCCAAATTATGAAGTACAAGATATAGAAGATAATTTCTAACGTTAATACCAGTTATCGACTTTTATACAATAAAACTGTCGAATATTTTATTAAGAAACAAATCTCGTACAAGAAAAATATGTTAGGGTTTGCGTTTGATGACGCCAATGTAATGTTTGGAGGCAATAACTCGATAGTTACTTATTTAAAAGACATATTCATGCCCTGGAATCGACAACTGAATTATATTTGGAGTTTTTAGGATTTGCGTTACCTATATTCATTGATTTAAAGAAAGAAATGCACGCAGAGAAATTGAAATAGTACTTACTATATAATCAAATTTATACTGTTTTATACAACCAATTTATTTGGAATTAACAGAAAAAGAGAAAAACAATGCCAAAGATATTTCAACTGCCAAAGAACAGAAATTATTAAGTATTGATGTAAACGTTAGGAGCCATTTACCGTTATTTGAAACATATTTAGACGGAATGATACTAAATTTGATTCGGTTAAAAGAAAGATAGTAAAGAGTTGGATAGCGATAAACTAATACATTTTTATAGAAAATATATAGAGTTTTACATTGAGGCAGCTACCCAAATCAGACGCAGATTTCGTTTCGATGACAAAGTATTTCCTCGGAAAATATAACGAAATTGGATAGGGAATTGGAAACTCTTCGCAACACCAATTTGAATTTGGACGGAGATTAGAAAAATCGATGGATCAACATTTCCACCGTTATCTAATTTAACAAAAACACTTTTGTGTCTACTGAAGAACGTTTGTTTTCAACTATTAATATTATGAAGACGAAACTTAAAAATAAGCTTTCTACGACCGTATTAAAAGGTACTTTGCTCACGAAATCAGAAATTAAAGACCGTTTTGAGTTTGAAGCCGAACGACTCTCATCCTATCAGTGGGGGGGCCCTATATTAAAGTATAAGATAGGCATAGTTAGACAAATAATTAAGATATGGAAGGGATAAAAAAATTTGTGGATAAATAACCAACATGTGAGTATACCCACTGCTGGAAGGCGTTAATTTTCAGTAACGACAAGGTCTTCGTGGTTAATACTCACGAGCGTCTAACACCATGCTTATTTACCACGTGTAAGTTGATATGTGGAGGGACTCCATATAAAAACAAATACAAGATATTTTAATGTTAAATTATGTTAATATTAATTTACGATTAATCTATCCCACGCGAATCCATGGATGGTGTGTCCACATTTCATCTGGTTCCAACTGGGACATACTGGAAGAATTAAAAACAAATTCTTTATTATCTTAATACATTTAATCGAAACCTGTTATTAAAAGTTAACTTTTTCATACAGCCAAGAACCATGGATCGTAATATCTAAGGTAATTGGATTTAGCAACTTAAATGGATTTATTTTTAGCAATCCATCAAATGATCGACTAAGAACGACGATCTTCGTACCAAGGAGCATAATAATAATAATAATTTCCTTCTAACTGAGACTAATAGAAAAAACGAGAGGGGGGTTGGAGTTTCATAATTGGGTGCGACTTTTTTATTATTTCACGCGGGCAAAGTGACATTACATTGGCGAAAATCTCGAAAAATATTGATATTTGGTTCGTATCCAATGAACCGTCCCTTTCGGATCATAGATGGTAATTCGTAATGCTTCACGGATGGAGAAGTATGTGTCTTAGTTGATCCGAGGTATCAAACACTGTCTAAACAATGCTTATTTTCTATTTGACGGTCAGATTTACAAGCAGGTAGAAGGAGCAGCTATGGGTTCTTCACTGTCCCCGGTCATCGCCAACCTGTTCATGATTTACCTCGAGAAGAAAGCGGTAAGGGAGGGCAAATACAAACCGAAGTTATGGATCCGGTACGTTGATGACATCTTCGTCATTTGGTCCTTTGGAAAAGAAAAGCTCCAGGAATTCCAAGAATATTTGAATACCATTCATCCAAAGATCCAGTTCACCACGGAAATAGAAGAAAACGGACAGCTACCTTTTCTCCACGTATTAGTAAAGAAATCTCTCCACAGCCTGCAGCATACTGTATAGAGAAAACCTACCCACTCAAATCGATACTTAAATGCATCTTCTCATCATCATCCTTCACAGATCCAATCAGTCGCCAACTCACTAATCTCAAGATCCATTCGACTTACAGATAACGATAACAGATCAGAAGAAATGACGAAAGTCACCTTGGCTCTTGCTCAAAACGGCTACTCCAAATACATGGTGAAGAAAGCTATCGATCGACAATTCAAGCCGAAGTACCCACATCCACAAGAAGAGACCAGAAGACCCAACGGCGTACTATCCTACATCAAAGGAACAACTGATCGCATAGGAAGATTTCTACGGAAAGACGACATCAGTACCACCTACAGATCCGGCAAGACTATAGGAGCTTCTCTCAGGAACCCAAAAGACCAAATAAAATTGGAAAATCTAGGAGTTTATTCCATCCCCTGCGGCTCATGCGAAAAGAACTACGTGAGACAGACCAACAGAAGAGTAGCTGCCAGAGTAGAAGAACACAAGCTGAGCATCCGAAACAAACAGCTCACTTCTGCTCTCTTCCGCCACCATCTGGACACAGGCCATACCATCAATTATGAGGGTTGCAAGCAGGTAGTCAACGTTCCGCATTGGAGAACCAGATTGATCCGGGAATCCATTGAAATAGCGAAGAATGGCACCCTCAACAAGAGGGATGATGCCCTACACTTGTCAGCAGCGTGGAGGACGGTCCTAGAGCACTCCAGGCCCAGGGCCATTAAATTCGGAACGGCAGGACGCCGAGCTGCCTATCATACCTGAAGCGTCCAGTGGGAGCAGCCCAGGTACAGCAATTACCGGACAGCGGGTCAGTGGCCTCTTCTCGCCCATGGATGACGTCACCAAAGCCATATCCGGTGGAAAATCCCCAGGACCGTAAATCGCCGTACGACAGGTCAATAACCTCCCCCCACCACCCACGACTCACGTCATGTCGGACATAAACACCCCCACCACCCCGCCCCCGAATAATCGCTATCACCTACGACCAAAACGACCTACTATAGAAAAGAGCCAGAGCACCGCAGCACCTCAGTCTGTCAACAGGAGACTATGACAAAGCACTGAAGATGCCAAGTGAGATCTTGACGAAACGTCTGCTCCTGTCCACAGGGAACAACCAAGAGGATGAACGGATAATACCTCGGATCAACCAAGACACACATATATATATATAGAGATCCAAAGCAGACCATTCATATAAGAAATCGTGTCCATTAAGAAGGAGACCAGATAAGTGCTACACCAATTCGTGATGGAATATTAAACTCGTACACCTTAAATGGGAGGTAGTGAAAACATTTAACCAAGCAAAATAATCAAGAAAAGGAGAGGACTGCGAAAAGTTTATTAACTGCATCGGTTCAATTATAAAAAAACGCTAAGACAAAGGAAAAGATAAGCTTAGTAAAAATTCTTTGAAGATATGGAAGACACACCGTCTACTGCGAGGACTCACAGAAAGTTATGACGGCAATTACACCGCTAATCCTATAGAAAGTATGCGATTACTAATGACCTCTCATTTTTCAGGCTGTATGGGACCTGTATGGAATCAAATGGTGGAATTAATCTTGTGGTGACTGAAACCAAAGTTGACTGGGCCAAACTACCTGCGCTACATCAATAATTTGTGGCGAATTTAGTATCGCATCTGTGAAATATATATATAGAGGTTGCTTAGCATTCCGCTATTTTCCCTTAACCTAGGGAGAAGTAAAGGTAATCTGCATTCCCAAAACTGGAAGGAAAAATTACACTGAAACAAGTTCATAAAGACCAATCAGTCTTTCCTCCGGGAAGGCACTTGAAAGGCTACGCGAAAGTTAAAGGGAAACGACACTGGAAAGGTTTCCTCTGCACTCAAACCACCATTCATACATTCCGGGAAAATTAAAAGAAATTGCCCTACAAGAAATTGTAGGAGCTATCGATAGATCTTTTGACTACAAAGAGTCCACTCTCGAAGTTTTTATAGATATCGAAGGAGCTTTTGACAGGACAGCGTTTCATATAATCAATAAAGCCCTCAGAGATAAAGAAGTTCAGCCTGCAATAGCGGGCTGGATTCTAAATATACTCTCAAAGAGGGCCATGCATACTTATAATTGATGACAATAACAGTAAGAACAATAAAATAAGATTGATTGTTGACATGTCTACGGTTATGCTAACGATCTACCCTTTCTGGCCCACAAGAAGTAGGATAACGTCTACGTGACCGAATTCAGGCTGGATTAAGAATAATTGAACGTTGGTGTCGAGACAAAATAAGACAAAGATGATGCTCTTCATAAGGAAAAAAGGCTGTGTACCTGTAGAGCGCCCTGGTTTTGCAAATTTCCTTTGCACTTTTCCAAGGAAGTAAAGTATTTGGGGTTAACTCTAGATAAAATGTTGACATAGAGACTGCACATTGAAAGTAAGATAAGAGAGAATGTACTATGCTTGCTTCCTCTCAATTATCACGTTGAGGAGGTGGTGATAGCAACAATGATCGGGTTACGAGTGGTTAATGATAAATGGCTTTATAAATGTAGAAAATTTACTAGCCAGGTAAAGGATGAGACATGTAATAAACAACTGCTCTTAAATGGCAGAATAGATACGATTCCAACACGTCTTAACTTCGAACGACCATATGAAATAAAATGTATGTACGTAAATTTATGAACAAGGACCATATAGGAAATGTTGTCCATTTTTCTGGCGGCTGAACAAATTTCCAATAAAAATTGTGAGAGAAAAAATATGATATATTCTAATTCCTCGTTGCTTGAAGACTGCCATAACAATTTTGGTGAGGCGGCCGCTCGTATTGAGATCACGATTTTCTGATCAAAGGGTCATTCTGCAAATAAACTTCATAACATGGCGGACAAATTAGCGAGGAAAGCTGTAGGTGCACCTCCTGGATCATCAGAACCACTCATCGCCCCAAAAATAGTTTTTAATAGAGTTTCAATATGTTTCTAAATTACTGGGACAAGACACCAGGATATCGCCAAGTTAATATCTGATATACCAAATTAACAGATTTATTTATGGAGCTATCCAGGAAGAACCTACATTTGATAATACGTTTAATCACTGGACATTGGTATCTACAGAGGCACCCTACGGAATATGGGAATAAGTGACACCGACATCTGCAAACGATGTGATGAGGAGGAAGCTCTCCAAGCATTAAGATTTTCCATTTTTGAAGATATCAACAAATTCTAGCCTTTCCCTCCAGGATAAAATGGCCGAAAGGACCCTAGAGTTGGCCAAAGAAGGAAGTAAGTACAAGGGATCTGCAAAGGTCAAAGTAATAAAAGCCTGCCTTCCCGCAAATACAGAATAAAGACATTGTCGTGCTCTTAATTGAATGATAAGCAACCAGTTTTGTCAAATTGTGACACTTTTTGATACTGTGATGCTCTCAATTGATTGATAAACAACCAACTGTTAATTATCATTATTGTGACAAGTGAAATACTTAATTTTAACTTTCTGTTCAAACAAAGAGTTGTTCCTTGAAAATTTTTGTATTTAACCGATAGTAGTTGATAAAAATTAGATCATTAGAATCGTTCCTATGATTGTCATCAGAATTAGTGCAAATAATAAGTTTCATCTCTCGTATCTACGCTAGAAACTGACAATTTCGAAGATAAGATTGAACAAAAGGCTTTTATCTAACGCCATTTACCAATGGAATTGACACTTGAAGATACACTTCTCTTAGAAAAATTTTTCGAAATTGAATTTTATATTTCAAATAACAGAGTAACGTATCTTCTACATAAGAATTTGATTATTTTTACCTCTAGTTGTCTCACCAACCCAACCTACGATTAATTCCAAAAACTACTCCTATGTTTTCAATTATTGTTTCAATGAGAGCAAAGTTTTTTAAAAACAAATTTTCATAACGTCGATAGAAAACTTATAGGTTTTATTTATTATATTATTTGTGGGAAAATCAAGTCACGATCAAAATTAGTCACGATCACGCGCACTCACGACGTGACTCTACAATGAAACGTGAGACCTTGGGCACCTTTAGATAAGAAACGTGATTATTGAAAATACATATAACACTTACATGTTATTTAGCAGCTAACGATAGACGTTGATGTCCAATTGAACGATTTTGCTGCTCCTTAATCCTTTTTCTCCTTTCATACTTTATTTCATTTCCACTCACGTCAACCTGAAACAATTAAAAAAAGAAAATGCGTGAGACTCGTGTAAAAATTCAAAAAAGAATTAAATTACCGTCGATCTTGAACGGTTTCTAAATAAAATGAAAATTAAATGGGGGTTAAACGTATTTCCAATGATTCGGAACGTAACACATGTTTACTCGAGAAAGATCAAAAATCAAAGAGGAAAATTTCTTGTCGATTTATACCTGCTCGTCCATCAAAAAACTCGTAACCGGCCGACTCCTCTTCCCCCTTCTTGTTTAGTAAATTATTTCATCCCCGCTCACGTCAACCTGAAACAATTAAAAGGAAATGCATGAGATTCGTATAAAAATTAAAAAGAAATAAATTACCTTCAATGTTGAACGGCCTTATGATAAATGAAATGAAAATTAAATCGGCGATGAACGTATTTCTAATGGTTGAACGTCTTCGGAATGTAACACGTGTTTACTGGAGGAAGATCAAAAATCAAAGAGGAAAATTTCTTGTCGATTTATACCTGCTCGTCCATCAAAAAACTCATAACCGGCCGACTCCTCTTCCCCCTTCTTGTTTAGTAAATTATTTCATCCCCGCTCACGTCAACCTGAAACAATTAAAAGGAAATGCATGAGATTCGTATAAAAATTAAAAAGAAATAAATTACCTTCAATGTCGAACGGCCTTATGATAAATGAAATGAAAATTAAACCGGCGTTGAACGTATTTCTAATGGTTGAACGTCTTCGGAATGTAACACGTATTTACTCGAGGAAGATCAAAAATCAAAGAGGAAAATTTCTTGTCGATTTATACCTGCTCGTCCATCAAAAAACTCGTAACCGGCCGACTCCTCTTCCCCCTTCTTGTTTAGTAAATTGTTTCATTCCCACTCACGTCAACCTGAGACAATTAAAAGGAAATGCATGAGATTCGTATAAAAATTAAAAAGAAATAAATTACCTTCAATGTTGAACGGCCTTATGATAAATGAAATGAAAATTAAATCGGCGTTGAACGTATTTCTAGTGGTTGAACGTCTTCGGAATGTAACACGTGTTTACTCGAGGAAGATCAAAAATCAAAGAGGAAAATTTCTTGTCGATTTATACTTGCTCGTCCATCAAAAAACTCGTGACCGGCCGACTCCTCTTCCCCCTTCTTGTTTAGTAAATTATTTCATCCCCACTCACGTCAACCTGAGACAATTAAAAGGAAATGCATGAGATTCGTATAAAAATTAAAAAGAAATAAATTACCTTCAATGTTGAACGGCCTTATGATAAATGAAATGAAAATTAAATCGGCGTTGAACGTATTTCTAATGGTTGAACGTCTTTGGAATGTATCACGTGTTTACTCGAGGAAGATCAAAAATCAAAGAGGAAAATTTCTTGTCGATTTATACTTGCTCGTCCATCAAAAAATTCGTAACCGGCCGACTCCTCTTCCCCCTTCTTGTTTAGTAAATTGTTTCATTCCCACTCACGTCAACCTGAGACAATTAAAAGGAAATGCATGAGATTCGTATAAAAATTAAAAAGAAATAAATTACCTTCAATGTTGAACGGCCTTATGATAAATGAAATGAAAATTAAATCGGCGTTGAACGTATTTCTAGTGGTTGAACGTCTTCGGAATGTAACACGTGTTTACTCGAGGAAGATCAAAAATCAAAGAGGAAAATTTCTTGTCGATTTATACTTGCTCGTCCATCAAAAAACTCGTGACCGGCCGACTCCTCTTCCCCCTTCTTGTTTAGTAAATTATTTCATCCCCACTCACGTCAACCTGAGACAATTAAAAGGAAATGCATGAGATTCGTATAAAAATTAAAAAGAAATAAATTACCTTCAATGTTGAACGGCCTTATGATAAATGAAATGAAAATTAAATCGGCGTTGAACGTATTTCTAATGGTTGAACGTCTTTGGAATGTATCACGTGTTTACTCGAGGAAGATCAAAAATCAAAGAGGAAAATTTCTTGTCGATTTATACTTGCTCGTCCATCAAAAAATTCGTAACCGGCCGACTCCTCTTCCCCCTTCTTGTTTAGTAAATTGTTTCATTCCCACTCACGTCAACCTGAGACAATTAAAAGGAAATGCATGAGATTCGTATAAAAATTAAAAAGAAATAAATTACCTTCAATGTTGAACGGCCTTATGATAAATGAAATGAAAATTAAATCGGCGTTGAACGTATTTCTAATGGTTGAACGTCTTTGGAATGTATCACGTGTTTACTCGAGGAAGATCAAAAATCAAAGAGGAAAATTTCTTGTCGATTTATACTTGCTCGTCCATCAAAAAATTCGTAACCGGCCGACTCCTCTTCCCCCTTCTTGTTTAGTAAATTGTTTCATTCCCACTCACGTCAACCTGAGACAATTAAAAGGAAATGCATGAGATTCGTATAAAAATTAAAAAGAAATAAATTAACTTCAATGTTGAACGGCCTTATGATAAATGAAATGAAAATTAAATCGGCGTTGAACGTATTTCTAGTGGTTGAACGTCTTCGGAATGTAACACGTGTTTACTCGAGGAAGATCAAAAATCAAAGAGGAAAATTTCTTGTCGATTTATACTTGCTCGTCCATCAAAAAACTCGTGACCGGCCGACTCCTCTTCCCCCTTCTTGTTTAGTAAATTATTTCATCCCCACTCACGTCAACCTGAGACAATTAAAAGGAAATGCATGAGATTCGTATAAAAATTAAAAAGAAATAAATTACCTTCAATGTTGAACGGCCTTATGATAAATGAAATGAAAATTAAATCGGCGTTGAACGTATTTCTAGTGGTTGAACGTCTTCGGGATGTAACACATATTTACTCGAGGAAGATCAAAAATCAAAGAGGAAAATTTCTTGTCGATTTATACCTGCTCGTCCATCAAAAAACTCGTAACCGGCCGACTACTCTTCACCCTTCTTGTTTAGTAAATTATTTCATCCCCGCTCACGTCAACCTAAAACAATTAAAAGGAAGTGCATGAGGTTCGTATAAAAATTAAAAAGAAATAAATTACCTTCAATGTTGGACGGCCTTATGATAAATGAAATGAAAATTAAATCGGCGTTGAACGTATTTCTAATGGTTGAACGTCTTCGGAATGTAACACGTGTTTACTCGAGGAAGATCAAAAATCAAAGAGGAAAATTTCTTGTCGTTTTATATCTGCTCGTCCATCAAAAAACTCGTAACCGGCCGACTCCTCTTCCCCCTTCTTGTTTAGTAAATTATTTCATCCCCACTCACGTCAACCTGAGACAATTAAAAGGAAATGCATGAGATTCGTATAAAAATTAAAAAGAAATAAATTACCTTCAATGTTGAACGGCCTTATGATAAATGAAATGAAAATTAAATCGGCGTTGAACGTATTTCTAATGGTTGAACGTCTTCGGAATGTAACACGTGTTTACTCGAGAAAGATAAAAAATCAAAGAGCAAAATTTCTTGTCGATTTATACCTGCTCGTCCATCAAAAAACTCGTAATCGGCCAACTCCTCTTCCCCCTTCTTGTTTAGAAAAATTATTTCATCCCCACTCACGTCAACCTGAGACAATTAAAAGGAAATGCATGAGATTCGTATAAAAATTAAAAAGAAATAAATTACCTTCAATGTTGAACGGCCTTATGATAAATGAAATGAAAATCAAATCGGCGTTGAACGTATTTCTAATGGTTGAATGTCTTCGGAATGTAACTCGTGTTTACTCGAGGAAGATCAAAAATCAAAGAGGAAAATTTCTTGTCGATTTATACCTGCTCGTCCATCAAAAAACTCGTAATCGGCCAACTCCTCTTCCCCCTTCTTGTTTAGAAAAATTATTTCATCCCCACTCACGTCAACCTGAGACAATTAAAAGCAAATGCATGAGATTCGTATAAAAATTAAAAAGAAATAAATTACCTTCAATGTTGAACGGCCTTATGATAAATGAAATGAAAATTAAATCGGCGTTGAACGTATTTCTAATGGTTGAACGTCTTCGGAATGTAACACGTGTTTACTCGAGGAAGATCAAAAATCAAAGAGGAAAATTTCTTGTCGATTTATACTTGCTCGTCCATCAAAAAACTCGTGACCGGCCGACTCCTCTTCCCCCTTCTTGTTTAGTTAATTATTTCATCCCCACTCACGTCAACCTGAGACAATTAAAAGGAAATGCATGAGATTCGTATAAAAATTAAAAAGAAATAAATTACCTTCAATGTTGAACGGCCTTATGATAAATGAAATGAAAATCAAATCGGCGTTGAACGTATTTCTAATGGTTGAATGTCTTCGGAATGTAACTCGTGTTTACTCGAGGAAGATCAAAAATCAAAGAGGAAAATTTCTTGTCGATTTATACCTGCTCGTCCATCAAAAAACTCGTAATCGGCCAACTCCTCTTCCCCCTTCTTGTTTAGAAAAATTATTTCATCCCCACTCACGTCAACCTGAGACAATTAAAAGCAAATGCATGAGATTCGTATAAAAATTAAAAAGAAATAAATTACCTTCAATGTTGAACGGCCTTATGATAAATGAAATGAAAATTAAATCGGCGTTGAACGTATTTCTAATGGTTGAACGTCTTCGGAATGTAACACGTGTTTACTCGAGGAAGATCAAAAATCAAAGAGGAAAATTTCTTGTCGATTTATACTTGCTCGTCCATCAAAAAACTCGTGACCGGCCGACTCCTCTTCCCCCTTCTTGTTTAGTTAATTATTTCATCCCCACTCACGTCAACCTGAGACAATTAAAAGCAAATGCATGAGATTCGTATAAAAATTAAAAAGAAATAAATTACCTTCAATGTTGAACGGCCTTATGATAAATGAAATGAAAATTAAATCGGCGTTGAACGTATTTCTAATGGTTGAACGTCTTCGGAATGTAACACGTGTTTACTCGAGGAAGATCAAAAATCAAAGAGGAAAATTTCTTGTCAATCTCCCTCTTTATACCTGTTCGTCCACAAAAAAACTAGAAACTGGCCGACTTGATGCATTACGCGAAAATTCATCGCCAACCGAAATAAAAACAAATTACAAATAAAATTATGTTAAACAAAATTGATAAAACTTAAAAATGTTTAAATGATTTTGAATTCGAATTAATTATTTCAGTTCGAGTCTCACTTTAACTCGTCTTTAACCATTTCCGGTTAGATTAAATCGTATTAGATGAAATTATTTTAATTTTAACTTAATACTGATTATTCATAGAACTAAAAATTAAAGTATGTGCTTTAATTTGATATAGAAATAATTTTTTATTCCTATAAATAAAGTAAATATGATTTTTTAATGTTTATTAAAATTTTCATTTTTCGCTGAAATTAGTTATCCAGATTTTTCGGTTTTACAAACAAACTGTATAATTAAACATATTACTTATTATTCATAGAGTAAAAAATTAAAGCATAGGCTTTAATTTGATATATAAACCGTTCCTTAACTCTTATAAATAACGTACATATGGTTTCTTAAAGATTAACAAAAATTTCGCTTTTCGTAAAAATTAGTCAATGACATTTTTCGATTTTAAAAACAAACTTTTTAATCCAACATTACTCATCGTATATAGAATTAAAGACTAAATTATAACCTTTAATTTGATATAAGGCTCGTTTCTTAATTTGTATAAATAACGTAGACTCTAAAGGACGCCAATGTGTGCGAACGAGTGTTAATTTCTCATAAATATGTTTTATATGATGCTTGTACTATATAATAGCCTAATACAGGCTATTATATAATTCATTTGATTTTAAAAAAATGCTTACAATTTAATCACATATTTTTCAAAATTTGGAAACAACGCCTAAATAAAGGAAAAGAAAATCGATCTATAATAATATTTATTTAAAAATGAAACTAGATGTTTCGGGAGAATCTAATTTGGACACAGAGCAAATTTTTGGATGTCTCTGAAGCAGATAATAATCTAGAAGTTGAAACTGAAAGATAAACGAGACCATACGTCTCGAAATTCGAGATTCGTATAAAAATTAAAAAGAAATAAATTAACTTCAATGTTGAACGGCCTTATGATAAATGAAATGAAAATTAAATCGGCGTTGAACGTATTTCTAGTGGTTGAACGTCTTCGGAATGTAACACGTGTTTACTCGAGGAAGATCAAAAATCAAAGAGGAAAATTTCTTGTCGATTTATACTTGCTCGTCCATCAAAAAACTCGTGACCGGCCGACTCCTCTTCCCCCTTCTTGTTTAGTAAATTATTTCATCCCCACTCACGTCAACCTGAGACAATTAAAAGGAAATGCATGAGATTCGTATAAAAATTAAAAAGAAATAAATTACCTTCAATGTTGAACGGCCTTATGATAAATGAAATGAAAATTAAATCGGCGTTGAACGTATTTCTAGTGGTTGAACGTCTTCGGGATGTAACACATATTTACTCGAGGAAGATCAAAAATCAAAGAGGAAAATTTCTTGTCGATTTATACCTGCTCGTCCATCAAAAAACTCGTAACCGGCCGACTACTCTTCACCCTTCTTGTTTAGTAAATTATTTCATCCCCGCTCACGTCAACCTAAAACAATTAAAAGGAAGTGCATGAGGTTCGTATAAAAATTAAAAAGAAATAAATTACCTTCAATGTTGGACGGCCTTATGATAAATGAAATGAAAATTAAATCGGCGTTGAACGTATTTCTAATGGTTGAACGTCTTCGGAATGTAACACGTGTTTACTCGAGGAAGATCAAAAATCAAAGAGGAAAATTTCTTGTCGATTTATACTTGCTGGTCCATCAAAAAACTCGTGACCGGCCGACTCCTCTTCCCCCTTCTTGTTTAGTAAATTATTTCATCCCCACTCACGTCAACCTGAGACAATTAAAAGGAAATGCATGAGATTCGTATAAAAATTAAAAAGAAATAAATTACCTTCAATGTTGAACGGCCTTATGATAAATGAAATGAAAATTAAATCGGCGTTGAACGTATTTCTAATGGTTGAACGTCTTCGGAATGTAACACGTGTTTACTCGAGGAAGATCAAAAATCAAAGAGGAAAATTTCTTGTCGATTTATACTTGCTCGTCCATCAAAAAACTCGTGACCGGCCGACTCCTCTTCCCCCTTCTTGTTTAATAAATTATTTCATCCCCACTCACGTCAACCTGAGACAATTAAAAGGAAATGCATGAGATTCGTATAAAAATTAAAAAGAAATAAATTACCTTCAATGTTGAACGGCCTTATGATAAATGAAATGAAAATTAAATCGGCGTTGAACGTATTTCTAATGGTTGAACGTCTTCGGAATGTAACACGTGTTTACTCGAGGAAGATCAAAAATCAAAGAGGAAAATTTCTTGTCGATTTATACCTGCTCGTCCATCAAAAAATTCGTAACCGGCCGACTCCTCTTCACCCTTCTTGTTTAGTAAATTATTTCATCCCCACTCACGTCAACCTGAGACAATTAAAAGGAAATGCATGAGATTCGTATAAAAATTAAAAAGAAATAAATTACCTTCAATGTTGAACGGCCTTATGATAAATGAAATGAAAATTAAATCGGCGTTGAACGTATTTCTAATGGTTGAACGTCTTCGGAATGTAACACGTGTTTACTCGAGGAAGATCAAAAATCAAAGAGGAAAATTTCTTGTCGATTTATACATGCTCGTCCATCAAAAAACTCGTGACCGGCCGACTCCTCTTCCCCCTTCTTGTTTAGTAAATTATTTCATCCCCACTCACGTCAACCTGAGACAATTAAAAGGAAATGCATGAGATTCGTATAAAAATTAAAAAGAAATAAATTACCTTCAATGTTGAACGGCCTTATGATAAATGAAATGAAAATTAAATCGGCGTTGAACGTATTTCTAATGGTTGAACGTCTTCGGAATGTAACACGTGTTTACTCGAGAAAGATCAAAAATCAAAGAGCAAAATTTCTTGTCGATTTATACCTGTTCGTTCACCAAAAAACTCGAAACCGGCCGACTTGATATGTCACGTGAAAATTCATTGCCAACCGAAATAAAAACAAATTAAAAATAAAATTATAATAAACAAAATTGATGAAAGTAAAAATTCCTCCTCTCTCTTCTTCTTTAATAAATCATTTCATCTCCATGCACGTCAGTCTGAAGCAATTAAAAGGAAATGCGTGAGGTTCGTGTAAACATTAAAAAAAAAATTGAATTACCTTCGATGTTGAGCAGTTTTATGATAAGTGAAAAATTAAATCGGGGTTGAACGTATTTCTAATGGTTGAACGTTTTCGGAGCGTAATACACGTTTACTTGAGTAACATCAAAAATCAAAGAGGAAAATTTCTTGTCAATCTCCCTCTTTATACCTGTTCGTCCACAAAAAAACTAGAAACTGGCCGACTTGATGCATTACGCGAAAATTCATCGCCAATCCAAATAAAAACAAATTACAAATAAAATTATGTTAAACAAAATTGATAAAACTTAAAAATGTTTAAATGATTTTGAATTCGAATTAATTATTTTAGTTCGAGTCTCACTTTAACTCCTCTTTAACCATTTCCGGTTAGATTAAATCGTATTAGATGAAATTATTTTAATTTTAACTTAATACTGATTATTCATAGAACTAAAAATTAAAGTATGTGCTTTAATTTGATATAGAAATCATTTTTTATTCCTATAAATAAAGTAAATATGATTTTTTAATGTTTATTAAAATTTTCATTTTTCGCTGAAATTAGTTATCAAGATTTTTCGGTTTTACAAACAAACTGTATAATTAACATATTACTTATTATTCATAGAGTAAAAAACTAAAGCATAGGCTTTAATTTGATATATAAACCGTCCCTTAACTCTTATAAATAACGTACATATGGTTTTCTAAAGATTAACAAAATTTTCGCTTTTCGTAAAAATTAGTCAATGACATTTTTCGATTTTAAAAACAAACTTTTTAATCCAACATTACTCATCGTATATAGAATTAAAGACTAAATTATAACCTTTAATTTAATATAAGGCTCGTTTCTTAATTTGTATAAATAACGTAGACTCTAAAGGACGCCAACGAGTGCTAATTTCTCATAAATATGTTTTATATGATGCTTGTACTATATAATAGCCTAATACAGGCTATTATATAATTCATTTGATTTTAAAAAAAATGCTTACAATTTAATCACATATTTTTCAAAATTTGGAAACAACGCCTAAATAAAGGAAAAGAAAATCGATCTATAATAATATTTATTTAAAAATGAAACTAGATGTTTCGGGAGAATCTAATTTGGACACAGAGCAAATTTTTGGATGTCTCTGAAGCAGATAATAATCTAGAAGTTGAAACTGAAAGATAAACGAGACCATACGTCTCGAAAAGTAAAATGCGATTTTGATTATAATTATTGTTTTCCATGTTTGCAAGTCTGTTAAAACTCGGTTTGGATAAGTAAAATAAAACTTCTTTTCTTGCAATTGTTTTTAAATTTAAACTTAGAAGATACTTAATTTCATTTGATGTGGCTAATCTTTATTCTAATATTCCCATAAACCAAACCTTAAACTTAACAGCTAAAATTATTGAAAATAAATAGATATCAAAATAAATGTTAATAACTTAAATAAAATTCTAAAACACATTATTACTCAAAACTATTGCTCGTTCAACAACAAAGCATATAAAGTATATGATGGATTACCTATGGGGATGCCCTTATCCGGTTTTCTTGCTGACATATTTCTCGATCATTATGAAAATGAATATATATTAAACAACTTAAACCTACACAAAAAACATAATTAAATGGTTGTCATATGTTGATGACACTTTTTGTATATGGGAAGGAGATCTGGCCACATTAGATGATTTTCATAGATATATAAATCAACTTCACGATAATTTAAAATTTACATTGGAAATAGAAAAAGAAGATACTTTAAATTTTTGGACCTGAATATAAGAAAAATCGATAACACGATACAATCTTATTTATTTATTTATTTATTATTATGTGGAATACAAACAGGGAAGAAATCCCAGCGAAGCATCCACGCAAAGAACATTTAAAACAGTGAACAACAATAATACAGAACAATAATATGAGAATAATAATAACATTAATAAACTAACTAATAACAAGCAATGAAAGAGAAAAAAATACACAATTGCACTACATTGCAAGAGTTCTAAACATTACGCAACAATAACATTTTAAATGAGCGCAGCGAGAGCCCAAATAGAGAAACATGGCTGAAGTTTTGATTGTAAATATTGACGCCAACGTGTCCTCCAGTGCTAATTTCTCATAAATATGTTTTATATGATGCTTGTACTATATAATAGCCTAATACAGGGCCAATTCCAAACTCACGTTTTATGTTAATTTGATTTAAAGAAAATGCTTACAATTTAATCACATATTTTTCAAAATTTGGAAACAACGCCTAAATAAAGGAAGAGAAAATCGATCTATAATAATATTTATTTAAAAATGTATAAAGTGTTATAAAAAAAATGCCTTAACTAAAAAATAATATTCTATGCACAAACTGAAGGGCTTCAAACTGTGGTCTTCATATTTCCCAAACAATCGTTGCAGCACGCTGTTATGTGCTCCATGCACAACCAACATTTACAAATTTTGCAAAAATAACGAGTTTTTCGTCTTTTGCAATATTTACAGTTTCCTCTTTTCCCTGGTTGTGGCTCTGGAATAATCTCCTCTTCAATACCTGAGAGCCTCAAGGCAGAAGTACGCACACTTTTGGTCAAGTGCTTATCAACGGCTCTTCTTTGCATGTTATTTTTCACTAACTCCATACCAAGATTTTTTTGAAACAGTCTGCGAGTTTTAGCAAATTCACCATCTGGTACGTTGCCTTTGTAGATAACAAAAGCGTTAATTGCTGCTATATTGAGGAGGTTATAGAAAATTATCATTGACCAACGCTTTGTGTTTCTTGCAACATTGTATGATGTGATCATTCGATCAACAACATCTACTCCACTTTTTGTGCTATTCTAGAAAATAATTATTTCGGGCTTTTTCCGATCACCGGTAGCTTCATCGATATGATCGTCTCGGTGCATTGTTGAAACTACAAGCACATTCTTTCCTTTTTTGGGTATATATGAAACTGCAGTCATATCATTACTAAATGCGAATAACGAAGAATATAATTTCCTGCTTTTAACATGTGTTATTACAAGAGGTAGTTCTCTTCTATTGGCTCTAATTGTACCAACCACAGTAAGGCTGTACTCTTGTAGCAGTTTCTTTACAATTGAATATCCTGTGAACCAACGATCTATTGTAACATTTCTTCCTGATCCTAATAACTGTGAACACATTCTTTCGGTTACTGCAGCGGTAGAGTTGTCAGTTTTATATGGACCATTGGGTTGAACACCAGCGTAAATTTCTATGTGTTAAGTGAAAAATGTTTTGGCATCAAAAACGGCGAAGACTTTCAATCCGTGTTTGTTTGGTTTACTTGGAATGTACATTCGGAAACTGCACCTACCCCTAAAGGCAAGCAGTATTTCATCTAATGTTACATACTCGCCCACAGAATAAGTTTTCTTACAATTGTCGTTGAACTTGTCAACAATAGTACGAACTGCTGCTAGTTTGTCCATTTCCTTTCTTTGAACCTCCGTTTTGCCATTGTAGCAGGAAATATCTGATATCCCATACCGTCTGATGACCAATACTCTGCTGGATGTGTCCTTGATCCATGATGAAGCCCAGCTAAATAAAGCAAACCCATCAGCGCTTGGATTTCTACAGAATCGGTAGGTCTACACTCAGTCTTATCTTGGTATTTAACAGAAATTTTATCAATAAATAAATTAGTATTTTCAACTACAATATCAATGCAGTTTAAAAACATGTACATCCAGCATTGAATGGGAGATAATGCGTCACGTGCTTCACCGATGACCCCCGGCAGGTGAGACACTATGTTTTCGTTGCGAGTTCTAATATTTCTAGGTGGGACAGCCTTTTTCCATTTAGTTCCATCTTTACCAAAAAAAATACGAGCATCTATCACGAATCACGGGTTGTTCATCTTCATCATCCTCGCCGTCATCCTGATGCATAATATCTGCATCTTCATTTACGTTTTCCTGCTCGGTTTCTGTATGATCACTGATACTTACAAAATCTGGATCTGATATCGAACTATGGTCAGACTCTTCTATTTCACTGCCCGTGCTAACTTCTTCATACAGTTTCTGTAATCTTTCTCTCTCCTTTTCATAAGGATCCATATCGCAATGCTATCAAATAATAAATCATTTATTATAAACATATCATTTATATTTATATATCATTTATTAGTAACTTTTCGACAAAATTGATTATCAACACTTTTCGATTTTACAAACAAACTTTGTCATTAAACGTATTACTTATTATTTATAGAATAAAAGATTAAAATATGGGCTTTAATTTGATATATAAATCGTTTCTTAACCCTTATAAATAAAGTACATATCTTTTTTTAAAGTTTAACAAAATTTTCGTTTTTCGTCAAAATTAGTCAGTGACATTTTTCGATTTTAGAAACAAACTTTTTAATCAAATGTATTACTTATTGTATACGGAATTAAAGACTATATTGAAAACTTTAATTTGATGTAACATTTCTTTTATTAATTTTTATATAGCGATTTTTTAAAAATGATTAAAGAAATTTTTAATTTTATTAAATGTTACAAAGTTATGTTACAAATTCGAGTTTTTACAATTTTTCAAGATAATAAAAGAAATTTTATATTATCTAAGTACCAAAAATTTGGATTTTTTTGGTATCGAATTGTTTTTGAAATAAATGAAGTTGCTTTAGAGTTGGATGATTTTGAGCTTGACTTGCTTTGGGGTTAATTTATTTTCAGGTTGAGTTGTTAAAAATTTTTATTTATGTGAGGTTGTTGGAATTGTCTTGGTGATGATGATGTTGATCTTTTGTATTCGACTGATCTTTAGAATTCATTTCCCTTTGGAATTTGATAAAGTTGCTTTGGATTTGAGTTACTAAGATTGGGTTGTTTTGAGATTGCATTGCTGTGGAGTTGCTCGACTTGCCTTGGTGAGGGGTTGCTGGACTTGGCTTAGTATTGCGTTGCTAGACTTGTCTTGTTATTAGTGCTGGTATGGTAGATTTGTCTTGGTGTTGGGTTGCTTTTTAATTGAGACACACTTGTATTCGATTTACCTTAGATTTCGATAACTTAGTATACATAGCAAACATAACTTTGAGATTCACTTAGATTAGATTTTGATTAAGTTGATTTAGATCTGGAATACTTTAGGATTGGGTTGGGTAGCTTTAAGATGATACTATTATGGAGTTCAATTATTTAGGAACGATATATCTTCAAACTTGGATTTCCTCAAGATAAGTTGTTTTGCGATTTGACAATCCTGCTTTAGAGATTCATATACGTTGTACTTAAATGAATTTGATATTGAAAGGACTTGCTTTAGTTTGGGGTCCTTTGTAGTTACTTATTGGCAAATTATTTTAATATTTACTTGTCTTATAATTTGATGAAATTGCATTCGGTTTAGTTGAGAAAGCGTCTCAGACAAATTAACAGATATATTTTAAAGCCGCCTTATGCATTCAAAAGTTTATAATTTCTTTTACAAATGCTGCTTTTACCTATTAAGGATTTTGTTGATTTATTACGAATTTTTTAAAAATTGTCCCGTAGCTTCAAAGATAAGAAAGAGCTATATCAAGTATTAAAGTTAATAAATGTAGAACAGAGAGATATTTCTAAAAACGATTTTCGCCATTGAAAAGCTGATAATTTGTTTTATAATTACTAATAATTTTATGGCAATTAATGAATTTGTTGATTTATTATGTTTTTTTGGATTTGATTAAAGAAAACCGTTTACCCTCATAAATGAGAACTTAGAGTGTTGGATTCAGACAATGATATTTCAAAAGCTTAAAAATACTTTGAAAGAAGGCCATTTTCATTAAATACTTTATAATTTGTTTTATAAATGGTCAGAATTGCATAATTATTAAAAAATAAGTTGATTTGTTACGATTTTTTTAAATTTTTTACTCTTGATGTGAGAATATAAAATCAAAAATTGATAACTTAAAAAGGAAGACTTAATGAAAAGCGGCCTTTTACATTGAAAGATTTTTGAATAAAAATATTTTTATAAAACATTTCAAAAAATTTTAAAAATTTATTAAACGTATTACTTATTATTTATAGAATAAAAGATTAAAATATGGGCTTTAATTTGATATATAAACCGTTTCTTAACTCTTATAAATAAAGTACATATCTTTTTCTAAAGTTTAACCAAGTTTTCGTTTTTCGTCAAAATTAGTCAGTGAAATTTTTCGATTTTAGAAACAAACTTTATAATCAAATGTATTAGTTATTGTATACGAAATTAAAGACTATATTGTAAACTTATTATATTATAATTTGATGTAACATTTCTTTTATTAATTTTTATAGATAATTATCTTTTATTAATTTTTTCGAAAGAGTTGAATCAAGTTAATGATATTTAAACTTAGCAACATTACATTTACAAATTGATTTCTCAAAAACTAAAAGGCATTTTTGAGAACGATCTGTTTCATTGAAAAGCTTATAATTTACTTCATAAATGCTGATTAAACGATTAAAAATTTAGTCGATTTGTTACGATTTTTCAATTGTGATGCTTACCATCAAAAATGAAAAATAGCGATATTGAATAGAAAAGTTGATATCTCGAAATCTAGAAGATGTTTTAAAAAGCGATCTTTTTCATTCGAAAGTTCATAATTTAATTTATGAATGCTGATAATTTCATAACATTTAATAAACTGTCTGATCTATTGTGATTATTTGAATTTAGTCGAAAAAACATGTTTACCTTCAAAAATAAAAATAACAATGCTGTATTGAAAAATTGATATCACAAAAAAATAAACGATATTTCTAATAGCGGTTTTTTGAATTGAATAGCTAATAATATCTTTTACAAATGCTGCTAATTTCATAACGATTAAAAATTTTATCTATTATGATTAAAAAAAAATGTTGTTTTACCCTCAAAGATAAAAAATAACATTGTCAGTTTTAAAAGTTAATACTTGAAGATATAAAAGATATTTTTAAACGCGGGTTTTTGCATCATCTAGCTCAGGGTTTCCCAACCTTAACAACCATAATTTGAAATTTTTGATAGTGTTACATCTAATACTGTTTTTATACGAATTAATATGAAAAAGAATTATCTTTTTACAAGAACTTTCAACTTTATGAAAAGCTACAAACTTTGCTTAAGTTCAAAAATTCATATCTGGAAACAAATTGAGATATTCAAGAATTGTTTTGTTTGGTAAAAATGATATCTTAAGAATTCGGTCGATATTTCAAAATTAGTTAAGGAAACTTTTAATTTAAAAAAATATAAATTTTGATTAAGTTCAAAACGTGATATCTCATAACGCATGGGTTCAGTAAACAGCATATTTTCCTTTACAAATCACAAATAAAAATTATCAAGATATCTTAAAAATCCGATTTATTACGATCTTTTATAAATAATTAAGGAAATTTTTAATTTTATAAAATGCTGCAAACTTTGGATGAGTTCAAAACTTTATATCTCTAAACTGAATTGAATCACTCACGCATAAAAAAGAATTTAAGTAAATTATTAAATCAAAAAAAAAAAGAATCAATACATCTTAAGAATTCTAATTTTAACGATTTTTCAAAAATGTAGTATTCTAAACTTGATATCTCAAAAATGAGTTGAGATACTCAAGTATGGGTTTATTCTCATAAATCTTAATAAACCGTAAGAATTCGATTTGTAGCGATCTTTCAAAAGTGATTAAAGAAATTTTTAATTTTATGAAGTGCCACAAATCTACGATGTGTTCAAAACTTAATATCTCAGGAATCAATTGAGATACTCAAGTATGAATTAATTTTCAGAAAGGTGCACACTTTTATTTATAAATCACGAAAAAAAATTTATCGACATATCTTAAGATTTCGATTTTATAAAAATGATGAAAGAAATTTTTAATTTTATTAAATGCTACAAAGTTAGGTTGAGTTCAAAACTTGATATCTCAAAAATGAGTTGAGATACTCAAGCATGGGTTTAGCACTTTGAAAAGTGCATACTTTTCTCTATAAATTACAACAAATTTTATGAAAATAATTTAAGAATTCGATTTTTTAGCATTTTTCAAGATAATGATAGAAACTTTTTTTTATTAAATATCATAATTTGAGTTGAGTCTAAAACATGATATCTCAAAAATGAGTTGAGATATTAAAGTATCGGTTTGTTTTCAGAAATGTGCATGCTTTCTTTTATAAATCACAAAAAGATCATCAAGATATCTTAAGAATTTGATTATTAACGATTTTTTAACAATGATTAAAGAAATTTTTAATTTTATGAAATGCCACAAATTTACGATGTGTTCAAAACTTAATATCTCAAAAATGAGTTGAGATACTCAAGTATGGGTTTATTTTCAGAAATGTGCATACTTTCTTTTATAAACAACAAAAAAAAATCATCAGGATATCTTAAGAATTTGATTTTTAACGATTTTTTAACAATGATTAAAAAAACTTTTAATGTTATGAGATGCCACAAATTTACGATGTATTCAAAAATTAATATCTCTGAAATCAATTGAGATACTCAAGTATGGATTAATTTTCAGAAAAGTGCACACTTTTATTTATAAATCACGAAAAAAAATTTATTGATATATCTTAAGATTTCGATTTTTTAAAAATGATTAAACAAAATTTTTAATTTTATTAGAAGTTAGAAAGTTAGGTTGGGTTCAAAACTTGATATCTCAAAAATGAGTTGAGATACTCAAGCATGGGTTAACACTTTAAAAAGTATGTACTTTTCTCAATAAATTGCAAAAATGTCATGAAAATAATTTAAGAATTCGATTTTTTACAATTTTTTAAGGTAATGAACGAAATTTTTATACCATAATTTGGGTTGAGTTCAAAACTTGATGTCTCAAAAATGAGTTGAGATACTCAAGTATGGGTTTGTTTTCAGAAATGTACATACTTTCTTTTATAAATTACAAAAAATTCATCAAGACATCTTAAGAATTCGATGTTGAATCACAATATAGTTTATTAAGATACGTTAAAATTTCGATTTTTTAACGACTTTTCCAAAAATGATTAAAAAAACTTTTGATTTTATAAATTGTCACAATAACTCTCAATTTAATATTTCAATAACGCATCGAGCTACTCAAGAATGGGTTAGCTCCCGGAAAAGTGAATACTTTTCCATATAAATTACAAAAAGTTTCATGAAAATATCTTAAGAATTCGATTTTTTACAATTTTTCAAGATAATAAAAGAAATTTTATATTATCTAAGTACTAAAAATTTGGATTTTTTTGGTATCGAATTGTTTTTGAAATAAATGAAGTTGCTTTAGAGTTGGATGATTTTGAGCTTGATTTGCTTTGGGGTTAATTTATTTTCAGGTTGAGTTGTTACAAATTTTTATTTATGTGAGGTTGCTGGAATTGTCTTGGTGATGATGATGTTGATCTTTTGTATGCGACTGATCTTCAGAATTCATTTGCCTTTGGAATTTGATAAAGTTGCTTTGGATTTGAGTTACTAAGGTTGCATTGCTGTGGAGTTGCTCGAGTTGTCTTGGTGAGGGGTTGCTGGACTTGGCTTAGTATTGGGTTGCTAGACTTGACTTGTTATTAGTGTTGGTATGGTAGACTTGTCTTGGTGTTGGGTTGCTCTGTAATTGAGACACACTTGTATTCGATTTACCTTAGACTTCGATAACTTAGTATACACAGCATACATAACTTTGAGATTCACTTAGATTAGATTTTGATTAAGTTGATTTAGATGTGGAATACTTTAGAATTGGGTTGGGTAGCTTTGAGATGATACTATTATGGAGTTCAATTATTTAGGAACGATATATATTCAAACTTGGATTTCCTCAAGATAAGTTGTTTTACGATTTGACAATCCTGCTTTAGAGATTCAGATACGTTGTACTTAAATGAATTTGATATTGAAAGGACTTGCTTTAGTTTGGGGTCCTTTGTAGTTACTTATTGGCAAATTATTTTCATATTTACTTGTCTTATAATTTGATGAAATTGCATTCGGTTTAGTTGAGAAAGCGTCTCAGACAAATTAACAGATATATTTTAAAGCCGCCTTATGCATTCAAAAGTTTATAATTTCTTTTACAAATGCTGGCGATTTCATACCTATTAAAGATTTTGTTGATTTATTACGAATTTTTTAAAAATTGTCCTTTAGCCTCAAATATAAGAAAGAGCTATATCAAGTTTTAAAGTTAATAAATGTAGAACAGAGTGATATTTCTAAAAAACTATTTTCGCCATTGAAAAGCTGATAATTTGTTTTATAATTACTAATAATTTGATGGCAATTAATGAATTTGTTGATTTATTATGATTTTTTTGAATTTGATTAAAGAAAACCGTTTACCCTCATAAATGAGAACTTATAGTGTTGGATTCAGACACTGATATTTCAAAAGCTAAAAAATATTTTGAATTAAGGCCATTTTCATTAAATACTTTATAATTTGTTTTATAAATGCTCAGAATTGCATAATTATTAAAAAATAAGTTGATTTGTTACGATTTTTTAAATTTTTTTACTCTTGATGTGAGAATATAAAATCAAAAATTGATAACTCAAAAAGTAAGACTTATTGAAAAGCGAACTTTTACATTGAAAGATTTTTGAATAAAAGTATTTTTATAAAATATTTCAAAAAATTTTAAAAATTTATTACATACCAAAATAGTTATCTTTACACATTTTAATTCTTTACATGAAAAATTGCACTGAATTTTTACGCATTCCTTTACCATTTAGTAGTAATAACTTCCGTGTCCATATGGATATCCGCTGTAAGAATATGGGTAATCATATCCATATGAATATGGGTAGCTGTAAGTTGATGGATATCCATGGTATCCGTAATATTTTTGATAACCATAACCGTAACTGTTATAATAAGGAACACCGTAATCATAACCATAATTACTGTACCCTACGCTGGGTTTCGGCTTCGGTTCTGGCTTTGGGTCGGCATAAACCATAGCCAAAATAGCGCAGACGAGGAAAATCTTAAATAATTAAAAATAAATAATAATTTTTAGTATTGATTTTAAAATAACTTACATATTTGAACATCTTTGAAATTTCTTCTTGAAGTTGTTCTTCGAACTATTTCAATCAGATCACTGATGTTGTTCTTGCGATTTTGGCTGGCTTTTATACACAAAAAATTAGGGAAGATCTTGGCTATTCAAGGTTTTTGTTAATGGTCGATTTCTTCTCTCATAAATTTTGTAACCGAAAACCGTATTAAAGGACGATTTCGCCAGTTTACCATAAATTATAACACACCTACAGCAATTAATCTAAAATCGATTTATAATTTGTAACCAAATTTCTAAGGAATGTACAAAAATTATTATTTAAACATAATTTTATACGTTATTGATCCACTTTTTTTTGTTATTGAACAACAAACAGAGAAAAGGTTGATTGATATACATATTCATTAATAAAAGATTTTTTCACATTTTGTCGGATGACGCAAATTCAACAGGATTTTTCTATTTCGGCGCATAATAAAATTGTTTATAGTTTCTAAGGATTGATATCATAAAAAGTTAATCAAGGATATCTAATCTAATTTAAAATTTATGTTTTTCCAAAAATTCTTTTTAACGACGATTTGTTAAGCTTATTAATGGCAAAAGTCAAGGACGAAGAAATCAAAAATACTTTCGCATCTCCTTGAACTCGATATTTTTGCTACCGAAACCATCCACCCTTGGAGTCAAGCCCACGATGTCACTGTTCCGGACAAAACGATATCGGACCAAGGACCTTGTATGGCAATGAACAAGCCGTTATTATTTGCTAAATTTGTGCCTACAGTTTGGTCGATACCGCTGTTGCAATAGATCTTGTGGGGATCAACCTCGCAAAAGCCAGTTTCATTTCACCCATCGCCAGTCGAAGTCTCATCACATCCGCAACACGTCATCAAAAGAGTCTTTAATCAATCAGAATCAAAATGACTTTGGATAGGAAATATGGCGATTATTACTGGTGGGAATACGATAAGAAATGTGAGTAAATTAATTTTTGATCGAGATTCTTATCGATTTATCGACTTCATTGTTCATTCAAAAGTAAAAAGTCTTTGATGATTTGAAGAGGTGTAATTGAAAGATTTTATCTTGATGGAGTGACATTGAGATCATCGATTCCACACAAAATTAAGGGCAACTCGATTCAATTTCGGATAGGACGAAAACCGCCGCATGGCGCAAACGATTAAAGACATCCGATCACGCAATCCTATTTATGCTTTGTAAGTCCACAAGGTTAGGTTAGGGCCGAAGAATGCGGAATTCACGTTATAACTTGAGTGGTTATCACCTGTTCCATTTCATGAAAATTAATTTCCGTCTAAACCTTATTGTTGTGTAACTTTTTTATTTATAGATTGTTCTTGCTGCAAATATGGAAGACCGAGCTACAGCTACAGTTGGTGTTGTAGCACGTGTAGTTGTTATTTATACTGCAGAACGTGCAGGCCGTGTTCTTGCTCCTGTTATAGATCTTGTAGAAGACATTGTTGGATTTGCAATCCCTACATATAATATAAGGATTATACCGGGATTGGAAGAGGAGTCGAAAAAGGGAGGAGATTAAAATCGATGTATAAAGATCCTTGTAAAAAAGTTAAATTCAATACTATTTGAAATCGAGTATTTAGCTTCGCCAATCCTCAATAAACGATAATGTTATTTTGGAGGAATTGGTGAAAAAAAATTAATAAGCTTATCTGATTATTATATTGTTTAAAATATAATCTTAATCAGATGCTTTACGTATTAATTATTATTGGAGTAGAGATGAATTTGTAATAGAATAGAGTTAAATAAATTGCAGCACTGTAAATAAATTGCAATTATTAAAAATTAAATTAAACTAAATCTAAAACTACTTAATTAGATATTTCGGGAACACATCAAGATGCACGATTTAACAACTTAGAATGTTTATTGTGGGAGGATATCGAGCATGAATAAATATTAAATCATTGACACAAAAGACACTTCTTAATCTGAAAAATTGCGAGGTTGAATTTAAAAATTTGTAACTCAAAAACTAAAAGATTTTGTGAGTTGCGGTTTTATTTTGTCGAAAACCTTATAATTTGTTTTGTAAATGTTGATAATTTCATAACGGTTAATAAGTAAGTTGATTAGTTACGATTTTTTTTAATTATTGAAAAAGATCATTTACTTTTCAAAATAAAAACTAAGCAATCAATTACGGATATCTCAAAAATAAAAAGATATATTACAAAGTGGTCATTTTCATTGCAAAGGTAATAATTTGTTTTGTAAGTACTAATAATATCATAACGATTAAACGTTTAGTTGATTAATTACGATTTTTTTAAATGTGGTGTTTACTCTTAAAACTGAGAAATTACAATGTTGGTTCGAATAGGTGATATCTCATTAACCAGAAGGTATTTTAAAAAGCGACTTATTTCATTTATAAGATCGTAAATTATTATGTAAATGCTGATGATTTCATATCTATCAATAAATAAATCGATTAGTTAACGATTTGTCTTAGTTATTGAAAAAAATCGATTACCTTTCAAAATAAAAACTAAGCAAAGTTACAATCAATAATGGATATCTCAGAAATAAAAAGATATATTGCAAAGTGGTTATTTTCATTGGAAAGCTAATAATTTGGTTTGTAAGTATTAATGATATCATTACGATTAAAGGTTTAGTTGATTTATTACGATTTTTTAAATGTGGTATTTACTCTCAAAACTGAGAAATTACAACGTTGGCTCGAAAAGATCTCATTAACTACAAGATATTTTAAAAAGCGACTTTCTTTGTTTAAAAAATCATAATTTATTATGTAAATACTAATGATTTCATATCTATTAATAAATAAATCGATTTGTTAATGTTTTTTTTAATTATTGTAAAAAATCGATTACCTTTCAAAATAAAAACTAAGCAAAGTTACAATTAATAACGGATATCTCAAACATAAAAAGATATATTACAAAGTGGTTATTTTCATTGGAAAGCTAATATTTTGTTTTGTAAGTACTAATAATATCATAACGATTAAAGGTTTAGTTGATTTATTACTATTTTTTAAATGTTGTGTTTACTCTCAAAACTGAGAAATTACAATGTTGTGATATCTCATAAACTTGATGATATTTTAAAAAGCGACTTGTTTCGTTTGAAAGATCGTAATTGATTATGTAAATGCTGATGATTTCATATCTATTAATAAATAAGTTGATTAGTTAACGATTTTTTTTAATTATTGAAAAAATCGTTTACCTTTAAAAATAAAAACTAATCAAAGTTACAATTAATACCGGATATCTCAGAAATAAAAAGATATATTGCGAAGTGGTTATTTTCATTGGAAAGTTAATAAATTGTTTTGTAAGTATTAATGATATCATTACGATTAAAGGTTTAGTTAATTTATTACGATTTTTTAAATGTTGTGTTTACTCTCTAAACTGAGAAATTACAACGTTGTGATATCTCAAGAACTAGATGATATTTTAAAAAGCGGCTTTTTTCGTTTGAAAGATCGTAATTTATTATGTAAATGCCGATGATTTCATATCTATTAATAAATAAGTCGATTAGTTAACGATTTTTTTTAATTATTGAAAAAAACCGTTTACCTTTAAAAATAAAAACTAAGCAAAGTTACAATTAATACCGGATATCTCAGAAATAAAAAGATATATTGCAAAGTGGTTATTTTCATTGGAAAGTTAATAATTTCTTTTGTAAGTATTAATGATATCATTACGATTAAAGGTTTAGTTAATTTATTATGATTTTTTAAATGTGGTGTTAATTTTTAAAGCTGAAAAATAACAATGTTGACTCAAAAAGGTGATATCTCATTAACTAGAAGATATTTGAAGAAGCGACTTTCTTCGTTTAAAAGATCATAATTTATTATGTAAATACTAATGATTTCATATCTATTAATAAATAAATCGATTTGTTACGATTTTTCTTAATTAATGAAAAAAATCGTTTACCTTTCAAAATAAAAATTAAGCAAAGTTACAATCAATTATGGATATCTCAAAAATAAAAAGATATATTACAAAGTGGTTATTTTCATTGGAAAACAAATATTTTGTTTTGTAAGTATTAATAATATCATTACGATTAAAGGTTTAGTCGATTTATTACGATTTTTTAAATGTGGTGTTTACTCTCAAAAACGGAGACATTATAATGTTATGATATTTTATGATATTTTAAAAGGTGACTTTCTTCATTTAAAAGATTATAATTTGTTAAATAAATGCAGATGATTTCATATCTATTAATTAATAAGTCGATTTGTTAACGATTTTTTTTAATTATTGTAAAAAATCGATTACCTTTCAAAATAAAAACTAAGCAAAGTTACAATTAATAATGGATATCTCAAACATAAAAAGATATATTACAAAGTGGTTATTTTCATTGGAAAACTAATATTTTGTTTTGTAAGTACTAATAATATCATTACGATTAAAAGTTTAGTTGATTTATTGCGATTTTTTAAATTTTGTGTTTACTCTCAAAACGGAGAAATTACAATGTTGTGATATCTCAAAAACTAGATGATATTTTAAAAAGCGACTTTTTTCGTTTGAAAGATCGTAATTTATTATGTAAATGCTGATGATTTCATATCTATTAATAAATAAGTTGATTAGTTAACGATATTTTTTAATTATTGAAAAAATCGTTTACCTTTAAAAATAAAAACTAATCAAAGTTACAATTAATAACGGATATCTCAGAAATAAAAAGATATATTGCGAAGTGGTTATTTTCATTGGAAAGTTAATAAATTGTTTTGTAAGTATTAATGATATCATTACGATTAAAGGTTTAGTTAATTTATTACGATTTTTTAAATGTTGTGTTTACTCTCAAAACTGAGAAATTACAACGTTGTGATATCTCAAGAACTAGATGATATTTTAAAAAGCGACTTTTTTCGTTTGAAAGATCGTAATTTATTATGTAAATGCTGATGATTTCCTATCTATTAATAAATAAGTCGATTAGTTAACGATTTTTTTTAATTATTGAAAAAAATCGTTTACCTTTAAAAATAAAAACCAAGCAAAGTTACAATTAATACCGGATATCTCAGAAATAAAAAGATATATTGCAAAGTGGTTATTTTCAGTGGAAAGTTAATAATTTCTTTTGTAAGTATTAATGATATCATTACGATTAAAGGTTTAGTTAATTTATTACGATTTTTTAAATATGGTGTTAATTTTTAAAGCTGAAAAATACAAATGTTGACTCAAAAAGGTGATATCTCATTAACTAGAAGATATTTTAAGAAGCGACTTTCTTCGTTTAAAAGATCATAATTTATTATGTAAATACTAATGAGTTCATATCTATTAATAAATAAATCGATTTGTTACGATTTTTCTTAATTAATGAAAAAAATCGTTTACCTTTCAAAATAAAAACTAAACAAAGTTACAATCAATAATGGATATCTCAGAAATAAAAAGATATATTGCAAAGTAGTTATTTTTATTAGAAAATTAATAATTTGTTTTGTAAGTATTAATGATATCATTACGATTAAAGGTTTAATTAATTTATTACGATTTTTTAAATATGGTGTTAATTTTTAAAACTGAAAAATAACAATGTTGGCTCAAAAAGTTGATATCTCAAAAACTTGAAAATATTTTAAAAAGCGACCTTTTGCATTTAAAAGATTATAATTTATTATGTAAATGCTGATGATTTCATATCTTTTAATAAATAAATCGAAGAGTTACGATTTTTTGAAATTATTGTAAAAAATCGATTACCTTTCAAAATAAAAACTAAGCGAAGTTACAATTAATAACGGATATCTCAAAAACAAAAAGGTATATTACAAAGTGATTATTTTCATTGGAAAGTTAATAATTTGTTTTGTAAGTATTAATGATATCATTACGATTAAAGGTTTAGTTAATTTATTACGATTTTTTAAATGTGGTGTTTACTCTCAAAACGGAGAAATTACAATGTTGTGATATCTCAAAAACTAGAAGATATTTTAAAAGGCGACTTTCTTCATTTAAAAGATAATAATTTATTATATAAATGCAGATGATTTCATATCTATTAATTAATAAGTCGATTTGTTAACGATTTTTTTTAATTATTGTAAAAAATCCATTACCTTTCAAAATAAAAACTAAGCAAAGTTACAATTAATAACGGATATCTCAAACACAAAAAGATATATTACAAAGTGGTTATTTTCATTGGAAAGCTAATATTTTGTTTTGTAAGTATTAATAATATCATAACGATTAAAGGTTTAGTTGATTTATTACTATTCTCTAAATGTTGTGTTTACTCTCAAAACTGAGAAATTACAATGTTGTGATATCTCATAAACTAGATGATATTTTAAAAAGCGACTTGTTTCGTTTGAAAGATCGTAATTGATTATGTAAATGCCGATGATTTCATATCTATTAATAAATAAGTTGATTAGTTAACGATTTTTTTTTAATTATTGAAAATATCGTTTACCTTTAAAAATAAAAACTAATCAAAGTTACAATTAATACCGGATATCTCAGAAATAAAAAGATATATTGCGAAGTGGTTATTTTCATTGGAAAGTTAATAAATTGTTTTGTAAGTATTAATGATATCATTACGATTAAAGGTTTAGTTAATTTATTACGATTTTTTAAATGTTGTGTTTACTCTCAAAACTGAGAAATTACAACGTTGTGATATCTCAAGAACTAGATGATATTTTAAAAAGCGGCTTTTTTCGTTTGAAAGATCGTAATTTATTATGTAAATGCCGATGATTTCATATCTATTAATAAATAAGTCGATTAGTTAACGATTTTTTTTAATTATTGAAAAAAATCGTTTACCTTTAAAAATAAAAACTAAGCAAAGTTACAATTAATACCGGATATCTCAGAAATAAAAAGATATATTGCAAAGTGGTTATTTTCATTGGAAAGTTAATAATTTCTTTTGTAAGTATTAATGATATCATTACGATTAAAGGTTTAGTTAATTTATTACGATTTTTTAAATGTGGTGTTAATTTTTAAAGCTGAAAAATAACAATGTTGACTCAAAAAGGTGATATCTCATTAACTAGAAGATATTTGAAGAAGCGACTTTCTTCGTTTAAAAGATCATAATTTATTATGTAAATACTAATGAGTTCATATCTATTAATAAATAAATCGATTTGTTACGATTTTTCTTAATTAATGAAAAAAATCGTTTACCTTTCAAAATAAAAATTAAGCAAAGTTACAATCAATTATGGATATCTCAAAAATAAAAAGATATATTATAAAGTGGTTATTTTCATTGGAAAACAACTATTTTGTTTTGTAAGTATTAATAATATCATTACGATTAAAGGTTTAGTCGATTTATTACGATTTTTTAAATGTGGTGTTTACTCTCAAAAACGGAGACATTATAATGTTATATCTCAAAAACTAGAAGATATTTTAAAAGGTGACTTTCTTCATTTAAAAGATTATAATTTGTTAAATAAATGCAGATGATTTCATATCTATTAATTAATAAGTCGATTTGTTAACGATTTTTTTTAATTATTGTAAAAAATCGATTACCTTTCAAAATAAAAACTAAGCAAAGTTACAATTAATAATGGTTATCTCAAATATAAAAAGATATATTACAAAGTGGTTATTTTCATTGGAAAACTAATATTTTGTTTTGTAAGTACTAATAATATCATAACGATTAAAGGTTTAGTTGATTTATTACTATTTTTTAAATGTTGTGTTTACTCTCAAAACTGAGAAATTACAACGTTGTGATATCTCAAGAACTAGTTGATATTTTAAAAAGCGACTTTTTTCGTTTGAAAGATCGTAATTTATTATGTAAATGCTAATGATTTCATATCTATTAATAAATAAGTCGATTAGTTAACGATTTGTTTTAATTATTGAAAAAAATCGTTTACCTTTAAAAACAAAAACTAAGCAAAGTTACAATTAATACCGGATATCTCAGAAATAAAAAGATATATTGCGGTCTTAACTGTTAAAACTGAGAAATAACAATGTTGGCTCGAAAAGGTGATATCTCAAAAACCTGAAAATATTTTAAAAAGCGACATTTTGCATTTAAAAGATTATAATTTATTATGTAAATGCTGTTGATTTCATATCTTTTAATAAATAAATCGATTAGTTACGATTTTTTTAATTATTGTAAAAAATCGGTTACCATTCAAAATAAAAACTAAGCAAAGTTACAATTAATAACGGATATCTCAAAAACAAAAAGGTATATTACAAAGTTGTTATTTTCATTGGAAAGCTAATAATTTGTTTTAATAATTAAATAATAATATCATTCCGATTAAAGGTTTTGTTGATTTATTAGGATTTTTTAAATGCGGTCTTAACTCTTAAAACTCAGAAATAACAATGTTGGCTCGAAAAGGTGATATCTCAAAAACTAGAAGATATTTTAAAAAGCGACTTACTTCATTTAAAAGTTCGGAATTTATTATGTAAATGCTGATAATTTCATATCTATTAATAAATAATTCGATTAGTTAACGATTCAAATTATTAAAAAAAAATCGTTTACCTTTCAAAATAAAAACTAAAGCAAAATTACAATCAATTACGGATATCTCAAAAATAAATCATTACGATTAAAAGTTTAGTTGATATATTACGATTTTTAAACTCTTAAAACTGAGAAATAACAATGTTGGATCGAATAGGTAATATCTTATTAACTAAAAGATGTTTTAAAATGAGACCTTCTTCATTCAAAAGATCGTAATTTATTAAGTAAATATTGATGCTTTCATGACCATTCAAGATTTTGTTGATTTGTTACGATTTTTTTATGTATATTATATTAAAAATGATATTTGCCTTCAAAGATAAGAAGCAGCTATATCAGGTTTAAAAGTTAATACCTCAAGAACTAAAAGATATTTTTAAAAGCGATCTTTTTTATTGAAAAGCTTATAATTTGCATTATAATAAGTGATGATTTCATAACTATTAACGAACTTATTGATTTATTATGATTTGATCTGTGTCAGGTTTAAATATTTTTTTGTCTCAATAACCAACGATATTTGTCAAAGGTACTTTCAAGGTATTAATATCTTGCAATCTTTATCTAGAGAGGGTTTTAAATATCTAAATGTTAATTAATTAATTAATTAATAATTTATTAATGTAAGTATTTGATAGAGATTGTATTATGAATGCATTTATTATAAAGCTGTAGTTAAAATTTAAATAATATAAGCTAAAATAATGATTTTTTGCATTTTATTCTTAAAAGTCATAAATCCTTCTGCTTCGTCTTTCTTAATGATTATGTCTTATTTTTTCTGCTTTTTCGCGTTTCTTGAGATGCTGAAGCTCAACATTACTATTACCTGATCCCTCGTTGGCAGCAAACAGAACAAAGGTTTATTTGAAAAGAAATATATATCCAAACAAGTATATAGATCATGGTTTTGTCATAACGGTGTATCTCCTAAATTTTATGGTCTTCCCAAGATCCACAAAGAGGGATCACCATGAAACCGATTACATCCTTTGCTGGGTCTCTTACGTATCGACTATCTAGGTAACTACGATTTGCTCCATTTTCTAGGTAAGTATCATGATTTTGTCGTCATCCCTAGCTAAAAGACCCACTTACAATGTAAGTGACTCTGTCGTGATGTGTTCTACAAATAAAAATTTATCATAGTGATAGACTGGATTTTGGATATTTGTATCCCCAGACTTCCGTTCCGATTGAATTCATTACAAATATATCGACGATAGTACTTGTTTTGCTCCCTAAACCAGACCAATATTTATACAAAGGGAGTTTAATTCTGTCAACCGACACATTTTACCATTGCTGTGTCCTTTTCTGGGTTCACGAGTGATTAAAAGGAGCGATCAACATATTGTCTTAAATTCTTAGATTCTTAGACCATTACTTATCATATAACCTTTATAAGAAACAAGGTTTATTGTTAAAATCAATTTATGTCCGGTATTGAGAAATAAAACTGGACAAATTTTTGCAAAGGGTGGCCGTGGCCGTTATGGGTATACCCTTATTGGAAGGGTTATTGGACCGGTATTTCATATTTAATTATTCTAAGAATTTGAAAATTGGTCGTTTTAAGAAGTAACCATTTTTTGGAGGTGGATGAAAATAGAGGGTTTCTGTATTAATATTTGTTTGTAAGTAAAAAAAAGAACTATCTTATAGCACAATAAAAAATTAAAACAACTTTCATCACATGTTCAAATCCCAATAATTTTGAATAGAGGACCATTTGATTTATACGTCATTAGTTGCATTTATGCGAGTTACGTAACATCGAAAACTTTCCACACGATGGGGATAATATCGATGTGTTTCCCGAATGTTCTAGTTATATAGTAGGTTCGATAGATTTCTAGTCTCGTAACAATATGCTTGGAATGACGAGGAGCATACGTGTCATACGTAGTAAACATGAACAAGACGTACATATCTTACTAATAATTACAAAAGTTAGAATAAAATAAAATGTTAAGAAATATTTATTTGAACGGATTTTTTACCTACTTTGTAGTTTTTCGAACAGATTTTTTATCAAACCTCTTATTTTGTTAAGTCCAACATTGGTATCCTTTACGCCAATTATAAAATAAGTCTTCTTGAACTCAGTCCCTCACTCTTTTTCTTGGATAATTTACAAAATGGACTATACTTTCCTGTACTTATTATGCAAGACTTTAAATTACCTGAATCATGTACTGAACTGCGATGGGCGATTCTTGGACTTAGTTTTAACCAGCATTGAGTATCAATTCGAGTTCTTGCGTGATCAGCTCAAGTTGCCGAACAAATTTACAGTTGATGATGACAACCTTCCAGCGTTCTTTATTCACGATTGTAATGCAATTTTTGCAGCCTCACGTTGTGTGATCATGAGTTTGTGTCTAATAACTGGTGTGTATTCTAAAGCATTGAAGGATTCACGAATAATTCCAGTTTTCAAGCATGTAATTATTGAGGTAATAAAAGATATGTGAATCCTCGGATGGAGGTGATAAAGACGATGTAGTGTACAGCCTGGGCCAAATTGGATACTTTTAAAGGAAAAGTTCTCTTTCTATAAGAGATAGAGAAAAAATGATATCAATGTCTGAGGCTTGATTTTTATAAAAAACTTAATGTTAAAAAATGCATATTGATATCTTTTAAGGTTTCAGAGATACAGCGTGTTTTTCAAAAAACATCTTTTTTTTTGTGAAAACATTTTCAAAGCGACGTTTTATGTAGAAATCGATGATTATTGACATAAAATGTTTTTTTTTTTAATTGAACACCCTATATATTTTTATATACTCGCCAAAAGCAAAAAACATTCTTTTTCAAAAATATATCGCAGCTGATATTTCGTCCAATTTTCTTTGAAATATACAAGCTTTTAAGATTTTTAATTGCATACTTGAGAATTATCGTAAGAATTACGTAAGATTTATCGAAATGCGAATTTTGCCATTATGTTTTTTATAAAAATTGACCCTCAAAGACTGTTATCATTTTTCCTCTATCTCCTATAGAAAAAGGAGCTTCCCTTTAAATTTGTTTGACCCATCCTGTACACTGACTTTTCTAAGGTATTTCATGCAATCCAAAAAGATCTTCTCCTTCAAAAGCTCAGTATATTTGGCTTTTCTCCTGGGTTTATTTGGCAAATAGCACCAACAATGAATTTTATGTAACAATGAATCTGGTTGCCTTAGTGGATTGGTGCCATAATAATCAGTTCAATATTAATATACTGAAGTGTAATTCTATCACGATTACACGCAGAACTATTGTGTAGGTGGAATTTCTCTGCTTAGGATAATATATGTCAAAGATCAGAAACAACTTTTGATAGTATATTTTCGCGTATATCGCTCCGTACTTCTCGTTTATCACGAATTCTGCAGTATACAGATAATATCGCTCTTTCCGCTGCTTGTTCTGTCGAAATATATGGTCACCGCAATGTATTTCCCATCGACTGCTAGTGGAGAATACAAAAAAAAGGTTATTAAGTACCTCTCCTTTTCTTTAAATGGAATTTATCCTGATCGTAGCAGTGATTATCAAAGTTTGTTACAATATCACCATTTTTCTTCGCTAAACACTCGAAGAGATAATCTGGACAGTAAATTCATTATGAAGCGTCTTTGTGGTGAGACAGATTGTAGCTGTTTACTCTCCTTCATTGACTTCAATGTACCGCTCGAGTAGCAACGCTACTCGGTACTGAGCATAACATTATTGGTTAATGTTTATTTGATTTTTCTTATTACCGCATTTGCGTCTTAGATTCGGACCTATTTCGACTATTTATTCAAAAATACAAAATATGGTAAAGAAATAAGTTATAATAATTATATTAGTACATAGGCATCGGTTTTTGAAAATACGTATGGGTACTGAGTGCTGAAAAGCTAAGATGGGAAAAGTGCTAACAGAAGATGTTCAGTATTTAGTTTTACAAGCAATGTAGTCTTCTAGAAGCAGTATCAAGTCTTTAGGAAATAGTTCAAATCTTCTGAAAACATTTCAAGTCTTCAAGAGGCAACATCAAATCGGTTAGGAGCAGACAATATCATAGGTACAGGCAGTATACCTATGATACTACGGAAGTATTTCAAGTCTTCTATAAGCTGTATCAACTCTTTTGGAAGCATTTCAAGTCTTGTGGAAGTAGTATCAATTGTTTTAGAACAACTTCAGGTCTTGTTGACACATTACAAGTCAGCATTACAAGTCTTCTGGAAGCAGTATCAAGTCTGCTAAAACAATTTTAAGTCTTCTGAAAGGATTTCAAGTGTTGTGGAAGCATTTCAAACCTTCTAGCAGCATTACAATTCTTTTGAGGACATTTTATGTCTTCTGAACGCATTTCAAGTTTTTGGAAGCAGTATGAAGTCTTCTAAAATACTTTTAAGTCTTCTGGAAGAAATATCAAGTCTCCTGAAAGCAATATCAAATCATTTAGAATAATTTCAAGTCTCGTGGAAGTATTACAAGTATTCTGGAAGCTTTTCAATTCTTTTGAAGGCAATATTATGTCATTTAGACGCAGTACTAAGTTTTCTGGAAACATTTATATTTATGGGTGCTCTGCACCCATTAAAAATCTTATCCCTCCGTCTGTCGGGTGTGGTCTACGAGTCCACGACAAAATGATTATGTGAAATATTTTTTAAATTATTTTGCTCAAAACATCTACGGTCACAGTACCTTTCAAGTATCTGAATATCAACTGTTTTCGCTAGAAAAAACTGTTTTTCAAAATTCCAAATAGTCGCTACATAATATTTTGTCCTGACAGACCCTTCCCGATCAAATGTGTAACAATATTCGCAGATGTAATCTGTAAGAATCCTATTCCAGTTGGAACTCTATGCGTTCTTTTTGTGTTTGTAGGGGTATTACCGAGTTATAAAACTATACCTCGGAGTGATCGCAATATAGTTCGGTAGTTCCCTTAATAATTACTATATATACGGATACCGTATCGTTGGCAGGCCAGTTTACTATTGAACCCCATTTTGAGGCGTTGTTGTATGTGTTATTTATTTTACAAATATAGAGAATAGAAAAGTGCATAAAAAATTATTTATAACTAACATCAAATATCTAGTTAGCAATCTACAAATAGCATACTTACAAATAGGTAAGTAGTATCACACAATTTTCTGATATGATTTGATAAAATAATAAATGATTTATTATTTGATAGCATTGTGATATGGATCCTTATGAAAAGGAGAGAGAAAGATTATAGAAACTGTATGAAGAAGTTAGCACGGGCAGTGAAATAGAAGAGTCTGACGGTAGTTCGATATCAGATCCAGATTTTGTAAGTATCAGTGATCATGATACAGAAACCGAGCAGGAAAACGTAAATGAAATCCCACCTAGAAATATTAGAACTAGCAACGAAAACATAGTGTCTCACCTGCCGGGGGTCATCGGTGAAGCACGTGACGCATTATCTCCCATTCAATGCTGGATGTACATGTTTGGAAACTGCATTGATATTGTAGTTGAAAACACTAATTTATTTGTTGATAAAATTTTTGTTAAATACCAAGATAAGACTGAGTGTAGACCTACCGACTCTGCAGAAATCCAAGCGCTGGTGGGTTTGCTTTATTTAGCTGGGCTCCATCATGGATCAAGGACACATCTATTTCCTGCTACAATGGCAAAACGAAGGTTCGTCTTCTTATTGAAATGCATTCGCTTAGACGATACCACAACTAGAGGTCAAAGAAAAGAAATGGACAAACTAGCAGCAGTTCGCATTATTGTTGACAAGTTCAACGACAATTGTAAGAAAACTTATTCTGTGGGCGAGTATGTACCATTAGATGAAATGCTACTTGCCTTTAGGGGTAGATGCAGTTTCTGAATGTACATTCCAAGTAAACCAAACAAATACGGATTGAAAGTCTTCGCCGTTGTTGATGCCAAAACTTTTTTCACTTCACACATAGAAATTTACGTTGGTGTTCAACCCAATGGTCCATATAAAACTGACAACTCTACCGCTGCAGTAAGTGAAAGAATGTGTTCACATTTATTAGGATCAGGAAGAAATGTTACAATAGATCGTTGGTTCACAGGATATTCAATTGTAATGAAACTGCTAAGAGAGTACCGCCTTACTGTGGTTGGTACAATTAGAGCCAATAAAAGAGAACTACCTCTTGAAATAATACAAGTTAAAAACAGGAAAGTATATTCTTCTTTATTCGCATTTAGTAATGATATGACTGCAGTTTCATATATACCCAAAAAAGGAAAGAATATGCTTGTAGTTTCAACAATGCACCGAGACGATCATATCGATGAAGCTGCCGGTGATCGGAAAAAGCCTGAAATAATTACTTTCTATAATAGCACAAAAAGTGGAGTAGATGTTGTTGATCGAATGATCACATCATACAATATTGCAAGAAACACAAAGCGTTGGCCAATGGTAATTTTCTATAACCTCCTCAATATAGCAGCAATTAACGCTTTTGTTATCTTCAAAGGCAACATACGAGATGGTGAATTTGCTAAAACTCGCAGACTGTTTCAAAAAAATCTTGATATGGAGTTAGTGAAAAATAACATGCAAAGAAGAGCCGTTGATAAGCACTTGACCAAAAGTGTGCGTACTTCTGCCTTGAGGTTCTCAGGTATTGAAGAGGAGATTATTCCAGAGCCTCAACCAGGGAAAAGAGGAAACTGTAAATATTGCAAAAGACGAAAAACTCGTTATTTTTGCAAAATTTGTAAATGTTGGTTGTGTTTGGGAAATATGGAGACCACAGTTTAAAGCCCTCCAGTTTATGCATAGAATATTATTCTTTAGTTAAGACATTTTTTTATAACACTATACATTTTTAAATAAATATTATTATAGATCGATTTTCTTTTCCTTTATTTAGGCGTTGTTTCCAAATTTTGAAAAATATGTGATTAAATTGTAAGCATTTTCTTTAAATCAAATGAAGATAAAATGTGAGTTTGGAATTGGCCCTGTATTAGGCTATTATATAGTACAAGCATCATATAAAACATTTTTATGAGAAATTAGCACTGGAGGACACGTTGGCGTCCTTTAGAGTTTTTTCTATTTTGGACTCCACAGACCACACCCGATCGAAAGTGTTAAGAAAGCGCGCCCGACAGACGGAGGGTTAATAAGTGGTAACTTCAAAGCTTAATCTCAGAGATGACTTTATTTACTTGTTTATAATTAAGTTATTATTTTTTATTTAAAGGGGTATTATATTAGACTATTATTACGTCTATTGTAACTATATTGCTCTTTTGGCGAATTTTAACCGGATTTCCATTCAATATTTGAATAGAAAATTGCGTCAGCGTCGCATTTAAAAAACTAAAACGGTCAGTTCAACGAGCTCAATTGCAACGGTCGCAATTGTCCTACCGATTACAATGCGGTCCATCCATAAAGATGAGCGCACGCGCTTAGCAGAACGAACTTGCAGTTACATAATCTTGCGGCTATCGGTGTTCTTTTGTATTATCGAGCGCTCGTGACAAAATAAAATCTATTTAGTTCCTGTTTTCCACCCACAAAAAAACCACCCTTATTTAGGTTATATTTCGCCCTATTTATCAATTAGTTCCGAAACGATTAGTGCAAGAAAATCACAATTCATTTTCAAATCGCAAATTTATTTTTTTCTATATAAACCTACATTGTTTTTGTCTTTTTAATTTTTTTTGGTATAAGTCTTAGTCCGGAGTCTTTGTCTAAGTCATCGTTAAAGAATGTAGTGAGTAGTCAGTCTTAATGGTCGATTTCAAGTCCAGTCTAGAAGTATGTATAAGCAGCGGCGGCGTAAGGATAAGAATAACTCGAAACGTATCCGTTATAATACGGAGAAACGTAACTGCTGTAGGCTAATGGTGCTGTATAAGCTGAATAAGCAACAGGCGCTGATACAAGCGGTGATGTAACTAAAACGTCCGGTTTCGGTTTTGGACTTGGAGCTGCGAAAGCCATCGCAAAGATGATGGTGAAGATGAATAACTAAAAAAAAAATTTTTAATAAAAATATTAAATAAAAAATTAATAATTTTACCGATTTGAACATGTTGATTGTTTGAGTTTAATTTGATCGAATGAAGTTCGAAAAACTGATGTCTCTGTTGGAAAAACCGATGACTTATATACAACGGTGTGCCCATCGATGAAGCGATATTAAGTGTGAGCATACCAAAAGGCCCCATGAATACCAATTACCCTGCGGTGATCTTGTCCCATTTGATGCAATGTGAAGTCGGTGGCGGCATACCAAATTAATCGAGGTTGTGTGTTGTAGGTGTTGGCCAAGTATCAGTTCTTCAATATCGTTTTGTAACTCATTTGTGTTGAATTTCTAATGAAACTCAATTTGCAAATTCTTATATAATGTTATATATTTTTTTTTGTTTTTAACGTTTATAAAAACAAAACAATAAATTATAATAAAATAAATTATTTAGTTCAATTTAAATTAAAAAATAAGTTTTTAAATGGCTTATTATTCGAAATTCGTCTTTCAACCGAAAAAATGGATGATTATAAATTCTAACAACTGCTGCAAAATATGAGAAACTTTAAACGTCTAATAATTAGTTCTAAAAATAATTGAAAAGCTTTTTTTGAACAGATTTGTTTATGCAATATCTGTATAATGTAAACAAAAAATCGTAATTCAATGTTTTGTTTGTCTTCTTAGACTCTATACAATCCTTATCATCTACTCAATCTTGAGAACAACATAAGATGGCAGCTGAGAGAGGATTCATAATGATCCAAACATATTAAACAAATTAACGTAAAAAAGTAAAAAACTGCTAAATCATCTGCTAATAATCTTCTTTTTAATCTGGAAACTTTTATTCCACAAGCATTATCGGTAAAATATTTAGACATAATTGTTGAGCAACATCTATGTTGGAATCTACAGATTGATAACATTTTAATGAAAATCAGAGTGTTAGTCCTCTTAGATTGCTTGCAAAATACTTAAAATGCTTCTAGAAGACTTGAAATGCATCCAGAAGACTGGAAATGCTACCAAAAGTCATGATACTACTTCTAAAAGATTAGAAATGCTTTCAGTTGACTTGATACTGTATCTAACAGTTTTCATGTGCTTTCGGGAGATTTGATAAATGCTTCTACATGGCTTAATTCTGCTTCCAGAATATTTGATATGGCTTGAAATACTTCTAGAAGATTTTCAATGCTTTCAGAAGACTTGATACTGCCTCTAGACAATTTGAATGCTTCCAAAAGACTTGATATTGTATTTGGAACACTTCAAATACTTTCAGAAAACTTGTTACTGTTTCTTAAAAACTTGATCTACTTCCAGGAGATTGCTTCTAGTTGACTTAATACTGCTTCTAGAATACTGCTTATTGCTTCTATATTGCTTACAGAAGACATAAAATGTTTCTAGAAGACTTGCAAAGCTTCCAGCAGACTTGTTTACTTCTATAAAAATTTGATCTGCTTTCAGGAGCTGTTTTTAAAACTGTTTCTACATAACTTGATATTGCTTCGAGAATATTTGATATTGCTTGCAGAAGTTTTAAAATGCTTCTAGGATATGTACAATACTTATAGAACAGTTGATACTGCCTCTAGAAGACCTTAAATGCTTCGAAATGACATGGTATTGTTTTTGGAAGACTTGAAATGCTTCCAGAAACCTTGTTGCTGCTTCTAGAACATTTTAAATGCTTTCAGAAGATGTTAAATGCTACCAAAAGACATGATACTACTTCTAGAAGATTTGAAATGTTTCCAGAAGACTGAATACCGCTTGTAGTAGACTTGACCTGCTTCCATAAGATAAACTTGAAGACTTGATGCTGCTTGTTGAAAACTTAATCTGCTTGTAGGAGATTGCTTCTAGATGACTTGATACTGATTCTAGAATACTTAATATTACTTACAGAAGACTTGATCTGCTTTCAGGAGGTGTTTGATAACTGCCTCTAAATAACTTGATACTGCTTCGAAAATACTTGATATTGCTTGCAGAAGTCTTAAATTGCTTCTAGGATACCTACAATGTTTCCAGAACAGTTGATGCTGCCTCTAGAAGACCTCAAATATTTCTAAATAACATGATGTTGTTTTTGGAAGATTTCAAATGCTTCCAAAAGACTTGATGCTGCTTCTAGAAGACTTAAAATGCGTTCAGAAGACTTGAAATGCTACCAAAGGACGTGATATTGCTTCTAAAAGATTTAAAATGCTACCATAACAGTTAATATTGCTTCTGGAAAACTTAAAATGCTTCTAGAAGGCTTAATATTGCTGCAATTTAGTTCTTTTCAGCACTTAGCACCCATACGTATTTTCAAAAACCGACACCTATAATAATATAAACCAGCTATTAGACATACCACAAATATTTAGTCAGAAACCATTATTGTACGTAAACAAACATAGCCAGTTAATGAATCAAATAGATCATTCACCTCTGACATAAGAAATGGGAACATAACTGCAAAACTTCCAAAATATAATAAAAGAATAACACAGCGTATCGTCAAATTACATAGCACCAAAACTGTATAATTTGGTTTCTCCAGAAATAAAGACGCTATAGTGAAGAAATAACTAAAAAACCGGATATTCCACAAGGGAACGATCTTTTTTTCTAAAACGATCAGCATCTAAGTAAATGAGAAAACAAATTAACAAATTAAGTATTTCTACTTCGGTTGAAAATTTCTATTCTATGTTTATTTAAGAATTATTTTTATTTGCTAGTAGTGTATATTTTTCTTTATTCTTTGTATTTCTTATTGAATAAACATTATTATTATTAGCGACCTCTCACCATTTTGCTTAGCATGTCTCTTAATTTTGATTTCTTGGCAAATTATTTTTCAGTCCTTTCGTCTCTATCAAGTTTTATTTATGTGTTCACTCTTCATTACGAGTCATTTTTCTGTATTCTCATGATAACTTTTCTGTGCCATCAATTTCAGGATTTTACAGTCTCTACTCAGTTTCCTTCATACTAGTTTCTATTAGTTATTTCTATTAGTCTCTTGAGAATCCTGCTTTTACTGCCCCAGGCACTTTCGTACCCAAAACCAATTTAGTTTTCCTAATACCTTTCGAACTTTCCTTATTTCTGTTCGTTCTTTTTCTTATATTATAACTCTTTTTCAAATTTCCTCCCTTTCTTCTTCGTCTGTTTCTGCTCTTTCCTTTGTCTTCATTCAAAATCCTTTTTGCGTTATTAATCTTTTGTCAATCATTCTTTTTCTGTCTAAGCATTTGTCAGTCCCAACCCAGTTTCATTTGCCTATTATCAGCAACCTTTAAGCTTTTCTATATCTTGTTCCTTCTTTTTCTTATATTACAGGTCTTTCTGACACTTTTTTCCTTTCTTCATAGTCTGTTTCTTCTCTTCCCAGTATTCAAAATCCTTTTTGCGTTATCAATCTTTTGCCTATCTCCCTCTTCTCTGCCCAGTTATTTCCTGACGATTCCAGCATTGACTTAGTTTTTTTTTAAGTTACTAGTCTCTTGCCAGTCTTCCTTTTTCTGCCACAGCACTTGTCAGTCTCAAATTTGTTTCATTTGCCTAATATTGATATCTTTCGAGCTTTTCTCCTTTCTGCTCATTCTTTTTCTTATATTACAAGTCTCTGTCAAACTCCATCCCTGTCTTCCTAGTCTGTTTCTGCTCTTCCCAGTCTGTATTCAAACTCTTCCTTGCTTTACTATTTCCTGGTGATTCCAATATCGACCTACTTTTTTGCAGACTTTTCAGTCTCATATCAGTCTTTCTTTTACTGCCAAGACTTATGCCAATCGCAAATTAAACTGATTTGTGGTATTATCAGTAACTTTCGAGCTTTTTTCCTTTCTGTTAATTTTTTCTTATATTACTAGTTTCTCCCAAGCTTCTTTCCTCTCCTCCTAGTCAGTTTCTGATCTTCCAAGTCTCTTTTCAAAATTATTTTTCAGTTCCAAATCAGTTGTATATGCCTATTATCAGTAACCTTCAAGATTTTCTCCTTCTTGTTCTCCTGCTTAACTTTTTCCTAGTTTGCTTCTGCTCTCCCCTGCCTTTATACAAATTATTCTTCCGTTATCAAGCAGCTTCATTTGCCGATTATCAGTAACTTTCGAACTTTTCTTCTTTTGTTCTTTCTTTTTTATAGTTATATAAAAAAGTCTCTTTCAACTTTTTTTCCTTTTCTTCCTAGTCTATTTCTCCTCTTTCTGGTCTGTATTCAAATTCTTTCTCCGTTAACCTTTGCTTGTCTCCATATTCTCTGTCCATCTTTTGTCAGATTTGCGTTTCCTATTTCAGGCAATTTCCAGTATTAAATCAGTTTCATTTCCATACTATCAGTAGTTTAAAGTTATAGTCTGCTTGATTCAGTTTATTTTTACTATACCTAACCATTTTTAAATCACCCATATTTTTCTCCACTATCTCTCATATCTTCATTCTCCAACATATTTCTTGTATCTCTAACATCTATCTCTTTACAATCTATTCCTTTTCACATCAAACGATTTCTTATCTTTTTGGTCTCTATTAAATAAAATACCCAATTCCCGGGACCTTTTTCGAAAAAGACCATTTCGTCTTTGATAATTGTAACCAATGCATTATGTTTTGCATTATGTTCATGTTCCAGTTTTAGGAGATGATATTGTTCTCGTGCTGGTGGACGTAATCAGTACATTTCCAAATATCTTATTTATTTCTTCTGCTAATGATACTCTGTTCCCTTGTTGATTATCCTTAAGACATGAGAGCGGAATAGCGTCTTCATCGCCGTGATAATGTTTGTGTCAAATTTTCTGTTCTTTCTATATATTTAAGCAGATTTCAGAGATAGCTTAAAATAAAAAATGCCTGCATATCGCCAATATGGCGAGGATAATAGTTTCAAGATACTTTACAACTCGTAGTAGAATTTCAAAATCATGGTCATTTCAGATTTGAACTAAGCTGTTCCGCGTTTTACAATCTCAAATATGTTTTAACTACTTACAATATTACCGTTTTACATGGTGCAGAACACTGGTTTTTAAAGAAGAACGACATAGTATTTTGACATATTTGTCCTAGTACCTGTACTGCCTTTAGATTCGATAGATATTTTAATTTTGTTCTTAATTTCGGGACATTTAAAATTTTTAAACCGAGATTTCTGGGTGGTCTCGGAAATCACCTTATTCAGGAAATCCCGGTACATATCCCGGATTAAATTCCAATCCTGGACGCCTTACTATTAAAGCTTCTATTTTTGTTACCAAATTTTCTAATAGAAACTAATATTTTTCTTATTTTCCACTCGCCCTTTGATTTTCTATGGTCTCGTTCATCTTTGCCAAGTTAGACTTCCCTATTATGTTTGAGTGCAGTTTCTTCTCTCTAGGAGTTATTTTTATCCAGCCTGTCACTTTTCTATTCAAACGTAGTTCATTTTTCTATATCTGTATCTGCCTTTATGCCAAGCCATTTTATGTTATTTATCTTTCATCTGTACCATCATTTTTCTGCGTCTCAATCTGTGTTAATGTCAATTCTTCCTCCTTTCTGTTTAGTCCTTTTCTTTACAGCAGACAGATGCTTTCTTGACATTCAGACACCATTGAGTGTGTTTCCAGACTGGAAGGAAAATACTGCAATGGGTGCTTTCAGAGTACATCAAGATCAAGCGATTTAAATGACCAGATATTATGATCAGAATGAAGAAGGAAAGAATACTAAAGCAACTGCTACATGAAAAGATACTAAAAAGCTAGGCCTGAGAAAGGCCGAGAGCGATATGGAAGAACGGGACTGATAGGGTTGTGTCAGCTCAACCCAACCCAATTCAATCCAAAATAAAAATTTTAAATATTGGCTTCTTTCATGGTATCACTTAGTAGTTTTTTCACCACTCTCAAGACACTTCCTTCTTGCTTTTCAAGGTATGTTCAATCCAGAGCCATTCTAAGGTACTATACCACAGAGGGGACACTCAGAGGATATTGGGTAAATGTCTGATGGGGATACCATGCATTTTATTATAAAAACAAGCGCCTCTCCACCCCCACCCCCCCAGGAGTTGGCCCTCTTAGCAATTAGATTTATGACAACTTTGCTTGAATCTATGTCCAGTCTTACTTCTTTCCGTTTAGTCTCTTTCTTGATATTCCAAATACCACTTAATCTATTTCCAGACTTATTAATTTCTGGTTATTCACATATTTTTCTAGTCCCAATTCTAATTCGTGCATCTCTGTCAAAGTAAGGCAAAATAGCCTTTCGAACATTCCTCACTCTCTTTTTTCTATTAGTGGTGTTTATCTAGTCATAGAATCAAATGTGAATCATTAAAATCCAAAGATTGCAATAAGCAGGGCATGTGGTCAAGGAGTAAAGGATTTTTAATAAAAGAATGCAAACATTGAACTTTGAGGGAAGGCTTAGAGCGAGATGGAAGAATGAAACTAACAGGGATATGCTTGAAAAAAACAAATCTAATGATTTCATAATAATTTAGTAAGAAATTGATTTTATAACAATTTCTGTAAACGTTGTCATCGCTTTTGATACATTATGACCAAAAAGGCAGCTTAAAACAATTTTATCTAAGAGTTATATGCAAACATCCTCTTATTCAACACATTACGTTAATGAGTTCTTAAAACAATCAGAAAAATTTCACTCGACCTGGGTCGAGCCGGTACAAATTTCTCTGGTCCAAGGACACAAAAGAAAGACCACCGAGAGTGATTATTACGTTATATAACTTACGTAACACTTTCTTGCCGATATATATTTATTATTATTTGACCCCCACTTTTGGCGGAAAATTGCGACAGCTCCGAGTATAAAGAGTGTTGAAAAAAAATTCGAGAGCACATCTTCATTCAACCTGATTCAATTTAACTCTTACAATTAGTTAATATCATTATCAAGGATGAATCTCAAAGTGGTACGTTCAACCTTAATTAATTTTTTTTTATTTAATCTTATTGCATTTTTGTTAAACAGATTTTAGTTGTTGTCGCCCTCGTTGCTTCAGTTGGGATGGTTAACTCAGCGCCGAAGAGAAAATTTAAACCGATTAAAATTCTTTTAAAATTATTTAAATTTTAAATATTATAATGTTAGATTAATTTTTTTTACGATTTTTGTATACTTTTGTACTAATTTATAGAATAATAACTAAAAAAATTGAATGAAAGAAGCAGTTTTATTTCAAAATTACAAATTTACACGGATTTGCCGAAATTATTTACAAATCATTTACAATTTCCTACGAATCTAAATGAAGTTAAAGAAAAAGAAGAAAGATCGACATCATTGAAGAAGAATTTAAGCAACAACGACTGGGGCGTGATAAGCTGGTGCTACTCCATGATAAGTCGAGACAACCGGTGGAGCATACGCAGAAACAACTGGTGCTGAATAAGCTGATACAACCGGGGAAGAATAAGCAGAATAAGCCAAAGGAGCTCCAACAACTGGTGCGGTGTAAGCGGCAGCTACAAGTCCTGGTTTTGGTTTGGGTTCTGGAGCAGCAACAGCTAAAGCCAAAAAGGCGGCGAATACAATCTAAAAAAAAATAAATTAACTAAATTAAATAATCACCAAAAAATAACTTACAGCTTTAAACATTTTGATATGATTGTTATTGTTCTACTTTCAGTTTGAACTATAATCCAAAACCCAAATAAATCGTCTATTTATACCACAATCTCTTCTTTTCGAAGTGGGGTAAACACAATTCGAAATTCATGAGTACCTACATTCAAAATACGTTTGCCTATTGCGAAAAAACGCGAACAAGTGGGTTAAAACAAGATTTTTTATGTTAAATGTCATTGCGAACGCGTTAAGAGAGCAAGTTGAAAAAAAAACGGTTTTCATACAGATCCCAATCGCAGATTAGACTCTTTTTTCGGGCACCGGTTGCAGCACTTTTTCATTGACGGGCATAAATGTCAACTATCTTTTACACTTGAAACACAACACGTTTCTTAAAAACCTCATTTACATTCGTCCTTTGTTGTCCCGATCTGATTTCGTAATCACAACAACGGCGAAAAAAACTGCGCTACCGAAACAAAGTGACTTGCAGGTTTACTATAAATAGTCGGCCGAAAATTTTTGTGAATCATAGTTCGATTCGAAGCTATACCAAACAAATCTATCAAAATGTTCAAAGCTGTAAGTTGATTAAGATAATTTGGTTTTAATTTTGGTTTTGATTTAATTAATTAATTTTTTTAGATTGTTTTTGCTGCTATTTTGGCTTTGGCCGTCGCTGCTCCTGAACCCAAACCAAAACCGGGATTTGTTGCAGCAGCTTATACCGCACCAGTAGTTGGAGCTCCATTGGCTTATTCGTCTCCCGTTGTATCTGGTTATACATCTCCAGTAGTTTCTGCTTATACAGCTCCGGTTGTTTCTAGTTATAGCACTTATCATGGAGCTGTTCCGGCCGTTTCTGCTTACTCTGCTCCTGTTGTTTATGCCTAAATCATGATTCAATAAAATATTAATTTTGCAAAACATAATTTTTGTGTTTTTATTAGTTTTGTCTTATACTATTGACATATCATAATGATGCAAAGTGCGTTTCCCCTATCCTAATATTGAGATTCAAAAGTGTGATAGATGTTATCCACAGATATAAATGAAGCGATGTCAAAAGCGTCTTAATTTTATAGATGATGTAAAAACGCTCTGATCTTAACTTTTCTTTGGAAGAAATTGATTCAGTTTTCTCAATGGTCAAGGTTGAGTCTAATTTGGATGTATAAGGTGGTTTAAGTAAAAGGTTTGACCCAGTTCTGAATCAGATTTATTCTCCTCACTTTGCAGCTGACTTAGTTATGATTGATCTGTGTTGAGTATGGTTTCAAAGTAGTTGAGCATGAATGATTTATGTTATGTAGGTTATGATACACATTGTAGTGGTAAGTTGTAGCTTTGATGTTGATGTTAATTGGTTAGGTTACATGATTTGAGTAAATTTTGTTTCGATGTGAAAGAGGTCAATTGAATTTTGTGGTTTGGATTGAGTATACTGTTTATGTGTATATGAATTCAGCCATATTCTACCATTCAATCTAAAATCATATTGAAACTGCGTGATTAGAAATTTTGAAATAAGTGAATACAGAACTTTGATCTTTAACCTAGGTCTAAGTGATGCAGATAAGTATTAAACATTCTATGTATTTATAGTATATATAGATAACTGATTTGGATGTGGATTGATCTTCATCGACCTTTATATTAACAAATACAATGGCAATATTGTACAAAACGCGTATGTACTCCTTATATTTACGTTCTGTACACCATCATTGTAATAGATTCTTCAACTCTTGATCAACAACTATGTTATGATGAATTTGAGTTGATAAATTCGGCAACTCATTTAGGTGCGCCAGTGCTAGTGTTTCAATGCAGCAAATTTTGGTACGTTACACTTGGTTAATATGTATTCTGCCATATTTCACCACCCAACAAGAGATTAGATTGAAACGGCGTAATCACAAGTTTTTAATTTTTCTAATATTGATTTCTAATTTATGCCAAGGACTACTTGAGAGTCAGATGATATTCTTTATTTCAAAATGAAATTTATTTTGATCTACTCTGGGTCTAAACACGCACAACTAATAGCAGATGTTCTATTGATAGTATGACCTGATTTGGGTATAGATGAGTTACGCTATCTACCTGAGGTTTACATTAATATTGATGTGGATGGGTTGGGTTGGATTTCATGTTTTGGGTTGAATTTAATAATAATGTGTGAATGCAGTGATTTGAATGTGGATGAGTTGGATTGACTTTATGATTTGGGTTGAGTTTAATCTTGATGTAGGTATGTATTTAGGTATGGATGGGTTAAGTTAGATTACACAATTTGAAGTGAGTCTGGTTTCGACGTAGGAATGAAACTAATTTTAAATAGGTTAGATTAGCTTAAGCAGTTTAGGTTGAGTTTGGTTTTAATATGAATATGCTGATTTAGGCGTGAATAAATTGGATTGGGTTAAGCTCAGGTTAATTATGAACTAAACTTATCCCTCGTTACTCTCAAAGATTATTCCTTTGGTTCTATTCTGTCATGGGAAAGTGATCAACTTCTAGTACATACAGATTTGTAAATATTTGACTGAATATGGTTATTTTCTCTTACACTTTTAAATGATAACTGATGCATTACTGCAGCCATTGCATAGTTCGCAATTAGTACATGTAATTTCCTGGCATTTACTAATAAATTTGATAGTGTGTTTATAAAACACTGCCATTACTTCTTTCTACGAATGGCAATCCCAAAAATTTACCAATTGCTTCTTATGCAGATCTACACCTTTCATATACGTGTCATAGTCTCTGATTATGTCACCTCTGGCAATTCGAAGTGGTAAAGCAAAATACAAAATAGATTATAGCAACTTATTTATTTATTTCATACATATTCTCTTTCTTGATCTTCTTCGATCGAATACTGATTTGTCGAAACTATTTGAACAAAGTTGCTAATCACCCAAACTCAAGAAATAAACACAATATATGTTACGACGTAAGTAAATTATCAATGTTGATGTATATTCGGTGTCTAACCACTTTTTGTTAGTGACATTACCACATCAGCACCAAGATCAATTGATTATGTTATGATTGACAGGTGTAAACAAGAGACCCTTCACGCTTTAATTAGGGAACAAAAGTAAGCTACTTGACTCAACATTTCTTTCTGCAATAATGGGGTTTCTTTATACTTTAATTAGAGGACAAAAGATAACCGTAATAAAAACAAAGTACCTGTCTTAATATTTTCGTGTTAAAATAAGGGTTTCTAAACTATTATTATCCATTATTAAGTACAAGTACTTACCCTCTGTAGTCAGAAATTGCCAATGTTACTCCTATGCTCCATCTTCATAGGCTTAATGATAAAGGTTGGGTTGGGCTTCCTGTATCTTCTCAAGGAGTGCATTAACGTACTTGGCTATAATAAGGATTGTCAGGTTTGATATCAAGGGCGAGGTTCCACAAAAGTGGTGAAAGGTTTGCGAACGGCCACTGGTAACAGCCCCCGTTATAATGATCTGGCCAGCCCTTAACTCGACGATTCTGCGCCTTAATGTGCTCTTCATCCAAATACATAGGGTGGAAGGAACATTATGCTCTCCAAGTATGGTGTAATACCGAAGAAGGTAATTTTATCAAAAGTGCCTCCTTGGGGAAAAAAGGGTGGACTCCTTGTGCTGGACCAGTATATCACCGCCGGTGCTGATCACTGTGAAGGGTCTTTCGCAAGGATTTTCCCTGCGTGTAAGCGTGTTGATTAAATTCTAATGGCCTGCTTCTTAGAAAAGTAGGATGGTATCTCTAACGAAGCGATCATATACACATGTGGGATACTGCATGTGTATCCCACCCTACACCATGTATACACAAAATGTATTTTTTTAATGGAACACTCTGTATCTTTCTACATATGCAGATCAGCTTGCTTAAATGCTATAGCTGAATATCTTGTTTTCAATTTTATAATGCTAGGATATATAGTTATTAATCATTTTGTGAATTTTTTTAAAAATTAGTGTTTTCACTTAAAATTCGTTATCAGCATTGTTATTAAATATTGGATATTTCAATTTGTAATACCAATTTGCAATACTATTGGATAATATTATACAGCATGGTTACCACAACCGGTTAAATGGAACCCCCTATATTTTTCAATGCTTCAGAAGGCTGTATTAAGTACCTTTCATTTTTGTTAATAGGGTAGTCAGATACGTATACTTTTTGAGATATAGACTCTTAAGAATATAAGAGTATTAAAAATCATGTTGATATCATAAAACATTTAGAGAATTCAGGTATTTTCTCGTTTCTAGAAGGTATAAAATCTGTAATTTTGACAGTTTGCATAAATGGCTGAAAAAATAACCGATACCCATGCAACAAATGATATTATACACAATAAATAACCTTTACATTACGATCCGTTTTCCTCTCTTCTTCCTATGCACATTAGTGTTCTCCTTTTCCCCTAGATTTCTTTGATTTGGTTTGGTCCAACGTTACAAAGTGAAATCTTGTAGCAAAACTAAAGAAACTTTTAACTTTTTAAAACAGTTTTTTTCTCAGCTTCTTTCTCCGCAAAATCGCTGATTCCTAATTTTCTTCAGCTTCCTCAAAACTATTTCGGATCCGCTATTTCGATGGTACCGAAAACATAAAGAAATAAGCAACTAATTTTTGATAACAATATCATATTAACAAAAGCGCATTAGGTAGAAGGTGCTAAAGTAACCCTTTTCATCTTCTTACTGTCTCTCTTGTTTTCATATTACACTACCCAGGTTCTTAAAATTTTTGTCTTTCTTTTGCCTATTTCCTCTCTACTATTTGCTTTACACTCTCAGGCATACCTTTAACGAAGCTTTCTGGTAACACCACTCTCCAAGGTTTTACACTTAACTTTCTTCTCAATCTTTTCCAACTACAGCAGTGATAAAACGCATGATTCACATCGTCCACTTGTCCGCAATAAATATATAATTCAATTCTGCTTTTTTACGAATATATACTTTGAAATAGCCATGACCCCTCAAAACCTAACCCTTTTTTTAACAAGGATGGGGACCTAGGATCTTGGGTGGTTAGTGTGGAGTTAGCGTATAATATCACATTCTTATAAGCTCCTCCACATACTTTTATTCTGGAGTAATATTGTATGTGTAAGTAATTTTGGTATATTTCTTACTGTTTTAATCGCCATTACATAGGCGTCTCTCCATAATCTCGCTGCTTGCTTTTTGATACTGATTCTTGGCGTGTCTCTATTTCGTTTTCAACTGTTATATAACTCTCTACCTGCTTTTCTAGTCTCCTCCATCTTTCCCCTCGACGTTCTCCATCTTATCTACTTCCCCTGGTATTATGGTTCCCCTTATACTATAAGTCATATTTATATGACCACTCAAAGTTTCCCCCTTTCAACTTCCCGGCCCTTTATCAACTATACCATATTCTCTTTACACATCGTAATATCAATATGGAATTGGTTCCCTCTTCGCCTGGTTGGTTTTCTTCCCTTGTTGACCACCACTAGCTCTGTTTCCGCCATCCATTCGCCAAACAGTTTTCCTCTTTAGTCCTCTCTGTTTCTTTTTTCCTCTCTAACTTCCTTTTTTATCATTAAAAAGCCAACCCAATTTAAGTCAATCCAATCCACCTTAACCCAAGCAACCTACTTTTCTAACTAGGTCGAGAAACTCTGCCAACAGATATCTAGCCACGGTTGACCGAAAAGACCAAATAGTGTAGGGTTGAAGTGAAAAGCGTCGACTTACAAAAAATCGCTTTCCTCGTCTTCTCTAGTACCACCACAAACGTTTTACAGCACAACAAACAAAACTCCCTTCTACTAATACTTTAGTTCTTCTCATTTCGCGCAATTTCAATCATTTCCAGTCAAAGTCAATATCAAAACTCTTGCTTTCTCACTTCTCCTGACCCTCGCCAGCCTTTATCGTCTTCATTCATGATGATTGAAAACAAGATTTCCATAAACTTTTTGATAGTAATTACACTGTCTAGTCCTCCTTGTCTTTCTTTCCTACTCAATAATGCTGGTTTGTTTTCTTCATTTTTTCGCCATCTCTCGTTTTTCTCTTTTTCCAAATTCTTGTCAACTGCAGTCATGGTGATGAACAACGGAGTTCGTTAACTTTTTGAAGTTATCTATACTTTCTATTAATCATATCTTTGTTTACTTATAGATCCATCTGTCTTAATAGGTACTCATTAGAGTTAGAAACATAAGGGTTTAGCCAAACGCCTCTTAAAACTGCTAAGCACTAGTTCTATGTCTAGTATTAGTTCTGAAGCTAGGTTGGGTTGAGACGCACCGCTAAACCTAAATGTTTCTAGTTTTAGGTCTAGTGTTGGTTTTAGTGTTGGTATTAATTCTACTTTTAACTGTTATTGGTTTTAGATTATTGTATACTTGCATCGAACTAAAACTAGAACTAACACTAAACCTAGAACTAGAGAGATTCAGATACCTCTTCAAGATTTAATTTGTCCCTATACTTTGCTTCATTTTTACATTTAGAGTATAAAATTCGTGCGATTTAGTGGTTTGTACATATCTGACGCATAATTTATAATGAGATAAATTTGAAAAATCAGTAACATTTTTTTCTTCTTTGTAACTTAATCCGTAGACATACTGTAGGTTAATGTTATGCTTATGGCCAATCGCCTGTTTACTATCGTTAGCACATCTTTGTACATATGATGTTTTAATGCCGTGCACCATTCCAATGAGAGATATAAAGTTGCCGACATATCTGTTATGGTCACCAGGCTTCTTAGCAGGGATACACTATCTCTCTCTAATAGCTATAAAAAATTGCCCCTCTTGAGTCTTTCACCTTTGATATATTCAAATCATGACTTTACGTTATATTGGTGGTTACACACAAAATTCGGAACATATCACAAAAAAGCTGTTACCATAAATGTTATAACAAAATTTATTTTGCATTATGGTGTATATATCAAGAAAAATATGATAATTAGATGAAATCGTATACTTTTCTAACTTTGCTATCAGATACAACAAATATGAACTCATTTGAATTATTAATAAAAAATTTCTGCAATGTCTCATAAATAATGACGAGTATTTAACCTTGAATTAGATCATTATCTCGTTAAATTTCTTCTTCCAATTCTGCACGCCACGCGCGACGGATACGAATCGCCGAAAATGTATGCACATAAATAAGTAATTGAATTCCAGAAATAGGTCCAACCTCATATAAATAAGTTATTCATTCATACATACGTTGTTGCACAACCGCCCGACACTTTTGGTCTACGATCATCATCGCACAGTATTCCATTTATGATCCGGTAATTAATGTCAATGTCAATCCATCTTTTCAGCTGTTTGTACCAATTGTTATGCCGCGATTGTCTTCATTTGAACGTATAAAAACCGACGGTCGTAAATTATTTGTTGTCAATACGTTCACGACTTCCTCAGTATTTACTTCATCTAATAATAAGTTCTAAAACTTTAAAATGTTCAAATTGGTAAGTTTTTTTATATCATATTATTTTATTAAAATAATTTTTTGTATATCATTTTAGATCGTTCTTTTTGCTGCCCTCTTCGCGATCGCATTCGCAGCACCTAAACCAGACTTATTTTATACATCACCCATAGGTTACGCCTCTCCATATTACGGATATTATCCCTACGCGTATTCTTATGGATATCCATATTATTATGGGTACGGTGGTTACGCTTATATATGATTTGTTTCTCGATGAATCGCGACGATTTATAAAGCGATGTAACATACTCATGTAACCGTGAAGTTCAATGCAACTTATTGTTTTGTGCACGCGTGGATGTAATAAAAGAATTTTACGTCACCGACGAGTTTATTGTTTTAATGATACCTTTACCTAACAAATTTGAATATGTTTCGGACATATTTATAGATAATAATAAATTTTTCGGTGTTATGTATTAATTTAGTTTAAAATAGAATTGAAATGGAATAAAAGTTTCAAATTAATGTGATTGCATAAACAAAACTATGTGTTTACGAATGAGGAGATGGAATAAGAATAGAAAAATATGTAATATATCGTTATCAAGCTAAATGTGTGTACTTTAAAGGTAATTAATTCTCTAATAATTATTGTGTCTCTAATAAATTTAATAATGTGCTTTAAAGGTGAAGTGCAATTAAGGAAGAAAATTCTGAAGTTTGGTTTATAAACAAATATTTAAAAACATGATGACATAACAATTTTGATATCTCACGAATAAATATCGATAGAATCACATATGGTATATCATATTTAAGAAAAATGTGTGCACATTTTTTGTTTTTATAAGTTATCGTTCTGAATTTGTTGTATTAGGGAAGAATCGTAAAGTTTAGATTAACAATAAGACAATTTCAAAAAAACATCAAGATATAACATATCCAACATCTCATGAATATAAATGTCTAAAATTATAAATGATATATTATATTTAAGCTAAAATTATGTAATTTACTTTATTTTTATAAATTATTGTTCTGAATTTGTTAGTTTATTAGGGAAAATATCGTTAACATTAGGTTAACAATAAAAAATTTTAAAAAAATTTCAAGATATTGCATTTTCGACATCTCATCAATAAAAATGCTTACATTTATAAATGATATATCATTTTCAAGCTAAAAGTGTGTGCTTTATTTTATTTTCATAAATTATTGTTCTGAATTTGTGGATTCAATAAAGAAAAAAATCATTAAGCTTAAGATATTTTCAAAAAAGTTAAAATATAACATTTCCGATATCTCATCATTACAAATGTTTAAAGTTATAAATGATATATCATTTTCAAGCTGTAAGTGTGTACATTATTGTATTTTTAAAAGTTATTGTTCTGAATTTGTTGGTACATTAGGAAACAATCATGAATCTTAATACCTCATCAATACAAATATTTAAGGTCATAAATGATATACGAATTTTAAGCTAAAAGTGTACATTATATTTTACCTTTATAAATTATTACTCTTACGCTATTGGTTTATCAAGAAAAAAAAATATGAAATTTGATTATGGAAGTAATTTATAATAATAATGTATGATATTTATAATAATAATATATATGTTGTTTTGAAGCTAAAAGTATGTGCTTTATTTATTTTTCTAAGCTAATTACTCTAAATATTTTGGTTTATTACGAAAATAATTCTTAACTTAAGCTCAAAGTAAACAATTTCAAAAAGAAATCGTAATATAAAACTGATGATATATCCCAAATAATTATTGGTAAAGTTATGATACATAATTTTCAAGCTAAAAGTGTACACTTTATTTTATCTATGAAAATTATTGTTCTAAAATTATTGGTATATCCAGAAAAAATTGTTCTCTATAAAAAAATTGTAAGAGGCAAATGTATAACGAACAATGTGATATAAAATTACAGATATTTGACGAATAAATGTGCCTAGAATCATATACCGTACATCATTTTCGAGCAGAACTTTTATTCTTTATATTATTTTGATAAATTGTTGTTGTAAAATCAACAGTTCTCTAGCAAAATAGTTCCTAACATGAATCTTAACAATCATGAATCTTAATACCTCATCAATACAAATATTTAATGTCATAAATGATATACGAATTTTAAGCTAAAATTTACATTATATTTTATCTTAATAAATTGTTATTCTTACGCTATTGGTTCATCAGGAAAAAAGTTATGAAATTTGATTATGAAAGTAATTTATAATAATAATGTATGATATTTATAATAATAATATATATGTTGTTTTGAAGCTAAAAGTATGTGCTTTATTTATTTCTCTAAGTTAATTACTTTAAATATTTTGATTTATTACGAAATTAATTCTAAACTTAAGCTCAAAGTAAACAATTTCAAAAAGAAATCGTAATATAAAACTGATGATATATGCCAAATAATTATTGGTAAAGTTATGATACATAATTTTCAAGCTAAAAGTGTACACTTTATTTTATCTATGAAAATTATTGTTCTAAAATTATTAGTACATCTAGAAAAAAATTGTTCTCTACAAAAAAATTGTAAGAGGCAAATGTATAACGAACAATGTGATATAAAATTATAGATATTTGACGAATAAATGTGGCTAGAATCATATACCGTACATCATTTTCAAGCTGAACTTTTATTCTTTACTTTATTTTGATAAATTGTTGTTGTAAAATCATCAGTTCTCTAGCAAAATAATTCTTAACATGAATCTTAACAATCATGAATCTTAATACCTCATCAATACAAATATTTAATGTCATAAATGATATACGAATTTTAAGCTAAAATTTACATTATATTTTATCTTAATAAATTGTTATTCTTACGCTATTGGTTCATCAGGAAAAAAGTTATGAAATTTGATTATGAAAGTAATTTATAATAATAATGTATGATATTTATAATAATAATATATATGTTGTTTTGAAGCTAAAAGTATGTGCTTTATTTATTTCTCTAAGTTAATTACTTTAAATATTTTGATTTATTACGAAATTAATTCTTAACTTAAGCTCAAAGTAAACAATTTCAAAAAGAAATCGTAATATAAAACTGATGATATATGCCAAATAATTATTGGTAAAGTTATGATACATAATTTTCAAGCTAAAAGTGTACACTTTATTTTATCTATGAAAATTATTGTTCTAAAATTATTGGTACATCTAGAAAAAATTGTTCTCTACAAAAAAATTGTAAGAGGCAAATGTATAACGAACAATGTGATATAAAATTACAGATATTTGACGAATAAATGTGGCCAGAATCATATACCGTACATCATTTTCAAGCTGAACTTTTATTCTTTATTTTATTTTGATAAATTGTTGTTGTAAAGTCATCAGTTCTCTAGCAAAATAATTCTTAACATGAATCTTAACAATCATGAATCTTAATACCTCATCAATACAAATATTTAATGTCATAAATGATATACGAATTTTAAGCTAAAGTGTACATTATATTTTATCTTAATAAATTATTATTCTTACGTTATTGGTTCATCAAGAAAAGAATTAGGAAATTTGATTATGAAAGTAATTTATAATAATAATGTATGATATTTATAATAATAATATATATGTTGTTTTGAAGCTAAAAGTATGTGCTTTATTTATTTTTCTAAGTTAATTACTCTAAATATTTTGGTTTATTACGAAATTAATTCTTAACTTAAGCTCAAAGTAAACAATTTCAAAAAGAAATCGTAATATAAAACTGATGATATATCCCAAATAATTATTGGTAAAGTTATGACACATAATTTTCAAGCTAAAACTGTACACTTTATTTTATCTATGAAAATTATTGTTCTAAAATTATTAGTACATCTAGAAAAAAATTGTTCTCTACAAAAAAATTCTAAGAGGCAAATGTATAACGAACAATGTGATATAAAATTACAGATATTTGACGAATAAATGTGGCCAGAATCATATACCGTACATCATTTTCAAGCTGAACTTTTATTCTTTATTTTATTTTGATAAATTGTTGTTGTAAAGTCATCAGTTCTCTAGCAAAATAATTCTTAACATGAATCTTAACAATCATGAATCTTAATACCTCATCAATACAAATATTTAATGTCATAAATGATATACGAATTTTAAGCTAAAAGTGTACATTATACTTTATCTTAATAAATTATTATTCTTACGTTATTGGTTCATCAAGAAAAGAATTAGGAAATTTGATTATGAAAGTAATTTATAATAATAATGTATGATATTTATAATAATAATATATATGTTGTTTTGAAGCTAAAAGTATGTGCTTTATTTATTTTTCTAAGTTAATTACTCTAAATATTTTGGTTTATTACGAAATTAATTCTTAACTTAAGCTCAAAGTAAACAATTTCAAAAAGAAATCGTAATATAAAACTGATGATATATCCCAAATAATTATTGGTAAAGTTATGACACATAATTTTCAAGCTAAAACTGTACACTTTATTTTATCTATGAAAATTATTGTTCTAAAATTATTAGTACATCTAGAAAAAAATTGTTCTCTACAAAAAAATTCTAAGAGGCAAATGTATAACGAACAATGTGATATAAAATTACAGATATTTGACGAATAAATGTGGCCAGAATCATATACCGTACATCATTTTCGAGCAGAACTTTTATTCTTTATATTATTTTGATAAATTGTTGTTGTAAAATCATCAGTTCTCTAGCAAAATAATTCTTAACATGAATCTTAACAATCATGAATCTTAATACCTCATCAATACAAATATTTAATGTCATAAATGATATACGAATTTTAAGCTAAAAGTGTACATTATATTTTATCTTAATAAATTATTATTCTTACGCTATTGGTTCATCAAGAAAAAAATATGAAATTTGATTATGAAAGTAATTTATAATAATAATGTATGATATTAATAATAATAATAATAATATATGTTGTTTTGAAGCTAAAAGTATGTGCTTTATTTATTTTTCTAAGTTAATTACTGTAAATATTTTGGATTATTACGAAAATAATTCTTAACTTAAGCTCAAAGTAAACAATTTCAAAAAGAAATCGTAATATAAAACTGATGATATATCCCAAATAATTATTGGTAAAGTTATGATACATAATTTTCAAGCTAAAAGTGTACACTTCATCAGTTCTCTAGCAAAATAATTCTTAAGTTTATGTTAAAGCAAAAAATTTGCATAAAATGTCCTAATATAAAATTTCTTTTATCATATGAACATATATGTCTAGAACCATATAAAATGTACAACATTCAAACTAAAATCTGTCCTTTCTTTATTTTTATAAAATATTACACTAAACTTGATGGTTTATAATGAAAATTATTGTGATATTTAGACTAATAACTTCTTTTTAAGCGATATTATATCAAATTCTAATGTTTCACAAATAACTATCACTACAACCATTTACGGTACCACATTTTCAAGCAAGTCTGTATTTTAATTTGTTATTATAAATTGGTTTATTAAGGAAATAATTATGAAGTTTAACTTTAAAAGAACATATTTATAAAAAAATGTGGTATAGAATTTGTGATATCTCACGAATAAGTATCGTTAGAATCATATATGATACATCATCTTCAAGGCAAAAGTTTGTTCTTTATTTTATTTTTATAAATTGTTGTTGTAAATTCGTCAGTTCCTAAGATTAATAAATAGAAAGAATTCCTTAGATTTCGTATAAATACAACAAATTTACAGAAAACATCGTGATATAAAACTTCCAGTATCATATGAACATATATGTCTAGAACAGGGGTTTCCAAAGTATAAACTCGGTCCGCAATATCGATACGATATATTATATTTTTATTAAAATATAGATAAGTAGTAAAATAGATAATAAATTTTATAAATAAAATACCGCATTCGTCCGAATCTACGACGCATTAGTTGTATCACACAGATGTTCGTTTACAATGGAAATATCTTGTATTAATATAATTTCATTTATGTATTGTTTGTTTAAAAAATAGTTTTACAAATGATAGACAGTTAAGCTTTTAATCGGTCAATGATGACCTTTTTTTCGTAAAAAGTTTGCAGTCGCCGAAAATATCATCTCGCTATCAATCGATGTTGATTAAATCATTACCAAAGCATCCAATAACTTCTTTAGATTATTTGTTATAATTCCTGTACTCTCATATATTTATAAATTCTCTCGCAAATTTATCTTGTAATCAACTGATGTTTTGGTTTCTGTTTTTGTATTTTTAAGTTTATCGTATATTGATTGTATTAGCTAATCTATCACTATAACGATCAGGATCACGTAGATCGAAATCAAGCATTTTTATATGAATCATCGTATTTCCGTTCTAACTGTCTCAGATTCAATTTTTTTTACAAACAACGTATTAAATATCTTCTTAAAGAACTTTTAGCTTTTGTTGATTCACATTGCCGTTCTCATTTTTGTTGACTCCCATTTTATATGAGACTTCCAATTTAATTTTTTTCAGACTTATCTTCCGGAAAATGGGAAACAGAAAGTATTAAAAAAAATTCTATCCAACTTCAACAATTGCTATCTTGGTGGTAGTAAAAATCGAAGTAATTAAATTATGGATGCTGATTCAGAATTCTATGACAATTTTAATGGCGAAACCTATTTTTGGAATACTTTGATTGGATCTTGAGGAATCAATCTTTGAAGTTAGTCTATAAAATACAATCGATTGATTTTGACGCGTTGTTAGAATTGATTTCTACAAATATTATTAGGGTAGTGATTAAAATCGAAGTGTAAAATCGAAGATTGAGTCACAATCCTAAGACAACTTTTATGGTGAAAACCGCTTTTTGATATCTCGATTGATTCTTGAGGAATCAATCTTTAAAGTTATCATATAAAAACAACTGATTTGTTTTCACGCGTTGTTAGTATTGTATTCAACAAATGATATCAGGGTGGTGATTAAAACCGAAGTAACTAAATTGTGGGCACTGATTCAGAATTCTATGGCAATTTTAATGGTGAAACCCATTTCTTGATGTCTCGATTGGTTTTTGAGGAATCAATCTTTGAATTTAGTCAAAAAAAAAATCGATTAGTTTTGACTCATTGTTAGTGTTGATTTAAACAAATGCTGTCAGGGTAGTGATTAAAGTCGAAATAACCGAATTATGAGTATTGAGTCAGAATCCTAAGACAATCTTAATGGTGAAAACCACTTTTTAATATCTCAATTGATTGTTGAAGAATCAATCTTTAAAGTTATCATATAAAAACAACCGAGTTCTTTTCACGCGTTGTTAGTTTTGTTTTCAACAAACGATATCTAAGTGGTGATAAAAATCGAAGTAACTATATTATGAGCACTGATTTAGAATTCTATGGCAATTTTAATGGTGAAACCCATTTCTTGATGTCTCGATTGGTTTTTGAGGAATCAATCTTTGAATTTAGTCAAAAAAAAAATCGATTAGTTTTGACTCATTGTTAATGTTGATTTAAACAAATGCTGTCAGGGTAGTGATTAAAGTCGAAATAACCGAATTATGAGTATTGAGTCAGAATCCTAAGACAATCTTAATGGTGAAAACCACTTTTTAATATCTCAATTGATTGTTGAAGAATCAATCTTTAAAGTTATCATATAAAAACAACCGAGTTCTTTTCACGCGTTGTTAGTTTTGTTTTCAACAAACGATATCTAAGTGGTGATAAAAATCGAAGTAACTATATTATGAGCACTGATTTAGAATTCTATGGCAATTTTAATGGTGAAACCCGTTTGTTAATATCTCGATTGATTCTTGAGGAATCAATTTTTAAAGTTAGTCTATAAAAAATAATCGATAATTTTTGACACGTTGTTAACGTTGATTTCAACCAATGCTATCAGGGTAGTGATTAAAATCGAAGTAACCAAATTGTATGTATTGAGTCAGAATCCTAAGATAATTTTAATGGTGAAAACCCCTTTTTAATATCTCAATTGATTCTTGAGGAATCAATCTTTAAAGTTATCATATAAAAACAACCGAGTTCTTATCACGTGTTGTTAGTTTTGTTTTCAACAAACGATATCTAAGTGGTAATAAAAATCGAAGTAACTATACAACCTATTTGTTTTTACACTTAGTGTTGTTTTCAACAAATCATATCGGATGGTGATTAAAATCGGAATAACTAAATTGAGGGCACTGATTCAGAATTCTATAGGAATCAGTCTTTGAAGTTAGTCTATAAAAAAATCGATTGGTTTTGACGCGTTGTTAGTGTTGATTTCAACAAATGCTATCTGGGTATTGATTAAAATTGAATTAACCGAATTGTAAGCACTAATTTAGAATTCTATGCCAATTTTAATGGTGAAACCCGTCTTTTGATATCTCAATTGGTTCTTGAGGAATTAGCATTTAATGTTAACCTATAAAGAATTATCAATTTATTTTGACTTAGAGATAGATTAAAATTAAAGACATCTAATTGCGAGCAGTAAATCAGAATATTATGTAAGCAGTGTTTACATCAAGTATCAAGTCTTCTGGAGGCATTTTAATACTGCAAGATGCAATATTAAGTCTTTTGGAAGCATTTCAAGTATTCTAGAAGCAGTATTAAGTCTTCTAGAAACATTTTAAGCCTCTTATTTACTTTTCAACACAATTCTAAGGCTTTTTTTCGATCATCAATAAATTTTGCAAATATTGCTCTAAACTTGTTATTTTATTATTAAAACAATTCTTAACATTATGTTAAAAACATTTTTTTTTTAAACAACGGCATATTTGATTCTGATATCTCACAAATAACTATCACTACAGCCATTATGATATATCATTTTCAAGCTAAAATTATACACTTTATTTTATTTTTATATTATTACCCTAAATTTATTTTACGAAAACAATTTTATGTTTATGTTAAAACAAAATTTGGATATCTAACTTATAAGTATTGCTGTGTACTTTATTTTCCATAATAAATTATTGTTCCAAATTACGAAAACAATTTTTACATTTAGAATAAAAACAAGAATTTTTAGAAAACGTCGCGATATAAATCTTCGATATCTCACAAACAATTATCAATAGAGTCATATACATTTCTTCATTTTCAAGCTAAAAATGTAGACTTTATTTAATTTTTATAAATAATTGCCCTAAAATTATTTGTTCATTAAGGAAACATGAATTTTAACTTTATTAAAAGAGCAAAATTATAAAATACATCGTGATATAAAATTTCGGATATTTCACGATTGAGTATTGCTGAAATCATATATGATATACTATTTTCTAGCTAAAAGTGTGTACTTTATTTTGTTTTTAAAATTATTGTTCTAAATTTGGTGGTTCATTACGGAAATTACTTTTGCGTTTAGGATAAAAGAAACAATTTTTTATAAAAACGTCGTGATATAAATCTTCGATACCTCATAAACAAGTATCAATGAAGTCATATACTTCATCATTTTCAAGCTAAAAATGTACACTTTATTTAATTTTTATAAATTGTTGCTCTAAAATTATTTGGTCATTAAGGAAATTATGAAATTTAACTTTAAAACAGCAAATATAAAATACTTCGCGATTTCTAATATAAAATTTCCGATATCTCACAATTAAGTATTGCTGAAATCATATATGATATACCATTTTCAAGTTAAAAGTGTGTACTTTATTTTCCATAATAAATTATTGTTCCAAATTACGAAAGCAATTTTTACATTTAGAATAAAGGCAACAATTTTTAGAAAACGTCGCGATATAAATCTTCCATATCTCACAAACAATTATCAATAGTCATATACATTTCTTCATTTTCAAGCTAAAAATGTACACATTATTTAATTTTTATAAATAATTGCTCTAAAATTATTTGTTCATTAAGGAAAACATGAATTTTAACTTTATTAAAAGAGCAAAATTATAAAATACATCGTGATATAAAATTTCGGATATGCCACGATTGAGTATTGCTGAAATCATGTATGATATACTATTTTCTAGCTAAAAGTGTGTACTTTATTTTATTTTTAAATTATTGTTCTAACTTTGGTGGTTCATTACGGAAATTACTATTGCGTTTAGGATAAAAGAAACAATTTTTTTAAAAAAACGTCGTAATATAAATCTTCGATATCTCATAAACAAGTATCAATAAAATCATATACTTCATCATTTTCAAGCTAAAAATGTACACTTTATTTAATTTTTATAAATTGTTGCTCTAAAATTATTTGGTCATTAAGGAAATTATGAAATTTAACTTTAAAACAGCAAATATAAAATACTTCGTGATTTCTAATATAAAATTTCCGATATCTCACAATTAAGTATTGCTGAAATCATATACGATATACCATTTCCAAGCTAAAAGTGTGTACTTTATTTTGTTTTTTAAATTATTGTTCTAAATTTGGTGGTTCATTACGGAAATTACTTTTAAGTTTAGGACAAAAGTAATAATTTAAAAAAAAAACGTCGTGATATAAATCTTCGATATCTCATAAACAAGTATCAATAAAGTCATATACTTCATCATTTTAAAGCTAAAAATGTACACTGTATTTAATTTTTATAAATTGTTGCTCTAAAATTATTTGGTCATTAAGGAAATTATGAAATTTAACTTTAAAACAGTAAATATAAAATACTTCGTGATTTCTAATATAAAATTTCCGATATCTCACAATTAAGTATTGCTGAAATCATATATGATATACCATTTTCAAGTTAAAAGTGTGTACTTTATATTCCATAATAAATTATTGTTCCAAATTACGAAAACAATTTTTACATTTAGAATAAAAGCAACAATTTTTAGAAAACGTCGCGATATAAATCTTCAATATCTCACAAACAATTATCAATAGAGTCATATACATTTCTTCATTTTCAAGCTAAAAATGTAGACTTTATTTAATTTTTGTAAATAATTGCTCTAAAATTATTTGTTCATTAAGGAAAACATGAATTTTAACTGTATTAAAAGAGCAAAGTTATAAAATACATCGTGATATAAAATTTCGGATGTCACGATTGAGTATTGCTGAAATCATATATGATATACCATTTTCAAGCTAAAAGTGTGTACTTTATTTTGTTTTTTAAATTATTGTTCTAAATTTGGTGGTTCATTACTGAAATTACTTTTGCGTTTAGAATAAAAGAAACAATTCTTTAAAAAACCGTCGTGATATAAATCTTCGATATCTCACAAACAATTATCAATAGAGTCAAATACATTTCTGCATTTTCAAGCTGAAAATGTAGACTTTATTTAATTTTAATAAATAATTGCTCTAAAATTATTTGTTCATTAAGGAAAACAAGAATTTTAACATTATTAAAAGAGCAAAATCATAAAATACATCGTGATATAAAATTTCGGATGTCACGATTGAGTATTGCTGAAATCATATATGATATACTATTTTCTTGCTAAAAGTGTGTACTTTATATTGTTCTTTGAACTATTGTTCAAAATTTGGTGGTTCATTACGGAAATTACTTTTACGTTTAGGATAAAAAAACAATTTTTAAAAAAAACGTCGTGATATAAATCTTCGATATCTCATAAACAAGTATCAATAAAATCATATACTTCATCATTTTCAAGCTAAAAATGTAGACTTTATTTAATTTTTATAAATTGTTGCTCTAAAATTATTTGGTCATTAAAGAAATTATGAAATTTAACTTTATAACAACAAATATAAAATACTTCGCGATTTCTAATATAAAATTTCCGATATCTCACAATTAAGTATTGCTGAAATCATATATGATATACCATTTTCAAGTTAAAACTGTGTACTATATTTTCCATAATAAATTATTGTTCCAAATTACGAAAACAATTTTTACATTTAGAATAAAAGCAACAATTTTTAGAAAACGTCACGAAATAAATCTTCGATATCTCACAAACAATTATCAATAGAGTCATATACATTTCTTCATTTTCAAGCTAAAAATGTAGACTTTATTTAATTTTTATAAATAATTGCTCTAAAATTATTTGTTCGTTAAGGAAAGCATGAATTTTAACTTTATTAAAAAAGCAAAATTATAAAATACATCGTGATATAAAATTTCGGATATGTCACGATTGAGTATTGCTGAAATCATATATGATATACCATTTTCAAGCTAAAAATGTGTACTTTATTTTGTTTTTTGAATTATTGTTTAAAATTTTGTGGTTCATTACGGAAGTTACTTTTGCGTTTAGGATAAAAGAAACAATTTTTTAAAAAAACGTCGTGATATAAACCTTCGATATCTCATAAACAAGTATCAATAAAGTCATATACTTCATCGTTTTCATGCTAAAAATGTACACTTTATTTAATTTTTATAAATTGTTGCTCTCAAATTATTTGGTCATTAAGGAAATTATGAAATTTAACTTTAAAACAGCAAATATAAAATACTTCGTGATTTCTAATATAAGATTTCCGATATCTCACAATTAAGTATTGCTGAAATCAGATATGTTATACCATTTTCAAGTTAAAAGTGTGTACTTTATTTTCCATAATAAATTATTGTTCCAAATTACGAAAACAATTTTTACATTTAGAATAAAAGCAACAATTTTTAGAAAACGTCGTGATATAAATCTTCGATATCTCACAAACAATTATCAATAGAGCCATATACATTTCTTCATTTTCAAGCTACAAATGTAGACTTTATTTAATTTTTATAAATAATTGCTCTAAAATTATTTGTTCATTAAGGAAAACATGAATTTAAACATTATTAAAAGATGTCACGATTGAGTATTGCTGAAATCATATATGATATATCATTTTCAAGATAAAAGTATGTACTTTATTTTACATTTTAAATTATTGCTTCATTCCGAAAACAATTTTACATTTAGGATAAAAACAATTAAAAAAAAAACGCTGTGATATAAAATTTGGATATCTCATAAACAAGCATCAATAGAGTTAAATACATTACATCATTTTCAAGGTAAAAATGTACTCTTTATTTTATTTTTATATATTATTGCTCTAAAATTATTTGTTCATTAAGGAAAACACTACGAGATTTAACTTAAAAAAAGCACACTTATAAAATACATTGTGATGTGAAATTCAGATAACTCATAAACAAATATTAACAGAGTCATATACATTACATCATTTTAAAGGCAACAATGTACACTTCATTTAATTTTTATAATTTATTGCTCTGAACTTATTGGTTCATTAAGGAAAACGTGATGAAGTTTAACTTTAAAACAGCAAAATTAATGGTATAAAATTTCGATATTTCACGAATAAGTGTTGCTAAAATCATAGATGATATATCATTTTAAAGATTCTTTATTCTATTTTCATAAATTTTTGTTGTAAATTGGTCTGTTTATTAAGAAAAAAATCTGAATTTGAAATCAAAAATAACAAATTATCAAAAAACGTAGAAGATGTAACATTTGCGTTATCTTTGCTATAATCATAATTAAATTATTTAACTTTCATAAATTGTTCTTCTAAATTGAACGGTTCATTAAGAAAATTCTCATTTTAAGGTTAAAACAACAAAAATTCAAAATTTGAATCTAACTTAAACCTTTATTATTAAAATCTGCAAATTTTGTAATCACATTCCAAATTAACATTTTGATATAAAAAAAAATCTTCGAAAATTAAACGTCATCAAATCAGTAGACATAATGAGACCCGGCATATCCATAAGAATAAGGATAATGACCAGCATACGCATATGGATAGGCTGAATAAGATGAGTAAACTGGAGCAGAATAGGCTGTATAGGCTGGTGCGGCATAAGCAGTGTAGGCTGGGGCTGAATACGCAAGAAAACCTGGTTTAGGTTTTGGTTCTGGAGCAGCTACTGCCAAAGCCAAAAGGGCGGCGAAAATTACCTAAAATAATTAATTAATTTTAAAAAAACATTAATAAAGAAATCGTAATACTTACAGCTTTAAACATTTTGAGGTGAGTATTTGATTGAGTACGAATCAAACTATGCCTACCACACAAAAATGAGGGGCTTTTATACTAAAAACACACAGGACTTATTTGAAGATCGCGTGGGGAGAACTGGATCACATGAATCCAAGAAACACGCCAATATTAAGGTTTTTTAATTTATTATTTGCATTTAGTGCGGAACTCGTTTTCTGGACGACCGTGGATTTTTTATAGGCCTTATTTGCTATTAATGTACTGGATGAGTGTAAAAACATTCCTTATTTTAAACAAAGAAGATCAATAATTATTAATTAATAAAACAATTTTTGATTTATAACATTTAATTCTTTAATTATATACTTAATTATGTAATAACAAAATCCTTGAGATTATTCAAATAAATATAATTAAGAATTAACAAGAGAATATTTTTAAATTATTACGACGTACCTTTATCGATTGCCAAATTTACATAAAACCCGAACCTGAACCAGAACAAGGAACTAAATACCTATGTGGTTGTAGGTCATTGCGAAGCGAACCAAAACTGGTTTCGATCGAAGAATAATCGCCCACATTTCGTCCATTAGGACATTACAAGTGTTACTACTTGAACTTGAAATTATATCTAGGACCCCTCCTTTTTGTTACACATTGAAAAAAAAAGTTGTTTGCTATTTGTTACATGATACAGATTTAGTATAAATACCGGACCGAATTTATCTATGATCATAGTTCAATTTGAAATAGAACAATCAACTCCTCAACTTTCAAAATGTTCAAAGCTGTAAGTAAAACTTTTTTTATAATTTCGATTTATTTTTTTGTTAAATTTTTAAGATTGTGTTCGCCGCCTTCTTGGCTTTGGCCGTTGCTGCCCCTGAACCAAAACCAAAACCAGGTCTTGTAGCTGCTGCTTACTCTGCCCCAGTTGTTGGAGCTCCATTGGCTTATTCATCTCCGGTTGTATCTGCTTATTCCGCCCCGGTTGGATACACTGCACCAGTTGTCTCTGGATATTCCGCACCAGTTGTATCTTCTTACCATGGAGTTGCTCCAGCTGTAGCTTACCATGGAGCCGTTCCAGCAGTTGCCCCATACCATGCTTCAGTTGTCTATTAAATGGAAACGATGATTTGGAGATGAGAAATGGTTTGAACAATGCTGCTGAACATAAATAAATTTAAATGAATTTTTATTATTATTTTGGAAAATTATTTTAATTATTAACTGTGATTGGCAAAATAAATTTGATTCTAACATATAAACAAATCTGCTTTTAATATCTACATCACCCAAACATTTTATGTTTTGCAATTTCAATAACTATTAATTGGAATATAAAACTTCGTATATCTCACAAATTAATATCACTAAAGTCATGTATGATATATTATTTGAAGCTAACAATGTGTACTTTATTTAATTTTTAAGACATTGTTCTGAATTTGTTGACTTATTAAAGAAAAGTCGTTAAGCTTATTGTTAGATTGAAAGTAAAAAGTTTTTAAAGAACATCAAGACATTTCCAATATCTCATGAATAGAAATGTCTAAAGTCATAAATTATATATCATTTTCAAGCTAAAAGTGACTACTTAGTTTTTCTTTTATAAGTTCTTGTTGTGAATTTGATTGCTTATTAGGGAATAAATCGTGAAACTTCGGTTGAAAATAAGAATTTTTCAGGAAACATAAAGATATAACACTTCCAATATCTCAGTAATACAAATGTCTAGAATTATAAATGATATATCATTTTCGACCTAAAAGTGTGTACTTTATTTTATTTTTATAATGAATTGTTCTGATTTTGTTGGTATATTAGCAAATAAAACGTTAAGTTTAGATTCAAAGCAAACATTTCCAAAAAAAACTTTAATATATAGGCATGATCGATATCTCATTCATTCATAAATTATGTATCTGGATGTATCGCGGAAAGACAGGATTTATTGCTTCCCGCAGCACTTTGATCTCAGCTGACCCTTTAAACTTACTTCCCTCTTTGGTCAGCTTTAGGATCCTTCCAGCCATATTATTATTATTTATTGTTATTATAAAATGATCTTAATCATGACACTTAAACTTAAACAGTATAAGCAAATGGATCATTTTATCGCAAAAGCGATCTCTGCCAAATAAACCAACAAATCACACAAAAATATTATTTACTGAGGCAAAATTTTACTAGGATGAATATGGCAAGTACAGCTATTATTAACATTTATTACCAAATAAGAATTAAGTAAGAGAGAAACAAAGAGAAACATAAAGGAAAGACACGAAAAGAGAAGCTAAAAGAATCCAAAAGAATCTACTGGATATCAGTTGCCAACAAGTGAGAGAGAGAAAGCAGTTTGGGAGAGGAGAAAAGAGAATGACAATGAATTCTCGAAAATAGGAAGCAGACAATTGAAAGGCGAGCAAGTGACTCTTTAAAACATGTTTACAATTAGTAATGTTAGTAATATTACTCTATCGACAGACAGCTTCTGGTAAAAATAGGATATCTTAGCATACTTGTATTTATGATTACAGTGGCTGCTTAAAATTCGATAGTTTTTCCGATTAGTACTAGAGGATGTACGTTTAAATACCGACTTTGCACGGTTTGGCAGTCGCATAAGAGATCTTATCTCATCACGCAGCTTTTCTCATCAACATCAAGAAAAGAATGTGAGGTAGGAAGACGAACAGTAGGCAGAGATGGTAAGATAGATAAGTTTAAAGAAGACGTAACGAACTGAGATTCTCACTACGAGTACCATTTCTTGACAAACAGATACTAGTAGACAGACAGAGGTTACCCCAATAACATGATAGTCCCATAAATAAGTGAGTACCTTTCCAAAATCTCCTCCAACTGATCAAAATAGTTTACAGAAGGAAGGCAGTACAAAACACCGAGTAATAATTTATTATAGTTAATTTTCAGCTGTACAAGCAAAAACTACGCATTCGGCAACGTTCCATCGGAAATTTATATGATGGTAGCATGCAGTGTTTCGAATTAACATATCGGCCATCCGACGTCTATGTATTTTCAGAACCCACGGCAGCTTTAATTTTAATGTAAAGTTGAAATCGGCGTACAGTAAGGGATTCCCACATAAAGACTTTCCTACCCTTAAGCTATGGTTTGTTGGTCCAAATCAGTCGACGGATATTGTAAGAAATGAATTTAGGATTTTTAGCCTGAAAAGTCTTTTAGAAGCAGTATCAAGTCTTTTGGAATCATTTCAAGTCGTCTAGTAGCAGTATTAAGTCTTTTGGAAACAATATTAAATCTTCTAGAAGCAGCATCAAGTCTTCTGAAAACTTTTCAAGTCTTCCAGAGGCAATATCAAGTCTTCTGGAAGTATTTTAAGTTTTTTGGCAACATTTCGAGGCTTCCGTAAGCAATATCAAGGCATCTAGAAGCAGTATTAGGTCTTGCATTGACAGTATCTCTAAATCTTTTAGAAGCAGTTTAAACCTTCTGAAAGTATTTCACGCCTTTTACATTGCAGCATCAAATCTTCCCGAGACAGTATAGATACGTAAAAGTACAAAAAGACGTAGAAAGGTTTCAAGATAGATGACTATAAAGAAAAATACAAAAACAGCTTGATGTTGTCATACGTATGTTTTTTGAGTTTAGAATGCATTTTCTGTTTTAAGTGGATTTTTTATCTCATTATGTATTTTTCTAATAAATATCACTGAAATTTATATGATGGTAGCAAGCAGTGTTTCGAATTAATATATCGGCCATCCGACGTCTATGTATTTTCAGAACCCACGGCAGCTTTAATTTTAATGTAAAGTTGAAATCGGCGTACAGTAAGGGATTCCCACATAAAGATTTTCCTACCCTTAAGCTATGGTTTGTTGGTCCAAATCAGTCGACGGATATTGTAAGAAATGAATTTAGGATTTTTAGCCTGAAAAGTCTTTTAGAAGCAGTATCAAGTCTTTTGGAATGATTTCAAGTCGTCTAGTAGCAGTATTAAGTCTTTTGGAAACAATATTAAATCTTCTAGAAGCAGCATCAAGTCTTCTGAAAACTTTTCAAGTCTTCCAGAGGCAATATCAAGTCTTCTGGAAGTATTTTAAGTTTTTTGGCAACATTTCGAGGCTTCCGTAAGCAATATCAAGGTATCTAGAAGCAGTATTAGGTCTTGCATTGACAGTATCTCTAAATCTTTTAGAAGCAGTTTAAACCTTCTGAAAGTATTTCACGCCTTTTACATTGCAGCATCAAATCTTCCCGAGACAGTATAGATACGTAAAAGTACAAAAAGACGTAGAAAGGTTTCAAGATAGATGACTATAAAGAAAAATACAAAAACAGCTTGATGTTGTCATACGTATGTTTTTTGAGTTTAGAATGCATTTTCTGTTTTAAGTGGATTTTTTATCTCATTATGTATTTTTCTAATAAATATCACTGAAATTTATATGATGGTAGCAAGCAGTGTTTCGAATTAATATATCGGCCATCCGACGTCTATGTATTTTCAGAACCCACGGCAGCTTTAATTTTAATGTAAAGTTGAAATCGGCGTACAGTAAGGGATTCCCACATAAAGATTTTCCTACCCTTAAGCTATGGTTTGTTGGTCCAAATCAGTCGACGGATATTGTAAGAAATGAATTTAGGATTTTTAGCCTGAAAAGTCTTTTAGAAGCAGTATCAAGTCTTTTGGAATCATTTCAAGTCGTCTAGTAGCAGTATTAAGTCTTTTGGAAACAATATTAAATCTTCTAGAAGCAGCATCAAGTCTTCTGAAAACTTTTCAAGTCTTCCAGAGGCAATATCAAGTCTTCTGGAAGTATTTTAAGTTTTTTGGCAACATTTCGAGGCTTCCGTAAGCAATATCAAGGTATCTAGAAGCAGTATTAGGTCTTGCATTGACAGTATCTCTAAATCTTTTAGAAGCAGTTTAAACCTTCTGAAAGTATTTCACGCCTTTTAAATTGCAGCATCAAATCTTCCCGAGACAGTATAGATACGTAAAAGTACAAAAAGACGTAGAAAGGTTTCAAGATAGATGACTATAAAGAAAAATACAAAAACAGCTTGATGTTGTCATACGTATGTTTTTTGAGTTTAGAATGCATTTTCTGTTTTAAGTGGATTTTTTATCTCATTATGTATTTTCCTAATAAATATCACTGAAATTTATATGATGGTAGCATGCAGTGTTTCGAATTAATATATCGGCCATCCGGCGTCTATGTATTTTCAGAACCCACGGCAGCTTTAATTTTAATGTAAAGTTGAAATCGACGTACAGTAAGGGATTCCCACATAATGATTTTCCTACCCTTAAGCTGTGGTTTGTTGGTCCAAATCAATCGATCGATATTGTAAGAAATGAATTTAGCTATAATGTGTTCGGGGTCGTGGAGGTGAACGATAAATATGGTTTATTCTTGACAGATATGAGCTGATGGCTGCGATCCAGCATATCTTAACTGAACTTAAAATCTTTTATAGAAAAATTCTCATTAAAAAACTTGGTAACCAAGGTATCAGTATTTACATGTTCATGCTCGGGAATTTCGTATATGAGAAAACAAAATCAAATGTATAAATAGTTCTTTTGACACGTTGGAATCGTATTTACCCTGCAATTTAGGAGCGATCACTTGCTGCATGCCTACTCCCAAAGCGGGGTAGGCGATTTTCCACATTTATGTAGCCATTTAACCTTAACCGCTCCTAGCCGGATTATTATTGCTATCATCACCTCCTCAGTATGATAATTGAGAGAACTAAAGGCATAGTACATTCTCCATTCCTGCTATTAATGTAGTCATCATTGAGCTTCTTATCCAGATTTAGCCCCAGATACTTCACTTCATTGGCAAAGTGTAAGGGAACTTTGCAAAACTATCTATCGATAGCTCCTACAATTTTTTGTAGGTCAATTTCTGTTAATCTTTCAGAAGTGTATGCATGCTGGTTTGAATGCAGGAAAAACCTTTCCATTGTCGTTTCTTTTATATATCTTTCACATGACCATGTGAACTGCCTCCCGATGAACGAGCAAAGACTGATTGGTGTATATGATTTTGGATCAGTGTAATCTCTCCTTCCAGGTTTGGGGATGAAGACTACCTTTACGTCTTTCCATAGCGGAATGCTAAGCAACCTTTACATATTTTTAATAGGTATATAGCGCAGATAGAGTATCATCAGGACCCGAAGATTTACATGATGAGAAGAACCGTATGGTTCACTCAATTTTGGCTTCAGTCACCACAAGATTAGCTAACCTCCAGTCCCCCGCCGCTGAATAATTCATCTCCACCTAGCTCGGAAACAAGTAGAGAATTATCAAAATTTGTGTTTCAAATGGTTCATCGCTTTAACCACACTGAGTCACTCTTGAGTTGCTGCCAATAAAACATCAGTTGAGCTAATACGTAAGGGCAGCGCTAATGCGTTTGTGAGACCAGAGCCAGCAGTATGTTTAACATTTGTGATGACCAAATAGATATTATATATTGTATTGGGAAAATTCTGCAGTCAACTGATTTATCTTTAGAGCGTCAGTGGCATACCTTCGTAGTTTCATTGGCGCCGTTTTTTGGAAATAGTATGGGTACTGAAAAAACTAAATTAGGTCAAACGACGAATGACAGTTCTCAAAAAAGAGTAAGAAACGTCAATGTATCTGTCGTCTACGTTTCGTTTGCAATGAAAATGCCTTCTGTCAGTAGTGTTTACAGTATTCGAAGCAGTATCTAGACTTTAATATGCATTATTTATACTTTTGACGTGAACATTATGTATATCAACAATATTTGGTATTTTTGAAACAAAATTATACGTCATTAACTGTTTCTTGCCTTTCGCAATAAATATGTCTTCTTCAACATTTTGCATTTTGACCAAAAAACAACATTTTCTGCCAGCAGTTTTATAAACAATACCAAGTCTTTTAGAAGCAGTATCAAGTCTTTTGGAATGATTTCAAGTCGTCTACTAGCAGTATTAAGTCTTTTGGAAACAATATTAAATCTTCTAGAAGCAGCATTAAGTCTTCTGAACACTTTTCAAGTCTTTCAGAGGCAATATCAAGTCTTCTGGAAGTATTTTAAGTTTTTTGGCAACATTTCGAGGCTTCCGAAAGCAATATCAAGGTATCTAGAAGCAGTATTAGGTCTTGCATTGACAGTATCTCTAAATCTTTTAGAAGCAGTTTAAACCTTCTGAAAGTATTTCACGCCGTTTAAATTACAGCATCAAATCTTCCCGAGACAGTATTGATACGTAAAAGTACAAAAAGACGTAGAAAGGTTTCAAGATAGATGACTATAAAGAAAAATACAAAAACAGCTTGATGTTGTCATACGTATGTTTTTTGAGTTTAGAATGCATTTTCTGTTTTAAGTGGATTTTTTATCTCATTATGTATTTTCCTAATAAATATCACTGTCATATATGATTGTAAACATTTGTATTCGTGAGATATGTAATAACGGTTGTATGATCTTATTTGGAAATTTGTTGCTGAATTTCAGAATCTTTTTCCCTACTAATCCAATAAATTTTTTAGAACAATGATTTATAAACACACACTTTTAACTTAAAAACTAAATATCACATATGATCATTTGTATTCAAACATTTGTATTCATGAGATATCGGATTTCGTAATCACATTTTTTGATAATTTATCACTTTTAACCTAAGGTTGAGGATTTATTCTCTTATGAATTAACATATATAAAAATAATATAGAAATAATATAAAGCACTCACTTTTAGCCTGAGAAGTCTTTTAGAAGCAGTATCAAGTCTTTTGGAATCATTTCAAGTCGTCTAGTAGCAGTATTAAGTCTTTTGGAAACAATATTAAATCTTCTAGAAGCAGCATTAAGTCTTCTGAAAACTTTTCAAGTCTTCCAGAGGCAATAACAAGTCCTTTGGAAATATTTTACGTTTTTTGGCAACTTGATATCGCTTCCGAAAGCAATATCAAGGTATCTAGAAGCAGTATTAGGTCTTGCAGGAACAGTATCTCTAAATCTTTTAGAAGCAGCTCAAATCTTCTGAAAATATTTCACGCCTTTTAAATTACAGCATCAAATCTTCCCGAGGCAGTATTCATACGTAAAAGTACAAAAAGATATAGAAAGGTTTCAAGATAGATGACTATAAAGAAAAATACAAAAACAGCTTGATGTTGTCATACGTATGTTTTTTGAGTTTAGAATGCATTTTCTGTTTTAAGTGGATTTTTTATCTCATTATGTATTTTCCTAATAAATATCACTGTCATATATGATTGTAAACATTTGTATTCGTGAGATATGTAATAAGGGTTGTATGATCTTATTTGGAAATTTGTTGCTGAATTTCAAAATCTTTTTCCCTACTAATCCAATAAATTTTTTAGAACAATGATTTATAAACACACACTTTTAACTTAAAAACTAAATATCATATATGATCATTTGTATTCAAACATTTGTATTCATGAGATATCGGATTTCGTAATCACATTTTTTGATAATTTATCACTTTTAACCTAAGGTTGAGGATTTATTCTCTTATGAATTAACATAAATAAAAATAATATAGAAATAATATAAAGCACTCACTTTTAGCCTGAAAAGTCTTTTAGAAGCAGTATCAAGTCTTTTGGAATCATTTCAAGTCATCTAGTAGCAGTATTAAGTCTTTTGGAAACAATATTAAATCTTCTAGAAGCAGCATCAAGTCTTCTGAAAACTTTTCAAGCCTTCCAGAGGCAATATCAAGTCTTCTGGAAGTATTTTAAGTTTTTTGGCAGCATTTCGAGGTTTCCGAAAGCAATATCAAGGTATCTAGAAGCAGTATTAGGTCTTGCAGGGACAGTATCTGCAAATCTTTTAGAAGCAGTTCAAATCTTCTGAAAATATTTCACCCCTTTTAAATTACAGCATCAAATCTTCCCGAGGCAGTATTCATACGTAAAAGTACAAAAAGATGTAGAAAGGTTTCAAAATAGATGACTATAAAGAAAAATACAAAAACAGCTTGATGTCATACGTGTCTTTTTTGAGTTTTGAATGCATTTTCTGTTTTAAGTGGATTTTTTATCTCATTATGTATTTTCCTAATAAATATCACTGTCATATATGATTGTAAACATTTGTATTCGTAAGATATGTAATAAGGGTTTTATGATCTTATTTGGAAATTTGTTGCTGAATTTCAGAATCTTTTTCCCTACTAATCCAATAAATTTTTTAGAACAATGATTTATAAACACACACTTTTAACTTAACAACTAATTATCATATTTGATCATTTGTATTCAAACATTTGTATTCATGAAATATCGGATGATTACGTATTAATGTTACGTAATCACATTTTTTGATAATTTATCACTTTTAACCTAAGGTTGAGGATTTATTCTCTTATGAATTAACATATATAAAAATAAAATAGAAATAATATAAAGCACTCACTTTTAGCCTGAAAATTATATATCATACATGCTTCTAAACATTTGTATTCATGAGATATATTAAATCATACGTCGTGACGTTTTTGAAAATTTGTTATTGAGATTTTTTGTATCAAATGAGATCGTTATAAAAAGATTGATTTGGTCCAGCTTGTTAGCGACCCTCCACCATTTATTCTCGTAAAACATAGAACCGATTTGTATAGAAAAAATTCAATTCTTACAATTAGAATACTTGAAAAAGTCACATGGGAAAATATTTATTGCATTGGGAACGTGGCTATAAAATATTCGGTCACGTTCGTTGCTCGATCCCATGGCACGAGAACGCGATTTCGTTTGAAATATTCTTGTTGGCAGAACTTTTGAGAAACGCATAGCGCAGGTGGCATGGAGCCACGTTGAGAAAACACGTGCTCTGCCCGTGGAACGATCCGGAAAAGGAAGGAGTGAAGGAACCGGGAGTCGCGTCCATGGAAAACAATTCGCGCTCCGAAGGCTTTGTACTATAAGGTTTCGAATCTTAGACGGTTTCTGGAGTATAAAGGATAAAAATCACTTTTACGATACGAACAGTTCAAGGACGTTATCATATTTCTTTTTTTATATTAAACCGTGCGTAGAAGGTGTTTACGTAAAGGTAATGATCGTGTTGTTTTTGTAGCACGTTAAACGAAGTTTGCTCCAATTGTGAACTTTACATTGGTCGATAACTGTGAATGTCGTTGACCCCTGACCCTTACCGAGGTCGTAGGCCCGGTCCTCTCTAAAATATTCGCTCTGCACACACCCTATCTATGAAACTGCGGATGCAGCAGGACGTAAATCTTCCGCACTCTTTATCTCTGTTCCGGCGTGCTCGACCACTTTACATGAATAATAATTTTTTTCAAATTTTATACACATGAATATTTAAAAATTGAAAATTGCTGCAGGAATTTATTCTAAGATATTTCTTTGAATATAAATTTTTAAAGAACTTTATCAAATGAAATAAAATTTATTTAAATAGAACTGATGTTATGATTGATGATCTAGAATTAAATACAGTCTCAATTTGAGTAAATAATAATTGAGTACTGTTACTACAATTGTTACCAGTTGCCCTTCAGAGGATGAACTTTGACAAACTTTAAAATTGTTCTATGGTCTTGTTCCTTTAGGTCGGTAGGTAGCGTAAGAGCTTAACAGAAAACTATATACAAAAAGCCAAATACAAAATCCCCAGCCAGGCAAGTTTGATCCTCAGCCTACAGCCTGTAGGCTCAGATCCTGTAGGCTCAGATCCTCAGCCTCAGCCAATATGACAAAGATGGTATTTGATGGCCTGTCAGGAAATCTGAGAGCGTCCTTCAATCCCCTTTGCTAAGACATAAAACCTCTTGTGTTTTGTTTGGCGAAGGGATTATCATACATTCGCTTGTTTGTAACCTAGAAGTTCTCCCGAAGTTGTCGTTGAAGTCTCCCAACTACTGATTATCTGTTTTATCTGACTTCTTTATAGCCCACAGCCGGGTCATTGAGTAACATCATTGCTCCTAGCGGGTACTTTTAGGTTGTTATCATACATTCTCTAATCAGTGCTAGTGGCATGTAAAAAACTGGATTGCCTTCATGATTTACCCCTTTTGTAAGTTCAAAAAGGTGCAGAAGTTTATAACAAGCACTAATAATGAAAAAAGATTGTGTCCGAGCTCAGTGGCAGTTTAGTGTAGCTCTTTGGCCCTTCATACATCCCTTTATCCACCATCGCTTAAAAGAGCATCAGCTGATGAACTCACCTCTTCGGAATAACCGTAAAAGGTAATATAGACACGGTTGTGAATTAAGGGTGGTGCAGTACAACCTACATCAAATAGGGCAGCAACTGCCACTCTTTGTCTCCACTTTGATTTGATGATTAACGCTATTGCACTGATCCAAGAACCTTGGGTCTTTAATTCAGTGGTTTAAGTGGTTCTATTTTTAGTTGCCCTGCGAGTAATAAGGCCAGAACTGCCATTTACGTACCAAAACTTATAAATGCTCACCCGTTGCCTCACCACACAGGAAGAAACGTTGTATGATCCCCCATTAATCGGAAGGTTAAGGAAATCACGATGGCATCAGCTTACCTACCGATTGAGAAAAAACCTCCATTGCAAGGGTTGGAAAAGCTGGTTGAGGACATAAGAAAAAGAATATATATATAATATAATGCTGATGATAATGAAAGAGGTAAGTTCCTTCTTGAATTTATCTTTAGCAGCAACATAGATATACATAATCGAGGATCCGATCCGATCTTTATAACCACTACAGATCAATCAGTTAACCTTCCTGTAGGCGAGATACCCATCTCCCTTCGATGGGTATTTCGTCCCCGATCCGTGATTGGACTGTTTCTGTCTTGGGTTTAAAGTCAGACCATAGGTGGATCACTTTTGATCTTGGTGCCATAAAGATTGGAAAGAATCTAAAGAGAAACCCTAGGAGGACGGATGTGGATGCGATCAGATTTATGCTAACTGAAAACTTTGAAGTTGAAAAATACTTAAATACTATAAGCGACTTCTTAGTTGAAACTCACAAATGGTCTATCCCCTTCGATCAGAGGCCGTTTTAGGGCGTGCTACCATATGGTGATGCCCTAAACTAAGCAAACTGTAACAAGAAGTAAGGATAGAACGTGGAGGAAATTCTGTGAAGAAGTTTCCTCCTGCAGCGAAGTCTCTGTCTAAATTGGCCTTCTGATCCTCAACAACGAATTGGCTTATTAAAAAGGCTGCCGGTTCTTGGATGGAGGTGCAACCATGAACCTACTGCAGATGATTTATAATTTAAGCAATTACAGTTTTTTGGTACTGGTAAATACCATGATGGTATTTTACCAGCCCTTTTACAAAAAAATGCTTTAGTACCTCACCTAGGTGAAACAAAGTAAGCTAGATTATTTCACATCGAAATCGTTTAGACCTATCAGACTTTCCTTCTTGACTTTGAACTCCTTTTAAAGATTGTGTGATCGCTATATTAGAGATTTCCAAATAAACCAGTAAATCCTAATCAACATGGCTACACTCAAGGCAAGTTCACACTAACGGCTTTTCATTCTTTTCATCACCTGCTTTGGTGGTGAAGCGTTAGACTCAAAGGAGGCCGCTCTGGATGTTTTCAGATATAGAGGGAGCCTATTTACGAACTTTCTCTGGTATAAGCGATGCCTTGTTAGAGCATAAAGTTTCACCGACTCTTTGTGGTTGGATTGAGAACGCTCTCAAACAAGATAGTTAAGCTTACTAGTATTTAGTTAAGCTACTCTACAAGATCTTAGAATTAGAGACCTTCAAGAGCTCTTCAGAGATATCAAGAACACACCTCTAAGTTGTAGCCTAGCTTCAAGAGGTAGAGTTCAAGAGGATGTACAAGGGGTCCGTTGGGACTTAGCTGCTGTATCTACATACATACAACAACGTGTTTTATTTTCTTTTTATAAATTGTTCTAAATTTTATGGTGCTTTAAGGAAAAAATCCTTAAGATTAAGTTGAAACAATAAATTTTCAAAAAACATCATCAAATAACAATTCCGATATGTCATAAATACAAATGTCTAAAATTTATGATCTACAGTTTTCAATATAAAAGTGCGTGCTTTATTTTGCTTTTATAAGTTATTGTTCTAAATTTGTAAGATCAGTAGGAAAATAGTTCTGAAAATTAGATTAAAAATAACAAATATTCAAAAAGGTCATACATTACGGTTCCATGTCTCACGAATACAAATATCTATGATCATATATTATATATCATTTGAAAATGATCAAGCCCAAGGAGTGTACTACATTTTATTTTTATAAATTATTCGTTTAAATTTATTAGTGCGTTAGGAAAAAAATCCTTAAAATTATGTTAAAAGTAGTAATTTTCAAGGAACGGCATCATATAAGATTTCCGATATGTTATGAATATAAACGTCTAAAATCAGATATGTATATCATTTTGAAGCTAAAATTGCTTACTTAATTTTATTTCAATACATGTTTTTTTGAAATAATTGGTTTATATAGAACATAATTTTGATGTTAAGTGTTAAAGTTTCATTAGATTCATATATGATAAGTCATATTCAACCTAAAATTGTATATTTTATTTTGTTTGTATAAATTATTGTTCTAAATTTATTGCTTTAATAAAAAAAAATATGAAGCGTACCGAAAACTTTTTAATAAAAAGAAAAGTTCGTCGTGATATAAAATTGTCGATATCCACGAATAAATATTGCTAGAATCACGTGTGATATACCATTCATGCTAAAACTAAGTACTTTAAGACAATTTTATAAATTATTGTTCTTAAGGAGAGAATTTTTATTGTTCTTTAGATTCTTAAGGAGAAAGTTCCCAATTTGACTGTGTAGGTTAAAACAACACATTTATGCAAAAAGTCGTGATATAAAATTACCAATATCTCTCGAATAAATATCGCTAGAATCACATATGATATATCATTTTTAAGCCAGAAGTGTGTGTTTTATGTTGTTTATATAAACAATTGTTCCAAGTTTATTGATTTATTAAGTAGAAAGTTTTCAATTTGATTACGTTTAGGTTAAAAACAACAAATTCATAGATATCGTTCTGATATAAAATTGCCGACATATCACGAATAAATATCATTTGATATAATATGATTGATGAAATTATTTTCAAGCCAAAGCAATCTACTTTATTTACTATTTATACAACTAAGTTATTGTTCTAAATTTGATGGGCTTTTAAGAAAATGATTCGAAAGTATTCACAAACGATATTTAGTACATCGTTTTACTTATGAACAAGCAAAACTAGAATCACATACTACATATCATTTTCAACTTAAATGTGTGCAGTATTATGACTGCTGTAAGGCGAGGTCAACCTTTCTGTAACGATCATGTAATATTTAGAAAATTTCATTTCATTTCATTTCATTTATTTTCTGTAAAAATTAACAAATAATTTACATCGTCAAGAAAACAGAAAAAAAGACATAGTGTATCTATTAACAATAGAAAAGTATTATTAGTACAATTCGAATTTACCTGCATTTAAAAGTTTATACCAAAAAATGCATCTATATTGTAAGGTGTTGCTTCTATTAACTTTTGTTTGACAATGTTCTCTAAACGTTTTCGTGGAAGGGTTCTTATCATTTCCGGTAGATAATTATAAAATTTTATACCCCAGTACACCACATTGTCTTGGGTTTTCTTTGTTCGGTGTTTCGGAATATTTAAGTTGCTCTTCTGTCTAGTTTGATGATCATGTGTCACATCTTGGGAGGGGAACTTGTTAATACTTTTTAATATATATCTTATGCAATTAAAGATATATACTGCGTAAATTGTCATAATATTTTGCAACTATGGCTTACTTTTAATTGACATAATGCTCTTATCGCCCTCTTTTGCAGTAAAAATATTCTATCGGCTTGTGCAGAAGCACCCCAGAAAATTATACCGTACGATGCATGACTATGAAAACTTGCATAGTAAGTCAACTTCGCCGCACTCTTTGTTGCCACAGCTCTTATTCTCCTGATACAAAAGATAGCACTGTTTAATTTCTTGCAGATATCATTTATTTGACTTGTCCATTTAAGATCTTCATCAAGATAAATGCCGAGGAATTTAAGGGTTTTATTTCCCTGCTCTTTATTTTTTTGTCTTTTTTGAAAGTTGATTGTTTGTGTCTTCTCGTTATTCATTGTAAGCCCATTATTTTTATACCAAGTTTCAGCATTTTCCAATATACAGCATGAGTTTTGATCTAGGTTCTCAGGAGATTTACTTACCGACACAAAAGTTGAGTCGTCTGCATAAAGGCACAATTTATTAGTAGGAATTGCATCAGGCAAGTCATTTATATATATTACGAAGAGAAGGGGCCCCAGGATGGAGCCTTGTGGTACTCCCTTCGTAACATCACCCGACTTCGCCCTGATTCCTTCTACATCTACCATCTGTTTCCGATCACACAGATATGAGGCCAATAAATCATAGGCAATTCCTCTAATTCCATAAGTCTCCAATTTATGGAGTAGCAGTGATTCACATTATCGAATGCTTTACTCAGATCTACACTAATTAATTCTACATAATTCTTTTTATCTATAGCTTCCATAATGGTTAGTACAATTTCTGCTATACCACTCTCAATAGATCGTCCACAGATATAACCATGTTGGTACTTAGAGAGTAGTTTCCGTTTTTGGAAAAATTCATCAATCTTTCTGCTATTACATATTCGAGAATCTTAGACACTGCTAGCAAAATTGATATAGGTCGGTAATTGTTAGGGTTGTCTACGTCTCCCTTTTTATAAATGGGAATCACCCTAGCTATTTTTAACTCTTCAGGAAATACACCATTCTCCAAACACATATTGATAACACAAACAAGCTGATCGGCTAGTTCATGAATTATTTTTTTGCAAAAAATTGTTGACATTCCATAAACATCTTCGGTTCTTTTTGATCTTAGCTTTCTGCCAATGCTAATCAACTCATGTTTGTCAACCGCCATAAAAAAACACGAAGAGCTATTTTGAACATCAAGTTTGATAGCTTGATCTATTGTTGCATTAGAAGTGCGCTGTAGATCATTTAAGTGACTCGCAAAATAGTGAGGATCTATAATTTTTACTGACTTAGCACTTTTATTCCCTTTGGTCTCTATATTTATTATTTGCCATATAACCTTTTGTTTATTTTTTGCCGTGTTCAGTAAAGACAAATAATGATCACGTTTTTCTTGCTGAAGATGATCTCTAAGTTCTTTTTTGTATTTATTGTAAATTCTATACGACTCTTCAATTTTCAGATTGTTCGCAAGAATACTTAATATTTCAACAATGTTCTGCCTTCGATTTATGTTTTCATTGGATATCCATATAGGATTATCAGCTGTTGTTCTTCTACTCGTTTCAGGACAACAATATCTATATTATTTAAAAATTAAATTATCTATATTATTTTTGGATTTTGGGATGATTTTCTTAAATAATAACTTTCTTGTTGTAATTTTGATTCAATTATTTATTCATCAACTATATAGATAAGTTTAAGCTACAACAACTGGTGAAGTATAAGCAGCAACAGCTGGAGCTACACCATGATATGAGGAAACAACTGGAGCAGTATAATGAGCAGCATAAGGAGCAACATAAGGAGCAGTATATCCATAAGTATTGTAAGCAGAGACGACTGGGGCTGAATAAGCAGCAGATACAACCGGAGCAGAATAAGCTAAAGGAGCTCCAACAACCGGTGCGGTGTAGGCGGCGGCTACAAGTCCTGGTTTTGGTTTGGGTTCGGGGGCAGCAACAGCCAAAGCCAAGAAAGCGGCGAATACAATCTGTAAAAAAATAAATTCAAAATTAAACAAAATCAAGAAATATTTTCGAAAATCTTACAACTTTGAACATTTTGATTTGTTTATTGTTTGCTAGTCGAGGAAACTATGCGGCTCTTGGATTTAAATTCAATATTTATACTAAAGCTGATGAGGAAAAAGCTTTTTATGCAACAAAAAGTGGGAGTGAAAAAAAAGAAAGGTTGTCACTAGGAACCAAATTGGTTCAAGTTCAACCAGCGAAAACGTAAACGAAACAATGACGTGTTTTGAATAGAAAAGTAGTTGTACTAATTTAAATTTATTAATCCTGATTAAATTAAATGTTTTACTTAATATATTATTATTTATTTTATTAGTTGAAAACATAGAGTTAATCAATAAAAATAAAAAGAGGTCATCTTTCAACGATCTTATTACATGAACGAAGACTGATGTCATGGCACGTTATCCTGTGAATTCCTAATGTAAAACCGCAGTGCGCCAGGATGGGTCGGGCCGAATCCTGGATGCACCCTGCATCCTGACGCGCCCAAAGCGCATCGAGGTCGATGAACTACCCCCGATTCGGACGAGGGTTTGTTGAACCGAAAGCTGAAAGCTCTAAAAGTTTTGGCAACGCCCCAAATGCTACCCGGAACCGGGACAGTACTAACCCCCTGAACGGATGCCTTCTATCCTACTTTAAAGATTACCGCAAACTCTTTTTAAACTTTATGTGGTTATACGTTACAATGAAATCGGGGAGAAAAAGCGAAACTTTCGTCATTTTGCAACAAATTCAAAGGAATCTTATGTAACGTAAACATTTCTATTCGTCCCACGACTATATTAAATCGACGGTTTGAACTTGAAACGAATTTACATCCTAATTCGTATTCTCGACCTTTACTTCTTACCCCACTTATCACAAGAAATTATCGTTTGCTACACCTTGTGTTGGTATAAATATCGAAATCGAACCGAAACAAAGCATAGTTTACTCAAGTAGCAAACAATAAACAAACACAAAATGTTCAAAGCTGTAAGTGTTAGGTAACATTTAAATTTTATGATTATTTTTTTTGTGGTTTTTAGATTGTATTCGCCGCCATCTTGGCTTTAGCTGTTGCTGCTCCAGAACCTAAACCAAAACCTGGACTTGTAGCCGCCGCCTACACTGCACCAGTTGTTGGAGCTCCTTTGGCTTATTCAGCTCCAGTTGTATCTGCATATTCAGCTCCGGTTGTATCAGCTTATAGCACTTATGGATACGCAGCTCCTTATGTTTCTGCTTATGGAGTAGCCCCAGCTGTTGCTGCTGCTTACACCGCACCTCTTGTTGTAGCTTAAATTGATTTTCTTATACTGGATGGATACTAAATAAATGATATAGTATAACCTGAGTAATTTTATTGTTAATTACAAACCTCAATATTGACTCAATATGGATCAATTTCTACTCTTTAATGATTTATAGGAGAGAAATTGAAAAAATCGTATCTCAGAAGAGAATGAATATATTAAATAAAATTTGATGTAGATTTTATATGATATATATCATTCCTTACTTTTCATTAATATGGTTGCAGTTATTTCCTTTACATAAAACAAACAAATGTGCAATTTACATTTGTTTGTTTTAAGGTTTGTTCTTATAAACATCGAATTTAAAAAGTTGTATCTCAAGAGCGGAATAAGATATCGTAATGAAAGAACGAACATTTTGAAGTAAATTTAATCAAGATTTGATGTGCTATAAATAAATTGTTGTTTTCCATAAACACCTAAACTACGATTCTTTAAGTCCAAGTCTGCATGATTGTTAGAAATGTGAGAAAGAGAATTTAAAAAAATCGTATCTCAAAAACGAATTGAGATATAACAATGAAACAATAACCATTTTAAAGCAAATTTAATCAAGATTCCATATACCATAAATAATTCCTTATTTTCCATAAACACTCCTTGTAGGATTTTTTAAGTTCAAGTCTGCATGTTTGATCATTGCTGAAATGAAGTATAAATTTTAAGAACTCGTATGTTAAGAACGAATTGAGATATCATGATGAAATAACAACCATTTTTAAGTTAATTTAATTAAGATTCAATGTGTACTTCTTACGTTCAATTTCGCACTTTTGATTGATCTCTTTGAGAAATAGAAATTAAATGAAGTATACCTCAAGAACGAATTGAAACATCATAATGACGTAACCACCATTTTAAAGCAAATTTAATCTGGATTCAATGTGCCATAAATAATTTCTTACTTTCCATAAACACATTACCTACGATTTTTTAAGTCCAAGTCTGCATGCTTGATGATTGCTGATATAAAGTACAAATTTTAAACAGTCGTATCTCAAGAACGAATTGAGATATCATGATGAAATAATAACCATTTTGAAGCAAATTTAATCAAGATTCAATTTACCGTAAATATCATCTTTTCCATGAAGGCCCTTGCTATGATTTTTTTGCGTTCAATTCCGCAATTAATCTATTTGAAGAATAGAAATTAAATAAACCATATCTCAACAACAAATTGAGATATTATGATTAAATAACAACCATTTTTAAACAAATTTAATAACGATTCAATGTGTCATAAATAATTTCTTATTTTCCATAAACCCATTACCTATGATTTTTTAAGTCCAAGTCTGCATGGTTGATTATTACCGATATAAAGTACAAATTTTAAACAGTCGTATCTCAAGAAAGAATTGAGATATCATGATGAAATAATAACCATTTTAAAGTGAATTTAATCAAGATTCAATGTACCATAAATAATATCTTCTTTTCCGTAAAGACTCTTGCTATAATTTTTTTACGTTCAATTCTGCACTTTTGATTGATCTCTTTAATGAATAGTAATTAAATGAAATATATCTCAAGAACGAATTGAGATATCATGATGAAATAATAACCATTTTAAAGTAAATTCAAACAAGATTCAATGTACCATAAATATCTTCTTTTCCATAAAAACACTTGTAATGAATGTTTAAGTTCAATACCGCACTTGCGATTGATCTATTTGAAGCATAGAAATTAAATGAAATATATCTCAAGAACACATAGAGATATCATGACGAAGCAGCAACCATCTTAAAGCAAATTTAATCAAGGTACAAAGTGCTATAAATAATTTCTTATTTTCCATAAACACTTTAGTTACGATTTTTTAAGTCCCAGTCTGCATGTTTGATTACTGCCATATAAAGTACAAGTTTTAAATAATCGTATCTCAAGAACCAATTGAGATATCATGACGAGGTAATAACCACTTTAAAGCAAATTTAATCAAGATTCAACGTACCATAAATAATTTCTCTTTTTCCACAAACACCTTAGCTATGACATTTTAAGTACAAGTCTGCATAGTTGATTATTGCTAATATAAAGCATAAATTTTAAAAAGTCATATCTCAAGAACGAATTGAGATATCATGATGAAATAATAACCATTTTAAAGTAAATTTAATCCAGATTCAACATACCATAAATATCTTCTTTTCCATGAAGGCTCTTGCTATGTTTTTTTAAGTTCAATTTCGCACCTACCATTAATCTATTTGAAGAATAGAAATTAAATGAACCATATCTCAAGAATGAATTGAGATATCATGATGAAATAATAACAATTTTAACGCCAATTTAATCAAGATTGAACGTGTCATAAATAATTTTTTATTTTCCTTGAACACTTGTTACGATTTTTTAAGTCCAAGCCTGCAAATGTGAAAACGAGATATTAAAAGAATCTTATCTCAAGAACAAATTGAGATATCATAATGAAATAACAACCATATTAATGCAAATTTAATCAAGATTTAATATGCCACGAATAATTTGTTGTTTTCCATAAACATTTTTGTTACGATTTTTTAAGTTCAAGTCTGCATGGTTGATTGTTGCTGGTATGAAGTATAAATTTAAGGAAAGTCGTATCTCAACAACGAATTGAGGTATCATGATGAGATAACAACCATTTTGAAGCAAATTTAATCAAAATTGAACGTGCCATAAATTATTTCTTATTTTCCATCAACACTCTTGTTACGATGCCTGCACTTATGATTGTAAAAATATGAAAACATTTGAAAAGTTTGTATCTCAAGAACGAATTGAGATGTCATGATGAAATAACAACCATTTTAAAACAAATTTAATCAAGATTCAATGTGCCATAAATAATTTCTTATTTTCCATAAGCATCTTAGCTACGATATTTTAAGTCCAAGTCTGCATGGTTAATTATTGCTGATATAAAGCATAAACTTTAAAAAGTCATATCTCAAGAACGAATTGAGATATCATGATGAAATAATAACCATTTTAAAGCAAATTTAATCCAGATTCAACTTACCATAAATATCTTCTTCTCCATGAAGGCTCTTGCTATGTTTTTTTAAGTTCAATTCCGCAGCTACCATTAATCTATTTGAAGAATAAAAATTAAATGAACCACATCTCAAGAATGAATTGAGATATCATGATGAAATAATAACAATTTTAAAGCAAATTTAATCGAGATTGAATATGTCATAAATAATTTTTTATTTTCCTTGAACACTTGTTACGATTTTTTAAGTCCAAGCCTGCAAATGTGAAAACGAGATATTAACAGAATAGTATCTCAAGAGCAAAGTGAGATATCATAATGAGATAACAACCATATTAATGTAAATTTAATCAAGATTTAATATGCCACGAATAATTTGTTATTTCCCGTAAACATTCTTGTTACGATTTTTTAAGTCCAAGTCTGCATATTTGATTATTGCTGAGATGATGTATAAATTTTAGAAAATCGTATCTCAAGAATGAATTGAGATATCATGATGAGATAACAACCATTTTAAAGCAAATTTAATCAAAATTGAACGTGCCATAAATTATTTCTTATTTTCCATCAACACTCTTGTTACGATTTTTTAAGTCAAAGCCTGCACTTATGATTGTAAAAATATGAAAACCTTTGAAAAGTTTGTATCTCAAGAACGAATTGAGATATCATAATGAAATAACAACCATTTTAAAACAAATTTAATCAAGATTCAATGTGCCATAAATAATTTCTTATTTTCCATAAGCATCTTAGCTACGATATTTTAAGTCCAAGTCTGCATGTTTGATTATTGCTTATATGAAATATAAATTTTAGAGAGTCATATCTCAAGAATAAATTGAGATATCATGGTGAGAAAATAACCATTTTAAATCAAATTTTTTCAAGATTCAGTATGCCATAAATGGTTTCTTATTTTCCATAAATTCTCTTGCTACGATTTTTTAAGTCCAATTTCGCTTGTCATTGACACATTTGAAGAATTGGAATTAAATTAAATCATATCCCAAGAACGAATTAAGATATCATGATGAAATAATAACCATTTTAAAATAAACTTACCAATATCAATTTCTTATTATTCATAAACACCGATGTTATGATTTTTTGAACCCAATTCTGTTCATAATAGATGTGAAAAATAAAGAATAAAAATCGTCTTTCATAAATGCAATTAGATACCAAAATGAAACAAGAAATATCACAAATAAACCATAAAATGAAATCAATTTGAAGCCAGAAGATTTCGTAGTCGCCAAACTCCGCTGTAAGTAATAAATCGTATAACACAGATTGTAAAAGAAAAGAAATTTTTGGATCGTCATCATTTATTCATTAATCATTTTAGGAAACAGTTTAGGCTACAACAACAGGAGCAGTATAAGCAGCAGCAACACCATGAGTCACACCATGGTAAGTAGAAACAACTGGGGCGGCATAAGGAGCAGTGTATCCATAAGTACTATAAGCAGAGACAACTGGAGCTGAATATGCAGATACAACCGGAGCAGAATAAGCCAAAGGAGCTCCAACAACAGGTGCGGTGTAAGCAGCAGCTACAAGTCCTGGTTTTGGTTTGGGTTCAGGGGCAGCGACGGCCAAAGCCAAGAAAGCAGCGAATACAATCTGCAAAAAAAATAAATTCAAAATAAAATAAAATCAAAAAATGTTTCCGAAAATCTTACAACTTTGAACATTTTGATTTGTTTGTTGTTTGCTAGTTGAATAAACTATGCCTCTATTACTTTCAAACTCGGTATTTATACTAACCAAATTACAGGAGACGTTTTTATGTAACGAAAAGTGGGAGTCGAAAAAAAAGAAACGAAAAGGTCGATTGTTACCATATCTAAAATAGTCCAAGTTCAACCGGCGAAAATGTAAACCTACCGGCGACGTGTTTCGAATAAAAAAAAAGAGATAATGTTGATCAATCCAAAAGTATTAAGTACACAATTTCGATTTACGATATGTTTGACCAACAAACTAGAAACTATCAGAAAACACGATCGCCCCCGTGACCTCTACAAGTTACGACAGGATACTTTACGACGTGTCTACATCTAAAATAGTTAATCCGAATCCTTCATAAAAACCCGATATTACAGAATCACGACGTTACTAACTTAACGAAATTGCCATCTTAACGAAGCTTGTGGGAATTCTCAAGAGGAAATAAACGAAAATGCAAAAGCAAAAACGAAAACTTAATAATACGATAAGCGCACGTGCGATCTTAACCCTTCAATTTTAATTTCTTTCCGCGTTGAGCTGTGGCGATTAGAAAATGCGGTTTTCGATTTCTCGACAATTACAGGCCCCGATGAACATAACTGGAAAGGGGCAAAGCTCAAAGGACTTCCGTAACAAGTTTTAGGTACCCGATGACATCGCACTTCGAAACCCTTTTGAATTGCTTCCTGGGGTTGTTTACCGCGGGTTGCTCCTTGATGCAATGATGTAAACGTTAACGAACAACTTGGAAATTGTCATATCGAGGATGTATAAACGAAATGGAATCCAGCGATTAAGTTGTTTGTGTTGATAAAAGCCAGTTAAATTTGTTGACGTAAACGCAATTCAGAATTTATATAATTTGAATGTGTAAATTTAAATAATGGTATTGCAAGAATTAATTAAGATATTCTAATGAAATTATGAACGTATTGAAGTAAATTTAATAGATTTAATGTGACATAATTAATTTCTTATTAAACAAAAATACTGACGTTATGATTTATTCAATCTAAATGCATTTGATTATAATAGTTAAAGAAATTTAAAAAAATGATATTTAAAAAATTAATTGAAATTGTTTGATGAGATAGCGACCATTTTGAAGCAAATTTAACAAAGATTTAGGGAGCCATAAATAATTTTTTGTGATCTATAAACACCGATGCTATGAATTTTTAAATCGAATTTCGTAAATTTGATTAAAATAATGTTAAGAATAAAGTTTAGAATGTCGTATCTTAAAAACGAATTGAGATATAATGATGAAATCACATTTTGATGTAAATTTAGCAGAGATAGATTAATAAGTCCTTACTATCCATAAACATCGATGATATTTTAAACCCAAGTGTGCATCTTTGTTTGACACAAGGTTTAAACAGAAAAGTTTAAAAACTCGTATCTTAAGAACGAATTGAGATATAATGATGAAATAATCATCCTTTTGAAGCAAATTTAATATTGAGTTAGAATGTCAAACATAATTTCTTATTATTCATAATCACCGATGTTTTAATTTTGTAAATCCAATTCTGTACGCTTCATAGATATAAATTTTATTTAAAAAGCTTAGATGGCCTTATCTCAAAAACGAATTGAGATATAATGATGAAATAATGATTATTTTGAAGTAAATTTATGATGGATTTAGTGTACCATATATAAATTCTTACTCTCAATAAATATCGATGCTATGATATTTTAAACCCCGCTATGCATATTTGTTTGATTCAAGATTTAACGGGAAAAATTTAAAAAATCGCATCTCAAGAACGAATTGAGATATAATGATGAAATAATGATCATTTTGAAGCAAATTTAATATTGAGTTAATTTACCAAGAATAATTTCTTATTATTCATAATCACCGATGTTTTGATTGTGTAAACCCAATTCTGTATACTTGATTGACATAAACTATAAGAACAAAGTTTAGAAAGCCATATCTCAAAAAAGAATTGAGATATAATGATGAAATAACTATTATTTTGAAGTAAATTTAAGAGGGATTTAGTGTACTATATATAAATTCTAACTCTCTGTAAACATCGATGATATGATATTTTAAACCCCACTATGCATATTTGTTTGATTCAAGATTTAAATAGAAAAGTTTAAAAAACCGCATTTCAAGAACAAATTGAGATGTAATGATGAAATAATGATCATTTTGAAGCAAGTTTAATATTGAGTTAGAATGCCAAAAATAATTTCTTATTATTCATAATCACCGATGTTTTAATTTTGTAAATCCAATTCTGTACGCTTGATAGATATAAATTTTAATAATAAACTTTAGAAAGTCTTATCTCAAAAACGAATTGAGATATAATGATGAAATAACGATTATTTTGAAGTAAATTTAAGAGGGATTTAGTGTACCATATATAAATTCTTACTCTCAATAAATATCGATGCTATGATATTTTAAACCCCGCTATGCATATTTGTTTGATTTAAGATTTAACGGGAAAAATTTAAAAAATCGCATCTCAAGAACGAATTGAGATATAATGATGAAATAATGATCATTTTGAAGCAAATTTAATATTGAGTTAATTTACCAAGAATAATTTCTTATTATTCATAATCACCGATGTTTTGATTGGGTAAACCCAATTCTGTATACTTGATTGACATAAACTATAAGAACAAAGTTTAGAAAGCCATATCTCAAAAAAGAATTGAGATATAATGATGAAATAACTATTATTTTGAAGTAAATTTAAGAGGGATTTAGTGTACTATATATAAATTCTTACTCTCTGTAAACATCGATGATATGATATTTTAAACCCCACTATGCATATTTGTTTGATTCAAGATTTAAATAGAAAAGTTTAAAAAACCGCATTTCAAGAACAAATTGAGATGTAATGATGAAATAATGATCATTTTGAAGCAAGTTTAATATTGAGTTAGAATGCCAAAAATAATTTCTTATTATTCATAATCACCGATGTTTTAATTTTGTAAATCCAATTCTGTACGCTTGATAGATATAAATTTTAATAATAAACTTTAGAAAGTCTTATCTCAAAAACGAATTGAGATATAATGATGAAATAACGATTATTTTGAAGTAAATTTAAGAGGGATTTAGTGTACCATATATAAATTCTTACTCTCAATAAATATCGATGCTATGATATTTTAAACCCCGCTATGCATATTTGTTTGATTTAAGATTTAACGGGAAAAATTTAAAAAATCGCATCTCAAGAACGAATTGAGATATAATGATGAAATAATGATCATTTTGAAGCAAATTTAATATTGAGTTAATTTACCAAGAATAATTTCTTATTATTCATAATCACCGATGTTTTGATTGGGTAAACCCAATTCTGTATACTTGATTGACATAAACTATAAGAACAAAGTTTAGAAAGCCATATCTCAAAAAAGAATTGAGATATAATGATGAAATAACTATTATTTTGAAGTAAATTTAAGAGGGATTTAGTGTACTATATATAAATTCTTACTCTCTGTAAACATCGATGATATGATATTTTAAACCCCACTATGCATATTTGTTTGATTCAAGATTTAAATAGAAAAGTTTAAAAAACCGCATTTCAAGAACAAATTGAGATGTAATGATGAAATAATGATCATTTTGAAGCAAGTTTAATATTGAGTTAGAATGCCAAAAATAATTTCTTATTATTCATAATCACCGATGTTTTAATTTTGTAAATCCAATTCTGTACGCTTGATAGATATAAATTTTAATAATAAACTTTAGAAAGTCTTATCTCAAAAACGAATTGAGATATAATGATGAAATAACGATTATTTTGAAGTAAATTTAAGAGGGATTTAGTGTACCATATATAAAAATCTTACTCTCCATAAACATCGATGCTATGATATTTTAAAAACCGCTATGCATATTTGTTTGATTCAAGATTTAAAGGGAAATGTTTAAAAAACCGCCACTCAAGAACAAATTGAGATATAATGATGAAATAATGATCATTGTGAAGCAAATTTAATATTGAGTTAAAATGGAAAGAATAATTTCTTATTATTCATAATCACCGATGTTTTGATTGTGTAAACCCAATTCTGTACACTTGATTGACATAAATTATAAGAACAAAGTTTAGAAAGCCATATCTCAAAAAAGAATTGAGATATAGTGATGAAATAACGACTATTTTGAAGTAAATTTAAGAGGGATTTAGTGTGCCATATATAAATTCTTACTCTCTATAAACATCATGATATGATATTTTAAACCCCAGTATGCATATTTGTTTGATTCAAGATTTAAAGGAAAATGTTTAAAAATCCGCATCTCAAGAACAAATTGAGATATAATGATGAAATAATGATCATTTTGAAGCAAATTTAATATTGAGTTAGAATGCCAAACATAATTTCTTATTATTCATAATCACCGATGTTTTAATTTTGTAAATCCAATTCTGTACGCTTGATAAATATAAATTTTAATAATAAAGTTTAGAAAGCCTTATCTCAAAAACGAATTGAGATATAATGATGAAATAATGATTATTTTGAAGTAAATTTATGATGGATTTAGTGTACCATATATAAATTCTTACTCTCCATAAATATCGATGCTATGATATTTTAAACCCCGCTATGCATATTTGTTTGATTCAAGATTTAAAGGAAAATGTTTAAAAATCCGCATCTCAAGAACAAATTGAGATATAATGATGAAATAATGATCATTTTGAAGCAAATTTAATATTGAGTTAGAATGCCAAACATAATTTCTTATTATTCATAATCACCGATGTTTTAATTTTGTAAATCCAATTCTGTACGCTTGATAAATATAAATTTTAATAATAAAGTTTAGAAAGCCTTATCTCAAAAACGAATTGAGATATAATGATGAAATAATGATTATTTTGAAGTAAATTTATGATGGATTTAGTGTACCATATATAAATTCTTACTCTCCATAAATATCGATGCTATGATATTTTAAACCCCGCTATGCATATTTGTTTGATTCAAGATTTAAAGGGAAAAATTTAAAAAATCGCATCTCAAGAACAAATTGAGATATAATGATGAAATAATGATCATTGTGAAGCAAATTTAATATTGAGTTAAAATGGAAAGAATAATTTCTTATTATTCATAATCACCGATGTTTTTATTGTGTAAACCCAATTCTGTACACTTGATTGACATAAATTATAAGAACAAAGTTTAGAAAGCCATATCTCAAAAAAGAATTCCGATATAATGATGAAATAACGATTATTTTGAAGTAAATTTAAGAGGGATTTAGTGTACTATATATAAATTCTTACTCTCTATAAACATCGATGATATGATATTTTAAACTCCACTATGCATATTTGTTTGATTCAAGATTTAAAGGAAAGAGTTTAAAAAACCGCATCTCAAGAACAAATTGAGATGTAATGATGAAATAATGATCATTTTGAAGCAAATCTAATATTGAGATAGAATGCCAAAAATAATTTCTTATTATTCATAATCATCAATGTTTTGATTTTGTAAATCCAATTCTGTACGCTTGATAGATATAAATTTTAATAATAAAGTTTAAAAAGCCTTATCTCAAAAACGAATTGAGATATAATGATGAAATAACGATTATTTTGAAGTAAATTTAAGAGGGATTTAGTGTACCATATATAAAAATCTTACTCTCCATAAACATCGATGCTATGATATTTTAAACCCCGCTATGCATATTTGTTTGATTCAAGATTTAAAGGGAAAAGTTTAAAAAACCGCTACTCAAGAACAAATTGAGATATAATGATGAAATAATGATCGCTTTGAAGCAAATTTAATATTGGGTTAGAATGCCAAACATAATTTCTTATTATTCATAATCACCGATGTTTTAAGTTTGTAAATCCAATTCTGTACTCTTGATAGATATAAATTTTAATAATAAAGTTTAGAAAGCCTTATTTCAAAAACGAATTGAGATATAATGATGAAATAATGATTATTTTGAAGTAAATTTCAGAGGGATTTAGTGTACTATATATAAATTCTTACTCTCTATAAACATCTATGATATGATATTTTAAACCCCACTATGCATATTTGTTTGATTCAAGATTTAAAGGGAAAAGTTTAAAAAACCGCATCTCAAGAACAAATTGAGATATAATGATGAAATAATGATCATTTTGAAGCAAATTTAATATTGAGTTATAATGCCAAAAATAATTTCTTATTATTCATAATTATCGATAATTTTGATTGATTTTGATTTTGTAAATCCAATTCTGTACACTTGATTGATATAAATTTTAAGAACAAAATTTCGAAAGCAATATCTCAAAAAAGAATTGAGATATAGTGATGAAATAACGATTATTTTGAAGTAAATTTAAGAGGGATTTAGTGCGATTTTCTACCGCTGTAATGATTTTCTAAACCCAATCTTGTACATTTGATTGATATAAATTTTAAAAATAGATTTTATAAAGTTGTATCTCAAGAACGAATTGAAATATAAGGATCAAATAACGATATTCGTGATGTAAATTTAAGAGAAATTTAGTGCGCCATATATAAATCTTTACTACCCATCAGCATCGATGTGATCATGTTTTAAACCCAACTATGTATATTGGACTGATTCAAACTTTTATGAACAATGTTTAAAAAATCGTATCTTAAAATCGAATTGAGATATAATGATGTAATAATACACATTTTAAAGCAAATTTAACAAAAAAATTGTGTGCCAAAAATTATTTCTTATTATCCGTAAACACCGATATTATGATTAACTAAACTCAATCATGTACGCTTCATTGATATAAAATTTAAGAATAAATTTTAGAAAGTCGTATCTTAAGAACGAATTGAGATATAGTGATGAAATAACGATCTTTTTGAAGTAAATTTAAGAAAAATTTAGTGTGCCAAATATAAATTCTTACTGCTCATAAGCATCGATATTATCATATGTTAAACCCAACTATGTTTATAGACTGATTCAAGCTTTAAAAAACAATGTTTAAAAAGTCGTATATTAAGAACGAATTGAGATGTAATGATGTAATAATAAACATTTTGAAGCAAATTTAACACAAAATTAGTGTGCCAAAAACTATTTCTTATTATTCATAAACACCGATGTTATGATTTTCTAAACCCAATCTTGTACATTTGATTGATATAAATTTTAAAAATAGATTTTATAAAGTTGTATCTCAAGAACGAATTGAGATATAAGGATCAAATAATCATATTCGTGATGTAAATTTAAGAGAAATTTAGTGTGCCAAATATAAATTCTTACTGCTCATAAGCATCGATATTATCATATGTTAAACCCAACTATGTTTATAGACTGATTCAAGCTTTAAAAAACAATGTTTAAAAAGTCGTATATTAAGAACGAATTGAGATGTAATGATGTAATAATAAACATTTTGAAGCAAATTTAACACAAAATTAGTGTGCCAAAAACTATTTCTTATTATTCATAAACACCGATGTTATGATTTTCTAAACCCAATCTTGTACATTTGATTGATATAAATTTTAAAAATAGATTTTATAAAGTTGTATCTCAAGAACGAATTGAGATATAAGGATCAAATAACGATATTCGTGATGTAAATTTAAGAGAAATTTAGTGCGCCATATATAAATCTTTACTACCCATCAGCATCGATGTGATCATGTTTTAAACCCAACTATGTATATTTGACTGATTCAAACTTTTATGAACAATGTTTAAAAAATCGTATCTTAAAAACGAATCGAGATATAATGATGTAATAATAAACATTTTAAAGCAAATTTTACACAAAATTAGTGTGCCAAAGATTGTTTCTTATTATTCATAAACACCGATGTTATGATTTTCTAAACCCAATCCTGTACGCTTGATTGATATAAAATTAAAGAATAAATTTTATAAAGTCGTATCTTAAGAACGAATTGAGATATAAGGATGAAATAACGATCTTTTTTACGCAAATTTAAAACAAATTTGGTGTACCATACATAACTTCTTACTGCTTATCAGTATCGATGTTATCATATTTTAAACCCAACTATGTATATTTGACTGATTCAAGCTTTTAGGAACAATGTTTCAAAAATCGTATCTTAAGACCGAATTGAGACACTATGATGTAATAATGAATATTTTGAAGCAATTTTAACACAAATTCAGTGTGCCAAAAATAAATAATTGGTATATAATCGGTTTGTGTCGATCTAAGTCTTATCATATTCCAGAAGCTCTTTGTCAAGTTGAAGATCTAAATGTGCCCTTTATAAATTGTATTCCCAAATTAACTATAAGCGATTGTGGTGGTTCCGAGGACTTTTCTGACTCTATTCTAACTCCGAATGTTTCTGGTTTCTTTTAGCACTGTGTCAGAGTCTATGGTGTTAGCAGTTCTCGCTGATTTACGTTATTCTTTTACAAATTCTTAAAACATCGTGCCAGATTTTGCTGAAATTCATTGCTCATTTGATTAACATTTCAATTTCTCAATCTACCTTTCCTTCTTGTTATAAAATTGCAGCTATTCATCCGATTCCTAAAGTTAATGATTCAAAATCATTTAATGATATGAACGCATATCTCTATTAGCATCCTATCTCCAATGTTTAAACTATTCGGAAAGATATTGTGGTTTCAACTCGTACAACATATTCAATCTAATAATATTCAACCCACAGTTTAATCCGGATTTAGAGGAGGGTTTAGTTGTATTACTGCACTTTTGTCGATTACTAACGATATTATGATAGCTAAGTATGATGGATTGTTTACCGTTCTAATTCTCCTGGATTTTAGTACATCCTTTGATAATGTCCACTCACTACTGCTATCATGTGTCGGATACATGTCGTATACATGCGTGAGGTCACAAACAATATATACGTCTACATATTGGATCATCCCTTTTGCTTCCATGTACACCTCTCATCTGATCAAAGTCTTCCACAGTTGTAAAGTTCACCTATACGTAGACGATAAGCAGGTATATCTTTCATTCCTTCTAGAAAATTTTGATAATAGTGTTTCAGTGATAAACAAGGAATCAGCATCTTTGTCTCGAATGGCAGAAAAATATAACTTTAGATTGAACCAAGGGCAAGTCTAGGGTTATGGTGTTCGGGCGAAATAAACACTCAAATAATGTCGACATGTTTATTGATGGGCAGATACTTCCGGTGGTGGTGGAACCTCGAAACCTGGATTTACTTCATGACACCGAGTTGAAATTTCATAGGCACATTTCTGATATCATCCAATCAGGTTACGCAAAATTGAAGACTTTTCATCCTTCTAGGCATTGATTAAGTGTACACACCAAAGCCATGTTTTGTCAATTTATGGTATTGATCCATTTCAACTATATCGATGTAGTTTATGGTCCGCATCTAACAGTCTCCAACCATACCCAACCCAAAACGGCCAATCTTCTAAGATCTATTCGATATGAGAGATAGTATCAAGTTGGGTTGGGTTGAGCTCCAACTTCATACTATTCAATATAAGCAGTTAAGTTTCAACATTTTGAAGTAAACTTAATACTAATTTAGTAAGAAATGCTAAGTTGTAGTTGGGTTGGGTTGTAGGGTGCAATTAAAATATCATCTAACTAAACAAACATAAGTTTAAGCCTGAAGTAACTTCGTTGATAAAACGTTGGAATATTGGAACTTGAGCGAACCAAAAGGCATTCTAATAAACTCAAATGATCCAAAAAGGGGTGGTTATTGCAGTTTTGTCAACGTCTTCCTCGGCAATTAGTATTTGGAGGTAAGCCCGCACAAAAGCTATCTTAGAAAAGATTTTGCAGATGTGCTAATGTAAATTGACGGGGCATATCCATTAAATATGAGCGATGTTATAAAGTTGGAGCTCAATCAAACCCAACTCAAAACAACCAATCTTCTAAGATCAATTCGATATGAGAGATTATACCGAGTTGGGTTGGGTTGAGCTCCAACTTCATAGCATTCAATATAAGCAGTTAAGTTTCAAGATTTTGCAGTAAACTTAATACTAATTTAGTAAGAAATTTAAAGTTAGGGTTGGGTTGGGTTGTAGGGTGCAATTAAAATATCATCTAACTAAACAAACATAAAGTTTAAGCCTGAAGTAACTACGTTGATAAAACGTTGGAATGTTGGAACTTGATCGAACCAAAAAGCATTCTAGTAAACTCAAATAAACCAAAAAGGGGTGGTTATTGCAGTTTTGTCAACGTCTTCCTTGGCAATTGGTATTTGGTGGTAAGCCCGCACAAAAGTTATCTTAGAAAAGATTTTGCAGTTGTGTAAATGTAAATTGAAGTCCTGAATATGCAATAACGGATATCTATCCAGCATCGTAACTAAATTTAATTGACGATCTTTGCATGGTCTGCAATCAACACAATCTTTCTTTTGACCATGTGAAGCGCAAAAGCAACAGAAGACGAAGATGACCTATAAATGCCTTGGGCAATCATTTGATTATGTTATTGTTAACATATTTTTGCCATAAAGAGCAATAATAGAACCATTTGCTGCTATAAAGGAAAAAAAGGTTTTTTTTGTAATTCAAAAACGTAATACGAGGAATAACAGATACGTCTGCATCAGTATCAATCAAAAATGGAGTTTGTTTTGATGATCGAGGAATAAAGAAGAACTCTGTGTGAATTTTTGCAATATTATGTGATTTATTAATCAATATCATGTTGTTAAGGTACTAGTCTAGTGTAGTAAAATCTCCAAAGAGTATGGCATTCTCAGCCCAAACTTTTTTTAAATTATGACCCTATTTGCTATCGGCAATATTGTAGCTTATTCTTAAATATATAGTTTCTATCAATATATTCATGTAAAAAATAAGGTTAGACCAATTTTATCGAATGAACTCTTCAAAAAATTGTCAAATTATTTAGACAAATTTGTCTCTTTGAAACATTACGTCTTTACTCGAGCTTTACAAGTTGTAACAGATGTGGTGAGGCAGATTGGAAGAACGCTTTTGAAATGAAACTAACTCAGTTGTAGTTCAATTGAAAAAATATTGTTTACAAAAAAATAAAGTTTAGATGTTATGATTATGTTTAAAAAATTGCGAATTGCAAACATATCAAGTCTTCTAGAGGCAAAATCAAGTCATTTGGAAGCAGTTCAAGCGTTCACGAAGCGTTTTAAGTATTTTGACAGAATTTCAAGTCTTTTATAAGCAACATCAAGTCTTTCAGATGCAGTATCGAGTCTTCTGGAAGCAGTTTACGTCTTCTAAAAGCATTTGGCTTTTGGAAGCAGTATCAAATCTACTAGAAGCAATAGTAACACTTGTAGAAGCAATACCAAGTATTCTAGAAACAGTATCAAGCCTTCTAGGGACAATATCAAGTCTTCTGGAAGCAGTTTAAGCCTTCTCGAAGAATTTAAAGTGTTCTGAAAGAATTTCAAGGGTTCTGGACGCAGTATTAAGTCTCTTAGAAGTAATATCAAGACAGTTGTAGATGCAGTTTCAAGTTTTCTGGAAGCGTTTCAAGTATTTTGGAAGCTGTATCAAGTAGTTTGGAAGGAGTATCAAGTCTACCAGATGCAGTGTGAAACATTTTAGGTCTTCTAGAAGCAGTATCAAATCTCCTAGAAGCAGTATCATGTCTCAATACAAAATATTGACTCTGCAAAAAAAACATTTGCAGCAGATACTGGTACTGAATTGGGGAGAAAGATCCCAATAATACGTTAAAATTAAAGATAGTAATTGAAGTTTCCAGCTTTAATCCAGATGGAATTATTCACAACTTCGTATGGATGCTTGAGCACCTAGATAACCTACATATTTACTCACGTATCCAACACTTATGTATGCCCCATTATTGAGATTTAATAGATATATTAACAGAAATCATTTATTTAAACCTTAGCTACAATTTTGCTGAAGAATGAAATGAGAAATCATCTATGGTTCTTGAGTCATAACTAAAAAATTAATCTAACATAGAGATGAAGGTCATAAATAAAATCCAAAGAACATTCAAGAATTTGGAGGAATATAGAGCCTATTCCTTTCCCTAACTTGGAATATTTCACCCCCTAGAATGGCAGTTGCACTATATTATTATAAACATAAAAATAAAAATTAAAAGAAAATGTATCATAAGAATATATACTTCACATGCCATAAATAATTTCGTATTTTCCATAATCAGCGTTGTTATGAAATGAAATCTTGCGATTAAATTGTTTATGTTGATAAAATTGATGCTATGTATTAATGCGCGTTTTATGACACAATTTTTTTTTATTTTTTATTTTCTTTTAAGTATTAAAGGTTTTTTTAGGTACAAAGAAAAACTTTCAACGTTACCTATAATACTAAAATATAAAAGGAAATTTATGTACTCTTTTTTTGTTCACGTTTATGTGTACCGAGAATTTAGGTTACTAATTAAACAAATTAATTTTCGTTTTAATATAAAAATAGAAAACAAAGATCCGTTTGAATAATAAAATATAAAATTAAGTTGACCGTTTAAATTATTCAAAATTACAAATCCAGTCAAACGAGATCTCAGAAAAAGTTTATTTTTTCTTTCTCTTGGGCGTTGGCTACTTCTTGGTTTCTGGTTTAATAATGTAAAACTGGTTCGCCAGGACTCGATTGCTCTTCACCTTGACTGTCGTCTCAATTGCCAAGGTCCACAGAGCCTTTTTTTTATTTCTTTCGGTTATCGCCCACCAAAGATCCAGCTTCCTGTTCGGACCGCACAAGAAGGCAACAAAGGACTTTCAACACAAAGGTGTGAATGTCTTCAATAACTAATTACTATTAAATCGATCAAACAACCTCAAATGATATTGTATCACCAATTTTACCGTTTCAACGAAATAGAACCCTTTGAACTCAAAGGGGTCGTTGAAACTCATCGAATACGATTCCAAATAGCAAAAAGTAATTGCGAATGTAGGATGTCAATAACGTCTTGTCGAACGTTATTCATAGTTGTATTTCCTTTTCGAATGTAAAAATAAAAGTGTTATAATAGAACTTGAAGGGTTTTGACCCCGGTTGTAGGAAAATTTTCCCGACACGCGAATGCAATCAGTTTTTTTCCTCGCTAACGTCTCGGCTACATCGCAGCTTCTGCATTACAGTCCACTCAACTTTCGATGAATTTTCCTGCTATTTAATTATACATTCATCCCGTTGGACGACAACAAATTGTTTTAGCATGGTTTTTCTTTTTTCCCCGTTTCCTTGTAGACAGTGATGGATTTTCTTGCGTTAGATGCAAGTTAAAATGAGAAGACAAAGAAATCATTTCAAACTTGAGCTGGACACGTGCGTACAATGGTTTTAGAGATTACATTAATTCAGTTTTCTAAAATTAAAAGATATTCAATGATATGTAATCTCTTACTGTCCATCAGTGAGCATCGCTGTTCTGATAGCTTAAGATTTATATCAATATAGTGTACAAAATTGGAATTGAAAAATCATATCATCGGTATTTATGGAAAATAAAAAATTATCCTTGACATATTGTTTTTGTATTAAATTTGCTTCAAATTTTCAGTGTTAGTTACACTGAAAATTATTATAGCTCTATTCAATCTTTAGATACGATTTTTTAAAAATTGTTCCTAAACATTGAATCAATCAAATGATGATGAGTAGAGCTGTGAATTATATGCATGAAAAATCAGAGATATATATATATGCGCATATACATGCATTCAAATATGCACACATATGCAGAAAATTCTCTAAAAATTACAAACTCCCTTTATTCATCTATAATTTTGTTTTCAAGTTTTTAGTTCATAGCCAATTTAACCAGAAAGAGTCAATTTAATCGTAATTAAGTGATTTTTCTTAAGGCATTGAAATCAAAAGTCCAGTTTCCTACATAATTGATAGTGAAGAGGAATAGGAAGAAAATTTTAAATAGTATTTAATTCCCTAGTTAAATACTAGCTACGTTACGATTTTGTAGTTGAAATAACGTAAATAAAGTTTGCATATACTGAAAGCCTCTTTTCTGGCTTAACCACTTATGAAGAGACAAAACAGTGTCAGGACTAAATGCTGATTCCCTGCTGAATCCCGACTCTAGCTGGACAGAATAATTTGAAAGGCTTAATAAGGATTAGAATACTAGAATAGGCTAAAAAATAATAAGATAACAATATCCAATTAACTTGAAAATCATTTGACAGTGCAATACTTTGTGCATTAAAATTGTGTGTAATGAACCATAAACGCTAATCCATAACGAGACTCAACCTCAAAAAGTATGAAGACTTTGGGGATTTGTCAAAAATTCCAAAACCGTCATCATTTAACGGTCTTATGCTACAATAATTAATAGAAACTGAAAAATTAAAATCGATGGGGAAAAGTCTTGCGCATGAAAATTATTCGTGATAGTCTAATGATACATAAGCTCTTACATTTTTGCAGTAACAACGTCAAAATTTCTAAACTATCATAATTGATGTTTTTATAGCAAAACTCTTTCATTATTCACAAATCAAAATGTATGTTAGAAGACCTCATTTACTAAGATTGTTCGTAATGATGTTGAAACGCAAAATCCATAACCAGTTACAATCCAGATATAAGAAAATTGCAGGAATACAATAAGAATTTTCAAAAAATCATAATTTTTAGTTTTAAGCATAAAAATCAACCACAACTCTAAAACGTGCAAGAGTAGGCAAAGAGACTTTTTGCATGAATATTGTTGGCAATGAACTATAAACTCTTAGTCCATAACCAGGTAAAATCAAAATAAAAACTCTGCGGGAATTGGCCACAATCTCAAGAAGTCGTAGTTTAAAATTCTTACTATAAATAATAATTTTTTGTATTACAGTTGTTTGTGGAATTAAATTTCCTGTTGCACGAATAAAGTACAACTGCCTACAAACCGTAAATTTAGACGTCGTCTTTTTTGACATTAAATTAGAACCGAGATTCAACCCAACGTTGGAAGGCTTCATGTATCAGCGATAAATGACGATAAATTACCTTATTTCTTGCAATTTTGGTTGTGTACATCATCCTTACATCACAATTCGTTCTTGAGATACGACTTTCTAAAATTTGTTCTTACAATTTTTATCAATCTAGTGCACGCTATTGGGTTTAAAAAATCATATCATTGTTTATGGATAACAAGAAATTGTTTTGAGTGCACTAAATCTGTATTAAATTTGCTTCAAAATGTTCATTATTACATCATTATATCTGAATTCGTTCTTACGATACGATTTCTTAAACATTGTTCTCAGAAACTTGTATTGTTAAGTTGGGTTGGGATTAAAATATGATAACATCCATGTTTATAGATAGTAAGAAATTATACATGGTGCACTAATTCTCTATAAAATTTGTTTCATAAACATTGTTATATCATCCTTATATCTCAATTCGTTCCTGAGATACGGCTTTCTTAAATTTTGTCTTTAAATTTGTATCAATCCGTTCGACAAGATTGGGTTTAAAAGATCATAACATCTAAAAGATCTGTATTAAATTTGCTTAAAAATGTTCATTATTACATCACTATTTCTTAATTCGATCTTAAGATACGATATTTTAAAGATTGTTTTCAAAAACTTGTATCAGTTTTCATCAAGCATTGTTGTGTTTAAAGTATTATAACATTGATGTTTATAGACATTAAGAATTTATATGTGGCTCACTAATTCGCTGTTACATTTGTTTCAAAAGCATCGTTATATCATCCTTATATTTCAACTCATTTTTGAGATACGACTTCCTAAAATTTGTTTTTAAAGTTTGTATCATTCCCGTACGCAGGATTAGATTTAAAAGATCATAACATTAATGTTTATGGATAGTAAGAAGTTATACATTGTGAACTAAATCTCTCTTAAATTTGCTTCAAAAGCATCGTTACATCATCTTTATATCTCAATTGGTTCCTGAGATACGACTTTCTAAACATTGCTCTTTAAATTTGTATCAATCCAATGCACAGGATTGGATTTAGAAGACCATAACATCAATGTTTATGGATAATAAGAAATTGTTTTGAGCACAGTAAATCTATATTAAATTTGCTTCAAGAAATTCATTGTTACATAATTATATCTTTATCTCCCTCGTTCTTAAGATACGATTTTTTAAACATTATTCTCAAAAACTTGAATCAGTCAAATATGCATGGTTGGGTTTAAAATATCATAACATCTATGTTTATGGGTAGCAAGAAGTTATACATAGAGCACTAAATCTCTCTTAAACTTGCTTCAAAAACATATTTACATCATCCTCATATCTCAATTCATTCCTAAGATACGACTTTCTAAATTTTGCTCTTTAAATTTGTACCAATGTAGTCGACAGGATTGGGTTTAAAAGATCATAACATCCATGTTTATGGATAACAAGAAATTATTTTGGGTACACTATATCTGTATTAAATTTGCTTCAAAATGTTTATTATTACATCATTATATCTTCATTCGATCTTAAGATACGATTTTTTAAACATTGTTTTCAAAAACTTGTATCAGTTTTCATAAAGTTTAATGTGTTTAAAATATTATAACATCGATGTTTATAGACAGTAAGAATTTATGTGCGGCTCACTAATTCGTTGTTATATTTGATACAAAAACCTCGTTATATCATCCTTATATCTCAATTCGTTTTTGAGATACGACTTCCTAAAATTTGCTTTTAAAGTTTGTATCTTTCCCGTGCGCAGGATTAGGTTTAAAAAATCATAATATTAATGTTTATGGATAATAAGAAATTGTTTTTGGCACACTAAATTTGTAATAAATTTATTTCAAAATGCTTGTTATTACATTATTATATCTCAATTCATTCTTAAGATACGATTTTTTAAACATTGTTATCAAAAGCTTTTTTAAAGTTTTTTTTTTAAACCCAACCTTTTGGTTGGGTTTAAAATTTCATAATATCTGTGTTTATGGATAATAAGAAGTTATACATAGAGCATTAAATCTGTTTTAAATTTGCTTCAAAAACATCGTTATGTCATCCTTATATCTCAATTCGTTTGTGAGATACGACTTTCTAAACTTTGATCTTAAAATTTATACAAACTAAGTGTACATTATTGGCTTTAAAAAATCTTAACATTGGTGTATTAGATTTGCTTCAAAATGTTCATTATTTCATCATATATTATGATTTACTCAATTTGATTTTAAGATACAACTTTTTAAACATTGTTCTCAAAAGGTTGTATCAGTCAAATATGCATAGTTGTGTTTAAAATATCATAACATCGCTGTTTATGGACAGTAAGAATTTATATATATATATATATTTATATTATATATATGGCAACCCAAATTAATCTTAAATTTGCTTCAAAAACATCGTTACGTCATCCTTATATCTCAATTCGTTCTTGAGGTACGACTTTCTAAAATTTGGTCTTAAAATTTATATCAACCCAGTGTACAGAACTGCGTTTAAAAGCTCATAACATCAGTGTTAATGGATAATTAGAAACTGTTTTGGGCATACTAAATCCGTATTAAATTTACTTCAAAATGTTCGTAGTTACATCATTATATCTCAATTAGTTCTTGAGATACAAATTTCTAAATATTGGTTTTAGAATTGGTACCAGTTAAGTCTACATAACATAGTTTAAAATATCATCACATGGATGTTTATGGACAATAAGAATTTGTATGTGGCACACTAAATCCCTCTTAAATTTGCTTCTAAGACATCGTTATATCATCTTTATATCTCAATTCGTTCATGAGATATGACTTTTTAAAGATTGTTCTTAAAATTTATTTCAATCCAGTGATCAGCATTGGGGTTAAAAAATCATAACAAGTGTGTTTATGGGTAATAAGAAATTGTTTTTATCACACTAAATCTGTATTAAATTTGGTTTTAAATCTACATAATTTCATTATACTTCGAGATGATGATGATGATGTTTTTGAGTGGTGATTTGAATGATGATTATCCTTTTTGTGTTTATCTGATGATGATGAAGAAGAAGAATGATGTCTTTTAGAATCTTTCTTCTTGTCATCTTAGTATTTATCTTTTCATGATTCTTTGTTGGATGAGCTTGAAGATACTGTTGATTTACTTCTTGAGCTAGAAGACGAATCTTTATGAGAACGATGACTTTGTAATCTTTCCTATCTTTATCTCTTTTATCAGATCTACTATCATATCTTGACCTATGGCTTCTATCACCTTTATTTTTATCATCTCTTTTCTTATTCGTATCATCTATATTTTTACTTTTTTCACGTTTTGGTTCATCAATTTCCATTTTTGTGTTATTATCGTTCGACATAACAATCGAGAGCCTATCAGAGCTTTATTTAGATGTGATTCATTCTTGATTTGAAGTTTCATCAGCCACTGGTTTAGAAATTTCTTGTTCTATTGAGTCATGACTTATTAACCACGAAAATCCAGAAATATTACTATCAATTGATGTCTCTTCTGGCGCGACATAAGTCCCTTGTTTTTCTAAAGGCTCGAATGGTGGTGATTAATCTTCATCGATCTTTGAATCATCCAAAGTTTGATCTTCGATATTCCCCGGTTCTGAGTGCTTATCTGATTCTGGGGATACTGCTTCTAAATCAGGTGAGAGCAAAGTTTCTGATTGAGAATCTTTCTTTTCCTCAGTTGGATGTTGAATACCAAAGAATATGCAGACAGGTTTACTTACTTTTGGAAGAAACATTGAGTTTATGAGTTTTTTCTTAATATCTCTCGAACATGATTTTTGTTCATATCTGGGCTCCATTTCTGGTTGTTGAAAAACCCACTAACACTTCCTTCAACATGTTGCGCAAATTTTGATACGTTGGTTTCGTATCAACATCGGCGATACACTCTTTTCTAAATTGATCAAAAATACCCGGAAGTTTCACTTTATAGACAATTTTGTCTATAACCATGGAATCCTCCTGGATATAATTCTGCATTCAGATTTGTTCTTAAAATTTATATCAGTCAAGAGTACAAAATTATGTTAAAAAATCATATCATAGGTATTTATGGATAATAAGAAATTATTGTCAGCATATCGAACATGTATTAAATTTGCTTCAAATTGTTCGTTATTGCATCATTATATTTTAATTCGTTCTTAAGATACGATTTGAAAAATATATTTTTTAATTGATATGAATTTTAAAAGAACAAACTTTAAAAACTCGTATCTCTAGAACGAATTGAGATATAGAGATGAATGAACAAAGATTTTAAAGCAAAATTAATAGAGATTTAGTGCTTCAAAAATTATTTCTTATTATCCATAAACACCGATATCATGATCATTTAAATTGTAGGTTTTGCATTACAATCCACCCAAATTTCGTGAAATTTTCCTCCTATTTAATTATATATTCACTCCATTCATCACGACAACAAATTGTTTAACCATATTTTTTCTTTTCCCCAATTTCTTTGTAGACAGTGATGTATTTTCTCCCATTAAATACAATTTGAAATGACAAATTAAAGAAGTCAATTCAAACCAGAGCCGGACACGTGCGGACAATGGCTTTAGAGATTAGTTCGATTCAGTTTAGTTTCCTGAAACTAACTGCAAAGTTTAATTGGATTCAACATGAAACTAAACTAGATATAAATATTTACTTCCTCTTATTCGTTATAATCCTCGTGCTCGAACCGTTTTCATTGAAAATATCAAACTTGTAATCGATATTAGGCAACACGTTGAAAATAAACTATTACCAAATACAATGCTCTAAGAGCAAAGGTTTGAGAGTTACTTTAACACGTAGGTAAACTTGACCTTTAATTTTAGGTGCCCCTCCTTTCAAAAAAAAAAAATTAACTATCGGTATAAATAGGCGAATCAAAATTTGTTAAAGCATAGTTTACAGAATTAGACTACAACAAAATCATCAAAATGTTCAAAGCTGTAAGTTATATTATTAATTTCTTTTTTTTTATTTATTGATTATTTTGTTTAGATTGTATTCGCTGCCATTTTGGCCTTAGCCGTCGCTGCTCCCGAACCGAAACCAAAACCGGGAGTAATTGCAACATCTTATACTGCTGGGGTTGTTGGAACACCATATTACACAGCTCCTGTTGTTTCTGCTTATTCAGCACCAGTTGTTTCTGCATACTCATCTCCAGTTGTGTCTGCTTACAGAGCTCCTGTTGTATCTACATATGGCGCAATTCCAACTTATGGACATTCCGTTGTTGTAGCTTAATTAATTTTATGACGTTTTTGGCAATGAAACTTTTTTACGAATAAAATAAACATCAAAAAATTATTTGTCGAGTGAATTATTCTAATCTCAACAAATTGTATTATTTAATGAATTTAATCCGACACTAAAGTACTTAATCACCTCAGCAATCTTTATTACTCTTTTAAAACATTAAAGTTAACGATCACTTTTTCGAAGACATCTGGATTAAGTATTTATTTAAAGACTCATTTCTCATTTGTTTATACGAATTATAAAATAATTTATATCTTAAATAAAAGTATTAAATGTTCTTTTTAAGATTATGTAATATAATATAAATATTAAAAATAAATTTAAAGGAATACAAATTTGAAGTTTGTTGTAATATGAGTAATTTAAAGAGTTAAGAAATACTTTATATCTCAAATGAATGTCTAAGATGTCCTCTTTAAAACTTTTTTTTAACTCATGATAAATCTCACGACAACCTTTTCAGAAATTTTTTTCATTGTGCGGTTGCGAAGATATCGATCTCTAAAGTGAGGAGTCTTGATTTTTCGCACGGATTGTAGTTTCTAGTTTTCTAATGAGTAGTTAACAACTTAGGAGCTGTCACAAATTAGGCTTAAAAGTCAGATTAAATTAAAATTATTTACAAATTTAAAGTTGTTTTAAAAAACAAAAAATATAATTAACAAGTGAAGACAGAATCTTTTAACTTTGAAAGCAACTTTTAATTTAAGTTAGGTTTACTTAAAAAAACCGTCCATTCAAAAAGATTGTTAGAGATAGCATGTCTTCTTGATGATTTAAGCAAGATTGCAAAATTGAACATGTCATCGAGCATTTCTTGATTATATCTTTTGACCTTCAAGTACTCTAATAGCTATAACTTCAATACATTTTGTACTAAATCTTTTTCTGATTCGGACATTTTTTTATCTATCATAATTTTATAAATTTTCAACTATTTTGAAAGTAGTTATATTACTTAAAAGGAATTACAATAAACAAAAATAGTTAGAATACCTAATGTAGTTAACAATGAAGAGTTACTACAGTCGTCAGAAAATAAAAAGTAGTTATGATACAACTACTTTGACACAAAAAATAGTTGACTAAGTAGTTTAACTACATTTACAGCTTAGGCAGTTAACTACTGCCCAGCTCTGCCTGATGTTAATCATGCGTATTCGGGAAAATACAAATTTGTGATTTGTTGTGAAGTGACAAATTGGTGCTTTTTAACGTATAACTTTGAAGATTCATTTCTCGTTTGTTTCAATGGATTAAGAAACAATATATGTCTTAAATCAAACCTTAAATTGTCGTCTTTAATATAATGTAATAGAATCTGTATGTAAATAAAATAATTTCGGAGGAATAGAAAAAAAAATAGTTTTCTACAATTCTCGCATTGGTTGAGTATCAAACTTTGAAGACTCATGTCTAATTTATTTCTGGGAGTTAAGAAACAATGTATGTCTTAAATGTAATACAATCTATATGTTAATAAAATAATTTCGGAGGAAAAGAAAAAACATAAAGTTTGCTATAATTCACGTTTTGATGAATGTTAAATTTTAAGACCCATATCTCATTTATATCTGAGAGTTAAAAAATGATTTATGTCTTAAATGAGAGCTTAAAATATCGATTTTGCGACTATATAATATAGGCATATATTAATGAAATAATTTAGGAGAAATAAAAAACAATAAAGTTTGTTACAATTCACGTTTTTGGTGAATGTCAATCTTTGATCACTCATATCTCATTTACTTCTGAAAGTTAAAAAACAATTTATTAATTAATTATATCTTAAATGAGATCTTATAATATCCTCTTTGAGACTATGTAGTATACTCTTTATTTAATAAAATAATTTCGCTTTTGTTGAATATCAAACTTTGAAGACTCAATTTGATATCTCAAATGAGAGCTTAAAATATGCTCTTTGAGATTATGTAATAGAACCGATATATTAATAAAATAATTTTGGAGGAATAAAAAAAAATGATTTGATGCAATTCACAGTTTTGTTGAATGTCAAATTTTGAAGACTAAAATCTGATTTATTTCTAAGAGTTAAGAAACAATTTACATTTTAAATGAGATCTTATAATGCCCTCTTTGAGATTATTTAATATAACCTATGTACCAATAAAATAATTTCGAACGAATAGAAAAAAACTTTGTTATATTTTACGCTTTTGTTGAATATCAAAAGTTTGAAGACTCAAATCTCATTTATTTCTGAAAATAAAAAAACAATCTATATCTTAAATGATAGCTTAAAATATCCTCTTTAAGATCATCTAATACAATCAATATGTCAATAAAATAATTTGAGAGGAATTAAAAAAACATTAGGTTTAATACAATTCACGCTTTTGTAGAACGTCAAACTTTGAAGAAAAACATCTCATTTATTCCTGAGATATAAGAAACAATTTATATCTTAAATAAAATCTTATAATATCCTCTTTGAGATTATGGAGTATAACCTTTATGTAAATAAAATAATTTCGGAGACGTAGAAAAAAATAAAGTTTCCTACAATTTTCACTTTTGTTGAATATAAAACTTTGAAAACTCATTAAGAAACAATGTGTGTCTTAAATGAGAACTTAAAATACCCTCTTTGAGATTATGTAATTCAATCTATATGTCAATAAAATAATTTCGGAGTAATAGAAAACAAAGTTTGCTATATTTAACACTTTTGTTGAATGTCAAAAGTTTGACGACTCAAATCTCATTTATTTCTGAGAACTAAGAAACAATCTATATTTTAAATAAGAGCTTAAAATTTCCTCTTTAAGATTATCTAATACAATCATTATATCAATGAAATAATTTTAGGGGAATAGAAAAAATATAAAGTTTGCTACAACTCACGCTTTTTTTGAATGCCAATCTTTGGAGACATATCTCATGTATTTCTGAGAATTAAGAAACAATTTATATCTTAAATAAGAGCTTAAAGTATGCTCTTTAAGATTATGTAATACAACCGATATGTTAACAAAATAATTTCGGAGAAATAGAAACAAAAACTTTGATACTATTCACAGTTTTGTTGAATGTCAAACTTTGAAGACTCATATCTTATTTATTTCTGATTGTTAAGAAACAATGTATGTCTTAAATGTAATACAATCTATACGTTAATAAAATAATTTCGGAGGAATAGAAAAAACATAAAGTTTGCTACAATTCACGTTTTGATGAATGTTAAATTTTAAGTCCCATATCTCATTTATATCTGAGAGTTAATAAATGATTTATGTTTTAAATGAGAGCTTAAAATATCAATTTTGCGACTATATAATATAGGCATATATTAATGAAATAATTTAGGAGAAATAAAAAACAATAAAGTTTGTTACAATTCACGTTTTTGGTGAATGTCAATCTTTGATGACTCATATCTCATTTATTCCTGAGAGTTCACAAACAATTTATATCTTAAATGAGATCTTATAATATCCTCTTTGAGACCATGTAGTATACTCTTTATTTAATAAAATAATTTCGAAGGAATAGAAAAAAACATCAGTTTTCCACAATTCTCGCTTTTGTTGAATATCAAATTTTGAAGACTCATATCTCATTTACTTCTGAAAGTTAAAAAACAATTTATATCTCAAATGAGAGCTTAAAATATGCCTTTTGAGATTATGTAATAGAACCGATATATTAATAAAATAATTTTGGAGGAATAAAAAAAATGATTTGATGCAATTCACAGTTTTGTTGAATGTCAAATTTTAAAGACTAATTTCTGATTTATTTCTAAGAGTTAAGAAACAATTTACATTTTAAATGAGATCTTATAATATCCTCTTTGAGATTATGTAGTATACCCTTTCTTTAATAAAATAACTTCGAAGGAATAGAAAAAAAAAACAGTTTTCCACAATTCTCGCTTTTGTTGAATATCAAACTTTGAAGACTCATATCTCATTTACTTCTGAAAGTTAAAAAACAATTTATATCTCAAATGAGAGCTTAAAATATGCTCTTTGAGATTATGTAATAGAACCGATATATTAATAAAATAATTTTGGAGGAATAAAAAAAAATGATTTGATGCAATTCACAGTTTTGTTGAATGTCAAATTTTGAAGACTAATATCTGATTTATTTCTAAGAATTAAGAAACAATTTATATTTTAAATGAGATCTTATAATGCCCTCTTTGAGATTATTTAATATAACCTATATACCAATAAAATAATTTCGAACGAATAGAAAAAAACTTTGTTATATTTTACGCTTTTGTTGAATATCAAAAGTTTGAAGACTCAAATCTCATTTATTTCTGAAAATAAAAAAACAATCTATATCTTAAATGATAGCTTAAAATATCCTCTTTAAGATCATCTAATACAATCAATATGTCAATAAAATAATTTGAGAGGAATTAAAAAAAGATTAGGTTTAATACAATTCACGCTTTTGTAGAACGTCAAACTTTGAAGAAAAACATCTCATTTATTTCTGAGATATAAGAAACAATTTATATCTTAAATGAGATCTTATAATATCCTCTTTGAGATTATGTAGTATAACCTTTATGTAAATAAAATAATTTCGGAGACGTAGAAAAAAATAAAGTTTCCTACAATTTTCACTTTTGTTGAATATAAAACTTTGAAGACTCATTAAGAAACAATGTGTGTATTAAATGAACAAATCTTCTACAAAGTTTCATTCTCTTAAATGAAACTTTGTTATATTTAACACTTTTGTTGAATGTCAAAAGTTTGACGACTCAAATCTCATTGTGTTGTATTTGACCAACAGCATTTGGTATTTTTGGAAGCAAAATTAAATTTCATTAACAGTCACTCGCCTTCTACAATAAAAATGTTTTCTGCCAGCAGTATTTAAAGTTTAATTAACAATTTAAGGATTACTTACGTAAAGATGGTGCATATTGTTCAATAGTATTTAATATTTTCAAAGCATCTCAATTGGTTTATTAACAGTATCTTTCCAAGGGCAGTATCAAGTCTACTAGAAGTAGTGTCAAGTTTTCTAGAAGCATTTCGAATCTTCTAAGAGCATTTCAAGTCTTTTGGAAGCAGCTCAAGTCTTATATCAAGACTTAATAACCAGCAGCAATAACCAGGGCCGTCCTGAGAAATTTCGCGCCCGTGGGCTACTCATATCAATGCGCCCTTATTCCGCAAAAAAAAATAAATATAAGTGGGGCTACATACATTTCGTGTCAAAAATTGCGGTCCCCTAAGGTCTGGCGCCCTAGAGCTGAAGCCCAGTTAGCCCTGTGGTTAGGGTGGCCCTGGCAATAACAAGTCTTTAGGAATAGTATCAAATTTTGTGGAAGCAGTATCAAGTCTTCTGAAAGCAGCAACAAGTCTCAATTCTAAATACGTACTCTTCATTTCACTTAATTATCAGATTGTAGGAAATAAATCGACTCCGCAATTGATTTCTTTCAATCTGCTGTTAGGATCATTCTTAGGATCACGCGGATCATCGTAAAGTAATATTTTTTAACTACTTTTGTAGTTAACTACTGTCTAGCTCTGATTAACTTAACGTCAAAGTTGTAGTAATTGAATTTTATAAATGCTGTAATGAATATTTAGGGCAATGGTGTGTGACTGAATGATACTTACTTAACTGAATTAAAGGTTTTTGAATGGACGATCTACAAAAGATATCTGAGTGGGATAAAGTAGAACAACTGATGGATTTATTAATTCAAATGGGATTTTAAAGCCAGAAGAAGATACAGCAGTGTCTAATGAGTTTTCACTGATTTTGAAATATGTGACACTCCAAAAAGTTTCAGCGTGTAATGATAAGAATGTTTCTAGTAAAAATCGTTGTGTAGAAATATTAACACATTTTCATAACAACCAACAAAGTTATTCCAATTACACAATTATATTAGAATATATTTTATATTTGCCGGGGAGTAACGCATCCAAACATATTGTATCCAATATTTTAACAAACTGGTTTTGGAAAAATTTTAAACAAAATGTGCTTTTGTAAATTTGATAACCTTTGAGAATTAGTTTCTTATTTATTTCATAAAGTTAAGAAACAGTTTATATCTTAAATGAAAGTTTAAAATGTCCTGTATGATAATTATACAGTTTAGATGATACACAAATTGTTTCAAATTAAAACGACACTTTTTTTGAACATCTAAATTTAGAAATTAATGTCTTTTCTATTTCTAAGAGAGTTAAGAAATAGTTTATATCTCAAATGAAAGCTTAAAATGTTCCCTTTAAGATAAAATATTATAACCTATATGTCATTATTGTTGGTTTTGGAGAAATAAAGAAAATTCAATTAGTATGAATATCTAACTTTGAACATTAATTTCTCATTTATTTCTCGGGGTTAAAGAACACTTTGTATCTTAAATTAATCCTTAAAATGTCCTCTTTATGACGATGTAACAAAACATGTATGGTAATGATGTAATTTCGATGATATAGATCTCTCAAATCAAAGCTTAACATGTCTTCTTTAAAATAAAGTATTATAACGTATTTGTTACTAAAACGGTTTTTGAAGAAATAAAAATTTTTAAATTTGATTTAACTTAAATTAACGAGATTTATGAATATTTAACTTTGAAGATAAATTTCTCATTTATTTCACAGAGTTAAGAAACAATTTATATCTTAAATGAAAGCTTAAAATGTCCTCTTTAAGATATTGTAATGATAATATAATACAACCTGTATGTTAATAATGCAGTTTTGATGATATACAAATTTTAACATTTTTTTCAAATTAAAATAACTTTTTTGAACATGAGACTTTGGAAATTAATTTCTTTTCTATTTCTGAGAATTAAGTTATCGTTTATATCTCAAATAAAAACTTAAAATGTCCTCTTTAAGATAACGAATTAAAATCTTTTTTTAATAACACGGTTTCTGAGAAATACAAATTTTTAAATTTGTTGTTATATAAATAAACGAGTTTAATGAATATCTAACATTGAAGATAAACTTCTAATTTATTTCTGAGGAATCAAAAATAATTTATATCTTGAATTAAAGCTTAAAATGTCATCTTTAAAATAAATTAATACAACCTCTGTGTTAATAATACAGTTTCGTAGATATAGAAATTTTAAACTTGATCCTTCTTTGAATATGTAATCATTTTTTAAATGAATTTCTCATTTATATCTGGATGTTAAGAAACAATTTATATCTTAAATTAAAGCTTAAAATACCGACTTTAAGATAAATTGCTTTAACTTAATGATTAGAGATTTTGATAAATTTTTAGTCCAATTTTTTGTTTGTAGAATTGATACAAAAAACACTTTAATAAATTAAATAAGTTTTATTTAAATCCACATTTTTTTATCCAAGCAGTCCAAAATTTAATTTTTCCATTTTCCAAAAGCACTTGTCATTTAATAATAATACGGATACTCATAAGCATAGGGATAAGCAGCATAGGCATACGGAGAATAAGCCGAAACGAGTGGTGATGAATAAGCGGAATAAGGAGCAACATAAGGAGCACTGTAGACTGATACGGCTGGGTTGACGACGGCTGGTGCAAAAAGTCCTGGTTTAGGCTTAGGTTCCGGAGCAGCAACGGCGAAAGCCAAAATAGCAGCAAATACAATCTATACAAAATTAAAACTTGAAATATAAATTAAATAAATAATCTTAAACTTACAGCTTTGAACATCTTTGTTGCGATTTGATGACTTCGGATCAAACTGTGATCTTGTCCGATAATATCTTCGTTTTTATACTAAAATTTTTGCTGGTTCGGTGGGAGAACTTGTCTAATTTTTACAAACTGCTTCTACCAGGGTTGATTAACTCAAAACTCGTCCCGAACGACCCTGGACGTTTAAAGATGGTCAACGACGTGTTCTCTTCAAATATGCCATCGTTAACGTGCTATTGAAATCGTCTCAAAAAACCAATGTTGACACGAAAATGTATTAGGTAAGTGTAGTTGATGGCTTTGAATATTAATTAAATTACGTCTAATAAAATTAAAACAATTTTTTTTGTTGAAAAAGATACAAAAATTAAGTAAGTACTAAGTAAACAAAGAAAGTTTTGATTCGTTATTTGGAGTATAAGAACAAAGAAATGTTACGCTCAATTTTGTTACCGAAATCGAGAATTTGATTTGACACAAAGAACGTTTACGTTTTCAGTAAATAACCGAAAGGTTACGTATTGTCTTTGAAATTGACCAACTTTCACTTAACACCTGACACGAAATTTTCGGTTACACGTAACTCATTGTACGCGAATTAATTAAACATGCATTTATTATGCATTTGGAATTTGTAATTGAATTTATTTTAATTTTGCTTTTATTTATACATTTATTTCGTTCGGGTCGTTTAAATAATTACGTTGTAAGATTATAATTGGAATTCTTACAAATATACGTTGGTTCTTTTGCTGTGGGGCAAATTCCATTTAATTGGAACCCTACGGTTCCGCTCCCATCATTCGCAATTACCAATTTAGAGGGCGTTTGTTATCGTGGCAAGGTCGCTACGATTCTCAGGACACCATCAACCTGAAGACTTTTCAACTCCGATTATGATAGGTAATCTTGATGATTGGATATTTTGGATGATTGGCGACGATTTCAACGGTATATATCAGCAATTTTAGAAGTCCGCGTTGTCTTAGGTCAAGATAAAGTCATCTTGAACTTATCAAAAAATGAAAAAGATTTAATTATCTGTCTTCTTAATATTTCTTGGACAATTATACAAAATTTTCCATATTTAATGAATAAATGTCTTTACTTTTTCTAATTTTTTTCTACTTTTTATGGAAGAAATTGTTTTCTAAAATTACGTTTAGTTTTTCAATAATCAATTCGCAAATTTGGTGTTTAAATATTTAGTTGTATGTTACTTATAAACTATTTAGAACGATAGAACAATATATACAGATATTTTATGATGGCATTGAAAACATCAACATTGAAAACTCGTGGTTTAGTTTCAACCACGATAATTTAGTTTACATCAACATAATAATTGTGGGGATTGTGAATTACCACTTTAATTTGTTCAACAATAACATTTTGGTCCTTCGAGCCGGATAGTTACAAAATACAAGCGATTTTGGGCAACATTTGTAAGTCCTGTATCTTTTCTTGCTTTGCTACACTTTCATACAACGATGGCTGTACGTAAGAAGGTTTTAATATTAGAGGTTAACTTAAATCAAAACATACAAAATTTTACAAATACATGATAAAGCATTATCGATGAAGCAAAATCTCGTGTTTTACAGAATATTTTGGCAAAGGTGCTTTATTCGAATTCTACAACGGTTCAGAATCCAACTTTATTACAAATGATTAACAGGAAAGGTTGAAACTATACACATACAGGGAAGATTTGCCAGTAACAGGAATTAACCAAACAGTTACACGTATTACCGAAGGCGTGATTAGGCAGATTAAAATGCTACAGGTAAAATTGGCTGATCCTAATTTCTGCGAGCTAAGTCAGCTCGAGCTTTTGTTGAGAGCAGTAATTTTCTCAACCGTTAATTTAAAACTTCAATCAAACATTGCGATGGATTACTTACATTATAGGCATTTTAGGCTTGTCAAAAGAGTCCTCTTCTCATCTTGTGTGATTGCCCTACTCTACAAAACCTCAGAATGAGAGGCTTTGGAGAGAAATAGCCGATCACGGATGGTATCGGGAACACACCTCTGAGCTGTATCCTAGCCTTTGGACATTTCTTAGGCAGGTTGATGTAGCCGGAAAGAATGCAGGAGGATGTACAAGGGGCTGTATCCCTAGGTGCTGTATGCCGAAGCATACCCGCCCCTTTCCTACACACATACATACATTACAGAAAAGCCTGTTAAGATGAATTGTACATAAACGGCATTAAGGAGCTGAGATACAGAGTTTTTCTTTGGACAAAATTTGTAGAAAATTTACCACACTATAAACGGATAATACTTTTATAAATACAGCTATCCATAATGACGTACCGAAATAAACATATGTAATTCTAAATAGAATGATTTTGGCTCACCAAAATCTGTTGGCTTTGATAAGCTAGAGTGGCTCCAAGTCAAACTCGGACACTAAAGAGTAATACTTTCTAAAGAGTAAAAGTAGGCATAAGTCAAACTTGGACACTAAATAAAATTAAGTAATAACTAATCGGTTTGGAATAAAAACTTTTGCTTCTTATAACCATTTTAAATCGGTTAGGCATTGATTGGACAAGTTTTTACAAAAACTGGGAGAAATTTGCTCCCATTCTTTCAACAAGGCGCTCTTCAACTGAGATTTGTTGAAAATGGAACATGCCATCATCACAATCTTTTGTGTCTAAATAATTGCACATGTTTTCGATTGGATTTATGTCCAAGCTTTGGAATGGAGTTTCCATCTCGTGAGTACAATTGTACAAGATCAGGGAAAATACTTTATAAGCCTTGTCTTTGGGTCGTTATCTTGGTAAAATTGCCAATCATTACCAATGGACAGTTTATAAACATTTTGATAAAGTTATAAGTGATTGATTTTGATAAATTGATAAAGCGCAACGATTCAGGTCCAGCTGCTGAAAATAACCCCCACACCATCACAGATCCGCAAACATGTTTCACTGTCGGCCACAGATTCTTTAATTGCATCACCACAATTTTCTTTCTCTTACCATCCAAACTAAAAATGTTAAATGTACTTTGATGAGTAAAAAAAACTGTTTCCAAAAGCAAAAATCTTTGTTTTCGTGCTGTTTCCCGAATTTTGATGTAATAGTCTGGTTTCTTTTGCTAATTAATAGTTTTCGCCTTGCTTTTCTACTTGAAAAAGATTAAAGAATTGCACTTTAAATCTCGCCTTCAAAGATAAGATTATTTTTAATAAAGTCCGTTGTTTAAAATGCAATCTTTTAATCTTTTTCCATAAGATCAACACAATAGTAGAAAAGAAAATCAAATCGTTGCTTTTCTACCATTCAAATCGGCATCATGAAGGACATTTTTGATAGTTAACGCACTGGCTTTCTTTTCTAAGTAATTTTCAGCAATAATAGCCAGCTTTGGTGTACTAAGGAAGGGATCTTTCTTTATTTTACGAACTAAATATCGCAATTCCGAATCAGTAAACATTTTGTTATGAACGATTTTTGTTCTGGCAACTCTCTTGTTAGTTTTTCAACAGTTCTGGCAATTTCTCGCACAGATTTTCCTCCTGGAAATGTTTAATAACTAATTTTCTCACTTCAACAGTCGTTTGGTCTCTCTGTCTAGACATTCCAGATAGCTAACAAAACTTCCGCACAAATAATAAAACAATATTTAGCGAATTCTCCTTTAACATTGTTAAATCTTTACATGATATTGCCTGCATTTATTGCGTGCTCTATGTGTACATGAAGCCAATTTACGAAGAATTTATCATTCTTCAACATGACAGTGCATCTGTACATTATACCAGAGACGTACAAAATTGTTTAAATATTTGGTATCATTTGGCCGTCACTAAAACGACTTCAACACCTAGTAATTATCGTTGCCACCAGAAACAGTATTTCGTGCATCCTAATTCTTAAGGCTAATACAGACGAGGCGCTTTTAAACTCGCGCTTAAACACACGTATGCTATAGGAAACTGTACACACGACGCGCTTAACAACGCGTTTAATTAACAAAGTTGATAATTGCAATATGAACACGGAAGCTATTACTTGTATTTACACCCTTTACCAAGATTTTAAAATACGTCGGGAAAGACAAAAATGGGTACATCACATACTAAGAAATCGAATAACACATGTCTGCTTTTCAAAATTCAATTATTTTAAAATGTTTATCAAATTTTTTGATGCTGTACTATACCTAATCAAAACAGAAATTGGCTTCAATTCAACTATAATGAGATATTCAATTTCTCCTGAAGACAAACTGGTTTGCTTTTCTCCGGAAAGATCTGAAAAGATCTGTTCAACATTTCTCTCATCTCTTCTGTGTTGTCACATACTGAGGCATACTATGAACAGATCTGGAGTATGCCTGGTTATCTATTATAGGAGGCTTTCGGATAATTATCTTCTTCATCTCAAGCTAATTGTTGTAATATCTGGACCGCAAGGTATAGTGCTGCTGTAATCCCATAAATCACTGTTGTCAATTTATATTCTTCAATCAAAGAATCTTTGTCGAATCGCCACAAAATCCAAAATGCCCCATATTTTTACAATAATTTTCTGAGTCAATGAGGGCGTGTGTGGAAGTGAAGAATTCCTCGACCACAAGACCAGAAAACATCTGCCACTAGCTAATATGTGATCTAACGTCTAAGTTTTCTAACGACTTCTTAGTGTCGATCTGCATTTCCCCCATCAAACTGCGGATACATAACTTTTTCCAAAATTATTGCAAAGGCTATACTGGACGTTTCTAATTCGGACACAAGATCACTTATTTCGATTCCCTCAGACTTTGTTTGGGGATACATCAAAATCCATTTTTTTTTTCTTTTTTTACCAGGTCGGGGAAAATTTGTTAAACAGACATCCGGCCTAGAGTTCTTTAACGGCCGGATAGTGTGGGGTTGGAGTCCATCTTTGGATCTCCGACCCACTAAAAACCCCTTTCCTCGTTTTTCCGGAATCACCCCCTCGGGTTTTCGTCGATATCAAAATCCAACCGTACGTTAATGATCCAACTTTAACAAGAATTTCCAACAAGATATGTTAAATAGCAAAATTTAAGAAACATCTCTGCTGAAACACTGGAAAATGTGGAAAAGTCGAATTCGTAAATCGGTTTCATCTATGCGTAGAGTACATAGGGCTAATACTTTTTAACGTTTCCTTTTTCAAATCATTGGTAGTGCGTATTTTCATGATCTTATTTCATGGCTTACCAATAAAAAGATGAACAGGATCTACCATTCATTCCATGATTTTGATTAATTCTGCAATGATTTGCATTCGGCAAATCTGAAGAACTGCAAGAGATATATGGTAATACAGTAATTAAATTTTTGAACAGCTGTATAAGGTGTACCAATACACACAATTTACACACTTTTAAAAAATAAAAGCAATATCATTCCATTTGAAATAACATATGTTTATTTCGGTACGTGGTTATGAAACATCCTATATTTATAAAAATATTTTCTGTTTATAGTGCAGTAAATTTCGTAGAATTTTTGTCTAAAAAGCTCAGTTTATTTTGATACAACTCCAAAAGAATTATTCCAAAAGTAATTAAAGTCCAAAAAGGTTATATTCCAAAATTGACTAAGAACCGGTTGTACAATATGCCGATAAACTTCCCGATAAGTTTGTACTATATTACAAAGTACGAATAATTTTGTCGAGGATATTATTGGCAGGATAACTTATGGGGTACCTAGAGGTGCCGATAAAACAGTTAACCGTCAAATTTATGTTGCCAAGGTTTTGTTATAACAAAAAGCCTAAAAAACCTATGTTTGTCATAATTTTTTTCTAATTAAATTATTATTATTAAATTGTTACATAAGAGCTAAAAAACATTATTACAGTTGGTCTAAGAGCCGGTTATACGATATACCTATAAACTTCCCGATAGCGTTATCTGCCCAATAAGTTAGTATTACAATGTAAATGTATTTTTGTCGAGGAGGTTATCGGCAAGATAACTTATCGGGTACCCAGAGGTGCTGATAGGACAATTATTATATTTTATAATAAATAACCTAAGAAATCTTGTTTGACGAAAAATATTTTTTTTTCTTAAAAAATTATGCAAGGCAAGAAAATTAATCGTGCTAGAAATTGTACCCAAGAGGAGAATTGGCGATTAATTGAAGCAAAATTTAGCTAATACATATCCAATATTATATTCATCTTTAATATAATATCACATTTGTGGGAATTTCCAATCTATCCACTATTCGTCTAAATAAGTACTCACATAGGTACTAAACAATTTGCTATTAACCAAAGTCGTTTAAAAAATCAGTTTCATATCCCTATTTAATGTGGTTAGCTCAATCTCTAATTTCCATTTCCTTTCTTTTATTTACACATTGAAGAAAATTTGTTTACAGACATGCTGTGTTCAATATTTTTGAAGGTGCAAATTGTACGGGTTTCACAATTATTATTATTATTATTATTATCGAAAATGACAAATCATTTAAAATTTCATAAAATTACGTTAAAGCTACCAAATCTACTACACAAATTACTAGATAGGGAAAAAGTGATACCAACCGCCTTTTATTTAACCGATAGCAATCCTCGCGATTAGAACAATTTGTACAACACAGAATATCTTTATCCTCTTAATAAGTTTATCGGCCGGATAGTTGTCAGACAAATTTATCGATTTTTCAGTCATATCTACGAAAATTTTTTTTTGGATTTTGGATTTAGGTCTGATTGTAAATATGCCGATAAACTTCCCGCTAGCGTTATCTGGTCGATAAGTTAGTTTGTGATGTATTAAAATGTAAGGAAATTTTTGTCGAGATTATCGACAGGATAACTTATCGGGTACCTAGATGAGCCGATAAGACAATTATCCGCAGATATCTATGTTACTAAAGTTTTTTTTATAACAAAAATCTTAAAAACATTTTCTGTCGTGAATTTTTCTTTAGTTAAATACTTATGCAAGGCAGAAAAATTAAACGTGCTAATAATTATACACAAGAGCTAAAATATATTATATCAATCTTTAATATATTATATTACATTTGTAAGAATTTCCAATCTATCCACAATTCGTCAAAGGAATAACGGATAAAAAACGGATAGCTTTATCAGTATATTGTACAACCGGCCCTTAGTTTGATTAAGAAATTTGATGATTTGTATAAGAAATCTGAAGAATTGAACAAAAAACCTGAAAATAACAATCAAACTCCTCTAAATTTCAAGATATGGCACGATTTGAGATGACAAATATTTTATAACCTTCCAAAAGATTTTCAAATTATTGATTTAAAGGCTAATGATGTCTAAATCTCCAGACAAAAACATTTTGTACAACACCGAATATCTTTATCCTTCTAATAAGTTTATCGGCTGGATAGTTATCACACAAATTTATCGGAATATTGTACAATAGGCCCTTAGTTTTAACACCGAATATCTTTATCCTCCTAATAAGTTAACCGGCCGAATAGTTGTCAGACAGATTTATCGGTATATTGTACAATCTGCCCTTAGTTTGATTAAAAAATTTGATGATTTGTATAAGAAGTCTGAAGAATTGAACAAAAATTCTGAAAATAAGAATCAAACTCCTCTAAATTTCAAGAAATGGCACGAAATTAACTGACAAAAATTTCATCAAAAATTCATTCAATAATCAAATATCTTTATCCTCCTAATAAGTTTATTGGCTGGATAGTTATGAGACAAATTTATTGGAACATTGTACAACCGGCCCTTAGTTTGATTAAGAAATTTGATTATTTGTATAAGAAATCTGAAGAATTGAACAAAAAACCTGAAAATAACAATCAAACTCCTCTAAATTTCAAGATATGGCACGAATTGAGATGACAAGAATTTTATAACCTTCCAAAAGATTTCTAAATTATTGATTTAAAGGCTCAAGATGTCCTAATTCCTCCCGACAAAAACAATTTGTACAACACCGAATATCTTTATTCTCCTAATAAGTTTACCGGCCGGATAATTTTCAGACAGATTTATCGGTATATTGTACAATCGGCCCTTAGTTTGATTAAGAAATTTGATGATTTGTATAAGAAATCTGAAGAATTGAACAAAAAACCTGAAAATAACAATCAAACTCCTCTAAATTTCAAGATATGGCACGAATTGAGATGACAAGAATTTTATAACCTTCCAAAAGATTTCTAAATTATTGATTTAAAGGCTCAAGATGTCCTAATTCCTCCCGACAAAAACAATTTGTACAACACCGAATATCTTTATCCTCCTAATAAGTTTACCGGCCGGATAATTTTCAGACAGATTTATCGGTATATTGTACAACCGGCCCTTAGTTTGATTAAGAAATTTGATGATTTGTATAAGAAATCTGAAAAATTTAACAAAAAACCTGAAAATAACAATCAAACTCCTCTAAATTTCAAGATATGGCATGAATTGAGATGACAAGAATTTTATAACCTTCCAAAAGATTTCTAAATTATTGATTTAAAGGCTCAAGATGTCCAAATTCCTCCCGACAAAAATAATTTGTACAACACCGAATATCTTTACCCTCCTAATAAGTTTACCGGACGGATAATTTTCAGACAGGTTTATCGGTATATTGTACAACCGGTCCTTAGTTTGATTAAGAAATTTGATGATTTGTATAAGAAATCTGAAGAATTGAACAAGAATCCTGAAAATAAGAATCAAACTACTCTAAATTTCAAGATATGGCATGAATTGAGATGACAAAAATTTTATAACCTTCCAAACGATTTTCAAGTTATTGATTTAAAGGCTAATGATGTCTAAATCCTCCCGACGAAAACATTTTGTACAACACCGAATATCTTTATCCACCTAATAAGTTTATCGGCTGGATAGTTATCAGACAAATTTATTGGAAAATTGTACAATCGGCCCTTAGTTTTAACACCGAATATCTTTATCCTCCTAATAAGTTAACCGGCCGGATAATTTTCAAACAGATTTATCGGTATATTGTACAATCGGCCCTTAGTTTGATTAAGAAATTTGATGATTTGTATAAGAAATCTGAAGAATTGAACAAAAAACCTGAAAATAACAATCAAACTCCTCTAAATTTCAAGATATGGCACGAATTGAGATGACAAGAATTTTATAACCTTCCAAAAGATTTCTAAATTATTGATTTAAAGGCCCAAGATGTCCTAATTCCTCCCGACAAAAACAATTTGTACAACACCGAATATCTTTATCCTCCTAATAAGTTTACCGGCCGGATAATTTTCTGACAGATTTAGCGGTATATTGTACAACCGGCCCTTAGTTTGATTAAGAAATTTGATGATTTGTATAAGAAATCTGAAAAATTTAACAAAAGACCTGAAAATAACAATCAAACTCCTCTAAATTTCAAGATATGGCACGAATTGAGATGACAAGAATTTTATAACCTTCCAAAAGATTTCTAAATTATTGATTTAAAGGCTCAAGATGTCCAAATTCCTCCCGACAAAAACAATTTGTACAACACCGAATATCTTTATCCTCCTAATAAGTTTACCGGCCGGACAATTTTCAGATAGATTTATCGGTATATTGTACAACCGGCCCTCAGTTTGATTAAGGAATTTGATGATTTGTATAAGAAATCTGAAGAATTGAACAAAAAACCTGAAAATAACAATCAAACTCCTCTAAATTTCAAGATATGGCACGAATTGAGATGACAAGAATTTTATAACCTTCCAAAAGATTTCTAAATTATTGATTTAAAGGCTCAAGATGTCCAAATTCCTCCCGACAAAAACAATTTGTACAACACCGAATATCTTTATCCTCCTAATAAGTTTACCGGCCGGATAATTTTCAGACAGATTTATCAGTATATTGTACAACCGGCCCTCAGTTTGCTTAAGAAATTTGATGATTTGTATAAGAAATCTGAAGAATTGAACAAAAAACCTGAAAATAACAATCAAACGCCTCTAAATTTCAAGATATGGCACGAATTGAGATGACAACAATTTTATAACCTTCCAAAAGATTTCTAAATTATTGATTTAAAGGCTCAAGATGTCCTAATTCCCCCCGACAAAAACAATTTGTACAACACCGAATATCTTTATCCTCCTAATAAGTTTACCGGCTGGATAGTTATGAGACAAATTTATTGAAATATTGTACAACCGGCCCTTAGTTTGATTAAGAAATTTGATGATTTGTATAAGATATCTGAAGAATTGAACAAAAAACCTGAAAATAACAATCAAACTCCTCTAAATTTCAAGATATGGCACGAATTGAGATGACAACAATTTTATAACCTTCCAAAAGATTTCTAAATTATTGATTTAAAGGCTCAAGATGTCCTAATTCCCCCCGACAAAAACAATTTGTACAACACCGAATATCTTTATCCTCCTAATAAGTTTACCGGCTGGATAGTTATGAGACAAATTTATTGAAATATTGTACAACCGGCCCTTAGTTTGATTAAGAAATTTGATGATTTGTATAAGATATCTGAAGAATTGAACAAAAAACCTGAAAATAACAATCAAACTCCTCTAAATTTCAAGATATGGCACGAATTGAGATGACAACAATTTTATAACCTTCCAAAAGATTTCTAAATTATTGATTTAAAGGCTCAAGATGTCCTAATTCCCCCCGACAAAAACAATTTGTACAACACCGAATATCTTTATCCTCCTAATAAGTTTACCGGCTGGATAGTTATGAGACAAATTTATTTAAATATTGTACAACCGGCCCTTAGTTTGATTAAGAAATTTGATGATTTGTATAAGATATCTGAAGAATTGAACAAAAAACCTGAAAATAACAATCAAACTCCTCTAAATTTCAAGATATGGCACGAATTGAGATGACAACAATTTTATAACCTTCCAAAAGATTTCTAAATTATTGATTTAAAGGCTCAAGATGTCCTAATTCCTCCCGACAAAAACAATTTGTACAACACCGAATATCTTTATCCTCCTAATAAGTTTACCGGCTGGATAATTTTCAGACAAATTTATCGGTATATTGTACAACCGGCCCTTATTTTGATTAAGAAATTTGATGATTTGTATAAGAAATCTGAAGAATTGAACAGAAAACCTAAAAATAAGTATCAAACTCCTCTAAATTTCAAGAAATGGCACGAAATTAACTGACAAAAATTTTATAATCTTCCAAAAGATTTCCAAATTATTGATTTAAAGGCTAATATTGTACAACACCGAATATCTTTATCCTCCTAATAAGATTATCGTCCGGATAGTTGTTAAACAGATTTATCGGCTTTTCATATCTACCAATATTTATTTTGGATTTAGAGCCAATTGTACAGTATACCGATAAACTTCCCGATAGCGTTATCTGGCCAATAAGTTAGTTTGTGTTGTATTACAATGTAAGGATATTTTTGTCGAGGAAATTATCGGCAGGATGACTTAACGGGTACCCAGAGGAGTCAATAAGACAGTTATCAGCCACATATTTATGTTAGCAAGATTTTTTTATAATAAAAACCTGAAAAACCTTGTTTGTTGTGAATTTTGTTAGTTAGTTTTAAATAATTATGTAAGGTAACTCTCTGGATATAGGAAAAAATAGCAATCCTCCCGATAAATTTATCGGCCAGATAGTTATCAGACAGCCGGCCTATAGTAAATTTTGGAAAAATATTCTTCATTTCGTTCGTTAATTATTTCGGTTGCTTCATTTTATTATTGTGTGCCTATAATAAATTATTAAAAACGTTGGGTGATTAAGAGAGAAACGTAAAAGAGAACGGAAAAGTTGTTGGAAAAACTCCAAAGATCGGGTGCTCCATCGTAGCACGAAATTATGTAGCATTAATGATGTTTTAACGCAAAATGATATATCATTTTTTTCATGTATAATTTTTTATGAAAAGAACCATTTTTAAATATTCCGGTTAGTTTTTAAGAAATATATTCACAAAGATGGTTTATTTTTGCACAATTCTTTGAATTTTATAGAATTCAGAGTTAAGTAAAAAAATATTTATGATTTCCAATATGATCTAGAAACAAACTTTCTAGAATTATATAAGAAAAATACGGAAATCATTGATTTCATTTGATTTATTTGAAACTCGCTATTTGGTGAATCTAATTATAAGTTTCGTGTATAGTGTGTATACACGATTTTAGATACAAATTAAATTACAACATCGGCGTGATCTAATATCTTCTTAAAGGTCACGACAAACAGAGCTAATCAAGTTTCCCATGGTTAAGTGCACTATAAACAACCCGTTGATGTTTTAATAATGTCTGTACTAAAAGTTATAAACTAGTTTATAACAAATAAAAATAAAACTTGTTTATGATTAATTTGTATTTTTAACGGCGAATTTGTTGGTGGATGTTGGTTTGGTGCAAAATAAAATAAGACTTTTTGTAGGCTCACGTGGAGTGGCCAGCCAGGGGCGTGCGCCGAGCTTTCTACCCCACGTTGCCACCCCTATAAAAGCGATCGTAAACACCGGCAGTGCTCAGTGCTTCGTCTGCTCTTATCCGACCAAGCAAATATTCGCGAATCATGTCTACGATTTCCGATAGCGCAATGTACCTAGTTACCATAACACCAGTGCAAAAACGCAGTGTTTCGCCGATGACTCCTTCCCCATCGAGAGAAGTCAAAGGCATCCGGCTGTTCCGTGCGATCAGCAGAAAATTGGCTAGAAGATCTCACGATGATCTCTGCGAGGATGATAGTCGATCTTCGAGTACCGATTCGTGTTCTTCGACGTCGGTTTCGAGATGTTCTAGAAGTAGGAAGTTAGAAAATAATAGTTCATCGTCAGCGGAATCTGGATTTAGATCGGTTTCTCCACATCATCTATCAAGCAGTTCCAGTGATAATGGGGAAGTGCAGATTAAGAATAGGCATCATCATTCAACTTCTGCGGAAAGTATAAGGAAGGTCTTCCATAATTTATCGATTGGGGTTCGATCCCAATCTTGTAATAACACCAAAGAAAAGAAAAAGTCAAAGAAGAATGTCCCAAAGAAAATCTTGAGACCACCAGTTACCTACACTTACGTTAAAGGATTGTCCGGTTTACCCACCCAAAGGATTCCAAAGAACATTCCTAGGATGTACATGAACAATCCATGCGGGTGCAGCATGCAGTACATGGCCGGTTTAAACCGATAAGTTTAAATGGAGAAGCTTTCGAATAGTTTCCAGAAATAACTAAATTGAAGAACGAAGACTGGTAGACTTAAGATCTCTTTGTATAAGGTTTTTTATACTTTTTGTCGTACCGATACGCCGTCGTAACGTCTCTTTTAAAAAACATACTTATATCGTACCGACTGTATACGTGCACCAACTTTTAATATCGATTGTTTATTGCGACCTCAGGTCCAAAAAAAAAATCAGCACTGAACCAGTATGTTAATCAGTTATCGATATCGGATAAGTATCAAACCCTGTTCTTAGTGCCTTTTATAGCTAAATGAATTCCCCCTTACTTAAGTTAAATAAAAAATCTGTGAAAATAAAAACAAATTTGTTTTATTTCTTTATTCCAAAAAAAAAAAGGTAATTACACGAAATAGACTAAATCAAATTTAATGATTAATAATTTATAACGTACAATTGAAGAGGTAAAGAGCCATGTCATATTTAAAATTATCACGATGCATTTAATATAAATTGGGTGATATTACCAAAATTCGTGGAAGCCATAAATTATATTGTCACTCAAAGTGTGTAATATGCTCTCTGGTTAATTAATTCGTGGAAAATTTATGAGGGGTTGTTCCGGGTATCATTGTTGGGAGATTAAAGTGTAATCTCGTAATAACCGAATAAGTAAATTATCACATCAATTTTAATTCTATGAAATAATGTTAACTTGTCTAAACAATTATAAGAGAAGTGCTAAATTTTTAATTTTTCTTTTTCACTTTCGAAGAAAAAACCTTTTTATTCTTTTACCAGAGATGGATTAATAATAATGAGTAATAATAATCGATCAAGATGACGGAATTTGAATTAAGAAAATATTGATGGATGTCAAATCCAATCGCCCATGTCAAGTAATACAATGAAATCCAATGAATTGTGACGATATTACTTGGCATGTGCGAGTACACGAGTTGGATCGCTCATTGGAAAATATCGCTTGTTGGATAATATACCCAACCTAGTGATTTTTTAGGTTGTCTCATCAAGTCATCTCCTCAATCAACTATCGAGTTTGAATTGTAATGGATTGGGTCGATTTTCCGTTTGCTTCAGTTTTATTTAGTGAGATAATATATTTAGTATTGAGTAAATATTGATTTACTTATTTATTTAACTTTAAATGTAAGTTCGTAAGTTTTCACGAATGATTTTATTAAAATAAAATTAGAAACTTCCCGGTTATGTACATACGCGTATGTGCTGATGATTGTTCAGAAATAAGATCAAATGTTTTGAATTTTACACAACATTCCATCCGAAACTTTTATTTTAGTTGATGATGCCCGGCATAATCCTAATTTTTGCTACAACTGAACCCAACCCAATCTTGTAACAATTTAACCCCAAACCAATTTAACCATGAAGCTTATATTCATACAGTTTGCGAGTTTCGTGGTTATGTTGCCTTGAGTTTGGATTACTTGAAGATTGGATTAAGTTGGGTTGAGATGCAGTATCCCAACCAAATCTGGTTTCAAAACAATTTCAATCCAACCATTTTGTAAAATGGTTTGGTTCTGTTGCGTTGGATTGAATTAGGTTGCTTTGGACTTGAGTTAGTTTGTGATTCAGTACTTTGTAGATGATTTTTTTTGGTTATTTCGTTTTGAAGTTGAGATACTTATATCAAAGATTCTTTCAAGTTTTACATAAGATACATAAGAACACTTTTTTCCTTGTGTTGTATTTTACCAATATAAATAAAAAATATTATCTTCCAAATTCCTTTTTCTTTGTCGTTTAATTTAAATTCAAGCAGAATTGAACATTTAAGGTTTTTACTAATTTGTGCAAGTTATGGTTAACTTTTTTAAATAATTTCTTATGTTAATAATAACATACTTGATTACTTTGTAATGAAGTTGCATTAAGATAGAAAAATCAACTTGAAAACATACACAATTTTAAATTTAGTTACTTTATGACAGGACTATTATAAAGTTAGATTTCAATGAGTTAAAACATTGTGAATGAGTTGCTTCATTAGATTTGTATTCTTATCTTCCTCTTTTTATTGAAACACTGGAGAGTACCTTATGTGACAGCATTGTTACATCTCATTCGACAATTATCGTGGGCGATATAAATGTTGATCTTCTTAAGCCTGATTCTCCCTCAACAATAATTCTTCACTCATTTGCGGCTACTACTGGCTTACATCAGTTGGTCTCCGAACCCACATGGATTACACAAAATTCGCAAATTTTGCTTGATCCGGTTTTTACAACAAATGATTAGCTGTTTACCAGTATCGATGTTATAAATGTACCCAATATATCTGATCATGAACTAGTAAAGTGTGAGCTGGCATTTGATATCGGTAGGCCTGCTGCAATTTATCGTTCATACAGGGATGTGAAAAACTTAATTTTCCACAATTTTTGAACGATCTGAAATCAATTCCGTGGAGAAACATATATGACCAAGAAAATGTGAATGATAAAATAACTTTTTTTTAATAACTGTTTACTTACTCTGATGGATTTGCATGCACCTTTACAAACTAGACGGTTTACAAAGCCTCCTAGTCCGTGGCTAACAGATATACTAAACTTTTAATGTCTATTAGAGATGATGCGCTTAAAAAGTTCAAAATATCAAAGCTTCCTCAAGACTGGGCTTCATACAAGTTGCATCGCAATCTGGTAACATCAACGGTGCGGGCTGAGAAAAAGGCATACTATGTTAACGCGTTACGTAGTAAAGATCCAAAAGCTCTTTGGAGAAAGATTAAACTTTTAAATATATATACTTTTTATATACTATATATAAGTATATATACTTTTAGTAATTCGTAATGCTTCGCGGATGGAACAGTATCTGTTTTGGTTGATCCGAGGTATCATCCGTTCATCTTCTTGGATGTTCCCTGTGGACAGGGGCAGACGTTTCGCCAAGATCTCAATTGGCATCTTCAGTGCTTTGTCGTAGTCTGTCAACAGGAGTCTGTCAACAGGAGACTACGACAAAGCACTGAAGATGCCAAGTGAGATCTTGGCGAAACGTCTGCCCCTGTCCACAGGGAACAACCAAGAAGATGAACGGATGATACCTCGGTTTTATCAATCAGTTTTCCCGGATGCCTGGAGAATGGCTGAAGTGATTGCGTTACCTAAAGTATCTTCTCCTTCTGTCCTAAGGGATTTTAGACCGATCATTATCTTGCCAGTAATGTCAAAAATTTTAGAGAGAGTCTTGGAAAGGCAACTTAGAGAAAACTGCGAAAGTAATAATATACTACCTGATCAGCAATCTGGGTTTCGTTCGGGTTTCAGTTGCGCAACGGATTTATTGAACCTTACGGATGAGATATTTGCTTCTAGAGAGGCCGGGCAAGCCGCACTTTTGTTATTATTGGACTTCACGAAAGCATTTGATACAATTAATCATAATATACTTGCATCTAAACTTCATTATTTTGGTCTTGGAAATCAGGCTTTAATTTTGATAAAGTCTTTTTTGTCGGATAGGTCTCAGGTTGTGAAAATTAATAGTCAGATATCGAGTGCTCTATCTGTCACTCGTGGAGTCCCTCAGAGGTCCATTTTGGGGCCACTATTGTTTTCGATTTACACATCTGACTTTAGCCAAGTTCTTGAACATTCGCAGGTTCACTTGTATGCAGATGATACACAGCTTCTGCTGAACTTTAATCCAAATAATTGGGATGATGCCTGCATAAAATTTAACTCAGATATAGCATTATTTTCTGATGTTGCGAAACGCCATGAGCTTGTGCTTAATCCATCTAAGTCTTCTGTTCTTCTGTTTTACAGTAGTGTCGCAAGGAGAGCAATTAAACCTTTGATTTCCGAGCAATTGGTGGTGGATGGCGAACCTCTTACTGTTTCTGATGATATAAAAATTTTAGGAGTTACATTGGATCATCAGTTAAGGTTTGAGGAACATATTGCCAGGTGCTTGAGGGGTGGGTATGGCGCCCTCCGTCTCTTGTATGCCCATAGGGATATCTTAAATAAAAAATTAAAAATTATGCTGTGTAATAGCTTGGTTCTAAGCAAATTAAATTACTGCGACGTTGTTTATGGTCCAAATTTGACGGGGATGATTGGGCGTCGTATCCAGAACTTCCAGAACGGTTGCCTGAGGCTTATTTACGAAATTCGTAAATATGATCATATTAGTCATAAGTTGGCAGAGACTGGGCGGTTGAACATGAAGAACAGGCGTAAACTGCATGCAACTTGCATCTATTATAAAATTATTAAAAGTAAACGGCTTTCTTACTTGCTGCAACGCCTGTCTTTCAGAAATGATGTCCATAATATTAATGTAAGGAAGAAAGATGTATTGACGGTACCACGCCGCACCTCACACCGATCATTTTCCTACCAGATAGCCAAAATTTACAATGATCTACCAATGCACCTTAAGGGATTGAGCTGCGCTTCGTTTAAAAGTAGTTTGAAATCCTCCCTCCTGCTTGAACCATCATGATTTTTTTTCTATTGTTATGTGTTCTGAGCTGTTAATGTTTCCTTTTTTCTTTCTTTGTTAGCGAGAGTTGGTTTCTGAATTAAGTGGAAGAGCAGTTGGTCAATCCAAACTGAACTTCGTCCAGAAAATAAGTCAATATTTTTTTAAGAATGTATTACTTTTGTTCTATTTTCCTTTTGTTTTCGACTTATTAATAAAGGCATTATATTATTATTATTATTATTATAAATTTTGGAAAACTAGTTTTGAAGTTGAGTTACATTATGGTGAACCTTTTTTTGAGTTTTAGTACGTAGGAGTTGAATTGGTTTGATAAATTTCTTGGTGCTTGAGAATTTTTAGCTTTAGATTCGAATTAAAAAACATTATATAAACCGAACTCCTAATTGCTCTATAATTGAGTTTAATACGATTAATTTGGTGATTCTTTAAGTTATAAAACCAACTCATTCTAATCACGTTGAGTTTGAACTACAATAGATTGGATTTACTTGCTGTTTGTTTAAGTTTCATTTTATAATTAATTTTTGTATGGTTTTCACTCACAATAAAACTAGAAACTTCCGGGTTATGCCCAGTTATGTCGCGTAGCTATTGAAATATTAATAATTGTTCAAAAACAAGTTCAAACGATTTGTATTTTGCAACGTTGTACCTGAAACTTCAAATAATATTTTAATAGTTACGATGCTCGGCATAATCCGGAAATGTCTGAGTTGGGAGATAAGATTAACTTATTGGGTTAATTTAGAGTTGATTAGACTGCTTGATGTTTGGATTAGTTTCATCTTGTTCGAATTAGAATGGTTATTATTTCCATGATATGGTCTTACATTTTTTTTGGGTTAATAAATTCTGCTTTCTAATAAAACAAAATCAAATTTAACACATCTCAACCCAACACGAATTATTCTAAGTAGAGTTCAAATATTTTCTGTAGATTGGCTTATTTTTCTGGATGAATTGTTCCGTTGTTCTTGGTATACATTGATTCAAGGTTGGGTTGGGTTAACCTAATACACCGATGTACACCATCTTAGAGTACGCTAAATGATTGGACCTCACGACACTATCGTGGTGGATTTCCTAAGACAAATGATGAAGACCAAAGAGACCAAGAAAACGGAAACGCAACAGAAGATAAATAATAATAACCTATTTCACAATAGTGATCATACAACAATCGCATCATAAAAGCTAGGAAAAGGTGGTAATTTATTAAGTGAATGGAGTCCTTCAATCATGCGCATATTCGATTCGAGTTACTGTATAAAACATTTATCTCCTCCCTACGCAGTACAAAAAGAAATTTGGGTTGGGTTAAGTTGTTTTGGAGTTGAGTTACTTTGTAATCCACTAGCTAAGGCTTTAGATTGCTTTGTACCACAAAGTTACATTAAAATTGAATGGGGTTCTTTTCAAGTTGATTTACTTTATGCCAGAAATGCTCTGGAGTTGGAGTTTAGTTTAAGTTGACTTGGTTTGAAATACGATTACTTTGTAGATGAAGTACTTCATTAGGTTTGAATTCTTAATAATTTTGGTTGACTTTTTTTGAAGTTGAATTACATTGTCATAAATGTTTTTAAGTTTTAGAACGTAGAGGTTGAGTTAGCTTATTTTCTGGTTTTATTTCAATTGGTTTTCCAATTGAATTATTTTGGAGTACGGTTCCCAATTAATTAAGTAACTTGGACTTGTTGAGATTGGTCTTAACGAACATTAAATACGCTCTGCAGCCTAAAGTTGTTCTACCCCACATTACCATAGACTTCGATGTTGCAATCAAAAATCATCCAGAACACAATGCCATTAAAAATGATCTCATTTCTTTTATCTCAAAAGAATTCAAAAAAAACAACCTTACAACGAAAAACAAAAAGAAGAATGGCATATTATCAAATCCATCCGTAATAAACTCAATGCAGGGAATGATATCTTTGTGAAAGCTGACAAAGGTGCAGGAGTAGTCATCATGGATAAAGACACATATCATAAGAAGACATATGAGTTTATGACATTCAATAATTACCATCAACTTACTAACAACCCGCTAACAAATATTATTAAGAAAACTAAGGATATCATTAACAATTGTAAAGAAACTTTGATTGAATACACTCCTAAACTCAAAAATTCCAACAAAAAACTTTTCTGCACCAGCTTTTTCATTCACATGAATCCTCGTGTTCGTGTCTTATATTCACTGCCAAAATTACATAAAAAAGACATACCAATTAGACCTATCACATCATTCATCGGCTCCCCCACTGAAAAATTGACAAACTTTATGCAAAACATATTTAAAATGATATGTTTTAAACCTACATTCAGCATTACCACCTCGCAAAAATTCATCAAAGAGACAGAAAATTTAAATCTTAAAAACAAAATTCTTATTTCATTTGATATAGTAAATCTATACCCTAATATCCCTATCGATCTCACATTAAAACTATGCTCTAACATATTTTCTACACAGCTTAATAACACAATTACTGTTAATCACCTCAACAACATACTAGAACACATAGTAAAACAAAATTATTGTAATTTTAATAATAAATATTATAAAATCTCAAAAGGCCTACCGATGGGAATGCCCCTATCAAATATACCATCAGAAATATTTCTAAACCACATAGAAAATGAATTCATTATTAATAATAAAAATCCATATAGAAAATATATCCATAAATGGCTAAGATATGTGGATGATGTTTTTTGCTTATGGGAGGGAAAAGAGACTGATATTCAATTATTTTTACAATTCTTAAACTCAATAAATAAAAATCTTCAATTTACTATTGAAATGGAAAAAGATAGAAAATTAAACTTTTTAGATCTATCCCTAGAAAACATAAATGATAGGATAAAATATAATATATTCAGAAAACCTACAACCATAGCTTGCACCATACCTTTCGAATCTGCCCATCCAATAGCACACAAGTTATTTAATTTTAGATTCTTATTGCGTAGAGCTATGGAATATCCTCTTACAAATAAATACCGTACTTTAGAATTTAACTATATATACGAGTTAGCTCAACAAAATAATTTTCCCTTGAAGCTCATAAATAAAATATTACAAAATATACAAATGAAAAAGGATCCCCTTTATACCAATGATGTCAGTAATGCCAATTTTAGATCAGTACCTTACAATCACATAACACATAAGGCCAAATACATTTTTTCTAAATATAACACAACATTAGCATATTCCAATTCCAACACCATTCTGAACCTTCTTTCTAACCATGGTCAAAATAAAAATAATAATATTTATGATAGATCCGGAGTTTATTCTATAAAATGTGGCAATTGTGATAGTATATATATAGGTCAAACGGAAAGAAAATTATGTATACGAATACAAGAACATAAATCAAAACCACAATCAAATGTTTACAAACATAGAATTGACACAGATCACAACATTAATTATAAAGAAACTACCTTAATACACAAATGTGATAAGAGTTACAAGATGGATTTACTAGAAATCTACGAAATCGATAAATGTAAAAAAGAAGGGAAGTTTAAGTTGTTAAACGATCAATTAGATATGATTTATAAACCTTTGTTTACCTTTATTAAAACATAAATATATATTTTAGATATTTCAGATCATTTCTTGTTGTATAACCGGTCTTTTCATATTGTGGACCTCTTACAAAAGATTTCCGTACATACGTTTTGTTTGTGTTCGCGTACTCGTCGATTTGTTAGTCGTTTTTATTGTCATTTCGACCTAATTTTCTCTGTTAATTTTAGTTTGTTGTGATTGTTTATCTAATGATACTTGTTTCTTTTAATGCGGTTATCTAAATTATGTAGATTTAAAAAAAAATTACTGACGGTGAGTTTGTTTTCTTTTTTATTTTTAGTTGTTTGTTTGTATCATTTTTTAATTATAAATAATTATTTTATTTCTATTATATTTAATGTAGACTCGGCTGAAGATGGTGTATATACACCGAAACTAGTCCCGAATAAATATAATTTATAAGCAAGTAAGAAGTTGCATTATATTCATTGTTTTACATAACTTATAACATGGATTCACAACATAAAATTATAAGTAGTGCTTCGATGGATATAGTTCTGTAAGCTCTGATCAGTCTTATCAAGATTTTTCTCTGTATTCTGCTGATTTTAACCGTCAGTTTTTTTTTCAAAAGTCTCGAACCATTAGAGACTATTCGACCCAGCCAATTAGGTTCCTCTTTTCTCCTCCAGGATCATAAGTCGAGCCCATTACTCCATGTAGAGTAATTACAGTTTTTCCAACCCAACCCAATCCAAACCACCTCAACAAGTATATTCAATACCTACATTTTCGTGTAATCGTGTTTTAGTCTTAGTCGTAGTCATAGTCATAAGAGTGAAAAGTTAAGGTAGTGCGTTATAGTAGTACTGTTCATGCAACACCTTATGACTAAAACGAATTTTGTCTTAGTCACAAGAGTTGCCCAACTTTTAACTTCTTAAAGCTAAAACCTTCGGTCGCAATTTAACGCACTTTTCCCTTTCGTGCATTTAATGGCAGAGTTTCGTTTTATTTTATAAATAAAGGTTGAGTTGATAAACTTTTTGATTTTATTATATTACAATTATAACAATAATTTCAATCAGGGTTATTATATTTTTAAGAAAGTGTTTAAAACAAACTGTTTGAAGCATTTTTAAAACTGTATGATATGTTTTAAACAGTTCAAAAGGTGATTTAAAACATGGGGTGTTTTTTAAAAAAATACTTTTGTTTCAAAATTAGCAGGAAAATAGAACATTTCCTTTATGTATGTTTATCGCCAAACCTACATTATAGCCAAAACCTAATATATGATTAAAAACTTAAGCAAAACTTAAAAAAAAATCGTTACCCGTTTCCGCTAGATGCATTATTTACTCCATTTAACTGTTGAAATATGCAAACCGTTTTTGCTGCTTTATCAATTCCTAATCTATTACGTAAAGTATGGTATTAAGTCCTAGGAAGTAAAAGTCGCTTAATATTGGCAGATGATGCTACTACATCGGATGTAGCCATTAAAATAATTTTAATGTAATAGCATCCAAAGAGATAAAAAAAGATCAATCTGCCAGTCAAGATTTTGCATTTTGTCTAATAGTATTTAATATTTTCGAAGGAAACTCAAACAGTTTATCAACAATATCGTGTTTTTTGCAATGAAAATGTTTTCTGCCAGAAGTTTTAAAAACAATATCAAGTCTTCTGGAAGCAGAATCAAATCTTTTGGAAGCATTTCAATTTTTCTAAAACCACTATCAAGTCTTTCAGAGGCTATATACGCTTTTCTAGAAAAAGTGCCTTCTAGAAGCATTTTAAGTCTTCCAAAAGCAATATCAAGTTTTCTGGAAGAACTTCAAGCCTTCTAGAAGCAGTATTAAATCTTTTAAAGCATTACAAGTATTCTGAACATTTCACGTCTTTTGGAAGCAATATCAGGTTTTTTAGAAACAGTATTAAATCTGCTATAGGCATGTCAAATTTTCTGGAAGCAGTTTAAGTCTTTTGTGACTATTGCAAGTCATTACATGTCTTCTGGCAGCTAAATCAAATTTTCTAAAAGCATTTCATATCGTCTGAGAGCAAGATCAAGTCTTTTCAAATGCAATATCAAGTCTTATAGAAGCATTTCAAGTCGTCCAGGGGCAGTAGTAAGTCGTTTGGAGGTAATATCAAGTCTTCTGAAAGTAGTACTAAGTCTTCGAAAACCAGTATGAACATTTCTGGAAGCATTTCTAGTCTTCCAAAGGCAATATCAAGTTTTGTGGAAGCATTTCAAGTCTTCTGAGGCATTACAAGTATTCTGGAGACATTTCAAATCTTTTAGAAGCAGTATCAGGTCCTCTAGAAGCAGTATTAAGTTTTCTATGGACAGTATCAAGTCTTTTGAAAGCATTGACAGCCTATGCTTCTAAATAATTCATTTCTACATATTCAATTGCACTATCTAATTGTACCCGATTAATATTTGCCCCTCAAAATCGACGTTTTAGTATATTGCTCAAGTAATGACCGTTCGTTAACGTCATTTCTAAACGGTCTAAAAGTTTAAAACAATAAAAAAGGCATGTATTTTGTTTAAAATGAAAAGAAAACATGTTTTTCCAGCTTTGATTTTAATGGAATCAAACCCAGATCAAATTGATTCAAAATTAATGGAATTGGTACAAGAATACCAATATCTTTATGATACTTATATTTCTATGATACAGCACACGAAGATCATAAAAATAAATTAATCTTTATGTTTTGTATTTGTGCGATTAATAAAGCTGTATTCAAGTTAGGGATTACAATTCCGAAGTAAATACACAATCTCGAGATTAGATTTTATGAAGCCGGGATCCCGGGATTGATTTCGAGATTGGTTTATCTGTTTTCAAGTGTTTCTTTAAAAGACTTCGGTTTCTCCTGGTCAACTTTCTTCTCCAGAAAGACGGCGAAATATCGCATTCTTCTTCATGGTCGACTTTGTGATTTTTAACTTCATTTCCTCTAAATCTTTCTATTCATCTATACATTTCTTGTACCCTTATTATTGTTAGTTTTATTGAGGAAAGGGTTGTCGTTACCGAAAATTTAAAAAGGCTGAACGAAGACGAATACAGAATCATCGAAATCAAACAATCTTCAGGTCTTTTCTAAAGGAACATAGCTTTTTTTAATTTCTTGCAGCATGCATTCTAAAGTAATGTCTGCTTTATTAAGATTCATGTCTCGATGACAAATACCTTCAACAGTCACTTTGACCCGATCTAAAAGTCAAACCAACATCTCAAAGTTTGAAACTCACTGCCATTAATGTATATAATACAGTACTTTAAACTGTCATATTGCTTTAACATGATTAAAAGGCTATTTCATCTTCTTTTGTAGTCAAGTTGAAGTTTCAGTTCTTTTTCATGTTCTTCTTTTACATATTTTTGAAGATCTTTGTTTTTTGTTAGAGATTTTCGGTACTTGGTTATTATGGGAACAATTCCGGGATCCAGGGATTCCGAACAATTTTCTTTTTATTCATATTAAATAATGTTAGAAACAAAATGTTTCTAACACATTTGAAATCTGTTTCACTCCAGATACATATACACGACGTATATACACGACTGTATATATGTTCAAATTTTGCTTTAATGTGCTATGCTTAAATATTGCACGAACCAATATCTTTCCTTACAACTAAAGCTAACGCAAACGGTTAAGACTAAGACTACGACTAAAACTAAAACACGTTGCATGCACTTAATTGATATATGATGTTGACCTCATTGGCAAAGAAGCTATGAGTCAAAGAGTCTCCTTTTCATCTTCAACGTAGATATTGCATGTAGATGACGACATTTCTTTGCCTTGTGTAATATTTTAGCAGTGTTATACAAACGTCTCCTAATGGAATACAATATGAATTTTTCAATTTTTCCTCATTTGACTTGCACTCATCATCATCTAATGTTCATGGAATAAACAATATTAAGAAATCTTCTAAATTCGTCTTTTTTAACGTTTCCTTTAATACAAATTCACATACAGAATTTGACATTTAAAGTTTGTGCAAGTTTATGACCCACTTTTTTAAATAATATCTTATGTTAAAAATACATACTAATAATGATTGAATTTTTTTAAATAAAATTCCTAGAAATCACCTTAATAGAAATAACTTTTAAAATGTTAAAAGGTAACTCTTTCAATTCAAACGTCTTGTGCGCCAGAGAGTATTGTCCGATCAAGCACGTGAATTCCAAATCACGAGACATCTCGAAAAGTCGGTTTCGTTCTCCAGCAATCGCCAGCAATGTTAATTATTAACGTAGCCGGCGTGCGCTAATTAAACAGAAGGGAACATTTCAAAACAAAGCTCAATCGTAACTATGACTCTCGCCCATCAACAATCGATCACATGTCTAAATGTATTTGACAACGTGATCGTTGAGCTGCGTGTGCCAATAAAATAACACATGAGATCAACATTCTAGAACAACGTTCGATCTTTATACGGATGCCACGCATGGAGCTTTATGGCGCCAGTTCCACGTATAATAGACACGACTAAATGATTATATTAAATTTGGAAACGTGACGTGCACAAGCCAGAAATATTAATTTGCGATCAATAGAAAGTTTTTTTTTTAGTTCTTATTACTTTATTAAGAATGAGTTAAAAATTCATTTAGTTAGAAATGGAAAAGATCTGAATGAAAAAGTTAAATCGTCTCAAAGAGTCTTATTGTTAATTCAATATTCACCCCCCACGACGTTAAGAATAGAATCGTGATTCTATTCTGAACTGTAAAGGATATCGCTCTTTACAAATCATCGAGAATGAACCTCCACGAGGATGAAGTTCGAAGTGCATTAGTGGCCCAAGAAAGGATTATTAGCCACGTGGAACTAACATAAATCAATTGCCAAAACACCCCAACTTATCTAACACGGTTATCCTGCCGAGACCGGAATTGACCCTATGTAAATGTAAGGAGAAAATAACCACTTGTTTGGAATTGGGTCAGTTGGGAGACTTTTTTATCGCTTTCAATAGGAAGGAAATAATGTGAACAGCGATGACATATCTTTGTGGATAATTTCTAACCAATTTCTAGGTTTTAAAAAGAAAAATAAGAAAAACTGCGTCATCGGATTCTTTTGCAAAACAGCGATATTCCTGACCATGGCCAAGGGAATGTTAAGTGTTCCACATTGGCAAAGAGTAAACAAGAACCTCATCTCGAAGTGATTAGCTCTTCGATGTGAGAAGGGAGCTTGTTACCAGACCGCGATTACTCAGCAGGCAGGAGTCACCTGCTGCCTTCAAGAAGACCGTCCTGATTACCTTCGTAATACCGAGATGGGATTATTATTCAAAAAAGGACGACGTAAATCGGTTAATAAGCGATTTTATGATGATTTTCTTTAAAGATATTAGCCATTTAAAATCTAATTTATTATTATTTTAACATAGGAAATTAATTTATTTAAATGACTATATATTTTTCTTTATTATTTTGATTTTTGAACAAAGCAAATTATCTCGGATACTAAGAATTCTAGAGCAAAATAAGTTAGTACAGTTGTGGAAAGGTCAGCTAATTTCTTGCAAATAGCTAAAAATCTATAACGATGAAAGATTCTTTAAAAAAATATTAATAAGAATTTATTTATGGTATATTAAATTTTTACTAAATTTGATTTAAAATGATGATCATTTCATAGTGATATCTCAATTTTTTAAATTTTATATAAGATACCTCTAACACTGAAACGTTTAAAGTTGGATTTAAAAAGAATTAAAACATTGATGTTTACAGAAAACAAGAGTTTATTTATTGTACATTATATCTTTACGCACTATTTTTGCCACAAAGATGAAACATTTTAATAATGGGGTGTTAAGTTCAAAATATGTAAAAAATATGCATTATAACACTTATATCAATGAAGAGTTATAACAAATAAAAATATAAGAAGGAATTTACGGTTGGTACTACCTAATGTATGAAGATAAATACGGAAAAAAATTATTTTTGCGAATTCTTGTTTGTTTAAAAAATCATTATTTATTGAGTTCTTGGAATCAATCTAATTAGGACTTTATCATTTTCCTCATCCTCTATGAAAGTGAATACGGAGAAAAATCTCGATTTTGGAAATACTCATTTTTTGGAAAGAACAAGGATCTGCTACAGTACATATAAACTTAATTGAATTTCTCATCATGTGTGAAGATAAATACGGAAAGAAAATTATATTTGCGAATTCATATTTTTTTGGAAAATCATTATTTTTTGAGTTTTTGGAAATTTCGCGTTGATCAACAATTCTGATCTAATTTGGACCTTACCGCTTTCCTCATCCTCTACAAAAGTGAATACGGAGAAAAAATCGTATTTGGCGATACTTGTTTCTTTGGAAAATGAAGATTTATTGAATTCTTGGTCTTGATGATACTCAATCTGCTACAAACCACTCGATTTTGCTTCTAGATGATTTGATACTGCTTCCAAAAGACTTGAAATGCTTCTAGAAGGCTTGATACTGCTTCGATACTGTTTCCATAAAACTATGTCCAAAAGACTTGATGTCAATTTCAAAAGACTTGAAATATTTCCAGAAGGCTTGAAGTACTTTCATAAGGCTTGAACTGATTCGAAAAGATATCAAGTGCTTCCAAAAGACTCGAACTGCTTCTAGAAAAAAAGAATTACTCTCAGAAAACTTGCACTGCTTCCAGAAAGCTTGAACTGCTTCCAGAATAATTCATATTACTTTCAAACAACTTGAAATACTTCCAAGAGACTTGAACTGCTGCCAGAAGACTTGAACTGCTTCCAGAAGACTTGAAGTGCTTCCAGAAAATTTGAACTGCTTCCAGAAAACTGGATACTGTCCTTGGTAAACTTGATATTGTTTCTGAAGATTTCGCATTGTTTCCAGAAAATTTGATTATGCTTCTATAAGGCTTCAACTGCTTCTAAAAAACTTGAACTGATTAAAGAAAACTTGATTTTGCTTTCAAAAGACTTAAATACTTCCAGAAGACTTGAACTGCTACCAAAGAACTTGATACTGGTCCTGGAAGACTTGATACTGTTTCTAGAAGACTTCGTATTGCTTCTAGAAGGTTTGATACTGCTTCTAGAAAACTTAAAATGTTTCCAGAAGACTTGATATTGCTTTTATAAGACTTGAAATATTTATTTTTTATAAATACTTCCAGAACACTTCTACAATACTTGACTTTGTTTCCAGAAAAGTTGGTACTGTTTCTAGAAAACTTGAAATGTTTCTAAATGACTTGATACTGCATCTAGAACTTGATATTGGTTATAAAACTGCTGGCAGAAAACAATTTTATCGTAAAACAAAAGATACTGTTGCTTCTTTTCTAAAATTTAATGTTGCTTCCAAAATATTGAACAGTGTTGGCAATATACAACATCTTCATGTTAGAAGTTCAAAAACTGTTAATTCAAGAGTAAATTCTGCTTGTAAAATTCCAAAGGCTACTGGCAGAAGACATTTCCATTGCAAACGAACCTTGAAATGCTTCCTGATAACTTGATACGGCTTATAAAACTGCTGACAGAAAACATTTTCATAGTAAATCTAAAGATATTGTTGTTTCATTTCTAAAATTTAACGTTGGTTCAAAAATATCAAACACTGTTGTCAAAATACAAAATCTTGATATTAGAGGTTTAAAAACTGCAAATTCAAGACTAAATTCTGCTTGTAAAACCCTAAAGGCTATTGATAGAAGACATTTCTATTGGAACGAACCTTGAAATGCTTTCAGAAGACTTGATACTACTTCTACAAAACTTGATTTTGTTTCCAGTAATCTTGGTACTGTTTCTAGAAAACTTGAAATGTTCCTAAATTACTCGATACTGCCACTAAAACGATTGGAATGCTTCCTAAAGATTGGGTACTGCTTCTAGGATACTTGAAATGCTTTTTTAAAACTTGATACTGCGTACAGAAAACATTTCCATCGCGAACTAAAAGATACTGTTGTTTCATTTGCAAAATTTAATGTTTTTTCCAAAATATCAAACATTGACACAAAACATTCATGTTAAAAGTTCAGAAACTGGTAATTCAAGACTAAATACTGCTTGTAAAATCCTAAAGGCTACTGACAGAAGACATTTCTATTGCAAACGAATTATAGGCGCCAGATACGTACAAAATTTTATACAGGGTATACAACAAGTATCAAATAATGGTTCTACAACTTTGCAACGTCGAATATTGCAACAAATGAAGCTGTGGGACAAGGTGATAACAGTTAACACTATAGAACATTTTCGGAGTCACCGTCTGGGGGTTTAGAAATTCCAAGTTAGGGTGAAAGTACTAGCCGAGTGTAGTGAAACCTCCAAAGGGATAGGTATTCTCAGGCCAGACATTTTTTTAAAGACCTTTTATATCACGATCTTATCTTTCTGATGATTTCATAATTCACTCATCACCAAAATGCTTTCAAAAACTCATCATCTATTCTTAAATATATGATTTCTATCAAAATATCTATCTAAAAAAATAAGCTTGGACAAACTTTATCGGTCTTATCGTCTTCAAAAAATTATCAGCCTTTCAAGAGAAAAGTTTTCGAGAGGCAGTATCCAATCTTCTGGAAGCAGTTTAGGTCTTCTGAAAGCTTTTCATCTCTTCTGGGCGCAGTATCAAGTGTTCTAAGACCAATATCAAGAATAATGGAAGCAATATTAAATTAGCACTATCAGGTCTTCTGACAGCAGTATCAAAACTTGCGAAACCAATATCAAATCTTCTAGAAGTAGTTTAAGTCTTCTGAACACACTTTTGATCAGTGGGACGAGTTGAACCATACCATAAGATTGCTCTCATGTATGTTTTTTTTTATTCCTATTATTAATTATTGAAGTTAATTTTCTGTATAATGTTTTTGAGAGTATTAAAGCAATTTATTATTATTATTATTTCATGTATGTTGGCTTGTAAACCCAAATAATACAAAAGAAAACATGAAATTATTTATTTCGCATTATACATTTTATTTTTCATGATGGTTTTCTCATTATATTCTTAAGATACAACATTTACCTTCATTATCACAAGTTTGTTAAGTTATGGTATATTTTATACTTTAAAATTATTAAAGTTGGTTAGGACTGGATTGGTTTAATTTAATATCACCAAACCAATCGAATAATTCAACGCAAAGTTTCAATAAGGCACTATCCAAGAATAGCGCTGGAGTTTAGCCCTGTTTTAGGGCCGTCGACCTGCGATTCCTATATTTAGACGGAGACGGCGCCCGGAATTGGGGCACTAGGTCACTTGCTGACGCCATCCCCATTGACGATTACGTCACTAGATTCACGCACCCTCTGGCACACCACTCAAAAATTTCTAAAAACCTATCAAGTAAATTCGAATAAACACCTGCGCAAATAAAATACACTTTATCTGTGTGTAATAAAAAAATAATCGATTCGGTGTAGACACGTGTTGCAACAGGTCTTATAAATGCATCCGTTCGAGTTTACGATTGAATGCCGAACACCTACATCAACGATTCGATTTAGGACCTCACTGTTCTGTTATAAGACACGTGGACGATCTATCTTGTGATATGAATATTTCATAGTACAACAATTTATATTCGTTTGGAAAAGTTTAAGACGAAAAAAAATAATGCTAATAAATTAAAGTCTGAATCAACTCAATTATCGATACCTTAACAAAATTAATAATCATAAACTTATACGAGTTCAACTTGGATAGAGTTCAACGGCCAAACTCCTACACAATTTTTTCTTCGATACATTCTTAGGAAAGAGGTTCGGTCTGCGTACACAAGGTAACCGATTTCTTTGCACCTTGACAACAGACCGTGACAAAAACGGCTTTTGCCCTCAAAGCTTTCTGCTTGGGACTTTTTCTATTATAACGAGGTGGTTAACCCGCGCTACGTTTCATTTCTAAACCGATTTCGTGCAGGTATTGACGAAGGGTGCATTGACATAACATCAAAAGGCAACCACTCGACTTGAAATTTTATATGAAAACAGAATCGACATAAAAATATATATCGTATTCGTTGGAATTTGAGATGCATTATTTTTGTGAGATAGATTTTCGTAATAATAATTGGGTGCGTTTTAGAATCAATTTGAACCTATTTCGAATAGACTTAGAACTAGAAACTTTTTTATGATTCAGTACAAACATGTAATGAACTAAAAGTAGAACTCACACTAGCCTTAGAACTAAAAATATTTAAGGGAGTATTTAAGGAAATATTAGAGATATTCTGTAATAGATGCCAGCAATCTGGTGGCTTAATGATCTATTAAAAAATTCATGTTTGTGTAACGGAGGGGTTAAGCCACCCCTGTAGCGGAGATTCAATGTTACATCGGTTCTAAACATAACTTTTTGGTACAAATAAGAAGGTATACCATTAACAATTATAGCATGAAACAGAGTAGCAATCTTCGATTGTGCATATTCAATCAGGGAACAAGTCTAAGTTTGTGTACACATGTTGTCTCTTCCAAACTCTGTATATCATTCTCAAGCACGCTTTTTGAATGGCTTGCAGCTTACTCCTAGCTCTTGCAAAAATGTTAGCTTGGCCATAAACTACATCACAAAAATTCATATATGAGAGAACTAATGTTTCGCATAACAATATTTTAGCCTTTTGAAGCAAGAATTTACGTGAGGCATATAGGATTCTTAGTGAAAAATAAGAGCACTGCGTACACTTATGGTGGGTTCATGCAACGTGTTTTATTTTTAGTCGTAGTCTTATGGTGGGTTCATGCAACGTGTTTTAGTTTTAGTCGTAGTCATAGTTATAAGAGTGAAAAGTTAAGGTATTGTGTTGTAGTAGTACTGTTCATGCAAAACCTTACGGCTAAAACGGTTTTTGTCCTAGTCATAAGAGTTGCCCAACTTTTAACTTCTTAAAGCTAAAACCTTCGGTCGCAACTTGACGCATGCGAACTTTTCTCTTTCGTACCTTTAATGGCACTGTTTTATTTTATTTTATAAATTAAATTAGTTAAGCAGGGTGTCCCTGATTCAGTATAAGTTTCTTTGTTCAGTCTGATTTGCAGATATCTTCGACCAACAAAATCCCTATTCTTCAATTGAAGACATAAGTGGATAAAGGTGTCATGTCACATTTTTAAACTTTTGAGTAAACTAGCATAACACATCTTAAACTGGAACTTTCTTGTGAAGTTCTGGATTCAATTTATTGTAACCTCAAAAAATAGTAATAAATAGAATATTTCCTATCACGTACTTTCTTATTAAAGAAAAACATCCTTTTCTGGAAAAATTAAGATATAGTGTACATAACACCTTTATCCACCAACTCTCAGTTTGAAATGTTATTTCTTTTATCATGAATGAAGGTGTCATGTAACATCTAAATCTATATATTTTTGAAGATATAGAAAAAAAGCAAGATGACAGAATGAAAAACACTTCAATTTATAGTTTAAACTATTTTATTTATAGAAATTTATAAACTGCTTATGAACTTAAAATATGAAACAAATAAAAAATTTAAAGTAAATAGGTATAGATAAGCAACTAATATGATGTTCTCCTTTTCTGCTTGGGATTTAGACTAGTTTGTTCCAACACATCTTTATAGTACCATCTGTAATCCTCTTCAACGAACTTTATTTGTTCTTTCAAGTTGGCAATTTTTTCGGTAGTTAAACCCCCACATTTAGGTAATACGCTTAGAGTAACTTCCCCAGTTTGAATTTTCCTTGCACCTTTCTTATGTAAATCAACCTGCAGAAACGGTGAATGAGAGTCTAAATTTGTTTTATATAAATAAACTCCAAAACTGTCTACTCTAATCCATTTGACACTGTCTCGTAGATTAATCTTCCCGTTAATAGTGTTCTTAGTTTTTTTATATAAATGAAGTTTCATTGGAAGTTCTTCTAAATTATAAAAAAAATTTTCCATATTTAAACATAAACTATGTCTAGTACTTGCAGATCTGATAATCTCCCGATATTGGTCCGGAATAAAAATATTTTGATGCTTTCTGAGTTCTTTCTCAATACGACCAAAATCTCGATCTGAGTCGAGGTAGCTGTGGCCAACCTCAGGAAATTTATGATCTATGACTCTGAAAATCTTGTTTAGAATAAAATACTGGTAAAGACAAAGGATGGAGAAATTCTTATTTTGCCCTGCACATGAATCAGACCAAATTATCAAGTGATCGACATCAGGGTGTTCTTTTTTGAGTAATTTGCAGAACCTTAATAAACAACTTCCAATTTCGTTACTGCCTCTATTGGCAATGTCTTCTGTCCAATTAAAAAAATATGACTTGTGGTCTGAATGAGTGATGCAGTGAATACCAAAGTTGTAAAGCCACATTTGTCTCAAGTAGAAATAAACGATGTTAAAAAATATAAAAAAACGATGTTTTTAAACGATTTACGATGCTTCCAGACTACTTACAATGCTCCTAGAAAGTACTAAATGCTTCAAGTAGACTTGATGTTGCTGTTAGAAGACTTGAGACGTTACCAGAATACTTGATATTGCATCTAGAAGACTTGATTTGCTACCAGAAAACTGGATACTGCCCCCGAATGACTTGATACTGTTGCTAGACAACTTGATATTGTTTCCAGACTACTTGAAGTATTTCCAGAAAAATAATACTGCTTTTAGAGAACTTGAGATGCTTCTAAACGACTTACGATGCTTCCAGACTACTTACAATGCTCCTAGAAGGTACTAAATGATTTCAGAAGACACTAAATGCTTCAAGAAGACTTGATGTTGCTGTTAGAAGACTTGAGACGTTTCCAGAATACTTGATATTGCATCTAGAAGACTTGATTTGCTACCAGAAATGAAACACTCTATAAACACTGTCTAAAAATAATGTTACGCAAGAGGAACATAACCTCAAAATATGACATGATACTTCACAGCTAACCTGAACCCTTCAAATTTTGAGCTGATAAAGGTGTCATGTAACAAAAACGTAACATAACACCTTTCTCCACTAGATAATATATGTAGCATGTGCGACATGACACCTTTATCATCTGAAAACTACCAGAAAATATCGGAAATAAGGAATCCCTGTTCATTAAAGGTTAGATCAATATCAGAGGGTGCCCACAAATGCATAAAGTCATTTTTTGAAAAAATAAGACATGACACCTTTATCCACTTATGTCTTCAATTATTTCATTTATAGCTTTGTGTGGATCTCAATTTTTAGGTCATTACCTTTATGGGGATCATCCTTACCATTATAAGTAGTGCTTCGATGGATATAGTTCTGTAAGCTCTAATCAGTCTTATCAAGATTTTTCTCTGTATTCTGCTGATTTTATCTGTCAGTTTTTTTTTTCAAAAGTCTCGAACCATTAGAGACTATTCGACCCAGCCAATTAGGTTCCTCTTTTCTCCTCTAGAATCATAAGTCGAGCCCATTACTCTATGTAGAGTAATTACAGTTTTTCCTACACCTACATTATGACTCGATTAATGGTAAAGGGCTTGTTTCGTTATGTATCTGTGCAGATGTTTACCGGCGTAATCGGCGACTTTCGCACCTCCGTGACCATCAAAAACGGCGAAAAATGCCGTTCCCGGATGATCAGGAAGTGATAAAATGTGTACATGGGAATCTTCCATGTTTACTCGCCAACCTTGCATACAACTTGAGCCCACTCGAAAATTTGTATTTTGGCAACATGCCGTATCTTTTGCTGTTACTGGTTCTGATAAGGTTTGGCCCATTTTTACGAATTATTATCTAAAAACAAAGAAGAAAATTAAATTTTTTATGGATCCATTCTGGTTAGGACGATCAAAAAATTGCATAAGAGATCTAACGAGAAATTTCATATGTTGTGCTTTGAAGAAATTGTAATATGGACCACATAAAATAAATAATTAAATAAAACCAAGCGTATTAAGGATGAAGTTTTTTAATTAAATTCGGTGCGACTAGTTTCGGAACATCTTTTTTCAGGCACGAATGGAAGTACAATTTATGGTGGGTTCATGCAACGTGTTTTAGTCTTAGTCGTAGTCATAGTCATAAGAGTGAAAAGTTAAGGTAGTGCGTTATAGTAGTACTGTTCATGCAACACCTTATGACTAAAACGGTTTTTGTCTTAGTCACAAGAGTTGCCCAACTTTTAACTTCTTAAAGCTAAAACCTTCGGTCGCAATTTAACGCATGAGCGCACTTTTCCCTTTCGTGCCTTTAATGGCAGAGTTTCGTTTTATTTTATAAATAAAGGTTGAGTTGATTAACTTTTTGATTTTATTATATTACAATTATAACAATAATTTCAATCAGGGTTGTTATCTTTTAAACAAAGTGTTTAAAACAAACTTTTAGACTTTTTAAAACTGTATGATATATTTTAAACTAAATTTGTTTTAAACAGTTGAAACGGAGTTTTAAAACATGGGGTGTTGTTTAAAAGGATAGTTTTGTTTAAAAATTAGCATATTCTATTTTCCTTTATATATGTTTACCGCCAAACCTACATTACAACTAAAATTTAATATGTGATTAAAAACTAAAGCAAAATTTAAACAAAAATCGTTACTCGTTTCCGCTAGATGCACTACATACTTCATTTAACTCTTCCAATTTGAAGACTATTTTTGCTGCTTTGTCAATTCCTAATCTATTACTTAAAGGAGATTATAATTAAGTCTTAGGAAGAAAATGTCGCTTAATATTGGCATATGATGCTACTACACCATATGTAGCTATTAAAATAATTTTAATGTAATAGCATCCAAAGAATTAAAAAAATCAAATGCGAAGATTGCTCAGATCAATCTGCCAGTCAAGATTTTGCATTGTGTCCAATAGTATTTAATATTTTCGATGCAAACTCAAATAGTTGATCAATAATATCGTGTTTTTTGCGATGAAAATGTTTTCTGCCAGAAGTTTTAAAAACAATATCAAGTCTTCTGGAAGCAGTATTAGGTCTTTTGGAAACATTCAATTCTTCTAAGAGTATTCAGAGGTAATATCGATTCTGGAAGAAGTTTAAACCTTCTAGAAGCACTTCAAGTTTTATAGAAACAGTATTAAGTCTTTTGAAGCATTACAGTTATTCTGAACATTATAAGCCTTTTAGAAGCAATAGAGCAACAGGTCCTTTTCAAGCAGTATTAAGTCTATTATTAAGCAGTAATAATTGAAGCAGTATTAAGTCTATGGGCAGTATCAAATCTTCTGAAAGCTGTACTAAGTCTCCGAAAAGCAATATGAAATCTTCTGAAAGCATTTCTAGTCTTCCAAAGGCAATATTAAGTTTTCTGGAAGTATTTCAGGTATTCTGGTAACATTTCAAATCTTTTCAAACCAGTATCAGGTGCTCGAAAAGCACTATTAAGTTTTCTATGGACAGTATCAAGTCTTTTGGGAGCATGTCAAGTCTTCTGAACCCACCCAGTTTATGCTTCTGGATAATTCATTTCGACATACTCCATTGCAATATCTAATTGTCCCCGATTAATATTTGCTTCTCAAAATCGATGTATATTGGCCAAGTAATGATCGAGTGTTAACGTCATTTGTAACTGGTCTTGATCTTTCTACACATCCATTTCGTTAAAATCATCATCAATATGTTCTTCTTTAAATAATTTTAGTAGTTTTAGTAATGTAAGTACGAAGGCTTTCACAATCGGTGTTAATTAACCTAAAATTAGAACCAATACTAGCACTAACACTAGAACTATCACTAGAACTAATACTAGATCTAAAACAAGTCGAAACTGGTTCTAAATGGCTTCGATCCTGTTTCTGAAGAAAGCTGCAATATAGCATCCGAAACGTCAAACATTTTTTCAAAAGATGCGCAATAAAAACCGAAAGTTCCTAATTTTATAGGTTGAAAATTTAAAAATATCCATTCTACCAGTATGTTAAGTTTGAAAAAGTTAACTGATTTTATTGTTTAAATTAAGACTAGTTTTGCTTTTTACAGCGAATCTTCAAAGACTACGTGTGAACGTTACAAAAGTCAAGTTATTTTCCATATTTTATGTGATCGTTCAAAACATGTGGATAATTAATTACTAATTACTAATTTAAGACTTAAAAGTTAACATTTTTAAAATATCTTTACATCACATTAACACGTTAAAATTATCGGATATTTTGGACTGTTTGCAGAAGCCAAAAAGCACTACATATGTGCTCTCACATATTTTTGAAAACTTTGTTTTTTGTTGAAGATTTTCTAAACTTTCTGACTATCATTGATCAACGACATATTAATCCCAGATTCGGAAAAATTGGTTATTATATGAACAATCCTGGGATCCCGGAATATCGAGAATGTAATCCCTGATTCAAGCACATTACTCTAGCAGCGACAACATTTTTTTTTATTCATATTAAATAATGTTAGAAACAAAATATTTCTAATAAATAAAACGGTTTCATTCCAGGTTTCTTTTTGTATTTCTAATTTGGCACGACTATGTCCATTTCGCTTTAATGTCCTTTGCTTAAATATTGCATGAACCAATATCTTTTCTTACAACTAAAGCTAATGCTAACGGTTAAGACTATGACTACGACTAAAACTAAAACACGTTGCATGAACTCACCATTACTCTTAACCGTTTACGTTAGCTTTAGTTCTAAGGAAAGATATTGGTTCGTGCAATATTTAAGCATAGCACATTAAAGCAAAATTTGAACATACAGTCGGGTAATATAAAAAGAAATCTGGAGTGAAACAGATTTCAAATGTGTTAAAAACAATTTGTTTCTAACATTATTTAATATGAATAAAAAGAAAATTGTTCGGGGTCCCTGGATCCCGGAATTGTTCCCATAATAACCAAGTACCGAAAATCTCTAACAAAAAACAAAGATCTTCAAAAATATGTAAAAGAAGAACATGGAAAAAAACTGAAACTTCAGATTGACTGCAAAAGAAAGTGAAATAGCCTTTTAATCATGTTAAAGCAATATGACAGTCTAAAGTACTGCATTATATACATTAACACGTTGAATGCCACCATATATTCGACAAATGGGGTCCCACTGGCCAATAGTTTTTTATTATAGAATCTTGTAATTATTGCTCTACAGATTCAAGAATTAACATAAATTATTATTATAATTTTTTTTTGATATTTATTTTAAACTTTTATTTTATGGTGACACGTTGGTCTCGCACGGCCTACAATAGACGCGTACATCTCGAGTAGCCATGTGAGTCCAATGTGTCATCACGTAATTCCTGTCTGAACTTGTAAAATCTCTCATACACGTGTTTACGGCGATCGAGTATTACTTTTCGCAGTCTTTGTTTGGATGTTGTGAGTGTAATTGTGAATGTGAATATGTCATACGAAAAAGAACAAGCACGTTTGAAGAAGTTATGGAAAGAGTTGCTTTCTGATGAAGAAAGTGAAGCAAATATTTTTGACGGCGACGAAATATACGAACCGGTTACAGAAAGTTCTGAATCCGAGGAGGATTATCGTTCTAAATCTAAACGGTTCAAAAAAAATAATTGTACACCATCTTCGCAAAAACCAGAACCGTCTACCTCACAAAAAATTATAGAAAGCCCCAATTACATGGATGAAATAATAGAAGAAGTTATAAGAAACATGCGTTATGACGACTTGGGTGATGAAGAAAATAATAATGATATTGAAAAAGAAGCAAATAACCAGAGTAATGAGTTTGAGTGGGCTCATGCAACTGGGAAAAATCTAAAAAACTTACAATTTAGTGTCCCAAACTCTGGTTTTAGTATTGCTCTGTATGAACAATACGACAAACTGCCATATGATTTTTTCAAAGTTTTTGTGAATGACGACATCATAAGCTTAATCGTGAGCCAAAAAATCTTGTATTAAAATAACATAATAATAATATATATTTTAGGTAGAAGAAACAAACAGATACGCTGAACAGTGTAAACGAAGTAATATTCTACCAAACACACGTATTCTGAAATGGACCCCCACAGACCCTACAGAAATAGAACATTTCATTGGTATTATTTTGTGGATGGGGTTGTGTTCTTTCCCAGAACTTTCTTCATACTGGTCAACGAAACGATTGTACAAAAATGCAATCCCAAGTGTAATGTCCAGAAATCGTTTTCAGTTACTTCTGAAAATGATACATTTTAGTAATAATGAGGAAATTAGTGATGATAAGTTACACAAGATAACACCACTTGTAAACAAGCTTCGGACATCATTTCAGTGCCAAATGACACCCTCCGAGTACGTTTGTATAGATGAGACTCTTGTACCTTTTAGAGGAAGACTGAAATTTCGTCAATATATATCCAATAAGCGACATAAGTTCGGAATCAAATTATTTAAGCTGTGCCTAAAAGATGGGTACACATATGATTTCCCAGCATACTGCGGCAAATCGAAGGATGGTCATGTGTCGGTGCCTACAAAAGTTGTAATGGATTTGATGACAAATCTTTTAGACAGCGGACGTACTTTATGCACTGACAACTATTACACATCAGTGAGTTTAGCTAATGCACTATTACATAGCAAAACACATCTTATTGGAACATTACGATCTAATAGAAAATATAACCCCAAAAGGGTTGTAGATAAAAAGTTGAAAGTTGGAGAAGTAATAGCTGAAGAATGTAAGCAAGGAATAGTAGTTGAAAAATGGAGAGATAAAAGGGACGTATTAGTATTGAGCACTAGATATGGAAATGAAATGGTTACTTTAATCAAAAGAGGCAAAGAAATACAAAAGCCCAAAAATGTGGTTGAATACAATAAATATAAATCATATATTGATATATCTGATCAGTTAAAATCTTATAATACCTGCCTTCGCCGTAGTATGAAATGGTATAGGAAATTGGCGTTCGAGTTATTAACTGAAAGTGCAATAGTAAATGCCTATATTGCGTATAAAGAAATAACCAATAATAAAATATCAATAACTGCGTTCAAAGAAGAAGTCATAAGTGGTCTGTTGAAAACAGCGAGACAGGAAGAAATATCTGAAAACATGACCGAAATAGAGCATAAATTAGAAGATGTTGGTCGTTCTAAAAGACGTCGGTGTGTAATATGCTACAAGAAAATTTCAAACGAATCTGGAAGAGAACAAGCATCGAGGAAAACTCCCCAAACCACGTTGAAATGTAGTGCTTGCGATCAATATTTTTGTTTGAACTGTTTTTTTGAAGCACATACAGCTTCTAAAAGTTAGTATACACACACCATATTTTCTGTTTTTTTTAAGATTTATATCCATGTTTTCGAATGATATTTATGTTTTCTTATGGATTATATCTATGTTGTATTAATGTATTAAGAATTATATATTTTTTTGTATTATTATAAAAGGTAAAATAAATAGATAGACTAGATAGATCTATTTATTTTTCTATTTCTATTTGTTTTTTTCTAACTTTATTGCATTATTTACATATTACAGTTCCCTATGCCACGTGGTGACATCTCATATGCCACGCGATCTCATATGGCACTCAACGTGTTAATGACAGTGAGTTTCAAATTATGAGAAGTTGGCTTTTAGATCGGGTCAAAGTGACTGTTGAAGGTATTTGTCATCGAGACATGAATCTTAATAAAGCAGATATTACTTTAGAATGCACGCTGCAAGAAATTAAAAAAAGTTATGCTCCTTTAGAAAAGACCTTTGAAGATTGTTTGATTTCGATGATTTAACAGCGTAAGACTGTATTCGTCTTCATTCAGCCTTTTTAAAATTCCGGAACAAGAAACGTATAGATGAAAGAGATTAAAATATAATAGAAAGATTTAGAGGAAATGAAGGTAAAAATGACAAAGTCGACCATCAAGAAGAATGCGATATTTCACCGTCTTTCTGGAGAAGAAAGTTGACCAGGAGAAACCGAAGTCTTTTAAAGAAATACTTGAAAATAGATAAACCAATCTCGAAATCAATCCCGGGATCCCGGCTTCATAAAATCTATTCCCGAGATTGTGTATTTGCTTCGGAATTGTAATCCCTAACTTGAATACAGCTTTATTAATCGCACAAATACAAAACATAAAAATTAATTTATTTTTATGATCGTGTGCTGTATCATAGAAATATAAGTATCATAAAGATATTGGTATTCTTGTACCAATTCCATTAATTATGAATCAATTTGATCTGGGTTTAATTCCATTAAAATCAAAGCTGGAAAAACATGTTTTCTTTTCATTTAAACAATACACATGCTTTTTTTTATTGTTTTTTTAGACCGTTTAGAAATGACGTTAACGAACGGTCATTACTTGATGAATATACTAAAACGTCGATTTTGAGGAGCAAATATTAATCGGGAACAATTAGATAGTGCAATTGAATACGTAGAAATGAATTATCTAGAAGCATAGGCTATGTGACAATGCTTTCAAAAGACTTGATACTGTCCATAGAAAACTTAATACTGCTTCTAGAGGACCTCATACTGCTTCTAAAAGATTTGAAATGTGTCCAGAATACCTGTAATGCCTCAGAAGACTTGAAATGCTTCCACAAAACTTGATATTGCCTTTAGAAGACTAGAAATGCTTCCAGAAATTTTCATACTGGTTTTCGAAGACTTAGTACTACTTTCAGAAGACTTGATATTACCTCCAAACGACTTACTACTGCCCCTGGGCGACTTGAAATGCTTCTAGAAGACTTGATACTGCATTTAAAAAGGATTGATCTTACTCTCAGACGATTTGAAATGCTTTTAGAAGATTTGATATAGCTGCCAGAAGACATGTAATGACTTGCAATAGTCACAAAAGACTTAAACTGCTTCCAGAAAATTTGATATGCCCATAGCAGATTTAATAATGTTTCTAAAGAACCTGATATTGCTTCCAAAAGACGTGAAATATTCAGAATACTTGTAATGCTTTAAAAGATTTAATACTGCTTCTTGAAGTTCTTCCAGAAAAGTTGATATTGCTTATGGAAGACATAAAATGCTTCTAGAAAAGCGTATATAGCCTCCGAGAGACTTGAAAAAATTGAAAAAAAATGACATACTGCTTCCAGAAGACTTGATACTGTTTTTAAAACTTCTGGCAGAAAACATTTTCATTGCAAAAAATTGCAAAACAGTTTCCTTCGAAAATATTAAGTACTATTAGACAAAATGCAAAATCTTGACTGACAGATTGATCTTTTTTTATCTCGTTGGATGCTATTATATTAAAATTATTTTAATAGCTACATCCGATGTAGTAGCATCATCTGCCAATATTAAGCGACTTTTACTTCCTAGGACTTAATACCATACTTTACGTAATAGATTAGGAATTGATAAAGCAACAAAAACAGTTTGCATATTTCAACAGTTAAATGGAGTAAATAATGCATTTAGCGGAAACGGGTAACGATTTTTTTTTAAGTTTTGCTTAAGTTTTTAATCATATATTAAGTTTTAGTTATAAGGTAGATTTGGCGATCAACATACATAAAGGAAATGTTCTATTTTCCTGCTAATTTTGAAACAAAAGAATTCTTTTAAAAAACACCCCATGTTTTAAATCATCTTTTGAATGATTGTTTAAAACATATCATACAGTTTTAAAAATGCTTTAAACAGTTTGTTTTAAACACTTTCTTACAAATATAACAACCCTGATTGAAATTATTGTTATAATTATAATATAATAAAATCAAAAAGTTAATCAACTCAACCTTTATTTATAAAATAAAACGAAACTTTGCCATTAAAGGCACGAAAGAGAAAAGTGCGCGCATGCGTTAAATTGCGACCGAAGGTTTTAGCTTTAAGAAGTTAAAGCAGGGCAACTCTTGTGACTAAGCCAAAAACCGTTTTAGTCATAAGGTGTTGCATGAACAGTACTACTATAACGCACTACCTTAACTTTTCACACTTACGACTATGACTACGACTAAGACTAAAACCCGTTGAATGAACCCACCATTATTAACATGATCTAAAAATTACAAATCCTCATCCAACATCAAACCCAAACTATGATATACAAATATGGTATATATATTAAGCATAAAGAATGCTTAAAGGACATAATGCGTAACTGCTCAATATCCTCATTCAGTTTACTAAATGCAGTATCAACCTCTTCGTGAAAGAAGGATAGGTATAATTGCGTGTCGTCGGCATAGAAGTAACATTTCGAGTGCGACAAAACGTTTATGAAGGAAGACACATAAACAAAATATAAGACTGGTCCAAGCAGCGAACCGTCTGGCATAACGGAAATAACGTTGGAGAAGGTGGACCTCGCGCCATCTATTTCAACACATTCCACCCTATCACAAAGATAACTGCGCATGAGAGATGCAGCTGAGGAACTGCCTTCATCAGATGCTCGCAACACATCGTCGACAACCGATAGCAACGCAGTCACACATTCATGATGTTTTTTAAAACCTGATTATACACTGAATAGAATATTACATTTACATTTTGCTTTAATTGCATCTCAATAACTCTTTCCCCAGAATAATTAAAATACTTATTAGACTTAAGGGGCTAAAGTCAGTAACATTCGACTTTTTTGGCAACGGTTTAGCTAAGGATTGTTTCCAACAGGCAAGCAAAATACTCTCTGCAAGACATGCATTTATTAAATGTGTAAGACAAGACACTATATGGGGGAGCATAACTGAATAAAAGAAATGCTCAAACCATTCACGCCAGCATTAATGTTATGAAGTGATCGAATTATATCGAACAGGGATTCCCCACTAATCTCGTAAAATTTAAAAGAATTCTGATTAATGAGATTGGACAAATAAAAATCGTACAGTTCACAACACATCGGTATGGTAAGGATAGAATCAACAAAAAATTAGTTAATTTGTTTCAGGATCCTTTAAGCATTAAGGGATAAATGATTTCTATTTTGGCGAAGATACATTCATGTGTTTCAAAAAATTCTACATTGCACGATCACGATAACTAATCAAGCATATACTAACCTTGCATATACTCAAAACAAGCACGTTTTTCTTCAAATTGCTTCATTCGTTAAATTCCGCACCGGACTTTTAATAATCCCAAGTCGATTGAATATACCTTTACCATTTACGTTAATCATATCATATATGTTAAAAATGGCAATTGAAAGAAATCAAATTAAAAATGATTATAATCAAAATTGTTAAAAGATCTAAAAGGTCGCGAGTAGGGAGATGAGATGTGCATGTCAGTGACTTTTTATAACCGCTCACGATCTCGACTCAGACGGGTCACGCACGCTACTCACGTGAATATCATACATGAATCACGTGACTCATGTATGAGTCACGTCAATTCACGTGTCTCACGCTCGATTAGATAATCAAACATATCAATCATGTTTAATTACTTGTTAATTTTAACAGAATGGCAGAATTAATACAGTGTTAATTTTGCCATTCTGTTTTAATTACTCTGTCTAGCGTTCGGTAAAATATTATTAAAGAAATATTAAAAAATTATTCCAACTCAGCGTTGCCGTTTCGATACAATTGTACTGGATTCAGTATACATTCTTCAAGTTCAGTACGTCACTACAACATTCTTATAAAAGTATCAAATGCAATACAAAATTTGAAATTTGTTAATTTGATTGATTTACATCTGCTTCTAAAGCTTTTGCAGCTTTGCCGAATGGAGTGGAGAATCTTGCAAGTAATATTTTTCATTATTTTTCCCAAAGCACAAAACAGCCAATATTGTAACTTTAGTCCTTCAATGGTACAAGGTAAATGTAAGTCCTTAATAAACGTAGTCAAAATAGATTTATCGAAAGGGCAACGCAGTTACACTGTATATTTTCAGCTATTCCTGACTCATCGTTGTACAGTTGACAAAATTGATTCTAGGTGTATCCAATATGGAAAATGTGGTATGTGAGGAGTGCATGACTAGCTAGGAAGTTTGAGAACGTCCTTAGATTCTTTTTGCTGATGCATAAAACTTCTAGGTTTCTGTTTTGCAAAAGAGTTATCACACTTTTCGACAACCTGGAAGTTCTTTCTAGTGTGAGGTTACCTTTAACACTTCCCAAATATTAATTAGTTGTTTTATGTGACAATTTTCTAGTCCACAACTGTGTTGGAGTTCAATAAAAGGCGTTTTCGTTTCCTCTTTGGCCACTTTGTCTGCCTTGTCATTATGTCACTGTGATCCGGAACCTACCATATAGTAACATCATTGCTCCTAGCGAGTTCTCTCAAATTGCTGATACATTCTTTTGTAAGTGCAGAGTGACACGTGATGAATTGAGTTATCTGAATACACATTTTTATTCTTTTTGAATGTTCAAAGCGATGCAGAAGTTTATAACAAGAACTTATGTCTGAAAAATGGTTGTGTTCGAGCTGAATGGATGTTTAATGCAGATGTTTAATCCAATAATGCCCATGCATATTCCGTATTCAACCGACTTTGAAGCGTCAGTACACCAAGCAAAGGCTCCTCTTTTTTGTTGACATTCGTCCAGACATTCCAGATCGATGTTGAATTCTGTTAGAATAAGATCCGTTTTAATGTCGAACAAGTGATTTAGATTTGATTGAAAACCATGTTCTTAGTGATAAGGCACTCGAGGCTTTTGTGTGTACTTGTAGACAGCAGTTGGCACATGCTGTTGGCTGTCTTATGATTCAGTCAAAAAACCAGGAATTGGAGATCGCGACGTCTGATTATTGCTACATGTGGATTTAGACTCCAATTCCTTCCAAGCAGCCATAAATCACAGGCAAGGTAGATATCATTAAATCTTATTTTTCAATGAAAAGTTCTTGTTGAATGTTTATGGTGCATAGGAAATATTGAATGAAGTGAGCAACGCAGCTAATGACTCACTAAGAATCAGCATCAAGTTTTAAAGTGAATGTCCAAATATCGATACTATTTTACCTACTGATACAATATGCTTACTTGTAGTAATACCAACGTAACTACTAAATAAAAAGATGAAAAATAGAACATCAAATCTGTATTGTAATGATTTTTTATTGCTTTGTTATAATTGTTGTTTCATATTTAATTTTTCTAGAAGTCTATTTTGCGTGGAACGATATTTAAAAAATAATTAATTAAATTTCAGTACATTTTTCAAAATCTTTATAGCAACATTGTTCCAACCGGGTCTCGCTGGGGTCAGTCGAAAACAAAGTTGGTCACGATCACGCAGATTTACGTGAGTGGTACAAACAATAATGCCCGCTCACGGTGGATCACGCATCGTGACCCGGCGGGACTCACGTAATTTACACATCTCTAATAAGGAGCAACCTTTTTACGTTTTATATCAAACAGAGAGTAAACTAATTCATTATCGAACACATCAAAATTCCTAACACTATCAAGAACTAAGTTAATGTTGGATATGAAGATTATGTCTAATAAAGTGGAAGACCAAGTTGTAACAAGTAATAAATATAAGCGAGTAGCCACTTGAATTATTTGCGATAAATCAAATGAATGCATCGAATCAAGCAGAAGTGATACAGGTCGAGATCTACCATTCGTCATCATATTACTATTAAAATGTCCTCTGCTAGAATATTCCTGACTCATCGTTGTAAAGTTGACAAAATTGATTCTAGGCGCATCCAATATGGAAAAGGTGGTATGTGAGGAGTGCATGACTGGCTAGGAAGTTTGAGAACGTCCTTAGATTCTTTTTGCTGATGCATAAAACTTCTAGGTTTCTGTTTTGCAAAAGAGTTATCACACTTTTCGACAACCTGGAAGTTCTTTCCAGTGTGAGGTTACCTTTAACACTTCCCAATCATTAATTACTGGTTTTATGTGACAATTTTCTAGTCCACAACTGTGTTGGAGTTCAATAAAAGGCGTTTTCGTTTCCTCTTTGGCCACTTTGTCTGCCTTGTCATTATGTCACTGTGATCCGGAACCTACCATATAGTAACATCATTGCTCCTAGCGAGTTCTCTCAAATTGCTGATACATTCTTTTGTAAGTGCAGAGTGACACGTGATGAATTGAGTTATCTGAATGCACATTTTTATTCTTTTTGAATGTTCAAAGCGATGCAGAAGTTTATAACAAGAACTTATGTCCGAAAAATGGTTGTGTTCGAGCTGAATGACAGTTTAATGCAGATGTTTAATTCAATAATGCCTATGCATATTCTGGAATCAATCGTCTTTGAAGCATCGGTACACCAAGCAAAGGCTCCTCTTTTTTGTTGACATTCGTCCAGACATTCCAGATCGATGTTGAATTCTGTTAGAATAAGATCCGTTTTAATGTCGAACAAGTGATTTAGACTTGATTGAAAACCAAGTTCTTGTTGAGCGTTTATGGTGCATAGGAAATATTGAATGAAGTGAACAACACAGCTAATAAATCACTCAGAATCAGCATCAAGTTTCAAAGTGAACGTCCAAAAATCGATAGTATTTTACCTACTGATTAAAATTCCTAACACTACCAAGAACTAAGTTAATGTCGGATATGAAGATTATGTCTAATAAAGTGGAAGATGAACAACATCTTCCACTTAAACAAGTAATAAGTATAAGCGAGTAATAAGCGGGTAGCCACTTGAATTATTTGCGATAAACCAAAAGAATGCATCGAATCAAGCAGAAGTGATACAGGTCAAGATCTACCACTCATCATATCACTATTAAAATTCAGAGGTTGTCGCGCTCAAACCTGTGAGCGTAAAACTTCTGAACATTGATATCTAAATCTCAAACCTCTGACCATTGAAATCCAAAGCTGTTCCACATTGTTATTCCACACTAGTTGAAATAACATGAAAAACTAATCCTTTATTAATATACATTGCCACTCCTCCACCATGAGAACCTGTAGCTTGTCTGATAAGATTCAATCATGTTTTACTTAGTCCAAGAAGAAAATAGCTCTAGTAGAAAGGCAAATCAGGTACCACATCAAAGCAGGTCAGAAGAGCACGAACATTTATATGGCCAAGGGATAAATTCATCAACCAAGTGAATAAAGCAAAAAAATTAGATATATGTAGAGATAATAAAGAAATAAGCAAAAAAAACAACGATAATTAAACAAAGCAGTAAGTTAAATTGTCGTAAGTACGTGTTAAATAAAAAATCAATTGAATTGAAATTAACATTGATAACATTGCAACTACGGTGATGAAGAAAGAACAGTATCAATAAAAGATATTCTGTTACTGTTTATGTCCAAATCGCAAATTTCTAACTACAAGTTTCATATCATTTTGTCTCGCAAAGATTTTTCCATCTCTTGTCCAACATCGTTTCTTTCACAACCTTTCTTAAATAACTTATAATTACCAGGCATTAAATCCTCTTGAATCATTGTTTGAGTACCTTTTAGTTTATTACGAATTTTGCTTTGCAACGAAGTTTGTTCTTATTCTTCAAAACATCGGTCAATCTGTTCAAGGAATAACTATTAGGAATAATTTTATCATTAAATGTCTCCAGAATTATCTTTTCAACATTTTCCATCTTATCTTCAGTAAGACCGAAAATACGAATATTATTACGGCGCGTGTTCTATTCCAAGACATTCACTTTGTCGCTTAAAAACTGGTTTTCGTTCGTCTGAAGACGCACGGCTAAACCGAAACTTTCAAGTTCTAGTTCTAGTTTTAATTCTTGTTTACCTCTAGATTGTTTTAATTTCTTCTGGAACTAAAAGTATAACTAATACTAGACCTACAACCCAGCTTCAAAACTAACACTAGACCTGAAACTAGAAACGTTAGGGTTTAGGCGTCTTAAAAGACGTACGCCTAAACCCTAATGTTTCTAGTTCTAGTATTGGTTCTGAACCTAGATTGGGTTGTGTCTGGTTCTGACATGAATGGCTAATATATGACTAAACCCAAATATTTCTAGTTCTAGGTCTAGTGTTAGCTTTAGTGTTGAGATTAGCTTTAATTTAGCTATTATTCAGATTTCGATTATTGTATATTTGTACCGAACTAAAACTAGAACTAACACTAGACCTAGTACTAGAAATATTGAGGTTCAGATTCAGGTCTTCAGACACACGGCTAAACCTGAATCTTTATAGTTCTAGGTCTAGTATTAGTTCTACTTTTAATTTTTATTTATCTCTCTATTTAATATTTAACTCTTTGTAACTCCATCCAGGGACACACTGTATAAATGTATACAGTGAGCAATAAAAATGTTATTGAAAAATTGGTGGATGCGCCGGAACCGGAAACGAAAATTTTAATTAATTACATTTTATCAATGACGCAATGTTGGTTGACCCATTTTGTTAAAAAAAAATAAAAAGAATCGACCAACGACCTAATTTTAAATCCGAGCAAGCGCAGCTTCTGGATCGTTTAGAACCATTCAGGAACCTGTGGCGAGATGACGTCATCTCTTGCGGGTTAACAACCCTCAGTCGACGACCTGCAACACATCGACGCTAAACCATCCCGTTTCTGTCCCTTTCTATCACGTTACGAACCCCTAGAAATCCCTTCCCGGTTTAAACCAGGACCTACGACCGAAACTGAATGGAATCAGGTCATCAAATTTTACTCCGTCCATAGTTTCCATTCTCTAAACAGTTACCGTTGCGTTCTGGGACTAGAAGAGATTTAAATTTGAATTAATTTGAATGGTTTGAAAAAGAAATTTGTTAAGACGTTGTATGGATGGGGTAAATGAGATGAGATGGGTGGATTGGGTGGATGGATTTGGATGTTTAGGTCGATTTTTGTTGAAAGGAACGTCATGGTAAGTGCTGTTAGAGGTGGTTGTGGCGGGTTCAACGGTTCTAAGCTATTTATAGATTGGTCCAACACGGGATGTAGGTTACAACGGAGGGGCGCCCAGGATATAGTTGGGTTTTCATTGATTCAACCCTCTCGCGTCCATTAAGTTTATCCGCCGATTTTCCTTTTTATACTAAACCAAATCTTTTAACACCAAATCAAACACCGCAATTATTATTTAACAAAATTATTAACTAAATCATAACATTTAAATCATTCTTTTATTTAATTTTTTTTAATAAATCAAAAAAAAATTAATCATATTTTTATAATCTCCAAAATCTTATTTAACTAAAATTTTATTCTAAAATCTTATTCAATAAAATTAAAAATACATACCCCTACGTGTAAGACCTCATGCGGTCTTTGCACGATGACGTCAAAATGACGTCATTTCGGAATCCGGGAGAGTTGTAACTGTGTCACAGGAACACCCCGCGAAGTGGGTCGCCGTCCGGATGGGGCCGAGGCCATTCGTATTTGTAAACGTATTCTGATTGACGAAACGGGGTGAAAAGGAGCCGAAAAAAAACTATCCCAAATCTCGTTTTAGAATGGTGTTTTTGTCGTATTTTTATTTATTTTATTTTTGTAGGGGTAAATCAATTTGTTTGTATAAACGTGAAAGCTGTAGCAATTAGGTCTTTTGTTGGGGGTGGTGTTTTTGTGTGCGTTTGATTTTCCAGCGAACGTAAATCTGAAAAGGTTATTTTCTGTCGAGCAACATGTTTACGTCTAGTTTATAGGGGTAATTAATGGGATAAGAGTGGTCGTTTTTCGGGGTGGGAGATTGATGTTTACAGGAAAATATATCTATGGTAGTAATTTCGTCAAAACATGTTATGAATTATATATTTATAAACAACTAACAAAATCATAAATTATTATTAACAAAAAGTGTTTTGGTTAAGAAGTCTTGCGCTTAAAAACTTTAATTTTCAGTTGACCCATAATACCTCAAAAATTGAAGAAAGTAGTTCTTATTGTTTGTAGTATCTATAGTTTTTTAGCAATTTTTTTAATAAGTAATCATCCATTTTGACATTTTAATCTAACATCATGTTAGCGATATAGACATTAAGCATGTATACATTGAGGATCAACTCGGTTATGAATGTTAATTTTTTTGGTTCATTATGAACAATTTTTATACATAATATTCTTCTCAATCAGGTACAGATTTTGAGTAGTTCTATTAATGTGAAGTCTCCATCTGTATATCTTTAGCCAAGAGCTCATACCGGATTTATATGCTTTTGCATATAACTTCATACTTTCCATTTTTACCGCATATAAACTTAGTTATCAATTTACAGTGTCGTCCTAAGATATTTAGTGCCCCAGGGCTGGGTTGGACAAACGAAACGAATGCGCCTTTTTCTTAAAAAATTTAAAAAAATTCTAGTTCTAGATCTAGTGTTAGTTCGAGTTTATTTCAATTAAAATATACAGGGTTGCCAAATCAGTTTGTAAAGTACTCTATTCTAGAAACTATTCATTGAAGAGGTTTTCGTTAAAAGAATCTCTTCAGATGAACGGATAAACCCAACCCAACCCAACCCTTTATATTTGAACTGAAGTAAGGATAGAACTGCAATGATTCGGGTTTAGTTGTCTTGAGAGATGTAGGGCTAAATCGAATTGTTTCAAGTTCTAGTAGTCAAGTCTCAAACTGGTTGACAAGTCGATCATCCAGAAACGACCAAGAATCAAAAAAAATATTCATCAGAAATTTGATTAAAAAAGTTACACATCAGTGTCACAGGCGCACGCTGACCCACCGTTGTTCTGTTAGAATTACAATAGAACACACGCGTAGACCTGTTATTTAATCTGGGCACGTTAAAATTAATGTTACACAGAATCTGCGAGCAATCAATAGTACCATGCAACAATCCATATAAAAATTTGACAGCGATCACTACTCTACGTGTAGATAGAGACACCATAGCAAATCGGTTCAGTAATGAGCGGTAATCAATGCCTCTAGGCGGGTAAGTTGCATCAATACGATATGACAAAAATTTTAAATATAATCTTTGTATGCGCTTTACGGAATTAATATGAGTATTAAAATAAGGTTGCCAAATCAATGCGGCATACTCAAGACGCGAACGAATTAAGGCATTAAAAACAGTAAGAAGCCCTACGGTCGAAAGAAATATGATTTACAAATGTTAGCTTAGAATCAAAGGTTACTCCTAAGTCTATGATAGTACTCGTTCTACGCAAGTGAACATCGCCAATATAGTATTCGCAGGATATCAAAGAACTTCTAGTATAAGACATGACGGCGCACTTAGACACATTTAGGCTCAAACGGTTACTCACACACCACTCAACGACACTGTTCAAACCACTCTCAAGAACCGCAACATCCGCCGGTGACCGAACCGAAGTGAAAATCTTCATGTCATCTGCAAACAGCAGTTTCCCACAATGAATGGCGTCCGTGATGTCATTGATGAAAATGAGAAAGAGAAGCGGCCCGAGGTTCGATCCCTGAGGCACTCCCGACGTTGGGCGAATAGACTGTGATGTGCAGTTGGCGTATCTAACGCGCTGCTCTCTTCCGCGAAGATAAGACTCCATAAGTGCGGTCAATTGATCACTAAAGCCAATCAAACTGAGTTTGAATAACAGTGCGTAATGGTCAAGTTGGTCAAATGCCTTTTGGAAATCTAAGTAGATAACATCAACTTGACCTCTATCGTCAAGAACATCGCATAGATACTGCGTAAAGCACGCCAAGTTCGATACCGTAGAACGGTTTTTCACGAAACCATGTTGAAAGGGTACTATATAAGGCTTCACGTAGGTATAGATATATCTGTATAAGATTGATTCAAATATCTTCGAGAAATTGCATAATAAGGAAATGGATCGATAGTTTTCGATATTGGTGGCATCATCTTTCTTATGAACCGGACAAGCATAAGCCTTCTTCCATTGCACAGGCATTACAGAGTACTTAAGAATCATGTTGTAAATATGGAGCAAAGAAACATGAAAAATAGCAGCGCAGTCTCTCAAAAGGAAGCTAGGTATGCCGTCGATACCTGCAGTAAGTTTATTTTTTGAAAGCTTTAGTGCTGAGCGAACATCATCCTGCGTGAAGCCATCGATTCGGAGTGTCCGTTCCACTGACAAACCGGAAGTAGGTACATTACAAGGGTCAGAAACAGTATAGACTTGACCGAAATATTCGGCAAACCCACCCACAATCAACGAACCTGTAGTAAACTCGAGATCCCGGTACTTCATAGCGTCAGGTATGCGAGATGTACCCTTCCTCGACTGTACGTACCACCAAAAGCTTTTCGGGTCATTACGGATTGCAGTTTCACAATTATTTAAGTGCAGTTTGTACGCGGCACTTATCATGGCTTTACTGAGAAATCTGTTGTACTTGAAACTATCCAAATAGTAAGCAGTTCGATACATTCTGTATTTCCTAAGCGCACTTTGCTTGAGCCGAATAGCTTCTCTTATTTCATAAGTGAACCACGCAGGATACTTCTTCCCGGCTTTATTCAAAAATTTCATTTTAGGCACGGCGATATCAAGAGCTTTATAAATGAATTCATAAAATGTTGCGCATCCGGCAGTTAATCAGTGGCAGTTAATAAGCCATAGAGCAACGGAAAATCTGCTCGCTTGAAATTGTAACCAGCTACACCAGACGACGCCCGGACGTTAGGAGAACTAACACAATAAAAATCAAAAGATCCAAAGAAACAAAATGGAAGGAACTCTGTGAAGAACTGGAACAAGATACAATACAAGGGTAGGACAGCTAGACGAAAATATAGTAGATGAACAACTTGATAAACTATTCCCAACAGTAGTTGAAGAACTAACTAGGACTGAACAACCGTTAACAATTACCAAAAACGCCGAACGAGTGAGAAGAACTAATGTCAGCAGTCGTACAACTGAAGCTAAAGAAACCCCAGGAACTGACATGATTACGAGCGAGATACTAAAAGCGTGCGTTGAAGCCAACCCGGATGCATTCCTGCAGGTGTTTAACGAGTGTCTGAAAAGAAGAGAATTTCCGGAGGTTTGGAAGGAAGTAAAATTATTGTTAATTGAGAAACCAATGAGAACAGGTGGGTTGCAATCGTATAGGCCTCTGTGCCTGTTGAGTGCAGTGGGGAAGCTTCTGGAAAGATTAACTAACATACGGCTGATGAAACAACTCGAAGCCCATCGCGAGAAAAGCGACTTCCAATTTGCTTACAGGAACGTTCTTCCTCATCATCTACAACTATTGAGTAGTGATCAATTTTTCACTAAACAATAATCCATTTTAACATTTTATAGGTTTTAGCAATATTTCTAGAAGACAATAGCAGTTAGGTTAAAACAATTTATGTTGCCTTTTTGATCCATTATGGAAATTTTGTATCCTCAACATTCATTTCAATCATCCATAGTTCTAGAGAAGCGATACATTTGTTAATAAATAATTATCCATTTTTATATTTTAAACATCATAGCCATATTCGTAGAAAACAACGTCTGTCATATTAGAACTGGTTATGGATTATGCATTATTAATCGGTTATGAATAATTTTTATACTCAACGTTCTTCCCAATCATCTACAATTATTGAGTAGAAATCAGTTTTTTACTAAGCAATAATCCATTTTAATATTTTGTAGCTTTTAGTACAAATTCTAGATTGATAGTTAGATTCAAACAACGTATGGATGTTACTTTTTTGGTCCATTATTTTATTTTTATTTTATTTTATGAATTTTTAAAGATCAACCATTTTTACATTCTAAACATCTTAGCCATATTCCTAGAAAACTATGACTGTCATATTAAAAGTGAATACGCACTATGGCATTATTAATCCATTATGAACAACTCCACTTTCTTCCCCATCATCCAAAATCATTAAATAGTGATCAATTTTTCATCCATTTTGACATTTTAAAGTTATCGCTAATATTTCTAGAAGACAGCGACAGTAAGATTAAAACAAGTTATGGATGTTGATTTTCTGAACCATTATGAATAACTTTTATCCAAAACATTCATCTCAATTTTGACAAGTTTTTGAGAAGCGATGGTTTTTTTAATAAATGATCATCAATTCTTACATTTCAAACAACTTAGCCATATTCCTAGAAAACAACGCCTGTCATATTAGAATTAGTTATGGATTATGCATTACTAATTCATTATGAACAATTTGTATGTTCAAAGCTTTTCCGATCATCTACAATTATTGAGTCGTGATTAATTTTGCACTAAACAATATTCCATTTTAAGACTTTAAGATTTTAGCAATATTTCTAGAAGACAATAGCAGTTAGGTTAAAACAAGTTATGGATGTTATTTTTCAAACCATTATGGACAAGTTAAAAAAAAACATTCATCTCAATTTTGACAAGCTTTTGAGGAACGATGATTTTTTAACAAATAATAAAGACATTATTATCATTTATTATTATCGTTATAAAAGCGTAATAAAATCATCCTAGAAAGCGATGGTAATATTAAAACTGATTATGTATTTTGCATTTTTAATCCATTATGGACAAGTTCTATGCTCCACATTCCTCCCAATCATGTACAATTATTAAGTAGTGATCATTTCTTGACTATACAATACCCCATTTTGACATCTTAAAGATTTTAGCCTTATTACCATAAAATAACGACAATTACATTAAAACAAGTTATAAATCTTTCTCCTTTGATTAATTATGAACAACTTTTTGAATGATTTTTTAATAAATCATCACTCATTGTTACATTTTAAACATCTTCCTAGAAAATAGCGACTGTCATATTAGAATTGATTATAGCTTATACATTTTTGATCCAATATGAACCACTTTTATGCTTCATATTCTTCCCAATCATCTATAATTATTAAGTAGTGATCACTTTTTCACTATACAATACCGCATTATGATATTTTAAAGACTTTAGCCATATTCCCAGAGGATAACAACAATTACGTTAAAACAAGATGTAAATGTTGCTCCCTTGATTCATTATGAATCACTTTTATAGACAACATTTTTTTCTATCATAATTTTTTAGAACCGATGGATTTGTTAATAAATCATCACTCATTCTTACATTCTAAACATTTTATTCACATTCCTAGAAAACAGCGACTGTCATATTAGAATTGATTATGGATTATGCATTATTAATCCATAATGAATATCTTTTATGTTCAAAGTTTTTCTCGATCTTCTACAATTACTGAGTCGTGATCAATTTTTTCACAAATAATCTTCCAAATTGACATTTTAAAGAATTTACCAATATTTCTAGATGATAACAAACTTCGGCTGAAACAAGTTATGGATGTTGTTTTTTGAACCATTAAAAACATTTTTTATTATAACATTCATCTCAATCATCCATCGTTTTTGAGAAATGATAAAATGTTTAAAGATCTTAGCGATATTCCTAGAAAGTAGCGAAAGTCAATTGGAAATTGTTATGGATTATGCAGTATTGATCCATTATGATCAACTTTTATGCACCAAGTTCATCCCGATCATCTACAATTATTGACTAATTATCAATGTTTCATTAAACCATGATCAATTTTGATATTTTAACAATTTCTAGGAGACAGTGACAATTGGGTTAACACAAATTATGGATGTTACTTATTTGATCCATTATGAATAATTTTGAAGCACAACATTCATCTCAATAAACCATAATTTTTAAGAAACGGTAGATTTGAGAAGTGATTGAATTTTTATTAAATAATCCATAAAATAACGACAATTACGTTAAAACAAGTTATAAATCTTTCTCCTTTGATTAATTATGAACAACTTTTATACATACCATTCTTCTCTACCATCCATAGTTTTTATGAAGCGACCGATTTTTTAATAAATCATCACTCATTGTTACATTTTAAACATCTTAGAAATATTCCTAGAAAATAGCGACTGTCATATTAGAATTGATTATGGCTTATACATTTTTGATCCAATATGAACCACTTCTATGCTCCATATTCTTCCCAATCATCTATAATTATTAAGTAGTGATCACTTTTTCACTATACAATACCGCATTATGATATTTTAAAGACTTTAGCCATATTCCCATAGGATAACAACAATTACGTTAAAACAAGATGTAAATGTTGCTCCCTTGATTCATTATGAATCACTTTTATAGACAACATTTTTTTCTATCATGCGTAATTTTTTAGAACCGATGGGTTTGTTAATAAATCATCACTCATTCTTACATTCTAAACATTTTATTCACATTCCTAGAAAACAGCGACTGTCATATTAGAATTGATTATGGATTATGTATTATTAATCCATAATGAAGATCTTTTATGTTTAAAGTTTTTCTCGATCTTCTACAATTACTGAGTCGTGATCAATTTTTTCACAAATAATCTTCCAAATTGACTTTTAAAGAATTTACCAGTATTTCTAGATGATAACAAACTTCGGCTGAAACAAGTTATGGATGTTGTTTTTTGAACCATTAAAAACATTTTTTATTTTAACATTCATCTCAATCATCCATCGTTTTTGAGAAATGATAAAATGATTAAAGATCTTAACGATATTCCTAGAAAGTAGCGAAAGTCAATTGGAAATTGTTATGGATTATGCAGTATTGATCCATTATGATCAACTTTTATGCACCAAGTTCATCCCGATCATCTACAATTATTGACTAATTATCAATGTTTCATTAAACAATCATCAATTTTGATATTTTAACAAATTCTTGGAGACAGTGACAATTAGGTTAACACAAATTATGGATTTTACTTATTTGATCCATTATGAATAATTTTTAAGCACAACATTCATCTCAATAAACCATAATTTTTAAGAAACGGTAGATTTGAGAAGTGATTGAATTTTTATTAAATAATCCGTTCTTATTTTAAAGATTTTGGCTACATTCCTAGAAAACTACGTCAATCATATTAGACCTGTTTATGGATTATGCAATATTAATCCATTATAAACAACTTTTAAACTCAAGATTCATTTCATTTTGATATTTTAAAGATTTTAGCCATATTCCTAGAAAACACCGACTTTTAGTCTTTATTCATTTGGACATGTATAATGTATAACTTCCTAGCAATGCATAAATGGAATTTCTCTTTATGCAAAACATAGGTAATCACATAGCTATCTTCCAAGAAAATGCTAAACGGAAATTCAAGGACTTTTACCTGGAAATCTGCACGACCAAGAACACGTCCGGAAGCGTTTCTAAATGAATTTCCGCGAATGATTCGAACCGCTTATTTGCCATGTAAATTTTATCTAGTTAGTGCATATCCCGCGAGATAAAGTCGATTTTCAGGTCAAGGTGAACGAAGGCAGCGACTTAGTTGGCGAAGTTCTCGTCCTTCTAAATTAAATTCAACGTTTTCTAGAGAGGAGAATAGTACAATGAAAAGCGGGAAATTGATGGACAACGAGCCGCATGTTGCTCAGGGTTAGGGACGGGAACGGATAGAAATAATGAGTTTTCGAGAGGAAATTATCTACGATGTCCTTCGCGATCTCGCATAGAACTTTTCCGAGGTCGAACCGGAAGAATATACTACAACGATCTCGTTTAATTAAGACACTACGTTTGAGTTTTAATTAAAAAATCAAGGTTTTAGATGATTATTTTATATTATAAAAAAATTTTGATTAATTTTGGGTTTCTTTGGGTAATTGTTGCCGGAAGGGATTCTTTTAATGGGAACAATTTCCGGTTGGATAAACGCCATTCATTTCCTGTGTCGTCGTGGAAGATTCCCAACGCCCACCTTCCTTTCAGTTTTGATGCCCTCAGGGAGAAGTCGTTTAAGTTGCCTGACCGATTCTAATATTAGAGCAATTAGAGGCGCTGCGTGTTGCTTTACATTGATTAAATTAATTTTGTTGGCAACCAGTCCACGAGTTTGTTCATTTAATTGAAGTTATATTTGCGAATTTGTAGTATAACAAATGTAAATGACACAACAATTTGTCTTTGCGTAGTTCATAAACTGAATGAAACATCGTGATGAAATATGCAAGTTTGAACTAAATTTAATTGGTGTTTAATATCTTAAAAGGTTATTTTTTGGAATCTGCAAATTTAATCTCAAATATAAATGATTAATCTTGCATATCTTAAAAACTAAATGAGATATAGTGATAAATAAAAACCTACAAATTTCGGATTAATGATTTTTTGAACATAATCTTCCTAAATCTTAATCAACGATGATAGAACAATTTATCATTGCTTATCTTAAAAAATAAATGAGACATCGTAATGGAATGTAAAGCAATTGGAAGCCAAGTCATTTGGTGTTTTACGTCTTGAATATCATTTCTTTGAATCTCCGAAAATTTGAAGTTATGATATTTTTAACGCAGCCTTAAATATGGCTCTTACATATAAATGATAGGATAATTTATCTTTGTATATCTCAAAAACAAAATGAACACAAGACATTTGCTGATAAGTCGATTTCGTTTCAATGACTTCGTGATAAGTCGATTTTGTCGTAACTCAAGAAACTATTTGAATTATCAACATGTTATTTAAAACATGTTGAAGGATCATGTTTATTTCACGTTTTAAAAGAATCAAGATCAAAATGATGAAGTTTGTAAGATCGTGGAGGTCTCTTTTTTTAAATGAAGAAATGGCTTACGCATCTAGTTGAAGGTTGAACCTTCCTCTTTCAAATGATATATGACTCGTTGTTTCAATTTAAAATCGATTCTACTTAAGACATGTTAAATGATTATGTGTTTCTGACATTTTAGAAGCAATAAGATAAGAATGATGAGATTTGAAGGGTCGTGGAAGTCTTATTTTTGGAAACGAAGAAATGTCTTATACATCAAATTGAAGATTGAACCATCCTCTTTCAAATGATGTATAACTCGTTGTTTTAATTTGAAACTGATTCCACTTAAGACATGTTAGAGGATTATGTGTTTTTAACATATTAGAAGTAACAAGAAAAGAATGATGAAATTTGAAAGATCGTGGAGGCCTTATTTTTAAAAATGAAGAAATGTCTTATACATCAAATTGAAGGCTGAAGCTTCCTCTTTAAAATGATGTAAAACTCATTGTTTTAATTTCATATGGATTCCACTTAACAAATGTTGAAAGATGATTTTTTCTCGTTTTAGTGGAATCATGAAAACAAAAAATAAATTTGCAAGATTGTGGATATCTTATTTTTGAAAATGAAGAAATGACTTGTATATCAAATTCAAGGTTGAACGTCTCTCTTTCAAATGATGTATAACTCGTTGCTTCAATTTGAAATCGATTCCACTAAATACATGTTAAAGGATGATGTATTTTTGACGCTTTAAAAGAATCATGATAAAAATGATGAAATTTGTAAGATCGTGAAGTTTTTTTTGTTGATAATGAAGAAATGGCTTATACATCAAATTGAAGGTTGAACCTTCCTCTTTCAAATGATGTACAACTCGTTGTATCAATTTGAAATCGATTCCAGTTAAAACATGTTCAAGTGTGATATGTTTTTCACATTTTAGAAGAATCAAGATAAAAATAATGAAATTTGAAGGATCATGGAGGTGTTATTTTTGAAAATGAAGAAGTAGCTGCATACCAAATTAAAGATTGAACCTTCCTCTTTAAAATGATGTATAACTGGTTTTTTCAATTTGAAATCGATTCCACCTAAGGAATGTTAATGAATGATGTGTTTTTGACGTTTTGGTAGAATCAAGATAAAAATTATGAAATTTGAAGGATCATGGAATTGGATCATGAAGAAGTGGCTTATACATCAAATTGAAGACTAAAGCTTCCTCTTTCAAATGATGCAGAACTCATTCTTTCAATTTCAAATTGATTCCGATTAACAAATGTTAAAAGATTATGTGTTTTTCACGTTTTAGTAGAATCTTGAAAACAAAAAATGTATTTGGAAGATTATGAATGTCTTATTTTTGAAAATGAGGAAATGACTAGTATATCATATTGAAGGTTAAACCACCTTCTTTAAAATAATGTATAACTCGTTGTTTCAGTTTGAAGTCAATTCCACCCAAGAAATGTTGAAAGATGTTGTGTTTTGGACGTTTTAATAGAATCACAAAAAAAAAGCTAAAATTTGAAAAGGTCGTGGAGGTGTCATTTTTGAAAAAGAAGAAGTGACTGCATACCAAATTAAAGGTTGAACCTTCCTCTTTAAAATGATGTATAACTGGTTGTTGCAATTTGAAATCGATTTCACCTAAGAAATGTTAATGAATGATGTGTTTTTGACGTTTTGGTAGAATCAAGATAAAAATGATGAAATTTGAAGGATCATGGAATTGGATCGTGAAGAAGTAGCTTATACATCAAATTGAAGACTAAAGCTTCCTCTTTCAAATGATGCAGAACTCATTGTTTCAATTTCAAATTGATTCCAATTAACAAATGTTTAAAAGATTATGTGTTTTTCACGTTTTAGTAGAATCTTGAAAACAAAAAATGTATTTGGAAGATTGTGAATGTCTTATTTTTGAATATGAAGAAATGACTAGTATATCATATTGAAGGTTAAACCACCTTCTTAAGAATAATGTATAACTCGTTGTTTCAATTTGAAGTCAATTCCACCCAAGAAATTTTAAAGGATGTTGTGTTTTTGACGTTTTAATAGAATTAAAAAAGAAAAAGCTAAAATTTGAGAAAGGTCGTGAAGGTGTCATTTTTGAAAATGAAGAAGTGACTGCATACCAAATTAAAGGTTGAACCTTCCTCTTTAAAATGATGTATAACTGGTTGTTTCAATTTGAAATCGATTCCACCTAAGAAATGTTAATGAATGATGTGTTTCTGACGTTTTGGTAGAATCAAGATAAAAATGATGAAATTTGAAGGATCATGGAATTGGATCATGAAGAAGTGGCTTATACATCAAATTGAAGAGTAAAGCTTCCTCTTTCAAATGATGCAGAACTCATTGTTTCAATTTCAAATTGATTCCAATTAACAAATGTTAAAAGATTATGTGTTTTTCACGTTTTAGTAGAATCTTGAAAACAAAAAATGTATTTGGAAGATTATGAATGTCTTATTTTTGAAAATGAGGAAATGACTAGTATACAATATTGAAGGTTAAAGCACCTTCTTTAAAATGATGTATAACTGGTTGTTACAATTTGAAGTCAATTCCACCCAAGAAATGTTAAAGGATGTTGTGTTTTTGGACGTTTTAATAGAATCACAAAAAAAGCTAAAACTTGAAAAAGGTCGTGGAGGTGTCATTTTTGAAAATGAAGAAGTGGCTGCATACCGAATCAAAGGTTGAATCTTCCTCTTTAAAATGATGTATAACTGGTTGTTGCAATTTGAAATCGATTCCACCTAAGAAATGTTAATGAATGATGTGTTTTTGACGTCTTGATAGAATCAAGATAAAAATAATGAAATTTGAAGGATCATGGAATTGGATCATGAAGAATCGGCTTATACATCAAATTGAAGACTAAAGCTTCCTCTTTCAAATGATGCAGAACTGATTGTTTCAATTTCAAATTGATTCCAATTAAAAAATGTTAAAAGATTATGTGTATTTCACGTTTTAGTAAAATCTTGAAAACAAAAAATGTATTTGGAAGATTATGAATGTCTTATTTTTGAAAATGAGGAAATGACTAGTATATCATATTGAAGGTTAAAGCACCTTCTTTAAAATGATGTATAACTGGTTGTTACAATTTGAAGTCAATTCCACCCAAGAAATGTTAAAGGATGTTGTGTTTTTGGACGTTTTAATAGAATCACAAAAAAAAGCTAAAATTTGAAAAAGGTCGTGGAGGTGTCATTTTTGAAAATGAAGAAGTGGCTGCATACCAAATTAAAGGTTGAACCTTCCTATTTAAAATGATGTATAACTGGTTGTTGCAATTTGAAATCGATTCCATCTAAGAAATGTTAATGAATGATGTGTTTTTGACGTTTTGATAGAATCAAGATAAAAATGATGAAATTTGAAGGATAATGGAATTGGATCATGAAGAAGTGGCTTATACATCAAATTGAAGGCTAAAGCTTCTTCCTTCAAATGATGCAAAACTCATTGTCTCAATTTCAAATTGATTCCAATTAACAAATGTTAAAAGATTATGTGTTTTTCACGTTTTAGTAGAATCTTGATAACAAAAAATGTATTTGGGAGATTATGAATGTCTTATTTTTAAAAATGAAGAAATGACTAGTATATCATATTGAAGGTTAAACCACCTTCTTTAAAATAATGTATAACTCGTTGTTTCAATTTGAAGTCAATTCCACCCAAGAAATGTTAAAGGATGTTGTGTTTTGGACGTTTTAATAGAATCACAAAAAAAGCTAAAATTTTAAAAGGTCGTGGAGGTGTCATTTTTGAAAATGAAGAAGTGACTGCATACCAAATTAAAGGTTGAACCTTCCTTTTTAAAATGATGTATAACTGGTTGTTGCAATTTGAAATCGATTCCACCAAAGAAATGTTAATGAATGATGTGTTTTTGACGTTTTGATAGAATCAAGATAAATATGATGAAATTTGAAGGATCATGGAATTGGATCATGAAGAAGCGGCTTATACATCAAATTGAAGACTAAAGCTTCCTCTTTCAAATGATGCAGAACTCATTGTTTCAATTTCAAATTGATTCCAATTAACAAATGTTTAAAAGATTATGTGTTTTTCACGTTTTAGTAGAATCTTGAAAACAAAAAATGTATTTGGAAGATTATGAATGTCTTATTTTTGAAAATGAGGAAATGACTAGTATATCATATTGAAGGTTAAAGCACCTTCTTTAAAATAATGTATAACTGGTTGTTACAATTTGAAGTCAATTCCACCCAAGAAATGTTAAAGGATGTTGTGTTTTTGGACGTTTTAATAGAATCACAAAAAAAAGCTAAAATTTGAAAAAGGTCGTGGAGGTGTCATTTTTGAAAATGAAGAAGTGGCTGCATACCGAATCAAAGGTTGAACCCTCCTCTTTAAAATGATGTATAACTGGTTGTTTCAATTTGAAATCGATTCCACCTAAGAAATGTTAATGAATGATGTGTTTTTGACGTTTTGATAGAATCAAGATAAAAATGATGAAATTTGAAGGATCATGGAATTGGATCATGAAGAAGTGGCTTATACATCAAATTGAAGACTAAAGCTTCCTCTTTCAAATGATGCAGAACTCATTGTTTCAATTTCAAATTGATTCCAATCAACAAATGTTAAAAGATTATGTGTTTTTCACGTTTTAGTAGAATGTTGAAAACAAAAAATGTATTTGGAAGATTATGAATGTCTTATTTTTGAAAATGAAGAAATGACTACTATATCATATTGAAGGTTAAACCACCTTCTTTAAAATAATGTATAACTCGTTGTTTCAATTTGAAGCCAATTCCACCCAAGAAATGTTAAAGGATGTTGTGTTTTGGATGTTTTAATAGAATCACAAAAAAAAGTTAAAATTTGAAAAAGGTCGTGGAGGTGTAATTTTTGAAAATGAAGAAGTTGCTGCATACCAAATTAAAGGTTGAACCTTCCTCTTTAAAATGATGTATAACTGGTTGTTGCAATTTGAAATCGATTCCACCTAAGAAATGTTAATGAATGATGTGTTTTTGACGTTTTGGTAGAATCAAGATAAAAATGATGAAATTTGAAGGATCATGGAATTGGATCATGAAGAAGTGGCTTATACATCAAATTGAAGACTAAAGCTTCCTCTTTCAAATGATGCAGAACACATTGTTTCAATTTCAAGTTGATTCCAATTAACAAATGTTAAAAGATTATGTGTTTTTCACGTTTTAGTAGAATCTTGAAAACAAAAAATGTATTTGGAAGATTATGAATGTCTTATTTTTGAAAATGAAGAAATGACTAGTATATCATGTTGAAGGTTAAACCACCTTCTTAAAAATAATGTATAACTCGTTGTTTCATTTTGAAGTCAATTCCACCCAAGAAATGTTAAAGGACGTTGTGTTTTGGACGTTTTAATAGAATCACAAAAAAAGCTAAAATTTGAAAAAGGTCGTGTAGGTGTCATTTTTGAAAATGAAGAAGTGGCTGCATACCAAATCAAAGGTTGAACCTTCCTCTTTAAAATGATGTATAACTGGTTGTTGCAATTTGAAATCGATTCCATCTAAGAAATGTTAATGAATGATGTGTTTTTGACGTTTTGATAGAATCAAGATAAATATGATGAAATTTGAAGAATCATGGAATTGGATCATGAAGAAGCGGCTTATACATCAAATTGAAGACTAAAGCTTCCTCTTTCAAATGATGCAGAACTCATTGTTTCAATTTCAAATTGATTCCAATTAACAAATGTTAAAAGATTATGTGTTTTTCACGTTTTAGTAGAATCTTGAAAACAAAAAATGTATTTGGAAGATTGTGAATGTCTTATTTTTGAAAATGAAGAAATGACTAGTATATCATATTGAAGGTTAAACCACCTTCTTAAAAATAATGTATAACTCGTTGTTTCAATTTGAAGTCAATTCCACCCAAGAAATGTTAAAGGATGTTGTGTTGTTGGACGTTTTAATAGAATCACAAAAAAAAGCTAAAATTTGAAAAAGATCGTGGAGGTGTCATTTTTGAAAATAAAGACTTGACTAGTATATCATATTGAAGGTTAAACCACCTTCTTTAAAATAATGTATAACTCGTTGTTTCAATTTGAAGTCAATTGCACCCAAAAAATGTTAAAGGATGTTGTGTTTTTGGATGTTTTAGTAGAATCACAAAAAAAAGCTAAAATTTGAAAAGGTCGTGGAGGTGTCATTTTTGAAAATGAAGAAGTGACTGCATACCAAATTAAAGGTTGAACCTTCCTCTTTAAAATGATGTATAACTGGTTGTTGCAATTTGAAATCGATTTCACCTAAGAAATGTTAATGAATGATGTGTTTTTGACGTTTTGGTAGAATCAAGATAAAAATGATGAAATTTGAAGGATCATGGAATTGGATCATGAAGAAGTGGCTTATACATCAAATTGAAGACTAAAGCTTCCTCTTTCAAATGATGCAGAACTCATTGTTTCAATTTCAAGTTGATTCCAATTAACAAATGTTAAAACATTATGTGTTTTTCACGTTTTAGTAGAATCTTGAAAACAAAAAATGTATTTGGAAGATTATGAATGTCTTATTTTTGAAAATGAAGAAATGACTACTATATCATATTGAAGGTTAAACCACCTTCTTAAAAATAATGTTATATTATAATTATATTGGACATTTTATTACTGATTGCGCAAGTGAGGAATAATCTTGGGATTAAATGAGAACACAAGCTGAGTAACTCATCTCCACAAAGCTCGAAATCAAGTAGAGGATTATCAAAATTTATGTGGAAATACAGATAGCTCAAACGGTTCGTCGTTTTAACTACACTGAGGTCACTCTGGAAGTGCTGCCAATGAAACGGCAGATGAGCTAGTGCTAAAGCGTTTTTAGGACCAGAACCAGCAATTTGTGTAAGATTTACGATGCCCAAATAGAGGATTCGAAGAATTCTGCGGCTAACTAATTTATCTTTAGATCGTCAGTGCTACATCTAACACAATCTTCGTAGCTTCATAAGCGCCGGTTTTTGAAAATAAGTATGGGTGCTGGATAGTGAAAAAACTGAATTGGGAAAAGATTCAAACGACGAATGACTGTTCTCAAAACAAAAGTGACATGAAAAACGTCCATGTATCTGGCGCCTATGGTTAATTTGCAATAGAAATGCCTTATATCAACAGTGCTTACACCTTCACAAGCAATATTTGGTCTATAATTGAAATTTTTTGAACTTTTGAAATGAACATTTTGTATCCTAGCAGTATTTGGTATTTTGGAAGCAAAATCAAATTGTATTAACAATTTCGTACCTTTTGCAATAAAAATGTCTTCTTTAAGACTTTGCATTTTCAAACATTTTTTTGCCAGTAGTTTTACAAACGGTATCAAGTCTTTTGGAATCATTTAAAATCTTCTAGAAATAGTATCAAGTCTTTCAGCTGCAGTATAAAATCTTGTGGAAGCAGTTCAAGCCTTCTGAAAGCTATGTTAAAGCTTCTAGAAGCATTATCAAGTCTTCCAGAGGTAGTATCAACATTTTTGAAAGCAGTTCAAGGTTCATGGTAGCTATCAAGTTTGTTTTAAGCAGTATCAGCCACCGAAGAAACGAAAGGTGAAGTTTAATATTGGTCTCGAATCGGGGGCAGAGCAAAACGTTTTTCTCACACATAAACTCCCTATTCGTACACCTGGTCACTGACATGCTGTCAAATCACCATTTTGGCTCGAATCGTTTGAATACATAGATATCATGAACCGCGGTACTTTAGTAATCTAGGGAGTTTAATACAAATCTCTTATTTGGCAAAGAAACCCGGACTCTCAGTCCGGTGCGAGCACTCACGTCAAAAAAAAAATGCGCGTGTACTGGAGGGTTAATGGATCATGTGTTTTTGACGTTTTAGTGCAATCATGATAAAAATGAAGAAATTTCGAAGAATCGTGGAGATCATATTTTTAAATGTGAAGAAATGGCTGACAAATCAAATTAAAAATTGACCGTTCCTCTTTCAAGTGATATATAACTCATTGTTTCAATTTGGAGTCGATTCCACCCACGAAATGTTAAAGGATTATGTGTTTATGACATTTAATAAGCACGAAAAAGATGGTAAAATTTTAAAAAGATTGTAGAAGTCTTATTTTTGAAAACGAAGAAATGTGTTATATATCAAATTGAAGGTTGAACCTTGCTCTTTTAAATGGTATATACCTCGTTGTTTCAATCTTCCAATTTTCAAAAATCTATTCTACCTAAGAAATGTTATAGGATCATGTGTTTTTGATGTTTAAGTGGAATCAATATAAAAATGGTGAAATTTGAAGAATCGTGACGGTCATATTTTTGAATGTGAAGAAATGGCTGATATATCAAATTGAAGGTTGATCTTTCCCCTTTCAAATGATGTATAACCCATTGTTTCAATTTGAAGTCAATTCCACCAAAGAAATGTTAAAGGACTGTGTGTTTATGACGTTTTAATATAATCACGAAGAAGATGATAAAATTTGAAAGAATCGTGGAGGTCTTATTTTTAAATACGAAGAAATGTCTTATATATAAAATTGCAGGTTGAACCTTGCTCTTTTAAATGATGTACAACTCGTTTTTTCAATTTGAAATCTGTCGCACATCAGAAATGTTAATGAATGATGTGTCCTTGAGGTTTTAGAAGAATCACGAAAATAATTATAATAATAAAAAAAATTGAAAAATTATAGACGTCTTATTTTTGATAATGAAGACTTGCAAAAATTGACTTGCATATCAAATTGTAGATTAAAGGTTCTTCTTTAAAATAATATATATCTCTAAGAAGGGTTAAACTATTAAAAAGTAATTTTTATGTCAATAACTACTAAAGTATTGCTTTGAAAGAAAACAAATTTATTCCATCGAATTCTACATAAACTAATCTACATAAAAATACATAAACATTGCTTTGACAATGTGTTTACAAAAAAGTTATAACGACTTTTCGGAATTGCACTTTTTTGAATATTTTGAAAATATGTACAGGTATTTCTGAAACCTTAAGAGATTTCGATATACGGTTTTCATCTATTTTTTATAGAAAGAGGAGATTCCCTTCAAGTGTCCGATTTGGTCCATATTATGTGATAAAGTATTAAGACTCGACGAGATGATAATGTTGGAATTCTGTTGAGGGTTTCAATAAACCCGGAAAAAGTTCTATCGATTATTCTTATAAATCATAGGGCTAAAGTTTTAATCCTTTTATCGATTTTGTTAAGTTTACATAATCGTGAAGTTAGCCCTTCATCTTCTTATTTGCTGTTTTGATCCTATTGATAAACGAAACTTTTTTATTTAAGAACTCAGGTTATTGAAATTTTGAAGTGGACTCAAGTACACATCTATCCTTTTCATAAACACTAGCAGCAGATTCTTCAAGTTTCAAAGTTATAATTTTTTGAACATAACTTTGTTTAATCTTAACCATAAATGACGGAGCAATTAATCATTGTACATCTCAAAAACTAAATCACATATCGTCATGAAATAAAAAGCAATTTTTTTAAGTATTTAATATTTCAAATCTCATTTCTTGGATTCTTTAAAGCTTGGAGTCATAATTTTTTGAGTGTTACTTTGTTTAAGCTTAATCATGAATAACAGGTCAATTAACTTTGTGTATCTCGAAAATTAAATGAGATATCGTCATGAAATAAAACACAATTTGATCAGTTCTTGGAACCTTTAAATCAACCATATACGTAACCATATACTACGGAACAATTGAAGCAATTTGAAGCTGGGAGATATGTGTGTTTGAATTTAATTTTGCATGACCTTAAACAGAAATATTAAAATGTAATATCGAAAATAATTGGACTGAAGCTTGTCATATATTGTTATAAAGGAAATTTTAACTACGTCCGCTTCCAATTAAAACTTAAATCTTTTAGTAATTGAATATACCGTGTAAAGTTCCTGAGCGAAATCGCCCACGTATAATTCTTTTAATAAGTGCCTACTACCTCTACGCCCACCAACTATTTTATTTCCCTTTCATGCTTTCCAAGATTCCACGAAACCGTAATTGGTCTTAATAAAGAATGCGTATGCTTCAAAAAGCTTCAACAAACACAATTTATTGTTCGATTATTTTCAATAATGTTGTTGAAAAAAACTTGAGCCGCTATTGTTGGAAAACATGTGCTTTTTCCAGGAAAATATTTTCAGGCCGCAAGTTCCAACAGGGTTATTTTCATCTGCGACCTTTGCGTAATTCAGGGGAAGGCTGTGAACGTGTTCGATCACGTTGTCCGTCCTATTGATAAGGAAAAACAAGGGGATGGCTACGTCTTAGCGTCCTAAATGGAAAATTTTCGTTTAAAAATATAATCTTAATCGTTTTTTCGCCAAATTTTCCTCAATCACAATTCAATTCACCGAACAATTCGAATAAATATTCATTTCTCCGAAACAATTACCAATTCGGAAATAATAAACATGTTTTTACGAATTTACATTTACACCATGACCCGAATCGAAATCGCGATTGTTTTGATGTTTAAGGATTCCTTGGAATTGTTTTCAAATGCTGCAAATAAATAAGGGCGCGTTTATAAAAAAAGGGGAAATAAATATTAAATAACCCGAGTGGTAAAACCACTTCATCGTTGAATCAAACAAACACGAGGTGAAGTGGATTGAGTAAAGTGCACTCGAGGATTGTTTTAAAAATAATAAAAGCAGGAAAATATTTGTACGTCACATTGTCAGAGGCGATTGTGCTCGCAAAATGTTTATAAATAGCTGGTGTTACATCGACCCTGTCTGTCTCGAACGGTAACCTCACCGTTAGCTTTCAACACGTGGTCACCTGATACACCATGTGATTAGAAAACGAGAGGTATGCATCGTGGTCTTGAGTTGTTTTAATTAAATACAGCAATACACAAGTATTATGATGAATAAGGAAGTTGGATCTATCTTCTCCAATGCAATTACTGACTCTAAAATCTAAGAATTTTGCTCCAAAACGTATTAAAGTAAAAAAAATGCGTATTTATTTATTTTATTTATTTATTTGTTTGTTTATTCGTTCACCAAAATATAGTACATTCAAACATAAAATACTAATTAAAAAAGTAAATAACCAGAAACAAATTGAAATATTCAATAATACAGAGAATCCATAGCAAATATTATAGATACGGTAAACAAACAAAAACAAAACACCCCAAGAAATTAAAATAAAACAAAATAATATAATATAAGTCCGTAATACATACTTTCAAATGATATTCAGTACAAAGCAGCTGGTGCTTGGGGGTAACCGCAAAAACTGATTAGGCAGTTTGCGTGCGGTTTTCAAAACGAAAAAAAAAAGTAATAATAAAAACTCTAACAGAAACTTAGTATATTAATTAAATAATAAATTTAATACTAAATTTAGTACTACACTCAATACAACTTTGAAACAAACTAAACCATAATTGCAACGATACTATCTATTATATCATCATTAAGTGATTTCAGCCATCTTTTCGAAAAGTATTTCCACCTAGACTTTACTAACGTTAGGTTCTGTGCTATCAAGTATTCCCTAAATTTATCATACATCTTAATGGAGTGATAAGTGTAATGTCTTTGACCTACAGTTATATTTGTAGACGGTATAACAGCACGATTCTGGGATGCAATCCTAGTAGAGTAATTATGCGAAATAAACGCCAAGTGGTCCGGTGATTTTGAAATGTTATTCATAATTGCAAAAGTGTATAACTGTTTAATAGTAAATAAGTTACACTCAGCAAACAATAACGCTGATGGGTAAGTACGGGGTATCATTATTTTTATAACAAACTTCTGAGAGGTAATCAACTTCTGAAGGTAAGAGTCAGCCGCAGAGCCCCATGCCAAAATGCCATACTGGAGGATTGATTGTATAACTCCAAAGTAAAATATCTTAATAGTTTAACTAGCTTAATAGTTTTTTTAAACATGTAGGTACTACTGCGAATCTTGTCAACAATCTTCGCAATATGAGCATTCCATCTCAAATGATTATCAATCAACGCACCCAAATAAGTAGCAACTTGCATACATGTAATCCTTTTACAATTGCAATCGCCCACACAACAATCCTTTTCATGAATTGGAAGACTTGAACAGCTGCCAGTGGTGTCCTTCCTGATAGTAAACTTTACAAAATTTGACTTGGTATCATTTAAAATAAGTTTGCTGCTACTCAGCCAGCTATTTATCAATCTCAAATCTGCTATAGTTCTATGTTCAACATCCGCCCAAAAACGGCCTTCCACGAACAGAACGGTATCATCCGCATAAGAGATTAAGTCTCCATTGATTGATAATGAAAGCAAGTCATTAATATAAATTAAAAACAAAAGCGGACCCAGAACCGTTCCCTGTGGAACTCCGACATTCATCGATATCGAACAGCTATGACTTTAACCAGTCCTCACACACTGAGACCTGTCATGCAGATAGTCCCACATTAATTTCCAAGGTACACCTCTCACCCCATAAATATCAAGTTTACGCAACAAGAATCCGTGGTCGACCGTGTCAAAGGCTTTAGCTAAATCTAAAAAACAGCCAGGCAAGGCCTTGATTTCTCAAAACTATTTTTCACTTTTGTTGCAAGTTCAGCAATAGCATCACTTGTTGATTTACCCTCAGTAAAACCATATTGATTTTTAGAAAGAATACTCAAATACAATCAAACGTACTTTTAATAATTTTTCAAAAATTTTTTCAAAGTTATTTACTAAGGAAATGGGTCTATAGTTATTGACACATTGAGGATCACCACCCTTAAATGCAGGCACGACCACTGCTTTTTTAAAAGCACTTGGAAAATAACCTAATACAAAACATCTATTAAATAAATTGGCTAACGGAGATGCAACCGACCGAGTTTTTGTTCTTTGATTTTTGAACAATATCCGTAATTTCATGCTGAGTAGTAGGCGTTATAAAAAATGAATTATTACAACGTTGTATTCGTTTAAAATTAATCATATATTTTAGTATTGTTATCAATCTTAATGCATGATATACCGTCTCGCGATTTATTTTTTCCAGTTAATTCCTTCCCACATTTCCACAGGTTTCTAGTATCATTTTTCAGGTTACAAATTTTTCTAGTATAATAATCATACTTTAAGCTGTTAATGATTTTTTTAACATAGTGTTATATTGCTTATATGCCGTTTTAATCTGATCGTTGTCAGCATCTAATCTATACTGTTTATACAAGGTTATAGATTTTATCACTCCGTCTGTAATCCAAGGCTTACGCTTCCTATTTTTGGCAGAAATTCTCTTTCTGAAAGAAGCATCATCCCTGTGTTTAGTTATTTTATCACATATAAATTGAATTGCATCATCAATATTTAAAGGAAGATTCGTAAAATCTTGTGTACCCATAGTGCTAATAAATTTGTCATAATTAATTATGTTTCTGTAACAATCAGTTTCAAAATTTTTATTAATACTATCACAACTATTAGGGAGATTAACCTGTAAAAACACAGGACAGTGGTCCGTAATTTTGGAATGCGATATTATTGATAGAAAATTTTCACGAGGGAGAGAGGACTTAACTAAAATATGATCCAAACAACTTTTACTATTATTACAAACTCTAGTATAACGACGGATATGGGGCTCAAAACCAGCAGCGGCCGTTACATCTAAATAAAGAGCAGATATTCGATTCAACTGCGTATCGGTATGGATGTCAATATTGATATCTCCAGTTAAAACTTCATGCTCTTTAATGCAGAAAGATTTAATGTATAAATTTAAATTATCAATAAAAGTGAAAGGGTTATAAGAAGGTGGTTTATAAATTCCAGTGACACCACAACGACTGACACCCAAATAAAACTCAATTCGCAAAAATTTGAATCCATTTACATCAACGCAATGGGACTCATGATCAATAAATTTGTTCACTAGAATAACCACGCCATCATTTTGATTGAAATTACTATTGTTATAATAGGTCTTATAATTATTAAAGCTTATTTCACTCACATGCGCCAGCTGCCAAGTCTCGGTCAGAACAATTTTTTTGTTACACGAAGCACACGTAGACATCTCGCCAAACCTGTTTATGGTTCGAGAATGGTTGATATTTTCGCCAAAAATTTAGAAAAATCAAGTATTTACAGAAGACGGATGAATTTAATATTTTCACTACAGATTCCCGTCGGTTTGATCTACACACAAGCAATCAATTACAACCGAATTAACCGTTAACACACTCAGAAACGATGCAACAAGCAAAGAGTGTTCAAGAACAAGTATTCACTCACAAACGACTTTTAGAGAACTAAAAGAAACCAATAAAATATGTCGATATAGAAGCCCTTAAAACATTAATGTTGATAATAGAAATAAGAAAGAGGGAAAAATAAATTTTGAAAGTGATAGGAAATAGAAAACGCACAATGGAATCTGTCAAAATCATATCAATCGTCATATAGTCCTTCACCTAGTGAATCACCCACATCTTCATTCCTACCACTCTCGTCTGGAGACATAGTTGAAGCTTTTAAGAGATTGAAGAGTAACTCGGTAGGATGTGATGGTATTGATCTGCGTATGTTGAAGATTTTCCTTCCTCTGCTCTTGGATTATATACTCCATATATTCAACTTTTGTATAGAAACTTCGACATACCCTACTACATGGAAGGAAGCTCTTATACACCTATTCCTAAATCGTCACACATTGAAGACCTCTGAGATCTCCGGCCGATAACCATATTACCCGCCCTCGGGAAGATGTTCGAATTATGTCTCGAGGTGCAGCTGCATAATGATATTTTATCGCCTTTCCAATCAGGATTTCGTCGGTGTTACAGCTGCATGACTGCCTTGTCTCATTTGACTAATGATATTATTTCTGCATGGGACGAAGGAATGATAACAGTTTTGGTTTTTCTTGACTTCAGTCGCGCATTTGATACTGTTGATCACCTTACCTTAGCATCTACAATGCGATCAATGGGAATGTGCGGCTCGGCTGTGGACCTAATTACGTCTTACCTACATAGAAGAACTCAGAAAGTAAAGCTTAATGGTGAAACGTCTACTGCGGCGGTCCTCACCCATGGAGTGCCACAGGGTGCTATTTTAAGCCCATTATTATTCTGTCTATATACAACTTCCATCACGAAGATAAGTAGTTATTGTAATTACCACCTTTACGCTGATGACACTCAGGTGTATCTGTCATTTAAGCCCGACGAGTTCGCCACATCCTTAAAAAATCTAAATGAAGATATTGATAGATTGTTTTGCCATGCAACTATGTTAAGTCTTACAATAAACCCTGCTAAATCTCAGTTGATAGTTTTTGACCCTAAACAAATCAGAGAATCTCTTTTACCGTCTGTAGTTGTGTCTGTTAATGGCGAACAGATTCCCATGGCCTCTACTGTATCTAATTTGGGCCTACTTTTTGATAACTCTCTTCGATTTGAGGAACACTCGTCGTCTATGATCAGAAAGGCGACTAGTGCACTTTAGTATTATCGAAGTTCTCATACTGTGATGTAATTTACAATAATTGCATAACCAATCAATGTTCGAATCGCATTCAACGCTTGCAAAATTCTTGCCTAAGACTAATGTATGGTATACGTGGAAGACGTGGTGTGTCAGAGGCCCTTAGGCGATCTGGTTCTCTAAATATGAAAAATAGACGACTGGTGCATGAAGTATCGTTTTATTTGAACATCTTGCGTACAAAGCAGCCTCCGTATCTATTCAACAGGATTCAGTTCCGACATCAACAACATTCACGAAATATAAGACACCCTAACTTTAATTTAATTTATCCGGTTGTGCGAGACTATAGCTATTCACAGGATAAGTGCCGTTTCATTAATCAGTTACTTGACAATCAGTGATTAACTGTTGTGTAGAAGACTTGGAGATCTTTAGTATATTAAGCTGTTTATCCATTATTTACATTAATCGAATTTATACAATCTCATACCCGAAAGGGGGGGCACTTATGTCCCCCTTTTCCTCTTCTTGGCGTATTTATGTTTCTTCTTGTCGTCTCTTTTCAGTTCAACCCAACCTAACTTAACCAAACATAACCTACCAAACCCAATCCACAACATTCCTCATATTGAGTAATTTGAAGCTGGACCTTAACCCAACTAAACCCAACCCAATCTGACAAATCTTCTAAGTTTCTGTTAATTGTTAATTGTTTCTTCTATAGTTGGTATGGGTTAAATTCTAACTTCATACCATTTAATATGAGAGATGATATGAAGGTTTTTCTTCTATGGTTGAGTTGAGTTAAGCTGCAATTTCAAATTATTAAGTATGAGGGATGATATGAGGTTGCAACTCAACCCAATCCAAGTATAGAAGAAAAAAAATAGGAAATATTTAGATTTTATCTTTTATAGTTGAGTTAACCTTCAACTTCCTGCCATCCCTCATATAACAAAAAATCAAGAACAATATTCTTCTGTAGTTGGGTTGGGTTGAGCACCAACTTCATAACATTCAATATGAGGGCTGACCGTAAGATACCATACCAAAATTTTGGAATATTTTTTTTCTTCTATAGTTGAGTTGATTGTAGTTTCAACTTCATACCATCGTCCATATAACAAAAAATCAAATCCAGCTCAACGAAACTTCTAATTTAAATTCCATATCAGAGATGGTATCAAGTTCGGTCGGATTAAACTTCAACTTCATACCGTTCATATATGAGGCGCGGTATGAAGTTGAAGCCCCTTCAACCCCTTCATATACACACTAGATAATTCGAGCAGCAAACATACAAAAGAAAATTTGCAGTTTTCTTATACTTAACTTTTTTTTGGTCAAATAAATTCAAATGAATAATTTCATTATTTAAAGGACTGATTTTTTATAATAATAATAATAATAATAAATTCATTTATTTCCAACCATAACTACATTACATATGCAAAAAATGACAATAATATATAATAAAGTTACATTATGGTGGAAAATGATGCCAGGTTCAAATTACCACAAAAAGTGGAATTTGTTCTACCACCCGGCCCACAAAAAAAAAAGAAAAACAAAAAAGAAACAATATACAAAAATTAATTTCCATCAATATCAACCAATATCCACCCAACCGACTCCCTTGCCATAAAAATAATAGTAATAATACAAGGCAAAAGAAACAAAATTATTCAGCCGCCAACAGAAACAAAATTGCTCAACCACTCAACTCACTCGCCACGATGGAAGCCTTATATTTTCGTTTAAAAATCTCAATTGACGTATTAACTTTGATCGGAAGAGATATCTTGTTGTATACATGAGCAATTAGGTAAGAAAACGATTTTTTGAAAAATTCATGTTCATGCGATGGAGGAGTCAAAGTACCCTTGAATCGGAGATTCAATGTATTAAGGCTTATTAGTAACGATTATAGTGTGGAACAGCGTAGCGGAATGAAGTAATCGTCGGTTATTCATATTTAACCACGGCAAAAGTTTCAGTGTGTGCGATACATGTTGTCTCCTCCTAATACCATATATCATCCTCAAACACGAATTTTGAATAGTTTGCAAATTTATTCTTATCTCTGGCGGAAATGTTAGGCCCATAAACGACATCACAGAAATTCAAATGAGAAAGAACTAGCGTTTCGCACAATATTATTTTAGCTCTACGAGGCAAGAATTTCCGTGAGGCATATATCATTCTTAATGCAGTATAAGATCTCTGTGTACATTTATTTACGTGTTCCGAAAAGGTCAATCCCTCATCCAGCATCAAACCGAGATTACGAACACAAGGTTTTAACGGAATAACCAAACAAAATTAGATCGGTTTTAGTGGGATTTAAACACAAAGAATGCTTAAGAGATGTACCGCTTAATCGCTCAAGGTCATCATTTAACCTGCCGCACGCAGCATCCACCTCGTGAGGAAAAAGGAAAGGTACAACTGCGTGTCATCAGCATAGAAGTGACATTTGGAGTGCGACAAGGAGCTCATAAAAGAGGACACATAAACAGAATATAAAAGTGGTTCCAGAAATGAGCCCTGTGGCACACCAGAAGCAACGTCCAAAAAGGAAGACCTAATCCCATCAATTTCAACACATTGCACCCTATCCAGAAGATAGCTGCGAATCAGAGTCGCAGCCGAAAGACTCAATCCAATGTGCCGCAAAATCGCAAACATCATGGAGTGGTTCAGCGTATCAAACGCTTTGCTGTAATCAAGGAGACAGAGCAAAGTCATCTTTCCATCATCAGACGCTCTCAGAACATCGTCGACAACCGCGAAACAATTGGGTTGTACAATTCGTAGAGCAGTGATTTAATCAAGTGTCGTCTATTCTAAACATGTAGGTACAACTCCCAGCCTACGTGTAAACAAACAAAAAGAGAAATAAAAAAAACCAAAGCTACAGAACTACAGAAAGTATCAAACTATTGCGATGTAGAAAAAGCAGCATCAACCAAGGAAATTCTGTTTTTCTTCCGCACATCCAGATCTCCATAGTTTCTAATTAAAATTTTCGTATCGTTGTGACTGGCGAAGATTCTTCCATCTGTTGTCCAACATTGCCTCATTCCAAATTTTTCACAAGCTTCTTTGAACAATTTATAATTGCAAGCCGTAAGGTCCTCTTGAATCATTATCTTAGTTCCTTTCAGTTTGTTGCGACTTCAAATAAGACGTCAAATAACATCAAAGATGAGGCAAAAACACTTAATAAGGTCAAACGTAAAATTAATAATAATAATCTCATTGTTACTAACGCTGACAAAAATGCTGGACTAGTTATTTTGGAAAAATCACTTTATATTTCAAAAACTTTACAATTTCTTAATGATAACAACTTTATAGAAATTAAGAAAAATCCAACAAATGCTTTCCATAACAAAACAAAACGAATCGTAAAATCTGCCAAAGATTTCTTACTTCAACAAAACATAGCTATGTTTAATTTTTTACCAATGAACCCTAAAACACCTTTAGTATATTCTTTGATTAAATTACATAAACATAATTATCCCATTAGACCGATCATATCTTCAATAGATTCAAGTACTTACAAAATATCTAAATTTCTAGTACTGTTTTTTAAAAATACTATACAATTTAACGCTAATTTTACAATTAAAGACAGATCAGATCTTATTGACACCATTCAAAAGATACAATTACCTGAAAATTTCACTTTGTTATCATTTGATGTCACAAATCTTTACACCAACATACCAGTTGCAGAAAGCTTAGACCTAATAAAAGATTTAATCAGTAACAAAATCAACAACACAGACTCAGAACATATTTATAATCTATTAAAACTTTGTCCAGAACAAAATTTTTGTTCTTTCAACAATTCATTTTATAAATACAATGAAGGCCTACCTATGGGTTCTCCCTTGAGTGGTCTCCTCTCTGATATTTTTTTTGAATGAACTTGAAAATAAAATTTTAAATCCTAATAATCATCAAAATAAAAATATAAAACTTTGGCGAAGATATGTTGATTCCATATTTATTATCTGGGATAATGACAATGAATCTACTACACAACACTTTCACAATTACATAAACACTTTGCACCAAAACATCAAATTCACTTTAGAAATCGAAAATGATAATGAATTGAATTTTTTGGATCTAACCTTAATTAATAATAAAGACAGAATTGATTTTAAAATATATAGAAAACCAACACAAACAGACACAATAATTCCACACCAATCCTACCATCATAATTCTCATAAAAATTTTGCATTAAGAGCTTACTTACATAGATGTCTCAATACTCCATTATCTGATTTACACAAAACTAACGAACTTAATATAATCAAAAACTTTGCTGTTAACAATGGTTTTTCCAATAGTACTATCAACACATTATTGCACAAGATTCATTTAAAACAACATAATTTATCAACTAGTTTACAAACAATTAACCCGTCTTCACAAATTTTAACTTATAGATCTATTAATTACCCAGGATATATGTCATATAACATACAAAGAATTTTTCGCAGATACAACATCAACATATCCTTTAAAAACAATAACACTATTTTCAAAAAATTATTTAATGCCAAAGATAAAATTAATTTTTTGGATGAGAATGGAGTTTACAAATTGGAATGTGGTACCTGTGGTGCTACATACATAGGTAAAACTGGTAGATCTATTAAGACACGTATAAAAGAACATCAACTAAACGACAATTCTAATTTTGGTAGACATATAATGACATATAGTCATAATTTTGATATCCAACAAAATGTAACATTAATACATAAACAAAATAAAGGATTCAAATTGAATCTTTTAGAAAGTTATGAAATTGATAAATTCAAAACTCTACACAATGATCAACATTGTCTTAACGACCAAGTTCAAACTTCTCAAATTCCTCTATACAAATACCTTTCAAAACCTTTTCCCCAAAGTTAAGAGGACTTATGTAATTTAAGTACGAAGGCTTTCACGACGGGTGTTAATTGAACTAAAATTAGAACTAACACTAGCACTAACACTAGAACTATCACTAGAACTATCACTAAAACTATCACTAGAACTATCACTAGGACTAACACTAGATCTAAAACTAGAAACTTTCGGGTTTCGCCGTGCGTTTCTTGAAAAAATGTTTGACGTTTCGGATGCCATGTTGCAACCTTCTTCAGAAACTGGTTCTAACTGTTAGAACTCAGTTAGAACTCAGTTAGAACTGTTAGAACTCAGTTAGAACCAGTTTCTGAAGAAGGTTGCAACATGGCATCTGAAACGTCAAACATTTTTTCAAAAAATGCACGGCGAAACCCGAAAGTTTCTAGTTTAGATCTAGTGTTAGTCCTAGTGATAGTTCTAGTGATAGTTCTAGTGATAGTTCTAGTGATAGTTCTAGTGTTAGTGCTAGTGTTAGTTCTAATTTTAGTTCAACTTATGTAATTGTTTATCATTTTTTTAAATTTGAATTTTCAATACTTTATATAAAATTTACCATCTCTTTTAATAAATAGTCTACATCTTTCTCTTACAAATACAAAACCAGTTTTGCTATACCATGCTTAATCCAGTTCATCTTCTTATTTTATCGCCATTATCAATTTTAACATGTCATGTAACGTACTAATATTTTAATTTTATAATTTTATTTTATAATTCTAACGTCAACATAGTTCAATGTACTAACTAATGAGTTTACGAAATAATTAGTTAGCGGAACTAGTTAAACAAAAATTAAATAAAACCAGTTAAAGTACAAAGAATTTTATTTATTTAATCATATTTATCATTACTGGTAGAATGGATATTTTAAACTTTTCAACCTATAAATGAGTTCATTAATCATAATTGAGTCACATTTATTTAGCATTTAACATTCAAAAGTTTATTTCTTGGAATCAAATCATGACTATGTTTTGTTTTGCAATTTTAGCAAATTTATTTCAATATTTTGAACATGCGTGCTGTATTAAATAAGTTTTATATAAAACGAATCATATGTTTGCGCATTATCAGTTGCAATGCGTTGTTTAAACATGACTAACCTCCTGTTGGAAGCATTGTTATTATTAACGTTTTCCTGTTGTGGTGTATTAGGAGGAGATACTCCTATCATAGGAGTTTTATCGCAAGAAAATTATTACAATAAAAAAATAGACTCAAAATATCACAGTTACATAGCAGCTAGTTATGTAAAATTTTTAGAAAGTGCCGGAGCAAGAGTTGTTCCTATTTTGTAAGTTAACATTTTAATTTTCCTCAAATTATTAAAATAAAATCCTTTTAGCATCGAAAAACCCCTCAGTTACTACGAAAATGTCATTAAATACACAAACGGGTAAGAAAATCTTTTCAAACATTTTCTCTTAATTCTCATTAATTGATGAAGAGTTTTATTTCCGGGTGGAGCCGTCCCTTTTAACTCAACGGATGGTTACACCACCGCCGGACAAATCATTTACAACCTAGCCGTCGAATTGAACAATAAAGGAGATTATTACCCCATTTGGGGAACGTGCTTAGGAATGGAATTGCTTCCTTACGTCGCCTCAAAAGGAAAAGACTTCCTCTCGGAGTGTTCTGCGAAGAAAATAACCCTTCCACTTAATTTTACCACCAATTTCAAATCGAGTAAGCTCTTTTCCCGAGCTCCCGATGAAATCGTAAATATTTTAAAGCTCAAAAACGTTACTTATAACAACCACGGACGATGTTACACCGAGGACTCGTTTAAACGTAATAAAATGGACGATTTTATTGTCTTATCCACAAATGAAGATTCAAATGGATTGAAATTTATTTCGAGTTTTGAATCGAAAAAGTATCCTTTTTACGGGGTACAGTTTCATCCGGAAAAGAATAATTTCGAGTTTAAAATTGGGAATAATGTGGCTCATAACTCGGAGGCTATAAAGATTTCTCAGTATTTTGCGAATTTTTTCGTTGGGGAAAGTAGAAGGAATAATCATTCTTATCCGAATTGGGAGAGTGAAATGGGGGCGTTAATTTATAATTTTTCGCCGCAATTTACTGGATTAATAAAGAGCGATTTCTTACAGACGTATTTGTTTGAAAAAGATGAGAATGGATCGAATGAAATTTTTTAATGAAAAATTGTAATAAAGTATATGGATAAATATGTTATAAATATTATTAAATAAATGTTATGTTTCCAACTTTTGATTTTTGAACTTTTAATTAAAATTTCTATTTCTGGTAGTTTCAGCACATTTTTAAAATTAAATGTTATAAAATACATTGTGCTATCCACATCCTACAACCTCGTCAAGTATCGTAAGGATATTTTGAATTGATTGGAGAGGTTTTGATTCACATCATTCAGACTTTTCCATACTCAGAAGTGTATGGAAAAGTAAGTTTTCAATTCTCCTAAAATCTCTCCGAATAATAATAATATTATGGATGTCTTCGCCAAATAATACAAACTTACTTCCAATCGGTTTGGTATCATTTTGCCAAAATTAATTTTTTAAAGAATTAAAAATCAATACCATCAACTATCAATACTATCAACCAATCAATATGTACCACATACAAAAAAATTTGGAATTACCAGAAATCTCTTTCGTATGCACCGGTTCCTGAAAATGAAATTGAATTGGGAATAGACTCAAACCACGAATGACGGTTCTCAACAAAAAAGTTTTTGATATATTCACCTTTAAAATCGTTGCCCTAAAGTACCTCTTCACGACTCTCACCATGTCATCACCATGTCATCAGCATACGCCAGCACATGAAGCTTTTTTCCCCTTACAACCATTCTTCATTCCAAATACACCGAATACAGGGTAAAAAGCCCGGGGGTGAGTGGGCATCCCTATCTCAACCTCTTGTTTATCCAAAACGCTGCACTCAACATGTTTCCTACTTTAATTCTAGCCATCGTTTCCCTATATATCTCTTTCACCCTCCTCCTCAATTCCTTCGTGACCTCCGTCCTCCCCATCTCCTTCCACAACTTTCCCCTATACATCCTATTGAATGACAACTTCAAATCTATGAATAGGGTATATAACTTCCCTCTCTTCTTATCCAACTCTCTATCCACCAGATGATTCAAAATACAAACATTATCGATAAAATTCACATATCTGGGATACAGGTTCAGGAAGGATGGCAAGGACGCGGCGCATATGCAGGAAATGGCTAAAAGGGCGATGGGGAAGATCTGGGAATGGGGTAAGAGAGTGCTTAGAACGGACATCAGAAAGAGAAAAATCATGTTTGATTTGCTGGTGAGATATAATAATAGAGGTGGAGATGGAAGAGGCAAGATATTTTGGAGGACGAACAATATGGTAGGTTCTGGATCTGACGCGGGATACACATATTGTGAGGAAAGAAGTGAAGGCAGATAATGACTGCGGAGGTTGACAGATGAGCAGCTAAATATGCAAAGAGGATAGATAGAAGACCATACTGCAAAATTTAGGGGGAGTGTTGGAAAGAAGTTAGGGAGAATTGGAAGTTATGGTAAGGGAGAGAGGAGGGAATATTAGAACGGGTTATTCGGAAGTAGAGATACAAAACAGAAGAAGGAAACGAGTGAAGACGTGGGGGAGATGGTAAGCGCGAAAGATTGGAACATACAGAGTCAAGAGAAAAGGTCACCGATAGGGGAAATTAGGTACAATCCAAAATTTTAAGAAAACTTTAACGGAGGAGACACCAAGTGACTTAATGAGGTATGATATTCAGATTTAGGTGTGGCAATGAAGAAAGAGATAATAGATATTGGATGGAGGATGAGGAGAGTGGGTGTAGGTTATGTCGAACGGATAAGGAGTCTTTACTCTATCTGCTGGTGAAGTGTGATGGGTTGAGAGAGAAAGTGATGGAACGGGGCGAGTATTGAGAGAGAGAGCGGAGGGAAGGAGATGAATGAAGGAAGTGGTGACAGCGAAGAAATTAAATAATGTCAATTACTTAATATTAAGAGAAAAAGTCTCAACTGAACGGCTGAATTTGAAGAGAAAACGCTGAATAGTACATTAAAATTGAATAATCAATTGGAACTAATCACTTCAATCCAGGTAAAACCATTAACAATTTTGTGTGGGTGCTCTTTTGAAAGCATTTCTAGTCTTCTAGAAGCAATATCAAGCCTTATGGAAGCATCTCAAGTCTTCCAGACTCAATATTATATCTCCTGAAAGCAATATCAAGTCTGCCAGAGGCTGTATCAAGTTTTCTAGAAACATTTTAAGTCTTCCAGAGGCAATATTAAGTCTTCCAGAGGCTGTATGAAGTCTCCTGGAAGGATTTCAAGTCTTCTGAAAGCAGTATCTAGTCATCTGAATGCAATATCAAGTCTTTCAAAAACAATATCAAGCCTCTTAGAAGAAGAAAGTAGAGTTAAAGTTTTCTAAGCATTTCAAGTTCTCTAAAAGAAGTATCAAGTTTTCTGGAAGTGTAAGATTTGTAAAAAAAATTACTGCACAGAAAGTTATCAATTGAAATTCAGTGAATGGTTATTTATCAACAAAAGTTATATGAAAGTTACTTAAAAGTTGAATGGAAGCTGTTAATAAATTTACATAAAACATAACTTACAGAGGGTTAAGAATCTCATCATAATAACGGGTTTAAAGGTCGCCTGTCACTCTTAGTCTCAATGTCACACTGAGTCTCTAATTTACCACCGAAGATGAATCTCTGCTTCCAGAACTGGAACTCTTCTCAAAGTTCCCCGGATTAGTGAGGGATTCTTCCTTCTTCTTTAGGCTTCCTTGGCACTGGACCTTGAGGCTGACCCCAGCTTGAGATTCTTCTATCGAGAGTGAGTTGAGACTAGACTAACTAGATTTCTTTGGTTCCGTCTGAGATTTGTATGCCCTTCTTTTCTAAACGCTCTTAATCTAACCAATCATTCTCATTGGTCTTACACTCCGACGAAAAGCGTTCTCTCTTAAACTAAATGTAAAGAAACAAATCATATCGGGAACCTTTTGTTTAAAATAACGAACAAAAATTGAAAATGAATCAATAAATTTAATAGAACTCGCAGTTCGCTACAGAAGTCATATCAAGTCTTCCAGAACCAGTATCAAGCCTTCTGAAGGCTGTATCGTGTCTTTTAGAAATATATCAAGTTTTATGAAAGCATAATCAAGTCTTTTGGCTGCAGTATCAAGTTCCTAGAAGGTGTATCAAGTCTTCTGGAAGCATATCAAATGTTCTAAAAGTATCTTATCTCTTTTCGAAGCAGTATCAAGTCATCTGGAGACAGATGAAGTCTTCTAAACACAGTATAAAGTCTCCTAGTAGCAGTATGGAATCTTCTAGAAGCATTTTTAGTCTTACGAACACATTTGAAGTTTTCTGGAAACTTACGAACTCTTTTGGAAGCATATCAAGTCTTCAGCAGTTTCAAGTCTCTGAGAAGCAGTAACAAGTCTTCTGGAAGCATTTCAAGTTATGTGGAAGCAATTGTAATCTTCTAAATGCATTTCAAGTCTTTTGGTCTTCTGGAGGCAGATCAAGTCTTCTAGAAGCAGTTCAAGTTTCCTAGTAGCAAATCAAGTCTTTTAGAAACAGATAAAGTCTTCTAAAAGCAGTATGAAGTCTTTTAGAATTGCTTTTAGATTTTCGGTTAATGTTTTTGATTGGTGTGGTGTAATGAATCAAGGAAAGAAACTTGTAGAACTACCAATATTAAAGTTTAACACATTTGCCTGGTGTAAAAAGCTTAGCACGTAATGCAAAAAGGCTGATTGAATGTTGGAGACTTTTCTTTCCCGACCACCTTTTCCTCTTGACCACTTTTTGAACATCGTTCCAAAAAGTGGTAAACTGCACTAACGAATATCTTCGAATAAAGCGCGGACACAACTTTTGACGAACTTAGTGCTCTTATTGGTCTGCTATAACTAGTTGAAAATGTCAAAGAACGTTTTTATAACTTCTGTTCTCGTCAAAAAAGTAGGAAATTTATGAAAGTATGTAGAACTTGTCAAAGACCTATATTCTCTGAATAATAGTTGTTGTTTGATAATGAAAATATTATATTTTAAAACTGTTCATTTTGCTTAAAGTTTTATTCGTGAGAGAAAATCTCACGCGTGACTAACGGTGTGATTTTTACTATAGGGACTAATCCCGGGTTAAAGTCTTCTGAAAATATTTAAGGTCCTTTGGAAGCAGTGTTAAGTCATTTAGAAGCAGTATCAAGTCTTAAAATGCAATATCAAGTCTCATAGTAGTAGTACTAAGTCTTTTGAAAGCAGATCAATACTTCTAGAAGCACATTAAACCTACTAATAGCAGTATTGTCTTCTAGAAATAGATAAAGTCTTCTAAAAACAGTATCATGTTTTCAGAAGCATTTCAAGTCTTCTGAAAGCCGTATCAAGTCTTCCAGAGGCAATATCGAATTTTCTGGACGCAGTCCAAGTATTCTAAACACATTTCAAGCCTTTTGGAGGTATTATTCAAGTTTACAAGTAGTATCAACTCTCCGAGAAGTATTATAAAGTCTTTTAGAAGCATGTCAAATCTTGTGGAAGTATTTCAAGTCTTGCGGAAGTATTTCAAGTCTTATGGAAGCCTTTGAAGTCTTCTTAAAGTAGTTAAAGTCCTTTGGAAGCAGTATCAAGTTATTTAGAAGCAGTTGTTTTCTGGAGGCAGATCAAATCTTCTAAAAGCAGTATGAAGTCTTCTAAAAGCAGTATTAAGTCTTATAGAAACAGTATCAAGTTTCCTATAAGCGGTCACAAGTCTTCTAGAAGTATTACAATTTTTTTGAAAACAATATCAAGTTTTCTGGAAGTAATTCAAGTTTTCTGGAAGTAGTTCAAGTTTTCTGGGAGCGGTTCAAGCCTTCTAGGAGCAGTTCAAGTTTTCTGGAAGAAGTTCAAGTCTTTTGCAAGCACTTCAAGCCTTCTGGAAGCAACCCAAACCTGGTGGAATTATTTCAAGTCTTCTAGGAACAGTATCCCGTCTTTTGGAAGCAGATCAAGTCCCCAGCAGCAGTATCAACTCTTCTAGAAGAAGCCAATTAAGTCTTCTAGAAGCAGTATCAAGTCTCAATTCAAAATACGTACTCTCCAATAATAACGTCCGCAGCAGATGTTAGCACTGTATTGAGAAGAAAAAATTCAATGGTTAAAATTCAATGTGTTGTTTGAAAATTTACATGAAATTTCGTATGAGTCTTGTGCACTCAGAGAACCCATTTAGCGCTTATGTTCTCCTTTAAGGTACTAGGTTTTTAATGCTGTTGTCAAAGAGTAAGACTTGTTTCTTGTTGATATGCATCATTTTGATACTGACTATTGAACGTTTCCTAACTACTTTTATATAAAAGTAAAGGATCTACCAATAAGAGGTTTCATTTTGAAAAGCCTGTTATCTGGGCAGCTATCACATTAGAAGCTGTCATCTCTAGACATTGGACAAATAAAAACTACGCCATTACTAAAAATGCCAACAACGGATTGAAATTGTTAAAATTTACTACAGATATAGTGAAAATTTTGCAGGCATTTTCTCGATCAGCAATAGTGAAATTGGTTAAAAATTTGAGCTGTTGGAATAAATTAGTGATATGAAAGATCGAAACCGTATTCGTCGCTGAAAAACAGTAGCCTTTAGTGTTGATGAAAACCCAGGTTTGTCGATTCCTCGTCGATTTTTGGAATTAGGCATTTCTCAAACGACATCACACCGTATTTTGCATAAACACTTAGATATTAAGCATAGACAAAGATATTAATATAGATGAGGCTTGGTCTATTGCGTATCCAAAAAATCATACGAGCTTTTATGGTGGCCATTTTTCCTCATGTTTCTGGCTGCGAAGTAGGATAGAAGTAAATTAGTTATCGTTCTGTCCTTAATTATCGTATTATACGACTTTAAGATTTCAGTGCATTTCCCATATTACCATATTTCTACAACTTATCCATCAACATTTTGTGCTCCACTAAATCAAAAGATCTACTTAAATCGTAGAAAGCAACCTAAGTATCATTTTATCATCAAAGCCTTTGACAATTTCATGTATGATGCTCCTTACAGCCGTCAAAATAGACTTTTTTTTTGATATGGCGTTATGAGCAGTCCACCACATAGATGTTTAATGATTCTAGCCTTTATCACATCAAAAACTTCAGATATGGTTGCATTTGATTGCATGGTCGCACTTCATCTTGTTCGGAAAAATTGCTTCTTATCTTGTCAAGTCATTTGCTTGTAAGGAATTGTTGTTTGCCTTCTTATGACAGCTTTTCCCAGTTTCTGTTTTAACTAACTTCCAAGCAACAAGTATCCTTAGCATATACTTTATTCTATTGAGTACAAATAAAATCACCATAGGCTTCCTTTTTAGCTTGATCTGCCAGTATTCTATAATCCGTTTTTAACTTTTGTACTGATTCATGTACTGCATTTGCTCACTCACTTCAAGATTGGTATAAATTGCGTATAGCTGATTTTTCATTATGCAGTGTCAAGTCATTTAGAAGCAGTATCAAGTCTTAAAATGCAATATCAAGTATCCTAGTAGTAGTACTAAGTCTCTTGAAAGCAGATCAATACTTCTAGAAGCAAATCAAGCCTACTAATAGCAGTATTGTCTTCTAGAAATAGATAAAGTCTTCTAAAAACAGTATCATGTCTTCAGAAGCATTTCAAGTCTTCTGAAAGCCGTATCAAGTCTTCTAGAGGCAGTATCGAATTTCCGGGACGCAGTCCAAGTATTCTAAACACATTTCAAGCCTTTTGGAGATATTATCAAATCTCCAAGTAGTATCAAGTCTCCGAGAAGTAGTATCAAGTCTTTTAGAAGCATACCAAGTCTTGTGGATGTATTTCAAGTCTTATGAAAGCCTTTGAAGTCTTCTTAAAGTAGTTAAAGTCCTTTGGAAGCAGTATCAAGTTATTTAGAAGCAGTTGTCTTCTGGTGGCAGATCAAATCTTCTAAAAACAGTATGAAGTCTTCTAAAAGCAGTATCAAGTCTTATAGAAACAGTATCAAGTTTCCTAGAAGCGGTATCAAGACTTCTAGAAGTATTACAAGTCTTTAGAAAGCAATATCAAGTTTTCTGGAAGTAGTTTAAGATTTCTGGAAGTAGTTCAAGTTTTCTGGAAGCAATTCAAGCCTTCTAGGAGCAGTTCAAGTTTTCTGGAAGAAGTTCAAGTCTTTTGTAAGCACTTCAAGCCTTCTGGAAGCAATCCAAACCTGGTGGAATTATTTCAAGTCTTCTAGGAACAGTATCCAGTCTTTTGGAAGCAAATCAAGTCCCCAGCAGCAGTATCAACTCTTCTAGAAGAATCAAATTAAGTCTTCTAGAAGCAGTTTCAAGTCTCAATTCAAAATACGTACTCTCCAATAATAACGTCCGCAGCAACGAAGAGAAAGAAAAAGTGCTTCTTATCTTGTCAAGTCATTTGTTTGTAAGGAATTGTTGTTTGCCTTCCTATGACAGCTTTTCCCAGTTTCTGTTGTAACTAACTTCCAAGCAGCAAGTATCTTTAGTAGATACTTTATTCTATTGAGTACAAATAAAATCACCATAGGCTTCCTTTTTAGCTTGATCTGCCAGTATTCTTTAATCCGTTTTTAACTTTTGTACTGATTCATGTACTGCATTTGCTCACTCACTTCAAGAATGGTATAAATTGCGTATAGCTGATTTTTCATTATGCAAAGCTTTTCAGTTTTCATACATTGGCTAAAAATGGCGGCAACAAAAACTCTTAAATTCTATTTCGTACGCGCAGGAGCAAACGCAATCTATATTCTTTTCTTTGTCTATGGTATTAAGGCGTTTAAAGGTCAGTTAACACAAAAACTCCAGCTGGTCGATCACCAACCTATAACAAACTGCGAATTTTTCAGTAAAGGCAATAAACTTTTTTTAATTTGATGTTTGTGTTATTATTTGATTTGCATAAATAAGAATGACAATTTTATATGAGCAAATATATATTTTCTTTGTATATATTGTGAAATCATATAAATAGATATGCCTTACTAATGAAATCCGATGAAGGTTTATAATTGTATCATAAATTTATTAATTATAAATAGTTAATAAATATATTAGTTGTTCGACTTATAAATAAAATGATAAAAAATAATAGTTGTTGTTTGACAATGAAAATATCATGTTTTAAAACTGTTCGTTTTGCTTAAAGTTTTATTCGTGAGAGAAAATCTCACGCGTGACTAACGGTGTGATTTTTACTATAGGGACTAACCCCGGGTTAAAGTTTTCTGAAAATATATAAGGTCCTTTGGAAGTAGTGTCAAGTCATTTAGAAGCAGTATCAAGTCTTAAAATGCAATATCAAGTCTCCTAGTAGTAGTACTAAGTTTTTGAAAAGCAGATCAATACTTCTAGAAGCAAATCAAGCCTACTGATAGCAGTATTGTCTTCTAGAAACAGATAAAGTCTTCTAAAAACAGTATCATATCTTCAGAAGCATTTCAAGTCTTCTGAAAGCCGTATCAAGTTTTCCAGAGGCAGTATCGAATTTTCTGGATGCAGTCCAAGTATTCTAAACACATTTCAAGCCTTTTGGAGATATTATTCAAGTCTCCAAGTAGTATCAAGTCTCCGAGAAGTAGTATCAAGTCTTTTAGAAGCATGTCAAGTCTTGTGGAAGTATTTCAAGCCTTGCGGAAGTATGTCAAGTCTTATGGAAGCCTTTGAAGTCTTCTTAAAGTAGTTAAAGTCCTTTGGAAGCAGTATCAAGTTATTTAGAAGCAGTTGTCTTCTGGAGGCAGATCAAATCTTCTAAAAGCAGTATGAAGTCTTCTAAAAGCAGTATTAAGTCTTATAGAAACAGTATCAAGTTTCCTAGAAGCGGTATCAAGTCTTCTAGAAGTATTACAATTCTTTTGAAAACAATATCAAGATTTCTGGAAGTAGTTCAAGTTTTCTGGAAGTAGTTCAAGTTTTCTGGAAGTAGTTCAAGTTTTCTGGGAGCGGTTCAAGCCTTCTAGGAGCAGTTCAAGTTTTCTGGAAGAAGTTCAAGTCTTTTGCAAGCACTTCAAGCCTTCTGGAAGCAATCCAAACCAGGTGGAATTATTTCAAGTCTTCTAGGAACAGTATCCAGTGTTTTGGAAGCAGTTTCAAATCTCAATTCAAAATACGTACTTTCCAATAATAACGTCCGCAGCAACGAAGAGAAAGAAAAAGAAAAAGTGCTTCTTATCTTGTCAAGTTATTTGCTTCTAAGGAATTGTTGTTTGCCTTCTTATGACAGCTTTTCCCAGTTTCTGTTTTAACTAACTTCCAAGCAGCAAGTATCTTTAGCAGATACTTTATTCTATTGTTTTTAACTTTTGTACTGATTCATGTACTGCGTTTGCTCACTCACTTCAAGAATGGTATAAATTGCGTATAGCTGATTTTTCATTATGCAAAGTTTTTCAGTTTTCACACATTGACTAAAAATGGCGGGGGCCAAAACTCTATTTTCTGGAAGAACTTCAAGCCTTCTAGAAGCAGTATTAAATCTTTTAAAGCATTACAAGTATTCTGAACATTTCACGTCTTTTGAAAGCAATATCAGGTTCTTTAGAAACAGTATTAAATCTGCTATAGGCATATCAAATTTTCTGGAAGCAGTTTAAGTCTTTTGTGACTATTGCAAGTCATTACATGCTTTCTGACAGCTACATCAAATCTTCTAAAAGCATTTCATATCGTCTGAGAGCAAGATCAAGCCTTTTCAAATGAAGCATCAAGTCTTCTAGAAGCATTTAAAGTCGTCCAGGTGCAGTAGTAAGTAGCTTGGAGGTAATATCAAGTCTTCTGAAAGTAGTACTAAGTCTTCAAAAACCAGTGAAAATTTCTGGAAGCATTTCTAGTCTCTCAAAGGCAACATCAAGTTTTGTGGAAGCATTTCAAGTCTTCTGAGGCATTACAAGTATTCTGGGCACATTTCAAATCTTTTGGAAGCAGTATCAGGTCTGATAGAAGCAGTATTAAGTTTTCTATGGACAGTATCAAGTCTTTTGAAAGCATTGACATCCTATGCTTATAGATAATTCATTTTTACATATTCAATTGCACTATCTAATTGTACCCGATTAATATTTGCTCTTAAAAATCGACGTTTTAGTATATTGATCAAGTAATGACCGTTTGTTAACGTCATTTCTAAACGGTCTAAAAAGAAAACATGTTTTTCCAGCTTTGATTTTAATGGAATCAAACCCAGATCAAATTGATTCAAAATTAATGGAATTGGTACAAGAGTACCAATATCTTTATGATACTTATATCTCTATGATACAGCACACAAAGATCATAAAAATAAATTAATCTTTATGTTTTGTATTTGTGCGATTAATAAAGCTGTATTCAAGTTAGGGATTACAATTCCGAAGCAAATACACAATCTCGGGATTATATTTTATGAAGTCGGGATCCCGGGATTGATTTCGAGATTGGTTTATCTGTTTTCAAGTGTTTCTTTAAAAGACTTCGGTTTCTCCTGGTCAACCTTCTTCTCCACAAAGACAGTGAAATATGGCATTCTTCTTCATGGTCGACTTTGTCATTTTTACCTTCATTTCCTCTAAATCTTTCTATTATATTTTAATCTCTTTCATTTATACGTTTCTTGTACCCTTATTATTGTTAGTTTTACCGGAGAAAGGGTTGTCGTTACCGGAATTTTAAAAAGGCTGAACGAAGACGACTATAGTCTTACGCTGTTAAATCATCGAAATCAAACAATCTTCAAAGGTCTTTTCTCTAGGAGCATCACTTTTTTTTCAATTTCTTGCAGCATGCATTCTAAAGCAATATCTGCTTTATTAAGATTCATGTCTCGATGAGAAATACCTTCAATAGTTACTTTGACCCGATCTAAAAGTCAAACCAACTTCTTATAATTTGAAACTCAGTCATTAATGTATATAATACAGTACTTTAGACTGTCATATTGCTTTAACATGATTAAAAGGCTATTTCATCTTCTTTTGCAGACAAGTTGAAGTTTCAGTTCTTTTCCATGTTCTTCTTTTACATATTTTTATTTTTTTTTATTTCTATTTTCTATTTTATTTCGTACGCGCAAGATCAAACGCAATCTATATTCTTTTCTTTGTCTATGGTGTTAAGGCTTTTAAATGTCAGTTAACACAAAAACTCAAGCTGGTCGATCACCAACCAATAACAAACTGCGAATTTTTCAGTAAAGGCAATAAACTTTTTTTAATTTGATGTTTGTGTTATTATTTGGTTTGCATAAATAAGAATGACATATTTTATTGATTTAATGACATTTTACATATATTGTGAAATCATACAAATAGAAATTTAAAACACAAAAATCAAAAATGTTTGTGCAAGAATGAGATATGTGGAGATATGTGAATCCATATCTAATTGATTTGTGACAGATTGGAGTAAATAACATTTTATTGTTTAAAAGAATGTGAACAAACACTTTTATCAAATAAAATAAACAAAACAATTTTTAACAATACGTAATAGATAATACCATATAGAGATAGGGGTATATATATATCAAAAATTTTCCTCAGAAGTGCTGTTATTAACAGAATCGGAATGTGAGTTTTTATGACGATAAAAATACGTTTCATTTTTTCATAGATATTATGTCGATAATATGTGAACATATTATGCTTAGCTAATAGAATAACATTTCCATATTTTAAATGTTTTATTGCAAATTTAGTCATACAAATTGGGAATCAGATGTAAATTCTGTGATTTAACATTTTTAGCGAAGATTAATTCAAAAATTTAAATAATGGACTCAACTTTTAATTGTGGATACAAGTTGTATACATATAGATATCAAATTAAAATATTTAGTTTCCATTTATAACTTCTTATTCCTTTTTAAACATATACAGCTGCAAATACGAACTATTTTTTAATCCGGTAAAATGTGGGGTATAATTATAAATCAAAGCTTCCATTTCGCTATCCCAATCGGGATATCGATGATTATTCTTTTTGGTTTCCTCGATGAAAAAGTTTGCGAAATAATGAGACATTTTCATCGCATCAAAACTGTGAGGGATTTTATCTTTCTCTCTAAACTCGAAATTAATTTTTTCTGGGTGAAATTGAACCGCGTAAAATGGATATTTTTTCGATTCGTATGTTGAAACAAAATTAAATCCGTTTACATCTTCGTTGGTGGATATTATCGTCCAATCTTGTAATAAATTTTTTTCTTTAAACGTCTCTTCAGTAAGACAAAATTGGTGGCTGTTGTATGTTACGTTTTGGTTCGATAAAATTTCGATTATTTCTTCGGGGGCTTCCGAAAATAATTTACTTTTTCGAAAATCTAAAAAAAAATTATTATTTGAGAATTTTATTTGATTAAAAGAATAAGATTAATATGAACCTTCTTTAAAATTAAGTGGCATTGAGACTTTCGAGGCTGAACAATGAGATCGGACTTCTTCCCCATTTAAAGCAACATGTATCATTAACTCCATCCCTAAACATGTTCCCCAAATCGGGTAATAATCGCCGTTTTTGTTTAAATCTAAAGCTAGGTCGTAAATGATTTGACCAGCATCAGCGTATCCATCGCTTTGATTAAAATAAGTCGCCCCACCGGGAAATAAAATTCTTAAAAAATTATAAATCAAAAAAAAATTAATTTTATTTTAATTCATTTACAAACCCATTTGTATAATTCACCAAATCCACGTAATATTGACGATCTTTTCCAATTCTATCACAAAAAAAAATTGGCTTAAAATCAAGAATGATGAAGTAATTAAAAAACTTACAATATCGGAACAACTCGAGCTCCAGCACTTTCTAAATATTTAACATAACTCGCTGCTATAAAGCTGTGGTACTCCTCATCGAATAAATGATTCACAGAAAACGTTTCTTGGGATAAAATGCCGATAATCGGGGCATCGTTTGCTAAAAGAACGTGAAAAGAAACAGTTAAAATTAATAAAACGCAAAATCTGTTTAGTTCGATCATTGTTTAAGATTCAACTGACGAAGTCTCAATTGAAACTGATAATTTAAATCAATTTAGAGGATTTTGCGTCAATTAATATGAGGATGGAAAATAAATTTTGATCGAAGTGAAATGTTAGATGTAATTTGAGATTGATAATAAGGGTTTAGATTAGAAAATGTGGAGATTATTCGTTTATAATCTCGTTTTTGTTTAAGGATTAAGAACAATTTTTGTTTGTTTTAAAAATGTTTATTTAAATCAATTGTTGTATTAAAATGAGATAATCAGCACTTAAAGTATTAAAAATACTTATAATCTTCATTGAGATATCGAGTAATTGATCGTTTTAAGTTGTTTAAGTTCAATGAAGTAAATAAAAAGATTTAGAATTAATTTTTTATCAGCTAAAACTTTTTATATCTATTAGACGACATTTATTCCTAAGTCATCAAAAATAGAACTTTTTAGCAACAAAAGATTATATTTCTGTATAACTTAATAATGTAACTTCTGACACATTGCAAATTTTGTTACAAATGTTATTTTCTCAAATTCTCATTTGAAGGTCAGTTGAATGTCATGCAAAAAGCACAATAAAGAGCTACATTTGTAATGGATGACTATCCATTTCGTGGACAGACAAGACTGCATTAGTTGTGACATGGAATAACAAAGTCCAATACGAACAGACCTCCAAGAAGATAGATTGTCGACATTAAGTGAGAAAAACTTGGAATATTAAAGAGGCCTTCATCCAGAAGTGAATAAATGATGACTGAAAAGAGAATGATAATGATGAGATATGATGATGGAGATGAGATTTTTTTAAAGCATCCCAACTCAACCCAACCTATCTTCATCTAAGACAATTCATACATACTACTAGTGACGATGCATAGACTGGAAATCATGGTGATGACGAAAATAGGCACAAATCAATTGAAGATAATACAGAATGAACAAGAAACAGCAAAACTTGTAATGGATGACTACCCATTACTTACCAGAGAAAATTACCTTAGTTGTGATGTGCTGGGTGCCAATAATAAGAAAATCCAGTGAAGCAGATGATTTTCGAGAAGCAGATGGTTTGAGGCGACCCAAAAGAGAAACACATAGAAGCATATTGAAGAGGCCTTCGTCCAGAAGTAGAAAAGTAATGGGTGAAGAGAGAACGAGAGAGATGAGATATGATGATGGATATGAGATGCGAAGTCTTTCATTGTTACTTACAAAAAAGAGGATACAAACTTAGAAATATGGAATATTTCGCTGTTGGTACCCAAATTGGCCAACTATTTAAACAAAGAATACTGCTTCAGTATATATCTTTCTAGAACAACCTAACTTACCTTCATCCAAGACAATTCATGAGGACATAAAGAGGAGCAGATGCTTTGAAGAGATTCTGGAGAGAATCACATGGAAACATATTAAAGAAGGGAAAAATAATGAGCGAAAAGAGAATGAGAGAGATATCATGATGGAGATGAGATGCGAAAATTTGATAATAAGAAGCAAACAACTGTTGAATGCTGTAGGGTAAATCAACCTTTTCTTCAAATGATCCACTGTAACCTTTAGAAGACCGTTATTTTAAGTAACATATTGTCTAAAAAAAATCGATACAAAATGTACTTCATATGGTATATTTATCACATACAAAGTACTGATAACATAGGTAACCACTTAAGTGGTAGTCGCGGGCCTCTAAAGAATAATAAATGTTTGACTAAAATCAATGTAGACAGAATCTCATTCCTCTGATCTCACAGCTCTTGATTATTTTTATAAGAACTTCTAAATGTTAAAGTTTATGTCGATAAACCTAGAAATCTGCAAAAGTTGATAAAAGGTGTTAGCTACAACACAAATGAGAGAACTTGACATTGACTTGTTTGAGAAGATGACAAATGAGGAACTTTGATGATCAACTACAACAGTGCATTCCACAAAACGGATATCTGCCTGACATTATCATCAATAGATAATTTATCTTTTTTTTATTAATAAATGATAACATCTAAATTTTATTTTTTTAATTGAACGGCTCAATTACTCTTATTTTAATAGTGCCCTTTCAATCTGACCCATCATATAGTTATAGTTCAAGATTAATTCGATAATATTCTATGATTGTCCTCTCTTATCCTCATTTTTCCGTCTTTGATTAGGTCGTTATAATTTTCAAAAAGTTAACTTTCCTGTAGGTTAATGCCGATGATGCTTTGATGGCTTTCTATACAAAACTGTATAAGGTTTTAAATTTATTTGTTTCTAGGAGATTATGTCGTAGATCCACATACTCTGTGGTACACCTTAGAATTCAAAATTCATTATAGCTGAAAGAATATTATAGGAAGAAATGGAATATTATAGGAGCAATTCTCTGGAGTAGAAGTCTGATATTAAATTCTCTGAAATATAAGTCTGATTGCAACATAATTGATGTACACTCTACGTATCTTCCAGTGTTTGTTGCTGATATTATTGAAGAATAGGTTGTTCATTTTCTAAGGAGGTTACCTAATAAATTTACTGCTGGTGATGATGATTGCTGTGCAGCTTTACTAGTTCCACTTCATTTGATAATTAATCTATCATTAACCACACGCTCGTTTCCTAATCTTTGGAAGTGCTCAGTGGAAAACGTGGAAACAACATGGAAAACGTACCAGCATTACTAATTACCGGCCGATATCGTTATTGTCCAATTTCGCTAAGGTATTTAAGCAAATTATTTATATGATGATTAATTGATTGGATATCAATCTTGCGCTAATTACTAAATTGATTTGTGAATCTTTGGATGGGGGTCTGGTGGAAAATATGTCGTGTAAATTACGTGTTATGCTTCTATGGAATTTGCTGCTAGGTCTAACGTTCTTCAGAGCTCTAATCTAGACCCCTTAGTGTTTGTTACCTTCCAGAATGATCTTCAAGACAAATTCTCTTCTAGCGTACTAGCTTAATGTGGTTAGTCTGATTTGGTCGTGCTGGCGAAATAACAACCGTTATAAATCAAAGATTAATGTAAAAATATGCGCTGCTGTTAGTTTTACACGAAAGGTGTCTCCTTATTATATACAAGACGTTCTTCTTGAGATAGATAGTTTCTACCTTCTTAGTAGGGAGTTACTTTTGATAGCAAGTTGTCTTTTATACCACACATTGAAAATATTGCGTCTTCCGCAGTGAGAATACTTGATTTCGTTCTACACACCTCGATAGCATTTAATGACATCAATGTGTACAAGTCCCTGTTTATGACCTTTGTTTTGCCCAAAATGGAATATAATCACCACATTATATGTGTCATCGGCTTATGTTGGAGCGAATTCAGAAGAGATTTCTCAAATATTAGTTTTTACGCCTGGATGGATCTTACCCAGATCGTGGAATAGATTACGGATCCCTGCTGTAATGTCACAACATTTCTGCATTGAAACTGAGAAGAGATGATCAGTTTTGTGGTGCCTACGAGTACAACACGTAACAATATGTTTTATCTGAAAAACTGCAAATTCAATATTTTAGCCAACTCCCCAGTGCAAAGGATGTGGGACTTGTGTAACAAACTAACTAACGAATAATAATACAGAAGAATGTTTTCAGTTTTATTTGTTTTGGAGCACTTTTTTGTAATATTGTCCTGTAACTGATCTTTGTAGGGCAATAAAAGTGAATTATTATTATTATTAAAATTAGTTAGTAGTTAAAATTAATAAAACTTGTCTGCTGAAGTAGTCCAGATTATGACGTGAATAATGAATTTTCAAGGACGTGGTAGAGTAGTAGACATGCTTTTCGAAGACATGTATGATTCTGATGATGAAGAATTTTCAGAAAGTGCGCTAAGGCCAGCAGTAAAGTCAGAAATTGGTCTTATATATGGCTTAGAAACAGATGACAGCAATAAATGATAACATAAATTTTTTCAACGTTTGTACTTCTGAAAATTCTCAGTGACTTTTTCCTCTGTATCTTATAATTGAAAAACTAAGCACTGCAACTAAGCTACCTGGAACTATTTTTGCTCCAGGTAGCAGGGATAATACTTAAAGCGGCCGCCGTCTTCGACTTGGGTTCATGTTTAAATTTAAAGCGCATACTGCTAATAAAAAAACAAACCGTCGACTACGTATTCTGCAAATTTTCGACAACCCAAGTCGCTTACCTCGAGAATTATTTGTGACATAAGAAATAAGCTCGGCCGAATTCGAAGACGGCAACCGCTTCATATAACGGGAACAATACTTAAAGCAGCCGACGTCTTCGAAGTCGGCCGAGATACTTTTTCCATAAATTTTAAGCAGAGTAAACTGCAATTCAACTTTTGTTTAACTTAGAGTTTATGGAAAGAGTATTTCGGAGGAAGAGACACTGAGTCAAGATGTCTTACTCTGTGCAGAATGGGGTGTTCCTTTGAAGAGTTATGATATAAGATGTATGGTGCAACAATATTTAAATAGGACAGGAAAACAGGAGAAAAGGTTCCGTGAGGATTTAACTGGTTTGGATTGGTTTAAGGCTTTTATGCTCAGACAGCCAAAACGAACTATTAAATTTTGCAAAAACACCAAAAGAGTTCGAGCAGCCGTGGATTATAATGTAATAGAAAAGTACATTGCCGAACTGAAAGACAGTTTTAAAGTGACTTGGAATGAAATATGCCCATACAATAATAGTCACTTTTAGATCTAGTACCAGTATTATGTTTATTTTATTAGGAGACTGGAAGTTACTACCATCATATGTGGTATATAAAGCCAAACATATATCCTGGATAGACAGACGGAGGCTGTCAAGGTTCAAGATGTGACCGAATACCGAGAGGTTGGTTTGATGACTGATTTTTTACTGTTGCCCTTCGTTAGATGCAAAACTAAGATGGCCCCAAAGTAATCATTTGAGACAATTTAAACAGATATTTAACAATTGGCGTGATTCAACAGTACAAAAATAATAACATAAAGTTTGTTCTGCTACCCCCAAATTCGACTCATTTCCTCCAACCCCTAATTATTACATATTTTCGACCATTTAAAGGTGGTTGGCGCAGTGTTTTAGAAAAATGGAAATTAAAAAATCGAATAAAACCATAAAAAAATTGCTGTTAAATCCATGGAAAATGGACAAGCTGCATTTAGGGCTTGCGGAATTTTCCCCTTCAATCTGAAAGCTGTATTAAAGAAGAAGATTCGTAAGAGGGACAACAAAACGATGAAAGGGCAATGGAAAGAAGATGGTCCGATATTTTTTACTACCAATATTAATTGAACCAGAACAAGTGAAATGCGAGCATGGCTAACACTCGGTACAAAGTTCTGAAAGAGACGAGAATGAGAAAGTAGAAGACGAAGCTAAAGATGAGAACAATGAACTTCATTGAAAAAATATAATACGACTAAAGGAGAAGAAACAACAGAATTTACATGCAGATTTCAGTTTGGAAAGTAGGCCTTCCGTATTAAAGGGAAAAGAACGTCCAGAGACTAACTTTATTTGTGGAGATTTTATAATTGAAATTTAAAACCAATAAGAAAGACAAACTTTATATTGCGAAAGTCGATTCTGAAAATAACGATGTGGTGTTCGTCTATCCGGATATACCACACGTTGTTGTAATACAAAAATGGCAAATAATAAAAAATGTATTGGAACATGCTCGACGAAGGGAGCAGTTTATTTTTAGAAATATTCCCTAGAGCAGACGCAGTCTTTCAATAACTCTGAAATATTTGCTACTGTGCCAAAGAATAATTGATGGTCGTTTTATTTCGCCAAAGAATATTTTTTTATTTTCTCTTTTATATTGAAAATTATATAAGTTGCTATTTTATGCTTTTTTTCATTTCTCGACTCTTTTTTTCCAGATTTCAGCGATTTTTCTGAATATCTTTTTTTTAGAAATGGGCATGTCTCGTTATAAACAACTTTTCTCAAAATTTTTAATACTAACCTGCGCTATTTTGTTATGTTCCGAAAAATAAAACTTTTTAGCTTCAATTTAAGATATATGTCATTATATAACTTCTTCAAATAAACGTTTAGCGATTCTTCGGATTAATGGAGATGTGATAAAAGCAACTTTTTTTACAAAATGTTCATAGTAACCCTTGTTATTCTATTACATTATCTAAAAATTAGCCTTTTTAGCATCAATTTAAAATATATATCACATCATCATTCCTATAAATGTAGTCTGAGTGATTTTATAAAGATTATATTATTTGAAACATAATTTAAATAAACACGTTTTGTTAAAAATATTATTTTCAAATATTAATATATTAAATTATTTTATTACATTTTAGCATTAATTTAAGATATATATCATTACTCCTCTCTTTTCCTCTTTTTTAGTACAAGAACATGTCGTGATATAAATAACATTTTCTCGAAATTTTTCTATTTAAAATATATAACACTTCATCATTTCTACAAATACAATCTGAGTGATTTTATAAAAATTATATTATTTCAAACATAATTTAAATAAACATGTTTTGTTACAAATATTGTTATCAAGTTTTATTATGTTAAATTATTTTATTAAATTTTAACATTAATTTAAGATATATATCATTACTGCTCCTTTTTCCTCTTTTTTCGTAAAAGAACATGTGATATAAATTTATTATTCCTCTTTTTTAGTACAAGAGCATGTCGTGATATAAATAACATTTTCTCGAAATTTTTCATATTAACTCCCTGTGTTCTGTTACATTATCTAAAAGTAAAGCTTTTTAGCTTCAATTTAAAATATATATCACTTCATCATTCCTACAAATACAGTCTGAGTGATTTTATAGAAATTATATTATTTCAAAAATAATTTAAATGAAAATGTTTTGTTACAAATATTATTTTCAAATTTTATTATATAGAATTATTTTATTATGTGTTAGCATTAATTTAAGAAATATATCATTATTCCTCTTTCTTCCTCTTTTTTAGTACAAGAACATGTCGCGATATAAATAACATTTTCTCGAAATTTTTCATATTAACTCCCTGTGTTTTGTTACATTATCTAAAAGTAAAGCTTTTTAGCTTAAATTAAAAATATATATCACTTCATCATTCCTATAAATATGGTCTGAGTGATTTCATAAAAATTATATTATTTCAAACATAATTTAAATGAACATGTTTTGTTACAAATATTATTATCAAATTTTATTATGTTAAATTATTTTATTAAATTTTAACATTAATTTAAGATATATATCATTACTCCTCTTTTTCCCTCTTTTTTTAACACAAGAACATATCCTGATATAAACAACATTTTCTCGAAATTTTTCATATTAACTCGCTGTGTTCTGTTACATTATCTAAAAGTAAAGCTTTTTAACTTCAATTTAAAATATATATCACTTCATCATTCCTACAAATACAGTCTGAGTGATTTTATAAAAATTATATTATTTCAAACATAATTTATATGAACATGTTTTGTTACAAATATTATTTTCAAATTTTATTATATTAAATTATTTTATTATATTTTAACATTAATTTAAGATATATATCATTACTCCTCTTTTTTCCTCTTTTTTAACACAAGAACATATCGTGATATAAATAGCATTTTCTCGAAATTTTTCATATTAACTCCCTGTGTTCTGTTACATTATCTAAAATTAAAGCTTTTTAGCTTCAATTTAAAATATATATCACTTCATCATTCCTGCAAATACAGCCTGAGTGATTTCATAAAAATTATATTATTTCAAACATAAATTATATGAACATATCTTGTTACAAATATTATTTTCAAATTTTATTATATTAAATTATTTTATTATATTTTAGCATTCGTTTAAGATATATATCATTACTCCTCTTTATTCCTCTTTTTTAGTACAAGAGCATGTCGTGGTATAAATAACATTTTCTCGAAATTTTTCATATTAACTCCCTGTGTTCTGTTACATTATCTAAAATTAAAGTTTTTTAGCTTCAATTTAAAATATATATCACTTCATCATTCCTGCAAATACAGCCTGAGTGATTTCATAAAAATTATATTATTTCAAACATAAATTATATGAACATGTCTTGTTACAAATATTATTTTCAAATTTTATTATATTAAATTATTTTATTATATTTTAGCATTCGTTTAAGATATATATCATTACTCCTCTTTTTTCCTCTTTTTTAGTACAAGAGCATGTCGTGATATAAATAACATTTTCTCGAAATTTTTCATATTAACTCCCTGTGTTCTATTACATTATCTAAAATTAAAGCTTTTTAGCTTCAATTTAAAATATATATCACTTCATCATTCCTGCAAATACAGCCTGAGTGATTTCATAAAAATTATATTATTTCAAACATAAATTATATGAACATGTCTTGTTACAAATATTATTTTCAAATTTTATTATATTAAATTATTTTATTATATTTTAGCATTCGTTTAAGATATATATCATTACTCCTCTTTATTCCTCTTTTTTAGTACAAGAGCATGTCGTGATATAAATAATATTTTCTCGAAATTTTTCATATTAACTCCCTGTGTTCTGTTACATTATCTAAAATTAAAGCTTTTTAGCTTCAATTTAAAATATATATCACTTCATCATTCCTGCAAATACAGCCACAGTGATTTCATAAAAATTATATTATTTCAAACATAAATTATATGAACATGTCTTGTTACAAATATTATTTTCAAATTTTATTATATTAAATTATTTTATTATATTTTAGCATTCGTTTAAGATATATATCATTACTCCTCTTTATTCCTCTTTTTTAGTACAAGAGCATGTCGTGATATAAATAACATTTTCTCGAAATTTTTCATATTAACTCCCTGTGTTCTGTTACATTATCTAAAATTAAAGCTTTTTAGCTTCAATTTGAAATATATATCACTTCATCATTCCTGCAAATACAGCCTGAGTGATTTCATAAAAATTATATTATTTCAAACATAAATTATATGAACATGTCTTGTTACAAATATTATTTTCAAATTTTATTATATTAAATTATTTTATTATATTTTAGCATTCGTTTAAGATATATATCATTACTCCTCTTTATTCCTCTTTTTTAGTACAAGAGCATGTCGTGATATAAATAACATTTTCTCGAAATTTTTCATATTAACTCCCTGTGTTCTGTTACATTATCTAAAATTAAAGCTTTTTAGCTTCAATTTAAAATATATATCACTTCATCATTCCTGCAAATACAGCCTGAGTGATTTCATAAAAATTATATTATTTCAAACATAAATTATATGAACATGTCTTGTTACAAATATTATTTTCAAATTTTATTATATTAAATTATTTTATTATATTTTAGCATTCGTTTAAGATATATATCATTACTCCTCTGTAGTGGAATAAATAAAAGTTAAATTAGAAATTAATTAGAAATAAGTTTAATTTATAAAAAATAGCATAAATAGCATTAAGTAAAAAGACAGTGGACTTTGCGGCTTGTGGAGTGAGCATTTTGGTCATCGACCGGTTGCTTAATTGATGAGCACGCAAAGTGAACTATTGTAATAATGCAATTATTACATATTGCAAAGTAGTATAGTTTTACCTTTTAATAAAGTTAGTTGTACAACGATTTTTATTTATGGTTTTATTAAATATCAACATCAAATATTAAACATGATACACCCTAAAGAACCAAGTTATCACATGGCGATCCTGCCAGTCGTTTGAAAGAAGATCGAAAATTTAAGAAAAATTTAATCATGGGTTACAACCAATCGAAAGAAGAAAAGGAAATCATCATATCGCAAGCGGGAAACAGTGGTGGAACTACAGCAACTACTGGAACAGTTTTTACGTTATGGGAAGTTGGTATGGCGTTTCTGGTTTTCGTAGTAATCTGCACATTGGGATACATGGTATGGAAAAAATGTAGAAGAAATATGGAAAGAAAAATCAGACGAGAGGTTGCAAGAAGTCATGAACTCCTTTCGCTCAACATCGGAAGTGCTCGTTGTGACGATAAATAAAATTTGATTGATGTGTGAGTAAACAAAAAAAAAAAAAAAAACTTTTTAATATTATGACAATCATAGACGAATTACAACTGTTGCTAGTAGAGATTAAATCATTTAAAACTAATATTTTAAAAGATAATAAAGAGAGGAGAAAAAATTTAGAATCTACTCAAAAACGTTTGAACGAATTAAATAAATTTAGAGATAGGTTAGAATCATTAAATATAGAATTAAAGAGAGATACTTCAAATGTTGATAAAATTGAAGACATTAAATATTATAGTTCAGGGATAGATAATATAGTTTTAGAAATTCAGGGTATTTTAGAAGATAGATTAAATATAAATAGTGAACCTTTAGAAATAAATATGGAAACTTTTGATCTTAAAACAGCAGGTAGTTTACTGCCATTAATGAATGGAAAAGAGGAAACTACAAAACAATTAATAGATTCAATTGAATTATATTCTGAGCTGTTAAATGCAGATGGTAAAAAACTTTTAATTAATTATGTTTTAAAAACCAGACTATCTGGCAATGCTAAAGTTAGGTTAAATAAAAATTACAATTCTGTTGAAACGCTTATAAGAGATATAAGAGAAAATTTTACAATTCGAAAATCTGCCACTACTCTGTCCAATCAACTCCATAATTCTCGGCAACAGAGTAAACCAGTTGATGATTTTGGTAGGGACATTGAACAGTTACTTACTGATTTAACTTTGGCACAAGCGGGTGATGATGAAAATTTGCTAAGTTCGTTACGCATTGTTAATGAAAAACTCGCGATAAATTCATTTTGTAATGGTTTAAAAAATCATGAACTAAGAACAATTCTTAAAGCGCGAAATTGTAAAACCTTAAAAGATGCAATTAATGTTGCATTAGATGAGGAGATAAATAGACCCCCTTCATCTGCTATTTTTCAAATGAATGGTAGAGGTAGTCATAATAGTAGAACAAATTTTCGGAATTTTAAACCATTTAATGGGTATAACCGAAACAATCGAGGAAATAATAATTTTGTTCCTCATAACAATAATCGCGGATATAATAATTTCAATAGCCACAATAACAACCGAGGTAATTATGCTGAATATAGAAATAACGATCGTGGAAGTCAGAGAGGATCGTATCGCAGTCGCGGTAACTTTCGAGGTCGTAGAGGAATCTCAGGTTCTTTTCGTGGAAATCATGCGTATTTTGAAGAATCTGACGCGATGGGAACTCCTGAGGTTACCAATAAGAACACAGCCAACAATGAAATAAACGAACAACGGTTTTTTCGTGAATAATTCCCTAGACGAAGTAATATGTAGTATGAATGGTATGAATTATGTGCGAATGAAATACGGTACTGATGATTTATTATTTCTCTTGGATACTGGTGCAACATTAAGTGTAATTTTTTCAAAATTTTTGCAAAGTAATGAAATAATTGATACTACTAAACAAATAGATATAAGAGGAATTGCAGGTTCAGTAAAATCAATGGGTTTAGTAAACATTCCTTTAAATATTTACAATTACAATATTACTCATGAATTTGTTGTTATGACTGATTTGCATTGTGGTGTGAATGGCATCATAGGATCGGATTTTTTTGAGAAATATCGTGCAACCATAGATTACGAAAAATTTTTATTTTCATTTTGGATTAATTCTTGTAAAATTACGATCAACTTAGAATCTAAAATTGACAGTTTTGTAACCATACCGCCACGTTGCGAAATTATAAAGTATTTTTCGACAGACGCTTCTGGAGACTGTGTGATTTTGCCAAGTGAGATATCTGAGGGTGTCTTCACTGCAGGAATCATTGTTCGACCAGACTTGAACAAGGTCCCAGTTAGAATTTTAAACACTAACGATAGGGAAGTTAAAATTAAAAATTTTAAACCAGGAAATGTTAGTTTATCAAAATTCGAATTGCTAAATTTTGAAAGCACTAATATTAATTTAAATAGGGTAAATAAACTTTTAGATTTACTTGATATAAAACATTTAAACAAAGAAGAGATAGACGCAATTCACAAAATCTGTGCTAAATATGCAGATGTTTTCTTATTAAAGGATGATCCTTTGAGTGTTACGAATATAATTAAAGAAACTATTAAATTAAAAAAAGACGCACATCCAGTTTACGTCAAACCTTATCGCTTATCTCAAGCGCAGAAAACTGAAATTGACTCTCAAATAGCTAAATTACTAAATGACGGAATAATTGAAGAAACAAAGTCAAGTTGGTCCTCACCATTGCTAATAGCTCCTAAGAAGAATGATAGTCAGGGAAACAAACAATGGCGAGTTGTTATCGATTATAGGTTGTTAAATAAAAATATTGAGGATGACAGATTTCCGTTACCTAATATTACTGAAATTTTTGACTCATTATCAGGCGCGTTGTATTTTACCCATTTAGATCTTTCTCAGGGATATTACCAAGTAGAATTGGAACCATCCAGTCGAAATTGTACAGCTTTCACTACCAACAAAGGTCAGTTTCAAATGACTAGGCTACCAATGGGATTAAAAACTAGCCCCAGTTCATTTTCACGGGTTATGACAATTGCAATGTCAGGATTAAACTATGATTCATGTTTTGTTTATATGGATGATCTTATAGTGTTTGGAAATAGTTTACAAAATCATAACAAAAATTTAATAAAAGTACTCAATAGGCTTAGAGCAGTAAATTTAAAATTAAATCCAGTAAAATGTCAATTTCTAGAAAAAAAAATGTTATATTTAGGTCATATTATTTCTGCAGACGGAATTTCACCAGACCCTGCTAAAATAAATGCAATAAAAAATTACCCAACACCAAAAAATGCCGACGAATGTAAGCGTTTTGTAGCATTCGTAAACTATTATCGTAGGTTCATTGAAAATTTTGCTGAAATCGCATATCCGTTGAATAAATTATGCCGGAAGTCAGTGCAATTTCGATGGGATGAGTGTTGTCAAAAATCGTTTGAAATTCTAAGAAATTCTGTAATAAAACCACCGATTTTGCAATATCCTAGTTTTTCAGAAACTAATAAGTTTATTCTTAGAACTGATGCTTCTGGTTATGCAATTGGCGCAGTGCTCTCAAATTCTGACGATAAGCCTGTTGCATACGCTAGTAGGTCATTGAATAAAGCAGAAATTAATTACCCAGTCATTGAAAAGGAACTTTTGGCAATTGTGTGGTCCGTAAAGCACTTTAGACCATACTTGTACGGTAGAAAATTTGAAATATTCACCGATCATAAACCATTGATATATTTGTTCAGTATGACGAATCCTTCTTCGAGATTGACTAAATTTAGGCTAGTGTTAGAGGAATTTGATTTTACTGTGCACTATATAAAGGGAAAGGAGAATTCAGTAGCGGACGCGTTATCAAGAATTACTCTTGACTCTACAGATTTAAAAAATATGTCAACACTCTGTTCGTTTTTGTAACGACACGTGCACAGCAAAGATTAAAAAACTCTGAATCTGTGGTATGTTCTGGCAATGATACTGATAAATGGACCGGCCATCCAGGAATTGTTGAATTGCTAAAGCGTCCAATAGGTTCAATCGAATTAAGAAATTTGACCAATAATGAATTAGAGAAGTGTAATGATGTGGATATAATTAGGTACAAGGAAATTTTATATGATAAAAGGCATCAAATAATTTATGTAAATTTAAGTTGTCGATCAATTTCAGCCCTAGACGCAAAGTTGAGACACTTAGAAGCTATATGTATTAATAATTATATTTCACAGCTGTGTATATTTAAATGTAAAGAAAATGATAATTTAATTGCCAATTTAGCAAAATATCCACGAATAATCAAAAAGTTACACGTAAAATTTAACGTAATAAATAAGGGAAGTTACATTGATTGTAAAGAAACACGTCAATTAATTTTGAATGAATTACATACCTATATTTTTACCTACGGGAGGTCACGCTGGTATCAATCGTATGTTCAACAATATTAAGCGTTACTACTGTTGGAATAATTTAAAACATGATGTGGCGAAATTCGTAAATAAATGTGATGAATGTCAACGGTACAAACATTCGAGATCTCATAAAGAACCGTTAACACTCACCACTACCGCATCATCAGCTTTTGAAAAAATTTTCTTAGATTTGGTAGGTCCTTTGAATCAGGATAATGAAGACAACAGATATATTTTAACCGTTCAATGTGAGCTTACTAAATTCGTAGGAGCATATCCTATTAAAAGCAAAGAAGCCGAAACGGTAGCAAAATCTTTGGTTCAAAATTTTATATTACAGTACGGTATTCCGCAGGAAATTGTTACGGATCAAGGTACTGAGTTTTTGGCATGTGTTTTTAAAGAATCGGGAAGGGTTTTAGGTATAAAACAATTACATTCATGTGCTTATCACCATGAAACTTTGGGATCTTTGGAGAACACACATAAAAGCTTAGGCGCGTATTTGCGAATTCAAACATCTAAATTTCAAGACACTTGGAGTCCATGGGTACCATTTTGGGCATTTGCTTTTAATAATACCGTGCATTCAGAAACAAAATACACACCATTTGAATTAGTATTTGGAAAAACATGTAAATTGCCAACTAGTTTGCTTAATAACAATCAGCCAATATATAACTTTGACGATTATAACCATGAACTGAGATTTAGATTAAAATCTGCATTAGACGATGCTAGGACGAATTTAATTGAATCTAAAAATAAGAGAAAATGTAGGTTAGATAAAAATTGTAAGGAAATTAACTTTAAATTCAATGATAAAGTATTAGTAAAAAGCGAAACTAATAATAAATTAGAAGCTATTTATAAGGGTCCATACAAAGTAATCAAAGATGAAGCTCCTAACATAATTATAAAAATTAACAATAAACTAATAACTGTGCATAAAAACAGAGTGAAAAAATACAGTGCATAAATAAAAGACTATTAAGTGTAGTGTTATGTAAGTTTAATTTTAAGAGATTGTAAAAGAAAATGTAGTGGAATAAATAAAATTTAACATGAAAATTTAAAATATTAAGATGTTTAAATTTTCTTTAATAAAAAAAAGGAGATGTAGTGGAATAAATAAAAGTTAAATTAGAAATTAATTAGAAATAAGTTTAATTTATAAAAAATAGCATAAGTAGCATTAAGTAAAAAGACAGTGGACTTTGCGGCTTGTGGAGTGAGCATTTTGGTCATCGACCGGTTGCTTAATTGATGAGCACGCAAAGTGAACTATTGTAATAATGCAATTATTACATATTGCAAAGTAGTATAGTTTTACCTTTTAATAAAGTTAGTTGTACAACGATTTTTATTTATGGTTTTATTAAATATCAACATCAAATATTAAACATGATACACCCTAAAGAACCAAGTTATCACACCTCTTTATTCCTCTTTTTTAGTACAAGAGCATGTCGTGATATAAATAACATTTTCTCGAAATTTTTCATATTAACTCCCTGTGTTCTGTTACATTATCTAAAATTAAAGCTTTTTAGCTTCAATTTGAAATATATATCACTTCATCATTCCTGCAAATACAGCCTGAGTGATTTCATAAAAATTATATTATTTCAAACATAAATTATATGAACATGTCTTGTTACAAATATTATTTTCAAATTTTATTATATTAAATTATTTTATTATATTTTAGCATTCGTTTAAGATATATATCATTACTCCTCTTTATTCCTCTTTTTTAGTACAAGAGCATGTCGTGATATAAATAACATTTTCTCGAAATTTTTCATATTAACTCCCTGTGTTCTATTACATTATCTAAAATTAAAGCTTTTTAGCTTCAATTTAAAATATATATCACTTCATCATTCCTGCAAATACAGCCTCAGTGATTTCATAAAAATTATATTATTTCAAACATAAATTAAATGAACAAGTCTTGTTACAAATATTATTTTCAAATTTTATTATATTAAATTATTCTATTATATTTTAGCATTAATTTAAGATATATATCACTACTTCTCTTTTTCCTCTTTTTTAGTACAAGAACATGTCGTGATATAAATAACATTTTCTCGAAATTTTTCATATCAACTCCCTGTGTTCTGTTACATTATCTAAAATTAAAGCTTTTTAGCTTCAATTTAAAATATATATCACTTCATCATTCCTACAAATACAGCCTCAGTGATTTCATAAAAATTATATTATTTCAAACATAAATTAAATGAACATGTCTTGTTACAAATATTATTTTCAAATTTTATTATATTACATTATTTTATTATATTTTAGCATTAATTTAAGATATATATCATTACTCCTCTTTTTTCCTCTTTTTTAGTACAAGAACATATCGTGATATAAATAACATTTTCTCGAAATTTTTCATATTAACTCCCTGTGTTGTGTTACATTATCTAAAATTAAAGCTTTTTAGCTTCAATTTAAAATATATATCACTTCATCATTCCTACAAATACAGCCTCAGTGATTTCATAAAAATTATATTATTTCAAACATAAATTAAATGAACAAGTCTTGTTACAAATATTATTTTCAAATTTTATTATATTAAATTATTCTATTATATTTTAGCATTAATTTAAGATATATATCACTACTTCTCTTTTTCCTCTTTTTTAGTACAAGAACATGTCGTGATATAAATAACATTTTCTCGAAATTTTTCATATCAACTCCCTGTGTTCTGTTACATTATCTAAAATTAAAGCTTTTTAGCTTCAATTTAAAATATATATCACTTCATCATTCCTACAAATACAGCCTCAGTGATTTCATAAAAATTATATTATTTCAAACATAAATTAAATGAACAAGTCTTGTTACAAATATTATTTTCAAATTTTATTATATTAAATTATTTTATTATATTTTAGCATTAATTTAAGATATATATCACAACTTCTCGTTTTCCTCTTTTTTAGTACAAGAACATGTCGTGATATAAATAACATTTTCTCGAAATTTTTCATATCAACTCCCTGTGTTTTGTTACATTATCTAAAATTAAAGCTTTTTAGCTTCAATTTAAAATATATATCACTTCATCATTCCTACAAATACAGCCTCAGTGATTTCATAAAAATTATATTATTTCAAACATAAATTAAATGAACATGTCTTGTTACAAATATTATTTTCAAATTTTATTATATTAAATTATTTTATTATATTTTAGCATTAATTTAAGATATATATCACTACTTCTCTTTTTCCTCTTTTTTAGTACAAGAACATGTCGTGATATAAATAACATTTTCTCGAAATTTTTCATATCAACTCCCTGTGTTTTGTTACATTATCTAAAATTAAAGCTTTTTAGCTTCAATTTAAAATATATATCACTTCATCATTCCTACAAATACAGCCTCAGTGATTTCATAAAAATTATATTATTTCAAACATAAATTAAATGAACAAGTCTTGTTACAAATATTATTTTCAAATTTTATTATATTAAATTATTTTATTATATTTTAGCATTAATTTAAGATATATATCACTACTTCTCTTTTTCCTCTTTTTTAGTACAAGAACATGTCGTGATATAAATAACATTTTCTCGAAATTTTTCATATCAACTCCCTGTGTTTTGTTACATTATCTAAAATTAAAGCTTTTTAGCTTCAATTTAAAATATATATCACTTCATCATTCCTACAAATACAGCCTCAGTGATTTCATAAAAATTATATTATTTCAAACATAAATTAAATGAACATGTCCTGTTACAAATATTATTTTCAAATTTTATTATATTAAATTATTTTATTATATTTTAGCATTAATTTAAGATATATATCACTACTTCTCTTTTTCCTCTTTTTTAGTACAAGAACATGTCGTGATATAAATAACATTTTCTCGAAATTTTTCATATTAACTCGCTGTGTTTTGTTACATTATCTAAAAGTAAAGCTTTTTAGCTTCAATTAAAAATATATATCACTTCATCATTGCTGCAAATACAGCCTGAGTGATTTCATAAAAATTATATTATTTCAAACATAAATTAAATGAACATGTCTTGTTACAAATATTATTTTCAAATTTTATTATATTAAATTATTTTATTATATTTTAGCATTAATTTAAGATATATATCACTACTCCTCTTTCTTCCTCTTTTTTAGTACAAGAACATGTCGTGATATAAATAACATTTTCTCGACATTTTTCATATTAACTCCCTGTGTTCTGTTACATTATCTAAAATTAAAGCTTTTTAGCTTCAATTTAAAATATATATCACTTCATCATTCCTGCAAATACAGCCTAGTGATTTCATAAAAATCATACTATTTCGAACATAATTTATATGAACATGTTTTGTTACAAATATTATTTTCAAATTTTATTATATTAAATTATTTTATTATATTTTAGCATTAATTTAAGATATATATCACTACTTCTCTTTTTCCTCTTTTTTAGTACAAGAACATGTCGTGATATAAATAACATTTTCTCGAAATTTTTCATATTAACTCGCTGTGTTTTGTTACATTATCTAAAAGTAAAGCTTTTTAGCTTCAATTAAAAATATATATCACTTCATCATTGCTCCAAATACAGCCTGAGTGATTTCATAAAAATTATATTATTTCAAACATAAATTAAATGAACATGTCTTGTTACAAATATTATTTTCAAATTTTATTATATTAAATTATTTTATTATATTTTAGCATTAATTTAAGATATATATCACTACTTCTCTTTTTCCTCTTTTTTAGTACAAGAACATATCGTGATATAAATAACATTTTCTCGACATATTTCATATTAACTCCCTGTGTTCTGTTACATTATCTAAAATTAAAGCTTTTTAGCTTCAATTTAAAATATATATCACTTCATCATTCCTGCAAATACAGCCTGAGTGATTTCATAAAAATCATACTATTTCAAACATAATTTATATGAACATGTTTTGTTACAAATATTATTTTCAAATTTTATTATATTAAATTATTTTATTATATTTTAGCATTAATTTAAGATATATATCATTACTCCTCTTTTTTCCTCTTTTTTTAACACAAGAACATATCGTGATATAAATAACATTTTCTCGAAATTTTTCATATTAACTCCCTGTGTTCTGTTATATTATCTAAAAGTAAAGCTTTTTAGCTTCAATTTAAAATATATATCACTTCATCATTCCTACAAATACAGTCTGAGTGATTTCATAAAAATTATATAATTTCAAACATAATTTAAATGAACATGTTTTGTTACAAATATTATTTTCAAATCTTATTATATTAAATTATTTTATTATATTTTGGCATTAATTTAAGATATATATCATTACTCCTCTTTTTTCCTCTTTTTTATTACAAGAACATGTCGTGAAATATGTAACTTTTTCTCGAAATTATTCATATTAGCTTCCGTTATTTTATTATATTATCTAAAAGCAAAGCTTTTTAGCTTCAATTTAAGATATAAATTATTATAAATAAACTTCCTCACTCCTATAAATATGGTCTGAGTGATTTTATAAATGTTATACCATTTCTAACATACTGGTAATAACCATATTTTATTGCAAATATTATTTTCTCAAATTTTATTTTATGAAACTGAATCATTTTAATGCATTACCTTAAAATATAACTTTTTGCCTTTAATGTATAGTATATATCATTATGTAACTCCTCAAAATAAGCTTTTTTTAGCAACTGAATATGTCATAACATAAAGAACTTTTTCTCGATATTTTTCACTTTAACCCCGTTATTTTGTTACATTATCTAAAAGTACAACTTTTTATCGTTAATTTAAGATATATATATTATTACGTAATTCCTGAATTTAGCAAATTTTTAATTTCTACTCTTTCAATATAATGCACATGTATTATACATTTTTTTTTTCAAAACTTTTATATTAACCCCCCATAAATTTTCTACATCATCTAAAAATAGAGCTATTTAGCTTTAATTTAAGATATAAATCACTTCCTACTCCGATAAATGGAATTAATTTAAGATATATATCATTTTCAAACCCCTCCAAATGGACATTTAGCAATTAGTTTCCTATGGTATCGAAACTTCCGCCTTTTAAATCATTGTAGGTACTTTATTTCAAATGAATATATAAATTAATTAACTAAATAATACTCTAAAAATATTATTTAATTAATTAATAATAATTTTTAATTTTAATCATAGATATTATCATAAACAAACTAATGGAGAAGTAATATAACATTATTCTTATCTCTTTCTATTATTTATAATTTCATATTTCCATCTCGCTCGAATGCAACTTCACACCTTATCCCATTTGGTCCATTTACACTATTAAGTCAATTGACATGAGTACATAACTGTACATAACCTCAACAAACCAAAAAAAAATAAGCATGTACCGTTCAAATTTAATTAAATTAATAAGAACAACAATCGTAAACAAACAATTTGCAACATCACAAATTCAAAACTCTTTAAACTCGTTAAAATTAACCCCAAACAAAGTAAATAATCTATGTTATAAGTGCTTAACCTCAAAACCATTAATCCACGATTTACAAAAAGAGGAAGAATATCTTGTTAAAGCGAAAGATGACCCCGACACCTTTGGTAATAGTGCAGAAAAAAAGGTTTTCGATTTAGACGATGAAAAGGAAGAGAAATTTTTAAAAGCCAAACCGGATCCTACCCAAAAACTACGCACAAAACAGTACGCAGATATGATTAAGGATTTAATTCGAAAAAAGAAAATTAAAGAGGCGATTGATTTAGTGGAAATAAGAATAATTCAAGAAGATAGAGTAAAACCCCCAAATTATCTTTTTAATCTTGTATTGGGAGCATGCGGAAGAGTCGGATATACAAAAAAAGCTTTTTCTTTGTACAACAAAATGAAACAACGCGGTTTAAGTATTCACCCCGGAGCTTACACCGCTTTATTTAACGCTTGTGCGAATAGTCCTTGGAGTGAAGATGGCCTAACAAGAGCTAAACATTTACGAGAAATCATGATTGAAAAAGGATACGAACCAAACGAAACTAATTACAATTCCATGATAAAAGCCTTTGGGAGATGTGGCGATTTAAGCACCGCTTTTGAATTGGTAGATGAAATGTCTTCAAAGAAAATTCCCATTAAAGAAGATACATTAAATTTTTTATTACAATCTTGCGTTTCCGATAAAGAAGCCGGGTTTAGACACGCTTTATTGGTTTGGAGGAAATTTTATCAAAAAAGACTTAACCCTGATATATACAGTTTTAATTTGTTATTAAAATGTACTAATGATTGTAATTTAGGCGATTTAGAAGTTACTAAGGATGTTATTGATAATATTTTAAAGAAAAATGTTTATTTAAATGAACCAAATTCTCAACTACTTTTAAATGAACCCCAAAACAATTCAAATAATTCTTTGACGTCGGTTGATACAAATTTAACTGATTTTCGTCCAAATTTAATCGCAAGAATTCCTCATTTGGGGAATATCGTTTCTTTAAGTGAAGTTAAAACCCCGGAGGATAGGTTTTTACTTCTTGGTGGTATCGCTGGATTTTTACAAACGATGGCTCAAAATCGTTGTGTACCTAACATAAAAACGTTTACGCAATTGTTGAATTTAATACAAGGGACTTTAGTGGCTGAGAAAGAATTAATTGGAGCTATGAAGAAAGCTAATGTTAAGCCTGATGCTGACTTTTATAATATGTTAATGAAGAAGAGGAGTATTAGGTTTGATTATGAGAGTGCTAAGGTATATTTTTTTATGTATTTTTGTTTAATATTTATTGTGGTGATTTATTTATTAATAAGGATGTGGCTATTTATACATATAGTATGTATACGGAATTGGCTATTTACACATACAGTATGTATATGTAATTGGCTATTTATACATACAGTATGTATACGCAATTGGCTATTTACACATACAGTATGTATATGTAATTGGCTATTTATACATACAGTATGTATACGCAATTGGCTATTTACACATACAGTATGTATATGTAATTGGCTATTTTTTTATTTAATGGCTATTTGTACATACAACATGTGTACACAATTGGCTGTTTAGACATATACATACAAAAAACTGAAAAGTAACTTTAATAAATGAAACTATTATTATAATTATGTAGTTATTACCACAATATTAAACGAAATAATAGTGTATACAGTCAGTATCAGTAAATAGCCAATTACATATACAGGGTTCTGCAATAGTGCGTCAGCCATCCATAGCTCCGATACCAATTAAGTTAGGAATTTCTTTCAAACGCAGACTTGTACTATATATATATGAGTGTACAAACTATCTATGTTGGAAATACAATTTCCAACCTAGATAGTGGAGCAGGGGTGGGTTTCAAATTCCGGTTTGGATCCGTTGAAAAAGATACGTTGCACACGGATCCACCAACCATACAGATTTATTTTAGGATTTTGCTTGGAAATACAATATCCAACATAGATAGTGGAGCAGGGGTGGGTTTCAAATTCCGGCTTGGATCCGTTGAAAAAGAACGTTACACACGGATCCACCTATCATACAGATTTATTTTAGGATTTTGCTTGGAAATATTATAATTATGTAGTTATTACCACAATATTAAACGAAATAATAGTGTATACAGTCAGTATCAGTAAATAGCCAATTACATATACAGGGTTCTGCAATAATGCGTCAGGCATCCATAGCTCCGATACCAATTAAGCTAGGAATTTCTTTCAAACGCAGACTTGTACTATATATATATATGAGTGTACAAACTATCTATGTTGGAAATACAATTTCCAAGATAGATAGTGGAGCAAAGGTGAGTTTCAAATTCCGCTTTGGGTCCGTTGAAAAAGATACGTACACACGGATCCACCTACCATACAGATATATTTTAGGATTTTGCTTGGAAATGCAATTTCCAACATAGATAGTGGAGTAGGGGTGGGTTTCAAATTCCGGTCGTGGTCCGTTCAAAAAGATACCTTACACACGGATCCACCAACCATACGGATTTATTTTAGGATTTTGTTGTATTCAGCGGATAAGTGAATAATTTTATACAAGGTTAATGGAGAATTTTTTTGAATTTCTTAGATAATCAATTAATAAAAATTGATATTAAAAAATTCAATAAAAAAAACCAGCTATTCAAATAGAATTTTTGAAAAATTGTTTTTTAATGCTATTATCTGTGCACTGATGTATACTTTTTCATATTTTACGATCTAAATTTACATGCATTTATTTAAAATTGCCTTTTTCATACCTCATTTCTTGTGAAAAAATCAAATCATTTTTGAAATAGTCTAATTATCTCAAAAAGTACACGTCTCAGATGTGCCATATGCTTACTACAATGAAAGGTACTTAATAAAGCCTTCACAAATAACGCGTAAATTAACAAGTTCTGGTAAACACACTGTATAATATTATCCAATAGTATTAGTGGTGGTCGAAGGGCCCAAACTTTATTTATCGATATACCAAATTGAAATCTTCAATGCTTAATAGTAGTGCTGAAAACGAATTTTAAGTGACTACATAAATTTTCACAAATGGTTAATAACGTGGTAACTTTGCATGCAAAATTTGAAAATAAAATGTGCAGTTATATCATTTAAGACAGCTAGTTAGAATATGCAAAAAGATTTATTTAAGAAAATACACTTTTTGTCGTTACACTTTTTGGACCAAGCCGTATATACAACAATATTTTCCAGAAATACACTCGTATATATAGTACAAGCCTGCATTTGAAAGAAATTCCTAATTTAATTGCTATAGGAGCTGTAATTGGTATATATACAAGCATACAGTATGTCTAAACAGCCAATTGTGTACACATATTGTATGTACAAATAGCCAATTGCGTATACATGCAGTATGTATAAATAGTCAATTACATATACATACTTATGTGTAAATAGCCAATTGCGTATACATACTGTATGTATAAATAGCCAATTACATATACATACTGTATGTATAAATAGCCACATCCTATTAATAATGTGTTTATATATTTATTTTTTTAATAGGGCTTGCAATTTCAGGATTTTATCTTTGAAGTGGAATTATAGGGAAATTAATTTACTTTGAACAATTTATAAAACACTCAGTGGTATTTGAGGATTCTAGAATCATTTACTTTGGGACGTTTTGGCCTTCAATTATTTCTAGCTTATCTGATATTTTTTAGAAATGAATTTAGTTTCTAAATTCTTTGACATTCAAATACTAACTCAAGCTTTAGATATACAACAAATATTAAGAGGAGCTAAAAAAATTAAAGGGTTCTAAATATCCTTTTTCTGCATAAGACATAATGCAGTGTCTTATTCTTTGTCCTTCTTAGGATATGACACAACAAAGGTAAGAGTTAATAGGATTGAGTACTACTGAATTTTTCTCAAAAAAATGCCAATCATTGCGATGTAGATCTGGTCCAATTCCCTTTGTTCTGAAGAAACTTACTCCCAGTATTAATATAATATGAGACAAATCTAACATTTTCGCTACTAGACACCGAATATGTGGGTTTTCCATGTGCACAAACGCTAATACAAAATTTTTTATGGTTTTACTAGATTGAAGTTGTCATCATCAATTAATTTTAAAGTACTGTTGACCTTTTTCTGTCCAATTCAGTTCCAACATCTGCTACAAATGTTGTTTGGAGAGCATGTATTTTGAATTGAAACTTGGTACTGCTTCTAGAAAACTTGATTTGCTTCTAGAAGACTTAGTACTGCGTCTAAATGACTTGATACTGCTTCAAAAAGACTTGAAATGGTTCTACAAGATTTGATGCTGCTTCCAGAACTCTTGATATTGCCTCCATAAGGCTTGAAATGTTGCCAAAAGAGTCGAAATACTTCCAGAAACTTGATATTCAGTCTTTTCAGAAGACTTAAACTGCTTTCAAATTAGTCCCAGCATCTGCTGCGAATATTTTTTTGGAGAGCACATATTTTGAATGGAAGCTTGGTACTGCTTCCAGAAAACTGGATCTGCTTCTAGAAGACTTAGTACTGCTTCTAAATGACTTGAAGCTGCTTCAAAAGGACTTGAAATGCCTTCAGAAGACTTGCAATGCTTCTACAAGACTTAATGTTACATTCAGAAGACTTGATATTGCTTCTATAAAGTTTAAACTGCTTCCAAAACTCTTGATATTGCCTCCATAGGACTTGAAATGTTGCCAAAAGAGTCGAATACTTCCAAAAGACTTGATATTGCTTCCAGAAGACTTGCTACTACCCCTGGAGGACTGAATACTTCTTCTAGAAGATTTGATACTGCATCCAGAGGATCTGAAATGCTTTCAGAAGATTGAAATGATTCCAGAAAATTTGATATTGCCTCTGGAACATTTGAAATGCCGCCAAAAGACTTGATACTGCATCTAAAAGCCTTGACATGATTCTGGATGACTTGATACTGCTTCTAAGCGATTTGGTACTACTTCCAGAAGACTTGAAATGCTTCTAAAAGTCTTGAAATGATTCAGAATGACTTGATAATTCTTCGAAAAAACTTGAAATGCATCCAAAAGACTTGATACTACTTCTGGTAGACTTGATACTATTTATAGGAGACTTGAAATGTTTCCAGAAGACTTGATACTGCTTGCAAAATTTTAATAATAAATTTTAATATAAAATACAAAATGTTTATGTCAAGTTAAAAAACTGCCAATTAAAGATATTTCCATTGCAAACCAACCATAGTTGCCAGATACGTGGGGGGTCTGCGTACGCAAGCATCGTTTTTTTTTTACACCTATGTTTCACTTCAACACTTCATGAAGACGAACTAAAATACTGCCAATACTAGTACAACTTTGACCATAATAGATGAACTATCTACACTAATGCCTAATTCCGACACAATTTTAAAATCTGCATTAGCCAGAATTGTTTCAGTATCCAACAGTCATTTCTTCAACAACCTTTCTTCCTAGAATATTAATTGTAAGGTACAGTCACTTATCAAGTTCAGAATTTTCTAAGATATAATGCAAATCAGCGCAGTACTTCTCGGTCGATTCATCAGCATCTATGTCATTTATCCAATGATCTGGTAACGATGTCTTTCTTTTCGTCTACGTCGTTTGAGGACAGGATGACAATTGGTGGTGCTATACAACCTTTTGCTATATAAGACCTGCTTTTCCGCAGTTCTTATCGTATCTCGATCTTGATTTGGCGTCGAAATTGCTCCCATAATTTAGACAGATGTACTTCTCTCTCCAGGTACTACACTTATGTATGTATATTACCATCACTTCTTCAATATTGCTACAAAGATGTTTTAAATTTACTCCACAATCTGCAATAATAATTGTACGGTAAAACGATTCTTCCAATGAAATTGTATGTATAGAAGCCTCGTATATCGGTTTGAAGCCAACGTAGGGCCCGCTTTGGTTACTAACATTCTTAGCGATAACGAGAATAGACCAAGTCAACTGATCATGAACGTTACAAGTAACATTTATCTTCCTATATAAATAACTTTAAGTCCTGCTCAACATTAGTTTATGATAAACCACCAATTCAAAACCATTTGTGACAGTTATTTATCAGAAATCTTCTATTTTAGTATGCCGAAAATAATAAAAGGTTTGTAATTTTTTGGATTCTGTTTTCGATTTCTGGTACGACACGATGCAATATTAATTTTATGATACATCTGGAAAACTATATTTCATCTTTCATACTCAATACCAAGGCAAAACGGCATAAACGATAATAACTTGCTTTTTCAGGTAATGAAGAAATCTTTTATCATGTTATACTCGAATGATTGCTAACTTTTCCGTTATGGTTTAGCAGCATTGATACACTTGATATAGGTCATTCTTTACTTAATTCTAGAATGTCTAGATAATAAAACTGAGTGTAATTGATAGCAATGATTGAATGATAATGCAAAATCCAAGCGCCAACCAAAACTGTAGATACTGTTAATAATATGAAAGAACTCAAGTAAGAACTGACTTATAAGGTTATCACTACAGACACATTTCAAGTCTTCCTGAGGCAATATCAAGTCTTCTAAAAGTATTATCCTGTATATATATATCTTGTTATCATATGTTATCATATCATATGTCTTGTTGATGCATTTCAAGTCTTCTGGGAGCATTTCAAGCCATTCAGAATAGGCCTATTCTCTTCATCAAGTCTTCTGGAATTATTTTAAGTCTTCTAGAAACAGTATCAAATCTTGTGGATGTATTTCAAGTCTTCTGGGAGCATTTCAAGTTTTCTAGAAGCAGTATCAAGTCTTCTGGAAGCATTTCAAGTGTAATAGAGGTAATATCAAGTCTTCTAAAAACAGTATAAAGTCTTCTCGAGGTAGCAGCAAGGATACTGCACGTATTACAAGTTTTATAAAGGCAGTTTCAAATCTTTAGGAAACATTTCAAGCCTTCCTGAGGCAATATCAATTCTTTTGAAAGCATTTTAAGTCTTCTAGAAGCAGTATCAAATCTTGTGAATGCATTTCAAGACTTCTGAGAGGATTTCAAGTCGTTCAGAACTTCATAAAGTCTTCTAGAGGCAATATCAAGTATTCTTGAAGCATTTCAAGTCTTCCAGGAGCGATATTAAGTCTTCTGGAAGCATTTTAAGTCATCTAGTAGCAGTGTCAAGTCTTGTGGATGCATTCCAAGTCTTCTGGGAGCATTTTAAGTCTTTGAGAACTTCATCAAGTCTTCCAGAGGCAACATCAAGTATTCTTGAAGCATGTCAAGTTTTTCAGACGCAGTATGAAGTCTTCTGGAAGCAGTATCAAGTTTTGTGGATGCATTTCAAGTCTTTTGAAATCATCTTAAATCTTCTAGAAACAGTATAATGTCTTCCAGCAGAAGTAGCAAGTCTTCTGGAAGCACTTTGCAAGTTGGAGCGCGTTGATGTTTTTATGAACTGATTTGCTTCGTACCTCTCCAATCGCACGCAGGAGGTCGGGGTTGGTGAATATTCATCCGGTTCTGTTAAAATGTCTTCTGGAGTACCTCAGGGTCCAAAGGCTTCTACGATGAGGTTCAGTTTATTTCCAAAACTACTAACTAGAAATAAACTGAACTTAATCGTAAAACCCTTTGGGAATTTTATTTTTATACCTCACGAAAAATTTAGAATCAGAATTATCTAAATGTATGCTTAAGACCATAAATTGGTCGATTTTTAATTTTGTGTTCGTACAATTATTGTATATGATGTATTATAGTGGAGTAGTGTAACTGGAACTGTGTGCTGCCACCCCCGTGTGTTTATAAAAAATAATAATTGCAAGTTTTCCAGACACAGTATTTCAAGTGTTCTAGAAACAGTATAAAGTCTTTCAGAGTTAGTAGCAAGACTTCTGGAAGCATTTCATTTTTCTAAAGGCAGTTTCAAGTCTTATGGAAGTATTTCAATTCTTCTAGAAACAGTACACAGTCTTTCAGAGGCAATATCAAGTTTTCTTGAAGTATTTCAAGTCTTCCATAAGCAATATCAAGTCTTCTGGAAGCATTTCAAATCTTCTAGAGGCAATATCAAGTCTTCTTAAAGCATTTCAAGCGTTCCAGAAACAGTATCAAGTTTTCTGGAAGCATTTCAAGTCTTCTAGAAACAGTATAAAGTCCTCCAGAGTTAGTAGCAAGGCTTCTGGAAGTATTCAAGTTTTGCATAGGCATGTCAAGTCTTCCATAAGCAATGTCAAGTCTTCTGGAAGCATTTCAAATCTTCTAGAGGCAATATCAAGTCTTCTTAAAGCATTTCAAGCGTTCCAGAAACAGTATCAAGTTTTCTAGAAGCATTTCAAGTCTTCTAGAAACAGTATAAATTCCTCCAGACTTAGTAGCAAGGCTTCTGGAAGTATTCAAGTTGTGCAGAGGCATGTCAAATCTCCCCTAGACATTATCAAGTCTTCTGGAAGTATTTCAAATCTTCTGGATGCAATATCAAGTGTTCTTGAAGCACATCAAGTTTTTCAAAAGCAATATCAAGTTTTCTGGAAGCATTCAAGTTGTGCAGAGGCATGTCAAGTCTTCCATAAGCAACATCAAGTCTTCTGGACGCATTTCAAATTTTCTAGAGGTAATATCAAGTCTTCTTAAAGCATTTCAAGCGTTCCAGAAACAGTATCAAGTTTTCCGGAAGCATTTCAAGTCTTCTAGAAACAGTATAAAGTCCTCCAGACTTAATAGCAAGGCTTCTGGAAGTTCTTCTGGAATCAAGTTGTGCAGAGGCATATTAAGTCTTCCATAAACAACACCAAGTCTTCTGGAAGCATTTCAAATTTTCTAGAGGTAATATCAAGTCTTCTTAAAGCATTTCAAGCGTTCCAGAAACAGTATCAAGTTTTCCGGAAGCATTTCAAGTCTTCTAGCAACAGTATAAAGTCCTCCAGACTTAGTAGCAAAGCTTCTGGAAGTATTCAAGTTGTGCAGAGGCATGTCAAGTCTCCCATAGACAATATCAAGTCTTCTGGAAGTATTTCAAATCTTCTGGATGCAATATCAAGTGTTCTTAAAGCATTTCAAGCGTTCCAGAAACAGTATCAAGTTTTCTGGAAGCATTTGAAGTCTTCTAGAAACAGTATAAAGTCCTCCAGAGTTAGTAACAAGGCTTCTGGAAGCATTTCAAGTTGTGCAGAGGCATATCAAGTCTTCCAGATAGGAAACAACTTTAATCCAGATAACACCATTAACAATTCTGTATGGGACCATTCGCATGAGTGTTCTGTATCTCGGAACCACGTCAACGTTTTGTTTCGTTTATTAATCGTCTAACATTTAAGATTATATAAACGATATTCTTTTAATTCTTAAAAGCTGTTTACAAACATTTTCCAATATTGAAATATTTGCTTTAAATCTCGAACACAATGAAGTTCAATTGACTATTTCTCCATTTTTCTTTTGTATGATCAGAATTTTATGAATTTGTTACCAAACTTTGTTCAGGTTCTTTCTACTCGTTTCAATCTTATTCTTCTGTTTCCGGTCAATCTTTTTTAACCGGTCTTCTTTAGCATCTCTCTTCGATAGTTAGATACTTCGTCTCTAACCCACCTCCTTCCTGTCCAATAGCTGCCTTATGTTTCAAAACTCCGTCCTTTAATACAAGCTATCTTGTCATCCAGTCTCTTTTTACTCTTATGTTCTTTAAAGGATCTAAATTACGAGCTAGTTTCAACTTGATCAGACTTAATCAGCACAAAATATCAACTCTGAGAGATATTTATATCTTGTCCCACTTTATCTATTTTTGCTCATTTTTAGATTTTTTATATTTCAAGTTCAAGCCTAATCCTAATCAAAATATACGAAAAATTTGTGAAGTACATCGGACATCATCAAGGCCACAGATAACATGTTTGTGGTAAATAAAAATGCAATTGCAAGCTCTACTTTAACACATTTTTTTATATCACCACATTATCTATCAAAATAAATTGAAATATATCAAATCGTTACAGATAATAATTTATTTAAATTTATCTTATTAGGAAGTTTTAGAAGCAATGAATTATTCAAATACTAAACCAAACATAATGACTTATGGAATATTAGCTTTAGGGTGTAAAACGAAAGAACAAGCTGAAGAATTTATGGCAACGATGAATCAAGATGGATTTAGGTAAGAAAATTTTGATTTTTTTTAAATTAAATTTATTCTTGATAAATTAAAATAAACATTCAAATGACATGACATTATTATTATTCGCAAGCAGTCATTCTTATATTTAAATGAAAATTGCATAAAGAACTGACTTACCTTGAATGTGATCCCCTTGTTCCATTATAAATGCAAGATTTTATTAATTATCTCTATACTATTAGGAGAACTATTTACTTGTAATGTTGAATGCGTTGTGACAATAATGAATAAGAAGATCAATTTAAGTAATGTTAAGTTTTATTTGATTTCAATTGATCGATAATATTGATAACGAATTTTTATTGAAATACTTTATATTTGTTTATTTTATTATCACAATGATAATAAAATGCATTTAAACGATTTAATTTTTAAAGTGATTCATAAATTCACTAACGAATGAATAAAAAAACATTTTCCATGCATGACTTTATTCATTTTAGTTATTTATAGAACTTACGATTATTTTGGTTCCGTTCCATGTTAAATTCGGTATTGATTTTATGTGGAAACGCTTGGAAAATTTCACCTCCTCACATACTGGAGGTAGAAATAAAACTAAGTAAATACAATTTGGAAAAACGCCAAACAATGTTGTGTAAAGTGTTTATGTTAATTGGGATTAAATATTTTTTGTTTTTGATATTAATGAGTCTTTTAACAAATTTAATGATTTTAGAATGAACGCGGAAATATTGGGGGCAATGCTTCATCAAGCCTGTTACCATTGCAACTTTAAATACGTTTTTAAAATAATGGAAACTTGCATTAAGGAGGAAATACGGCCAAATTCTAAGTTTATGGGGTGTTTAGAAGAGTTTAAAAAGAAATGTAAACGTCTCAGCAATGATAATGTAATTATTTATTACTCAAAAATATTTGTAATATTGAATGAATACGAGGAAAAAAGTGAAAATTTTTATTTGCTTATTAAGTTGTTTGAATGAGTAAAGTAAATGTACACAAATTGAAATTGAGTCTAATGAACTCTAGTATTATAAGGACTTAAAGATAATTTGTTATTTGTATTAGAAATTTTCTTCTAATTATTATTTTTTTTATAGACGAGTAATTTAGGACAATCCAAACATTTTATCAACAATTTTCAAGCTTTTAAAATGAAATATAACGATTGGAAAACTAAAGTTGATCCTATTCTAGAGGATGAAGTACATCCTTGGCAACAATTTCGTCAAAACAGCGAAACGAATGTTAAACACGTCAAAGATAAAGAAAAATCTTCAAGGTTTAAACCTAGACATCTCTCTTTGTATCGACAGAAGAAAGGTGTCGCTCTCAGGGAGAAAAATGATAAAAGGAAGTTGGGAATTGAAGGCAAAAATAAAAATGTTGAAGCGATTGAGGTTGAAGAAAGAAAATTTATTGAATAAAAATTAATTAATTTGTTTTAAATATTGTTTCATTTGAATCATTCTAATAATCAATGGAGATTGATTTAGGTAAGAAAATTTCGATTTCTTTTATATCAAGCCTCAAGTACATCCCAGAATTAAATTTTACTTTTGCTTTTATATATATATATATATTTCTTTTTAATTTTTGTTATTACATAATATCGTAATTAATTAAAAACATTTAATTATTTAAATTTTATTACGTAGTAATTTTGATGTTTCGAGGTTGGCAGTAAAAATGATTCAATGTCAACACAAATATCAAAGAAAATTTAAATGTTATAAATACGATTTCTACTTAAAATAATCAAAATCAAATCGATTTTAGTAAAGAAAATAAGTAAATGTAAGTAAATGCACTTATTTAACAACTTATTTTAGTTTAAAATATAACCGTGTTAATGTTATGAACAATAAGTCAACTTTGAATTATGTTAAAAGGGCAGTTGAATTTTCCTTTACAAGTTTCTTTAATTTGTTTATAAAGGCTGTAATTGGGTTATTATTTTTTATGGGATATATGTTATTAGTTTTAAAGAATTCCTGGGTTTTGTCTATGCAGGTAGACTTGTCCAAGATAATAAGACCTGAATTTTTCTTCCCAAACGTTATTTCTTTTCTCTCATGGAATCTATCTGTTTGAATTCTTTTAATTGTGAAATGAGCATTATTATTATTGTGGTGAGGCAATTATAGATTCTTTACTTGAAATGCTTGTAGAAGGCTTCCTACTGCCTCGAATAGACTTTATACTGCCTCAAGAAGACTTTATACTGCCTCGAGAAGACTTTATACTGTTTCTAGAAGACTTGAGACTGCTTCTGGAAGACTTGAAATGCGTCCATAAGACGATGATTGATGCTGCTTCTAGAAGACCTAAAATACTTTCAGAAGACTTGATATTGCCTTAGGAATACTTGAAATGTTTCCTAAAGACTTGAAACTGCTTTTAGAAGACTTGAAATGCGGCCAGTATCATTGCTTTTTCCTCAAGAAGACTTATACTTAGACTTGATATTGCCTCTATTTCACTTGAAATGTTTCCAGAAGACTTGATACTGCTTCTGAAAGACTTGAAATGCTTTAGGGATACTTAATATTGCCTCTGAAAGACTTGATGAAGTTTTCAAACACTTAAAATGCTCCCAGAAGACCTGAAATGCGTCCAGTATCATTGCTGTTTCCTAAAGACTTGAAACTGCTTTTAGAACACTTGAAATGCGTCCAGTGTCATTGCTGTTTCCTCAAGAAAACTTTATACTTAGGCTTGATATTGCCTCAGGAATACTTGAAATGTTTCCTAAAGACTTGAAACTGCTTTTAGAAGACTTGAAATGCGTCCAGTATCATTGCCGCTTCCTGAAGAAGACTTTATACTTAGACTTGATATTGCTTCTATTTCACTTGAAATGTTTCAAGAAGACTTGATACTGCTTCTGGAAGACTTGAAATGCTTTAGGGATACTTGATACTGCCTCTGAAAGACTTGATGAAGTTCTCAAAGACTTAAAATGCTCCCAGAAGACTTGAAATGCGTTCATAAGACTTGATGCTGCTTCTAGAAGACCTAAAATACTTTCAGAAGACTTGATATTGCCTCAGGAATACTCGAAATGTTTCCTAAAGACTTGAAACTGCTTTTAGAAGACTTGAAACGCGTCCAGTATCATTGCTGTTTCCTCAAGAAGACTTTATACTTAGACTTGATATTGCCTCTATTTCACTTGAAATATTTCCAGAAGACTTGATCCTGCTTCTGGAAGACTTGAAATGCTTTAGGGATACTTAATATTGCCTCTGAAAGACTTAATGAAGTTCTCAAAGATTTAAAATGCTCCCAGAAGACTTTAAATGCGTCCATAAGACTTAATGCTGCTTCTAGAAGACCTAAAATACTTTCAGAAGACTTGATATTGCATCAGGAATACTTAAAATGCTTCCTAAAGACTTGAAACTGCTTTTAGAAGACTTGAAATGCGTCCAATGCCATTGCTGTTTCCTCAAGAAGACTTTATACTTAGACTTGATATTGCCTCAGGAATACTTGAAATGTTTCGTAAAGACTTGAAACTGCTTTTAGAAGACTTGAAACGCGTCCAGTATCATTGCTGTTTCCTCAAGAAGACTTTATACTTAGACTTGATATTGCCTCTATTTCACTTGAAATGCTTCCAGAAGACTTGATACTGTTTCTGGAACACTTGAAATGCTTTAGGAATACTTAATATTGCCTCTGGAAGACTTGATGAAGTTTTCAAAGACTTAAAATGCTCCCAGAAGACTTGAAATGCGTCCATAAGACTTGAGCTGCTTCTAGAAGACCTAAAATACTTTCAGAAGACTTTATATTGCCTCAGGAATACTTGAAATGTTTCCTAAAGACTTGAAACTGCTTTTAGAAGACTTGAAATGCGTCCAGTATCATTGCTGTTTCCTCAAGAAGACTTTATACTTAGACTTGATATTGCCTCTATTTCACTTGAAATATTTCCAGAAGACTTGATACTGCTTCTGGAAGACTTGAAATGCTTTAGGGATACTTAATATTGCCTCTGAAAGACTTAATGAAGTTCTCAAAGATTTAAAATGCTCCCAGAAGACTTTAAATGCGTCCATAAGACTTAATGCTGCTTCTAGAAGACCTAAAATACTTTCAGAAGACTTGATATTGCATCAGGAATACTTAAAATGCTTCCTAAAGACTTGAAACTGCTTTTAGAAGACTTGAAATGCGTCCAATGCCATTGCTGTTTCCTCAAGAAGACTTTATACTTAGACTTGATATTGCCTCAGGAATACTTGAAATGTTTCGTAAAGACTTGAAACTGCTTTTAGAAGACTTGAAACGCGTCCAGTATCATTGCTGTTTCCTCAAGAAGACTTTATACTTAGACTTGATATTGCCTCTATTTCACTTGAAATGCTTCCAGAAGACTTGATACTGCTTCTGGAACACTTGAAATGCTTTAGGAATACTTAATATTGCCTCTGGAAGACTTGATGAAGTTTTCAAAGACTTAAAATGCTCCCAGAAGACTTGAAATGCGTCCATAAGACTTGAGCTGCTTCTAGAAGACCTAAAATACTTTCAGAAGACTTTATATTGCCTCAGGAATACTTGAAATGTTTCCTAAAGACTTGAAACTGCTTTTAGAAGACTTGAAATGCGTCCAGTATCATTGCTGTTTCCTCAAGAAGACTTTATACTTAGACTTGATATTGCCTCTATTTCACTTGAAATATTTCCAGAAGACTTGATACTGCTTCTGGAAGACTTGAAATGCTTTAGGGATACTTAATATTGCCTCTGAAAGACTTAATGAAGTTCTCAAAGATTTAAAATGCTCCCAGAAGACTTTAAATGCGTCCATAAGACTTAATGCTGCTTCTAGAAGACCTAAAATACTTTCAGAAGACTTGATATTGCCTCAGGAATACTTAAAATGTTTCCTAAAGACTTGAAACTGCTTTTAGAAGACTTGAAATGCGTCCAATGTCATTGCTGTTTCCTCAAGAAGATTTTATACTTAGACTTGATATTGCCTCAGGAATACTTGAAATGTTTCGTAAAGACTTGAAACTGCTTTTAGAAGACTTGAAACGCGTCCAGTATCATTGCTGTTTCCTCAAGAAGACTTTATACTTAGACTTGATATTGCCTCTATTTCACTTGAAATGCTTCCAGAAGACTTGATACTGCTTCTGGAACACTTGAAATGCTTTAGGAATACTTAATATTGCCTCTGGAAGACTTGATGAAGTTTTCAAAGACTTAAAATGCTCCCAGAAGACTTGAAATCCGTCCATAAGACTTGAGCTGCTTCTAGAAGACCTAAAATACTTTCAGAAGACTTTATATTGCCTCAGGAATACTTGAAATGTTTCCTAAAGACTTGAAACTGCTTTTAGAAGACTTGAAATGCGTCCAGTATCATTGCTGTTTCCTCAAGAAGACTTTATACTTAGACTTGATATTGCCTCTATTTCACTTGAAATGCTTCCAGAAGACTTGATACTGCTTCTGGAACACTTGAAATGCTTTAGGAATACTTAATATTGCCTCTGGAAGACTTGATGAAGTTTTCAAAGACTTAAAATGCTCCCAGAAGACTTGAAATGCGTCCATAAGACTTGAGCTGCTTCTAGAAGACCTAAAATACTTTCAGAAGACTTTATATTGCCTCAGGAATACTTGAAATGTTTCCTAAAGACTTGAAACTGCTTTTAGAAGACTTGAAATGCGTCCAGTATCATTGCTGTTTCCTCAAGAAGACTTTATACTTAGACTTGATATTGCCTCTATTTCACTTGAAATGCTTCCAGAAGACTTGATACTGCTTCTGGAATACTTGAAATGCTTTAGGAATACTTAATATTGCCTCTGGAAGACTTGATGAAGTTTTCAAAGACTTAAAATGCTCCCAGAAGACTTGAAATCCGTCCATAAGACTTGAGCTGCTTCTAGAAGACCTAAAATACTTTCAGAAGACTTTATATTGCCTCAGGAATACTTGAAATGTTTCCTAAAGACTTGAAACTGCTTTTAGAAGACTTGAAATGCGTCCAGTATCATTGCTGTTTCCTCAAGAAGACTTTATACTTAGACTTGATATTGCCTCTATTTCACTTGAAATGCTTCCAGAAGACTTGATACTGCTTCTGGAACACTTGAAATGCTTTAGGAATACTTAATATTGCCTCTGGAAGACTTGATGAAGTTTTCAAAGACTTAAAATGCTCCCAGAAGACTTGAAATGCGTCCATAAGACTTGAGCTGCTTCTAGAAGACCTAAAATACTTTCAGAAGACTTTATATTGCCTCAGGAATACTTGAAATGTTTCGTAAAGACTTGAAACTGCTTTTAGAAGACTTTATATTGCCTCAGGAATACTTGAAATGTTTCGTAAAGACTTGAAACTGCTTTTAGAAGACTTAAAACGCGTCCAGTATCATTGCTGTTTCCTCAAGAAGACTTTATACTTAGACTTGATATTGCCTCTATTTCACTTGAAATGCTTCCAGAAGACTTGATACTGCTTCTGGAACACTTGAAATGCTTTAGGAATACTTAATATTGCCTCTGGAAGACTTGATGAAGTTTTCAAAGACTTAAAATGCTCCCAGAAGACTTGAAATGCGTTCATAAGACTTGAGCTGCTTCTAGAAGACCTAAAATACTTTCAGAAGACTTTATATTGCCTCAGGAATACTTGAAATGTTTCCTAAAGACTTGAAACTGCTTTTAGAAGACTTGAAATGCGTCCAGTATCATTGCTGTTTCCTCAAGAAGACTTTATACTTAGACTTGATATTGCCTCTATTTCACTTGAAATATTTCCAGAAGACTTGATACTGCTTCTGGAAGACTTGAAATGCTTTAGGCATACTTAATATTGCCTCTGAAAGACTTGATGAAGTTCTCAAAGACTTAAAATGCTTCCAGAAGACTTGAAATGCGTCCATAAGACTTGATGCTGCTTCTAGAAGACCTAAAATACTTTCAGAAGACTTGATATTGCCTCAGGAATACTTGAAATGTTTCCTAAAGACTTGAAACTGCTTTTAGAAGACTTGAAATGCGCCCAGTATCATTGCTGTTTCCTCAAGAAGACTTTATACTTAGACTTGATATTGCCTCTATTTCACTTGAAATGTTTCCATAAGACTTGATACTGCTTCTGGAACACTTGAAATGCTTTAGGAATACTTAATATTGCCTCTGGAAGACTTGATGAAGTTTTCAAAGACTTAAAATGCTCCCAGAAGACTTGAAATGCGTCCATAAGACTTGAGCTGCTTCTAGAAGACCTAAAATACTTTCAGAAGACTTTATATTGCCTCAGGAATACTTGAAATGTTTCCTAAAGACTTGAAACTGCTTTTAGAAGACTTGAAATGCGTCCAGTATCATTGCTGTTTCCTCAAGAAGACTTTATACTTAGACTTGATATTGCCTCTATTTCTCTTGAAATATTTCCAGAAGACTTGATACTGCTTCTGGAAGACTTGAAATGCTTTAGGGATACTTAATATTGCCTCTGAAAGACTTGATGAAGTTCTCAAAGACTTAAAATGCTTCCAGAAGACTTGAAATGCGTCCATAAGACTTGATGCTGCTTCTAGAAGACCTAAAATACTTTCAGAAGACTTGATATTGCCTCAGGAATACTTGAAATGTTTCCTAAAGACTTGAAACTGCTGTTAGAAGACTTGAAATGCGTCCAGTATCATTGCTGTTTCCTCAAGAAGACTTTATACTTAGACTTGATATTGCCTCTATTTCACTTGAAATGTTTCCAGAAGACTTCATACTGCTTCTGGAAGACTTGAAATGTTTTAGGGATACTAAACACAACAGTGAGATAGTAAGGTACCTAGCGGCGCAGAGGGAGAAACGCCATATAACTATTTTTATTGGACATTTTTTGTAAATGGTGTACAAAATACACCAGCGCGCCTAATTAAGGGTTAATAATATTAATGACAACTGACATCACGTGAGACATATTTAATGACTGAGCACATAGATTTTCTATATGTAAAAAACAATGACAAATAAATAAATCCAAAAATGATGTATTTTGTCCCAAGCTTTCAATATGTTTGCAAATTAAAGTAACTGCTCCTATGTTTTTTCCTATCATTGATGGTGCTCCATCGGTTGTAATACCAATAAGTTTTTTTAAATCCAATTGTCGATCTTCCGCGCTTTTTAGAACAGCATCTTTAATATCTTTGCCCGTTGTTGTATCCTTCAGACTCACAAGATCAAGGAGTTCTTATGTTACTTTCAGCTTATTATCAACTCCGCGAATAAATATAGCAAGTTGTGATGTATCTTTGATATCGGTTGTTTCATCCAAAGCTAATGAGTAGTACACAAATTGTTTGGTATGTTAATTGAGGTTTAGGGAAATTTCATTGGAAATATCATCAACTCTACGTGCAACAGTTTGATGAGACAGATTTATTTGTTTATAAATATGAACTTTTTCCGGGCCAATATCTTCAGCTGCAGCATTTAAACATTCTTTGATGTATTCTCCATCCGAGAAAGGTTTCATTTTTTTAGCAATAATTTGAGAAATTTTTAAACTTGTACTGACAATGTCGTTTGATTGTTGGTTTTGTTTTTGAAACACATTTTGTTGAAACTTTAAGTTTGCTTTAAGTAAGTGTAATTTGGCCTTGCGTTCACCACCAGAAAGTACAGAAAGTTCCGTATGTTTTTCATAATGTCTTCGTATGTTATAAGTTTTAGCAGTAATCGTTTCACGACAAACTAAGCATACAGCATTATTTTTTACTTGCAAGAAAAAGTAGTCATCTTCCCAATTATTTTTAAATTGTCTGTTTTCATCTTCTAGTTTTCTTTTCTTCCTACCCGACATCGCACGTCAATATTATGGACAATTTTATTTATTCTGGTATAATTAAAGAAACGAATAAATTTTTGTAGGACTGCAAATTAAAATAAAATATTACTTACTTTTATTTTCACAACCTTTTTAAAACAATAAGTTTATCAACTCTGTGATTAATCAACTCTCTACGAAGAACTCGCATAAACTGAAGGGACTAAAAAATTTTATGATTCAATCCACTTTTGAGCGAAACAGGGGAATACCCGACAAAACGGACAAATTCGCAGTTACGTATCTCCGAATCTACGTAAAGGAGTAGACACACATAAACGCACCGCGCCCGCACCGTGTGTTGGAAGAGGTACGGTACGAGACTGGCGCCATACAAAAGTAATGTGAAGTCCCCACTTTACCGCATCGACGCCGCACCGACATCTCACCGAGGCACAGTGGGGTATTCCACATAGAAACATGATTAAAAGTCGGGAATACAGATAGACAAAAATCAAGGCGGCTGCTGTCACTTAGCCTCACCAAATATTCAGAAAACAATTTTCTGCATATTTTATTGGTGCCCGGTTCCTTAACACTGCGTAATCAGTTGTCTTTTACGCCCTTTGATGTATGCGCGTATTTCGTCAAATTATTGCAATAAATCAACGGCATATATTTATAGGTGTTCCTGTGTATTTTATTGTGAGCAGTTGAAATTTTTGTAATGGATGTTATATACTCAGGTATGTATAAATAGAATCAAGTACTTTTATCAAGTTTAATTCTATAGTCTTTGTAATTTTTTATTTATTCTATTTGAACATATTTTGTATTTACTTTTGTTTTTCTTCTATATTATGAAGTGTTTTTTTTTTATTTCCGGATTCTTCCCGGTTTTATTTCTTTTTACATCTTTTTGTTTGAAGAATTTACTCTACTATACTATAAAAAACTATTGCCAACAACTGCCTAATATACAGGGTGTTCCCGTGACTTGGGGCATAAAATTAACCACATATACTAGAGCAAAAATGATGATGATTCGTGAAAAAAAATTATTATAAAAGTCTTCAAATGGCCAAGATATGGGCCATCAAAGTTCAGAAATTTTAACACATTTTTCTAAATATTTTCAAAACCATTAATGGTAGAGGGTTGAAATTTGGTACAGAGTAAACAAACATCATGCAAAATCATTGAACCAATTTTGACTTTGGCCGGATGACGGCAACCATGTTATACAGGGTGTTCCTAAAATTTGTTTGCTCAGAACTTTTTTGTTTATTCGTAACCCTACATTTATTTTTGTAGTTTTTAATAGAAAATTTATTTTCGAAACTTTTTTCACTCTTTGAAAATTTTGATAACATTAACCGTTTGCGAGTTAAACGCGAAAATATTAAGCTTCGATTTCAATGGTAACACTAAACACAATAATTTTCGAAAAAGTTGGCCATGGCAATTAAAAAAAAAACAAATTGAGCCGTCAACTTGCTTATGTAGTTTAAACATAAAGTTGTTTGTTAATGAAGTTTTTATTAATTTTGCGTGTTCAAAATGGACAATTACACATTTAGTGAACAAACTGACATGATTTTGACATTGGGAGAATGTCATGGAAACGCCGTAGCAGCCGCTAACCGTTATCGGGAGAAATTTCCGAACCGCAGAGCGCCCAATCGAAAAACATTTTTAAGAATTGAAACCCGTTTAAGGGAAAATGGGACGTTTAAGCCGAATTTTAGTAACAACGGTAAAGTCAGATCAGTCCGAACAACCGAACTAGAAGAAGATATTCTAGACTACGTACAAGAAAATCCTACAGCTAGTACTTTGGATATGGCGAGGCATTTTTTAACGTCAAAAACAACTATCTGGCGTGTTCTTCACGAGCAACAGCTTTATCCATATCATAGTTATAAAGTTCAGGAAGTTCGACAGGCTGATTACCCACTACGACTGCAATATTGTCAAATAATGCAGCACAAAATCCAAATTGATGATCAATTTTTAAAAAAAATACTTTTTGCAGATGAATCGACATTTTCTAAAGATGGAATCATCAATTTGAGAAATTCACATAGTTGGGCGGACGAAAATCCAAGATTTAAGAAAGCTTGGAAATCGCAATGGAGGTTTTCTCTTAACGTTTGGGCTGGCATTGTGGGCGATGTCATTATAGGACCCGTTTTCTTGCCGTCAAGGCTGGATGGCCATACATACAGGGGACATTTAGAGCAATTAAATGATTTTTTAGATGACGTTCCTTTAAACACAAGACAAGAAATGTGGTATATGCATGATGGTGCTCCTGCGCATAGTACACATGCTGTCCAAGAATTTCTATGTGAACGGTTTTCGGAACGGTGGATTGGACGAGGAGTGGATGCACCGATAAGTTGCCCCCCCCCGATCGCCGGATCTTACACCTCTAGATTTTTATTTATGGGGACGCATTAAATCGCTTGTGTACTGCGTTGAAATAACTTCAGTTGATCAACTGAGGTTACGAATTGTTGATTCATTTGATCAACTTCGAACTGAAATCAACGTCCTCAGCAGAGTGCGCTTTAATTTAAGACGGCGATATCAGGCGTGCATTGAAGCCGGCGGGAGTGTTTTTGAACATCTGCTTTAGTATTTTTTTTTGTTGTGTTTTATTTATTACCATTTGTTTATAATTTTATTGTTCTTGTTCATATTTTTGTTAGAATTTTTATTATGTTCTTGTTTGTTGTTACCGCGAAAATTAAATTTATTGTTTTGGAAATTACATTCTTTTATTCAATTAAAATAAATTAACACTGGATTTAACTAAATCTACACTGAGAAATTTATGCAAATAATGGTTATTAGATCAGTTCGTTTTTCAATTGTCATCGCCTTCTCAGATCTTGCGGAATATGTTTTATTTGTTACGATTGAAATCAAAGCTTAACAGTTTCGCGTATAACTCGAAAACAGTCAATGTTATCAAAATTTTCAAAGAGTGAAAAAAGTTTCGAAAATAAATTTTCTATTAAAAACTACAAAAATAAATGTAGGGTTACGAACAAACAAAAAAGTTCTGAGCAAACAAATTTTAGGAACACCCTGTATAACATGGTTGCCGTCATCCGGCCAAAGTCAAAATTGGTTCAATGATTTTGCATGATGTTTGTTTACTCTGTACCAAATTTCAACCCTCTACCATTAATGGTTTTGAAAATATTTAGAAAAATGTGTTAAAATTTCTGAACTTTGATGGCCCATATCTTGGCCATTTGAAGGCTTTTATAATAATTTTTTTTCACGAATCATCATCATTTTTGCTCTAGTATATGTGGTTAATTTTATGCCCCGAGTCACGGGAACACCCTGTATAAAAAAAAATAAATTAAACTAGTGGTATGTAGGCAAGGCAAACTTAGTTTTGCTGCGTTCTTTACTATTCTAATCTTTTCTTCGGTGTAGGTTATTCTGGTTTGAATGTCATGACCCGAGAAGGCATATATAATCTTACAAAACAATGTAATGAAAGAGATTTTGCGAAGAAACTGGATATAGTGGAAAGAAACATCATAAAACAGAGAAAGTTCTTGGATAATCAAAAGCAACAATTTTTGCGAACATTTTCGCGACTTAAGTCGGATATGAAAAGTAAATGGCAAGCTGCAAACCGTACAGAAAAAGCGTTCTTAGAAAAAATCGTAATTGGTTGCAAGGGACTGTTAAAATAACACAGAAATGTATGTCGAATATAGGTGGTCGTCCGGAAAGCGCATTTGAAGATTTAAACGATTGCAGTAAACGCCGCAAAACAACACTTCTGAAGAAGGAAAATGAAGCTGAAGCTCTCTTGTTTGCTGGTCAAATGGCACTTCAAAAATCTGGAAATGTGAGTGGAGCACAAGTGTTAAAGGACATCATGTCATCGCCGTCACGTGGTAATAAATATAAGAAAGCTTTTAGAAAAAGAGACACGGTTGAATCAGAAAAGTTAACACCAACACAAGCGTTATCAATGTTTGTAGAAGCGTCATTGACACGAAGACAATATGAAATTATTAGAGAAAGCTCAAGAAAACTATATCCCTCTTATTCACTTTTACAGAGAGCAAAACAAGATTGTTATCCAGACTCGAATGCTTATCAAGTTACTGAAACTTGCGCGGAAATTAAATTACAAGCCTTAGCAGATCATACTGTAAAACGATTTATTATTTACCTAGAGGAAGTATTGATATCTCTCACACAAAAAGAATTGGCATCCTTGGAGTTGACGTATAAAGGGGGTTGTGATGGTTCCCAACAAGCACAATTCAAACAAACATTTTCAAATAATAACGATTCCCATTCTAACATTTTCCAGTCATCACTAGTACCTCTTCAGCTTATATGTAAGACAAATAAGAAAATAATTTGGCAAAACCCAACGCCCTCTTCACCACGTTTTTGCCGACCAATGAGAATCAGATTTATTAGGGAATCGAAAGATGTGACAAATGAAGAGATAAGTTATCACAAAGATCAGATAAAACATTTAACTACAACCAAGAATAATATCGGAGATAAAGAAGTGACGGTCACCCATAGAATGTTATTTACCATGGTAGGTGGTAAAGTCTGCAATGCCGCTACCAATACAGGCTCGAGCATGCGATGTTACGTTACGCACGTACGCTTACTTCAAAAGATTTTAATGATTTGGAAAAATGTGAAAAAGCACCTATAAACTCAGAAAACTTGGAGTTTGGACTATCGATTTTACATGCGCGAATAAGATTGTTCGAAACATTACTGCATATTTCCTATAAAATTACAATAAAAAAGTGGCAAACAAGAACAGAATCAGAAAAGAATATTATAAAAGAACGCAAGCAAACTATTCAAGAAAGGTTTAGAAATGAACTTGGTCTAATCGTTGACGTACCCAAAGCCAACTACGGCAACAGCAACGATGGAAATACCAGCAGACGATTCTTCTCTAACGTAGAAATCTCGGCATCTATAACAGGAATCGATCAAGCGCTAATTGAAAGAGTGGCTACAATTCTGGAAGTAATATCCAGTGGTCATAAAATTGACATAAATAAATTTTCAGAGTACTGTCGAGATACGGCTAAGCTCTACATCCAATTGTATTACTGGTACCCAATGTCACCAACCCTCCATAAAATTTTGCTACATGGCCCTATAGTAATAGAGCAAGCACTGCTGCCTATAGGTGCTCTATCAGAAGAGGCGGCAGAGAGCAGAAATAAACATTTTCGTCAATACAGAGAAAAATATGCACGAAAATTTTGCCGGGTCCAGTGCAATATGGATGTAATCAATCGGCTTTTGTTAACATCAGATCCATTTTTAAGTTGCAGTAGACCTAAATCTATTAAAAAATCAAAACCGTTCAGGCCGGAGACAATTAAAATGTTACTTCCATGGGATGCGTATGACAAAGATGAAACTAGCGAAAGTGATGAGCAGTTAGATGGAAATGAATGAAGTGCGTCATAATTTATCGTTTTATTAAAGAAATACGTTATATTAATTACTTTTGTTACTATATAAAAAATACGATGTCATATAAATAACGCTCAAAGCTGTACATTCCGATTTTCATGAACCTAGAATTAAATGGAATGGTATGTTTTATGATAAAATTTCTTTTTTCCGACACCATCTTCAATTTCAAGCGATTGTCAACTTTTGTTTTTTAAATTGCTCGGTATATCTTTCTTTATGTGATTAGATAGAGATTTCAAGACATGGTGACATGGGTTACCAGTAATACAACTACATGTAGAGCTTAGCCATGTCTCCGCTTCGTGAAGAAAAATATACCGAGCAATTTGAAAAACAAAAGTTGAAAATGCTGCAATTTGAAGATGGCGTCGGGAAAAAATATTTGTAGCATGTTAGTATTCATTAAACCATTTCATTTGATACCTAGCTCACAAACATCGAAATATAAATGACTAACTTACAGATTGGGGCGTTTTTTGTACGACACTCTGTATTAATTACCTATTAAATATTTTTGTTTCATTCTTCCATTTTTAGATAATTTCCAACCCCATTTCAATGAGCTTTGCTTTTGATGACAATAATTTATCACTATAGGTTCAAATAAAAATAAAGTAATGCACATATAGTTTTGATCGATAATTTGGGTCAAATACTCCACTGTGCGAGGACGCAACGAGCCCGACTAATTTGCTTTATTTTTTTACGGGCACGGTGCGGTATACGAAGTTAAAATAAAACATTTTATATTAGAATTTTATAAAAATTATAAATTTTAATATTGTAAATTTATTTATTTATATTAAAATGAATGTAGAAAACTTGGTCGAAAATATAATAAAGTATCCAGTACTATATGATCAGTCCCATGAAAAATATAAGAATGCTGAGTATAAAGAACGAGTTTGGAAAATAATTGCAACCACCTTGAAAGTTGAAGGTAAGTCCACAATTTTATCTTCTTAACCATCAAATCATCAGAGCTTTTCGTTCTTACCACTCTACATTACCTTCCGGAGAACTAAAGGAATGTTTGAATTGCTCTCGTACCGCAAATGCTTCTTCTGTTGCCCTACCGCGACGGCGGGGTAAGATATGAAGATTAGGTGGCCTCTGTTGTGTCGTATCAGTTGTTTGATTTTCTTGAGGCAAATTATATCCTTTGTTCTTTCGAATAAAATTATGCAAGATACATGATGCTACAACAGTTCTTGTTATATTATCAGGAGATCCTTGAAGCGATCTCGTAAAAATTCGAAATTTTTGTGTCAAAATACCAAATGCATTTTCAGATAACCTTCTAGCCCTGCTTAACCGATAGTTAAAAATTCTCTTATCATCAGTTAGATTTCTTCCAGGAAATGGCCTCATGATGTTAGGTGTGAGAGGGAAAGCTTCATCGCCTACTATAACCATTGGAAGTTCAGTGTCTGTTCCAGGCAAAACTATGTTTTTCGGGATATTAAGTTTATTTTTGGATAAAGCCTTTCCAAAATTTGAATTAGACAAAACACCACCATCTGAATTTCTTCCATAGGCTCCTACGTCTACTAAAATAAAATTATAGCACGGATCTACCAAAGCCAGTATCACAATAGAGTATGTTTTCTTGTAATTCCAGTACATACTTACTGACGATTTAGGAGCTTGTACTACTACGTGTTTTCCATCCAAAGCCCCGATACAGTTGGGGAACTGCCACTCTTCCCAATATTCATCAGCTATACTGTTACACCTATCTTCATTTGGTATTGGCATCACTTCGTTTAAAAGTACGTCTACTATTGCCCTACATGTATCGTGGACTATATAAGCGACCGTTGATTTACCCAATCTATAGCTAAATGATATGGTCTTGAAGCTGTCTCTAGTAGCAAGATACCTAAAAAAACATTTATTTGATGTTACATTTCTGTTTTAATACAGGTGGAATGGATCAATGTAAAACGAAATAAGCATCTATTCGAGATCAGCTACGTCGAACACTTCAGAAAAGAAAAACAAAATCTGGACAGGCTGCTGCAAAAATTCGAAAGTATAAGTATGAGGACATCCTCGAATTTTTATTGCCTTATCTCGGTGAAAGGAAAGCTCTAACTAACGTGCCACAAGTACGCATTGAAAAAGATATAGACATAGATGAACAGCATACTGCAAAAGAAAGAAGCCTACCAGGTAGCAGCAAAGATATAACTTTACAGAGAAAAGAGTCATCCTTACAAACGAATCAATTGTATGCAAAGAAAGATAAGTTTGTTTCATCTTCAGCAACCAAAAGAAAGGTTCCTGGTCGCGATGTGAATACAGACGAATCGCCAGCGAGCCAACTAATGGCCTATATACTCGCTGAAAAAGAAGCCGAGAAACAAAAAGCAGCAAGGTTACAAACATATCAACAACATCCAGTTGATGCTTTTCTGTGTGGAATCGCACCTACTCTGAAATCACTGGACATTATACTTCTAAATGAAGCTAAAGGAAAAATTTTTAATATAGTACAGGAGTTAGAATTGAGACAGCTACAAGTAAATGCGGGTAACCAATCAAGATGCTTTGTGCAAAACTACTCGGAATCATCTTCAACAATGTCACTAGAGTCGCCGTCACCCTTACCACCCACAAATTAAGCTAACAGTCACTATGAACACTCATCAGTTCTAATATTTGAAAAAAAATGTTTTAGTTTCAAAGATATGATAACTATTTAATAACTATTTATTTATTTCAAGATATATGTACAATAATTAATAAAAATAGTGATTTAAAAATATCTTGTTTTATTCTTATATTGTTTACTTACCTCATACATACCGCTAAACGTTCTCTTGGTGTTATTGATAGTCTCCAATATGTATCTTTTTTCTTCAGTTTCCCTTGGAGTTTTAATTGTAATTGCTTGAATGTGAACATCGACATTCTAAAATATTCGTAAAATTTTATCTCATCGCACTGTAGATGAGGCATAAGTGAGCAAAACTCCCCTTCGACAAATCTTTTCTTCCATGCGTTGTGAACCCATATTCTTCTCCAATTAACATCTTCTTTTTCCAAAGCAAGCGCTACCATCCCTAATTCACTATTCGTAAAGTTTTTTTAACATTATTTCTTCACGAAACAGCTCCGTAACTGCAATTGCGAGACAAGTCACACGGCCAACATACGGATCAGGTGCGGACAAGTGTGATTTCCCGGTATAATCACCGTCAGTCTGCCGGCATGCAGCACAGGCACGGTGCGGACGCGGTGCGCTTATGTGTGTCTACTCCTTAAGTCGGGTTTACGTAGGTAGGGGTATTTACTGTATTCGTAAACGCCATACATCGGGATTTGCTATTGTTCAAATTATTTTTTTAACATCGTCATTTCCGCCACCCCGGCGGCGGTGTTAAAAAAATTAAGATGAAAGGTTCTTCCCAATATATTAAGCTATGTGTTTACCAAATTTGGTGAAATTCGGCCAAGGAATAACTGAGTAAAATCGGTATATAGGTACCCACATACATACAAGATTCCATTTTTATATATTGATATAGGAGTTTTATAAAACGTCATTCGACCAAGTAATAAAAATTATTTGTATTATCGATTATTAAAATTTAAATATTAATTTGTGCGATTTCCTTTTTTTGTTATGGGGCCGCCAGTTGGACAGGGCTGCTCTAATCAAATTATAGACAATGGTCGAGGATTTTCAAATACAGTGTGCGCGGCCATCGAAGCTTCAGGTGTGGCTGTTCGTAAAAGGCAGGAAAATCCTGTATCGGGTACCAAACGTGGCAGATGTCATACCTGTCGCGGCCAGGATAATAAGTACAGTACCAAATGTAAAGGTTGTGGACGGTTTGCGTGCCCGAAGCACAGCAAAACGACTCAAACTGTCAAAAGAACAAATTGTAATAGTTGTCGACGAAGATCTACAGATATTGACGAAGATGGTGAACCATAAATTTTTTGATGTTGAACGTCAATAGCATATATTAGACCGCTTTCTAAGTTAGGCCACTGTTTACGAGTAAATTTGACCTCCATTGTTACTTTCTGTTTGAGTTTTAATTTAAGATTGTTTATGCTTCGACAATAAGAGGTCAAGTTGACTATTTTTGGAGATCACATTCAAACAGTGGGTTAGCTTCAATACAGGGAGCTTGCCACTGCTAAGTATGTTACACTAAGTTTGTAATTTTTTAATAATAAATAGATATGAAATGTAATAATAGTAATAATAATAATAATATTTATTTGAAAAGACACAATTACAGAATATTATAATACAAAACTTCGAATACTATTACTAGCAAAGAAAACAACCGATACTGTATCCTTCCAAAGGGGATTGAGTCAGCGCACCAGGTCAAACCAGGAATAACTGTTTTTCATCAACCCCAAAATAACAAAATTAAGAATTAATTTATAATAATAATAACAATGACATTGATCCAAGAAGACTTACGAGACGAAAGAGAAGAGAAAAGAAAGAGAAAAACAACAAAAAGGAAGGAAAGCAACATAAGAGAAACATGTACAAGAAAAGAAGGAAAGAGAAAGAAAACAAAAAGAACAAAAAAAAAGATAAGAGTCTATTGGCGCTGCTGCTGAAGCAAATGAGATCTGTAAGCTGATCTAAAGGATTGCTCACTCCGCTGCTTAATTTGCTCTGGGATGCTGTTGAGAACTTTGCAAACAGAATACGAAAAGGACCTTTTGAAAAGTTCAGTACGGTGAGCTGGTATCGTAAGCGTGAAACGATGACGAATGTTCAAATTATGAACATCACAGCGAAAGCAAATTTTGTTCCATAAATAAGGAGGGGTTTTATATAAAATGACTCGGTGAAAGAGACAAGCAGCGTGTAGAGACCTCCGATTCGCCATATTAAACCAGTTGACCCGACCTTGAGCACTCGAGACATGATCTCTCCTTCTCAAACCAAAAATGAAACGCAAGCAAGCGTTTTGAACACGTTGAATACGAGTGGAAGTAAAGTTGTCTATACAAGAGCCGTATAAGACATCACCGAAATTAAAGAGAGACAAAACCAAAGATTCACATAACTGTATTTTTAAACGTAAATTAAGTAAGCAACGATTACTGTAAAGGAGTCGAAGGGTAGAGTAAGCACTACGAATAAGGTTTGAAACATGAGATCGAAATCTAAAAGAAGAATCTATAACAATACCTAGATTCCTAGCCTCTTCAGTAAAGTTAAGTGAAACATCACCAATCTTAATAGATAGAGACTTTCGCATAGAATCACGGAAGGATGGACATCCAAACAGCATAACGGAGGATTTCTTAGCATTAATATTTAAACATAGCTGAGACGCACGAGTGATTAACCTTTGCAAATCGTCGTTAATACATTCCTGAGCAACGCAAAGTTGATCCGGAGTAAAAGAAAAATACAGTTGCGTGTCGTCGGCGTACATATGCACAGAGCAGTGCCTCAGAACATCAGTTAGATTAAAAGTATAAATTAAATAAAGTAAAGGACCAAGAACCGATCCCTGAGGCACCCCAGACGTAACGGATGCTTCCACTGATTGCAGGCCATTGAGTGTGACAATCTGCTTGCGATTACATAAATAGTGCTTAAAGAAAGAACACACATTGCGAGAACATCCAATGTAATGAAGAATGGCAAGAAGTATCTCATGATGCACAGTGTCAAAAGCTTTTGAAAAGTCAAGTAAAACAAGAACAGAAGCAGATTTGCGATCAATTTTCCGGATAATGTTATCGCAAACTTCCAAAAGTGCTGTGCTACAACTGAAACCGGATCTGAAACCAGATTGAGTGCATGGTAGAATCTTGAACGTATCTAAATGACTGCGTAGACGTAAACTGATGATTTTCTCCAGAACCTTGGAGAGAACCGAGAGAATGCTAATAGGTCTAAGGTCACTGTAACTTGCAGGGTTGCTGGTTTTAGGAAGAGGCATAACAAGGGCAGTCTTCCAAGCGGAAGGAAACACAGCATACTCCAAGCAAACATTGATAATGTGACACAAGTAGGGTAGAATAAAAGGGCAGCACATAGTTAACATTTTAATACCAATGCCATCAGACCCAATAGCAGCAGTTTTAAAAGACAGTAAAATTTCACCAATCTCTTCCTCAGTGGAAAGAGAAAAGACAAATTCATTGCTGACAGACGGGTGGGTATTGGAGAGAAAATGAGAAATGACATCAGGATCACCGGAAGAATCAACTTGTGAAGACAAAAAAGAAATATTAATAGCTTCAACATCGGATAAAGCTACTGGTACTGACCGCTGTTTAGATTTAATGATTCCCATCCTATTAAAAGACTTCCACAGTTCACGACTATTATTAGAGTTCAAAACGGACTCTATATATGCCCTTTTCTCTCTCCGAATACAAGAATTTGTAAAATTACGTAACTCTTTATAGTACGAAAAGTCCGCAGGAAGTTTGGATTTTTTAAATTTTAGATAAGCCTCATCCCTATATTTCATCAGGAATTTAAGATTATCAGTCACCCAAGGACGGTATCCTCGCCTGGATGAAATAGTTTTAACAGGTGCATGTAAATCGAAGAGAAGTAACATGTAGTAGTTGAAGAGTGAAACCTTATCATCAATATCATTCAGATATAAGATATCAGCCCACGGAGTAGCAGCCAAGTCTCGCTCAAAATCAGCAAGACAAAAATGATTAAAATCTCTGTAACGAATAGAACGAGGTGGTTGATATTGAGACTTAGAAAAATCAAATTTAACAAATATAAGGGAGTGGTCGGCAATATTGTGGACGGGAACCACACCCTTGTCATCAATGTGAGTATCGACAGGAACAATTATGTGGTCAATTAAGCTAGAAGACGTAGGAGTAATGCGAGTGGGAGAATCTATTATTTGAGTAAGCCCAAAAGATGCAAGGAGAGGCAAATAGTGAGTGTAATATATTCCGGAGTTGTTGTGCGCGTCAATATTGAAGTCACCAACACAGACAATATCATCTGTGAGAGGGAAAACGGTAGACAGAGTGCTATCCAAGCTATTGAAGAAAAGATCCGCTTGCGGACCTGGTCTATATACAGTACCGATTATAACGGTAGAACTACCGAACTGGAGACGAATCCATAACTGCTCAATAAAGCTTAACATTTCTTCAACAATAACCTCAAATTTATACGCGTTACCGACGTAGACACCCACTCCTCCATCGATAGAAAAAATGGAAAGATCATCACGAGGATACAACCATGTCTCGGTACAAGTAAATATATCAAAAGCCTCCTCAACAACTAGATCCCTAACAGCAGCGAAGTGAGCTGGCAACGACCTAACATTCAAATGGCCGATCCTCATTTAACAGCAAGACCACAAGAACAAGAAAAGAAAGAAGAGACAGAGCAAGAAGTAAAAAAGTAAAAGAAGAGAAAAGAATGTGAACTGAAATTTAACAAATTCGATAATAAACTCGCTTTTTATAACAAAAAGAAATACTATTTGAAAATAATAAGTCGTACGGTATTCACTCCGCAAAAAGAAAGAAAAGAAAAAAAAAATTAAAAATTAAAAAAAATTAACAGAATAATAAGATTCAATTGACTTACGAAACATAATGTCTACATTAGGTTTAATATAAGTGTGTACAAGAAGAAACAATTAGATTAAATGTTATAATTTATCCAAATCATCAAAATTCAATATTTTAACCTTTTTGTCCTTAACCCGAACAAAGATTCTGCCATCGGAGGTCCATACAGACTTCATACCGAATTTGGCCACAGCTTTTTGATATAATTTATATCGAGTCGCCGTGAGGTCTTCAGAAATACGGATACGAGACCCCTTCAGCAGTTTCCGCTTTTGAAGAATTAATCGTCTATCTTTGTAAGACACAAAACGCACAATTACGCCCTGTTTATCATTAACCGGTTTTCCGATATGATGGCATCTATCAATTTTGTTAGCATCAATAGGAACTTCCAACTTTTCATTGAAAAGACGTAAAACACTGATTTCCACCTCAGTATTCGGGCAGTGGTCCATACCGCTAATCCTCACCGACGTACGACGGGAGTACTGCTCCAAGGCATCGCAGCGTTCGACTGTTTCCTCGTTGCGATCCTCCAGCTCGACAACCAATCGCTCCAGTCTCTTGTTGTCCTCCTTTAACTCAGTTACACACTCTTCAAGTTTCACTATTTTTTCTTTGAAAACTCGATCGACCTCTCGAGCAATATTTTCGCTTAATAAACGCAAAAATGTTTCATCTTTTACGAGCTCTACAATGCAGGATTTAACAATATCCCTTTTCTCAGAAGCGAATCGAGTTCTATCACCTGCCATTTCTCCAATCATTCACTAATCACTCTACAAATCAACAGTAAACCTTGTAAACTAATCTTCTTCATGCGGAGCGAAATAAACGTACACCTCACGCATCGAACATCTTGTCTCGATGTATTTAACGTTTCAAAATTTATCTATACTATAATGTAAATATCACAAATTTTGATATCTTATTCTGACATTAACAGTTTTTAAATGAAATTAAAGTTTACTGAATATTTACAAATCTTATAACCTTAATTATTAAGTGGGTCAGCATTGACCCGGTTTAGGGATTTCATGTAAGTTTATTATTTTGGGACGGCGAGGGTTAATAAAATACCTCTCAACTTGAATGCCTTACCCAGTTTAATACACAAAATCTGGTAAACCACCTTCTCAAAAAAAATTAGCCATATACAAATCGATGTTTTACCGACAAAAGTCTACAAGAACTTAAGGCATTAAGATGAAAGAAATTTAGCAGATATCAACATATCTTTATATCAACAAAGTTAAGGTCCCATTCTCTGGGAGATAAATAATAATAGAAAATTATTAATTAAAGGCAAAAATAAAAAATTGGAAGCAATCCAAGTTGAAGAAAAAAATTTATTGAATAAAAATTTTTGTTTTATTTGAATCATTTTTTCTTATAAAAAGGACTTATTTACCGACGTAAAACTTTAGTCCAAAGCGTCAACAATTAAGCTACATCTTCAAGTGATGTAGCTTCCTGTTCAACTCTTCGAATTTCAAGATTTTTCTAATAAAGAAGTCCCCGTAGCGATGAGCCACTTTAGTATCAGCGATATGAATCATGTCGTTATCGATGTAGAAATCCAACTGAAATAGATTATTATTTCAATTAAAACTTAACTTATTCAAATTAATTTAATTCACCTCAGATCCACTTTGAAACTTCCCCTCCAACCCAGACGATCCTTTACTCCAAACCAAATTTTTCATCTTATGCTTGAAACACAATAAATGAATAATCAAACTTTCAATTTCCTTATCGATATCGATCGGGTTATCATCCCTTCGTTGATTTTGAGCCATAAAAGTGGCTAATTTAGCTAAAGGAAGTGTGGTGTAGAGTTTTAGATAACTTCTAATCGTGGGTAAAGTGCGTTGTTGTTGGACTTCATCCACAAAAACTTGAGTTTGTAATTTAATTTCGTCTTTTGAGTAATCTTCTGGTGGTGCGTCTACCGGGGGTGGACATGGTGACAAAAATTTCGGGCAAGCGAACAAGAAACAATTTTCGAACTCTTGAAGATCGCCGTATTGCATTTTGTACATTTTTTCATGATACAATTTCTCTCGTAAAGTTTGTTGGATTGATTCGTCGATGCACTGGGGATGCAACACCAAACAAATCGCTAATAAATGATACATTTGGTCCGTTTGTTTATTGATTTGATCGTGTTGATAACTTTTCGTAGCGAATAATTGTTTCGTTCTTTGTATGTAAAGCAAAATCGACGAAAATATTCTAATAGCATCCGAGTATCTTCGCATCATCATATAAGCAAACCCAACGTAATAAGAAGTCGAAATTTGACACGCGGGGACGTGGGCGAATTGAGATTTAAGATGCACCTCAATGTTATCTAATACTTTAATCGCTTGGTAATAATCTCCAAGCAAAGAATGTAATCTCAACAAACCAACCAATGAGAAATACCCCAACATTTTATAAAGGGAATGTCTCCCAAAGCCTCCAGCGACACTATCAGGATCTCCGCCCGTCGCATAAACATCTAATTGTTGTTTAATATTACTTTTATCCGCCAAAGAATGAAGAACATTTAAAATGCACAAAACATTCCATACTTTATTATGATTATTTAAAATCTCCAATTCTTGAAGAGTTTTTTTTTGCAAACGAGCCCTGTATTGAGCGAAAGATTGAAATTGATAAACAAACTCGTCGATTAATTCCCAAAGCCATAAGTCGGGTAATTCCAATGGAACCGGTTCTTCGGAGTTTAGGATGTAATTGAAAAGATCGCAGTAATTGTAGAACGAGTTGAAGCGCTGTTCTAATGTTGGACCTCCTGGAACTCGAGCGTAAATATGACGGAAATACAGTTCTTTGTATAAAATCATGAATACCTAAACAGGTAAAACAATATTAATAAGTTTTATTTTGTTTAACACAAATTGTAGTTTAGAAATGATTTTGTTTATGCATCTTATCTTGGTGTTATTCAATTCGTTAAGTATTTAGTTCGTATTGACTTATTTTATATTTTATTGAAAAAGAATAATTTTAAACTGATGATTTAGTTGAAAGTTATCTTTAATGTGTTGGGCCGACTAACGACTATTCGGCCCTAAAAGGATCTTTCCGAAAGTTCCGACCAAAGTTCGAAGACTCGGATACTTTTGGAAGCCCTTATATGTACGTCAAATAATCTTGTTGTAACAAGTTCAGATGTATTCGGTTTTCTTTCATAATACAGGTTCTTGTGGTAAAGTATTATTTTTATAATAACAAGTTTCAGCTCCTGAAAAATGTTGAGAAAAAAAATCACGTGTACGGGTACTTTAACCCATTCGAGACGGCGATTTTTTTCGAACACGGTCCCCAGGAGCAGTAATGAAAAAAAAATACAATTTGTAAATACATTTTTAGAAAACAGAACACTGAAAAATAATCGTAAAATAATTATACATTAGTTGGTTGATCGACACAAGCAGGACAAAAGTAATTACTACGTCTATATTTTCCTTCTTTGTAGCACTGTCGGCACATCTTTCTGTTTACTTGCCTATTTTCATTTCTTAGTAAAATTTCAGGTAGGTGATCATTTGTTTCTGGTATTGGCGACCTTCTGTCTCGGGGTTGTCCAATTCAGTTTTTTTAAATTTCTAGGCGATAGTTATAAAAACTCAATTTTCTTGTTGTTGGTGAATATGTTTTATATAAATTGAATGAATTTAAAGCCAAAGTTTCAACTAAATGAATCCACAATTTTATGTACCATAGTCTTCCTTGAGCAAGAATAATAAGCCAACATCTGATCCTTGTAATCTATCCCGTTCATACTGTGAGCGTCAAAATAAAGTAAACAGCTGTTGTTTTTCTATTAAAAGGTTAATAAAAATGCAGTTAATAACGAAAATCAAAAAGTTTTATTGCAGTCTTCACAACTCATCTATACTATATTTAAATCAATAGAAACATGAAAAAAAAAACAAATCATTACCCGTAATAATTCAGATTATTGTAAATATCTACCGAATTTACGCGTCAAAAGAAAGTAAACAGAATTCGGAACTAATAGGTATTAAGTACAAAAATAAATATAATATTAACTTTTAATACTTGGTTTGAGCTCCTTTGGCCTTCAACACCTCCCTTAATCTCCTTGGCATGGATTCCACCAAGTTTTTTTTAATATTTTGAGGGATTTTCATCCATTCTTCAGTTAAAGCTTTTTTAAGGTCGTCTTTATTTGAAATTGTCCTTTCTCTGATCTTCCTGTCAAGGTGATCCCACAGATGTTCTATAGGATTAAGGTCTGGGGACTGCGGTGGATGATCAAGGGTTTTAGGACTCGGTATAGCATCCATTCCTTCACAATTTTGGAAGTGTGCTTTGGATCGATATTCTGTTGGAAGATCCAGTTCTCTGACAAGCCCAATTCATTAATACTCGGGGAAATATTGTTCTTTAAAATGGTTAAATAGTCCATTTTATTCATTGTTGATTCAATAAAAACTAGATTACCGACCCCTGACACCGCCATACAGCCCCAGACCATAACCGAACCTCCACCGTGTTTGATGGTATTGGTAACAAATTTCTCTTTGAAGGCCTCATTTTTTGGCCGCCATATCTTTGGTGGTTTTCTTTTACCAAAAATTTCAAATTTACTTTCATCACTAAATAATATATTTTTCCAAAAATCTAGAGCTTCGTTCTGATATTTTTTTGCGAAATCAAGACGTTTCTGTTTATTTATTTTCGATATGTAAGGCTTTTTACGGGGTGTTCTTCCATGCAGGCCACTTCTATGAAGTGTTCTTCGTATGGTACTGGAACTTATGGTTGTGTTTGCTATCTGCGATATGTCGTTTGCTATTTTAACTGCACTTGAACATGGATTATTCTTCACTTCTCGTACCACTGCTCTAGCCTGTGCTTCTGTAAGATGCTTTGGTCGTCCAACGCGTTGTAAATCGGCTACAGTATGATGTTTTGCGTATTTATCCAAATTTTTTTTATTGTGCAGTGGTTTCGTCTCATTATTTTAGCTATTTCGCGTAAGGATTTACCTTTTTTATTTAAACTTAATATAATTTTACGCGTTTCTATACTTGTTTGTTTTCCCATGATGATTTTTGGTATTTATAATTAATTTCGACGTTCAACCACTTGCTGTTTCTTCTAAAATGTTCTAAAGTTGTCCTGGGAGGGGTTTATAAGTATTTATACGAAAAGTGTGGTACTTCCCCTAAATCTAAAATGAATTTACAACAACCGGACCGGCTGTTTACCTTCTTTTGACGCGTAAAAATCGGGGTATTTTTACTCTAAAGGGGATTTACCATATTTGTGGGGTTTTTTGCTTCACTATTTTTAACGATAGGATTGCTCACAAATAAAGTCGTAAATTTTGGTATATAAATTTTTATTGTAAGTTAACAGAATCGTAGTAAAAAGGGTTTTTAGAAGTAAACAGCTAGTGTTTACTTTCTTTTGACGCGCACAGTATATTTCTTATAGTAATGCAATGCAATAGGTTGCAGAATATTTTGTTTATATTTATTTTCATATTCTTTTAAATTTGCTTTGTATTCACTTGATATGAATAACACATCTCTCTTTATCTTTAAATTTACCTATCATTACATTGTTTTTGAACCGAGAAATTACTTCATTTTTCAACAGATTTCTTTTATTACTTCCGAATTGTTTCCCTTCCTTGTCTTTCTCAATGTTCCTGTACAGTAACTTTTGTAATGAAGCAATTTTGAAACTAAACCAAAAGAACTGTAATAATTGTCATTATGGCATGTTGTGATTTAGAAAATCTTTCATCAAATGAAAGACAACTTTATCTTACACGTCCTTTTCCACTTACATCGTCACCACTTCCCGTATATACTTTTATTCGTAACGCAATACCAGAACTTTCGCACACAATGTATAACTTTACACCATGTTTGTGTTTTTTACCGGCAATATATTGTTTAAATATTAATCTTCCTCTCCAAGGAACTAGAGATTCATCTATTGATAATTCTCTGTGAGGATAATATATTTCTCTCATTTTATTATTAAAATAATCTACTACTGGAATTATTTTCCGTAGGCGATGATCACTTTCATTATCAGAAGAAAAATGAAGCGATCGTAAGATATTTTGAAATCTTTGTCTACTCATATGTTGGGAAAAATACTGAAAACTAAATTGTTCGCTCTTACTCCAGTAGTTATCAATTCTTGGACATTTGATAGTTTCCATATGTAGCAATAAACTTAAAAATACCCTAAATTAAGAAATGGTTAAGTCCTTCCATTTTTCCTTTAAAATCTTTTCGCCGTACTTCTTTGTTTCATTCACAATCAGAGAAAAACGTATAAATAAAAGTTCAAAAAAATCGTTTGGACTACCTCCGTTTGGTAACTTTTGGAGACCTGGTTTACCCTCAAAAGGAATTTTTGTAAGGGAACCATTATCTTCCCACTCTGTATCATCAATAAGTTCACTTTGATGCTGTTCAATTTCACTTTCAGTATCAGTACAATCGTCACAATCACTTTCCTTAAAAACCTCATCCTGTGTATCATCTAAGAGTTCAATATTCACATTCCTGTTTTCCTCATTTTCTAAATCACTATCACTATCCTTAATAACAAAATTTCGATTCTTTTTTCTATTTCTTGCAAGCATGAAATAAATCATCACTTTCATTATCACTGGTTGCTTCCTGCATTCTTGATGTTCCTGCTTTAGGATCTACCATTTTAGGGGCTAAATTTAAAACTGTCTTTTGCTTGAGAATTTTTCTGTACGACTAAACGTCGTTGATACTCGAGTGTTTCGGGTAAAATGGTACAGAGTGGTGGAAACAAAATTCTTATTTATTCACGGATAAAAATGGGTCAAAGAAAAGAAAAAATCTTAAGCCAGCGCGTATCTTATTATCTTAAGCGCAGCCTGCGTATTCATAATTTCTTACATTATAAGAAATTATGAATACGCAATATTCAACGTAAGAAATTATTTCTTACATTATTTGATTAGGCGGTATATATAGAAGGCGATACTTTTGCTATTGGTGATAAATTTGAAAAATAGAATTAGATAAATATGGGTTTTTACATTGATATTTTCTAAAAATGTAGATTTTGAAACTCCAAACAAAATGTTTTGTTTTGGTACGCAATAAAACCAATGCCAAATTTTGTTTTTCTATACTTTATAGATACTATCAATTCAAAAAAAATCTTCTCTCGACGATTATTTTACTCAGAATAACTGATAATTACTCATTATTATTATTGCACACACGGTGTGCAACCGAATGGGTTAATAGTACCCATACTAGACATGTGCCAACTACGTGAATTCCGCCGAGTCACCGTGAGCGGGCATCAATTTCTGTAGCACTCACGTGAGCGTGCGTGATCGTGAGCATCTTTGGTTTCGAAGGTTCCCAGCGTGACGGGTCCTCATTAACGAAAAATACAAAAACAACAGTTTATTTAAAATTTTATTTCTCGAATCTATAGAGTATTACTACAGTCAACCCTCCTATAACGCGGTAGTCTCAGAACGCAGTTTCCATATAACGCGAAGCTGACAACGTAACAGCCCTCCTATAACACGATATTCTTACAGCGCGGTTTCCGTCAACAACATCCTATAAGTTCCTTCCGCGTAGCCTAAGAATGTTTACTTTGTTAGGGCCTATTTGTATTATAAGTGACCAAGTCTTTCTAAAAATTTTTCTGCACCGTCCGTTCGTTCAGTTTTTTGCTGCTTAATTTGTGGTTTATAAATGGACAACATTACACAATACTGTAAGTAATATTCTTCATTTGTTCTAATATAATAATAATAAAGTAATTATAAACCCTAGATTTGCATCATGTCAAACACGAAAGAAACAAGGAAAGGGTTAAAAAGAAAGTTTATATCTCTTGAAGATAAAATCGAAATTCTAAATCGTTTAGAAGGTGGAGAAAATCTATCGTCGGTTGCAAAATCAACCAAGTTGAATGAATCTACAATTCGAACCCTAAAGAAAAATGGAGACAATATAAGGAAAACTGTGGCAGATGGCTGTCCGTTAGATGCGAAACGTGTCACTCGCACACGAAATTCTAATATGGTTAAAATGGAACGGGCGTTAATGATCTGGTTGGAAGACTGTATAGCCAAAAAGATTCCTATCAGTGGAAATCTTATCAAGCAGAAAGCACTTAAAATCTATGAGCATTTAAGGAATATCGGGCATTCTTCTGCAGAGCTAGAAAATCATTCGTTTGTCGCGAGTAAAGGGTGGTTTGAAACACTACAAAAAGGTACTCATTACACAATATTAAGTTTCAAGGAGAACAGGCCTCAGCAGATGCTGAGGCTGCCGAGAATTATAAGCTGGAATTAGCTGGAATTATCAATGAAGGAGGCTATTCACCTCATCAGATTTTTAACGCCGATGAGACGGCATTATATTGGAAAAAACTACCATCTAGGACCTTCATTTTGAAAAATCAAAGGCGTGCTCAGGGGTTTAAACCTTCAAAAGAACGTGTCACCCTTCATATGTGCAGCAATCTTTCAGGGAGCCTGATGATAACATCCTATGATAATAAATCGTTCTTCAACTCCCCGTGTTATGAAAAACATTAATAAGACCGAATTGCCTGTATACTGGCGATCTAATAAGAAAGCTTGGATGACCCAAGATTTATTTAAGGATTGGTTTTATAATTGCTTTATCTCGGCAGTTGAAACCCATACGATGGAAAAAAATTTGTATTTCAAAGTTTTATTGGTTCATGATAACGCTGGTTACCAACTGGATCATCCAAATGTAAAAATTGTCTTCCTTCCTCCTAACCGCACGTCATTAATACAACCTTTGGACCAAGGAGTCATTCAAACTTTAAAAATGTATTACACGCGCCAAGTTTTCCAAACCATTTTCGACAGATTAGAAAGTAGTGAAAATAAAACCCTTACTCAAGTTTGGTTGGAATTTTCTATTTTAGATTGTATTAGAACCGTGTCATCGGCTTGCGCGAAAATTAAACCATCAACGCTTAATGCGTGTTGGAAACCCCTTTTACCTGAAATGGTTCAAACAATACAAGATGATTCTACAATTTCACTCCCAGTTACAGAAATAGTAAACATTGCTTCTCGTTTAGGCGATGAAGAATTTACAACAAATCATCAGGATGTAAGAGAACTCGTACTCGGGGAAGAAACTTTAAATGAGGATGAATTGATGGATTTAATTGATGCACCCACCTCAAATCCATTGGTAAACGAAAATAAGGAAAACGAATGGGTGCCAAATGTTGATTTACAAGATGTGAAAAAAAGGCTAAAATTGACTAAAGAATTAGAACTCCATTTCATTCAAACTGATCATTCAACGGTGCGTAGCGCAAAGTTTAAAAGAGAGTTAAGAAATTGCTTAGCTCCCTATAGAGAGGTTTTAGTGGAATTAGAAAAAAAAGCTACAATCGAAAACCAATGTGAAGATGAGCCAAATGAGGAAGACATTTTGCCTATTAAAAGAAGACGAGTTAGGCGATCATATTATCTGACAGCGAGGATGAGTGTTGAAAGATTAAATTTTATAAAAGTCTTTCTTGTTTTTGTTGGAAAACAGTTTTTCATTAACGACCTGTCAGATTTCAACAATAATCTACATTTCTTAAGATTTTTGTAAGTAACTCAAATTTATATACGATCTTCCGTTATGTCTTGCGCATCTCACTTAATCCTGTTCGATTTGTTTCGCCGTTTTTACCCTTCCATGCAGCAATGTCACTTTTGCATTCTCTTGGTGAATAAAGTGTTTTACTTTGTGTTTTATATTTTTAATGGTTAGTTTTTTTATATATTGCTAATACACATGCAGCGGCATTTTAATTTAATTTTATCAATATTATAGTAAAACTAAAAAAGTTTATTGTGTAAAAACGTGTTTCCCGGTTTTAATGTGGGATTATTTGTACAATATTTGTCTCATTGTCTTTTAACTATATTATGACAAAAAATGTTTTTTATCTACACCTGACGGTAATTATTTTTATAAAATTTTTATAGTTTTGTATAATATGGTTGTTTTCATAAAATTTTTTTCAATTCTTTTTAGTCGTGCTTGAAAAAGACTAACATTAATAGTCGAAACATGTAGCACTGAATCAACATTTAATAAAGTTATTTCATCATTAACTTGGTGTATTATTAATTGATATATTTATAAATGATGAAAGATGGAATCACAATTGGCTATATGCTTAATCCAGTTCATCTTCTTATTTTATCGCCTTTAACAATTTTAACATGTCATGTAATTTTATAATTTTATTTTATAATTCTAACGTCAACATAGTTCAATGTACTAACTAAAGAGTTTACTAAATAATTGTTTAAATATTTATAAAATTCACATAGATTAAGGAAGTAATTAGGTACAAATTTATAAATTTCACACGTGTTCTTTAAGACATGTAAGTATTAAAAATTTATTAAAATGTCCCCTAACATTAATAATTAGCTTATATATCTAAGATAAATTACTTGTAATTATTTTGAACTTCATTTACATTCTTTGTACTTCAATTTTTTCTTGTAGAGTCTCTGAAGATGCTATAAAAGCGAAACTAGTTAGACAAAAACTAAATAAAACTAGTTAAAGTACAAAGAATTTTATTTATTTAATCATATTTATCATTACTGGTAGAATGGATATTTTAAACTTTTCAACCTATAAACTCATAATGATTTCATCTGATAAAGTCAAGCTGTACAATTAATACCTCATCAATCAAAATTTATGAACACATTCTGACGTCTCAGTCTTGACTAATCTTGTCTAAGCTTTATGGTGAACTTAGAAACTCACCTGATTGACCCAAGAAGTCAAAACAACAAAATTGCTTAACAATGACTCCATGGCATATAAGCGTAAAGATAAATTAAGGTAAAGTTGAAGATTTTCAACTTTTTAACTTTTCTAGGTAGTACTTTATTTAGTTTTTACTTTATTTAGATTGTCTATTAATATAGATTATTATTTTTTTAATTCATTCATAAATTACTATACCTTCATCTATCGTAACAAGCAACACGAACTAAACCAACCCAAATAAACTCATTGAATAACAATAAGATCTATAAACAATGATAATGATATTGTTAATTATTTATGTGCATAATTTTAGTTTTTATTACATTTCTACTTCATGTTTGAAGGTCAAGTTCCGGTTGTGAGTCATAAAACGAGTTTAACCAATTAAAATTTAAACAAGTATTTTACGTTATTGGAATATTTTGATAAAATACGTAATGGTACTGTAAATAAAAAAAGCATGCACTATGAACCATTTAATCTAATAAAAAAATCGCGATATGAAACTGTTTAAAAAGATAAGGTGCGTTGGTTTCAATGGAATCAATTCTCATCAATTATACAAAGAGTGAAGGCAACCATTTGTTGCACTTTAATCAATATGAACCGGGATCTCTTCAATATGCTTGGAAAGTTCAAGGAGAGCGCTGAAGAAGCAATGAAGTCGAATCCAAAATTAGGGGAATACAGCAAAAAAATCCAAGTTACTTTTTTGGAGAGTGTTGCTGAAGTCTCAAGGAAAGGAGGAGATGGTAAGTTTAAATAATACTTACTGGATCGCTTGTAATAGCGGCGGAAACTTCAGCCTCCTCGGGCCACGGCCTCTTTTCGAAATAATCTTCTGTTAGCTTCGGCCAGTGAACTTCATACAAATTTTGAAGTTCAAAAACCGATCCCTCGCTGATCGCATTACGAAAATAAGTTAAGAAATTCTTGACGACATCGGGCATCTTATAATTCGCCGAACGATTGTAATCGCTGTCGCCGGCCGAATCGGCCCCATGGCCCCCATAATCGCTCTCATAGTCGTAGTTGTAGTTCTGCACAAAATTGTCAAAATAGACAAGTGAAATTAAGATTTATCGACAGAAGAGGACATTTTTAACGCGAGAACAATAAGTTTTATGGGATTAGTCCATGCAAAACACGTCGGTACGTATCTAATTAAAAAGGGGTCGGTTTTTTTGAGGTTATGTTTCGCATGCGGTTCAAAAATTTAAACGGGAACGATTAAAATTGATACAATAGTGTTCGCGGATGTAAGAAAGTTTTACATTTACACTTACCGAATCGCTTTCTTCGTACATTTCAGTAATTTTGCACAAATTACACCACAAACTACTTTGACAGGTTAGCAATCAATATGGTTGACTTAACCTAGAAGCGAACCGAACTCTAGCGGGCGTTTTTTAATTAATCATTTTTTTGATTAATTTTAATAATTTAAAATTATTTTTATTATATTTGGAACAAATTTTAACGTATTAATATGATTTAAACAATATTTGAGTTAAATAATATCGAGGATTTTCTGTTTCAAATAAAACGATAAGAATCTACATTGATTGGTTTGAAACTTGGCTAAACTTGACTTGAATTGTAAAAGCGAGAAGGGAGACACTTTTTTTTGTATTTCTTGGCTATTACTGCACTACCCTTAAATAAATCTTGCCTAAAGTATTTATTACACTTTATTATTGGGTTTGTGATATAAAATGTTTAATCGTAAGTAAATCGGAAAATACATAATTAAAATTGAGGTTATTCCCCCTCTTTATGACAGCTTTTTTATTTAAAATTATTTTTTTTAGTGCTACGAAGTTTTCTTCCCACTGAATCTCCACCTACCAAAGTACTGGATGTTAAACCTGATGTTTATGCGGAGAGGCACCCAATGTGCCGTGAGGACGGTCTGGTGCTTTACGGACCAAACACCACAAGAGGAGAGAACGCAAAATTTGAGATTGTTTTGCATAAGCCTTACACAGAAAGTTTGCATCAAGCGTTTAGGTAAAACATAATTTTTTAAGAATTCAAAATTATCCATTTTACCAGAATATGTTAATTTTAAATAAGCAAAGTCGTTGCACTTCACCTGGTTTTATTAATGATAAAATTTTAAGTCTAATTTTGTTGTTTATAATAGCATCTTCAGAGGCTCTATAAGAAATTTTACTATGACAAAATAATGAATCTACAAAAATATTTACTACCTTAAAAAGATTTAGTTACATAAGCACTAATTTTTAAAAATATGTACGGTTGTGGCCCTCCAACAAAAAAAAGACGTTTGCAGCAGATGCTGGGAATGAATTAGGAGCAAAAAACTTAATAAATAAACGGTAGCTTTAATTCAAATAAAATCATTAACAATTTGGTATAAGTGCTCTTCTGAGAGCATTTCAAGTCTTCTAAAATAACATCAAGTTTTCTGGAAACAGTATCATATCTTGTAAAAGCAGTGTCAAGTCTTCTAGATTCAATTCATATCTTCCACAGGCAATATCCAGTCTTCTGTAAATATTTCAAACCTTCTTGAAATAGTATTAAGCTTTCGGGAAACATTTCAAATCTTCCAAAGGCAATATCTTGTCTTCTGGCAGCATTTCAAGTCTTCCAGAGGCAATATCAAGTCTTCTAGAAGTATTACAAGTCTTCCACAGGCAATATCCAGTCTTCTGGAAGTATTTCAAGCCTTCTTGAAACAGTATCAAGCTTTCAGGCAGCATTTCAAATCTTCCAGAGGCAATATCAAGTCTTCTGGGAGCATTTCAAGTCTTCCAGAGGCAATATCAAGTCTTCTAGAAGTGTTTCAAGTCTTCCACAGGCAATATCCAGTCTTCTGGAAGTATTTCAAGCCTTCTTGAAACAGTATCAAGCCTTCGGGAAGCATTCCAAATCTTCCAGAGCCAATATCAAGTCTTCTGGGAGCATTTCAAGTCTTCCAGAGGCAATATCAAGTCATCTAGAAGTATTTCAAGTCTTCCACAGGAAATATCCAGTCTTCTGGAAGTACTTCAAGCTTTCTTGAAACAGTATCAAGCCTTCGGGAAGCATTCCAAATCTTCCAGAGCCAATATCAAGTCTTCTGGGAGTATTTCAAGTCTTCCAGAGGCAATATCAAGTCTTCTAGAAGTATTTCAAGTCTTCCACAGGCAATATCCAGTCTTCTGGAAGTATTTCAAGCCTTCTTGAAACAGTATCAAGCCTTCGGGAAGCATTTCAAATCTTCCAGAGCCAATATCAAGTCTTCTGGGAGCAGTTCAAGTCTTCCAGAGGCAATATCAAGTCTTCTAGAAGTTTTCAAGTCTTCCACAGGCAATATCCAGTCTTCTGGAAGTATTTCAAGCCTTCTTGAAACAGTATCAAGCCTTCGGGAAGCATTTCAAATCTTCCAGAGCCAATATCAAGTCTTCTGGGAGCATTTCAAGTCTTCCAGAGGCAATATCAAGTCTTCTATAAGCATTTCAAGTCCTCTACAGGCAATATCAAGTCTTCTGGACGAATTTCAAGTCTTCTAGAAGCAATATTAAGACTTTTAGAACCAGTATCGAGTCTTCTGAAAGCCGTTCTAGTCTTGTGGAACCATTTCAAGTCTTTCAAAATACTATCAAGTTTTCTGGAAACACAATCAAGTCTTATGGAAGCAATGTCAAGTTTTTTGGAAGTATTTCAAATCTTGAAAAAATATCAAGCCTTTTATGAAGAAATTTAAAGCATTTTAAAGTATTTCAGATACAATATCAAGACTTTTCGAAGTATTTCAAGACATCTAGAAGCAGAATTAAGTCTTCTAAAACAGTATAATGTTTTCTGGAAGGAATATCAAGTCATCTAGAATTATTTTCAGTCTTCTAAAAGCATTTCAAGTCTTCTAGAAACAATATGAAGTATTCTGGAAATATTTCAAGTCTTCCAAAGGTAATATCGAGCCTTCTGAACGCATTGCAAGTCTTATGGAAGAAATATTAATTCTTCTGAAAGGAGTATCATGTCTGCAAGCAGTTCTAGTCTTGTGAAAGCATTTCAAGTCTTATGGAAGCAATACCTAATCTTCTAGCAGCGGTATCCATTCTTCTATAAGCATTTCAAGTCTCTTGGAAATGATATCAAGTCTTGTAAAACCATTTCAACTCTTCCAGAGGCAATATCAAGCCTTTTGGAGCTATTTCCAGTCTTTTTGAAGCAGCATCAACTCTTCTGGAAGCCTTGCAAGTCTTCTGGAAGCATTTTAGGTTTGCCGGTAGCAATATCAAGTCTTCTAGAAGCATTTCAAGCCTTCTGGAAGCAATATCAAGTCTTCTAGAAGCAGTGTCAAATCTTGTGGAAGCATTCCAAGTCTTTCAAAACAATATCAAGTCTTTTGAAAACATTTCCAGTTTTCTTGAAGCAGTATCATGTCTTCTGAAAGCATTGCAAATTTTCTGGAAATATTTCTAGTTTTCTGGAAGCATTTCAAGTCTTTTGGAAGAAGCATTAAGTCATTTAGAAATAGTAGGTTTTTTAGAAGCAGATCAAGGCCTCTAGAATCAGTATCGAGTCTTCTGGAAGCCTTTCAGGTCTTCTGCAAGCAGTGTCAAGTTTTAATTCAAAATACGTGCTTTTCAAAAAATGTATACTACGCCTATGTATACTTACATGTCTAAAATACATGAATATAACATTTGTAAAATTAAATATTTTCAACATTATAATATTATGAGTTAATTTTGAAAATATAATTGATAATCATACTTCAAAAGCTAACAAGAAGTTTGATTGTAAAATAGATCACAATAACGGACATTTAAGTTATATATATATCATATTTAATCTACCCACCTATACCAGATTTGCAATGCTTCCACAACGCTTTATACTGCTACTGATGACTTTATACTGCTTCTAGATGATTTGCTATTGCTTCTAGAAGAATAGTAATGCTTTGAGAAGACTTGATATTGGCTCTGGAACACATAAAATGCTTCTAAAAGTCTTGTTACTGGTTTTAGAATACTTGATATTGTTGAAACAGATTAAAAGATTGCACTTTAGACAATGGACTTTGTTAAAAATATTGCTCCTAGATGACTTGAAATACTTTCAAGAAACTTGATACTACTTCTAGATGATTTGGTACTGCTTCCACAACACTTGATACTGGTTCCAGAAGACTTGAAATGCTTCCAGACATCTTGCAATGCTTCCAGATGATTTGCAATGTTCTAGAATTTTTGATACAGCTTCCAGAAGATTTGTTACTGCCTGTAGAAAACTTAACACTGCTTCTAGATGACTCGACATTGCTTCCAGAAGACAAGCAATGCGTCGAAAAGTTTTGATATTGGCTCTGTCACACATGAAATGCTTCCAAAAGACTTGATACAGCTTATCGAATACTTGATATCGTTTGCAGAAGACTTGAAATCCTTTCAAAGGACTTCATGATGCTTTTAGATTACTTGATATTGCTTCCAGAAGACTTGATACTGTTTCCTGAAGACTTGAAATGTTTCCACTAAACTTTCAATGCTTCCAAAAGGCTTGATACTGCTTCTAGAAGATTTGATATTGCCTCGGCATGGCTTGAAATGCTTCAAGAAGTCTTAATACTGTTTTTAGAAGACTTGATACTGCTTCTAGGTGACTTGATATTGGCTTTAGAACGCTTGAAATGCTGCCAATAGACTTGATACTGATTCTAGAAGAATTGAAATACTTTCAAGAAGCTTGATACTGCTTTTAGATGACGTGATGCTCCTTTCACAAGACTTGATACTGCTTCTAAAAGGCTTGAAATGCTTCCAGACATCTTACAATGTTTCCAGAAGAATTGCAATGTTTCAGAAGGCTTGATACTTCTTCTAGAAGATTTAATATTGCGGTTGGAAGACTTGAAATGCTTCAAGAAGGCATAATACAGTTTTTAGAAGACTTGACCATGCTTCTAGAATACTTGATATTACATCCAGGAGACTTGAAATACTTTCAAAAGACTTGATGGTGCTTCTATATGACTTCATATTGCTTCCAGAAGACTAGAACATATGCAATGCTTCCAGAAGCCTTAATACTGGTTCTAGAAGATTTGACATTGCCTCTACAAGACGTGTCACTACTTCTAGATACCTTAAAATCGCTTCCAGAAGACTAGAAATGATTAGCGAAAACTTGATATTGTTTGCAGAAGACATGAAATGCTTCCAAAAGTCTTGATGTTGCTTCTATATGACTTTATATTATTTCCAGAAGACTTGATACTGCTTCTTTAAGAAAGATTTGAAATACTTCCAGAGAACTTACAACGGTTCTAGAACATATGCAATGCTTCCGGAAGCCTTAATACTGTTTCTAGAAGATTTGATATAGCCTCTAGAAGACTTGTCACTGCTTCTAGATAACTTAATATTGCTATCAGAAGATTTGTAATGCTTCGAGAAGACTTGATATTGTTTGCAGTAGACTTGAAATACTTCCAAAAGATTTGATGTTGCTTCTATATGACTTCATATTGCTTCCAGAAGACTTGATACTGCTTCTAGAAGATCGGAAATGCTTCCAGAAAACTTACAACTCTTCTAGAACATATGCAATGCTTCCAGAAGCCTTAATACTGGTTCTAGAAGATTTGACATTGCCTCTAGAAGACGTGTTACTACTTCTAGATAACTTAAAATCGCTTCCAGAACACTAGAAATGATTAGGGAAAACTTGATATTGTTTGCAGAAGACATGAAATGCTTCCAAAAGTCTTGATGTTGCTTCTATATGACTTCATATTGCTTCCAGAAGACTTGATACTGATTCTAGAAGATTTGAAATGCTTCCAGAAAATTTACAACGCTTCTAGAACATATGCAATGCTTCCAGTAGCCTTAATACTGGTTCTAGAAGATTTGATATAGCCTCTAGAAGACTTGTCACTGCTTCTAGATGACTTAATATTGCTATCAGAAGATTTGTAATGCTTCGAGATGACTTGATATTGTTTGCAGAAGACTTGAAATACTTCCAAAAGATTTGATGTTGCTTCCATATGACTTCATATTGCTTCCAAAGGACTTGATACTGCTTTTGACTGATTTGATATTGCTTCCAAAAGACTTGATACTGCTTCTAGAAGATCGGAAATGCTTCCAGAAAACTGACAACTTTTCTAAAACATATGCAATGCTTCCAGAAGCCTTAATGCTGGTTCTAGAAGATTTGACATTGCCTCTAGAAGACGTGTCACTGCTTCTAGATAACTTAAAATCGCTTCCAGAAGACTAGAAATGATTAGGGAAAACTTGATATTGTTTGCAGAAGACATGAAATGCTTCCAAAAGTCTTGATGTTGCTTCTATATGACTTCATATTGCTTCCAGAAGATTTGATACTGCTTCTAAAGAATTTGAAATGCTTCCAGTAAATTTACAACGCTTCTAGAACATATGCAATGCTTCCAGAAGCCTTAATACTGGTTCTAGAAGATTTGACATTGCCTCTAGAAGACGTGTTACTACTGTTAGATAACTTAAAATCGCTTCCAGAAGACTAGAAGTGATTAGGGAAAACTTGATGTTGTTTGCATAAGACATGAAATGCTTCCAAAAGTCTTGATGTTGCTTCTATATGACTTCATATTATTTCCAGAAGATTTGATACTGCTTCTAGAAGATTGAAATACTTCCAGAAAACTTACAACGGTTCTAGAACATATGCAATGCTTCCGGAAGCCTTAATACTGTTTCCAGAAGATTTGATATAGCCTCTAGGAGACTTGTCACTGCTTCTAGATGACTTAATATTGCTATCAGAAGATTTGTAATGCTTCGAGAAGACTTGATATTGTTTGAAGAAGACTTGAAATACTTCCAAAAGATTTGATGTTGCTTCTATATCACTTCATATTGCTTCCAGAAGACTTGATACTGCTTTTAACTGATTTGATATTGCTTCCAGAAGACTTGATACTGCTTCTAGAAGATCGGAAATGTTTCCAGAAGCCTTAATACTGGTTCTAGAAGATTTGATATTGCCTCTAGACGACTTGTCACTGCTTCTAAATGACATAATATTGTTTGTGTAAGACATGAAATGCTTCCAGAAGACTTGATAGTGCTTCCAGAAGATTTGAAATGCTTCCACAAAACTTGCAATGCTTACAAAAGGCTTGACACCGCTTCTAAAACATTTGATATTGTCCCTGGAAGGCTTGAAATGCTTTCAGAAGTCACATAAGTCAAATAATTTTTTTAATGCACGGTTTGCGAAAAATGACAAAATTTATGGTTTTATTTTTTAACAATTCATACATGGATAAAAATGAAGAAAAGTGAAATGACAGTTAAATTTATGGGACCTTAGGAGAATTAATGGGCCTGAATGATATCTAGATCAATGATGATTTTTTCTCTTAACGTGGAGAGGCTTAGTATTAAACTTATTTGTAAATAAACATAATTTTTTAATTTAATATTAAGGTATCGACATGTATTTAAATGTAACAAAATAAAATTTTTCGGAAATGCTTAGAATAGTTTTGTAAATTGCAGCAAGTGCTTGAAGAAGATAATTATCATTTTCTTTTTATACCTGAGAAGGTATAATTTTGATGTGCTTTTATTTCTTTGGTTCAGTTTTAAAGCTATGCTCTCTATGCACTCTTCAAAATTCCATTTACGTTTTCGAATAACGAAAAAACGGTCATGATTTTAATTTGCGGCGAAATTCATTATTTTTTTCATTGCATTAGAATTTCTTGCAGAGTTTCTATTATAAACGAAAGAAGTCAAACTTAAATTTCTTCCAATACTAAAATAAGTTAAAGTATTACGACTTTATTTATTTAATCATAATTTTTTAATTAATGAATTAAAAAAAAATATTTTGTTATAGTTTATTTCGTGCACAAGATCAAGCTGATGCCGAGGAACGTTTCATTTACCTGAAAGATAAACTCCCAAAGTTTATAGAAATCGCTAAAGAGATGGGAAACTCCCATGGTTTACAAAAAATTTGCGATGTTATCGCGGAACATCCATCGTGGACCATGGCCCATATGGCCGCTTATTTCGCACTTTACGACACTTTTAATAACGATATCATTAACAGTTTTTTAAACAGTTCGGACGCAGCCACGGGAATGTCGCCTTTACAAGTTGCTATTACCACAAATAATTTAAAAACCGTACAAATTTTGATCCAATCCAAATGTTCTTTAGAACATGTTGATCACGACTCAAATACCGTTTATCATTTCGCTGCAAGTAGTTGTAAGGAAATTATTATAGCTCTTTCGCAAGATTCCCCTCCGCGTTGTTTGAACAGGAAAAATAAAATGGGTTATACCCCCTTACATTTGGCTTGTTTATCTGATAAGCCCGATTGTGTTAAAGCACTTTTACTTGCTGGGGCTGATGTGAATATAGCGGCTAGCCAAGAAGGTCCCGAAGGCGAAGGAAATAACATTCCCGGATACGTCGGGCATTTTTTGCAAAATAATCCCAACACCCTTTCGAATCAAGATATGAAAAACGGGGGAACCCCCTTACATTGGGCGATATCTCGACCCGTCATTGACGCATTAGTCGATGTTAATTGCTTAATAAACGCGGTGAATTTTCAGAATCGAACCGCCTTACACGTTATGATCTTACAAAAAAAATTAGAATGTGTCGTTGCTTTATTAAGCAGGGGGGCGGAAACTAACATTATAGATTGCGACGGAAATACACCTTTACATTTAGCTGTTAACACGGGAAATAACTCGATTATTCAATGTTTAATTATTTTCGGGGCTGATTTAGACGCATTGAATGGCAAAGGGGAAACCCCGAGACATTTAGCCGCGAAAAGTAATAATTCAAGGGGATTGTATTGTTTGCATGCTGTTGGAGCGAGTAGGTGTACCCCGGATGTTTCTAATTGCGTAATTGGTTGTAAACATAACGGAGATTATAACGGTGAACCACCACCCAGCATTTTTGGCCCAACAAATCGGGATTTATTAAACGAAATGTTGTCTGTAGCCGCGATGCAAACCGCTTTAGAGAAGCACGGAAATAATCTCCCAAAAAAAGGCCGGTTACTTTGTTTAGATGGAGGTGGAATTCGGGGCTTAATCCTAATTCAAATGCTTCTGGAATTAGAAGCCGCCATCGGGGGTCCAATTAATAACTGTTTTGATTGGATCACCGGAACTAGTACCGGAGGAATTCTCGCGTTGGGTTTAGCCGCTGGAAAAACTTTGAAGGAATGTCATTGTTTGTATTTTCGATTAAAAGACCAAACGTTTATTGGGTATCGTCCGTATCCGAGTGAACCCCTCGAAAGTATGTTGAAGGAATGCTTGGGTTCTGATTCGGTTATGACCGATATTAAACAACCGAAACTTTTAATTCCTGGAGTTTTGGCCGATCGTAAACCGGTTGAGTTACATTTATTTAGAAATTATGAGAGTCCGAGTGAAATTTTGGGAGTCAATTACAATTCTCCTTACGAACTACCTAAACCACCAGAAGAAACTTTATTATGGCATGTTGCAAGAGCCACCGGAGCAGCTCCTACATATTTCAGGTAAAATTGTTTTATTATGATTTGTCATCTATTTGACATAAAATGTAATGTAATTGAGTTATGTCTCGTATTGATTCATATCAAAACGAAAATATTCTTGTGAAATTTACATATTTGCAGTGTATTCCTTACCATGAGAATTTCAAATTCAAAATTCAAATAAATCTTTATTGTCAAAAAAAAAAAGAGAGAGAAAAACAAGTAGAAAGGGAAAAAATGTACATTGTTATAATTATCAGTAAAATAACTAATAATAGTAAAAAAAAAATACAATTACTTAATTACTTATAAACTCAATTTTCAATTTTGACAAACGGAACGATTTATCGCCACAGACGATATCTTCCAATCGACCCAGTCTAAACTAAATTACAATGATACCACCAGATGTGCAGAATAGTAATTAATTAACTAATGCGGCAAAGCAATAAACGACAAGACAACAAAAAGGAAAAAAGAAAACTATAAGAAATTCACACTGTAACAAAGCAGAAGAGAAAGAAGTTGAATATGGAGTATAGGAAAGAAAGTAAAAAAGAAGAAAGCTCAGAAGAAAAGGAAGTAAATTGTTATAATGACAAGTCTTGAAAGATGACAGGGTTGGAGCGTTTCTAATATCCATGGGGAGACCATTCCAGAGGGATATGGCGCACAACGTAAACGACCCATGGTATATATTCGTATCATATATTGGGAATAGAAGTATTAAGTTTGATTGTGAACGAGTGGGACGCTCGTGTGACGATAGGAATTTAAAATTATTAAGCAAGTATTGTGGACTTTGGGTATGAATAATCTTATAGAGACTTGTTAACACACGGACCGACGGTTTACGTACGTAAGCAAATGTAAGTTATTGCGGTAAGGAGTAATATGACAATATTTTCCAAGATCGAATATAAAACGCATGCAATTATTTTGTAGTCTCTGGAGTTTATTACATAAGGATATCGACAGGTCAATACAAACTGTATCGAATAACAGAGGTAGCGTCGAACGTAAGAAGGAAGAAAACACTTAAATTTACGAAGGGAGTGAAAACAGGAGTAAACCCTCTTATAAATAGCCTGAACCTGAGGGCGCCAAGACAGTGCAGAGTCCATCATAACTCCAAGATTCTTAACTACATCCGAAAATTTAATGACGGTGTCACCAAGTAGAAGTTGCGAGCTAGCAAAAGTAGTCACTGTGCTCCGCAAAGGATTTGTACCAAAAATTATGGCTTGGGTCTTATTAACATTGAGTTTCAAACCATATAGTTTAGACCACTCAGATACTCTAGCAAGATCATTAATAATTCATTATTTATCATGGCAATTTCAAAGATTATCACAGGCAAGTCTTATATCATCCATAATCTTGATCAAGGAAGTAGTAGTACTATGACCCCGTCGGAAACCAGACTGCCTGTCACTTATCAATCGATGCTCCTGAAGAAAATCATAAACCTGGGTGTATACAATACGCTCCAGAACCTTTGAGAAAATGGGAAGGATTGAAATAGGACGATAGTCGCTAGTCAAAATTGGAGTCTTCAATTTGGGAATGGGGACAACCTGAGCATGTTTCCATATAGATGGGGAGGAGGATGATTCAAAAGAGAAGTTAAAAATATGGGTCAGCGGAGGCACAACAGAATCCAGTATTGGCAAAATTTGTTTTAGATAAATAAGGTCAGCACCACAGCAAGTAGAGCGGGTTTAAGTGAGAGCATCACGAACAATCATAGTCAATGAAAAACTACGAGTATCATCAGTAACGCCAAGAGATCGCAAAGTCTTCCAGAAAGTAGTTGGTGTCGACAAAGATAATTTCCAATAAAAATATTTTTTTTTAGCATTTTTGCATTTGTGATTGCAACTGTTACGCAGAGATCGATAACAGTTGTAGTTATTAACTGACGGATTACGTCTGTACAACGCTTTTGCTTTATTACGTTCACTCATGAGACCCCTAATATCATTAGTTAACGAGGGGGCGGGAAAATGTTTCATTCTCCTTTGCCTTATCGGAGCATGTTTGTCATACAAACATGTTACTTTGTTATTAAAATAATTAACTTTCGCATCAAGGTCCGTCATAAGATATAACGGTTTCCAGTCTATCCTCAGCGCATCAGAGTTGAGTTCTGAAGGTTAACATGTTTGAAATCCCGGTAAGATAGACTACGCTGCGGACAAACTACATTTCGGACTTCGACAGCGCAATAAATAAGATCATGGTTGGAAAATTGCAGAGCTGGTAACTGACCGTGAACAAGAATCTTATCGGTGCAAGACGAAATGATCAAGTCAAGCAGAGAGTCAGACGAAGGAAGGTGATGGGTTGGTTGAGAAGGGATGATAGATAAATTTGCGGAAGAAGTAACATATCGAAGTTTTTCACTACGTAGATCATCTCTCAATGTACACGTATTGAAATCGCCCATTAATACTATTGTGTCATAGCACATACTGTGTCTTTCAAGGAGATCCTCAAATTGCTCGAAGTAATTAATCATTGGTGGACAATAAAGAACACCCAATAGTAGTTTACTATTAAAACACTTAACCTCAATCAAAAGGAATTCCATTACTCGCGAGGATCCATCGGACATCTCAATCGAGTTAACCTGTAGGTGATCTTTAACATATGCAGCCACACCTCCCCCCTAGAAAACACACGTTCATTTCTTAACAGACGATAGCCCGGAAGAGTAAACATAGGAGAATGTAGGGCAGGCTTGAGCCAGGTTTCACTCACCAAGATGATGTCAGAAATACCAGATTCAAATGTGATCAAAAAGTCATTAAAGTGGGCAGTTAAACTCTGGACATTGACATGCCACAAAGTGATCTTGTTCATAAGATTGGACAAGAGGTTAGATGGGGGAATCCCTATTAAATTATGCGATTCGTCGGCTTCAGTACTCCCGCTGGAGTTTGAGTGGGTTAACTGAGGTAAATCTAATAGCGAGCTTGTAGAAGAAGAAGTGGATGAAATAGAAGAAGAAGAATTAGATGAAGAAGGATAACTGTTATCCATGAAAGAAAAAAGAGAAAATCAGGAGAAGTTGTAAGTTAACAATAAAGAAAAACTAGCTTCAAAGAAACAAGAATGTACCGCGGGCGGTTGAATACAAAGTACAGCAAAGACAATAAAGACCATAGGTAATCGGTGCGATTTACATTATATAATAAAAAAAAAGTTATGATAAGTGGTAACAAAACAAAACAGCTAGATAAATTATTATCTCACTGTTCCCATAAAAATACATCGGATAGATTAATCAGACTTTATAGCCTGACTCCGGGTGGCAATCCTGCGAGGAGCTTCGATGCCTTGGTAATCCCGAAGGCCCGATTCTTTCCGTATTACCTTCTTCTTTCCCTTGGGTACAGCAATATAAACACGACCATCCGAAGTCCAGTCATTCCGGGATCCAACAGTCTCCCTGGCTCGTGGATATAAAGAAAGGCGGCGCACAGATAATGATTCCGAAATAAAAAATTTCTTGATCTTAAGCTGCTTCTTATTTGCATTTCAAGTAATTTAGAAGCAGTATCAATTCATCCAGAAGCAGCGTCGAGTCTTTTATAAGCATTCCATATCTTCTGAAAACAGTATCAAGTCTTCTGGAAGAATTTCAAAATATTCCGGAATTATCTTCTGAATATCTTAATATCTTCTGAAAGCATTTCAAATCTTCTAGAAGCAGCTTTAAGTCTTCTGGGAGCAGTATCAATTCTATCTGATGCAATATCAAGACTTCTGGAAGAATTTCAAAATCTTCCGGAATCATTTCAAATCTTCTGAAAGCATTTGAAATCTTCTAGAAGTAGTTTTCAGTCTTCTGAATGGATCTCAAATCTAATGAAAGCATTTAAAATCTTCTAGAAGGAGTTTTAAGTCTTCTGAATGCATTTCAAGTCTTCTGGAAGCATTTTAAGTCTTTTACAAGCAGTATCAAGTTTTCTGAAAGCATTTCAAGTTTTCTGGAAGCATTTCAAGTTTTTTGAAAGCATTTCAAATCTTCTAGAAGCGGTTTTAAGTCTTCTGAATGGATTTCAAGTCTTCTGGAAGCATTTCAAGTGTTTAAATGCAATATCAAGTTTTCTGGAAGCATTTCAAGCCTTCTAAAAGCATTGCAAGTCTTCTGGAAGCGGTATTAAGTTTTTCAAATGCAATATCAAGTCTTCTGGAAGCATTTCAAGTGTTTAAATGCAATATCAAGTTTTCTGGAAGCATTTCAAGCCTTCTAAAAGCATTGCAAGCCTTCTGGAAGCGGTATTAAGTTTTTCAAATGCAATATCAAGTCTTCTGGAAGCATTTCAAGTATTTTAGATGCAGTATGAAGTCTTCTTAAACTTTTTTTTTATAAAATCTTCTGGAAGCATCTCCAATCTTCGAGAAGCAGTTTTAAGTCTTCTGAATGAACTTCAAGTCTTCTGAAAGTATTTCAAGTCTTCTGAAAGCATTTTAAATCTTCTAGAAGCAGTTTCAAGTCTTTTGAATGGATGTCAAGTCTTCTGAAAGTATTTCAAGGCTGCTGAAAGTATTGCAGATCCTCTAGAAGCAGTTTTGTGTCTTCTGATTGGATTTCAAGTCTTCTGAAAGCATTGCAAATTCTCTAGAAGCAGTTTTAAGTCTTCTGAATGGATTTCAAGTCTTCTGGCAGAATTTTAAGTCTTTTGCAAACAATATCAAGTCTCCTGGAAGCATTTCAAGTGTTTAAATGCAGTATCAAGTTTTCTGGAAACATTTCAAATCTTCTAAAATCATTGCAAGCCTTCTGGGAGCAGAATCAAGTCTTTCCACTGCAATATCAAGTCTTCTGGAAGCATTTGAAGTTTTTTAGATGCAGTATCAAGTCTTCTTAAAGCATTTCACGTCTTCTGGAAGCATTCTAAATCTTCCAGAGGCAATATAAAATCTTCTGGATACATCTCAAATCTTCCATAGGCAATGTCAAGTCTTCTGGACGCATTTCAAGTTTACTTCAAAATTGTTTTCAAAGGACAGTAGTAAATCTTCTGAAAACAGTTCACGTTTTCTAGAAACATTTCAGGTCCTTTGAAAGCACTTCAAGTAATTTAGAAGCAGTATCAATTCTATCAGATGCAATATCAAGTCTTCTGGAAGAATTTCAAAATCTTCCGGAATCATTTCAAATCTTCTGAAAGCATTTCAAATCTTCTAGGAGCAGTTTTAAGTCTTCTGAATGCATTTCAAGTCTTCTGGAAGTACTTTAAGTCTTTTGCAAGCAATATCAAGTTTTCTGAAAGCATTTCAAGTTTTCTGAAAGTATTTCAAATCTTTTAGAAGCAGTTTTAAGTCTTCTGAATGGATATCAAGTTTTCTGGAAGAATTTTAAGTCTTTAAATGCAGTATCAAGTTTTTTGAAAGCATTTCAAGTCTTCTAAAATCATTGCAAACCTTCTTTGAGCAGTATCAAGTCTTCTGGAAATATTTCAAGTCTTTTAGATGCAGTATCAAGTCTTCTTAAAGTATTTCAAGTCTTCTGAAATCATTTCAAATCTTCTAGAAGCAGTTTTAAGTCTTCTGAATGGATTTCAAGCCTTCTGGAAACATTTCAAGTGTTTAAATGCAGTATCAAGTTTTCTGGAAGCATTTCAAGTCTTCTAAAATCATTGCAAGCCTTCTTTGAGCAGTATCAAGTTTTTCAAATGCAATATCAAGTCTTCTGGAAGCATTTCAAATCTTTTAGATGCAGTATTAAGTCTTCTTAAAGTATTTTAAGTCTTCTGAAATCATTTCAAATCTTCTAGAAGCGATTTTAAGTCTTCTGAATGGATTTCAAGCCTTCTAGAAACATTTCAAGTGTTTAAATGCAGTATCAAGTTTTCTGGAAGCATTTCAAGTCATCTAAAATCCCATAAAAATACATCGGATAGATTAATCAGACTTTATAGCCTGACTCCGGGTGGCAATCCTGCGAGGAGCCTCGATGTCTTGGTAATCCCGAAGGCCCGATTCTTTCCGTATTACCTTCTTCTTTCCCTTGGGTACAGCAATATAAACACGACCATCCGAAGTCCAGACATTCCGGGATCCAACAGCCTCCCTGGCTCGTGGATATAAAGAAAGGCGGCGCACAGATAATGATTCCGAAATAAAAAATTTCTTGTTCTTAAGCTGCTTCTTATTCATCCAGATCAGCCGCCTCACATTATAGGAAATAAACTTAACGATTATAGGTCTGGAAGATTGATCTTTGGAGCTAAAGGACTGTTTCTTAACCATACCAAGCCGATGACTTCGATCCAACATTTCAGCCTTGAATTTAAAATCCTTTATTTTGATGTTGTCGTTAAGGAACTCGATTACTAGCGCATCGGTGACCTCATCAGCCACCTCCGAGACACCGCGGACAAGTAGGCAATTACGCCTGGAGTAGCATTCCAAGTCGTCAATGCGTTCATCCAGACTAGATAACATAGTCTTTACTTCCGTTCATGTGTTGACCACACAACAGACCATCATGTGTTGACGAAATTCTTGAAACTCCTCCCCCAATTTGTCCAGCGTAAATACAGGACGCCCGTCGGTATGCAACGCGGCCTGAAGACGCGCGTCGAATGAGTTCATTGTCTCCAAAAATTTCAACTCAAGAGCGCGCTAAGCACTCGGACCGGTTCCCTCCATTTCGAATAAGAGAGATAGCGAACACCCTCGAACACATGGAAAAGCGATAGAAATTACAATAAAATTATAAATGTTACCCAACCCAACCCCACAAACACTATAAAATGTAATTAAATTTAATCAGCGGTGTAGTAGGATTGAACTAACTTCAGAAAGGGAACACTTAAACACAAGTCACCACTAGAATTATCAATCAAATCAGCACCGACAAGAGCAGGTCTATACATCTAGCGCCATGATACTTTCAACGAGAATTTGTACAGAATAGGATTTGGACTTAGGTCGTGGATTAAAGTTTTTTTTTTTAAGAATAGAAAATCAGATAGAACAGTCCTTCAATTTACGTACCGCTAAAATCGAAATCGCAATTTCAATTGTAAATCCTGCAAGAAGAAGGTCAACGCACCAGTGGGATGTGAAATTTGCAATTCCTACTACCACCCTAGTTGTGCGTTACAAGCAAAAGTAATGAATAAGGAAAATAAAATGATTTGTTGTAAACCGCACGATGGAAGTGAGGTTAGGGAAGATAAAGTTTATGAAACATCGAAACTTGTGGATGAAGTAAAATTAATACATATAGTGAAGCAACTCTTAAGCGAAGCCCTTAAACCCTTTGAGGAAAAAATACTCAGAGATATAGAGGATCTTAAAAAATCAGTTCAATTTATGTCAGATTCTTTTGAGAATCAAAAAAAGGTGTCTGAAAATCTGTTTGAGGAGGTGAAGCTTTATAGAGATGAAAATCGTATATTAAAGAAAAGATTGGAAATACTGGAACAAAAAGCAAATAACCAAGAGCAAATAGAACGACAAAGGAATATTATTGTTTCTGGTGTACCGATCCAAGAAAATGAAGATACAAAAGAAGTGTGTAAGATTTTTGGGACAATGACGCTGAATATACCAATGAATAAAATAACGGACTGCTTTAGAGTTAAACAGAAGAGGGAAGGACCTATCGTTGTCAAATTCTTAGAAGAAAGCCTGAAATTGCAGGTTTTCAAAAAGGTTAAAGAATATAAAGGTATCAAAGTTGGTGAGTGTGGACTGAATGGAAAAAATGGAAATATATTCTTTAATGAAGATCTTACTATTGCGAATCAGAGACTTTTTAAAAGTACACGTGATTTTAGAAAAGAAAATAACTTTGCAGCAGCGTTCTGTAGAAATGGTAAGATTTACCTTCGCAAAACATTTAAGGATCAGTCTATCAGAATAAGATCTGTACAAGATCTTACTATACAAACTTACTTCATAAAATTAAAATATTAAGCAAAAAAATTAGAATTAATGTATATATGTCTAGATCGTAACAGAAATGGATGAAATACTTAATATCCTGTACATAAATATAAGAAGTCTAAGAAATAAAGTTGATGACTTGATGGAGATTGTAAATAAGCATGATTTTGAAATTCACATAATTGCACTTACTGAAACATGGATTTATCCTAATGAGGTGGAATATTTTAATATACCAAATTATAACGTTGTACATCATTGTAGAGATTCAAGGGAAGGAGGGGTGAGTCTGTTTATAAAAGACAATTTGGAGTATGATCAGAGACATATTCGAGAAATGGAAATTGAGGACTGTAACATACTTTGTGTTTGTCTTACTAAAGTTAATTGCGTAATTATAAATATCTATAGAGCGCCCAGAAACAAAGCTGACGTTTTTTTAGCACAAATAGATAAAATTATGGAAACTCAGAAATCTCCTTATATTATTTTGGGAGATATGAATTTAAATTTACTCAGTGAAACTGATACAATTAGAGAGTATAGAAATATTATCGAAATGAACACATTTACAATACAGAATATTCTTACTACTGAGAATGCTACAAGAAAAACGGAAAAAACAGCTACTATTTTAGATCATGTTTTAATGAATAAAAACCTCTACTGTGATATAACCCTTACGGATCATGTGATATCAGATCATAGGATTATGTATATTACATTAAACAAAGAAATTGAAAAAAAAACTAAAGAAGTTATCAATAAAACAAAATTGTTGAAAGGAAAATGGAAAGAACTAATTCAAGTGAAATTGCAACAGGAAGAAATAACTTCCTTTGGAAAATTGGCAGAAATAATAACAAAAACAAAAATTGAGTGTACAAAGGAAAGTAGAATAAAAGTATCCAACAATAACTATTGGATAAATGCTGAGTTTATTGAGAAAATAAAACAGAGAGATAATTCATATAAGCGATGGAAATTAATAAGAAACTCAGAAACCGAAAGACATTTTAAAAATTTAAAGAATGTGGTAAATAATATGAGAAGAAAATTAAAGAAGGAGTATGTGGAAAAAACACTTAATGAGGCTGGAACAAACAGTAAAAAAATGTGGAGGGTCCTGAACAATATATGTTTGAAACGAACAAAAAAAAGGGCAAAATGGGACAGATGAAAAGTATGACAGGTGCAGTCATTGAAGATGAGCAACAAATAGCTGAGGAATTTAATACTTATTTTTCTGAAATAGGTAAGAATTTAGCCTCAAAAATTAAACCGGTTCTTAATCACCAGTTTAGAGAAGAAGAAACAAAAGAATCCATCTACTTGGAACCAACTGATTTAACAGAAATTAATTCTATCATAAGGGATTTAAATAATAATAGTTCGCCGGGAGAAGATGGTATTACTAAATCTGATATAGTGCTGCTTTTTGAAGTTTTGGGAGACAAAATAGTGAATATCATTAATGATATCCTGGTTACTGGCCTGTTTCCGAATGAATTTAAAACGGCGAAAATATCCCCTATTCATAAAAAAGGAGCTAAAACAGAACTTGGTAACTATAGACCAATTTCAATCTTAAATATATTTTCTAAAATAACAGAAAAAGTTATCAAACACAGGTTAACTAACTTTATACAGAAATTCTTTAACATCGATCCATATCACTATGGATTTCAAAAGAAGAGTAGTACCTTGGGGGCGACAGGGGATTTACTAGAATATATTACAGAAGAACTCGATAAGAAGAGGTATGTTTTGACAGTGTTTATTGATTTACAAAAGGCATTTGATACTGTGGACATAGATATTTTACTCAATAAATTACCTATATATGACCTTTTCCAGTCATATCCTAAGGACCGTAAGCATTATACTCAAATCAATAAAACCAAGAGTAAAAAAAAAAGCCTAAGTATTGGAGTAGCTCAGGGATCAATACTTGGTCCTTTGCAATATTTATTATACATTCAAAACTTAAAGTATCTACAACTTCAAGCGAGATATTTTGTGTTTGCTGATGACACCGTCTTGGTTGTATCATCAAGTAATATGAAGGAACTTGAAAAGGTGGTGAATGATGACTTAAATCTGTATTATACATGGCTGTGCTATAATAAATTATCGGTGAACGTTAATAAAACGGTATATATGATTATTAAACAAAAAAGTGATATAAATGTGTTTCTCAATGGAGAAAAACTAAAAGAAGTGCAAACGTACAAATACTTAGGTTTAAATTTGACAAATGATCTCAATTGGAATGCACATGTGAATGCTATCATTAAAAAAATTGTCCCAATGGTTAGTGCAATAAAAAGGTGTACGGATTGCTTAAATAAAAACTCTAGGCGTTTACTCTATAATAGCTTTATACTGCCACAAATTAGATATTTAATTCCCTGCTGGGGAGGTCTTCCGCTTTACCAGTTAAATAAATTACAAAGAATGCAGAATAAAGCAGTAAAATCTATCTTTCAGTTGGACTATTGTATGTCAACTGATCTTGTGTATGAAATGGAAAATATATGGAACTTGCAGAAAATTCGGACTTATGAGCAAATAAAATATATATATTCTATAAAAAACAAACTAATAAAGACTAATATAAATACAAAACAAGTTAAGAACTGGCATGAATACAGCACCCGGAATGCAAATGATTTTAGAAATAAATATTGCAGAACAACGACAGCACAGAGATCACCATTATATCTTGGTATTAAAGCATACAACAGTGTTCCGATAATAATAGTTGAGGCAAGGACAATGAAAAAATTAGTTTATAGTCTGAAAATGTTTTTGAAGTGAATGAGTGTTGAACTGTTCCTGATGGGTTTACATTTTTGAGGATTTTTGTTTTCGTTTTTTATACATAACCTATTGTGATTTTTTTTGCTTATATATAATTTTTGTATATTAAGGCTTCGATACCAGTGACATTCACTGTTTTGGAGTCAGTTAATAAATTAATTAAAAAAAAAAAAAAATAATAAATAAATTGAAGCTTTGGTTCAGTACCAAAAAAGAAATTGTAAGCATAGAAGCCACATCGCCAATGTATTCGCCCATATACCAATTTGAAGCCAACAAAAGACTCGGTTTGTTTACTAGCATCCTTTGCGAAACGGAGAATTTGCACAAATCGGATTATCGGAATACTCGGCGATAATCAGCCGAATCGATAATCCGATCTCTGCACATTCTAGATTTTACTAAGAATGTTATTAGTAAATAGACTGGGTCTTACGTTGGCTTCATGTTTTAGTGCCTACAACTGCTTCTGTTTATATAATTTTGTTAACATGCGAGGATTCAAAAAATGTTGACTTTTAAAATACAGTTCCGGGTTTGTCCCGTGATTTCATGAAAGCAATGATAGGTCCGGCATCACTAGTTTAAAAGTATCGAAATTTAGAAAAAATCAACTTTCCGGAACGATTTTTTCTACCGCCACACATTGAGACCAAAGTAGTGAAGAGTTGGAAAAAAGTGTAAATACATAGTTCATGATTAGGGTCAAACTTCTATGATAACATGTATGGATATATCCCTACTATCCTATTCATCAACAAAAATACAAAAGGTATGGCTGCTGATTCTCAAATTTCCATGTATGAGAACATGTAAAAGTTAACTGTTGATAAACTTCCGGATGATATCGGGTCAAAATGTTTCCTCTACAACATTAATAAACAAAAATAAATTAATATATTCGAAAATATTGATCTTAAATGACAGTATACTACAAAATGATATTGCTACTATTTAGCATCTGGTTCTAATGGTATCTGTGGTACAAAGTGAGGGTTGTTCATGAGTAAAATTTTGGTGATAAACTTTACTCAGTGAAATACTACATCAAAATTTTAACGAAATATCTTATAGATATGAACATTCCTCCAGAAATGAAAACACTCCTTATTTTACATCAGAGTTTAGAAGTAGATGAGAATTGGATAAACATTTTCATTAGGTTTGCTATTTATATTTATTGAAAATATCTAAAAGATGTAATTGCTCAAAAACTTGCGTGAAGCAAAGGACTTTCTTTGTTTATTGAGCCATCCTTATCAAAGTTGCGTTTTTCTTATAAAGAAATTTCATTAGCACAAAATAACTATCCACTAGAAGAATATAGAATTATTTTTAAAACAATCCCAGAAGTGATATTGGAAAGTCTGTTAGATTACACAATAAATTATACGATTGAAGCACAACAAGATATTTTTATATTTGGTATTACATTTAGATCCATCCGTCACGAAATCAATCAAGTTAAACTTTTTTCCAAATTTTTCTTAACCTGGCCCCACAGTGCGCCAGTTGTTTTATAATGCGCTCGTATTAGAGGATAAATATTTACGTTTTATGAGGTAAATTTTTAAAAGCAACTTGAAGAATCTTTAAACGCACTTAATTAATTTCTTTGAATTTCTTATTATATGGCAGTACAGAGTCTTTTGGAAGCACTTCAAGTATTTCAGAAACAATATCAAATCTTCTGGAAGCATTTTAAATCTTCTAGAAAAAATATCAAATATTTTCAAGTCTTTAAATGCAGTATCAAGTTTTCGGGAAGCATTTCAGGTTTTCTGGAAGCAGTATCAAGTCTTTTGGACGTATTTTCTAGCTGCATCATCGTCTTTCAAGGACAGTAAGAAATCTTCTGGAAACAGTTCCAGTTTTCTGGAAACATTTCAGGTCTTCTGAAAGCATTTCAAGTAATTTAGAAGCAGTATCAATTCATCCAGAAGCAGCGTCGAGTCTTTTATAAGCATTCCATATCTTCTGAAAACAGTATCAAGTCTTCTGGAAGAATTTCAAAATATTCCGTAATTATTTCAAATCTTCTGAAAGCATTTCAAATCTTCTAGAAGCAGCTTTAAGTCTTCTGGGAGCAGTATCAATTCTATCTGATGCAATATCAAGACTTCTGGAATCATTTCAAATCTTCTGAAAGCATTTGAAATCTTCTAGAAGTAGTTTTCAGTCTTCTGAATGGATCTCAAATCTAATGAAAGCATTTAAAATCTTCTAGAAGGAGTTTTAAGTCTTCTGAATGCATTTCAAGTCTTCTGGAAGCATTTTAAGTCTTTTACAAGCAATATCAAGTTTTCTGAAAACATTTCAAGTTTTCTGGAAGCATTTCAAGTTTTCTGAAAGCATTTCAAATCTTCTAGAAGCGGTTTTAAGTCTTCTGAATGGATTTCAAGTCTTCTGGAAGCATTTCAAGTGTTTAAATGCAATATCAAGTTTTCTGGAAGCATTTCAAGCCTTCTGGAAGCGGTATTAAGTTTTTCAAATGCAATATCAAGTCTTCTGGAAGCATTTCAAGTATTTTAGATGCAGTATCAAGTCTTCTTAAACTTTTTTTTATAAAATCTTCTGGAAGCATCTCCAATCTTCGAGAAGCAGTTTTAAGTCTTCTGAATGAACTTCAAGTCTTCTGAAAGTATTTCAAGTCTTCTGAAAGCATTTTAAATCTTCTAGAAGCAGTTTCAAGTCTTTTGAATGGATGTCAAGTCTTCTGAAAGTATTTCAAGGCTGCTGAAAGTATTGCAGATCCTCTTGAAGCAGTTTTGTGTCTTCTGATTGGATTTCAAGTCTTCTGAAAGCATTGCAAATTCTGTAGAAGCAGTTTTAAGTCTTCTGAATGGATTTCAAGTCTTCTGGCAGAATTTTAAGTCTTTTGCAAACAATATCAAGTCTCCTAGAAGCATTTCAAGTGTTTAAATGCAGTATCAAGCTTTCTGGAAGCATTTCAAATCTTCTAAAATTATTGCAAGCCTTCTGGGAGCAGAATCAAGTCTTTCCACTGCAATATCAAGTCTTCTGGAAGCATTTGAAGTTTTTTAGATGCAGTATCAAGTCTTCTTAAAGCATTTCACGTCTTCTGGAAGCACTCTAAATCTTCCAGAGGCAATATAAAATCTTCTGGATACATCTCAAATCTTCCACAGGCAATGTCAAGTCTTCTGGACGCATTTCAAGTTTACTTCAAAGTTGTTTTCAAAGGACAGTAGTAAATCTTCTGAAAACAGTTCACGTTTTCTACAAACATTTCAGGTCTTTTGAAAGCACTTCAAGTAATTTAGAAGCAGTATCAATTCTATCAGATGCAATATCAAGTCTTCTGGAAGAATTTCAAAATCTTCCGGAATCATTTTAAATCTTCTGAAAGCATTTCAAATCTTCTAGGAGCAGTTTTAAGTCTTCTGAATGCATTTCAAGTCTTCTGGAAGTACTTTAAGTTTTTTGCAAGCAATATCAAGTTTTCTGAAAGCATTTCAAGTTTTCTGAAAGCATTTCAAATTTTCTGAAAGTATTTCAAATCTTTTAGAACCAGTTTTAAGTCTTCTGAATGGATATCAAGTTTTCTGGAAGAATTTTAAGTCTTTAAATGCAGTATCAAGTTTTTTGAAAGCATTTCAAGTCTTCTAAAATCATTGCAAACCTTCTTTGAGCAGTATCAAGTCTTCTGGAAATATTTCAAGTCTTTTAGATGCAGTATCAAGTCTTCTGGAAATATTTCAAGTCTTTTAGATGCAGTATCAAGTCTTCTTAAAGTATTTCAAGTCTTCTGAAATCATTTCAAATCTTCTAGAAGCGGTTTTAAGTCTTCTGAATGGATTTCAAGCCTTCTGGAAACATTTCAAGTGTTTAAATGCAGTATCAAGTTTTCTGGAAGCATTTCAAGTCTTCTAAAATCATTGCAAGCCTTCTGGAAGCAGTATTAAGTTTTTCAAATTCAGTATCAAGTTTTCTGGAAGCATTTCAAGTCTTTTAGATGCAGTATCAATCTTCTTAAACTTCTTCTTATAAAATCTTCTGGAAGCAGTTTCAAGTCTTCTGAATGGATGTCAAGTCTTCTGAAAATATTTCAAGTCTTCTGAAAGTATTGCAAATCCTCTAGAAGCAGTTTTAAGTCTTCTGAATGGATTTCAATTCTTCTGAAAGTAATTCAAATCTTTTAGAAGCAGTTTTAAGACTTCTGAATGGATTTCAAGTTTTCTGGAAGAATTTTAAGTCTTTAAATGCAGTATCAAGTTTTTTGAAAGCATTTCAAGTCTTCTAAAATCATTGCAAACCTTCTTTGAGCAGTATCAAGTCTTCTGGAAATATTTCAAGTCTTTTAGATGCAGTATCAAGTCTTCTTAAAGTATTTCAAGTCTTCTGAAATCATTTCAAATCTTCTAGAAGCGGTTTTAAGTCTTCTGAATGGATTTCAAGCCTTCTGGAAACATTTCAAGTGTTTAAATGCAGTATCAAGTTTTCTGGAAGTATTTCAAGTCTTTTAAAATCATTGCAAGCCTTCTGGAAGCAGTATTAAGTTTTTCAAATTCAGCATCAAGTTTTCTGGAAGCATTTCAAGTCTTTTAGATACTGTATCAATCTTCTTAAACTTCTTCTTATAAAATCTTCTGGAAGCAGTTTCAAGTCTTCTGAATGGATGCCAAGTCTTCTGAAAATATTTCAAGTCTTCTGAAAGTATTGCAAATCCTCTAGAAGCAGTTTTAAGTCTTCTGAATGGATTTCAATTCTTCTGAAAGTAATTCAAATCTTTTAGAAGCAGTTTTAAGTCTTCTAAGTGGATTTCAAGTTTTCTGGAAGAATTTTAAGTCTTTAAATGCAGTATCAAGTTTCTTGAAAGTATTTCAAGTCTTCTAAAATCATTGCAAGCCTTCTTTGAGCAGTATCAAGTTTTTCAAATGCAATATCAAGTCTTCTGGAAGCATTTCAAGTCTTTTAGATACTGTATCAATCTTCTTAAACTTCTTCTTATAAAATCTTCTGGAAGCAGTTTCAAGTCTTCTGAATGGATGCCAAGTCTTCTGAAAATATTTCAAGTCTTCTGAAAGTATTGCAAATCCTCTAGAAGCAGTTTTAAGTCTTCTGAATGGATTTCAGTTCTTCTGAAAGTAATTCAAATCTTTTAGAAGCAGTTCTAAGTCTTCTGAATGGATTTCAATTCTTCTGAAAGTAATTCAAATCTTTTAGAAGCAGTTTTAAGTCTTCTGAATGGATTTCAAGTTTTCTGGAAGAATTTTAAGTCTTTAAATGCAGTATCAAGTTTTTTGAAAGTATTTCAAGTCTTCTAAAATCATTGCAAGCCTTCTTTGAGCAGTATCAAGTTTTTCAAATGCAATATCAAGTCTTCTGGAAGCATTTCAAGTCTTTTAGATGCAATATCAAATCTTCTTAAAGTATTTCAAGTCTTCTGAAATCATTTCAAATCTTCTAGAAGCAGTTTTAAGTCTCCTGAATGGATTTCAAGCCTTCTGGAAACATTTCAAGTGTTTAAATGCTGTATCAAGTTTTCTGGAAGCATTTCAAGTCTTTTAGATGCAGTATCAGGTCTTCTTAAACTTCTTCTTATAAAATCTTCTAGAAGCAGTTTCAAGTCTTCTGAATGGATGTCAAGTCTTCTGAAAATATTTTAAGTCTTCTGAAAGCATTGCAAATCCTCTAGAAAGCAGTTTTAAGTTTTCTGAATGGATTTCAATTCTTCTGAAAGTGATTCAAGTCTTCTGAAAGCATTTCAAATCTTTTAGAAGCAGTTTTAAGTCTTCTGAATGGATTTCAAGTTTTCTGGAAGAATTTTAAGTCTTTAAATGCAGTATCAAGTTTTTTGAAAGCATTTCAAGTATTCTAAAATCATTGCAAGCCTTCTTTGAGCAGTATCAAGTTTTTCAAATGCAATATCAAGTCTTCTGGAAGCATTTCAAATCTTTTAGATGCAGTATCAAATCTTCTTAAAGTATTTTAAGTCTTCTGAAATCATTTCAAATCTTCTAGAAGCGATTTTAAGTCTTCTGAATCGATTTCAAGCCTTCTGGAAACAATTCAAGTGTTTAAATGCAGTATCAAGTTTTCTGGAAGCATTTCAAGTCTTCTAAAATCATTGCAAGCCTTCTGGAAGCAGTGTTAAGTTTTTCAAATTCAGTATCAAGTTTTCTGGAAGCATTTCAAGTCTTCTAAAATCATTGCAAGCCTTCTGGAAGCAGTGTTAAGTTTTTCAAATTCAGTATCAAGTTTTCTGGAAGCATTTCAAATCTTCTAAAATCATTGCAAGCCTTCTGAGAGCAGAATCAAGTCTTTCCACTGCAATATCAAGTCTTCTGGAAGCATTTGAAGTCTTTTAGATGCAGTATCAAGTCTTCTTAAAGCATTTCACGTCTTCTGGGAGCATTCTAAATCTTCCAGGGGCAATATAAAATCTTCTGAAAGCATCTCAAATCTTCCAGAGGCAATGTCAAGTCTTCTGCACACATTTCAAGGTTACTAACGGCAGTAGTAAGTCTTCCAAGGATAGTAGTGAATATTCTGAAAACAGTTCAAGTTTTCTAGAAACATTTCAGGTTTTCTGAGAGCATTTTTCAAGTAATTTAGAAGCAGTATTAATTCTTCCAGAGACAGCATTGAGTCTTTTGTAAGCATTCCAAATCTTCTAAAAACAGTATCAAGTCTTCTGAAAGAAGTTTAAACTCTTCTAAAAGCAGTATTACATCTTCTGGAAGCATTTCAATCCTCCCATATAGGCTCAGTGATTACTATATCATCAGCCTGAAGCTGATCATTACATTATGGCGCTCCAACTCAACTTTACCACTTGAAGTTATTGATCTGAAAACTTGCGTAAAGGAAATTTATTTATGTTTAAAATAGATTTTAAAACATTGAATCACGCAAAGTCCAACATCACATTCTTTGCAACAATATCTGATTTCCCGCCTCACTTTCATTCCATGTTTATCCTTTTTAGAGCAACAAACAGCACATCTTTTGGTAGCATTTTGTTTATTTTCCGTAGCTGGCACAAAATCGGGAAAATGCCGGTCCGTCAGTTGCAACGGATTTGGTGATGGTTGACAATTCCAAATTGTTTGGCCTAATAAATGCAGGAATATCTTCATATAACTTTTTCCCTCCTTTTCTGGTAATTGGGTAATCTGTAAGATGTTGATCGCCGCGATCAACACCTCCCATTATATTATTGTCAATGATGGCCTTAGGTTTTTTCACTATTTTATTGGTTTTAACTAAATCCCCCATTTCCATATTGTGAATTGTCGATTGCCCACATCTTTTTTATTTTTCCTTTTGAAAGTACAGACCTTTCCTCGCTGATTGCTAATAATGCCTCCTTTGGCTAATTTTGTTTTTTTTGCCCCAATCTGCTAATTGAGGAGAGGTATAAAAATTATCCAAACAATATGACATTCTTCTATGGATGCCATTTCTTCAAAGTGAATAAACATTTTCAAGAGCGTAAATCTTGAATACAACATCACATCCAATACGACTCTAAATTCGGTTTTTTTACTACGCCTTGAATTATTATAACGGCAAAGAAAACTAAAATTTCACTGACGGATGTTGTTGTCCAACCTTTTAATCGTGAATAAGTTTTTGCTATTGAATCAGCTATGATTTGTTCTGCATATCTGTTGGTTTCTTGTGCGATACTTTGCAAGAGGTGGTTCGTAAAAAATAAGCGGTAATATCCGACAACACCGCCATCAGAAGTTTCTGCTCTTGGTGTACCCGTAAACGGGAAACGTGGTGGAGCTGATATTGGGGATTGTCAGGATCGATCTCGCAGAATGTACGAGCACAATCAAAATCAATTTCTTCGTCAGAATTAACAATATCTTCAAAAAAGTAGTCTCTTCGTCGTTTGACGAAATCTCGCTTAATCTCTCTTGATTATTATCATATCAATAAGACCTTGAATTTGATCAATATTTTTAAATAAACGATTTATATTTCTCACGGTAAGGATTATATCATAATAGTTTTCAAAATAATTTTATTTCACCATCATTTTTTACCCCATGATCAAATATATATTCGTATTAAATATTTATGCTATTTTTATGTCAACTGAGATGAATAAAAAGTAAATAATTATTGTTCACAGAGCTTTTGATAGATTCCTAGATGGTGGTTTAATCGCGAATAACCCAACGTTGGACGCCCTAACAGAAATTCACGAATACAACTTGGCATTAAGAGCGAAACATCGTACAAGTGAAGAGTGTCCCGTACATATCGTTGTTAGTTTAGGAACGGGGCTTATTCCGGTTACGGAATCGAACGTCTCTCGAATGTTACCTGAAAATATTTGGGAAGGAGCCAAATTGGTTTTTGGTTTACCCGCGTTAGCATCTTTACTCGTTGATCAGGTAATATAATTTTTTTAGTCAATTATTATTGTATTAATAAAAAAAATGTAGGCTACTGCGACTGACGGAAGAGTAGTGGATAGAGCAAGAGCTTGGTGCTCTTCTTTGGGAATCCCCTACTTTAGGTTTAGCCCGCAATTGTCTGAGGACGTCGCCATGGATGAAAAATCCGACGAAAGATTATGTAAAATGTTATGGGAGACGAAAGCCTATATGTACTCAAATATGGCTTCAGTAAGAGAAGTTGCAAATCTACTTATACGGGAGTAAATGTATTAATTAAAAAAGCCCCTTTAGAAAAATGTTTTTACTCTTTTTCGATTTAACTAGATTTTATATAATTCTAAACTTTAAAATAGGGCTCACTATTTATTATTAATTTTGAAATGAATGTATTTAAACGGTTACCACATTTAAAAAAAACAATAAAAAATGTTTGTACACTTAATTAATTAAATTTTTAAAAATAATATATTCTAAAAAAATTGATATAAAGTAAGTATATCCTAAAATTATAAAACAGCCATTTTATCTCATTTTTCCTTTTCATTTATCTCTTGTTAACGTACTAGCAGATGATCGAGCTTTAATCGAAGAATCCCTCGAACTTTTTTCAGTCGAAGTCCCCTGCGAGCTATGCGACTTCGATTTGCTAGAACTCCTTGTATTCTTCGACTCATTTGAATCCGTCGAATTCGATAACCGATAAGTTTCCTTAGACGTCGTTTTGGACGGTTTCGAATAATCCGAAGAAAACGTATCCGTCCGATCCCCCGATTTAGCTCTGGACGACGTTTCCGTTGCCAAATAAACCGTCTTATTCGGGTCGCTAACACCGTCTTTCCTCGATTTCGGCGTATCGTGCGTCTTCACACTTTGAGCCGAATTCGATTTCGTGCCACATTCGAGATCATCAAGAGACTGTTTGGGCTGTTTATTATCCGGGTTAGTCTTCAAACATTTGTAGAGATGATATAAAATGAACGAGACCAATACTACTAACATCGCCACACATACCGATGATATCTGAAAGTATATCGCTAGTAAACCGCCTATGAAAAGGAGAATTGTTGATAGACATATACACATAAGTTTGCAAAGAAATAATTGTGCGCACATTTTTGGAAAAAATATTGGGAAAAAATTTTTTTAACCTAAATTGATGTGTTTGATTAAAATGTCTTAATAGACAAGTTTTATAATATACAGGATGTTTACTACATATTATATTAGTAACTTTTTGATTTATTAACTATGAAGTGCTAGAAAATAAAATACCCAAATTACTTGGGCTTATTGATACTGATAAAGGATATAGCTAGAAATCTGTATCAGAAAAAAAAGAATACTTTGAATTACAAACAAAATCGCTGCTTATATGTATTTGTTATTACTTTATTTTATTGAGTGCAAAGAAATTGTTTATAAAGAAGCAAAGATCGGACCATCGGCCGATTATAGCCGAGAACCCCCGAACGTTGAAAATCATTTTTTCTTTTAATATTCGTTTAAACCAGTTGTTGGCGTCGTACCATCATAAAACTAAAACAAAGACGTGGGACGTAGCTACTTTTAGTTAGACGTATTTTGCTTGAAATGAGTTTAGATGTTCTTTGCATACGCTATTAGTTAAAATCAAAAAACTGGTATTTATAGAAGCCGTATATTTCTTATATAACAGTCTGAAAACAGTGCAAAACCCGTTTTTATTTACAAACATCCTTTACAAAATCAAGAAAGTGCACAGATTGGATTATCGACTCGGGTAATCATCGAAAGAACCTCACTATCATACCGTTACTAATCAATTATTGATGGGAACAAATTTCTTCGTTTAAATACTTAGTCATTGATTTCCAAAACTCAATGTCTTCAGTAATATATCTTTTTTGCAAATTTTAGCGGTTTATACGGTTGTTTTGTGATATAAAGACCTTTTCCAAATTAATAAAAACATTCCAAATTGTTTATTCACTAGCTGCCCTTTGAGATACAGTATTTAGTTCGTTAGCGATTTTGGAAGCACTTATCTTAAGATATTATATCTTAGAATATCTATATAAAAAGACAACAAACAGTACCTCTTGCACAGTGTTATAACTCTAAGAACACAATCGAATTTGCTCAAAAAATAGTGAGTTTGACTGACTTATTATTATGGTACAATGAACGTTTAAGAACTGTGAGAAATGAACTGGATGTAATATACACAAGAGAAAGACATGAACAAGAATGGAAATTACATTCTGGGAACGAGGAATAGATCAAAAACTGTTTAACAATTAACAACAACTTAAACATAAATTCCAAAGATAACATCAAAGCTGACGTAATAACTGAAAATCTCAACAATTTCTTTGCGAATAACCCAAGAGAAATTGCTTCAAGGATAGGAACAATTAAATAGAAGTGCTAGAAAATAAAATACCCAAATTACTTGGGCTTATTGATACTGATAAAGGATATAGCTAGAAATCTGTATCAGAAAGAAAAGAATACTTTGAATTACAAACAAAATCGCTGCTTATTTGTATTTGTTATTACTTTATTTTATTGAGTGCAAAGAAATTGTTTATAAAGAAGCAAAGATCGGACCATCAGCCGATTATAGCCGAGAACCCCCGAACGTTGAAAATAATTTTTTCTTTTAAAATTTGTTTAAACCAGTTGTTGGCGTCGTACCATCATAAAATTAAACAAAGACGTGGGACGTAGCTACTTTTAGTTAGACGTATTTTGCTTGAAATGAGTTTAGATGTTCTTTGCATACGCTATTAGTTAAAATCAAAAAACTGGTATATGTAGAAGCCGTATATTTCTTATATAACAGTCTGAAAACAGTGCAAAACCCGTTTTTATTTACAAACATCCTGCCCTTTGAGATACAGTATTTAGTTCGTTAGCGATTTTGGAAGCACTTATCTTAAGATATTATATCTTAGAATATCTATATAAAAAGACAACAAACAGTACCTCTTGCACAGTGTTATAACTCTAAGAACAAAATCGAATTTGCTCAAAAAATAGTGAGTTTGACTGGACTTATTATTATGGTACAATGAACGTTTAAGAACTGTGAGAAATGAACTGGATGTAATATACTCAAGAGAAAGACATGAACAAGAATGGAAACTACATTCTGGGAACGAGGAATAGATCAAAAACTGTTTAACAATTAACAACAACTTAAACATAAATTCCAAAGATAACATCAAAGCTGACGTAATAACTGAAAATCTCAACAATTTCTTTGCGAATAACCCAAGAGAAATTGCTTCAAGGATAGGAACAATTAAATAGAAGTGCTAGAAAATAAAATACCCAAATTACTTTGGCTTATTTATACTGATAAAGGATATAGCTAGAAATCTGTATCAGAAAGAAAAGAATACTTTGAATTACAAACAAAATCGCTGCTTATATGTATTTGTTATTACTTTATTTTATTGAGTGCAAAGAAATTGTTTATAAAGAAGCAAAGATCGGACCATCAGCCGATTATAGCCGAGAACCCCCGAACGTTGAAAATAATTTTTTCTTTTAATATTCGTTTAAACCAGTTGTTGGCGTCGTGCCATCATAAAACTAAAACAAAGACGTGGGACGTAGCTACTTTTAGTTAGACGTATTTTGCTTGAAATGAGTTTAGATGTTCTTTGCATACGCTATTAGTTAAAATCAAAAAACTGGTATTTATAGAAGCCGTATATTTCTTATATAACAGTCTGAAAACAGTGCAAAACCCGTTTTTATTTACAAACATCCTTTACAAAATCAAGAAAGTGCACAGATTGAATTATCGACTCGGGTAATCATCGAAAGAACCTCACTATCATACCGTTACTAATCAATTATTGATGGGAACAAATTTCTTCGTTTAAATACTTAGTCATTGATTTCCAAAACTCAATGTCTTCAGTAATATATCTTTTTTGCAAATTTTAGCGGTTTATACGGTTGTTTTGTGATATAAAGACTTCTTCCAAATTAATAAAAACATTCCAAATTGTTTATTCACTAGTTGCGCTTTGAGATACAGTATTTAGTTCGTTAGCGATTTTGGAAGCACTTATCTTAAGATATTATATCTTAGAATATCTATATAAAAAGACAACAAACAGTACCTCTTGCACAGTGTTATAACTCTAAGAACAAAATCGAATTTGCTCAAAAATAGTGAGTTTGACTGGACTTATTATTATGGTACAATGAACGTTTAAGCACTGTGAGAAATGAACTGGATGTAATATACACAAGAGAAAGACATGAACAAGAATGGAAACTACATTCTGGGAACGAGGAATAGATCAAAAACTGTTTAACAATTAACAACAACTTAAACATAAATTCCAAAGATAACATCAAAGCTGACGTAATCCCTGAAAATCTCAACAATTTCTTTGCGAATAACCCAAGAGAAATTGCTTCAAGGATAGGAACAATTAAATAGAAGTGCTAGAAAATAAAATACCCAAATTACTTTGGCTTATTTATACTGATAAAGGATATAGCTAGAAATCTGTATCAGAAAGAAAAGAATACTTTGGATTACAAACAAAATCGCTGCTTATATGTATTTGTTATTACTTTATTTTATTGAGTGCAAAGAAATTGTTTATAAAGAAGCAAAGATCGGACCATCAGCCGATTATAGGCGAGAATCCCCGAACGTTGAAAATAATTTTTTCTTTTAATATTCGTTTAAACCAGTTGTTGACGTCGTACCATCATAAAACTAAAGCAAAGACGTGGGACGTAGCTACTTTTAGTTAGACGTATTTTGCTTGAAATGAGTTTAGATGTTCTTTGCATACGATATTAGTTAAAATCAAAAAACTGGTATATATAGAAGCCGTATATTTCTTATATAACAGTCTGAAAACAGTGCAAAACCCGTTTTTATTAACAAACATCCTTTACAAAATCAAGAAAGTGCACAGATTGGATTATCGACTCGGGTAATCATCGAAAGAACCTCACTATCATACCGTTACTAATCAATTATTGATGGGAACAAATTTCTTCGTTTAAATACTTAGTCATTGATTTCCAAAACTCAATGTCTTCAGTAATATATCTTTTTTGCAAATTTTAGCGGTTTATACGGTTGTTTTGTGATATAAAGACTTCTTCCAAATTAATAAAAACATTCCAAATTGTTTATTCACTAGCTGCCCTTTGAGATACAGTATTTAGTTCGTTAGCGATTTTGGAAGCACTTATCTTAAGATATTATATCTTAGAATATCTATATAAAAAGACAACAAACAGTACCTCTTGCACAGTGTTATAACTCTAAGAACAAAATCGAATTTGCTCAAAAAATAGTGAGTTTGACTGGACTTATTATTATGGTACAATGAACGTTTAAGAACTGTGAGAAATGAACTGGATGTAATATACACAAGAGAAAGACATGAACAAGAATGGAAACTACATTCTGGGAACGAGGAATAGATCAAAAACTGTTTAACAATTAACAACAACTTAAACATAAATTCCAAAGATAACATCAAAGCTGACGTAATCCCTGAAAATCTCAACAATTTCTTTGCGAATAACTCAAGAGAAATTGCTTCAAGGATAGGAACAATTAAATAGAAGTGCTAGAAAATAAAATACCCAAATTACTTTGGCTTATTTATACTGATAAAGGATATAGCTAGAAATCTGTATCAGAAAGAAAAGAATACTTTGAATAACAAACAAAATCGCTGCTTATATGTATTTGTTATTACTTTATTTTATTGAGTGCAAAGAAATTGTTTATAAAGAAGCAAAGATCGGACCATCAGCCGATTATAGCCGAGAACCCCCGAACGTTGAAAATAATTTTTTCTTTTAATATTCGTTTAAACCAGTTGTTGGCGTCGTACCATCATAAAACTAAAACAAAGACGTGGGACGTAGCTACTTTTAGTTAGACGTATTTTGCTTGAAATGAGTTTAGATGTTCTTTGCATACGCTATTAGTTAAAATCAAAAAACTGGTATATGTAGAAGCCGTATATTTCTTATATAACAGTCTGAAAACAGTGCAAAACCCGTTTTTATTTACAAACATCCTGCCCTTTGAGATACAGTATTTAGTTCGTTAGCGATTTTGGAAGCACTTATCTTAAGATATTATATCTTAGAATATCTATATAAAAAGACAACAAACAGTACCTCTTGCACAGTGTTATAACTCTAAGAACAAAATCGAATTTGCTCAAAAAATAGTGAGTTTGACTGGACTTATTATTATGGTACAATGAACGTTTAAGAACTGTGAGAAATGAACTGGATGTAATATACTCAAGAGAAAGACATGAACAAGAATGGAAACTACATTCTGGGAACGAGGAATAGATCAAAAACTGTTTAACAATTAACAACAACTTAAACATAAATTCCAAAGATAACATCAAAGCTGACGTAATCCCTGAAAATCTCAACAATTTCTTTGCGAATAACCCAAGAGAAATTGCTTCAAGGATAGGAACAATTAAATAGAAGTGCTAGAAAATAAAATACCCAAATTACTTTGGCTTATTTATACTGATAAAGGATATAGCTAGAAATCTGTATCAGAAAGAAAAGAATACTTTGGATTACAAACAAAATTGCTGCTTATATGTATTTGTTATTACTTTATTTTATTGAGTGCAAAGAAATTGTTTATAAAGAAGCAAAGATCGGACCATTGGCCGATTATAGCCGAGAACCCCCGAACGTTGAAAATAATTTTTTCTTTTAAAATTTGTTTAAACCAGTTGTTGGCGTCGTACCATCATAAAATTAAAACTAAGATGTGGGACGTAGCTACTTTTAGTTAGACGTATTTTGCTTGAAATGAGTTTAGATGTTCTTTGCATACATACGCTATTAGTTAAAACCAAAAAACTGGTGTATATAGAAGCTGTATATTGCTTATATTTCTTATATAACAGTCTGAAAACAGTGAAAAACCCGTTTTTATTAACAAACATCCTTTACAAAATCATGAAAGTGCACAGATTGGATTATCGACTCGGGTAATCATCGAAAGAACCTCACTATCATACTGTTACTAATCAATTATTGATGGGAACAAATTTCTTCGTTTAAATACTTACAAGGAGACATCGCAGTTGACTCTTCATCAATTTGGATGAAACTTTTTGTGGTGAATCTGTATTGAATATGTATCAGTTTTACCAGAGCTTTTGATTCAATGGCCCTTCTAAGAAACGATATTTATTTTTTAAATTTAAGGGTATTTAAAATTAATTTCATATATCGCAAAGAAAAATCAATTTTCAAGAACCGGTATACCAAGCTTACGATCCAAATTCCTAGGATCGATCCTCAAATTCGGACTTTTTTTTCCAACTTATTTTGCTATTAAATTAAATGTTTTTATAATTTATACATATATATTTTTTTGTAAATCAATAATAAATTCAAAGTTATAGTTTATGTTCGTAATTAACATTATCTTCAATAGTTATTAATCAATTAAACAATTTAAAATATAATACAAAAATGTTTCATCTAATTTTTTTTGATAAAGCTAACAGCATGCATAGACATGGACATTTACATAAATTGGATGTTTCTTATATACACCACATTTGGTAAATCTGCATGTATACAATCATTTATTTCCTTCGAAATGAAAATCCTTTGTGTTTACTAAATTAAAAGATAAAGTAACACTACAACTTTGCATTTTATTATTGATTAACAAAAATGTATATAAACTATAAAAACATACAATTAAAATAGCAAAATAAGTTGGAAAAAAAGTTCGACTTTAAGGATCGATCCTAGGAATTCAGATCGTAAACTTGGTGATTATTCGCCGAACTGTACCGGTTCTTAAAAATCGATTTTTCTTTGCGATATATAAAATTAATTGTAAATACCCTTAAACTTTAAAAATAAATATCGTCTCTTAGAAGGGCCATTGGACCAAAAGCTCTGGTAAAACTGATACATATTTAATACAGATTCACCACAAAAAATTTCATCCAAATTGGTGAAGAGTCAACTGCGATGAGTCAACTCTCCTTGTTAGTCATTGATTTCCAAAACTCAATGTCTTCAGTAATATATCTGTTTTGCAAATTTCAGCGGTTTATACGGTTGTTTTGCGATATAAAGACTTCTTCCAAATTAATAAAAACATTTCAAATTGTTTATTCACTAGTTGCCCTTTGAGATACAGCATTTAGTTCGTTAAAAAATCGATAACGGAAGGATTTATCTAAAGATGTAATATTTTAGGATATCTATATAAAAAGACAACAGTACCTCTCACACAGTGCTATAACTCTAAGAACAAAATCGAATTTACTCAGAAAATAGTGGGTATGACTGGAGTCATTTGAGGTCTATACATGATGCACAACAAGCATGCACTACTTTAATGGTAGGACTTCATTACTATGGTATAATGAACGTTTAAGAACTGTAAGAACTGAATTGGATGTACTAGACATAATTGCTAAAACAACGAAATCATGTCAAACATATCAAAACCACAAGCGAAAGACATGAAGTGAAAAAGACAAAACAAATCTAGAGTGAACTACATTCTGAGGACGACGAATAGATCAAAAGCTGTTTGACAAGTAATTAGCAACAATTTAAAAGTAAATTCCAAAGATAACATCAAAGCTAACGTAATCCCTGAAAATCACAACAATTTCTTTGCGAATAACCCAAGAGAAATTGCTTCAAGGATAGGAACAATTAAATAGAAGTGCTAGAAAATAAAATACCCAAATTACTACCAAAACAGCATTTTAGTCCACTTTTTGTAAACATATACTACGGAAAAAGAGATTTGCCTTATTGTCTATCGGTTTCGGGAGCCTGATCATAGCTTTATGCCGTGCGATAGATCATTTGGATTAATCGAAAAAGCGAAGAGGAAAAAGGAAATCCCAAAGGGTTGGTTCGATTTAGTAAAGAACACATCTCGAAATTTTACAGTAATAGAAGTCACTCAGGACATCTTTGGTCAACTTTAGTGACCATTTTGTTTCAATATGAGAAAAGTAATATTTTAAAATGTAGTATCACTGTCAGAGTTTTCTTTAAAGAAGAGTTCAATACTCGCATACTCTCTACTAACAGAAAAACTATACGATAAGTTTCCGTTACCCATTAAGCAAAAGAAACTTGAAAATGTGTTTTTTAGCTGACAAATGTGTGATAAAGAATGGTAAGTGATATTATGATATTGTCGCTAGTGCTCTTGGACCTGAACTACATACTTGTATTTCCTGATAAGAATGACATACTTAAATATAAATCTTGCATATGAAGACTTGCAAGAAAAGACTGTTGTGTTTTTTTTTAAATAAATTATTATTATTTTAGGACACACTTTATTTAATAGTGCACGTTCACCTCAAATACTCAATAATACCTGTACGAACCTGTATTCTTGTGGACACCTTTTTATTGTAATCTTCAGAACTGACGAACGCGAAACTAACAATCATATCTCAGACACTTTATGAAATTTCGTGAATTTTGTTTTCATGTTTTAAAATATCCAAAAATTGATTGGTATAGATAGATATTGGTATTCGTGCTCTTCTTTCGTGAATCAGGAAGAAGAGAAACTAGAAAATCCCGTGATGATCTATATATTGTAACGACAATCATGTTATAAAATCGACACACCACAACTTGCTTTTCAACTTCACTACAAATTGCTTAAGGAACATTACTCGATTACAATTTGTACGAGATCATGTCCAGCGTATCAATGCAAAGGGCAAAACGTACTTTCTTAAAATTGTCAAGGTTTGCTTAGTGCTAGTTCTCTGACAAACTGCAATACCAGACAGGATCAGTAATTGTTCGAGTAGGAATCTGCTTACACAGCTTTGACTTACCTACATGTTTGGATATCAGCAGAATTAAATGACCTGTAAGATTTAAACCCCATGGAACACAAAAGGGATATGTTAGGGAAATGAGTTAGAGCCCAACCCAACGCAGATTCTACAAAATGATATTCAAAACCTGATTCTATTTGTTTGATTTACTCAGTCACAGTTTAATTTCATGGACATTTATGACCTATAATTTTTGCCGAACAAGCTGCTTTATCTTTGGGGTTAACAATAGATTAACAATAAAATCTTGAACATAAACAAGAAGTGATCAAAACGAACTGTACAAAAAAAGCTTCAAAATGTATAAAGAAAGCAGACATTAGCGTTATTCACCATTGCTGAAATTATTTTTGCCCTACTTTTCTTCGCTTTTGCGAAAATAATAAGTTTGATAGTTCTGATAAAACACTCAGACTATTGGAATGAAGTTTCGACAAAATGGAGCTTGGCGAAAACTTCTGCCTGCATTAATACATGATTTTGAAGAAGTACCACAACAAGAGAATCTTGTTGAAGACATTACTAGGCTTCTGTAATTGTTCGAGTAGGAATCTGCTTACACAGCTTTGACTTACCTACATGTTTGGATATCAGCAGAATTAAATGACCTGTAAGATTTAAACCCCATGGAACACATAAGCGATATGTTAGGGAAATGAGTTAGAGCCCAACCCAACGCAGATTCTACAAAATGATATTCAAAACCTGATTCTATTTGTTTGATTTACTCAGTCACAGTTTAATTTCATGGACATTTATGACCTATAATTTTTGCCGAACAAGCTGCTTTATCTTTGGGGTTAACAATAGATTAACAATAAAATCTTGAACATAAACAAGAAGTGATCAAAACGAACTGTACACAAAAAGCTTCAAAATGTAGGAAGAAAGCAGACATTAGCGTTATTCACCATTGCTGAAATTATTTTTGCCCTACTTTTCTTCGCTTTTGCGAAAATAATGAGTTTGATAGTTCTGATAAAACACTCAAAGACTATTGGAATGAAGTTTCGACAAAATGGAGCTTGGCGAAAACTTCTGCCTGCATTAATACATGATTTTGAAGAAGTGCCACAACAAGAGAATCTTGTTGAAGACATTACTAGGCTTCTGTAATTGTTCGAGTAGGAATCTGCTTACACAGCTTTGACTTACCTACATGTTTGGATACCATCAGAATTAAATGACCTGTAAGATTTAAACCCCATGGAACACATAAGGGATGTTAGGGAAATGAGTTAGAGCCCAACCCAACGCAGATTCTACAAAATGATATTCAAAACCTGATTCTATTTGTTTGATTTACTCAGTCACAGTTTAATTTCATGGACATTTATGACCTATAATTTTTGCCGAACAAGCTGCTTTATCTTTGGGGTTAACAATAGATTAACAATAAAATCTTGAACATAAACAAGAAGTGATCAAAACGAACTGTACACAAAAAGCTTCAAAATGTAGGAAGAAAGCAGACATTAGCGTTATTCACCATTGCTGAAATTATTTTTGTCCTACTTTTCTTCGCTTTTGCGAAAATAATAAGTTTGATAGTTCTGATAAAACACTCAAAGACTATTGGAATGAAGTTTCGACAAAATGGAGCTTGGCGAAAACTTCTGCCTGCATTAATACATGATTTTGAAGAAGTACCACAACAAGAGAATCTTGTTGAAGACATTACTAGGCTTCTGTAATTGTTCGAGTAGGAATCTGCTTACACAGCTTTGACTTATCTACATGTTTGGATATCAGCAGAATTAAATGACCTGTAAGATTTAAACCCCATGGAACACATAAGGGATATGTTAGGGAAATGAGTTAGAGCCCAACCCAATGCAGATTCTACAAAATGATATTCAAAACCTGATTCTATTTGTTTGATTTACTCAATCACAGTTTAATTTCATGGACATTTATGACCTATAATTTTTGCCGAACAAGCTGCTTTATCTTTGGGGTTAACAAAAGATTAACAATAAAATCTTGAACATAAACAAGAAGTGATCAAAACGAACTATACACAAAAAACTTCATAATGTAGGAAGAAAACAGACATTAGCGTTATTCACCATTGCTGAAATTATTTTTGCCCTACTTTTCTTCGCTTTTGCGAAAATAATAAGTTTGATAGTTCTGATAAAACACTCAAAGACTATTGGAATGAAGTTTCGACAAAATGGAGCTTGGCGAAAACTTCTGCCTGCATTAATACATGATTTTGAAGAAGTACCACACCAAGAGAATCTTGTTGAAGACATTACTAGGCTTCTGTAATTGTTCGAGTAGGAATCTGCTTACACAGCTTTGACTTACCTACATGTTTGGATATCAGCAGAATTAAATGACCTGTAAGATTTAAACCCCATGGAACACATAAGGGATATGTTAGGGAAATGAGTTAGAGCCCAACCCAATGCAGATTCTACAAAATGATATTCAAAACCTGATTCTATTTGTTTGATTTACTCAATCACAGTTTAATTTCATGGACATTTATGACCTATAATTTTTGCCGAACAAGCTGCTTTATCTTTGGGGTTAACAAAAGATTAACAATAAAATCTTGAACATAAACAAGAAGTGATCAAAACGAACTATACACAAAAAACTTCATAATGTAGGAAGAAAACAGACATTAGCGTTATTCACCATTGCTGAAATTATTTTTGCCCTACTTTTCTTCGCTTTTGCGAAAATAATAAGTTTGATAGTTCTGATAAAACACTCAAAGACTATTGGAATGAAGTTTCGACAAAATGGAGCTTGGCGAAAACTTCTGCCTGCATTAATACATGATTTTGAAGAAGTACCACACCAAGAGAATCTTGTTGAAGACATTACTAGGCTTCTGTAATTGTTCGAGTAGGAATCTGCTTACACAGCTTTGACTTACCTACATGTTTGGATATCAGCAGAATTAAATGACCTGTAAGATTTAAACCCCATGGAACACATAAGGGATATGTTAGGGAAATGAGTTAGAGCCCAACCCAACGCAGATTCTACAGAATGATATTCAAAACCTGATTCTATTTGTTTGATTTACTCAGTCACAGTTTAATTTCATGGACATTTATGAACTATAATTTTTGCCGAACAAACTGCTTTATCTTTGGTGTTAACAATAGATTAACAATAAAATCTTGAACATAAACAAGAAGTGATCAAAACGAACTATACACAAAAAACTTCATAATGTAGGAAGAAAACAGACATTAGCGTTATTCACCATTGCTGAAATTATTTTTGCCCTACTTTTCTTCGCTTTTGCGAAAATAATAAGTTTGATAGTTCTGATAAAACACTCAAAGACTATTGGAATGAAGTTTCGACAAAATGGTGCTTGGCGAAAACTTCTGCCTGCATTAATACATGATTTTGAAGAAGTACCACACCAAGAGAATCTTGTTGAAGACATTACTAGGCTTCTGTAATTGTTCGAGTAGGAATCTGCTTACACAGCTTTGACTTACCTACATGTTTGGATATCAGCAGAATTAAATGCCCTGTAAGATTTAAACCCCATGGAACACATAAGGGATATGTTAGGGAAATGAGTTAGAGCCCAACCCAACGCAGATTCTACAAAATGATATTCAAAACCTGATTCTATTTGTTTGATTTACTCAGTCACAGTTTAATTTCATGGACATTTACGACCTATAATTTTTGCCGAACAAGCTGCTTTATCTTTGGTGTTAACAATAGATTAACAATAAAATGTTGAACATAAACAAGAAGTGATCAAAACGAACTGTACACAAAAAGCTTCAAAATGTAGGAAGAAAGCAGACATTAGCGTTATTCACCATTGCTGAAATTATTTTTGCCCTACTTTTCTTCGCTTTTGCGAAAATAATGAGTTTGATAGTTCTGATAAAACACTCAAAGACTATTGGAATGAAGTTTCGACAAAATGGAGCTTGGCGAAAACTTCTGCCTGCATTAATACATGATTTTGAAGAAGTACCACAACAAGAGAATCTTGTTGAAGACATTACTAGGCTTCTGTAATTGTTCGAGTAGGAATCTGCTTACACAGCTTTGACTTACCTACATGTTTGGATATCAGCAGAATTAAATGACCTGTAAGATTTAAACCCCATGGAACACATAAGGGATATGTTAGGGAAATGAGTTAGAGCCCAACCCAATGCAGATTCTACAAAATGATATTCAAAACCTGATTCTATTTGTTTTATTTACTCAGTCACAGTTTAATTTCATGGACATTTATGACCTATAATTTTTGCCGAACAAGCTGCTTTATCTTTGGTGTTAACAATAGATTAACAATAAAATCTTGAACATAAACAAGAAATGATCAAAACGAACTGTACACAAAAAGCTTCAAAATGTAGGAAGAAAGCAGACATTAGCGTTATTCACTATTGCTGAAATGGAAGAATGCCAAAATGGAGAAGGCATCTACAAAAATATTGGCAAAGAATAGTCCTTTCAAATACAAAAACCTTATTTAAATTAAGCAATATGTTCAAAAGCTATTGTAGTTTGAAACTAATCATCATTTTGGGTGTTGCGTTTTTTATGCCAATTCATTTCCGTATATTTAGTAAACATCCTCTATATTAATAATATTCAATGTATACTTACGGAAATAAAAAATGCGATAAACGTAACCATCGACCGGTTGGAATCGTACCAAGAATTCCTTTCTATGTTACACATATGAAATGTAAATAAACTTGGAATTGGTTCAAAAGGAGCTGAACCCCATCCAGGATCACAATCGCATAAACCCGTATTGTTATTCGCCTTCCCATGGTGACAATGAATCGTGGTCTATTAAAAAAAAATAAAATAAACATTACAATTTACTATATCCATTTTTTCTCACCAAAATCATCGAATATTTATTTTGATCGTTCATTTCGGCGTATTTATTCTCTAAAGGCGTTAACTCCTGTCGCTTTATACATTTTTCCAAGTCTAAACATTTATTTGTAATGGGGGTATAGCCCTTTAAAAATGTTAAAAAGTCAAAATGTTTAATATTAAATACTTTTTTGGCACATACCACATCTGGAAGCTCTTTATCGGGGTCATAAACGCATTTAGGCACTTTTTGACACCGTTTCCATCTCTTATTGAAATAATTCCTCGTTCCGATGTATTTCATGTGACAATCGACGGGTTCGCAATTATTCAACGGATCCAAATCGACACTATCGCAAATTGTTGATCTGTGTTTTTCAAAGAAATCTTAAAAAGTTATTTATTTATCTTTTTATGATGATTTTTTTGATTTTAAATATTAATTTACTGTTATATCTTAGGGGTTTCCAATGATTTCCTTTTATATAAGTGTTAAAACTTATATTGGTCTTTTTTTCGAGCATTTGGTTGTCTTCACTTATAAATTTTATGGCGATTATGCAATATCCTTTTCTGTTTAATAAATACTAAAAAGGAAGTGATATTAATGATTTTTTGATTTAGTTTGTTTTACGTTTTTTTTACCACATTTGGGTAAACTAGGGTGATGTTTTTAGCACAATGTGGCTTAATGATTCCCATATCCCCGCCGATAAGCTGCATCATTTCGCAATCTTTATCATTAGAATCTATTTCCTCCACGCACTTTACCATTCGCGTGAGGATGCTGTACGAGCAAGTATCTGTGTTTCTAATAGCTACATCTACAACGATAAAAAGTATCAAGATAATTGAGAGAAAAAATGTTTTGAAACGTACAAAATATCATTCCTATATCATCATGGCTTAGTGCGGCTATGTTGGCATCCTAAAACATAAATGATGAAGGGGAAAATTTTCAAAAAAGATTGGTTAGTTTTAAAATTGCTTCACCTCTATCACAATTTTACATCGGACAACTAAAATGCATATTAGAAGGATAGATAAAATACGCATGTAGTTTTTCTTGACATACCACCGTTGACATTTGGCCAATCACTTTGATAAATGGCGTCATCTATCACATTTATTTAAATTTAAATATTAGCAAATAGCGCCATCTAAAGGATGTGAGAAAATCAAAAAGAAAATGAGATGAGAAATTTGATTTTCTTTTAAATTTTGGATTAATCAAAAAAAAATACTGAAATAACTAGTACACTAAAATACACAAGTCTTCCAGGAGCAAAAGCAAGACTTCTGGAAGCAGTTCAAATCTTCGGGAATTAGTTCAAATATTCTGGAAGCAGTATAAAGTATTATGAAAGTATTTCAAATTTTCTTGAGGCATTACAATTTTTTGAAAGCAGTATTAAGTTATCTAGAAATAGTGATAAGTCTTCTAGAAAAAATATCAAATTTTCTAGAACCAGTATTAAAGCTTCTGGCGGCATTGCTTATGTTCTAAAAACGTAAGTTTTCTGGAAGCATTTCAAATTTTCTAGAAACTGTATCAAGTCTTCTGGAATCAAAATGAAGTCATATGGAAGCAACATCAAATCTTTTGGAAGTATTTTAAGTCTTCTTCAAACAATATCAAGTCTTCTCGAAGCAATATTAAGTAATGTTACTGTACCATTCACAGATACCACGTGCTTTGAAAGCTCTCAATAAAGACATGCTACCTTTGGAAGTATTTTAAGTCTTCTTCAAACAATATCAAGTCTTCTCGAAGCAATATCAAGTAATGTTACTGTACCATTCACAGATACCACGTGCTTTAAAAGCTCTCAATAAAGACATGTTACCAGTTGTTGGGAGGTTGGTATAAACCTGTATAACATGTGCGAATAAAGTCAGTTACTCACGAGACTCGGAGCATACAACATGGTGTCAGGTGGTGTCGGGTTATACGGAGACGAGTAACAAGATTAAATTGAAAAAAAAATACGTGGATTAAATTCTAAAAGTGATTAAATTCAAAAACGATTAAATTCTAAAAGTGATTAAATTCAAAAAAAAACCGATTAAATTAAAGAGTCGAAAATAAATAATGGCGAACGTTCAACAATTAACACAACAAATACAAGACCTGCAAAATTTGGTGAAAAACCTGCAGAAGCAAACAATAAAAGAGCCGTCAGTGGTAACAACGCACGTACCAGCGCCAGAGAAGTTTTCCTTTGTAAAAGAAGAGTGGCAATCATGGATTACTCATTACGAAAGGTACCGAATAGCAACTAATTTAACCCGGGAGGACGCGCGTCTCTGGCTCACACGTTAAAACGCGCGCCGGGTATTTTTTATTCGATATTTGATCTTTTTAAATATTTTGGGTATAAGTATAGATATTTGAGTCTTCTTTCGGGAAATAAAACAATGGATTGTGTAACTGAACTTATAAACTCTATTTGTGACATATTTAAAATAAATGAACATAAAATTGTACTCAATTAAACCAAATCAACACATGATGAGACTGAACAAAACAAAATAATAAAAAAATGATAAAATGACCTAGACATCCTCTTCTTCCAGTTCTTCATCTTCTTTCAGAACGGGGACAACCTTATTTGCGAAATAGCCTTGGCAAATTGGTATAGAATATTCTCGGCATATGAGTTTATTACACACACTACAGCATGTTTTAGTCTTTCAGTCTTTGCGGCCTGGGCAAACTTGACACCTTCCCGACAATACTTTCTGGCGCTTCGCTGGAAGAAATTCTTGCTGTTCATTTTGTGGAATTAAAAGCATTATCCTTGTTTTTATGTAACTGGGTAGCGAGACAATAGTGGACCTAAACTTTAAATGATCTCTTGCTAGTTCTTTTGCCATGTTTTTCAAGAACACTCTTCTGGAAATTTGTTCCTGCTTGTTGCTTTTATAAACAATGTAAGCATTTATCGCCGCAATATTCAGAAAACCAAAAAATATAGTTAGCGGCCACCTTTGCGATCTCCTGGATACAGAATATAATCCACATAATTCATCGACAGTATCGACTCCACCCTTAGTCAAATTGTAGAACTCTATTATTTCAGGTTTTTGCTTTTCAGATTCACTGTTGATACAGTCATTGTGATGCATAGTTGAACCCACCAAAACTACTTTACCTTTCTTAGGGCGATATGAAACTACTGTTTTATTTTTGGAGAACGCAAATAAACTAGAATATTGAGACCGTTTTTTTGGAGTGACAAATACAGTTGGTACTTCCCTTTTATTTTTTTCGGATGGTTCCAACACAGGTCAAGCGATGATTTTTCAAAAGATCATTCATTAGCTTTATACTCATAAACCAATTGTCCATTGTTTTGTTTCGGCCAGTTTTCTCAATTGGTTTGATGAGACGGCATACGACTGAGTAAGGATCATTTTGTAACTTGTACTCACCTTCCGGTTGCTTACCAGCATATATTTCAAAGTTGTTCGTATAGTATGTGCGACTGTCAGTAAAAAGAAAAAAATTTATGCCATATCTTGCTGGCTTACTCTTTATGTACTGCCTAAACGAGCATCTTCCCTTAAAAGGTTCCAATTTTTCGTCTATACTCACTAGTAACATAGGAGCTTTGAATGTTGTTTTTAAATAATTCAGAGAGATCCCGTATGGGAGCCAGTTTGTCACTTTGTCGTTTGGTGTGCCTGTCACGTATGTCGTCAAAACGTAAACAAGTGAGTAAAAATAAAAAGCGTGTTCAAGACATGACGGCTGGAAATATGTCCACACCAGATCCACCTTGTTCCCACAATTCCATCGTATTGAGTCTCCCAAACTTCAGTACCCCAGCGTAGTACAGCAAACCGAAAAGTGCTTTCATCTCTCGTTGGTCTGTAGGAGCGGCATCTCTCTCCCTAACAAATTATCCTCGCGACAAACCTATGTATATGTTGGTACATCTGATAATATGGTTTATCATATTATCAGAAATCATACAATTCCAACTTTCAAAAGGAGTAGTTGCATCCTTTGCTTTTCCTTTCGGTCCCGGTAGATCTTTCCCCAGATAAAAGTGAGAAGATGAAGTACCTGCCGAGCTTGATTTGTAAAAATTGCCTTCATCAAGTGACTTCACTATCTGATTCAGTTGGTGGAATTTCATTGTCATCACTCTCCTCCTCCATTATTTTCCTTATTTCCTCTTCTTGATCTTTTTTAGTTAAAGGCCTTCTATCCACCCATTTACTGATATTTGATGGCCCTGGCTGAGAATCCATTATCTACTGAAATACTGATATGCTAATAAACTATAGTTACTTCATTTGTTATAATTTTAACTTACTAGAACTCAAACTGATAAAATTGAAATAATGCGACAACTGTTCCATAATAATCACAATTCACCAAAAACTAATACAAGACACAAAACAGAGAAATAAAATGGTAACAATTTAGTCACGTATCGACGCGCGCCGGGTAAAAAATGTCCACTTCGCATAAATCAGACCCTAGCACTGATCGAGAACGGTATAATAATATCGTCTGAGCATAAGTACTTCTGTTACACTCTACTCGAGAGTTATACAGCGGATTCTCGGATTTAATCGATATTTGGAGAATATACACATCATTTAATAAGCGCCGGGTATTTTCTACCCACGCGCGCGTCCTTCCGGGTTAAATCAAACCGACGTCTCAAAAAAAAAACTCAAGTTAATTCTCTATGATTAGACATGGGTCCGGAAATAACGAAATTTCTAGAAACTAAATTTTAGAGGAAAGTTTTAATACGTACAAAGAAATAAAAGAGTTTTTAAATGAAAAATTTATAAAGACGCGTAATGTTATTTATGCCAGAGCTAAATTTAATTTGCGGAATCAAAAAGAAGGGAAAACGCCGAAGACTATGTAAGGGCGATAACTACTCTAGCAAAAAATTGCAATTACGGTGCATTAGAAGACGAGTTAATAAGAGACAAACTAGTCGTCGGAATAAGAGATCAGAAACTTTCTGAAAATTTACAATTGGATGAGCACTGACTTTAGAAAAGGCAATAATGAAAATAATGCAAACAGAACGAGTAAAATCTGAAAATACCGTATTTTGGGATATGTAGTTGGTGAAAAAGGAATATGTCCAGATCCTAAAAGTATAGAAGCCATCATAAATTATCCAAAGCCACAAGAAATGACAGAAAAAGAAGATTCTTAGGTATGGTGAACTATATGGGACGATTCATAAATAACCTAGCGGAAAAAACTAAAAATTTACGTGAATTAATGAAAAGGAAGTTTAGGTGGAGTGACGACCATAGTAAAGAATTCGGGAACTTGAAACAAATTATCGCGAACACGCCAGTTTTAACAAAATTTGATACGCGAAATAACGACAGATGCGTCATCGTACGGAGTGGGTGCCGTGTTAGAGCAAGAATACGAAAAAGACATTTGGAAACCGGTATATTTCTGTTCGAAGACGTTAAATGACACTCAAAGATGTTACGCACAGATCGAAAAAGAAGCATTCGCGATAACATGGGCGTGCGAGAGACTAGAACAATTTTTGTTGGGAAAGAAATTTCAAATTGTTACCGATCATAAACCGCTTATCGCGATACTAAAAACTAAAGAACTAAATAAATTATCAAATAGACTACAAAGCTTTCGAATGCGGTTATCAACATTTAATTATGACATAATGTATGTGCCGAGAAAAGAACTAGTAGTGGCGGATGCGCTATCGCGAGCGCCAATTAGTGCGGACTTATCAGAAGTAAATACAATATTAGAAGATACGGACATTAAAGAAGTGGGGCAAGAGATAATTACGGAAGAAATCGTTAAGAAAAAACAAGACTCGGACACTGGAATCGAACACGTGAAGAGGTATGTAAGAAACGGATGGCCGAGGAAGAAAAAAATAAACGACTTAGCCAGAGAATACACAAAATACGCAAATAATCTTAGAATAGTTGGTGGTGTACTAACATATGGTGATCGAATAGTTATTCCCAGAGAGTGTAGAAAATATTGCCTCAAAGCTATTCACGAGGGGCATTTTGGAATAAACAAATGCTTAGCGAGAGCAAGAGAGACTATTTGGTGGCCAGGAATAAGACGACAAATCATTGATAAGATAGAGACCTGTGAAATTTGTTAAAAAAATAAGATACCTTCAATGGGACCAATGATTCCGAGCAAAGTACCACACAGACCATGGGAAATGTTAGGAATGGATATAGCTATCTACAAAAATGAAAATTATTTAGTTGTGCAGGATTATTATTCTAAATACCCTCAGATTCGAAAATTAGAGAACATGCGTAGCGAAACTATCATAGAGCAGTTAAAAGATATCATATCTCACCATGAAATTCCAAAAGAAATAAGATCAGACAATGGTAAACAATTTGTCAGCTATGAATTTAAACAATTTGCTAAAGATTATGGGTTCAAAAGTACAACCAGTAGCCCAGAATATCAGCAAGCAAACGGACAGGCGGAGAGTGCTGTAAAAATCATTAAAAAGATTTTTCGCAAGAATAAAGATTATCACATTGCACTATTAATCTATAGAACACATTGCTTACCAGCATATATTTCAAAGTTGTTCGTATAGTATGTACGACTGTCAGTCAAAAGAAAAATTTTTATGCCATATCTTGCTGGCTTACTCTTTATGTACTGCCTAAACGAGCATCTTCCCCTAAAAGGTTCCAATTTTTCGTCTATTGTGGCATACTCACTAATAACATAGGAGCTTTGAATGTTGTTTTTAAATAATTCGGAGAGATCACGTATGGGAGCCAGTTTGTCACTTTGTCGTCTGGTGTGCCTATCACGTATGTCGTCAAAACGTAAAGAAGTGGGTACTTCTGTTACACTCTACTCGAGAGGTATACAGGGGATTCCCCGATTTAATCGACATTTGGAGAATATACACATCATTTAATAAGCGCCGGGTATGTTCTACCCACGCGCGCGTCCTCCCGGGTTAAGAATTTGATTTTGTAAGACACATTATGAAATCATTAGCCTTTTTATAGGAATTAAATACAACTTCAATTCGGTTCCGACCTCTTTTCTCCACCTTATTAAATCCTTCAATGCCACTATCAAAAAGTTTTTTTTTTAAATTAGTTGATCAATGAAAATAAAAATCGTTAAATTTTTAAATTTATGAAATGCGACAAATTTAGGTCGAGTTGAAAACTTGATGTCGCAAAAACGAATTGAGATACTCACGCAAGATATTATTCTCGGAAAACATTAAGAATTTGATTTTCTAAGACACATAATGAAATCATTAGCCTCTTTATAGGAATTAAATACAACTTCAATTCGGTTCCGACCTCTTTTCTCCACCTCATTAAATCTTTCAATACCTCTATCAAAAAGTTTTTTAAAATCAGTTAATTAATCAAAGCAAAAATTGTAAAATTTTTAAATTTATGAAATGCCACAAATTTAGGTTCAGTTCAAAACTTGATGTCTCAAAAACGAATTGAAATACTCACGCAAGATATTATTCTCGAAAAACTGCAACGGGTCCTTTATAAATCACGAAAAGTTTCATTAACAGATCTTAACAATTCGATTTTCTAAGATTTTTTCAAAAATCATTTTTTACAACTTTTATGAAACACTTAGGTTGAATTCAAAACCTGACATCCTAAAATCGGATTGAGATGCTCACACAACGTTTTATTCTTGGAAAAGTACATACCTTTTTTATAAATTACTATTTATCATGAATTAGATTTTCTAGGATTTTTTGAAAATAATTAATAATTTTTTTTGCCACTATTGACATTTGACTAATCACTTTGACAAATAGCGTCATCTATCATATCAATTTGAATTTAAATAACATCAAACAGCGCCATCTAAAGGATGCGGAGACAACTAGAATTGCTTACAAATCGTTCAATAACACTATTACAAAATGATTAGTTAAATTTTCCAAGTAAATTATGCCCACTCATCGAAAATTACCAATAAAATTCTTATCAGAAACGTTTACTCGTCAAAATTACTTTCGCATGTGAGTTTATAACCTTAATCATAAGCTAAAATGAAGTGGGTAATCTTGTTTATATTTGGTAAGGTTTACATAAAATCAGGTGATTCATTATTTACTAATTCTTTTTTATTTATTTATTTATTTTAGTATTAATACGTTTTAATGATGCATCTAAAGTAATAGAACTTACCGATAAGTTCTTGGAGATTCGCAAAGATGGTAGTCCCTGGTTTTTAATGTTTTACGCTCCCTGGTGTGGGCACTGCAAGAGAATTGAGCCGGTTTGGGGGCACGTCGCCCAATCTTTAAGAAAAACTAACATTCGTGTTGGAAAAGTTGATTGTACTAGATATGCGAATTTAGCCTCGCAATACGCTGTTGCGGCGTATCCAACTTTAAAATTGTATGATATTTAATTTTTTGGTTGTATTAATATTTAAATTAAATGATTTTAGTGTAAAAGGGGAGGAAGAACATACATATAACGGTGATAGAAAGATGGAAGATATGGTTAATTTTGCTTTAAGAATGAACGGGCCCCCTGTTCAAGAACTAACCAAATCTGAGAGTATGAATGTTATTAAAGCTCAACATGATTTGTTTTTTATGTTTGTTGGGGAACAAGAAGGCAATTTATGGAATGCTTATCATTCTGTTGCTACTCATTTTCAACCGCATGGATTTTTTTATGTAGCATCCAAAGATGTGGCTAAACAACATGTTGATTTAGATGAATTACCGGCTGTTTTTGTTTATAAGGAAAATTTGCATCATTTTTATACTGGTAAGTTAATTACACTATATAATAAATTACCATTTTTAAAGATTTTCTTTCGTAAAAACTACAATACTGATTTGAACAATGGTAAATTACTTCAGTTTGCAATATAGTACACACATACCTCACTTTTTTGCTAATTATAATAATAATAATATTTATTGAAAAGACACAATTACAGAATATTATAATACAAAACTTCGAATACTATTACTAGCAAAGAAAACAACCAATACTGTATCCTTCCAAAGGGGATTGAGTCAGCGCACCAGGTCAAACCAGGAATAACTGTTTTTCATCAACCCCAAAATAACAAAATTAAGAATTAATTTATAATAATAATAACAATGACAATGATCTAAGAAGACTTACGAGACGAAAGAGAAGAGAAAAGAAAGAGAAAAACAACAAAAAGGAAGGAAAGCAACATAAGAGAAACATGTACAAGAAAAGAAGGAAAGAGAAAGAAAGAAAACAAAAAAGAACAGAAAAAAAAGATAAGAGTCTATTGGCGCTGCTGCTGAAGCAAATGAGATCTGTAAGCTGATCTAAAGGATTGCTCACTCCGCTGCTTAATTTGCTCTGGGATGCCGTTGAGAACTTTGCAAACAGAATACGAAAAGGACCTTTTGAAAAGTTCAGTACGGTGAGCTGGTATCGTAAGCGTGAAACGATGACGAATGTTCAAATTATGAACATCACAGCGAAAGCAAATTTTGTTCCATAAATAAGGAGGGGTTTTATATAAAATGACTCGGTGAAAGAGACAAGGAGCGTGTAGAGACCTCCGATTCGCCATATTAAGCCAGTTGACCCGACCTTGAGCACTCGAGACATGATCTCTCCTTCTCAAACCAAAAATGAAACGCAAGCAAGCGTTTTGAACACGTTGAATACGAGTGGAAGTAAAGTTATCTATACAAGAGCCGTATAAGACATCACCGAAATTAAAGAGAGACAAAACCAAAGATTCACATAACTGTATTTTTAAACGTAAATTAAGTAAGCAACGATTACTGTAAAGGAGTCGAAGGGTAGAGTAAGCACTACGAATAAGGTTTGAAACATGAGATCGAAATCTAAAAGAAGAATCTATAACAATACCTAGATTCCTAGCCTCTTCAGTAAAGTTAAGTGAAACATCACCAATCTTAATAGATAGAGACTTTCGCATAGAATCACGGAAGGATGGACACCCAAACAGCATAACGGAGGATTTCTTAGCATTAATATTTAAACATAGCTGAGACGCACGAGTGATTCACCTTTGCAAATCGTCGTTAATACATTCCTGAGCAACGCAAAGTTGATCTGGAGTAAAAGAAAAATACAGTTGCGTGTCGTCGGCGTACATATGCACAGAGCAGTGCCTCAGAACATCAGTTAGATTAAAAGTATAAATTAAATAAAGTAAAGGACCAAGAACCGATCCCTGAGGCACCCCAGACGTAACGGATGCTTCCACTGATTGCAGGCCATTGAGTGTGACAATCTGCTTGCGATTACATAAATAGTGCTTAAAGAAAGAACACACATTGCGAGAACATCCAATGTAATGAAGAATGGCAAGGAGTATCTCATGATGCACAGTGTCAAAAGCTTTTGAAAAGTCAAGTAAAACAAGAACAGAAGCAGATTTGCGATCAATTTTCCGGATAATGTTATCGCAAACTTCTAAAAGTGCTGTGCTACAACTGAAACCGGATCTGAAACCAGATTGAGTGCATGGTAGAATCTTGAACGTATCTAAATGACTGCGTAGACGTAAACTGATGATTTTCTCCAGAACCTTGGAGAGAACCGAGAGAATGCTATTATTCCAAAAACATGGGAGACGATCTGAAATGAATCAATAAATCATGAATTTCTTAACATTTATTCATGTGCAACCTTCAACAACATCACTTTTAGCTTTTGCAATTGATTTATAAACAAGCAAATGGTTGTTTGTTTTTATAATTACAACTTTTAACGTTATATAACATTAAAAAATCTTGGGAAAAGCAACCAATGGATAAGAAAACAACTTCCTTTTTCGCTATCCGAGCTTTCGCAATTATTTTATTGCTTCATCAGGGAAACAAATGGAAGTAAGAAGGTTGACTTCAAAATTAAATAAAAAATTTTAAAAACTGATTTTTATAAAATTAAAAAGAAAATTTTCTTGACACATTAATCAATGTAGAGGACAATTCATTAATCAATGAAGCAATAAAATAATTGCGAAAACTCGGATAGCGAAAAAGGAAGTTGTTTTCTTATCCATTGGTTGTTTTTCCCAAGATTTTTTAATCTTTGTATAGATTACAACCGGTACTCCGTTTGGTTATATAACATTGTGGTGTACATCTTTCCTACATACATACATGTACGAAAGAGGAGGGTACGCTAAAGCATACTGCACCTAGACCCCAACAGGCCCCTTGTACATCCTCCTACACTCTCTCCGGCTACATCAACCAACCTAAGGAATATCCGAAGGCTAGGATACAGCTTAGAGGTGTGTTCTTGATGCCATCTGTGCTCGGCCATTCCTCTCCAAAGTCTCTCATTCTAAGGTCTTGTAGAGTGGGGCATTCACACAAGATGTGTCCAACAATCTCCAGGCTCTCTCGACAAAAGCGACAGAGGGGACTAGTAGCAAGCTTAAGGTTGTAGAGATGCTTGTTTACCTTACAGTGAAAATCGAATGAGGTCAAGTAATAATTTTTGTACTTTAACTGGTCGTTTTTCAAAAAACTAGTTTCGGCCTTATTGCCATCTTCAGAGGTAAAACTACAAGAAATTATAGTATTAATTAAATATCTTAACAATCAAAAGTAATGTAGTTAAATGAAAATATAAAACTTAAAAATACTTACAGTCAAACAAGAACACATAAGAGCATGTGAATGCTAAATACAATCCCACGTACATTTTGATCATGTGGAAGGTTTTATATTAATACATATTGAGTTAAAAACACACTTAACATTTAATTGACAAGAAACGTGGTACAAACTACGAAGAATTGTAATGGCGACACGTAAAACAAGTTTTTTATTTAGTTTGACCTCGAAGCGCATGTATGGAAAAGAATCGTTTTGAAAATGGCCTTCCAATGGGATCTCCCTTGAGCGGTCTTCTTTCCGACAATTTCCTCAACAACCTTGAAAACAAAATCTTAGAACGTAATAACCATATAAATAAAAATATTATACTTTGGCGCAGATATGTCGATGATATATTGATTATTTGGGACAACGATAGAAATGTTAACATTGGTGATTTTCATAATTATTTCAACAACTTGCATTGTAATATCAAATTCACATTAGAAATAGAGAAGGACCATATTTTGAATTTTCTTGACTTAACTCTGATCAATAAACAAAATAGTATAGAATTCCAAATTTACAGAAAACCTACACAAATAGATACTATTATTCCGTTTGATTCATTTCATGATAATTCTCACAAAAATGCTGCAATCAGAACATACTTACACAGATGCTACAATACCCCACTTTCAGAACAAGAAAGAGGCAATGAACTTACTGTAATAAAAGCAATAGGTACAAATAACGGTTTTTCTATGACACATATAGACTCTTTACATAAAAATATTTTAACTAAACAAAACCATAGATCTTCAACCAGTTTACAAAACAAACAAAATAATCAAAATTTAACTTACAGATCAATTAATTATCCCGGTAAAATAGCATACAATATTCAATCTATTTTTCGTAGATATAATATTAATATATCCTTTAGAAACAATAATACCTTACAAAAAAGAATCTTTAATGCAAAAGACAAAATAAATATATTAGATCAGAGCGGGGTTTATAAGCTGGAGTGTGGTACTTGTGGTGCATCATACATAGGTGAAACAGGTAGATCAATCAAAGTGAGAATTAATGAACATAAACATAACAATAACTCCAATTTCGGTAGACACATGTTAACGTATAAACTTAGCTTTAATGTAGCTGATAATGTGTCACTTTTACATAAACAAAAGTTTCAAACTCAAATTATTAGAAACCTACCAAATAGATAAATTTAAGAAAAATAATGATACTTTGGAATGCCTTAATGACCAGGTTCACATTTACAAAACACCTTTATATACTTTTTTATCCAACCCCTTTCCCCAAAATGCCGAGGCTTGATATATTTGGTCCGCATATATTAAGCGCACTTTTTGCAACACTGGTAAAAAAATGGATTTCGAATTAAACTTCAATCAATACCTTACAGTGACCCATGATGAGTCCCGTTAAAATACGTAGGGAGCTTCTACCGAGTCTTACAAAAGACAAGGCTGTCTTTGCTGAAGGATAACACAACAGTTCTTTAGACAGATAGCAGCCCTTTGTCCTATCCCACCAGTCTGTGAATTTCTTGTGGGTGCAATCTGTAATAAATTCAATTTGAGTTGATACGAATGGAGCCATTAACGGTTCAGGTGAACAGATAGCTCGCTTGGTTGCTCTTTTGGCAAGTCTATCAGCGTGCTTATTACCTGAACAGATCCAGTGTCCTTTTATCCATTGAAGTGAAACACAGTTGTGTGCTGCGGCCTTCTCCAATGTTAGGTGACAGTCCATGACAAGTCCTGAGGTAATAGTTATTCTACTCAGGGCTGAAATGGATTCTCTACTGTCAGTATAAATTGTGAAAGTCTTACCTTGCAAGTTGGATCTAACAATAAAGTCAGTGGCAAATAGAATGGCGATTAATTCTACCTGTATGACGGTGGTACCTTTACCTAATGGAGTAGATATGTGGAGTTGGAGATCGTGCGAGAAAACTCCAGCTCCAGCTCCTTCCCGACTAACCGAACCATCAGTGTAGATTTTGTTACTTTTATTTACTTCTATTTCTGTGGAACTTGGGTAGGTGAGATAACCCTTAGTAAAAATGTGTTGTAGGGGTATGAAGTCCGTCTTGCGTTCCAGAATTGGCGAGTAACCGATCATTTCATTCCAGAGTTTCTCTCACCCGTAAAGATTCCTGCTGTACGCAGTCGAAACATGGTCACCAGTGCCACTTCTTGAATGAACAAATGAAGTGGTGGTAGGTTCAACATGTTTTCCATGGCTGCGATGGGGGTAGATCGCAGCGCACCTGTAACATACAAACCCGCAAGTCTCTATACTTTATTTAATGCAGCAGTGGAAATAAATTTTAAGATTTTTAACCACCAGACTACTGCACCATATGTAACCATAGGTCGAATTACTGCTGTGTAGATCCAGAGGGCAGTTTTAGGTGACAGTATAATGCCCAGATATTTGACTTCTTTAAACAAAACTATTGGAGTATTAGCAAGAGATGACAAACTGGGCTTGCCAACCTTCCTCAATCGTGTGAAAAGAATCAACTCTGTCTTCCGAGGATTCGGTCACCCCAAGACCCAATCAACTTGAGAGCGACTTGCATCCTATCAAATAGTACATTTATGTGCTTACCTTTGACAAGGATGGTTAGATTATCTGCATAACAAACCGTTGTGAAGTTGGCTTTAGCGAAGGATTTCAAGAGGCTGTCCAGAGTGAGATTCCACAACAATGGGGAAAGTACACCCCCTTGTGGACAGCCTCGAGTAACTCCTCTATGAAGACTGACATCGCTAGCCCTAATCTTAACTATCCTATGTTTGAGAGCGTTCTCAATCCAACCACAAAGAGTCGGTGGAACTTTATGCTCAAGCAAGGCATCGTTAATACCAGATAAAGTTGTTTTATCAAAAGCTCCCTCTATATCTATGAACACACCAAGGGTGGACTCCTTTGAGTCCAGCGCCCCACCAACAAGCTGGTCACCGAGTGAAGAGCCGTTAGTGTGGACTTGCCCTGAGTGTAGGCATGCTGATTGGAATTTACTGGTGCATTTGGAAGACAGAAATCCCTAATATAGCGATCACACAGCCTATCCAAGGTTTTCAAAAGAAAGGAGGAGAGGCTGAATAGCTTTAAACGATTTCGGTGTGAAATAATCTAACTTACTCGGTTTTGGTATGAAGTTCACCGTAACCTCACGCCACCGATTGAGAATATAGTGTAGCGCTAGACAGGCATGGAAAATTCTCGCCAGGTGAAGTACAAGATCCTCCAAGCCCCATTGTAGAAGGGCTGGTATAATACCATCTGGGCCTGGTGTTTTGAACGGCGAAAAACTATTAATTGCCCACCATAACTTTTCCTCCCTGCAAATTTCTTTGGCTAAGATCCAATCATCTGCAGTAGGTTCATGGTCGGTGTCCTGAAGTGAACACATGGGACTTCTGGAACCTGAAAAATGCATCTCCATTAATAGATGAAGACTCTCCAAAAGGTTTTCGGTAAAAGAACTGTCAGCCTGCTTTAATAAGCAAATTCGACGCTGCAGGAGGAAACTTCTTCACACAATTTCCTACACGTTTCTCGCTTCCTAGGACGAACGCTTTTTTTAAACTCCGCTAACTTATCTCTGTAAAGTTTCCAGTCGGAATCTAATTTTGAGTTTTTAGCTCTATTAAAGGCTGTCCTTGCTTCTTGTTTGAACTTGTCGAGTTCGGGGCACCACCAAACGGTAGCACGCCCCGAAACGGCCTGAGGTCGAAGAGGACAGGCCTTTCTGTAAGCTTGAATTAAGGAGTCGCAAAAGGTACTTAAGTACTCCTCAACCTCAAAGCTTTTAGATATCTTAAACAAACCGATTTCGTTCAAACTCCCAGTTAGTATAGATCTGAACTCGTCCACATCCGTCCTTCTGGGGTTACGCTTTAGGTTCTTTCCAATCTTTAAGGTACCAAGATGAAACGTGATCCACCTATGGTCTGACATTGAAACTTCGTCAGAAACAGTCCAGTTGCGGATCGAGGAAGAGATACTCATCGAAGCGAGAGTGATGTCAATAACTGATTGACCTCTAGCTGGTATAAAAGTTGGCTCAGAGCCTCGATTAAGTATATCTAAATTACTGCTAACAATGAATTCAAGAAAGGACTTACCCCTTCCATTATCTAAGGTCGGGGTCAATATCCAGATAGATAGAATACCCATTTTATAACTACTTACCGGGCGCCTATCACTGATTATTTGTGCTGTTTTAAAATGATTTTCTTTTTACTTATTGTTCTTCAATAATTTCTAATATCAATGTCCATCAATAATCAGCCAACATTTTGCTGTTCAAGTTGCCCTGATAACATTTTTCAAGAAATGTTTATCACTGATGTCACTGAAATATACGGGAAAGAAATCCAACTTCATGATAACTTTTAAGAAATTATCATTAACAATTGCTATGTAATTTTTTGATTTTGTAATTTCTAGAAAATTTTACGCTCTTAAAACCATTCCAAGTAAGTTTAAAGTCTCTTCAAATTGTGCATCTTGTTATAGACGTTTAAGGTCTGCGCTGATGTACCATTTGTAGACTTTGTAATTAATTTTGTCAAGAAGACGAGTCATACTTCCTTATAAGTTTATAATCTTCCTTAATGTGGACTGCGTGGGCAACCGGCATTAATAGGTAAATGTTTCTTATGTGAAAAAAAAGTGCAGCTTTCAAATTCACTTTCGATACAAAGACGGCATTATCCTGGGATATATTGATGATTTAATGTCAGCAAATAATTGACATTAACATTATTGCAGAATAATGAGAATAAAGGACCTTCTTTGATTCAAAAATCCTACGAAAGTTCCTTTTGGCAATTTTGATACTCATTGTCAGTAATATGTATGCCCGAAGCTAATACTTTTCATCCATGAAGTCTAGATTCAAACATTTGCAAAATTTTTCCAAAATTCTATTATCAACACTGATTGGTAACTTAGAAATTTGTTGTTTTGCTTCTGGAATGGCATGTTCTTCACTCGAAACTATTGTAAATTGTGATACTTGCAAGCATAAGCGCTAGTTTTTGATGTGTATGAATGCAGGGCGGTAAAAAAACTGAATTGGGAAAAGTCTTAAACAAAAAAAAAATTAAATAAAATAGTCGTAGAAACTAAATTGGAAAAAAGGTTAATAGTACGTTAGAATTAAAACAATTGAAAATGGTGACTTTAATTCGGAGAACACCATTCACAATTTTGTATAGCTTCTGAAAACATTTCAAGTCTTCCAGAGAGAATGACAAGTCTTCTGGAAGCAATTTAAATCTTTTGGAATTATTGCAATATTTCTAGAAACAGTGCCACACGTTCTGGAAACATTTCAAGTTTTCCAAAGGCAATAACAACTCTTCTGGAAGCAATTCAAGTCTTTTGGAACCATTTCAAATCTTCTGGAACCATTTCAAGTTTTCTGGAACCATATTAAGTCTTTTGGAAGTCTTCCAAAATGCCATATAGAGTCTTCTGGAAGCAGTTCAAGTTTTGTGGAAACATTTCAAATCTTTTGAAAGCAATATCGAGTCATCTAGAGGCAGCATCAAGCCTTCTGGAAGAATTTCAAATTTTCCAAAGACAATAAAAGTCTTCTGGAAGCATTTCAAGTCTTTTAGTAGCTGTATCAATGCTTCTGGAAGCATTTCAAGTCTTCCAAAGGCATTAATAGTGTCATGGCTTCTGAAAGCAGTTAAAGTCTTCTGGGACCATATAAAGTCTTTTAGAAATTGTCCAAAGGCCGTATAGAATCTTCAGGAACCAGTACAAGTTCTGTGGAAGCATTATCACTCCTTCTAGAAGCAGTATCAAGCCTTCTGGAACATTTTAAATCTTCCAACGATAGTAAAAGTCTTCTGTAAGCATTCAGAATACACTTCTAGAAGCAGTATCAACGCTTCTTGAAGCTTATCAGTCTTTTGGAAGCAATATCAAGTCTTATAGAAGCAGTATCAAGTCTTCTGGAATCAGTTCAAGTCTTCTAAAACTATTTCAAGTCTTCTAGCAGCAGTTCAAGCAATTCAAGTTTTGTGGAAGCATTTCAAGTCTTCTAGAAGAAGTATGAAGCCTGTTGGAAGCATATCATGTCTTTGGAAGCAGTATAAAGTCTTTAGAAAGTAGTTCAAGTCTTCTGGAACCATATCAAGTCTTTTGGACGCCTTCTAAATACCATGTAGAGTCTTTTGAAAGCAGTTCCAGTTTAGTGGAAGCATTTCAAATCTTTTGAAAACAATATCAAGTTATCTAGAGCCAGTATCAAGCCTTCTGGAAGCATTTCAAGTCTTCCAAAGGCAATAAACGTCTTTTACAACCAGTATCAAGGCTTCTGGAAGCAATTCAAGTCTTCTGGAACTAATTAATCTCTGTTGAAAATCTTCCAAAGGCCATATAGAATCTTCTGGAAGCAATTCAAGTTTTATGGAAGCATTTCAAGTCTTCTAGAAGAAGTATGAAGCCTGCTGGGAGCAATTTAAGTCTTTTGGTAGCATATCATGTCTTTGGAAGCAGTATAAAGTCTTTAGGAAGCAGTTCAAGTCTTCTGGAACCATATCAAGTCTTTTGGAAGCCTTCTAAATACTATGTAGAGTCTTCTGGAAGCAGTTCAAGTTTAGTGGAAGCATTTCAAATCTTTTGAAAATAATATCATGTTATCTAGAATCAATATCAAGCCTTCTGGAAGCATTTCAAGTCTCCAAAGGCATTAAACGTCTCTTATAACCAGTATCAAGCCTTCTGGAAGCAACTCAAGTCTTCTGGAACTAATTAAAGTCTGTTGGAAGTTTTCCAAAGGCCATATAGAATCTTCTGGAAACAATTCAAGTTTTATGGAAGCATTTCAAGTCTTCTAGAAGAACTATGAAGCCTGCTGGAAGCAATTCAAATCTTTTGGTAGCATATCAGGTCTTTGGAAGCAGTATAAAGTCTTTAGAAAGCAGTTCAAGTCTTCTGGAACCATATCAAGTCTTTTGGAAGCCTTCTAAATACTATGTAGTGTCTTCTGGAAGCAGTTCAAGTTTAGTGGAAGCATTTCAAATCTTTTGAAAATAATATCAAGTTATCTAGAACCAGTATCAAGCCTTCTGGAAGCATTTCAAGTCTCCAAAGGCATTAAACGTGTTTTACAACCAGTAACAAGGCTTCTGGAAGCAACTCAAGTCTTCTGGAACTAATTAAAGTCTGTTGGAAGTCTTCCAAAGGCCATATAGAATCTTCTGGAAACAATTCAAGTTTTATGGAAGCATTTCAAGTCTTCTAGAAGAACTATGAAGCCTGCTGGAAGCAATTCAAGTCTTTTGGTAGCATATCATGTCTTTGGAAGCAGTATAAAGTCTTTAGAAAGCAGTTCAAGTCTTCTGGAACCATATCAAGTCTTTTGGAAACCTTCTAAATACCATGTAGAGTCTTTTAAAAGTAGTTCAGGTTTAGTGGAAGCATTTCAAATCTTTTGAAAACAATATCAAGTTATCTAGAACTAGTATCAAGCCTTCTGGAAGCATTTCAAGTCTTCTAGAAGCAGTTCAAGTCTTCTGACACCATTTCAAGTTTTGTGGAACCATGTCTAGTCTTGTGGACGCCTTCAAAAGGCCTTACAGAGTCTTCTGGAAGCAGTTCAAGTTTTGTGGAAGCATTTCAAGTTTTCTTGAAGCAATATCAAGTCTTTTGGACGCAATATCAAGTCCTCTAGAAGCTGTATCACGCCTTCTGGAACCATTTCATGTCTTGTGGAAGCAGTATCAAGTCTTCCAAACGTCATATAGTGTTTTCTGAAAACTGTCCAAGTTTTCTGAAAACATTTCAAGCCTTTTGAAGGCAATACCAAGTCTTCTAGATGCAGTATCAAGTCTTTTGGAACCATTTAAAGTTTTTGGCAGTGGTATCAAATTTTCCCAAGGTCATATATATTCTGGAAGCAGTTCAAGTTTTATGGAACCACTCAAGTATCGTAACGTAATTTTATTTTTGTTCAAGAACCCGGAAATTTTCAAGTAGCTGAAATCATAATCAAAGATCCGTTTGTTCACTCAGAGTCAGAGCACCTTAATATTCATACTGCACCATTCATAGAGGAGGCCTATTTCTTGTCTGAATTTTTGATTTATACTTCTTACATCTTTCCAAATTACATATAAATATAAATTTTCTATTAAAAGTGTCATATTTCGTTTATGTCTTTGGAAAGTTAATTTTCAACACACATAACAGACGTTGTTAATATTACTTATATAAACGCAGAAACAGAGTTAAATTGAATCTAACGAGCCTCTTGGGGTTCCTAGAAATGCTTCTTTAACCCTCTTCTTCGGATTTTGACGTGAGAAGGTAGCAAGAACGTGTGTTTTAGACATATCCACTCAATACTCGGCAGTGCAATATATCTTATAGTATCTCTTTTTTATAAAAGTCGCTTTAAACTTTTATAAAATTTCACGTACCTTTCAAAAAGGAATTTAAACGAAAATCTCAAAAACCGTGATGCGATGGAGTAAATTTAAAATATTGAGAAGTGTTACTAAATGTTAATGTTGTAAATTCAAACAAAAATCGTTTTTAATTTAATTTATTTATTTTTAGTTGAATCTGGATCTTTAATAGACGATGCAGAACATTTAAACACAACAATGTATAAATGGATAAACGAAGAACGTTTCGAAACGTTTCCTAAAATAACCAAAGGCAATATCAACGAATTAATCCAAACTAAAAAGTACATAGTGATAGCAGTCCTCCAAGAAAACAGATTGGAACATATCCCCCCAGATTTGGTGGAATTTCGAGATATGGTTGAATCAGTAATACGCAAAAAACGCGATAAATACCACAAAGACTTTCAATTTGGTTGGGTTGCTACCCCCGATATCGCTAATAGCATTGCCATGATGATTCTTCCCGTTCCAAGCGTAATCGTGCTTAATTCAACAACCTATCATCATTACATCCCAGATGATGATCCTCTACATTTAACCGTTGAAGCTTTAGATTTGTTTTTGGAGGGCGTTCGAAACCAAAGTGTGCCTGCTTATGGAGGGAATGGGATCTTTGTTAGATTATATAAGATTTATTTTGAGGCGAGGACTACCCTCGCTGAATTGTGGAAGGGAAACGCCGTTTTAACGTTTGTTATTTTCGGGTTACCTTTAACTTTCCTTTCTCTTATTGTTTATAATATTTGTTGTGCTGATATCATGGATGCTGACGAAGAAGAAGAAGGTAATTATTAATAATTTTGGGATGATTAAACGAATTAATTTGTGTGATTATTTTTAGAAACTCACGAGAAGAAGGATTAATTAATTAATTTCTAGTCAAGACATTCCGTGTTTTATACAATTTTATGGATAAGTACTTATATAAATTTTAAGATAATTTTTAATGAAATTGTGTACTTTGGAGTGTGTACTTAAATTATTAATAAATAAATTAAATAATTATTTAATTTTGAATGAATTAGCTCCATCTATGTTGTGTGTTATTAATCGTTTATTACCAACATAAAAAAGCCGGAAAATAAAATCAAACTGTCAAATGTCAGATTATTTATAGCACAACCACCAAATGTATCTTTAATTCTAAATAATTAATAATTTAGAAGTACTTTTCATTAAAAAATCATCAATTAATAATGTCCGATCCGGAATTAGAAGAAATTCGGAAACAACGCCTCGCCCAGATGCAATCCCAATTTAATGTGAGTCTTTTTTTTAAGGTTATGTGCCCCCTTTTTAATTTAATCTTAATTGCATTTTAGGCTGGGGATGGATCGAATCAAAAAGTCCAAGAGGAAAAAGCGAAACAAATAGAGGATATGAAAAATTCTATTTTGTCCCAAATTTTGGATCAACCAGCGAGAGCAAGATGTAATGATCTTTATCGTTATCATTCAAATTCCTTTAATTGTGTTTTTAGTAAATACACTCATGTTGGGAAAACCGGAAAAAGGGAAAATGGTTGAGTCTATGTTGGTCCAAATGGCGCAAAGCGGGCAGATTAGGAATAAGATTGGCGAAAAAGATCTCATAGGTTTGTTGGAGAGTGTTAATTCTCAAATGCCGCAGAATAAATCGACGGTAAAGTTTGATAGGAGACGAGCTGCCTTAGATTCAGATGATGAATATTAATTTTTTTATGTTTAACTTGATAAGGCTTAATACTATATTCTCAAATTTTATAATAATAAATTAAAATTGATTAAAAGAATGATTCATTCTTGTATGTGAATCGAGAAATAAAAAGAATTTTATGATTTAATTTTTGTAAATTCCCACATATTTATCTACCATAACTCTTTGGTATGGTGAGTTCTAGATCAAAGAGATATTGAGCGCAAAAACTCGAAAATACCTTTAATTAGTCGCTAACCCAGTTGTGGATTTCAAAAAAGCCGTAAAACAAAATGTTAAAAGTTAGTAAGCCCCAAAGGTATCTTCATGCTGGAAAGAATTTCTGGGTCGCAAACAAACGAAAAGTATGATAAATAATGCCAACAATCAAAATTAAAGCGGTTTTATATCAGCAAAGTGGATGCTTTCATGTTGAAAACTGGACATTCCTTCCAGAAAACTCGAAATACTTCCAGTAGACTCAAGATATTTTCAGAAGACTTGATACTGCTTGTAGAAGACTTGATATTGCTTCCAGAAGACTTAATATTGCCTTTAGTAGACTTGAAATGCTTCTAGAAGACTCAAAAAGCTTCTAAAACACTTGATATTGTTTTATAAAAACTTGAAATGCTTTAGGAAGGCTTGAAATGCTTGGGGAAGGCTAAAAATGCTTCGAGAAGACTTGATGTGGTTTCAAAACACTTGATATTATCTTTGGAAGACTTGCAATACTTCCAGAAAACTTAATACTGCTTCTAGAAGACTTGATACTGTTTCCACAAGACATATTGCTTCCGGAAGACTTGATACTGCTTCTAGAAGACTTGAAATGGTTCCAAAACTCTTGATATTGCATCCAGAAGATATAAAATGTTTCCAGAAGTCTTAAAATATTAAGACTTACAATAGCAATAGTCTTTGGCAGACTTGAAATGCTTCCAGAAGATTTTAAAAGCTTTCAAAACACTTAATATTGCTTTCAGAAGACTTGAAATACTTCCGGAAGACTTGATGACTTGTTACTGCTTCTAGAAGACTTGAGATGGATCCACAATACTTGATACTGCTTCTATAAGACTTGATGCTGCTTCCAGAAGACTTAAAATGTTTCCGGAAGACTTGATACTGCTTCTAGAAGACTTGAAATGGTTCCAAAACTCTTGATATTCCATCCAGAAGATATAAAATGTTTCCAGAAGTCTTAAAATATTAAGACTTAAAATAGCAATAGGCTTTGGCAGACTTGAAATGCTTCCAGAAGACTTGAAAAGCTTTCCAAACACTTAGTATTGCTTTCAGAAGACTTGAAATACTTCCGGAAGTCGTGAAATTCTTCCGGAAGACTTGATGACTTGTTACTGCTTCTAGAAGACTTGAAATGGATCCACAATACTTGATACTGCTTCTATAAAACTTGATGCTGCTTCCAGAAGACTTAAAATGTTTCCGGAAGACTTGATACTGCTTCTAGAAGACTTGAAATGGTTCCAAAATTCTTGATATTGCATCCAGAAGACTTAAAATGTTTCCGGAAGACTTGATACGGCTTCTAGAAGACTTGAAATGGTTCCAAAACTCTTGATATTCCATCCAGAAGATATAAAATGTTTCTAAAAGTCTTAAAATATTAAGACTTTAAATAGCAATAGGCTTTGGTAGACTTGAAATGCTTCCAGAAGACTTGATACTGCTGTTAGAAAACTTGAAAAGCTTTCAAAACACTTAATATTGCTTTCAGAAGACTTGAAATACTTGCGGAAGACGTGAAATGCTTCCGGAAGACTTGATAACTTGTTACTGCTTCTAGAAGACTTAAAATGGATCCACAATACTTGATACTGCTTCTATAAGACTTAATGCTGCTTCTAGAAGACTTAAAATGTTTCCGGAAGACTTGATACTAATTTGTAGAGAATTAAATTCCCTTTCTGATAGGGTATGAAAATGTGGGGCGTTTCATTTAAAATTTTCGACTTTCAGGCAATTGAATACAGAGAAACGGTAACTCAATTTTTGACCACCCTGTAATAAGATATACTGATACAACAAATGACAATCTATTTAACAGCATATGAAGAGTTATCGTACCACTGCAAAACGTTTTTGAATTAACGTTGGCTGAGATATGGGCTTGTAAAGAGCATTATGATATTTGACAAAAAACACTTAAAATCAAAATAACTCGAAAAAGAAAAAACGGTAGGTACCAATAACTGTTATCAAAGTCAACATATTTTCTTGCATATAATTGAATGGTGTAATAAAAACTATAGCATTCCATTTAAAATAACGAAGTTGAGGTCTACTTCCGGTAGACCGGAAGTGGTGGCCAACTTGAAAATATTTTAGATTAATAGATCAGAATGAACAATCCATGTTGTCAAAATTTCAAGCCTCTACGAATAGTGGAACCTAAAAAAGTTCTAATGAACCAGTTACGTGAGACACCCTGTATAATTGTTGTATATGTAAACAACTTGATTTGTTCAAAATCCTTTTAATTAAAACTATTGTTACAATGGTATATCGTTACAATTTCCTTACACCGTGTCCGTTATGTCGAACGTGTGTATCTGTGTATGTGTGTATATATATGTATGTGTGGCTGCATATATAACAATTATCCCTTGGGAAATTTTAAAGATTTAATCTATTAGGTGGTTTCCTAATTCTTCCAGATCGTCGTACTTCGGTAATTGGTGTAGTTGTCATCTTTGAAGGAACAATTGTTGTTTTCTCGGGAGTTTCTTTTCTTTCCTGTGGAAGTTTAAGCGGCGTTTCTATTTTCGGAACTTCTTTTGTAACTTCTGGGTTTCCTTGTTGAATATTTCGCGTTATTTCTTCTTCCGGTAATCGTCTTTCTTGAGTAATAATCTTCATCACCATACGTAACTTCGCGCCACAGATTTCATTCTTACGATTCCAGCATGTGCCTGGTGTAATTCTTCTAGAATTTTTTCTCGCAATTCCTCTGGTATCACTACTCGAATTCCTCGTAATAAACATCCGTCTTGAATAGTGAACTCTTCTCGTGGGAATCCTTTCGGCATTTCACCGTCTGTTTCGATTGCAATATAAATCCTCTTCAGTAATGGATCTCGAAGTGTAGCTTTTCGTATTTCATTCTTCGTTACAGGCAATTGTTCGATTTGGTTGATTTGGAATAATTCATGAGAATCATGATTTAGACATGACGCTTTAGAAACTGGCGTTCTGGATAAATAATCCACATTAGCATGGGCCTTGGAGTTGCGGTACTTGATGTCATAATTAAAATCTGAAATATAGTTAGCATAATGGATTAAACGAATAGCTGATGTAGCAGGTAAATCTTTTTGTGGATGAAAAATTCGCATTAATGGTTGATTATCAGTTATCAGCGTAAATCGTCGTCCATAACAATAATGAAAGAACTTCCGCATTCCCCAAACTATTGCAGTTGCTTCCCTGTCCAGTTGACTGTACTTTTGTTCTGCTTTCTTTAAGGATCTTGAAGCATAGGCAATTGGTCGTTCACTTCCATCTGGCATCGTATGGGAAATAACATCACCAAGTCCTGTGGGTGAAGCGTCCGTAGCCAATGTCAATGGTAATTCAGGATCGAATGGCGTTAGAACTTTTGTACTTGTAAGGGTCTTCTTTAGGTTAATAAATACATTTTCGCATTGTTTACTCCACATGAATTTAACATTGGTTTTTAATAATTGGTATAAGGGATATAATTTAGATGCTAAGTTCGGTAAAAATGACTGGTAATAGTGAACCAATCCCAGAAAACTTCTTAATTGTGAAACATTTGTTGGCCTTTCACTTCTTAAAATTGCTTCAACTTTCTCAGGTGCAGTATGTAAACCCTTTACATCTATTATGTGTCCCAAGTAAGAAATCTGTTTTCTAAAAAACTGACACTTTTTCTTGTTTAAGTGTAAATTGTTCTGACTCTGTGTCTGCATAACTGCATGTAGACGATGATATAATTCTTCCATAGTTGCACCTTGAACTGCGATATCGTCGAAGAAACAAACGACACCATCCAAATCTTGCATCAACTTATCCATGAATCGTTGCCATGCAGATGGAGCAGTTTTAACTCCGAACATTAATCTCTTCACCTTGTAAACACCTTTGTGCGTAGAAATCGCCTGGATCATGGAACTTTCTTCGTCCATCTTCATATGAAGGTAAGCGTTTGCTACATCGAGCGTACAAAAATACTTGCCGCCCTTCATTTTATTGAAAATATCCTCTATTCTTGGGATCGGGTAACGGTCATCTTGCACATATTTATTTATGGTAATGTTGTATGCTGCACATATTCTTATTCTTCCATCTTTTCTTGAAACTGGTACGATGGGTGTACCCCACATTGAATGGATTGTCTTCTCTATAATTCCTTGCCTTTCCAATCTATCCAATTCTTCCTCCACCTTTGGCTGTAAAGCGTACGGTACAGGTCTGGGTTTGCAGAAAATTGGTCTAGTATTTGGATCGATGAATTTATGGCTGTATTTATAATTTGGAATTTCTCCCAACTCGTTGGACAACACGTCTTTGTATGAGTTTAGAAACGTTTCCAATTCTATATCCATGTGTACATTATTGATTTCTGGCCAATTTATTTTTATTTTCTGTAACCAATCTCTTCCGAATATGGCATCAACTTGTAAAGGTAAAACATATAGCTTTCCTTCGGCTGTTTGATCGTTGTAACGTATTTTGACCATCGCAGAACCAGTAGGATGTATGATTTCTCCAGTATATGTCCGTAATTTCACGTTAGGAGGATGTATAGTTGCATTGGGACATATTTTCTTAAACTGTTGTACAGAAATCGTGGAAACAGCTGCGCCAGTATCCAATTCCATGTTACATTTTCCGTCGTTTATTCGAATTGGCAATAGAATTTTAGATGTATTTAATGAATTAATTGCAACAATTTCGTTGACTGGATGAATTTCTTCTTCTTCTTGTTCGTTTTCACTTGTAGTATCGATTTGTTTTTGTATTTTTGCTTTTGTATTTCGCTGCATACAAACCGATTGTATATGTCCTTCTTTCTTGCATTTGTAACATTTTAAGTTTTTCGCTTGACAATTATTAGCTTTATGGCCTGTTTTGTCGCATCTAAAACATTTACCAACCAGGTTTTCTGTATTCTTTGTATAGTTTTTTCTGTTACCATTAAAATGATTTGATTTCTTCTGAATCGCATTTATTTGTCCCGGAGCTTGCATTAATGATGATTCTCTTTTGGATACTTCCATTAATTTTGCTATTTGTACTACATCATCGAAAGTTGGATTTTTTTGTTGTAATAACCGTTCTCGTACTTCTGTATCACGGACTCCTCTAATAAATTGTGCGCGTAAATGCGTTTCTATGGTTGATGTTTTACATTTTACACAATTGAAATAGCAATTTGTGGTAAGTTTTCGTAATTCAGCAACATAGCATTGAATTGATTCTCCCTCTCCTTGTAATCGGGTGTAAAATGTATGCTGCTCGGCAGTTACACTGAGGCGGCCTGAGGTGCTAGATATTCACGTAAAAGTTTGATTAATTCATCGTATGATCGTGTATTAGGAAGATCTGGTGCAGTAAGTTTAGTTAGAATTTGGTAAATTTTAGGACTAAGACAACCTATTAAAATTTGAACGCGGAGTTTTGTTTGTGTATTTTTATTTACGCCACGTAGTTGTAGATGGTTATCTAAACGCTGTAAGTACGAATCCAAATTTTCGTTATTTTCATCATAGGGTTGTAAATTGTCTCTCCCATATAATTTGTTTGTTTGCTTTCAATGATTTGGTTTTGTGTATCTTGAACATTTTTCAAAATTTCTGCAATTTGTACCAAAACGTTCGTCAATTCAGCCATTTCAAGAAACAATGTAAAGGATTTGTATTTATAGGAAAATGATTGTGCCTAGAGGGCTATCGAGGCAGGTTTTAGGACGCCCTTGAAACACGGCTGTGGCTTTTGGAATTTGTAAAACGGCGTCTGTACGCGTGACCTGCAATTTTCGTCGTGTAATTTCTCGGAACAATAGTTTCTTCGTATAATTTTCTTCTCTTCTCCGTCTCGTCGCCAATTTGTTGTATATGTAAACAACTTGATTTGTTCAAAATCCTTTTAATTAAAACTATTGTTACAATGGTATATCGTTACAGTTTTCTTACACCGTGTTCACTGTAAATTTTTAGTTTATGTCCGTTATGTCGAACGTGTGTATCTGTGTATGTGTGTGTGTATATATGTATGTGTGGTTGCATATACAGGTGTCTCCTGTAACTGGTTCATTAGAACTTGTTTAGGTAGAGGCTTGAAATGTTGGTAGCATGGGTTGTTCATTCCGATCTATTAATCTAAAATATTTTCAAGATGGCCACCACTTCTGATCTACCGGAAGTAGACCTCAACTTCGTTATTTTAAATGGAACGCTATAGTTTTTATTACACCATTCAATTATACGTAAGAAAATATGTTGACTTTCATAACAGTTATTGGTATCACCAAACTCTTTACAAGCTCATATCTCAACCAACGTTAATTCAAAAACGTTTTGCATTGGTACGATAACTCTTCATATGCTGTTAAATAGATTGTTACTTGTTGTTTCAGCACATCTTATACAGGTTGGTCAAAAATTGAGTTACCGTTTCTCTGCATTCAATTGCGTGAAAGTCGAAAATTTTAAATGGAACGCCCCATATTTTCATACCCTATTGGAAAGGGAATTTAATTCTCTACAAATTATCTCTAAATATTCCTATACCTATTTATTACAGTTTTCTTGCTATTGAGGAATTTATCAAAATCATATGTAAAATGCTAGAAACCGTTTGTATTTTTTTAGAAGGACATGACATTGTGACAGTTTTTTGTTTAATTTATTTAAATTATTATTAGTATTATTTCTACAATGAACTGTGATTGAAAAAACTTTAGATTGCTAGCTGTTATTTACCAAAAATAACCAAAAGAAAACCGAATAAATGAAACAATGAAAAACAACAAATTAATGACAAAAATTAAAATCAATAATATAAAAGAATGAAAAACTTAAAATTATAACAATAAATTATGGGAATTTAATTCTCTACAAACTATTTAGATACTTTCCTGTGCCTATTTGTTGTAGTAGCCCTGATATTTGGAAATTAATGGACGCATGCAATGCTAGAAGGCTTCTTGTTTTTAAGTTAGAAAGCTATGGAGTTTTCACAACCTTTCATCCATATTTATGTTATTGTTGTCATTACTTAGTTGTGTCATCACTTACTTCTGTTAATATCTTTGAATATTATGGCGAATTATACCAACATCAACATTTTAAATTCGTTTTATATTCATGGCGGATGTAATAAAGTTTTGGATAGGAACTGCTTCTTAGTTTTGGAAAGATCAAAATAACAAGAAACCATAAATTTCTATCACCAGCAGCTTAAGATAATAGAATAAATGTTTTGTCATATTTTATTGCTTTACTAAATTCTTCGATATGAGGTGCTTTGGTCGATTTAGATGAATATTTTTTATTTTAGCTCTCATCTGTAAAGAGAACTTTCTCCCAGAATTCAATGGGCTTGTCTAAGAGTTTTTTTGCAAAAGCGGCCCGCTTCTGACGATTGACCTCTGACACAAATGGCTTTTTTCGTGAAACGCGACTGTGATAGTTAGCTTTTTTTAACGTCCTTCTCACCGTATCTTTGCTGATAGTTTTATGAAATTCTTCTTGTACATTTTCTACTATTTTTTTTTGCCATCAGCCTAGGTTCTTTTCTAACCTGCTGTACAATTTTTCGCTTCTCTCGGTTTGTTAAAAGGGGTCGCTTCTCTCGGTCAGATCGCGGACGTGAGAGGTAATCTTCAGTGTCTTTATTATTATTAATTACTCTTTGAATGGAAGAGTGTGACCTGCCGACAGTTTCTCCTATTTTTCGAAAAGATTTTCCCTCTTTCCATAACTTTACAATAGTTTTTCTATCTCCCAATTCAATTTCCTTTCCTTTCGTGTCCATTCTAACTTTTAGCTTCTAAGCCTCTGCTAATATAATTGACACCGATTATCTTTTATTTAAATCGGAAAGCGTACATCGCCAACTACGTATTTAAGTAAATAAGTATATTTTGGAGAAGGCGTCTTTATTTGTACGCAGATTTTTGCATACGCATTATTTGGAGAATTTTTAATTTTAATTTTTTTTCTAACTAATATTTCTGTTTTATTGATGCATATTTTGTTAATAGAATTATATGTAGTTAATACACAAAATAAAAAAAAATGAAGTTTATCACATTAGATCATGACCCTTATTTTTTCAGTTAAAGTGTTAGAAGTTTTTTGTACGCAGACTTCTGCTGCTAAGTATATGTTATTGTTGTCATTACTTAGTTGTGTTATGACTTACTTCTGTTAATGTCTTTGAATATCATGGCGAATTATTCCAACGCCAACATTTTAAATTCGCCTTACATTCATGGCGGATGTGAAAAAGATTTGAATAGTATCTGCTTCTGTTCTTCAGTTTTGGAAAGATCAAAATAACAAACAATCATAAATTTCTATCACCAGCAGCTTAAGATAATAGAATAAATGTTTTGTCATACTTTATTGCTTTACTAAATTCTTCGATATGAGGTACTACGGTGGATTTAGATGAATAATATTTTCCAAGAAAGCACCGTAAATAAATAAACTGAACTCCTTAGGAATATCTCGCCCATCATTACGTCAAATATTACGCCATATTATTGTTTTTCATTGTTTCATTTATGCGTTCTTCTGCTGATTATTATTGGCAAATAAAAGCTAACAAACTAAAGTTTCTTCAATCGCAGATCATTCTAGAAATAATTCCAATGATAATTTAAATAAATTAAATGATAAACTATCAAAATGTCATAGCCTTCTAATAAAAACACGATCGGCTACCAGCATTTTGTGTAGGATTTTGATAAAATACTCAATATGAAGAAAACTGTAATAAATAAGTGTAGCAATGTTTATAGATAATTTGTAGAGAATTAAATTCCCGTTTTGATAGGCTAAAAAGATATGGGGCGTTCCATTTAAAATTTTCGACTTTCTCGCAATGGGCCACATCAGTTTTTGAAAGATATTAGTTTTTTTTACGGGAAACTAATTTTCAGACCATAATAATAACGTACGTTGCAGTTATCCCAGTTATAAATTCCGCGTTATTGAAAAATATGGAATTAAAATGTCTTTTTTTATTCGAGTCTTTAAAACGGCAACCAGCCGATGACGTAGCAGGAACTCTGTACACTGATTGGTTACCGTATTCCTTGTTTTCTTCGCCACAAACTTTAAACTGCATAAGACAGAGACCGATTGAGATCGATGTACATTTTCGTGACCGATGTATATCCATCTCTGTTCATAGCGTTTACCCTATTATGTTTCTCTCTTACTAATGAATATCGTATTCTACGATTCGATATCTTGTAACGTGTTTAATATATATGTGATTGATATGACATATTGTAATCAACAGTTTTCAATCCGATACGAGAGTTCTTGCTACGTCACAGCAGAACCGCGCCATGGGTCCGTTTAAACGTATTTTTTAATCAGACGTTTTCATGATTTTTTTTTGGGATGTTAGGAGCTGATTTAAAGAAAATAAAAAAATACGGCAAAATTATTTTTCTCTGTACTATTATATGCAACAATAAAAAAAATGACTGATGTGGCCCATTGAATACAGCGAAACGGTAATGCAATTTTTGAGCACGCTGTATAAGGTACACTGATATAACAAGTGGCAATTTATTTGACAGCATATGACGAGTTATTGTACCAATAAAAAACGTTTTTGAATTAACGTTGGCTGAGATATGTGCTTTTGAAGAGCATGGTGATGTTTGCCAAAAAGCACTTAAAATCAAAATAACTCGAAAACGAAAAACGCTAGGTACCAACAACTGTTATCAAAGTCAACAAATTTTCTTACGTATAATCGAATGGTGTAATAAAAGCTATAGCATTCCATTTAAAATAACGAAGTTGAGATCTACTTCCGGTAGACCGGAAGTGGTTGCCATCTTAAAAATATTTCAGATTAATAGATCGGAATGAACAACCCATGTTACCAAAATTTCAAGCCTCTACGCATAGCGTAATCTAAAAAAGTTCTAATGAACCAGTTATGTGAGACACCTGTATAACAATAATGTACCTCTCAGTAAAAACAGTTTCAGAATTGAAGTTAACAACATCATAAAAATAGGCATTAATAATGGTTATAGTATTAAATTTTAAAATTAAAATTAAACGACTAAAACCAAAACATGTTGCATGAACCCACCATCAGTTGAGAAGATTTAAGAATTCACATTTGTCCTAAACGCTTGGAGAGCTGAAGTTTATTACCCGGCAACAATAATAATAATTTGCACATCCAAGATTGAAACTGCGTCTAATCTTTTAACCCTCGTATTCCGGTGCCTGGGTCTATTTGGACCCAAATAAATTTTTGCGAGACATTGTAATAAATAGATTTGTCGTTACTCAAGGAGTGCGTTAAGTTAGATCGCCGTCAAACGGACGTCCCGACGAAAAAACGACGAAAAAATATGTCTCGACCGTTTCTTTACAGCGCCAGGCGTCTGTCTGTGTAAGAGGCTATAGCGACAATACAATTGCCATTAAATTCTTGATTTAGTTCACAGAAGGTGTATTTTAGAGCAACGATCTACATCGAAAAATAAAATGTTTGCTAATTTTGTAAATAATAATGATGATTATAACAATGAAGTGTCTTCTGATGATGAATGTGCGTTATTGACTTTTAATGATGCAGTACCAGAAGAAGAGGATTATGAAAGTGATGAGTTTAGGGGTGAAAATAGTAATAATATGTCACACTGTAAAGACCAAAATGTTTGTGGACGAACATGGAGATATATTTCCCCCACAAACAGAGATGCAGAATTTGGTAAATATGATGCTACACTCACAGCAAATTCTGAGGGTGTAGAAACCATGGAACAATGTTTTGATTTATTTATAAATGATGAAATCATGGACATTATAATTACTTATACAAATGAAAAAGTGGTTAAATATTATGAAATGTTTTCAAATAATATATGGAAGCCGGTAGACCGTGTTGAATTGAAGGCATTTTTTGGGATTTTACTAATTACTGGCCGTTTTCGGGAATCACGTGAAAGTAAAAAAGATCTATGGAAGAAAAAGATTGCTTATAGTCGACAAATTTATCGAGCATCTATGTCTCGTGATAGATTTACAAACATTTTACGATTTTTGCGTTTTGACGACTTTCAGACACGAGAAGAAAGAAAAATGACCGATAAGTTGGCAGCTTTGAGAACCATTACAAATATTTTAACAAGAAATTGCAGAGATAATTACCGAGCGTCTAATGTAGGCACTATTGATGAACAATTAGTAACATTTCGAGGAAGATGTCCATTCAAGGTGTATATGCCGAGCAAGCCGGGGAAATATGGGCTGAAATTATGGGCCCTATGTAACGCTACTACATATTATTGTTGTAATTTTGAAGTGTATTTAGGAAAATGCGGAAACACACCGGAGAAAGGACAAGGACAACGAGTAGTTAGAGTTCTTTCAGAGTTTTGGAAGGGATCTAATCGAACTATCACAACCGACAATTTTTTTACGGATATCTCACTTGCAGAGGATTTACTCAAAGATAACATATTTATAGTGGGAATAATGCGGAAAAATAGAAAGGATTTACCAAAATCTTTGATAACAATATCCGGAAGAGCTCAATTCTCTTCCGATTTTATATTTTCTGAAAATCTAACACTTGTGTCGTATAAAACCCAAAACCTGTATGTATGGTATAATGGTATATATACCATTGTGTTGTTGTATGTTAAGAAATGTATGTTTGTGTGCGCTTAAGAATGTATAGTGATTGTTTTAACTTTTTAAATTGTTAATTGACATGTTCTTCTGAGGATGGTAATATAATTACCGAAACCGGTCAAGACGTAAATAAATTTATATATCACTTAGTACAAGATAATATTTTATATTTATATAACATATTAGTGATAATGGATAAAAACATAACTTATTTTTTCAGTTAAAGTGTTAGAAGTTTTTTGTACGCAGACTTCTGCTGCTAAGTGTATATAACAATAATATACCTCTCAGTAAAAACAGTTTTAGAATTGAAGTTAACATTATAAAAATAGACATTAATAATGGCTATAGTATTAAATTTTAAAATTAAAATTAAACGACTAAAACCAAAACATGTTGCATGAACCCACCATCAGTTGAGAAGATTTAAGAATTCACATTTTTTTTTTCACCCAACCCGGCAACAATAATAATAATAATTTGCACATCCAAGATTGAAACTGCGTCTAATCTTTTAATATTCATAATCATAAATAATTCATTATCAACAAAAAAATTTGTTAAAAACTGCTCTACAACGCAGTTTAACAAAATTGACACGTAATTATGAAAGAAAAAATGAGAAAAACGTCTCGAAACGAACAAAAACGCAATTTCCATTATCTATATAGTTGTTTGTGTAGTCAGCAAAAATGTACATAGCATCGAAAATTCCGGTTCGCTTTCGTAATTTCTGTATCTATACAGAAAGTTCCAACGTGTACTGTAACCATACTGTAACTGCGCATGATCGTTGACGTGTGTCTCCTATCAAAAAAAAAACCGTAAGCCGTAAGCCGTACACAAATTCCCTTCTGCGATCACCGACGATCACTTTTGACACAACCAGCTGTGCGTTTAAGACGTGGCCCCTCGGTTCGTGTAATCATTTTTCTGTTTTTACGTAGCACCTCTTCTTTCGATTCCTTCGATTAACAACGCTAATTAAAAACAGAAACGATGGCCCCAAAACAAAGAATGCGTATCGCCAACGAAAAAGCCATGAAGAACGTCGTGCTTAGAGGAAATGTACCCAAGTCTCAGGTGAGTCAAGCATATTGTTTTACTTTTCTTCATTTATCGTTCACTTTAAAACGATTATTTATCGTTAAATCAATAAATTTTAATGAAAACTATTTTATTTATGCTTTATTATTTTAGAAACCAGAAAAAGATACTAACCCAGTTGGACCATGGTTGTTGGCATTATTCATATTCGTGGTTTGTGGTTCAGCAGTATTCCAGATAATTCAATCAATCCGAATGGCATAATAACGAAGACTAAAACGAAGGAGAAACAACCCCCTCAACATGAACCAGATGTAATTTATTTTTGTTAACTCCTTATATGTATATGTGTATAAAAGTATATCTACTCAATTTTTTATTACATACTGAGATTGAAGCCTAAAAAGACTTCATCCCTGTGTGAAATTTATTTTTTTTTAATAATTTTTTGCGTGTACATTTGCTGTAATAATGGGATTTATTAATTTTATGTTCAATTCATTGCATTTAATTAATTTAATAATTATAAGTCTGTATAAAGCTCACTTTTTTCTTTCTGTTTGATAACAGAAATACAATAATTTCGAGTAATAAAGATGCCACAGAACCGTGATTTTTAAAATAATAAAAAGTGTGGAAAATCTCAGCTGCATTCCAAGCGTTTCTTTGTTAGAAATTTTGTGGGATATGAACGTTTTACAATGAAATAAAATAAATATTTTACAAGATAATTAAAGTGTTTTATTCTATGTTATCATAATACTCTATTATAAATCTTCACTTTTAAAAAGATTATCATCAGATTATTTTAGCCTAACACTCAATCAATTTTTGATGATAGATAAATGATTTTAATACCAAATTAAAGCTAAAACTGGCCTCTAGATAGCACTTTGTTAATAATAATAATTTTTTGTTAAAAGAATTGTTTTTTTCTTTCAATTTATTTATAATAATAAAAAGATGATTTATATACCAAATTAGCACAAAGAATATCCTTTTTGGAATAATATACATCGTTCTGTAATTTGAGTTTAATTTCCATATAAAAATTGAAGATGATGCAAATCCAACTTTATCAAACCTTAACAAAAAATATTGCCAAACTTAAAGAATTATATTCTATTTACTGTTTATGATAAATAAAAGAATTTTATATCATACCAAAGTTAAAATTATTCACTTTAAAAAGGTATATATATATAGGTATATATATATAAGTATATATATATCACTTTGTTAAGAAAAATTCATTTCCCTTCAAAGAAGTGCTTTTTGAAAGGTGTGTATTTTTGACTTTAACCTAATTTATCAAGAATGTTTGTTAAACTTTAATGCCCAACATCCGATTTATTTTTAATGATAGAGAAATAATTTTTATAACAAATTAAAGTTAAAATTGTCCACTTTAAAAAAATATATATCACTTTGTTAATAAAAATTAATTTCTGTTCAAAAAAGTGCATTTCGAAAGGTTTATATTTTTGATTTTAACCTACGTTATCAAGGATATTTGTTAAACTTTAATGCCTAATATCTGATTTATTTTTAATGATAGAGAAATAATTTTTATAGCAAATTAAAGTTAAAATTGTTCACTTTCAAAAGATATATATCACTTTGTTAATAAAAATTAATTTCTGTTCAAAAAAGTATTTTGAAAGGTTTATATTTTTGATTTTAACCTACCTTATCAAGGATATTTGTTAAACTTTAATGCCTAATACCCGATTTATTTTTTATGATACAGAAATAATTTTTATATCAAATTAAAATTGTCCACTTTCAAAAGATATATATCACTTTGTTAATAAAAATTAATTTCTGTTAAAAAAAGTGCATTTTGAAAGGTTTATATTTTTGATTTTAACCTACGTTATCAAGGATATTGGTTAAACTTTAATGCCTAATACCTGGTTTATTTTTAATAATAGAGAAATAATTTTTATATCAAATTAAAGTTAAAATTGTCCACTTTAAAAAGAAATATATCATTTTGTTAATAAAAATTAATTTCTGTTGAAAAAAGTGCTTTTTAAAAAGTTTGTATTTTTGAATTTAACCTACCTTATCAAGGATATTTGTTAAACATTAATGCCTAATACCTGATTTATTTTTAATGATAGAGAAATAATTTTTATAGCAAATTAAAGTTAAAATTGTCCACTTTAAAAAAATATATATCACTTTGTTAATAAAAATTAATTTCTGTTCAAAAAAGTGCATTTTGAAAGGTTTATATTTTTGATTTTAACCTACCTTATCAAGGATATTTGTTGAACTTTAATGCCTAATACCTGATTTATTTTTAATGATAGAGAAATAATTTTTATATCAAATTAAAATTAAAATTGTCCACTTTCAAAAAATATATATCACTTTGTTAATAAACATTAATTTCTGTTCAAAAAAGTGCATTTGGAAAAGTTTATATTTTTGATTTTAAGCTACCTTATCAAGGATATTTGTTAAAATTTAATGCCTAATACCTGATTTATTTTTAATGATAGAGAAATAATTTTTACAGCAAATTAAAGTTAAAATTGTCCACTTTAAAAAAATATATATCACTTTGTTAATAAAAATTAATTTCTGTTCAAAAAAGTGCATTTCGAAAGGTTTATATTTTTGATTTTAACCTACCTTATCAAGGATATTTGTTAAACTTTAATGCCTAATACCTGGTTTATTTTTAATGATACAAAAAATATATTTTATATCAAATTAAAACTGAAATCATTCCCTTTAAAATGATATATATTATTATGTCATTTTGATCCAAGTTCCATATAGAAATTTGGATTTGAAAACGTTGTACTTTCGATTTTATCTTAACCTAACAAAAAATATTACCAAACTTAAAAAATTATATCTCATTTATTGTTTATGATAAATAAAAGAATTTTATATCAAATTGAAACTAAAATTGTCTACTTTAACATGATACATCTCACTTTGTTGATAAAAATTAATTCCTGTTCAAAGAAGTGCTTTTTGAAAGGTTTGTATTTTTGATTTTAAACTAACCTATCAAGGATATTTGTTAAAGTTTAATGCCTAATACCTGGTTTGTTTTTAATGATAGAGAAATAATTTTTATATCAAATTGAAGCTGAAATCATTCCCATTAAACGATATATATTACTATATAATTTATAATCAAGTTCCATACAGAAATTTGGATTTGAAAACGTTGCAATTTCGATTTTATCCCAACCTAACAAAAAATATTGTCACACTTTAAAGAATTATATCTCATTTACTGCTTATCATAGATAAAAGAATTGTATATTAAAATAATGTTAAAATCGTCTACTTTAAAAGATATATATCACTTTATTAATAAAAATTAATTTTCATTCAAAGAAGTGCTTTTTAAAAAGTTTGTATTTTGATCTTCACCTAACCTATCAAGGATATTTATTAAATTTTAATGCCTCATATCTAATTTATTTATAATGATAGAGAAATAATTTTTATATCAAATTAAAGGTAAAATCATCCTTTTTACGATGATATGTATCATTTTCTTATTAAAATTAATTTTTTAAATAAAAAAATGTCTTTCGAAAGCTTTACGTTTTCGATTTTAACATAATTCACCATGGATATTTGTTAAACTTTAATGCCTAATATCTGATTTATTTTTAATGATAAAGAAATAATAATAATAATTTTATATCAAATTAAAGCTAAAATTGTCCACTTTAAAAAGATATATATCACTTTATTAATAAAAATTAATTTTCATTCAAAGAAGTGCTTTTTAAAAAGTTTGTATTTTTGATTTTAACCTAACTTATCAAGGATATTTGTTAAACTTTAATGCCTAATACCTAGTTTATTTTTAATAAACTAATAAAATCATTCCCTTTAAAACGATATATATTATAATGTAATTTATAATCAAGTTCTACATAAATATTTGCATTTGGAAATGTTGTAATTTCGATTTTATCTCAACCTAATAAAAAATATTGCCAAATTTTAAAGAATTATAACTCATTTATTGTTTATGATAAATAAAATAATATTATATCAATTTAAAGATAAAATTGTCCACTTTAAAAAGATATATATCACTTTATTAATAAAATTTATTTCCGTTCAAAAAATGTTGTTTGGAAGGTTTGGCTTTTTGATTTTAACCTGTCTTAAAAACGAAGATTGTTAAATGTCTTATACCTGATTTATTTTTAATGATTAAAAAATGATTTTTATACCAAATTAAAGACAAAATCATCCTCTTTAAAATGATATATATCATTTTGTTACTAATATTAAATTTTCTTTCTACGGAAATATTTTTCGAAAGGTTTACATTTTTGGATTAACATGGATATTTGTTAAATTTTAATGACTCATACCTAATTCACTTTTAATGATTAAGAAATGATTTTTACACCAAATTAAAGGCAAAATCATCCTTCTTAGAATGATATATATCACTTTGCTATTAAAATTTAATTTTTGTTCTACAAAAATATTTTTCGAAAGGTTTACATTTTTGGATTAACATGCATATTTGTTAAATTTTAATGACTCATACCTAATTCACTTTTAATGATTAAGAAATGATTTTTACACCAAATTAAAGGCAAAATCATCCTTCTTCGAATGATATATATCACTTTGCTATTAAAATTTAATTTTTGTTCTACAAAAATATTTTTCGAAAGGTTTACATTTTTGAATTAACATGGATATTTGTTAAATTTTAATGACTCATACCTAATTCACTTTTAATGATTAAGAAATGATTTTTATACCAAATTAAAGGCAAAATCATCCTCTTTAGAATGATATATATCCCTTTGTTATTAAAATTAAATTTTCTTTCTACATAAATATTTTTCGAAAGGTTTACATTTTTGGATTAACATGGATATTTGCTAAATTTTAATGACCCATACCTAATTCACTTTTAATGATTAAGAAATGATTTTTATACCAAATTAAAGACAAAATCATCCTCTTTAGAATGATATATATCACTTTGTTATTAAAATTAAATTTTCTTTCTACAAAAATATTTTTCGAAAGGTTTACATTTTTGGATTAACATGGACATTTGTTAAATTTTAATGACTCATACCTAATTCACTTTTAATGATTAAGAAATGATTTTTATACCAAATTAAAGGCAAAATCATCCTCTTTAGAATAATATGTATCACTTTGTTACTAAAATTAAATTTTCTTTCTACAAAAATATTTGTCGAAAGGTTTACATTTTTGGATTGACATGGATATTTGTTAAATTTTATTGACTCATACCTAATTCACTTTTAATGATTAAGAAATGATTTTTATACCAAAATAAAGGCAAAATCATCCTCTTTAGAATGATATATATCACTTTGTTACTAAAATTAAATTTTCTTTCTACAATAATATTTTTCGAAAGGTTTACATTTTTGGATTAACATGGATATTTGTTAAATTTTAATGACTCATACCTAATTCACTTTTAATGATTAAGAAATGATTTTTATACCAAATTAAAGGCAAAATCATCCTCTTTAGAATAATATATATCACTTTGTTACTAAAATTAAATTTTCTTTCTACAAAAATATTTTTCGAAAGGTTTACATTTTTGGATTAACCTGGACATTTGTTAGATTTTAATGACTCATACCTAATTCACTTTTAATGATTAAGAAATGATTTTTATACCAAATTAAAGGCAAAATCATCCTCTTTAGAATAATATGTATCACTTTGTTACTAAAATTAAATTTTCTTTCTACAAAAATATTTGTCGAAAGGTTTACATTTTTGGATTAACATGGATATTTGTTAAATTTTATTGACTCATACCTAATTCACTTTTAATGATTAAGAAATAATTTTTATACCAAATTAAAGGCAAAATCATCCTCTTTAGAATGATATATATCACTTTGTTACTAAAATTAAATTTTCTTTCTACAATAATATTTTTCGAAAGGTTTACATTTTTGGATTAACATGGATATTTGTTAAATTTTATTGACTCATACCTAATTCACTTTTAATGATTAAGAAATAATTTTTATACCAAATTAAAGGCAAAATCATCCTCTTTAGAATGATATATATCACTTTGTTACTAAAATTAAATTTTCTTTCTACAATAATATTTTTCGAAAGGTTTACATTTTTGGATTAACATGGATATTTGTTAAATTTTAATGACTCATACCTAATTCACTTTTAATGATTAAGAAATGATTTTTATACCAAATTAAAGGCAAAATCATCCTCTTTAGAATGATATATATCACTTTGTTACTAAAATTAAATTTTCTTTCTACAATAATATTTTTCGAAAGGTTTACATTTTTGGATTAACATGGATATTTGTTAAATTTTAATGACTCATACCTAATTCACTTTTAATGATTAAGAAATGATTTTTATACCAAATTAAAGGCAAAATCATCCTCTTTAGAATGATATATATCACTTTGTTACTAAAATTAAATTTTCTTTCTACAATAATATTTTTCGAAAGGTTTACATTTTTGGATTAACATGGATATTTGTTAAATTTTAATGACTCATACCTAATTCACTTTTAATGATTAAGAAATGATTTTTATACCAAATTAAAGGCAAAATCATCCTCTTTAGAATGATATATATCACTTTGTTACTAAAATTAAATTTTCTTTCTACAAAAATATTTTTCGAAAGGTTTACATTTTTGGATTAACATGGATATTTGTTAAATTTTAATGACTCATACCTAATTCACTTTTAATGATTAAGAAATGATTTTTATACTAAATTAAAGGCAAAATCATCCTCTTTAGAATGATATATATCACTTTGTTACTAAAATTAAATTTTCTTTCTACAATACTTAAAAAAATTACTTTTATATCAAATTAAATAAAAATCCATCCTCTATAAAATGATATATATCATGTTGTTACTAAAATTAAATTTTTTTCTAAACAAATGTTTTTCGAAAGGCTACATTTTAAGATAACTTAACAAAGATTTTAAACTTTAGTGGCTTAAGTTATTTTTAATGATTTATACGTGATTATATGAGCAGGACTAAATTCCAAATACCATATCCAAGCATAATATAGTAGACGAGAAAGAAATATGATTACTAATCCAAATTAAAGCTATAATTATTTGCGGAAAAGAAATGATCCAAAATGTAGTGAGTAAAAAATATTCATTTTATTGTTTATTTTTGATTATTTCATCATATTTAGCTACTTTTTATGTTTAAATAGAACATGTTGAATTAATTAACAACAATGTTCCTTCTCGTAATACTTTGACGATCCAAAATGAGATTTTGTTTACAACTATCTACGAAGGATTTGTTTTAACAGTGTGTATCAATCGGTTTGGATGCGGATTATATTAATTTTATCGTTATTTCTTACAGAGAAACATGAAATCATATCACCCTCATCATATTTTGACATCCTTTTGCGAAACCGAAAATGTACACAAATCGATTCAGCCGATAATAAATAAAATAATACTTTCTACTTAAAATGTTCCGATTTCGTAATTTGCTCCTTTCACTAAATTCAATCAAGCTTGAATTAACAAAAATTCCTCAAATAAATCACTTTTTCTTAGTAAATAACACAATACTCAATAATCTCTTGTATTAATACAATTTTTCATATTGAACGATTTCATAAAAAGATAAATCAATTAACCTCTCAGATATGAATATTTATCTAAAATATTAATTATTATTTATCTCTTCGCGCGTTAATCGAAGCAAACAAATTAAATGATGATATGGAGGCCCTTAATTCCTCCACATTTGCTTTCCATCTGCGAAAATGGCACAGCATTTCCTCGAGCAGGTAATAAAATTTACGAAAATCAATTAATTTTTTTTTTATTTTTTTTTTCTAAAGGTCGAATTGTTAATGCAATGGCAACAAATGAGGATTGCTGAAGATCATTTACAAAATTCGCGAAATTATCGATGGCTATCGAATAAGAGGCCATCGATTTTGTGGATTTCGGTAACTGACGAATATAAAATCAGAAAAGCTTTAACAAAAGTAAATATTTAATTAAAATTTTATTTATTAAAAAAAAGTGATTTTTTAGGTGGATGAAGACCAAAGATTAAAAGTTTTGAATCAGCTTATGAAGTGGTTGGAGGAACACCCAAAGTCCGCGACTACAAAAATCCCAGAAACTTGCGTTAAATTCTTAGAACAACAAGATACTTCGAACATAATTAAGAAAGCAAATCTTTCTAGAATGTCCAGTTTTAGAAACAGTTTGCGAAGATTATCGTTTTTTCAAAACCGCGTCGTTCCTGATGTCCGGGGTGTTGTCACACAACAACCTGACCAAAAATGCGTTACTTTTAACGAGGAATTAGTCGTTTATAAGATTTAAAATCGATTTTTAATGATTAAATTAAAAATTGATTGATTTTAAAATTTCAAATTTCAATATTCAATCGTACCAACCTAAATTTTTGCCTTAACTTATTTAATTATTAAAAAAATAAAATAAAAATTTTATTGAGATAAAAATCTTTTTGTTCTTTATTTTTATAATAAATTAATTGGTAAATAATTTTTTTTTTTGTTAAAATTAAATTAATTAATTAAGTAAATATTTTTTGAGGTTAATTCAACGACAACATAACCTATATCTGCATGTGTCAAATAAAGTTTATAATAATTAACTTTTTCTGCGTTTAGGTTTAAAATGCCGAAAGAACAATATAGAGAAGCGGATGTAGTCCGAAAAATGTACGTATTAAAGTTATTATAAAATAATCTAACTCAATTTATCATTATTATTATTATAGATCCCATGTTAGCTTTGGGGTCGAAAGCTCTGAAAGTATGCAACAACAAGCCCATATACATGTTGTTGCAAAGAATTTATACAACCAAGATTTACAACGAACCCCCATTCCTTACGGAGTATTAGACAAACGCCTAGTAAATATAAAAATTAATTCAAAACATCCCTTTTTAATAACTTACATTTATAGGGGACAAATTCGAAAGATTCACCTTGTTTAACATGTGGAAAACACCTAAACGAATGTGTTGGTCACTTTGGATACATAGATTTAGAACTTCCTGTTTTCCATACGGGTTATTTTCGTAGCATCATAAATATCCTTCAAACGATTTGCAAGAAATGTTCGAGAGTTTTATTGAGCGATGCTGACAGAGATTTATTCCGGTTCAAATTGATCAATCCTAATTTATGTTACATGACGAAAAGAAATTTGAGAAAAAAGATTACTGATAAGTGCAAAAAAGTACATAAATGTCCCCATTGTAAAGATATTAATGGGGTTGTTAAGAAAATGGGGGCCACGAAATCTTCGGCATCAGGATCTGTTTTAAAAATTGTTCATGAAAAATTTCGGGGGAAAAAAGAGAAAGATCCGGTTGTGCAAGAACAAATGGGTATAAATAAATTTTTTTTTATAATTTTAATTTACGATTTAATTTTTTTAGAGGAGTTTAATAAAGCTATTGAAATGAATCCGGATATTCAAGTTTCGTTAACATCAGGGCCTATTTTGGAAATTTTAACTCCGATTGATGTTTTAAAATTGTTTCAAAGGATTCCTAATCAAGATATTCCTTTATTGGCTATGGATCAGGGAAGGTATTTTTTAAAATCACTTTTTTAGATAGTTAAATTTAATTTTTGTTTTTTAGAGCTACCCCAAAAGATTTAATTTTAACTAGAATCTTAGTACCACCCGTTTGCATAAGACCGTCAGTTATTTCTGATTTAAAGTCTGGGACGTAAGTAATAAAATCTTGATTGATGATTTAAGTTGATTTAATTTTTTTATTGTTTAGAAATGAAGATGATTTAACAATGAAGCAATCGGAAATTATTTTTATAAATGATGTAATCAAGAAACATAAATTATCAGGAGCGAATGTTAATATTTATCAAGAAGGATGGGATTTTTTGCAATTACAAACAGCTTTGTATATAAATTCAGATCTCTCTGGGATTCCTTTGGCGATGATGGTAATTTCAAAATCAAACTAAATTTTAATTAAGAAGTGGATATATAATCAATTTATACCATCTTCTGCTTTCCAATTATCAACTTCCAACCATTATAATCTTCTCAATTCCTTGGTGTCCTGTTTTGAATACCTAATTTCCAAGTAATTGTTGGGCATTATTAAACATTTAAGGCAAATGTAGGTCCTTAATATTACTTCTCAATTTTTATGTGTTTTGTAGTTTTTGTCTTGCATTTTTGTGTTTGTTATTATTTTGTGTATTAGAGGATTTTATTATGGCAATGTAATAACACAGTATATGATCAGCTGTTTCTATCTCATCGATAAGTTTAATTCTCAGCTTATCTAAAGTGGAAAAGATAGTATTTTAGGTCGGTTAGAAAACTTGAAAATATTCCTAAATTCTCTTTGTTGAGAAATAAAACCTCTTGGGCTCTCAATGGGCTCCCAATTATTGCTTGGATGTTTTATGTGGCTTCTTTATAGTCCACAATTAAGTTGACATCTATTGAGAGTCAGTTTGCCTCTTTGATCAGCTTATCAACTTCTTATTGTATTATATATATTACATCTCAGGTAGGCGGACCAACAATAAATATTGGCATCTGTCCTTTAAATTTAAAAAAGTTGATTGATTAGAGATAATTAAAATACTTCTTGTACTTGCTATTTAAATATTTATTGAAACCGATTTCGAAGCTTTACTTCATCATCAGTCAAAACCTTTAAGTAAACGAAACGTCCAATTAAAATCAAAAACATCATAATTAAAAATAAAAAATTATTACAAACTCACGTCAAGTCCTTAAAAATGTAAAACATCATAGAACCACATATCTTTCGAAATAAACATTTAACCAATTAAACAACACCTTAAAAATATATCAAAACTAGGGTTGTACCGATTAATCGGCGACTAATCGGAAGAACCGATTATTCGGCCACTTTTTAGTCTGCGATTAATCGACTCATTAAACAATAAAACCGATTAGGCGCTTATTATAATGTTGCAAAAAATATACCAACGAAAAATAAAATAAGAATAATGTTATGTATTTATTTATTACATAGTGAAAAATGATTAATTTTTGAATGTGGGTATACTTTAAAGTACCCATACACGCAATTTCTTTCTCAGCTTTGCTCAGAAGATTAAAATTTTCTTTATAAAAATAACACTTTACCACAAATATCTGTATTACGAAAAAAAAAACCGAATGCGTATCTCAATGTTTAGTGGCAGAATCGGTATTTTTAAATTAGTAACTAGACTGGAACCAGATGTTGATACCTGATCAATCGAATGCTGTTGTTGTGATTTTTTAGTGCCTTTATGTTTCGAAATAGTTCTAGCAAACAGAATTATCATACTTGTTACAATCAGTGTTGAGCAAAGTGTCGATACTTGTCGATGGTATCGATACCTATCTCAGTATCGATATTCGCTACCAGCAAAGTATCGGTATCGAAATATCAAAAGTATCGAAGTATGAAAAGTATTGAAATATCGAAAGTGCCGAAGTATTGCAACGATCGATATACATCAGACCAAGATCTGTGCTAAAATACTTCAAGAGAGTTAATACACTTTGAAGATGACAGTCAATATGTGGTTATTCCTTATTATTTCACTTCCTGTTACAATTAATAACTCGAAATTTTACGTATATTCTTGTTTTTTCACGATGAGTACGATAATCAAGGAAAATTATTAAGAACATATTGAATCCATATGTTCTTAATAAGAGTTGAAGTGCGGAATTTATTTCTCTTTTATTTTGTCTTTATTATTTCCACCACTTTAACTACAAAAATGAAATCTACGAAGGAAAATACATAAAAAATGTGCTTATTATATACTTTATTTTATTATTAAAAAAATATTTCCAATAATTCGATACTTTCGATACTTTGAATAATATCGCTACCACAAAGGTACTAATACTCTATATCTTATTTATGCTACCGGCCAGCCCTAGTAGTTACTAAAGAGAAATGTAAAATTAATGGAAAACAGCACATATTAACATGTCTGTGATTAACTAGTCAGTAGACGGCTTCTTTCCGAGATGCAGCTGATAGGTTTAATATTAGCATAAGTTCCGTACAACCTGCAATTCAACGAAAAATTTATTTTATAAGCAACCTATTAGACGAAGTAAAGAGAGACGTACTGAGACAATGAAAGGAGATGCAGAAAGATATTTTCGTACAAATTAATATCCTACAGTGATCAGATATGATTATCTCTCATCCTTCATTTTGTTTTATATTTCTACTGTTCGAGATGTGGCATAATACGGTGTTAGTTCGCAATTAATTGTCCATAAGAAATCATATTTTTTTTTATAAATTTATACGTAATTCTCTGTTCGAATAAACCAACTGTAAACAAGTTAGCAGACTACAAAGTGATGAGTAGGAACTTTAAGGCATAATAGCTCATGATATATGAAGTCTTTAAGATTATGTACAATATTTGGAATAGCTCATGTTATGAATAAGTTAGCAGACTTCAAACTGATGAGCAAGATTTTGGAGACATAATAGCTCATCCTGTCAACAAGTTGGCAGTCCTTCAAATAATATATAGTCTATGAAATAGAATTGACTCATACTATCAACAAGTTTGCAGACTTTAAGCTGATGAGCAGGCCTTTGGAGATATAATAGCTCTCAGCAGTCTTTAAGTTAATGTACAGTGTTTAGAACAGGAATAACATATGGTGTCATCAAGTTGGCAGACTTCAAACTGAGAAGCAGGAGTTTGGAGACATAAGTCTTTAAGATAATGTATAGTATTTGGAATAATAATAGCTTAAAAATCAAAATAATGTATAGTCTGTGGGATGGTAATATAACAGCTCATGCTGCCAACTAGTTGGCAGACCTCAAATTGCCAAAAATGATTCTGAAGACAGAATAGGTCATGCTGCCAATAAGGTAGTAGTTTTTAAGATAATGTACAGTGTTTTGAACAGTAAAAAGATAGTATACAGGGTGTCCGGTATCTTCCGGATCAGAGGTATATAGCGATGTAGAGCACATCATTTTGAGACGATTTGTCTAATAAAATTTCTTCACATTGCTTATAACAACCGCATGGGAACTGTTTAAAAGACGTCTAATAGCAACTCTCGGTGGAAGCTCATGTTCAGTCAAGTCGGCAGTCATTAAGATAACATATAGTCTGTGGTACAGTAATAGTTCATGCTGCCAACAAGTCTGATGAGAAGGACTATAGAGACATAAAAGCTCATGCTGCCAACAAGTTGACAGTTGTTAAAATAATATATAATCTGTGGAACAGTAATAGCTCATGCTGTTAGCAAGTTGGCAGTCTAAGATAATACATAGTCTGTGGAATAGTAATAGCTCATGCTGCCAATAAGTTGGCAGACTTCAAGCTGACGAGCAGAACTATGGAGACACAAGCACTCATAGTGTACAGTGTTTGAAACAGTAATAGTTCGTACTACCAACAAATATCAAATTGATGAGCATGACTTTGGAGACATAATAGCTCTAGCTGCCAACAAGTTAGCAGTTGTTAAAAAATGTGCAGTGTTTGGAATAGTTCTAACTCATGTTCCTAGCAGGTTAACAGACTTCCAAATGATGAGCACGACTTTGGAGGTATAAATACTCACACTGCCAACATGTTGGCCATCATTAAGATAACGTACAGTATCCAAAAGTAAAATCTATGAAGAAAATACATAAGAAATATGCTTATTATGCACTCTTATTTCTAATAATTCGATGTTTTCGATATTTTCAATACTTTTGATAGTTCGATACTTTCAATACTTCGATATTTTTGATACTTTGAATAATATCGATACCACGAAGGTATCGATACTCAATAACTCATTTAAAGTATCTCCCAGCCCTAGTTACAACAAGTTTATGTAGCACATAAGCGCTTCCAAAAGTATTCGAACACGTCCGAACTTTGGAATGATCGACAATGGCCGATTAATAATCGGCCCTTTTAAGACCGATTAGTCGGATAGTCGTTAGTCGGCCAAAATCATAGCCCAACCTTAATCAAAACTAAATCTTAAAGTTAGCACGTTACAATTTTTAAACTACAGAACAAAGTCAAAACCCACACAACGAAAAATCAACATAAACTGGTTATACAACCAATGTAAATTTATCGAAGTTACGAGAAAAGAAGAAAAGAAACCCCTTAAAAAAGGATAAAACAATATCAAATTAAAATTTAAAATTCTCACAAAACAAAAAACAAAATGTAAAAAGTCTCTTATTAAAAATTAGTTATTATAACATTTTATAGGTATATATTTGTAAAGATGTGTAAAGTTGTAAAGTGTGTAGAAAATTTCGACCTGTTCATTAAGAAAATCAAAATAGTTGCTTTTACTGTGTTTATCAATTTCAAATGACTCTAAAAGATCAAAACTTTATCACACTTGTGCAAAAGTTTCACCCCGTCGAAATCCATATTATGTCCAGTCTCCTTAATGTGTTTGAAAACATTAGAATTAGGTTTATTTTTATGTTCTTGTAATCGTACATCACGTCTCCGTCCAGTCTGTCTGATATATATATTATTGCAATCATTGCAAAAGTCATTATGCAAACTGTCCATAATTATATGGTGATAATAACTCGTCGCGGCTTTTATTGTAATATTATGTTTTTCGTGTTTTTATCTCACCAGATAACAACACACATATTTTTTCTTGACTTGACAATTCTTCTTTGCTGACGATTTTTGCTTTAAGACTTCGTTTTGATTCGTGAGCAACTTCTAGATTCATTTCCTCCATCTTATTCGCTATATTATCCAATGCCAGCTCTGCAGCTTGTTCAGTATCTTTGATTTCCCAACCATTAACTCCGATTGCAAGTTCGTCAGCATAAGCCTAACTATTTTACATCTTTGTTATCTCGCTCTTGTACCAGCATTTCTTAACACTCTTCAATTAACAATTCAACTCAGCCCAATCTATCTCAACCCAATATTTCGTCAGATATATCATCAACAGTCTCACAGCAGTCAGTTTTGATTGCTTCGACATCACTTTGAATCAGTTTTGAAAGTGGTTACGACATTGCATTTTGTCAACAAAAAGCACGGCAAAATCCGAAAGCTCTAGCTCTAGTTTTAGTGCAATATAAAGTTTGTTTTTATAGGAATTTTTTAAACGTCATTCTCTTAGTGGCGTCACGCATACACTGTCCGCTATTTTAAAGATGCGCAATAGCTTATCTGTAGATTCTTAGTATCATGACTTTCAATCAAGTGATTTAAAGTTGGGTTCTCGACGATTTCGAGATATCCTCGGGGTCTACCTTACATCAGCTTAAGTGAAAAAGATCATGTTTTTAGTGATAAGGCACTTGAAACTGCATCCTTTTGTATATGTAGATAAAGTGGTGTTAGGCCGAGAAGGACTTCAAGAGTAGTCATCTGACAAGTTCTCATTGCAACCGTAATATTAAGACATGCAAGCCGGTGTATTCGCTCCTGATTGTTCAGTATTCCTTAGTTTTTCTTTTATATTGATTTTTAAAAAACTTTTTCATAACTCAGGTTATAAGTCAGTTGAAGGAAATTACTCTAATTATCATTTTTCACTTCATCATTTATTATTGTCTGTATTGCTGATTTATCTTCTCCATAAGTCAATTTCGTCCATTAATAAGTCCATTCACAGCGGAACATGACTGTTTAAAGTTGTTTACTCATCTTAAATACTTTTTTTTATTGAAGAAGGGAGTTGTATGGCTTAAAGTCCTCCTCATTTCTGATCTTCACCTTTTCAATTCCAAATTAGAAGTTACACAACGTTGTCTCTTCATCCAGTTGTATACACATGCCTCAACATTTTTCTCCATTAATAATGTGGAATCTGCACGTATGTATTAAAGAGTATAAATGATAATGTTCAATTTTTGTGGTGTTAAAACTTTCTGATATGTAGATGTTCAACTACAGTGAAGCGTTTGCTTTCCTGTATACTTCTTGTACTGCCATAATTGATGTATCATTTATTGTTGCAGTTAGAAGTTACCATTTTGTTGTTGTTAATCAATACAGAACGTCCCTTTCTTTTGATTTCACCCATTCCAATATCATTTGATGGCTTTTAGCTTTTCTTGAGTCATTGTTTTAAGATCTACAATCTGCCTTATACACTCAGTTACCATATTCTTATCTCCACATTTTCAACCCAACCCAACTCTTTTCCGTTGATGCTTAGATTTTGATGCAAAGAAATACTAATTACTATTTAATTTTTAAAGATAAATCACCATTGAGGATAATCATAGGAGACTTAATCATAAAATCTTGTAATAATCTTGTAATTGTCTTTTGCATTTTGAAAATTCTATTCGATAATCAATCATATTTATTCCTTGTTGAATCTTCATTTATTTCTGATTGTCTATTTATTTTATATCCAATCCAATCCATCCACGTTTTTAATTCATACTTAGGACCAACATATTCTTCCGCAAAAATGTTTTAAATTGATCAATTTTTTTGTAGCCAAAAAAACCTGGCCGAGGATTAGTACAACGTCTAAAAGGAAAGCAAGGTCGTTTTCGCGGAAATTTATCCGGAAAGCGTGTTGATTTTTCATCGAGAACCGTAATTTCACCAGATCCAAACTTAGAAATAGACCAAGTCGGAGTCCCCGTCCACGTCGCAATGACCCTAACATATCCAGAACGAGTTATTCACGCCAACATCAATCTATTAAAGCAATTAGTCATTAACGGCCCCGACGTTTGGCCCGGCGCGAATTACGTCCAACAAAAAGGATCGTTATTCAAGAAATATTTAAAATACGGAAACCGCGAAAGATTGGCGCAAGAATTAAAATTGGGCGATTTAGTCGAAAGGCATCTCCACAACGACGACGTCGTTTTATTTAACAGACAACCAAGTTTGCATAAATTATCGATTATGGCGCATCGGGCTAAAATTCATTTTAATCGAACTTTTCGGTTGGTTCTAATTAATATTTAAAGTAAATAAATTAATAAGCTCGTTTTAGATTTAATGAATGCGTTTGTAATCCGTATAACGCCGATTTTGATGGAGATGAGATGAATTTGCATTTACCCCAAACTGAAGAGGCGAAAGCTGAAGCTTTAATTTTAATGGGAGTAAGTAATTAATTAATTTTTTTCTTAATGAATATTTTATTTAATATTTTTAGAATAAAAGTAATTTAGTTACCGCTCGAAACGGGGAATTATTGATCGCCGCCACTCAAGATTTTTTAACTGGCGCTTATATCTTATCTTCTAAAGACACCTTTTTAGATAAAGCTCACGCCGTGCAATTAGCCGCGACTTTATTGGCCGGAAATGATTCGTCCGCAACAGTTGAGCTCCCACAACCAGCTATTTTAAAAGTATTTTTTTTATATAAAATTTTTCTTGAATTAATTTATTTTAAATTAATAGCCTCGCCGATTATGGACCGGAAAACAAATAATAAGTTTAATTTTTAAACCAAACAAATCCAACCCGGTTAAAGCAAATTTAGAAGTAAAAGGAAACGCGTACACAAGAAACCAAGAACTTTGCGTGAACGATTCTTACATAATAATCCGTAATTCGCAATTAATAGCCGGGAGATTGGATAAAAAGCATTTAGGTTCGGGGGGAAAAGCGGGAAATATTTTTTATATAATCCTAAGAGATTTTGGGCAAGAATTCGCGATCCGCTCCATGTGGAGATTGGCGAAAATGGCCTCTTATCTCCTCATGAATACGGGATTTTCAATCGGAATTGGGGATGTGACCCCATCCCCGATTTTAATAAACCGGAAATATGGCTTACTTAGAGATGGTTATTCGAAATGTGACGATTACATCCAACAAATGGCGAATGGCACTTTGAAACCCGAAGCTGGATTTAGCGTTGAACAATCGTTGGAGGCCGTAATCTTAAAGGAATTGTCTGTTATTCGTGATCACGCGGGGAAAGCTTGCGTCGCGGAATTAGTCCCAACTAATAGCCCCTTAATTATGGCGCTATCCGGCTCGAAAGGATCGGTTATTAATATTTCCCAGATGATTGCTTGCGTTGGACAACAAGCTTTAAATGGAAAACGAGTTCCAAATGGATTTTATAACCGATCATTACCCCACTTTGAATTTGAATGTAAATTTAATTAAAATCAAACAATTTAAAATTAATTAATCAATTTTTAGCAAAAACCCCCGCCGCAAAAGGCTTCGTTGAAAATAGTTTTTACTCAGGATTAACTCCAACCGAATTTTTCTTCCACACAATGGGAGGTAGAGAAGGTTTAGTCGACACAGCAGTAAAAACCGCAGAAACCGGTTACATGCAAAGACGTTTAGTTAAAGTATTTAATTCATAATAATTTAATCAAAAATAATTAATTTCTTGATTAGTCTTTAGAAGATTTAGTTGTTCATTACGACGGTTCGGTTCGAAACGCAGAAGGAGACATCGTCCAATTAACTTACGGTTGCGACGGATTAGATCCAACCTACATGGAGGGAAAAGATTGCCCCGTCGATTTCGACCGAGTCCTAAAACACATTCAAGCTAAATGCCCGTACAGAGACGAAACGGCTTTAGACGCCAATCAAATCAGAAAGGCGACTCAAGCCTTCATTTGCACCAACAGCCTAAAAGAAACTAGCCAAGAATTCCAAAACGAATTGCGATCGTTTATGGAAAAAGTCGCGCAAGATGTGGAAAAAACTTTTTCAAAATATGGAAAAGCTCAGGTGGCGAAAGAAGTGATGCGATTAACTTGTAGCCAATTGGTGACATTTTTGGAAACGTGCGGGCAAAAATATGTCCGATCAATTATTGAACCGGGAACGGCCGTTGGGGCTTTGGCCGCGCAAAGTATTGGGGAACCAGGAACTCAAATGACGTTGAAGACGTTTCATTTTGCTGGTGTTGCGAGTATGAATATTACTCAAGGTGTTCCAAGGTGATTTTTATTGTGTTTATTGAAAGAAATTGTATATATAGAGATCGCATCAAGATTAGCGACTCAGCCGATTATAAAAATGTTCGGCAATAATCGGTAATAATTGTCCGATCTGTGCGTTAAGGAGTTAGTAAACAAATCAGGACTTGCGTTGGCTTCAACTTTTAGTCTTTACAACTGCTTCTATATATACAATTTCTTAGCGTTTAATCGTTTAAAATATTAATATTTTTTATTTAAAGGGTTAAAGAGATCATCAATGCAAGTAAATCGATTAGCACGCCAATAATTAGGGCTTCTTTAACGAGTCCTTATGATAAAGAATTTGCGAGACGGGTGAAATGTAGGATTGAAAGGACAACTTTAGAGGATGTAAGTAAAATTGCTAATCAAAATTTTTGATATTTCACAAATTTAAAAGTTTTTAAAATTTTTGTATCATTGACTTTTGTTGTATAACATTTTAAGTTTCAAATGAAGTTCTACTTGATTGAGATTGCCTATAAGCACGAATTAGAGATGTTTTGAAATGCTGTCTATTAAGTCTTGAAGCTGGTTATAAAGATTCTATATTTTTTCTCTTGGTTTTGTTCTGTCCTGTGCACATACATTATATAAATTGGGATGTAGAAGTTTCAAATGAAGTTAACTCACCCAAACACAGCGCAGTGCAACGAAATCAAAAAAGGACTTAACACGTTCGCTGCGTAAGTGACTGGGATACTTTAACACGTTCACGCCGGGGCGAAAATCTACGTTTTTTCGCGTGAGGCGGGACCATCTTATCTCGTTTCGCTTCGTGGGGCGGGACAACATTGTTGCGAGTTCGAACGTGCTCAACGTGAGATCACAACATTTCGAGACTTCAAACGCGCTAAATGCGAGATTGCAACAGTTCTGATATAGTGTTTTTTTGAGTGCATATTTCTTGCATCAAGTGTAAAGGTAGGTAAAATTGTCTTTTCTTCTACAGAGGCGGTTAGCATTTTTTTGAATTTCTGCCTATATAAATAATAGATAAAATGGGTATGGAAGAAAGTGGTTCGTCTGAAGAATCTATTATTGGAGAGAGAAAAAATATGCGAAGATATAGAATAGTGTCGAGCTCTTCAGATGAGGCAAGCAACGATAGCAAAATATTAGGTAATGAACTGAATGACCATTCCTTGGAGGAAGAAGATTTTGAATCCAATTTAGAGAGTGAGGATGGTGATAATGAATGGAAGAAAATAACGGGAGGACAGCTAGGAATAAATGAGTATGCGGAAGAAGAGGAATTTTTAATTCACAACATGGACTGCGACGATCCTGTTTCGTTATATAAATTATTCGTCAGGGATCATATACTTGAAATAATCATTGAAGAAACAAATAAATACGCTACCCAATGCATAAATAATTCTGCATGTAACAGCACAAATCACCAACGGGCCTGGAAACCTGTTACAAAAGATGAAATAAATGCTTTTTTTGGCATCTTACTAATTATGGGTATAGTACAGGTACCAGAAATTAGATTATACCGGTCAAAAAATGACATATATGCAAACGCTCATATTAAAAATGCGATGAAACGCGACCGATTTATATCTATTCTTAAATATTTACACTTCTCCGACAATACCACGGCTAGAGCAGAAGATCGATTACATAAAATAAGAAATGTACTTGAAGCTATTGTGCACACATTTAGAACCAGTATTAAACCTGGAAAAAACATTGTTATTGACGAAAGTATGATTCCGTGGAGGGGGCGTCTTAGTTTTCGCCAGTACATTCCAGGAAAGGGTCATAAGTATGGCATAAAGACATACAAATTGTGCCTTCCTGAACGTTATACCTATAATATCGAGATTTATACAGGGAAAAATGCAGAATCAATCACCAAGACACATTCTCATGACGTAGTCATAAAATTGATAATAAGAGATTTATTATTTGAAGGCCGCACACTATTTACAGATAGTTTTTATACCAATATCCCTTTGGCCGAGGAACTAATGCAAAAAAAAACATTCATTTGTGGAACAATAAAAAAAAACAAAAAATTTCTACCACCACAATCAAAGCAAAAGCAAGTTCGGGGTAGCATTATTATGAAATGGACCGACAAAAGGCCCGTATGTATGATAACAACTTATCAGAACCATAAATGTACAATTATTCAGGGGCCAAATAATAAATCCAAACCAGATATTGTTTTTTCTTATAATAATGTGAAAAAGGGTGTCGATATATCTGATCAAATGTCATCTTACTACAGTTCTCTTCGAAGAACGGTAAAATGGTACAGAAAAATTATGATAGAAATAATATGCGGAACTTGCCTGGTAAATGCATGGTATATCCATAAAAAATGGGGAACTAAAAATATTCCAATTTTAAAATTTCGAGAACAAATTATCGATCATCCTTTGATCAAAGATCATTCCAGAGAAATCGAAGAGGCTGAAATAAAAAAGGGAAGTCTGTCAAGAAAACGTACGCATTTACTACAATCATTCAAAGAGGCTTCCAGAAACACAAGGAAAAGATGTAAAGAATGCTATAAACAATTATCAGAAATACAAGGTAGATTATATGCTGCGAAAAAAGTAAAAAAGTAACGACATATTGTACGCGTTGTAAGGGTTACCCTGTATTATGCTTAGAATGTTTTAAAAAGTTGCATAGTTATAAATAAATAATTGTTAAGAAAATAAAAATAATGTTCAGAAAAAATAAAATCAACGTATTTTTTTAACGACTAATTTTCTGAAAACAAGTGATATCTGTGATGCAGGTCATCCTACGGAACAGTCAAGTGTGACCCACCAGTGGGTAACGCCGTCCCACGGAACATTCAAGTGTGACCCACCGGTGGGTCACCCCGGCGTGAACGTGTTAAATACTGCTGGTGCAAACGTAGGTGAGTCTAATTACACTGGTTTACAAGAAAAATCTCAAAGACTGCGATATTTTTTTATAATGTAGAATGTTATGCTGATTCTGAAACTATCTTCAGTCTTTCTCCATCACGTCTAGTTTTCGAGATATACCCAAAAATGTGGAAAATGGTTAATTATAAAACACAGTAACGGTTCATGTTCAGTATATTTATTATTTTGCAAAGTGTGCTTCTGTAGCTATATGGACATGAAAGTGGAGATCCAGACGAACATTTTGAGATATTGGATGGCATAAATCGGACTCTCCGTTATTTTGCTACAGCCTAAAACATCTCAACAAAATCAAATTTTTTGGCATTTTTCCCAATTATTTTTCATTTCATCGCACCGTAACGAAAAAGAATTATATATGAACAAAAAAGTTTGCTATTCTATCCTGTAGAACATTTAATTCTCTAAATTTCGAAGCATTGAACATCATGGTCGAATGTATATTACCAGAGATATCGTTAATTTACGACAATCGTGCAAAATTTCATTTTTTGCCATTTTCACTCTATTGTTGAAACATTACTACGGATAATTTTTTTTAAAAACAATATTTATTGGAAGCCTTTCAAATTTTCTAAAAATAATATCAAGTCTTCTGAAAGCATGTGTAGTGGGTCGAACGGTTTTAATAATAAACATGTCTACATCTCCTTTTCTAAAATTATTAATTTATCTATGTTTTTCTTCTCGGTATCTGTAAGGACGGCGCGATACTCTTCCGGACCTGGTAATGGTTTCTTCCTTTGAGACATTTTTAAAGTTTTCATCACTCTCGTGGTTTTCACGAACTTCGCCTCCATAGTTCTCTCGCACTTCCTCGTTGCCTAAGATAACGACATGTCTCCTGTTCCGTCGGATGTCTTGTCCATCGGTGTTTATCCAGTATGATCTTGGGGTATTTGCTTTCTTGTACATTGTTCCGTACTGTTTAGTATCCAATATGTACAGCACAGAATATCTACAAGTAGATATTCTGTGATGATATTGTAGATATTCTGTGATGTACAGGGTGGTTCAAATTCGAAGTCCGAATAGGCTATCTCGAAAACTATAAGAGTTAGATAAAAAGTAGTTTAGATGTCATGATCTGCTTTTTTTATCAAATGCTGAATATCTCTAAGCGCTATCGTCTTTTGTTTTCCTACTAGACGTAAAAGTGAAAATATCGCAAAACCAGCAACTCATATTATCTTGATTATTATTATTGGTAGAGTTTATGGACACTTTTTTACGGAAAATTTTTTGACGTAGTTGAACGTCACCAAATTCACGTAGTCTTTACGGTTTGAACTGCCCTTTGGGCCAATCCGTTAGTTTTTGGATATATCGTGCTACTGGTGATATGTTTAAACCCATATGTTTTAGCGAAATTTGCAAAATGATGGTTCTTATATTGTGGTCCGTTATCACATTTCACCACCATTGGTATACCAAATTTTGCAAAGATCTTCTTCATTTCTTATACAGGCAACCCTCCTATAACACGGTAGTTAGGTTCCTAGAAAATGCCGTGTTGTGTGAAACCGTGTTGCATGAGACCCAGAGCTAGTGCAAAAAGGGGGGTTACGTTCCAAAAACTTATTAAAAACAAATATTTTTCTTAATTCGACATAAACAACGTAATTTTTATTAAAAATATAAATGTATGTACAACACAAAGTATAAAAAAAATATTTTAATCTAACGCAACCATAATTTAATGAATTTACTCGTCGTCACTGCTCAGTATAATCAACCGAGAACGTTTTTTCGGTGGAACGACATCGCCTTCACTTTCTGAACTTTTTTCGTTATTTAAAGTTTTTGTATGTTTTCCCCTCTTAAAAAAATCTGTAATGGAACTTTGCTTGCTGGTTCTTATTAGATCATTGTAAATTTCCCGGTATGGAGCTAAACAGTTTTGCAGCTCCCTTTTGAATTTTCGACTTCTTTCCGTCGAAGGGTCTTCATTCAAGAAAAATGATTTCAGATTTTCCGCTAAGCATAGGCCTTCTTGTAATTTTTTTAATGTTAAATTCTTGACTGCACAATCTTCGTCAGAGCTAGCGTCCTCAAAATCGATTTGATTTGCATCTAGGGATGCCATTTCGATTAATTCCGCTTCGTCAACTTCTTCTTCCACTAATAAATCTTCAATGTCTTTGGAAGCCATATCCACAAAACCTTCGCCTCCGATTGATTTAGCGACTTCTAATATCGCACCAATTTCATTTTCTAATGTTTCACGTATGTTTTCCGTTTCAATTGCAGAGGGCCATATCTTCTTCCAACACGCATTTAATGTTGATGTTTTTATTTCATTCAGTGACAAAGATATGATATCGATGCAGTGCTTGATGGAAAATTTCTTCCATGCTTCCATTACGCTAATTGATTGCGAATCGGTTGCGTCTAAAATCCACTGTAACGATCTTCTTATGTAATATGTTTTAAAGGTGTAAATAATACCTTGATCCAGTGGTTGGAGCAACGAAGTAGTGTTCGGTGGTAAGAACATTATTTTGATGTTGGGATGTGTTAAATCTTGTGGGTGGCATGGAGCATTATCTAATAGCAACAGCGCCTTGCAGCTCAAATTTTTTCGCTTTAAATACCGCTCAACGCTTGGCACAAAACAATTCAAAAACCAATCTCTAAATAAATGTCCTGTTACCCAAGCTCTCGAATTTGCTGTCCAGTATACCGGCAAGGTGTTTTTATTCACGTTTTTTAGTGCACGAGGATTCAAAGATCTGTACACTAGCATCGGTTTTGTCATGAAGTCCCCCTCATGATGCATTACTGCACAAAAGGAGCGTTAAACGATCTTTGGACACCTTAAATCCGGGTGCAGTTTTTTCTGTCTTCGATATGAAAGTTTTACTGGGCATTTTTTTCCACCAAAGCCCAGTTTCGTCGGCATTGAAAACTTGATCTGCTGTGTATCCTTGCTCGGCTATAATGTTTTGAATTTTTTCTGGATACGTCCTAGCAGCTTCATGATCAGCCGACGCAGACTCTCCTTGGATTCTTATGCTATGAATCGCAAAACGCTTTTTGAATTTCTCGAACCAACCTTTACTCGCCACAAAATCTGGATTGACAGAGGATTCTCCTTGTTGTTTGAGATGGTTGTAAATTTTTAATCCTTTTTGTTTTATAATATTGCCATCTAATGGAATTTTTTTTTGACAGCAATCGTCAATTCAAATGCTGAGGGCCTTTTCCATTTTCTCAATTATTGCTGGTCTGGGGCGGGCTGAACGTTTTGCGGATGTCGAAGATCCTGCGGCAACTGCACTTCTGATTTCTTTTTCATTTTTCTTGATTGTTCTAATTGTTGCTTCGTTCAAATTAAGGTTTTTCCCAATGTGGGATGCTTTTTCTCCTTTCGATAGACGATCCAAGATTTGAATCTTTACTTCCAAAGAAATGAATTTTCTCTTGAACGTTGTTTTATCTTTACCTGACATTGCTTGGGGCTGAAGCTTAATGTCTTAAAGATAAAAAAAATGTTCTTTAACACACCGTGGCGCGACGTAGACTACCGAGTAGCAGCGTGAGACACTTTTGTTTTCAGGCCACGGAGATGAAAATAAAGAACGTACGAAAACCACACGGAAAACTGACTGACTGACTCTTCGAGGAAAAAACACACGCATTTTAAACCAGAACTATCGTAGGCGTTGCCTAATTATTAAGCAGCAATCGTGTGTTCCCACCCTAACTGGGCGTACCCCAATGTCCTACGGGGGACATAGGGCCCGATAAGAGGAACAACCGTCTTGCTCTTCCAGCAATTTGGAAGTGACATCGTGCACGTGGCTCGCAGAGCCGCGTCGGGCACTTTACCCGGTCTGTATAAGTACATACAGTGTTGTATGTACAAAGGATTTGCAGTTTTCTCATCGCGTTATAGCGAAAACGTGTTGTAGGAGGTTTCCCGCAATTTACGAATCGTGTTATAGCGAAACCGTGTTATAAGATACCGTGTTAAAGAAGGGCTACCTGTACTACGTTCTCAGCTTTGGCAATATTCAGTTCTGTAAGTTTATACATTTACTGTAATAATCTTATATGTAATATCACAACCAAATATAATCTTGACGGTGGATTTATTATCATCTGTTCTATTCTTGCGCAAAAAATTTGCGATTATTGTTTTTAAGAAAACATTTTTCAATATATATATTTTTTTCTCCATTATTAAAGCAAAGGCGATTTTTTGAAGTTTAATTTGTTTTTAAACGCAATTTTACACATTTTAATTTGCATCCCAATAATTTCTGGTTAAAACGTCACTTATCTTATATGACCTTAAAGAGGGCATTTTCACCTTCAATTTGATCCATAAATCAAGCCATTATTAAAATTTTCTATTTTCATTAATTGTATTATTATCAAGGTTGGTACATAATCTTATACATTTGAATTATCGCAATAATTCTTGAATAAAACACCGATTATAATACTTTCTTTTAAAGAAGGCATCTTTATATTCAATTTAAACCATGGTTTATACCTATATCTTCATTATTAAATTAACATTAATAATACTTAACATTACATGTCAGCAACAGATGGAAGAAAATTCAGTTTTAAAATTCAAAGTATGTATTGTAACATGGGAGCTTGGACAAATATAAGATAATAAACCATCTACAATCTCTCCCTCAACCAAACCGATGCCTCATTCTAGACCCCATCTTCTTCTAATACCTTTCTCTTCTTCTGTCCTCGCAACTCACTTCCTCTTCTGAGAGAACAAAGAGAAGATCAGATCTTAAACATCTCCAATAACACAATTTAACATTTTCTGAATACATTATTTCCAAGGAGAACTTTAATTGGTTCCCCCAAAATCCCTCTTAATGGGGCTTTGTTTAACAAAACACTATTTATTATTAACAAAAAAAATGAACTTAATTGTTTTCTTTTAACCAGATATGCGATGCAATTCACACAGTATACGAAGGAGGAGACGCTTACTTAAAAATAGTCCTCTCTCTTGATAAAATAAGAGAACTCCAATTAGAAGTAGACGTAGACACCATAAAATACAGTTTATGCACGTCAAAATTAAAAATAAAACCATCAGACGTAAGTATACGTTCATCCTCCGTAATAACAATAAACCCCAACAGTAAAAGTCAACAAAAAATGAACATCAACCTCTACGAATTAAACGCAACGATTCCAAGCGTCGTAATAAAAGGATTACCAAACGTAAGTCGAGCTGTTATCGAGCCAGAAGTAAAAGATGGTGTGACACGGTATCATCTTTGCATTGAAGGTGATAATTTAAGGGAGGTTATGGCTACTTATGGGGTTGTTGGTACGAAAACGGTGTCTAATAATATAATTGAGGTGTATCATACGCTCGGAATAGAAGCGGCGAGGTAATTAAATTTATAAGAGAAAACGATTTTTAAAGTAAAAAGCTAATTTATTGTTTTCGTAGACAAACTATAATGACTGAAATTAAAACTGTTATGGAAAATCACGGTATGAGTGTGGATTTTCGTCACATAATGTTATTGGCGGCTCAAATGACCCACACTGGAGAAGTTTTGGGTATTACCCGGCAGGGTTTGGCCAAAATGAAACAATCAGTATTAAATTTAGCTTCTGTAATACTCCTTTACTTTATAAATTTGTTTGATTTTAATTAGCGTTAATTTTAGTTTGAAAAAACCGCAGATCATCTTTTTGATGCAGCATATCATGGTCAAACTGATAAAATTAATGGTGTCTCGGAAAATATCATTATGGGGATGCCGGCTCCAATTGGGACAGGTTTATTTAAGCTTTTACATAAACCTATGGATGTAGACGAAAATCCAGAATCGTTAAATCTACTTTTTGAAAGCGCTTTAGAATAACGTTAATTTTGATATTATTTGTTATAAATAAATAAGATTTTTTAAGATCTTGTTTTCTTCTGTTGGACTAACTCCCTAAGCGTATTTTCAGCCTCTTTCAATTTCCCCTCGGCAAGTTGGATTTTTTCAGTTTCCTCTTTACCTTCTTTTGTGTATTCATCTATTTTTGTTTGAAGGTTTTCGATTACTTCTTTTCGGGGGGTCATTACGAAGCAACGACCCAACGATTCGTATATTTTAACGTTTTCATCCAAGTTTTTTACTTCCCTATTTCAATAAAAAGTAAAATAAAAGTAATTTTAATCATAAGGAGATGAAGGTATTACTTACAAATGAGTTAAAGTGGCTATTTGCTTGCATCTTCGAGCAACTTCAATGTTCCTTTGGCAATTTTGAATAAACTCTTTAGTCATTTGCTGTTTGGCCTGCAACTCAGTGAAGGCCTAAAATGCAAAATAAAGAAGATGTAAGGGGTAAAAGCGATAAATAAACCTGTTTTAATTCCAAATCAACTGCGTGAGACATTTTTGGCTCGACAATCCCAAATTTGGTTAGAAATTAGGAAAAAGAATCTAATTTACCGACTTAACTGAAATTAGCTAATTTTATTTAAAAATGATTTTATTTATTTTTCTTTTTAAATTTTTTAGTCTAAACGAAGAAAATTAAAAATAATAAAAATTGGGTAATTAATTAAAGAATAAAATTGTTCAAAAAAGGCAAATAAAAAGGAAATTTTCTACAACGAACTTCACTTCGGTCTCTTTTCTCATGGCCGGTCCGCGTTGACCGTGCTGGCGATATCTCAACCTAAAATCATCATTTTAATAAGGTAATTTTAATTTTCTTAACTCATTCTCAATTTTAATTATTATTAAAATCGATTTTGCATTATTTCCGTTAATGCAATGAACCCGAAATGTTTGTAAAAACAGTTTTGAAACTAATTTTGAGGTTAAGTTTGAAAGGTGTCACCTCATCTAACATATTGCTTTAATTTCTGATAGATGTCCCGAAGAAAGGCAACCGAAGAAACCGACAGGTTGACTCGTATCGCTATCATCAACACCGACAAGTGCAAACCAAAGCGGTGTCGGCAAGAATGCAAAAAATCATGTCCGGTTGTTCGAATGGGAAAACTGTGTATTGAGGTCACTCCGAACGATAAAAAAGCTTCTATATCGGAGGAGTTGTGCATTGGTTGTGGTATTTGTGTTAAGGTATGTCCCATTTATAAATTAGATCATCAAAGAATTTAAAAAAAAATTTTTTAGAAATGCCCATTTGAAGCAATTTCCATTATTAACTTACCTAGCAATTTAGAAAGGGACACCACACATAGATATGGAAAAAACGCATTTAAATTACATCGACTCCCCATTCCACGACCGGGCGAAGTTTTAGGATTGGTTGGAACAAACGGAATTGGAAAATCGACTGCTTTAAAAATTTTAGCAGGGAAGCAAAAACCTAATCTTGGGAGATATACGGTAAATATACAAATTTATTAATAAATATTTATAATTTTTTTAAAATTTTAAATAGGACCCTCCAGATTGGACGGAAATTTTGAGTCACTTCCGAGGTTCTGAACTTCAAAATTATTTTACCAAGATTTTAGAGGATGACCTAAAAGCCTTAATAAAACCCCAATACGTTGATCAAATCCCAAAAGCTGTTAAGGGAACTGTTCAGCAGCTATTAGATAAAAAATCTGAGCTTGATAACCAAGATGAAATCTGCGCTATGTTGGATTTGACCAATTTGAAAGATCGCGAGCTTTCTGCTTTGTCTGGAGGGGAATTGCAACGTTTTGCTTGTGCTATGGTGTGCATTCAAAATGGGGATATATTCATGTTTGATGAACCCTCTTCTTATTTGGATGTTAAACAAAGATTGAATGCTGCACAAACTATTCGATCGTTACTTGGACCTGACAAGTATTAATACATTTTTATTTATATTTTTTATCATAAGAAACTTGAATGACTTAATTGGGAAAAACTATTTTTTTGATGTAGTTTTTGTAAGAGTTATTCATGTTTCTCTTGATAAGAACGAACAGGGTGGTTCATATAAGAACTGAAACGGAATAGGATAATGTAGGGGGTAATAAATTAAGATTATTTAACGCAATTTATCTCTATGCTAAGTTGTACCCCTGATGAGTTGATTTGATTTTTTAAAATATTTGATACCTCAGTAATATATTGAACAAGAAAAACCAAATTTGGTATACATTATGAGTGTAATACAAGGGTATTAATTTGTAACAAGTTGGGATTAATTGAGGCAATTGAAAGGGTTGTTTAAAGGTGATGGTACCCAAAATTTTAATAGATTTTTTCATCTTTTGATGTATTACTACCTTATCTCATGTGGAATTTAATTCTAAAACTGGTTTCACTCTTATAATCTTTTAAAAAAGTTAGTTTATTAAAAAAAAAACACATTTTTCATAAACAGACCTTCAGATGTAGACATACTACCTCTTGTTATATTTAAAACTCTACCATTTATCGTCATTTATCTTTATTTATGCTTTAATCCAATGTTAATTTCATTAGCATTGATACTTTGCATCACTTTCCTATTATAAAACAAAAATTTTTGGAAAATAGAACACTTCTGCTGGAATGATCAATGATTTGACAAGGCAAAATTATTACAGTCAGTGAAATTTTAAAATGTTGATTTTTAAAAAGCAAATAAAAATGAATTATGTTCTTCTGCCTTTGATACAGCGTAATTAGAAATCTCTACTCAAAAATATGTTTTTTTTTAAACCATTTCCTTTCAGTTTATATAGTTTTAATTTTGTTCAAGAAGCAGTGTCGCTGGAAAATGTTAATTATCACGAAAGGATTTCACTGTCACTAAATATTTATCAATTTTTTTTTATTTTTAGTGCATTATACCCAACAAATATCTGGGTGTATCAAATATCTGGAATATAGCGAATAACTTCGCCATTCGTGGTTTCACAGGAAAATGTTTCAAATACATACGTAGTTCCGCGCAAGTACCCACACATTGTAAATATATCAATTTTCGAAACATTTTTATATTCCAGACATTTGATACCTCCTGTATATGATATTAAAGTCGTGTAATCGATTTCAAAGTAATTTTTTTTATATTTTTTACCAATTAAGATATTTCTGTAATATCAAATGCATTTATACAACTTCAAAAGAATTTTTCTAACGTTTTCCGTCGATTTTTGACATTATTAATGACATCTGATACATTTAGACAACTTTACGGGAATTTTCTTACATTTCCTGTAAATTTTTAATATTGTTTATGATATCAAACGCATTTACGCAATTTCCAAAAAATATATATTTCAACAAATTTTACAGTAATATATGGTATTATTGTCATATAGACGATTTCAAAAGCATATTTTTTTTTACTTTTTTTACCAATTTAGACATTGTCTGTGACATCAAATGCATTTATGCAACTTCAAAAGAATTTCTAAACAACCTAGACAATTTCAAACCAAAATTCCTGACATTTTCTGCCAATTTAAACATTGTCAAATGAACGTTTCTTATCAATTATTGACGTCATCATTTACAGCAGATACATTTTATCAGAATTTTTTTAACGATTTTGAATCGTCTTGCAAATTTTTGACATTGTTATAATATTAAACGTATTTAGATAATTTCTTAAGAATATTTATTTGTCAATTTATCATTGGCAGTGACATCAAATGCATTTAGGCAATTTCAAAAGAATTTTTCTAACGTTTCCAGTCATTTTTTGACATTATCAATGACATCAGATACATTTAGATCATTTTATCAGAATTTTTCTCCAATTTTTCGTATCAAACGCACTTAGACGGAGCATACGATATTACAAGCTGTACTATGATGGTGGGAGTTCAGGGTACAGACTATGATGACAAAGACAGAGTTTCTTGTCTAGCAGTTTTAAGAGGCTGTTCAATGTTATACATACGTCTAGATAAGAAAAAGAAAAATTTCGAGGAAATATTAACCAAAAATACAATTTTCTTTCTTGAAAGAGTAAAATTTTATGAAAACTAAATTTCAAATCAATATTGCATATAACGCAGAAGACCTACAGAGAAAAACCTGGGAAGAACGATTATGAATCGTTCTCCGAAATTTGAGTCTCTCCACCATTATCAGTATCTCCTGTAGTTTTGACAGTTGTATATTGTAGTCAAGTCATATAGACCAAGATATACATTGTCTGTAACACTAAATACATTTGTGTATTAAAAACAATTTTTTTTGTCAATTTTTTAACATCAGATACACTTAGATCACTTTATCAGAATATTCATAACGTTTTTTGCAAATATTTGACATTGTCTATGATATTAAATGAATTTAGATAATTTGTAAGAATATTCCAACATTTTCTATCAGTTTCGACTGTTGTTATGGTCATGTAGACAATTTCGATACAAGCTTTCTTAAATTTTCTGTTTATTTAGACATTGTTTATGATATCAAACACATCAAGACAATTTCTGAAGAATATTCCACATTTTTTTGTCAGTTTTGACAGTTGTATATGATATTATAGACATTTATACAATTCAGAATAAAATTCCTTACATTTCTTGTCAATTTAAGCATTGACTGTGACATCAAATGCATTTAAACGAATTTCAAAAGAATATATTTATATCATTTTATTAGAACTTTTCTAAGGTCTTCTGCAAATTTTTGACATTGTTTATGATATTAAACGCATTCAGTTAATTTCTTAAGAATATTCCAACATTTTTTATTAGTTTTGACAGTTGTATATGATAGTGTAGTCATGTAGACTGTTTCAATGCAAAATTTCTTTATCCCAACATTTTTTGATAGTTGTGTATGGTAATATCTAAACAATTTCAATACAAACTTCCTTACATTTTATGCCAATTTAAATATTGTCTATGATACCAAATGCATTTAAACAACTTCAAAAGAATTTTTCAACGTTTTCCGTCGATTTTTGACATTATTAATGACATCTGATACATTTAGACAACTTTACGGGAATTTTCTTACATTTCCTGTAAATTTTTAATATTGTTTACGTTATCAAACGCATTTACGCAATTTCCAAAAAATATATATTTCAACAATTTTGACAGTTGTATATGGTATTATTGTCATATAGACGATTTCAAAAGCATATTTTTTTTACATTTTTTACCAATTTAGACATTGTCTGTGACATCAAATGCATTTAAGCAACTTCAAAAGAATTTCTAGACAATCTAGACAATTTCAAACCAAAATTCCTGACATTTTCTGCCAATTTAAACATTGTCAAATGAACGTTTCTTATCAATTATTGACGTCATCATTTACAGCAGATACATTTTATCAGAATTTTTTTGACGATTTTGAAACGTCTTGCAAATTTTTGACATTGTTATGATATTAAACGTATTTAGATAATTTCTTAAGAATATTTATTTGTCGATTTATTATTGGCAGTGACATCAAATGCATTTAGGCAATTTCAAAAGAATTTTTCTAACGTTACCAGTCATTTTTTGACATTATCAACGACATCAGATACATTTAGATCATTTTATCAGAATTTTTCTCCAATTTTTCGTATCAAACGCACTTAGACGGAGCATACGATATTACAAGCTGTACTATGATGGTGGGAGTTCAGGGTAAAGACTATGATGACAAAGACAGAGTTTCTTGTCGAGCAGTTTTAAGAAGCTGTTCAATGTTATACATACGTCTAGATAAGAAAAAGAAAAATTTCGAGGAAATATTAACCAAAAATACAATTTTCTTTCTTGAAAGAGTAAAATTTTATGAAAACTAAATTTCAAATCAATATTGCATATGACGCAGAAGACCTACAGAGAAAAAAACCTGGGAAGAACGATTAAGAATCGTACCCCGAGATTTGAGTCTCTCCACCATTATTAGTATCTCCTGTAGTTTTGACAGTTGTATATTGTAGTCAAGTCATATAGACCAAGATATACATTGTCTGTAAGACTAAATACATTTGTGTATTAAAAGCAATTTTTTTTGTCAATTTTTTAACATCAGATACACTTAGATCACTTTATCAGAATATTCATAACGTTTTTTGCAAATATTTGATATTGTCTATGATATTAAATGAATTTAGATAATTTGTAAGAATATTCCAACATTTTCTATCAGTTTCGACAGTTGTTATGGTCATGTAGACAATTTCGATGCAAACTTTCTTAAATTTTCTGTTTATTTAGACATTGTTTATGATATCAAACACATCAAGACAATTTCTGAAGAATGTTCCACATTTTTTGTCAGTTTTGACAGTTGTATATGGTATTATAGACATTTATACAATTCAGAATAAAATTCCTTTCATTTCTTGTCAATTTAAGCATTGACTGTGACATCAAATGCATTTAAACGAATTTCAAAAGAATATATATCATTTTATTAGAACTTTTCTAAGGTCTTCTGCAAATTTTTGACATTGTTTATGATATTAAACGCATTCAGTTAATTTCTTAAGAATATTCCAACATTTTTTATTAGTTTTGACAGTTGTATATGATAGTGTAGTCATGTAGACTGTTTCAATACAAAATTTCTTTATCCCAAAATTTTTTGATAGTTGTGTATGGTAATATCTAAACAATTTCAATACAAACTTCCTTACATCTTATGCCAATTTAAATATTGTCTATGACACCAAATGCATTTAAACAACTTCAAAAGAATTTTCTAACGTTTCCTGTCATTTTTTGACATTGTTTATGACATCAAACGCATTTAGATCATTTCAAAAGAATTTTCCAACATGTTTTGTCAGTTTTGACAATTATATATGGTATTCAAGTCATGTAAACGATTTCAAAGCAACATTTCTGACATTTTTTGCCAATAAAGACATCGTCTTTGGCATCAAATACATTAAAACAACTCCAAAGAAAATTTTCTAACGTTTCCTGTCAATTTTTGACATCAATTATATCAGACACTATTAGATCACTTTATCAGAATTTCTAACACGTTTACTGCCCATTTTTGACATTGTTTATGACATTAAAAGCATTTACACAGTTTCAAAAGAATATTCCTACATTTTCTCTTAGTTGTATTAGTTTTGACAGCTTCTGTTAAAGTAACCTTATTTTGTCGCGCAACATTTTTGACGATTTCAAAACTTAATGGCAACTTAATGGCAAGTTGGCGAAAGTCATAATAACTTGAATTGTCATAAGGTTAAGGGAATAAAAATGAATATGTTTCCATTTTTTAATTACAATAATTCAATAAGTTATGTGTTATAAGTAACAAACGAGTGATAAGGCGGGGGTGGGGGCGATTGCCTGGCATTGATTTACGACCTCCTCAGTCGTTTCTCAGGAATCACTTTTGGACAACTTTAAACAGTTCCTGTGCAGTTATTATAAACAATATGAAAAAATTATTAGAAAAATCGTCTCAAAATAATGTGCTCTACAGTGTGTATACAGGGTGTTTCGGTGACTCGGGGCACAAATTAAATCATATACTAGAATGAAAATGATGACGATTCGCGTAAAAATGTTTAGTGTAAACTAATAAATGGTCATCCAAGTTAAGATATTTTCTGTACTGTTTAAAGTACACTGTACCAAATTTCAGTGCTCCACCTTGAACAGTATTGAAAATATTTAGAAAAATCCGTTAAAATTTCTTAACATTGATGACTTATATCTCCACCATTTATTAGTTTAAACCAAAAATTGTTATACAAATCATCATCATTTTTACTCTAGTGTATGCGGTTTAATTTGTGCCCTGAGTCACTGAAACACTCTGTATACACCTGAGCTGGAAGATACCGGACACCTGTATAGCTAATAACTTCGCCATTCGTGGTTTTTAAAGAAAACTGTTTCAAATAAAAGTTTCTTTTTTAATTATGGTGCATCTTCAGGTGGTTTTTGCTTGTTTACTATGTCGTTGCTATGACAACCAATATTGAAAATAATTTTTTTTAATAAAATGCGTTTTTTGAGAATATGAACAATCGACAGTTTTTCAGAAAAAAGTTTCATGTAATTTTTGCCATTGGGTGATTCTGAAAACAATTAGGCTGAAGAGAAATTGATATCACAGAGATGAAATAAATAATTTTAACAATTGGTATACACCAACAAATAGTATTGCACCAGGAGAATTTTCAGGAAATGGGAAAGGTTGGGAGTGTAGCACAGGAGAGGAAAAAGCTGCAAGAATTCCGTTACTTCCATTCGTATGTATACATGCGAGGGTTGATAGAGCTGCCTTGAAACTCAAATTCAAATTGAATTCTGTGATACTAGTACTTAGAGAATTATGTTATATTAAAATACACAACTGTTGAAGAAAAAATTAAGTTCCCGCATCCATCTTTTTCCCGCCGTCCTCTCTCCCAATACCCGCCCCCAATCCATCTCTTCATCCCTCAATTCATTACACTCTACCAGGAGGTGCTGTACGGATTTCCACCCTTCCCCACACAATCGACAACCCCTTTCCGCATCCTCCATCCAATATTTGTTTGCCCTCTCCTTATTTCCCCACCTGAAAACCTAACAACTAGCCACTTCCCCTCCTCATCCCCTTCCCTCATCGGGTACACCTCGTAATAATTAGAATTATACCTACTTTCCCTTATCGCCGTCCTTATCTCTTGCATATCCACATCCCTGTCCTTCTCTTCTCTTTCTGATCACCCATTTCGATAAGTATCCCACCCTCTTTCCTTTCTTACTGCTCATAACACCTGCTGCCTGCTTCAATCTATCTGTGTTACTCCCACAAGATACCTAGATACCCACCCTCATCTTACCTAGCTTCATTTCTTCTCTAACTATATATCTCGTAGTCTCTCTAGCTAATCCCAATCTCCAGTATCTGGTCTGCACATCCTTTAAGAGCTCTTGCTCTTTCCATCCCCATATCTCCACCCCATACATAACTACACTTTCTACTAAGCTCTCAAACATTAAATTCCTTCCTCCCACATCTCTCCCAAAAATCCTCTCACCCCATCCCATTGAGACTTTGTAATTTTCCTTAATTGTTTCTGAATTTAAAGTATCAATTTCGTATAGTTACATTTTGTGGTTTTTTCCAATTGATTTCTTAATTGATCAACTCCGTCAAAAAGCGAAAAAATCAACCAATTGGGACATTTCGAAGATCAACCCTTTATATTGATCTCAGCTTATTACCAATTAATTACCTTTGTTCAATCCTACCTTTGAAATTGCCAGTTTTTAGCGTAGATACGAGTGTTGAAAGTTATTATTTTCACTCACTCTGCTAACATTCATAGCAACGGGTGAGTGAAAATATTTTTCACTCACTCTAATTTTCTTCATCCACTATTAATCATTCATCCTAATTACGAGGATAACAATGTTAAAAAGTTTCGTCTGCGATATATCGACATAACATTAGCCAGGAATTAACAAATTTTAAGACCGAATTTTCTTTAAATAGTAGGATTGAACAAAACGCTATACAGCACACGTGAGAAACCAATATTTTCCACTCACTTGTATGTCTTTCCAATCTGAAATACGCGTGAGTGAAAAACCTTAGTTTCCTCACTTGTACTGTAATATACTATTGTTACACTCATAACATATATCAAATTTGGTTTTTCAAGCTTAATGTATTACTGAAATATTGAATGTTTTAAAAATTGAAAATTATAACAAAGGAGTTTAACATAGTATACAGACAACTTGCGTTAAATCACCTTAATTCATTGTCGTTACACATCTCCCATTTTATGTTGATTTTATGAATCATCATCCTGCATAAAAAAACAAATCCTATTAAATTTTTTTTGTTTTAGATTTATAATTGTTGTTGAACACGATTTGAGCGTTCTAGATTATCTTTCCGATTTTATTTGTTGTTTATACGGTGTCCCGGGAGCATATGGAGTCGTAACTATGCCTTTTTCAGTACGAGAAGGCATCAATATTTTCTTAGACGGTTTTGTGCCAACGGAAAATTTACGATTTCGCGAAGATTCGCTCGTTTTTAAAGTTTCTGAATCCGCCGCCGAGGAAGAAGTGAAACGCATCAATCACTACGAATACCCACACATGGTAAAAACGATGGGTAGTTTTAAATTGGAGGTGCATAAAGGGCAATTTTCGGATTCGGAAATTTTAGTTTTACTCGGGGAAAATGGTACGGGAAAAACTACTTTTATTCGTTTACTTGCTGGTAATTTAGAAGCTGATTCCGGCTCAGGTAATTTAATAATTTAAATAGTAATTAATGATGATTTATTATTAAATATTTTTAAACTTTTTTAGGGGAATTACCGCAATTACATATTAGTTACAAACCCCAAAAGATAAGTCCAAAATCACAAGGTTTAGTTAGACAATTACTTCATGAAAAAATCAGGGATGCTTATATTCACCAGCAATTCATTGCTGATGTAATGAAACCATTAAAAATTGATGATATCATCGATCAAGAGGTTCAAAACTTATCAGGTGGTGAATTACAAAGAGTTGCAATGACTTTATGTCTTGGAAAGCCAGCTGATGTTTATCTAATCGATGAACCAAGTGCTTACTTAGATTCTGAGCAACGTTTAGTAGCCGCTAAAGTTATAAAGCGTTTTATTTTGCATGCTAAAAAGACCGGGTTTGTCGTTGAGCACGATTTTATTATGGCCACTTATTTGGCCGATCGTGTAATTGTTTTTGAAGGAACGCCATCTGTTAGTACCGTTGCTCACACCCCTCAAACGCTATTAGCTGGAATGAATAGGTTCTTGGAATTGTTAGGTATTACTTTTAGAAGAGATCCTAATAACTTTAGACCCAGGATTAATAAACAGGAATCCGTTAAGGATGTGGAACAAAAACGGGCTGGACAATATTTCTTTTTGGAGGAATAAGTTAATTTTCAGTTCGATTATCTTAAATAATTTGGTTATTTACCATTTTATATAAATAATCGTTTATATGTATATGTACCAAGAAAAACGGTGGAAATAAATTTTATAAAAGATTTTTATGAAAATAATTAAGATGACCTTCAAAATAATGTCATTAGGGTTGCCTATTTAACTTCCTTTCTAAATTTTAATTTATTTAGTTTTATTGTTATAATTTTGATGATCTTTATCCTCTAATTTATTCTTTTAATTTCTAAACCAAATTTCATAAATTAATGATAATATAATAATATAAAATTTTTCTTTTTTAGATTTCATAACCTAACATTTGATTTCATCATAACAAACATAACCTCAAAGTAAACGTCAAAAACTCGTGCTGTCCTTAAATCCTTTAATGCAGTGTTTTTATGCCGTAATATCGGTTAAAGTACAAAAGTGATGCTTCCTTTTTGTCCAATATGCGGTAATTTAATGTACGTTCAAGAGGGGCCGCAATATCGACTACAAATTGCATGCAGTACATGCCCGATAATTCAAAACATCAGCAAAACCATCGTCAGTTCGACTTATTACAAGAAAAAGGTGAGTTTTATCACTATACTACATAACTATGGGTTCTAATATTCGTGGAAGTTTGAAATTTTGGTAACATGGATTGTTCGTCTTAAACTGTAGATCTAAAATATTTACAGGACCACAACTTTGTTATTTTAAAAGGAATGTTACAGTTTTTAATGTATGCACCTTTTAATTATACATAACACAATGTTTTTCTGATCATTTTTATTTATAGTCTAACCAGTTTCGGCTTATACCATTATCAGAGACTAAAAATAATTATTACAATTAATATATTTCAACTGAATTTAAAATTGAATACTTAAAATTTTAATATTAGATTTCGATGATTAATTGAATTTTGTTATTATGTGAAAATTGATTCAATTATACACTTTAAAAAATGTTTGTTATTAACAAATTATAATTAAAAAGCTCAAATTGAGGGACAATAATTTATTGTCTTTGATAATGTATGAAGCACATAAATGTGATTTGTTCTAAATTTTAAAAATATAGATTTTTGTCACGAAGTATAATTTTTAGATTTAAATTTATATTTTTAAGAATCTAATATTTTTAAAGAATCTTGTGGTACCATTTTCTGTACTTACTTTCGGGACAAACTGTATTTACTATGATATATAACGAACGATTTCACCACAAAATCATTCATTTTGGAAGATTGTAGCGCCTCGCCCGCAAGCGACCTCGGCGAAGTGTAGATAAAATCATCTATAGGAGACTTTATATATTAACTAGGATATATAAGGAACGATCTCCCTTGAAATTGTCGAGATCGCTTGCGATTGATTTGAAATATTTGCATAACATCATCCATTTTGGAAGATGTAGAGCCTCGGCCGCAAGCGACCGAGGCGGAGTGTAGATAAGATCGTCTTATAGGAGACTTTATATCAAACAATTTGGAAGATGTTGTGCCTCGCCCGCTACGCGACCTCGGCTAAGTGTACATTAAATCATGTTATAGGAGATTTGATATCAAACAATTTGGAAGATGTAGCGCCTCGCCCGCTTCGCGACCTCGGCGAAGTGTAGATAAAATTGTCTTATAGGAGATTTGATATCAAACAATTTGGAAGATGTAGCGCCTCGCCCGCTTCGCGACCTCGGCGAAGTGTAGATAAAATTGTCTTATAGGAAATTTGATATCAAACAATTTGGAAGATGTAGCGCCTCGCCCGCTTCGCGACCTCGGCGAAGTGTAGATAAAATTGTCTTATAGGAGATTTGATATCAAACAATTTGGAAGATGTAGCGCCTCGCCCGCTTCGCGACCTCGGCGAAGTGTAGATAAAATTGTCTTATAGGAGATTTGATATCAAACAATTTGGAAGATGTAGCGCCTCGCCCGCTTCGCGACCTCGGCGAAGTGTAGATAAAATTGTCTTATAGGAGATTTGATATCAAACAATTTGGAAGATGTAGCGCCTCGCCCGCTTCGCGACCTCGGCGAAGTGTAGATAAAATTGTCTTATAGGAGATTTGATATTAAACAATTTGGAAGATGTAGCGCCTCGCCCGCTTCGCGACCTCGGCGAAGTGTAGATAAAATTGTCTTATAGGAGATTTGATATCAAACAATTTGGAAGATGTAGCGCCTCGCCCGCTTCGCGACCTCGGCGAAGTGTAGATAAAATAGTCTTATAGGAGATTTGATATCAAACAATTTGGAAGATGTAGCGCCTCGCCCGCTTCGCGACCACGGCGAAGTGTAGATAAAGTTGTCTTATAGGAGATTTGATATCAAACAATTTGGAAGATGTAGCGCCTCGCCCGCTTCGCGACCTCGGCGAAGTGTAGATAAAATTGTCTTATAGGAGATTTGATATCAAACAATTTGGAAGATGTAGCGCCTCGCCCGCTTCGCGACCTCGGCGAAGTGTAGATAAAATTGTCTTATAGGAGATTTGATATCACACAATTTGGAAGATGTAGCGCCTCGCCCGCTTCGCGACCTCGGCCAAGTGTAAATAAAATTGTCTTATAGGAGATTTGATATCAAACAATTTGGAAGATGTAGCGCCTCGCCCGCTTCGCGACCTCGGCCAAGTGTAAATAAAATTGTCTTATAGGAGATTTGATATCAAACAATTTGGAAGATGTAGCGCCTCGCCCGCTTCGCGACCTCGGCGAAATGTAGATAAAATTGTCTTATAGGAGATTTGATATCAAACAATTTGGAAGATGTAGCGCCACGCCCGCTTCGCGACCTCGGCGAAGTGTAGATAAAATTGTCTTATAGGAGATTTGATATCAAACAATTTGGAAGTTGTATATCTATTTTTTAAATTTTATAGATTATAATGGTTGTTGGAGATGTAGGTGTGTGTGGGGTATGTTGTAGCAGAAAAACATCTTTCTGTTCATTAAAATTATCATTTGTAACTTTAGATTCAAAGTTTGAATTTACATTTTCTTTATGTTCTTTTAGCCTTTGGTTCTACAAGTATTACACTCTACTTTATACCCCTCATTTTAATCTGTTATATCTCCCCAATTTTTAGCATTAAATAGTTTTTGATGAATTTTTGGAATGTGATTTTATTTTGCCTGCTATGTTGAGCCTGAGTATTGTATTGATCTGTATGATGTCTTCTCTTGAACTGAAAGGTCTTTCCTTTTGTATTTTTGGATGATTTTGTCTGTATAATTTATGGTATAGTTATTGTTAGAAGCTATTGACTTAATTATTTCGATCTCGTTTTTCGTTTGAGTTGCCTGCATAGGTGTTTTGAAAAATTTTTCTATAGTAGGGAATAATATTATCTGTTTGAGAAATAAGTGTAAGTTCTTGAAAACTTAAACTGTCATATCTTTCTAATTCTAAGGTAAATCTTATGTATAATATGGCGATTCAACTTTGAAGACGACGACTTCTTATTGTTCTTCACTCGCTTGAAATTTATAGAAGAAGCAATCTTAACAGTCTTTGAAGACGATGGCCGTGTTCGAGTAATATTTCGTGGTTTTGATATTCTTGGACTTCGGGATGGCCGAATTCAAAGACGTTCAGGTTCAGAAAAATAATGTCGACCGACTTCGAAGACGTTGGCCACCGTAAATATCACCAATAATACAATAAGACTAACCTACAACCCAACACACGTTATGTGTCTTATATACACAACTTTATACATTTCACTCTAATAAGTAAATTAATAAAATAACTACGACTTTCAATACACATATTTCTAACACTAACGAAAGCGTCTACTTTCTTAAATTTTTATCCTACCGTTTGGAGCTTTCTGTGGGATGTATCGACTACATAAATTAATTGTAATCATAAAGAGCTTACAATCTCGTTTGTTCTGCTTGCTTCTGTTTTTTATTCAAGTTCTTATTGTTGTTAACATCAAAGTTACAATCTGTAAAAGATAACGCAACTTTCGAGATCGTCATCAGAAATTAAAGCAAGTCATGAATATCGATGACATTTAAATATGATGTGGTGAGGCCGTCACTGAACGACTTCAACCTCTGGTAATTACCGCTGCCACCAGAAACAGTATTTCGCGCTACCTAATTCTTAGTCTGAAGGACTCCTACCTGATCCTATCTATTCAAACAAGATTAAATGGCAAGCGCGCAGTCACTATTTCAGAACCGTGGGTTCTTGCGCTAAGGCTCTCAGGAAATGTGAAATAAAACGACAAGTGTTCTAACCACACTTAATCTATATTTACAAAAATAACGAACAAAAAAAGTAAGATACAAAGTTAATCTTAAAAACTACCTACGTGATACCCGACGTTACTTAAGGGGACAAAACAAAATTAAAAATGAAAATGACCTGTCTGAACCTAACCCTATAGCGAACTCTCGTTGACCGATAAATGATAGGGAGAACTGGCAAACAGACTTACCCCGGACGTGTATTCCGATCTGGTGATCTCGGTGATGGGTCGCAACCTGGATCCTGTTGGAATCTTCTCGGGATAATCCGGGAAGACTTCTTCGACACAAACACACCAAATCCTCAAGTGAACACGGTTTCCGACACGACGCGGACGCCCGAATCAGAAGAAAGTTGCCCTTGAAGCTGAGTCAAAGTTCTCGATTTCGACGGGACTTAGAATTGGCGTTAAAGCGAATCTAAGTTTCAGTCTAACAGAGCGCTGGTTGAGTATTGGTTCGAAATCTTTCTAAAAAGATATCTTTCGAAGTTGAATTGAAACTAAGTTCAGAATTCCCTAATTATGACGTGTGCAAGGCCTTAAGTAACCTCGGGTCTTGGAGGGGTGCAAAACCTTCATTAGGCGTTCCCTAACGTCTGGACATCCCCGACACCTGGGACCAATCCAAAATACGGGGCGGATATTTTACAATAATTTTCTGAGCCAATGAGGGAATTTGTGGAAGGGAAGAATTCCTCACCCACAAGACCAGAAGATAACATCCGCCACTAACTAATCCCAAAAATCGTCACGTAATTTCCAAACAGTGGAAAAAAATCAAATTTTTACGTGATCTAACGTCTAAGTTTTTAACGACTTCTTCGTGTCGATTCGCATCTCCCCCATCAAACTGCGGATACATAATTTTTAACAAAATTTAACACGAAGTCTGGTCTCTATACCGGACGTCGTTAACTTGAGACATGATTTTTAGTTTCTAAAATAACGAAAGCCTGCACTCTAGGAATTTCTAATTCGAATGGTTATTTCTTAAAACCATTAAATAATTTTCGAATTATTACAATGACAATTTAATCAAACAAAATAGAATCAGGTTAAGAATATAATTTTGGAGTTTCTGGTTGCACTCGCCTACTTGCTAGATATTCTTCATGTGTTCTAACTCCCACTTAAGTTTAAACCTCCAGTTAAACTAACAAGCGATGATTACAGCGATTTTATTTACATTGGCTATGAGCCGATTTTTAACTATTAGACAAATTTATCAAGAGGTGGTGAAAGTGGCTCTAAGGGATTTAAAATATACGTACCTGTCTGGTCCATTCTGTTGATATCTAAATACCTAGCTTTGGGATACTATGTAGGCCTATATTAGAGCGTGCATACTGTCCATGAATCAATAGTTATCATCAATAAATGAGTCAAAAGGAACTATACAGGGTCCTTCACCTTAACTCCCGTTTTTTGTAGATTAGTTATTAATTAAATTAGGGGTTTAACATTTTGCAGGCTTATACTGTATCTCAGACCGCATTTCAGGAAATTATTTTTGATTGTACAAGCTGTCCCGAAAAAGTGTGACGCCATGCTGATATATTTTTTTAAACTGCACGATATATATTTTCTCACATTTTTGGGTGTCTTTTAAGGGTGCCTACACACTTCTAGATTGTTATTGAAATCGGTTGAATGACAGCAGCACAAAAAAATAAAAACGAAAAAGAAATCGTATTTGCATCGTTGGTTTTAAAAATGAACTAAAATTACAAACAGTGGCTCATGAATAAAATTTCATAACAATAACTTATTAAGTAAGGTCTAGTGAAGACATTTGGCCAAAATCTAGTGTTAAAACTTTCAAACTTCAAAATATCTTATCTTTATTATTTTAAATTTTACCCCTACATATTTTTATGTCAATCGATGCAGAATTAAAGAAGTAAAACATTTTCTAATTACAACCCCATCACAATTCATAACATTTAAAAAGTTGTTTGCCGAAAACTCGTATTTTATCTATTCCAACGGCAAATTTAATAAAAATCCAGCGTGGCTATGATAAACAATTGACTAAGAAAAACATATTTTGACGTTAGTAATGTAAATATTTTAAACATTGTTACCTTTTGTTTATTGTTACCTGTTTTCTGTTTATAGAAGACAATCTTTTTTGAGAAATTTTGGCCATCCTGTATAAATTTGAACCAATAGAACTTGGTTAACTAAACCGCTAGACCTTACTTAATAAGTTTGTCATAAAATTTTATTCATAAAAATTCATCTGAGAAAAAATCAGATAAATCTGAGAATAAATCATAATGTAGGAGAACACGAAATTATTCAAGAAAATAAACTATTAACTTTAATTATCTGTATCTTCTTTATTATTAACAATTGGACTAAGGTAAATTGGGTTAAATCATAATATGTGTCCCATTAGTAACGGCCCATTCTGTATATCCTAGTAAATATACAGTATGTCCCCGGATCGACTTACAAAGAGGAAACAAATTTTTATTATTGATTTTTCAAACTTATCTCAGCATAAATGGGTATGTTCAAATCATCAACTCGCACAACTTTTATATTCTAACTATAAAGGTTAATTAGTTATTACTTATTTGTGGTTGCTATGGTTACATATCATAAATTGAACTTGAAAAATTTTTAATTCGGAAAAAACTCCAATTTTTACTTAAAAATGGGAATAATTAATTAACTTTTATATTTAGAATTATATATTTTTTTTATTTATTATTAATTAATTTATTTATTAATTAATTTTTTTATCTGAACATAAAGGACGCATTATTCAGGCTGAGATAAATATAAGAAATCAGTAATACATGTTTTTTAATAAGATGATTATATTTTCACTCCTCCGAGGTTGCTTGCCGGCGAAGCGCCACAATCTTCCAAAATGAACGAAATCGTGTTAATATTTCAAATGCAGCGCCTCGTCCGCCCTTTCTTGTCGACTTTATATATTTACTAAGATATACAAGGAACGATTTACCTTGAATCGCCGAGATCGCTTGCAAGCGAGGCGTTGAATATAAAATATTAACACGAAATCGTTCATTTTGGAAGATTGTAGCGCCTCACCCGCAAGCGACTTCGGCGGAGTGAGAGTAAAATCGTTGATTCTGGAAGATTGTAGAGCCTCGCTCGCAAGCGACCTCAGCGGAGTGAGAGTGAAATCGTTTATTTTGGAAAATTGTAGCGCCTCGTCCGCAAGCGACCTCGGCGGAGTCGGAATAAAATCGTTCATTTTGGAAGATTGTAGCGCCTCGTCCGCAAGCGACCTCGGCGGAGTAAGAGTAAAATCGTTCATACTGGAAGATTGTAGCGCCTCACCCGAAAACGACCTCGGCGGGGTCAGAATAACATCGTTCATTTTGGAAGATTGTAGCTCCTCAGCCGCAAGCGACCTCGGCGGAGTGAGAATGAAATCGTCTTATAGGAGACTTTGTATATTTACTAAGGTATACAAGGAATGATTTTACCTCAAAATGCCGAGGTCGCTTGCGTGTGAGGTGCTGGATAATATGAAAAATCAAAAGAAAAGCGAAATTTGATGAAATCGCGTTTTTACATCAACTCGATTTTTCATTATTTTCTCAAGAATCTTATAACCTCGTGAAAGCAACCATATATCACCTTAAAGAGGAGATTGTAAGCTTTAATTTGAGATATAAGTCGTAATTCTTAATTCCAAAAACCAAACCGAAAATGATTTTTAAAAAATTTTTTAAAATCATAAGTAAAATATTTTCGCCATCTCGAATTTAAGTTTCAATATGTTATTTTATTTATTTTTTATCATTATTTATATAATGATATATTCAAATATATCATTATGGGGACATCCTTTTTTGGGACAGCTGTATATTCAAAAATAATTAATAGCTGAGCTATAAAAGATAGGAGCTGAGCTGAAGGATATTTTGGCTGATATGTCCAACTAAAATTTCTTTAATATACCGAATTGGGGTTAGATTGCCGTTAATAAAGTGAAGTTCCGTGCGCTCTTAATAATAACGCTCTTCTGCTAGAGAGTACAAGTGCAACTTTAACTTATATAACAGTAACATTAATGCTTTTGCATTGGTCCACTGATGCGGAACACGCTGGTCTCTGTGATCTCTACTCTGTTTCTTCAAATATTCTGCATACTGTGAGTTCACTTATAGTATGTTGATTTTATAACACGATCGTTACAATATATCAATCATCACGGGGTTGTATGGTGCGCCCATTTTCCACCTAAGCCGTTGAAACTTGCAAGAAAATACAAAAAATAATTTTTCTTCTCTAGCAACAGTTAACGACCTTAACCACGGAGCTCTAGAAGAAGTTGTGTTATGTTTGAAACCTTGTAACTTTGGTGTTAATAATAATAGAAATTTGTTTACATCTATCAAGCATCTATTGTAATAGAAGAATATTTAGAATATTTAGAATATTTAGAAGAATATTGCAAGAATGTTAAGACAGGTAGCTTGTTTTGTTCCCCAATTATACCGTGAAGGCCGCCTTCTTTTGTCCTCCAATTAAAGCGTGAAGGACCCATTGTTTACACCTGTCAATCATCTATTGTAATACTAAGGAATGTTAAGACAGGTAGTTTGTTTTGTTCCCCAATTAGACCGTGAAGGCCGCCTTCTCTTGTCCTCCAAGTAAAGCGTGAAGGGACCTGTCAATCATGTATTGTAATACAAAGGTAGCTAAAATGGGTAGCTTCTTTTTGTTCCCCAATTATACCGTGAAGGCCGCTGTAATATTTGTATTTAGGATTTTATTTTAAATTAAGTTTACACTTTGACAAACTTAACTTCTTTATTTAAAATACGTGTTACGCGTTTTACACCGATTTTAATGTTTTTACAAAATTTTCGGCTAAACCGTTAGATTGTGGATTGTATGGTGGAGAAGTGACATGATTTATACCATTCAATTTCAAAAAAGTTTCAAATTCTGCAGACGTCAATTGTGGTCCGTTATCAGAGACCAAAGTTTTAGGTACCCCAAATCTTGCGAACACTTCTCGTAATTTACTTATTGTTTGTTCTGTTGTTATAGAATTCATTATGAAAACTTCTACCCACTTTGAAAAAGCGTCAACTATGACTAAAAAATACCTATTTTTTATAGGTCCGCAAAAATCAATATGAATTCTTTCCCAAATGTTATCTGGTACAGGCCAACATTTTAATGTATCTTTGTGTGGATTACTTCGATTAACTTGACAAATTTTACAATTTTTACATAAATTTTCTAAAGCGATATTTAGTTTAGGCCACCAGATGTAAGATCTGGCTAATGATTTGGTTTTAACAATGCCCATGTGTGCACTATGTAATTCATTTAATATTTTCCCTTGTAAAATAGTAGGTATTATTATTCGATTGCCCCAAATAAGCAAACCATTTTCTAGATTAATTTCATTTTTACGATTCCAATATGGCTTAAATTCTTCACGTTTTTCTTTTTCTGGCCAGCCTTTAAAAACATATTCTTTAACTTTATTTAATATTTTGTCATTATTTATTTCTCTTACGACATCCCTAAAATTTATTGGAAATTCATTTTGACTATTAATATAGTCCACTAAATAATTCTCATGAATTTGCTCATTATTAAATTCTTTACATGGAAGTCTAGATAAAAAATCAGCTGTGTTATCTGCAGACTTAACATATTTGATTTCAAAATCATAACCAAGTAATGAATATACGTACCTCTGAATTCAGTTACTGGCCATCAAAGGTACACTTTGCTTAGGTGAAAAGATATACACTAGTGGTTTATGATCAAAATAGTGAACCTACGCCTAAATATTGATGAAACTTTCTTATACCAAACACAATGGCAAGTGCCTCTTTATCAATTTGAGAATATTTTTTCTCTGCAAATCCTAGGGTTCTAGATGCAAAAGCAATGGGCTTAACATCACCAGACTGAAAAGAATGTGCCAAGACTGCACCTAGCCCATACGAAGATGCATCGACAGTTAATATCACATCAATTTCTGGATCATAATGGGCCAAACATTGTGGCGATAACAACATCTCTTTAATTTTTAAAAAAGCTTCTGTACAATCTTTAGTCCAATTCCATGAATTATCTTTCTTTAACAATTGATACAAAGGATGTAAAATATCAGGTATATTTTGCAAAAATTTATGGTAATAATTAACAGAACCCAGAAAAGATTTTAATTGCGAAACATTTTGTGGAATTGACAATTTTTTTATTGCTTCTAACTTTTTCGGACATTTATGTAAACCATCCTTATCAATGATGTAACCCAAATAAGAAACCGAATCCTTAAAAAATGAACATTTTTCTTTCTTTACAGTTAAACCATATTTTTGAAAATAGTTCAAAACCTTTTTTAATCTAGCCATATGTTCATCATAAGTGTTACCAGTAATCAATATATCATCAAGAAAACAGCAAACCCCTTCTAAACCACCCAAAATACTCTCCATTACTCTTTGAAATTTGGCTGGCCCAGATGATACTCCGAAAGGTAATGTTTTGTATCTAAATAAACCACGATGGGTAGATATAGTCGTTAATTCTTGGGAATTTTTAGTTAATAACATTTGCTGATACGCATGACTCAAATCTATTTTAGAAAACTGCTGACCCCCTTTTAACTTACTAAACAAATCATCAATTCGAGGCAACGGATATTTATCCTGTTCCAGGAATGGGTTTATTGTCACTTTATAATCACCGCATATGCGAATAGTTTTATCAGATTTCAATACAGGTACAATTGGTGATGCCCATTCACTAATTTCTACAGCTTCTAAAATATTTAATTTAGTTAATCTATCTAATTCTTTATCAACCATCTCCCTAATAGCATAAGGCAACGGCCTAGGTTTAAAAAATCTGGGTGTTACCCCTTCTTTTATTTTTAATTCCAATTTAATGCCATTAAATGTACCTAAGTCATTTGCAAATACTTCAGGATATGAACTATAAAGACTTTTGACATCCTGAGAATCTCGCAGGAAATTCAATTCACAAAACCCCAAATTAAATTTATAAATGAAATTGCGTCCCAACAAAGGTGCACCTCCTCTATCAATGACTTGAAAAGAAACTATTTTTATTTTATTATTATAATTGACCTTTAAATATATAGTTCCTACTGGGTGTATTTCATGTCCCATATAATCTATTAATTTTTTAGATTTTTGTTCTAACTTTACATTTTGAAAATTTTCTGACCAATATTGCTTAGACATAACTGAAGTCGCAGCTCCTGAATCTAATTGCAATTTACATTTTAATTGATTTAATTTTACCGCCAAATAAATTGGTTTATTTATGTGATCATCAACACAAAACAAGGATGATTCATTCAAGAAATTTACATTTCGGTTCTTACAAAATTTGCTAAGATGCCCCTTTTTATTACAAGCGTGACAAATATAATTTCGGTAACGGCAATTCTCTGCGCGATGATTATTTTTACCACACCGATAACACGGCAACGACCCTCTCGTCGCGACTGAGCGGCTGTTGTCCTGCTGCGCCTGCGGTCTACCACCTCCTCTGCTTGCGCGAAGCTTAAGGATCTCACCGGTTTCCTGCTTAACGACCTGCTGCTGACTGAGCCGCTGACTCGTTCCGCCATTTTGTAAAAACTCCACGGACTCAGCAATTTCCATCGCCCCCGCGAACGTTAGTTTTTCGTCCTCCCTGATGAGTTTATCCAAAATTCGTCCCGGATTGAAACCAGAAATGAATTTGTCTCTTAGCGCCACGTCCAAGGACGTTTCGAATTTGCAATATGATGCTAATTTTCTTACTCGGACGCCCCATTCTTGCGTATTTTCTTTTTCGTCTTTCATTGCATTGTAAAAATTTGTTCTTTCGACGAAAACAAATTTCTTCGCCTCGAAGTGGGTGTCGAGAACTTGAATTATTTCCGTATATGGCACTCCTTCCGGGGCACGCGGTACCAATAAATTTCCCAACAATAAATAAGCCTCTTCGGATAAACTATTTAATGCCACTGCACGCTTTACCTCATCTTGATTCACCGCATTAGCGATATAATACTGCTCCAATCTTCTTTTGTGAATTGACCAGTTGTTCATTGCCGGTGTAAATTGAAAAGCAAACGTGGTCCGCACGTGGTCCATCGCTACAATCAGTTCGATCGGTAAATTTCCTTCAACCATTAAATCTTACATTTCTTCCATCCTCGTCGCCAGTTGTAATATTTGTATTTAGGATTTTATTTTAAATTAAATTTACACTTTGACAAACTTAACTTCTTTATTTAAAATACGTGTTACGCGTTTTACACCCAGGGTTGAAATCGTCTCTTATTTTATCTGATACTTTCAATATCTTTTTGACGCATGGGCCCTAACGTACATTACAGCCGCCTTCTTTTGTTCCCCAATTAAAGCGTGCAGGACCCATTGTTTACACCTGTCAATCATCTATTGTAATACTAAGGAATGTAAAGACAGGTAGTTTGTTTTGTTCCCCAATTAGACCGTGAAGGCCGCCTTCTCTTGTCCTCCAATTAAAGCGTGAAGGGACCTGTCAATCATGTATTGTAATACAAAGGAATGTTAAGACAGGTAGCTTCTTTTTGTTCCCCAATTATACCGTGAAGGCCGCCTTCTTTTGTCCTCCAATTAAAGCGTGAAGGACCCATTGTTTACACCTGTCAATCATCTATTGTAATACTAAGGAATGTTAAGACAGGTAGTTTGTTTTGTTCCCCAATTAGACCGTGAAGGCCACCTTCTTTTGTCCTCCAATTAAAGCGTGAAGGGACCTGTCAATCATGTATTGTAATACAAAGGAATGTTAAGACAGGTAGCTTCTTTTTGTTCCCCAATTATACCGTGAAGGCCGCCTTCTTTTGTTCCCCAATTAAAGCGTGAAGGACCCATTGTTTACACCTGTCAATCCTCTATTGTAATACTAAGGAATGTTAAGACAGGTAGTTTGTTTTGTTCCCCAATTAGACCGTGAAGGCCACCTTCTTTTGTCCTCCAATCAAAGCGTGATGGGACCTGTCAATCATGTATTGTAATACAAAGGAATGTTAAGACAGGTAGCTTCTTTTTGTTCCCCAATTATACCGTGAAGGCCGCCTTCTTTTGTTCCCCAATTAAAGCGTGAAGGACCCATTGTTTACACCTGTCAATCATCTATTGTAATACTAAGGAATGTTAAGACAGGTAGTTCGTTTTGTTCCCCAATTAGACCGTGAAGGCCGCCTTCTCTTGTCCTCCAATTAAAGCGTGAAGGGACCTGTCAATCATGTATTGTAATACAAAGGAATGTTAAGACAGGTAGCTTCTTTTTGTTCCCCAATTATACCGTGAAGGCCGCCTTCTTTTGTTCCCCAATTAAAGCGTGAATGATCTTTTGTTTACACCTGTCAATCATCATATAATAGGATTTTTATAGCGTGGAAGGATGTGATTTTCTTTTGTAACTTTTTTCTTTTATCCAAAAGTTGTAACTAAACTGGATATAAAATTAAAGGTTTCTCAGAAACCTTTTCCTAGTTCCTAGTTAGATTTCACTAATGTAAGTGATATATGGATTGTAATAATAAGTGGCTATAGATTGAACGAGAACTATATAAGTAAATTTTTGTTTTATTCTCGTAACAAAAAATTAAAATTATAAAATTTGATTGGTTTCAAATACTTTTAACACATTTTGTAGCAATTTCTTAAAACCTGCTTATAACTGCTACGGGTAATGCAAGTTTTGCCATTACCTCATTTATCTTGCATTGTCCAAACCCGAAGTCTACGAACTGTGCTAATCAGGACGCTTTGCATCGAATAACGATAGTGAATGGGATTATGAAAATTTCAACTTCAGACAATTCAGACAACTTTTGTACCACTCATGGGGCGTGCGTGATTGTTAACAACTTTATTTTCGACAGAACCCGGCTTGGATCGATTTTTTAATTATTAACGAAAAATACAATATTTAACAATTTAAACATTGTTTGAAAAGAGACACAATGTTATACAAAGAGAATATCTATAATATATATAATAATTGTAAATATCGATCGTGAATCGTATGTTACGAAGGAGTTTTTAGTCTTTAGAAGGGTTTTAGTAGTGCTGGGCAAAATATTAATACTTTGTCTATCCATACAGCTTTGATACTTGTTGATGGTATCGATACCTACCTTGGTACCCACAATCGATACCCGCAAGGTATCAGTCTCGAAGGTATCTTTCTTTAAAAGCTATGTTGTCAAAAGTTTTTCCCGTTTTCTGATACTTTTTTAAAAACGGATATATCCTCAAAGATACTTTTGAGCCCTAAAAAGTCAATAGTGTACTTACAACTGCAAAAATGCATAGAAAATCTAGAATAACGAAGTGAATGATATAACGAATGGTAGAAAATGATAAATAAATGCTATTAAACAATAATAAATGATAGAATGAATAGAAAGTCTAGAATTATAAATGATAGAATCATAGACGAGTCTACAATAATAAATGGCTTTTTAAAGGTAACTAATTTCTAGTTAGTAGTTAACAACTTTTGAACTGTTATACATAAATTATTAAATTTAAAATTTAATTTAAGTTGGGTTTTCTTTAAAAAACTAACTACTCATAATCTTTTGATGATTTACGTAATGTTGCAAAATTGAACATCCGTTCAAGTGATGTTAGTGTTATATTTTATAAATATTTGTTGAATTAACTTACAATCATTACAATCATTCCATGGCACATAATGAAATGTGTACATAATACATATTGAATGTTTAGCTGTAATTAAACTGCCTTAAAAGCAGTTAAATTACTTAAAAAGAATTAAAATAGTTAGAATATCTAAAGTAGTTAACAATGAGAAGTTAATTTCTTAACTACTTTTTGTGTATTTTTTATGCCAGTATAAAATAATTACTAATAGTTACTAATAGAAGAAAAATAGTTAGAATGCAACTACTGCCCAGCTCTGGTCTTATGGATCGATGACATTTGTGTTCTCTTAGTAATTTATCCAGTGTATTACAACAGTTTTGGTCGATTTGGAATACTTTATAGTGTTTTTAGCATTCACGAATTTCTCTGATGTCATCTCGAGTTTCTCATCTGGTGTGTAAAAAAAATATCTAAAATTGCATTTATTTCTCTGGAATTCACTTTTTTCTACGAGTGGGTAGTGTAATGAGCATTAGCTCTTTGTTTCGTGTGTGTAGCAATGATTTTACATTTTGACTTTTATTTGTTAAAGTCACTTTGATCAACACAGTGTGGGAGTTCAATAGATATATTCGTTTCGCTCTCATACATTTCCGGTTTCACATCGCTCATAGTCTAGCTAGAATAACGAAGTTGCGGTTTACTTTCGGTGGTCATATTAAAAATATTTTAGAGAATGAACAAGCTATGTTACCAACATTTCAAACCTTCACAAACACCAAAACCTAAAAATTTTCTAAGAAACAAGTTATGTAAGAAATCAGCATATTCATAATTTAATCACTTTATTGATTATTTAGGAAATTGATGATATAATCGGCGGAGAAGAAGCTTGGAAAAACGTTGATTCAACCGACGTAACATGTCCAAAGTGTAGCCACGGAAGAGCCTATTTTATGCAAGTCCAAACCCGTTCGGCTGACGAACCAATGACAACATTTTACAGGTGTTGTAATCAAGAGTGTTCGCACAACTGGAGGGATTAATCATGAGAAGTACAACACTTTTATATAATTTAGTTAAAAGCGTCGATTTAAACTTAAAATTAAAGATGGCGCAAATAATTTCCGTTAATGACATAGACGCCGTTCAAGCGGCGATAGAAATTTTAAAATCAGGCGAAGTTATCGCTTTACCGACCGACACGGTGTACGGTTTAGCTTGTTGTGCCACAAACATCGAAGCCGTTAACAAGCTGTACGAAATTAAAGCTCGAAACGAAAATAAACCGGTCGCAATTTGTGTCGGACGTGAAAACGATGTTAAAAAATGGGCGGAAGTTTCGCATTTACCAAAGGGATTGTTGAAATCGTTACTTCCCGGCCCGGTTACGTTAGTTTTGAATTGTGCTAGAAAATTAGATAAATCCTTAAATTTCGATGGGAAAATCGGCGTTAGAATCCCCGATTACGAGTTTATTAGGAACGTTTGTGACGGATTGAATTCCCCAATTGCTTTAACAAGCGCTAATTTTAGCGGGGATCCTAGTTCGGTGAGGATTGAGGAGTTTAGGGGGTTATGGGGGAAAATTGGAGGGATTTTTGATGGGGGAATTTTAGGGGTTGGTGATTCAAATCGGGGGGCGTCTACGGTTGTTGATTTATCAAAAGTTGGTTGTTTTAAAGTTATGAGGAATGGTATTGCGTTTGAAAATACCCGAAAAATGTTAATTGATTATGGAATTGAGGATTGTACGGTTAAATAAGGTTTTGTTTAGTTTATTTAATTGATTAAGGAAATTAATTATATAAACAATAAAGTAAGAAAATTACTTCTTTTGTTTATTTGAAGTTAACACTTTCCTACATAAAATAATCTTCCATAATAGATACTAATATCCTATTTTTTTGTTCTAGTTATATACTTAGGAGATGAAATTTACCTCAGGAATTATTGTTATTTGGAATAAGTAGTTGTTGTACAAAAACAAATAGTAAGAGATGGCTTTGTGCAAAAGCTGTTGTTTTTTTTGTTAATTCATACAATATAGTGAAATTATTCATTAGATTTTGATTTGTCATAAGGCCTGAAAGGAATATCTACTTGATTATCATCTACTTGAATATGACAAAATTAGTGTTAGATATCTTACATACCAGATATTCTTACATGAAAACGACAAATGTTATTTGGACATTATCTATCTTACATGCTAAATGTTCAGCATCTCATAATTTTGTAAATTATGTCTAAAAGAAAAAATCTTTTAATTTTTACCTTATTTACTGCTCACTCTGGCCGTTTTATTTCCAAATTGAACTGAATAGAAATTGAATTAAGTTGGACTAATTTATAATATATAAGGTTATACAAATATATAAGGTTGATATGTGACTTTACTGCTGGCCTTACTGCATCTTCTAAAAATTCTTCATCATTAGAAGCATTCATGTCTTCGAAAACGTTCCTACCACTCTACCACATCCTTGAAAATTCATTATTTAGGTCATCATGTGGACAACTTCAGCTACGAGAGCAAGGCGAACAATATCAGCAAATTGTTATATCATTTAAAATGAAGTAATACTACTAATTATTTTTGTTTCAATCATATTTTAATAAAAGGAAATTACAGATACAGAGGGAAGAAGTCGCCGAATGCAAGCCATTTGGTATTACAACACTTTGCGAAAACTCTTCATCATCAAACATGCCTACTAGTCAACCGCGCCTTTGAAAATTCATTATTTACATTTTCATTTTAACTTCTTCAACAGACAACTAATTTTATCGAATTAATCTCAAATTGCAACTTTAAGATGGGGCAGATTGGAAGGGCGCTTTTAATAATAAAAAAATGATATTATCTCTTGAAGATAATGTCAAGCAGATATTCGTTATCTGCAATGCACTGCTGTAATCGAGCCTCAAAGTTCCTGATCACCTTCCCACACAGCTCGATGTCAATTCTCCTCACTTGTACTATGATAGCGTTTTTTAACTCTTGCAAATTTCTAGCTTTATTGACGTAGACTACGATGAGATGGTCCACAGTATATCTTCGAAACGGGAGATTACTTATCCAGGAAAAATGCGATTCTCGAATTACTTCGAAACTAATTACATTTACACTTTACAACTGTCGTGAAAAAATTGAATAAGTTGGATTACCCTACAGTATTCAACAGAGGTTTGCTTCTTGTATGGTTGATAGGACGCAAAAGGTTACTTTTATGTATGTGGATCCAAACCTCTTCATATGTCCAATTCTAGAGACGGTTCTGCTATTGTTCAAAACGTTCGACAAACTTTGTCATCTTGTGGGGGGATGACTAGTTGAGCAGGGTTATTTCCATGTTATTATTCAGTGAGCACGTCTATTTAAGAAAAACTTTTCATATGTTTGGGTTTGTTATGAGATCAGATGCTGAATTTTTCGACGCTAATTGACACTGTTTTTTGAAGATTGAGAAATCATCAGTGGTTCTTGAGTTATAACTGAAAAAACAAGCAAACAAACATCAAGATAAGGAAAAATATAAATGGTCCTACTAAAAATGTTATTCACCCTGACTTGGAATATGTCATCTCTCAGAAAGGCTGTTCCTCTGTGTAATTAGTTGGATAGCCCTTACTCTTGATAACTGCTTCTAATTTTTACGGCAATAAAGCCACAAATTTTTGGGTAACAGAACAATTTACTATCTATTTATTTTCTATCTATTTATTTTTTTACATTCTATCTATTTTATTTATATCTATTTATTAACTACCTATTTAATTTGACCCCATACCTGCTTCAATCTCGCTTTTGGTTCAAAAAAATTTGTTATAGGATGTTTATTATTCTATGGAATTGAGATCTGGAGTTTGTGGAGGGATATGCAATTGATGGGGAACATTGTCCATCAGTCATAAATGCACGATTTCCGCCATGTGCTTGGGATCATTGTTGTGCTGAAAAATGAATGATGTCGTAATCCCAATGTTTCTAGCACTTTCTAATAAATTATTTTTTAAACTGAACTGAACTCGAACTAGTCATTTCGAACCGTTTGAAATTATATATTAAATATCATCTTAAAAGTATCTTGGCTCCTTTAACCCTCGCAGTACTGACGTTTCGCCAACCGTTGCGGACGGTGCCTGGGTCAACCAAGACCCGAACAGTTTTTGTTTACGTAGAATATAAAAAATGAAGCTTTTGCCATTATGATTTTGACTTATTTTATTTTAAAGGTGAACTATTATTAGGGATATAAAATAATACATAAAAATAAAATTTTAAAAAATTACATAAAAAATATTTATTCTAAATCATTACAATTTGTACACAAAATATTTTTTGTACATGTTGAATGTATATTACATACATATTTATGACAAACATCACATTTTGATTTATATTTATTGTCATTTCCAATACACAAGCTACATCTTGAGCGTTTTTCTAATGTTGAACTCATTTGTTTATTTATTTTTCGGCCTGTACTTTCGATGGCGTCCACAATGTGTCTCGAAAATACTACTGCATTGGTTTCAAATGCTCTAGCTCTAGAATCTATGTTTGCAGCAACTAACTGTTCAGACAAATTTTCTATAAATTGTTTTCTTCTTGATTTTATGTTACCAGTTGCCCAATCCGGATTTTTGAGTTGCCATAGTACAAATGCATTATAGGCTGCAATATCTATATAATGTAAAAAAAGCGACAGAGGCCAACGTCGTGTAAAACATCCACTCCACTTTTTGTTGAATTGTAATAATTGATAATATTAGGTTTGTAATTATTATTTTCGTCAGAAATAGCATGTTCTTGATGAACGCTCGAAAGTAAAACTACGCATTTTCTTGGTTTTGGGATATACGACACAAGTGTTAGATTTTCAGAAAATATAAAATCGGAAGAGAATTGAGCTCTTCCGGATATTGTTATCAAAGATTTTGGTAAATCCTTTCTATTTTTCCGCATTGTTCCCACTATAAATATGTTATCCTTGAGTGAATCCTCTGCAAGTGAGATATCCGTAAAAAAATTGTCGGTTGTGATAGTTCGATTAGATCCCTTCCAAAACTCTGAAAGAACTCTAACTACTCGTTGTCCTTGTCCTTTCTCCGGTGTTTCCGCATTTTCCTAAATACACTTCAAAATTACAACAATAATATGTAGTAGCGTCACATAGGGCCCATAATTTCAGCCCATATTTCCCCGGCTTGCTCGGCATATACACCTTGAATGGACATCTTCCTCGAAATGTTACTAATTGTTCATCAATAGTGCCTACATTAGACGCTCGGTAATTATCTCTGCAATTTCTTGTTAAAATATTTGTAATGGTTCTCAAAGCTGCCAACTTATCGGTCATTTTTCTTTCTTCTCGTGTCTGAAAGTCGTCAAAACGCAAAAATCGTAAAATGTTTGTAAATCTATCACGAGACATAGATGCTCGATAAATTTGTCGACTATAAGCAATCTTTTTCTTCCATAGATCTTTTTTACTTTCACGTGATTCCCGAAAACGGCCAGTAATTAGTAAAATCCCAAAAAATGCCTTCAATTCAACACGGTCTACCGGCTTCCATATATTATTTGAAAACATTTCATAATATTTAACCGCTTTTTCATTTGTATAAGTAATTATAATGTCCATGATTTCATCATTTATAAATAAATCAAAACATTGTTCCATGGTTTCTACACCCTCAGAATTTGCTGTGAGTGTAGCATCATATTTACCAAATTCTGCATCTCTGTTTGTGGGGGAAATATATCTCCATGTTCGTCCACAAACATTTTGGTCTTTACAGTGTGACATATTATTACTATTTTCACCACTAAACTCATCACTTTCATAATCCTCTTCTTCTGGTACTGCATCACTAAAAGTCAATGACGCACATTCATCATCAGAAGACACTTCATTGTTATAATCATCATTATTATTTACAAAATTAGCAAACATTTTATTTTTCGATGTAGATCGTTGCTCTAAAATACACCTTCTGTGAACTAAATCAAGAATTTAATGGCAATTGTATTGTCGCTATAGCCTCTTACACAGACAGACGCCTGGCGCTGTAAAGAAACGGTCGAGACATATTTTTTCGTCGGGACGTCCGTTTGACGCCGATCTAACTTAACGCACTCCTTGAGTAACGACAAATCTATTTATTACAATTTCTCGCAAAAATTTATTTGGGTCCAAATAGACCCAGGCACCGGAATACGAGGGTTAAAGCATTGTAATACACATTTCTCTTCATATAGAAATGTGTATTTCCTTCATATTTTTTTATGCAGAATCACCCTATTAAATATACCGTAAATACAATTTCCTGTATATAAAAACAATATTCGATATTTCTACACATTTAATACTATCGATAGTACGATACATTCCATACCGACACCTTGTGGGTATCGATTGTCGATACCAAGGTAGGTATCGATACCGTCGACTAGTATCAATACTTTGCCCAGTATTACCTAAAACCCTTCTTAGGACTAAAAACTCATTTGTAACATACGATTCACGATCAATATTTACAAGCTCTCTTTGGCGCATCGTGACCCGACGGTACTCACGTAATTTGCACATTTCTACTGATGATACGCTTATAGCTGCTGATCCCAGTGATCAGCCAGAAAATGAAAGACGATGAAGAAAATTCTGTGTTCTTTTATTGGGGAGTATTTTTTCTCAACAAGAAGTTTGCGGTATATCGGACAACGAAGCTTATTTCATATGTGATTTGTGTTGATAAATATCATCCCATTTTAGAAACACATCAGTATAGTAATGTTTAATACTTCATATGATATATTTTCGTTTTTAATAAAGTTATGTTTAATATACTTATCATGAGGGTTGTCCCTGATTTTGTACTTAAACTTCTTTGTAAATAAGGCTCAACCAACCTTAAGTATCCTATTTTAAGTAAACTTCCAATTTTGCAGTAGATTCATCCAAATCCGAGCAATTTAAACATTCATATTCATATTTATTTAAATAAAGTATACATTAATACATTATTACGTCAAACAAAAAAAAGATATTGAATATAATAATAAATGATCGGATAACATGTATATTCTTGGACTGAGTAGAACTCCTTTTCGAGTAACATATTCTTCACAGCAATTCGAAATTCCTTTACTTCCAGACTTCTCATTTCTAGTGGTAGTTCATTGTATAATTTTACGGCTATATAATGATAAGTCTTTTGTGATTTTACCACTCGGTGAAACGGAATTACAATATCATCCTTGTATCTGGTATTGTGATCATGATTATCTGTATTGTTTGGTAGCAAGTCTCTTTTATTGTGAATATACTCAAGGCAGGAAAGTATAAAACAACAAGGTAAGATGAGTATTTTTAGTTTTTTGAAGTGAGTTCTGCAGCTCTCATGATTTTTTAGATCAGCTATTATACGAACTGCCTTTTTTTGCATCATAAAAATGGCTTCCATTTCTCTTGAGTATGCAAAGTATACGCTACGCAGTGTTTCTGGTGGAAGGTTACAACGTATAGTTTTAACACAATACAAAGCATTTGACAGTCGCTTCTTTAAGTTGGATATGTGTTGCGACCATTTAAGTGTTTCTGTGATGGTAACTCCAAGGAATTTTGTGGATTTATCAGTTACCTCATCATTTTGTTTTGTGTAGAAGGTGAGTGTATTTGTTTTCTCTTTATTTAGTTCTAATGTATTAATGGAAAACCAGTACTCTCATTTTCAATGTTTTGTTTTGTTTTTTCTTTAAGCTCCTTGATGTCACCACTTCTTGCAACGAAAGATGTGTCATCCGCGTAAAGACAAGTTACCTCCGTTGGGATACTGCTTGGCAAATCATTAATGTATACGAGGAAAAGTAACGGTCCCAAAATCGAACCCTGGGGTACTCCCTGGGGTTTTATGAGACTAAAGACTGCGACCCATAAAACTGAAATGGTTCTCCTACAAGGCCGAAGGAAACTAAAGACCCTCCACTTACAAATAAACGGAGTAGACATTGAAAGTTCAGACAAAGTTAAATATTTAGGAGTGTTTCTGAACAAAGACATGACTATGACGAAACACGTAGTAGAGATAGTAAATAAAGCGACGTATATGTGCAACCTGCTCATGAGGCTGATGCCAAACATAGGGGGACCAAGAGCAAGGAAAAGAAGGTTGTTATCAACAGCGGTCACATCAGTAATCCTGTACGCGTCACCAACGTGGCAAAGATGCCTAAAATATAAGCGATATCAGAACCTATTAACTAGAATAAACAGAAAATTAGCCATAGGTATTTCTGCAGCTTATAGGACGGTATCCGCGGAGGCGATACAGGTGATCGCAGGACTCCCACCCTTGGACTTAAAAATACAAGAAAGGACAGAACTGTACGTCAGTGGAAAAGCGGCAAGACATGAGTGTAGGGAACGATTAGTGAGTAGCTGGCAGACAAAATGGAGAAGGTACGAAGGATGGACAAGAACTTTAATTCCAGATATAGAACCCTGGATTACGAGAAGTTGGGGGGAAACGGATTATTACATGACACAAGTGCTGACTGGACATGGAATTTTTTGGAAATATCTGCACGATATAAAAAAGAGTGACACGGACGAATGTTGGTTTTGTCAGAACGTGGACACAGCAGAACATACATTGTTCCATTGTGAAGCTTTTAGTTTTGAAAGACTCAAATGCGAAGAGACATGTGGACAAAAATTAACAAAAGACAATATGACTAATATAATGCTCGAACATGAGGATAAATGGGCTGCAGTAAGTGATATGATTACAACGATTATGAAGAAAAAAGAACAGCATGAGAGAGATATTAAAAGAAATGTTACGCAGTAAGTAAATGGAATATTTCCCTGATGAAATGCCCTGACGAGCGGTTCCAGGAAGAGAGGGGGAAGGGTTTTAGACGGTCGGGGTACATATCCCAACCCGTCACTATCAGGCCGGGTGTCTGTACGCAGATTTCCTAATCCCCTTTATAATAAAAAAAAAAAGGTACTCCAGTCGTCACCTCCCTCCAAGATGATTGTTGTCCTCGCCAAAAAACTAATTGTTTTCTTCCATGCAAATATGATGCTAGAAATTTTAATGCATTTTCTCTTATTCCATATCTCTCTAGTTTTGCTAATAATATTGGATGGTTCACCGAATCAAAGGCTTTTGTTAGGTCACAAAAAGCAATTTGAGTAAATTTTTGCTGATCAAAACGGTAGATAATTGCTTCTATTACGCTGAGTAGGGCACTTATGGAAGACCTTTGTTTTTGGTACCCATGTTGACAGGTTGTAAGCAGTTTGTTGTCATTGAGATACTCTATTATTTTTTTATTTACTATGGTTTCAAATATCTTTGATAATGTTGGTAAAATAGATATTGGTCTGTAGTTACTATATGTACCTTCCTTGTCTCCCTTCTTATGTATTGGGGTTGCCTTCGCCAATTTGAGCTCATTTGGAGAAACTCCTTCCTCTAGACATTTGTTTATGATAGATGTTTGCTAATAATTGGTGCAACTTCTTTTATTAGCTTGGTGGACAATTCGTATATATCTTTTGTATTTTTTGCTTTTAGATTCTTAATTGTATTTATGACCTGTAAAACTGTAACTTCTCCTAGTGATTCTATCGCTGAGCTTGCCATATTAACTAAACTGATTGCTTCGACACAGCTGGTCGAACTGTGTTTTGATACAGCCCCGATTTGAGAAAAGAAAAAGTTTAAGTTTTCGACATTCGATGCTGCATCTTCTGCTGGTGTTTTCTTCGATTTTCCAGTTTCCTGTTTGACAAGTTTCCAGGCAGCCAAAATTTTCTCTCATGTACGACTCATGTATGTACTTGCTATAAGCATTCATCTTTGCTTGATTAATTTTTTTTATATACTCTGATTTTAATATTTTGTATAGTTGTTTTAAATGACTATATAAAAGTCATTTAAACTCCTTCGTGACTTCAATCGCTATATGTAAGGCGTCTAATTTATTTTTTAGTTCTTCTATATTTTTTGTTTTCCATTGTAGATTTGTACCCGTAACCAATTTTTTAACATTCTTCTCGGGGAACGCATGCCGAAAGCAATTGATTGTGGAATATTGTAAAACAAGTTTCCGCAGTATTTGTTTCTGAGTATATAGGTGTCCAGTTGATGTCTTGTAGTAAGAATTTGAATGTCTCCATGTTCACATTATTCATTTTTCTACATTTTATATGTATATGTTTTTCAGTTGCAGACGATAGATGGAAAGTTGCAATTTATGCCAAGTGGTCTCCAAGATGCAAGTTCACGGTATATGCTTTAATAGGATGGGTGTATCTGTCTGTGAATACATTGTCCACGCAACGCTTTCCATGAAGTCTGGAAGGACTATTGAAGATAGGACGCAATCCAAACTCGGACATTCCCGCCAAGAAGTCATCTCTTGTAGTACTTGTTTCATTAATACAAATGTTTGTTTTATGTGTGTAAGTGTGTCTTCCAGCCTTTCAATCATATCTTTTTTGTCACCGGTTGGAGGATGATAGATACCAACTATTATGGTGCTAAGTTTCGGTAATACTACAGAGCAAACCTCAAAGCATCTTTCTTTGTTGTAAGTAGAGATATCAATATTTTGAGAAGTCATGGAGTCTTTTACCATTATTATGACGCCTCCATGTGCATTAATTGTTGGTTCTCTACAACTGAAAGCAGCAACGGAATAATTTTGGATGTGTACTGATTAAACTTCCGACTCCTTTAACCAATGTTCTGTAATTAGCTTACATTAGCTTATACCTTGTTCTATTGTTTTAATTAATACACTCCAGTACTTTGGATTATTAGTTTTATAGCACTTGACAATCGTCATACATGCATTAGTTGAGGTAGTAGGCGTCCATAATAAGTTGCTTGGTCTCCTTCTACGCTTCTAATGGCATCGGCAATTGGTTTTAAACAACTTATATATTCCGCGAGGTAGACAATTTCATTGTTTTTAAAAGATGTCAACTTTATTTTCTTGACATATCATTTACCGTCTAAGGGGACAAGTAAGAAATCTTCAAGTACACTCAAAATATATCTCGCATGCTTTTGGAAATCTAGAACACTCATCAACAGATTCGATACTGTTTAACTCTTATGATTAGGTGGTTAATATTCGTCATGATTATCAGTATCAAAGTTATCTATTTTAAACTATTTTCTGAGTAAATGTCAGAAATTAGTTCGCCAAGTTTGCGGTATGCACTTTTTTGTCCGGGATTATGTACATGATGATATTAAAATCTTTCAGGATGATAACCAAATGTAAACTCGGTTATTTTTAAAGCTGCTGTAGTATTTTTTTCTTATTACTCAAATTCACTGGAACCTAACATAACGAGCAATGTCACCGCGCGACACTTCAAAATTCGTTCAAAATGTAACATCGCATTGTTGTAAAATAAATTTACAACTCTCTTAAGGTGATGTTTTTCAACGAATGACGCAACATTTTTCCATGCTTTTTGTTGTGATAGACGGAGCAATTCTATAAGTTTTTCCGTGGTTAACTTTTGATTATGTTCTTCCACATGTTCATCAATATAATTGCTATTTATCTCCAATCCAATGGTATTGGCTAAAGATACAATCTCGTTAACTACAGAATCTACAGGTGCGCCAAAAGTCCCTATATATATGATGATATATGATATATACACTGTGTTAAATAATTATTGTAACCTACGTCACGTTGTAATGTTGGTTATCTATCTCATTGTGTAGTGGTAACGGCGATATTTTTAAATTAGTAATCAGATTTTAACCAGATGTTGACAGCAGATCGAACGTTATTAGGTTATTATTGTCGCGATTGTCGTATGCTTTGTGTGTTTCCGGATTTTCTTTATTCTTTAACCATTTTTTGCTGCCTTTATATTTCTCCAAACAGTTCTTCTTAGAACTATCGTTGTTTCTAGCGATTGATTTAAGCGGTAAGTCAATAAACAAATTAAAATAACGAAAACGTTCAATGAGAATTTCTTATAGATTTTTATTTCTTTCGTTATGACGTTCACACCGTAACATGATGCCTTTATTTTAATGGTACATTATCGAAGCGGTACGCAGAATGCGGACGATAGTTGGGTTTATTCTTTACAAAGCTGTATACAGCAATTCAACCAACGTTTCCCAGATTTCGACGTTGATTATGACACTTTTAAGCATAGGAAACACGTGGTTGTAATTCGTTTTGAAGAGCGAAGTTGCATTTGCAAACAAAAACCTGGTGGTAGAAAAGTTAAAATCACATTCAAAAATTCAAATTCAAATAAATTTTTATTGTCAAAAAAAAGAGAAAAACAAATAAAAAGGGAAAAAAATGTACATTGTTACAATTATCAGTAAAATAACTAATAATAGTAAAAAAAAATTACAATTACTTAATTACTTGTAAACTCAATTTTCAATTTTGACAAACGGAACGATTTATCGCCACAGAGCGATATCTTTCAATCGACCCAGTCTAAACTAAATTACAATGATACCACCAGATGTACAGAATAGACAACAAAAAGGAAAAAAGAAAACTATAAGAAATTCACACAGTAATAAAGCAGAAGAGAAAGAAGGTGAATAAGGAGTATAGGAAAGAAAGTAGAAAAGAAGAAGCTCAGAAGAAACGGAAGTAAATTGTTATAATATCGCAATTTGATGGGAGAAGAGGAAATGTGTAAGACAAGTCTTGAAAGATGACAGGGTTGGAGCGTTTCTAATATCCATGGGGAGACCATTCCAGAGGGATATGGCGCACAACGTAAACGACCCATGGTATATATTCGTATGATGTATTGGGAATAGAAGTATTAAGTCTGATTGTGAACGAGTGGGACGCTCGTGTGACGATAGGAATTTAAAATTATTAAATAAGTATTGTGGACTTTGGGTATGAATAATCTTATAGAGACTTGTTAACACACGGACCGACGGTTTACGTACGTAAGCAAATGTAAGTTATTGCGGTAAGGAGTAATATGACAATATTTTCCAAGATCGAATATAAAACGTATGCAATTATTTTGTACTCTCTGGAGTTTATTACATAAGGATATCGACAGGTCAATACAAACCGTATCGAATAACAGAGGTAGCGTCGAACGTAAGAAGGAAGAAAACACTTAAATTTACGAAGGGAGTCTTACAAATAGCCTGAACCTGAGGGCGCCAAGACAGTGCAGAGTCCATCATAACTCCAAGATTCTTAACTACATCCGAAAATTTAATGACGGTGTCACCAAGTAGAAGTTGCGAGCTAGCAAAAGTAGTCACCCTGCTCCGCAAAGGATTTGTACCAAAAATTATGGCTTGAGTCTTATTAACATTGAGTTTCAAACCGTATAGTTTAGATCACTCAGATACTCTAGCAAGATCATTATTAATTCACTCAATAGCTTGAGGAAAGCCATCAACTGATGTATCGGTATAAATCTGCAGAACATCCGCGTAAAGATAAAAATTTGAAGAAATAACCTTGGTGACACTATCAATGAACACTGCCCTGGGGCACACCAAAAAAAAGCTCAAAGCGATTGGAAAAGGTTGAATTGGCACGGACACACAGTGTGCGATTCGAAAGATATGATTGAAACCATGAGACTCGGGGAAGAAAAACCAATAGATGAAAGTATAGAAAGAAGATCATAATCGACAGAGTCAAAGGCTTTGCTGAAATCAAGTGGAACCGAAATAGTGATACGACGATTATCACAGGCAAGTCTTATATCATCCATAATCTTGATCAAGGAAGTAGTAGTACTATGACCCCGTCGGAAACCAGACTGCCTGTCACTGATCAATCGATGCTCCTGAAGAAAATCATAAACCTGGGTGTCGCTAGTCAAAATTGGAGTCTTCAATTTGGGAATGGGGACTACTTAGTATGTTTCCATATAGATGGGAAGGAGGATGATTCAAAAGAGAAGTTAAAAATATGAGTCAGCGGAGGCACAACAGAATCCAGTATTGGCAAAATTTGTTTTAAACAAGTCACTGATGATGTGGTAGATAACATTCGTGAGCGAATGGACCACAGTCCTAATAAATCAATAATATAACTGTAGATGAATTGCAACGAGTGTTTAATAATTTACAAAGAAGAATTAATATTTGTTTAGAGAATAATGGAGAGTATTTTCAACACATGATGTAATAATTGTAATGTAATAATTGCAAAGTAATAATTATAATGTTCTTTTAATAAATAAATAACCACTTCTTTCAATATTTATTTCAACATATCACTGAATGTTTATTTTTGATTCTAGATAGCGAAATTATACAAAAATCATTCGAGCATGCAATAGAATATCGCAATCTTGTATCAAACAAGATTTTTTCGAAAACTGTGTTTTTTAAACTTTATAAATAAACAAATCGGCGAAATGAAACAATGTTATTTAGAATTTATGTCATATTTTGTTAATTGACTGTATAATTTTGATCCATTTTGATTCTTACATGTTTATAAATGTCACAAATTAAAAAAAGATTATAATTTTGCATTTAAACGTGAAATCAAATGACATACCCTTAAAAGTGTTAATCATGTTGTGTTTACAATTTGTCCATGACAATAATACCAAATTCTTTGATTGTCGTAGCCGGATATAAATTTCTTACGACATTTGAACAAAAGAAGATCATTTTTACAGTCGTTAATTGCTATACAAAAAACAACTTTTAATAGCATTTTTCGAAAAAATTATTTCAAATACAGGTAGCCCTCCTCTAACACGGTATCTTATAACACGGTTTCGCTATAACACGATTCGTAAATTGCGGGAAACCTCCTACAACACGGTATCCTACAACACGTTTTCGCTATAACGCGATGAGAAAACTGCAAATCCTTTGTACATACAACACTGTATGTACTTATACAGACCGGGTAAAGTGCCCGACGCGGCTCTGCGAGCCACGTGGACGATGTCACTTCCAAATTGCTGGAAGAGCAAGACGGTTGTTCCTCTTATCGGGCCCTATGTCTCCCGTAGGACATTGGGGTACGCCCAGTTAGGGTGGGAACACACGATTGCTGCTTAATAATTAGGCAACGCCTACGATAGTTCTGGTTTAAAATGCGTGTGTTTTTTCCTCGAAGAGTCAGTCAGTCAGTTTTCCGTGTGGTTTTCGTACGTTCTTTACTTTCATCTCCGTGGCCTGAAAACAAAAGTGTCTCACGCTGCTACTCGGTAGTCTACGTCGCGCCACAGTGTGTTAAAGAACAATTTTTTTATCTTTAAGACATTAAGCTTCATCCCCAAGCAATGTCAGGTAAAGATAAAACAACGTTCAAGAGAAAATTCATTTCTTTGGAAGTAAAGATTCAAATCTTGGATCGTCTATCGAAAGGAGAAAAAGCATCCCACATTGGGAAAAACCTTAATTTGAACGAAGCAACAATTAGAACAATCAAGAAAAATGAAAAAGAAATCAGAAGTGCAGTTGCCGCAGGATCTTCGACATCCGCAAAACGTTCAGCCCGCCCCAGACCAGCAATAATTGAGAAAATGGAAAAGGCCCTCAGCATTTGGATTGACGATTGCTGTCAAAAAAAAAATTCCATTAGATGGCAATATTATAAAACAAAAAGGATTAAAAATTTACAACCATCTCAAACAACAAGGAGAATCCTCTGTCAATCCAGATTTTGTGGCGAGTAAAGGTTGGTTCGAGAAATTCAAAAAGCGTTTTGTGATTCATAGCATAAGAATCCAAGGAGAGTCTGCGTCGGCTGATCATGAAGCTGCTAGGACGTATCCAGAAAAAATTCAAAACATTATAGCCGAGCAAGGATACACAGCAGATCAAGTTTTCAATGCCGACGAAACTGGGCTTTGGTGGAAAAAAATGCCCAGTAAAACTTTCATATCGAAGACAGAAAAAACTGCACCCGGATTTAAGGTGTCCAAAGATCGTTTAACGCTCCTTTTGTGCAGTAATGCATCGGGGGACTTCATGACAAAACCGATGCTAGTGTACAGATCTTTGAATCCTCGTGCACTAAAAAACGTGAATAAAAACACCTTGCCGGTATACTGGACAGCAAATTCGAGAGCTTGGGTAACAGGACATTTATTTAGAGATTGGTTTTTGAATTGTTTTGTGCCAAGCGTTGAGCGGTATTTAAAGCGAAAAAATTTGAGCTGCAAGGCGCTGTTGCTATTAGATAATGCTCCATGCCACCCACAAGATTTAACACATCCCAACATCAAAATAATGTTCTTACCACCGAACACTACTTCGTTGCTCCAACCACTGGATCAAGGTATTATTTACACCTTTAAAACATATTACATAAGAAGATCGTTACAGTGGATTTTAGACGCAACCGATTCGCAATCAATTAGCGTAATGGAAGCATGGAAGAAATTTTCCATCAAGCACTGCATCGGTATCATATCTTTGTCACTGAATGAAATAAAAACATCAACATTAAATGCGTGTTGGAAGAAGATATGGCCCTCTGCAATTGAAACGGAAAACATACGTGAAACATTAGAAAATGAAATTGGTGCGATATTAGAAGTCGCTAAATCAATCGGAGGCGAAGGGTTTGTGGATATGGCTTCCAAAGACATTGAAGATTTATTAGTGGAAGAAGAAGTTGACGAAGCGGAATTAATCGAAATGGCATCCCTAGATGCAAATCAAATCGATTTTGAGGACGCTAGCTCTGACGAAGATTGTGCAGTCAAGAATTTAACATTAAAAAAATTACAAGAAGGCCTATGCTTAGCGGAAAATCTGGAATCATTTTTCTTGAATGAAGACCCTTCGACGGAAATAAGTCGAAAATTCAAAAGGGAGCTGCAAAACTGTTTAGCTCCATACCGGGAAATTTACAATGATCTAATAAGAACCAGCAAGCAAAGTTCCATTACAGATTTTTTTAAGAGGGGAAAACATACAAAAACTTTAAATAACGAAAAAAGTTCAGAAAGTGAAGGCGATGTCGTTCCACCGAAAAAACGTTCTCGGTTGATTATACTGAGCAGTGACGACGAGTAAATTCATTAAATTATGGTTGCGTTAGATTAAAATATTTTTTTTATACTTTGTGTTGTACATACATTTATATTTTTAATAAAAATTACGTTGTTTATGTCGAATTAAGAAAAATATTTGTTTTTAATAAGTTTTTGGAACGTAACCCCCCTTTTTGCACTAGCTCTGGGTCTCATGCAACACGGTTTCACACAACACGGCATTTTCTAGGAACCTAACTACCGTGTTATAGGAGGGTTGCCTGTAATAGGAATATTCGTCGCGATGCAATACCAATACTGTGATATTGGTTGCCTAGATTTCGGGTACGATAATTAGTTAACACCGTGTATATGACGATTGTCAAGTGCTATAAAACTGATAATCCAAAGTACTGCAATATATTACATTGTATATCTAGTGTGTCAGTCTACTCAGAATGATATTCCTCAACGCTCTCCGGCCAAATTTTTTTCTAGATCGAACTGAAGGTTCTTTCAGCGACCCCTTCAAACGTCTTATCAATTATTTTGATATTTTCAGAACTCCTCTCTGAGAAAGAGGTTTGTCTCTTCTTCAGTCCATAAAACAACGTTCGAATAGTAAATGTAAAGTTTTTTAAAATTAGAAATAACCTGCTTGTCCATAAGCGGAAGTAACAGGGTGGTAACTGGGAGGCAGAAAAATGATTTTGATAAAATTAAAGTCTTCAAAGAGCTCGTTTTGTAGGACCGGAGGATAATTTTTAAATCGCAGCTTGCATTAGTGCAGAATAGCAGCGTAAGCTGGTCTTTTATTGGCTTGTGGCCAAACAATGTATTTTCTTCTATTGTTGTGTACATTCGTTTCAGCATCTTTTTCCAGGAGAGACCCGTCTCATCGCAATTAAATTGTCTTGTTGTGGAAGATAGCCTTTAGTATGTACAAGTTTTTTGAATGCATCCATTAAAATTTCGACAGCAAAAATCACGAACCTTCGACCTTTGATGATCTTAGAGGTCAGCAAAAATAGTTTTTGCTTTCTCATAAATGATGTTTTTGTTAATTATGTCGTTTTTACTTCACGCATTTCAATCGTTCCTGAATCGTTTCTAGGGTTATTATTTTTTTTAAATACAGTTGGATTCTTGTGGCTCATTTGTCGGGACTATTAGGAATAGTTATTTAACTTTACACAAAACGAATAATATTTAAATAAAAACGTCTCTAATACATTAATGTAGTGAGTGGTAAAGACACAGATAGATAAAGCACTAACGAGGCAATCACAATCGTTTGACGAAAATAAGGAAGTGTCACTCATTGTGCGAAATATCGTTATGAGAGGTACCCGTTAAGCGAGGTTCCACTGTATTATTCACTATTCATATAATACAATGAAATTGACGACTAGAACTAATTAATTTTGGACGTTTAAGAAAAAAGGATTTAGTATTTTCAAAATACAAAATAAGTTACTAAAAGTATCTTTAATGGAATAGTATTAAAAATATCTATTTTGTATTTTAAATACTTTTATTTCAAATAAGTCGTGTTTGGGTTACTTATTTAATTTTTAGGCAATAACACTTAAAATAGGATACATTAAAAAGCTTAATTTTTGATGAAACGTTTATTTAACCATCTTACATCATTGGAAATAAATTTGATTAGCAATTTTCATTAAAAATTTACCTATTAACATAGCCTTCACAATGACATAAAAAATAATATCATTTTACTCGCCTATGTTTTTTTTAAATTTATTTATTTATTTGATTTAAAGGAATACCTCGTTTGATAACATGCGGTATAGTTTTTGGAACCATTCTATAACAAAAAAGAAATTATTAATCTCCAACACCAAATCAATAAATTTAAATCAACTTACGATATACAATCGATGATAGGGCAAACAGACAAACACATTGTGCATCCAGTACAATCATCGGTAACTTTAGGAATGTGGGTTTTAGCATCAAATCGAATTGCTTGATACCCAGAGTCATTACAAGCCATGTAACATTTCCCACAATTTATACACATATCCTAAAAAATTAAAAATACAAAACAATAAAAACAAAATCAATCTTAATAATAATTACATCATCTATTAAAGCAACGACTTGTTTTGAGTTATCCAAAGCTTTATACGTTCCAATTTTCGGCAAACTCCTCCCAATGACATCTTTAACACTGAGCGTTTCCCCTTTTGATTGTGATTGAGGCAAATTATTCGATTCCGTTTTAATCGTACCATTCTGACGTAAAATTTCAAGTTGTTTTTCGCGCTCTAATTTGTATTCTCCGAAATGTGGCAATTTCATTCCATTTTTATCATAAACACTTTCAACTAACTTCCCTTTTTGATGTTTTAGAACCGGCGGACTTTGACCTTTCCAGTTCGGTAAGCGTTGGTCTAAATATAACAACGTTTTTAACCCGGTGCAATAATCGTTGATGAGGGTGAAATCTTGGTTTTGAACCGCACTGCAAACTTGGAGGATTGTAGCCCCGCATTGAAGGAATTGTAGCGCAACATCGGCTGAGTCGATACCGCCGATTCCTAAGATGGGAAATCCGGGGATTGCGTTAGAAATTGCGGAAACGGCTCTTAATCCAACTGGGCGGGTGGCGTTTCCGCTAACGCCTCCGTAAGTGGTGCGTTTTTCGTATCCGACTCCCGGCCAAGGGTCTCCGTTTGGATTGATCGTCATTAAACCGGAAATTGTGTTAATCGCGGAAACTCCCCAAGCTCCCCCACGATGAGCAGCTGAAGCTATATCGACGATATTCGTGATGTTGGGTGTTAATTTAATGAAAAATGGAATATCGACAACCGATTTAACCCATTTTGAAATTCCTTCAACCAATTCGGGTTTTTGCCCGCAAGCTAACCCCATTCCCGATTCACCCATCCCATGGGGACATGATAAATTCAACTCTAAAGCATCAGCCCCACTTTTCACCGTCTTAACGGCGAGTTCTTTCCAATCAGCTTCGTTGTAACTACACATTATACTCGCGATAATAATTTTTTCTGGAAAATCTTTTTTCAACTCTTCAATTCCTTTCAACCAATAACTTTCGTGTTTTTCCGAAATCAATTCGATATTTAAAAAGGACCCTTGTTGTGGGCCGTAATTATTTTCCCCGGAAGTCACACCCCTTACAATTCTCGGCGAAACATTTGTAACCAAATCTTTTTCCAACGAGAAAGTTTTCGTGACCACAAAACCCCATCCTTGTTCGAAAGCTCTCCTTATCATTGGTAAACTTGTCGTTGGAGGCGCGGACGCCAATCCGAAAGGATTTTCGAATTTAATTCCGCACATTTCAACGGAAATGTCGACGTCGTCTATTGCTGTGTGGAAAAGGGGTAATTCCGGTTTTGTATCTTTTGGGAGTCCTTCTAAAGCGGAATGGATGTGCCACGCTGCTGTTTTGCCATCGTTTACTGATTCTACGGTCGTTTCAGCCACCCCGGCCATATCACCCCCACACCATACATTTGGGTGGGATGTTTGCATTGTAAGTTTGTTGATTTCAGGTAAATTTGAGTTTGGATCGAGTTTTAATGGGGTTAATGCGTCAATAACTGAAACGAAAAAAAAAACAATATAAATTTGTTAATGGAAACTAGTATTTGTATATGTTTAGTGTTTGCTAAAGTCTGGACATCGTTTGCAGAAGACGAGATATTGATGGCAGAAGACCAGCTACTGGTGACATAACATTAGATATTGCTTGGAGAAGATTACATCTCGTTAATGAATTTTTATAAATGGTATGAGGAGACTAGACAATGTTTGTATATGTTCAGAAGACGAGATAGTGTTGGCAGAAGATTAGATACTGGTGACAGAACACTAGATACTGATTAGAGAAGAGTACAAGTAGACAATGTTTGTATATGTTCTGTGTTTGCAAAAGTCCGGATAGCGTTTGCAGAAGACAAAATATTTGAATGAATGTCTAGAAATTGTTGAAAGAATTAGTTTTAGACCATATTACGTGCGGAATATTAGCTATTTGAAGAACGTAGCAATAAAATAATAGAGGACTAGATGTTATTTGGCGAAGAGGAGATACTGTTCATGCATATCGAGAAAGTACTAAGAAAAGACCAAACACTACTTCAGAATATTAGGTACTGCTTCCAGAAGATTAAAACTATTCGGAAAATTGAAAATACTCTTGGCTAAAGATCAGTTACAACATAAAAGATACAAAGAAACGAAAAATTTGCATTAATAATAAAAAAAATAATAAAAGAGATTGTAATTCATGAAATTAAAGAGTTAAACAGAGCCAAGTCAATTAGCGAAATCGCAAACTGTTTTTCATTGGCCCTCGAATATTATAAATGAAATTAAACATAAAACCCATTCCAAAACCAACCCTAAGTGCATTGCCAATTTACAAACCTGATATTCATGACATGCTTAGTGATGATGATTGCTCGCCTCCACCTGCTGTCTCAGTAGTTCAATTTTTGGTTTTTTGCTAAAGCCACGTACATTCTCCAGCTTTATACAAAGTGGGATATTGTTATAAATGTTAGGCACACAGTACGAGTAGGATCGCTTGAATAGTTCAAGTCGGTGCTTCGGTATTGTTAATGTATAACGGTGCCTAAGATTAATATTGTGAATATCTGTACGATAGTTAATTTTGTTGTATAAATACGGAGGAGTTTTGAAAGTAAGAATTTTGTGATACAGACAAGCGGAGTGTAATATTCTACGTCGTGACATATTCAGCCCAATCGAGCGAGATATTTTCTCACGTCCCCTGATACCAAAGATAAAGGGAAGATAGGAATTCTGCACGCGCTGAATACGAGATCGATACGCGGCGTCGATGCAAGAGTGGTAAAGGGCATCCCCGTAATTAAAGATAGATAACACAAGTGATTCGCATAAATGAATTCTTAATTGTTGAGGCAAAATATTTTTGTTAGAATATAATAGCTTAAGGGTGGAATAGGCTCTCTGAAGGAGATTACTGACATGTCCCCTGAATCTCAAGTCAGCGTTCATGGCAATACCCAAATTGCGTGCAACAGGGGTAAATTTTATTTGTTCATTGATAAAAATTTTGAAAGATAGCCTAGCCTCAGCCGCAAGAGCACCAGTACCAAAAATAATAATAGACGATTTCGAAGTATTAATGGACAAGCAATGGCGAGTGGCGTCGTGAACGAGTAATTTCAAATCATTGTTAATTAAAGATTGCGACTCGCCAAAGTTATCCCCATTAAAGCGGAAATACACTTGTGTATCGTCAGCATAAATGTGGGTTTTACAGTGGTTGAGGTTAGAACACAAATTAATCGTATAAATAAGATAAAGTATAGGTCCCAAAATTGATCCTTGAGGTACTCTGGAAGTAATAAGGCCACTCTCTGATAAGACATCCTGAAATTTTACAATTTGTGAGCGCTGCAAAAAATAATTTTTAAAGAAATCAACAGATACTAATGATACTAATGGGACGCAGGTCTTTGTAGTCAACTAGTATTTTTTTCTTTGATAAAGGAACTATGACAGCACGCTTCCACTGGCCAGGAAAAATATTTTCAACCAAGCAAGAATTCAATATGTGCGCCAAATATGGTAAAATTGTGGGACAACACATTCGTAGCATACGAATACCAACCGAGTCCGTACCTATCGATGGAGATTTTATCTCCGAAATAACCTGTAAAAGCCCAGACGTGGTAATCGTCTGAAATGAAAACATAGTAGAAGGGTATAACAACAAGAATTTTTTTTATATGTGCTTGCTTGGCTGTGTCATTGGTGTGCTTCTATTTATGTAAACTTAACTCAAGTAAAGCCGGTTTATAAATTGAATTGACACATCTCTACAGTAGATGCAATTTGCAGAAGAGGAGATATGGTTAACATATATTGAGAAAGTGCCAAGAGAAGAGCAAATATCGAGCGCGTCTGAAGATGCACGGCAAAATCCAAAACTTTCCCACTTCTAGGTATAGTGTAAGTTCTAGTTTTACTTCAGTTGAGATATACTGGGTTGCCAAATCAGTTTGTAAAGTAGTCTGTTTCAGAAACTATTGATTGTATGGGGCTTCGTTAAACAAATGTATTTAAATGCACGGCTAAACCCAACCCAACCCTGTATATTTGAACTGAAACTAGATCTAACATTAGAACTAGAATGTTTCGGGTTTAGCCGTCTTCGATCTCGAAACCAAAGGTGTACTCTCTAATAAAAATAAACAGGCCGAGAGAAGATGGAAACGAAGAGAAGAACTGGTTGAGTATTTTCAAAATGAGGTGGGAATTACACTTAAATCAATAAAAACGCTGACACCGGAAACGCTTATTAACGTAACGACCGCAACATGTAACAATGTCTATGGTAAAAAAATGAAAGTTAACACGAAAAAAGGTAAAATCTACTGGTGGAACGAAAACGTAAAAGAGGCTAAAGATAAAGCAACTAAAAGTAGGCGTAGACTTACAAGAGAAAACGGGAAACGTGGAAACGATGAGGGAAAAATAAAAGCTAAAGAAGATCATGACCAAGCAAAAAAGTACCTTAAGCAACAAATTAAAAATGCTAAGAAAGACGCATGGCGGAAACTGTGTGATGAGTTGGAGGAAGATCTGTGGGGAGACGGTTTTAGGATTGCAATGAAAAAAACTAGAAACATTGCAAAAGTACACATCGATGAAGAAGAGGCTAGCAGACTCATTGCTGAACTTTTTCCCAAGGGAACGAACAAAAAATTTGTAATTGAACCAGTAGGCACGACAGAATGGTGCAGGGAACTAACAAAAGAGGAACTAATTATGTTAATAAAGAATTTAAAGAATGGAAAAGCACCAGGTCCGGATAAGATCACCCCGGAAATACTGAAAGACGTGATAACGGTAGATACCCAAAAAATTGTAGAGATGTACAATACCTTACTTAAAAATTGTCAGTTCCTAAGAATCTGGAAGACAGGAAATTTGGTTTTGATAGAGAAACCAAAAAGCCAAGCGAAAACGTCCTATAGACCCATTTGCCTGTTGGACAGCTTCGGCAAGCTGTACGAAGCTATTCTGCGCGAGAGAATTTTGGAGGAGCTGGAATTAAGGGGAGGCCTTTCAAAGCATCAATTTGGCTTCGTGAAATGTAGATCTACAACGGATGCAATAGAGGAAGTGTTAAATAGAGCGACCAGTCTCGAAAAGTTTAAAAGAGGGAAAAAGAAAAAATGTATTTTTGTTACGGTTGATGTAAGAAACGCGTTTGGTTCTGCACCTTGGAACAAAATTGTAGCATGCATGATAAAGAAGGGCATATCGTCACAATTGGTAAACTGTGTTAAAAACTATTTAACAGATAGATTTATAACTTACAACGAAAGAACGTATAAAATGACTAGAGGAGTCCCGCAGGGATCAGTCCTGGGACCGACTCTATGGAATATCTTCTTTGATGATATTTTATTGGAGAACGGTGACGAAGAGGCCATCAGCCTCACTGCGTATGCAGATGATCTGGCGATCGTGGTGTCCGGGTGGGAGCTGCATGATCTGCAGCAAAAAGTAAAGAGAACTGTGAATAGAGTAGCCGAGCAGATGGACGACATGGGCTTGAAGTTGGCGCCGGAAAAGACTGAGGCGGTGATGCTGAAGAGTAGGAGATGTGGAGTAGAAATCCATTTCAATGAAAGGCCATCAAATAAGCACCACAAAATCATTAAAATATCTAGGAGTGATGATAGGAAAGGACATGAGGTGGAACGATCATGTTCATTATATCGTCTATAGAGCGCAGTAAACCGTACAGGCCCTTCAGCGAATCATGGGATGGACATATGGCCCTAGAGCTGATAAAAGAAAAATGCTAGGTGCTGTCATATGGTCGCAAGCACTATATGCGTGCAAAGCCTGGAAAAATGCACTGCAAATTAAGATACTAAAATAACGAGGCTGCAAAGGCAAATCCTAATCAGAGTGACAAGTGCATATCGCACTGTATCAACAGAGGCGCTGCTCGTTCTGGGGGATTCACCACCCATTGACTTGGTGGTTAAAAGAAGGCTTGTACACGCGGACATGGAGGGAGGATGCCATGAAATCATGGAGGAATGGGCTGCCAGATGGAAATTAAATACTGGCAATGCTGGCTGGTTGAAAAAAATCATGCCAGATATAATACTATGGTTACAGCGCAAGTGGGGACAGATGAATTATTACATCGCCCAATTTCTGAGCGGCCATGGCTGTTTTAAGGCGCACCTTTATTTGCACAAACGGGCGGATAGCGAGTCCTGTGTGTATTGTGGAGAAAAAGATGATGTAGAGTATACCTTCTACTACTGCAAACGATGGAAGGAACTGGCCGAAGAAACCAACACGAAGCTGGGAAAAGGAATGACGCCTGAAAATTGTATTGACCTCATGCTCAAGAATGCGAGCAATTGGAATATAGTGGAGGGCTTTGCAAGAGAGGTCATACAGATAAAGGAACGCGAAGAGAAGGAGAGATAGTTCACAGGGCCGTAGAGTAGCTGTTGCAGAGAAGTGGAGCAGGGGGCGCAGAAGCCCTCCTGTCCGGGTATGTAAAATGCACTTTGTGATTAACAAAAACTTATTTTGTTATTTTTTCAACAAGGGAAAGGGGGCACCCTGCCTCCCCGTCCGGGTAAATATTTTTTAGATTTTCATCGAGTATTTATTATTATGTTTTCTTTCTGTTCTCTTACGAGGCAAACCGTGAGAGGAAAAGCGAGAAGAGGTGAGGAAAGAGGAAAGCGAGCATAGCGATGGACCACTGGGAGGGTACAAGGGGGGCGTAGTGCCCCCCCGTCCGGGTACGTGACTTCGATTTATGTTAATCAAAAAGTTTAATTGAGTTTTTATGAGAGGAAGTAATGAAGACCACAGCGACGTCAACCGATGGGTAAAGCGCGCAAGCGTGTTCCGGTCCGTCATTGCAGGAGACGAGGAAAGGGGTTTTTAGTGGGTCGGGGACTCAATCATGAGCCCCAACCCCACACTATCCGGCCGCCCAATATCCCAGGCCGGATGTCTGACCGCAGATTTTACCCGACCTCGATAAAAAAAAGGGTTTAGCCGTCTTGAGAGATGTACGGCTAAACCCGAATGTTTCTAGTTCTTGAGTTAGTTCTAATGGTATAAAACTAGAACCAACAGTAGACCTAGAAATGGAAAGATTGGGTTTAGCCGTGCATCTTCAGACTCTAGTTTTACTTCAATTCAAATACAAAAGGTTGTCAAATCAGATTGTAAAGTACTCTATTTCAGAAACTATTCATTGTAGATATCTTGGTCAAAAACATATCTTCAGATGCACCAACTCAACCTTATTTATTTGAACCAGAGAAGTCTATCGAAACGAATGCGTCCCTTTTCATACAAAATTCATTGTTGAAAAATATGTCCGTACTTGAGAGGGGACACTGTGTTGGGTTGGGTTGGGCTGTAGCCCTATTAGCCCTCGACTTACTACTATCAGAAATTCTAAACTAAATTGATTTTCTAGCCTAAATTAATTTCAACTAATTTTAATTCTTACTTTCTTTGCTTTGTATTTTCGATCCAAAAGCCGTAATAATAAAGTTAGTTTTAACTGTGGTCAATTGAGTTTCATCCCGCTTCCAAACCCCATTTTCTTCTTCATTCCTCGCGAACGTAATCGACTTAATCTTTCCTCCTTTAACTTCAACGCTGTGGGGCGATTGAAACCCGACTAATTCGCATTTTTCTTCAATAGCCAAAGAAACCTCTTCGGGAACAGCCCGAATGTTTGTAAACCCAGCCCTAAAGATAACATAAACCTTTTTAGCCCCGCATCTCAACGCGGACGTGGCACAATCAAACGCGGTATCCCCCGAACCGATTACAACAACGACTCCGTGTAATTTTGGAAGTGTCGGTTGCATTAATGAGGCGCATCTACACATGTTGGGTTTGCTGGCTTCGGTTACTTTCGGTAGGAATGATTTTGAGGTGTAATAACCGTGCTCTGGGGTTAAATTTGCGAAGACTTTGTCGGTTTTTGGTTCGGGGAGACCGATTCCTAAGAAGATGGCGTCGGTTTTTTCTTGGAGGAGTTTTTCTATTGTTATGTCTCGAGTTGAGAGGGAACGTTTCGTTTCGATTTTAACTCCGAGGTCTTCGACGAGTTTTACTTCGAAGTTAATCACGTCCATTGGGAGGCGATATTGGGGGATTTCGGAGGTGCTTAGCCCCCCTACGTAATTATTTTTTTCGTAAATCGTTATGTTCTCGTAACCTAATCTTCCTAAAAACGTCGCGCATGATAATGAAGCGGGCCCGCATCCTAAAAGGGCTATTTTGGCTTTTGGATTTTTTGGTGCAGGGGTTTTTGGGTTTCTGATTTGTTTGACGTTCATTTTGCTGAAAACCTCGGTTGCGAATTGTTGTAATCCCCCGATGTTGATCGGCCCTTCTTCGCTTGCTTGGAGATTACAACCCCCGACGCAAAGATCGCTCGTGGGGCAAACCATCCCGCAAGTTATCCCTAAGGGGTTATCCGAAAAAATCGCTTTAGCCGCTCCGTAATAATTCTTGTTGGCTATGCTGGTTATAAACGATTTGATGTCGAGTTGTGTGGGGCACGATTTTTGGCAGGGTGCATCTGCGCATTTGAGACATCTCGCCGCTTCTTTTAAAGCGCCCCTTTCTGATAAAGTGGTTGGTTTGATGTCTGAGAAGTCGTTCTCTAAGCTGGGACATTTCTAAATAATTCGAAATGATTTAATTGTTGTTAATTAATTATTGTGTTAAATTATTCACCGAGCAATGTTTGTCAGCATTTCGCTTCCATTGTTTTTTCGCCGATTTCGTAACACTCGATGGGAGAACAGTTGAGTGCGTCGCAACTCTTGGATTCAAGGCCAAAAGGTTCTAAACGATCATAAAAAATTGTTTATTTTAAAAATTAATATTAATAAATTACTTACTTCAATATCAGGGATGTCTACACTGATTTTACTCATGGTAAGGCACGCTGACCCTGATCCACGACTTATTATAAAAGAAAGTTTTAACTGCACTCGCACTACTCGGTTGTTCAAACCGTACTGTTTAATACCTCGCTTTTCCCAGCTACATACGGTCGTTGAATTATTACGTTAAAAAGATAAGGAAAGATAATCGACTGCAAAAAGAAAAGATTATCTAAGTTAAATAATTGTAAGTGTTTTATTACACTTCATTGTTTATAATATTAGTGCATAATGAAGAATAATAACAATACGAGTTTTGAAACACGTGAAAATATTTTTTGTCAGTTGGTTGGCGCATAATCGCCATAAAAATGATCACGAGTTATCTAGGAACAAGGTCAAATAAGAGCAAGATAATTTTATTGAATCTGATTGTGTATCAAAAATGTGTTTTCTTATTTGAAGTGTGAGGTTGGGTTTAAAATCTTTATTGATAACTATGTAAACATATTAAGTGATTTTTCGTTAATAGTCGCTTAATGATGATAAACTATCGATAACCTCGATATATTACGCTTTAATTTTTGAAATCGGCGGATAAAATTACAAAATTCTTATCGAAAAAATTGGGAATTCGATAAACATGTTTTTATCTAATAAATTCAGCAAAAAACAAGTGTCTATTGCACTTGAGATGTCTATTGGATCTTCTTGAGTGAAAATATTCATCAACTCAAGTATGAACTGAAAGATTTTAAACAAAAATTGCACTCGTGTCTCTAAAATTCAAAATATGTATCAAACCCACAATTTAAAATCTTCTTGTGTAAAAGCATAAAACTTGATTAAATTGATATAATGTTATCAATTTAAGATGTTTTATACATGCAGATTTTCTGGAGCACGTAAATTGTATCGTATTGGATAAAAAATAATGTTTTATTTGAAAATTTCCGGGTCCAATTTCTTATTTTAGGTGATTATGAATATCAAAATAATTTTGGAAAAATTTCAGTTGTAAGGTACGCCCTTATTCTCGATATTACAAAATGTGTCTAACTTCTAATAACGAATTCCTTTTAATCTGTTGATCTAGTACAGAGGTGGGGAACCTTTTTGTCATTAGAGGCCACACTAAAATTAGGTAACAATTAAGGAGGCCAGATGAGTTAATACACATATAAAAGCGAATTTTGTGATAATATACGTTTCGTATAGTTTTATCAAGTTATTATATTATATAGAAATAATACAAAAAAACATTAAGTAATTAATTTATTTAACATTATAAAGAAATACAATAGTAAAAGTTAGTGGGATGTTTGCATTTGTTTCTTGCTTGAAAGTACTTGAATATTTGAATTAAACTTGGTAACGCGCAGTCTTAATTGGTCCTCTAAATAAGTATTTGTAATTTGCGTTCTTAAATTTGATTTAAGTTTTGTCATGATAGAAAATGTCGACTCGCAGCAGTAAGTGCTACAAAAACAGGAATAAAGGATATTCAACCGCATTTTTCCAGATTTCTAAGGGGTCCTTTTTAGCGTCAAAAAAAGATTTGAGAATATTATCTTCTGCCATTTCGAATAACTCCATTTGTAATTCGGTAGGAGCATCGGATATATCTACTAAATGTGGTTCAAATACCAATTTCAAAGCAGGAGTATGGTCATCAAAATCTGCAAATCTTTCAGTATATTCTTCTAATAAAAGATCCAAGACTTCTATATATTCATCAAATATTTTATTTTCACATTTCTGCTCATTGTAAATTTTTACTAGCTCCGGAAAGTGTTCTACAGTATATCCGAGTGAGCGAGCAATGTTTTAAAAAATATTATTTTTTTTCGAAACGCCTGGATCTTTTGCTACATTTCATATACATGCTTCGTTTTACCTTGTAGAGAAATATTTAAATTGTTTTGTTTTTCTGCAAAATACTTCATCTGATAGATCACATAGTTTTCCTTTTTCTTGATAAAAATTTAAAATTTGTCGTCGTAAAATTAAAACCTTTACCAAAACTTGTCCTGTTGATAGCCAGCGAACTTTGCAGTAGTACGGCAAATCAACACTATACATATCCTGTCTATAGTTAACATCTCTCGAAATTCACGATGACGCATTGCATTAACGCGAATATAGTTGACAATCCCAATAGCTCTATCCAGAGTGTCTTGCAAAACGGTGGATTTTGCGCACAAATTTTGCTGATGCACTGAAACGATATTAATTTTTCCAAGTTTAAGTTCTCCTTTTTTAATAATGCAACAAATCCTTCTTTTTTACCTCTCATAGAAGGTGCGCCATCGGTGCAGACACTTACTAAGTTATTGATACTTAATTGTGAGCGATGACAAATTTCTCTAAAGTTTTCGAAAATGTCAACTCCACGAGTTCTTCCAGTTAGCGTACCTAGCGCAAGAAGTTCTTCATAACACAGAAAATCTTTAGTTACAGCACGAATAAAATATAAAACTTGCGCCGAGGCAGTTCTATCAGTGCTTTTATCCAAAGCAATTGAAAAATAAACATCTTCATTTTGTATAATTATACGAAGTTGCTCTGTTACATTTTGAGCTAAATCGTGCTGCCAATCTGTTATAGTTCTTCTTGAACGAGGCAATTGTTTATATTTAGCAACATTTTCTGGATCTAACGTACCTACTGCTTCAACAATACATTCTTTAATTATTTCTACATCCGCAAACGGTTTGCCCCTTTTTCCAAGTATAAGAGCAATTTTATAAGTAATAACTGCAGTGGTACTTTTCTTTACAAAAGCACTAACTGACCCTTGTTGATGATGTTTTTCATTTTTTAATATTTGAAGTATAGCTCGTCGAGATTCACCTTTTAAGTTAAAATATTTACGCATTCTTGAGCATGAGGTCAATACAATTTTCGGGCGTCATTCTTTTTCCCAGCTTCGTGTTGGTTTCTTCGGCCAGTTCCTTCCATCGTTTGCAGTAGAAGAAGGTATGCTCTACATCATCTTTTTCTCCACAATACACACAGGACTCGCTATCCGCCCGTTTATGCAAATAAAGGTGCGCCTTAAAACAGCCATGGCCGCTCAGAAATTCGGCGATGTAATAATTCATCTGTCCCCACTTGCGCTGTAACCATGGTATTATATCTGACATGATTTTTTTCAACCAGCCAGCTTTGCCAGTATTTAATTTCCATCTGGCAGCCCATTCCTCCATGATTTCATGGCATCCTCCCTCCATGTCCGCGTGTACAAGCCTTCTTTTAACCACCAAGTCAATGGGTGGTGAATCCCCCAGAACGAGCAGCGCCTCTGTTGATACAGTGCGATATGCACTTGTCACTCTGATTAGGATTTGCCTTTGCAGCCTCGCTATTTTAGTATCTTAATTTGCAGTGCATTTTTCCAGGCTTTGCACGCATATAGTGCTTGCGACCATATGACAGCACCTAGCATTTTTCTTTTATCAGCTCTAGGGCCATATGTTAAGACCCCATGATTCGCTGAAGGGCCTGTACGGTTTTCTGCGCTCTATTGACGATGTAATGAACATGATCGTTCCACCTCATGTCCTTTCCTATCATCACTCCTAGATATTTTAATGATTTTGTGGTGCTTATTTGATGGCCTTTCACATTGAAATGGATTTCTACTCCACATCTCCTACTCTTCAGCATCACCGCCTCAGTCTTTTCCGGCGCCAACTCCAAGCCCATGTCGTCCATCTACTCGGCTACTCTATTCACAGTTCTCTCTACTTTTTGCTGCAGATCATGCAGCTCCCACCCGGACACCACGATCGCCAGATCATCTGCATACGCAGTGAGGTTGATATCCTCTTCGTCACCGTTCTACAATAAAATATCATCAAAGAAGATATTCCATAGAGTCGGTCCCAGGACTGATCCCTGCGGGACTTCTCTAGTCATTTTATAAGTTCTTTCGTTGTAAGTTATAAATCTATCTGTTAGATAGTTTTAACACAGGTTACCAATTGTGACGATATGCCCTTCTTTATCATGCATGCTACAATTTTGTCCCAAGGTGCAGAACCAAACGCGTTTCTTACATCAACCGTAACAAGAATACATTTTTTCTTTTTCCCTCTTTTAAACTTTTCGAGACTGGTCGCTCTATTTAACACTTCCTCTATTGCATCCGTTGTAGATCTACATTTCACGAAGCCAAATTGATGCTTTGAAAGGCCTCCCCTTAATTCCAGCTCCTCCAAAATTCTCTCGCGCAAAATAGCTTCGGATAGCTTGCCGAAGCTGTCCAACAGGCAAATGGGTCTATAGGACGTTTTCCCTTGGCTTTTTGGTTTCTCTATCAAAACCAAATTTCCTGTCTTCCAGATTCTTGGGAACTGACAATTTTTAAGTAGGGTATTGTACATCTCTACAATTTTTTGGGTATCCACCGTTATCACGTCTTTCAGTATTTCCGGGGTGATCTTATCCGGACTTGGTGCTTTTCCATTCTTTAAGTTCTTTACTAACATAATTAGTTCCTCTTTTGTTAGTTCCCTGCACCATTCTGTCGTGCCTACTGGTTCAATTACAAATTTTTTGTTCGTTCCCTTGGGAAAAAGTTCAGCAATGAATCTGCTAGCCTCTTCTTCATCGATGTGTACTTTTGCAATGTTTCTAGTTTTTTTCATTGCAATCCTAAAACCGTCTCCCCACAGATCTTCCTCCAACTCATCACACAGTTTCCGCCATGCGTCTTTCTTAGCATTTTTAATTTGTTTCTTAAGGTACTTTCTAGCTTGGTCATGATCTTCTTTAGCTTTTATTTTTCCCTCATCGTTTCCACGTTTCCCGTTTTCTCTTGTAAGTCTACGCCTACATTTAGTTGCTTTATTTTTAGCCTCTTTTACTTTTTCGTTCCACCAGTAGATTTTACCTTTCTTCGTGTTAACTTTCATTTTTTTACCATAGACCTTGTTGCGGTCGTTACGTTAATAAGCGTTTCCGGTGTCAACGTTTTTATTGATTTAAGTGTAATTCCCACCTCATTCTGAAAATACTCAACCAGTTCTTCTCTTCGTTTCCATCTTCTCTCGGCCTGTTTATTTTTATTAGAGAGTACACCTTTGGTTTCGAGATCGATGACGGCTAAACCCGAATCATTCTAGTTCTAATGTTAGATCTAGTTTCAGTTCAAATATACAGGGTTGGGTTGGGTTTAGCCGTGCATTTAAATACATTTGTTTAACGAAGCCCCATACAATCAATAGTTTCTGAAACAGACTACTTTACAAACTGATTTGGCAACCCTGTATATCTCAACTGAAGTAAAACTAGAACTTACACTATACCTAGAAGTGGGAAAGTTTTGGATTTTGCCGTGCATCTTCAGACGCGCTACAATATTTGCTCTTCTCTTGGCACTTTATCAACATATGTTAACCATATCTCCTCTTCTGCAAATTGCATCTAGTGCAGAGATATGTCAATTCAATTTATAAACCGGCTTTACTTGAGTTAAGATTACATAAATAGCAGCACACCAATGACACAGCCAAGCAAGCACATATAAAAAAATTCTTGTTGTTATACCCTTCTACTATGTTTTCATTTCAGACGATTACCACGTCTGAGCTTTTACAGGTTATTTCGGAGATAAAATCTCCATCGATAGGTGCGGACTCGGTTGGTATTCGTATGCTACGAATGTGTTGTCCCACAATTTTACCATATTTGGCGCACATATTGAATTCTTGCTTGGTTGAAAATATTTTTCCTGGCCAGTGGAAGCGTGCTGTCATAGTTCCTTTATCAAAGAAAAAAATACTAGTTGACTACAAAGACCTGCGTCCCATTAGTATCCTTCCAACAATGTCTAAGATCTTGGAGAAAATCATGAAAAGACGGTTAGTTGATTATATTGAAAAGAACAGCTTATTGCCTGTCCAGCAATCCGGCTTTCGTGCAAATCATAGTTATACAAACATTGTCTAGTCTCCTCATACCATTTATAAACATTCATTAACGAGATGTAGTCTTCTCCAAGCAATATCTAACGTTATGTCACCAGTAGCTAGTCTTCTGCCATCAATATCTCGTCTTCTGCAAACGATGTCCAGACTTTAGCAAACACTAAACATATACAAATACTAGTTTCCATTAACAAATTTATATTGTTTTTTCTTCGTTTCAGTTATTGACGCATTAACCCCATTAAAACTCGATCCAAATACAAATTTACCTGAAATCAACAAACTTACAATGCAAACATCCCACCCAAATGTATGGTGTGGGGGTGATATGGCCGGGGTGGCTGAAACGACCGTAGAATCAGTAAACGATGGCAAAACAGCAGCGTGGCACATCCATTCCGCTTTAGAAGGACTCCCAAAAGATACAAAACCGAAATTACCCCTTTTCCACACAGAAATAGACGACATCGACATTTCCGTTGAAATGTGCGGAATTAAATTCGAAAATCCTTTCGGATTGGCGTCCGCGCCTCCAACGACAAGTTTACCAATGATAAGGAGAGCTTTCGAACAAGGATGGGGTTTTGTGGTCACGAAAACTTTCTCGTTGGAAAGAGATTTGGTTACAAATGTTTCGCCGAGAATTGTAAGGGGTGTGACTTCCGGGGAAAATAATTATGGCCCACAACAAGGGTCCTTTTTAAATATCGAATTGATTTCGGAAAAACACGAAAGTTATTGGTTGAAAGGAATTGAAGAGTTGAAAAAAGATTTTCCAGAAAAAATTATTATCGCGAAATTATTACACACCATTTTATCTTTCACAGAAATAAAGAAATAATTTCCTTTTCTTACAACTTGCCATGATGTAGAAAAAAAAAACTGTTTGATGTCGAGTGTCCTGGATTTGAAGGACCACCGCGATAAAGGATGTATCTTGTTTCTTTCTTCGTCTTTATTAATTGCACTAAAAACTACTCAAGAATTAATTCAAAACAGTCAACGAACTTGTTATAATCGAAAAACGATGTAAACTTACTGACTTTATTATAGCCAAAAAATGTAGATTAATTCAAGATGTAAACACAGAGAGTAAAATAAACAGTAAGTTTTAACAAGAGTAAATAACAACACTGGTACTGGCATGTGCAGATTGTCAACTCCGTTGTATAAAGGGGATTACCCCGTATGTTGCAGAGTTTACCAGATCTGCAAGCAAAGCTGCTCTCCAATGCACGAGATGTCGTTACTTGTAATACGTAAAAGTAGTGAACAAGAAAGTAGTACTGAAATTTACCGTTCTTTATTTAATTCTTTATAGTATAACGAAATATTAATTGATCCAAGAAATTTTATGGAGGCCGCACAAGATAGTCACGGAGGCGGCACGTTCCCCACCTCTGATCTAGTATATTCCCGAGTGCACATTTTAATAAGTTAGTGATAAGCACGCTTTTCATCTCCACTAACCATGATATCGTTGTTTTAAAAAATAAGTTTTGTATTAAATGATAATCTTTGTTGTGAATAATTCTTTTTCCAACTAGCACATAAATGTTTAATTTTTTCTTCGTCTTCGACCTCATTGACAGTCACTATTATTTTAATGGCTTTCTTCTTATTCAATTTAATGTTTCTCTTTGCGTACTTTTTATAAATAATAAGTTTTCAGTCGCGCCTGATGATAACTTACAACCAATTTGAAGTACACATATTATTTTCATCGTTGAAAAATAGCTTAACTTAATTAATCTTATAATCACAAGCATTAGCAAAACATTTCTATAACGAGTTTAGCCTAACCGAGAATGTCTTATTTGACACAAACAACAAATTAATGGTGGAGAAATGGTACGAAACAAAGTAACAAATCACAAATCAAAGTAATGACTCAGAAACAATTATCGATATAGACGTTACACCCATTGTGTGATTTAATTAAAAAAGATGTCCCTTGGTGTTGGAGAAATGAATGTGATCAATCATATTCAACAATTAAATAAATTAGTTTCAGATCAATTTTTAGTTCATTATAATCCAGATTTACTAATTCAATTAGCAATTGATGCTTCAGAATTTGGTTTAGGAGCAGTACTTTCTCATATTTATGAATCAGGAGTAGTAAGACCGACCTGTTTTTCATCCCAAACTCTTTCAAAATCTGAGAAAATGTATTCACAGATAGACATATATTTGGTCATAAAACAGGAATACCTATGATACGCATTATTTCTATCTGGTTTTGACTTTGAAATTAAATACGTCAGATCTTCTGAAAATGTAGCTGATTTTTTGTCACGCATGCCATTACCTGAAACAGAAAAAGAAGATCTATGTTACTACATTAATTATATTGCAAATAATACGGATATTCCTATAAATATTGAAACTACTCGTTCAGAATTACAAAAGGATTCAATTTTATCACAAATTTATACTTACGTTAAGTCAGGTTGGCCTGCAAATTGCAATGATGATATTAAACCATATTTTAAAAGAAAAAATGAAATAAATATTGAAGACGATTCTTGTCTGGGGTTGTAGAGTAATTATTCCTGAAACCTTACGAAAAAATATATTACATGAATTACATTTAAATCACTTTGGAATTGTTAAAACAGAGTCTTGCTAGATCTTACATTTGATGGCCTTCCCTAAACAATGAAATTGAAAATATGATTCAAAATTGTTCATCTTGTAAATGGAGAAGACAAACCCCACAAAAAAGTTCTCTACAAAATTGGCCCTTGGCTGGGGTGTGGGAAAGATTACATATTGATTTTATGGGTCCTATTAACAATAAATTTTATTCTATTGTCATTGATTCATATTCTAAATGGCTAGAAGCTTATTCCATGTTATCAATAACTTCTTTAAATACGATCAATAGGCTTAGGGAATTATTTTCTAGATTTGGATTGCCAAAAACAGTTATATCTGATAACGGACCTCAATTAACATCACAAGAATTTAAAAATTTCTTAAAGTCAAATTGTATTACTCATATAACTTCTTCTCCTTATAATCCATCTTCTAAAGGCATAAAGAAATTTCTAATTAATGTTTTGAAAGAGAAATCATGCCAATTTAAATTTATTGTTGAATAATTTTCTTTTAGATTATCGTAACGAACTCGATTTTTTTGAAAATTTTCATCCTCCGCCCCCCCCTTTGGATTTTTTTCAAATATTCATTTCAATTTTTTGGACAAACTAAACGCGTTAGACAAAAACGGTTTTTACCATCGTTTTCTGCGTCATTTAATGCTATAAAAACGTGACTTTCAGCGAAATCGATTTTTTTGAAAATTTTCATCCTCCGCCCCCCCCCCCCCCCTTTGGATTTTTTTCAAAATATTAATTTCCATTTTTTGGACAAACTAAACGCGTTAGACAAAAACGGTTTTTAAAATCGTTTTCTGCGTCATTTAATGATATAAAAACGTGACTTTCAGCGAAATCGATTTTTTTGAAAATTTTCATCCTCCGCCCCCCCCTTTGGATTTCTTTCAAATATTAATTTCGATGAAAATTTTCAAAAAAATCGGTTTCGCTGAAAGTCACGTTTTTATATCATTAAATGACGCAGAAAACGATGGTAAAAACCGTTTTTGTCTAACGCGTTTAGTTTGTCCAAAAAATTGAAATTAATATTTGAAAAAAAATCCAAAGGGGGTTGCGGGCGGAGGATGAAAATTTTCAAAAAAATCGATTTCGCTGAAAGTCACGTTTTTATATCATTAAATGACGCAGAAAACGATGGTAAAAACCGTTTTTGTCTAACGGGTTTAGTTTGTGCAAAAAATTGAAATTAATATTTAAAAAAAATCCAAAGGGGGAGGGCGGAGGATGAAAATTTTCAAAAACATCGATTTCGATGAAAGTCACGCAATTATATCATTAAATGACGCAGATAACGATGGTAAAAACCGTTTTTGTCTAACGCGTTTAGTTTGTACAAAAAATGGAAATTAATATTTGAAAAAAATCCAAAGGGGGGGCCGGAGGATGAAAATTTTCAAAAACATCGATTTCGATGAAAGTCACGTTTTTATATTATTAAATGACTCAGAAAACGATCTTAAAAACCGTTTTTGTCTAACGCGTTTAGTTTGTCCAAAAAATGGAAATTAATATTTTGAAAAAAATCCAAAGGGGGGGGCGGAGGATGAAAATTTCCAAAAAAATCGATTTCGCTGAAAGTCACGTTTTTATATCATTAAATGACTCAGAAAACGATCTTAAAAACCGTTTTTGTCTAACGCGTTTAGTTTGTCCAAAAAATGGAAATTAATATTTTGAAAAAAATCCAAAGGGGGGGGCGGAGGATGAAAATTTTCAAAAAAATCGATTTCGCTGAAAGTCACGTTTTTATATCATTAAATGACGCAGAAAACGATGGTAAAAACCGTTTTTGTCTAACGCGTTTAGTTTGTCCAAAAAATTGAAATTAATATTTGAAAAAAATCCAAAGTGGGGGGCGGAGGATGAAAATTTTCAAAAAAATCGATTTCGCTGAAAGTCACGTTTTTATATCATTAAATGACGCAGAAAACGATGGTAAAAACCGTTTTTGTCTAACGCGCTTAGTTTGTCCAAAAAATTGAAATTAATATTTGAAAAAAATCCAAAGTGGGGGGCGGAGGATGAAAATTTTCAAAAAAATCGATTTCGCTGAAAGTCACGTTTTTATATCATTAAATGACGCAGAAAACGATGGTAAAAACCGTTTTTGTCTAACGCGCTTAGTTTGTCCAAAAAATTGAAATTAATATTTGAAAAAAATCCAAAGTGGGGGGCGGAGGATGAAAATTTTCAAAAAAATCGATTTCGCTGAAAGTCACGTTTTTATATCATTAAATGACGCAGAAAACGATGGTAAAAACCGTTTTTGTCTAACGCGCTTAGTTTGTCCAAATAATGGAAATTAATATTTTGAAAAAAATCCAAAGGGGGGGGCGGAGATGAAAATTTTCAAAAAAATCGATTTCGCTGAAAGTCACGTTTTTATATCATTAAATGACGCAGAAAACGATGGTAAAAACCGTTTTTGTCTAACGCGCTTAGTTTGTCCAAATAATGGAAATTAATATTTTGAAAAAAATCCAAAGGGGGGGGCGGAGGATGAAAATTTTCAAAAAAATCGGTTTCGCTGAAAGTCACGTTTTTATATCATTAAATGACGCAGAAAACGATGGTAAAATCCGTTTTTGTCTAACGCGTTTAGTTTGTCCAAAAAATGGAAATTAATATTTTGAAAAAAAACCAAAGGGGGGGGCGGAGGATGAAAATTTTCAAAAAAATCGATTTCGCTGAAAGTCACGTTTTTATATCATTAAATGACGCAGAAAACGATGGTAAAATCCGTTTTTGTCTAACGCGTTTAGTTTGTCCAAAAAATGGAAATTAATATTTTGAAGAAAATCCAAAGGGGGGGGCGGAGGATGAAAATTTTCAACAAAATCGATTTCGCTGAAAGTCACGTTTTTATATCATTAAAAGACGCAGAAAACGATTTTAAAAACCGTTTTTGTCTAACGCGTTTAGTTTGTCCAAAAAATGGAAATTAATATTTTGAAAAAAATCCAAAGGGGGGGGCGGAGGATGAAAATTTTCAAAAAATCGATTTCGCTGAAAGTCACGTTTTTATATCATTAAATGACGCAGAAAACGATGGTAAAATCCGTTTTTGTCTAACGCGTTTAGTTTGTCCAAAAAATTGAAATTAATATATGAAAAAAATCCTAAGGGGGGGCGGATACCAAACTCGATTAGGGTATCTTTTGTTATGTAATTGACGTTTGGCTTTGACAGATGTCAAATACGCCATCTTGAATTTTAATAGTACAATTTCATTAAGCTTGGGAAATCATTTAATTTCATACCAAACTCGACTATTTTTGCTGTTATAATAATAAGTTATGTGATATTGACAGATGTCAAATCCGTCATCCTGAATTTTAACAATTGCACTTAATTTGACTTAAAATATCAATTAATTTAATACCAAACACGATTAGGATATCTCTAATTATGAAATTGACGTTTGGCATTGACAGATGTCAAATACGCCATTTTGAATTTTAATAATACAGTTTTATTAAGCTTGAGAAATCGTTTAATTTAATACTAATCGTTAAAATCATTTAATTTGATACCAAACAGGATTTGGGTATCTTTTATTACGAAATTGACGTTTAACATTGACAGATGTCAAATACGCCATCTTAAATTTTAATATTTCCACTTAATTAAGCTTAAAGAATCATTTAATTTAATACCAATCATTAAAATCATTTAATCTGATACCAAACACGATTAGGGTATCTTTTATTATGAAATTGACGTTTAACATTGACAGATGTCAAATACGCCATCTTAAATTTTAATATTTCTACTTAATTAAGCTTAAAGAATCATTTAATTTAATACCAATCATTAAAATCATTTAATCTGATACCAAACACGATTAGGGTATCTTTTATTATGAAATTGACGTTTAACATTGACAGATGTCAAATACGCCATCTTAAATTTTAATATTTCTACTTAATTAAGCTTAAAGAATCATTTAATTTAATACCAATCATTAAAATCATTTAATTTGATACCAAACACGATTAGGGTATCTTTTATTATGAAATTGACGTTTAACATTGACAGATGTCAAATACGCCATCTTAAATTTTAATATTTCTACTTAATTAAGCTTAAAGAATCATTTAATTTAATACCAATCATTAAAATCATTTAATCTGATACCAAACACGATTAGGGTATCTTTTATTATGAAATTGACGTTTAACATTGACAGATGTCAAATACGCCATCTTAAATTTTAATATTTCTACTTAATTAAGCTTAAAGAATCATTTAATTTAATACCAATCATTAAAATCATTTAATTTGATACCAAACACGATTAGGGTATCTTTTATTATGAAATTGACGTTTAACATTGACAGATGTCAAATACGCCATCTTAAATTTTAATATTTCCACTTAATTAAGCTTAAAGAATCATTTAATTTAATACCAATCATTAAAATCATTTAATTTGATACCAAACACGATTAGGGTATCTTTTATTATGAAATTGACGTTTAACATTGACAGATGTCAAATACGCCATCTTAAATTTTAATATTTCTACTTAATTAAGCTTAAAGAATCATTTAATTTAATACCAATCATTAAAATCATTTAATTTGATACCAAACACGATTAGGGTATCTTTTATTATGAAATTGACGTTTAACATTGACAGATGTCAAATACGCCATCTTAAATTTTAATATTTCTACTTAATTAAGCTTAAAGAATCATTTAATTTAATACCAATCATTAAAATCAATTAATCTGATACCAAACACGATTAGGATATCTCTAATTATGAAATTGACGTTTGGCATTGACAGATGTCAAATACGCCATTTTGAATTTTAATAATACAGTTTTATTAAGCTTGAGAAATCGTTTAATTTAATACTAATCGTTAAAATCATTTAATTTGATACCAAACAGGATTTGGGTATCTTTTATTACGAAATTGACGTTTAACATTGACAGATGTCAAATACGCCATCTTAAATTTTAATATTTCCACTTAATTAAGCTTAAAGAATCATTTAATTTAATACCAATCATTAAAATCATTTAATCTGATACCAAACACGATTAGGGTATCTTTTATTATGAAATTGACGTTTAACATTGACAGATGTCAAATACGCCATCTTAAATTTTAATATTTCTACTTAGTTAAGCTTAAAGAATCATTTAATTTAATACCAATCATTAAAATCATTTAATTTGATACCAAACAGGATTAGGGTATCTTTTATTATGAAATTGACGTTTAACATTGACAGATGTCAAATACGCCATCTTAAATTTTAATATTTCTACTTAATTAAGCTTAAAGAATCATTTAATTTAATACCAATCATTAAAATCATTTAATCTAATACCAAACACGATTAGGGTATCTTTTATTATGAAATTGACGTTTAACATTGACAGATGTCAAATACGCCATCTTAAATTTTAATATTTCTACTTAATTAAGCTTAAAGAATCATTTAATTTAATACCAATCATTAAAATCATTTAATCTAATACCAAACACGATTAGGGTATCTTTTATTATGAAATTGACGTTTAACATTGACAGATGTCAAATACGCCATCTTAAATTTTAATATTTCTACTTAATTAAGCTTAAAGAATCATTTAATTTAATACCAATCATTAAAATCATTTAATCTAATACCAAACACGATTAGGGTATCTTTTATTATGAAATTGACGTTTAACATTGACAGATGTCAAATACGCCATCTTAAATTTTAATATTTCCACTTAATTAAGCTTAAAGAATCATTTAATTTAATACCAATCATTAAAATCATTTAATCTAATACCAAACACGATTAGGGTATCTTTTATTATGAAATTGACGTTTAACATTGACAGATGTCAAATACGCCATCTTAAATTTTAATATTTCTACTTAATTAAGCTTAAAGAATCATTTAATTTAATACCAATCATTAAAATCATTTAATCTAATACCAAACACGATTAGGGTATCTTTTATTATGAAATTGACGTTTAACATTGACAGATGTCAAATACGCCATCTTAAATTTTAATATTTCCACTTAATTAAGCTTAAAGAATCATTTAATTTAATACCAATCATTAAAAGCATTTAATTTGATACCAAACACGATTAGGGTATCTTTTATTATGAAATTGACGTTTAACATTGACAGATGTCAAATACGCCATCTTAAATTTTAATATTTCCACTTAATTAAGCTTAAAGAATCATTTAATTTAATACCAATCATTAAAAGCATTTAATTTGATACCAAACACGATTAGGGTATCTTTTATTATGAAATTGACGTTTAACATTGACAGATGTCAAATACGCCATCTTAAATTTTAATATTTCCACTTAATTAAGCTTAAAGAATCATTTAATTTAATACCAATCATTAAAAGCATTTAATTTGATACCAAACACGATTAGGGTATCTTTTATTATGAAATTGACGTTTAACATTGACAGATGTCAAATACGCCATCTTAAATTTTAATATTTCCACTTAATTAAGCTTAAAGAATCATTTAATTTAATACCAATCATTAAAAGCATTTAATTTGATACCAAACACGATTAGGGTATCTTTTATTATGAAATTGACGTTTAACATTGACAGATGTCAAATACGCCATCTTAAATTTTAATATTTCTACTTAATTAAGCTTAAAGAATCATTTAATTTAATACCAATCATTAAAATCAATTATCTGATACCAAACACGATTAGGATATCTCTAATTATGAAATTGACGTTTGGCATTGACAGATGTCAAATACGCCATTTTGAATTTTAATAATACAGTTTTATTATGCTTGAGAAATCGTTTAATTTAATACTAATCGTTAAAATCATTTAATTTGATACCAAACAGGATTTGGGTATCTTTTATTACGAAATTGACGTTTAACATTGACAGATGTCAAATACGCCATCTTAAATTTTAATATTTCCACTTAATTAAGCTTAAAGAATCATTTAATTTAATACCAATCATTAAAATCATTTAATCTGATACCAAACACGATTAGGGTATCTTTTATTATGAAATTGACGTTTAACATTGACAGATGTCAAATACGCCATCTTAAATTTTAATATTTCCACTTAATTAAGCTTAAAGAATCATTTAATTTAATACCAATCATTAAAATCATTTAATCTGATACCAAACACGATTAGGGTATCTTTTATTATGAAATTGACGTTTAACATTGACAGATGTCAAATACGCCATCTTAAATTTTAATATTTCCACTTAATTAAGCTTAAAGAATCATTTAATTTAATACCAATCATTAAAATCATTTAATCTGATACCAAACACGATTAGGGTATCTTTTATTATGAAATTGACGTTTAACATTGACAGATGTCAAATACGCCATCTTAAATTTTAATATTTCCACTTAATTAAGCTTAAAGAATCATTTAATTTAATACCAATCATTAAAATCATTTAATTTGATACCAAACACGATTAGGGTATCTTTTATTATGAAATTGACGTTTAACATTGACAGATGTCAAATACGCCATCTTAAATTTTAATATTTCCACTTATTTAAGCTTAAAGAATCATTTAATTTAATACCAATCATTAAAATCATTTAATCTGATACCAAACACGATTAGGGTATCTTTTATTATGAAATTGACGTTTAACATTGACAGATGTCAAATACGCCATCTTAAATTTTAATATTTCTACTTAATTAAGCTTAAAGAATCATTTAATTTAATACCAATCATTAAAATCATTTAATTTGATACCAAACACGATTAGGGTATCTTTTATTATGAAATTGACGTTTAACATTGACAGATGTCAAATACGCCATCTTAAATTTTAATATTTCTACTTAATTAAGCTTAAAGAATCATTTAATTTAATACCAATCATTAAAATCATTTAATTTGATACCAAACAGGATTAGGGTATCTTTTATTATGAAATTGACGTTTAACATTGACAGATGTCAAATACGCCATCTTAAATTTTAATATTTCTACTTAATTAAGCTTAAAGAATCATTTAATTTAATACCAATCATTAAAATCATTTAATTTGATACCAAACAGGATTAGGGTATCTTTTATTATGAAATTGACGTTTAACATTGACAGATGTCAAATACGCCATCTTAAATTTTAATATTTCTACTTAATTAAGCTTAAAGAATCATTTAATTTAATACCAATCATTAAAATCATTTAATTTGATACCAAACACGATTAGGGTATCTTTTATTATGAAATTGACGTTTAACATTGACAGATGTCAAATACGCCATCTTAAATTTTAATATTTCTACTTAATTAAGCTTAAAGAATCATTTAATTTAATACCAATCATTAAAATCATTTAATTTGATACCAAACACGATTAGGGTATCTTTTATTATGAAATTGACGTTTAACATTGACAGATGTCAAATACGCCATCTTAAATTTTAATATTTCTACTTAATTAAGCTTAAAGAATCATTTAATTTAATACCAATCATTAAAATCATTTAATCTGATACCAAACACGATTAGGGTATCTTTTATTATGAAATTGACGTTTAACATTGACAGATGTCAAATACGCCATCTTAAATTTTAATATTTCCACTTAATTAAGCTTAAAGAATCATTTAATTTAATACCAATCATTAAAATCATTTAATCTGATACCAAACACGATTAGGGTATCTTTTATTATGAAATTGACGTTTAACATTGACAGATGTCAAATACGCCATCTTAAATTTTAATATTTCCACTTAATTAAGCTTAAAGAATCATTTAATTTAATACCAATCATTAAAATCATTTAATCTGATACCAAACACGATTAGGGTATCTTTTATTATGAAATTGACGTTTAACATTGACAGATGTCAAATACGCCATCTTAAATTTTAATATTTCCACTTAATTAAGCTTAAAGAATCATTTAATTTAATACCAATCATTAAAATCATTTAATCTGATACCAAACACGATTAGGGTATCTTTTATTATGAAATTGACGTTTAACATTGACAGATGTCAAATACGCCATCTTAAATTTTAATATTTCTACTTAATTAAGCTTAAAGAATCATTTAATTTAATACCAATCATTAAAATCATTTAATCTGATACCAAACACGATTAGGGTATCTTTTATTATGAAATTGACGTTTAACATTGACAGATGTCAAATACGCCATCTTAAATTTTAATATTTCCACTTAATTAAGCTTAAAGAATCATTTAATTTAATACCAATCATTAAAATCATTTAATTTGATACCAAACACGATTAGGGTATCTTTTATTATGAAATTGACGTTTAACATTGACAGATGTCAAATACGCCATCTTAAATTTTAATATTTCTACTTAATTAAGCTTAAAGAATCATTTAATTTAATACCAATCATTAAAATCATTTAATCTGATACCAAACACGATTAGGGTATCTTTTATTATGAAATTGACGTTTAACATTGACAGATGTCAAATACGCCATCTTAAATTTTAATATTTCCACTTAATTAAGCTTAAAGAATCATTTAATTTAATACCAATCATTAAAATCATTTAATCTGATACCAAACACGATTAGGGTATCTTTTATTATGAAATTGACGTTTAACATTGACAGATGTCAAATACGCCATCTTAAATTTTAATATTTCCACTTAATTAAGCTTAAAGAATCATTTAATTTAATACCAATCATTAAAATCATTTAATCTGATACCAAACACGATTAGGGTATCTTTTATTATGAAATTGACGTTTAACATTGACAGATGTCAAATACGCCATCTTAAATTTTAATATTTCCACTTAATTAAGCTTAAAGAATCATTTAATTTAATACCAATCATTAAAATCATTTAATCTGATACCAAACACGATTAGGGTATCTTTTATTATGAAATTGACGTTTAACATTGACAGATGTCAAATACGCCATCTTAAATTTTAATATTTCCACTTAATTAAGCTTAAAGAATCATTTAATTTAATACCAATCATTAAAATCATTTAATCTGATACCAAACACGATTAGGGTATCTTTTATTATGAAATTGACGTTTAACATTGACAGATGTCAAATACGCCATCTTAAATTTTAATATTTCCACTTAATTAAGCTTAAAGAATCATTTAATTTAATACCAATCATTAAAATCATTTAATCTGATACCAAACACGATTAGGGTATCTTTTATTATGAAATTGACGTTTAACATTGACAGATGTCAAATACGCCATCTTAAATTTTAATATTTCCACTTAATTAAGCTTAAAGAATCATTTAATTTAATACCAATCATTAAAATCATTTAATCTGATACCAAACACGATTAGGGTATCTTTTATTACGAAATTGACGTTTAACATTGACAGATGTCATATACGCCATCTTAAATTTTAATATTTCTACTTAATTAAGCTTAAAGAATCATTTAATTTAATATCAATCATTAAAATCATTTAATCTGATACCAAACACGATTAGGGTATCTTTTATTATGAAATTGACGTTTAACATTGACAGATGTCAAATACGCCATCTTAAATTTTAATATTTCTACTTAATTAAGCTTAAAGAATCATTTCATTTAATATCAATCATTAAAATCATTTAATTTGATACCAAATACGATTAGGGTATCTTTTATTACGAAATTGACGTTTAACATTGACAGATGTCAAATACGCCATCTTAAATTTTAACAATTCTACTTAATTAAGCTTAAAGAATCATTTAATTTAATACCAATCATTAAAATCATTTAATTTGATACCAAACATAATATTTTTTGAAATGATACCCTATCTTTTATTATGAAATTGATGTTTGGCATTGACAGATGTCAAATTTTGAATTTTAGTAATACAATTTTATTAAGCTTGGGAAATCGTTTAATTTAATACCAATCATTAAAATCATTTAATTTACTACCAATCATTGCAATCATTTAATTTGATACCAAACTCATGAAAAAGTTTAAATGTGACATTTAACATTTGAAGAAAAAGTAAAATTTGACACATGTCATATCCGTCATTTTGATTTTGATACATTAATTCCTATTCATCGATTTAGTACAAATATAACCAAATTAGTTTAATACCAAAGTTAAAAATGACATTTGGTATGTGATAATATGACATTTGACAGGTTTTATTTTGACAGGCGCCATTTTCATTTGGAGTGTTATTTATTATAAGAAAATCTTTGAATCTCGCTCTAAATATCACGTGGTAAAAAATAAAAAAATAGATAATAAATAAAATTTGACATTTGAGATTGACACATATCATATCCGCCACTTTGAATTTAATAGTTTCGTTTTAATCCGTAAAAAAACTTTAATCAATGTCAAAAAATAACTAAATTAGTTATTTTACTTCATAAAGAAGTTTAAATATGACATTTGACATAGAAGAAAACACAAAATTTGACATATGTCATATCTGCCATTTTGAAAATGACGTATTACGCTTCGTTAGATTTCAAAATTCCTTGTTTAAAACCAATTAGGATAATTAAGGGAAAAATCGAATACTTTTTAAATTTATTTAACGAATTTAACAGCTGTCAAAATTACTACAATTAAAATGTCAAAATTAATTTTTATCCGGATATAGTGATTAGGTTGGCATCAAAATTTACGGTTAATTGATTAATATAAGCCGAAATATAAACGTTGCAAGTGACACCTGTCAAATGTCATATGTCAAAATTATTGAATTAAAAAAAATAATGATTTAACGTTATTTTAGATCGATTTAAAATTGAAAATCTAGTTATTTAAGTCCAAACACGGTGAGTTTATTTTAGAAATTGACGGAAATATTCGAAAAAATTAAATTAAAGACGGCGGCTGTCAATGTTATTTGTGACGTTAATTAATTAATCGGAAATATCGATTATGGGGTATTAAATTGAAGGATTTTTTGTGCTTATTACGACTTTGATGTTTTTACAGCTTAAAAAAATAATTAGATAATCAAAATGGTGGATTTATACTTTTCTTTTTAATTAAAACTAAATTTAATTAAAACAATGACGAAAAGTACATTTACAAATTAAGAAATAAGTCCAAACTCGATGAGTCTATCTTAATAATTAACAAAGATATCGAAAAATTGAAATTAAAGATGGCGGCTGTCAATGTCATTTATTATATTTTACAAGTTTGATTTATTTAATCGAAAATATGGGTTGTGGGGTATTAAATTGAAGGATTTTTTGTGCTTATTGCGATTTTGATGTTTTTACAGCTTAATAAAATAATTTGAAAATCAAAATGGCGGATTCATACTTTTTTTTTAATTAAAACTAAATTTAATTAAAACAATGACGAAAAGTACATTTACAAATTAAGAAATAAGCCCAAACTCGATGAGTCTATCTTAATAATTAACAAAGATATCGAAAAATTGAAATTAAAGATGGCGGCTGTCAATGTCATTTATTATATTATACAAGTTTGATTTATTTAATCGAAAATATGGGTTGTGGGGTATTAAATTGAAGGATTTTTGTGCTTATTGCGATTTTGATGTTTTTACAGCTTAATAAAATAATTAGAAAATCAAAATGGCGGATTTATACTTTTTTTTTAATTAAAGCTAAATTAGATTAAAACAATGGCGAAAAGTACATTTACAAATTAAGAAATAAGTCCAAACTCGATGAGTCTATCTTAATAATTAACAAAGATATCGAAAAATTGAAATTAAAGATGGCGGCTGTCAATGTCATTTATTATATTATACAAGTTTGATTTATTTAATCGAAAATATGGGTTGTGGGGTATTAAATTGAAGGATTTTTTGTGCTTATTGCGATTTTGATATTTTTACAGCTTAATAAAATAATTAGAAAATCAAAATGGCGGATTTATACTTCTATTTTAATTAAAACTAAATTTAATTAAAACAGTGACGAAAAGTACATTTACAAATTAAGAAATAAGTCCAAACTCGATGAGTTTATCTTAATAATTAACAAAGATATCGAAAAATTGAAATTAAAGATGGCGGCTGTCAATGTCATTTATTATATTATACAAGTTTGATTTATTTAATCGAAAATATGGGTTGTGGGGTATTAAATTGAAGGATTTTTTGTGCTTATTGCGATTTTGATATTTTTACAGCTTAATAAAATAATTAGAAAATCAAAATGGCGGATTTATACTTCTTTTTTAATTAAAACTAAATTTAATTAAAACAATGACGAAAAGTACATTTACAAATTAAGAAATAAGTCCAAACTCGATAAGTCTATCTTAATAATTAACAAAGACATCGAAAAATTGAAATTAAAGATGGCGGCTGTCAATGTCATTTATTATATTATACAAGTTTGATTTATTTAATCGAAAATATGGGTTGTGGGGTATTAAATTGAAGGATTTTTTGTGCTTATTGCGATTTTGATGTTTTTACAGCTTAATAAAATAATTAGAGAATCAAAATGGCGGACTCATACTTCTTTTTTAATTAAAACTAAATTTAATTAAAACAATGACGAAAAGTACATTTACAAATTAAGAAATAAGCCCAAACTCGATGAGTCTATCTTAATAATTAACAAAGATATCGAAAAATTGAAATTAAAGATGGCGGCTGTCAATGTCATTTATTATATTATACAAGTTTGATTTATTTAATCGAAAATATGGGTTGTGGGGTATTAAATTGAAGGATTTTTTGTGCTTATTGCGATTTTGATGTTTTTACAGCTTAATAAAATAATTAGAAAATCAAAATGGCGGATTTATACTTCTATTTTAATTAAAACTAAATTTAATTAAAACAGTGACGAAAAGTACATTTACAAATTAAGAAATAAGTCCAAACTCGATGAGTCTATCTTAATAATTAACAAAGATATCGAAAAATTGAAATTAAAGATGGCGGCTGTCAATGTCATTTATTATATTATACAAGTTTGATTTATTTAATCGAAAATATGGGTTGTGGGGTATTAAATTGAATTATTTTTTGTGCTTATTACGATTTTGAAGTTTTTACAGCTTAAAAAAATAATTAGAAAATCAAAATGGCGGATTTATACTTCTTTTTTAATTAAAACTAAATTTAATTAAAACAATGACGAAAAGTACATTTACAAATTAAGAAATAAGTCCAAACTCGATGAGTCTATCTTAATAATTAACAAAGATATCGAAACAATTGAATTAAAGACGGCGGCTGTCAATGTCATTTATTATATTATACAAGTTTTATTTATTTAATCGAAAATATGGGTTGTGGGGTATTAAATTGAAGGAGTTTTTGTGCTTATTACGATTTTGATGTTTTTACAGCTTAAAAAAATAATTAGAAAATCAAAATGCCGGATTTATACTTCTTTTTTAATTAAAACTAAATTTAATTAAAACAATGACGAAAAGTACATTTACAAATTAAGAAATAAGTCCAAACTCGATGAGTCTATCTTAATAATTAACAAAGATATCGAAAAAATTAAATTAAAGACGGCGGCTGTCAATGTCATTTATTATATTATACAAGTTTGATTTATTTAATCGAAAATATGGGTTGTGGGGTATCAAATTAAAGGATTTTTTGTGTTTATTACAATTTTGACATTGTCACAAAAATTATTATTAATAAAAATCAAAAGGGCGGATTTTTATTGATTTTTTTTCATAGATATGGGTTGTGGGGTATCAAATTACAGAATTTTTTGTGCTTATTACGATTTTGATAGTTTCACAAAAAAAAATAGTAATAAAAAAAATGAAAATGGCGGATTTTTATTAATTTTTTTTAATTATTATTTTTTTTTCGAAAATATGGCTTGTTAGGTATCAAATTATAGGATTTTTTATGCTTATTACGATTTTGATAATTTCACAAATAAAGTATTAATAAAAAAATCTAAATGGCGGATCTTTATTATTTTTTTTTGTTTATTATTATTTTTTTCGAAAATATGGTTGTTGGGTATCAAATTAAAAGATTCCTTGTACTCATTACGATTTTAATCAACAGGAAACCCTCCCAATTAGGACCAACTAAATCCACATCGTCAATATAAGCGCTTTGGCCCAAAAACTTGTCAACATTTGTCAATCTATTTGTTACAGTATGTAAAAACCGTATTCGTACACCCACCAAAAAATTAGAAAATCACGAATTCCTCAAGAAAGATAGTACAAATTAATTTTTTTTTCATGATTTATTTTACTTAGGAAAATAAAAGCAGAATTAATATACATATCTTGGATATCAACTTCAAAAACTGAACATTAAAGGGCATAGTATTCATACATGAGCAACAAAAACCGTATTCGTACAGTAAGAGGTTAAATGAAATTAAGCAAATTATATGTTTGGAATAACATTAATATTTTGTTGGGTATCCTCTATGCTTGAGAACAGCATTTAAACGCGTTGGCATCGATTCTACCAATTTTGTTGTTAATTGAGGTGGTATTTTAGCCCATTCTGTCTTTAACGCCTTTTTAAGGTCGATTACGTTTCGAATATGGTAATATTTCAATTTCTTCTTAAATATTGACCATAAATTTTCGATAGGGTTTAGATCTGGGCTTTGTGGTGGTGTTTTTAGGTATTTTGTGCAATTGTACAAGATCCAAAGTTTACTATCTAGCGCGGTATACTTCGGATCATTATCCTGTTGAAAGATAAAATCTCGCAAACATCCCATTTTTTCAGCACTTTGCTTCAACTTTTTTTTTTAATGTTTATATATCCTTTCGCAGTCATTATTCCATCTATAAAATCTAAATTGCCAACTCCGGCTGCTGAAAAACACCCCCACACCATCACCGACCCTCCACCATGCTTGAATGTAGGTATCATGTTATGTGGATATAGGCCCGTGTTTTTCTCTCGCCAAATTCTTATTCGTCCATCTGATGTTTTAATGTTGAATTTGGACTCATCTGTAAAAATTACCCGTTTCCAGAAGTTAAAACCCTTATTTTAGAATTTTTTTGCAAATGCAATTCGTTTTTGTTTATTAATCCTACTTATGAATGGTTTTCTAACAGCATACCGACTTTTAAATCCAAATTTTTTTATGTAATTTCGCACCGTTTGAGGAGTAACGCGAATTCCAAAATCTTCTTCAAGACTAGCAGCTACTGTTACACCACTTACGGAAGGATCCTTACGGATTTGACGACGTAAGAATGAACAATGTCTTCTCGTTAGCTTCGACCGATTTACGTTTCGTCGTGCTTTGTTAACTTGGCCTGTCTTTTTATAATTCGATACCACGTATTGCATAGTAGAAGAACTGCGTTTAAATATTTTTGCGATTGCAAAGATTTTCCTTCTATATGAAAATTTATTATTATTTTTCTTTGTTCATCTGTAAGTTCAGCCGACTTTTTACCCATTTCGAATTTTCCGGAGATTATATAATAATTCAACTAACTTTGAAATCTTTTTAAAACACGACTCTTAACAAGCAAAAAATAAAGAAACACGATTAAAAATCTTTAATAATAGCCGTCAACTGAATCAAAAATGTAGGCTTGCCACCTGTGCGAATACGGTTTTTGTTACCAACTGTATGAATAAAACACCCTCTAGTGTTCAGTAGTTAAGCTAGGTAACCAAGATGTTTTAGTATTGTTTCTATTTTCCTAAGTGAAATAAATCAGCAACAATATTTGAAATTTGTACTCTGTTTCTTGAGTAGTTCGTGATTTTCTAATTTTTTGGTGGGTGTACGAATACGGTTTTTACATACTGTATATTATTAAATAAGACGTTTACGATCTTTCAAATTTCATCATTATTATTTTGATTCCATTAAAGCGTAAAAACTTGATCATCTTTTAACATTTTTTAGGTGGAATAGATTTCAAATTGAAACAACGAGCTACACATCATTTCAAAGAGAAAGAATCAACCTTCAATTTGAGTCAATCTTCATTTCTTCATTTTTTAAAATCAAAACAATTAAATTTTTTTTATTACGATTTATCTATAATTTAATAAAATAATCATGTCTCTATCTCTAAAAACAAACCTTACACATTTATTTTAATTCATTCTCCATAATCATCATCATTTGAGAAAAAAATTTGTAAAATTTGTACTGATTATCATAAAATTTTTAATAAATTGGATTATCTCCAATTTAACGAAAAAGTTATGCTTTTATCTCTCAAAATAAATATTGGAGAATTTTTTAAAATTTTTCAATAATAACATTAATTAAAATGCATTAATCATTTTAATAATTCATAAAAACAAACATCATTGAAGATTCTTCTTGAAACTCCATCAAAAGACTACAAAACGAACGTATTCCTTTACATTCGCAAATTATGTTTAACTTAATTTAATATTTAATTAACGACCTATTTTTGCAAAGATATAAAACGAAATTATTTCAAAACGAGTTCAAATAACATTGTAAAATGGAACTTTACCTAAATCTTTTAGCCAATGCAATTATAACAAATTATTTTCAAACAACAAAGTGTGTCTATATTTTTACAGACAATAAATCCACGTATAAACATTTCGAAAATTTACCCGCAATAATTGTTGACGTCGAATTAATGCGAAATGATCCTAACGTTTATACGAAATTTTATTGCGATTATTTTATAATTAACACCGAAAAAGCTGACGAAACGTTTGAAGAAATTGAAGATTTAATTCGATACGGAGAGAATCGATTTCATTTTAGGAGTTATTTGGTTTTACCAACGAAAAATCTTTTAAGAAATACGACTTCAATTTTTGAAACGAAAAGCATCGATTTTGTTGCAAATATTTTGGTGGTTTTTCCTGATAACTTAAATAACTTAGATGAAGAAGGGATATTTAATTTATACACGCATAAATTTGCTTCGTTTCGTGATTATAATAAAGTTTATTTATTGGATAAATGGTTTTCGAAAAATTCGAGTTTTTTGTTTCGAAATAATTTATTTCCTGATAAATTAAGCAATCAAGGGGGGAGAACTTTAAGGATTGGAACGATAACTTATAAGCCATACTCAGTAATTGGTAAAAAATAATTTAATTTAATTTAATTTAATTAATGCTATATGTATTTATTATTTCAGATTACTTAGATGGAACTGAATTAAGTGCGGTTTTAGAATTTGCCAATAAGCACAACATGACAATTACGGTAACTGATTTTGATGGGAATTGGGGAGATGCTTTTGAAAATTTTACTGGTGATGGGGTTTTGGGAAACTTGGCCAGGGATAATACAGATATAGGGTTTGGTATAGCTTAAAAGAATATGTTGAGTTTAAAATTAATTTTTATCTTTTAAAGCTTCCTTATTTATGTATTTTACGACTTATCATTACCTTGATGTTACAACTCCATTAGTGCATACTGGAATAACAGCTTTGGTTCCAGCACCAAAGTAATTATGAATGAAATTTTTAATTTTCCTTCAAAATCATCATCATTTGTGATCGTTATTAAAATTATTTATGATTAATTTGAGGTTTTGTATCCGTCGTTTATCAACGTCTCACTTTTATTTTATATCAGTTAACTTTCACCGCTCACGCTTTTCCGATTCTTCACCGCTTTATTGTATGCATTACTTTCATTTTTATTTTGCAAAATTTTTATTATTTTATCTAACACCGCAAGGAAATGTCAGGTTTTAAATATCATTTTGCCGTTTTGTAACGTCACATTTTACACCACTAGTGGTGTAATGAAATATTACATAACTGAATATTGATTTGCGTTTTTTAACGATTTTTCAAATTTCATTTATAGTTTATGATTCAATTATTTTTCAATTTTTTTAAATAGTGGTTGATAAACTTACAAAAGCTCTTCTACGTTAAATATCGAATTAAATCACCAATGTACTTGAGCAGGAATTAATTTTAGTCGCACGCGCTGTTGGTCAGCTGTTGGTTAGTGTTCAATTACTACATAATCAGGTTATTGGTTTGATTACCGACGAGGAGTTTGAAATGCATAATCACATTCGTAAACAGGCAGATACAGCAAACTTTTCTATAAAGACAATTCATTAAAGAGTTAAAGATTCTAAACCACATCATATCGCTAACGAACCATCCATTACTCTTGAGTCTCCCAAGTTGAAGAAAATTTCAAATCATGACCAAGTTTCTTCGACTTATTCCACTCCAGGGTACATGAAAATAAATCCTAATGTCATCAAATATCAATATTTATTGATGTCCTTATGTGGTGAGCCATTACAGCTCATTAAGGGGCTACCTATGACAAATGATAACTATCTTATTTCATTTGAGATGCTTATAAATAGGTATCAAAATAAAAGGCACCTTGCCAGGATTTATTACAACGAAATTCAGGGCATAACAATCAAACAAGAAATTTTTTTGATGGATATATTCACGGAAAATGTTAAAGGACTCAGAAGTCTTGGACTTTCTGTTGATTCTTGGGATTTCTTATTCTTTAACATCCTATTACAAAAATTAGATACCTCGATCAAAGCAAAATTTGAAGTTGAACATTGCACATATGAAATACATACATACTTACAACTGATAACCTTTCTAGAAAGTCAAGACAAAGCTTTGGATTCTGTTAAACTTACGTCATCAACTTCCAAAAATATAAAACCTAGTTTCAACCGTTAATCCAAGTCTAGTTCAGCAAGTTTCGCAACTGAAATAAAATATAATTCCAATTGTTCGTTATGCAATGATGCTCATCATTTATGTGAGTATTCCAAATTCCATGGCGGAAAACCTGCAGAACGTTTTGAATTTGTCACTAATACTAAACTCTGCAAAAATTATTTAGGTTGTCGACAATCCACCAGCAAATGCCACACTCTATTGCATTTGAATAATCCAATTAGCCAGTGCAATACCCATCGAATACTATTGTTAAATCTGTTTTAAATTCTAAGATGACCTTATCACTTCCCGTCGCGGAGTTGAAGGCCCGGGATCGTTTTGGAATCTTTCACAAAGTTTGAGCACTCACTGATTCGTGCAATATGGTAAATTTTATAACTGAGCGCCTGCAGAAGCGACTTCAACTTAACATATCTAAAAGTTCCGTCACTATTGAAGGATTGAATGAGTTCGAGTTGTGGTAAAGATTCTATCGCCTGTGCCATTAGACCTTGTAACACTCTTCAACCCATTCTGGAATTTATAACGATAATCAGCCCTAAAATTTGTTCTAATCAACCCAGAGAACCGACTAAATTATTAAAGTGCCCACATCTACGTAACTTTAACATATCTACCAGCCAATCCTCTCCTGGTTCCATCGATTTGCTCTTGGGAGCTGAACTAATTCCTTTAATGCTGAGTAGGGGCCAAAAAGTTGGTACTCAAAATGATCCCGCTGCGCTGGAGTCTATCTTCAGATGTATCTACATCCAATTTTACATTATTGATTGAACCTACCATAGATTTTTGTCTTCAACGCTTCTAGGAATTGGATCAAGTGAAGAATACTCTTGCAAAATCACGCATTATCGCAACACTGATGGCCGCTTTGTACTTGCTGTACCATTTAAAGATGAACAACCATCTCTTAGTCAATCATATCAACAAGCGTTTCGTCGTTTTTCTTTTTTCTGGAAAAACGACTTTTGAAAAACTCAACCATGTACAATGCTTAACAAAGTTTCATGGATGATTACCTTTCGCAACAACACATGTCTCCCGTCCCTAAAGATGGATGACTTCTGTAATCCTAAAGCTTGTTATAACCGCATCACTATGTTATTCATCCCAGCTCGTCCAAATTATGGGCCGTCTTCGATGCATCCACTAAGACAACGTCAAATAAATCTTTGAATGATCTTCTATTGACCGAGCCTAAATTGCAATAAGACTTGGTCAAGATTTTAATTACTTTCCGATGTTTTCCCAATGCTTCCAGAATTTTCCTTGGAGAGTATGTATTGATTGTTTCCAGAAGACGAAATGCTTCCAGAAAACTTGATACTGCTTTTAAGCGACTTGAAATATTTCCAGAAGACATGATACTGCTTCGCGATAATGTGATACTGCTTCCAAAAGACTTGAAATGCTTCTACAAGACTTTATACTGCTTCTGATGCTATACTTACAAAATACTTGACGCTGCTTCTAAAAGATTTAAAATGCTTCTAAATGACTTGATACTGCTGCTAGGAGACTTGATACTGCTTGGAGGAGACATATTACTGCCTTCAGAAGACTTGAAATGCGCCCACAAGATTTGATACTGCTTCTAGGAGACTTGATATTGCTTCTAGGAGAGTTGATATGATACGATAGTTGATATGACATGATACAGCCTCCAAAAGAGTTGAAATACTTCCAGAAGACTTGAACTGCTTCTAGAAGATCTAATATTGCCTCTGGAAGACGATACTGCTTCCAAAAGATTAGAAATGTTTCCAGAAGACTTAGAATGCTTCTAGAAAGCTTGAACTGCTTTCAGAGGATTGACTACTGCTCCGCAAGACGGGATACTGCTTCTAGAAAACTTGGTATTGCTTGCAGAAGACTTTAAATGTTTCCAGTAGATATGACACATCATCTAGAAGACTTGATAAAGACGACAAATGTTTCCAGAAGAGCATTCATACCAAATTGTTAATGGTTTTATTTGAATTGAAGCTACCATTTTCAATTAAATTTTTATGATGTACTATTGAGCTTATCCTTCTGGAAGTGCCTGCTGTAGCAGTAGCTCCGAACGTGATTTTGCATTTTCTTCAGACCCAAGTCAAGCTTTTTTTGGAGTGCCATCATTCGTCGTTTGAGTCTATTCCCAATCAATATTCTTTTTTGTACTGCATTGTTTGACAACGGAATTTGTGTAATTTCTTCTGGTAATGTAAGATCTTCAAAAATAGTATTTGGTTTACCTCTACATTATGCTCTTACATAATGGCTGAATTTTTTAATTGTTGTTCTTCTGCATTTTTGCTGAAGCTCTGGGTGCTTTGTTTCAAAATGGTATATTAACCTACAATGAGCTAGATTCATAGAAACATTTGCTAGAAAATAGCTGTAAATAACACACTTGGTCGTATTTTTCCAGATCTCGATGGATCCTTACAGATTCATTCTTTATTCGGCATCGCTGGACTAGATCATTTACAGGATGTACTTAATCTTCTATTGGAAGTACAATAATTTATAAGCACTGTTAATTCAATTTTTTTTGGTGTAGCAACAGAACAGATTTATGTATTCTAAGTAATCATTCTGGCGTATTTTACGTAGGATGAAAATGTCAACAAAAAGATCTGGCTACTCAAAATAGTTTAGTACAACATTCGCAGTTTTTCAATTTCCAACTATTGCGACCTCTTCAATTATATCGTCATTGTTAATAAACTGATTTCTCGGCTCATTTTCATCACACCGATCCATTTTTCGCTCCCATCATCGTTTCCTTTCAATTCATTGACATTCTGTACTAATACAATTCATTCAGATTTTAATTGTTTCTTCCTCATCAACTTCTAAGCCAATACCATCTTACAAATGCGTTTAATTATCTCAATGACACCTTGAATTAAATTGGTTGTGCAATTGACGTAACATTAAATTGAAAGAAAAGAACAAAGAAATCGGTAGTGCTTCATAAAAAGGTGATTAATATACTCCATTGGGAGTAGTTGTCCAGAAGAAGAGGGCTCTCTGGGTAAATAGTAAAGTTTTCGAGGATCGATTAGAAATTTTAAAAGAAATTATGAAAAATTTGTGGCATTGGTAATTCGCAGTCTGGTTAATCGGGACTCTATTGTATATCATTTTTCCTCAGCGACCTATTGCTTGGAACCTGCTAACAGTATCTAAAAGTAGTCTGCAATCTTCAGTCAGCACAAATTTACTGTTCAATTGATACTACAAATTTAGATTTGTCAATAGTATGCAATCTTACGAACATCATTCTCTTTATCTCTAGCCATCTCAAAGCAATAAATTGTGTCTAATTTTTAATTAGCAGCATTTAATCATTTGCAAATAGTCCATCTTTTACTCCATCTTTTAGAACTAGACCTAATCTTGTGCTAATAGTATCCAATATTGTCAACAGTACTAAGCACTTACAAGCATTTGTAATCTACTAGCAGCATTTAGTCCTCTAAGAGCAACTATTTAGTCTTTTGGCAGCAATGTTTAGTCTTTTCCAAACAAATAGCAACCTATATACAACAGTATCTTAAAAGACGCATGACTATTAGCTCAGTTTCAGTTATAATTCAAATTTAGAATGTTGTTTAAGTTTTCGGTTTATCTGTGTGACCCTTAATCTGAAATATTTTTAATTCTACTTTCAGTTAATAAATAGTTAACACTTTAATCTTTACAATAAACTTATTCAACATCCATTTCTTCTGTTAATTCCTATAGGGTAGAGTTAAGGTTTATTCTATATTATTTATTATAAAAAGATTGAGAGATTTTGACTTGTCAGCAGTTTGATTATTTATTATGTTGTTGTTTTTTTATAAACAAACGAAAAAAGTATTGTTTATATAACTAAATGACAATAGTTAGCCGTGGTGTCTTGCAGAGCACGCTACACTTACTCCCCCCACGGAAGAAAAGTAGAAAAGGAATAAAGTAAATAACATTTTGTTAAATTGTTTAGCGTTTAAAGTAAATGTTGAAACGAATTTTTTTAGGTTTGTTTGTTAAGAGAATTGATTTATTAATTGAGTTTATGTCTTCGTTTAGCATAAAGGCAGGTTTAAGCTGATCAATGCTTAAAATAGTCGGTTTATTATTTTTGTATATAACGAAATATTTTTGATGTTTTTCAAGAATTTTGAATGGTCCTTCGTATCGTGGTGTTAAGGAAGGTTTAAGTCCGTTGATTTTAGTGAAAACGTAGTTGGTCGAGACTAAGTCTTTACGTATGAAGGTTTTTTGATTACCATGTTTGGTTGCAGGAATTGGTTTGAGGTCAGCAAATGTAGTTCGAAGACTGGAAAGGAAAGGTTCATGTTCACGAGGTTGTCTATCTTGAATAAAGAATTCTCCAGGTAGTCTAAGAGGCTGGCCATAAACTAGTTCCGCTGATGAACATCCTAAATCTTCTTTCAGTGATGATCGAAGACCTAGGAGTATCAGTGGTAAATCATTGTTCCACCTGATGGTGTTACCGCGTGCAATAATCGCAGCTTTCAAAGTTCGATGGAATCTTTCTACCATTCCATTGCTTTGTGGATGAAATGGTGAAGTATGTATTTGATGGGTGCCTAACAATGATTGAAATTTTGCAAATAATTTTGATTCAAATTGTCGTCCTTGGTCGTGAGTTATTGTACAAGGAATACCAAATCGACTGAAATAATGCCGAAACAGAGAAGTTGCTATGGTATCAGAACTTATGTCTTTTAGTGGGAAAGCTTCTGGCCAATGTGTGAATCGTTCGATTACAGTAAGGACATAAGTGCAACCAAGAGACGAAGCTAGGGGACCAATAATGTCGATGTGAATATGTTCAAAACGTGAGTTTGGTATTGGAATTCGCTGAAGTGGTGATTTGGTGTGTTTAAAAATTTTGGTGCGTTGACATTGCAAACAAGATTTTGTCCATAAGTATATATTTTTTGACATGGGAGGCCAAAAGAATCTGGTTTTTAATAAATGAATTGTTGAACGAATTCCTGGATGCGTTAGGCAATAAAATTTGTCGAAAATTTGTTTACGATAGTTTTGAGGTATGTAGATGCGAGGTTTATTCTTTGAGATTTCGCACCATACTTTGATGTTTGACGGTAAGATTGATTGTTGTGATAACAAATATCGTGATGGTTTGGTTGCTGAAAATTGCTTATCGAGTAGATGTCTTAACTCAGTGTCATTGAATTGTTCATTTCTAATAATTTGAGCGTCACGATATTGAGTATCGAGAAGTTCGACATTCAATCTTGACAGGGTGTCGGCAACTATGTTGGAATCACCTTTTATATAACGGATATCGGATGTGAACTGAGTTATATAGTTCAGATATCGTGTTTGACGAGGTGATTTGTCAGTGGCCGAGAAAATTGAGGAAGTAATTGGTTTGTGGTCTGTGTAGACTGTAAACTCATTTCCATGCAAGAAATGTTTAAAAAATTTGATTGAAGTGTAAATTGCCAATAACTCTCTGTCATAGGTTGAGTATTTTCGTTGGGTTGAAGTTAATTTTTGAGAAAAGAACGCTAAAGGTTGATTTTTCTCATTTTTTGATTGTGACAAGACGGCTCCTATGCCATTGCTGGAAGCGTCAGTTGTCAGACTAAGGGTTGAATTTTGAGAGGGAATTTGCAAGAATGTCTTTCGAGGTCGAAAAAGAATTTTCATGTTCTTTTGACCAAGAAGTGATTGTTTTCTGTCTTTGTGAGTTTAATGATTTGGCAAGATCATGTAAGGGTGCTAAGACTGAAGAAATGTTAGGCAAGAAACGGTGGTAAAAGTTAATCATGCCTAAGAATCTTTGTAATTGTTTTAAAGTTGTTGGTTGCGGAAAATTTGTAATGGCTTGTATTTTGATAGTTGAAGGTCGGATGCCTTCAGATGAAATGTGATGGCTTAGAAAGTTTATTGAATTAACACCAAAAACACATTTTGCTGTTTGTATGTTAATGTTAAATGCATTAAGTCGTTCGAAGAGTATTTTGAGATGTGTGTAATGCTCTTCTTCATTGCGACTTGCTACTAAAATATCATCAAGGTACACAAAAATGAAATTAAGGCTTGAAAGTATTTCGTTCATGAAACGTTGGAATGTTTGGGCAGCATTTCGAAGTCCAAATGGCATCCTCGTAAACTCGAAAAGGCCAATTGGAGTAGTAATGGCTGTTTTGTGAATATTTTCATCTTCCACTGGTATTTGGTGGTAGGCACGTACCAGGTCAACTTTTGAAAAAATTTTGCAACCGTCCAGATGTAAATTGAAGTCATGAATATGTGGTAAAGGGTATCTGTCTGGAACGGTGATATTGTTTAGTTGACGGTAGTCTCCACATGGTCGCCAATCGTTGGAGTCCTTTTTTGGGACCATGTGAAGTGGTGATGCAGTAGATGATGAAGATGGTCGGCAAATGCCTAATGAGACCATTTGCTCGAATTCTTGCTTGGCAAGCAATAACTTTTTGGGATTTAAACGCCTAGGACGACAATACGGAAGATGCGAATTAGTGATGATTTTATGTTTAGTATTGTGTCGAACAGGGGTTGAAAAATTTGGAGGTGATGTTAAATTTGGAAAAGATTTTAAGAGTAGTGTATATTTAGTTTCAAAAGAAAAAAGCTTAGGTGATTCAATTTTGAATTGATTAATTGATCCAATTGCAAAAAGATTTGTTTTTGAATCAATTAATTTTTTATGTTTAATATCGACAAGGAGGCCGTATGCGTTTAGAAAATCAGCACCGATAATAGCTTTGTTTACGCTGGCGATGGTAAATACATATGGAAAGTTTCGTCTCAAGTTTAATGAAACTGTGATCATTTTCTTTCCATACGTATTTATTTTGGTACCATTTGCAGCGGTTAAATTTGAAATAGAGTATTGTTGACTCTGAGGAAAAAAACTTTTTCGGTAGCACGGAAACATCGGCACCCGTGTCGATTAAAAAGTTCATGTTATGTTTGTTATCGAAAATAAAAAGCCTTGTTGATGAAAGGGTGTTGGCCGAATAGTGGGGCGGATTGTTAGCCTTAATTTTGAATTTGGAAAATTGAGTTTTTTCTTTTGAAACCTTTAATCGTTTTTTTGGAACGATGTTATCGTGATTTTTAAGGAAATCATCGTTAAAAGTACAGAAAGTTCCTTCACATTTTTGGGTGTTGCTTCCAAATTTGCTATGATACCAGCAAATTTATACTGGTCGGGAAGGAGACTTCTCTGAAGATCGACTACGTGCGGGTGATCGGCCTCTATGATTGATACGTTGTCTGTTGCATGTGTGATTGCAACAAAGGTCTAATAGCCGAGAATTTAATTTGGAATTTAGATAATTAATTTCTTTTTCTAAGTTTCTGGTCGAAATTACGTTATTTTCTTGTTGCTGAGCAACTGTCTGAAATTTTTCGCACGTAGTCGTCAGTTTTTGAACGACGTTTAGTAACTGTCCGTCATCGTACGTCAGTGTGGGTGTTGTGTCGGTAGAGTTCGTGCAGAGCACGCTACAATTCCGAAAATGAATTTGAATAAGAATGTTTATCAATGAACCGGTCATACTAGTTGATGATGAAAAACCTTCATCATCTCCATGTTGATTTTGAGACTCTCCAGTTATAACAGTTGGCATATTTATCGTTATTTTAGCCATAACTCCGCCGCATTGCTTTTCAAAGCCATGAACATCCAATGTTATAGAAGAGGTACAATCGTTAATTTTCTAAATTCCTAACTTCCTAATAACTTCCTAACCTTGAACATATTTGATCTTAAAGAGATTGTTATGAATTGGACATTTTTCGTACGTTCCTAAAAACATTTTTTTAATTAATATAGTTTAATTTTTATGTAATTTATATAATTAGAAAAAATACCTTAATGAAATGAGCCACGATTGAAACGTTCTTAAAATCCAAAGCCACATCGATTTCATCCATAACATAAAAAGGTGACGGTTTGTAATAATGCCCCGCAAACATTAAAGCGAGTGATGTTAAAGATTTTTCGCCTCCTGATAAATTTGTGAAGGTTTTCCAAGGATTCTTTGGTGATGGCACGCTTAATAAAAATGTTATTTTAAGTATGTTGTATATTATAAATATTAATGACTTATTTACTTACTTTAATTTAACACCTTCAGAAAAAGGATAATAAGAATCAATTACAGTAGAACCCCTCATATCCGTCACCCATGGGACCGGAGCATGGTCGGTTACCAAAAAAGGTCAGATAATCCGAGGAACAACAAAAATGAACAAGACAAACATAAACGAGTACATATATTTAATTATGTATACAAATCCATGTATGTACATGTAAATTTATTTAAAAAAATCAGTTATATTTTTTTGTTTTAATCTACCAAATCTTGCTTTAGCTGAGATATCTTTCCACTTTTTAATGCACAGCACATCCATCGGTGTTGCTTCTGGATGTTGCTCGACGTATTTCATTGCAATCTCGAAAGCCTCTGTAGCTGTCGTATGACTGATATTTTCAGGTTCTTCTTTTTCATCATCCGTTTCATCTTCCTCTGTTTCAACTTTAAAAACTGCGGATACGATTTGTTCGTCGTTCAGATCCTCGTTAGTGACTTCAACTATGTCCCCTCCCAATAGCCACTCTTCTATATCCGCTGGTTGGATTTGGGCATCGATGGTCTGTAAATCTTGTAGAATTTCTGCTTCATCTGTATTTAAAGTTTCAGACTCATTAGAGATTGCGCTCTCACCTTCAATAATACTTGGCCATAGTTTTCTCCAAGATTTTTGTAGAGTGGTGTGATTGAGTTCGTCCCAGGCTTGTGCGGCAATGTAAATGGCATCTTTTATATTAAAAGTCTTCGTTGCCTCAAATAGGTTACTGCCTCCTTCCGTTTGCTCTAATAAGAAGCTGACATATTTTCGCCTGTATCTTTTCTTCAACCACTCAATAACCCCTTGATCCATAGGTTGGATTAAAGGTGTCACACGAGGAGGTAGAAACATAGCTTTGATGTTTCCCATTGTTAGTTCGTTTTCCGAAGGATGACTGGGAGCATTGTCAAGAATCAAGACTGCATTGAGTGGTAGATTTTTCATTTTCAAGTGTTTTTTTTTACATCTGGTACAAACTCTTCAAAAAACCACTGTTTAAACAAAGAACTGTCCATCCAAGCAGATTTTTGATTTTTATAATAAACAGGCAATGATGCCATGTTCACATGTTTGAACGCTCTGGGCTTTTTAGATTTTCCAATGACAAACAATGGCATTTTATGGTTTCCACTTGCATTACTACAAGTTGCAAAAGTTAGTCTATCCTTGGATAATTTTGTCCCTGTTACTTTTTCATTTTTTGCAGCAAGAGTTTTTTGTGGGAGCATCTTGTAGTTTAACCCTGACTCGTCAATATTATACACTTGATCCGGATGCAAATTTCTTCACGAACTCTTTGGTTGCGTCATCATCAGCTGATAGCTTTTCTCCAGAAATAACAACGTGACGTATACCATGGCGACGTTTCCATCGGTGAAGCCAACCTTCACTTGCACTGAAATTTTCCCCTTCCTCTCCTACTATTGTTTTATGTAAAATCGCTGCCTTCTCTTTAATTATAGGACCTGACAAAGGAGTTCCTTTGCGTCTTTCTTGGCAAAACCATATCCAGAGAGCATCATCTAAAACATCAAATTTAGGCTTTTTAAGCATCTTTCTATTTTTTAAACCCTCCTCCCCTTCCACTGTCATAGAGTACGATTCGATATTCTTTCTGTTTTTCCTCCAGTCTTTAATAGTTGTGACGCCTATTCCTAATTCAGAAGATAATTTTTGAACTGACTCGCCATTGTCTAGCCTCTGAATAACTTCCAATTTCTTCTGTAGTGTACATACAATACGTTTTCGTTTTTATTGGGTAGCCATAATCACTTTTACTATAACAATTGTAAATATGCATACAATTGATATTCACAATGATGAACACAGTTGCGCAACCCTTGGCAAACATCAAGATTGAGCGAATCAAGTAATTCCCCGACGGAAAGTCGGGTCTCTTGGGATTCACAAAAACGTACATTAGAGCATTTGAACAAAATTGGGAGTAGGGAGGGGTGACGGATATCCCGAGGAGTCGGATATCCCGAGGTCGGATATGAGGGGTTCTACTGTACTTCTAAATCTGCATTGCCTCCCAACGTAATCGTTTGATACATTTCTCTCAATTTAAGCCTAATAATTCGTAACCTCGTTAAAAATTCGTCTTTCCTTCAAGTTTTTAACCCCTCAGAAGCGGTACTAATTTTGTTTCGTTCCTCAGTAACGCCTTTTAAATCTTCCATTTTCGCATTGTATTCTGCTTGATTCCTTTTATAATCTTCGATGGCAGTAAACCTAAGTTGTTGTTGTTCCAAAGCTTTCTTGCAGGAATTAATCTCGTGTTTTAGATTTTGAACATTTTTCTCGCCTAATTCTTCCTTTGTGTACGTTTTTAACTCTTCTGCAGGTTGATTTGGGATTACATAATATTATAATTTTTTTAACTAAAAAAATGATTGAATAAAAGTAATTTACCTAACCCCGCTAGGAAATGTAAGGTTTTACATGCCATTTTTACGTTTTGTAGCATTTCATTTCACATAACTGCCTTTTCATTACACCACGAGTGGTTTAATGAAATATTACTTAACTGAATATTAATTTATTGTGGTTGTTACTATGGATATTCGGTTGGAGTTTTGTAACTTAACACGTTAATAAACTGTTAATTTTGTTTAACTCACGCATATATATATACAGGGTGTTCCCGTGACTCGGGGCATAAAATTAACCACATATACTAGAGCAAAAATGATGATGATTCGTGAAAAAAAATTATTATAAAAGTCTTCAAATGGCCAAGATATGGGCCATCAAAGTTCAGAAATTTTAACACATTTTTCTAAATATTTTCAAAACCATTAATGGTAGAGGGTTGAAATTTGGTACAGAGTTATGTATATAACTATTATATTAATTTTCATCAATCAAATTTATTTATCTTCGTTTTCTCGCATTTTTCTTTATTTTCTCAAAAACCGGCACCTCGCTTTAAGTTCGAAAATTTAGTACGAACAATTTGAGAACAGTTTCCAAACTTCCCTACTTATTTACCTATTTTATAACTTTAAAATGTTTCTGCTACAACATAAACCATATAAATAATTCAATTTAATTTTAGGCTATTAGGGGGATGGTTCACTCCATTCCTCTCGTTTACAATTTCGATGTGGGTAGCATCGATAATCTCAATTTTATTCTGCTTCTTAGCCATTTTATTCGTCAGCACCTTTCACACGTTTATTACGTAAGAACCAAATTAAAAATAATTTTTCCATTATCAAAGTTTTTTTAATAAGCAGAAAAGAAACTCAACCTGTAACAGAAACCGCCATAATTTCATTATTAGAAACGGAAGCTTTATTTTTGGGAAAACCCGTCGCAAAACTTCCCCTTGAATTTTATTCGAGAATCGTGTACGCTTTAGCGATGATTCTTAGCTTGGTGATGGCTACAATTTATACAAGCGGTTTAGCAAGCACCATGACAGTTCCGAAATATAGAGGGACAATAAAAACTTTAAAAGATCTCGCAGAACGGGGTGTTCATTGGGGTGCAACTTCTATTGTTTGGATTGCATCTATTTCAGAATCAGATAATGTAAATGAAAAGATGTTAAATTAATTAATTAAGATTTTTAAGTTAATTGAAATCAATTTCAGCCAATTTATCAACAAATCGTTCAAAGCTTTGTTATTACGGACGTGGATAATTTAACAAGATTAAATTCAAAAGAATTTGGATATGCTATTGAGCGTCTACAAGAAGGTATTAATTATTCAAACATTAATATATTAATTATTTATCAATTAATGAATTAGGAAACTATGCTCTTGGTGATTACATCACTGAGGATGGTGTTAAAAAACGAAGACTAATGGATGAAAATCTTTTTAATGACTATATAGTGATGTATACCAGAAAAGGATCAATTCTATTGCCATTAATTAATAAAGTGATTCTTGAAGTGTCTCAAGCTGGATTAGTTGAATGTTGGGAGGATTTAGTAACTTAATGATTAAAATAATTTAATTATTAACATAAAATAAGTTATTTTTAGGCTATATCGAAATATTCGAGCACTACAATGCAAACGATCGTAAGATTTTCAGTACAATCTCCGAAACCGTTGATTACACCTTTAACTTTTAATCACGTTGTGGGTGCTTTTACTATTTGGGTTATAGGAATTGTAATTTCAATTATTTGTTTTATTTGGGAAATCAAGCATTAATTTATTTATAAATATTAAAAAAAAAGGAAATTAGTTTAAATAATTAATTAAATTAAATAATTAAATCAACATCTAAAATTATCAACAAATCTCAATATAAATATCAAAATGTTAAAATTTAATTACACTTTTAATTATTTAAGAATTTAAGCGTTAATGCATTTAAAAATAATTTTATTTAAAAAAGAAATTAGTTTAAATAAATAATTTAATTTAGCGCCATCTAGCGTTCTAATTTTTAACACTTTAAGTTGTTAAAGTAATCTCAAGATAAAATCAATATGTTAAAATTTAATTGTAATTTCAATTATTTGGGAATTTTAGCATTAAAACATTTATAAATATTCTTTCTTTGAAAAAGAAATTACTGTAAATAAATAATTTAATTTAGCGCCATCTAGCGTCCTATTTTTAATAAATCAACATCTAAAATTGTTAACGTAATTTCAAAATAAACATCAAAATGTTAAAATTTAATTGCAATTTCAATAATTTGGATTATTTGGGAATTGAAGTATTAATGCATTTTTATAAATAATTTTATTTAAATAAGAAATTAGTTTGAATAAATAATTTAATTTAGCGCCATCTAGCGTTCTATTTTTAATAAATCAACATCTAAAATTGTTAACGTAATTTCAAAATAAACATCAAAATGTTAAAATTTAATTGCAATTTCAATAATTTGGATTATTTGGGAATTGAAGTATTAATGCATTTTTATAAATAATTTTATTTAAAAAAGAAATTAGTTTAAATAAATAGTTTAATTTAGCGCCATCTAGCGTCCTATTTATAATAAATCAACATCTAAAATTGTTAACGTAATTTCAAAATAAACATCAAAATATTAAAATTTAATTGCAATTTCAATAATTTGGATTATTTGGGAATTGAAGTATTAATGCATTTTTATAAATAATTTTATTTAAAAAAGAAATTAGTTTAAATAAATAATTTAATTTAGCGCCATCTAGCGTCCTATTTATAATAAATCAACATCTAAAATTGTTAACGTAATTTCAAAATAAACATCAAAATGTTAAAATTTAATTGCAATTTCAATTATTTGGATTATTTAGGAATTTAAGCATTAATACATTTTTATAAATAATTTTATTTAAAAAAAAAATTAGTTTGAATAAATAATTTAATTTAGCGCCATCTAGCGTTCTATTTTTAATAAATCAACATCAAAAATTGTTAACGTAATCTCAAAATAATCATCAAAATGTTAAAATTTAATTGCAATTTCAATTATTTGGATTATTTAGGAATTTAAGCATTAATACATTTTTATAAATAATTTTATTTAAAAAAGAAATTAGTTTGAATAAATAATTTAATTTAGCGCCATCTAGCGTCCTATTTTTAATAAATCAACATCTAAAATTGTTAACGTAATTTCAAAATAATCATCAAAATGTTAAAATTTAATTGCAATTTCAATTATTTGGATTATTTAGGAATTTAAGCATTAATACATTTTTATAAATAATTTTATTTAAAAAAGAAATTAGTTTAAATAAATAATTTAATTTAGCGCCATCTAGCGTTCTATTTTTAATAAATCAACATCTAAAATTGTTAGCGTAATTTCAAAATAATCATCAAATTGTTAAAATTTAATTGCAATTTCAATAATTTGGATTATTTAGGAATTTAAGCGTTAATACATTTTTATAAATAATTTTATTTAAAAAAGAAATTACTTTAAATAAATAATTTAATTTAGCGCCATCTAGCGTTCTATTTTTAATAAATCAACATCAAAAATTGTTAACGTAATCTCAAAATAATCATCAAAATGTTAAAATTTAATTGCAATTTCAATTATTTGGATTATTTAAGAATTTAAGCATTAATACATTTTTATAAATAATTTTATTTAAAAAAGAAATTAGTTTGAACAAATAATTTAATTTAGCGCCATCTAGCGTTCTATTTTTAATAAATCAACATCAAAAATTGTTAACGTAATCTCAAAATAATCATCAAAATGTTAAAATTTAATTGCAATTTCAATTATTTGGATTATTTAGGAATTTAAGCATTAATACATTTTTATAAATAATTTTATTTAAAAAAGAAATTAGTTTGAATAAATAATTTAATTTAGCGCCATCTAGCGTTCTATTTTTAATAAATCAACATCAAAAATTGTTAACGTAATCTCAAAATAATCATCAAAATGTTAAAATTTAATTGCAATTTCAATTATTTGGATTATTTAGGAATTTAAGCGTTAATACATTTTTATAAATAATTTTATTTAAAAAAGAAATTAGTTTAAATAAATAATTTAATTTAGCGCCATCTAGCGCTCTATTTTTAATAAATCAACATCAAAAATTGTTAACGTAATCTCAAAATAATCATCAAATTGTTAAAATTTAATTGCAATTTCAATAATTTGGATTATTTAGGAATTTAAGCGTTAATACATTTTTATAAATAATTTTATTTAAAAAAGAAATTAGTTTAAATAAATAATTTAATTTAGCGCCATCTAGCGTTCTATTTTTAATAAATCAACATCTAAAATTGTTAGCGTAATTTCAAAATAATCATCAAATTGTTAAAATTTAATTGCAATTTCAATAATTTGGATTATTTAGGAATTTAAGCGTTAATACATTTTTATAAATAATTTTATTTAAAAAAGAAATTAGTTTAAATAAATAATTTAATTTAGCGCCATCTAGCGTTCTATTTTTAATAAATCAACATCTAAAATTGTTAGCGTAATTTCAAAATAATCATCAAATTGTTAAAATTTAATTGCAATTTCAATAATTTGGATTATTTAGGAATTTAAGCGTTAATACATTTTTATAAATAATTTTATTTAAAAAAGAAATTAGTTTAAATAAATAATTTAATTTAGCGCCATCTAGCGTTCTATTTTTAATAAATCAACATCTAAAATTGTTAGCGTAATTTCAAAATAATCATCAAATTGTTAAAATTTAATTGCAATTTCAATTATTTGGATTATTTAGGAATTTAAGCGTTAATACATTTTTATAAATAATTTTATTTAAAAAAGAAATTAGTTTAAATAAATAATTTAATTTAGCGCCATCTAGCGTTCTATTTTTAATAAATCAACATCTAAAATTGTTAGCGTAATTTCAAAATAATCATCAAATTGTTAAAATTTAATTGCAATTTCAATAATTTGGATTATTTAGGAATTTAAGCGTTAATACATTTTTATAAATAATTTTATTTAAAAAAGAAATTAGTTTAAATAAACAATTTAATTTAGCGCCATCTAGCGTTCTATTTTTAATAAATCAACATCAAAAATTGTTAACGTAATCTCAAAATAATCATCAAATTGTTAAAATTTAATTGCAATTTCAATAATTTGGATTATTTAGGAATTTAAGCGTTAATACATTTTTATAAATAATTTTATTTAAAAAAGAAATTAGTTTAAATAAATAATTTAATTTAGCGCCATCTAGCGTTCTATTTTTAATAAATCAACATCTAAAATTGTTAGCGTAATTTCAAAATAATCATCAAATTGTTAAAATTTAATTGCAATTTCAATAATTTGGATTATTTAGGAATTTAAGCGTTAATACATTTTTATAAATAATTTTATTTAAAAAAGAAATTAGTTTAAATAAATAATTTAATTTAGCGCCATCTAGCGTTCTATTTTTAATAAATCAACATCAAAAATTGTTAACGTAATCTCAAAATAATCATCAAATTGTTAAAATTTAATTGCAATTTCAATAATTTGGATTATTTAGGAATTTAAGCGTTAATACATTTTTATAAATAATTTTATTTAAAAAAGAAATTAGTTTAAATAAATAATTTAATTTAGCGCCATCTAGCGTTCTATTTTTAATAAATCAACATCTAAAATTGTTAGCGTAATTTCAAAATAATCATCAAATTGTTAAAATTTAATTGCAATTTCAATAATTTGGATTATTTAGGAATTTAAGCGTTAATACATTTTTATAAATAATTTTATTTAAAAAAGAAATTAGTTTAAATAAATAATTTAATTTAGCGCCATCTAGCGTTCTATTTTTATTAAATCAACATCTAAAATTGTTAGCGTAATTTCAAAATAATCATCAAATTGTTAAAATTTAATTGCAATTTCAATAATTTGGATTATTTAGGAATTTAAGCGTTAATACATTTTTATAAATAATTTTATTTAAAAAAGAAATTAGTTTAAATAAATAATTTAATTTAGCGCCATCTAGCGTTCTATTTTTAATAAATCAATATCTAAAATTGTTAGCGTAATTTCAAAATAATCATCAAATTGTTAAAATTTAATTGCAATTTCAATAATTTGGATTATTTAGGAATTTAAGCGTTAATACATTTTTATAAATAATTTTATTTAAAAAAGAAATTAGTTTAAATAAATAATTTAATTTAGCGCCATCTAGCGTTCTATTTTTAATAAATCAACATCTAAAATTGTTAGCGTAATTTCAAAATAATCATCAAATTGTTAAAATTTAATTGCAATTTCAATAATTTGGATTATTTAGGAATTTAAGCGTTAATACATTTTTATAAATAATTTTATTTAAAAAAGAAATTAGTTTAAATAAATAATTTAATTTAGCGCCATCTAGCGTTCTATTTTTAATAAATCAACATCTAAAATTGTTAGCGTAATTTCAAAATAATCATCAAATTGTTAAAATTTAATTGCAATTTCAATAATTTGGATTATTTAGGAATTTAAGCGTTAATACATTTTTATAAATAATTTTATTTAAAAAAGAAATTAGTTTAAATAAATAATTTAATTTAGCGCCATCTAGCGTTCTATTTTTAATAAATCAACATCTAAAATTGTTAGCGTAATTTCAAAATAATCATCAAATTGTTAAAATTTAATTGCAATTTCAATAATTTGGATTATTTAGGAATTTAAGCGTTAATACATTTTTATAAATAATTTTATTTAAAAAAGAAATTAGTTTAAATAAATAATTTAATTTAGCGCCATCTAGCGTTCTATTTTTAATAAATCAACATCTAAAATTGTTAGCGTAATTTCAAAATAATCATCAAATTGTTAAAATTTAATTGCAATTTCAATAATTTGGATTATTTAGGAATTTAAGCGTTAATACATTTTTATAAATAATTTTATTTAAAAAAGAAATTAGTTTAAATAAATAATTTAATTTAGCGCCATCTAGCGTTCTATTTTTAATAAATCAACATCTAAAATTGTTAGCGTAATTTCAAAATAATCATCAAATTGTTAAAATTTAATTGCAATTTCAATAATTTGGATTATTTAGGAATTTAAGCGTTAATACATTTTTATAAATAATTTTATTTAAAAAAGAAATTAGTTTAAATAAATAATTTAATTTAGCGCCATCTAGCGTTCTATTTTTAATAAATCAACATCTAAAATTGTTAGCGTAATTTCAAAATAATCATCAAATTGTTAAAATTTAATTGCAATTTCAATTATTTGGATTATTTAGGAATTTAAGCGTTAATACATTTTTATAAATAATTTTATTTAAAAAAGAAATTAGTTTAAATAAATAATTTAATTTAGCGCCATCTAGCGTTCTATTTTTAATAAATCAACATCTAAAATTGTTAGCGTAATTTCAAAATAATCATCAAATTGTTAAAATTTAATTGCAATTTCAATAATTTGGATTATTTAGGAATTTAAGCGTTAATACATTTTTATAAATAATTTTATTTAAAAAAGAAATTAGTTTAAATAAATAATTTAATTTAGCGCCATCTAGCGTTCTATTTTTAATAAATCAACATCTAAAATTGTTAGCGTAATTTCAAAATAATCATCAAATTGTTAAAATTTAATTGCAATTTCAATTATTTGGATTATTTAGGAATTTAAGCGTTAATACATTTTTATAAATAATTTTATTTAAAAAAGAAATTAGTTTAAATAAATAATTTAATTTAGCGCCATCTAGCGTTCTATTTTTAATAAATCAACATCTAAAATTGTTAGCGTAATTTCAAAATAATCATCAAATTGTTAAAATTTAATTGCAATTTCAATAATTTGGATTATTTAGGAATTTAAGCGTTAATACATTTTTATAAATAATTTTATTTAAAAAAGAAATTAGTTTAAATAAATAATTTAATTTAGCGCCATCTAGCGTTCTATTTTTAATAAATCAACATCTAAAATTGTTAGCGTAATTTCAAAATAATCATCAAATTGTTAAAATTTAATTGCAATTTCAATAATTTGGATTATTTAGGAATTTAAGCGTTAATACATTTTTATAAATAATTTTATTTAAAAAAGAAATTAGTTTAAATAAATAATTTAATTTAGCGCCATCTAGCGTTCTATTTTTAATAAATCAACATCTAAAATTGTTAGCGTAATTTCAAAATAATCATCAAATTGTTAAAATTTAATTGCAATTTCAATAATTTGGATTATTTAGGAATTTAAGCGTTAATACATTTTTATAAATAATTTTATTTAAAAAAGAAATTAGTTTAAATAAATAATTTAATTTAGCGCCATCTAGCGTTCTATTTTTAATAAATCAACATCTAAAATTGTTAGCGTAATTTCAAAACAATCATCAAATTGTTAAAATTTAATTGCAATTTCAATAATTTGGATTATTTAGGAATTTAAGCGTTAATACATTTTTATAAATAATTTTATTTAAAAAAGAAATTACTTTAAATAAATAATTTAATTTAGCGCCATCTAGCGTTCTATTTTTAATAAATCAACATCAAAAATTGTTAACGTAATCTCAAAATAATCATCAAAATGTTAAAATTTAATTGCAATTTCAATTATTTGGATTATTTAGGAATTTAAGCATTAATACATTTTTATAAATAATTTTATTTAAAAAAGAAATTAGTTTGAACAAATAATTTAATTTAGCGCCATCTAGCGTTCTATTTTTAATAAATCAACATCAAAAATTGTTAACGTAATCTCAAAATAATCATCAAAATGTTAAAATTTAATTGCAATTTCAATTATTTGGATTATTTAGGAATTTAAGCATTAATACATTTTTATAAATAATTTTATTTAAAAAAGAAATTAGTTTGAATAAATAATTTAATTTAGCGCCATCTAGCGTTCTATTTTTAATAAATCAACATCAAAAATTGTTAACGTAATCTCAAAATAATCATCAAAATGTTAAAATTTAATTGCAATTTCAATTATTTGGATTATTTAGGAATTTAAGCATTAATACATTTTTATAAATAATTTTATTTAAAAAAGAAATTAGTTTGAACAAATAATTTAATTTAGCGCCATCTAGCGTTCTATTTTTAATAAATCAACATCAAAAATTGTTAACGTAATCTCAAAATAATCATCAAAATGTTAAAATTTAATTGCAATTTCAATTATTTGGATTATTTAGGAATTTAAGCATTAATACATTTTTATAAATAATTTTATTTAAAAAAGAAATTAGTTTGAATAAATAATTTAATTTAGCGCCATCTAGCGTTCTATTTTTAATAAATCAACATCAAAAATTGTTAACGTAATCTCAAAATAATCATCAAAATGTTAAAATTTAATTGCAATTTCAATTATTTGGATTATTTAGGAATTTAAGCATTAATACATTTTTATAAATAATTTTATTTAAAAAAGAAATTAGTTTGAATAAATAATTTAATTTAGCGCCATCTAGCGTTCTATTTTTAATAAATCAACATCAAAAATTGTTAACGTAATCTCAAAATAATCATCAAAATGTTAAAATTTAATTGCAATTTCAATTATTTGGATTATTTAGGAATTTAAGCATTAATACATTTTTATAAATAATTTTATTTAAAAAAGAAATTAGTTTGAATAAATAATTTAATTTAGCGCCATCTAGCGTTCTATTTTTAATAAATCAACATCAAAAATTGTTAACGTAATCTCAAAATAATCATCAAAATGTTAAAATTTAATTGCAATTTCAATTATTTGGATTATTTAGGAATTTAAGCATTAATACATTTTTATAAATAATTTTATTTAAAAAAGAAATTAGTTTAAATAAATAATTTAATTTAGCGCCATCTAGCGTTCTATTTTTAATAAATCAACATCTAAAATTGTTAGCGTAATTTCAAAATAATCATCAAATTGTTAAAATTTAATTGCAATTTCAATAATTTGGATTATTTAGGAATTTAAGCGTTAATACATTTTTATAAATAATTTTATTTAAAAAAGAAATTAGTTTAAATAAATAATTTAATTTAGCGCCATCTAGCGTTCTATTTTTAATAAATCAACATCTAAAATTGTTAGCGTAATTTCAAAATAATCATCAAATTGTTAAAATTTAATTGCAATTTCAATAATTTGGATTATTTAGGAATTTAAGCGTTAATACATTTTTATAAATAATTTTATTTAAAAAAGAAATTAGTTTAAATAAATAATTTAATTTAGCGCCATCTAGCGTTCTATTTTTAATAAATCAACATCTAAAATTGTTAGCGTAATTTCAAAATAATCATCAAATTGTTAAAATTTAATTGCAATTTCAATTATTTGGATTATTTAGGAATTTAAGCGTTAATACATTTTTATAAATAATTTTATTTAAAAAAGAAATTAGTTTAAATAAATAATTTAATTTAGCGCCATCTAGCGTTCTATTTTTAATAAATCAACATCTAAAATTGTTAGCGTAATTTCAAAATAATCATCAAATTGTTAAAATTTAATTGCAATTTCAATAATTTGGATTATTTAGGAATTTAAGCGTTAATACATTTTTATAAATAATTTTATTTAAAAAAGAAATTAGTTTAAATAAATAATTTAATTTAGCGCCATCTAGCGTTCTATTTTTAATAAATCAACATCTAAAATTGTTAGCGTAATTTCAAAATAATCATCAAATTGTTAAAATTTAATTGCAATTTCAATTATTTGGATTATTTAGGAATTTAAGCGTTAATACATTTTTATAAATAATTTTATTTAAAAAAGAAATTAGTTTAAATAAATAATTTAATTTAGCGCCATCTAGCGTTCTATTTTTAATAAATCAACATCTAAAATTGTTAGCGTAATTTCAAAATAATCATCAAATTGTTAAAATTTAATTGCAATTTCAATTATTTGGATTATTTAGGAATTTAAGCATTAATACATCTTTATAAATAATTTTATTTAAAAAAGAAATTAGTTTAAATAAATAATTTAATTTAGCGCCATCTAGCGTTCTATTTTTAATAAATCAACATCTAAAATTGTTAGCGTAATTTCAAAATAATCATCAAATTGTTAAAATTTAATTGCAATTTCAATTATTTGGATTATTTAGGAATTTAAGCATTAATACATTTTTATAAATAATTTTATTTAAAAAAGAAATTAGTTTAAATAAATAATTTAATTTAGCGCCATCTAGCGTTCTATTTTTAATAAATCAACATCTAAAATTGTTAGCGTAATTTCAAAATAATCATCAAATTGTTAAAATTTAATTGCAATTTCAATTATTTGGATTATTTAGGAATTTAAGCATTAATACATTTTTATAAATAATTTTATTTAAAAAAGAAATTAGTTTAAATAAATAATTTAATTTAGCGCCATCTAGCGTTATATTTTTAATAAATCAACATCTAAAATTGTTAGCGTAATTTCAAAATAATCATCAAATTGTTAAAATTTAATTGCAATTTCAATAATTTGGATTATTTAGGAATTTAAGCGTTAATACATTTTTATAAATAATTTTATTTAAAAAAGAAATTAGTTTAAATAAATAATTTAATTTAGCGCCATCTAGCGTTCTATTTTTAATAAATCAACATCTAAAATTGTTAGCGTAATTTCAAAATAATCATCAAATTGTTAAAATTTAATTGCAATTTCAATAATTTGGATTATTTAGGAATTTAAGCGTTAATACATTTTTATAAATAATTTTATTTAAAAAAGAAATTAGTTTAAATAAATAATTTAATTTAGCGCCATCTAGCGTTCTATTTTTAATAAATCAACATCTAAAATTGTTAGCGTAATTTCAAAATAATCATCAAATTGTTAAAATTTAATTGCAATTTCAATTATTTGGATTATTTAGGAATTTAAGCGTTAATACATTTTTATAAATAATTTTATTTAAAAAAGAAATTAGTTTAAATAAATAATTTAATTTAGCGCCATCTAGCGTTCTATTTTTAATAAATCAACATCTAAAATTGTTAGCGTAATTTCAAAATAATCATCAAATTGTTAAAATTTAATTGCAATTTCAATAATTTGGATTATTTAGGAATTTAAGCGTTAATACATTTTTATAAATAATTTTATTTAAAAAAGAAATTAGTTTAAATAAATAATTTAATTTAGCGCCATCTAGCGTTCTATTTTTAATAAATCAACATCTAAAATTGTTAGCGTAATTTCAAAATAATCATCAAATTGTTAAAATTTAATTGCAATTTCAATTATTTGGATTATTTAGGAATTTAAGCGTTAATACATTTTTATAAATAATTTTATTTAAAAAAGAAATTAGTTTAAATAAATAATTTAATTTAGCGCCATCTAGCGTTCTATTTTTAATAAATCAACATCTAAAATTGTTAGCGTAATTTCAAAATAATCATCAAATTGTTAAAATTTAATTGCAATTTCAATTATTTGGATTATTTAGGAATTTAAGCGTTAATACATTTTTATAAATAATTTTATTTAAAAAAGAAATTAGTTTAAATAAATAATTTAATTTAGCGCCATCTAGCGTTCTATTTTTAATAAATCAACATCTAAAATTGTTAGCGTAATTTCAAAATAATCATCAAATTGTTAAAATTTAATTGCAATTTCAATTATTTGGATTATTTAGGAATTTAAGCGTTAATACATTTTTATAAATAATTTTATTTAAAAAAGAAATTAGTTTAAATAAATAATTTAATTTAGCGCCATCTAGCGTTCTATTTTTAATAAATCAACATCTAAAATTGTTAGCGTAATTTCAAAATAATCATCAAATTGTTAAAATTTAATTGCAATTTCAATAATTTGGATTATTTAGGAATTTAAGCGTTAATACATTTTTATAAATAATTTTATTTAAAAAAGAAATTAGTTTAAATAAATAATTTAATTTAGCGCCATCTAGCGTTCTATTTTTAATAAATCAACATCTAAAATTGTTAGCGTAATTTCAAAATAATCATCAAATTGTTAAAATTTAATTGCAATTTCAATTATTTGGATTATTTAGGAATTTAAGCGTTAATACATTTTTATAAATAATTTTATTTAAAAAAGAAATTAGTTTAAATAAATAATTTAATTTAGCGCCATCTAGCGTTCTATTTTTAATAAATCAACATCAAAAATTGTTAACGTAATCTCAAAATAATCATCAAATTGTTAAAATTTAATTGCAATTTCAATAATTTGGATTATTTAGGAATTTAAGCATTAATACATTTTAATAAATAATTTTATTTAAAAAAGGAATTAGTTTAAATAAATAATTTAATTTAGCGCCATCTAGCGTTCTATTTTTAATAAATCAACATCTAAAATTGTTAGCGTAATTTCAAAATAATCATCAAATTGTTAAAATTTAATTGCAATTTCAATTATTTGGATTATTTAGGAATTTAAGCATTAATACATTTTTATAAATAATTTTATTTAAAAAAGAAATTAGTTTAAATAAATAATTTAATTTAGCGCCATCTAGCGTTCTATTTTTAATAAATCAACATCTAAAATTGTTAGCGTAATTTCAAAATAATCATCAAATTGTTAAAATTTAATTGCAATTTCAATTATTTGGATTATTTAGGAATTTAAGCATTAATACATCTTTATAAATAATTTTATTTAAAAAAGAAATTAGTTTAAATAAATAATTTAATTTAGCGCCATCTAGCGTTCTATTTTTAATAAATCAACATCTAAAATTGTTAGCGTAATTTCAAAATAATCATCAAATTGTTAAAATTTAATTGCAATTTCAATTATTTGGATTATTTAGGAATTTAAGCATTAATACATTTTTATAAATAATTTTATTTAAAAAAGAAATTAGTTTAAATAAATAATTTAATTTAGCGCCATCTAGCGTTCTATTTTTAATAAATCAACATCTAAAATTGTTAGCGTAATTTCAAAATAATCATCAAATTGTTAAAATTTAATTGCAATTTCAATTATTTGGATTATTTAGGAATTTAAGCGTTAATACATTTTTATAAATAATTTTATTTAAAAAAGAAATTAGTTTAAATAAATAATTTAATTTAGCGCCATCTAGCGTTCTATTTTTAATAAATCAACATCTAAAATTGTTAGCGTAATTTCAAAATAATCATCAAATTGTTAAAATTTAATTGCAATTTCAATAATTTGGATTATTTAGGAATTTAAGCGTTAATACATTTTTATAAATAATTTTATTTAAAAAAGAAATTAGTTTAAATAAATAATTTAATTTAGCGCCATCTAGCGTTCTATTTTTAATAAATCAACATCTAAAATTGTTAGCGTAATTTCAAAATAATCATCAAATTGTTAAAATTTAATTGCAATTTCAATTATTTGGATTATTTAGGAATTTAAGCGTTAATACATTTTTATAAATAATTTTATTTAAAAAAGAAATTAGTTTAAATAAATAATTTAATTTAGCGCCATCTAGCGTTCTATTTTTAATAAATCAACATCAAAAATTGTTAACGTAATCTCAAAATAATCATCAAATTGTTAAAATTTAATTGCAATTTCAATAATTTGGATTATTTAGGAATTTAAGCATTAATACATTTTAATAAATAATTTTATTTAAAAAAGGAATTAGTTTAAATAAATAATTTAATTTAGCGCCATCTAGCGTTCTATTTTTAATAAATCAACATCTAAAATTGTTAGCGTAATTTCAAAATAATCATCAAATTGTTAAAATTTAATTGCAATTTCAATTATTTGGATTATTTAGGAATTTAAGCATTAATACATTTTTATAAATAATTTTATTTAAAAAAGAAATTAGTTTAAATAAATAATTTAATTTAGCGCCATCTAGCGTTCTATTTTTAATAAATCAACATCTAAAATTGTTAGCGTAATTTCAAAATAATCATCAAATTGTTAAAATTTAATTGCAATTTCAATTATTTGGATTATTTAGGAATTTAAGCATTAATACATCTTTATAAATAATTTTATTTAAAAAAGAAATTAGTTTAAATAAATAATTTAATTTAGCGCCATCTAGCGTTCTATTTTTAATAAATCAACATCTAAAATTGTTAGCGTAATTTCAAAATAATCATCAAATTGTTAAAATTTAATTGCAATTTCAATTATTTGGATTATTTAGGAATTTAAGCATTAATACATTTTTATAAATAATTTTATTTAAAAAAGAAATTAGTTTAAATAAATAATTTAATTTAGCGCCATCTAGCGTTCTATTTTTAATAAATCAACATCTAAAATTGTTAGCGTAATTTCAAAATAATCATCAAATTGTTAAAATTTAATTGCAATTTCAATTATTTGGATTATTTAGGAATTTAAGCATTAATACATTTTTATAAATAATTTTATTTAAAAAAGAAATTAGTTTAAATAAATAATTTAATTTAGCGCCATCTAGCGTTCTATTTTTAATAAATCAACATCTAAAATTGTTAGCGTAATTTCAAAATAATCATCAAATTGTTAAAATTTAATTGCAATTTCAATTATTTGGATTATTTAGGAATTTAAGCATTAATACATCTTTATAAATAATTTTATTTAAAAAAGAAATTAGTTTAAATAAATAATTTAATTTAGCGCCATCTAGCGTTCTATTTTTAATAAATCAACATCTAAAATAGTTAGCGTAATTTCAAAATAATCATTAAATTGTTAAAATTTAATTGCAATTTCAATTATTTGGATTATTTAGGAATTTAAGCATTAATACATTTTTATAAATAATTTTATTTAAAAAAGAAATTAGTTTAAATAAATAATTTAATTTAGCGCCATCTAGCGTTCTATTTTTAATAAATCAACATCTAAAATTGTTAGCGTAATTTCAAAATAATCATCAAATTGTTAAAATTTAATTGCAATTTCAATTATTTGGATTATTTAGGAATTTAAGCATTAATACATTTTTATAAATAATTTTATTTAAAAAAGAAATTAGTTTAAATAAATAATTTAATTTAGCGCCATCTAGCGTTCTATTTTTAATAAATCAACATCTAAAATTGTTAGCGTAATTTCAAAATAATCATCAAATTGTTAAAATTTAATTGCAATTTCAATAATTTGGATTATTTAGGAATTTAAGCATTAATACATTTTTATAAATAATTTTATTTAAAAAAGAAATTAGTTTAAATAAATAATTTAATTTAGCGCCATCTAGCGTTCTATTTTTAATAAATCAACATCTAAAATTGTTAGCGTAATTTCAAAATAATCATCAAATTGTTAAAATTTAATTGCAATTTCAATAATTTGGATTATTTAGGAATTTAAGCGTTAATACATTTTTATAAATAATTTTATTTAAAAAAGAAATTAGTTTAAATAAATAATTTAATTTAGCGCCATCTAGCGTTCTATTTTTAATAAATCAACATCTAAAATTGTTAGCGTAATTTCAAAATAATCATCAAATTGTTAAAATTTAATTGCAATTTCAATAATTTGGATTATTTAGGAATTTAAGCGTTAATACATTTTTATAAATAATTTTATTTAAAAAAGAAATTAGTTTAAATAAATAATTTAATTTAGCGCCATCTAGCGTTCTATTTTTAATAAATCAACATCTAAAATTGTTAGCGTAATTTCAAAATAATCATCAAATTGTTAAAATTTAATTGCAATTTCAATTATTTGGATTATTTAGGAATTTAAGCGTTAATACATTTTTATAAATAATTTTATTTAAAAAAGAAATTAGTTTAAATAAATAATTTAATTTAGCGCCATCTAGCGTTCTATTTTTAATAAATCAACATCTAAAATTGTTAGCGTAATTTCAAAATAATCATCAAATTGTTAAAATTTAATTGCAATTTCAATTATTTGGATTATTTAGGAATTTAAGCGTTAATACATTTTTATAAATAATTTTATTTAAAAAAGAAATTAGTTTAAATAAATAATTTAATTTAGCGCCATCTAGCGTTCTATTTTTAATAAATCAACATCTAAAATTGTTAGCGTAATTTCAAAATAATCATCAAATTGTTAAAATTTAATTGCAATTTCAATTATTTGGATTATTTAGGAATTTAAGCGTTAATACATTTTTATAAATAATTTTATTTAAAAAAGAAATTAGTTTAAATAAATAATTTAATTTAGCGCCATCTAGCGTTCTATTTTTAATAAATCAACATCTAAAATTGTTAGCGTAATTTCAAAATAATCATCAAATTGTTAAAATTTAATTGCAATTTCAATTATTTGGATTATTTAGGAATTTAAGCGTTAATACATTTTTATAAATAATTTTATTTAAAAAAGAAATTAGTTTAAATAAATAATTTAATTTAGCGCCATCTAGCGTTCTATTTTTAATAAATCAACATCTAAAATTGTTAGCGTAATTTCAAAATAATCATCAAATTGTTAAAATTTAATTGCAATTTCAATAATTTGGATTATTTAGGAATTTAAGCGTTAATACATTTTTATAAATAATTTTATTTAAAAAAGAAATTAGTTTAAATAAATAATTTAATTTAGCGCCATCTAGCGTTCTATTTTTAATAAATCAACATCTAAAATTGTTAGCGTAATTTCAAAATAATCATCAAATTGTTAAAATTTAATTGCAATTTCAATAATTTGGATTATTTAGGAATTTAAGCGTTAATACATTTTTATAAATAATTTTATTTAAAAAAGAAATTAGTTTAAATAAATAATTTAATTTAGCGCCATCTAGCGTTCTATTTTTAATAAATCAACATCTAAAATTGTTAGCGTAATTTCAAAATAATCATCAAATTGTTAAAATTTAATTGCAATTTCAATTATTTGGATTATTTAGGAATTTAAGCGTTAATACATTTTTATAAATAATTTTATTTAAAAAAGAAATTAGTTTAAATAAATAATTTAATTTAGCGCCATCTAGCGTTCTATTTTTAATAAATCAACATCTAAAATTGTTAGCGTAATTTCAAAATAATCATCAAATTGTTAAAATTTAATTGCAATTTCAATTATTTGGATTATTTAGGAATTTAAGCGTTAATACATTTTTATAAATAATTTTATTTAAAAAAGAAATTAGTTTAAATAAATAATTTAATTTAGCGCCATCTAGCGTTCTATTTTTAATAAATCAACATCTAAAATTGTTAGCGTAATTTCAAAATAATCATCAAATTGTTAAAATTTAATTGCAATTTCAATTATTTGGATTATTTAGGAATTTAAGCGTTAATACATTTTTATAAATAATTTTATTTAAAAAAGAAATTAGTTTAAATAAATAATTTAATTTAGCGCCATCTAGCGTTCTATTTTTAATAAATCAACATCTAAAATTGTTAGCGTAATTTCAAAATAATCATCAAATTGTTAAAATTTAATTGCAATTTCAATAATTTGGATTATTTAGGAATTTAAGCGTTAATACATTTTTATAAATAATTTTATTTAAAAAAGAAATTAGTTTAAATAAATAATTTAATTTAGCGCCATCTAGCGTTCTATTTTTAATAAATCAACATCTAAAATTGTTAGCGTAATTTCAAAATAATCATCAAATTGTTAAAATTTAATTGCAATTTCAATTATTTGGATTATTTAGGAATTTAAGCGTTAATACATTTTTATAAATAATTTTATTTAAAAAAGAAATTAGTTTAAATAAATAATTTAATTTAGCGCCATCTAGCGTTCTATTTTTAATAAATCAACATCAAAAATTGTTAACGTAATCTCAAAATAATCATCAAATTGTTAAAATTTAATTGCAATTTCAATAATTTGGATTATTTAGGAATTTAAGCATTAATACATTTTAATAAATAATTTTATTTAAAAAAGGAATTAGTTTAAATAAATAATTTAATTTAGCGCCATCTAGCGTTCTATTTTTAATAAATCAACATCTAAAATTGTTAGCGTAATTTCAAAATAATCATCAAATTGTTAAAATTTAATTGCAATTTCAATTATTTGGATTATTTAGGAATTTAAGCATTAATACATTTTTATAAATAATTTTATTTAAAAAAGAAATTAGTTTAAATAAATAATTTAATTTAGCGCCATCTAGCGTTCTATTTTTAATAAATCAACATCTAAAATTGTTAGCGTAATTTCAAAATAATCATCAAATTGTTAAAATTTAATTGCAATTTCAATTATTTGGATTATTTAGGAATTTAAGCATTAATACATCTTTATAAATAATTTTATTTAAAAAAGAAATTAGTTTAAATAAATAATTTAATTTAGCGCCATCTAGCGTTCTATTTTTAATAAATCAACATCTAAAATTGTTAGCGTAATTTCAAAATAATCATCAAATTGTTAAAATTTAATTGCAATTTCAATTATTTGGATTATTTAGGAATTTAAGCATTAATACATTTTTATAAATAATTTTATTTAAAAAAGAAATTAGTTTAAATAAATAATTTAATTTAGCGCCATCTAGCGTTCTATTTTTAATAAATCAACATCTAAAATTGTTAGCGTAATTTCAAAATAATCATCAAATTGTTAAAATTTAATTGCAATTTCAATTATTTGGATTATTTAGGAATTTAAGCATTAATACATTTTTATAAATAATTTTATTTAAAAAAGAAATTAGTTTAAATAAATAATTTAATTTAGCGCCATCTAGCGTTCTATTTTTAATAAATCAACATCTAAAATTGTTAGCGTAATTTCAAAATAATCATCAAATTGTTAAAATTTAATTGCAATTTCAATTATTTGGATTATTTAGGAATTTAAGCATTAATACATTTTTATAAATAATTTTATTTAAAAAAGAAATTAGTTTAAATAAATAATTTAATTTAGCGCCATCTAGCGTTCTATTTTTAATAAATCAACATCTAAAATTGTTAGCGTAATTTCAAAATAATCATCAAATTGTTAAAATTTAATTGCAATTTCAATTATTTGGATTATTTAGGAATTTAAGCATTAATACATCTTTATAAATAATTTTATTTAAAAAAGAAATTAGTTTAAATAAATAATTTAATTTAGCGCCATCTAGCGTTCTATTTTTAATAAATCAACATCTAAAATAGTTAGCGTAATTTCAAAATAATCATTAAATTGTTAAAATTTAATTGCAATTTCAATTATTTGGATTATTTAGGAATTTAAGCATTAATACATTTTTATAAATAATTTTATTTAAAAAAGAAATTAGTTTAAATAAATAATTTAATTTAGCGCCATCTAGCGTTCTATTTTTAATAAATCAACATCTAAAATTGTTAGCGTAATTTCAAAATAATCATCAAATTGTTAAAATTTAATTGCAATTTCAATTATTTGGATTATTTAGGAATTTAAGCATTAATACATTTTTATAAATAATTTTATTTAAAAAAGAAATTAGTTTAAATAAATAATTTAATTTAGCGCCATCTAGCGTTCTATTTTTAATAAATCAACATCTAAAATTGTTAGCGTAATTTCAAAATAATCATCAAATTGTTAAAATTTAATTGCAATTTCAATTATTTGGATTATTTAGGAATTTAAGCGTTAATACATTTTTATAAATAATTTTATTTAAAAAAGAAATTAGTTTAAATAAATAATTTAATTTAGCGCCATCTAGCGTTCTATTTTTAATAAATCAACATCTAAAATTGTTAGCGTAATTTCAAAATAATCATCAAATTGTTAAAATTTAATTGCAATTTCAATTATTTGGATTATTTAGGAATTTAAGCATTAATACATTTTTATAAATAATTTTATTTAAAAAAGAAATTAGTTTAAATAAATAATTTAATTTAGCGCCATCTAGCGTTCTATTTTTAATAAATCAACATCTAAAATTGTTAGCGTAATTTCAAAATAATCATCAAATTGTTAAAATTTAATTGCAATTTCAATTATTTGGATTATTTAGGAATTTAAGCGTTAATACATTTTTATAAATAATTTTATTTAAAAAAGAAATTAGTTTAAATAAATAATTTAATTTAGCGCCATCTAGCGTTCTATTTTTAATAAATCAACATCTAAAATTGTTAAGGTAATTTCAAAATAATCATCAAATTGTTAAAATTTAATTGCAATTTCAATTATTTGGATTATTTGGGAATTTAAGCATTAATACATTTTTATAAATAATTTTATTTAAAAAAGAAATTGGTTCAAATAGATAATTTAATTTAGTTCAATTTTTAATAAATCATCATACAAAATTCTTTGCATAATCTCAAAATAAACATCAAAATGGTGAAATTTTAAATGAAAATCTAATAACAATTTCAATTATTTGTTTTATTTCTGTATTATTTAAAATAATAAATTGATTTTAATTTTTTTTAATTTAACGCCATCTACCTATTAATTAATCAACATCATAAAATGTAAACATAACCTAAAATTAGACGTCAAAATGGTAAAATGGAAAAAGATTTTATACGAAAATCAAGGATTTTCAGATAACTACACCGATAAAACCTTTTTAAAAGATTTACGCAAAAACATAAATTCACAAGAAATCTCGTTAAAAGATTGTTTATTAGGAGCGAGTTATTTGATACAAGAACTTTCGATAGTGATCAGTTTCGTATTAATTTACGTGTTTTTGTATAATAATTGGATACCGGCGAATACGGTATTATTATCGGCAATAGCAACGATTTTATTTGGATTCGTTTTATACAGGAAAGCCATAAAACCAGAAACATTCCGAAGTGCCTTTACAAGTATTAGAACATTCATAATCTTTTTTATATTCGCTTATTTCTTTTCACCCGTTTTATACACGTTAACCGTTACAATAAGTACAGATACAATTTATACAAGTACTTTTTATATGATGCTTATACATTTAATATTTTTCGATTATGGAGTAGCTGCGGCTATCGTTTCTAATAGTTTATCAATAAGCGCTGCAATGTTCGCCTCGATATGTTTAGCTTCACGTTTACAATCGTCTTATCACTCTTTAGTTCTTATTACCATCGCTATTGAATGCTTTATATTATCCCCGATTTTGCGCAAAAGTTACTCAACTTACAAAATAACCCCTTTATTAATTTTATTAATAATATTAGTTTTATTTAATATTTGTACAGTATGTTTAGTTTTGTACTCATTCGTTTTGATATTTATTTGTTTGATATGCCCAATGTTATTTATGAGATACCAAAATTATAAAAGAAACATTTATGGTCCATGGGACGAAGCAATAATAGATAACGCAGCCCATATTAATGACCTTATTTATTCATAGAAAAAAGTGTTAACAATACTATTTTTTAAGAAACTGTATACAAACGTGTAAAAATAAATGTATTCTTGTTATCATTTAACTGGTACGAATTGTATTAGGCGTTTTATTTTTCTTAGGAGTGCTTCCACGAGTCCTCTATCTGATTTCGCGTTCTCCTAATTAAAATAAAAAAATATATTACTTTAGAAAATTATATTAATTGAGACAAAATTAACTTACATCTGCTGTTTCTACCAATTGATTGCTGAAACTGTCGGTGAAAATTGATACCAGCCCTTGTTTTAAATTGCTGACGTCATCTGCTGATACACGCCATGTTACTTCTGATGAAGATGGTAAAGTTGCTAAAAAATGCGTAATTTAATAAATGTGTTGAATGTCTAAATTATTTATGTCAAAGTAGAAGTTAATTGGGTATAAGCAACTCAACGTTGGTCAATAAGATAAGAAGTAAGATTTGATACTGTTCCCAGAAAACTTGAAATGCTTCTAAAAGACTTGATCCTGCTTCTAGAAGACTTGATACTGCTTCCAAAAGACTTTAAATACTTCCAGAAGACTTGAACTGCTTTTAGGTAATTTGATACTGCCTCCAAAAGAGTTGAACTGTTTTTAAAAGACTTGATACTGCTTTCAGAAGACTTGATATTGCGTCTAGAAAACTTGATACTGACCTTGGAAGAATTGAAATGCTCCTAGAAAACTTGATACTGCTTCCAGAACAGTTACAGTTCTTCCAGAAGTTTTGATACTGACTTTCGAAGATTGAAATGCGTCTACAAGACTTGAATGCTTCTAGAAGACTTGACACCGCTTCCTGAATACCTGATATTGCTACTAGAAGACTCGATATTTGCTTATGAATGGCATGCTTCAGAATATTAACCTTAGAAAACTTGAAATGCTACTACAAGACTTGAAATACGTCTACAAGACATTAAATTCTTCTAGAAGACATGATGCTGCATCCAGAAGACTTGATATTGCTTCTAGAAGATTTGATATTGCTTCTAGAACACTTGCAATGTTTCCAAAAGACTTGATACTGACCTTGGAAGAGATGAAATGGCTCTACAAGACTTGGAATGCTTTTAGAAGACTTAATACTGCTTCTAGAAGGCTTGATATTACTTCTAGCAGACACGATACTGCTTACAGAATACTTGAAATGCTACTACAAAACTTGAAATGCTTCTAGAAGACTTGATACTGCTTACAGAAGACTTGATATTGCTTCTAGAAGACTTGATATTCCTTCTTGAAGCCTGCATACTGCTTCTAGAATACATGCAATGCTTCTAGAAGACTTGATGTTGTCTCTAAAACATTTGCAAAGCTTCTAGAATACTTGCAATGCTTCCAGAAAACTTAATACTGACTGTGGAAGATTTGAAATGCTTCTAGAGGACTTGATACTGCTTCCAGAGGACTTAATAGCGACCTTAATAGACTTGAATACTGCTTTCAAAACACCTGCAATGCTTGCAAAAGACTTGATACTAGCCCTGGAAGACTTGAAGTGCGTCTGCAATACTTGTAGGAGACTTGATACTGCTTCCAGAAAACTTCTAATGCTTTCAGAAGACTTAATAATGACCTTGGTAGACTTGAAATGCTTCTAGAAGACTTGATAATGCTTCCAAAAGACTTGATATTGCTTCTAGAAAGCTTGATACCGCTTTCAGAATGCTTGCAATGCTTCCATAAGATTTGATACGGACCTTGGTAGACTTAAAATGCTACTACAAGACTTTTGAATTCTTCTAGAAGCCTTGATAGCGACCTTAATAAACTTGCAATGCTTCCAAAGGACTTGATACTAGCCCTGGAAGACTTGAAATGCGTCTGCAATACTTGAAATACTTGTAGGAGACTTGATACTGCTTCCAGAAAACTTGCAATGCTTCCAGAAGATTTACTAATGACCTTGGTAGACTTGAAATGATTCTAGAAGACTTGATGATGCTTCCAAAAGACTTGATATTGCTTCTAGAAAACTTGATACTGCTTTCAGAATGCTTGCAATGCTTCCATATGATTTGATACGGACCTTGGTAGACTTCAAATGCTACTACAAGACTTGACATTCTTCTAGAAGACTTAATAGCGACCTTAATAAACTTGAATACTGCTTTCAAAACACTTGCAATGCTTCCAAAGGACTTGATACTAGCCCTGGAAGACTTGAAATGCGTCTGCAATACTTGAAATACTTGTAGGAGACTTGATACTGCTTCCAGAAAACTTCTAATGCTTTCAGAATACTTAATAATGACCTTGGTAGACTTAAAATGATTCTAGAAGACTTGATAATGCTTCCAAAAGACTTGATATTGCTTCTAGAAAGCTTGATACCGCTTTCAGAAGCCTTGCAATGCTTCCATAAGATTTGATACGGACCTTGGTAGACTTAAAATGCTACTACAAGACTTGAAATTCTTCTAGAAGACTTAATAGCGACCTTAATAAACTTGAATACTGCTTTAAAAACACTTGCAATGCTTCCAAAGGACTTGATACTAGCCCTGGAAGACTTGAAGTGCGTCTGCAATACTTGAAATACTTGTAGGAGACTTGATACTGCTTCCAGAAAACTAGCAATGCTTCCAGAAGATTTAATAATGACCTTGGTAGACTTGAAATGCTTCTACAAGACTTGATAGTGCTTCCAAAAGACATTATTGCTTCTAGAAAACTTGATACTGCTTTCAAAAGGCTTGCAATGCTTCCATAAGACTTGATTCTGACCTTGAAAGACTTGAAACGTTACTACAAGACTTGAAATCATTCTAGAAGACTTAATACTGCTTCCAGAACACATGCAACGCTTTCAGAAGACTTGGTACAAATGTTGGAAACTTGCAATGCTTCCAAAAGACTTAGTTAGCAGAGACTGAGTATGAATTGGGTGTCCTAAGATTTTGATTGTAGAAGACATGATTATTGGTAGTTAATACATTTTGGCAATAGAAGACTTTATTTAATCAATGAAACCTTAGACATTCCTCGATTTGAAGACTATTTATAGCTTCTAAGTGGTTAAATACTGCTGGTGGAGATAAAATCCTGTTGATACGACACTATATTCTGTCAATATAAGATTAGAATCATTTGAAGAAGTCTGTCAAAAGCTTTCAAAAAACAAAGTTTTGCTCGGAGTGATTAGATACTGCCATAGACGAATATATGGGTTCTCTGGGTGCACAAGTACCCATACAGACTTGTTAATGGTTTTATCTGGATTGAAGTTGTCATTTTCAAATTAAAAAATGCTTCCAGAAAACTTAAACTGATTTCAGAAGACTCGAAACCTCTGGAAGACTTGACCCTGCTTCCAGAAGAGGACTTGAAATGCTTCCTGAATACTTGATATTGCCTCTGGAAGACTTGAACTACTTCTAGAAGATTTGAAACTGCTTCCAGAAGACTGATATTGCTTTTAGAAGACTGTTTTGAAAACTGTTTCTAGAAGTGTTGATACTATCTATAGAAGACTTAAAATGTTGTCAGAATAGTTGATACTGCTTTTAAATAACTTGAAATACTTCCAAAAGACATGATATTGGTTCTAGGAGACTTGATACTATTCGCAGAGGGCTTGACACTGCTTCCAAAAGACTTGAAATGCTTCCTGAATACTTGATGTTGCCTCTGGAAGACTTGAACTGTTTCCAGAAGACTTGATATTGCTTTTAGAAGACTTAAGCTGTTTCTAGAAGTCTTGATATTGACTACAGAAGATTTAAAATGTTGTCAGAATAGTTGATACTGCTTTTAGACAACTTGAAATACTTCCAAAAGACTTGATACTGGTTCTAGGAGACTTGATACTATTTGCAGAAGGCTTGACACTGCTTCCAAAAGACTTGAAATGCTTCCTGAATACTTGATATTGCCTCTGAAAGACTTGAACTGCTTCTAGAAGACTTGAAACTGCTTCCAGCAGACTTGATATTCCTTTTAGAAGACTAAAGCTGTTTCTAGAAGTGTTGATATGGACTATAGAAGATTTAAAATGCTGTCAGAAAAATTGATACAGCTTTTAGATAACTTGAAATACTTCCAAAAGACATGATATTGGTTCTAGGAGACTTGATACTATTCGCAGAGGGCTTAACACTGCTTCCAAAAGAATTGAAATGCTTCCTGAATACGTGATATTGCCTCTGGAAGACTAGAACTGTTTCCAGAAAACTTGATATTACTTTTAGAAGACTTAAGCTGTTTCTAGAAGTCTTGATATTGACTACAGAAGACTTAAAATGTTGTCAGAATAGTTGATACTGCTTTTAGACAACTTGAAACCCTTCCAAAAGACTTGATATTGGTTCTAGGAGACATGATACTATTTGCAGAAGACTTCACACTGCTTCCAAAAGACTTGAAATGCTTCCTGAATATTTGATATTGCCTCTGGAAGACTTGAACTGCTTCCAGAAGATTTGAAACTGCTTCCAGAAAACTTGATATTGCTTTTAGAAGACTTAAGCTGTTGTCAGAATACTTGACACTGCCTACAGAAGATTTAAAATGCTGTCAGAAGAGATGATACTGCTATTAGAATACTGGAAATGCTTCCATAAAAGCATCCATTCCAGTTTTTTCAGCACCCAGCACCCATATGTAATTTCAAAAACCAGCGTCTATGGATACTCCTTGCAAAAGATTATTTGTTGTTTGCAAAATACTAATAATTACTGACAAAGACTACATGCTATGATGATACTGCTTTTAGAATACTCGAAATGCTTTCATGAGAGCGTCCATTTCAGTTTTTTTTTTCAGTACCAAGCAGCCATATGTAATATCAAAAACCAGCGTCTATGGATACTCCTCGCAGAAGACTATTTCTTGTTTGCAAAATACTAATAATTGCTGACAAAGACTACATGCTATGATACTACTTATAGAATACTCGAAATGCTTTCATGAGAGCATCCATTTCAGTGTTTTTTCAGCACCAAGCACCCATACGTAATTTCAAAAACCAGCGTCTATAGATATTCCTTGCCAAAGACTATTCGTTGTTTGCAAAATACTAATAATTGCTGACAAAGACCACAGAACAAGACTGTGAAGGGAAGACTGAGAACTCTAATCTAAAAATAAATCTTGTTTGCAAACAAAAAATGTTCCTGGTAATGGTTAAATACTGCTAAAATTGTGTGTAAGACTAAATTCAATTGATAAAGACTTGACACTGGAAGACTGTATTCTGCCAATATAAAAGGTAGATACTGTGTGCAGAAGACTGCTTATAGATTACAAAAGAGGAAATATTACTTACAAAAACTAAAGATAATGAAAACTTGGGCATTACCAATGTAAGACCAAATAAATGTATTGTATAAAAAATGAGTCAGCATATAAATATTGGTGTTGACGACTAAATACTACCAAAAGAAGATTGAATTCCGCAAATGTTATATTTCTGCTTGGATTGCTGACAGAGTGTAGATATTATTTTCAGAAGGCTGCTTATAGCTTGTAAAAGCTGAAATATTGTTGGCAAAGACTATAGACGAGGCAAAACTGGTTATCATAGGCGTCGGATACGTGGGTGCACAAGAACCAAATATTGAAGAATATTGCTTCTAGAAGACTTGACATATTTCCGGAAGACTAGAACTGCCTCCATAAGACTCAATACTATCTCTGGAAGACTTGATATCGTATCCAGAAAAATCGCTACAGCCTCTGGAAGACTAGATATTGTTTCCAAAATACTTGATATGGTCTTCAAAATAATTGAAAAGCTTGCAAAAGGAAGGCTTCGACTGCTTCCAAAAGACTTTATACTACGCCTGGAAGACTTGAAATACTTTCAGAATACTTGATATTGCTTCTAGAAGATTAAAACTGCCTCCATAAGACTCGTTGCTATCTCTGGAAGACTTGATACTGCCCGTAGAAGGCTTAATACTGTTCCTAGAAGAGTTGATATCATATCCATAAGACATGCTCCCAGAAGAATTGCTATAGCCTCTGGACAACTTGCTATTGTTTCCAAAAGACTTTATACTACGTCTGGAAGACTTGAAATGCTTTTAGAAGACTTCATATTGCTTCAAGAAGAATTGAAATACTTCCAGAAGACTAGAACTGCCTCCATAAGACTTGATACTATCTTTGGAAGACTTGTTACTGCCCCTAGAAGGCTGGATATTATTCCTAGAAGATTTGATATCGTATCCAGAAGACATACTTATAGAAGAATTGCTACAGCCTCTGGAAGACTTGATATTGTTTCCAGAAAACTTGATATTGCTCTTAAAATACTTGAAATACTTTCAGAAGGCTTCGACTGCTTCCAAAAGACTTTATACTACGCCTGGAAGACTTGAAATACTTTCAGAATACTTGATATTGCTTCTTGAAGATTAAAACTGCCTCCATAAGACTCGCTGCTATCTCTAGAAAACTTGATACTGCCCGTAGAAGGCTTAATACTGTTCCTAGAAGAGTTGATATCGTATCCATAAGACATGCTCCCAGAAGACTTGAAATGCTCCCAGAAGAATTGCTACAGCCTCTGGACAACTTGCTATTGTTTCCAAAAAACTTTATAGTACGCCTGGAAGACTTGAAATGCTTTTAGAAGACTTCATATTGCTTCAAGAATTGAAATACTTCCAGAAGACTAGAACTGCCTCCATAAGACTTGATACTATCTTTGGAAGACTTGTTACTGCCCCTAGAAGGCTGGATATTATTCCTAGAAGATTTGATATCGTATCCAGAAGACATACTTCTAGAAGAATTGCTACAGCCTCTGGAAGACTTGATATTGTTTCCAGAAAACTTGATATTGCTCTAAAAATACTTGAAATGCCTTTAGAAGGCTTCGACTGCTTCCAAAAGACTTTATACTGCGCCTGGAAGACTTGACATTACTTTCAGAAGACTTGAAATGCTTCCAGAAACCTTGATATTGCCTTTTAAATACTTAAAATACTTCCAGAAGATTTAATACTGCTTCTGGAAGATTTGATATTACTTCCACAAAACTTGAAATACTTCCAAAAGACTTAATAACAATAATACATATTTATTAACTCATATATCCCAAAATCATAAGATTAATAATAAAAGAGAAAGAAATTGTAATTCATGAAATTAAAGAGAAATTAAACATAAAACCAATTCTGAAACCAACCCAAGTCCAACGCCAATTTACAGACTTGAAATTCATGATATGCTTAATGATGATGATTGCCCACCTCCACTTGCTCTCTCCGCAGTTCAATTTTTAGTTTTTTACTAAAGCCACGTACATTCTCCAGCTTTATACAAAGCGGGATATTGCTATAAATGTTAGGCACACAGTAGGAGAAGGATCGCTTGAATAGTTCAAGTTGGCGCTTCGGTATTGTTAATGTATAACGGTGCCTAACATTAATATTATGAATAATAATAAAATTAATACTGCTTTCAGAAGATTTAAAATGCTTTCAAAAACTTGGTACTGCTTATAAAACAATTGGCAGAAACTAATTGCAAAATCTTAACATAAGTAGTCCATGAACTGTTAATAAAGACTAAATATTGCTGACAGAAGACATTAACATTGCCAAAGGCAAGAAACTGTTAATAAAATTTAATTTTGTTTCCAAAATACCGAATACTGTTGGCAGTATACAAAATCTTCATGTCAGAAGTTTAAAAACGGTCAAATAATATATACTCATTTGAGTCTCTTGCCAATCAATTTCTTTCAGCACCCAGCACCCAATGCCAATTTTGCTGGTACTGACAATGAGACTATATTTTGCCAATTTAAGATTACACAGTATTTACAGAGGACTGCCAATAGCTCGTAAAATAAATATTGATGTTAATTACTAGATATAGTTAAAAGTAGATTGGATTCTGCAAATATTAGATTTCTGCCTGGAGGCTACAGCTTGCAAAAAACTAAATATTCTTGACAGAATAAAGGTACTGCTAATGGAAAGCTGTAATTTGGTAATATAAGAGTAGACAGTTTGCAGGGGACTGCTTATAGCTTGCAACAGATGAAATATTGTTGGCAGACTAGAGACAATGGAAAACTGAATATTACGAATGTAAGATCAAATTTTACTGGCAGTGGCCAGGAGGCCATATTCTGCCAATATAAGATTTCGTACTATTTACTGAATACTGCTTATAACTCGCAAAAGACTAAATATTGCTTTTAGTAATGACTATTATCCGTGCCAGAAGTGAAGATCCTTCACTTTAGAGATCGATATCTTCGAAATCGTTCGATGAAAAAAATTGCGGTAAAGTTTATTGTAACCAATGGACATTTCTGTGTATCATAGGTAAATTTGGAAATCTTCGGATCCGCAGTTTTGGTTCTATCGCGAGTTAATTGAAAAAGTACCGTATTTTTGAGAGTGGCGGCAACTTTGTCTATTTGCGATATTTTTGTCAAAACCTATTTGGCGAATACAAATTTGAATTGGTGGTAATCCAGTGTGTTCTTAATGTGGGTCATATTTTATTTTAACGATTTTCAACACAGTTTCGTGGAAAATCGCGGTTTAGTAAGATGCGGTTATTTCGAAAACGACTGAACGGATTTCAATGCGATTTTTACCAAAATATGTTAAAAAATGTCGTTTATCGGATTGCGTAATCAGTTTTTCAAAATGAGGTCTCCCGCATGTGCACCTCTCCTCGGAGTGTTATTTCTGTTTCTCTTTAACCTGTATTCCCATTAAATCGCAATTAACAAATTAGAGAGCCCTTATTTTGTAAAACTGGTAGCGGAATCCGACATACAATATTATCAAACGCATTTTGCTAAAAATCGCGTTAAAATCCAACTGATCGTTTTCGAAATAACCACATCTCACTAAACTAAACTCACTAAAAAACCACTATCGATAAACTAAAACATACCCCGTATTAAGACCACATTGGGTTATCATCAGTTCAAATTTGAAAATTTTTCATCAAATAATTTTTGAGAAAAAAATCGCAAAGTAGAGAAAGTTCAGTCAAAAATTGGGTACTTTTTTCAATTAACTCACAATAAAAGAAAAACCGCGAATTGGAACATTTCCAATTAAACTGTAACACACAGAAATGTTCACTGACTACAATAAACTTTATCGCAATTTTTTTCATCGAGCGATTTTGACGATATCGATCTCTAAAGTGACGGGCCTTGACATCTGGCACGGATAATAGTCATTACTAAAAGGACATCGAATTCTGCAAATATTCGATTTCTGCTTGGAGAAGACTCCTTACACAATGCAAAAGATTAAAAATTGTTCTCTATCTGTAAATCTACAAATAAGGGTACTGTTTGCAGAAGATTTCAACAGATGAAATATTGATGGCAGAGACTATACACAATGAAATACTGGGTATTACCAATATAAAATCAAATTTTACTGGCAGTGACTACTTGCTGCTAACAGGAAACTGTATTCTGCTAATATAAGATGACACACTGTTCACAGAAGATTCTGTAAACTGTATTCCGCAAATATTAGATTTCTTCTTGCAGCAGACTGCTTACAGAAATTAATTATTTAATTAATAATATTGCTAACAGACTATCGATACTGCTAATGGAAGGCAATTATGAATATCCAAAAATTACAGACTATACAGGAATAATCAAATATCTCCTAGATATCATTTGAGGGAATAGGGCATAACATTTTTGTAATTAAAAAAAAAATACTTACAATCAAAATTAATGCTAGTATTCAACCCAACAACATCCTTCTTTTGAGTCTTAACAATAGCCTTCAACATATAATAATCCAAATGAACCCAAACTAAATACAAAGAATGTTCGATAGCAAACGTAGAATAACCAATCTCCAATTTCTTCATTTTTAACTTTTCCGCAATCATTTCATAAACGTTTTTCCTCATCATACTCAAATCGAACATTTTTTGAATCGTCGGCATAAACTCTTTCAAATCAACGGTGTTCATATTAGGGATATCGCTCAATTTCGATTGCAAAAAATTTAAAGTCACTTTTTCTTTGTGATAATACTGAACCATATTTATTAAGTGCTGTATGATGACACCTAGAGACGGAAGATGATCATTGTATCCTTTAGTTTGTTGCCCATTAAGCGACTCCGCAAGCGTCGCTTGAAAAACAATTCCAACCCCCGAATGTTCAATTCCATGATTCGCGACGAGATTTCGCGCGTACAACATCAAATTCACGACGATTTTCATAGCGTGAAGGAGCCTTTCGGATGTTTGGTATGTCGTATCGTTCACCGTGGGGGAATGTGTTAATAATTCTTTAATTACCGTTTCGGTTAGGATAAATTTGGGTAATAAACTTAACATCAATTTTTGTAATCGGTGCAAATACGCGCTGGTATCTTCAGCGTCCAAAATCGTGATTAAATCGTTATTGGCCGTTCTCGCGATTAATTCGGTTATTAAAGAAAGTTCTTTTAAGTGATCGTTTGAGAGAAGTGGAGAACCAGCTCTTAAAATTAATTCGATCACGTCTATATGGCTTATAATGTAATGGGTTACTTGAGCGACTGATGATTTATTTTCGGTTCCTAATGCTGTGAGAATCGCCTCGCAAACGTGAAGAGTTGGTAGCCATAATTGGAGATATCTCGTTGTTAAGGGTGGGATATTATCGATTAACATTTGTTGCTCGGAAAAATCCTTCGAAATTTCGGGGTGATAATCAAAAACTTTCATGTTACATAAAGTCGATAATAAATTTTGTTCTAAAAGTAATTCGGCCCCAACTCTCGTTGTTGCGATTTGGGTTAAAAACGACATTTTTGACTCATACATGTATAAGGGTTTGAGGTTGTCGGGCATAGGCTCCATGGTGAGTTGTAAATCTTGATCGGAATCTAAGATGCTTTGAATCGTGTGTTTGAGATAACCCCTCCCTGAGAAATAAACGATCCAATTTGAGTTTCCGGTTAAGGTGATAAGCAAACTAAAGCTGGCCATTGCCAACATGCGGCAAATATCTTGCCCCCCGGCGCAATCGTGGCATAAAACTTCGATTAATTTTTCGTTAAACACCGAAAAAATGTCCGATGATAATTGGATGGTGTACGATTCATTTTGTATTTTTAATTTTGAGTTGTCTAAACGACTCACGTACAAAGAGTCGTTAACTTGTAAATCGTCGAAATCGTAATTATCCATGTTAATTAGGTGTAAGAAACTTGCGAGGGCGCCGTATAAATTGACCCTTAATTTTTGGGCTGTCACATCGGCGGTTAAAATCCAATCGATTAAATTTGTTAAAATGAGTCTTAAAGACGCCGAATACGACTGGATTACGCTTAATGTGTTTTTGTTTGGATCGTTTGGTTTTCTTGAGGCGCATCTTTGTTTTTCCGAAAAAATGTGGCACCTTCTTAAGTTGTCTAATAAAATAACCGTTACTCCCGATAAATAATTCCCTATATCCGGTAATAAAAGCGCCTTTACGACTTTTCCGAGGAGCTGCTCCAAAATAAAAATTTGCAAAACTTGTTGATCCTCAGCGTTAAGTATTTCGTAAGGGACGAAAAGAACCAAAACTTCGACGACTTGCCTCCAAGCATCGATAAATTTCACCATACTCGCCGCGGTTCGGCGCGAATTATTAATATTTAGTGCGTGTAATAAAACTTTTTGTATCTCCCTAAGGATGGCTTGTCTTTGCCCGATCGCGGCCGTTCCTTGGATATTCCCCAATTCATCCATTAAAATTTGATGCACTTTTTTGATATCGATCAATTTCGGTTTAGACCCCGTGTAGCAACCATTTAAAATCGAGTTCAAAACGGTCGTATCGAAAAACTCCCAATTAGGCGCAACAACCTCTTTGATGTTAAAATCGAATTGCACGATTAAATTGATTAAGAGGTTATTTAATTTTGGGTAACTTTGAATCGATGAATACACCGAAAGTGAGTCGTCTAGTATAATTTTTGACGCCTCATTCGGTAATACGGTAAATGGGTCGAATTTCACTGCTGTATCGCTTGAGGGCATATCAACTAAGAGTTGGGTGAGTTGCTTCATGTAATTTATTTGTTTGGTGCGGCAACAAACTTTCAATTCGATAGCCGTGGTCATTAATAGCCAAGATAATTGATTAACGACGCTTATCCCCTCGTTTATGTTTTTGTATCGATCCAAGATGTGGTCCTTTAAAAAATTGGGGATCATCCGCAACAATTTTAACGTAGGTTCCGACGTTTTTTGGTTGGCGCATAACGCGTACAACATTTGATAACCAGATTCTAATAGGACCGGTTTTATGGGAATCCCGGGAGTTAACGCGAGCTTTAATAACCCAAATAGCGAGTGAATACAAGTCCTTGGAAAATCGATTACTCCGGGTACTTGGAAAATCGTCGCGCTTATATCTTTTTTTAAATCAAACCCGAAGAGATAATGAGACAAATTTGGGGCTTTATACGGCAAACATTGCCTTAATAGCGTTAAAATCGCGTCTTTTGTTAGGCTGTTAACGTCCGCGTCTTCGTTGGAGTCGATTGGGGCGTCTAAGCACTCCACGAATCCGCATCTAATTGATTTACTTGAGTCGGGGTCCGAGAGGATTATGCTCATTAATTGGTTGTGGGTTAATGTTGATGATGTTATTTGGGTTATTATGTTTATGGCGACTAAACAATGCGCAGGGATGGTTATTTGATGGTTCGTGTATCTTGCAATGTTCAAAACATGATCTGGTTTATTACTGCATTGATTAATACTCATTAATAATTTGCTCAATTGCACCATCGGCACCCCAAAGGGGGCGCTACTCAATAATTGGAAAAATTTGTTTTGTAGCAATAACCCTTTTTCGATTATTTTCATGCAACTTAACGTACATTTATTAATAAATGATTCAGAGTTGAAATGTTTGTATGTATCATACAGGGTGATCCCTTCGTGTATGATGAAAAGAATGAGATTTAAAACGTTCGATTTTGTGTTTAATTGGACCATGATGTGGAACCCCGGAGGGGAGTTAGATTTATCAGGCTTAGACGCGTTTTGGAAATCTGTTACATCGGGGATGTATTGGATAATAAATTTTTCGAACAATTTTAAGCATAACCCGGCGATTTCCCATTTCTCTTCGGGGTTTTTATACGATCTCGTGTGGAATTTTAAAAAAACCGAGTTCACGATAAACGTTAAATACGGATCGAACCCCGGGATTCTCGGGCCGGCCCCTAAATTTCGCGGGATCCCAAACTCGGTTAAAACATCTAAAAGTTCCAACAAACTCTTTGTAAGTGGGTACTCCTCCATTCGTGACTCAACCTCGTCTAATTCCGTTTGAATCCCCCGCGGTTGATAACTCGAAGTGCTCGGGACTGTTATTAAAATTTGAGACGCTTCCAAATTATTCCACATTTGCGAGGCAGTTTCTGGAGATTTTGATAACGCGGCTAAAGTCGATAAAATCTCGGCTTTTAAAGGAATCGGAACCGAGCAACTAACCAACCCCAACAAAATACTTAAAGGCGCCCAACCCGGATGCTCGCAAAGCGACATCCGCGAAAACTCGTCCTGGCTCGCAATCGCTTTTAATAATTTCAAAACGGCTTGTAATCCTTGGATTTCTTGCGGGGTGATCCCTTTGAGATAAGTACTACGATGGCGATAAACTGTGTCACTCGCCAAAGGCATTTCTTGCCGCAAATTCGAGTAATATTGGCTAAATGACATAAAAAAGTGGTCCCAACTTAACGTTGTTTGAAGACCTGGTGTTGTTTGTTTAAGCATGTTGAAGCAATACCTCGCTGCTTGTTGACACCCGGATAAACTCGCCAACATTGTGAGATATGGCACAAATAAAGTCGAAGGGATAACATCCCCCGCTAATTTAACAAACTTAAACAACGAAACGGATCGGGATGGGGCCCGATGCGACCCATTCAAATTAATCTGATCCAAAGGGCACCAATACTCCAACATCGCCTTAATCTTCAATGGATCTTTCTCATAAAACTTCGCGACGAAAAATAAAAAATCCTCGAAATGTCGCGGCAAATTAACCGGGGGCTCCAACCCTTCATTCGCATAAACCTGCATAGTTCTCGCGATTTCATCAGCTTTAATCCGTAATTCTTTAACTTTGCTGTACATATAAACGATAAAATCGCTTATTAAGTTATGATATCGCTTATAAAGAACATCCTCATTATAAATTAAATCGTTTGTAAAAATAATATTTGTTATGTAACGAAAAACTTTCCCCTCGATCGCCGCGTCGCAAAAAATATCTTCCTGTTCGATCAAATTTTGCATCCTTCGCGATTGCGGGATCAAACGCAACGATGATAAGCAAACGGCGAATCCAAATTTAGCTGTTGCTTGTAACCCGGGGCATTGCCACGGTTTATTTTGCGATAACTCATTTAAAATCGCCTCGACGAAATCGCCCTCCGCTAAAATCGGTAAATTTTGAATCGCTTCTTCTCCATCTTCGCGTTCGTGGAGGACGCTTAAATCTAATGCGGCTAAAAATCCTGATATCATATACAAATTGACGTTGTCGATTTTTCCGGTTGATTCCTCCTCAAATTTTTGCTCCCTTAAATAATTTATTAACCCAAGTGTTGATTGTTTTGGTAACCCGGATTGGGAGGCCCATAAAAAGACGATATCCCCCAAAATTAAACGAATATTATTAAATAAATCGATTACTTGACGCTGATGTTTTGGGCCCCCCAACGCGACGTTTTGTTGTAATTTTTCAATTTCTTTACTTAAATCTAACGTCCTGAGGAGTTCAAAAATTCGATTAAATAATCCCCCTTCCATTAATTGATCGGTGTATGTTGTGATAAATTGTTCAACGTCCCCAGGGATTTTTATGCACCATAAAACTCCTTTTCTCGCTTGAACTAACATTCGTAACACTGATAAGATCGCTTTACGGCCATCGTAATATAATAAAACTGCCACTAATCCGCGTGGAAGACCGGGGTAATAAGACATTTGTATTTGAGCTGTACACAATAAATCCAATGCAGAAAATTCGTTTAAATTATACATATCCGATAAGATAATTGCTTCTTGATACAATTCCTTTGAAAGAACTTGACGGGTATGTTCCCGGATGTTTATACCTTCCTCCATGCCTTTTTTTAATTCTTCGCGACATTTTGTGCTTTTAGGCTGTTTTATAATGATAAGAATTATTATAATTAAGTTATATTTAAAAAAAAAACTCACCGGGTTTTGTAATAATGAATAAAAAGTTTGTTTATACTGTTTGAGGATGGTTTCGAACTCGGTGTAACATTCGCTTCTAAAATCTCCGTTGAGGTAGGTAGTAACGTTGTGTAATAATTCTTTATATGGAGTCCATAAATCTTCCGATTTATTGGCTAAAAAATTAATAAAAAAGTTATAATAAATAAGAAAATGTAAAGAAAAGTTAACTAACGCTCCGTCATTTTATCGGCTTCTCTTTTTAGGTTATGTGCCGATTGTAGCGCCAACCGTTTATTTTTTAAGTTAATTTGATGCATGATGTAAGGGCTGCCAAAACAAATTCTTGTGTTTGTAAAAATCTAATTTATAAACAAAATGATTTTTTTAAATAAATTAAATAATTATTTTAATAACATAATTAAATTTTGCTATATTTGCAAAAAAGAAAATAATTTAAATTTGTTAGAAATGCTAAAATTTGTTTGTTTGTAATTTAATTTTTTGACGTTGGTGACAATTTCAAGTTTAAGTTCTGTTACATTGTTAATATCTAATTGTTATTACATCTCTTTTTACCATTTCGAGGTATATTTACTAATAATAAATAGTGTCGAGTCTTAAAAAGGCCAAAAATATTTTCTTTTCATGCATCCCATTTAAAATGGTATGATAAAAAATTGTAATGCGAAAGCTTAGATAAAATCTCCAATTTGGGGTATTTACAACTAAATTACTTTATTACCCTTCATTTTAACAACATAATTAAAAAAAGAAAGTATGTAGTTTGACGAGAGCAAAACCATGCTTTAGTGTATCTCTTCGTTTTTGAGATATCAACTTTTGAATTCAATCTAAATTTGAAGCATTTCATAAAAATTCCTTGATTAGATATAAAAAATCCTAGATCATCGACTTGATCTAATATTTTTGATCATAATTGAATGATTTATTTTTATGATTTATAAAGGAAATACCCACCTGTTCACGAATTTCCTTGAATGAACAATTTCCTTTGTTTATACTTAAAAAATCGCAGAAAATCGAATTCTTAAGATATCTCGATGCATTTACTGTAATTTATAAAGGAAAGTGTGCACTTTTTCCGAAACAAAACCATAATTGAGTATCTCAATTCGCTTTTGAGATATCAAGTTTTGAAGTCAACTTAAATTCCATGCCATTCAAAATTTCCCTAATCATATTTGAAAAATCGTAAAAAATCGAATTCTTAAGATATTTGGATGAAATTGTTTGTGATTTATAAAGAAAAGTATACACTTTTTTGAGATCAAAACCATACTTGATTATCTCAATGCGTTTTTGAGAAACTCAACCTAAATTAGAAGCATTTCATGAAATTAATAATTTCCTTCATCATATTTAAAAAATCGTAAGAAATCGAATTGTTACGATTTCTGGATTAAATTATTTGTCATTTATGAAGAAAAGTATACACTTTTTTGAGATCAAAACCATACTTGAATATCTCAACGTCTTTTTGAGAAACTCAATCTAAATTTAAAGCATTACATGAAATTAAAGATTTCCTTCATTGTATTTAAAAAATCGTAAAAAATCTAAATCTTACGATATCTGGATAAAATTGTTTGTCATTTATAAAGGAAAGTATGCTCTTTCCCCGGAACAAAACCACGTATGCGTATCTCAATTCGTTTCTGAGATATCAAGTTTTGAAGTCAACAATTAACAATTCCCTTGATAAGATTTAAAAATTCCTAGATAATCGACTTCTTAAGATATCTGAATCAAATTATATGCCATTTATAAAGTAAAGTTACATTTTTTTGAGATCAATACCATACTTGAATATTTCAATGCGTTTTTGAGAAACTCAACCTAAATTTGAAGCAGTTCATGAAATTAACAATTTCCTTTATTATATTTGAAAAATCGTAAAAAATCGAATTCTTGTTATATCTGGATGAAATTGTTTATCATTTATAGAGGAAAGTATGCACTTTTTCGAGATGAAAACCATACTTCAATATATCAATGCGTTTTTGAGAAACTCAACCTAAACTTGAAGCCTACATGAAATTAACAATTTCCTTAATTATGTTTGAAAAATCGTAAAAAATCGAATTCTTACGATATCTGGATGAAATTGTTTGTCATTTATAGAGGAAAGTATGTACTTTTTTGAGATCAAAACCATACTTCAATATATCAACGCGTTTTTGAGAAACTCAACCTAAATTTGAAGCCTACATGAAAGTAACAATTTCCTTCATTATGTTTGAAAAATCGTAAAAAATCGAATTCCTGTGATATCTGGATGAAATTATTTATCGTTTATAGAGGAAAGTATGTACTTTTTTGAGATCAAAACCATACTTCAATATCTCAATACGTCTTTGAGAAAGGGAACCTAAATTTGAAGCATTTCATGAAATTAACAATTTCCTTTATTATATTTGAAAAATCGTAAAAATCGAATTCTTACGATATCTGGATGAAATTGCTTGTCATTTATAAAGGAAACTACACACTTCTTTGGGATCAAAACCATACTTGAATATCTCAATGCGTTTTTGAGAAAATCAACCTAAACTTGAAACATTTCATAAAATTAACATTTCCTTCATTATATTTGAAAAATCGTAAAAAATCGAATTCTTACGATATTTGATTGAAATTGTTTGTCATTTATAATGAAAAGTATACACTTTCTTGAGATCAATACCATAGTTGAATATCTCGATGCGGTTTTGGGAAACTCAACCCAAATTTGAAGCAGTTCATGAAATTAACAATTTCCTTCATTATGTTTGAAAAATCGTAAAGAATCGAATTTTTGTGATATCTGGATGAAATTATTTATCATTTATAGAGGAAAGTATGTACTTTTTTGAGATCAAAACCATACTTGAATATATCAACGCGTTTTTGAGAAACTCAGCCTAAATTTGAAGCCTACAACAAATTAACAATTTCCTTCATTATGTTTGAAAAATCGTAAAAAATAGAATTCTTGTGATATCTGGATGAAATTAATTATCATTTATAGAGGAAAGTATGTACTTTTTTGAGATAAAAACCATACTTCAATATATCAACGCGTTTTTGAGAAACTTAGCCTAAATTTGAAGCCTACATGAAATTAACAATTTCCTTCATTATGTTTGAAAAATCGTAAAAATCGAATTCTTGTGATATCTGGATGAAATTATTTAACATTTATAGAGGAAAGTATGTACTTTTTGAGATCAAAACAATACTTCAATATCTCAACACGTCTTTGAGGAAGGGAACCTAAATTTGAAGCATTTCATGACATTAACAATTTCCTTCATTATATTTGAAAAATCGTAAAAATCGAATTCTTACGATATCTGGATGAAATAGTTTGTCATTTATAATGAAAAGTATACACTTTTTTGAGATCAATACCATACTTGAATATCTCAATGCGTTTTTGAGAAACTCAACCTAAATTTGAAGCAGTTCATGAAATTAACAATTTCCTTCATTATATTTGAAAAATCGTGAAAAATCGAATTCTTGTGATATCTGGATGAAATTGTTTATCATTTATAGAGGAAAGTATGTACTTTTTTGAGATCAATACCATACTTGAATATCTCAATGCGTTTTTGAGAAACTCAACCTAAATTTGAAGCAGTTCATGAAATTAACAATTTCCTTCATTATATTTGAAAAATCGTCAAAAATCGAATTCTTGTGATATCTGGATGAAATTGTTTATCATTTATAGAGGAAAGTATGTACTTTTTTGAGATCAAAACCATACTTCAATATCTCAATGCGTTTTTGAGAAAATCAACCTAAATTTGAAGCATTTCATGAAATTAACATTTCCTTCATTATATTTCAAAAATCGTAAAAAATCGAATTCTTACGATATTTGATTAAAATAGTTTGTCATTTATAATGAAAAGTATACACTTTTTTGAGATCAATCCCATAGTTGAATATCTCGATGCGTTTTTGATAAACTCAACCTAAATTTGAAGCATTTCATGAAATTAACAATTTCCTTCATTATATTTGAAAAATCGTAAAAAATCGAATTCTTGTGATATCTGGATGAAATTATTTATCATTTATAGAGGAAAGTATGTACTTTTTTGAGATAAAAACCATACTTCAATATATCAACGCGTTTTTGAGAAACTCAGCCTAAATTTGAAGCCTACGTGAAATTAACAATTTCCTTCATTATATTTGAAAAATCGTAAAAATCGAATTCTTGTGATATCTGGATGAAATTATTTAACATTTACGGAGAAAAGTATGTACTTTTTTGAGATCGAAACAATACTTCAATATCTCAACACGTCTTTGAGAAAGAGAACCTAAATTTGAAGCATTTCATGAAATTAACAATTTCCTTCATTATATTTGAAAAATCGTAAAAAATCGAATTCTTACGGTATCTGAATGAAATTGTTTCTCATTTATAAAGGTAAGTATACACTATTTTGAGATTGAAGCCATACTTGAATATCTCAATGCGTTTTTGAGAAACTCAACCTAAATTTGAAGCAGTTCATGAAATTAACAATTTCCTTTATTATATTTGAAAAATCGTAAAAAATCGAATTCTTGTGATATCTGAATGAAATTGTTTCTCATTTATAAAGGTAAGTATACACTATTTTGAGATCAAAACCATACTTGAATATCTCAATGCGTTTTTGAGAAAATCAACCTAAATTTGAAGCATTTCATGAAATTAGCATTTCCTTCATTATATTTGAAAAATCGTAAATATCGAATTCTTACGATATCTGGATGAAATTGTTTGTCATTTATAAAGGTAAGTATACACTATTTTGAGATCAAAACCATACTTGAATATCTCAATGCGTTTTTGAGAAAATCAACCTAAATTTGAAGCATTTCATGAAATTAGCATTTCCTTCATTATATTTGAAAAATCGTAAAAAATCGAATTCTTACGATATCTGGATGAAATTGTTTGTCATTTATAAAGGTAAGTATACACTATTTTGAGATCAAAACCATACTTGAATATCTCAATGCGTTTTTGAGAAACTCAACCTAAAATTGAAGCATTTCATTAAATTAACAATTTCCTTCATTATATTTGAAAAATCGTGAAAAATCGAATTCTTACGCTATCTGGATGAAATTGTTTGTCATTTATAAAGGTAAGTATACACTATTTTGAGATCGAAGCCATACTTGAATATCTCAATGCGTTTTTGAGAAACTCAACCTAAATTTGAAGCAGTTCATGAAATTAACAATTTCCTTCATTATATTTGAAAAATCGTAAATATCGAATTCTTACGATATCTGGATGAAATTGTTTGTCATTTATAAAGGAAAGTATACACTTTTTGGGATCAAAACCATACTTGAATATCTCAATGCGTTTTTGAGAAAATCAACCTAAATTTAAAGCATTTCATGAAATTAACATTTCCTTCATTATATTTGAAAAATCGTAAAAAATCGAATTCTTACGATATCTGGATGAAATTGTTTGTCATTTATAAAGGTAAGTATACACTATTTTGAGATCAAAACCATACTTGAATATCTCAATGCGTTTTTGAGAAACTCAACCTAAAATTGAAGCATTTCATTAAATTAACAATTTCCTTCATTATATTTGAAAAATCGTGAAAAATCGAATTCTTACGCTATCTGGATGAAATTGTTTGTCATTTATAAAGGTAAGTATACACTATTTTGAGATCGAAGCCATACTTGAATATCTCAATGCGTTTTTGAGAAACTCAACCTAAATTTGAAGCAGTTCATGAAATTAACAATTTCCTTCATTATATTTGAAAAATCGTGAAAAATCGAATTCTTGTGATATCTGGATGAAATTGTTTATCATTTATAGAGGAAAGTATGTACTATTTTGAGATAAAAACCATACTTCAATATATCAACGCGTTTTTGAGAAACTTAGCCTAAATTTGAAGCCTACATGAAATTAACAATTTCCTTCATTATGTTTGAAAAATCGTAAAAATCGAATTCTTGTGATATCTGGATGAAATGGTTTGTCATTTATAAAGGTAAGTATACACTATTTTGAGATCAAAACCATACTTGAATACCTCAATGCGTTTTTGAGAAACTCAACCTAAAATTGAAGCATTTCATTAACTTAACAATTTCCTTCATTATATTTGAAAAATCGTAAAAAATCGAATTCTTACGATATCTGGATGAAATGGTTTGTCATTTATAAAGGTAAGTATACACTATTTTGAGATCAAAACCATACTTGAATACCTCAATGCGTTTTTGAGAAACTCAACCTAAAATTGAAGCATTTCATTAACTTAACAATTTCCTTCATTATATTTGAAAAATCGTAAAAAATCGAATTCTTACGATATCTGGATGAAATGGTTGGTCATTTATAAAGGTAAGTATACACTATTTTGAAATCAAAACCATATCTCAATGCGTTTTTGAGAAACTCAACCTAAAATTGAAGCATTTCATTAAATTAACAATTTCCTTCATTATATTTGAAAAATCGTAAAAAATCGAATTCTTACGATATCTGGATGAAATTGTTTGTCGTTTATAAAGGAAAGTATGCACTTTCCTCAGAACAAATCCGTACTTGAGTAACTCATTTCGTTTTTGAGATTTGAGAACTTAAGTTAAATTTGTAGCATTCCATAAACTCAACAGATTCTTTCATCATTATTTCACCACTTCATTTTGTATATTGAAGATCGTGTTTAAAAAAACAAAAAGAAAATTTTCCTTTCTTTTTGACTCTTGCTAAATCAAATTTTTATAAAAAGAGAATTCGACAAAAGTTAGACTAAAAGCAATTCAGATATACTTATATAAAACTATATAGATGAAGAATCACAGCAAAAAATTATGATGTAACCATTAATCTATTTATTTAGTACAAAATTAATCTCGACACGTTTATCCAAACACGCCAATTACCAAAAATGGATTAATGCGTAATTTCATACTATCACAACATATGGTCCCCTTCAATTTAAACAAACACGATCGAACAAAACCCCGCGATTATATCCAAAAAACTTCATTTAGTTTTCTGCATTGAGTGATTTTGTGAAAAATTCATCATGACCGCAAATTTCGATAACACTCAACATTTAAATCGACCTTTCGCCAAACCAAAAACGTTTTTTTGGCATTTTAGACCGGTTGGTGTTATGTATATGTTAATAGGAATAATGCCGTTAGAGAACGTTCTTCATTGCGATAGTACGCTTCTAAGATTTTCGGTGTTTAGTTACCCGTTTATATACAGCCTTATTATATTTATCGTTAATATCATCGGGATGGTAAATTTTAAAAGTCCGTTTTATCTGGTTCAAGAAGCTTTTAACTTTAGGAATAATTACGTGTGGAGATATATGGTTATTTTGTTGGTGATTGTACGTTCAATCTTATCTTATTATTTTTGTACGACGAAATCGAGAAAATTCGTGAAGTTGATTCAAGTTCTTGAATTGTTTGATTATAAAAAACGAAACGCGTTTAAAGGAACTGCTTGGGAAGCTTTGAGAAGATTGTTGGTGTGGACTATTTTGCCAATTTTGACTGGGATTATTTTAGCGAGTTCTATTGGGATGTTGTTTAATGAATTCACTAAATCGACGTTTTATGATGGAAAACAACCGTTTAATCAACAATACATTTTTATCGGGATGATCGGAGCTTGGCAGATGACCCCCGTTTTACTTTACAATTATTTCGCTTTGGTGATTTTCTATAATTTTAACGACATCAAAAAAACCGCGCTTAGTCACATCCCGATTAAAGCGTTACACAAAAATAAAAATATTTGTGTACCCCCCGATTTCAAGATGATATTGTTGAACCTAAATCAGATGTATTTTTTAATGGGGGATGCTGTTAAATATCTTGGGAAGATGTTTGGGTGGTATCTGGCGGTTGATCAATTTTATATCATCGTGATGTTCGTTTTGAATTTGTATATTTATTTTTTTACGGAGAATATAAGGGACCAACATTTATTGCTTTGCATCATTATAAACGCGTTCTTGAATTTTGTTGTTATAAATGTTTCGCATAAAATTAGCGAGGAGGCCAATAACATCGTTGAGTTTATGCAAAAACTTCCACCTTTGATTTTAGACGGCGAAGATAAATCTGAAGTACGTTCATTAATTTTTTAAAGAATTAAGTTAATTAATTTTGATTGCAGATACAACTAATTCTTTCTCAAATACTTTCTTCTTCAATCCAAGTTTCCGCAGGAGGATTTTTTAATATCAACCGCCAACGAATCCCCGCGGTAAGTAAATAAAACCCAAATTAATTTAATACTCGTTTAATTCAAAAAATTCTATATAATATGTATATTGACAGGTACAAATAGGATATCGTTGCCCAGCACAATTCGCAACAATTCGACATTCCCTTTCACGTAAAATGACCATTCTTTTTTAATTGCACATTATGTATTAAAATAAATATATAAAACTATTTTGACCTTAAATAACAATTTCTACGTTCTATATTTACATCGTCCGTGAGAGAAGATAATAACATAAAAAAAATTCAATACAGTTTGTTTTACCACGGAATTAAACTTCCACAAATCGCCCTAATTCGCGACTTTCGCTTCTTACTTTTCGGACGTTTATAACACATCCGCACTAGCAGCAAAAACAACACTCCGGTTATGCTTATTAAAATAATTGGCGTGAAGTTGTATTGTTTAACAATAGTCTTCTCTGAAAGGATTTCCGGTTGTTTTCTACGCCATTTGAACACTTCAACGGATTCATCTTGCCCCGACGCATCTTAATTAATTTTCAAAAATTTCAAATTTAATTTATAAATGGATGAAAACAATACAAAAACAAAAAAGAATTAAATTGACCAATTTCTAGCTCATTTATAAATGAGAGGTATTGATTATAAGTGGGGGTGGGGTGGATATCCGGCCGGATATCGGATAGTTGCTGAATATTCGGCTTTGGCTGAATATTAAGGATTTTTGTTTTCCTTATACAAGTATTCATTAAGTATAACATAAAATTTGAAATGTGAATTTGGCTAAAAAAATCTTTTGTTAACATTTTCAACTGACTTGTCAAACTTTTCAAGATGCAATGCTAACTTGATGTTTTTAGCATTACTATTGTCCGTGCCAAATGTCAAGGCCCCTCACTTTTGAGTTCGAAACAGCTCATTGGAAAAAATAAAGTAAGGGCTCCTCACTTTAAAGATCGATATCTTTGTAACTCCTCGCAAAAAGAATGTAAAGATTATTGTAATCAGTGAACACTTCTACGTGTCGTATGTTAATTTATAAATTTTCGGATTCGCGACTTTTATTTTATCGCGAGTTAAGTGGAAAAAGCTTAGATTAAAACATCTAAACTATTGTCCGTGCCAAATATCAAGGCCCCTCACTTTTGAGTTCGAAACCGCTCATTGGAAAAAATTGCGATCAAGTTTATTGTAATCAGTAAACATTTCGCGTACCATATGTTAATCTAGAAATTGTCGGATCTTAACACTTAACTTTTATCGCGAGTTAAGTGAAAAAAGTACTCGATTTTTGAGAGTGCTAGCAACTTTGTCAATTTTGCGATTTTTTTTTCAAGAACTATTTGATGAAAACATTTCAAATTTGAACAGGTGGTAACCCGATGTGTTCTTAATATGGGGCTTATTTAATTTTATCGATATTCCACGCAGTTTCGCGGAAAATCGCTGTTTTGTAAGATGCGGTTATTTTGAAAACCATCCGGCGGATTTCAACGCGATTTCTACCAAAATGTGTTGTATTTCGTAAACTATATGGAATATCGATAAAATAAAATATGCCCCATATTAAGAATACACCGTGCTACCACCATGTAACATTTTTTTTATTATTTGTTAAATGATTAAGATTTTTCGGTCGGTTGAAAAGAGAGAGGGGATTAGAAAAATAAAATTGTCGTTTTGAGGGTTAACAAATTAAGGGTTTCGGGATCGTGAATTGTATTTCGATGGAATTTTGTGTTTTGTGATTTCGTCGATACCCCTTTGGGAGGATTTAATTAAAGCGTTTTTACGCGAACCTTTTACAATTTTTCGATCGCGAAGCGTTTCGTTTGTGTATAATTGAGCGGAACGGTAAGATTTTGGCAAATTTTCATTTGCATTTCTTACCGATTATTTTAAGCTTTTTTTTGTATCAAATAAAATTTGTTTTTTGATTTTTCGATTTATAAATTTTCAGATTCGCGACTTTTATTGTATCGCGAGTTAAGTGGAAAAAGCTTAGATTAAAACATCTAAGCTATTGTCCGTGCCAAATATCAAGGCCCCTCACTTTTGAGTTCGAAACCGCTCATTGGAGAAAACTGCGGTAAGGTTTATTGTAATCAGTAAACATTTCGCGTACCATATGTTAACCTAGAAATTGTCGGATCTTAACATTTAACTTTTATCGTGAGTTAAGTGAAAAAAGTACCCGATTTTTGAGAGTGCTGGCCACTTTGTCCACTTTGCGATATTTTCGCAAAAACTATTTAATAAAAAAAAATAATTTGAACTGGTTGTGGCGTACAAAAAAACGATATTAAATTTTAACCCTTGTCCGATTGCATAAGTTTAAAAGCTTAACAGGCGGAGCAGGTACAATTGTACCTTTTTGTTTTGTTTTCTTACAAAAGCAACCCCATGAAGTAATAGGTACCAAGTTGATATTTTTAACTCATTTTAGTCCTATTGTCCTTTTATGACCCAGGCATAAAGTTTACATCACCCTGTTATTTCCAGCGCAGATAAGATAACAATATAAATACTTATATATTTAGATTTTTTCTTAACTTAACCCCCACTAATCCTTTTAAGCGTTATAAAAGAGGGTTTTTGTAAAATACACTCATTCTTGATTTAAGGAAGTTAAAGTAACGTTTAAAAAAATCAAATTATACTCAGTGATCATGAGTGACAGTATAGCAGGGCCCAGCGTTCAACGGGACGCAGGAAAACGATACTGCAGGTTAGTATTGTTTAGTTACTGTTACATTTCAAATTGTTTCCTATAATTATCTATTACATTATTTATTTGTTTATTTTTATTGGATTCATGTGCAGACTAATCATAGAAGAAGATTCTGACTCTGAGTATGAAGAAGAGGAGGCATATGTTGCATCTGATGAAGAAAACTATTTGCCATTAGATGCATCCACAATTGAGGAATCAGACAGTGAACAACAAATAGTTATAGAAGAACAAAGTGAATACGATTCTGACGACAGTATTGAATATAAATGCCAAAGTGTTACTGCTAAAGATGGAACAGAGTGGCGTACTACGACACCGTATCAGAAAACTCAAACAAAGTCGAGGAATATTTTACGTCAAAAAGGTGGACCTTCGGCGAAGAGTAAAACGTATACACCTAAAGAAATTTTCAAATCAATAATATCTCCAGAGATCTGTACCATTATATTAGAAGAAACAAATAGAAAAGCTAACAAAAGTTGCGAAGCTTATAACACTGAGTTGGTAAACAAATTTACCAATATTTCGAAGCGGCCATTACCAAAGACATTCAAGAACTTCACTGAAATAGAATTTGACGCATTTTTAGGTGCATTGATTATTAGTGGCGTCAACAGAGATAACAAGCAAAATTTGGACGACATGTGGAAAATTGATGCCCTGCCTCTAGTCCGTGCAGCAATGTCTCGTGACCGGTTCAAAATGATGTTGCGATTTATCAGATTTGACAATGCAAATACTCGTGAAGAACGGGCTAAAATTGATAAAGCAGCACCGATTAGGGATATTTGGTCAATACTAAACAAAAACTTAGAAAAAGAATATAAACCGCATGAATGCATTACTATCAACGAACAATTATTTCCCTACAGAGGTCGTACTAAATTTACACAGTATACACCATCCAAACCAGCAAAATATGGGATAAAAGTTTTCTGGGCTTGTGATGCATTTTCTAGTTATCCGCTACGAGGTCAGCTTTACACTGGCAAACCACTAAAGCGGTAGTGCCTTTAACGTCCATGCACATGACTGGAGAAGTAGAAGACACGCAAACAAAGAAGCCTGAAATAATCCAGTATTACAATAAAACGAAAGGAGGAGTTGATGTTATGGACAAAATGTTGGGAGAGTACACCGTGAAAAGAAGGACGACGCGTTGGCCTCTTGCATTTTTTTATAATATGGTTGATATCGGTGGTTTAGCGTCCTATATCATTTATAGAGAACACAACCCACATTTACGAAGAAAATTTTTAAAAGATCTTGCTTATCAGCTATGCTTGCCTGCAATTGAAGCTCGAAGTAGCAATCCACTTATGATGAGAAATCATTTTCTCCGAAGTGCAATTGAAATGGTAATTGGAAAACGAATTTCAATAACATCATCAGAAGAACCTAAAGTACCTCATGGCAGTCGTGGAGCTTCCCCTATCGTTGGTAGTTGTCAAATCTGTCGAGAGATGAACCGAAAACAACGGAAAACGAGAAAATCGTGCACAGTTTGCTTGAAGTCGGTTTGCGATGAGCATTCAAAAACGAAGACAACATGCATAAATTGCAATGAAATTAATCAAAAGTAACTATTTATTTTAAGTATTACTCTTTTACGTAATAAAATAAGTATTCTTTCCATAAACCTTTGTTCTTTATACTGTTTTCATACAATATCGTTAAAGGTACAATTAATACCTTTGACGTCAATTGAGGATGTAAAATCTATTTCATCACATAATATGAAAATAAGTGAAAATATTTTTATAGATCTTTATGTACTTAACTACAAACATATATGTAGAGATGTCACCAAAGCTCAACATCACAGGTATTGTACAAAAATAAATATTAACCCTTACTATCGTAAAAGTTACAGTTGTACCTTGTCCGCCTGACGAAGGTTAAAAAAATTAAAACGCCACAATAACGCAAGGTGTCGGCAAATCTTAGTCGAGAAGGAGCTGGATTAAAATAACTTATGGGCGTCAGTGGACCCGCGATAGTCCACCTGGCATTTATCAATCACCTCAAGATTCACTTCAAAGTGAAAGATAAGCGACGTGAACAAAAAGGAAATAAAAAATAATATGTTTAACTGTTTTCTAAATTGTTAGAAACAAAAAAATATTTTTGATAAATTACTGTCAAAATTAAGAATATCCAAGGGTGTACACGAGTAGTTAGATTTTACAAAAGCAAAATAAAATAATTAATAATAATAAGTACAAAAACCTCTTAAGAAAAAGTAACTAACTGGTTTATTGCACGACGTACAAAAGATAATGTAACAATCTGACCTTTCTATGTTGATAACTTGTTATTATATTTTATTAATTTACTTCAAAAAAATGTTATTCCGGCGGAGATCCCAAGATTAAAATGGCAACATTAAGGATCGAGACGAAATCGGCACATTGACGGAAAAATTCAAAAACAAATTATATTCGGGCACTTTGACGGAAAAATCAAAAAACAAATTTTATTTGATACAAAAAAAAAGCTTAAAATAATCGGTAAGAAATGTAAATGAAAATTTGCCAAAATCTTACCGTTCCGCTCAATTATACACAAACGAAACGCTTCGCGATCGAAAAATTGTAAAAGGTTCACGTAAAAACGCAGCTTGGTTCTATTAAATCCTCCCAAAGGGGTATCGACGAAATCACAAAACACAAAATTCCATCGAAATACAATTCGCGATCCCGAAACCCTTAATTTGTTAACCCTCAAAACGACAATTTTATTTTTCTAATCCCCTCTCTCTTTTCAACCGACCGAAAACTCTTTATCATTTAACAAATAATAAAAAAATGTTACATGGTGGTAACATGTAACATCATATTTATCGATATTCCATATAGTTTACGAAATACAACACATTTTGGTAGAAATCGCGTTGAAATCCGCCGGATGGTTTTCAAAATAACCGCATCTTACAAAACCGCGATTTTCCGCGAAACTGCGTGGAATATCGATAAAATTAAATAAGCCCCATATTAAGAAAACATCGTGTTACCACCAGTTCAAATTTGAAATTTTTTCGTCAAATAGTTCTTGAAAAAAAAATCGCAAAATTGACAAAGTTGCCAGCACTCTCAAAAATCGGGTACTTTTTTCACTTAACTCGCGATAAAAGTTAAGTGTTAAGATCCGACAATTTCTAGATTAACATATGGTACGCGAAATGTTTACTGATTACAATAAACTTTATCGCAATTTTTTCCGATGAGCGGTTTCGAACTCAAAAGTGAGGGGCCTTGATATTTGGCACGGACAATAGCTTAGATGTTTTAATCTAAGCTTTTTCCACTTAACTCGCGATAAAATAAAAGTCGCGAATCTGAAAATTTATAAATTGAAAAATCAAAGAACAAATTTTATTTGATACAAAAAAAAGCTTAAAATAATCGGTAAGAAATGTAAATGAAAATTTGCCAAAATCTTACCGTTCCGCTCAATTATAGACAAACGAAACGCTTCGCGATCGAAAAATTGTAAAAGGTTCACGTAAAAACGCGGCGTGGTTCCATTAAATCCTCCCAAAGGGGTATCGACGAAATCACAAAACACAAAATTCCATCGAAATACAATTCGCGATCCCGAAACCCTTGATTTGTTAACCCTCAAAACGACAATTTTATTTTTCTAATCCCCTCTCTTTTTCAACCGACCGAAAAATCTTTATCATTTAACAAATAATAAAAAAAATGTTACATGGTGGTAGCACGGTGTATTCTTAATATGGGGCATATTTTATTTTATCGATATTCCATATAGTTTACAAAAAACAACACATTTTGGTAGAAATCGCGTTGAAATCCACCGGATGGTTTTCAAAATAACCGCACCTTACAAAACCGCGATTTTCCGCGAAACTGCGTGGAATATCGATAAAATTAAATAAGCCCCATATTAAGAACACATCGTGTTACCACCAGTTCAAATTTGAAATTTTTTCGTCAAATAGGTAAAAAAAAAAATCGCAAAATTGACAAAGTTGCCAGCACTCTCAAAAATCGGGTACTTCTTTCACTTAACTCGCGATAAAAGTTAAGTGTTAAGATCCGACAATTTCTAGATTAACATATGGTACGCGAAATGTTTACTGATTACAATAAACTTTATCGCAATTTTTTCCAATGAGCGGTTTCGCACTCAAAAGTGAGGGGCCTTGATATTTGGCACGGACAATAGCTTAGATGTTTTAATCTCAGCTTTTTCCACTTAACTCGCGATAAAATAAAAGTCGCGAATCTGAAAATTTATAAATCGAAAAATCAAAAAACAAATTTTATTTGATACAAAAAAAGGCTTAAAATAATCGGTAAGAAATGTAAATGAAAATTTGCCAAAATCTTACCGTTCCGCTCAATTATACACAAACGAAACGCTTCGCGATCGAAAAATTGTAAAAGGTTCGCGTAAAAACGCTTTAATAAATCCTCCCAAAAGGGTATCGACGAAATCACAAAATACAAAATTCCATCGAAATACAATTCGCGATCCCGAAACCCTTAATTTGTTAACCCTCAAAACGACAATTTTATTTTTCTAATCCCCTCTCTTTTTCAACCGACCGAAAAATCTTTATCATTTAACAAATAATAAAAAAAAAAATGTTACATAGTGGTAGCACTGTGTATTCTTAATATGGGGCATATTTTATTTTATCGATATTCCATATAGTTTACAAAAAACAACACATTTTGGTAGAAATCGCGTTGAAATCCGCCGGATGGTTTTCAAAATAACCGCATCTTACAGAACCGCGATTTTCCGCGAAACTGCGTGGAATATCGATAAAATTAAATAAGCCCCATATTAAGAACACATCGGGTTACCACCTGTTCAAATTTGAAATTTTTTCGTCAAATAGTTCTTGAAAAAGAATCGCAAAATTGACAAAGTTGCCAGCACTCTCAAAAATCGAGTACTTCTTTCACTTAACTCGCGATAAAAGTTAAGTGTTAAGATCCGACAATTTCTAGATTAACATATGGTACGCGAAATGTTTACTGATTACAATAAACTTTATCGCAATTTTTTCCAGTAAGCGGTTTCGAACTCAAAAGTGAGGGGCTTTGACATTTGGCACGGACAATAGCTTAGATGTTTTAATCACTTTATATACTAAGTAAATTACTTTATATACTAAGCTTTTTCCACTTAACTCGCGAAATGTTCACTGATTACAATAATCTTTACATACTTTTTGCGAGGAGTTACAAAGATGTCGATCTTTAAAGTGAGGAACCCTTATTTTTGGCACGGAATTTAGTCAAAATGAGTGTATGATGTCAATTTTGACTAGCGATTTATTAAAAAAAATTATCTGATGCTGCCTTTTGAAATTTGACACTAGGAAAATATCTATTTATTGTGGTTCGGTTCCACATACTTATAATTTTTAGAGATTTTCTTTAAAGATTTCTACTAAGCTATTTTCTACGCTAAAAATGAAAGTCAATTTAATTAGATTGTGAAATTGTATTGTTTTTATCCACTAAAATTGTGAATATACAATAATATCAAGGTCTGTTGAGTATTGGTTATAATTTGATATATGATACGTAGAAATGTTCACGGATTACAATAATCTTTACCACATTTTTATTGTCGAGGGGTTACAGAGATATCGATCTGTAAAGTGAGGAGCCCTTACTTTTGACACGGACTTTAGTCAAAATGAGTGTATAATGTCAATTTTGACTAATAATACACTGGGAGTTATTTCACGTTCTAATTGGGGTAGAAAAGAAATCTGTACGCTATAATTAATATGTGTAAACAAAAATCTACTTAATATTCTTTCGTATTAACAAGATTAATTATCAAAAAGTGTTGTCAACATTTGCAAGGAAGAAACTCTTTTAGAGTTTCTTTTTCCTAAAACAACAGATTATGAAATTGCATAATTTTTAACATGCTAAATAAATAAACTTCTTTTATTAACACGTTCACGCCGGGGCGAAAATCTACGTTTTTTCGCGTGAGACGGGACCGTCTTATCTCGTTTCGCTTCGTGGGGCGGGACAACATTGTTGCGAGTTCGAACGTGCTCAACGCGAGATCACAACATTTCGAGGCTTCAAACGCGCTACATGCGAGATTGCAACAGTTCTGATAGAGTGTTTTTTTGAATGCATATTTCTTGCATCAAGTGTAAAGGTAGGTAAAATTATCTTTTCTTCTACAGAGGCGGTTAGCATTTTTTTGAATTTCTGCCCATATAAATAATAGATAAAATGGATATGGAAGAAAGTGGTTCGTCTGAAGAATCTATTATTGGAGAGAGAAAAAAGATGCGAAGATATAGAATAGTGTCGAGCTCTTCAGATGAGGCAAGCAACGATAGCAAAATATTAGGTAATGAACTGAATGATCATTCCTTGGAGGAAGATTTTGAATCCAATTTAGAGAGTGACGATGGTGATAATGACTGGAAGAAAATAACGGGAAGACAGCTAGGAATAAATGAGTATGCGGAAGAAGAGGAATTTTTAATTCACAACATGGACTGCGACGATCCTGTTTCGTTATACAGGTGTCTCACGTAACTGGTTCATTAGAACTTTTTTGGGTTACACCATTCGAAGAGGCTTGAAATTTTGGTATCACGGGTTGTTCATTCCGATCTATTAATCTAAAATATTTTCAAGATGGCCACCACTTCCGGTCTACCGGAAGTAGACCTCAATTTCGTTATTTTAAATGAAATGCTATAATTTTTATTACACCATTCAATTACACGTAAGAAAATATGTTGACTTTGATAACAGTTGTTGGTACCTATCGTTTTTTGTTTTCGAGTTATTTTGATTTTAAGTGTTTTTTGGCAAATATCACCATGGTCTTTACAAGCCCATATCTCAGCCAACGTTAATTCAAAAATGTTTTGCATTGGTACAATAACTCGTCATATGCTGTTAAATAGATTGTCACTTGTTATATCAATGTACCTTATACAGCGTGGTCAAAAATTGAATTACCATTTCGCTGTATTCAATTGCGAGAAAGTCGAAAATTTTAAATGGAACGCACCATATCCTTTTAGCCTATCTAAACGGGAATTTAATTCTCTACAAATTATCTATAAATATTGCTATACCTATTTATTATAGTTTTCTTCATATTGAGTATTTTATCAAAATCCTACACAAAATGCTGGAAGCCGGTCGTGTTCTTATTAGAAGGCTATGATATTTTGATAGTTTAATTTATTTAAATTATCATTGGTATTATTTCTAGAATGATCTGCGATTGAATAAACTTGAGTTTGTTAGCTTTTATTTGCCAAAAATAACCAGCAGAAGAACGCATAAATGAAACAATGAAAAACAATGATATGGCGTAATATTCGACGTAATGATGCGCGAGATGTTCCTAGAGAGTTCAGTTTATTTATTTACGGTGCTTTTTTGTAAAATATTATTCATCTAAATCGACCGAAGCACCTCTCTTACCGAAGAATTTGGTAAAGCAATAAAATATGACAAAACATTTATTCTATTATCTTAAGCTGCTGGTTATAGAAATTTATGTTTTCTTGTTATTTTGATCTTTCCAAAACTAAGAGATACGTATCTTATCCTATCCAAAACTTTATTACATCCGCCATGAATATAAGACGAATTTAAAATGTTGGCGTGGGAATAATTCGCCATGATATTCAAAGACATTAACAGCAGTAAGTGATGACACAACTAAGTAGTGATAACAATAACATAAATATGGTTGAAAAGCTATCAAAACTCCATGGCTTTCTAACATAAAAACAAGAAGCTTCCAGCATTGCATGCGTCCATTAATTTCCAAATATGAGGGCAACTACAACAAATAGGCCCAGGAAAGTATCTAAATAGTTTGTAGAGAATTAAATTCCCATAATTTATTTTTGGAATTTTCAGTTTTTCATTCTTTTATGTTATTGATTTTAATTTTAGTCATTAAATTGTTGTTTTTCATTGTTTCATTTATTCGGTTTTCTTTTGGTTATTTTTGGTAAATTACAGCTAGCAATCTAAAGTTTATTCAGTCACAGTTCATTGTAGAAATAATACTAATAATAATTTAAATAAATTAAACAAAAAACTGTCAAAATGTCATGGCCTTCTAACAAAAACACAGACGGTTTCTAGCATTTTACCTATGATTGTGATAAATTCCTCAATAGCAAGAAAACTATAATAAATAGGTATAGGAATATTTATAGATAATTTGTAGAGAATTAAATTTCCTTTCTGATAGGGATGAAAATATAGAGAAACGGTAACTCAATTTTTGACCAGCCTGTATAAGATATACTGATATAACAAATGACTATCTATTTAGCAGCATATGAAGAGTTATCGCACCAATGCAAAACGTTTTTGAGTTAACGTTGGCTGAGATATGGGCTTGTAAAGAGCATGGTGATATTTGCCAAAAAAAACTTAAAATCAAAATAACTCGAAAACAAAAAACGGTAGGCACCAACAACTGTTATCAAAATCAACATATTTTCTTATGTATAATTGAATGGTGTAATAAAAACTATAGCATTCCATTTAAAATAACGAAGTTGAAGTCTACTTCCGGTAGACCGGAAGTGGCGGCCATCTTGAAAATATTTTAAATTAATAGATCGGAATGAACAACCCATGTTACCAAAATTTCAAGCCTCTACGAATAGTGGAACCTAAAAAAGTTCTAATGAACCAGTTAGGTGAGACACCCTGTATAAATTATTCGTCACGGATCATATACTTGAAATAATCATTGAAGAAACAAATAAATACGCTACCCAATGCATAAATAATTCTGCATGTAACAGCACAAATCACCAACGGGCCTGGAAACCTGTTACAAAAGATGAAATAAATGCTTTTTTTGGCATCTTACTAATTATGGGTATAGTACAGGTACCAGAAATTAGATTATACTGGTCAAAAAATGACATATATGCAAACGCTCGTATTAAAAATGCGATGAAACGCGACCGATTTATATCTATTCTTAAATATTTACACTTCTCCGATAATAGCACGGCTAGAGCAGAAGATCGATTACATAAAATAAGAAATGTAATTGAAGCTATTGTGCACACATTTAAAACTAGTATTAAACCTGGAGTCTTAGTTTTCGCCAGTACATTCCAGGAAAGCGTCATAAGTATGGCATAAAGACATACAAATTGTGCCTTCCTGAAGGTTATACCTATAATATCGAGATTTATACAGGGAAAAATGCAGAATCAATCACCAAGACACATTCTCATGAGGTAGTCATAAAATTGATAATAAGAGATTTATTATTTGAAGGCCGCACACTATTTACAGATAGTTTTTATACCTATATCCCTTTGGCCGAGGAACTAATGCAAAAAAAACATTCATTTGTAGAACAATAAAAAAAAACAAAAAATTTCTACCACCACAATCAAAGCAAAAGCAAGTTGAAATCGCAGTGGAGTAAAATTTATGAAATGGACCGACAAAAGGCCCGTATGTATGATAACAACTTATCAGAACCATAAATGTACAATTATTCAGGGGCCAAATAATAAATCCAAACCAGATATTGTTTTTTCTTATAATAATGTGAAAAAGGGTGATATATCTGATCAAATGTCATCTTACTACAGTTCTCCTCGAAGAACGGTAAAATGGTACAGAAAAATCATGATAGAAATAATATGCGGAATTTGCCTGGTAAATGCATGGTATATCCATAAAAAATGGGGAACTAAAAATATTCCAATTTTAAAATTTCGAGAACAAACTATCGATCATCTTTTGATCAAAGATCATTCCAGAGAAATCGAAGAGGCTGAAATAAAAAAGGGAAGTCTGTCAAGAAAACGTACACATTTTCTACAATCATTCAAAGTGGCTTCCAGAAACACAAGGAAAAGATGTAAAGAATGCTATAAACAATTATCAAAAATACAAGGTAGATTATATACTGCGAAAAAAAGTAAAAAAGTAACGACATATTGTACGCGTTGTAAGGGTCACCTGTATTATGCTTAGAATGTTTTAAAAAGTTGCATAGGTATAAATAAATAATTGTTAAGAAAATAAAAATAACGTTCAGAAAAAATAAAATCAACGTATTTTTTTTAACGACTAATTTTATGGAAACAAGTGATATCTGTGATGCACGTCATCCCACGGAACAGTCAAGTGTGACCCAGCAGTGGGTCATGCCGTCCCACGGAACATTCAAGTGTGACCCACAGGTGGGTCACCCCGGCGTGAACGTGTTAATAGAGATTTCGAAACTGAAATCGTTCGTATAGGTAATTACGAAATTTTATTTTATTCACAAAAATCAATCTAAATTTGATGAAAAATTAAATTATCCATATAGTCGTAAACTACACTTCTCTACCTAAGACTATAATTTTTTTTCTATTGATTCCTATATGCTAAATGTAATAATATACTTTTTTAAATTTGTATTATAATTTTTTAAACATTAAACAAGCGGACTAAATTCAAGATATAATCAGTTTTATTCAAGTTAACCCAACTCAACCCAACATAAACTCGTTATGAATTTTATCCATTTGTTTAATGTTTAAATCATTATTAATATAAATATTATTATTGTATTTATTTTATATTTTTCCACTAATAATGCCTTGTCAACTTAAATTTGTTGGGTTTACAACGTTATAATAAATATTCAACAGACCTTGATATAATAGAAAAGGATTCTCTTGATGACATTTTTATAGTTTACATCTGATTCCATAAAAATTATTGTGTGGTCTTGGCACAAAAATAACTCGTCAATAATCAAAATTTACCTCTAAATTGATGACTAACAGGTGCAATGGGAATTGGTGTTTCTTCAGTTAATGAAAGCAATCGTTGCGATTGATAAAAATTTGTCGGTGCTGAAATATTAAGCGGAACAGGTTGTGCCCAAACCAATTGAGGACATTGCGGTAAAGCTTTCGCTTGGGAATCGCCCAAGTGATTATCAAGAACTTTCGAGTATCTATACAACTTATTCCCTTCCATCCGTTCCGGTACATCTGTTTCGACTTTAGCGGCCGTATCGATCATCCGATTATTCTTAAATATAAGTGGCATATGGGCCGATGATGTATACTCTAAAATCGCGTCCAACATCCAATAACACGCTTTGTCCATATGGCTCGCATCGATACAATTTGAGTCGCCGTATACGACTAAACGGCCGCTTTTATCGGATGCTTTACTTTGCATTAAACCCAAAATAGGGGCGTTGTAAGTTTCTTCGTGATCGCCGTCTGGATCTAAAATTTGTTGACCCTGATCTTTTAATTTTTGGGAAATTAATAATCCGTCGTCGGGAAATTTAGCGATACTAGTTCCTGAGGCGTAATACATTTCGTGGTCGCCGAATTTAAACGGACCATCAAACACTTTATTTCCTAATTCGACTCCCCATAGTGCCAATAAATCGTTTAAAGCGGGGACGTTGGCTCCTCCGGTATCCGGCATCCACCATTGTCTCGTATTTTCATCGTAAAACTTAACCCGTTTCATCACTGTTACATTGTACCAATCGGCAAAAATTATTATTGACAAACCCGCGTCGACGTCTCGTTTTATTTTTGAGATTTCTTCCGGGAAATATTCCTCTTCCGGATCTACTATTAATAAAGTTCCGTATTGCGATGCATCAAAACAATTAAATGGGGAACCGAGCACTTCTATGTAATAACCAGAATTTCTAAGGTGTTGATACATGTCTTTGAAATTGGTGTGAATGTGATCGCCGTTCCAATCTAAAGGATCATTTTTAATCTTTAAATTATCTCTTGGAAAATAGCCTGGAGGGTATCTAAGATTGTGATATTGATCCCATAATAATCTTTTATGACGCGGGGGTGTTGGAATAATTTTTGCTCTAAAAGTCAATTTAATTAATTAATTTAATAAAAATAATCAATTTGACATTGATTTTTTACCTAATTGGTAAAATAACAGTGCTTTGTCTAGGTTCTGATTCTCCTTGAGCGGGAGGCGATTGCACAGTTAAGCTAATATGCCCTTGAGCAACCCCTTCATACCCAATCCCTTTAGGATTTACTGATAAGCTGACCGCAAGCCAACCTGACCATGGCCATAAAAGCTCTGAATACGAAAAGGCCACGTCCAAATACTGACCGTTTTGTGGGGTATACGGAAACCATTGTGGTTTGCCGACTATATGCCCGGAAACGCCTAAACCATTTAAAATGGTTACGTTTACAACCACGGGCATTGCTCCTGCGTACATTGGTTGAGTACAATAGGGCCACATGTAAGGACATTCGCTAAGGTCTATGTAACTTGGGATTAAACTAGCCTAAAAAAGAGTTTGTTTTATATTTATTAATTTGCACAGGTTTTTTTAATTAGAAGAGAGACACATATTTTATTTAGATTAGGGTTGTACCGATTAATCGGCGACTAATCAGAAAAGTCGATTATTCGGTTAATTTTTCCACGATTAGTCGGCGATTAAACAATAAAACCGATTTAGTCGGCATTTATTATAATGCTGCAAATAACATACAAATGAAAAATAATATAAGAATAATTTAAGAATTTATTTATTACAAAGTGAAAAATTACTGTTCAAGTAATTTTTGTGAAAAAGGAGTTGCCAGTGAAATTGTTCAAATTTCACTGGCAACTCCTTTTTCACTTAAACGTCAAGAACATTTAAAATCAACAAAACATATATTATCTGGTCAAAGCACGGCATCAAACACGGCAATATTTATACAAAACCCAGCGCATTGCTGGCACGAGTACAAATAGGGATTGACTGTGGACCTCATAATGTCCACAATGCTACTGAAACTGCCGATTGATTGCCAATTGATTTTGAATGTATTATTGACAAAACTTACTTCTTTTTATATTTACAGTGTACGCACGCATTGAAACTGTAAAAGAATTCTATGACTTGATAGGTACAGAGTATAAACAAATGCTGGGCTACAGTAAAACTAGATGGCTTGCATTGATGATGATGACCTGCACTTGAAGAGTATTTAAAATGTTTGTGCCAGAAAATTATTTTCTTAAATTATTTTCAATTAGTAGTGAAAAATGTCCGAATACATTGAAAAGAAATGTTGACATTTCTCGCAAACTCACTTAAGACAATTTTGTCTAATTCTTTAAAAGTGTAGTTATAATCAAACAATTCGTTTTTTTTAATGTGGCTTGTGCTAGGTTCTACTGAAGAAGAGCAAGGCTCGAAACTGGTTTACAACAAATAAATTTATTAATATCATCAAAAGTATACATTTTTTACATCCTCTAATTAATATAGTCGTCCACATCGAGTTTAGTTTTTATGACAGTCATAAATAAAACCCGGGGTGAGTTTTACCCGCTCGAGTACCTTTAAAGATTTATGACAGTGTGACAAGGACAGGGTCAAACTTAAATAAAACACCAAAGATTATATTAAAAAATTTAATTATTCGTCGTCACTATCACAACTATCACAATTTTCAAAGTTGCTTTCATCGGAACTATCATTTCCGATATCTATAATAAACCGTTGATTATTTGGCGATACATAAGAATTTTCTACGTCGATTATGTGTTTTACGCAATTTCCCCATAATTCTGTCGGTATGTTGTCAACCTCTTGCCGAATTAAATCCACCACTTTGGCGCTTAAGGTTGGAGCTGAATTATTTTTCCTGATGTTTCGCTTTAAATTGCTCCAGATTAATTCCATGGGGTTCAAAACGCAATATCGTAGAACTATATGTCCCGTTTCTTTTGCCATACCATCGATTATGTAATCGGTTGGAATCTCAACTTCATTGACTTTCGATAACAGTTTGTCTTTTGTGATCTTACCGTCCGGCATGGCAATATTATGTTCTCCCATGTATGTTAAAATATATTGTTTCTTATGCCTCTTTGCAGGTTAGGGATGTAAAATTCGTGAATGATAACTTGCGTTGTCAAGAACGATTACCGACCACTGGTTTAAATTTGGTAATAACTGATTTTTAAACCATGTCTCAAACAACGCAGCATCCATATCTTGGTGATAATTTGCAGAGCAGTCCTTAATATTTTTTGCAGATAAAAGTAATCCATTTTGAACCCAACCATTTTCTCCCCCTGCATGAAGAATAATAATTCGTTTTCCTCTTGAACACGATATCTTCAATGCACATTTATCACTCCCATTGGAAAGGCCCTTTTTTTCACATCATGGGTATCATACCAAGTTTCGTCTAAATAAACCATATTCCACCTCTCTTCCCGATATTTTCTAATTTGATCAATAAATTTCCACCTCCATTTTTTTAGCCGGGGACTTTCGGTAATATGAGCTCTTCCGTCCAGGGATTTGTAGTGAAATCCAATTGTTGGAAGATATCGTCGAAAGTGCTCTTCAGAATAAGGTATTTCTACATGAAGTTCTTGTAATCTTATCTTTAAAGAGGCGACAGTAGGCACGACATTTTTTGAATACATATCGTAAATAACTGTTTTTATTTCCGTTGTGTAACTATCCGGAATTCTTTGGAAACGATGACAAGCTTTGGTGGGTTGATCACTTGTAGATTCTCAATTCTCCAACTGCGCAATGAATCTACGTACTGTTGTTACAGGTACCCCTGTCAATTCACTGGTAACTTTACAGGCAGCAGAACAATCTTTTTCTTGCAATTTAACGAAAACGTTAACCATAATTCTTTTACTATCTTCGGAAAAATATTGTTTTGGCGAATATGGTGACTCGTTTTCCCACGGAAGGAAACGTTTTCTTTTCTTACGATACCTTTCACGTGGCTTTTAACAAAATACTCATCAAGAATTTCGCCTGTCCTCTCTTATAAGTAGTTTCCATAAGCTATTTCTAGGTGTTTCTTAAAAAAAATATATTTTCAGGAATATCTGATTAATAGAATAACGAAATGTTATAGAAACAGCAAAACATTTCATAGAAAAAAAAGTAGGTACTTAATTTAATAATGAATATAAAATCACCCTATTATTTGTTTAAAACTTGGAAGGAAAGGAAGAGGGTGTTCCTTAATGCGGCCCTGAGTGAGGAATCCCAAAATTCTTCAATGGGAAATTGCACCCCCGTCTTTGTTCGTTTTACAACTACAGTAGGAAAGTGACAGGGTAATAAAAACCAAACTCGATGTGGACGACTATACTTATTGTTAGTGAAGAAAGGATTAAAAAAAAATTATTATATTTCTTAAAAACCCAACTGCTCAAAAGGATTGTCAGAGGTGGCATATCTTCTTGAATTAATCAAGGATCCTGATGGTATGTTGATGTTGTAGTTTATATTTGCTTAATTAACATATAATCATGGCGCATTTCTTTATTAGTTCTTCTATCTTCCATGTACTGTAATCAGTGTTGTTAAATACCCCGGCATTTATTTTCAATTGAAAATTCCCAACTCAATCCAAGATGATTATTTCGAGGAATTTATAAAATTTGAAATCTGTACAAAGGCAAAGACCGTTGGGAAGGTAACCAAGTTTACTTTAAAAATACAAAAACCTACAAAAATAATCAGCAGGGTTTTTGAAAATACGTATGGGATAAGTGGGGTTGGTTTGTACTCTCCAAAAAAAGTTTGATAAAACGTGTTTTACAAACAGTATCTAGTCTTTAATTATCAGTTTAATCTTTTGATATGATGAACATCGCATTTTGCCGACAGTATTTGGTATTTTTGGAAGCAAAATTAAAGTTTATTAACAGTTCCTCGCCTTCCACAATAAAAATGTCTTCTGCCTGCAGTATTTTGCCTTTAATTAACAGTTTATGGACTACTTACGTAAAGATTGTGCATTTTGTTGAATAGTTTTACAAGTAATATCACCTCTTTGGGAACCATTTCAAATCTTCCAAAGGCAGTACCAAGTCTTCTGAAAATAGTATCAAGTTTTCTAGAAGCATTTCATGTCTTCTAAAAGCATTTCATGTCTTCTAAAAGCATTTCAAGTCTGCTGGAAGAATTTCAAGTCTTTTGGAAGCAATAACAAGCCATCTAGAAGCAGTATAAATTTTCTGAATAATAGCAATATCAAGGCTTCAAAAAGCATTTCAAGTTTTGTAGAAACATTTCAAATCCTCTGAAAACAGTATCAAATTTTCTGAAAGCATTTTAAGTTTTCTGAAAGCTTTACAAGTCTTCATGAAGTAATATTAAGTTTTCTAGAAGCAATATCAAGTCTTCTGGAAGTAGTATCAAGTTTGGTAAAAGCATTTAAATTTTTCTAAAAACATTTCAAGTCTTTTGGAGGCAGTTCAAGTCTTTTGAAGGACTTCAAATCTTCTAGAAGCAATATTAAGTCTTGGAAATAGTATGAAGTTTTCTGGAACCAATTCAAGTCTTCTAAAAGCATTTCAAGCCTTGTGTAAGCATTTCAAATCTTCTGGGAGCATTCCAAGTCTTTTGGAAGCATTATCATGTTTTCTAAAAGAATTTCAAGTCTTCTGGAAGCTTTTCAAGCCTTCTATAAGCTTTTGAAGTCTTCTTGAAGTAGTATTAAGTTTTCTAGAAGCATTTCAAGTCTTATGGAAGCATTATCAAGTTTTCTAAAAGCATTTCAAGACTGCTGGAAGAATTTCAAGTCTTTTGGAAGCAATAACAAGCCATCTAGAAGCAGTATAAATTTTCTGAATAATAACAATATCAAGGCTTCAAAAAGCATTTCAAGTTTTGTAGAAACATTTCAAATCCTCTGAAAACAGTATCAAATTTTCTGAAAGCATTTTAAGTTTTCTGAAAGCTTTACAAGTCTTCATGAAGTAATATTAAGTTTTCTAGAAGCAATATCAAGTCTTCTGGAAGTAGTAACAAGTTTGGTAAAAGCATTTAAATTTTTCTAAAAGCATTTCAAGGCTTTTGGAGGCAGTTCAAGTCTTTTGAAGCACTTCAAGTCTTTTGAAGCACTTCAAATCTTCTAGAAGCAATATCAAGTCTTGGAAATAGTATGAAGTTTTCTGGAACCAATTCAAGTCTTCTAGAAGCATTTCAAGTCTTGTGTAAGTATTTCAAATCTTCTGGGAGCATTCCAAGTCTTTTGGAAGCATTATCAAGTTTTCTAAAAGAATTTCAAATCTTCTGGAAACTTTTCAAGTCTTCTTGAAGTAGTATTAAGTTTTCTAGAAGCATTTCAAGTCTTATGAAAGCATTATCAAGTTTTCTAAAAGCATTTCATGTCTGTTGGAAGAATTTCAAGTCTTTTGGAAGCAATAACAAGCCATCTAGAAGCAGTATAAATTTTCTGAATAATAGCAATATCAAGGCTTCAAAAAGCATTTCAAGTTTTGTAGAAACATTTCAAATCCTCTGAAAACAGTATCAAATTTTCTGAAAGCATTTTAAGTTTTCTAAAAGCATTTCAAGTCTTCTGGCAGCGTTTCCAATTTTCTTGAAGTAGTATTAAGTTTTCTAGAAGCATTTCAAGTCTTCTAAAAGCATTTTAAGTCTTTTGAGAGCAATTCAAGTCCATTGTAAGCAGTTTAAGTCTTCTGAAAGCAATATCAAGTCTTCTAGCAATAATAAGAAGTCTTCTGGAAGCATTTCAAGTATTTAGAAAATAGTATCAAGTCTGCTAGAAGCAATATCAAATCTTCTGGAAGTAGTATCAAGTTTTCTAGAAGCAATATCAGATCTTCTCAAGGCATTTCAAGCCTTGTGTAAGCATTTCAAGTCTATTTAATGCTTCTAGGAAGCATTTCAAGTGTTTTGGAAGCAATAACAAGCTATCTAGACGCAGTTTAAATTTTCTGAAAGCAGTTCAAGTCTTCCGGAAGCTTTTCAAGCCTTCTTGATGTATCATTAAGTCTTCTAGAAGCATTCTTAAGCCTTCTGGATGTAGTATCAAGTTTTCTAGAAGCATTTCAAATCTTATAAAAGTATTTCAAGTCTTTTAGAAGCAGTTTAAGCCTTCTAAAATATCAGGACTTCTAGCAGTAATAACAAGTCTGTAATCTTATAGGACATAAATTGACTTCTTTCAATCTGCTGTTAGGATCATTTTCAGAATCGCGCGGGATCATCGTAAAGTATTATTTTTTAACTATTTTTACATTTAACTACTGCCCAGCTATGGTCAAAATAACGTGAAGATTGTAGTAATTGAATTTACAAAAAGTACCTGAGTGAGAGTCCTGTTTGCAGTCGATATAAAAGTAGTCACGTTATGTATGGGTACTATTAAAGTATCCGTACACACGATTCTTTTCTCGACATTGCTCAGGAATTGAATCTTCTTTTTATAAAAAAAAAACATTTTACCATAAAAACCTGTTTTACGAAAGAAAATCGGATACATCTGAACTTGTTACAACAAGAGTATCCGAATGAAAGTATTCCAACTTTGGTCGGAATGATCGGTAATGGCCGATTAATCGGCAGACTAGTTCTTTTAGAACCGAATAGTCAGATAGTCGTTGGTCGGCCAAAATCATAGTCGGCCCAACCTTAATTTAGATATAATAGAAATGAGAAAAAATTGTTAATATAATTTCATCAACTCATTATATTTTGGACAAGATTCGTCCTTCAAAGATTGTTGATCTGTTGTTGATATGGTCTATGGTGCATAGTCAAATGAGCAATATACTAGGGGAACAAAAGATTGTTCTCCTAGTATATTGCTATATATACTAAGGGAAATTAAATATCTATTGCAAGAATATAAGAACATTATATGATAAATTATTGTCAGCAATATTCTAGAGTTGATTCACAGTACAGGTGATTCAAATTCGTAGTGCAAGTAAGGTAACTCTGAAACTGAAACTCTGATAGTTAAAAAGAAAGAGAAATAAATTCGCGCCCTAATCCTTATTCCTCCATATGTTCTTGAAAATTTTCCTATGATTATCGTACTCTAAAATCTAAAACCAAGTAAATACATAAAATTTCGTGTTGTTAACTCTAACAGGTTAAAAAAAAGGAAAATTTAAAAAAATAAGTTAAAAAACGCCGCAATTTAAGGAACCTGTAAAGTTAGTTTCTTCGACGACACTAAATGGCGGAGTTGATAAATTTAATTTTTTAAATTATATGTTTTCTACTAACCATATTATTTTTCAAAAAACAATGAAATAGTGCTATAAAAAATGCTCAAATTGACCACCTTTTTAAATTATTGATTTTTTTGTTACATTACTGGTTTTTACATTTTGAAATATTACTAAAAAATACTAGATGGCGGTATTTGAACATATTATAAAAAAACCTTATTATTAGCTTTATTCTGAAACAATAAGAAATATACCTGTCGAATCTTATATTTTTGAAAACAGAAAAAGTAGCGAATTTAATAAGCTAAAAAACAGGGATTGTTTCCATTTAAAAAAACCAAAATTGTCATATCTCAGAAACTAAAAGCGAAAAAAAAATTTCAACTGCGTCGTCAAATTCTCCGTAAAAAAGTGTCCATATAATATCTTAGTTATAATACTCTACCAATAATAATAACCAAGATAATAGCAGTTGCTGATTTTATATTTTCACTTTTGGTATCTACCGGAAAAACAGAAGACGTTTTGAGGTTTTCAGTATTGGATTTTTTTTTAAAAGAGTTCATAACATATAAGCTACTTTTTATCCAACTCTTATAGTTTTCAAGATAACCTATTCGGACTTCGAATTTGAACCACCCTGTACTTGATCAGGTAATACTTATATAAGAAATTAAATAATTTTGACTAATAAACAAATATTAATAAGATAAGTCATAAAATATGTGTCATTCTTATTAAAACAACCTGTATAACTCGCAAAATTAGTTAATACCTGCGGTTTATAACTGTTTAAAATTTGATAAGCTTTCACTAAGTTTAATTTCCCATGACCTTGCTCGAACATATTCACCCCAGGAATTCGCCTAGCAGAAGCAATTAGCGCCTGCTTTACGCTTGCGGGGTTTATATCATCTCCTCGATGCAGAACCCCACTAGCTAATAAAGTAACCGCTCCTGCTACAACCGGAGAAGCCACACTTGTACCAGAAAGTGAGCGACAACCTCCTTTTATGTTTGGACCACGTACACCAGCTCCATAAGTTACTATGTCCGGTTTAACACGTCCATAACCTAAAAAAAAAGAAAATGTTAACCTAAAGTATATATGATGAAACCACTTGATGGAAAAATTTGCAGTAAGCTGTGTTATAATCAGTAATTGAATTTTTTCTGTTTTTGAATTTGAAACTTTTCAGCTTCTAGTTTTTTTTTATTGTGAAATCAGTATAGAAAAACACCAGATTTTTGAGATTATCATAATTAAGGTCATTTTATGTTTTTTTTTTATCATAAAACTATAATTAAAATATTTATTTAATTATTGTTGTACTTTTATTAAGACGATTGTTATTGCTTGTAATGTTTCAACCGGTTTCGGCCTTGTTTAGACCATCTTCAGGAAATCCATCTTTCGAGAATTGTTGATCTTATATTATTTAAAATTTATTAAAATTTGTTGTTTTATATTGGCGTTTTATTTTACGATGTTATAAATCACATCAAGCAATATATGAAACATTACAAGCAATAACAATTGTGTTAACAAAAGTACAAAAACAATTAAATAAATATTTTAATTTATTCAAGACGAAAAACATTCCTTTAAAAAAATATAAAACTATAAGTCGAAAAAATTGGGTATTTCAATAAATGATAGCCTAATTTTAGATAGCTGCCATTTGTACGGGAGAGATTTGAGTATTTGAAAATTCATTCGGATTGGCTGATTGCCAACTTACTAGCATCACATTTTGTTGTCGCTATCTTCAAAAGTTTTCAGGACTGCTGGACAAATAGTCAAATCATTGAAAATTTCAAGTGGCTGTATCTCTTGTAAAACAATCCAATCTCTCGATGCTGGTGGTAATATATCTAAATTTTAGGGAAAGACTGGCAGGGATAAAGGATATCGGTATATTTGGAGCAGAGACTGTAAAATTTTTGTTCGTCGTTCTGAGGGTTCCCCCGTTATGCATATAAAGAGTGAGAAGTACATTGCTCGTATGTAAATGACATACTCGGTGTGGTAAAACAATCTGGTAACTACTGCGGCCCAATGTATTCCTTATCCTGTTATTACCAAAATGTACGAAGTATTCGCTGCAGGTTGCCGATCGTTTACTCATTAAATGTCAATTACGATATTATTTGCCTCACGGAAATCTGGTCAGTCCCGGAATTTTCTCAAGGAAGATACTTTCACAGTCCTATACTGTGTATAGATGTGATCATGCTTCTACTGTTAATAATCCTCCTCCACGTGGTGGTGGTGATTAGTTTCCTAGGGTGGAGGGGGTTTGCGTGACATTGCGTCTTGAGGAATAAAATGCACGTTTCTTGTGTCTAACTTTCGTCCAATTTGTCCGTTTTCACGGATAATTTGGTGAATGTCATTTATCGGTACAGTAGTGATAAATTTATCATATGCGGTGATTTTAATTTACCTGATATTCGTTGGAGTAAAGAAGCTTCTATGCTTTGTGCTGTTCCTCATTATGATGGAGTGCGGTATACAAATTTTTTGGATGCCATATCATTAGGCGAACTAGAGCAAAATAATAGCTTTTAAAATGTTCATGATCATTCACTTGATCTAGTGTTTAGTCGTCTTGTAACGCTAACAGATATTCAGGTAGGTGATTCTCCGTTGGTATGTGAAGACGTTGCCCTCAACACTTGAATTTTGTTGTGATATGCCTCGAGAGAACTATATCAATCCCGGTTGTTGCTTTTAATTTCTCAAAATTATAATGGCGTTTGCTCTACTAATGGGGAAGAGGTCTGTCCTCTTTTCTCTTACTATTTCGGTTCGGTGTTCGTTCCTCTGGTTATCGGTGTATATGATAAGGGGAATCAATGTCATAATACGATTTCCATTGACTGATTTGATATTTTGGATGTTGAAGAGATTATTAATGGTGTAGCCACGTCTAAAGATCCGGGTCTAGACGGCATACCTCCAACTTTTATAAGTAACTGCTCATAATCACTTGCAAAGCCCCTACAGTTAATATTTAATATGTCAATGCGTTATGGCGTTTTTGCTTCTTTATGGAAACAGTCCAAGATCACTCCCATTTTTAAGTGCTGCGATCGTAGCCTTTAAAGCACGTTTTCAACGTGTTTTTTAATCAGCACGTTGATGAAATGTGGCTAGAGCTAACACGGTACTAGGATTCGTAATAAGTTCGTCTGAATCTTTTACGAACGTATTGCTTATAATTTCTATGTATAATGCTTTTGTAACCAGTATTTTATGTTTCAAAATGCTGTGAAAATACCCCTCCTATCGATTCCATAACCCTTATACAGATTATTTATCTGCCTGCCAAACTAATCGTATGCCCATACGAACATATGTTATCAAGAATTGACTTACGGGTTCCTCCTCACCAGTTACGATATGATTTCTTATTTTACGCAACAAGTGCTCGAACAAACTCTTACAAAATTTCCCCAATTGTACGAATGGAAAGAGCAGTAGATCGGCTTAGGTTGGACATACTTGCCTTCACCCTAGCCAACTTTAAACGGATTATTCAAGACGCCATAATCGATTTTGTATCTACATAGTAGCTTTGTAAATTATATATATATTATTGTATTGCATAGCTATGAAGTAAGTAAATAATTTTTCTTTTTCTGTTAAATCAGTATTCGACCATGCTTTATTGAAACAGTGTTTAATTGTTTGTTGACTAACTGCATTCCAAGAAGAATACAATGCTTCAATAGCTTATAGCAAATCCCACTTAACACTTCCATTATTGTCAACATCACAAATAGCAAATTTGAACGGAAAGAAATACACGCTCATGCTAGATAAGTTTAGATTTTCAGTTTTATTTTAAGCATAGTTGTCTAAAGTTATAAAAAAGTTTATAACGATGTTGGGGAATCATCTTTTGATTTAGTTCGAGTGGCTTTTCCCGAACCACTTGAGCATCACTACATCTGGCTCACAGCATATATTTCTAAACCTATGTTGATTACTAAGTTGTTACCAAAGAAATTGCATATATGGAGGCTGCATCTAATGCATTAGCCTAAAAACCAGTTTGAAGCCAAAAGACCCGGTTTGTTAATAATCCTTATCGAAACCGAAAGTCCGATTTGTGCACGTCCTCGATTTCGTTAAGGATGTTACTAAACATAGCGGATGGGCTAACGAAAGCGTTGGCTTCAAGTTTAAGTGCTTACAACTGCTTCTACATTGTGTCCGGATTGTCTTCCCGTAAGGCAGTGTTTCCCAAACCGTGGTACGCGTATCACCAGGGGTATATGAACAGTTTGATGGGGGTACACGTTGCATTGAACTTTTTCTACGCCTGGTGCAGCAAACTTTTAACTATCTTTGGCTCTATTTTTACTGTTACTTTTTGTCGCAGTCAAGACGCCGAGTCGCCGGGCGTCTTGATTCCCCGGGCATTCAAGTAAAAATCTTCAGTCGCTATTGAATGCGATTTTTCTAATTGTATTATTTTTAGGTGGTCTCTTTAGTAAGTTTTAATGTTTTTTATTTATTTTTATAAAATATAATATGTATATCTAGTAATCAAATTAAAATTATGGATCGCTGGTTACAACCAGGAAATTAATTGAGTAAATTTGTTCTAAACGCAAAGTAAATGATATTGAACGAACAGCTACTCATGAAATTATCGAAGACGAGACTTCTTTAAAATCGGTTAACAAAAAAGCAAGGAAGACTAGAAAATAGAATTTTTTGAACATAATCTCAAAGTGATAATTATCACCAAAAGTAAATTTTTATATAGACCCTAATTTAATAATTGGTGAAAAAGGATAAGAAAAATTATTTTTATATAATCTCAAAGATTTAAATCAATCTCAAAAAGTAATCACAGGTTTAACATGACGGTGACGGTCTTGCTTTTAATTGCGAAATGTGGTGCACCGGATTGGCGAAACTTTAATCAAGCCGGCTGCCAAAATAAAGGCAGAAGTAATGATAAACTGATGAATAAACTCTTGATCGTGTACCCTTGTCAAATAATACAGTTCATCGACGAATAATTAATATGGCCAATAATGTGAAGCAGATGTTATTGTCTGATACTTCTCAAAGTCGTTATTATGCATAACAAGTCGGTGAGTCCACTGATATCACAAATTTTGCAAATCTTATGGCGTTTGTTAGATACGAAAAGAACCAAGAAATCCACAACGACTGTTTATTTTGCCAGCCTTTATTAGGTCATACAACAGAAGAAGATATCTTTAACGTTATGAATTAATTTATGCAACATAACAAAATTAGTTGGACTAAATGTGTTGGAATAAGTACATATGGTGCAAAAAAGACCATACAGTCAACATTAATAAAGGACTCATTGCAAATATTCAGAAGGCTGCACCAAGTGTGAAGTCCACACATTGTTGCAGTCACAGAGAGGCTTTGATAACACGTAAGATGCCTGCTGAAGCAGCCATACCGCCGTTGGGTATGGCTGCAAATGCAATGGCTGTTTCATACTGATGTACATTGGCTATTTCAGGGGAAAATTTTAAGTCAATGATTTGAACTGATTGTGAGACAAGAACTTCAAGTCTTTCTTAATGATAAATTTGCACTGAAAATGTGTCTACATGACTGATTTTTTGGATCAGTAAGGATCAATGATTATAACAAACTTTACTGCAATTTTGTTTCATCAAAGTGTTGTAAAGATATTGATTTTGAAAAAGAAGACAATGACTTGATAATCGCGCGTCTAATGGAAGGTTAACAATAAATTAATTAAAATTTTTAATTACCTTGTGGTAATTCCCATGTAGTCATCCCTCTAGAAGAAAACTTAGCGATATGATCTTCAAAATCAATCCCACCAACTCCAATAACATCCATTTGATCAGCCGGATTATTCAATGTACCATAAAGTGGCCCATCATTTCCAATTGCAGACACCATAATAACCCGATTAGCCGTTAATTCCCAAACTTTATCAACAAAAGGATGATCTTTAAAATCTGGCCCCCCTATGCTTAAATTAAGTACATTGATCTTCTTTAAAATGGCATAATTAAACGCGTCTAAGAACCACGAAGTATATGACACTTGATTATTTGTGAAAACGCGGAAAATATGGAGTTCTGAGTCGGGGGCGAATCCCAAACATTCCTTGCTGGACGCAATAAGCCCCGCGACGAATGTACCATGTCCTAACCCATCATCTAAAGTTTTTTCATTAGTCCAATTAGTTCGTTCTTTAATTTTTCGAAAATGCGGGTGCGTTTTTGAAAGTCCGGTGTCAAAAACTGCCACTTTAATGCCTTTCCCTGTAATTCCCATATTCCATAATGCATCTGCTTGTAAAACTGAAGTTATTTGTCTAGGTATTGCTCTAAGCAGTCTTCGACTTGTGTGTCGACCTGTTGCTTGCCAAAATTGACCATTTTGTGATAAACTATTCCTACCTCTTCTTACATATTCATGTGTGTTTATAAATTTTAAAGTTCTAAGCACCATTCGTTGCGATGTAACCCTTTTAATTGACGGATGATCAGATAAAGCATCTAAACCGAGGGATTTATCAGTTTCTTCAATTAATACTACATCAAAATCACTGGGATAATCGCTGGCGGGGTTTTCTCTCGACAAAATCTTCCAAGTTTTTATCCCAGAATTATTTAAAGCTGCATTTATGTAAGATGCTCTCGCATTACTCTTATAATAACCATCAAAAGTAACGATATACTCATTCTCAATCACTTTCGAAGAATAATCCACATCAATTCGTTCGGTTACGGTCAGGTTACAGCACAACGGGGACTCCACATGATTTTCGGAAGTTGCGTAAAACTCCTCGCAATGAAATACCGGGAAAAGCACCGTTAAAATAAGATACAGAGTAAAAACGGGGGCCATCTCTCTGTTTTCACAGCAGCGATTTCACTTTTCGGCGTCTTCGTAACATCGTTTCGTTTTGGTTAATGCAAACTTACCGCTTATTGAAGCATTGTTATAATTGTAAACGGTTTGAAAGAATTCATGATTCACGCGGGTAACGGCATTGAAATCGAGATTTGAACAAACAAACACCGAGAACGTAATCGACCGTGATTGGCATCAAATGCGATTTCAACACGAGTGAGATGTCAAAAAGTTGAGTTATCTGTCAAATTACTGTCAACATCATATGGAATTTATGGGCAAAAGAAATGAGCGGTTTACATATTTTTAGTGAAGGTGATTTAAGAAAGGTGTAGTTGTACTTGAATTTATGAAGAATTTTTTAATGGTTATTTTATAATTAGAGGGGAAAAACACGTAGTTACTTAGTGATAAATAATGGAAAGTTATCTGAAATTCCGTGTTCAATACTAGGTCATACAACATTTTTAACGAGCTGATAAGAAAGATAACGGAAGCTATCGTGCGTTATAATTTTTATAAAGTGCTATTAAACGGATATTAATTAAAGTGATGTTAAATTTTATCCTGTAATCGCTTTATGAGTCAAATATTCTAAATATTCGTGTGCGCAGTAAAAAAATCGCGAATTTCTTTGAATTACTTTGTTTGATCTATTATTCATAATTTTTATGTATGTTTAGTATATTTTCAACATTACTCACAAATTTATTGCTTGTAAAGTTTTATATTACAATTTTTTTTTACAAATTATAGGATGGTTCCTTCTTTTTACTTTTTTATTGTTCTGATAAAGGAAAGAATATAGAAAAAATAATAAAGAAATATTAAAAAAACAATGATATGATATATTTAAATAAGTATTCATAATTATTAATAAAATCTTATTTTTAAATTTCATAAAACATTTCATGTTAGATGTAAGTTGGGTTGCCTACTGCTTGCGATTCCTTCTTTATTCTTTCATATTGTTCTGATAAAAGAAATGATGTAGAAGAAGAATAACAAAGAAACATTTAAAAACGCAACAATTCAAATAAATATTTATAGTTACAAATAAAATTTTGTTTTAAAACTTAATATTAGATTTCAAGAATGTATGTGTAAGTTGGGTTGCCTAACGACCATTGATAACTTTCCTTCAAAATTATTTCTTCCATTTCTTCATTCATTTCCTCTAAATATAATCTATAAGCATCTACTTTAACCTGGGATGATCCCTTTTCAAACATTATTTTTAGTTTTTGAGATATTAGCTTTTGAAGTAAACTGAATTTTTAAAATTATTCAAGTGATATTGAGGACATTTGAAAATTCGTAAAAAATCGAGTTTACGGAAAATATTCACAAAATTTGCACCAAATGTAATTTAAAGCATCTACTTTAACCTGGAATAATCCGTTTTCAAAATTACTTTTAGATTTTGAGATATAACGTTTTGAAGTAAACCGAATTTTTAAAATTATCCAAGTGATTGATGAAATTTAAAAAATCGTGAAAAATCGAGTTCTTTGAAAATATTCATAAAATTTGCACTAAATGCAATTTAAAGCATCTACTTTAACCTGGAATGATCTCTTTTCAAACATGACTTTTAGTTTTTGAGATATTAGCTTTTAAAGTAAACCGAATTTTTACAATTATCCTAGTTATATAGAGGAAATTTAAAAATTCATGAAAAATCAGGTTCTCGGAAAATATTCACAACATTTACACTAAATATAATATAAACCATCTGCTTTAACCTGGAATGGTCCCTTTTCAAAAATTAATTTTAGTTTTTGAGATATTAGCTTTAGAAATTAACCGAATTTTTAGGATTATCGAAGTGATTTTGAGGAAATTTAAAAATTTATGAAAAATCGAGTTCTCGGAAAATATTCACAAAATTTACACCAAATATCATCTAAAGCATCTATTTTAACCTGGAATGGCCCGTTTTCGAAAATCACTTTTAGTTTTTGAGATATTAGTTTTTGAAATAAACCGAATTTTTGGAATTATCCAAGTTATTTTTAGGAAATTTAAAAATTCACGAAGAATCGAGTTCTTGGAAAATATTCATAATATTTGCACTAAACATAATCTAAAACATCTACTTTAACCTGGAATAGTTCGTTTTCAAAGGTTACTAATTGTTTTAGAGATATTAGCTTTTAAAGTAAACCGAATTTTTTAGAGTCCTTCAAATGATTTTGACAAAATCTAAAAATTCATGAAAAATTGAGTTCTTGGAAAATATTCCTAAAATTTGCACTAAATATAGTTTAAAGCATCTACTTTAACTTAGCATTGTTCGTTTTCAAAAATCACTTTTAGTTTTAGAGATATTAGCTTTTAACGTAAACCGAATTTTTTAGAGTTCTTCAAATGATTTTGACAAAATTTAAAAATTCATGATAAATCGAGTTCTTGGAAAATATTCCTAAAATTTGCATTAAATATAGTTTAAAACATCTGCTTTAACTTGACATTGTTCATTTTCAAAAATTGCTTTTAGTATTTGAGGCATTAGCTTTTAAAGTAAACCGAATTTTTAGAATCGTCCAAGTGATTTTGAGGAAATTTGATAATTTCTGAAAGATTAAGTTTTCGGAAAATATTCATAAAATTTAATCTGAAGCATCTACTTTAACCTGGAATGGTCCGTTTTCAAAAAACATTTTTAGTTTTTGAGATATTTGCTCTTGAAGAAAACCGAATTTTTAGAATTATTCAAGGGATTTTGAGGAAATTCAAAAATTTATGAAAAATCGAGTTTTCGGAAAATATTCACAAAATTTACACCAAATATCATTTATAGCATCTATTTTAACCTGGAATTGCCCGTTTTCGAAAATCATTTTTAGTTTTTGAGATATTAGCTTTTGAAATAAACCGAATATTTAGAATTATCCAAGTTATTTTTAGGAAATTTAAAAATTCATGAAGAATGGAGTTCTTGGAAAATATTCCTAAAATTTGCACTAAATATAGTTTAAAGCATCTACTTTAACTTAGCATTGTTCGTTTTCAAAAATCACTTTTAGTTTTAGAGATATTAGTTTTTAACGTAAACCGAATTTTTTAGAGTTCTTCAAATGATTTTGACAAAATTTAAAAATTCATGATAAATCGAGTTCTTGGAAAATATTCCTAAAATTTGCACTAAATATAGTTTAAAGCATCTGCTTTAACTTGACATTGTTCATTTTCAAAAATTGCTTGTAGTATTTGAGATATTAGCTTTTAAAGTAAACAAAATTTTTAGAATCGTCCAAGTGATTTTGAGGAAATTTAATAATTTCTGAAATATTAAGTTTTCAGAAAATATTCATAAAATTTACATCCAACATAATATGAAGCATCTACTTTAACCTGGAATGTTCCGTTTTCAAAAATCATTTTTAGTTTTCGTGATATTTGCTCTTGAAGTAAACCGAATTTTTAGAATTATCCAAGGGATTTTGAGGAAATTTAAAAATTCATGAAAAATCGAGTTCTTGGAAAATATTTACAAAATTTACACAAAATATAATTTAAAGCATCTACTTTAACCTGGAATGGTCCCTTTTCAAAAATTAATTTTAGTTTTTGAGATATTAGCTTTTGAAATTAACCGAATTTTTAGAATTATCCAAGTGATTTTAAGGAAATTTAAAAATGTATGAAAAATCGAGTTTTCGGAAAATATTCACAAAATTTACACCAAATATCATTTATAGCATCTATTTTAACCTGGAATTGCCCGTTTTCGAAAATCATTCTTAGTTTTTGAGATATTAGCTTTTGAAATAAACCGAATATTTAGAATTATCCAAGTTATTTTTAGGAAATTTAAAAATTCATGAAGAATCGAGTTCTTGGAAAATATTCCTAAAATTTGCACTAAATATAGTTTAAAGCATCTACTTTAACTTAGCATTGTTCGTTTTCAAAAATCACTTTTAGTTTTAGAGATATTAGCTTTTAACGTAAACCGAATTTTTTAGAGTTCTTCAAATGATTTTGACAAAATTTAAAAATTCATGATAAATCGAGTTCTTGGAAAATATTCCTAAAATTTGCACTAAATATAGTTTAAAGCATCTGCTTTAACTTGACATTGTTCATTTTCAAAAATTGGTTTTTGGTATTTGACCGAATTTTTAGAATCGTCCAAGTGATTTTGAGGAAATTTAATAATTTCTGAAAGATTAAGTTTTCGGAAAATATTCATAAAATTTACATCCAACATAATATGAAGCATCTACTTTAACCTGGAATGGTCTGTTTTCAAAAAACATTTTTAGTTTTTGAGATATTTGCTCTTGAAGAAAACCGAATTTTTAGAATTATTCAAGGGATTTTGAGGAAATTTAAAAATTCATGAAAAATCGAGTTCTTGGAAAATATTTACAAAATTTACACAAAATAAAATCTAAAGCATCTACTTTAACCTGGAATGATCCCTTTTCAAAAATTAATTTTAGTTTTTGGGATATTAGCTTTTGAAATTAACCAATTGAAATTAACAAATTTTAAAAATTTTTGTATAATTCTAATACAAGTGATTTTGAGGAAATTTAAAACTGTATGAAAAATCGAGTTTTCGGAAAATATTCACAAAATTTGCACCAAATATAATAATTTAAAGCATCTACTTTAACCTGGAATAGTCCGTTTTCAAAAATTACTTTTAGTTTTTGAGATATAAGCTTTTAATGCAAGCCGGATTTTTAAAATTATCCAAGCGATTTTAGCAAAATTAAAAATTCGTCAAAAATCGCGTTTTTGAAAAATATTCACAAACTTTGTACCAAATATAATCTAATGCATCTACTTTAACCTGGAATAGTCCGTTTTCAAAAATCACTTTTAGTTTTTGAGATATAAGCTTTTAATGCAAGCTGGATTTTTAGAATTATCCAAGTGATATTAGGGAAATTTAAAAATTCATCAGAAATCGCATTTTTGAAAAATATTCACAAAATTTATACCAAATGTAATCTATAGCATCTACTTTAACCTGGAATACTCCGTTTTCAAAAATTACTTTTAGTTTTTGAGATATAAGATTTTGACGTAAACCGAGTATTTGGAAATAATCCAAGTGATTTTGAGGAAATTGAAAAATTCATGACCAATCGAGCTTTTGGAAAATATTCATAAAATTTGCACCAAATATAATTTAGAGCATCTACTTTAACTTGAAATGAATCATTTGTTACGTTCCTTTTTTTTCTTCTGTTTTCCAAATATTGAATTGCCATTTTGTTATATATGATTTTGTTAATTTAATTTTCTTTAACCGTGTTTTGTGTTTTATTTTGTTTCAGTGGCGAAGGCTGAGTTCGATCTCCTAAACTGTATTTCCCTTAAATATTTCCTTTTTTTTATATTTACATATGATTAATTTTAAACACATTTATTAAATATTTTAAATTTCGCTTCATAATTCCTTTATATATTTTCGTTCAAATTTTATTGGGATGTTTACGTGTGCGCAGGCGAAATTTTTTTATATTAAGTTTTGGAGAGTTACGGAAATCCAAACTTGATTTGCTCTCTTTTGCGCCGTGCTCTCAACTAAGTAAAGTCGCTGTTGTGCCAATACATCGAAGTTTGAGATTTTGGGGTCTTCGGACATTTTGGGGAAATTTCGATAATTATCCGTTTTAACGGGATCAATCAATTGCGACTTTTATCTCCAACGTTAATTTGGGAAACGATGATCATCGACATTGTCGGATATTTAATTATTTTTTTGAGAGAATCTCAACAAATCGGCGATAGGTCTTGATCATCAGAGGCTTTTTTTTTTAGTTTGGATTATTATTTTGGGAAAATTAATACAGTTCAAGGAAATTATCCATATCCTTCCCTAACACCATCGAACTCGGGAACGCCATTGAAGCGAACACGTGGTTGGAAACCGTGGTAGCTCTCCGGAAGGAAATCCATCATATCGTAGTGTTTGGTAAAATCCAACACGGTATTTATATATTTTTCTTGTTATATTATTTTTTTTACCTTTAATAAAAGTTGTTGTTCTGGTAATTTGGCAATTCAATATTTTATTCTTTTGTGTTGTGTTTTGTTAGTCATTATCACAAACTATGTGTGGAGCCTAAACCCTTAATTAGGCGCGTCAAAAAAATAACAAAATTGGTCGCGCGGTGTATTTTAAGCACCACCAATAATGTAGTGAAATTATCAAGTGTTTCAATGAAATACTTTTATGTTTTTGGTTTTTATTTATTTAAGATATAATAAAATATCGTTTATAGGAAATAAACTACCAAAATAACATAGACTTTATTGTGACTAAAACAGAAATGGACGTTTATAAAAAAAATTAAAAGAAAATAAACATAACTCTAAATAATAAATATAAATTAATACTTTGATTCCTAAAAAATATTCCAGAATATGAAATACTCTATCAATTTTCATCTTCTTGGATAGTGTCCTCTGAGCATTGTTTACAACGTAAGCATTTTTTGCTGTGCTCCTTACACACAAATAAATGGCAAAGATCACACCGCATAGTTGTTACTCTATTCTTCCTTCTGCCGTAAATATGGCATCTGCTTCTAATTTTTGGTGGTGGTTCGTCTTCTCTTTCCCTCTCTTCTTCCTCCTCGACGAGTTTCTTCAATATTAGTTTTATATCTAAAGGTAAACTTTTATTACGGAGACGATCACGGAAATAAGGCTTCATAAGGCTAATAGCAAGTGTTTTTAGAAACAGTCTTCTTGTGACTGCTTTATTGGAAATGTTATTATACAATATTTGAGCGTTTATTCTGGAAATATTTAGCAAGTGAAAAAATGTACACAAAGGCCACCTCTTTGTTCTTCTTGATACTGAGTAGTTTGAACAAAGTTGATCAACGGTATCTACACCGCCTTTCGTCATGTTATAGTCGTGAATTACTTCTGGCTTCTTTGTGTCCTCATTTAGGGAGCTGTCATTATGCATGGTTGAAATTAAAACAACAGATTTATTTTTCTTGGGTACATAGGAAGTAATTGTGATTTCTTGCTGGAAACCAAATAAAGAGGACCCAACTTCTCTCTTTTTATTAGGCAAAAACTCAGGAGGGATTTCTTTCTTATTTTTTCGCAACGTCCCTAGGTATGTGATATTATTAGCAAGTAATGACTTTGCTAACTGATAACTGCTATACCAATTATCGCATGTTAGATTCCTATTCTTTCCTTTTACATGATCCACTAATCTTGAAACAATATCTGCAGGTGTGTTATTGATAAAATAAGGCCCATCTGGCTGCTTTCCGCAATAAATTTCTATTTTACTACTGAAGAAACTTTTAGCATCGCAAAGTGCAAACATTTTGATACCGTATTTTGCCGGTTTGCTTGGTATATATTGTATAAAATTGCAACGCCCTCGAAATGGAACTAACATTTCATCGATTGTCATGTACTCGCTTATGCAATAAGTCTCTTTACAGTTTTCGTTTAGAGCATCCAATATCGATCTAATTGGTGCTAGCTTACCCAGTTCACGTCTTTGTTCCCTTGTCGTTATGTCATCAAATCTCAGAACTCGTAATATAAAAAGAAATCTCTTATAGTTCATGCAGGCTCGAAATATCTCAATACCTGTACCATCAGTTGCCCATAACTCCAAAAAAGTTGTATGATTGGCTCGTTTCATGCCAGATAAGAAAAGTAACCCAATAAATGCTAACATTTCATTTTTAGATATATATTTGCAGTCCCTTTCCCTTTGAAATTTCTGTTTTATACTATCTATATATTTATTTGAGTACATAATAATTTCATGTATCATTTCTAATGAAAATATTTTCAAAAAACTGTCTATCTCGTTTTCTATATCGCGAGCATCCAATTTTGGCCCTGGCAATATTTTGACTAAATTACGTGCCTTTGTTCTTACTGCCTTACGAACTAAACTTACTTTAGACCATTTCGTCGTCTTATCTTTGCCAAAATAAAATTTATCACTGAAAATTTCAGTATCTAAATTTTCTTCTTCACTATCATCGGTTGAAATTTCAGAATTGCTGCCATGCTCACTAAACGACACTTCTTCATCATCCAGATCATCGTCCTCTTCGTCATCTATTTCTACAAATGTTTCGTCTTTATCAACGTCTATAAGGAGCCCCAGCTCTTGATTTATTTCTTTCTTTTTTGAACTTCTGATTTCCATCTTATCTATAATAAATAGAAATAAATAAAACAAAAACAGAAGAAATTATAAAATACCAAATCCGTAATAAAATAAAAATGTATAAAGATGTATACAATAAAAATAATGTAATAATATAAAAATGATGTAATAAAAATGTAAAAAAATAAATGTAAAAATGTACTTACATAATTGGTCGCGCGGTATGCTTTAAATACCAACTTTTCTAAAACTCAAAATAACCACTTTCTAGCACGTTTTAACAAGCCGACGTGATACCCCGCTAAACACAACAGTGAGATAGTAAGGTACCTAGCGGCGCAGAGGGAGAAACGCCATATAACTATTTTTATTGGACATTTTTTGTAAATAGTGTACAAAATACACCAGCGCGCCTAATTAAGGGTTAAAAATAACCCCTCCCTTCGCCGGCGAGCTGGTCGAGGACTCGTATTTCCACCGTTGAACTTGATTTTGACTGACCCTTTTGTAATAATTCGTTTCAATGTTTTATGTTATTATTTAATAGAAAAGGCGTTACACATTTTCAAATATCAGTTTTAGTTTTTAAAATATTAGCTTTTGAAATATATGGCGATTATAGAACTATTCAAGTTGTTTTTGAGAAAATAAAAAATTTTTTGAAAAATCGATTTCTCAGAAAATGTCAATGACAATAACACCAAATTTAATTTAATGCAAATTTAGAGTTATTGAAGTGTTAAAAAAATATTTTAATTATTTTTGAGATTAATTTAAGAATTTTTTTTAGATATTATCATCAATTGCAACATATCTAATAGTATTAGTTCAATTTACAAAGCAAGGGATCTACAATAATAATCAAAATGAAACGGGATCATCAGATTAGAAGAATTTTAAAAACAACATCATAGGTAAATCAAAAATATTTATTTGACTGAGCGAAATTAACATAAATAATTATAATAAATATCTTATGTTTGTGTGTATACTTAAAGCTATATTTACAAAAAAATAAATCCGTCAGAAAATACTTATATGTACGTATTTTGATTTCTTATTCTCTCCAACAACGAAGTTTTTGACCCTGTTTCTCAATTTTTTTAAAACTCCAATCCGTATCATAAATCAGTCAAAACTCATCGACAAAAACCGATTTTCACCTCAAGATTTCACAAGCTTCCCAGAATCATCGACCATTACGAAATAGGTGGGAATTTTCATATCTCTCCCTTTCACCCGAATCCTTCCCCTATATTCACAAGCAATCCCCAAACTCTGCGCGATCATAGCCGTATTTTCCGTGACTTGAATCCGACCAACTTCCCCGGTACTCTCCATCCTCGACGCCATATTCACCGCGTCGCCCCAAATATCATAAAGAGGTTTTCTTGATCCAACAACGCCCGCGGTTACTTCTCCGTGAGAGACGCCGATTCGCAAATCGAAAGATTTTAGAAAACTGTCGTGCTGGTGTTTTAAAATTTTCGCCGCAAATTCTAACAGGGTTAAAACGACGAAATGATCCCTGCGTCCTGTCGTTCGTAAATTTACTTGGCTGAATGAATCTCTTCGGCCCACATCTAATCCGCACGCCGCCATATAAGTCCAATTGGCTATTTTGATCTTTTCAATTTGATGCTCGTACTTTTGCATTAAAATTTGATCGAAATCTACGATCCGATTGTTCATGCATGTTAGGAAAGTGTTATCGGTTGAGTCTGATGACTCGTAAATTATTGCGGCGAACATTACCGCTACAGGTTTACTTGATGAGTATTCTTCGTAATATAACGTCCCAGCTTCGTGACTCATACTTAAATAATGTTGTGCTAAAATTACAATGATTTAAATTAAAATTAATAAATTAGGTGAAATTGTTTTAACTCACCAACATGAATCGGTAAAATATTATTAATAAGCAACGCATTAGCCCTTTTTAAAGCCTTCTCTTCTTCCTCCTTTTCAACTTGTTCAACATTTAACATCTCATCAAGTCGTGTCATAAAATCCGTTTGTCGATCGATGCAGTGTAAAGCAAACGATAGAAAAACAACGTGGAGAATATGAGCCGTTGAGGGGTTAACTCCTACGTTGTATATTTCGGAAGATTTAAAATATTTTTCGTCGAATCTTAATAAAAGTAACGAATAAAGCAGCGTTATGCTGATTGCTGAGATTAACTTTAGTAGCATGTGCACTCGGAGAAACGCGAAATTTACGATTATTGCTAAAGAGATTGTCTCTGTCATATGCTAAAACGCGAAATAATTTCATTTTTGCTTTAAATGCATTCATATTTTGAGGTAACTTACCCATGGGTCCATGCAATATTCGCCTCTATCGGAATCGGTGTCTGATCTTCCTAAATAAAGGACAGATCTTATAAATTTGGTGGTGTTGCTAGAACTTGCATCGAAATATTGGCATCCAAGCTAAAAAAAATTTAATTAAGAAATGTATCAAACATCTAATTGTTTTTTATGTCATATTAGGTAGAAGAGCACAGCTAAAGTGGAATACTAAAATACTTAGAAACTAAGAATATATAAGGTGTAGAAGGAGAAATGATGGAATTCACACATGTATTAGTTGCTAGAAGCATGCATGTATCTATTGCTGCTAGAAGTCTTGATATTGCTTTCAGAAGACTTGAAATGATCTCAGACGACTTGAAATACTTTTAGAAGACTTACAATGTTTCTAGAAAGCTTGACACTACTTCCAGAGGACTTAATATTGCTTATAGAAAATTTAATACTGCTTCAAGGAGACTTGAAAAGTTTACAGAAGACTTGAGATGCTTTTAGAAAACTTAATACTGCTTTCATAGGACTTGAAATGCTTCTAGAAGTCTTGATATTGCTTTCAGAAGATTTGAACTACCAGATGGCTTGTTATTACTTTCAAAAGACTTAAAATGCTCCCAGAAGACTTGGAATGCTTCTAGAAAACTTGATACTACTACCAGAAGTTTTGATACTGCTTCTCGAAGACTTAAAATGCTTCTAGAAGATTTGAACTGCTTCTAGAAAATTTGATACTACTTCCGGAAGTCTTGATATTGCTTTTAGAACGCTTAATACTACTTCCAGAAAATTTGATACTGCCTTTGGAAGATTTGAAATGCTTCCAAAGGACTTGGTACTACTTGTAAAACTGTTTGTAAAAACTGGATACTGTTGATAAACCAATTGACTATGCTTTGAAAATATTAAATACTATTGAACAAAATGCACTTGTTTTGTAATCATTTCAAGACGCTACGAATTTTTTTTTATTTCCCTTTTCTTTAAAATGCGACAAAATATATTTCTTTAATTCCTTCATCTTCTTAAGTTATTCTAGAAATGTTTTTAACCCATTACACCGTTTTCATTCATACCTTTTTTCCATAATGTGATGATAGTATAAGGGAAATAGCGTTAAAACAGTTTCCGAAGAGTTGAAACAATACATTTAGGCGACAATACAATATTAGTAAGTTTATGAATTTTCTGGAAAACATCTTCTTTAATATTATTAACTTGTTTTGTTTTTGAGAAGCATCTTCAAACTATTTGTAATCATTTTGACACTCACTATGAAGTTTTCTCTACTTTCCACTATCTTTGGAATAACTGAAAAGCGGCAAAATCGTTCATCTTCCGTGGTTCTAGAAGCCGGCGTTTCCATATTATGGTGGTAATATCAAAGAATGGCTTTAAAACAAGTTGAAACAACATATTTAGACAACAATTCAATATGTTTAACTTGTTTTGGAAAACTTTTTCTTTAATATTGTTAACTTATCTTGTCTTTGGGAAGCATCCTAAATGATTACTAACACTTTGTAATCATTTAGACACTCACGTCGAAGTTTTTTCTATTTTTCAATATTTTTGAATCAACTTCAAAATGTAAGTAAATAATTTTGTTTTAATTTCTTCATCTTCCTAAGTTGTCCTAGGAATGTTTTTAGGCTTACATGTTGTGCACAACATAAACATAACGAACCAGTGGTGCTGAGCTACAGCTGAGGAAATAGTACAGAGGAAAAAAGCTTAAAAGGAGATCGTTCCTGGCCAATAGAGCATATTTTAGACTGACTCCCATTCAGATTTAGGGATATCTGTTGAAAAATCAATCTCTACATACAGAAAGCAATCATTAAACCATTTCAACCTGGAAGTGAGGCATAAACGGGAATTCTGCCACCACTCCAAGGAACGTCAGAAGCCGGATCTCTAGTAGAGTGGAATCTCTACTAGAGACCTAAAATTTAATCACGTTTGTCATAATTAATGGGCATTGAATGTTGTACGCCTGTTTCTGATACGGTTTATAAAATGCGACTGTAATTGTTTGTCCATTTCCTCAACACAAAACGTCCCCTGTTCCAAAGCATCCTACACTGATCCGGCTCCGGTGACTATAGCATCAACATAAATGTTGTTCCTTAAGAATGTGGATGCCTTTAGAAACTGATCGTGATAAATGTTGGACAAGTAATGCCAGATATAGTACTGACACAACTCTGTACGTGATTGTATTCACCAGAAAATACATTAATAGCTTCTATCTTGAGCTGTAATTTCAGTCCTACCAGAAGCGTATCAATCATCAACAACTTCTATACGGTTAGAAGTTGTTGCAGATGCGTTGAAAGCAACCTTTAATTTGAAAAAAAGATGTTTTGATTGCGAAGCAAGAGTCATGACTCGATTGAACGGAGTTTTCAAAAGACGAGTACAAAAAGACAGGAAATGTTTCAATGGTTGAAGGTTGATCAAAGCAAATAAATACATTTAGGCAGAAACTTAATATGTTGGGTTTTCTGGAAAAGTTCTGCATCCTCAAAATCTTTGTTGTTTTATTTCCCTTTTCTTTAAAATGCGACAAAATATATTTTTTAATTCCTTCATCTTCTTAAGTTATCCTAGAAATGTTTTGAGCCCATTACACCGTTTTGATTCATACCTTTTTCCCATGAATGTGATGATAGTATAAGGGAAATAGCGTTAAAACAGTTTCCGAAGAGTTGAAACAATACATTTAGGCGACAATACAATATTAGTAAGTTTATGAATTTTCTGGAAAACATCTTCTTTAATATTATTAACATGTTTTGTTTTTGAGAAGCATCTTTAAACTATTTGTAATCATTTTGACACTCACTATGAAGTTTTCTCTACTTTCCACTATCTTTGGAATAACTGAAAAGCGGCAAAATCGTTCATCTTCCGTGGTTCTAGAAGCCGGCGTTTCCATATTATGGTGGTAATATCAAAGAATGGCTTTAAAACAGTTGCCAAAAAGTTGAAACAACGTATTTAGACAACAATTCAATATGTTTAACTTGTTTTGGAAAACTTTTTCTTTAATATTGTTAACTTATCTTGTCTTTGGGAAGCATCCTAAATGATTACAAACACTTTGTAATCATTTAGACACTCACGTCGAAGTTTTTTCTATTTTTCAATATTTTTGAATCAACTTCAAAATGTAACTAAATAATTTTGTTTTAATTTCTTCATCTTCCTAAGTTGTCCTAGGAATGTTTTTAGTCTTACATGTGTACAACATAAACATAACGAACCAGTGGTGCTGAGCTACAGCCGAGGAAGCAGTACAGAAGAAAAAAAAGTTAGAAGGAGATCATTCCTGGTCAATAGAGCGTATTTTAGACTGACCCCCATTCAGATCTAGGGATATCTGTTGAAAAACCAATCCCAACATACAGAAAACAATCATTAGACCATTTCAACCTGGAAGTGAGGCATAAACGGGAATTCTGCCACCACTCCAAGGAACGTCAGGAGCCGGATCTCTAGTAGAGTTTCAACTCTACTAGAGACCTAAAATTTAATCACGTTTGTCATAATTCATGGGCATTGAATGTTGTACGCCCGTTTCTGATACGGTTTATAAAATGCGACTGTAATTGTTTGTCCATTTCCTCAACACAAAGCGTCCCCTGTTCCAAAGCATCCTACACTGATCCCGCTCCGGTGACTATAGCATCAACATAAATGTTGTTCTTTAAGAATGTGGATGCCTTTGGAAACTGATCGTGATAAATGTTGGACAAGTAATGCCAGATATAGTACTGACACAACTCTGTACGTGACTGTATTCACCAGAAAATACATTAATAGCTTCTATCTTGAGAGGAGATAAGTATTTGGCGATACATCTGCTTAATATTAAAGATAAAAGCAATTTTAAAAATTCGAATTAATGACGATATTTTAAATATATCTTGCTGTAATTTCAGTCCTACCAGAAGAGTATCAGTCATCACCAACTTCTATACGGTTAGAAGTAGTTGCAGATGCATTGAAAACAATCCTTAATTTGAAAAAAGGATGTTTTGATTGCGAAGTAAGAGTCATGACTCGATTGAACGGAGTTTTCAAAAGACGAGTACAAAAAGACAGGAAACGGTTCAATGGTTGAAGGTTGATCAAAGCAAATAAATACATTTAGGCAAAAACTTAATATGTTGGGTTTTCTGGAAAAGTTCTGCATCCTCAAAATCTTTGTAATCATTTCAAGACGCTACGAATTTTTTTTATTTCCCTTTTCTTTAAAATGCGACAAAATATATTTTTTTAATTCCTTCATCTTCTTAAGTTATTCTAGAAATGTTTTTAGCCCATTACACTGTTTTCATTCATACCTTTTTTCCATAATGTGGTGATAGTATAAGGGAAATAGCGTTAAAACAGTTTCCGAAGAGTTGAAACAATACATTTAGGCGACAATACAATATTAGTAAGTTTATGAATTTTCTGGAAAACATCTTCTTTAATATTATTAACATGTTTTGTTTTTGAGAAGCATCTTTAAACTATTTGTAATCATTTTGACACTCACTATGAAGTTTTCTCTACTTTCCACTATCTTTGGAATAACTGAAAAGCGGCAAAATCGTTCATCTTCCGTGGTTCTAGAAGCCGGCGTTTCCATATTATGGTGGTAACATCAAAGAATGGCTTTAAAACAAGTTGAAACAACATATTTAGACAACAATTCAATATGTTTAACTTGTTTTGGAAAACTTCTTCTTTAATATTGTTAACTTATCTTGTCTTTGGGAAGCATCCTAAATGATTACTAACACTTTGTAATCATTTAGACACTAACGTCGAAGTTTTTTCTATTTTCCAGTATTTTTGAATCAACTTCAAAATGTAACTAAATAATTTTGTTTTAATTTCTTCATCTTTCTAAGTTGTTCTAGGAATATTTTTAGGCTTACATGTTGTGCACAACATAAACATAACGAACCAGTGGTGCTGAGCTACAGCTGAGGAAACAGTACAGAAGAAAAAAGCTTAAAAGGAGATTATTCCTGGCCAATAGAGCGTATTTTAGACTGACTCCCATTCAGATTTAGGGATATCTGTTGAAAAATAAATCTCTACATACAGAAAGCAATCATTAGACCATTTCAACCTGGAAGTGAGGCATAAACGGGAATTCTGCCACCACTCCAAGGAACGTCAGAAGCCGGATCTCTAGTAGAGTGGAATCTCTACTAGAGACCTAAAATTTAATCACGTTTGTCATAATTAATGGGCATTGAATGTTGTACGCCTGTTTCTGATACGGTTTATAAAATGCGACTGTAATTGTTTGTCCATTTCCTCAACACAAAACGTCCCCTGTTCCAAAGCATCCTACACTGATCCGGCTCCGGTGACTATAGCATCAACATAAATGTTGTTCCTTAAGAATGTGGATGCCTTTGGAAACTGATCGTGATAAATGTTGGACAAGTAATGCCAGATATAGTACTGACACAACTCTGTACGTGATTGTATTCACCAGAAAATACATTAATAGCTTCTATCTTGAGCTGTAATTTCAGTCCTACCAGAAGCGTATCAATCATCAACAACTTCTATACGGTTAGAAGTTGTTGCAGATGCGTTGAAAGCAACTTTTAATTTGAAAAAAGGATGTTTTGATTGCGAAGCAAGAGTCATGACTCGACTGAACGGAGTTTTCAAAAGACGAGTACAAAAAGACAGGAAACGTTCAATGGTTGAAGGTTGATCAAAGCAAATAAATACATTTAGGCAGAAACTTAATATGTTGGGTTTTCTGGAAAAGTTCTGCATCCTCAAAATCTTTGTTGTTTTATTTCCCTTTCCTTTAAAATGCGACAAAATATATTTTTTAATTCCTTCATCTTCTTAAGTTATCCTAGAAATGTTTTGAGCCCATTACACCGTTTTGATTCATACCTTTTTCCCATGAATGTGATGATAGTATAAGGGAAATAGCGTTAAAACAGTTTCCGAAGAGTTGAAACAATACATTTAGGCGACAATACAATATTATTAAGTTTATGAATTTTCTGGAAAACATCTTCTTTAATATTATTAACTTATTCTGTTTTTGAGAAGCATCTTTAAACTATTTGTAATCATTTTGACACTCACTATGAAGTTTTCTCTACTTTCCACTATCTTTGGAATAACTGAAAAGCGGCAAAATCGTTCATCTTCCGTGGTTCTAGAAGCCAGCATTTCCATATTATCGTGGTAATATCACAAAGAATGGCTTTAAAACAGTTTCCAAAAAGTTGAAACAACGTATTTAGTAACAATCCATATGTTTAACTTGTTTTGGAAAACTTCTTCTTTAATATTGTTAACTTATCTTGTCTTTGGGAAGCATCCTAAATGATTACAAACACTTTGTAATCATTTAGACACTCACGTCGAAGTTTTTTCTATTTTCCAGTATTTTTGAATCAACTTCAAAATGTAACTAAATAATTTTGTTTTAATTTCTTCATCTTCCTAAGTTGTCCTAGGAATGTTTTTAGTCTTACATGTGCACAACATAAACATAACGAACCAGTGGTGCTGAGCTACAGCCGAGGAAGCAGTACAGAAGAAAAAAAAGTTAGAAGGAGATCATTCCTGGTCAATAGAGCGTATTTTAGACTGACCCCCATTCAGATCTAGGGATATCTGTTGAAAAACCAATCCCAACATACAGAAAACAATCATTAGACCATTTCAACCTGGAAGTGAGGCATAAACGGGAATTCTGCCACCACTCCAAGGAACGTCAGGAGCCGGATCTCTAGTAGAGTTTCAACTCTACTAGAGACCTAAAATTTAATCACGTTTGTCATAATTCATGGGCATTGAATGTTGTACGCCCGTTTCTGATACGGTTTATAAAATGCGACTGTAATTGTTTGTCCATTTCCTCAACACAAAGCGTCCCCTGTTCCAAAGCATCCTACACTGATCCCGCTCCGGTGACTATAGCATCAACATAAATGTTGTTCTTTAAGAATGTGGATGCCTTTGGAAACTGATCGTGATAAATGTTGGACAAGTAATGCCAGATATAGTACTGACACAACTCTGTACGTGACTGTATTCACCAGAAAATACATTAATAGCTTCTATCTTGAGAGGAGATAAGTATTTGGCGATACATCTGCTTAATATTAAAGATAAAAGCAATTTTAAAAATTCGAATTAATGACGATATTTTAAATATATCTTGCTGTAATTTCAGTCCTACCAGAAGAGTATCAGTCATCACCAACTTCTATACGGTTAGAAGTAGTTGCAGATGCATTGAAAACAATCCTTAATTTGAAAAAAGGATGTTTTGATTGCGAAGTAAGAGTCATGACTCGATTGAACGGAGTTTTCAAAAGACGAGTACAAAAAGACAGGAAACGGTTCAATGGTTGAAGGTTGATCAAAGCAAATAAATACATTTAGGCAAAAACTTAATATGTTGGGTTTTCTGGAAAAGTTCTGCATCCTCAAAATCTTTGTAATCATTTCAAGACGCTACGAATTTTTTTTATTTCCCTTTTCTTTAAAATGCGACAAAATATATTTTTTTAATTCCTTCATCTTCTTAAGTTATTCTAGAAATGTTTTTAGCCCATTACACTGTTTTCATTCATACCTTTTTTCCATAATGTGGTGATAGTATAAGGGAAATAGCGTTAAAACAGTTTCCGAAGAGTTGAAACAATACATTTAGGCGACAATACAATATTAGTAAGTTTATGAATTTTCTGGAAAACATCTTCTTTAATATTATTAACATGTTTTGTTTTTGAGAAGCATCTTTAAACTATTTGTAATCATTTTGACACTCACTATGAAGTTTTCTCTACTTTCCACTATCTTTGGAATAACTGAAAAGCGGCAAAATCGTTCATCTTCCGTGGTTCTAGAAGCCGGCGTTTCCATATTATGGTGGTAACATCAAAGAATGGCTTTAAAACAAGTTGAAACAACATATTTAGACAACAATTCAATATGTTTAACTTGTTTTGGAAAACTTCTTCTTTAATATTGTTAACTTATCTTGTCTTTGGGAAGCATCCTAAATGATTACTAACACTTTGTAATCATTTAGACACTAACGTCGAAGTTTTTTCTATTTTCCAGTATTTTTGAATCAACTTCAAAATGTAACTAAATAATTTTGTTTTAATTTCTTCATCTTTCTAAGTTGTTCTAGGAATATTTTTAGGCTTACATGTTGTGCACAACATAAACATAACGAACCAGTGGTGCTGAGCTACAGCTGAGGAAACAGTACAGAAGAAAAAAGCTTAAAAGGAGATTATTCCTGGCCAATAGAGCGTATTTTAGACTGACTCCCATTCAGATTTAGGGATATCTGTTGAAAAATAAATCTCTACATACAGAAAGCAATCATTAGACCATTTCAACCTGGAAGTGAGGCATAAACGGGAATTCTGCCACCACTCCAAGGAACGTCAGAAGCCGGATCTCTAGTAGAGTGGAATCTCTACTAGAGACCTAAAATTTAATCACGTTTGTCATAATTAATGGGCATTGAATGTTGTACGCCTGTTTCTGATACGGTTTATAAAATGCGACTGTAATTGTTTGTCCATTTCCTCAACACAAAACGTCCCCTGTTCCAAAGCATCCTACACTGATCCGGCTCCGGTGACTATAGCATCAACATAAATGTTGTTCCTTAAGAATGTGGATGCCTTTGGAAACTGATCGTGATAAATGTTGGACAAGTAATGCCAGATATAGTACTGACACAACTCTGTACGTGATTGTATTCACCAGAAAATACATTAATAGCTTCTATCTTGAGCTGTAATTTCAGTCCTACCAGAAGCGTATCAATCATCAACAACTTCTATACGGTTAGAAGTTGTTGCAGATGCGTTGAAAGCAACTTTTAATTTGAAAAAAGGATGTTTTGATTGCGAAGCAAGAGTCATGACTCGACTGAACGGAGTTTTCAAAAGACGAGTACAAAAAGACAGGAAACGTTCAATGGTTGAAGGTTGATCAAAGCAAATAAATACATTTAGGCAGAAACTTAATATGTTGGGTTTTCTGGAAAAGTTCTGCATCCTCAAAATCTTTGTTGTTTTATTTCCCTTTCCTTTAAAATGCGACAAAATATATTTTTTAATTCCTTCATCTTCTTAAGTTATCCTAGAAATGTTTTGAGCCCATTACACCGTTTTGATTCATACCTTTTTCCCATGAATGTGATGATAGTATAAGGGAAATAGCGTTAAAACAGTTTCCGAAGAGTTGAAACAATACATTTAGGCGACAATACAATATTATTAAGTTTATGAATTTTCTGGAAAACATCTTCTTTAATATTATTAACTTATTCTGTTTTTGAGAAGCATCTTTAAACTATTTGTAATCATTTTGACACTCACTATGAAGTTTTCTCTACTTTCCACTATCTTTGGAATAACTGAAAAGCGGCAAAATCGTTCATCTTCCGTGGTTCTAGAAGCCAGCATTTCCATATTATCGTGGTAATATCACAAAGAATGGCTTTAAAACAGTTTCCAAAAAGTTGAAACAACGTATTTAGTAACAATCCATATGTTTAACTTGTTTTGGAAAACTTCTTCTTTAATATTGTTAACTTATCTTGTCTTTGGGAAGCATCCTAAATGATTACAAACACTTTGTAATCATTTAGACACTCACGTCGAAGTTTTTTCTATTTTCCAGTATTTTTGAATCAACTTCAAAATGTAACTAAATAATTTTGTTTTAATTTCTTCATCTTCCTAAGTTGTCCTAGGAATGTTTTTAGTCTTACATGTGCACAACATAAACATAACGAACCAGTGGTGCTGAGCTACAGCTGAGGAAACAGTACAGAAGAAAAAAGCTTAAAAGGAGATCGTTCCTGGCCAATAGAGCGTATTTTAGACTGACTCCCATTCAGATCTAGGGATATCTGTTGAAAAATCAATCTCTACATACAGAAAGCAATCATTAGACCATTTCAACCTGGACAAAAGTCGGCAGAAAACATAAAAGTCTTCGAGAGAAAGATCTTGAATGAATGGTACAGTGAATATTTGGTACAGTTCCGGAAGAGGATGGATGAAGATCAAGATACAACCACGAGCTGTATGAGATTTATAATGGTACAGATCGTGAAATTTCAAGACCTAAGATGGCTTGGACAGGTGTGAAGAAGAGTGCTGAGATTGATTAGGAAGAAACAATCCATCAGGACGCTGAGGAAATGATGACTAAAAGTTGGAGGAGAGAGGCCAGAGACAAGGATGAATGGAGATAAAGGCTGAGGGAGACCAACTCTTAATATGAGCTGTGGAGACATAAATTAGAATCATTTTGATTCATGCCATCTTTTTGCAAATCCAAAATTTTTTGAATTTACTGAGAAACTCCTTGAATCTTATTAACTTATCTTAGCATTTTTAAATAATTTGAAATTTTTTTTTTAACTTTACCTTATTTTTCATCGTTTTGAAAATCCTCTAAAATAATGATTCATTTTACACCTCAACTATTTTCTAAGAAAGGCGGAAATTGAGCAAAACAAAACACGAAACATTTTTGAATTTGGACCAAAAATCCTCCACCAATAACATTTACTTCTTAATTCTAATACATACCATATCATATATCACAGTCCCTGTGCTGGCAACCCATATCACAATATACAGAATGGTCCTGAATACTACACTTTGAACGATTTTTTCGGAAAGTTCTCGAAACCAATCGAAAAATATTTGCAATTTGGGCAACTTTCGCGAATAATCAAGTTTCAAGTTGAACGTTGACCATGTTATTGGCAAGATTAATAATAATACCACGAGTAATGTATAACCTATTGGCCGGTTTAGGCTAAAAACAAAAACAATTATTAAACAAAATTAAAATTATTTCATTATTATGTTCTTACTCAGGTCGGTTAATATTTTGAATAATCACAATACAAGTCAAGACTAAAAGAATTCCAATAATGTAGTATTTGAAAATATGATCCGGATGTTTGATAAAATCCATTTCCTTTTTACAATCATTAAATGTCATCGATAATGGGTTGATGTGTTTTGTCTTAAAGTATTGGCTAATAAAATAATTTAACATAATAATTTTTCATAAAACAATAATTTCATTTACTTACTCGTATTTAGTAAAAGATAAATCGTTAATCGATTCTTCAATCGTCTTGTTGGTCCTTTCTAATCGCTCACTATATCTTTTAATATTACTATCCATAAACGCGGTTCTTCTGCTAACATCCCTCGGCGTTCTCCTCCTCCCGCTTATCCTCCCATTCATTAAACGCGGATTTCCACTCGGTCTCCTCGCATGCACAATGTACCTCGATGGTCGCCTCGTTTCATTAACATTACTAACATCGCTAGTTCTTGGAATTATTCCATTTTCGATTTTTGCATTTTGTCGCAAATTTTCGATTATTGTATGATCTATTGGAATTTCTTCCTACAATAATTAAAAATTAAAAAGTTTTGTGCTTAATATTGAAAGGTTTTTTTAAGTAATTACACTTGGGGTAATAATGAAAGTTTCAATATTGTTTTGGGCGAGAATTTCATCTGTTTTGCCTGCATCCGATGGTTCGATGATGTATTTTTCTCTTAATTGGTCTTTGGTTTGTTTCGTTATGTGAACTTTTCTAAAAAAAATATGATAAAATTGGATAAATTAAGAGTATTAACTTGGATTATAAAGCTTGGAAAATCTAGTAGGAGTATAAATATCTATATAGACTTGAGAGGGTTGGGCCGACTAACGACTATCCGACTATTTGACCCTAAAAGGGACGACTAGTCGGCTGATTAATCAGCCATTGCTGATCATTCCGACCAAAATTCGGATACTTTTGGAAACTCCTATATTCAGCCATTGTATTCGAATTTCTTTCGTAATACAGGTGTTTGTAAAGTATTATTTTTATAAAGATAAGTTTCAGCTTTAGGTACATTTGTTGATAATCGAAAATTGTTGATAATTTGATAAGTAAGTTAGCATAATTAATAATAGCATATTTTATTATAATTGTGAAATTGGATAACTTAGTTGGTGTGCATGAAAATGTGTTGGTATTTTCACTAGAAACAGTCTTATCATTCTACGCTGAGACATTTTGGAGTGTCATATACTTCAAAATCAGTAAAAATTCATTGGACACTTTCGTGTCTTGTTCTGGTTTTAATTCCCTTTGAATTAACAAATCCATTACTTGTTGTGTGTACTTTATCCCACTCAGGTACTTTTTGTAGATTCAGCTACTACAATCTTGACATTATTATGATCAGAACTGGACAGTAGTTAACTGTAAAAATAGTTAAAAAAAATTACTTTATGATGATCCCGCGTGATCCTGAGAATGATCCTAACAGCAAATTGAAAGAAGTCAATTGGCGAGTCAATTTATTTCCTACAAAACTACTGACTTGTTGTTACTGCTAGAAGTCTTGATACTGCTTTCAGAAAACTTGAATTGCTTCCAAAATACTTGAAATGCTTTTAGAAGATTTGAAATGCTTCTAGAAAACAGAAGACACATCCAAAAGACTTAATAATAATTCATGAGGGCTTGAGAAGTTTCCAGAAAACTTGATCTACTTTTACAAAATTTGATACTGTTTCCTAAAGATTTGAAATGCTTTTAAAAAACTTCATATTGCTCCGATATTGATAATGATTTGGACAGCGATTATGATTTATATCAGGCAAGAGATGATACAGAGGAAAGTTTCGTTAAAATGGACTTATCTATGGCCGATTTACAAGAAGAAGAGCTGATAGCAAAATTTCTCTCTACTGATTGTTGTATTAAGAAATGCGATACACTCATACCTCGAGATCGGATTGTTAGTAGTAGAAATAATTGTTTAGAGCTATCCAAAAATAAACTTGATTTAGTGATATTAAGTAATATCGAAGCTGGAATAAGGTATGACGAAGAATTTTAAGGCGTTTATTCAGAAATTGCTAAGCGGAAGTGTAATAATTCGAAAATTATTTAACGGTTTTAAGGAATAATCATTCGAATTAGAAATTCCTAGAGTGCAGCCTTTCGATATTTTAGAAACTAAAAATCACGTCTCAAGTTAACGACGTCCGGTATAGAGACCAGACTTCGTGTTAAATTTTGTTAAAAATTATGTATCCGCAGTCTGATGGTGGAGATGCGAATCGATACGAAGAAGTCGTTAAAAAACTTAGACGTTAGATCACGTAAAAATTTGATGGTTTCCACTGTTTGGAAATTACGTGACGATTTTTGGGATTAGTTAGTGGCGGATGTTATCTTCTGGTCTTGTGGGTGAGGAATTCTTCCCTTCCACAAATTCCCTCATTGGCTCAGAAAATTATTGTAAAATATCCGCCCCGTATTTTGGATTGGCCCCAGGTGTCGGGGATGTCCAGACGTTAGGGAACGCCTAATGAAGCTTTTGCACCCCTCCAAGACCCGAGGTTACTTAAGGCCTTGCACACAATTAAGGAATTCTGAACTTAGTTTCAATTCAACTTCGAAAGATATCTTCTTAGAAAGATTTCTAACCAATACTCAACTAGCGCTCTGTTAAACTTAGATTCGCTTTAACGCCAATTCTAAGTCCCGTCGAAATCGAGAACTTTGACTCAGCTTCAAGGGTAACTACTTTCTTCTGATTCGGGCGTCCGCGTCGTGTCGGAAACCGTGTTCACTTGAGGATTTGGTGTTTTTGTGTCGAAGAAGTCTTCCCGGATTATCCCGAGAAGATTCCAACAGGATCCAGGTTGTGACCCATCACCGAGATCACCAGATCGGAATACACGTCCGGGGTAAGTCTGTTTGCCAGTTCTCCCTATCATTTATCGGTCAACGAGAGTTCGCTGTAGGGTTAGGTTCAGACAGGTCATTTTTATTTTTAATTTTGTTTTGACTCCTTAAGTAACGTCGGGTATCCACGTAGGTAGTTTTTTTTAAGATTAACTTTGCATCTTACTTTTTTTTTTGTTATTTTTGTAAATATAGATTAAGTGTGGTTAGAACACTTGTCGTTTTATTTCACATTTCCTGAGAGCCTTAGTGCAAGAACCCACGGTTCTGAAATAGTGACCGCGCGCTTGCCATTTAATCTTGTTTGAATAGATAGGATCAGGTAGGAGTCCTTCAGACTAAGAATTAGGTAGCGCGAAATACTGTTTCTGGTGGCAGCGGTAATTACCAGAGGTTGAAGTCGTTCAGTGACGGCCTCACCACAGAAGATAGAAGGATGCATAAAAGGTAAAGAATTTACAAGGTATAAGATTCAGTTCTCTTTCCTCGGCATACCCATTTGTCGTTCACTTTTCCTTTTTATACACGCGTGCGGAAGAAACGTTACGAACACTTGTTAATTGGATATTACAGCTCCATTACCATAAGAAAAGTTGGTATCAAAGAAACAAAAATCCGAAGTTGATGCAGAGGATAATTCTGCGGCTCCCTTGCCAAACAAAAATTCGGTATCGAAGAAACGGAAGGCAAAAAATAATGACGAGGAAGATTCTACGACTCTATTCCCAAAAAAAGAAGTTAGCATCGAAAAAAAAACAACTAAGGCCGAAGAAACAGTGAGGAAGATTCTGTGGCTTCATTATCAAAGAAAAAGGTAGCATCGAAAAAACTAACTTTTTCATTTCCAATCATTTCTCTAACTTTTTCATTTTTTTAACAAACTTCTTTACCAGTTAGAATCTGCTGGTTTGCGCCATTCGAAAGAGCATATTTTACTTTATCCAAATCGCTAAAAAGTGAAAACTGATTTTTTCACACCTAAGCCCCCTTTTTATAGATCAGATCACGTATATTTTATTTTTTACTTTTAACAACCATAAATTTTGAAATAATTTTAAATTAGTACTTACGTCATAAGTTTCAGTTTTGTGTGTTTGTATCAAAATAATCCGACTTTTAAGCATAATTTATGTATAACAATTCAAAAGTTCTTAGAAGAAAAAGTTCTTATTATAAAGAAAGTATTATGTTTCTTTATAATAAGAACTTTTGAATTGTTATACATATTATTATACACTTTCTATGTATTATTCTAAGATTACTATGTATTTGTTGTAAGATTACGATGTATATTGTTCAAAAGTTTTTAGTGTATGCTTAATTTTTGCATGATTCTCCTAAATTGCCATATCAGTCGGGTTTAGATCCTTAATTTTTGGTTAACACATTCAACTTTTTCGTTTATGGCGTTCACGGTTTCTTGTAAAAATCGAATTCTTATTGGTCTAACAAAAACGTATTGAAGAAGGTTTTGGATTTACCCAAACGGTTTCTTTATTTGTCAATAATTTTAATGGAACCATGGAACTTTGAAACACATTTGCATCAGATAATGTGCTGTTTGCAAACTTTTGCTTATATTGTAACTGATGAAAACGGTCACGTCCCCATTCATATATCAACATAAGCAACTCATCTTTTAGGAATTTACATAATCGAGAAGATGTGTGGTCTAGTAAATTTTGTAAAGCTTATACTTGGTCGTCCAATTCCCGAAGATCGTTTTTCAGTGGAAATGCTGAATGTGCCATCAGAGGAAATATTGATGAATCTAAAGACTAACTTTAAAGTGAGTGCACGACGTGGATTTTGTAGGTACTGCGCCTGCAAGGTATTCCCCATTTATTGGACTAGAAAAATAGCCACTTTATACCTATTTTCACAAAATATTGAAAATTTGAATTTTGGCCAAAATTTGAAAGTGGGCCATATTTGGGTTAAATACCAGTAACAGAAAAACGGAACAATCCCATTCAAAACATTTAAAAATTAGTAATTATTCACTTTGTAATAAATAAATACTACTACTAATAAATGGGGCGTATAAATGCAAAAGCAGACATTCGACATTATCTTCAAAAATGAGTTAGACACGGATCTGCATCGTAAATTTAGCAAGGAATCGATTTTTGTAGCCCCCAGAAGTGTAACAGTACATTTAAGCGAGTTATTGCGATAATAAATTCCACTTTAAATGCAAAAGCAGACATTTGCGCCATGTAGTTAGATGTAAAAGCAGACGTTTGTGTTTGAACCTATCCAGTTCTCGCATTACGTCACGTGATCGCCATGACATGGAAGCAACTGTTAGTTTTGCTAGCCTCTGCGTGATTAGTTTAAACGAGAGCGTGGTAACGAACGTGTTACGGAGTTTTGACTATCTGTGGTAAAATAAATGGATAACAACATTACCATTGAGCCAAGTCTTCTTGGCAAAGGGCGAAAGAGAATAGCAAATAAGTAAGAGTGGAAGCGTGAAAAAGCCAAGACAAGGAGGTATGTTTGTTTTGCAAATTCGGGATTAGCAACCTCTAAAAGTAGTTCTTTTACTTTTGTAAGTATTCTCGGCAACATCTACCTGAATTCCCCACTTGTGGGCATAGAACAAAAACAATGCAATATAGTTTATTAACTATGATTGAAAAAAGGAAATTCAATGAGGATTTTTACCAGAAGAAAAACAAATTGTTTCAAGATATGTTTGTATTGAAGCATTGCGTCACAAGTAATCAGTGTCAAGTACAACATTAAAACTTCCAAAGGGACAATTCCTGTGTGCAAAAAAAAACATTTGTGGCTATACTAGGTATTGGAAAAAACCGATTTGAAAGAATACTTAGCAGATATCACCAGACCGGAGGTTTGCCAGCAGAAAACAGAGGAGGTGATCAAATATCACACAAAACGGCTGCTAAAAGAGAAGCTATAAAGAATTTCATCGAGGGATTAAATTGCTGCGAGACCCATTATGCACATAATAAAACAATTATATAGGCGATACTTACCATGTGAGCTGAATATTGTCAAATTATGGAAGATATACAACGGCCGAATGGATGAAACCCTAAAAGTTAAACAATGTTTTTTCAGAAACATTTTTGTACGACAATACAATATTGGGTTTGAATCTCCGAAGGTTGATGGATGTTCAAAATGCCTGCAATTTTCAGAAAAATTACCGACCCTCAAGAAAAAATAACGACAATGACAGAACAGCGTGTACACAAACTACGCAGTAATGCATTTTATGAGTTGCTAAGAGGAAATGATCCCAAAACTGCAATTTTTTCTTTTGACTGTCAGATAAACTTACCACTGCCAAAAATTCCAGATCAAGCCTGTTATTTTAGTATGCAGGTCAATTTATATAATTTTACGGTAATAAGTGAGTACTCAAAGTCGAAACTCACTCTTGATAACGTAAAATCATTTATTTGGACAGAAAAGGACCGCCAAAGAAGCTCAAATGAAATAGTTTCTGCAGTTTTTTACTCATTGCAGAACTTTAATTTAGATGAAGAGGTGCAGAAGGTGTGTTTGGTGTGCGATGGGTGTGGGGGACAAAATAAAAATAGTTCGATGATCGGTATGGTCCAATACTGGCTGAAGTGCTATTCTCCACTTCAGATACAACTCATAGAATTCGTTTATCCAGTAGTCGGTCATTCTTTCCTCTGAAATGTGCCAGCATAATTAACCCAGAGATGTACCTGAAGATAAATAAAGAGTATGCTACAGTACTTAAAATGGGGGAAGATTACCCAATCTTCGACTGGAAAGGTGAAAAAAATTCAGAAAAGCCCTGGATCTTGGCATTTCCGTTTTCAACCGTCTAAAAAGCATAATTTTTACAAAGGCCACCGATGGTTCCGTTCTTGTCAGGGGTGAACCATTTTACAAAACCGATATTTGTATAGCAAAGAGCATCCGTAAGAAATTTAAAACAGTTAACCTCTTCAAGTTACAACCACTGAATACCGGCAGAAGCCTTAAACCGGTCAAGATAAGAAACATTTCCTCTTTGCAAGCCAAATACTATGATGTAGAATGGGAAAACGATGAACGCCTGGAGTTCTTCAAAAACGCCTTTCAAGACAATCCAGCCAACACTTCGGAAACTCAGCTGGATGTGAATGACACACTAGTGTTTTCTGATAATGAAGAAGATGCTGACTTACAAATTTAAATTTGTACCTAAGAAACTAATTTTGTATCTTTTTTTTCAATAAAATCAGCTTCTTTAAAATATCTTTTATCGTAATTCTAGATTTTATTAATGCAAAAACTTTTTACAGAAACGCCAAATCCAGAACTTTGCAGTTCACGAAGCAGAGATAAATCTGCAAGATCTGTAGATGCAAAACAAGACATTCTCATTTTTTTATCAAAATAACTTTTTTACTATAAGCCTGACTTGCGCTTTAAAGCATATACAGACGTGTCAATGTATTATATACTTTTGGTGAAAATACCAAGTCGATTGAGCGACTTAAACGACGATGTGAGGTTTCTCGGGCTTTACTCAAAACTATTCGAGTGTCAAATATTTGGTTTTGCATTTATACACTTCAAATAAATAGTCGCCGATTGTTGAGTACAACCCTAATATAGACACAACACTCCAAACTAGATTTACCAAGCTGTAAACTGTTTTAAATCTCACCCTGCTTGTCCCGTTGTTTCCATTCTATTCGCAATGCTCACATCTTTTGACCAAATATCAAATTGCCATTTCCGGTCTCCAATAACCCCGCTTTGAATGTCCCCCGTATGGATTCCTATTCGCATATCGATTGGTAACTTTGTCGTTCGCCTTAAAAATTATTACTTTTTATGTTTATGCATAAACATTTAGTTTTAACAAACTTACTTAACTTCTTGTATAATTTTAATCATTCTTAGTCCGAGATTAACGCAGGCATCCGCATGATCGGCTATTTTATCCGGCTCCAATCCGGCGACGCAATAATAACAATCCCCCAAAAACTTAACTCGCAACACTTTCAATTCTTCCGAAGCGTCGTCGAACCTTCCAAATAATTCGTTGAGGGTTTCAACGAGTTCGAGAGATTTCAAAGTGGTCGTCATCCGGGTATAATTTACTATATCCGCGTAAAGAATTGTTACGTTGGGGTGTTGCTGAATATCCAGCTGTTTCCTTAATACATAAAATACAAAAATAGAATCAATTTTTTTTAACATTAATTTCTTTTACCATACGCTTATGTTGCGGTATTCCCCCGCGTCTCTGATTGTCTTAACTTTTTTTTCGGCGTTTTCTTTTATCTTAGCTATGGCGTGTTCAGGGATTATACTCGCCATAAGTTGTTCCTAAAATTAAATGATAATCATTAATTGATGTTATATAACGTTTCGAGATAATATAAATTTAAGTTATTTTTATTATTAACAATAAAATAAATCATAATAGTCGTGTAAGTAGTCCTGGTAAAACATCGATACAGTAAGCATTTAACATTTAATTGCAACTTTTATTAATATCTAATAATCAACAATCATCGATATCGTTAGATATCGATGATTGTACGAAAATACCTTGATAACGAATGGGACTTGGAACAAAATAAAAGTAATTGATGATAATCAAATAATTACATCCGATTTCAAGTGGTTAGTAATTAAAACCATAAAAATTGATATTATGATTTAATTTTCTTGTGTATATCTCACCATGTACTTAATGGAACCTTCAATTAATATAATTGATTTTTTTTCAGGGTGATATCATCGTAGATTGTTATATTTTAACTTCTTATTTTTTTTGTGTATGACTATAAGAGAAAAAATGAAATAAAAAAATTCCATCATACTTTTTTTACGACCGAGAAAAAAGTTGTGGGACATTAACGACTCCCGTGCGATGAAGTACCATTACTTAATTAGTGAATTAATTGCTGAAGCAAATGAGTTATTGATACCCGGCTGTTAATGCAATGTAGTAATCGATTTTTTTGAATAGCGGCATTCTTGGGTCGGATTAAGTTGTCAATCCAACCCCCACACCCAGATTTGATTTTAATGATTGATATTGTACCATGCTTCATTTATCTTCAGTAGATTTTAAGTAGTTTGTCTATAAATAAGATATAATTTAGTATAAAAAGAATTTATGATCATCTATATAAATATCTCAGAGGCATAGTGCAGTTATTAACAAGTCCTTGTTATAATTGATCAATATCTGGATGGTTCGATGTTAATACGAGACGCATATTATTCTTAGTATCAAATCGATTCCTGTGCTTCGTAGTGACGAATGGGGAAAGAATTTCTCAGAGAGATAGGTTGTGACGAAAGGTGTCAATTTTTTTACGGCGTATTTAGAAATTTCTGGATATTTATCCATTAATTTTATCAGATGCAAATGTAGATTTTAACGTTCATTTTAATCGATTTTAACGATTTCAAAACGATTCACTAGTTCCGTTTCGAAAAAGTCTGACATATCTTTAATTTGTCGTGGAATCCCTAAAGCATTTAAGTGGAACCAAGGGTTCTGCGGAACACAGGTTGAAATACATTGCTCTAAATGAAGTGTAGTTGTAAGACCTTCTTTGAGCTGACTTGTTCAACTTGAACAGCACAAAGAAAATTGTTTTGTAGCGAGGATCTAAAAATGTAGATCCTCCAAGTTAACATAGTCCTGTTTTTATCTTTTGCTAGGCATCTGGTTGGTGAAACTGTTCTAGTCATTACATCTAATATAGGTGTATATGTGGACCTCGTTATTTTTGTTATCTTTTCGAAAAGTTTTAATAGCTTTAACAGTTGTTCAATAATCTCTCAAATTTCAAAAATTTGCGCTTCTTGATTCTGAGATATACCTTGAAATTGCTCTTTTTTGTTCAAGTAGAGGCAGCAGTGCGGGACATAATGATAAGACACCACTAAATTTGAGTAATTCTGGCCGTGTGGTGAATGAAAACCAAAGGAGGCCTATACCATTTTTATATCTGCTTAACTTTCTTCTGACTTAACTTTTGTGTAGCAACAACAGCCGTTACATTTTTTCTTTTAATGACGGCCTTTAACTTTGTAACGGATGCGTATTGCTTGTTGTTGTTGTCCATACGATGAACCAAGGTATCCCAGAGGGTCTTTTTGGGTTTGCATCAGGGAACCGAGTTGGCCAAGGGATGATCTTGGTCGCGAATCATGTTTTGGTGGAGGTGTTCAAACGATGAAAGAAAATATTGTCTTGCCGTTAGAGCACTATTTTCTATATTAGCAGCATTATCACGAATATTCGCTCGAATTTTAGTGGTGGATATTTCCTATTTCGTTACATATTCAGTTTACGAACATTGAGGTTTAATTTACGAAGAAAATCGCAACAAACTTGATCCTAATCGTGCAGAAAAATTTGCTTTTTTGCACCACAATTATGCTATGCCTTTTGTTTTTTAAGGAAAAATAGTCTATAATTTTATAAATATAAGTACGAAGGCTTTCGCGGCCGGTGTTAATTGAGATAAAATTAGAATTACTAGAACTAATACTAGATTTAAAACTAGAAACATTCGGGTTTTGCCCTGCGCCTTTTGAAAAACTGTTTGACGTATTGGATATCATGTTGCAACCTTCTGCAGAAACTGTTTCGAAGTGAGTTTCCAATAGTATGCCTGGAAAAGACTCTCCCAGTTTGAAAGTGGATAGACTAACAATGAAGAAGTCTGATCCTCAATTTCAGAAGACCCGTGACACATAGCAAGAAGAATTGTTAAATCATTGAATCGTTACAACGCCGGATACAAAAGAAGAACAATACTTAGTTGACCAGTAGAAACGATCATCAACAGATCGAGTGTTCCACTAAGAAATGAAGAATTTATGGTATTTTTCAAAGAACTGAAATACACAATCGTCGTAAAGGAGGAAATAATTTGCGAAGTGAAAGCTGTAGTTCAAGGGATGCTTGCACTGTAAGCTAAAGGGATTTGATAAGAAGATACGAGAATCTGTTAAAGAAAGTCAGAAATCGTAGAGTCACCAACAGATAAAGTTACATTTGACGATAAAATGATGAAATTACTAAACCCAACCACCTACAGGAAGATCAAAAAGGAGCTTACAAACAAGATCGTAAGGAAAATAAGGACCTGGTAGAGTCCATAGGAATGCAACCATAACACCAGAAAGGATTATTTGTGCAGGCGCCGGTACCACTAAGAATTTATGAACAAACCCAACCCAACACACAATTAGCAAAAATTTTCTCTTCTTTTACAGGCAACATAAAATCATAGAGTAAGATGTTAAGGATATTTTGGTAAATTTCCATGTGGAGGCTCTTTTTACCAGGGTATCAATAAAGAATGCTGTGGGAGGTCTTCACCAAAAACTCATTCCGAATGAATTACCAGAATACGTGCTAGATCTATACTTCATCATCCCATGATGAAGTTTACTATGGAAACGGAAACTGCTAAACTTTAGATGTATTGGTCACTAAAACAGCAAATGATGACATGGATCTTGGGGTGTAAAGGAATAAGACCTACACCAAGAGGTACTTGGGCACAACGTCACACCAACATCCCCAACAGAAAAAGGTCCGTGATCCGTACTTTGTATCAGATAGCCTTTGTGAATGTGACAACCTGAAGAGGGAAGAAGGGTTTCTACGGGACGTGCTACAGAAGAATGGATACTTTGAGGGACAGCAACCGAGCCATTAATCAGCGGAAGCAGTAAGAAGATGCAATAAGTACAGAACAAGTTGGATTTATCTGTCTTCCTTATGTTTCAGGTGTAACGGAAGAAATTGCAAGAAATCTCAAGAATAAGAAAATTCAGAACACACTCCCAATATCCAAGGAGAAGTTAACTCTATTAAAGAAACGGAATTCTATTCTTGGAAGTTTTACGATGACCAAATCGAATGCCGCATCAAGGAGCATGAGAGGGTTGTGAGGCCGAAGAATATCCAACAAGTTGGCGGTTGCGGAACATTGCTATTCAGAGGAATACTAAACAGATTTCGACCAAACAAAAGATACTGGCTAGGAATAACAAATATCACCAAAGGCTGACAAGTAAAACCATAGAAATCCACCGGCATAAAACTACTTCTTCTAGATGACTTGAAATGTTTCCAGAAGACTTACTATAGATACTGCTTGTTCGAAACTTGAAATGTTTCTAGAACACTTAATATTGCCACAGAAGATTTGATATTACTTCTAGAAGAGTTCAAATTTTGCCAAAAATGTTGATACTGCTTATAAAGTTGATACCAGAAAACATTTTTATCGCAGAGAATGATAAATCCTTTGAGTTTGCTTCCAAAATGCCAAATACCGTTGACCAAATGCAATATCTTCATGTCAAAAGTTCAAAAACTAACAATAAAAGACCAGATAATGCTCTTACAAATGTTTTTTATATTGACTAATTATAAGATAGGTAGTATATCGTTTCCATATTTATGAATCGTACCGCCGATTGCATTTTGCGGTTTTTCAGATTAAGAACTTTTCTTCTTCCACCTTCTAAATAAGAATTATGACAAAAACAAAAATGGAAATGTTAAATAAATAAAAATTCATTCATTGAACCAAATTATCTGGTCGATTCGACCGTAAATAACAAAAATATCATCAAATAATTCATTCATTGGGAGTTCATAGTTCCCAATGTTTGTCAATTCATGCAATTTATTAGCAAAATGCTAATAAATTGCATTTTATTGTAAATCACATTTCTTGAATCGGCTTGATGCTTAAAAAGTAGACATTTTAGGTAATAATTTGTAATAATTAATATTTTCCATGAAATGGAGGAAGTTTTAAAATGCATGCCAAAATAATTGTAAAAGTTCCAGTTGCTTAAAAAAAACTTGTTAAATTCAAAAATTTTTATTTTGGATATTGAAAAGAAAATACTCCAATTAATAACTTATGTTAAATGTTAAAATTTTCCGTCAAATGGCTTACTGAAGAATTTTTTAATTTATTACCAAAGTATTAACAACAATGCTAAAATACTCGTTACGTGCTCAAATTTTTATCTCGAGATCTAAATGAGATTTAATCAGTTTGATTCATTAAAAAGCAGATTCTTTAATTAAAATTTATGATAAATTCGTTAAAATTTTCCATGAAATGAATTACCCAGGAATTGTTGATTTTAATGTCAAAGTGATTACAAAACGTACTCAGTTGTTAAAAAATCGTTTAGTTCAAATTCTTTTATCTCAAGATCTAAACGATGCCTATCCGATTGATTTTCCTAAATCAGTTTGAAAATGAGATATCTTATTTAATAATTTATATTAAATTTGTTCAAATTTTCCGTCAAATGAATTTCTGAGGAATTTTTTGAATTTAATGCCAAAATAGTTGAAAAACTTGCACTCGTTAAGTTTACATCTCAGGATCAAAAGAGAGAGATTTCCTAAATCGGTTTCATGCATCAAAAAGTAGATGCTTTAATTAATAATCATGATATATTCGTTAAAATTTTCCATAATATTATTTACTCAAGACTTTTAGTGTCAAAATTATTCAAAATCTTGCAGTTGTTAAAAACTCGTTTAGTTCAAATTTTTTTATCTCAAGATCTAAATATGGTGTCCTTAATTGGTTTAAAGAAAAGCATATGCTTTAATTAATAATTTGTGATAAAATCGTTAAAATCTTCCTTGAAACGGCTTACTCAGGAATTTTTTTATTTTAATATCAAAATGATTTTAAAAATTAAAGTTGTTAAAAACCCGTTTAATTTACAAATTGTTATCTCAGGATCTAAACGAGATATCTTAAATCGGTTTGAGTCATTGAAAAGTACATACTTTAACTAATAATTTGCGATAAATTCCTCGAAGTGATGAAATCGAAAATCGGAAAACAATATACTGGCTGTCCCACATAAACGGCAAAGTACGTAAATGACATTATAGAGCTGAGATATAAAGATACAATTTACCACACTATAATATGTCCCCGAATCGAGTTACAAGAGAGGAAAATACATTTATTACTGACGCATGACTAAACTTGAATGATTTTAGTTCTAGATCAGTCTTAGAACTAGAATCATTCAGGTTTAACCATGCGTTTCTCAAGACTACTTTGAGACGCATGATTAAACCTGAATGATTTTAGTTTTGGATCAGTCTTAGAAGTAGAATCATTCAGGTTTAGCCATGCGTCTCTTAAGACTACCTTGAGACGCCTGACCTAACCTGAATGATTTTAGTTCTAGATTAGTCTTAGAAGTAGAATCATTCAAGTTTAGCCATGCGTCTCTCAAAACGGCTTTGAGACGTATGGCTAAACTGAATGAATAGGTTCTGAAATAGAGTACTATTATGAACTAATTTGACTACCTTATATATTTGAATTGAAGTAAATCTAGAAATAATACTAGACCTAGAAAGAGGAAAGATTCAGATTTAGCCGCGCGTCTAAGACAAATTGTTTCAATTTGATACAAAGTCCGGATGAGGGTTAAAACTGCTGAGTTCATACACCCCAATGTTTGTCAATTCTTGCAATTTACTAGCAAAATGCTACACAAATGTATTTGGATAGTCATATAAGAAACGTTCGGGTTTAGCCGTATATCTTTCAAGATGACTAAACCCGAATGATTCTAGTTCTAGTTCTTATAACTAAAAGCATTCAGGGTTAACCATGCGTCTCTTAAGACTACCTTGAGACGTTTGACTAATCCTGAATGATTTTAGTTCTAGATCAGTCTTAGAACTAAAATCATTCATGTTTAGCCATGCGTCTCTCAAGGCTACCTTGAGACGCATGACTAAACCTGAATGATTTTAGTTCTAGATCAACCTTAGAACTAAAATCATAATATAATATCATCAATATAAATATAATATAATAATATACAATAATAATATACAATATACAATAATATACAATATAATATAATATCATCATAATATAATCATATATAAAATCTGAATGATTTTAATTCTAGGTCAGTCTTAGAACTAAAATCATTCATGTTTAGTCATGCGTCTCTCAAGACTACCTTGAGACGCATGACTAAACTTGAATGATTTTAGTTCTACATTAATCTTAGAACTAAAATCATTCAGGTTTAGCCATGCGTCTCTCAAGACTACCTTGAGACGCTTGACTAAACCTGAATGATTTTAGTTCTAGGTCAGTTTTAGAACTAGAATCATTCAGGTTTAGCCATGCGTCTCTCAAAACGGCTTTGAGACGTATGGCTAAACTGAATGAATAAGTTCTGAAATAGAGTACTATTATGAACTAATTTGACTACCTTATATATTTGAATTGAAGTAAAACTAGAAATAACACTAGATTTAGAAGCGGAAAGTTTTGGGTTTAGCCGTGCGTCTTCAGACTACCTTGAGACGCATGATTAAACCTGAATGATTTTAGTTCTAGATCAGCCTTAGAACTAAAATCATTCATGTTTAGCCATGCATCTCTCAAGACTACCTTCAGACGCATGACTAAACCTGAATGATTTTTGTTCTAAGATCATTCAGGTTTAGCCATGCGTCTCTCACGGCTATCTTGAGACGCATGACTAAACTTGAATGATTTTAGTTATAGATCGGTCTAGAACTAAAATTATTCAGGTTTAGCCGTGCGTCTCTCAAGACTACTTTGAGACGCATGACTAAATTTGAATAATTTTAATTCTAGGTCAGTCTTAGAACTAAAATCATTCATGTTTAATCATGCGTCTCTCAAGACTACCTTGAGACGCATGACTAAACCTAAATGATTTTAGTTCTAGATCTGTCTTAGAACCAAATTCATTCAGGTTTAGCCAAGCATCTCTCAAAACTACCTTGAGACGCATGACTAAACTTGAATGATTTTAGTTCTACATCAATCTTAGAACTAAAATCATTCAGGTTTAGCCATACGTCTCAAAGCCGTTTTGAGAGACGCATAGGTTCTGAATGAATAGGTTCTGAAATAGAGTACTATTATGAACTAATTTGACTGCCTTATATATTTGAATTGAAGTAAAACTAGAAATAACACTAGATTTAGAAACGGAAAGTTTCAGGTTTAGCCGTGCGTCTTCAGACTACCTTGAGACGCATGACTAAACCTGAATGATTTTAGTTCTAGATCTGTTTTAGAACCAAATTCATTCAGGTTTAGTCATGCGTCTCTCAAAACCACCTTGAGACGGATGACTAAACTTGAATGATTTTAGTTCTACATCAGTCTTAGAACTAAAATCATTCAGGTTTAGCCATGCGTCTCTCAAGACTACCTTGAGACGCTTGACTAAACCTGAATGATTTTAGTTCTAGATTAGTCCTAGAAGCTGTCAATACCCAATCCTGTATATTTAAATTACAGTCTCTTTGCAATCTCTCGGCCGTCTTTAGAGATGTTAGCCATACATCATCATTATTATCACTATTAAATCAATTTGTAAAGTACCCTATTTCAGAAACTAGTCATTGCGGCCTCTGCAATGACTAGTTCGTTAAAAAATGTCTTTAGATGTAGTGCTAAAATCAACCCAATGCAATCCTGTATATTTAAATTACAGTCTCTCGGCAATCTCTCAACCGTCTTGAGAGATGTACGGCTAAACCTGAATGTCTCTAGTTCTAGATCAAGAGTTAGATCTAATGATATAAAACTAGAACTAACACTAGACTTATAGAAGTGGAAAGATGCAAGCTCTCCACTTCTAGGTAAAGTGTTAGTTCTAGTTTTACTTCGATTGAAATGTACAGGGTTGCCAAATTAGTTTGTAAAGTATTCTATTTTAGAAACTATGAGGCTTTCGTTAAAAAAATGTCTTCAGATAAAGAGAACCAACACTAGGTCTAGAATTGTTCGGATTTAGCCATCTTTAGAAATATACGGCTAAACCGAAATGATTCTAGTTCTAGATCTACAGTTAGATCTAATGACACAAAATCAGAATTAACATTAGACCGTGGGTTAAGATCTTGGGTCTAGCCCTGCGTCTGAAGACGCACAGCTAAACCCGAAACTTTCCGCTTCTAAGTCTAGTGTTATTTCTAGTTTTATGTCATTAGACCTAACTGTACATATAGAACTAGAAACATTCGGGTTCAATCGTATATCTTTCAAGACGGCTAAAGACAAATGATTTGATCTAGGATTTGATTTGATCTAGGACTGACTCTCAAGATTGCGCAATTAAAAGAAATCGGTGTTATGCTGAAGCAAATTAGGCAGTTCTCTCTATGAAGACGTTGAGACAAACAATTTTAAAAGTGAGAAAGTTAATTGAAGCTTCAATATATCATATGTACTGCAAGATAAAGTGCAAATATTATTGTCATCTAGTACAGCAAATCCATAAATATGTGTTAATAGACTTTTTGACAACCTCTCACTATGTCTTCCATAATTCGAATTAAGCTGGTTTTAATTGATTCGAATTAGCGAAACTTTACTATATTTTTAAATAGATTTTTCTTACCTCTTGTTCCTTTTCGAATTCAAGTTTAAGTGTAGATTCAACCAAGTCCCTTCTATCCAACAAACTAATCCTTTTCATAATTTCGGTTAGCAACCGAAAATACATTCCGAATCCATTTATGCAGAGTAAATAAATTATATCGCAGACGACCTTAAACAAATTTTAACGTTTTGATGATCACGGCAAAAATGTATCAAAAAAGTGGTTGATTTAGCGTCTAGGTAAACAAAAATAAACAAATTTAATAAAAATCAGCAACTTACGGTTACGGGTCTTTGTTGGACCGAATTCCAATTGTACAGGACTCCTAATGCGATATAAAACGCAGACATCAATAAGCCGAGAATAGCGGCTTTGGTATTCGAAACGATATTAAAAAATACGTAACACGATAGGATAAAAAGCGTGTTATAAGCGGGTTTGTACGATATGCTACTGTCGCCTTTTATTAATAATTTGATATTATGGAACGTTGGAATTGCGACGTTCATGAAGAAGAATATAATGAACACCACAACGGTTATCGAACATAAAAGCTTCGGTCTCTTCTTCACAAATTTTTCCGATATACACAAAATTATAACAGATGATATGGTTACGAAAATGTAGACAACCAGATCTAAGATTACTTCATTTAACGAATCCTTTCCCTGTAAAAATATACAAAAGATAACTTTGATGAGAGATAATTTTTATAATAACAAAAAACATGAAACATCCTCAATTGGTTTAGGTGCTATCTTTGAGCGAGATAAAATAAAAAAAAATTGATAAGATGTCCGAGATGGGTTACATCCGTTATTTTTTTTATTTTTTGATCGGATGTCGAGTATTACGATAGCATGAATCATGGTGATGAATGAACGAAAATATAAATACATAAACGGTATTTGCGAAGGAATAAAAAATATTTTTTGTGTATAATCTCACCATGTTTATTCCGAGCACAATTGAAAAATGCGTCAACGAAAACGCGAACAACAATATTAAAAACGTCGACATGTACCCATGATTGGACTTGTGAATGTACGTTTGGAATAAAGCGTCCAAGTGATTCCCAGCGAAATATTGCTGCAACAAAAAAATCAACATTAATAATAACACTATATTTAAAAAAAACTATATTTACAAATTTCAATTTAACACATAAAATTTTGATTAAGGAAAAATTTAGTTACACCGAAAATTTTGATGTTTAAATTTTGATTTATGACATCTCCAATAATTAGATTAAATTAACAATTAATTTTATAAATAACAAAGAAATAAAATGAAATTTATTTAAAACATTTCCTTTTTGTTTTAATTCGCTTAAAACGCTAATTCGCGTTCCAATTACAACACGCTTTATTGCCGTTTTAATGAGGCAATTTAGAGGTAGAAGTGAAAAAGCATGGAAATTTTCTAACTAAACTACAAACGCACACACAAGCGCCGAATACTTAAAACGAAAACGTGCTCGTAATTTAAAAGGCTGTGATTTGAAATCACGCCGATTCGAGACAAATAGTTAAACTTGATGGCGGTGTAATTGCCAATTAAAAAGATTTAATTATAACAACAGAAAAACTAGTAATGTGTCAATGACGAATTAATACACATAAATATCTATAAATGAAAGATTTTTATTTTTATTAAAAAATAAAATGTTTTTGTATAAAATATTATTTCGTTAATTAAAGAATAAAATGGCAATTTAAACATTTTTGATGGCAAATGTTTATGATTATAAAATGAATGATGCGAATTAATAAATCAATTGAAGGTTTTATTTTAATAATCTTATATAATTGTCTGAAATTGATTGAGTGCTATAAATCGTTTTAAATATTCTCAAAGAATCGTTTAATAGCTATTAAAAAGCTTTTTCAAAATAAATTATTAAGCTATAATTTGCTGCCCAACTCATCATGTACAATTCTCGTCAATTGGAATCGTCCATGTCGAATAATGCAATGAAATCCGATTAATTCTGGCGTTATTTGAAATGGGCGATTGTATTTAAAAAGTAGAGTCATATTATTTGTTGGGACAAAGTTAAGGTAGATGCAGGAGGCAAAGTAGGATTTTGACAAATCGGGTAATAAAAAAAAACAGGAAGGGGGGTTTTTTCATACCCAACTTTTGATAGATGCAGAGCATTCATACGCATAAACACAAGAACTTTTTCTGCCAAGTTCAGTTCCAGTCTTTGTTTCAACTTATTTTAATAATAAGTACTGGGTTTTATTACCACACCAATTTGTAAGATTTATAATAATTTTATATATGTATTCCACTATTATAGATGTACTTCAGAACGTTTTTGATAATTTTAGACATCCTTAAACAAATACTGATTGATTTTAAAAAAGTTGTCGATGATTTTAGACCATTTTACACTATTATTAGCTATTAATGATATATTTTAGACAGTTTTTAATAATTTCAAACAACTTTAGACAACTAAACTAATTTAGATTACTTTGGATGGTTTCAGACAATTTGTGGGTGAGTCTAAATTAATTTTGGATGATTTTAGATGGTTATTAATGATTTTGACCAACTTTAGACAATAAAATTATAGACGATTAGAAACATATTGGAGACAGTTTTTGAAGATTTTAGCAACTTTAGACAATTAACAGCTATTAGGGGTTTATCTTGGATGATTTTAAACAACTTGCAGATGTTTTTAGACAATTATAGGCTATTAGAGATATATTTTACACAGTTTTTAATGATTTCAAACAACTTTAGACAACTAAACTAATTTAGATAACTTTGGATGGTTTCAGACAATTTGTGGGTGAGTCTAAACTAATTTTGGATGATTTTAGATGGTTATTAATGATTTTGACCAACTTTAGACAATAAAATTATAGACGATTAGAAACATATTGGAGACAGTTTTTGAAGATTTTAGCAACTTTAGACAATTAACAGCTATTAGGGGTTTATCTTGGATGATTTTAAACAACTTGCAGATGTTTTTAGACAATTATAGGCTATTAGAGATATATTTTACACAGTTTTTAATGATTTCAAACAACTTTAGACAACTAAACTAATTTAGATAACTTTGGATGGTTTCAGGCAATTTGTGGGTGAGTCTAAACTAATTTTGGATGATTTTAGATGGTTATTAATGATTTTGACCAACTTTAGACAATAAAATTATAGACGATTAGAAACATATTGGAGACAGTTTTTGAAGATTTTAGCAACTTTAGACAATTAACAGCTATTAGGGGTTTATCTTGGATGATTTTAAACAACTTGCAGATGTTTTTAGACAATTATAGGCTATTAGAGATATATTTTACACAGTTTTTAATGATTTCAAACAACTTTAGACAACTAAACTAATTTAGATAACTTTGGATGGTTTCAGACAATTTGTGGGTGAGTCTAAACTAATTTTGGATGATTTTAGATGGTTATTAATGATTTTGACCAACTTTAGACAATAAAATTATAGACGATTAGAAACATATTGGAGACAGTTTTTGAAGATTTTAGCAACTTTAGACAATTAACAGCTATTAGGGGTTTATCTTGGATGATTTTAAACAACTTGCAGATGTTTTTAGACAATTATAGGCTATTAGAGATATATTTTACACAGTTTTTAATGATTTCAAACAACTTTAGACAACTAAACTAATTTAGATAACTTTGGATGGTTTCAGGCAATTTGTGGGTGAGTCTAAACTAATTTTGGATGATTTTAGATGGTTATTAATGATTTTGACCAACTTTAGACAATAAAATTATAGACGATTAGAAACATATTGGAGACAGTTTTTGAAGATTTTAGCAACTTTAGACAATTAACAGCTATTAGGGGTTTATCTTGGATGATTTTAAACAACTTGCAGATGTTTTTAGACAATTATAGGCTATTAGAGATATATTTTACACAGTTTTTAATGATTTCAAACAACTTTAGACAACTAAACTAATTTAGATAACTTTGGATGGTTTCAGACAATTTGTGGGTGAGTCTAAACTAATTTTGGATGATTTTAGATGGTTATTAATGATTTTGACCAACTTTAGACAATAAAATTATAGACGATTAGAAACATATTGGAGACAGTTTTTGAAGATTTTAGCAACTTTAGACAATTAACAGCTATTAGGGGTTTATCTTGGATGATTTTAAACAACTTGCAGATGTTTTTAGACAATTATAGGCTATTAGAGATATATTTTACACAGTTTTTAATGATTTCAAACAACTTTAGACAACTAAACTAATTTAGATAACTTTGCATGATTTTAGACAATTTGTGAATGAGTCTAAACTAACTTTGGATGATTTTAGACGGTTATTAATGATTTTGACCAACTTTAGACAATTATAGAGACATACTTTAGACGGTTTTTGATGATTTTAAACATCTTTAGACAACTATAAGTAAATAGAGATATATTTCAGACAAATTTTGGATGATTTTACCAACTCGTAGATGATTTTAAACAAGTATAGGTTATTAGAGGCATATTTTAGACAGTTTTTGATAATTTTAGACGGTGTTTGAAGATTTTATACAATATTAGACACGCTTAGACAACTGCATTAATTTGGATAACGTTGGATTATTTTAGAGAACTTGGGGAGGATCCTAAACTAATTTTGGACAACTTTAGATGGTTACTAATGATTTTAAACAATTTTGGACAATACAATTATAGACGATTACAGACATATTATTTTAGCCAGTTTTGAATATTTTGACATCTTTAGACAATTAACAGCTATTAGGGATATATTTTGGATGATTTTAAACAACTTGTAGATGTTTTTAGACAATTATAGGCTATTAGAGATATATTTTACACAGTTTTTAATGATTTCAAACAACTTTAGACAACTAAACTAATTTAGATAACTTTGCATGATTTTAGACAATTTGTGAATGAGTCTAAACTAACTTTGGATGATTTTAGACGGTTATTAATGATTTTGACCAACTTTAGACAATTATAGAGACATACTTTAGACAGTTTTTGATGATTTTAAACATCTTTAGACAACTATAAGTAAATAGAGATATATTTCAGACAAATTTTGGATGATTTTACCAACTCGTAGATGATTTTAAACAAGTATAGGTTATTAGAGACATATTTTAGACAGTTTTTGATAATTTTAGACGGTGTTTGAAGATTTTATACAATTATTAGACACGCTTAGACAACTGCATTAATTTGGATAACGTTGGATGATTTTAGAGAACTTGGGGAGGATCCTAAACTAATTTTGGATAACTTTAGATGGTTATTAATGATTTTAAACAATTTTGGACAATACAATTATAGACGATTACAGACATATTATTTTAGCCAGTTTTGAAGATTTTGACATCTTTAGACAATTAACAGCTATTAGGGATATATTTTGGATGATTTTAAACAACTTGTAGATGTTTTTAGACAATTATAGGCTATTAGAGATATATTTTACACAGTTTTTAATGATTTCAAACAACTTTAGACAACTAAACTAATTTAGATAACTTTGGATGATTTTACACAATTTGTGAATGAGTCTAAACTAACTTTGGATGATTTTAGACGGTTATTAATGATTTTGACCAACTTTAGACAATTATAGAGATATACTTTAGACAGTTTTTGATGATTTTAAACATCTTTAGACAACTATACATAAATAGAGATATATTTCAGACAAATTTTGGATGATTTTACCAACTCGTAGATGATTTTAAACAAGTATAGGTTATTAGAGACATATTTTAAACAGTTTTTGATAATTTTAGACGGTGTTTGAAGATTTTATACAATATTAGACACGCTTAGACAACTGCATTAATTTGGATAACATTGGATGATTTTAGAGAACTTGGGGAGGATCCTAAACTAATTTTGGATAACTTTAGATGGTTACTAATGATTTTAAACAACTTTGGACAATAAAATTATAGACGATTAGAAACATATTGGAGACAGTTTTTGAAGATTTTAGCATCTTTAGCAAACAATTAACAGCTATTAGGGGTTTATCTTGGATGATTTTAAACAACTTGCAGATGTTTTTAGACAATTATAGGCTATTAGAGATATATTTTACAGTTTTTATGATTTCAAACAATTGTAGACAACTAAATTAATTTAGATAACTTTGGATGATTTTAGACAACTTGTGGAGGATTCTAAACTGATTTTGGATAACTTTAGATGGTTATTAATGATTTTAAACAACTAGGGATATATTTTGGACAAATTCTGGATAATTTTAAACAACTTGTAGATGTTTTTAGACAATTATGGGCTATTTGAAATATATTTTAAACAGTCTTTGATGATTTCAGACAGTTTTTGATTATTACAAATAGCTTTAGACAACTGAATTCATTTAGATAATGTTGGATGATTTTAGACAATTTGTGGATGATTCTAAACTATTTTGGATGATTTTAGACGGTTATTAATAATTTTGAACAACTTTAGACAATTATAGGTAATTAGACAAAATACAAATTTTGCATGATTTTATCAACTCGTACATGATTTTAGACAACATTAGTAAATTATAGGTTATTAGAGACATATTTTAGACTGTTTTTAAAGTATTTTATTTTAGAAACTATGAGGCTTTCGTTAAAAAAATGTCTTCAGATAAAGAGAACCAACACTAGATTTAGAATTGTTCGGATTTAGCCGTCTTGAGAAATATACGGCTAAACCGAAATGGTTCTAGTTCTAGATCTACAGTTAGATCTAATGACACAAAATCAGAATTAACATTAGACCGTGTGTTAAGATCTTGGGTCTAGCCCTGCGTCTGAAGACGCACAGCTAAACCCGAAACTTTCCGCTTCTAAGTCTAGTGTTATTTCTAGTTTTATGTCATTAGACCTAACTGTACATATAGAACTAGAAACATTCGGGTTCAATCGTATATCTTTCAAGACGGCTAAAGACAAATGATTTGATCTAGGATTTGATTTGATCAGGATTGACTCTCAAGATTGCCTTTAGACGCAATTATAAGAAATCGGTGTTATGCTGAAGCAAATTAGGCAGTTTTCTCTATGAAGACGTTGAGACAAACAATTTTAAAAGTGAAAAAACTAATTGAAGCTAATTTTTAGACAATTATAGGCTATTCGAAATATATTTTAAACAGTCTTTGATGATTTCAGACAGTTTTTGAGTATTACAAATAGCTTTAGACAACTGAATTCATTTAGATAATGTTGGATGATTTTAGACAATTTGTGGATGATTCTAAACTATTTTGGATGATTTTAGACGGTTATTAATAATTTTGAACAACTTTAGACAATTATAGGTAATTAAAGATATATTTTAAACAAATTTTGCATGATTTTATCAACTCGTACATGATTTTAGACAACATTAGTAAATTATAGGTTATTAGAGACATATTTTAGACTGTTTTTGATTATTTTAGAAAACTTTAGACAAGTTTACACAACTGCATTAACTTAGATAACGTTGGATAATTTTAGACATCCTATGGATGACTCTAAACTAATTTTGGATTACTTTACAATCTATATTACTCTAAACTAATTTTGGACAATTATAGACTATTGAGACATATTTTAAACTGTTTTTGATGATTCCAGAAATCTTTAGACAATTATAGGCCGTTAAAAACATATTTTAGACAGTTTTTGATGATTTTAGACAACTTTAGAGAAGATTTACAAAACTGCATTAATTTAGATAACGTTGGATGATTGTACATAGCTTGTGTACACTTTGATGATTTTCTTCCCTACTAGGAATATGGAAAAACAGGTACATGAGCAAAATAATTTTCGAGTTTCAAGTTGAAAGTTTGTGTACCCGTAATGTCAAAAAAATGGCAAATGCATTGAAATTGCAAAATGTTGATTTGCTGGAGAAAATGGAAATAAAATGAGATAGCGATGAGTACTGTGACATAGAAAGACATACTATTCCGAATTAATTTACTAACATGGAGTAGGATTTTTTTACCTTATTGAAAGTAAGGTCAAAATTAATGAAATGCGCAAACTAAAATGAAAGCTCTAAAGAGTGGCAAAATTGGACTAACGAAGATCCATAAGCCAGCATAAGAAGGATAGAAGCGTAGATTGCGAGTGACATCAAGCAGCGGAAGAAGGGGAAAGCTGCGGTAAGTAACCAAAATTCGGAACACACTTCCAACAGTCAAGAATACGCTAATTCCGTTAAACGAAGTGGAACTCTACCGGCTGTCGTGCAGTTGTGATTAATTTTATGGTGTCCAAACCGGATCGCACCAAGGAACATTAGAGTGATGTAAGGTTGAAGAAGATCAACAATCGGATCTTAAGATCCAACAGTTAACACAGAATAGGCTTCAATCAAAGGTGCTGGCTAGGACTAACAAATAGCACCAAAGACTGATCAGAGAAGCCATAGACATTCGCCGGCATAAAAAACAACATTAACAGGGAAAACGACTGGGAACTCAGCAAAAGATGGAAACCGGTGTTGAACACAAACTAGACTTCCTCCTCTTCCAAACCAGACGCGACGCAGTAATTCGTTAGTAATTAACGTCAATAAATTATTAATTTTTGAACGATATATTGGTTTTCGATTTCTGATCTCATCACTTGGAACAGCTTCTGAAGAAAATTGCAACATGGTATCCGAAACGTCAAACATTTTTTCAAAAAACCCTCGCAAAACCCGAAAGTTCTAGAACTTCTAGTATTATCACTAGGATTTCACTTATGTCATACGTTCAGTTTACATTATATCAAAGTTCCATGCTTCATGAGATATTGATAGAAGTTTTACTATTTTTAGAGAATCAAAAGAAATAATTAAATTCAATAACTACTCTATCAAATCATATACTCCTATACTTTAAGAAGAGGACCCAGTGATCAAAATATTCATGGTTAAATTCTGTAAAAGAAAGCAAATTGTATCCACAGAAAGATTTTTATGGAACACCTATAGATAGATACTCATGGATACGACTACCACAAGCAAAGGTCTAAAAGGATTATAACCCTGTATGTAACCCTGACTTCTTGATGTTCTAATACTTTTGAATGTCTTTTATTGCCTGACTTTTCTTATGTAACGGGGCGGCACCCATTCATTTAATAGCCTTAGGGCATCAAATATCTTAGGATAGCTATGCTAATAAGCGTGCAATAGAATTTTGATAAAAATGTAAAAGCATTCTTTCCATGAACCTGCTATTAACTATCCTTTCAGATGGAATATAAACTCAAGAAATTTTGAACAATCGGATTTTTCATATAGAGTAGAACCCCGATTATCCGTGCTTAACGAGACCGGAAGGGGCACGGATAATTAACAAGCTCGCATAAAACAAATATTTTTATTTGTTGCATAATAACAACAGAATAAAAGAGAATTCAACTAATCAAACTTTATACATATTTATGTATTCTGCGTAAAATATTCTTTCAAAAAAGTCTGTTATTTTGATTTGAGTTGCACATTTTCTATTTTCTTTAATTACACCCATTCTGGGGGGTGAGTATTGTCAAGTCAGGATGAAAGGGGCCGGTGTAGTGAAATCTTTAAAGGATTTGTTGTTTTCATGCCAAACTTTTTATTTATGACCGTTCATATTCTAGTCAAGACAAGTAATATAATATTTCGGTGATGTGCCATGAAAATCTACGTTAATAAACATAGAAATGATGAAAGAGGTCAACTGCACAAGAATAGCCGCAGGTTTCTTTTTTGAATTGAATTCCAAAAAAAAAATTCTTCAAAAAAGTAATATACACATTGGCACTTTCTGGCTTGTTTTGTTGTTCTTCGTGAGAAGAACTTTGCTTCTAAAGTATCGTGAGGTTATCGAAATCCTTGTTATTTTTAGTTACATTTTCTTTACTTGAGTCCTTCTTAGATGCTCATCTTCTGAAGAGAAGATACTAAAGTTGAATATCAGTATATTAATTGAGACTCTGAGCTGTTCTAAGAAGACAGTGTGCACTTGAAAAATTGCAGGTTTCTATCTATTCTCTTCATGAGAAGATCGTTATTTGTAAAGTGTCATGATGATATCGAAAGTTTTGTTAGCCTGATTTGCTTGAATCTCCGTTAATCGTTTTTTTCTGGATATCTCTCGAAGGGGTGATACAAAAGCTAGAGATGCGCTCTGCACCCATAAAATGTATAATGAAATGAAAATTCTTGAGTTATAACTAAAAACTTAAGCAGTAACATCAATATAAGGAAAAAAAAGGTCATAAAACATATGTTTGGTCTGAGAGCGTCAAATTCTTTGGATGTTATATTGGCCTAGTACTTACAATCTAACTTGAAATTTATCATCTCCTAGACAATGAGCCCGAAAATGTTATATGTTATACAGTATTTATGGTGAATTTTGCACAGGTTAATAATGTCAGTAATATCCGAAGATTCTTGATGCTCGAAGTAGTCTAGAAGAATGTTCACAACTACTCCAACTTGCTGGTTCGTTACTAGCTTCACTAACACCATGTTACATTTTTTTGTGTTTAGTCTCATTTTCGGATAAATAAAGCTGCGTGATACTACGTTGACCCAAAATTTCGTCAATTATATTGTCATTGTTAAGACGCTGATAAGGGGCCTTATTTTTGTCACTCTGCATTAATTTCTCGATCTCATTATCATCACTTCCCTTGAACTCATAGGCGTTCTGTACTAATGCAATTAGTTCAGACTTAATTGCTTCTTCCTCATCAGATGCTAAGACAATACTTCCATCATTCTTTAGTATCATTATATTGTATAAAGCTTCTTTTGATGGACACTTCAAGCATTTGCAACTGTGAAAATTGGATTTTTGACCGTAAACTATTCATCATTAATTCTTTCCGGTAAATGCGTTTCATTATTTCAATGACAACCTGATCCATTGGTTGTGCATGTAATGTTAGATGGAAAGAAAAGAACAAAGAAATTTCTATCGGCAGAATGCAGAATTGATTCATTAGGTTGAGAGCGACCATTAACCAAAAGAAGAAAGGCCTTTTGAGGCAACTTTTCCTTCTTCAAATATGACTTTACTTTAGTAGATATCACAACTTATCCAAGCAGCTTGTTGATTGTAATTGTTGATTATCGGGGTTCTACTGTACTTTAATTTTGTTGATTGCCTTGAATGTAATGTAACTGAACCCTTTGACTTTCAGAACTCATAATCTAGGTTCCGCACCGCACTTTATTTTGCATTCTAAATCATTTAATCACTTAATAAGTCCAAACGACCTTGCTACTTTGAATCTTATTTCGAGATTTCCAAGCTCGTTGATTCTAGATTCATCTTGTTGTGCAAATCGTTTCATTTTGTTGCATACTACCTCTGTTTCATAATAAGTGAGCCATTAGCGATTTTTATTTTTTCCAAAATAAGTGAGCCATTTTAATATTTTAGAAATACTACTAATATTTATTCTTAAAAATATGTTACAAAATGTTAATACAAACGAATAGTAGGCAAACGATTCTCTCTACGTAGCTTTGCCTTGCTAATATGTTTAAGCTTACAATTATTGTTTCCATCGCAATCTATAATAGATTTCATAACTAGTTGTAAACTTATAAAAACGTTATCTAATGTATGTCTAGTTTCTTCTTCGATAGATTCTTCAACAACCTTTATTAAATCGTCTATATTTCGAGATAGAGAACATTCAAATCGGGACTATTTGCCGGTTAAAAAGTAAAGGAAATGTTCCAACCGCCCCTCCTACACTCTGCCTGTAGTTGCTCATCTTCAATATTGTAATGTGGCCATGCATTATCCTGCTGTATGATTATATTTTTTGAGGAACTCCTTGGCCACTTTTTTTTAATTGCCGGAATCAGTTTATCCATTAACATGCGTTTGTAAACATTTTTACAGATATCCACAGGTTTGGTAACAAGTGCACCTCTAGGTCGATTTTTACTATTTCGCGCGGCTGCTTCTTGTACTACAAATGGCCGTATGCCTATTTTGCCGTGAAAATGTTGGTTACGGTAATGATCGTACCGCGGTCGAGCAACAGCTGCTAAAAACATTACTTTGGTCATGTTTGATTTACTTGCCACTTGACGACATGGCTCAATTTCTTCTGGCAGGAGATAAATTTTTTGATTTACTTTAGTGATATAAAACCACTTTTCATCTATATGGATGTAATTCATCAAATCCTCAAACTCCCCATTCTCTTGCACAAATGATAGACAATAATCCAGGCGTGCTAATTTATTGTTCTCTTTTAGAAGGGGTTTCAAAGAATTGGAGTGCCTTTTAATTTCGCCATTTTTTAGCAACCTCCATAACGAGGTAGGCGGAATACCAACTCCAAATGATAATGACCGCAGTGTGCCTCTTCTTTTATAAGCAAGTGATGGTATTTTGGCAATTAATTCTGTCCTATCAATTGTTTTTCGACCCGAATTGCCTTGTTTTTTATTCTTAACATTCATAGGCTCATTCGCATCAAGAGTACAACTACTACTATTAACAGAATCTTTACCTTGTTTCCAAATTCTTTTTATAGTGGCCCTTGATGTTCTGAATTTTTGAATTGCGGATATAACCGTTCCCTTTGTCAGCCGTTCATTTTTCGTTGCAATAAAAACTGAGCTATAACCATTCGCTTTTCGTTAGTTAAATTCGGTTTTCTCATCATTCTAAATTTTTCGGTGTTAAAAAAACTTTCTCGTAATTGTTTGATGTTTAATTGTTGTTTAGTGACAAGTTAAACTGGCAAATATTTTGAAATCATGGCATATGTTATTAAGAATATTATGTATATTACGAACATAAAAAATAAAATTTTTATTGGCAATAAGTTTGACAGAAAACGCAAATGGCTCACTTATTATGAAACAGAGGTAGTATATTAATTGAATGTTTGGGATACATCAATAAATATAACTTGCAACTACGGCGCAATATCAATGTCATGTTAAAAAATTACTACATTTTCAAAAATATATATACACTAATTAAGGCGAGGTCAAAAGTTTGTTTTCATAGATACCCTTCTTAACTAAGCTGCGTTTGCTTGAAAACGAGGCGATATATCAAGGTCATATTCGTCTGCGGGCCAGTACTACCATACCTAAATGGCATATTGACAGAGAAGAGGTGCCAAATTGAGTAATGCCTTTCTTTATAACTTTCCGTAGCCATAATGTATGTTGTATGCCCCACCTTATTTTGTTTATTAATCATTTACTCATATGTTAAGTCCAAAAGGCGCTGTTAGTTTTAATCTTCTTTCGATACTTTCATCGTTGTTGAATCTAGATTCATCTTTTTGTACAAATCGCTTCATTTTGCTACATGCATTAACTGAATGCTTGGGCTATCCCGATAAATATAGCTTGCAGCCTAGGTTCCACTTAGATACCATCTTGACAGAAAGTTACAGTTTTTAAATGATACGCTTCTTAATAAGCTGAGATTGCTTAAGAAGATCATATTGATACACAACTGCACCATCGCTCGTGGATGATTATATATTTTTTAATTAGGCAGGTCAAGCATTACAAATATCATATCATATTGACTGAAAAGAATTTGGTGTTCAAATAAACATGCTATATTGAAGAAATATATTTCTTTCTAGCTTTCCACCTGATAAAACTAAATGGCTTTGTTAATTTTAATCTTCTTTGGAAACATCGATTGTTGTTGATTCTAGATTCATGTTTTTGTGCAAATCTGTTTATTTTGTAGCTTACATTTATAGAATAGTTGGGCTACGTCGATAAATATACCAGATAAAGACAGCTTGTAGCCGAGACGCTACACCAATGCTATGTTCATAAACAAATTACTCCATTTTCCAAGATAAATATTTTAATTATGCAGAGGCTGCTTGTGGGCAAGACGCTATCCAGATAACATATTAACAGAGTTTGCTTAAGGACGACTTAATTCATCAAGATCATATTGATAGAAGTTACAGTTTTCAAAGATATGCTTCTTAACTCAGATGAGTTTGGTTGAGGATGAGTCATTTTATTTGAACAAGAACAAGATTGAACAAGATTGCTTGCGAGCGAGGCTTTTAAAAGCTGATACTTATGCTGACAGAAAGTTACAGTTTTTAAAGATATTTTTCTTAATTAAGCTGAAGTGGCTTGAAGACGAGATGATACATCAAGTGTAACTACACCATCTTCAAGGATGTACTTTCTCATTAAGCTAAAGTCGCTTGCCGACGAGGCACTACCTAAATGTCATATTGACAGAAAAGTGTGGTCCCCGCATTGTGTTATGTCTTTTTTTCTGGCCATCACTATCTGTGTTGCATACAGCAGTTAATTTTAATTTGCAACCATTTCTCATTTGATAAGTTCAGGTGACTTCATCAGTTTTAAGCTTCTTTGGAGATTTCCCTGGTTGTTGCTGAACATGCTAAGTTCATGTTTGTTTCGGCTACGTCGCCAAATATAGCAAAATAAACTTTTAAGTCTTCTAGAATTTCTTCTATAAGAGCAGAAAAATTTTATGCTTAATCAATTATTGTACAATGTGTTTTTCTAAATCCAAATGTGTTGATTATGCCTTAGACGTCATAATTACCTCGAAAATCTTCCACAATTTATTTCAATTTATGATATTTTTCCTTAAATTTCTCCTATAATTATGTGCTACCTTCATATTGGTCTTTGTTTCTTCAAAAACACCATTCGCTAACGTTCATTCTACCTAATTCACATTGTATATCAACAAGTTCGATATTAAATATCAGGAAAAGATTTAATACAATTTAATGTAATCAGCACCATTACCGATAAAACACAATCGAATCAAACACACTTTATTTGGATTAAATAACTTGATAGACGCAATAAAATTTCGGCTATTGTATTCCAACAAAACATAAAAATGACGAAAATTATATCATATTAAATTCGTTTTTTTTAAGACATCAAACATGAAAATACACTAATACTATTTAAGATAGTTTTAATGTATTTAAGATATTTTAAGTAACGCGATCTTATCGATATCGAGTCATTCATTGCGTCGAATTCCTTATTAATTAAGTATCATTTTGTGAGTATTGAAATATCTCGAATTTTCCAAGAGTTACTAAAAAGAATGATATTAATAAATCCACATTGTGGTATTTATAGCTCCAACATTTTTATTTTTAACTTAATTTTTGAAGGTTATTTTGTCGATTAATTATGATGAAAAATGTTCTTTTTTGAAAAATACAACAAACTTATTAAAAAAAATTAAGTTATTTTTAATCCTGCCTAAAATATCGGATTAGAACTTTGTTATTTTAAGATTAATTTTTCTACGAATTTCGCGTATTAATCTCCCGATTGTTGTGGTTTATCTCAAAATAGATGGTGTCAGATTTAAGTTGCCAATTACAATAAATTATCGTAATATAATAATTCAAGGTTGAGCCAACATAATTAAAAAATGCAAATGCAAGAACAATTCAATTTCAATTACTAATGATTTTAATTTTAATTAATAATCATAATTTAGTAATTTTTGCTTTTACCCTTATTATTATGTGCAAGAAATGAATTTCGTGGCTACATTTATTACGATTTAATTAATGTAAAAAAGACTTACTTAATAATAAAAGTGTGACCCCTCTCGATTTAATTGAATTTCACTCGCCGAATTCACTTAATCGAAACAGTTTTAAAAAAACTCATACAAATTCGAATTAACACATTGTAATACCGAGACGGCTGTACGAGCACGGCATTCAAAGCGTAACAAACGTATGTCCGCATTGTCGACATACCGCGTTGGCTTCGGATCGCGCGACTGCGGCGCTAACGTTTTCTCCCTCTTTTAATATAACAACAATTTCGTGATTCCACATCAATTTTTGAAAAGCACGAAAAAAGCTCGACGCGAAAAACCTCAATTTAAAATCGCGATTCAAAGGGGTGCCACTAAACGTCGTCGTCGTGAATCATCCAAGTGGCTGGTCGCGAGGTTCGTTATCGATTGGATGTGGGCATTGGCGAGCTTTGAAAGCTCTCTCCCTGGTAGGTCGGTACCCTGAAAGCGAGCGGGCGAGCTTTCCCCGGCTGCAGCTATGCACTTGCGATGTGCTACTGCTGCTGCGTTGCTATTTTTAGATTTCGGGTTATTATTAGGTACGGCACGCGATTCTGGAAGTGAAGAAGAATTGGGTTCTCTGGGTCAATTTAAACTTTTAGTGTTTATTTCCTGATATAATTTAGGCTGAGGATATTTATTTTATTCGGTTTATAATTAAAACTGTAAATCTTAAGTTCATTGCTTCCATAAAACGCAATACGTTTAAATGGATGTTTCCTCAAAAACTTTATCATTATTTGCATTCAAAGATGATGAGAGAAACTCAGGATAGTAACGATTTTAATTGATGATGTTAAGGGAGATTTTGGTCTGAATCATTAGTTACAACGAATATTCTAGAAAATTAGATACCGTGTTATGAGTGACCAATCATAATATTGAAAAATATTATATCAAAACTTAAGAATAATCTTGGCAAGTATCCCAATAACAACAACAAGTTCAAAATCTATCGCATTTTAAGAAAAATATACATTCGTCTCTAATTGTAATTTCATTTTGTAAGAAATAAGAGATTATTGAGAGAGATGTACATTTTAATATCACTTATTTTGTAATAAAACTGAGGTAGTACGCAGCCGAGGCGCGACATCAATGTAATCTTCATAAAAAAATTGCTCAATTTTCAAAGATAAATATGTTATATAACAAAATATCTTAAGAATATAATTTCAAATTTTTAGATATAAATGTAACCTCAAATTTAATTTTTGTTCATAACATTAATATGATTATATTTTGAACTAAAATTATTAAATAAGTGCAATTAATTTACGTTTGCTTATTTTTTTTTAGCAAAAATCGGTTTGTTTTTGATTATTTTAAGTGAAAAACGTTTAAATAATCTTTGACATTAATGTGTTGACGTTGAATCTTTTTTATTGCCAACCTCGAAAAAATTAAAATTACTATGTAATAAAATTTAAGTGATTAATCAAATTATTTCATACTTTTAATTAATTAATTACGAGTTTACGTAAATATTTAAAATGAGAAAATCAAATTTGATATATCTATTAATAAAATTGGTTCTAAATTGTAAAATTTTATCCTTACCTTGTGAAATATCACTAAATCATAAAATATATTTTTGTTTTAAATAAAAAATTATAAATTGAGGCTAATTCCTGCTTAAATGCGATTTAAAACCAAATATTCTTTATCTAATTGTGTGTATTAAAGAATCTGGAATGAAAGAAAAAAAAATTAAAATGTAAACGTAACCTCAAAGTTGATTTTTGATCTTAACATTAATACGATTATATTTTTTACTAAAAAAGTTGTTAAATAAGTGGATTTAACTTACGTTTACTTATTGTTTTAATAAAATCGGGTTGTTTTTGATTATTTTAAGTAAAAAACGTATTTATAACGTTTAAGTAATCTTTGACATTTATGTGTTGATGTTGAATCTTTTTTACTGCCAACCTCGAAAAATTAAAATTACTACGTAATAAAATTTAAATAATTAATCGAATTATTTCATGATTTTAATTAATTAATTATGATTTAACGTAAATATTTGAAATGGGAAAATCAAATTTAATATATCTATTAATAGAATTGATATTAAATTGTGAAATTTTATTCTTACCTCTTGAAATGTTACTAAATCTTAAAAACATTTCGTTTAACTTTAAACAAGAAGTTAAAAATTGAGGTTAATTCTTGCTTAAACAATATTTTAAATCAAGTATACTTTACGTAATTACCAAGTATACTTTATTATTAAAGAATCTGGAATAAAAGAAAAATTTTAAAACGTAAACGTAACCTCAAAGTTAATTTTTGTTCATAACTTTAAAACGATTATATTTTGTACTAAAAAAAGTTGTTAAATAAGTGAATTTAACTTACGTTTACTTATTTTGTTAATAAAATAGGTTTGTTTTTGGTTATTTTAAGTAAAAAAACATATTTATAACGTTTAACCCTCGTATTCCGGTGCCTGGGTCTATTTGGACCCAAATAAATTTTTGCGAGAAATTGTAATAAATAGATTTGTCGTTACTCAAGGAGTGCGTTAAGTTAGATCGGCGTCAAACGGACGTCCCGACGAAGAAACGACGAAAAAATATGTCTCGACCGTTTCTTTACAGCGCCAGGCGTCTGTCTGTGTAAGAGGCTATAGCGACAATACAATTGCCATTAAATTCTTGATTTAGTTCACAGAAGGTGTATTTTAGAGCAACGATCTACATCGAAAAATAAAATGTTTGCTAATTTTGTAAATAATAATGATGATTATAACAATGAAGTGTCTTCTGATGATGAATGTGCGTCATTGACTTTTAGTCATGCAGTACCAGAAGAAGAGGATTATGAAAGTGATGAGTTTAGTGGTGAAAATAGTAATAATATGTCACACTGTAAAGACCAAAATGTTTGTGGACGAACATGGAGATATATTTCCCCCACAAACAGAGATGCAGAATTTGGTAAATATGATGCTACACTCACAGCAAATTCTGAGGGTGTAGAAACCATGGAACAATGTTTTGATTTATTTATAAATGATGAAATCATGGACATTATAATTACTTATACAAATGAAAAAGCGGTTAAATATTATGAAATGTTTTCAAATAATATATGGAAGCCGGTAGACCGTGTTGAATTGAAGGCATTTTTTGGGATTTTACTAATTACTGGCCGTTTTCGGGAATCACGTGAAAGTAAAAAAGATCTATGGAAGAAAAAGATTGCTTATAGTCAACAAATTTATCGAGCATCTATGTCTCGTGATAGATTTACAAACATTTTACGATTTTTGCGTTTTGACGACTTTCAGACACGAGAAGAAAGAAAAATGACCGATAAGTTGGCAGCTTTGAGAACCATTACAAATATTTTAACAAGAAATTGCAGAGATAATTACCGAGCGTCTAATGTAGGCACTATTGATGAACAGTTAGTAACATTTCGAGGAAGATGTCCATTCAAGGTGTATATGCCGAGCAAGCCGGGGAATATGGGCTGAAATTATGGGCCCTATGTGACGCTACTACATATTATTGTTGTAATTTTGAAGTGTATTTAGGAAAATGCGGAAACACACCGGAGAAAGGACAAGGACAACGAGTAGTTAGAGTTCTTTCAGAGTTTTGGAAGGGATCTAATCGAACTATCACAACCGACAATTTTTTTACGGATATCTCACTTGCAGAGGATTTACTCAAAGATAACATATTTATAGTGGGAACAATGCGGAAAAATAGAAAGGATTTACCAAAATCTTTGATAACAATATCCGGAAGAGCTCAATTCTCTTCCGATTTTATATTTTCTGAAAATCTAACACTTGTGTCGTATATCCCAAAACCAAGAAAATGCGTAGTTTTACTTTCGAGCGTTCATCGAGAACATGCTATTTCTGACGAAAATAATAATTACAAACCTAATATTATCAATTATTACAATTCAACAAAAAGTGGAGTGGATGTTTTAGATAAAATTCTAAGAGAATACACTTGCCGGAGATGTACACGACGTTGGCCTCTGTCGCTTTTTTTACATTATATAGATATTGCAGCCTATAATGCATTTGTACTATGGCAACTCAAAAATCCGGATTGGGCAACTGGTAACATAAAATCAAGAAGAAAACAATTTATAGAAAATTTGTCTGAACAGTTAGTTGCTGCAAACATAGATTCTAGAGCTAGAGCATTTGAAACCAATGCAGTAGTATTTTCGAGACACATTGTGGACGCCATCGAAAGTACAGGCCGAAAAATAAATAAACAAATAGCGTTTTTCTAATGTACAACATTAGAAAAACGATGTAGCTTGTGTATTGGAAATGACAATAAATATAAATCAAAATGTGATGTTTGTCATAAATATGTATGTAATATACATTCAACATGTACAAAAAATATTTTGTGTACAAATTGTAATGATTTAGAATAAATATTTTGTATGTAATTTTTTTAAAATTTTATTTTTATGTATTATTTTATATCCCTAATAATAGTTCACCTTTAAAATAAAATAAGTCAAAATCATAATGGCAAAAGCTTCATTTTTTATATTCTACGTAAACAAAAACTGTTCGGGTCTCGGTTGACCCAGGCACCGTCCGCAACGGTTGGCGAAACGTCAGTACTGCGAGGGTTAAATAATCTTTGACATTTATGTGTTGACGTCGACTTTCTTTTATTGCCAACCTCGAAAAATTAAGATTACTATGTAATAAAATTTAAGTAATTAATCGAATTATTTCATGTTTTTAATTAATTAATTACGATTTTACGTAAATATTTGAAATGAGCAAATCGAATTTGATACATCTATTAACAAAATTGATATTAAATCGTAAAATTTTATTCTTACCCCTTGAAATGTTACTAAATCTTAAAAATATTTTGTTTAATTTTAAACAAAAAGTTATAAATTGAGATTAATGCCTGCTTAAATACGATTTTAAACCAAGTATACTTTATGTAATTATATATATTAAAGAATCTGGAATAAAAGAAAAAAAATTAAGATGTAAGCATAACCTCAAAGTTGATTTTTGTTCATAACTTTAAAACGATTATATTTTGAACTAAAATAAGTTGTTAAATAAATGGATTTAACTTACGTTTACTTATTTTTTTTAATAAAATCGGGTTGTTTTTAATTATTTTAAGTAAAAAATATATTTATAACGTTTAAATAATATTTGACATTTATGTGTTTACGTCGACTTTTTTTACTGCCAACCTCGAAAAATTAAAATCACTACGTAATAAAATTTAAGTAATTAATCAAATTATTTCGCGTTTTTAATTAATTAATTACGATTTTACGTAAATATTTGAAATGAGAAAATCGAATTTGATACATCTATTAACAAAATTGATATTAAATCGTAAAATTTTATTCTTACCCCTTGAAATGTTACTAAATCTTAAAAATATTTTGTTTAATTTTAAACAAAAAGTTATAAATTGAGATTAATGCCTGCTTAAATACGATTTTAAACCAAGTATACTTTATGTAATTACATATATTAAAGAATCTGGAATAAAAGAAAAAAAAATTAAGATGTAAGCATAACCTCAAAGTTGATTTTTGTTCATAACTTTAAAACGATTATATTTTGAACTAAAATAAGTTGTTAAATAAATGGATTTAACTTACGTTTACTTATTTTTTTTAATAAAATCGGGTTGTTTTTAATTATTTTAAGTAAAAAATATATTTATAACGTTTAAATAATATTTGACATTTATGTGTTTACGTCGACTTTTTTTACTGCCAACCTCGAAAAATTAAAATCACTACGTAATAAAATTTAAGTAATTAATCAAATTATTTCGCGTTTTTAATTAATTAATTACGATTTTACGTAAATATTTGAAATGAGAAAATCGAATTTGATACATCTATTAACAAAATTGATATTAAATCGTAAAATTTTATTCTTACCCCTTGAAATGTTACTAAATCTTAAAAATATTTTGTTTAATTTTAAACAAAAAGTTATAAATTGAGATTAATGCCTGCTTAAATACGATTTTAAACCAAGTATACTTTATGTAATTACATATATTAAAGAATCTGGAATAAAAGAAAAAAAAATTAAGATGTAAGCATAACCTCAAAGTTGATTTTTGTTCATAACTTTAAAACGATTATATTTTGAACTAAAATAAGTTGTTAAATAAATGGATTTAACTTACGTTTACTTATTTTTTTTAATAAAATCGGGTTGTTTTTAATTATTTTAAGTAAAAAATATATTTATAACGTTTAAATAATATTTGACATTTATGTGTTTACGTCGACTTTTTTACTGCCAACCTCGAAAAATTAAAATCACTACGTAATAAAATTTAAGTAATTAATCAAATTATTTCGCGTTTTTAATTAATTAATTATGATTTTACGTAAATATTTGAAATAAGAAAATCAAATTTAATATATCTATTAATAAAATTGGTATTAAATTGCAAAATTTTATTTTTACCTCTTGAAATGTTACCAAATCTTAAAAACATTTTGTTTAACTTTAAACAAGAAGTTAAAAATTGAGGTAAATTCCTGCTTAAATAATATTTTAAATCAAATATACTTTAAGTAATTACCAAGTATACTTTATTATTAAAGAATCTGGAATAAAAGAAAAATTTTAAGATGTAAACGTAACCTCAAAGTTAGTTTTTGTTCATAACTTTAAAACGATTATATTTTGTACTAAAAAAAGTTGTTAAATAAGTGAATTTAACTTACGTTTACTTATTTTGTTAATAAAATAGGTTTGTTTTTGGTTATTTTAAGTAAAAAAACATATTTATAACGTTTAAATAATCTTTGACATTTATGTGTTGACGTGGACTTTTTTTATTGCCAACCTCGAAAAATTAAGATTACTATGTAATAAAATTTAAGTAATTAATCGAATTATTTTATGTTTTTAATTAATTAATTACGATTTTACGTAAATATTTGAAATGAGAAAATCGAATTTGATACATCTATTAACAAAATTGATATTAAATCATAAAATCTTATTCTTACCTTTTGAAATGTTACTAAATCTTAAAAATATTTTGTTTAATTTTAAACAAAAAGTTATAAATTGAGATTAATGCCTGCTTAAATACGATTTTAAACCAAGTATACTTTATGTAATTACATATATTAAAGAATCAGGAATAAAAGAAAAAAAAATTAAAATGTAAGCATAACCTCAAAGTTGATTTTTGTTCATAACTTTAAAACGATTACATTTTGAATTAAAATAAGTTGTTAAATAAGTGGATTTAACTTATGTTTATTTATTTTTTTAATAAAATCGGGTTGTTTTTGATTATTTTAAGTAGAAACATATTTACAACGTTTAAATAATCTTTGACATTTAGGTGTTGACGTTGAATATCTTTTGCTACCAACCTCGAAAAATTAAAATTACTACATAATAAAATTTAAGTAGTTAATCGAATTATTTCATGTTTTTAATTAATTAATTACGATTTTACGTAAATATTTGAAATGAGAAAATCAAATTTAATATATCTATTAATAAAATTTATTTTAAATTGTAAAATTCTATTCTTACCTCTTGAAATGTTACTAAATCTTAAAAATATTTTGTTTAATTTTAAACAAAAAGTTATAAATTAAGGTTAATTTTAGCTTAAATACGATTTTAAACCAAGTATACTTTATGTAATTACTTTATTATTAAAGAATTTGGAATAAAAGAAAAATTTTAAGATGTAAACGTAACCTCAAAATTGGTTTCTGTTCATAAATTTAATACAATTACATTTTTAACTAAAAAAGGTTGTTAAATAAGTGAATTTAATTTACGTTTGCTTATTTTGCTAATAAAATAGGTTTGTTTTTGGTTATTTTAAGTAAAAAAACATATTTATAACGTTTAAATAATCTTTGACATTTATGTGTTGACGTCGACTTTTTTATTGCCAACCTCGAAAAATTAAGATTACTATGTAATAAAATTTAAGTAATTAATCGAATTATTTCATGTTTTTAATTAATTAATTACGATTTTACGTAAATATTTGAAATGAGAAAATCGAATTTGATACATCTATTAACAAAATTGATATTAAATCGTAAAATTTTATTCTTACCTCTTGAAATGTTGCTAAATCTTAAAAATATTTTGCTTAATTTTAAACAAAAAGTTATAAATTGAGATCAATGTCTGCTTAAATACGATTTTAAACCAAGTATACTTTATGTAATTACATATATTCAAGAATCTGGAATAAAAGAAAAAAAAATTAAGATGTAAGCATAACCTCAAAGTTGATTTTTGTTCATAACTTTAAAACGATTATATTTTGAACTAAAATAAGTTGTTAAATAAGTGGATTTAACTCACGTTTATTTATTTTTTTAATAAAATCGGATTGTTTTTGATTATTTTAAGTAAAATAAAACGTGTTTATAACGTTTAAATAATTTTTGACAATTAGATATTGACGTTGAATATCTTTTACTACCAACCTCGAAAAATTAAAATTACTACATAATAAAATTTAAGTAATTCCTCGAATTATTTCATGTTTTTAATTAATTAATTACGATTTTACGTAAATATTTGAAATGGGAAAATCGAATTTAATGATATGATATATATTAAAAATGAATTGGGGTTTATTTTGATAAAAAAAAATACCATTCCGTTTTGAATTTTGTATCGATATAAAATATTATGTTGATAGGCATTTCGACGAAATTATACATTTTGCATCTTTGAACCCGATGTAAACGAAAGGCTTTCTAAGTTAATGCGTTTATTAATTCGGCATAAATGCTAAATTCCATTAATCCAATCAGCGAGTGAAATATCTTATCTAGATAACACCGAACGAATCCGACTCGTCTGTAGAGTGTTCCGATAAAGGGAGACTAAATTAATTGTGTGATTTTAAAGCTTGAGGATTTACATTATTTCAACATCTTGCAATCTAACAATTTATATTCCCACATAATGTAAAAATTACTTTGTTAGTAAAACATATTTTATGAACCAGCGCTCATTTACATATTTTGCGTTTCTTAACGCTTCCCTTCGTTTCTTTACCTAACATCTTAAACAAAACTGTGTAAGATGTCGCGGATTTTAATGTTGTAAGTCATTATTTGGTCATCATTGTGAATACTTGAGATATGCGCACCCAATAGGAAAAGTCCATAACATGGAATCACTAAAGTTTTTGATGTTGAGATAACCATGTTCGGTTGATAGATCACGATTATCACAGCATATTATGAAAATGATCACTTCGCATATTTTTTAATGATGAAATTCTTTATTTGTTAATAGGTAGAAAAGAAGATTTCGAAGTCACTGCTATTCGAAAGAAAGTTGATATCTTTCTATTAGGATCTACTTAGTTTGTCTACATAAAAGCTAATGAGATGAAATAGATCTTTATCGATTGCTCCTAATCTGACTATGAGTGCAACATGTGCTACTTTGTTGTTCCATATTCCATATTCTTTGTTATTTTTAACCTTTTCGTGTATTATGTTCTGCGCTTTTACGCCGTAAATCAATACGCAGCTATAATTTATTGATTTTCCATTTGGTCGTCTCTAATATGCCGCAAATATTTATTTGGTGCTAATTCAATTCTATAATAACTTCTTGATCGTTCTTATTCCATATTTTAAGGACATAACCCTTAAACAAACAATTACCCCAAAGAAATCAGACAATTAATAATGGAAAAAAGAACTTAGACGGAAATGGCAACTGTCAAGAGATCCCGAAGATAAAACTAGACTAAATAACGCTACTCAGCATCTAAAAAGAGAAATCTAAAGAATGACAGTAGTACTGATTACTCACTTTGGAGAGCTACTAAAAAACTCAAAAAGCCTATAATTCAGGACCCCCCAATCAAACGACCTGATGGAAATTGAGCTAGAAGTAGCAACCAAAAAGCAGACATTTTAGCAAGCCATCTGGCACAAACGTTCACGCCTATTGAAGATAAGGAAGGAGAGACAACATGGGAAGAACGATACCAGGAAGAAAAAAGCATTAGACCGACATCGCCCAATGAAGTGTACGCCGAAATAAAAGAAAATATGAAATCGAGAAAAGCTCCTGATTTTGACTTAATAACCGGTGAAGTGCTCAAACGGCTTCCAAGAAAAGCACTAGTCAAACTAACACACTTATTTAATGCTGCCTTTAGATTGAGATATGTGCCTAGATTTTGGAAAGTGGCTGAAGTCATAATGGTACCCAAACCAGGAAAGCCCCTTCATGAAATAACATCCTACAGAACGATATCAGTGCTGCCTGTAATAGCAAAATTATTCGAAAAACTTCTACTAAAAAGATTAAAACCTATAATTGACGCCAAGGCATTGTTTCCAAATCATCAATTTGGATTTAGAAATAAACATGCCACGATTGAACAAGTACATAGAATAACGGACATTATAGAAAAAACACTAGAAGAGAAGATGATATGCTCTGCAGTATTTTTGGATGTTTCGCAGGCATTTGATAGAGTGTGGCATGAAGGCCTAAATTATAAACTCAGAACGTATTTACCGAAACAATTTTCTAAAATTTTGGAATCATATATTTCTGAAAGATATTTTAGAGTTAAACAAGAAGACGCCTATTCTTAACTACAATTGATTAAGGTTGGGGTTCCGCAGGGAAGTGTCTTAGGGCCGATTCTCTACCTTCTTTACACTTGCGATATACCACAACCAGAAAATAGCACCATTGCAACATTTGCTGACGACACTGCTATTCTATCAGTAGGTAGAAGCAATGAAGAAGCGACTGAAAAACTGCAACTTGCAGTCAATAGTATATATAGTTGGACTGTCAAATGGAGAATCTATACGAAATCTATACATGTCAACTTTACCAACAATTAAAGTTAATATCAAGAATACACCAGTTCCGTATTCAAACACTGCGAAATATCTTGGTATAACACTAGATGCAAAGCTCCGCTGGAAAGCTCATGTTAAAAAAAAAGACAAGAACTTGAAATAAAATATAGAAAAATGTACTGGCTAATAGGGCGAAATTCAACCCTAGCGTTACATAATAAATTAATACTGTACAAACAAATATTAAAACCAGTATGGACTTATGGTATCCAGCTATGGGGCTACACAAAACAAAGCAATAAAGATTGAATTCAAAGAATTCAAAACAAAGTGCTAAGAAACATTGTCAATGCACCCTGGTGTATAAGAAATAAAGATCTCCATAAGGACTTAGAGATAGAAACAGCAGAAGAGAGTATCAACAAAAATTTGCTAGCAGACATGAAGAAAGACTGCATAAACACGCCAACGTTGAAGCCATCCAGCTCCTTGACAACACTGGACTAAAGAGAAGACTCCAGAGAAAAAAGCCGTTCGAACTGGTGTAGTTTCTGTGAGTGATTGTGTATAAAGCAGAGCATGTGATATGTGAGGCAAAATAGGTGCATGTCAAGAATAGTGTGCAGACGGAACGGAATCAGAAGGTCACTGAAGAGTCGAACCACTGAATCGTTTATTAATTATTAAGTTAAGTTAGAAACAAATTGCTAATTGGTCTTTCTGACCAGATTGTAATTAAATTAAAAAAAAAAATATTTTAAGGAGTCGAATATTCTTAAACTCGATAATGGTCGAGTTGATTGACCGGTCAATTGACCAATATAAACAAATTTATAAATATATATAGACGATACGTATTCAGGAGGTTCTCAAAATTTAGATAATTTGTTCATAAATAATGATTAATGTTCAATATCTGTTGATAAAGATGTAATTTAATATAAAACGAATTTTGAAAATTAGTTTTTTGGTTAAATTAGTTTCTTCAGCTTTAAAATTTGTTTGTAACATTTTTAAATATCACATTTTCATGAAAAACACTTTTGACAACGTAATAGAACAATTTTGTAATTTTGTCATTTTAATGTCATTGAAATTTGATCGTCAGATTTGTATCTTTTTGATTCGAAACTAATTAAAATGTTAATTATTACAAACGATATTTTGTAATGAAGAGTAAAATGTTTTCGTGGATTAAAATTGATAAAAATATTAAAGTATCAATATACAGTTGTATACAAATACCATGTTACCACATTTTTACATTTCTTTTATGTGCTTCCTGCGACCATACGAAGCATGATAGAACATTCTAACATTAAGGTTTTCGGTTTAGAGTCGAGCGAAGAATGTCCCTACGTATAGATTATCTGCCAATTTATGAAAATCCTGTATATACCGGGTGAAGCACTTAAATTGAGACGACGTTATATCTCATAAGCCATAGATTTTATCCAAATCAGTTTCTGATATTTTCTTTATATAAAAGAGGAAAATATTCTGTATGGTTTTTCTTGCATTCGTTGTCTTTCAATCATTAACTAAGTTTTCTTTTCTTCTTTAAATGGATACATATCTTCTCTTCATCACGATGCCATTCTCCTTGGCAAAATACATAACTTTTATTAGAAAGTTTTTTTTGCCAATGTAGATTAAATGTTCATTGTTGTATGAATTGTATTTAAATTAAAATACTATAGATATAGTTTTTTCAACAATGATTTTTATTCCTTAATATAAGTGCTATAATTATTTCGAATGCTTAGCATTCGTCATCAGGCGCGACTACGAGAGAGACAACAAAAGGTTAAAATAAGTTAAAATATATAAAATATAGTTATAATTACCGTCAATAAGAGTAAAATTAAACACTTTTTTGCACATCAACCGTGTTTAAAAGAATAAATATTGGAAAACAATAAACGTCTTGAACATTACATATTAAATCACATGAATTGTAAAAGACAATATTACGAAACTAGATGACAAGAACGAAATGTGTTTTTTAATGGAACGTACGTATTCAAAGCGTAAAAAGTTGTTATAACTTGCTCCGGAAAACGACAACATAATTTATATGAATCTCATAAAAGTTCGGGTAACGTTAAATTCCGTGATGTCATTTAATAAATTAGGGTTGTTTTTATTTTTATGTATAAATAATTCTTCATAAAGATCCATTTCTTTAGATTTCTTTAATTTTTTTAAAAGGGATATATTATTTGTAGTAGTTTTATGATTGTGTTCTGTTAGATGTCGATAAAAATTTGATTTAGATTGAGTTATGTGTTCTTTAAACCATGTATTAAGGCTTCTACCTGTTTGGCCAATAATAATAATAATAATAATCCTTTATTGTGCTGATAAGAAAGTACAATCCTTACACTCGTCAATTCAAAAAAAACAAATACATGAGAAAAAATAGAAAACCTCGTTAATCAACCGAACAAATCGCTAAACCAATCTTTACAGATTATATAAAAAAGAATGGATTTGATTAAATTTATAAAAAAATGTTAAGAATCCTCAAGCACTAACAATGTCGACGGAGGTCCGCAGAAATTCCTGAGTAGTATTAAATGCTTTCCTCAGCAAGAATCCCGTCAACTCCCCAAGTAACCCGTCCGCTGGAAGAGCTCTCATATTATTTGGCAGGTGATTATAAAATGTTTGTCCCATGTGTATGGGACCTAACTTTGTTTTGCATAACCGCACAAAGTCTGGGCAGAGGTCTTCTCTCCCACGTGTGTTATAGGTATGAACATCACCATGTTTTTTTAGAGATTTCATGCTCTCCAAGGTGTATCCCACGCACCGGAGGATGTATAGAGAAGGAATAGTGAGTATTGACTGTGTAATAAAAGCTTTTCTGCAATCATCCCGATAACTTAAACCCGCCACTATTCTCACTGCTCTGCGCTGCAGCCCGAACATGCAAGCAGCTTCAGGGGTCGCTCCCCATGCTAGTGTAGAATAGGAAAGTATGGAATGAACGAATGCAAAGTATGCACTTCTTACTACTTTTGGCATTACAGTTACTGCAAGCCGTCTCAAAAGAAATATATTACGGTTAACCTTTTTGCTCATTTCCACATTATGCTCATTAAAACGCAGCGCAGGACTAGTTATGTAGAGGCCCAAAAACTTGGTTACACTGGGACAAGGAGTCTCAATCTGCCTCAATGTAAACGGAAGTTTGACTGTTTTATTTTCATTAAGGCAAAGTTCGTTCGCAAGGCACCAATCAGGTGCCCTCGACAGCGCAATCTCAACCCCCCTATTAATATCATCCTTATTTCTACCCCGTATTAAAATTGTAGCATCATCAGCATATAGGATGCACTCACAGGTATTAAGACTTGCTTTTATGTAGTAAGCAAAATCATTGAAAAACAACAAAAATAAGAGGGGACCCAAGATTGATCCCTGTGGTACCGATTCTTGTCATTTGTGTTCTCCCGTTTAGATATGAACGAATTAGACTTACAGAAGAAACATCAAAATTATATATATCTATTAATTTATGTATTAGAATGGTATGCGATACACAGTCAAAGGCACGAGATAGGTCCAAAAACAACGATACACAATACTCGCCACTCTCAAAGGTATCTATACAAATATTCGTTGAATTTTAGTATTGCATTTTCCGCACATTTACCTCCTTGAAATCCAAATTGATTGTCATATAATATATTATATTCTTTTACGTGAGACATTATTTGATTGTAGATCGCTCGTTCATACACCTTGGAGAACACGGGAAGAATGCTAAACATTTTACTCTTCATTACAAAATATCGTTTGTAATAATTAACATTTTAATTAGTTTCGAATCAAAAAGATGCAAATCTGACGATCAAACTTTAATGACATTAAAATGACAAAATTACAAAATTGTTCCATTACGTTATCAAAAGTGTTTTTTCATGAAAATGTGATAATTAAAAATGTTACAAACAAATTTTAAAGCTGAAGACACTAATTTAACTAAAAAACTAATTTTCAAAATTCGTTTTATATTAAATTACATCTTTATCAACAGATATTGAACATTAATCATTATTTATGAACAAATTATCCGAATTCTGAGAACCTTCTGAATACGTATCGTCTATATATATATTTATAAATTTGTTTATATTATATATTGGTCAATTGACCGGTCAATCAACTCGACCATTATCGAGTCTAAGAATATTCGACTCCTTAAAATATGGAATAAGAACGATCAAGAAGTTATTATAGAATTGAATTAGCACCAAATACCGTTCTTGTCATCCAGTTTGTTCAGATGTTAAATGTTCGTAATATTGTCTTTTACAATTCATGTGATTTAATATGTAATGTTCAAGACGTTTATTGTTTTCCAATATTTATTCTTTTAAACACGGTTGATGTACAAAAAAGTGTTTAATTTTACTCTTATTGACGGTAATTATAACTATATTTTATATATTTTAACTTATTTTCACCTTTTGTTGTCTCTCTCGTATTCGTGCCTGATGACGAATGCTAAGCATTCGAAATAATTATAGCACTTATATTAAGGAATAAAAATCATTGTTGAAAAAACTATATCTATAGTATTTTAATTTAAATACAAGTTTTTTTACAATACACGGTGCAATCAGGGAACACCGCAATTAAGTGGGCTGGAAATATTAAGACGACCTGATAGATAGCAGTTATTTTAGTACACACATCTGTCAAAATGCCTCTTAGTTAAAAATTCGGTCGTTAGATAACCATAACAAAAGATATTTCTGGCTTGTTCTCAATAAACAAAAATCATTTTACTTATTGCAATATTCGTATGTCTTTCCGAGCTTAGTTTATGGTTCGTAATGAATGAATTTATAGCCATAGCAAATTTTGACAAATATGGATATTAAAACAACTGCCACCTCTTCTGGCTTACTTGATATTGCCAGCCCACTTGATCTTAATTTTGATATTTCCTGGTAGAACTTTACCAGACGAAAGTTTTATCTAAAACTTTTTTCCATGGCATTGATGCTTTTTAAATGGTTAAAAATTTTAATTTTTTAAAAAACCCAGCATAAATGTTTTTTAAAATGCTTACTATTTTATTAATATATCTCAACTTATTCTTGAGATATGATATTTTTAATTTCTCTTTTTAAATAAGTGACGATATAACAAGGATGATTATAGAAAACAAGAAATTATCTTTTTCATATTAAACCTTCATTAAATTTATTTCAGTATGATCGTCATTTCATGACGATATCTCAATTCGTTCTTGAGATATAATTTTTTAAATTTGTATTATTCTCATGTACAGTGTTGTGCTTAAAAAGATCTGACAATGGTGCTTATGAAATATAAGAAGTGACTTAAAGCATACTTAAACTTGATTAAATTTTCTTTAAAAAGCTTATTATTTTATCAATATATTTCAATTCATTCTTGACATATGATATTTTAAATTCTTATTTTTAAATAAATAACGATCCAACACGCAGAGTTGGGCTTAAAAAATCGTATTTTCGATGATTATTGAAAACAAAAATTTATCGTTGTCGCAGTAAATCTCCATTAAATTTCCTTAAATATGGTCGTTATTTCATGATGATATCCCAATTCGTTCTTGAGATATCATTTATTTTAAAATTTTTGTTATTAACATGTTCAATATTAAAATGTGCAGTGTGCTGCTTAAAATGATCTGACAATGGTGCTTATGAAAAATAAGAAATGATTTAAAGTAAATTTAACTTGATTAAAATGCTTATAACTTTATCAACATATCTCGATTTATTCTTAAGCTATGATATTTTAAAGTTTTTAGTTGAAAGTTGGATTTAAAAAATTGCAGCAAAGATGATTATTTCCTTCGCAGTAAATCCCCATTAAAGTTACTTGATTATGATCCTGGTGGTTAATTATCTATGGCATATCTTTAGTCGAGTGTAATAGCCTTTTACAAGCATAATTTCATACATTTTCTTGCAAACTAGAAAATAGTACTACTATTAGTGTAATTCAAAAAGTTCTCTTGCTCAGAAAAGCTCAGAGCTTTACAATTGTAAATTTAGACATTATCTAACAATTTAAAGTTTTCCCAATGTCTAACATTATCTTCCTACATTATTATCCAGATATAATTTCCAGTTGATAATTTCAGTTGGTGAGAGATCTTTGTCAGTGAAATTTCATCTATATTCAAACAATTTAGACGTTTACAAGCGCAATTTCAATCATTTTCTTGCAATCTAAGTTATAGCCAGTATAATTCAAAAAGTTATCTTACAGTTTAGTATTTTCCAGGATAATTCCATACATTTGCATCCAGCTCAAGCCTTTGGAAATCTAATTTCAGACCATATCTTGCAATTTAAACTTTTTCAACGTAATTCCAGACATTATCTTCCAGTTTAAAGCTTTGTCAATGAAATTTCATCCAGATTCTAACAACTTTGACTTATAGAAGCGTAATTACTTTTATTTTCTTGCAATCTAGGTCATATCCAATACCATTCAAAACGTTATCTTCCAGTTCAGTATTTTTCAGATTAATTCCATACATTTGCATCCAGCTCAAACCTTTGGAAATCTAATTTCAGACCAAATCTTGCAATTTAGACTTTTTCCAACATAATTCCTGACATTACGTTCCAGTTCAAATCTTTGTCAATGAAATTTCATCCAGATTCTAACAACTTTGACTCATAAAAGCGTAATTAAATTCATTTTCTTGCAATCTAGGTCATATCCAATGTCATTCAAAACGTTATATTGCAGTTTAGTATTTGCTAACTTAATTCTATACAGTTTCATGCAGGTCAAACCTTTGCAAATCTAATTTTAGACCTTTTTTTGTAATTTAGACTTTTTCTGCGTAATTCCAGACATTATCTTCCAGTTCAGATCTTTGTCAATGAAATTTCATCTAGATTCTAACAACTTTGACTCATAAAAGCGTAATTACATTCATTTTCTTGCAATCTAGGCCATATCCAATATCATTCAAGACGTTATCTTGCAGTTTAGTGTTTGCCAACTTAATTCCATTCATTTACATGCAGCTCAAAGCTTTGGAAATCTAATTTCAGACCTTTTCTTGCAATTTACACTTTTGCCAACGTAATTTCAGGCATTATCTTTCAGTTTAGATCTTTGTCAATAAAATTTCATCTAGATTCTAACAACTTTGACTCATAAAAGTGTAATATAATTCATTTTCTTGCAATCTAGATCATATTCAATGTCATTCAAAACGTTATCTTGCTGTTTAGTATTTGCCAGATTAATTCCCTACATTTGTATTTAGCTCAAACTTTTGGAAATCTAATTTTAGACCTTTTTTTCAATTTAGACTTTTGCCAACGTAATTCCAGACATTATCTTCCAGTTCAGATCTCTGTCAATAAAATTGCATCTAGATTCTAACAACCTTGACTCATAAAAGCGTAATATAATTCATTTTCTTGCAATCTAGATCATATCCAATGTCATTCAAAATGTTAACTTGCTGTTTAGTATTTGCCAGATTAATTTCCTACATTTGCATTCAGCTCAAACTTTTGGAAATCTAATTTTAGACCTTTCTTTCAATTTAGACTTTTGCCAACGTAATTCCAGACATTATCTTCCAATTCAGATCTTTGTCAATGAAATTTCATCTAGATTCTAACACCTTTGACTTATTAAAACGGAATTACATTCATCTTCTTGAAATCTAGGCCATATCCAATATCATTCAAAACGTTATCTTGCAGTTTAGTGTTTGGCAGATTAATTCCATACATTTACATGCAGCTCAAACCCATCGAAATCTAATTTCAGACATTATCTAGCAATTTGGACTTTTGCCAACATAATTGCAGATATTATCTTCCAGTTCAGTTCAGATCTTTGTCAATGAAATTTTATCTAGATTCTACCAACTTTGACTCATAAAAGCGTAATTAAATTCTTTTTCTTGCAATCTAGATCATATCCAATATCATTCAAAACGTTATCTTGCAGTTTAGTATTTGCCAACCTAATTCTATACAGCTTCATGCAGCTCAAACCTTTGCAAATCTAATTTTAGACCTGTTTTTGTAATTTAGACTTTTTCTACGTAATATCAGACATTATCTTCCAGTTCAGATCTTTGGCAATGAAATTTCATCTAGATTCTAACAACTTTGACTCATAAAAGCGTAATTACATTCATCTTCTTGCAATCTAGGCTATATCCAATAACATTCAAAACGATATCTTGCAGTTTAGTGTTTGGCAGATTAATTCCATACATTTACATGCAGCTCAAACCCTTAGAAATCTAATTTCAGACATTATCTTGCAATTTGGACTTTTGCCAACATAATTCCAGACATTATCTTCCAGTTCAGTTCAGATCTTTGTCAATTTCATCTAGATTCTAACAACGTTGACTCATAAAAACGTAATATAATTCATTTTCTTGCAATCTGATCATATCCAATGTCATTCAAAACGTTATCTTGCAGGTTAGTATTTGCCAACTTAATTCCATACAGTTTCATGCAGCTTAAACCTTTGCAAATCTAATTTTAGACCTATTTTTTCAATTTAGTCTTTTGCCAACGTAATTCCAGACATTACGTTCCAGTTCAGTTTTATTTGTCAATGAAATTTCATCTAGATTCTAACAACTTTGATTCATAAAAGCGTAATTACATTAATTTTCTTGTAATCTGGGTCATATCCAATGTTATTCAAAAATCAATGTTATTATCATCCAGATTAGATCTTTGTCGGTGAAATTTTAACAAGGTTCTAACAATTTTGACTCCTAAATGTGTAATTTCATTCAATTTCTTGCAATCTAGATCATATCCAATGTCATTTTAAACATTTGGAAATATAAATCCAAACAATATCTTGCAGTTTAGACTTTTTTTCAGTGTATCAGTAATCAGATCAGATCTAAGTATTCTAGTTACGTTGGGTTATAAAACCAAAAATCTTTCAAGTCCCAAGAATCATGTCCCGAATGTTTTTTGTTCTAATTTTGGATGTAGAATGATGATTCTGGTTAGGTTGGAAGACGTCGGCTGTCCCAAATATTATCATTAATATTTACTTCGAATGTTTTAACCTAAACCAACCCAATCCATCCTAACTCAAGTAAAGTTAACTTAATCCGGTCTTGAGACGTCCCAAGAATCATAAACAATACTTAAGCGGCTGACATTTTCGAAGAATGTTTCTTATTCTAACTCTGAATCTAGAATTATTTTGGTTGTAAAATCAATGTCAATTATTATCAATCTCCCAAGTATTATCAATAATATTTATTTCATATGTTTCAACTCAACTCAACCCAGCCGAACTCAACTTATTCCAATTCAACCCAGACTTGAGGCGCATGACTAAACCTGAATGATTCTAGTTCTAGATTCAAAGTTAGAACTAGAATCATTTGGGTTTAGCCAAACGTCTTATAAGACGGCTAAACTCGAATGTTTCTAATTCTAGATCTAGAGCTAAATTCAAAAATGTTGGCCGCGACGACTTCCCGCGACTTCGCGACGGACGTCTTCGAAGTCGGCCGAAATAAACGGCCGTTTTGAGAAACGAACGGCGAAAGCCGAATGTTTCTAGTTCTAATTCTGGATCTAGAATTATCCTGGTTGGGTAGAGAGCGCCCGAGAATCATAAATAATACTTAACATGGTCGATATCTTTAAAATTAGGAGAGTTAAACTCGCAAATTTAGTTGTAGATTCAGTTTTAGAACTAGAATCATTGGGATTTAGCCAAACGTGATGTACATCATACTTTACTGATACATTTTGAGTAATTTCCTTTGCCGTGTAACACTTGCCAGTATGATTTCAAGAATATTCGTATAGATTTGAGACGGTTGTGAAGTTAGCCATAGATTTTTAAATCGAAATATGACCAATTTCTGCAACTCGAAACTAAAATTAAAATTAATATTTGAGTTTAGCACTCTTAGAAGAACCCCTACATACAAATTTGCGGGGGGTGTTTTCATTTCAGAGAGAAAAAAAATCCCAAAGTTACGGCGCACTCGATATTCATAACTTTGGAAATTTTTTTTCGCTCAACTAAAATCGAAAAATGACCAATTTCTGCAATTCGAAACTAAAATTAAAATTAATATTTGAATTTAGCACTCTTAGAAGAACCCCTACACAAAAATTTGCGGGGTGGTGTTTTCATTTCAGGGAGAAAAAAGTTCCTCAAGTTACGGCGTACGTAATATTCATAACTTTGGGAATTTTTTCCTTAAATGAAAACACCCCCCCTGAAAATTTTTCTGTAGGGGTTCTTCTAAGAGTGCTAAACTCAAATATTAATTTTAATTTTCGTTTCGAGTTGCAGAAATTGGTCATTTTTCGATTTTAGTCGATCGGTATACGGCGCACGTGGTATTCATAACTTTGTGAATTTTTTTCCCCCTTAAATGAAAACACCCCCTCCGCAAATTTTTGTGTGGGGGTTGCTCTAAAAGTGCTAAACTCAAATATGAATTTTAATTTTAGTTTCGACTTGCAGAAATTGGTCATTTTTCGATTTAAAACTTTATGGCTAACTTCACATCCATAGATTTGAACCTTTTCAATGTAAGATAGTTAGATATTTGATATTTGTTAGATATTTTCTTGGGATTTAAGCTTTTAATTTGACAAACTTGTTCAAAATAAAAATAATCTTAAGCAATCAACCAAAGCAAACTTTTACATTTGATAATGTACATCATCCTTTAAGCCTTATTAAGATTTCTACTTAACCTAAGTCTTCAAATCATATTTAAAATCCAAAACTTTATATTTTATTTCTAATGTTACGGTTTCACGATTGACACTTCTTGATTTATTCTAAACGTATCGAGGAATCCTTCCTGTATCTAAATTCAACTTGATCCTAACCATGATCTCATCCATCTTTCAATCAATTTATGTGGAAGTAGATCTAGATTAGTGGTTTACAGAAATGAGTCAAGCGACCTTTTTATTATTAATGTCTTTTATAAGCACAACATCAAAATAATGTTGATGAGTTTAAACCTTCCCGATTAAAAAAATTATAATTGATTATGTCAATGATAGTAATAAAAAGTAAGTTAACAAACCTTATAAAACGGACAAGATAACGTCACCACTATTATCTAATCATAATAATCTGTTAACTAAGCCAAGTGAGCTTAACATAATGTATAATCAAATTTAACAATACTGATTTGAACGTTTCTTTTACATTGCGTTATAATAACCAATTTCGCAAAATGAAACTTTATACTCATTATGAATTCACCCACAGAAATGATTATTCATCAGCGGAAATTATCTCCTAAAAATGATTCACACAACTCGTGAAATACGTAAAAAGACGAGTAAACAGCGAAATTTTCGAATTAATTTAATAAAAAATTAAAAAGAAAAACCACTTACGTTTAAATCGTTAATAAGCTCATCCATCACAAAAAACCGAGCTTAAATAAATTATAAAAGAGATAAAATTTGAATTATTATATTGACTGTCGATGTATTGAAATAGATTTGCGGTTGAAAATAGATTAGTTTGCGAAAATCAAGTGTGATTGTTGCAATCGATTGTAAACGATAACAAGATTTTAAGTAATCCATCAAAATCATTTTTCGTTACTTAAAATAATAAAATCGGAAGTAGTAAATATAAACTTAATTAAGTCAAAAAAATTGTTTATTACCTTTAATCTGAGGTAACTCCATTGTTTATGATCCTCCTCCGCGGTATCGGCCTTTTGCCCCTCATCCTGGAAAAAAGAATAATTAATTAATTTAGCGATTATTAAAAACAATTTGAAACACTTGTGCAAGCTGTAATATGTTCCGTTGTGATTTATCTGGTTTTGATCGCTCAAACATAAGATTCCAAGAAAGGTCGTTAACAAAAAAACATACTTTTCATTTTAAACAAATATAAATTACAACGAAAAAATCACTTGACGGAGACGTTGATACGTTATCTGAGGAGAAAATTAAAAATACTATCGTTAGGAATTTTGATTCGGTTAACTTTAAAAGGAAATATCTTGTTTTATAACGGTATATACGGTGTAAATTGAAAGGCGATTAATTTAAAGCAAATATTGATTCAGCGAGGCGATATTTAATTTTTTAAAAACGTTGTTTTCACTTACATTGACCGTTCTGTTTTGATTGAGGGCGACGGCGTAAGAACTTCCGACTTGGTCAGAAATTTCCATTCTTCTCTTGATAAAACACTTTGTGAAGGAAAAAAAATATAATCACATCCACATTCTTAAACGCACAATCACGCACAATTACAACACGAGTTCCAATCAATTTTCAACCGGAATATTCCTCTGAAACAAAATTAAATTAATTTGTATCGTCTTATTTATTTTTATCTCGCAAGAAAAAAAAAATAATAAACTTACTCTTTTTGAATGAATGATGCGGCAAAAATCATCGAATTTTACTAAAACAAGAACACAAATAAATATTAAAAGTTTAACCGACTAGAATGTTGTGTCCATTTCGATTACTGGTGACATTTCCAACTGAATGTAATTGTACAAGTTGCGTTAGATTCTTATCTGTCGATAACTGATAATAATTATAAGTATTTTATTGGAAAAAAATTAATAAATTGGGTTTTTATTGCTTCCAAAGAACATTCTAGGTAAACGCAAGATTATAATCAAACGAGAATTAATATTAATTCAAGGATTGTGACTAAATCAAAAATTTGTTTACTTCAATAAATCTTTATATAAAAAAACACTGTAAATAACAATGTATAAGCATAAAATAGCTAATTTTGCAGTTTTGTTTAATCACGTTCTTTCTCGATTCCAAACACTGAAGAATAACAATGACAATGAAAGAATAACTGCGTACCTTTGTGCATTTGTAATGTAATGTAAATTCGTTTAAATAATCTCGTACATATACAATTTAATATTTGTTTTTAATCAGATTTTTGAGATGTACCACGCAATTTCATGCATTAGGCGATAGAAAAAACAAGCAAATACATCACTAAATAGTTAAAATAAAATAAATATCAATAAAAAAAAATGTTAGGATATAAATAATTTTTGCACATTGCCTGTTACGTCTTCACCTAACGAAGAAACGATGCTTCCAAATTCTTGGGGAAAATCCCGGTTGATAGTTTTTAAGAACTCCGTTACCATCATTAAAGTAACTAAAAAAAATAAATTTAACGATTAATTAACAAAAAATTTAATTAATTATTTACCGTCATTTTCAGTCTGTTTATTATGATAAATATGAACGACAATTTTAACAACATTTTCCATATTATTTTTAATATGGACGTTACCCTGTTGATACAACCCACAAAAACATTTAATGATAGCCTCGTTCTCGGCAAAATCGGTTTTTAATGGCAAATGCTGGAGGAGAGCTGGAAATACTTGATCCATCGGCACTGCGTTTACATTGGCGATTATTAACTTTGCTAAAGCCCCACTTATGTTGTCCATCGTTCCTGAATGTGTCTCTTTTGGAAGCATATTAGATAAACCATGTAATATGTCGTTGTAATGACTAAATCAAAATATGTTAAAGAAAATTATTTGCTTCAATTATAATTTTAATTATTATATTGTATTGATTTGTTGAAAGGATACGGGAACATGCACTCTTTTCCATAAAGTACCATTTCACCAAGTCCAAAAACTGAGTTATTCCTAACGTCTTCACATTCATCTTTTGCTCCAGCAACCCATAATTGTAATAAAGCAGGGACGAATTTTTCGACGTAAACTCCGAGAGGTTTCATGCATTCAGCTAATGTTCCATAACCAAACGATCTTTGGCCCACACTTTTCTTATTTTTCTGTAAAAAAAAGTTGTAATTAATTCTTGATGTAATAAAAATTTGATATTATAAGTATAATAATAAGTTAAAATAATTCATTGTATAAATCGGATGATAAATGATCAGTTGTGATAGTTTTAACTTTTAGCAAAACTCGACCATAAAGAGTTTTTCCATAAAATAAAGCGTTTACCAACTCAACATTTAAGTAACTTACTAAAAGTTAAACATTAATTTGTGTCATAAAGCATCAAAATCTCATCTAAGAAGGCGTAGGTCCCTCCAAATCACTATATATTGGAGATGTGCGCGCGAGTGACTTTTTATGGTCGCTCACGATGTAGACCCATGCACGCCACTCACGTGAATATCATTCATGTCAATTCACGTGACTCACAATCGATCAGGTGATCAAATGTATGAATCATGTCTTAAAATTTAGTCTTAAATTGTAGTATACTTGTATCAAAGTGAAACTAGAACTAACACTAGACCTAGTACAAGTTTCGGTTTATGAAGTGTCGTCTAGTATTAGTTCTAGTTTTAATTGCCATTCAGTGCCCGATTGTTGTAAATACGTCTGAAACTAAAAGTATAATTAATACTAGACCTAACATTTCTAGTTGTAAGTCTAATAGTACTGAAGATAGGTTGGGATGCGTTTTGTCTTAAGAGAGGTACGAGTAAATCTAAATATTTTTCATTCTAGGTCTGGTACTCTAAGTCTTCAGACGCATGGCTAAACTGAATCTTTCTAGTACTAGGTCTAGTGTTAGTTCTAGTTTTAATTGCCGTTCAGTGCTTAATTGTTGTAAATTCTCAAAAATTGTTCCAACCGGGTCACGCTGGGTCCTGTCGAAACCAAAGATACTCACGATCACGCACGATCACGTGAGTGGTTTGAGCGGAACAATTGATGCCCACTTACGGTGGGTCACGCATGACCTTATCGTGACTCGGTGGGACTCACGTAATTTGCACATCTCTACTATACAGGGTGAGTCAATAGTGCAGGGACGGAAGATTGTGGCATTACCGTTGAAAATTTAAAAAAAATTTGTATGTCATCATACATTACTGTCAAAGCTGCATCGATTAAAATTATTTTCAGCTATACAGGGTAGTTCACTGTTTCAGGACCGTATTCAACTTCATTTTCTTAAATGGAACGCTATGTATCTTTTCATATATGCTGATTAGTTGTCTTAAATGTTATAAGTGCATATCTTGTTTTTAAATTTTGAATTCAAGGTTGCCAAGTTGTTAATCATTTTGTGAAATTTTTGTATGAATCATGTAGTCACTTAAAATTCGTTATCAGCATTATTATTAAATAATGAAGGATGTAATTTGGCATATCGATAAACAAAGCTTGGGTCTTTCGAACACCAGTAATAGTATTGGATAATATATAGGTGGTTACTAGAACTGGTTGATTTATGGAATGTTTGAGGAACTAACTTTGTTATTTTAAATGGAACACCCTATGTTTTTGCAATATCTCAAAAGGCTTTGCTAATTACCTTTCATTTTTATTAAACATATGGTATGTGCATCACATGTCCTTTTTGAGATAATTAGACTATTTCAAAAATGTTGGTATAAATCTGATTTTGTCACGGGAAATAAACTATGAAGAAGATATTTTTAAACAAATACAAGTGCGTCTGTTTAGTAAAAGATGAAGAAGTATACATGTGTACATATTCGGTACAAAAAATACTAGAATTTTCGAAATGGGTATTAGAAAAAGATCAACAATATAATTTTTTTCATTATCTTGTGTTACCTAAAAATAACTCAACAATAAATTTATATGAAACGTAGTCCACTAACATCGATGGTCCTAAACTATATGGGCAGGGATTCTAGGATATTCTCTGATCAGATCGTATTTCTTCGAGGCAACCATTAACGAACGATCATTTTGATTTTCTTAGAAAATCAATTGCTAAACCTTTTAGAAGATGTTTCACTAGGCCTTTGATAAAGAATATGGTCTCAGTACGATGTACACCTCCTCACTATGATAGGATTTTTGCAACATATTTAAACAGAATTTTCCAGAAGGATCCTAACTTGTTGGCCAGCTATTTTGCCGAATCGCCGGTAACGCTTGACACTATTCAGAAAGCTACCTTATCTCAAATCATTCGTGCATCAGGAAATGTGAGCATGGATGATACTCGTAGTTTTTCATTGACTATGGTTGACTCGGAGGTTGTTCGTGATACTCTCACTCAAACCCGCTCTACTTGCTGTGGTGCTGACCTTATTTGTCTAAAACAAATTTTGCCAATATTGGATTCTGTTGTGCCTCCCCTGACCCATATTTTTAACTTCTCTTTTGAATCATCCTCCTTCCCATCTATATGGAAACATGCTCAGGTTGTCCCCATTCCCAAATTGAAGACTCCAATTTTGACTAGCGACTATCGTCCTATTTCAATCCTTCCTATTTTGTCGAAGGTTCTGGAGCGTATTGTATACACTCAGGTTTATGATTTTCTTCAGCAGCATCGATTGAACAGTGACAGGCAGTCTGGTTTCCGACGGGATCATAGTGCTACTACTTCCTTGAGCAAGATTATGGATGATATAAGACTTGCCTGTGATAATCGTCGTATCACTATTTTGGTTCTACTTGATTTCAGCAAAGCCGTCGATTATGATCTTCTTCTTTCTATACTTTCATCTATTGGTTTTTCTTCCCCGAGTCTTTCATGGTTTCAATCATATCTTTCGAATCGTACACTGTGTGTCCGTGCCAATTCAACCTTTTCTAATCGCTTTGAGCTTTCTTGTGGTGTGCCCCAGGGCAGTGTTCTCGGTCCGTTGCTATTTTCTATCTTCATTGATAGTGTCACCAAGGTTATTTCTTAAAATTTTCATCTTTACGCGGATGATCTGCAGATTTATACCGATACATCAGTTGATGACTTTCCTCAAGCTATTGAGCGAATTAATAATGATCTTGCTAGAGTATCTGAGTGGTCTAAACTATACGTTTTGAAACTCAATGTTAATAAGACCCAAGCCATAATTTTTGGTACAAATCCTTTGCGGAGCAGGGTGACTACTATTGCTAGCTCGCAACTTCTACTTGGTGACACCGTCATTAAATTTTCGGATGTAGTTAAGAATCTTGGAGTTATGATGGACTCTGCATTGTCTTGGCGCCCTCAGGTTCAGGCTATTTGTAAGAGGATTTACTCCTGTTTTCACTCCCTTCGTAAATTTAAGTGTTTTCTTCCTTCTTACGTTCGACGCATTTTTCCACATCTTGATTATGCGGATACGGTTTGTACTGACCTGTCGATATCCTTAATACTTCTATTCCCAATACATCATACGAATATATACCATGGGTCGTTTACGTTGTGCGCCATATCCCTCTGGAATGGTCTCCCCATGGATATTAGAAACGCTCCAACCCTGTCATCTTTCAAGACTTGTCTTACACATTTCCTCTTCTCCCATCAAATTGCGATATTATAACAATTTACTTCCTTTTCTTTTGAGCTTCTTCTTTTCTACTTTCTTTCCTATACTCCTTATTCACCTTCTTTCTCTTCTGCTTTGTTACTGTGTGAATTTCTTATAGTTTTCTTTTTTCCTTTTTGTTGTCTTGTCGTTTATTGTTTTGCCGCATTAGTTAATTAATTACTATTCTGTACATCTGGTGATATCATTGTAATTTAGTTTAGACTGGATCGATTGGAAGATATCGTTTGTGGCGATAAATCGTTCCGTTTGTCAAAATTGAAAATTGAGTTTATAAGTAATTAAGTAATTGTAATTTTTTTTTACTATTATTAGTTATTTTACTGATAATTATAACAATGTATATTTTTTTCCCTTTCTACTTGTTTTTCTCTTTTTTTTTTGACAACAAAGATTTATTTGAATTTGAAACAGAATTTTTGAAAAGTTGTTTTCTTAATACTATTGTCTATGCACTGATCCATACTTTTCCATCGTTTATGAACTAAATTTACTTGCATTTGTTTAAAAATGTCTTTTTATATCCTTCAATATTTAATAATAATGCTGATAACTAATTTTAAGTGACCACATGATTCATAGTCTAATTATCTCCAAAAGTACACATGTTAGATATACCATATGCGTAACGATAATGAAAGGTAGTTAATAAAACCGCCTTCTAAGGCATTGAAAAAATATAGGGTGTTCCATTTGAAATAACAAAGTTATGGTCCCTCAACATTTCAAACATAATTTTAATATATATAATTTTTAAACATAATATTATCCAGTATCATAGTATTAGTGTGGTTTCAAAGACCAAAGCATTGATTATCGATATGCCAAATTACAATGTTTAATATTTAATAATAGTGGTGATAATGAACTTTAAGTCACTACAAGATTTTTCAAACATTTTCACAAAATGATTAATAACTTGGCAACCTTGCATTCAAAATATAAAAACAAGATACACATTTATAGCATTTAAGACAGGTAATCAATATATGTAAAAAGATGTATAGGGTTCCACTAAAAAACTCGCCCTGTATATCCTATTAATTCTGCATCTAGTATTCGAAATCTGCATCAATTATTTATTTTACTTCTGATACTCATATCAGAATGTAGATCAAATTCTTTTATGAAGCCTACAAAGTCTTCATAATCTTTGCATAATATGTTCATTAATTTTTTTCATTTTTAATATTTCATGCATTTTCATCAACCTTATTTAATTTAAAAAATTATTTTTTTACATTTGTTTACTGAAAATTAATATTTATCTGTTATAAACGGCTTTACAAGTTTAGATTTACTAAAATCTTCTTCAAAAGCTCTCATCAATATTATACAGGAAGATTCAAAAACATTACAATTAAAAGTAATTAATCACATGAACCATTTAACTTATACTGCATACAGTTATAATATTGAATTTGTTGAGAAAACGCTTTTTTTTGCTCCAAAAACCATAAATCCCACTCTGAATAGATTAAAATCAGATTAGCATTAAAATTGTATCACAGATTATAATAAAGTCTCCCAAATCTCTATATACTGTTTATTAAGTTTCAATAGATTAATATTTAATGTTTTGAATTTATATTAAACCTTTATTATACTTTTGATTTTTGACGTAACTCTTTCAAATGGCATAAAATTTCTGTAATTTTTATGAATTTGAAGTTTGCATTTAATTTTTGCCCAGTCTACTTTAAGACTATCTCTCATATCTTTATCAACATATTTAAATGTAGTGATTGTATAAAGAATGTAATAAGATTGTAAAAATTTCCATACAATTTTTATTAGGCTTATATTAAGTTTTTGAAGTCTGCATTAAATCTGTAATATGTTTTCTGTAATATCTAAGTCAATACTTTGAAGTTTGCAATCTTCATTTAACCACATAATTTGACATATGCAGACCCCAAAGACCGAAATCAAGTTTAAATCAAAGCTTTCATTATCTCTAGAGTAAGTCCTTATTGTTATATATTTCAGCTTTAATGTTCATAGATTTGGATGGATTAAGGAACCTTTTATATTATCAGATTTAACATGTAGGAGGGAATTGTTGATATCCGAATTCTGGACAGTATTTTTTTTTTTAAACGTTGAACGAAGAATGCTATTTCCTGAATTTTTTTTCAGTGAGAATTGATTTCTGCTGTTGTCAGCTTTCCCAATCAACAGGAGATCATAACTTAAACATCTCCAGATTATACACTCAATGTTTGACGATTTTTAGATATGACTTCTTTTTTTTTTATTGGTTGGAATAAGGATTGTGAATGTAGATCACCCGATTTAAGACTTTTTCATGTGGAAAAACTTACAATCCAAAGTGTATCCTAAATCACACAATGTTGAAGAATATTCAAAAATCAATAAAATTGTTTATTTCGTAAATGTCACGAAGTAGATATGATACCAAGTTGAGATCAATTGAGGCATTTCAAAGGACTGATTAAGGGTGTTTGTACCCCAGGTTTTGATAGATTTTTATATGTTCTTATATGTACTTATGATATGCACACTCTGCAGATTCTCTTTATTAGGTCTGCATCAAGTTTTAAATCTACATCAAATCTTTATTATAATTTTGATTTGTTTGGTGCAATAAGACTCTTTCACAATGACATAAAATCTCCATAGTTTTCTCATCAAAACATGTTGAAGATTGTATAAAGTTCCATACAGCTTTTATACTGGGTATGTAAAATTAATTAAGTCTACATTAAATCAGTAATAGACTTCATTGCTTGATAAAAACATTAAGACATAAATTAGCGTTAAGACAACTGTGTATAAAGACTACATCAATCATTACCATACCCCGATTGATGCCTTGCAGTTTGCAATCTTTATTATGCCATATTGTTTAATAAAGGTAGTAAACCTCTAAATCTTGCAACAAGTCAACCCAAATTTTTAATCATCTCTAGAATAAGTCATTAAAACTTAGATTATCAAAGTAGATTTTCTCCTGCAAGAATCTATAAGAACTACAAAAACCTGTATTATATTTTCGTGGGTTTAGACAGGATTAAATAAGCTTTTCACTAATCTTCCCATTATCAGACTTTTAATGAATGGTATTTAAGATAAAACCTTAAAAGGAAATCAATCACTATAAAAACATTCCCATAACATTTTATAGAATTATTTTAAATAATGATGTTGGATTAGAAACCGTTCAATAACGTTACAAGCGACTTTTTAGACTACTTTAACTGAAAGATTGATGTTAATTTTATAGAAAATATCATTGTTTTTCGACGAGGCGGCATTCATCCTTAATAGATTTATTAATTCTAGGTATTGAGCGATAGATAATTCACATTAAATGCTGAAAGAACAAACTCAGCGACCAAAGAAAGACAATATGCGTGCGTTGTGGAAACTGTTGATATCCGAATTCTGGGACCTTATTTTTATTTTTTTAAGAAATGTTGACAGAAGAATGTTATTTGGAGTTTATTCAGTTAGAATTGATTCCAGCTGTGGCTATTATCTGTATCAATCAAGAGTTGTTTCAGCAAGATGATGCCCCTCCTCATTATGCACTTAAGGTTTAAATGTGACTTTCACTAACAAATGAGATTAGATGCCTAAATCATCCGATATAACTCATTAGACATTTTCTTGAGGTGCTATTTAAAGTCCAAAATCTATTTCAATAAGCCAAATAATTTAAATAACCTAAAAGTGCAGATATGTAGAATTGCGAAATTCGTTTAATTCCTTTTGCTATGTTGAAGAATATTCAGGAGAAGAATATGAAATATGAAGAATATCCAGGGGTCAATAAAATTGTTCGATTTCGTAAATGTCATGAAGTAGATAGCCGGCAGCTTGAGCATTTAGTTTAGGTCGAGTTTATTTCTCACATTAATTATTGTTTGTATTCATCCGATTTATTTAATTATATTTTTTATAATTAACATAAAATAAACCTGATAATGCACATCCATTAAAATGCACGTCGACAGCCGAGAACGAAATCAATAAAATACATTTTCTTCAGAAAAACTATTGGAGTTTTTTATTTTTACCATTATAAATAACTGAAGAAAGAATGGAGTCTCTTATCAAAAATATATTTTATATTTGTTGTTTTGTTATAAAACAAACACTTCAAAGGTGTTTAAAAGTGCGCCAATTAATTATTAAACCACAAGTCAAAAACTAAAACATAGATATTTGTTGCATAAATGCAAAAGTTTGTAATGCTATACATAAATGCTAATCCATAACCTAAATATTGGTACTCTAGGGAATAGTCAAAAATTTTAAAAAAATATTATCATTTGAGAGTCCAAATTTTAGACTCTTTTTTTACTATAAGAATTAAGTGCAACTAAAAAATCAAAACCCACGGAAAAATCTTATGCATGAAAATTATTTGTTATGGTCTAAGGATTCATAATGCATAATACGTTGGAAAAATAAATCTTCAAAACATCATAATTTCGTATTTTCGGAATAAAAATTAACCATAACTCAAAAACTAAAACAAGAAGAGATTCTTTTTGCATCAATATTGTTAGCAATAAATCTATATGTTTAGTCCATAATCAGATAGAACCTAGATATAAAAACTCTGGACGACTTGCCAAAAATCTCACAAAGTGTCTTCCGATAAAAGTTAATTGAAACCTTTTATATAAGTACATTCTACTATGCTACCCTTTGAATACCTCTTGTCCTTATTCCTTGTGTCAAGTGCGTCTTTGAGAGTTGCACAATAACTTCTTACACCCTAATATTTGCTCTAATAATAAATTTTTCGTGAAATATCCCAATGAAATATCCGATTTTTGAAAAATTGTTACAAAATGCTCATCAATTATCAATTAAAGTGGTTACTTTTGTACATACAATTCGATTTTGAAAACTTGTTAGTTTTTGAGATAGCAATTTTTTATCTCAACCTAAACTTCATGTAACTTTTAATCTTTTTCAACTTTATAAATTTGTGAAATGTCCGATTTTTGGATAATTGTTACAAAATTTTCAACAATTATCACTTAAAGTGTTTCCTTTTCAATGCACAAGTCCATTTTGATAACTTGCTGTTAGTTTTTGAGATACAAATTTTTCTATCTCAATCTAAATTTCATCTAACATACAATCTTTTTACATTAACTTTGTAAATTTTTGATAAACCGGATTCTTGGAAAATTATAACAACATTTTCACCAATTAAAGCAAACTTTTTCCATAAAATTGATAGTTTTTGACATACATGGTTGTCTTAATTTAAATGCCTCACCCGATATATTATAATAGGAACTTAATATTTCATAATTTTAACCATTTTTTGTTATGTTTATTGTTAGTAATAAAAGATATGTGAGAATTGAAAGCAATAGTGGCATCACCAAATATCAATACTATGTTTTTGAGGTCCTCTTTATAAATATAATTAAGTGTAGATACACATACTTTTCTGTTAGAAAATCTACTTTTGGTCGTTATTAATAAATGTTGACCACCCAATTTATCCAGCAGTTCTTTTATGTAATGTTACAATCCCTGATTTTTAACTTATTAAATTCGTTATTTTTTTCTGATTTCAAAAATTTAAGGTTCGACAGATATATTTCTTATTGTTTTAGAATAAAGCTAAAAATAAGCTTTTTTATAAAATTTTCAAACACCGCCATCTAGTGTTATTAAATGTAAATATTTTATTAACGTAAAAAATAGTGATTTAACACAAAAAATCAATAATTTAAAAGGTGGCCAAATTTGAGCATTTTTCATAGCACTATTTTAATGTTTTTTGATAATATAAATATTAGAATATAGTTAGTAAAAAACATAAAATTAAAAAAATTAAATTAAACAACTTCGCCATCTAGTGTCATCGAAGAAACTAACTTTACAATTTCGGCGAATTTTAATTTATTTTTTAAATTTTACTTACCTTTTTATTTTCCAAAAAATATTGAAATCGTCCTATAAAAAAATGCTCAAATTGACCACCTCAAAATTATTAAGTTTTTGTATAAAATTACTATTTTTTACGTTAATAAAATATTTAGTTAATAACACTAGATGGCGCTATTTGAAAATATTATAAAAAAGCTTATTTTTAGCTTTATTCTGAAACAATAAAAAAATATAGCCATCGAACCTTATATTTTTGAAATCAGAAAAAAATATCGAATTTAGTAAGCTAAAAATCAGAGATCGTCCATTAAAAAAAACGAAAACTGTCATAATATCTGAAAATCTAAAAGCGAAAAAAATTTTTCAACTACGTCATTCTCCGTAAAAAAGTGTTCATATAATCACAAAATCATGACATGTCTAATTTTTTCGTTTTGTCTAATTTTTACAGTTTTCGAGGTAGCCTATTCGGACTTCGAATTTGAACCACCCTGTACACTCATAATGTATGCTAAATATTGATTTTCTAGCTTAATTAATTACTGATAATGTTTAAAAAATGTATGATCCAACATTGAAAGGCTCAAGGGTACAACTTGGTATAGAGATAAGTTGCATTAAATCACCTTCATTCTTCCATGAAAGAAAGTGTTTTAGCAAACTTCAATGAAACCTTATTAAAGTATAAATATAAAAACCATAATTACCGTTCTTATTGATAACAAATTAAGAACATTCTGAAAATATAAAACAAACTCGTCGGGCGTCAAAGCATTTCCATATTTTGGAATAATATCTCCTGCACATTCAAGTAATAATTCGGTTTGTTCAGATTCCTCATCATCATCGGCAGTATCCCCAGAATCATTATTATCGTTATCTTGGCAAGTTGTCTATAAAAAAAATTAAAATTAATAAGAATACAGCATAATCGAGTAATTCTTACTTTTTTAGTCAACAAATCAATCACGCAGTTCATAATCGCCTCTCTGTGTCCTTCACCAACAAACATATCCCCTTTTATAGATTCAAGCATATTACTATAAGCGTTCGTGGCTTGAATCACAATGTTCTGTTCCTCCTCAAATTTAATAATCTGAGCACACTTTGGTATGAACATTTGCAACGCCTTATAAAGGGCTTGTTTCCCTTCAGGAGTTTGTTGTTCGTGGAGAGTTATACAAAATTGTTCTAACGCGGCAATAGCCGATGACCTAATGTCTTCCTGAGGATAATCGAGGAGTTTAAAGATTTCTTCAAAGCTCTTTTCAAGATATGGTAAGAAGAACGAACTTAAATAAAAATTAATTAATTAATATTTTATTATAATTAATTTTAGTACCTTAATTTCTTTGATAATTCTGTTAATGACAAACAAGCTTGTTCCTTTTCATCATTATAAGAATTCTCAACAGAATATCGACATTGAGTCGAATCACTGCTAACGGATTCATTCTCAATATCTTCTTCGTCTTCGTTTTCAGATCCTGAAATATCGTCGTATAAATCTAAACCTTCTTTTTCATCTTCTTCATAATGCGCCTATTAAAAAAAATATATATTAATTAAAAGAATTATTATCAAAATATGTAATTATTATTTACAATGATTCCTTCACTACTTTGAATAGTTTTAATCATCGCATCAACGATGGTTGGAAGAGCGGGATTAATCCCTTCTTTCATAACTCCAGCTAAAGCGGCGCATAAAGCATAAATACTCTTCTTCACATCGGGATCTTCGCTTTCCGCCAATATTTTTAGTGCCATCTCTAACGTTTGTTGGGAGAGTGGTTTAAACGTCTCGGGATCAACCGTATCAGCCACAGTTGCCAAACATTCCAAAGCGTACGATTGCAGTTCGTGGATATCCGATTCCGGGTTGGCATTGATGTATGTAAAAAGAATTTCGATAATTTTTTGGAAGTAGGGCATTATTTTTTCTTTAACGGCCGACGCGACTGATTCCAAAGTGCTTAAAGCGACCCGTTTTAGTTGTAACGACCAACTTGCTGGGTCTAAAGCAACTAAGAGACGCTCCATTAACGTTGGAAGGTACGGAAGGAGGCCATCGTCTAAATTAAGGCAAAACGCTTGGAGGGCGTAGAACATGCGATCGAGGCCTGAGGGCTCAGTCTTTGATTGGGACATTTCGACGAATAATTGAGAAAGGTAGTCAAAGAAAACCGGGAGGAGTTCTGATGCATATTGACTTATTTCGGGCTAAAAAATTTTAAATTTAATTTGAAATCGATTTAAAATATCTTAAATACTTGTAAATGTTCCGAAAATTGTCCTAAAGCAAAAAACGCCGCGTTTCTAACCACAACGTTCGGATTTTTAATCCCGTTATAAATACACTTTAAAAATGCTTCTAAATATTTTTTCCTGATGTAATCAGCGCAACCTTCCGCTAAAACGGCGAGGGCTAAATAAGCTGCTTTTTGGGCATAAATATCATTCCCTTGGAGAGCGGGTTCAACTCTCATCAATAAATAAGGCACCACTTTTTCCGGTGGTACATTTAACGCAACTAAATCCAAAGTTTGAGCTGCAATTGTTGTTGTGGTGAATTGATCCGGATCACCAAGAAAATATTCCTCATTCACATCATCTTCTGGTTTTTGGGCCATTAATTGTATTAAAACGTCGATAACCGGCTCAATAAGATTATTTTTTTGAACCACCTAAATTAAAATAAATTTTAAAAAATTAACGATTTTAATTTAAATTATTAAATCAAATTTAACGTACTTTACTTTTAACTCTTATTATCCACCCAATAACACCGATAGCTTTAATTTGAACGCTAGTTTCGATGTCTTTGTTACACCCAATCCTTAAACACATTTCCATTATAACCCTTATATGCGAAATAACAACCGCGACGGCATCTTCCATTAAATCTTCGAGAATTTCGAATAATTCGCAAGCTCTTTTTTCGTCGGTCTGACAATAACTGTTTATAATCTCTAAAACTCGAGGTAATAAAGTGTGATAGACATTAACCATCTAAAAAAAGTGATTAATTTTTTTTCGTTTTAAAATTGTATGAATATTACTTGATGATGTCCCCCAATAACTGATACTAAATGTTTCATTGTGATAACTGTATAATATGCCAAATTGGAACTAAGTTCTTGCATATTGTTTAAGATGTTTGTAAATAAAGTAGCTAAAACTTCGGTGTGCTGTAAATAAGAATCTTTTGAGATTTCTGTCATTATGGATAAAGTGTACATCCCCATCTAAAAAAAGATAGATATATAGAACTTTTTTAATTTTAGTTAAATGTGGTTTACTTCTCTATCTAAAACGTTTTCACTGCTACATAATTGGTGTATAAATTGTAAAATTTCCGGCCAAGTATTATCGGGAAATTCATATTTTCCAACTATACCGATAAACTGTGCTATTGAATTTTTCACTAATTTCTCTTGTTCGCTTAATAACGCTTGTAGCATTCCTTGTTTTATTCTGAAACGAAAAGGGGTAGTTTAAAATTAAATCAAGTAATAATAAATGTTGGAAATTTGAATTTAAATAATATCTGGGTAAATTAAATTTTTTATTAATACTATTTAAATTTGTATCCTATCTTTACTAATACGACTATGACTGCATTAAATCATCTAAGTTGATTAGATTATTATCGCATTATAATTAATGTTCTCAAGATGGTTAAAGCCCTGCGTCTGTAGAGAATTTCCGCTTAATCCTAAATAACTGTATCTATATTTTCATTACTAACTTGTTCCGTCAGAATATAACGTGCAAACTCTAAGTCGCGATTTTGCTCTAAATCTCTATTTTCTTTTCGATTCAAGAGGAATCAACAAACGTCTGTGAGATCAATTCTTAATTAGAAATGAAAATTATAAGAAATAAGACTGTTATGTGTACAGAAGTTTCTTTCTGTTTGTCTTATCATCTACTATTCTATAGACGAGGACAGCAATTGATGCTTAGGCTTCATTATATCTTATGCGGCCATCTGATAGTACTGATAGTGAGCAGCAAGGGTTAATAATAATAACGTTTGTTAGAAGATGGCACCTCAGAGCATTTTTAAAACCTATTAAGCTGCATTGCGAAAAATGCCTGCCAAATCGTTTCACAACGCAATCGACTGCACTGTAAAAGATCTGTGAAAGATTTCATTACTATGCCATGTGATGGTAAAACGTGAAAGGCATCAGACCAATAAGCAGGAGTGCAGGTATGGACAAGTTTGTATAACAAAGTAAACACAAAATAATCTGCCACTCTGGCAAGTCATCATCTGGAGGTTATTACGATATGAAGCAATGTGCTGAAACTTTCTCAAATCAAAAATGTACCGTATACAGTTCTTCTGAACTCTTTCCCATTTATCTTAAAGGGCTGGGGATAGATCGGGATACGCGGCATACGCATAATCAATGTTTGGGAAAAAGAGAATAACAAAGATTACGACGGACAAGAGGAGCAAGGTAGTTTTTTCAAAGTATGGAAACAGAAGTAAACCCAGTTACGGAAATCCTGGACTTGTGGCCTCTAGGACATCGTCTAATTATATCCACATCAAGATTTCTGGCCTTATTAGAAAATTGAATAACAGTATCGAGAAGCCTCAGTTGAAGGGTAGTTAAGGAATTCTATTGTAGCAGCAATGGGCGAGTGCCAAACGCAATGGTTTGTGTTTTACCTGGATTTAGGTTAAGTCCATTCAAATTCGCACCAGTCGAGTACGCTGGAGAGATCATTGTGAAGACGTAACAAAGCATTTAGGAGGTTGTTAATAGTTGTCAAAGTATAAAGTGAAGGTCATCGGCATACAAATGATAGTTATACGAGGTACCATCACTAATACAAATTGGATAAGGTCCATATTGCAGAGTGATGATAATTTTAGGTGATCAGTAATAAAACCTCTTTTCTCTGCGTTATTTTTAATTTAATTTAGTTGGTACTAGTTTCGACTAAATAATAGTCATCCTCAGCCAAATAGTCTAAAAATCTATTTGTATGTGTTGTAATAGTAGTGATTGTATTGTGTCATTTGATAAAGAGACTTGTTTTTGTGTATATACTACTGTTTTTATCCTGTTTTTGATAATAATGTTAATAATTTTAAGTGAGTTTTCGATGATATTACAACAAATCATCTATATCTTATATATGATATCTATATGATCTTAATCAGAGCTGTAGTAGTACTACGTTCTTCACGAAAACTGGACTGGAACTTGTTAATCAGATTAAACTCCTCAAGAATCTGTAAATAAACGAAATACATACAATAACGTACAATAAGTTTTGACAACGTACGTAGATACAGTAGAAAGGGATGGAAAAGTAGAAAAGTCATCAGGGACGGAGATTTAATTTTTGAGATAACATGGTCGATTCGCCAGTTTGAGGGAAATATGGACTGTTCAAAAGAACATTTGAAAATATGTATTAGGGGAGTATTGATTGTATCCAGAATGGATAAGAGGAATCTGATTGTGAGTCCAATACCATATGCTCTGACACTAGTGGACTTTGAATAAGTTACAGCATCCGGACCTCAACAGCAGTAACCAAGCTAATAAAAAAGAAAGCTCGTTGATAGATGCAAGGATTTCATTAATAGTATTCTGCCTAGTTATGTTATTAGAGCCACCACAGGAGGATCCGCAAAATACTCTGCAAAAGCAACAAGAGTGTGTTGATCTATGGGGGACTATAACACCAAGCGATCGCAATGTTTTTTAAAAAAGTTTTATGAGTGGCTCCAGATAACTTCTGACAGAAGTACAAAAAAAATCAAATTTTTGATCGATGATTACAGCGGTTGCATAGGATACGATAATGTTCCTGATTTGCATGTGATATTCGTATTATTTACATTGATTAATTCATATGCGCAGTAAAAAACATACTGATAAAAAACAATTCTGCTTGTAATATACTAATTTTATTTTTACTAATTTTGATAACGTATTTCTCATTACTGTATGAGATAAAGTGATAATCCATTGCTTCCTGAGGATTGATCGCACTTTAGTCTAAAGCTCTCGTTCCCCAACCCTTTGTGAAATGAGGAAACTATTTTGTAAATTCAGCAAAGCACATTTTGATGATATTCATTTCTATGGAATTGGCTTAGAACCTCTTTTGAATGGTGGAGATGTGAATCTTGTTGTCAATTTATTTTATAAACATTTACATACTGTTATCCAGAATTATGTTCCTATTAATTACCTCAGTTTTTCAATTTTGAGATGAAGGGCAAAATTTTTGATGGATCATACCAGCTACATCAGAAGTGTTGAGTGCGGTATTATTTTAAATCATAAACATTTTTGCTCCTTTGTGTGGGATAGGAAGGGTGTTAATGTGTTGTTTATATGTGTTCTAGCTATTCTCTAGATTTTTCCTTCGTGTTTAATACTCTCTCAGATGATATATCTGAGGCTGTTGTTTATGGTGTTTCCTGTCCCTTGGGTTCTTTGCGGTTTGGAATGGTCGAGGTAATTGCTTATGTGACAGTATATTCCCTAATGTTAGGATGTGTGTGTGATCAACATTGTCAAGTCAATTCAATGACTTGACGTGTTGACCATACCATAACATCTTGCCTAACAGATAGAAGTCAAATAGTTTCTGTCAATGACTTCCATTCTGTTGCTACATATGTCCCTTCTGATGTACTTCAGGGCCGTCACCTTAGTCCGCTACTATTTAATATTTATATAAATGATCTATTTGACATCATCCGACAATCGTGTTTTTTTATGTATGTGGATGATCTTAAACTCTTTCTGCGTGTCTCTGCACCTCTCGACTGTTTTAAGCTTCAGAGTAATCTCGCTAACCTTTACGTCTTATACTAAACCTCTTTAAATGCAGCGCTATATCTGTCTCCAAGATGGTGAGCACTTCTCTGCTGGAGGGTTCGGAATTTTTGTGTAAGATGTCCAGCTGTAACTTTCCATTTCGTTAGGGTGATACTGCACCACTGCTTAGCCTTAGTAACTTTTATACATATAGCAGCTATTGTGATCACTGACTCCAAAAATTTTGATAGAAATGTTGTAATCTGCACTCATAATGGAAACTGAGTTGGAAAACAAGAAACGCGGGTGGCTAACAAACAAAAAATCGCTCGAATGAGTGCTGAACAACTCAACAAAGCAAGTTATCTACAGAGAAAATTCTGCTCTGCCTTGACTGGAAGAAATCAACTCAGTTCCTGAGAAAATCAAAAAGTGACTAAAGCACTTTACTGTCTTCCTGACGTTACTTGTCAATGCAAGTTACATTAATACTTGTTTCACATGATGGTTACGAACCTATCCCTTTATTGGTGTGGAATTGAAGACGAATTCCTCCGGTTCTTTTTTGAATAATTATTTTAATTTTAGTATACACCAGTATTTAGGAATCTCTACAATAAAATCGTAAAATCGTCTTCTACATTACCAGGGGTGTCCTGAAAGTATGATTTAGAAAATCCCTGACTATCAAATTAAAATGAGCTAGCGCACTATCCTCTATGAACTACATTTGATTGTTACAAGCATGGGCTCCGGATGCGTGGGTGACCTGGGTGCGTAAGCACCCAACAACGTTTTTAATGAGTGCAGAGCACCCATTTAGATAGGCACTGAATACATGAATTCTCTGGGACTCACAGGTATCCATATAGAATTGTTAATAGTTTTATCTGACTTGAGGTTTCCATTTTTATTAATGTTTTAATTTGAATGTATTGAGCTCATTCTTCAAAATTCAGTTTTAGCAATACTTTGATTTGAGACTTAATACTGCTTCTAAAAGACTTGAAATTCTCTTTGCACCATGAAATGCTTAAAAAAGAGTACTCATACACAATTGTTAATGATTTTATTTGGGTTGAAGTTACCATCTTTAATTATTTTTTTAAATTCTAATGTACTATTGAGCGTTCTCTTCCTAACTCAGTCCCAGAATTTGATGCGAACGTTTTTTTGGAGAACACAAATTTTGATGTTTTCAGACATTTTCAAACCCAATTCATTGTACCCTTTTCTCATTTCACTTTTTTTTCAGCACTCAGTACTCATATATGTATTATTAAAACCAGGCGCCTATGGTCTTGTAATAACACTGGATGTTCATTTTCAAGAAAATGATGATAATATTGACCATTTATCCTTGTTGGTAAAAAATGGTCCTATGAAGTAATCCACAACAATGCCTGGATATACATTTATTGAAAACTGAACTTGATGATTAGTGTTATTTACTTTGGGGATTCTCATCCGCCCAAAAATGGTTATTAGGAAAATTCCTGATGGCATTTCTTGTAAAATCACAAAATAAAATTCTACCCTCAAATAATTAATTTTCGGTTAACATGTTCAAACTATCCACAAAAATTTAAACGAAAATTAAGGGCGCCTTCGAGTACTACTTGAACGTTCTGTAGATGGTAAGGATTTTTGTAAGTTCTCTACCAAAATCTTCCAGACAACTACGAGAGAAATGTCAAATTTTTGCGCTAGTTTTGTTGGATCTCTCTATTTCAGGAGTTCTTGCAATGTTTTTGCTCCTGTTAAATGATACATTTTAATGGTCCCTGTTTAACACAGCCATTATGTACATTGGTAAATATTTGGGCTACTCGATCTGGATACTTGTCTTGATAAATTCTATTGGCGTTGTATTGCCATTGACAAGTGCATACAAAAAATTTATTTCTGTATATACTTGATTACTAAATTGAATCAAATTTTTTTTGTATATAGAATTTAAAAAAATTAAAGCACTTGATATGCTAAGCAAAAAAATTGATATCAATTGATGTATAAAATAAATGTGATAAATATGATGTATAAAAGTAAGATGTCGGAGTTTTTGGTGATAAACATTATCGTTGAAATGCGTTTAACTAGCGATAATCTACGCGAACTTAAGAACTTATTCAATGAATCGATCGAGCAATTGATGAACGATGATAATTTTATGTGTAAAGCTGTAAACACAGTGAAACAACATTTTATCGAAGAAATCGAGTCCCTCAAAAAAAGTAACGAGAATTTACAACGGGAAAACCAGTTACTGAACGAAAAAGTGAATGGTCTCGAACAATATACGCGGCGTAACAATGTTCGCATTTTCGGACTTGTTGAAGACAAAGGTAAAAATGTAGAAAATAAAATTTTGGCGACATTTAAGGATAACATTGGGATAGATGTACATCCCGACCAAATTGATCGATGTCATCGAGTGGGAGCGTTGAAAAGTGGTAGCAAACGCCCCCGTCCAATTATCATCAAGTTCCTGAGCTATAAAACAAGAGAAATGATTATTAAAAGTCGCAACAAACTGAAAGGAACTAAGATAATGATTCAAGAGGACCTTACGGCTTGCAACTATAAATTGTTCAAAGAAGCTTGTGAAAAATTTGGAATGAGGCAATGTTTCGCCAGGCACAACGATACGAAAATTTTAATTAGAAACTATGGAGATCTGGATGTGCGGAAGAAAAACAGAATTTCCTTGGTTGATGCTGCTTTTTCTACATCGCAATAATTAGATACTTTTTGTAGTTCTGTAGCTTTGGTTTTTTTTATTTCTCTTTTTGTTTGTTTACACGTAGGCTGGAAGTTGTACCTACATATTTAGAATAGACGACACTTGATTAAATCACTGCTCTATTTTTAATAATTTTTGATTTTTGTTTTTTTTTTTTTGTTTATTTTTTGTTAGATGGTTTTACTTGTTGGCCATATAAATGTTCGCTCTCTCTTGACTTGCCTTGATGAGGTATCGGCTTTGCTTTTTCATAAGAAATATTGTATTTTAGCTTTGACCGAGATGTGGTTGGATGATCGTGTTAGTGATGAGCAACTGTCTATCGACAATTATGTACTTGTTAGACGAGATAGAGGTTCGCGTGGTGGAGGAGTTGCAATGTATGTTAGTAGCAGTTTAGTCTTTCATGTTCTTTCTTCTGGTACTAATGTGGAACAACTTTGGATTACGGTTAAAAGTGAATCTCACAATATTGCTATAGGTGTTATATGTAGACCTCCATTGTGATTATAATTTCTTTGTTTCAGAATTGGAGACTGATTTAAGTTTGCTATGCTTGGAGCATGATATTAATGCTGCTCTCGGCAATTTTAATATTGATCTCATGTCATGCGGTGGTTCCCGGCCTGTATCAGCACTGCTTGATTCAATGCTTTCCTTTGGATTATCTCAAATAATACAAACGGCTACCCGCGTTGCGGCTTCTTCTTAAACTTTATTAGATTTAATTTTTGTATCCGAACATAATTTAGTACTTGATAGTGGTGTTGAAAATTTTAATGCATCTGATCACGATCTGGTCTACTGCTTACTTGATATAAAATATAAGAACACTGGCCCTTAATTGCGAACATATAGATCTCTTAGCAACTTTGATTACGATAATTTTCAATTTGATTTGTTGCAACTACCATTCTTTAATATATATGATATGAATGATATAAATGATAAGGCCAATTATTTTAATAATCTTTTGATTGATTTGATGAATTGTCATATACCATTGATAACTGCTAAATTTACTAAACCGTCGGCTCCATGGTTAACTTTCACAATTAAAAAAATGCAGTGCCTAAGAGATTCCGCTCACAAGTCTTAAAAAAAATAATTGTCAAACAACTTGGGAGTATTATAAGTCCTTGCGCAACCTAACAAACGAAGCAATTCGTAGGGAGAAGCGTGCATACTTTGAGTTTAAACTTGGTAAATGTGCTTACCGTGGACGTGAAATATGGAACTTTCTCGAAGACATTAATGTGGCATCGAAACGCAATTCATCCATTCCTGATTGTTTAAAGGACCCTGAACAAATTAACAAATTTTTTATTGAATCTATTCCTAGTATACCAATGAATCGTGAACTGTATGATTTTTACTTATCCCGACCTATCAATGACAATTTGTTTCAATTCCGGGAGATTAGTGAGGAGAACGTGTTTGATATAATACGATCTCTTTCGGTTTTGGGAAAGGTGGCTGAGAGACTTCTTGAAACGCAGCTGAAGGAATACATGAGTGCCCATAACATTCTGCCCAGTGTGCAGTCAGGTTTTAGAGAATATCATGGGTGTGCAACTGCATTGCTCGCGGTTGTCGACGATGTTCTGAGAGCGTCTGATGATGGAAAGATGACTTTGCTCTGTCTCCTTGATTACAGCAAAGCGTTTGATACGCTAAACCACTCCATGATGTTTGCGATTTTGCGGCACATTGGATTGAGTCTTTCGGCTGCGACTCTGATGCGCAGCTATCTTCTGGATAGGGTGCAATGTGTTGAAATTGATGGGATTAGGTCTTCCTTCTTGGACGTTGCTTCTGGTGTGCCACAGGGCTCATTTCAGGGACCACTTTTATATTCTGTTTATGTGTCCTCTTTTATGAGCTCCTTGTCGCACTCCAAATGTCACTTCTATGCTGATGACACGCAGTTGTACCTTTCCTTTTTTCCTCACGAGGTGGATGCTGCGTGCGGCAGGTTAAATGATGACCTTGAGCGATTAAGCGGTACATCTCTTAAGCATTCTTTGTGTTTAAATCCCACTAAAACCGATCTAATTTTGTTTGGTCCTAAAAGGATACGGAATGACTTGTCATTTAGAGATAAATTGAGGGTGTTTATTGATAATCAGCTCATTCCGTTAAAACCTTGTGTTCGTAATCTCGGTTTGATGCTGGATGAGGGATTGAGCTTTTCGGAACACGTAAATAAATGTACACAGAGATCTTATACTGCATTAAGAATGATATATGCCTCACGGAAATTCTTGCCTCGTAGAGCTAAAATACTATTGTGCGAAACGCTAGTTCTTTCTCATATGAATTTCTGTGATGTCGTTTATGGGCCTAACATTTCCGCCAGAGATAAGAATAAATTGCAAACTATTCAAAATTCGTGTTTGAGGATAATATATGGTATTAGGAGGAGACGACATGTATCGCACACACTGAAACTTTTACCGTGGTTAAATATGAATAACCGACGATTACTTCATTCCGCTACGCTGTTCCACACTATAATCGTTACTAATAAGCCGTCCTATCTGTATCGGAAGGTAACGTTTAGAACCGATGTGCATACATTGAATCTCCGATTCAAGGGTACTTTGACTCCTCCATCGCATAAACATGAATTTTTAAAAAAATCGTTTTCTTAGCAAATTGCTCATGTATACAACAAGATATCTCTTCCGATCAAAGTTAATACGTCAATTGAGATTTTTAAACGAAAATATAAGGCTTCCATCATGGCGAGTCAGTTGAGTGGTTGAGCGACTTTGTTTCTGTTGGCGGCTGAACAATTTTGTTTCTTTTGCCTTGTATCATTACTATTATTTTTATAGCAAGGGAGTCGATTGGGTGGATATTGGTTGATATTGATGGAAATTAATTTTTGTATATTGTTTCCTTTTTGTTTTTCTTTTTTTTTGTGGGCCGGATGGTAGAACAAATTCCACTTTTTGTGGTAATTTGAACCTGGCACCATTTTCCACCATAATGTAACTTTATTATATATTATTGTCATTTTGTGCATATGTAATGTAGTTATGGCTGGAAATAAATGAATTTATTATTATTATTATTCCCTATTATTCATTTAGTAGATTTTGTGTTTTAAGCTTGATTGCATTTGTGGCTTTTTTCCTAAGATATTTTGAAAGAGGTGGCGTGAAGTTAATCGTAGGGAGTTTAATTACAATATGGAAATTTATATAGAGTGTTCAAATACAAACTTGTAGAAGTTATAAGGTTATAAGTATCAGAACAACAAAAAAATGAGATTCATTCAACATTAGTTGTTTACCAGATCTGAAATAATTTTTCCAGAAAACACCGAAAAAAAACGTAAAATTAAAAAAAAAATGCTCATTAATAGCCAACAATATTGATGTGAATATAACGAAAAGATACAAATAGACCATGCAAAAATAAAAAAGGTGATGAGGTCCTCAAATACTTGGATGGCATCCTTTATTCATCCTTATTTTATACAGATACCCACCAATTTCAAACCCCAACCCAATTTTATCTGTATTTCTCAAATATTTCTTTGAAAATTGTATTTCCTCTTTACTATTATTTATAGTCTACATGTAGCACATAAATGCTTGTAACAATATCCAAATTTACAAAATGAAAAGAATAATCTGTAAATTGGGTTCAGGCTGGGGATATTCATAGGTATGTAGTTATGAATCCAATCAATAGCCAACAATATTGATGTGAATATAACAAAAAGATACAAATAGACCATGCAAAAAGAAAAAAGGTGATGAGGTCCTCAAATGCTTGGATGCCATCCTTTATTCATCCTTATTTTATACAGATACCCACCAATTTCAAACCCCAACCCAACTTTATCTGTATTTCCCACATATTTCTTTGAAAATTGTATTTCCTCTTTACTATTATTTATAGTCTCCATGTAGCACATAAATGCTTGTAACAATATCCAAGTTTACAAAATGAAAAGAATAATCTGTAAATTGGGTTCAGGCTGGGGATATTCATAGGTATGTAATTATGAATCCAATCAATAGCCAACAATATTGATGTGAATATAACAAAAAGATACAAATAGACCATGCAAAAAGAAAAAAGGTGATGAGGTCCTCAAATACTTGGATGGCATCCTTTATTCATCCTTATTTTATACAGATACCCACCAATTTCAAACCCCAACCCAATTTTATCTGTATTTCTCAAATATTTCTTTGAAAATTGTATTTCCTCTTTACTATTATTTATAGTCTCCATGTAGCACATAATTGCTTGTAACAATATCCAAGTTTACAAAATGAAAAGAATAATCTGTAAATTGGGTTCAGGCTGGGGATATTCATAGGTATGTAGTTATGAATTCAATCAATAGCCAACAATATTGATGTGAATATAACGAAAAGATACAAAAAAGAAAAAAAGAAAAAAGGTGATGAGGTCCTCAAATACTTGGATGGCATCCTTTATTCATCCTTATTTTATACAGATACCCACCAATTTCAAACCCCAACCCAATTTTATCTGTATTTCTCACATATTTCTTTGAAAATTGTATTTCCTCTTTACTATTATTTATAGTCTCCATGTAGCACATAAATGCTTGTAACAATATCCAAGTTTACAAAATGAAAAGAATAATCTGTAAATTGGGTTCAGGCTGGGGATATTCATAGGTATGTAATTATGAATCCAATCAATAGCCAACAATATTGATGTGAATATAACAAAAAGATACAAATAGACCATGCAAAAAGAAAAAAGGTGATGAGGTCCTCAAATACTTGGATGCCATCCTTTATTCATCCTTATTTTATACAGATACCCACCAATTTCAAACCCCAACCCAATTTTATCTGTATTTCTTACATATTTCTTTGAAAATTGTATTTCCTCTTTACTATTATTTATAGTCTCCATGTAGCACATAAATGCTTGTAACAATATCCAAGTTTACAAAATGAAAAGAATAATCTGTAAATTGGGTTCAGGCTGGGGATATTCATAGGTATGTAGTTATGAATCATTAAGAATCTTTTTTTTTTAATAATTAAAAAGATTGCTAACTACCAAAGACATCTAGAAATGTATTTTATATTTAATTTTTATATGTAATGAATCATTATTATATGGAATGCAATGTTCCGCCTTCAATTAACCTTTATTAACCTCACTTTGTAATATTTTAATTTAAACTTCACATTGCTCCAATTTCACAATACACAAAAAAATGATGCTAAAAAACTAAGCCATTTTAAAATGGGACTAAAAAAATTACATAAAAATGATTAACAGTAAGTTTAAAAGAGAAAGGAGAAAGTATAATAAAGAACATTGTTAACAAATAGAATGTCTTAATAACCATGACATTCACTTCACACAAAAAATATAAATAATTTTCGTTTGAATCACCCAAATACCTTCCAAATCTAATCATCCTACCTATTCCTGACGTTCACGTCCAATTTATTCCAACAATGTCTCTTTCCCAACCTTCTCCGTAACACAACAGCCGCAGTTTGCCGAACTTGGGGACTTGCCGAAGCGACCAAAACATCGCAAAGCGCCGGGATGGCTTCGGTATTCTTAAACGCCTCCTTTAACTCTTTCGTACCCTAAAACACAAGCAACGAGTAAATTTACATCGAAAAACCTAACAAATACACGTGTCACTTTTAGGTTAGGACATAAAAGCCGTGTTATTCGGGCGGATTTAATCTAAATTTACCTCTTGTATCGTCGTGCTGTTGGCCACCAACAATTTTTGTAGTATTTGCTCCATCGTCACGCTCTGTACGAATGGTAAAGGTGAAAAACCGGCGTTTTAGTAAAATGAAAGTTCTTGAAAGACCATGTATTTAGGAGATGGCAAATATTGGAACTGTCAAATCAAATTTTATTATCCGATTGGTGGCGACATCTATGAGAGAGGGGGGGAATTTTTCTTTATTATTACTTTTTTTTATTATTAATTTTTTAAATTAATATTATTAATTATTATTTTCTAATAAAATTGTTGATTTACAAAATATATTTGTTGCAAATTTTGAATAATATCAAAAAAATTTAAATAAATGTATAATTAATTAATAAAGTGTTAATTCAGGATTTAGTTTAAATTATTGCTTTAAAAAGATAATAATAATAATAAATATTTTTTTTATTAAAGAATAGTGGAACATTTTGTATAGTAAAACAAGTAACAACGTAGCTATCGAAGAGACTATTTCAGCATAGTCATCAAGAGTTCGTGATGAGCTTTCATCATAAGTTCTTGAGTGCCATCGTCAACACCTCGTAACACCGTCGCTGGGCCCCTACAATACCTCTTAGTCAATTGGCGTTATTTATGGACGGCCATTTTTGACATATAATTTTAGAATAGAACGCTCGCGGCCGATAAGTAAGCCCCATTATTGAAACGATTGCTTAAAATGCCCGGCATACTTCTTCACGTTCGCTTTTCGGGTAAATATAGAGTTCGGGTTAAGTGCGAGCTTTTTCGTTTTGAAATGACTTAGAACTTCACTAAAAAAAATTTTATTTCAATTCCAATTTTTCTTCGTCTATTTAGCATTTTCTAACAAATTCATCATTAACCCTCCAGTACACGCGCATTTTTTTTTTGACGTGAGTGCTTGCACCGGACTGAGAGTCCGGGTTTCTTTGCCAAATAAGAGATTTGTATTAAACTCCCTAGATTACTAAAGTACCGCGGTTCATGATATCTATGTATTCAAACGATTCGAGCCAAAATGGTAATTTGACAGCATGTCAGTGACCAGGTGTACGAATAGGGAGTTTATGTGTGAGAAAAACGTTTTGCTCCGCCCCCAATTCGAGACCATTATTAAACTTCACCTTTCGTTTCTTCGGTGGCTGATACTGCTTAAAACAAACTTGATAAGCTACCAGGAGCCTTGAACTGCTTTCAAAAATGTTGATACTACCTCTGGAAGACTTGATAATGCTTCTAGAAGCCTTAACATAGCTTTCAGAAGGCTTGAACTGCTTCCACAAGATTTTATGCTGCAGCTGAAAGACTTGATACTATTTCTAGAAGATTTTAAATGATTCCAAAAGACTTGATACCGTTTGTAAAACTACTGGCAAAAAAATGTTTGAAAATGCAAAGTCTTAAAGAAGACATTTTTATTGCAAAAAGCACGAAATTGTTAATACAATTTGATTTTGCTTCCAAAATACCAAATACTGCTAGCATACAAAATGTTCATTTCAAAAGTTCAAAAAATTTCAATTATAGACCAAATATTGCTTGTGAAGATGTAAGCACTGTTGATATAAGGCATTTCTATTGCAAATTAACCATAGGCGCCAGATACATGGATGTTTTTCATATCACTTTTGTTTTGAGAACAGTCATTCGTCGTTTGAATCTTTTCCCAATTCAGTTTTTTCACTATCCAGCACCCATACTTATTTTCAAAAACCGGCGCTTATGAAGCTACGAAGATTGTGTTAGATGTACCACTGACGATCTAAAGATAAATCAGTAAGCTGCAGAATTCTTCGAATCCTCTATTTGGGCATCGTAAATCTTACACAAATTGCTGGTTCTTGTCCTAAAAACGCTTTAGCATTAGCTCATCTACCGTTTCATTGGCAGCGCTTCCAGAGTGACCTCAGTGTAGTTAAAACGACGAACCGTTTGAGCTATCTGTATTTCCACATAAATTTTGATAATCCTCTACTTGATTTCGAGCTTTGTGGAGATGAGTTACTCAGCTTGTGTTCTCATTTAATCCCAAGATTATTCCTCACTTGCGCAATCAGTAATAAAATGTCCAATATAATTATATTTACAAACTCACTTCTACAGTATTATATATTTAGAAATCTGAAACTAGCAACTAACGCCATTAACAACGACAACATTCTGATCTGAAATAATACTTTGACGTCCTTCAACATCGGCAAATACAGAAAAAGGGGATTAACTAACTAGAAACTGACGAAATGACCTATTTACCTTTAATAGCTGTTTTCACCAAAACTTATTTTCGAAAGTAAGTCCTTTTTTCGTAGACAAGAACGGATATATTAAAAAAAAATGTTAACTTGAATGGTTGCGGTCCGCCGAACCAGCGGTTGCAAATTGCTAAAAGACTCTGTAAGTCGATAGTTAAACTTGCAGGAAAAGATTTTATTAATCATAAAATCGTGGCTAAGAGAAAATACTGGAAATTATTTGACAGCAGACTTGCAGGAAAAAACTTTATGACTAAAGTGGCTAAAAGAAAATACAGGAAATTATTTTCAGGATTCTGAGATGACCGCTAGGAGGTGCAAATACCATCTTTAATGCCTTGAAATCTTAACAATTAAACAATTAGTCATCTTAGGAATGGTATCTCAATTTTAAGATACTTGTACATTTCAGTTTCAGTCCAGTCCCAGTATATTCCGGGTTCATGCCGGGATTTCATGAAAGAAGATTTATCGTTTAGAAGTTTGGGAGCATTAAGAAAGATTTGCAATGAAAATACGATTGGCACCAAATAAATTAATTTTCTGGAAGCATTTCAAGCCTTATAGACGCAATGTTAAGTATTCTGACAGCAATATCAAATCTTTTGTTAGCATTCCAAATGTTTTGGAAGCAATTTAGATCTTCTAGAAGCAATATTAAGCCTACCTGAGCCAATATCGAGACTTTTGTAACCATTTTAAATCTTCTAGAAGTAGTATCAAGTCTTCTGGAATCTTCTCGAGTCTTCTGAAAGCATTTCAAATCTTCCAGAAACAGTATAAAGTCTTACAGGGGCTATATCTAATCTTTTCGAAGCATTTTAAAATATCTAGAAGCAGTATCATGTCTTAATTATTAAAATCTTCTAGAAGCAGTATCAAGTCTTTTGGAAACTTCTCAAGTCTTCTGAAAGCATTTGAAATCTTCTGGAAGCAGTATAAAGTCTTACAGGGACAGTATCAAGCCTTTAGGAAGCATTTTAAAACATCTAGAAGCAGTATCAAGTCTTCTGGAATCTTCTCGAGTCTTCTGAAAGCATTTCAAATCTTCTAGAAATAGTATAAAGTCTTAAAGGAGCTATATCTAATCTTTTGAAAGCATTTTAAAATATCTAGAAGCAGTATCGATTCTTAATTATTAAAATTTTCTAGAAGCAGTATCAAGTCTTTTGGAAACTTCTCAAGTCTTCTGAAAGCATTTGAAATCGTCTAGAAGCAGTATAAAGTCTTATAGGGGCAGTATCAAAGCTTTAGGAGGAATTTTAAAACATCTAGCAGCAGTATCAAGTCTTCTGGAAGTAGTATCCAGTCTTTTGGAAGCACTTCAAGTAATTTTGAAGTATTTCAAGTCTTCTAAAAGTAAGTATAAGGTCTTCTGGAAACATTGTAAGTCGTCTGGAAGTAGTATTCTGGAAACCATATCAAGTTTCTTAGATACAATATCAAGTCTTCTGGAAGCATCTTCAGTCTTCTAACAGCGACATAAAGTACTTTGGAAGCATTGTAGGTCGTCTGGACACACTTCAAGTCCTCTAGATGCAATATCAAGGCTTCTAAAAGCGTTGTAAGTGATCTGTAAGCATTGTAAGTCGTCTGGATGCATTGTAAGACATCTGTAAATTCATCATTTTAAGTCTTCTGAAAGCAATATAAAGTTTTCTTAAAACAGTATCAAATCATCTAGAGGTAACAACATCAAGTCTTCTGGAAACATTTTAAGTTTTCTAGATGCTATATCAAGTTATCTGAAAGCATTGTAAGTCGTCTGGAAGTATTTTAAATCCTCTAGAAGCAGTAACAGTCTTCTGGAAACCGCGGTACTTTATAAATCTAGGGACTTTAATTTGTATTCTTTTTAAGACAATAATTAAAAAAAATTTTTTATTATCTTAAAATTTGCGATAGGCAAATAAATGCCCGCGTTGAATACGCTACACATTTTTCGGGGCATTTATGTTCTACAGCTTTCATTATCTTCTTCGTTTCTTCTAATCAGATAAGAAGCCATTTTGAACGGAAAAAAAAAACATCTTACCGTCTGCAAAATTTTTTGAAAAGCTTCAGTCTTCACCTTCAAAGAGTATTTTTCTTCGCTATCGTATTCATATTCGTATTTTACTGTGTTGTACACTAAGAAATTTTTGACACTAAAATGACATAATTATATCGGTAAAAAAGTTGCCTTTTCTGTTAAACAATAGAGGGTGCAGAACCCGGATTGAGAGTCCGGTGCGTGTATCGAAAGGTTAACAAGTGCATTGAGATAAGATACCCAAACACTTGAAGCAATTTCAGGAGGATTGTAGTAAACATTTTTTATCTAAAAGATAAATATGTAGCTACCGTGTTAGTTGAAGAGTCAAATTGAATTCATCTCCACGTTTCGCTTTAGTGATATGCCAATATATTAATTCGATGTTATTTAATGAATAATAACAGTTTTGATCCTTTAAATGACTAATGACCCACTCAATTTTAATACCCAACCTCTTTCGACTCAAGAGGAAAACAAGAACCTCTGTGACCCCCACTATAAATTCTTTTGAGGTTTAAGGTGCACTTTGAGTGATTTAGAAGCGATTTGTTGGGAATTTACGGCCGTAAACTACAAGACTTATGTCTATTTTTTTATTTTTGTATTCAAAAAGGGTATTTAAAGAGTTACAATAAGATTTCTTTATGTTTTTGAAGTTATTTTATTTAATAAAACGGAGATAATCCAAAATGTAAGTTCAACTTTTGCTATTAATCTTCCTGATACACGGATTTTAATTTGCTTATTGATGTTTTATTATCGAACCAAGAAATATTCAATAATTTCTATTTCCTACTAAAAATAATTGGATGTATTTCACTTCTAACAAAAACAATTCATCCTTTTGATACCGCAATTTAATGTTGATGTTTATGGATGGGTTCTATATTTGACTCCAATCCATGGATAGGATTTGATGACTATTTGATCAGCCAAGACATGTCTGAAATGTTAGAAGTTATGACAAGTGATTTTCTTAGCCGAAGAAGGGGTGTAATCTAATAAAATTAACCTAAGAATATCCATTAGGAGAGGTGAGATTGAAAACATTGATCCACATTAAGAATGACCGAAGAGTACAGAAGGCTGAAAGAACAGTACCAGATTTATTAAGCTATTGAATGAAACGTTATGACTAGCGATTCTCTTTGTTGAAGAATAGGAGTCCTAATAAAATTAGCCTAAGAACATTCTTAAGGGAAGGTGAAATGGATAGCTTTGATCTGCTGAGACTGACTGAAAAGTACAGAAGAACAATACAGATTTAAGCTATTGTCTCCAAGTTGACAACAAAAGAGAGATATTTGTAATCAGTTTCCAAGGGGTACTAACTGTAATTCTGGAATCAGGACAATTAAAAAGTAAGTAATAGAACTTTTGCATTTGACTCTATCGGTGGATTTGTTGTCTTTTTGATTAGTTCAATCTTGTCTAAAAAGTTGGAACTTTATGACGAACAATTTTCTTGACTGAACAAGGAAAGTTCTAATACAGTTAACCTAAGAATATTCTGTAAGAGAGTTGAGATTGAGAACATTGATTCACACTGAGACTGATCGATAAATGCAGATGAAAAAAAAAATGTTACCAAAAAGAAAAAAAGTGAGTGTGAATTTTATTCCAACTTTCCTCTCAAGGTTGAGAACAGAAGATGGGCCTTTGTAATGAGCTTCCAAGAGCTACTAATTGCTATTTTAGATATGAGAGAATTAGAATGTAAGTAACAGAACTTCTGCATTTGACTTAATTGACGAATTTGTTGGTTTTTGGTCAGCCAAGTCTCATATAGAAAGTTGGAACTTTATGATAGTCCTACCTCTAGAAGGGGAATTCTAGTAAAGTTAGCCTAAGAATATCTTTTAGGAAAGATGAGATTGAAAACATTGATCCACATTAAGAATGACCGAAGAGTACAGAAGGCTGAAAGAACAGTACCAGATTTATTAAGCTATTGAATGAAACGTTATGACTAGCGATTCTCTTTGTTGAAGAATAGGAGTCCTAATAAAATTAGCCTAAGAACATTCTTAAGGGAAGGTGAAATGGATAGCTTTGATCTGCTGAGACTGACTGAAAAGTACAGAAGAACAATACAGATTTAAGCTATTGTCTCCAAGTTGACAACAAAAGAGAGATATTTGTAATCAGTTTCCAAGGGGTACTAACTGTAATTCTGGATTCAGGACAATTAAAAAGTAAGTCATAGAACTTTTGCATTTGACTCTATCGGTGGATTTGTTGTCTTTATTAGTTCAGTCTTGTCTAAAAAGTTGGAACTTTATGACGAACAATTTTCTTGACTGAACAAGGAAAGTTCTAATACAGTTAACCTAAGAATATTCTGTAAGAGAGTTGAGATTGAGAACATTGATTCACACTGAGACTGATCGATAAATGCAGATGAAAAAAAAATGTTACCAAAAAGAAAAAAAGTGAGTGTGAATTTTATTCCAACTTTCCTCTCAAGGTTGAGAACAGAAGATGGGTCTTGGTAATGAGCTTCCAAGAGCTACTAATTGCTATTTTGGATATGAGAGAATTAGAATGTAAGTAACAGAACTTCTGCATTTGACTTAATTGACGAATTTGTTGGTTTTTGGTCAGCCAAGTCTCATATAGAAAGTTGGAACTTTATGATAGTCCTACCTCTAGAAGGGAAATTCCAGTAAAGTTAGCCTAAGAATATCTTTTAGGAAAGATGAGATTGCGAACATTGATCAGCTTTGAGAAGATCGAAGAGTACAGAACTACTCTTCGAACTGGTAGGGGAAAGATTAGAGCCAAATGTAAGCTATTCGAAAATTGGGAAATTAAAAAGTAAATAATAGAATTTAAGATAAAAAAGATCCCATTGAGAGGTAGTAATTCGAATAATAATAATAATGCTTCAAGGCTTCAAGTATTTCAAGGATGCGTTATTTCATATTTTTGGAAAAAAATTTTGTAAAATGAACACGAGTTAAAAAGAAAATATCTCTCTTCACACGAATTTTTTTTTATTTTAACACGATTTAATTAGGCCATAGCACGACATCGGCGCTCATCAAGATTACTGATGATATTAGACGTGGTTGTGATGATCGGTGTTTAACCTCATTGGTCTTGCTCGATTTCAGCAAGGCATTTGATTCTGTTGATCATGGTTTGTTGGTGGCAATTCTTTCTTCTGTGGGTTTTTCGTCGAGCTGTGTCGCGTGGTTTCAATCGGAGCTTTCTAATCGTTCGTTGTGTGTACGTGACTCCTCATCATCTTCGTCTGTAGTTACAAGCTCTGTGGTGTGCCTCAGGGTAATGTCTTGGGCCCATTCCTATTTTCAGTATTTATAAACTCCATTTCTAAAATAATTAAATGCAAGTTTCACCAATATGTAGATGACCCCCAAATTTATACAACTGCAGCTGTGGATGAAGTTCCAGCAGCGGTGATGCGGCTTAATTAATAAAAGGGATCTTGCTAGCGTTCTGGACTGGTTTAGATGCCATGGCTTGGGTTTAAATGCAGCAAAGACTCAGCCTATTGCTTTTGGATCAAGGCCTCTAGTAACAAAATTTTACTCCCTTAACAATACCTATTTGTCACTTGACTGTAATATTATACAATTCTCTCGAACTGTTAAAAACTTGGGTGTGATGATGGATTCTGCATTGTCCTGGCATCCCCAGATTCAGTCTATTTTTAGGAAGGTCTGTTTCTGTTTCTACTCCCTACGCAAGCTTGGTTGTTTCCTTCCACCTATTGTTCGTCCTAACCTCTGTTACTCTTTAATTCTTCCCCATTTGGACTATGCCGATACCGTATACCCGGACCTTTCGATTGGTCTTCGCAACAAATTGGAGAGGTTACAGAATAATTGTGTGCGCTTTATCTTCGACCTGAGAAAATATGAACATGTTACACCTTATCGTAATCACCTCGAAATGCTTGCCGTTGAGAACCGTAGATCCTTCCGCATACTAACTACCTTATGATGATTGAAGATTCTTTCTTCTCAGTCTCCAATCCATCTGTTCACTGCATTTCAGTTCATGGCCTCTCGCGGTCTTCCTACTAGAGCACAATCTGGTGTCTCACTCATGTTTCCGATTCATCGTACCGAAATATATCATGGGTCATACACAGTGCAAGCTATAACCCTCTGAAATAACTTACCCACTGAGTTGCGGGAAGCCCGCAGTTTTTCTATATTCAGAGCATCGCTTAGAGGTCGCCTGTTGTCACAACAGTTATCTTAGACTGTTTCCTGATTTAATCTACCTCTTCTCTTTTCGTTCTCAGCTGACAGCTTTATTTCTTCTTCTCCAATCATTTTTTGCCTAATTCGAGTCTCTTTCCTTCTTGTTCTTGCGTATTCTTTTTCTAATACTTAATATATAAACTTATTATTTTTTTAACTTATATTCGCCATATCAATTTTTTTTGACATACATTGCTGATTGGGTCGTTTTGAAAACATCGCCTCTGGCGATAAATCGACCTTTTTGTTAACCTTGTATTAATGTTAAGGAATGATGTGTACATTTTTTTTTGTATTGTATATCTTGGTGGCAATAAATTGTATTATTATTATTATTATTATTTAATTATAATTTTAATCATAAACACTAGATAATTCATGATTTCTTCATTCCTTTTAAAATGTACTCCCTCAATTTAGGTTTACTTTAAAATTTAATACGTCAAAAACAAATTGAGATAGTCAAGTTTGGTTTTGTTTATATAAAAATACATACTTTTCTTTGTAAATTATAGCTAATTTTATCAAGATATCTTAAAAATTCGATTTTTTCTAAAATGATTAAGAATTTTTAATTTTGTGAAATGCCATAAGTTTAAGTTTAGTTCAAAATTTGATATCTTAAAAACGAATTGAGATATTTGAATATGGTTTTGCTTCTATAAAAGTACACACTTTTATTTGCAAATTATAACAAATTTCATTAAAATATTTTATGAATTCGATTTTTGTGATTGAATGATTGAGAAAATTTTTAATTTTATGAAATGCCATAAATTGAGAATGATAAGAATAAAATGATAAGAATGAAATGATAACTTGCAATTTTATGAAATTGATCATAAAATTGATCAAAATGATGAAATTGATGATCTACAAATTTAGATCGAGTTCAACACTCGATCAAAACAAACAAAAACCAAACAATCAAAACAAAAAATCAAAGAATTCCATTTATTTCAAAAGTAATTAAGGAAATTTTTAGATTTTTTTGTCACTACAAATTTAGATTGAGTTCAAAACTTAATATCTCAAAAACCAATTGAGATACTCAGGCATGGTTTTGTTCTCCTAAAAGTGCATGATTTTCTTTATAAATGAAAAATAATTTCATCAATATGTCTTAATATTGCAAATTTCTACGATTTTTAAAAAATGGTTAAGAAAATTTTTAATTATATGGAATGTTATAAATTTAGGTGGAGTTCAAAACTTGATATCTCAAAAACGAATTGATACACTCACGTATGGTTTTCTCCCAGGAAAAGTGTATACTTTTCTTAAAAAATCGCAAAAAAAGTTATAAAGATATCTTAAGAATTTGATTTTTTACGATTTTTCAAAAATCTTTAAAGAACAATTTTAATTGTATGAGTTTAAAACTTTATATCTCAAAAACGAATTAAGATACACACGAATGTTTTTGTCCTGGGAAAGTGCATACTTTTTTTGTAAATGACAAAAAAATTTATCAAGATATCTTAAGAATTAGATTTTTTACGATTTTTTAAAAATGATTAAGAAAATTAGAATGTTTAAATTTAGGTTGACTTAAAAATTTAATATCTCAAAAATAAATTGAGATACCAACGCTTAGTTTTATTCGCGGAAAATTACATACTTTCCTTTATAAATGACAAATAATCTTATCAAGATGTCTTAAGACTTCGATTTTTTACGATTTTTCAAAAATCTTTAAAGAACATTTTTAATTGTAGGAATTTAAAACTTGATATCTCAAAAACGAATTGAGATACACATGAATGTTTATGTCCATAGAAAAGTGCATACTTTTCTTCATAAATGACAAAATAATTTATCAAGATGTCTTAGAAATTAGATTTTTTAGGATTTTTCAAAAATGATTAAGAAAATTAGAATGCTGTAAATTTAGGTTGAGTTAAAAATTTAATATCTCTAAAATGAATTGAGATATCCACGCATAGTTTTATTCGTGGAAAATTACATACTTTTCTTTATAAGCGTCAACTTATTTCTTCAAGATATCTCAAGACTTCGATTTTTTACGATTTTTCAAAAATCTTTAAAGAACATTTTTAATTGTAGGAGTTTAAAACTTCATCTCTCAAAAACGAATTGAGATACAAACGAATGCTTTTGTCCCAGGAAAAGTGTATACTTTTATTTATAAATGACAAAACAATTTATGAAGATATCTTAAAAATTTGATTTTTTACGATTTTTCAAAAATGATTAAGAAAATTAGAATGTTGTAAATTTAGGTTGAGTTAAAAATTTAATATCTCAAAAATAAATTGAGATACCAACGCTTAGTTTTATTCGCGGAAAATTACATACTTTTCTTTATAAACATCAACTAATTTCATCAAGATATCTCAAGACTTCGATTTTTTACGATTTTTCAAAAATCATTAAAGAACATTTTTAATTGTAAGAGTTCAAAACTTTATAACTCAAAAACGAATTGAGATACACACGAATATTTTTGTCCCGGGAAAAGTGTATACTTTTCTTTATAAATAACAAAAAAAAATTATCAAGATATCTTAAGAATTTGATTTTTTACGATTTTTCAAAAATGATTAAGAAATTTAGAATGTTATAAATTTAGGTTGACTTAAAAATTTAACATCTCAAAAATGAATTGAGATACCCACCCTTAGTTTTATTCGCGGGAAATTACATACTTTTCTTTATAAATAACAAATAATTTTATCAAAATATCTTAAGATTTCGATTTTTTATGATTTTTCAAAAATGATTAAGGTAATTTTTAATTTTATGAAATGCTCCACATTCAGGTTCAATTCAAAACTTAATATCTCAAAAACGAATTGAGATACTCACGCATGGTTTTGTTCTCCAAAAGTGAATTTCTTTCTTTATAAATCGCAAACAAAATTATTAAGATATCTTAAGAATTTGATTTTAGGAAATTTTACTTAATTGCTTCAGATAGAGAGAGAAACAAAATTTATTTATGCCAACGATAATAAATAGTTACATAACAAAATATAATAAATGAATATATATATATAAAAAAAATATGTTGGCCTAAAAGGGCTATCGACCGGAGTCTTTCATCCTAATCAAGTTCTGGTTAGTGGCAGCTTTTAGTCTTCTCCGTTCATCAATAGTTTTTGAAGGAGTGGTGGACGATCAGATGGGTGGTTTACTCTAGGGATAATGAGCATATGTTGAAAGAGTTTTGTGGGGAAATTTAGGATAGTTTTATGAGATAGGGATTGTAGGCGTAAGTTAATGGGAGGGATATTAGTGAGGTTATAAAGCAGATCATTGCTGGGGTTGAAAAGAGGATTCCGGGGATTCCTTATTCTTGTTATGGACCTTAGTGCCGATCTTTCTGCGACTTCTAAGTGGTATCTTGAAGTTTTAGGCACATCGTTTAGAAGTATAGATCCGTATTCTATAACTGGCCTGCACATGGATTTGTAAATGTGGGAGGCACATTTTGTGGAAATTCCGCGACCTCTAAATGTCAGGGATATGAAATGCTTTGCGTGGGTTTTCACCTTCATCTTTACTTTGATGGCGTGGGCAGAAAATTTTAGAGTTTTGTCGAGTGTAATACCTAAGTATTTGCAGGTTGCTGAGGCTGAGAGGGGGGTTGATTGCACTGTGATTGTAGGAGACGCAGCGTGAACTGGTAAGAAAGGGATAAAGAATTGAGATTTTGAAGAATTGATTTGAATGCGCCATTTTCGGTACCAGCTTTCTGTTTCATTAATAAGCACTTATAGTTTTCGGACCGAAGAAGCAACATCCCTGTCGTGAGCAACCAATGTTGTGTCATCCGCGTACAGTAGAGTATATTTATTCAAATCAAAGACGTCTGGATTGTTGTCGTAGATATCATGGCAGAAGATGTTATATAAAGAAGAGGAGATGAGAGGCCTTGTTGGATTGTGAAACTGCGGGAGTGATGGTTTTTCAGCTTCACAAAGCAAGAGCGATCTGAAAGGAATTGTCTTATCAAGTTTAGGAGGTAATATGGAACATTTAACTTCTTCAGTTTGAAGAGCAGGCCCTTGTGCCAGAGTGAGTCGAAAGCCTTTTGGACATCCAGAAACACAGCCGCGGATTTACAGTTTTTGTAGCGTGCCGCTTGAAAGTTGGACATCAATACCATAAGCGCCTGAGATGTTGATTTGCCGAGTTGAAAACCAAATTGGTAGGGTGGAATGTTCTTAGAGACGACAACCAGAAGCTTGTTCCTACGATGTGTTTCGAGATGCAGTGAAATAGGGCGGTAGTTTACTGGGTCGGAATGTGAGGACTTCTTTTTGGGAACGCAGATTATGACAGAGGTCCGCCAGTGTCGTGGAAAATGTTGACTCATGAGGCAGAAGTTAATTATTTCCCTGATGTAGGAGTGAATATCAAGGTCTAAGCTTCTTAGCATTTTCCTTGAGATGTTATCATAACCAGGAGCCGTGTTCTTTCCTTGGTTTAGAAGAGTGAAATACTCGTCCTCCAACATAATAGCATTCTTAGGAGTTGCAGAGGAGTTTATGAAAGCATGTTGGTACCAGTTGTCTACTATGCTTTTTTCCCGGGAGCAGAATGAAGAACTCTCAGCAAACGAAAATATTCCTTCCAGGTAGTCCGCATGGATGTTAACAATCTCTTCAGGATTCGAATGTGTAGTTCCATCAGTGAGATCTTTTGTTACAGAGAGCCTTTGGTATCTGGACAGTTTACGAACTTCCTGCCAATAATTTTTCCCCTTACATGAATCGATTTTGTCGCAGCCTTCCATATATTTCTCCGTTCTATATTGCAGTACTAGTTTTTGTATGTATTTATTAAGCTCGTTAAGCTTTCTTTTCAAATCTTGCTTCAGATATTTTTTTAAATTTGTTTTTATGAATCAAAAATTTTTTTCAAAAATCATTTTTAGTTTAGTATTAGCGGTTAAAACTGTTCCACGAGTTACAGAAACATCCTGTATAAGCACGAAATATTTTTTAAGTAAACTCTTACAAGACTTTTTTAATGTTGTTTACACCTAATTCCCTTTTTACCAGAAAAATATTCTGGTACAGGAGTATTTTGGGAACGTATCTATCGTGTAAAAAAGAATTAAGGGTACTTAGTTCTCCTTAACCAATACGGCACATTCCAGAATATAAATTCCAAACATTGATTTTAGACCAAAAATTGTTTTTACACGCCTTTTCTGTAATATAAAGATTCTCTCTATACCAACACCATGTTCCCAAAAAACCATCTTTTTTTTCATTTTAGCACGGAATGAATCAGCTCTAGAAATAATATGAATGGCATATGAGAAATTACTGATCTTACCAGCAAGGAAGTTAAAATGAGGTACTGATGTAATCAATGATTGAACTGGCATTGTTTTTACATAAATACATTTGTTGCTTCAAGTTGGGCTATTTTCTTACAGCACATAAGCAAATAGAAGCGGAAGAGGCCATATAAGGACAAAAACTGTATACATTTTAGAGACTGATTTGCTTGTTAAGTTCTTAAGGAAGCTGTTGGAAACGTTTTTTTAGTAAGCGAACAGATAATATGATATAAAACAGAAAACTACACACTCAAAGCCTATAAAACCTTTTTGACTTGTCCTTACAAGTCGACAGGAGATGTCGTATAAATGATTATGATGGAGTTGGATTATCAGATGTTGGTATTTTTGTGAGATTTAGAAAAATGAAGGTTTATGAAACTATCTTAGGAATCTACTGCCAATATAGATATATTTCCTTGATAGAGGACCAAAAGGATGTTACCAAAAAAACTTTATTCTGGGACATCAACCATATTACTTATACCTTAACGTGGTTTAATCAGAATATATGATATCGTTTATATAAGCCGAAGTCGCTTGTAGCCGAGATAATACATGTTTTGGCTTATTTGAGTATCAATAATATCTGATATCATTTATATAAGCCGAGGTCGAATAGATGTTTCATATCGAGAAAATATTAAGCGTCACATATTGCGAAGTTTGTTTCATTAAATTTATAACGTTTAAATTTGTAATTTTTCAAAATTTTTAGTTGGTTATATGCGGACCATGCTGTATTTAAATCTTGGTCTACTTGTGCGAAATTCCAATTCATATCATTTCATGAATCATTTTGCGTCATGATGTCATTATAAAAACTTTGTACGTGACTTAAAACTTAAAAGTTGATAATCAAATTCTGTTTGCGAAACAAAATCAGATTACGATTGCGGTCGAGATAGAAAATAACCATAAAACCAAACCGCATTTTAAATTGTATTCGGTGAATCACGATAAGTATTAGGATTGGCTTTAAGCGGAATCCGACGTACTTTAACGCGTATTATGAAATGATCACAATAAATAAACAGAAAATTGAAGGCGACGTGATGGCGCGTCATCTCACATTTTCTCCCCATTTTTTTTTGTATCCTGAAAACATGTGGATCCTTATTCACGCGGGATTCGTTCGCGGGTATTTTTGGTACCGGTCGTTAGTTTTACGCGAGCAGCTCTATTCTTCGCTTTAAAACGGCGTCTGGCACCGTCGTTTAGGTACCTAATAGATCTAATTAATAGCCATCGACAGGGAGCGGATAACGTAAACAATTCTCGTTAGTTTCAGGTTAAAGCTGCAAGTGTCGAGTAATTTACGTATTTGGATCTGAATATATTCGGGTCGATGTGTGTTTTATAGCAAAAGATACGCCCACGTTTTAACTTAACTCAATGCAAATTAATTAAATTTGAAAAATTTAAATTTTTTTGAAATACACTATTCTTTATTAGTCATCATCATTCTTTTTTTGCAAATGATAATAAAAGAGAGATAATCTTTTAGCTTTAACATATAAATCATCGTATATTTCTTAGGAACCTGTCTTTTTTTATATTTCGATAATAAAATAAAACATTTTAACTTTAATTTAAAACATAAATCGTTGTGCTTCTCTTCAAAATAAAGTTAAAAAAATGTTTTAAAGTTTGTAGTTTTATTTATAAATTCGTAAATAACTTCATCCCTCAATTTTGTGTTTATAATTTTTTTTCTCGTTTTTTCATTAACAAACCCCATTATTTATTTTTTTATACGTATATGCTTATGTATATAACATATATATCTATAATTTACATTAATTAGTGATGGAACGGATAGTAAAACCGAAATCCCGGATATATCCCGGATTCGGTATATCTATCAAAGTCAGTTTCAAAATCAGTTTTATATCATATATAGGTATTCGTTGTCTTATTGATCAGAGGAATGTACAAAATCAGAACATATCTTCATAAAAATTTTTATCTTTTACAGAATTATTATACATGAATATCTTAATTCGTTTTTCAGATATCTTTTGAGATAAATTTGTAGCCATTGATAAAATACAAATTTTCTTAATCATTTTTAAAAAATCGTAAAAAATCATATTCTTAAGATATCTCGATGAAAATATCCGTTATTTATAAAGAAAAGTGTGCACTTTCATCAGAATAAAATCATACTTGAGTATCTCGCTTCTATTTTAGATATCAAGTTTTAAATTTAGCCTAAATTTATAGCTCCTCCTTTAATATTTTTTCAATATTTTTGAAAAAATCGTATAATTGTGAAATTTCTGATTATTTATAAAGAAAAGTATCAATTTTTATACGCGCAAAACCATACTTGAATATCTCAATTCGTTTTCTTTAATTTTTGGGCTCAATCGGGATAATCATTTGCTCCAAGGATTTTCATAAAAACCGTAAAGAAATCGAATTCTTAAGATATGTTAGTGAAATGATGGCTATTTATAGAGAAAAGCATGTACTTTTTCATGAACAAAACCACGTTTAAAAAATTCTATTCGTCTTTGAGGTATGAATTTTTGAAATCAATCGAATTTTTTATTGCTTTACGAAGACAATTTTCTACAATGATTTTCAAAAAATTGTAAATAAATCGAATTCTTAAGATATATTAATGAAATGATGGCTGTTTGTAGAGAAAAGCATGTACTTTTTCATGAATAAAGCCGCGTTTAAAAAATTCTATTCGTCTTTGAGATATGACTTTTTGAAATCAATCGTAATTTTTATTACTTTACGAAGATAACAATTTATTCCAATGGTTTTCAAAAAATCGTAAAAATTCGAATTCTTAAGATATGTTAATGAAATGATGGTTATTTGCAGAGCAAAGCATGTACTTTTTCATGAACAAAACCGCTTTTAAAAAAGCTATTCGTCTTTGAGATATGACTTTTGAAATCAATCGTAATTTTTATTACTTTACGAAGATAACAATTTTCTCTAATGATTTTCAAAAAATTGTAAAAAAATAGAATTCTTAAGACATGTTAATGAAATGATGGTTATTTATAGAGAAAAGCATGTACTTTTTCATGAACAAAACCGCATTTAAAAAATTCTGTTCGTCTTTGAGATATGAATTTTTGAAATCAATCGTAATTTTTATTACTTTACGAAGATAACAATTTTCTCCAATGGTTTTCAAAAAATCGTAAAAAATCGAATTCTTAAGATATGTTAATGAAATGATGGTTATTTATAGAGAAAAACATGTACTTTTTTATAAAACCGCGTTTAAAAAACTATATTCGTTTTTGAGATATGAATTTTTGAATTCAATGGAACTGTCATTTCTTTACGAAGATGACTTTTTTCTCTAATGATGTTCAAAAAATCGTAAATAATCGAATTCTTAAGATATATTAATAAATTGATGATTATTTGTAGAGAGAAGCATGTACTTTTTCATAAACAAAACCGCGTTTAAAAAATTCTATTCATCTTTGAGATATGAATTTTTGAAATCAATCGTAATTTTTATTACTTTACGAAGATAACAATTTTCTCCAATGTTTTTAAGAAAATTGTAAAAAATCGAATTCTTAAGATATGTTAATCAAATGATGGTTATTTATAGAGAAAAGCATGTACTTTTTCATGAAAAAAATCGCGTTTAAAAAATTCTATTCGTTTTTGAGATATGAACTTTTGAAATCAATCGTAATTTTTATTACTTTACGAAGATAACAATTTTCTACAATGGTTTCCAAAAAATCATAAAAAATCGAATTCTTAAGATATGTTAATGAAATGATGGTTATTTATAGAGAAAAGCATGTACATTTTCATGAACAAAACCGCATTCAAAAAATTCTATTCGTCTTTGAGATATGAATTTTTGAAATCAATCGTAATTTTTATTACTTTACGAAGATAACAATTTTCTCCAATGGTTTTAAGAAAATTGTAAAAAATCGAATTCTTAAGATATGTTAATGAAATGATGGTTATTTATAGAGAAAAACATGTACTTTTTTATAAAACCGCGTTTAAAAAATTCTATTCGTCTTTGAGATATGAATTTTTGAAATCAATTGTAATTTTTATTACTCTACGAAGGTAACAATTTTCTTCAATGGTTTTCAAAAAATCATAAAAAATCAAATTCTTAAGATATGTTAATGAAATGATGGTTAATTATAGAGAAAAGTATGTACTTTTTTATGAACACAACCGCATTTAAAAAACTATATTCGTTTTTGAGATATAAATTTTTGAATTCAATGGAACTGTCATTTCTTTACGAAGATGACAATTTTCTCTAATGATGTTCAAAAAATCGTAAATAATCGAATTCTTAAGATATATTAATAAATTGATGATTATTTGTAGAGAGAAGCATGTACGTTTTCCTAAACAAAACCGCATTTAAAAAATTCTATTCATCTTTGAGATATGAATTTTTGAAATCAATCGTAATTTTTATTACTTTACGAAGATAACAATTTTCTCCAATGGTTTTAAGAAAATTGTAAAAAATCGAATTCTTAAGATATGTTAATGAAATGATGGTCATTTATAGAGAAAAGCATGTACTTTTTCATGAACAAAATCGCGTTTAAAAAATTCTATTCGTTTTTGAGATATGAACTTTTGAAATCAATCGTAATTTTTATTACTTTACGAAGATAACAATTTTCTACAATGGTTTTCAAAAAATCATAAAAAATCGAATTCTTAAGATATGTTAATGAAATGATGGTTATTTATAGAGAAAAGCATGTACTTTTTCATGAACAAAATCGCGTTTAAAAAATTCTATTCATCTTTGAGATATGAATTTTTGAAATCAATGGTAATTTTTATTACTTTACGAAGATAACAATTTTCTCCAATGGTTTTAAAAAAAATGTAAAAAATCGAATTCTTAAGATATGTTAATGAAATGATGGTTATTTATAGAGAAAAGCATGTACTTTTTCATGAACAAAATCGCGTTTAAAAAATTCTATTCGTTTTTGAGATATGAACTTTTGAAATCAATCGTAATTTTTATTACTTTACGAAGATAACAATTTTCTACAATGGTTTCCAAAAAATCATAAAGAATCGAATTCTTAAGATATGTTAATGAAATGATGGTTGTTTATAGAGAAAAGCATGTACTTTTTCATGAACAAAATCGCGTTTAAAAAATTCTATTCATCTTTGAGATATGAATTTTTGAAATCAATCGTAATTTTTATTACTTTACGAAGATAACAATTTTCTCCAATGGTTTTAAAAAAAATGTAAAAAATCGAATTCTTAAGATATGTTAATGAAATGATGGTTATTTATAGAGAAAAGCATGTACTTTTTCATGAACAAAATCGCGTTTAAAAAATTCTATTCGTTTTTGAGATATGAACTTTTGAAATCAATCGTAATTTTTATTACTTTACGAAGATAACAATTTTCTACAATGGTTTCCAAAAAATCATAAAGAATCGAATTCTTAAGATATGTTAATGAAATGATGGTTGTTTATAGAGAAAAGCATGTACTTTTTCATGAACAAAACCGCATTTAAAAAACTATATTCGTTTTTGAGATATGAATTTTTGAAATCAATCGTAATTTTTATTACTTTACGAAGATAACAATTTTCTCCAATGATTTTCAAAAAATCAAAAAGTCGAATTCTTAAGGTATGTTAATGAGATGATGGTTATTTATAGAGGAAAGCATGTACTTTTTCATGAGCAAAACAGGATTTCAAAATCTTTATTCGTTTTTGAAATATGAATTTTTGAATGTATCAAAACTGTAATTCCTTTACGAAGATGACAATTTTCTCTAATAATGTTCAAAAAATCGTAAAGAAATCTAATTCTTAAGATATATTAATGAAATGATGGTTATTTGCAGAGAAAAGCATGTAATGTTTCATGAAGTCGAAGACGAAGAATTCCAAGGATTATTCTGGGAGATAGCAAAAACTACGTAATAACGAGATAAATCAAGCTGTAAATGATACTAAGAAAAATCAATTGTTTGTATGATAGAGTAAATGTTGAGGAAAACCAGGATTGTAATGCGATATATGATATTGAGAAATCGTAACGACAATGGTGAAGATTGTTAACAATGAAAAGATGAAAGAAAAGATGATAGAGATTTTGACAGTGCTCCATATCACGGTGTACTTAGAGACGTGAAAAGAGGATTGTAATAGAAGGAATTTGGATGTAATAGATTGGGTCTAACATAGGCAATGTTAAAGGATAGTTAGGAAAATATTGAAATAACCATATAACCAATTCTGGAAGATGCTAGGGATTATACTGTGGTATGTTTAGGATGATAACTAAATTGTTCAAAAAATGATGTTGCTGATGATAGGGAAAATGTGTTGAGGCGTTGTTGATCAAGTCTTGTAGATATAAGGGACTATGATTAGAGATGTGAAAAAAATTATTGATATACAGATGTTCTTATGAGAACACTTATAAGTCGGACTTTTAAGTCATGGTATAATTTTATTCACAAATACGATAAATAAAATGATAAAGGTTCGTGTAAAAATTTTTGATCTGAACCCATAAACTGCTAAGATATTGGCCTTCCAAGTTAAAACAATTTTTTAGTTTTTGGTGATATGTTCTTTATAACCATAATAATAACATTAAAAATCTTGTTTACCCACATACCAAATTGATAAATAAATATATTTCCTTAACTTTCAATCATTACCTGAAAAAATCGTAGTAAAATCTTTATACTAAAAAAAAAGATAGGTAACATTTTAACCAATAATAAACAAAAAATCGACCATCTGCAAAAGAGTGGTACCTATTGTATATTGTTGGAAATAATTCACGAGTACACCCTGTATGATTTAAACACATGTGTCTAGGGCAATGAGATTTGGTATGGAAGTAGTACTAAAGTAGTAGATTTTATCCTCATATGGAGAGCGAACGGAACAATCATGCTGGAAAGGGGTGCAACAATGCTAAAAGTATCTATATGTAGCTTATCGCCTCAACATAGACACCATGACATGATGTGTCCATGTCCATTAGCAGTCTACCGCAGCTTTAAGTATTGGCTTTCAATTAAATTAAGGGCTATTATTAAATTAAGACTTTTCTTATCTTGAATATGTAATATTAAATGTCATGTGTGTTTTAATTTCAAATAGACGTTCAATTGTTTTGATGGAAATTTAAACAATTGATATATGTGTATGTTTGTAATAAAATAATATCATTTTAATCCTGAAGAGGGGAAAAAATCCCGAAACGTCGTTTTAATAATAATGAAAATAGTGGAAGGAGTTGTTTGTCGTTGTTGTTTTATTTTAAATTAAATAAAACCTTCCTCAGCAGTCAATCGAGTTTGTTGTGGTTTTTTCGATTTTGACGTGAAGAGAAGTGAAACTACATTTTAAATGTATTATCTTAAAAAAAATACAAATATAAAAGCCAAAACACAGCTTCAAAATATCGAAATTATAATAAGAATAAATATAAAATCCACAATTATGTGTTAAATAACCTTTGAGTGCCTATTCTATTTCTTTCGGTGCACTTTGGCGCAAGATTTCTTCGTTATGCTAAAATTGTAGGTACAATTGTTTTATTTGTTCTTTCGCAAGATATTTAACTTAAGAATTGACAAAAAATCACTTGAAAGTGATGGTATACCATTTTTTTTATTATGCAAAGTTGTACCATTTTATAAAAAATTTCATAATACAACATAAAGAAATTTTAATAGCAACTTATTTCGCGTAATAACACCCAAATCTTCATAATTATCACTAAGAGTCTCTAAACAGTTAAAATATATGTAACATTTTAAAAAACAACAAAATTTTTTAAAAAATTCATTTTCGATCGGGTTTTGAGCGCTTTCGATGCGGCGCTGGTCATCACCTACACGATAATGTTCAAATCAAACCCAACTTAAATCTTGAAAAAATATGTATACCGCGGCATCCGCGGATAATCCGCATCGCGGATCTTCCGCTCGCGTATAATTGGGGCTTTATTGTACTTCAAAGCAACTGGAAACACCACCACAGAATTCTCCGGAAACGAATCCTATTGAACATTTATGAGGAGAAGTTCAATTTCAGTTAAAAATAGCAACTAAAAATCGAAACAGAAGCGAATTGAGAAAGGGAATTTGTAAAATTTGGGATAGAATCTCGCCAAATTACACCAAAAAGTTAATGGACTCAATGCCATAGCGAATGCAGGCGTTAATCGATGCCAATTAAGGTTGGGCCGACTATGATTTTGGCCGACTAACGACTATCCGACTAATCGGCTTTAAAAGGGCCGATTAGTCGGCCGGTTAATCGGCCATTGCCGATCATTCCAAAGTTCGGACGTGTTCGAATACTTTTAGAAGCGCTTATATGCTACATAAGCTTGTTGTAACTAGGACTGGGAGATACTTTAATTGAGTTATTGAGTCTCGATACCTTCGTGGTATCGATCTGTGGTATCGAACTGTCAAAAGTATCGAAAATATTGAAAGCATCGAATTATTAGAAATAATAGTGCGTAATAAGCATGTTTATTATGTATTTTCTTCCTAGATTTTACTTTTGGATACTGTACGTTATCTTAATGACGGCCAACATGTTGGCAGTGTGAGTATTTACACCTCCAAAGTCCTGCTCATCATTTGGAAGTCTGTTAACCTGCTAGGAACATGAGTTAGAACTGTTCCAAACAATGCACATTATCTTAACAACTGCTAACTTGTTGGCAGCATGAGCTATTATGTCTCCAAAGTTATGCTCATCAATTTGAAATTTGTCAACATATTGGCAGTACGAACTATTACTGTTTCAAACACTGTACACTATGAGTGCTTGTGTCTCGATAATTCTGCTCGTCAGCTTGAAGTCTGCCAACTTATTGGCAGCATGAGCTATTACTATTCCACAGACTATGTATTATCTTAGACTGCCAACTTGCTGACAGCATGAGCTATTACTGTTCCACAGATTATATATTATTTTAACAACTGTCAACTTGTTGGCAGCGTGAGGTTTTATGTCTCTATAGTCCTTCTCATCAGACTTGTTGGCAGCATGACCTATTACTGTACCACAGACTATATGTTATCCTAATGACTGCCGACTTGACTGAACATGAACTTCCATCGAGAGTTGCTATTAGACGTCTTTTAAACAGTTCCCGTGCGGTTGTTATAAGCAATGTGAAGAAATTTTATTCGACAAATCGTCTCAAAATGATGTGCTATACATCGCTATATACCTCTGATCCGGAAGATACCGGACACCTGTATCTTTTTACTGTTCAAAACACTGTAGTACCTTATAGGCAGCATGACCTATTATGTCTTCAGAATCATTTTTGGCAATTTGAGGTCTGCCAACTTGTTGGCAGCAGGAGCTGTTATATTTCCAAAGTCCTGCTCATCACTTTGAAGTCTTCAAACTTGTTAATAGCATAAGCTATTACCATTCCACAGACTATACATTATTTTGATTTTTAAGCTATTATTATTCCAAACACTACACATTATTTTAAAGTCTTATGTCTCCAAAGTCCTGCTTCTCAGTTTGAAGTCTGCCAACTTGATGACACCATGAGTTATTCCCGTTAACTAAACACTGTACATTATCTTAAAGACTGCTGAGAGCTGTTATATCTCCAAAGGCCTGTTCATCAGCTTAAAGTCTGCAAATTTGTTGATAGAATGAGTCAATTCTATTTTATAGGCTATATATTATTTGAAAGACTGCCAACTTGTTGACAGGAGCTATTATGTCTCCAAAATCTTGCTCATCAGTTTGAAGTCTGCTAACTTAGTCATAACATGAGCTATTCCAAATATTGTACATTATCCTAAAGACTTCATATATTATGAGCTATTATGCCTTAAAGCTCCTACTCATCACTTTGTAGTCTGCTAACTTGTTTACAGTTGGTTTATTCGAACAGAGAATTACGTATCAATTTATAAAAAAATATGATTTCTTATGGACAATTAACTGCGAACTAGCACCGTATTTTGCCACAGCTCGAACAGTAGAAATAAAAAACAAAATGAAAGATGAGAGGTGATCATATCTGATCACTGTAGGATATTAATTTGTACGAAAATGTCTTTCTGCATCTCCTTTCATTGTCTCAGTACGTCCCTCTTTACTTCGTCTAATAGATTGCTTATAAAATAAATTTTTCGTTGAATTACAGGTTGTAGGGAACTTATGCTAACACTAAACCTATCAGCTGCATCTCGGAAAGAAGCCGTCCAATGACTTAATTAGTGACTTAACTAGTCTGACTTAACTAGTCATTGGACGGCTTCTTTCACAGACATGTTAATATGTGCTGTCTTTCCATTAATTTTCCATTTCTCTTTAGTAACTACTAGGGCTGGGCGGTAGCATAAATAAGATATAGAGTATTAGTACCTTTGTGGTAGCGATATTGTTCAAAGTATCGAATTATTGGAAATATTTTTTTTAATAATAAAATAATGTATATAATAAGCACATTTTTTATGTATTTTCCTTCGTAGATTTTAATTTTGGAGTTAAAGTGGTGGAAATAATAAAGACAAAATAAAAGAGAAATAAATTCCGCACTTCAACTCTTATTAAGAACATATGGATTCAATATGTTCTTAATAATTTTCCTTGATTATCGTACTCATCGCGAAAAAACAAGAATATACGTAAAATTTCGAGTTATTAATTGTAAAAGAAATTGAAATAATAAGGAATAACCACATATTGACTGTCATCTTCAAAGTATATTAGCTCTCTTGAAGTACTTTTAAATACTGTAATCTCAATTTCCTGTATACATAAAACAAGTTGCAATACTTTGACACTTTCGATATTTCAATACTTTTCATACTTCGATACCGATACTTTGCTGGTAGCGAATATCGATACTGAGGTAGGTATCGATACCATCGACAAGTATCGACACTTTGCTCAACACTGATTGTAACAAGTATGATAATTCTGTTTCCTAGAACTATTTCGAAACATAAATTAATAATTAATAATAATTATATAACACGGTATATTCGGTTTTTTTTCGTAATACAGATATTTGTGGTAAAGTGTTATTTTTATAAAGAAAATTTTAATCTTCTGAGCAAAGCTGAGAAAGAAATTGCGTGTATGGGTACTTTAAAGTACACCCACATTCAAAAATTAATCATTTTTCACTATGTAATAAATAAGTACATAACATTATTTTTATTTTATTTTTCGTTGGTATATTTTTTGCAGCATTATAATAAACGCCGACTAATCGGTTTTATTGTTTAATGAGCCGATTAATCGCCGACTAATCCTAGACTAAAAAGTGGCCGAATAGTCGGCTCTTCCGATTAGTCGCCGATTAATCGGTACAACCCTAATGCCAATGCAATAAAACAGAATTTTCTCTTTTCTTATTATTCTTAGTATTATGATTATTTTATTTGAAATCTGAATTATTTTGCATTACGTTAGTTAATAAGATTGTTGTTAATACATATATACCACAAACCTTTATCTTCGAGTCTGTATACGCAATTTTGTGAGTAACTGTAGTAATTTGAATTTTTTCGACATTGACAATAAAAAAAAATCAACGTCAATACGTGCGCTCAGCAGCAGAAGTCTGCGTACAAAAAACTTGTAATACTTTAATTGAAAAAATAAGAGTCATAATCTAATGTGATAAACTTGATTTTTTTTTATTTTGTATATTAACTACATATAATTCTACTAACAAAATATGCTTCAACAAAACAGAAACAGTAGTTACAGAAAAAAATCAAAACTAAAAATTCTACAAATAACGGGTATGCAAAAATCTGCGTACAAGTCAGGACAGTATTTATAAAAAATTCATAAATGAGATCATTATTTCTATATTAATATGAGGTCGGATAACCTTTACGTTTAATGACCTCCCTTAAACGTTTAGGCATGGAGTGCACTAATTTCTTCGTTTCGTTCGAACTGATTTTGGCCCATTCCTCAATCATAACATTTTTTAACGTTTCCTTCGACGTTATGTTGTGTTGCCGAATCCTGCGTTCCAGTAAATCCCAGAGGTGTTCGATGGGATTCAAGTCCGGCGATTGTGGAGGTGTTTTAAGTTGCTTTGGGGTATTGTATAGTAGTCAAAGCTTAGTGTAAAAAGTATTCGGGTCCCAAGCCCAAGTTTTCGATGCTAGGCTTCAAATTTTCTTATAAAATGTCTATATACATTTTATGGTCCATTGTCGATGTTATGAAAACCAACCTTCCCACCCCTTTGGTGCACATACACCCCCAAACCATAACTCCACCACCTCCGTGTTTTACAGTCGCTTTCAAATTTTCGGGATTAAGGGCAGTATTAGGTTTTCTCCATACAAGTTGTTTACCCTTAATCCCGAAAATGCAAAATTTGCTCTCATCTGTAAAGAGATCTTTCTCCCAGAATTCAATGGGCTTGTCTAAGAGTTTTTTTGCAAAGGCGATCCGCTTCCGACGATTGACCTCTGACATAAATGCCTTTTTTCGTGCAACGCGACTGCGATAGTTAGCTTTTTTTTAACGTCCTTCTCACCGTATCTTTGCTAATAGTTTTATGAAATTCTTCTTGTACATTTTCTACTATTTTTTTTGCCGTCAGCCTAGGTTCATTTCTAACCTGCTGTACAATTTTTCGCTTCTCTCGGTTTGTTAAAAGGGGTGGTCTACCAGATCGCGGACGTGAGAGGTAATCTTCAGTGTCTTTATAATTATTAATTACTCTTTTAATGGAAGAGTGTGACCTGCCGACAGTTTCTCCTATTTTTTGAAAAGATTTTCCCTCTTTCCATAACTTTACAATAATTTTTCTCTCTCCCAATTCAATTTCCTTTCCTTTCGTGTCCATTCTAACTTTTAGCTTCTAAGCCTCTGCTAATATAATTGACACCGATTATGTTTTATTTAAATCGGAAAGCGTACATCTCCAACTACGTATTTAAGTAAATAAGTATATTTTGGAGAAGGCGTCTTTATTTGTACGCAGATTTTTGCATACGCATTATTTGGAGAATTTTTAATTTTAATTTTTTTTGTTACTAATATTTCTGTTTTATTGATGCATATTTTGTTAATAGGATTATATGTAGTTAATACACAAAATAAAAAAAAATTGAAGTTTATCACATTAGATCATGACCCTTATTTTTTCAGTTAAAGTGTTAGAAGTTTTTTGTACGCAGACTTCTGCTGCTAAGTGTAAGTCCATAAATGTCTAACTATATTTAAATTCTTTGTAAATTTTTTTAATTATCAAATTAATGAATAAGCTATTATTCACTCAGGTTAATTATTTTAATTGTTAACTCCACCTTCGTGAATAATAGTCCTCATTATATGCTCATATAATAACATACTATTATATTATCATGAAATAGAGTTTTTTGGAATTAATTTCACATAAATCATCGCCTACAATTATAGACAGAAAGATACAGATAATTTTTCATTCGTTATTTATTGAGGTTTTATTTTTCAAACAAAACAAACACATTTTTATTACAAATCGTCTTTATTTATTATAAGTATAGCTAATAATCGCGCACAACTTTATACATTTTTTTAAGTTCTTTTTGGTAGTACAGCTGTATAACTAAAAAAAGTGTTAAAACATATTTACAACAAAAAAAATCTTGACATAAAATAAATACGCTATATACATCGGGGATTCGCCGAGAACTTACAAAAGATTTTTTAATTTGAGAGTGCAAAATATAGAAGCAACAAAGCCAAAATGTAAAAACGGTTGATATTTTTAAAAATTCATTTATTAAAGTTCCCATTCATTCTAACTAATTGAAAGTTAAGAATTAACACAATCTACATTGTGTATTTGATGTTGATGTGTTGCTCGTAATATTGTGCTGTGTTTGCTGCTGGTGGTGACGGTATCGAAGTCGGAATTGATGGCGGTGTTGTGCTGAGGTAGGGTTTTCTGTCACATTGAACCGGCTGCATTGTACCCCCCGAAGTTCTCATAACTACAAAAAAAAAAAAATTGAAACAAAACTAAATCAAAAAAAATCAAACGAAGTAGAATTAGTAGAGATGAAAAGGTATTAATTAAATATTTGATTAGATCGGCTTTTAAATATTTACAATAGAAGTCTGTGTTTGTTGATTTCCACAAAAAACCCTATCCCAACGGAACTGAATAAGAAAGTATCTCCAGCTCTATTCGGTGGCCCATCACTTTAATAATAATAATTTATATTACGATCGATAAACAAAATAATTGGAAACTTGTGCGCGCGGCCGCTTATTTATTTACGAGAAGAAGAGAAAAAATGCGTAAACGTTTATATCGAGTGTTATAACAAATTTTACGTTTTCCAATTTTCCGTTTACTACACGGAATCTCTGTGCTTGTTATTGTTTAGTTTTCGCCGTTTGAATCATAATAATTCACACGTTTTCATTCCATTGATAAAGCCTTTTAATTTTAATTCTTGCATAACTCTTAAGTAACGAAAACAAAAAAAATAAAGGAAAAAAAATTGAAATGTGTTCCTGTCGTTGTCACGTCAGCTAATATGTTATTGTAAGGAAACTTAAGACACCGTCCTGGCATTAATACACACGGGGACGAACGTTGATGACATACCATTTAGTCTCGAAACGAAAGAAGGAGGAAAACGAGGATGAGGTTAATGGCAGAGGAGGCAAAAGACGACAACGTCGTCGCCAGGCGTGATTGTGGGTGGGCGCGAGCGCCTGCGACCGCCACCGGAGCCAAAACACACAGACTTTCGTTTTAATTGCCGACAAGAAAATTTTCAAACGCCCCAAGTGCACGTGTCCGCTCCAAAGGGTCGCCGCAAGACGAGCCTACCGGCGGTCATTTCCTCGTTTCCCCAGACCGTTATTTCCAAATATAACAAAGAAAATCGACGAGCAAGAAAATTTTATTACCAAAAAGAATATTACTTAAACGTCGATCAAACGGTTTCCTCCAAATTGTTTAAAACGACCGGAAAAATAAACAAATTGCATTTTTTTTGCTTGGAAATTATCCAAGAATAAGTGTTAACTTTGCGAATTCGATATGAGCTTTCCCGAAAATAGCTTTTTTTAAAGATCAAATTGTCGCAACCGTCACTTTGATGTGGTCATGTTTACATAATAAAGAACCTTGAATATATCGTAAATGTAAACATTAAAAGGTTTAACATGAGAAATTTGCAAATTCGCCAAAAAAATATAATTTTTTTGGTCACCTTACTAACCAAAATAAGTAACAAATTAAATAATCTGCTACTTAAAAACTTTAAAAATTGTAATAAAAAAAATTCTAACAAATTTATTCAATAAATTTTTAAAAGTTTAAATTTTAAAAAGTTTGATTACAAAGAACAATAGATCCTCGATTATCCGAGCATTACGGAACCGGATAATTGAAAAGCTCGGATAAACCAAACATTTTTATTTTTATGCATAATAACAACAGAATAAAGGGAGATCTTAACTAAACTGACTTATGACGTCTTTATGTATTCTACTTAAGAAATTCTTTCAAAAAGTCTGTCATTTTGATTTGAGTTGCACGTATTCTATTTTTTTTAAAATTAATTACCGTATTTTGCGCAAGTTTAAAATGTCCATAAGGTCGGAAGATTCTTGCTGCTGAAAGTAGAGATGTGCAAAGTGAGTCTCCGCCAGTCACGATGGGTCATGCGTGACCCACCGTGAGCAGGTATCAATTTTTGTACCACTCTCGTAACCGTGCGTGATCATGAACAACTTTGGTTTCGTCGTGACCCGATTGAATTGATTTTGAGACAGGGTTATAAAAACCAATGTTGATATGAAAGATGTGTACGTTCTTATATGTACCGGTAATTCTTAACGACTGGTCCAGCAGACCGACACCGGTCAGCAGATTATATTTAACTGGTCCTTGGACGATTTTTATCCGTCCCAATTAACATTTTTTTTGCATACACATTGCGTTCGCGATTGAAGGAACAAATTCGGTAAATTTTTAGCAATTTCCCTTGGACAGAAATGATATGGTGCATCATTTCCAATTTAAACGTTTGATTTTCGTAAATTTTCGCATTTTACGTTAACATTGGATATCAACTATATCTAGACCTTACCACAACCCAACTAGCTATTTAGCATAAAAAATTAGTTGGGTTGGGTTGCGTCTTAAATCTTATCTGAATGCAATCCAACCTAACGAGTTACTTGGCGCTAGATATTAACTGGGTTTTCTTGAGCCATAAATTTTAATCCAACCCAAAGCTAACTAGCTAGTTAGCATTAAATATGAGTTGGGTTGATCAACCTCGTGCAACGTGAGAGATCGACAACGAAATTAAAGAGATTATTTTGCATCCTGAAGAGTATCAATAAATATTTTTCATCATCCTGTTGAGCATCATGTAAAAAAATTAGGAAAAGAGCAAGCCATTAATGAAAAACGGGAAGTGTTCGTGTTTTTGCTAAAATAAAGCTTTTCTAGTACTATTAAGGATACCTGAACATGATATTAATAATGTCATTTGGATTAGATTATAGGCGTGCAGAATGCAATAAGTAATATAATAACATTGTATTTAAGCATAAAGTATCAAAATAAACAGCCAAATTCGTTGCTAAAATATCTATTTTACTGATCAAGCTGATTTGATTATATATGAAATTAATAAAAACTTAATTTTGCACTTAACTAGATATAATTTTAATTTTCGGTTCTATCGGTTTTGATCACTCAGATCATCTTCAGGAACCATCTATTTATAGAAGTATTAAATATAGACAAATTTAAAAAGACAATTTCATTTTATAAAAAATTTGCGAATATTATGCATAATTAAACATTTTTTCTAAATCTAGCGGCAAATTAAGAAAATAGGAAATCTGTTGTGAATCGTATGATAAATCTCAAAATGGAGTAGAAACTAGGCGAATCAACACAATCAAATAAAACTTGGCTAATTTATAACATCCTTAATAAAAAGTTTATACTAAGACATACAGTGTCCGTAAAGTCATGGTGCATTTTTGATCATTCAAAGTATTCAAAGTATGATATAAAAGGAAGTACACCACACATTGCGCAGATTGAACCCCCACAATATTGTTCGTGAGTTTCACCATTAGAATTTTTATCAATTTTAGGATGATCAGCTATTGCAATATTTATTCAGTATACACAGTCCGTTCACATTAAAAGGAACTAATTCGGTAAGACCCGCTTTTACCAACCTCCTATTAAATTAACAAGCGGTGGTTAGAGCGATTTTAAGGGCTCCCATTGGCTATGAACCGGTTTTTAACTATTAGATAAATTTAGGAAGAGGTGGTAAAAGTGGCCCTAAATTAATTTAAAAATAATGCAGGTGACGAATTAAAACTATTAATTAGTGAATTATTTAAATACTTTACCTCAACAATAGATATTATTTGATGATCATATTAGCATAAAATATTAACTTTATATGAACCCAACCCAACTAGTTAATTAGGGTTAGATATTAATTCGGTTGAGTTGAGGGAGGGGCATAATTTTGTCCCTCCAAATCGGGTACGCTATAAAATGTACATATTGAGTTGAGCAATTAAGTTTAATTCAACCCAACCAGCTACTTAGCTTTAAATATTAATTATGTTGGGTTCAACCATCAACATTATCTGAACCCAACCCAACCCAACTAGCTTGTTAGTGCTAGATATTAATTGAGTTGGGTTGAGCTATTAATTTTAACCCAACCCAACCCAACTAGCTAGTTAGCACTAAATATTAGTTGCATTGAGCCATCAACCTTATCTGATCCCAACCCAACCCACCTAATCAATTTATGCTAGACATTAATTGAGTTGGGCTGAGCCATTAATTTTAACTAACTACTTAGCATTCAATATTAATTGCATTGGCTTAAACCATCAATCTGATCTGAATCTAACTCAACCCAATCTAAGTAGCTAGTTAGTGGTACTTATTAAATGAACTGAGTTAAGCCATTAATCTTAACCCAACCCAACCCAATTAACTTGTTGGCACTAACTAGTACTTGGGTTGAACCATCAAATTGATCCTAACAATATACGCTATTTAGCACTAGATATTAGACGAGTTGGGTTGAGCCATTAAAATTAAAAATTGACCAGATGAGTACTCATAATTTTATTGAATTTATTCCTTTCATTAAGACATCTTTCATTAATTTTCAGAAGATCAAAAAAGTGAATTAGAAGAACATTATAAAATGCAGTAAGGAAGCATTTTTTAGAAAATAGAACATCAACAAAAGCAACAAAACACCATTTTGATGCTAGTCGTATTTATAATATTGACGAGACGGATATATTTAATGTCCAAAGAAATTCCAGAATTTTAGCACCCAAAGACCAGAAACCAGTCGGCTTGGCAACAAGTAGCGAGAGAGGCGCGACAACAACAGTTGTTTGCGCATTTAATGCTTCAGGAAAATATATTTCTCCGTTTTATTATTTTTAAGAGGAAGCGTATAAATGTTCAGTTATTGCGTGGAGGCGATGCTGATATGATAGCAGCCATTAGCGATTCGGATTGGATCAATGAGAACCTATTTGTATTAAATGTATAATGGCACGTTAAAAGCAACAATTTCCGAAACCACTTTGAATGCATAATTGCAGAAAGTAACTTTTAGAAAAAGTTGCGTCTAATGGACACATGTTTGAAAGTTATTTCTGAAACCAATTTCTTTGCTCTATATCAAAGATTAAAGAGTAAATAAGATACGACACTTTGTATCTGCACCTTCGATGTAGGACTGCAGTTTTTCATGACCTAGAACGCTATAGACCTTAAAATTGAAATACACAATGAATAGACATGAATAGACTTGTAGGTTAAAATATCAGCTGTTACATTTTTAAGTTAGATTTGTTATTGTGAGGACATTTAAATTGGAATGTTTTCTTGGAATCTTTTTCCAAAACTAAAGTGTCTCACTCTAGCGTCGCACCTTCCTTACTCTTTAATTTTTAGCATATGGGTCATTCTCAGAAAGAGTGGAAAAACAATTTTTAAGAAAAAAGATCATATAATTGCTTTCCTAGGTTATATATTTACAAAAGAAAACGTATAGCATAACACAAGTTTTGTACGTTGAAAATATAATTAAATAATGAAAGTAATGTTAAATTTAGAGGTAACGGAGTTGACAAATAATAATTTAATTTCAAATTTTCTTTCTAATTCGTAATTAAACTTAATGGCGTATCATCATAGGATGATGATGAATCTGGATATACAGCACTATAACCTATAGGGGTTCTAGGTTATAGTGCTACTCAATAGATCCCAAGTTATAGTGTGAGCAATGTTCGACAGGTTCACAACACAAACATGTCAGTTCTGTGAAAGTAAGTCTATTTCTTCTTTTTTTGATCCAAGTGACTTCATGAACTTTCATCGTATCTTTAAACGTTAGAGTATTTGCTGGGATCAGTTCTTTAATAATAGGGATTAGTTTTTCATCGATACGAAAATTTTTGATCCCTTTTATTACGTATTGTAAAACTTTCACTAATGTATCATAATCTGGTATGTCTGTTCCTTGTACAACTTTTGAGTCTGCTCTACATTTGATACAGCCTCCAATACCGTCAGGTGCTCCTTTTCCATGAACGCTTTCACTGTAATGCCATCGAATTGTCTTTGCTTGCAATTTTTTGTGCTACGTCTGCACGATAAGATAAAACATCTTTCTATTTTTATATTGGGCACAATCATTTCTATATCATCAAAAACATATCTTATATGCACGTATATGGCTAAGGAGTCATGGCGTAGACTATTTGATACAGTACAATATGAGATATGTTTTATTGAATTATATATGGGTGTTTGTAGTATACAATTACGGTATGAAGAAATATCTGAGGCTTTAACGAACCAAAGTGTGCAGATTGTGCTTCTTCAGTATATTTGCAGCAGTAATTTTAAGAAAAATCCACATGGATCAAGATCTCATCAACAGACAGATTCTTCTTTGCTGCGTATATACATTGATATCGATAGGATATATTCCTGAGGTGCAACATATATGTGGTCTTCCTTGTCTAAAGCAAGGAAAACGTATCATGTTTCTATATAACTTTGGAAATTACCACATTTGAGCACTGTTTTATTTTTCATTAGCTTAACTAAATATTGCGTACATTGACAAATAAATATTTACAGTATATAATGCATCATAACTGTTAAATTTGACTGTAACCGCTACCACTTAATATTAGTAACGGAGTTGAAAAAACGCGCTTTAATTTTTTTTTAATAAATTTGATTTGATTTTATGCAGATAGTTGTATATTGTATTGGTGCATTTTTTTACTAATTTAATTAATGTAATTATAGTAAGAAAACATATAAACTTTACCTTTTATGATAGGTAACAGAGTTGAAAATTCGAATGGTCAGAAACGTAATACAGAAATAAATCAGTATCTTGAATATATTCAACGTGTTAATTTTATATATTTTGACAGTTACAGCGTGGCACCAATATTAACCTCCTTATGACTATTTACAAGAAGCCTGGTTCCTTTCCAAAACCAGGCTTGTAAAAACCATTCCTACAGGAATATATTTATATAAGAAAACAATAAGAACATACAGTAACGGAGTTGAGATTAAGACGAAGACACAACATTTTCGAGATTAATTTAAAACTGAAATGTATCACAAATTGCAAACCATTCTTAAATCTATTCGTTAATTACCCCAAGTAAAAGAACAGTAACAAAATAATATAATACTTTTTCTTTTCCGATTTAGGAATAGTTTCACTTGTGATGTTACCGTAGGGACACCTGAATGATTAATAAAGTGTGAATTTTAATAATTTTTAGGTATTGTGTACATAAAATATTTGTTACATTAACATAACTTAATGAAATGATACTGATGAATCACACCACACAGCTTCTTGCCCGAATGAATATAATTATCACACGTTCTAAAGATTTGATATCAGAGGGACACTTTTTTGTCTTTCTGAGAATGACGTTATCTTCATAGACATATCGATACTATCAAACTAAAATCGAAATTGATTTGTTATAAAATACAATATTGTGCCTATGTAAGAAAAAATATATTGGAATTATGCCATTTCGATTTGACACTATCGATGAATTTTTACAATTTATAGAGCAGAGCCTGGCTGAAAGCAGCCTTTTGGGCATCATTTACTTGGTTCTTCAAAAAGTAATTGTGTATCTTCATTTCAGTCTTTATATGCCGACACTATCAAGCAAAACCGACATTATAAGAAAAAAAAACATTTCGACTTTTATGCCATTTTGATTTGACAGCAGATATATCAAAAGCTGCTTGAAAGCAGCGTTTTCTTTACTTTTTAATATTAAAAAAGTAAAAACATTGTTCAAGCAAGAGAAAACTTATCCGATGTATATAGAAAACACAAGTCTCAAAATCGATTTAAAAAATATCAATCTGTAAATTTCAATCTCGCCAGATGCAGCTGATGAAGACAGTAAAGGTGTTAATTGATTGAAACCGGCGAATAACATCTCACGAGATCGCTGAGAGATTAAATTTATCCAGTTTGATCGTTTATGTTTGCACGTTCTTATGTTTTTCTTAAACGTAAAAAAATCAATTTTCTTTAACATGATTGTCTACGAGTATGTTAAACGTAATGATCTTGGAGAGAATGGTTAAATAGGCTCAAAGTAGTTTATATAGAATATTGGTTTTATATTCAACAATAAAAGTAACCTGAAAATGCAATAACCACTTCATTACAATACATTTCAGTATTGTAATTGCTAGATAAATTGAAATTGATTCACTTAAACAGAAAAAAACGAATTGATTGATTGATAGAAATGGTGTATTGTTCCACTATGATAATGCGAGAGCTCATATTAGATTGGAAATATTACCACACCTACGATATTCTCTAGATATAATTTATTTCCTTTTATTATTTCAAAAAAATTGTTAGTAAAACCGTTACTCCAAATCAAATACATCAACTTTTTGCAGTGAATGCATTTTTGTTTATTTTACATTTCCTTTTTTATTTTTGCCGTAATTCTTATCTATAAGATGGATAAAGAAAAATTCTTAATAATTGATTCTAATCCTAATTCTGATCTTGCAAGCAGATACTATTGTAATAGGTGAACAATTGTACTAGATAAACAACATAAACAAGAAAAGGAATTATTAGCAATTTACTTTGGTGTTAAAAAATCTGTCAATATGTTTTTGGAAAGAATTTTGTAGTTGAAACCAGTCATAAGCCCTTAATTGCAATATTTAAAATCCACTAAATTCCTGCCCTCCACATCTGCAATGACTATAACATTAATATAGTATATAAACTAAGGAAAGACTTAATTATTGCAGATAGCTTATCCAGAGCTCCTCTAAAAGAATTATTTCATCATGACATAGATTTAAATGCTCAGGTATGTGTTGTTACCAACAAAATTAAAATCTTGAATACAAAAGTAGATCAAAACCTCTGGAAGTATTTCAAGTCTTTTGAAAACAGTATTAAGTCTTCAAGAGGCAATACCAAGTCTTTTGGAAGTATTCCAAGATTACTGGAAGAAGTGTTATATTTTCTAGAAAGAGTTCCAAGCGTTCCAGGGCTTCAGAAACAGTTTAAGCCATTCGGTTCAAGTCTTTTTAAAGACAGCGGTTCAAGCATATAAAATCTTAAGCAACTGCTTTGATGCTTTGAGAGAGATGATACTGCTTTTGGAAGCAGTATCATCTCTTCCAAAAGCGATATCGAATCTTTTGGAAGCATTCAAGTCTTTCATAAGCATTGTAAAATCTTCTAGAAGCGTTATCAGGTCTTCTAGATACATATCAGATCTTCTGGAAGCAGTATCAACCTAGGTATTCGGCCACTATACGTATGGGTTCTCCGCAAAAAATTTTGAAGAAACCAAAAATTATAAAATATAAAACAACACATCGTCAGCGTCAATGTGTTAGACCATATTGTTATTTTGCAACATGCTCGACATACCTGGATACAATTTTGATTTATTTGCCCAATTGAATGTCAATTAGAACAGTACACAAAATAGTTTTCGCAGAAGACTATTTTTGATAGAAGTCAGTCAAACGTTTTTTTGCGTTATCATTTTTTTAACATCAAAAAATCATCAAAAAATAGACAAACAATTATTGTCTGACATTGTGTCAATTTGATACATGAGTCCCGATTTGGTTCTAGAAACGAAGTCCGGGTGAGGGTTAACTAAGAAAATATTGCAAAATTTAAATATGAACTGATTTAAACAACGGCAAATCGGCAACTTAATTTTTTTAATGTAACTAAATAAATAAGAATTATGAAATTAAGCTGAATAATTACTTATTGTATTAAAATAGAGCATAAATTTTCTTGGTTTCATTTTTAATTAGGAAAAATTTCGTTAAAATTAAAAAATTTATTGAAACTGGTTACTTCAACCTGGATAAAACCATTAACAATATTGTTTATGATTATTATTGTTTAATATTATTTATTGTTTATTAGAGCCATATAATACAATACGTATTGTATGGCTCTATTGGAAGCATTTCAAGTCTTCTGGAAGCAATATTATGTCTTCTAGAAACAGTATCGTAACTCCAATTACTGTTATAACATACCATAACATGACACATTTTTTGGTAAAATGGATCAAAATTCAGGTTGTCATTATTTTGGAATTGTTAACTTTTCCAATATTAATTTAAAAAGAATTTTGAAAACGCTTTTTAATTCTTTGAATCGGTTTATATAAAAAATTACTATTTGCTGAAAGTTGTATCCCAATTCATTTCAAGATAAAGACGACTGATTTGTGAATAAACACCAAAAATCACATAACACAAGATATCATTATTTTATGTCCCCTGGCGTAAATCTACTACATAAATTAAATTTTTGTAAACCTTTTTGAATTCTTCAAAATATTTTCTGCTCAAATTTATTAATAATTAAATGTTGTAACTCCAATTGCTAACCCCTAACATTATATATTTTTTTAATCAAATGAATTAAAATTGAAAATGTCACTGTTTTGAGTTTGCTAACTTCTTCGATGCTAATTCTAAGAGAATTTTGAGAACACTTTTGAATCGCTTTTGAAGTGTTTTATAGAAAAAAGCAAGTTTTTATTAAAAGTTGTATTGTAATTTATTCTCAATATCAAAACGACTTTGGGTTAATGAACACTAAAAGCAACAAAATTCAGGATACATTATTTAATGCCCTAATTATCTTCGCCACTAAATAAATTAAATTTTTGTATACTTTTATGAATTATTTGAAGTATTTTGTACCGAAAATTATGGTACAAATTAATACCATTTGTACCATAATCAATCAAAATCGAGGATATCACTACTTTACATTTGCTGACATCTCCGATGTTAATTCAAAAGTTATTTTGAGAACTTCTTTTAATTCTTTCAAGTATTTTACGTAAAATCTGTTCTCAAGATAAAAACAATTTTGTATTAATAAACACAAAAAACCACAAAATTCAAGATATCATTATTTTATACCTCGTGGCATCTACGCCACTGAATAAATTAAAATATTGTTTACATTTTTGAATTCTTTGAAGTATTTTGTGCATTATAACTTAAGTAAAGTAACAATTAATAATACTAACATGAATTGCTCCCTCGATATGATGTATTTTTAGTAAAATAAATCAAAATTGAGTATTCTGTAATTGCTGACATCTTCGATGTTAATTCAGGGGGAATTTTGAAAACAATTTATTCAGGAGGGTAAAACTTAAAAAAGATATTCTTTATTAATAGTTGTATCTTAATTCATTTTCGAGATAAGAACACTTTGGTATTAATAATCACAAAAAAACCACAAAATTAATTTTCCTTTAATTTGTTGTGAATTTTTCGAAGTATTTTGTATCTAAATTTATTAATAATTAAAAATTATTAATAAATTTAGATACAAAAAATTAACAATTTGATGTTAATTTAAAAGCAATTTGAACAATATTTCTTTAAAAATTCTTTCATATATTTATTAAATTATAATAATAAATAAATAAAAATTATTTATATTAAACACAAAAAAAACTCAACATTTAGGATTTCATCATTTTACGCATTGGAAGATTTGAATCACTATATAAATTACAAGTTGGAGTTACTGTTTGACTTCTTCGAAATTTTTTTTGCAAAATATATCATTCATAACAAGATGTACCAACAAATTAATCCCAAGATGCAGAAATAAAAAAAAAAAATAATAAAAAGATACTCAAGTTTACCTCATATCGAAAAGCTCAAGCTCAACAATAAAATAGAAGTAAATCTGTGAGGATCTTATTTGAATGGAAAAAAATATTGGGAAAAATCAGTAATCTCCGCTTATAAACGAAATCAAATATCTGGGTATGATTTTAGACAAAAAATTATTGTGGAAGTTACACCAAGATAATAAATAACAATGATAGTTCACATTTACACTGTACAGGGTGGATTAAAAAATGATAAAGTTTGAAAGATGTTAAAGAATGATGAAACAATTTTGAAAAGATGGATACTTTTCAAAATTGTTGCTAGTGGATGAAATATAAAGAAAAGATAATATTTAATCTTCTGAACTTGCTTTATTCATATAAATCGGTACCGACTTCAGAAATTTACTCCATCATCAGCCGAAAGCTACAATTACATTATAAAATTTAAAAAATATACAAAAAGAGACGAATTAATATTACTTACTGTCGTAGAAGAAGCTAGTAAAGTTGAAAAAGATAATTTTAATTCGCCTTTTTTGTATTTTAGTAAAAATTTTATGATTTAATTGTAGCTTTCGGCTGATGATGGAGTAAATTTCCGAAACCGACACCGATTTATATAAATAAAGCAAGTTCAGAAGTTTAAATATTATCTTTTCTTTATATTAAAGAATGATGTCTTTTTGACGTTATAGTAGAACACGAAAAAAAAATGATAAAATTTGAAAGATCGTGTAGGTCTTATTTTTAAAAATGAAGAAATGACTTATATATCAAATTGAAGGTTGAACCTTCTTCTTTCAAATAATGTATAACTCGTTTCAATTTGAAACTAATTTCATTTAAAAAATGTTAAAAGATGATGTGTTCTTGATGTTTTAGTAGAATCACGAAAAAAAAAGTATAAAATATGCAAGATCATGGAAATCTTATTTTTAAAAAAGTAGAAAAAACCTACCTGTATATCAAACTGAAGGTTAAACCTTCCTCTTACAAATGATGTATAACTAGTTGTTAAAAAAAAGAAATCTTAAAGAATGATGTTTTTTTTTGACGTTTAAGTAGCATCACGAAAAAAATTATAAAATTTGAAAGATTGATGATGTCTTATTTTTAAAAAGTAAGAAATAACTTGCATATCCAAATGACGGTTAAATCTTCCTCATTCAAATGATGTATAACACGTTGTTTCAAGTTAAAATCGATTTCACTTAAGAAATGTTAAAGGATGTGTTTTTGACATTTTAGTAGAATTATAAAAAGAATGATAAAATTTGACAGACTGTGGACGTCTTATTTTTAAAAATCAAGAAATAATTTGCATATCAAAATAAAGAACCTTCCTCTTTGAAAGGATGTATAACTCGTTATTTCAATTTAAAATCGATTTGATAGATTTGTTCTCTTTGTTGTCAGCGTGATGTTAAGTTTAGAATAGGAAATAAAATTGTTTTCTGTTATACTTCAACGATGAAATTTTAAACTTACTTAAATTATCAACGTTTAGTTACGTCACTTTTTTAAAAAATCATTTTTGTCATTGTTATAATCGTCTTTATGTTTTAATTGTTAAATTTTAGTTATTATATCAAGAAGATTTTGTTCCGAATTTCTTTTTAGTTTATATTCTGAATATGGGAAAATTCCCGAAACGTCAGCGATGACGATGTCTTAATCAATAAACGAATTAAAGGAGGAATATCGTGTTATCGATCAATCTAATTAATTATATAAGAAACCTCCAAAAAATTTTCTCATAATTTAATAAATCAGTTTAATTACCAGAGGGGAAAAAACTATAAAAATTAGACATTCACAAAAAGATAAATTATTAAAAGTCACTTTTTAGTTTTGACCCTCTGGAAATTAAACAAACTGATTCTTAAAAAAAAGTAAAATAATTGAACTTCGATGATATTAAGTAGTAGTTTGAAATTGTTTAACGTGGTTTCCTGATGATGGCTATGTAGCCGAAACCGGTTAAAACCAAAAAATAACAATAAATTTTCATCGTTGAAGTTTAACAGAAAAAAAGATTTATTTCCCATTCTAATCTTAAAATCGACTACATTAAAGAAATATTAAAGAATGATGTTTTTTTTTTGGAGTTTAAGTAGCATCACGCAAAAAACGATAAAATTTGAAGGATTGCGGACGTCTTATTTTAAAAAATGAAGAATTGACTTGCATACCAAATTAAAGGCTAAACCTTAATATAAATATAACTTAGTATAACTTGTTACTTCAATTTGAGTAAAATCACGAAAAGAATGATAAAATTCGAAAGATCGTGGACATCTTATTTTTAGAAATCAAGAAATGACTTGCATATCAAAATGAAGATGAAACCTTCCTCTTTCAAATGATGTATAACTCATTGTTTCAATTTCAAACTGATTTCACTTAAGAAATGTTAAAAAATCATGTTTTTGACGATTTAGTAGAACATGAAAAAAATGATAAAATTTGAAAGATCGTGGAGGTTTCTCTTTGAAATGATATAGAACATGTTGCTTCAATTTGGAACTGATTCAACTTAAGAAATATTAAAGTATGATGCGTTTTTGTCATTTTAATAGACTCATGAAAAGAGTGACAAAATCTGAAAGATTGTGGATGTCTTATTTTCAAAAATGAAGAAATGACATGCATATCAAATTCAAGGTTGAATTTAAAATTGATTTCACTTAAGAAATGTTAAAGGATGATGTGTTTTTGTAGAAACACATCATTTAGTAGAATAACGAAAAATGAATCAAATATAAAAAAGTCTTTACTTTGTACTTTAACTGGTCCTTTATTTTAAAAAATATTGCCTGACTAGTAAATTTAAACATTTAACTCACGCTCGTCAACTTTGTAAATTGTGTTCCACGTTCTTATTATATTTTAAATTGTTTTAATTAACTGATACTCTTATAATGACTTTGTCTCTGAGTATGGCGATTAGCCAAAACTAGTCCGATAGTATTTTTTAAAATAAAGGACCAATTAAAGTACAAATCAAAGACTGTTTTATATTTGATTTATTACACGTTACTGGTAAAATGGATATTCAAACTAATTTTAATCGAATCTCGAAAAGAATGATAAAATTTGGCAGATTGTGGACGTCTTATTCTTAAAAATCAAGAAATAACTTGCATATCAAAATGAAGGTTCAATCTTCTTATTTTAAATGAAGTATAACTCGTTGTTTCAATTTAAAATCGATTTCACTTAAGAAATATTAAAGAATGTTAAAGAAGATTTGTGGACGTCTTATTTTTAAAAAGGAAGAAATGACGTGCATATCAAATTCTTTAAATTAGCAAAGATATATGTGATGTTCGATTTAAAAAAATCATTTTTATGTCAATAACTACTAAAATATTGTTCTGAGGGAAAACTGATTTATTCAAGATGTTTCAATAAGAAAGAAAATTATGACGACTTTTGGAAATCGCACTTTTTTTAAAAAAACACCCTGTATCTATAAAGCCATAAGATATCACTTTTCCTCTATTTCTTATAGAAAAAGGAGTTTCCTTTTAAAAATGTCTAATTTGGCCCACCATATACCTCCAAAAATTCAGGCAAAAAATTAAAATATTTGAAGGATTGGTGACGTCTTATTTTTGAAAAGTAAGAAATGGATTGCATATCAAAATGAAGGTGGAACCATCCCCTTTCAAATGATGTATAACTCATCATTTCAATTTCAAACTGATTTCACTTAAGAAATATTAACGAATGTTATGCTTTTAACTATATAGCACAACACGAAAAAAATGATAAAATTTGAAAAATCGTGGAGGTCTTATTTTTGAAAATGAAGAAAATACTTGTATATCAAATTGAAGGTTGAATCTTCCTCTTTCAAATGATGTATAACTCGTTATTTCAATTTGAAATCGATTTCACTTCTTCACGTTTTTGACGGTTTAGTAAAATCACGAAAAAATGTTACAATTTGAAAGATCGTGGAGGTCTTATTTTTAAAAATGAAGAAATGGCTTGTATGTTAAATTAAACATTGAATTTTTCTCTTTCAAATGATGTATAACTCGTTGTTTTAATTTAAAATCGATTGTTTCACTTAATAAATGTTAAAGAAGATTTGTGGACGTCTTATTTTTAAAAAGTAAGAAATGACTTGCATATCAAATTCTTTAAATTAGCAAAGATATATGAGATGTTCGATTTAAAAAAATCATTTTTATGATAATAACTACTAAAATATTGCTTTGAGGGAAAACTGATTTATTCAAGATTTTTCAATAAGAAAATAAGTTATGACGACTTTCGGAAATCGCACTTTTTTTGAAAAACACCTGTATCTACAAAACCGTAAGATATCACTTTTCCTCTATTTCTTATAGACAAAGGAGTTTCCTTTTAAAAATGTCTAATTTGGCCCACCATATACCTCCAAAAATTCAGGCAAAAAATTAAAATATTTGAAGGAATGGTGACATCTTATTTTTGAAAAGTAAGAAATGAATTGCATATCAAAATGAAGGTGGAACCATCCCCTTTCAAATGATGTATAACTCATCATTTCAATTTCAAACTGATTTCACTTAAGAAATATTAACGAATGTTATGCTTTTAACGATATAGCACAACACGAAAAAAATGATAAAATTTGAAAAATCGTGGAGGTCTTATTTTTGAAAATGAAGAAAATACTTGTATATCAAATTGAAGGTTGAATCTTCCTCTTTCAAATGATGTACAACTCGTTATTTCAATATGAAACCGATTTCACTTAAGAAATGTGAAAAGTTGATGAATTTTTGACGTTTTAGTAAAATCACGAAAAAAATGGTCTTATTTTAAAAATGAAGAAATGGCTTGTATATCAAATTGAACTTTATACCTTCCTCTTTCAAATAATGTATAAGTCATTATTTCAATTTAAAACTGATTTCACTTAAGAAATATTAAAGAATGATGTCTTTTTGACGTTTAAGTCAAAAAATTATAAAATTTGAAGGATTATGGACGTCTTATTTTTAAAAATCAAATAAATAACTTAAAAAAATAACTTGCATATTAAAGTTAAGGTTGAACCTTTCTCTTTCAAAGGATGTATAACTCATTGTTTCAATTTAAAATCGATTTGATTGATTTGTTCTCTTTGTTGTCATCGTGATATTAAGTTTAGAATAGGAAATAAACTTTTTTCTGTTATACTTCAACGATGAAATTTTATGGTTATTTTTTGGTTTCAACCGGTTTCGGCTACATAGCCATCATCAGGAAACCACGTTAAAAAATTTCAAACTACTACTTGATATCATCGAGGTTGAGTTACTTTACTTTTTTAAAAAATCAGTTGTTTGTTTAATTTCCAGAGGGTCAAAACTATAAAAATTGGACATTCACAAAAAGATAAATTATGTTGGCGCGAACAACTTAAACAGTCACTTTTAAGTTATTTAGTTTTGACCAGAAAAAAAATTTATTTCCTATTCTAAACTTAAAATCGACTTCACTTAAAAAATGTTAAAGCATGATATGTTTTGACGTTTTAGTAAAATCACGAAAAGAATGATAAAATTCGAAAGATTGTGGATGTCTTATTTGTAAAAAGTAAACTGATTTCACTTAAGAAATGTTAAAGGATAATGTCTTTTTGATGTTTTAGTAGAACACGAAAAACATGATAAGATTTGAGAGATCGTGGATTGAAGGTTGAACCTTCCTCTTTCAAATTATATATGACTCATTATTTCAATTTGAAATCGTTTTCACTTAAGAAACGTTAAAGGATGATGAGTTTTTGACATTTTAGTAGAATCACAAAAAGAATGATAAAATTTAACATATTGTGGACATCTTATTTTTAAAAATCAAAAAATAACTTGCATATCAAAATGAAGGTTGAACCTTCCTCTTTCAAATGATGTATAACTTGTTATTTCAATTTGAAATTTATTTGACTTAAGACATGTTAAAGGATGATATGTTTTTGACGTTTTAGTAAAATCACGAAAAGAATGATAAAATTCGAAAGATTGTAGAGATCTTTTAAAAAATCAAGAAATGACTTGCATATCAAAATAAAGGTGGAGCCTTTCCCTTTCAAATGATGTATAACTTATTATTTCAATTTCAAAGTGATTTTACCTAAGAAATGTTAAAGAATAATGTCTTTTTACGTTTTAGTAGAACATGATAAAAATGATAAAATTTGAAAGATCCTGGAGGTCTTATTTTTAAAAATGAAGAAATGACTTGTATATCAAATTGAAGGTTGAACTCTTCAAATAATCTAAAACTCGTTGCTTCAATTTGAAACTGATTCAACTTAAGAAATGTTAAAGTATGATGTACTTTTGGAGTTTTAGTAAAATCACGAAAAAATGTTAAATTTGTAAGATCGTGGAGGTCTCATTTTAAAAAAGGATGTGGCTATTTATACATACGGTATGTATACGCAATTGACTATTTACACATACTGTATGTATACGCAATTGGCTGTTTATGCATACAAAAAACTGAAAACTAACTTGAAAATTAACTTTAATAAAAGAAACTATTATTATAATTGTGTAGCTATTACCACAATATTAAACGAAATATTAGCGTATACAGTCAGTATACAGCCAGTATCAGTAAATAGCCAATTACATATACACGGTCCTGCATCCATAGCTCCTATACCAATTAAATTAAGAATTTCTTTCAAACACAGACTTGTACTATATATATGAGTGTAAAAAAAGTGTGATGATACAAAATGAATTTTTCATTTTAATGGAACAACATATATTTTTTTGCATATTTTGATTAACTGCCTTAAATGCTATATATGTATATGATAATAAATAAAATGTATATGTTATTAACCGTTTTGTAAAAATTTTTGAAAATGTATGTAGTTACTTAAAATAGATATCACAATTTGTGATAATTATAGAAGAAATCCTCAGAATTTCAATTATAGAAGTCGCAATTCAATTTATCATTTACATGTCCAGATAAAAATTTTTAAATAAAATCGTAGTTTTTAAGAAAAAAATTAATGTGATCGCATTCAAAAAATCGTATCTCAAGAATTAATTGAGATATCACTTTAAAATAAGAAGCAATTTGAAGCAAATTTAATTAGTATTTAATGTGGTTTAGATCGTTCCTTCATATCTTTAAATCTCCACGTTATGATTTTTTGATTATAGCTTTGCAAAAACGTAATTGTATATAGTTGTTAAAATTCAAAAAAAATTTCAAAAATTCGTATCTCAAGAACTAATCTCAATTAGTTCTCAATCGCTCTGAAATAAAGAGCTATTTGAAACAAATTGAATTAGTATTTAATATGCTTGAGATCCTTTCTTCAAATCTTTGAATCTCAATTTAAGTTGCTTAAATTATTATATGATTATTATTTGAGTTATTATTTTTTGATTAGAGCTTTGCAAAAACGTAATTATATATATTTGTTAAAGATCAAGAAATTTTCAAAAATTCGTATCTCAAGAACTAATTGAGATATCAGTTTGAAATAAGGAGCGATTTGAAGCAAATTGAATTAGTATTTAATATGCTTGAGATCCTTTCTTTAAATATTTAAATCTCCGAGTTATGATTTATTAATTAAAACTCTGCAAAATTGAATTATGTGTTTAATAAAAATCAAGAAATTTTCAAAGAATCGTATTTCAAGAACTAATTGAGATATCGCTCTGAAATAAAGAGCAAATCGAAGAAAATTTTGTTACTATCTAAGTTGCTTAAGATCGTTTTTCCAAATCATTAAATCTCTAAGTTATGATTTTTTGATTAAAACTTTGCAAAAACGTAATTATATATATTTGTTAAAGATCAATAAATTTTCAAAAATTCGTATCTCAAGAACTAATTGAGATATCGCTTTGAAATAAGGAGCGATTTGAAGCAAATTGAATTAGTATTTAATATGTTTGAGATCCTTTCTTCAAATATTTAAATCTCCGAGTTATGATTTTTTGATTAAAACTCTGCAAAATTTAATTATGTGTTTAATAAAAATCAAGAAATTTTCAAAGAACCGTACCTCAAGAACTAATTGAGATATCGCTCTGAAATAAAGAGCAGCTTGAAGCAAATTTTGTTGTTATTTAACGTGCTTAAGATTGTTTTTCCAAATCATTAAATCTCTGAGTTATGATTTTTTGATTAAAGCTTTGCAAAAACGTAATTATATATATTTGTTAAAAATCAAAAAAATTTCAAAAATTCGTATCTCAAGAACTAATTGAGATATCGCTTTGAAATAAGGAGCGATTTGAAGCAAATTGAATTAGTATTTAATATGTTTGAGATCCTTTCTTCAAATATTTAAATCTCCGAGTTATGATTTTTTGATTAAAACTCTGCAAAATTTAATTATGTGTTTAATAAAAATCAAGAAATTTTCAAAGAACCGTACCTTAAGAACTAATTGAGATATCGCTCTGAAATAAAGAGCAGCTTGAAGCAAATTTTGTTGTTATTTAACGTGCTTAAGATTGTTTTTCTAAATCATTAAATCTCTGAGTTATGATTTTTTGATTAAAGCTTTGCAAAAACGTAATTATATATATTTGTTAAAAATCAAAAAAATTTCAAAAATTCGTATCTCAAGAACTAATTGAGATATTGCTCTGAAATAAAGAGCAGCTTGAGGCAAATTTTGTTGCTATTTAACGTGCTTAAGATTGTTTTTCCAAATCATTAAATCTCCGAATTATGATTTTTTGATTAAAGCTTTGCAAAAACGTCACAATTTTTAGGAAAAAAATTAATGCGATCGTATTCAAAAAATTATATCTCAAGAATTAATTGAGATATCACTTAAAATAAGGAGCAATTTGAAGCAAATTTAGTTAGTATTTAATGTGCTTTAGATCGTTTCTTCATATCTTTAAATCTCCGAGTTATGATTTTTTATTAAATCTTTACAAAAACGTAATGAATGTGTTTGATAAAAACAAGCAATTTTCAAAGAATAGTATTTCAAGAACTAATTGAGATGTCGCATTGAAATAAGAGACAATTTGAAGCAAATTAAGCTAGATTTAATGTGTCTAAGATCGTTTCTCCAAACCTTTAAATATCCGAGTTATGATTTTTGATTAAAACTGTGCAAAACTAAATTATATGTGTTTGATAAAAATCAAGAATCTTTTAAAGAATCGTATCTCAAAAACTAATTGAGATATCGCTCCGAAATAAAGAGCAACTTGAAGTAAATTTTGTTGCTAGTTAACGTGCTTAAGATCGTTTCTCCAAATCATTAAATCTCTGAGTTATGATTTTTTGATTGCAATTCTGAAAAATATAATTATTTGTTTGATAAAAATCAAGAAATTGTCAAAAAATCGTATCTCAAGAACTAATTGAGATATCGCTCTGAAATACAGAGCAACTTTGTTGGTATTTAACGTGATTAAGATCGTTTCTCCAAATCATTAAATATATCACTAATATCACTATATATCACTTTGAAATAAGGAGCGATTTGAAGCAAATTTAATTAGTATTTAATGCGCTTGAGATCCTTTCTTCAAATCTTTGAATCTCCGAGTTATGATTTTTTTATTAAAAGTGTGCAAAAACGTAATATAATTTTTTCACAAGAAATGAGTTGTGAAAAAGACAATTTTTAACAAATGTGAGTTTTAATTAAGTAAAAGATGAAAAAGTACACATCTTTGCATGTTCAGTTAAAAAAACTATAATTTTTGGAATGCGTATTAGAAAAAAGTCAACAAGAGTATAATTTTTTTGATTGTCTTATATGCGCTGAATATAAGCACTGAATATAAGCAATGTGTTCCATTTAAAATTACAAAGTTATGATCCCACAAACGTCGCGTAAATTAACCAGTTTTAACCACCGTATAAAATAATATCCAATAGTATTAGTGGTGGTCGAAGGGCCCAAACTTTATTTATCGATATAATAAATTGAAATCTTCAATGCTTAATGGAACCACCATCCAAAACACTCGTATATATACTACAAGCCTGCATTTGAAAGATATTCCTAACTTAATTTCTATAGGAGATGTAATTAGTATGTATATATATATATATATATGTACATACAAGCATACAGTATGTCTAAACAGCCAATTGTGTATACATACTGTATGTACAAATAGCTACATCCTTTAAAAAATGAAGAAATGGTACAACAAATTGAAGATTGAATCTTTCTCTTTCAAACGATGTATAACTCGTTGTTTCAATTTAAAATCGATTTCACTTAAGAAATGTTAAAGAAGATTGTAGACGTTTTATTTTTAAAAAGTAAGAAATGACTTGCATCATTCAAGTCTTCAAATTTGCAAAGATATATGTGATGTCCACTCTAAAAAAATCATTTTTATATCAACAACTACTAAAATATTGCTTTGAAAGATGATTTATTCAAGAAGATTTTTCAATAAGAAAAAAAGTTACGACGACATTCCGAAATCGAACTTTGTTTGAAAAACACTCTGTATATATGAAAAAATCAGATATTTTTCCTCTATTTCTTATAGAAAGAGGAGTTTCCTTTTAAAAGTATCCAATTCGGCCCACCATGTACTTCAAAAATTTCATTTGCATTTTATGTAAAGCGCGTACTTAATTCTTAATTTTTAAATTCTTAATTTTTTGTTTCATTAATCTTAAATATTTTTCTAAAAAGTTTTACTGTTTAATGAATGAATCTTTTTGAAGTTAAAAATAGAGGCTAAAATATTGAGCTTTCCCAATAATACATAAAAATTTTATCTCGTTGATACAAATTCTTCAAAATTCTTTTTCTTGATACAAGATCCATATTTTGCTGAATCATATCATAAGCAGATATATTTCGGTCTTTGAATGTAAACGTATAAAAGTGTGGGGAACTACTTTTCATTTTCATATTGCTGCCTAAGAATTAATAACTTCTATACAAGGTCATTCCAAAGTAGAGACGAGACGACTCATGATACCATAAAAAATGAATCGTTTATTTTTAAGAAGTAATATCAGATTGAGTATGCAAGATATAATTAATTATGTAAGTATGGACATAAAGATATGATCAAAAATACAAGATATGCAAGTAAGGAAATTATAATGGATTAAGCAACACATTGCATATCATAACTTCAATTTCCTTTAATTACTTCTTTGACTAACAATAAGAGAAGTGTTAAATGAGTTTTAAATTTAATATTCAGAATGTATTATGTATGGATATCATATAAAACGTATTTGTAATTTTGTAATTCATCGATTTTGTATTTGCAATTTGTTGCAATAAGCTCGCATAATCACTACCAAGCCATGCATAAAGTTAGATGAAAATAAATGTATCGATCTACAACAAAGATTTCGCTTTTTTGACAATAAAACTCGATTATGTGTTAAAATCAGAATTACTTTCTATGAGATAATAAAGATATTTAATTAATATAAATAATTTAGAATTTAAGAAATTCATTTTTATCAAGATAAGAATTATTATAAAAAAATAACATTACTTACTATTATCCGACGGTGAAGGCATTCCATAAGTATAATTAAACGATTCTGAGACGCTTGGAGGTGGAGGCGTCAGACATTCTTGAGTACTTTGAATAGGACTAAGGGGCGCCTTCAAGTACGTAGTTGAAATCGTAGCATCGGGATACGGTGGTAAAATTGCCGGTGTAGAACTCCACTCACGGTCGCTTTGTTGCTGATACACCGGATATTCGTAAGTAGAATAATGAGATCCGCTCACCGAGGACACTTGAGTTGGCGCAGTATTGTAAGAGCAAGTTGAGTATTCTTGCGTTGGTACCAAATTTTGGTGTTCGTAACCGGTTGGTTGGTTGACCATCGGCATGTTGTTGCCGAAAAATGTTGGGTGATATTGGGGTTTCATCGCTTGGCATTTTCGCCGAAATCCGCGCGGACGTCTTCTGAAAGAACCCTCTTCGAACATGAATTCACTGGCGGGGTCGATCGTCCAATAATGTCCTTTACCGGGACGTCCTAATCCTTTTGGTAATTTTATAAAGCATTCGTTTAGCGAGAGATTATGACGAACGGAGTTTTTCCACCCTTGGTAAGATCCGCGGAAAAATGGAAAACGTTGTTGAAGAAATGTGTAAATTTCGCTTAGTGTTAATCGTTTTGTCGGCGAATGTTGAATGGCCATTACTATTAATGCTATGTAAGAATAAGGCGGTTTTTCTTGTCTTCGCATACCGGATTTTTTTTCTGAACTGCTCGGTTTTGTGTCCGAATCGGGTGCGGTGCTTTCAGGTTGGACATGTTGGACTTCTTGTTGTTGGGGTTGCTGCAATTGGTTGGATTGCTGTTGGGTTTGAGATTGAGCTTGCTGTTCGACCGCTGTTGATAAAATGACGCTATTATGTTGATGTTGGTGGAGGTGAAGATGATGAAGATGCTGCTGTATATTAATCGTTTGCTGATGAACGACCGATGGCAACTGGTCCGACCCGCTGACCTCGGTCAACTGTTGCTCCTTCATCATATTACCCGCGATTCGTGTATATGGCAAACTACTGCCCCGTAAACATTTACTTTATTATAAGGCCTGTATCCTTGTCCAAACAGTTTAATCTTCAATGACTTACTGCCGCGGCTATATTACAAACATTTGATACTCGTTACGAGTTGTATACACAAATATTGTATACACCGTTTATATACAAACACGCGACGAATTGTACACAATTTACTGGTTTTATATACAAATGTTCTCTCGTGGTCTCGGTGGCGCGGTTCCGTAATATTTAGTCTTCTTCAGTTGTCCACTCCGACCGGCACACTCTCTCTTGATTCTTTCAACGTCGCGACGACAACGACGCCTCACTTCTTTTCTTCAGGCGATCTTGTGTGTGTGTTTAACTGTGCTGAAGTGTATTTCGGGACTGACTCTATCCACTCCGAGCGTCGTGACGTGAGTGGGTTGGAACCGTCGTCGTCCCCACCTCCATAACGGAACCACCATAGACGGAACCAAACCGCGGCCGCCCATATCTTCATAATGTGTCGGAGCGTTTTATCTCCACATGACAATATTCATTTCACTTCGTAATTGTGGTTTACACAATTTCCGTTTAATATAACGTCCGATGTTAGATGATATTCTAAACATTTTATTAATACATACATTTCTATGTCATTCAAAACCACGATTTTGTTTTTAAATCAAAAATGTTATTATTGCTAAATGTAAATCTCAAAATAATTGATCATTCATTATTATTGTACTTCCTCCCCAAGACGTTCTAATAGAAATTGGTTCAAAAATCAAAAAGGCTTTGAAGAAATCTTTGTATGAACGTGATTCTTTAGATGTTTACTATCTGTTTTTACTTAATGATGATTTTAAATCATGTCTTATTATTTCTGTTTCATATACTAACATGATATATTATGACATATAAACATATAAGTCTTGATGTATGTTACGTTAATGTATGAAGTCTAGATTTAGGTGTATAGGTTATAATCGATCTTATGGTGCTCTTCTATATTCTCGATTCTGTGTTTATAATTGGATCATTCGCAAAGTATCGTTTAAGTAGCCTCCAATTTTATTGGCACACAACTTGTTAGGATGTTTAATATCACAATAATTTGATAATTCATTTACCAAGAGCTTATTACTATTCTATCTCCATTGTATATATTCTATTGTATGTTCACTTCCAAGTTACATCAAAATGCCTTTCGAAGTATCGGTTTCAACTGTATTTTAACCGAAACCGAAACTATGCCAAATAGCTTAAGGGATCATGCCTAGTTAAAACGTTAGAAAATAAGGGTTTTTTAATTTTTTTTTGTGTAAGTTATAAGACTTGATAATTTTTTTTTGTTTAAACTGTACAATCTGTCTATATTGACAATAAGTAAGTGTTATATATATATATATATATATATATATATATATATATATATATATACATATTTACAATTCCGTCTCATGTAGGAAATTCTCCAATGAGAGTTTCCCGCCTATATTTTTTTTGTCATTTAATTTATAATTTAATTATTTTATTTTATTATATAATGTCTTCAGTTAAATCTTGTGGTGAGATCTATAGGTTTGTAGCGTTTCAGCCGTCGCACTTCGTTTTCGGTGTTATATAAATCTCGCACCACCGTGTTTGAATGGTTAGTTATTTTCCCTTTGTACCTTACAGAATATTTTTTAGCTTCCATTTTTACTGTAGGTATTTGTAGATCATTACCAAGTATACTATTAGTGACATACCATGGTGCATTAGTTATTATTCGTAACACCTTGTTTTGAAATCTTTGCAGTATTTCCAAATTTGAATTGCTTGCTGTTCCCCATAACTGTATGCCATACGTCCATATTGGTTTCAGAATGGTTTTATAAAGCAATTTTTTATTCTCAATACTTAGTTTTGAATTTTTTCCTATCAGCCAATACATTTCTCGCTGTTTTATTCCCAGCTGTTTTCTTTTAGTAAATATATGTTTCTGCCACGTAAGACGTTTATCTAAATGTATACTTAGATATTTCACAGAGTCTGATTGAACGATTTGACATCCATTCAGCTCAACTGGAGGAGAATGTTCTTTTCTTGTTGTAAAGATGACGTTAACAGATTTATCATTGTTCGCTTTCAATTTCCATTTTTTTAACCAACTGTCGATTTTGTTTAGATGCGTCTGTACATATGTGGCCGCTATTTTCGGGTTTGCATGAGATGCTATTATTGCTGTATCATCTGCAAAGGTCGCAGTTTTTGTTTTACTTGTAGTTGGTAGATCTGCAGTGAAGAGGGAATAGAGCACGGGTCCCAGGACACTTCCCTGTGGTGCGCCTGATTTGATGGGGTAAAGATCTGCATGTTCGTTGCCATACTTGACAAAGCCGAATCGATCATCTATGTACGAGCTTAATAGTTCGTACAAATTGTATGGTAGTGTTTTTTTTCAGTTTGTATTGTATTCCAGTATGCCATACCTTGTCAAATGCTGCACTGATGTCCAAGAATACCGCATTGCCATAACGTTTATTTTCCAAGTCATCTTCAATCTGCTTTACGACTCTATGGACCTGCTGGATAGTTCCGTGTTCTTTTCTGAAGCCAAATTGATGGTGTGGTATGAGTTCCTTTTCTTCTAACACCGGTCGTAGTCTTCTTAACAGTAGTTTTTCCAGTACTTTTGAAAGTTTCTCAGATTACTCAGATTTCTTTCCCGCCTTTGGTATCATGGTTACCTGTGCCACCTTCCATTGACATGGAAAATATTTTAGTCTTAACACAGCATTGAAGATCTGCAGTACTGATACTAACGCTTTTCTCGGTAGCTTACTTGTCCAGTAATAAGATCATATCCTGGTGATTTATGCGGGTTGATTTCCTTTGTTATGACCATGCTAACTTCCTTAAAGGTAAACCGTTTACCGTTAATTGGAAATTCCATCTGAAACGGTTCCGCCAGGCCATTTTCTATTTCTTGTTTATCTTCTATTGTTTCCGGTATTTGATACGGTGTTCATACCATAGCTAGATGATCAGCAAATGCTTGTGGTTTCTCTGTGTCATTTCTAGCCCGGGTTTATGTGTGTGAATAAATGTATTTTCGGGAATATAATAGAATTGTTGTGAAGAAAAATATGAATAAGTATACAAGTAAAGGCCATTCTTGTGAAGGTCAGTTTGAAAAACGGCTTTTGCGGTGACCACTGCTGGTCTAACATAGATAATCTGAAATTAAAATGAAACAAATAATACATCCTGTGCGTGAACGAAGGGTTTTTCGAAATAATCATTTTTGATGAAATGGCGGACGTTTTAAGTTAAAATCTCGATATTCGATGAAAATAGCAGTCGTTTTCTGTTAATTAAAAGAAAAGTATGCATCGCAGATCAAATTCCTTCGTTCAAGCACTAGCTTATTATATGTTAAATAAACGTGCAAAATTGGAAATAGATCGATACATTTGTTCTCAAGATATGTTGGTCACCGTTTATGAAAATGTAGTTTTGAGATAATCGCGTTTAAAATTTCAAGAGAGATTTGCACTTAAATAAGATATTTTTGCTATCTTACATCTTAATCATCTATTCCAGCGCCATACATTAGAATTTCTGAAGAGGTTGAAGTTTCCAAAATGTCCAAAATGAGGTTGAAGTCAAGATGTTGCTGTCGACGGAGCATTCTTCCTTCTCTAGAGGCCTCTTGCGCACGATGCTCAAATATTTAGATGCGAATTGCATCCTTTGTCGCTATATATCTGTGAGCATTAGGTCCAGCGTCATCTCTATGCTCGCCAACAGTTACAGTAAAGCTTCTGAACCTTCGCTGAAAATGCAGGCAGAAATATGCGCAGTAAGTTCAACTATCTTCAATCCACTTGGAATGATTTTAGGAGATATTTTCCAAATTAGTTGGTTGTAACTCTCATTGTTATTTTGATTGAAACCACCAATACATCTTGATAATAACTCTTTGCTAAGATCCTGGTATATTGGTTTAATAGTATCCAAAACATGTTGAGGTGGTGGATTATAATCATGTTTATAAGAAGAGAGTTCGTTATTAGCGAAACTGCCAGGCGCACCACGACTCTGTGCTACCATTAAGTTCATCTATGGAACTATAATGATGGTATGTAGTCCCTATAGCCACTCTCAATTTCTCCATTAAGTTACAATTTCGCAGTATCGCCAAACCATAATACACAGCCAATTTGTCTATGATCTTGTTAGTCTGTTTACTATTTCCTCCGAATCCTATAGTTTTCTTTTTGCACTCATGCAAGCAATGCAAGCAACCTTTTTAATAATAATGTCATCACCGTAAGAAGCAGATTTGATGATCCCCGTATAACAAGTTCTACAGTCGCCATGTAATTCACGTACACCATACGTATTTTGTTAAAACGTTGAAATATTTCGACGATGGCGTCAATTTTCATAATTCCGCTTGAACCTTTATGATTTGCACCATTACCTTATAGAATTATGTCGCGGCACAGTAATTCCTTTCTGGTTTCTTATTTTCTTTGCAGATGTACTGAAACAACTTCTTTCGCTTTCAATAGTTTTTGGGTTGAAGAATTGTTTCCTTTTTTGCTTCTTGATTTTCGATAATTTTCAAATCACTAAGAAAATCTTCACGAAACATACATTTTCGAAACATACATTTGACATTTTCGGCTGTCAATTATTTACAAAATCACTAAAACCGTAATATAGCAATACTGGCAATGTAGAACATTTGCAACAAAATAATATGATTTACCCCCTCCCCCCACTTATTGTGAGTGGCAAGATGTCTTGGTATATACTAGGACTCCACTGAAAACAAGTGGAGTAGGTAAATAGTGTCATTTTGTTGCAAAAGTTCCGTTGGTTGTAACTCTTATTGTTATTTTGATTGAAACCACCAACACATCTTGATAATAACTATTTGCTAAGATCCTGGTATATTGGTTTAATAGTATCCAAAACATGTTGAGATGGTGAATTATAATCATGTTTATAAGAAGAGTTTGTTATTAGCGAAACTGCCAGATACACCACGACTCTGTGCCACCATTATAGTTCATCTATGGAACTATAATGGCGGTATGTAGTCCCTATAGCCACTCTCAATTTCTCCATTAAGTCACAATTTCGCAGTATCGCCAAACCATAATACACAGCCAATTTGTCTATGATCTTGTCAGTCTGTTTACTATTTCCTCCGAGTCCTATAGTTTTCTTTTTGCACTCCTGCCAGGCGCACCACGACTCTGTGCCACCATTATAGTTCATCTATGGAACTATAATGGTGGTATGTAGTCCCTATAGCCACTCTCATTTTCTCCATTAAGTCACAATTTCGCAGTATTGCCAAACCATAATACACAGCCAATTTGTCTATTATCTTGTCAGTCTGTTTACTATTTCCTCCGAGTCCTATAGTTTTCTTTTTGCACTCATGCAAGCAATGCCCCATTCTTTTTTATACATGTCCTATGCACTCCTTTTTAATAATAATGTCATCACCGTAAGAAGCAGATTTGATGATCCCCGTATAACAAGTTTTACAGTCGCCATGTAATTCACGTACATCATACGTATTTTGTTAGAACGTTGAAATATTTCGACGATGGCGTCAACTTCCATAATTTCGGCTGACCCTTTATGATTTGCACCATTATCTTATAGAATTATGTCGCGGTACAGTAATTTCTTTCTGATTTCTTATTTTCTTTGCAGATGTAATGAAACAACTTTATTCGCTTTCAATAGTTTTGGGTTGAAGAATTGTTTCCTTTTTTTGCTTCTTGATTTTCGATAATTTTCAAATCACTAAGAAAATCTTCACGAAACATACATTTTCGAAACATACATTTGACATTTTCGGCTGTCAATTATTTACAAAATCACTAAAATTGTAATATAGCAATACTGGCAATGTAGAACATTTGCAACAAAATAATATGATTTATCCCCTCCCCCCACTTATTGTGAGTGGCAAGATGTCTTGGTATATACTCTCCTTTATCAGAACGTAAATGGCCTGCGAACTAAAGTGATTGATGTTTTTAGCTACCTCTCTGTATCCGAATATAATTTTGTTGCATTAACAGAAACCTGGTTATGTGCCGATATAAGTAATAGTGAATTAAGCCCTGATAATTATACTGTTTTTCGTTGTGATCGACGTTGGGGGTCGATTTTGGTTGCGAGGGGAGGAGGCGTTTTGCTGGCAATTCGCAGTGCGTTGCGGGCTGTTCAACTGGATTTGCACAGTATAATTGACATCACACCTACTTTGGACGTTGTGGGGGCAAAGGTTTTTGGCTTGAATGGGCAATTATGTTTTTTCTTTGTTGTTTACATACCGCCCTCCACCTCTATAGATGACTTTGAATCATTCGGTTATGGTGATTGGTGATTTTAACGTCCCTTCTTACTCGTATCCTGCCAGATGTGATCGCTTTGCTTCTGCACTTGAAAATTATGAGAAATTCAACAACTTTACCCAAGCGAATGCCGTCATGAATTTCAACAACCGATTACTGGACCTGGTGTTTAGTAATTTTCCGTGCTCGGTTGACAATAATTTAGATCCTATTGTGGACGAAGATCGTCACCATCCAGCACTTCGTGTTGCATTTTCATGTATGGAATCTTCTTCTCCTAACTTCCGGGCATCGTCTAGTGTAGCTGGTTACAATTTCAAGCGAGCAGATTTTCCGTTGCTCTATGGCTTATTAACTGCCACTGATTGGTCATTGGTGGACAATGCAACGGATGTCGAGGCCGGATGCGCAACATTTTATGAACTAATTTATAAAGCTCTTGATATCGCCGTGCCTAAAATGAAATTTTTGAATAAAGCCGGGAAGAAGTATCCTGCGTGGTTCACTTATGAAATAAGAGAAGCTATTCGGCTCAAGGAAAGTGCGCTTAGGAAATACAGAATGTATCGAACTGCGTACTATTTGGATAGTTTCAAGTACAACAGATCCCTCAGTAAAGCCATGATAAGTGCCGCGTACAAACTGCACTTAAATAATTGTGAAACTGCAATCCGTAATGACTCGAAAAGTTTTTGGGGGTACGTACAGTCGAGGAAGGGTACATCTCGCATACCTGGCGCTATGAAGTACCGGGATCTCGAGTTTACTACAGGTTCGTCGATTGTGGATGGGTTTGCCGAATATTTCGGTCAAGTCTATACTGTTTCTGACCCTTGTAATGTACCTATTTCCGGTTTGTCAGTGGAACGGACACTCCGAATCGATGGCTTCACGCAGGAAGCTTCACTAAAGCTTTCAAAAAATAAACTTACTGCAGGTATCGACGGCATACCTAGCTTCCTTTTGAGAGACTGCGACAACATGATTCTTAAGTACTCTGTAATGCCTGTGCAATGGAAGAAGGCTTATGTTTGCCCCGTTCATAAGAAAGATGATGCCACCAATATCGAAAACTATCGACCCATTTCCTTATTATGCAATTTCTCGAAGATATTTGAATCAATCTTATACAGATATATCCTTACCTACGTGAAGCCTTATATAGTACCCTTTCAACATGGTTTCGTGAGAAACCGTTCTACGGTATCGAACTTGGCGTGCTTTACGCAGTATCTATGCGATGTTCTTGACGATAGAGGTCAAGTTGATGTTATCTACTTAGATTTCCAAAAGGCATTTGACCAACTTGACCATTACGCCCTTTTATCCAAACTCAGTTTGATTGGCTTTAGTGATCAATTGACCGCACTTATGGAGTCTTATCTTCGCGGAAGAGAGCAGCGCGTTAGATACGCCAACTGCACATCACAGTTTATTCGCCCGACGTCGGGAGTGCCTCAGGGATCGAACCTCGGACCGCTTCTCTTTCTCATTTTCATCAATGACATCACGGACGCCATTCATTGTGAGAAGTTGCTGTTTGCAGATGACATGAAGATTTTCACATCGGTTCGGTCACCGGCGGATGTTGCGGTTCTTCAGAGTGGTTTGGACAGTGTCGTTGAGTGGTGTGTGAGAAACCGTTTGAGCCTAAATGTGTCTAAGTGCGCCGTCATGTCTTACACTAGAAGTTCTTTGATATCCTGCGAATACTATATATTGGCGATGTTCACTTGCGTAGAACGAGTACTATCATAGACTTAGGAGTAACCTTTGATTCTAAGCTAACATTTGTAAATCATATTTCTGATCTTTGCACTAAATGCTACCGAACGTACGGATTTATTTATCGCAATTGTAAAGAATTTTCGACCGTAGGGCTTCTTACTGTTTTTAATGCCTTAATTCGTTCGCGTCTTGAGTATGCCGCATTGATTTGGCAACCTTACTTTAATACTCATATTAATTCCGTAGAGCGCATACAAAGATTATATTTAAAATTTTTGTCATATCGTATTGATGCAACTTACTCGCCTAGAGGTATTGATTACCGCTCATTACTGAACCGAGTTGCTATGGTGTCTCTATCTACACGTAGAGTAGTGATCGCTGTCAAATTTTTATATGGATTGTTGCATGGTACTATTGATTGCTCGCAGATTCTGTGTAACATTAATTTTAGCGTGCCCAGATTAAATAATAGGTCTACGCGTGTGTTCTATTGTAATTCTAACAGAGCAACGGTGGGTCAGCGTGCGCCTGTGACACTGATGTGTAACTTTTTTAATCAAATTTCTAATGAATGCGATATTTTTTTTGATTCTTGGTCGTTTCTGGATGATCGACTTGTCAACCAATTTGAGACTTGACAGACCCGTTTGTGGACTATATCCATTTTTACTATTTTTTTTTGTTTCATTTGATACTGTTCAACCTTAATTTAAGTTATTAATTTTGTTTTCCTGTAATTGGGTTCCACACCTGTTGGAAATAAATATACATTATTATTATTATTATTATTATTATTATTATACTAGGACTCCACTGAAAACAAGTGGAGTAGGTAAATAGTGTCATTTTGTTGCAAAAGTTCCGTACACTAGTTATTAGACAGCGGAGCGTACTTTCAACGCCTGTAACATCGTCATTTTCCATGGAATCGACATACAAACTTCAGGAAATATTCTTCATAAGTTGTACTTAGAGAAACAGTTTCAACTCAAAAATCGATACTTTTTAAAATTCGTAACTAGGCATGACTCCTTAATGCGATCTGTTTGAACCAAAACTTCAGCGATAAGCCGATATATACTCATGTTGAGATTCCAGTCAATTTCAACAATTCCGTCATCTTCAAAGTTGAAGATTACTTCTTATATCACAACAATATTACGGACGGAAGATGTCTTCGAACTTGGTCGATGTCAAACCTCACTTTAAAAAAATTTGTTTTATAATTTCTATGGTTACATATCATAAATTGAACTTTATAATTGACTTTTCAATTTAGAAAAACGTCCAGTTCTTACATAAAATTGGACTATAAAATTCGTGTGATTTGAACATATCTGACGCATTATTTATACTGACATTTATGATATAAATTTGTTTCCCTCTTTGCAACTCGATCCGGGGACATAATCGGATAATCTAAGATTAAGATTTTCGCTTTAGAATCGAACGAAGTATGTCATTACATATCGATTATCCGTCAATTTCCGAACTTCCTGTATAATAATAATAATAGTTTATTGTGTTAGAAAGCAGCTGCTCATACACCCGTCTAAACAATTTTACAATTTCTAAATATTTAATTCAATACAATTACTTAATAAACAGTATATGGTGATTACAATCCGATAACTGCATTTAGAAATTCCTGCACGGAATAAAATGTGTTTTGACGAATATACGCGCATCTGGATGCTAATGATAAATTCAACTTATTCCATTATGGAATAATTTCCGCTTGGTGACCTGTATAAGCAAACAGTGATCGTATCAAAAATCTCACAAACATAAAACTGATATCTCCAACATTAAACTTCTTAAAAACCTCAGTAAATCGAGAAAAATGGATCTTTATGAAGAATACTTCATTAAACTACACCGCAATAATGATCCTACAAACATGCTTATTGAGATTACAGAGTTTAACTACAACAGATACTTTTTATCTTTCATGTAATTTTTTTTTAAATTTTGCCGCTCATGCATTGGTTAGTCACATTGTTAAAAAATTTTATTGCCAACCTGTCTAAAATATAAGTTATTGTATTTATAACCATTCTTCTTCTTCCTTATGCCAAGATTATTCAGTCCGAAGCAAACTATTGCTATGTGCGCACACGGCTCATTTTTCGATCTTTAACGCCAAAAATTTTTTGATTTTCAACAAGCCTTCAGCCTTCACATTAATTACACCTGCCTTCAGCATTTAAATAATTTAATTAAACTTATCGCTCAACGTTGTGTTAACCCTTTATATGGTAACACACGTTGATTTTTAAAATTTAATCTTTTTGTATTTTCAACATCGTTCGTTTTTATACTTCGATTTATAAGGATTTATCCACAAGATCATGTGTCACGCTTACATCTTTTCTTAGTTTTTTGACGGTAAGATCTAGTTTTTATAATTTTTTTATTTTCCACCTTTTATAAACCCGTCCCCTAGATAAAACATTTACTTTATATTTTTTAATTTAAGTTTCAATTTTTCTAGTTATACCTGAAGACGCTCTTAGAAAGGGCGAAACATTGTAGTACAGAATTAAATAAATTTTCATCGTGGATAACTTAATTTCCTTTCATTAAATTCCACCACGATGACCATGGAGACAGTAATAGCTAACTAACTACACTTGACTAGATTAGCAAAAGTGAGGTGAGATTGGCAATAACTAAAGACAAATGTGGTTAGTTTTGACTAAACGACTAAGATATACCAACTAAGATATGACTCTAAAACAATTGATTTGAAGACATAAATTTACAAAGATGTTTTTGTTTATCTTAATGAACACTCTACATGCTACCATCGTAGAAACCTCCGATGGAACGTTGCCGAATGCGAAGTTTTTGCTTGTACTGCTGAAAACTGATTATAATAAATTATAAATTACTCGGTGTTTTTTACTGTACTCCTTCTATGAACTATTTTGATCAGTTGCAGGAGATTTTGGAAAGGCACTCACTTATCTATGACACTATCCTGTTGTTGGGCGACTTTAATACCTGTCTGTTAAGAAATGATACTCGTAGTGAGAAACTTCAATTCGTTACTTCTTCTTTAAACTTATTTATCTTACCCTCTCTGCCTACTCATCATCTTCCTACCTCACATTCTCTTCTTGATCTTATTATTACTTCCTGTCCAGACAGTATACTTACACACGGTCAGCTACCTGCCTTTCAATTTTCCAACCATGATTTAATCTATTGTGCTCTACAGGTGCAGCATCTGAGTCGTTCTCGGCGTGTTGTGACTTACCGTGATCTAGGGCGAGTTGATACTAATTTGCTCTTGTTAGTTTAGCAGATATTGATGCTAAAGTGGACTACTTTAATTCTAAAATTATTAAACTCTATGATAGACATGCCCCGCTTAGGCAACGCAAGATGAGGCATCCGCCTGCACCTTGGCTGAGTGATGAGATAAGATCTCTTATGCGACTGCGTAACCATGCAAAGTTGGTATTTAAACGTACATCCTCTAGTACTAATCGGGAAAACTATCGAATTCTACGCAACCGCTGTAATCATAAATCTAAGTATGCTAAGAGATCTTATTTCTACCAGAGGCTGTCTGGAGTCGCGCCGAGAACATTTTGGAGGACTATGAGGTCTCTCGGAGCGATAAACTCTCCGTCTGACCAGATGGATCTTGATTGTGAGTCGCTGGCAAACTTTTTTGCAGAGCCTCAACTGATCATTGATGACGTAACTAAGGCGGCTACAATTAATGAAATTCTTACTGCTCCTAAATCGTGTTTCTTCTCTTTTACGCTTGTAACCGCGACCGAAGTGGGTGATGCTATGGCATATTTAAGGTCTCCTTGCGTGGGTTCTGATGGTATCGGTCTCAACCTTCTTCTTCCTATACTGGATATAGTGCTTCCACCATTAACACATGTCTTATCATTATATTATCATTTTCTTTTGAACGGTCTTTATTTCCCTCTGTCGGGAAAGTAGCTCATGTCGTCCCCATACCTAAATTCAAGTCCTCTTCATGTAACACTGATTTCCGTCCGATTTCAATTTTATCCGTACTATCATAAGCTCTTGAACGTTTAGTTTATTTACAAGTCCAAGGATATCTCGAGAGGTTTAATTTACACAATGAGTTGCAATCGGGTTTTCCCAGTGGGCATAGTACGACTACTGCCCTCATTAAAGTTACTGATGATATTAGGTATGCCTGTGACAACAGATGTGTTACTGTGCTAGTTCTACTCGATTTCAGCAAGGCTTTTGATTCTGTCGACCACAACCTACTTTTGGTATCTCTTTCTGCCTACGGATTCACTCCTTTCTGTGTTTCTTGGTTTCATTCCTATCTTTCCCATCGATCCTTGTGCGTACGCGCTAATTCTTCAGTTTCTTCTACTTGTGCAATCAAATGTGGTGTTCCTCAGTGCAGTGTATTGGGACCGTTACTTTTTTCTTTGTTCGTTAATAGTGTTACTGATCATATCTCGTGTAATTATCATTTGTATGCTGACGACCTCCAAATATACACTACTACAACTGTTGCTGAATTTCCGGAAGCTATTGTGCGACTTAATAATGATCTGTCTAACGTCTTGAACTGGTCTTGGAGATACGGACTTAAGTTGAACGCAGTTAAAACACAAGCTATTGTGTTTGGTACTCGTCAATTACTTGGTAAGATCAATCCATCTAGCTGCAGTGATCTGATGCTGGATGGTACTGTCATACGGTTTTCTGACACAGTTAAGAATCTCGGAGTCTTTATGGATTCTTCACTGTTCAATTCAACATGTTTGCAGAAAAGTTTATGCTTGCTTCCACTCTTTAAAGAGATTTCGTTGCTCTCTTCCTCCTTTGGTCCATCGTAATCTTCGTTATGCACTTATATTTCCTCACTTCGACTATGCGGACGCGGTTTATCCCGATCTCTCGGTAACTCTCCTGGATAAATTGCAGCGGCTGCAAAATAATTGCATCCGGTTCATATTTGACATAAATAGATTTGAGCATGTAACGCCGTATCGCAATTACATTCAGATGTTAACTTGTGAGAGACGTAGATCCTTTCGTTTATTAAACATTTTGTTTAAAATTCTTCATAACTGCACCCCAAAGTACTTATCAGATAGGTTCCAGCAATTATCATCTCATGAGTTTGCTACTCGTTCGTTTTCTGATGTTATTCTTACATTTCCCGTTCATAGCACTGAAATTTATCACAGATCATTTACAGTACGGTCGATTGCGCTGTGGATTGGACTGCCTTCTGAAATTCGTAATATTTCTAATATTGCTAATTTTAGACGTGTTTTAAAGGGCCACTTGCTTGCCCTTCAATTGTCTGTTTCCTGATTCTTTGTTCTTTGTCTCTCTTTTTCCTCTCTTCAACTGCTCTCACTTGTTGGCAACTGATATTCGGCAAATTCTTTGGTTTTTAAGCTTCTGTCTCTCTTGTCGCATCTTTTTCTTTACTTTTCTTCTTGATTAATCTTATTTGGTGATAAATGTTATTGATGTCTAATTATCACTACTTGCCATATTAATCCTAGGATAATTTTGCTTTAGTAAATACTATTTTTGTTTGTTCTGTTGGAGCATTTGGCATATATCGCTTGTGCGATAAAATGATCCATTTGCTTATACTGTTTAAGTTTAAGTTTATTCACTGCTCGACTAACAATCGACAATGGGATTATGTATACATATATTTTGTTCTTATTATTATTATTTTTTTTCTCTTCTTGTGTATTTTATGTAGTTTTGTATTTTTATTTGTGGCAATAAATGGTAATAACAATTCTTAAACACTCTGTACAGATGTAAGGAGTTAAAAAAATGAGAGAACATTTTTCATAACTAAAACCTTAATGGAATACTGATTTTAATTAGATTCTTGTTTGTAATTGGTTTATAATTGAGGGCTTCTTGGAACCGCGAACGGAATGCTCGCGTAGGCAGACTCTTCCAGATGCCGTCCAACATAAACACCGCAGAGTTGGACGGACGGCATATTAGCGCGCACGAGAAGAGGACCGAGGTGTGGGCGTCGTGACGCGCACGGAGGCGGGCTAAACGTGACATCTGGGTGTAGCCCGGTTGATGGAAAACTCCAAAACAGCTCACAGAGGCTCCTCTCGTTCCCTTCTAAAATCATTTTCGACGTTCAATCCTCAAAGGGATGATCTCATCCAAAAAAAAAAAATCAAAATTTCTTACATTATTGAGACGAAGTATAGGATCCAAAGTATTCGCCATTTTCTTTCTATCCATGTTTATTTTATTTATTGAATCCGAGTAAAGTTTTGATGGATTCAAAAAAAATTAATCTTGTGTATCGTATACACACTCGACACATACTAATCCTGATTAAAACTGTTTAGGCTGGTGCGAAATAGCCCCGTTAGTAGACAGTATAAACTCGGTTTATGATAAACATTTTCTGTGCGTAAACGCGGAACGTTCCACTTATGTTCGGAGTATTCACTCAGTTTAACCATAAAGTACGTCGATCTAAACAAATTTAAGTGAAATTACTTTAATTACTTTTTATTTTCATGTAAATTGAATCCGCAATGTTTTACTTATCTTTAATTACATATTTATAATTAACTTATTGGTCTGAATTTTTCTTTGTTTAATGATGATTTTGTAGGGATCCACACAATGAAAGATTGAAAATTTTAAGCGATTTGATTCTTGAGCAAAAATCCATTTTAGCTAGGTAATAATCAAGTTGTATAAGAAGGAATATCTAACCAGAATTTTGTGTTGAAGTTCCAACATTAGTCGATGTCTTCTATTCCTTTAAAGAGCATAGGAGGTAACGCAATCATTCTCAAAAAAATTATATTGCCTTTTAGCAAATAAAAAACTCCTTTTGCTCCCCAAAAAAAAGTTTTAACTGTAGCTAATTTGGGCTTTAACTCGGGTATTGTTAACCAACATACGTTTAATCTTCTTAGTTAATTCTACTTAACCAGGAAGTCTTCCTAAAACTCATTCCAACCCTGCCCCAACCCAACCCAGCTAATTCCAAGCTCTATGATAGACATGCCCCGCTTAGGCAACGCAAGATGAGGCATCCGCCTGCACCTTGGCTGAGTGATGAGATAAGATCTCTTATGCGACTGCGTAAACATGCAAAGTTGGTATTTAAACGTACACCCTCTAGTACTAATCGGGAAAATTATCAAATTCTACGCAACCGCTGTAATCATAAATGCAAGTATGCTAAGAGATCTTATTCCTACCAGAGGCTGTCTGGAGTCGCGCCGAGAACATTTTGGACGACTATGAGGTCTCTCGGAGCGATAAACTCTCCGTCTGGCCAGATGGATCTTGATCGTGAGTCGCTGGCAAACTTTTTTGCAGAGCCTCAACTGATCATTGATGACGTAACTAAGGCGGCTACAATTAATGAAATTCTTACTGCTCCTAAATCGTGTTTCTTCTCTTTTATGCTTGTAACCGCGACCGAAGTGGGTGATGCTATGGCATATTCAAAGTCCCCTTGCGTGGGTTCTGATGGTATCGGTCTCAACCTTCTTCTTCCTATACTGGATATAGTGCTTCCACCAATAACACATATCTTCAACTTTTCTTTTGAACGGTCTTTATTTCCCTCTGTCGGGAAAGTAGCTCATGTCGTCCCCATACCTAAATCCAAGTCCCCTTCATGTAACACTGATTTCCGTCCGATTTCAATTTTATTCGTACTATCAAAAGCTCTTGAACGTTTAGTTTATTTACAAGTCCAAGGATATCTCGAGAGGTTTAATTTACACAATGAGTTGCAATCGGGTTTTCGCAGTGGGCATAGTACGACTACTGCCCTCATTAAAGTTACTAATGATATTAGGTATGCCTGTGACAACAGATGTGTTACTGTGCTAGTCCTACTCGATTTCAGCAAGGCTTTTGATTCTGTCGACCACAACCTACTTTTGGCATCTCTTTCTGCCTACGGATTCACTCCTTCCTGTGTTTCTTGGTTTCATTCCTATCTTTCCCATCGATCCTTGTGCGTACGCGCTAATTCTTCAGTTTCTTCTGCTTGTGCAATCAAATGTGGTGTTCCTCAGGACAGTGTATTGGGACCGTTACTTTTTTCTTTGTTCGTTAATAGTGTTACTGATCATATCTCGTGTAATTATCATTTGTATGCTGACGACCTCCAAATATACTTTTTTACTTTAATTACTTTTTATTTTCTTGTAAAATGAATCCGCAATGTTTTACTTATCTTTAATTACATATTTATAATTAACTTATTGGTCTGAATTTTTCTTTGTTTAATGATGATTTTGTAGGGATCCACACAATGAAAGGTTGAAAATTTTAAGCGATTTGATTCTTCAGCAAAAATCCATTTTAGCTAGGTAATAATCAAGTTGTATAAGAAGGAATATCTAACCAGAATTTTGTGTTGAAGTTCCAACATTAGTCGATGTCTTCTATTCCTTTAAAGAGCATAGGAGGTAACGCAATCATTCTCAAAAAAATTATATTGCCTTTTAGCAAATAAAAAACTCCTTTTGCTCCCCAAAAAAAAGTTTTAACTGTAGCTAATTTGGGCTTTAACTCGGGTATTGTTAACCAACATACGTTTAATCTTCTTGGTTAATTCTACTTAACCAGGAAGTCTTCCTAAAACTCATTCCAACCCTACCCCAACCCAACCCAGCTAATTCCAATTCAACCCAACCTTTCCATAAACACTCTTTTGACCAGATATGGTGTTTCCTATTATTTTTGCAATACCAGTTGAAAGCAAAGTAATATTCTCTTTTTTTCACTAGAAACGGCTTCTCAGCTCATTATCTATTTCTCAATCAGAAATGGGATCTGTTCAATCAAAGTAAGGCTCCCAACTCAAATCATTAGGTTATGTTAGAAATTCCCACCCCAACCTAATGATGTAGTTGATGATTGGAAGAAGCTGATCAAAGAAGATATCGTCTAAGTCAATATACCCCGTGTAATCTCATACTCCATCATATTCTAGTCCACGATTATGAGCAAACTTTTTTTTTCTTTCCTTGTCTTTTTAATTTTCTGGGATTCCCTGATGACTGCTTCGATGGCATCAATGGTCGATCTTTCTTTCGTGATTTTTCTTCGAATTTATTTTTAATAATAGCTTCGTAAAGTTTGGCATAACGGTTTAAAAGACAGACCGGTCTATATCTATCTGCTCTAGGTTTGTTTTCTATCAGAACCATTCTGCCATACTCCATGCGTTTGGAAATGTGTTCTCTTACAGGAGATCATTATACATCGCAATGTCGGGCGTTATATTGTCCAGTTCTAGAACTTTTCCGTTTTTGAGGTTTCCAACCTTGTCTTCTGTAACTTCTCCACAGAGCATGGAGCCATTTCCTGGTCGTAACAAGTTCTTCATATGTCCGGCTGCACTCTCCTGTTTTTATGTTACTGGTTTTGCGTTCCTTGTAGTTTTAATGACGATTACATAAGATAAATATGTCCCCCATGTATTTTGCAATTCGTCGTATAATCTTCTCCATGCATCTCTTTAAAATATTGCTGTTTGATGTGCCTCTTCTCTAGTTCATTCTCTTCATCTCATTTTGTTTTCAACCCCAACCCAACTTATTTTAACCAAACTCAACTTTTCCATAGATTCTCTTTTGTCCAGATATGGTGTTTTATGTTGTTATAGCAGAGACATATGAAAGTAATTTTCTCTTTTTTCATTAGGTATGATTTCTTGGCTCGTTACTTATTTCTTAATTAGAGATGGGATATGTAAAAACCACATTAAGGGCTTTAACTTAAATCATTAGGTCGCGCAAGATTGTTGGCTTTAATCCATTAATCCCATATCTGCGTAGGTGATCATATGAATCAAACGAATTAATTTAAATGAGTTTGCTTTTGATTCGAATCTGCTTATTCATCATAAACTTGAATCAATTTCCACGCTGTTTCTTGAATTGCCAGATATGACTGTAATATATGAAGAAGTATGTATTTCAAATTTTAGATGTTTTGAAATTTAAAATGACATTTGTCGCTTTTAAAATGTCATTGTGATTTTTAAAATAACAGCTTTTATGCACAATTAACTGTTTTAACTTCAAAATGACATTATCATTTTTGACATTAACGTTTTAACATTATTTTTACGTTATCCCGATTACAGTGTTATTATGATCTCTAAAATAACAGCTTTTATTGCAAAGTTGACTCTTTTACTTCCAAATAGCATACCATTCTTGACATTGATGTTTTGAAGTTTAAAATGATATTTGTCGCTTTTAAAAAGTTATTATAATCTTTAAAACAACAGTTTTATTGCAAAGTTAGCTTTTATAACTTCAAAACGCTATTATCATCTCTGGCATTGTCTTTTAAAGCTCAAAATAACATTTGATCCGATTATAGTGTCATTATAATCTCTAAAGCAACAAATGTTATTGCAAAAATGACATTATCTTGTTAGACGTTGACGATTTTTTATGTGAATTTGATGTGTTGAACTTCAAAATTGACATTAATACATGTACCATTGACATTTTAAACTTCTAATAAATATTTTTTAGTTTCAAAATATCATCATGAACTTCAAAACGAAGGTTTTTGACGTGATACTTTAAACTTCAAAGTTGATATTAATGCCTTTGATATTGACGTTTCAAAAGCTTGATACTTTGAAGTTCAAAATTGAAGTTAACACTTTGACGTCTCAAATTTCAAATCAATATTTTTAGTTTCAAAATGTCATTAAAAACATTAAAATGACGGTTCTTACCATGATTTTCAAAATTGACATTAACACCTTTGACATTGACGTTCTAAACTTTAAAACAATATCTTTTAGTTTCAAAATGTCAATAATAACTTTAAAACAATGATTTTCGATGTCGACGTGATACTTTAAACTTCAAAATTGACATTAATGCCTTTGACATTGACGTTTTAAACTTTAAAACAATATCTTTTAGTTTCAATATGTCAATAATAACTTTAAAACAATGGTTTTCGATGTCGACGTGGTACTTTAAACTTCAAAATTGACATTAATGCCTTTGACATTGACGTTTTAAACTTTAAAACAATATCTTTTAGTTTCAAAATGTCAATAATAACTTTAAAACAATGGTTTTCGATGTCGACGTGATACTTTAAACTTCAAAATTGACATTAATGCCTTTGACATTGACGTTTTAAACTTTAAAACAATATCTTTTAGTTTCAAAATGTCAATAATAACTTTAAAACAATGGTTTTCGATGTCGACGTGATACTTTAAACTTCAAAATTAATATTAATGCCTTTGATATTGACGTTATAACCTTTAAAAAAATATTTTTAGTTTCAAAATGTCATTATGAACTTCAAAACGATGGTTTTTGACGTTAACACTTTGACGTTGACGTTTCAAATTTCAAATCAATACTTTTTTTGAGGTGGTAGGGTTCGATTCATAATTCGATTCAATATCTTTTGTTTTAAAATGCCATTATAAACGTCAAAACGACAGTTTTTGATGTGAACTTCATACCATGATCTTCAAAATTGACATTAATAACTTTGGAACTGACGTTTTAAACTTTAAAACAATATATTTCCTTTCGAAATGTCGATAACCACTTTAAAACGTTGTTTCTCGATGTCAACGTGATACTTTAAACTTCAAAGTTGATATTGATGCCTTTGATATTGACGTTTTAAAAGCTTGATACTTTGAAGTTCAAAATTGAAGTTTACACTTTGACGTCTCAAATTTCAAATCAATATTTTTAGTTTCAAAATGTCATTATAAACATTAAAATGACGGTTCTTGATATGAAGACCTTTGACATTGACGTTTTAAACTTTAAAACAATATCTTTTAGTTTCAAAATGTCAATAATAACTTTAAAACAATGGTTTTCGATGTTGACGTAATACTTTAAACTTCAAAATTGACATTAATGCCTTTGACATTGACGTTTTAAACTTTAAAACAATATCTTTTAGTTTCAATATGTCAATAATAACTTTAAAACAATGGTTTTCGATGTCGACGTGATACTTTAAACTTCAAAATTGACATTAATGCCTTTGACATTGACGTTTTAAACTTTAAAACAATATCTTTTAGTTTCAATATGTCAATAATAACTTTAAAACAATGGTTTTCGATGTCGACGTGATACTTTAAACTTCAAAATTGACATTAATGCCTTTGACATTGACGTTTTAAACTTTAAAACAATATCTTTTAGTTTCAAAATGTCAATAATAACTTTAAAACAATGGTTTTCGATGTCGACGTGATACTTTAAACTTCAAAATTAATATTAATGCCTTTGATATTGACGTTATAACCTTTAAAAAAATATTTTTAGTTTCAAAATGTCATTATGAACTTCAAAACGATGGTTTTTGACGTTAACACTTTGACGTTGACGTTTCAAATTTCAAATCAATACTTTTTTTGAGGTGGTAGGGTTCGATTCATAATTCGATTCAATATCTTTTGTTTTAAAATGCCATTATAAACGTCAAAACGACAGTTTTTGATGTGAACTTCATACCATGATCTTCAAAATTGACATTAATAACTTTGGAACTGACGTTTTAAACTTTAAAACAATATATTTCCTTTCGAAATGTCGATAACCACTTTAAAACGTTGTTTCTCGATGTCAACGTGATACTTTAAACTTCAAAGTTGATATTGATGCCTTTGATATTGACGTTTTAAAAGCTTGATACTTTGAAGTTCAAAATTGAAGTTTACACTTTGACGTCTCAAATTTCAAATCAATATTTTTAGTTTCAAAATGTCATTATAAACATTAAAATGACGGTTCTTGATATGAAGACCTTTGACATTGACGTTTTAAACTTTAAAACAATATCTTTTAGTTTCAAAATGTCAATAATAACTTTAAAACAATGGTTTTCGATGTTGACGTAATACTTTAAACTTCAAAATTGACATTAATGCCTTTGACATTGACGTTTTAAACTTTAAAACAATATCTTTTAGTTTCAATATGTCAATAATAACTTTAAAACAATGGTTTTCGATGTCGACGTGATACTTTAAACTTCAAAATTGACATTAATGCCTTTGACATTGACGTTTTAAACTTTAAAACAATATCTTTTAGTTTCAATATGTCAATAATAACTTTAAAACAATGGTTTTCGATGTCGACGTGATACTTTAAACTTCAAAATTAATATTAATGCCTTTGATATTGACGTTATAACCTTTAAAAAAATATTTTTAGTTTCAAAATGTCATTATGAAATTCAAAACGACGGTTTTTGACGTTAACACTTTGACGTTGACGTTTCAAATTTCAAATCAATATTTTTTTTTTGAGGTGGTAGGGTTCGATTCATAATTCGATTCAATATCTTTTGTTTTAAAATGTCATTATAAACGTCAAAACGACAGTTTTTGATGTCAACTTCATACCATGATCTTCAAAATTGACATTAATAACTTTGGCACTGACGTTTTAAACTTTAAAACAATATATTTCCTTTCAAAATGTCGATAACCACTTTAAAACGTTGTTTCTCGATGTCAACTTGATACTTTGAACTTCAAAATTGATATTAATATGTTTGACATTGACGTTTCAAACGTCAAATAAATATTTCTTTTTGTTTCAAAATGTCATTATCAACTTTAAAACGACAGCTTTTGACGAGAAGTTGATACTTTGAAGTTCAAAATGTATGTTAATACTTTGACGTTTCAAATTTCTAATCAATATTATTTAAAGTTAAAATGACGGTTTTGATGTGAACTTCATACTATGATTTTCAAAATTGACATTAATACCTTTGATATTGACGTTTTAAACTTTAAAACAATATTTTTTAATGTAAAAATGTTTTCGATGCCATTTGATACTTCAAAATTGATTTTAGTATATTTGACATCATTTCAAGCTTTAAATAAATATGTTTTACTTTCAAAATGTCATTATGAACTTTAAACCGACGATTTTTAACATGGCTTTGAACTTCAAAATGGACGTTAATACCTTTGACATTGACGTTTTAACCTTTAAAAAATATTTTTAGTTTCAAAATGTCATTATGAACTTCAAAACGACGGTTTTTGACGTTAACACTTTGACGTTGACGTTTCAAATTTCAAATCAATATTTTTTTTGAGGCGGTAAGGTTCGATTCATAATTCGATTCAATATCTTTTGTTTTAAAATGTTATTATAAACGTCAAAACGACAGTTTTTGATGTGAACTTCATACCATGATCTTCAAAATTGACATTAATAACTTTGGCACTGACGTTTTAATCTTTAAAACAATATATTTCCTTTCGAAATGTCGATAACTACTTTAAAACGTTGTTTCTCGATGTCAACTTGATACTTTGAACTTCAAAATTGATATTAATATGTTTGACATTGACGTTTCAAACGTCAAGTAAATATTCCTTTTTGTTTCAAAATGTCATTATCAACTTCAAAACGACAGCTTTTGACGAGAAGTTGATACTTTGAAGTTCAAAATGTATGTTAATACTTTGACGTTTCAAATTTCTAATCAATATTATTTAAAGTCAAAATGACGGTTTTGATGTGAACTTCATACTATGATTTTCAAAATTGACATTAATACCTTTGATATTGACGTTTTAAACTTTAAAACAATATTTTTTAATGTAAAAATGTTTTCGATGCCATTTGATACTTCAAAATTGATTTTAGTATATTTGACATCATTTCAAACTTTAAATAAATATGTTTACTTTCAAAATGTCATTATGAACTTTAAACCGACGATTTTTAACATGGCTTTGAACTTCAAAATGGACGTTAATACCTTTGACATTGACGTTTTAACCTTTAAAAAATATTTTTAGTTTCAAAATGTCATTATGGACTTTAAAGCGACGGTTTTTGATGTAAACTTGGTATTTTGAAGTTCAAAATTGACGTTAATACCTTGACGTTGACGTGTCAAATTTCAAATCAATACTTTTTGGTTTAAAATATCATTTTTAACTTCAAAACTATGGTTTTCGAAGTCAATGTGATACTTTAATCTTCAAAATTGACATTAATGTCTTTGATATTAATATTTTAAACTTTAAAACAATATTTTTTAGTTTCCAAAATGTTAATATGAATTTCAAAACGACGGTTTTTGACGTGAACTTGATACCTTGAAGTTTCGCCTTGGAGTTTCAAACTTCAAATCAACATTTTTTTGTTTCAAAATGACATGTTTTTGACGTGATACTTTAAACTTCAAAGTTGATATTAATGCCTTTGATATTGACGTTTTAAAAGCTTGATACATTGAAGTTCAAAATTGAAGTTAACACTTTGACGTCTCAAATTTCAAATCAATATTTTTAGTTTCAAAATGTCATTATAAACATTAAAATGACGGTTCTTACCATGATTTTCAAAATTGACATTAACACCTTTGACATTGACGTTCTAAACTTTAAAACAATATTTTTTTGTTTCAAAATTTCAATAATAACTTTAAAACAAGTGTTTTCGATGTCAACTTGATACTTTGAACTTCAAAATTGACAATGATATATTTAATATTAACGTTTAAATCTTTAAAACAACAATTTTTAATTTGAAAATGTCATTATTAACTTCAAAACGATAGTTTTCGATGTCAACTTAATACTTTGAACATCAAAATTGATATTAACTTGTTTGGCATTGACATTTTAAACTTATTACCTTTGACGTTGCCATTTCAAACTTTTTTTATTTTTATATCTTCATATATTTCTTGATATTATCTTTCACTTCAATGAAAAACATGGGAGTGTTAGAATATATTTAAGTCGCATCTCTTAACTGTTGACATATTTCCTTCTTTATGTATACGATAAATTGATTACCAAGAACATGTATTACTCATTCATTAATAAGGATTTTCCCGATTATCAAATAAAGTTAAATAAGCTCGATGATTTGATATTAACCATTTGATTTTAATTTTCTAATATAATTTGACTTTTTCAGTTCCATTGGTATGGATCAGATTGTTGAAGATCGTTCCACCACGGTTCTTGAAGCAGCTTCATGAGATTTAATTTATTTAAATTTTGTTTGTTTTTTCCGTTTTGTAACTTTGTATTTATAAATAAATTAATAAATTATCCCACATAAAGTTTATCTTTTTTATATTAAGAAATAAACATCTTTTCCTCTTATTAATGAAAAAAAAGTTTCTTTTATTATCATCAAAATTTCATTAACTGTTATTATAAACTTGGATTAAGAAACTTTATGTATACAAAATCTGGTGATAAAATAAAAATAGATTTACGATTCACACAATTTTTACGTAATATATTCCTTATCATTACAACACACTTTGCGGTTCATTTAGTCATTCAATCTGCTGATATTATAAACAAAAACAAACCATTTAATCAAACATTAACTTATGGTAATTCTTGGTACTTTCAAAATTTTTTTATTGTTGGTAAATCCCACAAGTTGATCCACAAATTTTTCCAAGATTCGCGGAATAAAGAAATTAAGAAATTCATGTATTTTTGGGCGCCATTGTTCCCACCACCTTCCACTAAATCGAGCACCTGTACAGGTGTTGAAAATAGCATCAATTCCAGGTAACGGTTCACCTGAGGACCGTTTTAGCATTCAAAGGGGCCCCCACTACAACCCAAGAGCTATTAATTCCCCTCACCAGCGTCGGTTTCCCCGCCCACACGCATGGCGTCGGATCTCTCGCAGGATTTATGCGCCATATGTTCCATGGTTCCATTGTGTGCCCTTCGGGATGCGACAAAAAAAAGGGTAGAACCCAAACCATTCTTATTCTTATTTCACATAGTGCTGCGAAGTCTTGTCACGCACGTTTAACCACTTCCTTTATTACGTCTTTGTTTGAAACACTATTTCAATCCCATTCTAAATTTTATTATTATATGTCTCCAAATGTGTGTATATTACAAAATCAAAGACAATCATTTTATTGAGATACTAATCGGGCGATTGATCAAATCCAGAAGTGATATTTCTGTCATATCCACGCCAGTTGGTCTCTGTCACAATTTTATGACCGAATATTTCTCCTTAGAATTACAACTCGCGTCCGAGATGCTTTGATTTGTGGCTTTTTAGTTTTTAGCGTTTCCAGGTCGTATTTCATTTATTAATGTTTCGATTTTTGAGGAAAAATTAAAAATGTCTTCAAAATAGATTTGAATGTTGAATGTTGTGCTACTCAATGTTTATAGATAAACTCGGGGTATTCCCCAAGGTTGTATAAAAATTGAAGTAACGCTACACCTAAATTAGATGAATGAATTTGTTTTAGTCGTATATCTTTTATTTTAAGGCGGCTTAGTTCTAGTTTTGATCGGTTATCTTCGTTTACTTCTGGCTGTTTCCGTGTTGAGAGTAACGGCTGCATTTATCATGATAATTGTTCATTCAAGAAAGGACTCTTTGTTTATGATTGGTTCGACATAATGATCGTATTACACTTCTTAAGTTATGCATTTCTATTGTAATTTATTATTTTTTCTTCCACGTAGCGTTAGTAGGGGAATGTGTTGTACCTTGAACCGATTGTACCTTGGACCGGTAGTAATTTTACCAATAAAACAAGAATCTTAAAACTTGATATTTGTAGTGGGTTCATGCAACGTGTTTTAGTTTTAGTCGTAGTCATAGTCGTAAGAGTGAAAAGTTAAGGTATTGTGTTATAGTACTACTGTTTATGCAATATCTTACGACTAAAACGGTTTTTGTTGTAGCCCTAGAGTTTAATGGTGGGTTCATGCAACATGTTTTAGTTTTAGTCGTAGTTATAGTCATAAGAATGAAAAGTTAAGGTATTGTGTTATAGTAGTACTGTTCATCCAACATCTTACGACTAAAACGGTTTTTGTCCAAGTCACAAGAGTTCCCAACTTTTATCTTCTTAAAGCTAAAACCCTCGGTCGCAACTTAACGCAGTGTTTCATTTTATTTTATAAATAAAGGTTAACACGACAACGGAATTCATCAGTCCTCTCAATAAAGCCAACAAAGTGCGACGAAACTCAAAGTTATTATTATTATTTTATTTATATACCGTCCGTTAACTGTTTTAATTTTTCCTCAGTACTTAAATAGTTTTTTTACATTTTGACCACACCTTTTACAACTTGATAACAATTTTATATTAAATTTCGACTCAAATAAATTGTTCATTTCGAAACATAAAAAAATTTGACAAGAAGAAATGTTACACCTAGTTAAATATAAAATATCCTGTTTTGTACCGGGTGGGCCATTAAGAAAGGACGCCGGCTATATCTCTGAAACTGTTGACCGCACAGTTTTCAGTTAAAAAAATTCTTATACAAAGTGACCCATAGAAACTGCTGGAAATTATTTTCAAGTTTGTAAAACTACCGCTAGGGGGCGTAATGCCAACGACAAAATTTAAAATATAGATTTTCGTAAAATTTTGATAATAATCTTCATTCGGCTATAACATTTTCAGAATCTTTAAATAATTTCTGACAACTTTCGTTAGTCTTTTTGTTTGCATACTGATTAAATAAGTGAGGTACGGGGTGTTACATTTACTATTATAAAAGTAGCCCTAACTTTGGAATTGTTCATCTGAATACATCAAAATTGGTCTTGTTTGAGCGTTAAAAAGTACGCCATACAGTGAAAACCGCAATATCGTACGTGTTTTAGTCTTAGAGATATTCAAAAAAAGAGGGATAAATTAAAACGTAATTATGTTTGGGTGATTATTTAATATCATAACAAGCTTTCAAAGAACAATTACCTACAACAAGTTAAAACAATAATAACGTTTTATATGTAAAACTTACAAAGAAACAGTTTTACTACTTTTTTTGTTCACTTATATAATATGTTGAAGGGTGACCTGAGTTGTTACTGTCAGTTAGTGTTTTCTCTGTCGTGTGAGTAAATTAATTTAGCTATTTTAAAAATGCCGACCAATGAAGGTGCGCATGATATACTTGCGACTTACTTTGAATGCAACTATTGCTGTAAGACATTACGCAGTTCGTTATCCACAACGGCGGCATTATAACACAAAGGTTTTCATCCGTATACCCATCAGTTAAGGGCTACATGAAGTATTCATCGTCCTATATATCGTAGAACACGTAAAACGTAATAAATGTTTTAGCGTATGTGGAATTCAATCCACAGCTTAGCACAAGAACAATCGCTGATGATTTAGGTGTTACTTGGACAACAGTCCGACGTATTTTAAGAGAATATAGGTAGCTGTAAAAGAATATATGAAAATATTACATGTTTTTTTGAAATCGGCCAGAGAGAATACGAACTAACATATTTTGATGTAGGATGCACCCGTACCACGTAGTTCTCCATCAGGCTCTGACTGCAAGAGATTATGATATTCGTCTCGATTACTGTTACTGGTTAACAAACATGTTAATAGAAGATCCTCAACTGCTTTCAATGATACTGTGGATTGACGAGCCACATGCAATAGCGATGGTGGTGTAAACCTGCATATTATGCATTACTGGTCTCGTAACAACCCTCATTGGATGCGAGAAATACAGCATCAAGGCCGGTGGAGCGTAAACATTTGGTGCGGGATTTTAAGACGACGCATTATTGGTCCTTAACTTTTTAAAAAATGAATTGCCAATTCTTTTAGAAGATGTGCCTTTAGCACAAATTAGTGTATTCGCAGAAACATGTTTTTTCAGCACGATGTGGCTGCACAAGGTGCCCAATGGTTTGAACGAAACTTTTCCTAATAAGTGGATAGGCAGAGGAAGTTTATATCCTTGGCCAGCGAGGTACCTCTTACTTAGTAGTTTTTAAACGTTACAAGTCTGTAGTACCTATGATTCTGTGATACATCTAACTATTAATTTTTGTTCTCTAGATCGCCCGATTTAACATGTTTAGACTTTTATTTGTGGAGGCGAATAAAAGACCTCGTTTTTACAACGAGGCCTACGACACGAGAAGACATGATCGAACGGATAGAAAATGTTATTCGCAATATTTCATTACCGGAAATAGAGGCTACTGCAGTGCATTGCTGCTGATGGCAGACAATTTGCACATTTTAGACATCACTGATTTCTTTTAGGATAGTTGGTAAAAGGTGTTCTTTGAAAGCTTATTTTGATATTAAATAATCACCCAAATGTAGTTACGTTTTAATGTATCTTTCTTTTTTTGAATATCTCTAAGACTAAAACACGTACGATATTGCGGTTTTCACTGTATGGCGTATTTTTTAACGCTCTTTTCACAAACCTTGTCAAAAATATACGTTTCCATTTGAATTTTTCAAGAAAATTGTAAAAATTAATAGAACTGTCAAATTACGACACTTAGCGTTTGGCATAAAAAGTAAATCGGCTAATTTCGGATGTCATCGGATACAAAAATTCCTCCTCTTTCCAACAAAACCAATTTTGATGTATTCGGATGAACAATTTCAAAGTTAGGGCTACTTTTATAGTAGTAAATCTAACACCCTGTACCTCACTTATTTAAGCAGTATGCAAAAAAAAATGACTAACGAAAGTTGTCAGAAATAATCTAAAGATTCTGAAAATATTATAGCCGAATGAAGTTTATTATCAAAATTTTACGAAAATCTACATTTTAAATTTTGTCGTTGGCATTACGCCCCCTAGCGGTAGTTTTACAAACTTGAAAATAGTTTCCAGCAGTTTCTATGGGTCACTTTGTATAAGAATTTTTTTATCTGTAAACTGTGCGGTCAACAGTTTCAGAGATATAGCCGGCGTCCTTTCTTAGTGGCCCACCCGGTACATCTATAGCCTTTTTGACGGTAAATGATATTCAGTATATTTATTATATTAATAATTTTCTGTAATAGTTATCTTAAAAATCTTTATATACATCTTGTTTTTAGTCGTGCCTGTCGATGCCCTAAAAACTGGGCGAAACACACCCAGTTCCGATATATTATAAGCACCGATATATTCTGTTAATAAACATCGTTTTTAAGTCGAACCTTATCTATTTTACAATTTTCAAACAAATCTAGACTATCTAGTTGACTTAATGCTGATTTTTTAATTGTATTTATGCAATTAGATACAACAGATACTGGGTTTTCTAATTCCATAGATTTTATACACACACATAAATTTACTTGATGGATCATCCAATGACAAATAATTGAAAATAATTTCTCTTCTTCTATTTTTTATTTATTAAGGAAATCTCCCCCATATTTTACTTGTCATTGCTGTCGTACCGTCTATTTCCAATTCAAATCATTTGTTTAGGGATAAATCAAATATTTTCAATGAAATTTGTATCTGTTCAAAAATGTCAATTTCAGTAGTCGTACCTATCATTGTATTTATTGACAACATTTCTTCCGAGATGTTCATATTCTGATCAGTTCTTTGAATAAATATTGATAAATGAGCCAAATCAGTAATATACAACTGCGAAATTTGGTATCATGGAGGTTGCCCATCCTTGGTCTACACTATTCACAACGTTTTAGTTGTTTTTGTTTTGGTGCATTATTTATCAAAATTTTCATTCGTGCTTCACGTGCTGTATTGGTTTTGTTAAAATATTTCACTTGATTCTAGAATTTCTAATTTCTCTTGAGTTTAAATTATAACTAACTAATAAAGAAGACATCGTGTCACAAAAATCAAAAGCTGTAGAAGTGAATTTGTGTATATGAATATTAATAATTCAAACAGTTTAAAATGAAAATAAAAAAATTGTTGAAGGTTTTACTGCAATTTGTTTTGGCTAGAATCCGGTATGTATTTTGAATCGGCTCGAACTCTTGGAACGTTTAACTCAAGAAAACAAACTTACGAACTGACAATTGGATAAAACAAAGTTTGAAATGGGCGCACGTCGACGATAGAACGACGAAATATTGCGACAATAATCACGATTCAAAATCCTAGCATACCTCAGATCTGAGTGTTCATCTTAAACAAGCAAATAAACAATGGTATTGTTCGAGATTTGTGCTCATTTTCTTCTTCTAAGATAATCATATAAATAAGATTGCGGTGGGTGTTAACATTCCAAGGATTCCGATTCAACAGTTTTTAGGAAAAATACGAATTTTAATCGAAACAGGAAATCCTATTTTTGCGGTTTCGTTTGTTGACAAACTTGATGATTTCATTTAATTCTTTTTCATCAATCTATTTAATATGTTCTGTTAGGTCTACATTCAGTTTTAATCGTTTCGGATGTATAAACAGGTTTGTTCATTCAAGAAAGTCGGCTCCGGTTCTCAGAGAGTTCTCCAATAAGGATCGCAGTCGTGCTCATATTTAAATGTTTATTATTTCAACTCTAGGTCAGATAACAGAGCCAGCAACCGCCACAACTTGTGAGGTCCGGAGAAGGAAGACACCGCCGTCGCAGCCGCCGCCGCTTTTACCGCCGCTTTTACCGCCTCTGCCTTCGCAATCGTTCGTCGCGGCGGCAAAAAAGGAAGTAGAAGAAGAAGAAGAATGCGCATTCTGTTTGGAGTGGCCGAGATTAAAGCGGCTTCATGCCGTGTAGGCAGTGCTCTCTGTTAGTAAACTTCCTGCCGACCCATTATCGTTTATAATTGTGGCCCTTTGAAGAGAGTCTATTTCAATATTTCGGCCAATTCGACCGTTTGTTTTTTCGAGAAGACATGTGCGACCGGTCGATTGAAATTTCGATGCGCTCTCCCATTTTCCTGGCAATAAGGATGTCATGGATGAACGCCTAAAGTGTTGCTATTACAACAAGGACGACCGTTGTTGTTATGTAATAACACGTGGTACCGAACGGTCTCGTCTGACGCAATTCTTCATAAAAACTCAGTTTTTATATCTGTGTACTAAAAGTAAGCAAAATTTTTTTAATTGCAAAATTGATTTATAACAATGGTATCGAAACTATTTTACATAAAGTTATTACACACGAGTGTTTAAAAATATTATGAAAACTGTGCCAAAAAATTTACTTACATAAAACGAATTGAGCACAAAAGATATTGTTTTAAATAAGTTTTCTTTGAAATTTTTCTTTATCCTTGTTGTGAAATTGAAGTATATACAATTTAATTCTTCTTTAATACTTAACTTATGCCCGGTTTCTCGTACGTTATAGTATTGAGTAGATATCGGAGCGACAGTTATTGGATCGATATCTTTTAACGAGTCGATATCGCCTATTAGTGTTTTGGTTTTTGACAGTTTTGTCAAAAAATTGAATACTTGTTTATTCACGTCGATAGGTGACGGTAAAAATTTTGAATAACAATTCGTAAAATTATCTATTTATTATATTTGAAATGAAAACTGGACAAGCCCAGCGAAGCATCCAGTAATAAATCACAATAAATAACATAACAAAATAATTTCTTAAAAAAAATAAAAATTATTAATTTCCAAAAATCATAAAAAATCAGATCAACTTAAAAAATCTTTATCTTTATAGAGGAAGGTGCCTATTTTCGCGTGATGAAAGCGGATCTTGAAAATATTCATTCGTTTTTGAGATATAAATCTTTAAATTCAACATGAACATTTATGGTTATCTCAAGTTAATTAAAAATCACCAAAAGTCGAATTCTTGAGATATTTTAATGAATTATTCATGATTTATAGAGGAAGGTGTCTATTTTCGCGTGATGAAAGCGGATCTTGAAAATATTTATTCGTTTTTGAGATATAAATCTTTAAATTCAACATGAACATTTATGGCTATCTCAAGTTAATTAAAAATCACCAAAAGTCGAATTCTTGAGATATTTTAATGAATTATTCATGATTTATAGAGGAAGGTGTCTATTTTCGCGTGATGAAAGAGGATCTTGAAAATATTCATTCGTTTTTGAGATATAAATCTTTAAATTCAACATGAACATTTATGGCTATCTCAAATTAATTAAAAATCACCAAAAGTCGAATTCTTGAGATATTTTAATGAATTATTCATGATTTATAGAGGAAGGTGCCTATTTTCGCGTGATGAAAGCGGATCTTGAAAATATTTATTCGTTTTTGAGATATAAATCTTTAAATTCAACGTGAACATTTATGGCTATCTCAAGTTAATTAAAAATCACCAAAAGTCGAATTCTTGAGATATTTTAATGATACATTTACAATTTATAGAGGTAAGTATCTATTTTGTCTTGGTGAGAACCAAATTAAAAAATCTTTATTCGTTTTTGAGATAAAGATTATTAAAGTTAACCTAATTTTTTATGATTTCTTGAAATTAATGATCTTGTTTTAAAAAATCACGAAAAATCGCATTTTTAAGATATCTTAATGAATTATTCATGATTTATAGAGGAAGGTGTCTATTTTCGCGTGATGAAAGCGGATCTTGAAAATATTTATTCGTTTTTGAGATATAAATCTTTAAATTCAACGTGAACATTTATGGCTATCTTAAGTTAATTAAAAATCACCAAAAGTCGAATTCTTGAGATATTTTAATGATACATTTACAGTTTATAAAGGTAAGTATCTATTTTGTCTTGGTGAGAACCAAATTAGAAAATCTTTATTCGTTTTTGAGATAAAGATTATTTAAGTTAACCTAACTTTTTTATGATTTTTTGAAATTAATAATCTTGTTTTAAAAAATCACGAAAAATCGAATTTTTAAGATATCTTAATGAATTATTCATGATGATTTTTAATGATTTTTAATTAACTTAAGATAGCCATAAATGTTCACGTTGAATTTAAAGATTTATATCTCAAAAACGAATGAATATTTTCAAGATCCGCTTTCATCACGCGAAAATAGACACCTTCCTCAACAAGATAATTAATTTCAAAAAATCATAAAAAAATTAGGTTAACTTAAATGATCTTTATCTCAAGAACGAATAAAGATTTTCTAATTTGGTTCTCACCAAGACAAAATAGATACTTACCTTTATAAACTGTAAATGTATCATTAAAATATCTCAAGAATTCGACTTTTGGTGATTTTTAATTAACTTAAGATAGCCATAAATGTTCACGTTGAATTTAAAGATTTATATCTCAAAAACGAATAAATATTTTCAAGATCCGCTTTCATCACGCGAAAATAGACACCTTCCTCTATAAATCATGAATAATTCATTAAGATATCTTAAAAATTCGATTTTTCGTGATTTTTTAAAACAAGATTATTAATTTCAAAAAATCATAAAAAAATTAGGTTTACTTAAATAATCTTTATTTCAAAAACGAATAGATTTTCTAATTTGGTTCTCACCAAGACAAAATAGATACTTACCTCTATAAATTGTAAATGTATCATTAAAATATCTCAAGAATTCGACTTTTGGTGATTTTTAATTAACTTAAGATAGCCATAAATGTTCACGTTGAATTTAATGATTTATATCTCAAAAACGAATGAATATTTTCAAGATCCGCTTTCATCACGCGAAAATAGACACCTTCCTCTATAAATCATGAATAATTCATTAAAATATCTTAAGAATTCGATTTTTTGTGATTTTTTAAAACAAGATCATTAATTTCAAAAAATCATAAAAAATTAGGTTAACTTAAATAATCTTTATCTCAAAAACGAATAAAGATATTCTAATTTGGTTTTCACCATGACAAAATAAACACTTACTTCTATGAATTTTGAATGTTTCATTAAAATATCTCAAGAATTCGTTTTTTGGTGATTTTTAATTAACTTGAGATAGCCATAAATGTTCACGTTGAATTTAATGATTTATATCTCAAAAACGAATAAATATTTTCAAGATCCGGTTTCATCACGAGAAAGTAGTCATTTTCCTTCATAAATCATGAATAATTCAATAAAATATCTTAAGAATTCGATTTTTGGTGATTTTTAATTAACTTGAGATAGCCATAAAGGGTCACGTTGAATTTAATGCTTTATATCTTAAAAACAAATGAATATTTTCAAAATCCGCTTTCATCACGAAAAAATAGACACTTTCCTCTATAAATCATCAGTAATTCATTAAGATATTTTAAGAATTCGTTTTTTTGTGATTTTTTCAAAACAAGATTATTAATTTCAAAAAATCCTAAAAAATTAAGTTAACTTAAATAATCTTTATCTCAAAAACGAATAGTTTTCTAATTCGGTTCTCAACATGATAAAATGTTATGATTATAATGAATCATCATAGATGAGTTTGGTTAATATCTAGAATTTTTAGAAAATGGGTGTTTGGATGAACTTGAAATTGATAAAATCGGCCTGAATTCTTTGGAGATACACTTCTATGAGAAGTGTATACAAAAGTGTTACATGTATTAGCTGACCTAAATATAATGTAATTATATTTTTGCCAAATTTTATCTTCCTTCCAGGATTTTTTGTTTCTTTCCGTGTTAGAAAGCAATCAAAACGCATAAGTCCTAAAATGCCCGTGAATTTATTGAGAAAAATTTCCTCCCACAGATAGTTCTTGTTTTCGAGTAATACCCGGAAACGTCCAGCAATTAGTAAAGTTCCAAAAATGCCTTCAATTTTAAAAGATTCATTAATATTATCCCCAATTCCTTCTTCAAATGTTTAATTAATGTATTTTTTAATGCATCATATATTTATTATAAAATTTGTTATACAAAATTTATTGATTTAATCAATTTTAATTATTTAAATTATTTGTTTAAGATTTAATTTTTAGTTATAAACAAAAAAAGATTGGTACTATTGAGATGAGCTGTCATTATTTTTGACATTCTCATTTAATAATATAAAGTAGCAATATTTAAACATATCTTAATAATTAATGGTTTTATTGAAAAGTATCTCAAACAAAATGCGTTAAGAAATTTAGAACAAGTTCTTTTAATAATCTTTTTTGATATCTTACCGGAATCTGTATACCGGTACAAAATAATGTGATTTAAGTATCTTAATAATTATTTTGTTAAACTTGGAAGTTCAATGGGGTTAAGTCTGGAAACTCAGCAGACTAATCAAGCAGGATTACCCCATTTTAGTAAACCAACACATAGCGTTGAGCGCGAAGAACAGACGCGTCATGGCGAGGTGCATTATCCTGTTGAAAATAAACGTTGTGGTCATCTCAGAGGAATTTTGCACAGGCAATGCGCAATGGTAATTAAAAACCATTTCTGTCTTAATTATAATTAATTGTACTATAAATTGTAAAGAAATTTCTGAGTGTTATTAGCAGACTATATATAGCTTAATCAAGACTAGATATCATAAGTACGAAGGCTTTCACGACTGGTGTTAATTGAACTAAAATTAGAACTAACACTAGCACTAACACTAGAACTATCACTAGAACTAACACTAGGTCTAAAACTAGAAACTTTCGGGTTTTGTCGTGCGTTTTTTGAAAAAATGTTTGACGTTTCGGATGCCATGTTGCAACCTTCTTCAGAAACCTATTCTAACTGTTAGAGTTTCTAGTTTTAGATCTAGTATTAGTCCTAGTGATAGTTCTAGTGTTAGTGTTAGTTCTAATTTTAGTTCAAGAAAGACTAGATATCGTTTGAACTAGATTAAATATTGCTTAAAAGAGCTAAATACTATCAATGGCAAAGTTAATACTCCAATATGCTGCTTGCAGAAGACTAATTGCTGCAAAATGAAGCTAAATACTGTTAATACAAGACTATACCAGGTGTGTAAATATAAAACCGGAATTTTCGTACAGAAAAAACACGTTTATTGTATTGATGTGATACAAAGTAACTTATTCAAAGTATTGTCCGTCGCTATGTATACATTTTTCCCATCTTTCTGGCAATTTGTGGATTCCGCGCCAATAGAACTGTTGCTCTTTTGAGGCAAACCAGTCATCGAGCCGTTTTCGTACATCTTCGTAAGAAGTAAAGCGCTGCTCAGCAAGTGTGTGTCTCATCGATGCAAACAAGTAATAATCGGATGGGGCAAGGTCCGGTGAGTAAGGCGCGTGCTGAAAAATCTGCCAACGGAACGACTCTATCGTTTCCTGGACCTGTTTTGCTTTGTGTGCTGGTGCATTGTCATGCAGCAAAATCACCTTGTGTTGTCTTTGTTGGTATTCTGATCGTTTTTCACGCAAAACTCGATCCAAATCGGTCATTTGTTGTCGGTAGCGTTGAGTATTGGCAGTTTCCCCAGGATTCAGCAACTCGTAGTAGATTACGCCTTTCTGATCCCACCAAACACAAAGCATTGTCTTTCGTCTTGTTGGTTCACCCGGATAATGCATGACTTTTTGCGCTTAGGATTCTCAAAATATATCCATATGGCTTCTCGGGTCACCTTTCACTGATTCGCGAGTTGTTGTTGTGTTTGAGCGGCGTTTTCGTCCAACAAGGCTTGCAGGTCAGCGTCTTCAAACTTTTTCGGTGATCTTCCACGTTCTTCGTTCCTCACGTAAAAATTGCCACTTTTGAACCGCTTGAACCACTCGAAACATTGTATTTTACCGAGAGCATGCTCACCAAACGCCTCCAGAAGCATTTGATGCGATTCGATGCAAATCGTAATTTGTTGGCACAAAACTTGACATGTTTATCTGTAATAAACTGATGCTACTGAATGAAACTCGTGTTATTGTGAGTTGGAAATCTTGTGAGTCGGATATCAATACAATAACAAGACACCACTGACGGTTGGTAACTGCATCGGCATCTAGGTCTACCTGGTATCTACCTGGTATAATACTTACAGAATAAACACTACTTGAGGAAGTTAAACACTGCTTAGAGATAATTAGATTCTGGATGCAGAAACCTCTATACTCCTTGTTAAAAATCGCTTAAGAATCTAAATATTACTAAATGATAGATCAGATGAGATTTTGTGTGCTAAATTTAATTGCTTAACTTTGATTAATAATTTTTTTTGCATATGTTAAAGACAACATTCTAAAACTGAAATGTTCGAATGTTGTTTATAAGATCTCTTGGAGTCAATGTGAAAAATCGTAGTTCACAATATCTTAGTAGTAGGGTTCATCAACATAAATATGATTGTGTTGTTATGAACAATGAAAATTTTAAAAAAAGTGTATTAATTACGATTTTGACTTTGATAATGTTTCAATTTCAACGCATGTTTTTAGAAATGCCCCACATCTTCAAGGAACAGCATTCGGCAAATTTAAGAACTGATATTGAAAATCTTAGTTCGATTTATGGTTTTTTTATTTCTAGTTTTGAGTTTTCCAGATCTTAAACTTCCCTCCTCTTTGAGATTTTAGTGATTTTTTCTAGGAGTTTTTCTGGTTGGTTTGTATTATTGTCATGTTTTTTCAATTTTACTGATATTCACCTTAATTTTAATGTTTCAAAAGTTATTATTTAATATTTTAAAAAATTTGATCGTTTATATCAGAGTGTTTGTTTTAATTAAAGGTAATTAGTTTTTTATAGATTTTTATCGATTGGAAAAATGTTTAGTACTCTTAGCCTAACTTTTCCATTAGACTCTACACGTTGCTTCCAAAAAAGAAAAACTTTAGGATGATTAACGTTTTTGAATGAAGTTAGCAAGTTTTTCGATTTCCACCAAAGTAATTTAAGAATTTTTGTTTTTAATGTGGTTTAATGTGTTAAATTTTTTGAATTTGTATTATCCAATCTTTGTAGTTTTTGCCCTGATGAAGAATACAAATAAATTCGAAAGCTTGGTAATGAAAAATGAAAAACTTTTTTTGAAATTCCTTAGCAATTTGGTCACTTTCCCGAGAATTTTCCTTCGCGATTAATAATAATTTTTAATATTAATTTAATAATAATTTAATAATAATAATAATAATTTATTATCCCAACGGATTACAATCCAGAGATAATCTTATAAAATTGAGTTAATAGTTCCGATGTAGCTAGCATGTGTCGCGTATATTGCATCGTGCACAAACTCCACAGATAGCAATCTTCTACGGTCATCAAGGCTCTGTAGGCCGTAACGTTGTAGTAGATTCATGTAGTTTAGTTCCCCCCCTAAGATCCAAAATCGAGGTAATGAATAAACTTAACAAATCTTTTCTGCACTTTTTCGACGATGGCAATATGCGTTAAATAAGATGTGGTCCACACAACGTAGCAATATTGAAGTTTACTACGTACCAGCGTAAAATAAAGATCTATAATTGTTTACAAAGTATTTCTCCGGATAAATCATAACATTCTGAGGGCACCAATCGATGTTCTGTCGATATGTTCATTGAACGACAAAGTGCTGTCAAACCACATTCCAAGATCTTTTACGTGACATTGAGCTACATGACAAGTGATCTACTCCAAACATATAATATAAACGTATGGTATTACGTTTTTGGCTGTATGTCATCACCTGACCTGTAAGAGTATTTAGAGTTACCTTGTCAAAACACCGTAAATAAAATTTGTCTCAATTTATCTGGAGTAATTCACACTGCAACTCACAACTAACCGATCTAAACAGTTTCAGGTTGTCTGCGTATAAAAATAAATAAGTATTCAAAATCGTTAGCAAATCATTCATAGATATCTATACAGAGATCAAGTATAGATCTCTGAGGCTCGCCAGTAGTAACATAAATTTGCCTAGACTTCAAACCACTTAACTCGACGTATTGTCTGCGGTTTGATATATATAAAACTAGAAGTTGCGTGGGAAAGTGATCACATCCAAATTTCTCCAGCTTTTCAGCTAGTAAACCATGGTCCAAGCAATCAAAAGCCCGAGAAAAGTCAGTGTATATCACATCCACCTATCCCCAACTGTCTAGTGCATTCGATACGTACTGAGCGAAGCTAGGTTGGAGGCTTTGGATTTACCTTTGCAAAACCTATATTTTTGGTTAGATATACAAGATTTACGATCTGCTCAAATAGCTTGGAAAGATTGTTTATAATGCCTATATGCGATAATTTGTTACGCAGTATTTTCACATTTCTTAGAAACAGAACAAACTCTGCTCAATTTCCAGATTTTCGGGAACTTAGCATTTTTGATTATTAAGTTGGAATTATGCTGCAGAGGCTGCAGTAATACAGCCGTACAGTCTTGGACTATATATGCGGGAATGCCATTTGGACCCGTCGTAGCTTTCGCCTTAAACTTCATAACTCATTTCTGAGATGCCGAAAGAGACATCATCCTAGCGATTACCAATTTGGGCATTGTCAAGTTTGACATCTAGACCAGGAACATACATTCGTTAAATAAATGATCGGCAAACAAACAAATGAAAATTTTGAAAAGCCATTGAAAAGCTAATACTTTGTCAATTGTTCAATTAATCGAAAATTGTTTAATATTGAGAATTTTTAAATCATTGCCATGACCGGATTTATAAGAGATAGGAAACAATTTATATCTTAAATTAAAGCCGAAATCATCTTCTTTAAAATCATGTAAAATTTCATATACCATTGATTATAAAGATGTTGAGAAAACATTTAAAAACTAAAATACTGTCCATTTTTTAATTAACCAAAAATTGTATAAAATTAATGATTTTAAAATCATCGCCACGACTGGATTTCTAGGAGTTAGGAAACACTTTATATCTTAAATTAAAGCCGAAATAATATTCTCTAAGTTGTTGAAGTAACGCTTAAATGCTTTAAGGCCTGAATTTTTGTCTATTATATGATATAATTTTGCTTATATAAGACATATTAATGTATGTAGATTCGGCCGACTTTCTACATCTTTTTTCTAAATTAATCCATTCTCTTGGAATAATTACTAATATGCTTCTTCCATTAATGTTGTTTAGTTGTTTTCAACAGAACGGTTCGATTGTATTTCTTGTTGAGCATCCGCATCCTCTTGTGGGCTGGAAATTTCTTTTTCTGCATCATTCTCTTCTGATTTTGCTATTTCAAGGGTACATTTTGATCAAATTTAGAAGAAATTTGACTTTTTGAAAGAAAATTGATAACTATTGATCAATAACACCTCGAAGAAGAATTGTAAGTAAGAATTCTAACCTAAACAAACGTGATTTAACAAAAAAGGTTTTTTCACAAACGTCTGTTCCTTAAACATAAAGTTACAGAGTAGTCATTGTATATATACAATAAATTAACAAATAACGACTGGGTACTTACATTTTTGTGACTATAACTTAATGTAGATAACAAATGAACACATTTGCTTTTCATCAAATACCTTGAACGCAACCGAACAAACTTGTTTACATCTATTGGTTTTAGCGCTGCTTTTACTTCTAGTAGAAATAGAAGTCTTCTACTATTGAAAATAATATTTGTGGTGAAATTAAAATTCAAGATTGTCAACATTAACATTTTTCCCAATTTTGTGGTAGCAGATCACTCTAGGTCTTCATTGATGACAACTTAAACGCCACCGTTGTTTAAATCCGATGTGCATTCATATCTTCAGGGGCTGGAATTGCGATTCTTTCGATTCTTCAGGGGCTACAATTCCATTTTCCAATAGGAATAATGTGCACCCTTATAACCGAACTAAGCACGTACGAACAAAGCGAACTGTAAAAAGAGCAATGCTGCTTCTAGAAGAATTAATCTTGCTTGTAAACCACTTAAAATGCGTCCAGAGGACTGGATACTGTCTCTTGATGATTTGAAATGTTTTCAAAAGACTTGCAATGCTTCCAGAAGACTTGATATTGCTTCTAGAAGACTTGAAATGTTTCCAGACTTAATACTCCTTCTAGAAAACTTGATATTGCTTCCAGAAGGTTTGAAATCCTTTCAGAAAACTTGAACTGTTTCCAGCGGCTTTGATACTGCCCCTGGAAGGCTTGATACTGCTTTTACAAGTATTGGTATTGCTTTCAGAAGATTTTAAATGCTTCAAAAGAGTTGATACTGCTTTCAAAAAACCTATAAAGTTACAAAAAAATCGCTACTGCTCCTGGAATTTTTGATGCTGCTTACAAAAGAGTTGAAATGCTTTCAAAAGACTTTCAATGCTTCCTGAAGTTTGATACTGCTTCTAGAAGAATTGAACTGCTCCCAGAAGACTTAATCTTCCTTCTAGAGAACTTGGTACTGTTTCCAGAAGACTTAGAATGCTTCTAGAAAGCTAGAACTGCTTCCAAAAGACTTGATACTGTCTCTGGAAAACTTGACACTGCTTTCAAAAGACTGATAATGTTCCAGAAAATTTGCTACTGCCCCTGGAAGATTTGATACTGTTTACAAAAGACTTGAAATGCTTTCAAAGGATTTGCAATACTTTCAGGAGACTTGATACTGCTTCCAGAAGGTTTGAAATCCTTTCAGAAAACTTGAGCTGTTTCCAGCGGCTTTGATACTGCCCCTGGAAGGCTTGATACTGCTTTTACAAGTATTGGTATTGCTTTCAGAAGATTTTAAATGCTTCCAAAGGACTTCAAATGCTTTTACAAGACTTGATACTGCGCTCAGTAGACTTAAATTGCTTCTGGAAGACTAGAACTGCTTCCAAAAGAGTTGATACTGCTTTCAAAAAACTTATAAAGTTACAAAAAAATTGCTACTGCTCCTGGAAGATTTGATACTGCTTACAAAAGAGTTGAAATGCTTTCAAAAGATTTTCAATGCTTCCTGAAGTTTGATACTGCTTCTAGAAGAATTGAACTGCTCCCAGAAGACTTAATCTTCCAGAAGATTTAGAATGCTTCTAGAAAGCTAGAACTGCTTCCAAAAGGCTTGATACTGTCTCTGGAAAACTTGACACTGCTTTCAAAAGACTGATAATGTTCCAGAAAATTTGCTACTGCCCCTAGAAGATTTGATACTGTTTACAAAAGACTTGAAATGCTTTCAAAGGATTTACAATACTTTCAGAAGACTTGATATTGCTTCTAGAAGACTTGAAATGTTTCCAGACTTAATACTCCTTCTAGAAAACTTGATACTGCTTCCAGAAGGTTTGAAATCCTTTCAGAAAACTTGAACTGTTTCCAGCGGCTTTGATACTGCCCCTGGAAGGCTTGATACTGCTTTTACAAGTATTGGTATTGCTTTCAGAAGATTTTAAATGCTTCCAAAGGACTTCAAATGCTTTTACAAGACTTGATACTGCGCTCAGAAGACTTAAATTGCTTCTGAAAGACTAGAACTGCTTCCAAAAGAGTTCATACTGCTGTCAAGAAACTTATAAAGTTACAAAAAAATTGCTACTGCTCCTGGAAGATTTGATGCTGCTTACAAAAGAGTTGAAATGCTTTCAAAAGACTTTCAATGCGTCCTGAAGTTTGATACTGCTTCTAGAAGAATTGAACTGCTCCCAGAAGACCTAATCTTCCTTCTAGAGAACTTGGTACTGTTTCCAGAAAACTTAGAATGCTTCTAGAAAGCTAGAACTGCTTCAAAAGACTGATAATGTTCCAGAAAATTTGCTACTGCCCCTGGAAGTTTTGATACTGTTTACAAAAGACTTGAAATGCTTTCAAAGGATTTACAATACTTTCAGGAGACTTGATATTGCTTCTAGAAGACTTGAAATGTTTCCAGACTTAATACTCCTTCTAGAAAACTTGATACTGCTTCCAGAAGGTTTGAAATCCTTTCAAAAAACTTGAACTGTTTCCAGCGGCTTTGATACTGCCCCTGGAAGGCTTAATACTGCTTTTACAAGTATTGGTGTTGCTTTCAAAAGATTTTAAATGCTGGAAGATTTGATACTGTTTACAAAAGACTTGAAATGCTTTCAAAGGATTTACAATACTTTCAGAAGATTTGATATTGCTTCTAGAAGACGTGAAATGCTTCATTAAGAGCACCTACAATGTTGGTAATGGTTTTATATTTGTTGTTTGACTCTTTCCCCATTACAGTTTTTCAACATCCATACTTATTTTCAAAAATCGGTGCCTATGAGTCTGGGTGTTACAATTTTTATGGAAGTCACTATATATCTTCTGTATTACAGTAAATATTATTTATATATTTACTGTTATCTACTTATTTATATATTATTTATTTTAATTTATTGCCTACAGTACAATGTAAAGTTAGTAATTGTTATCAAAACAAACAGCAATTTGTGTGATATTTAATACATCATCCTCCACACAATAAATGAATAGCATTGTAAATGGTTTTTAACTGGGCAATATGGTCCTCTACTTATTGCAGTCTTTGTCCAAAAAAAAACAAATGATTCTTGCGATTAGTTTTTTAATATTGGTCTTTATACTATCTCCTTTTATTACTATTAGTGTTGCAGGGATACAGTAACGTGAAATCATCCACAAAGTGCCACATTTTAATATTGGAAATTATAATAGAATAAAACATGTAATAAAACTATCCAACATTTTAAATATACAGGTATTTTAAGTTTTTGTAACAGGGCTTTTGAAAATCCATAAGATGGAAACAGGTTTTGTAGCAGGACTCTAACGGTCGATTAAAATCTTCTAAGAATTTTCTTTAATAAAATACATAAAGGGTTCTAAAATAGAAAACATTTTTTATCGTCTCATAGGAATGTGACATACATCTGGGGCTATTCACCTTCCAGCACTTGTATAATTTTATTAGTTATAATCAGTACTAATTACTTGGTAGTTACAATTAATTATTAGTTATAATGTTATGATACTTTTGACTTATCTTTTATTCTACCATCTGCTACATCTGTTTATCTAAAAGTAAGCAAATAGAAGAAATATTTATCAAATTTATTCAACAATTTACATTATTGGTATGCCAAATAGATTTTTATAGTATGGTCAATTTTCGAATAAAACAGATGAAGATTTTTGTAGAATCATTAGAATTATGCTAAACTTGGAACTAAAAAGTTTCGTACTTTGCTAACGCAAGCGCATCACTCGTCTGTATTACAAATTACAAGTTCAGGAAAGTATTCATGTAGCAAACGTATTTGTTAATGATTTCCATATATTTGAATCTGGACATACAAAAATGTTCGTGAAATACACGATTCAGCACATTGGTTAGCATTAAATGTATACCTTAACTAATAAATAACGAAATCGTTTTCATAAATGTTTTTATGATATTTCTATGTCGTATTATTTGTTATATTCACACGAAAATGTAAAAAGGTTCAACATTTTTGTTATGAAGTATATATAAAAACTTGTTTTGTACTTTTAACTGGTCTTTTATTATAAAATATCTTACTAGTTTCGGCTAGTTGCCATCTTCAGAGATACTACAAGTTCAACAATACCAAATAAACATTAAAAATAGGTGAAAAAAAGCATTTATAAAGTGATTAAGTTGAAAGAAAAATAATTAAAATTACTTACAGTCAATAATAAGAAATTAACATAGTTCATGTAAATCAGTTTCTTCTCACTCACACAAATTACAAAAACTTTTCCTCTTTCGTTGAAAAAGCTGATTAAACATGGATAACAGTTTTTACAGAGTTGACGAACACGTGATAAATACGAAATGTGATGGCGATAATAATTGGTGAAAATATCAAAATTTCCGAAACCTGGTGCGCATGCGAAAGAACTGGTTATTTTATGACGTATTTGAAATTCAAAATAGAAAAATGAAATGTTAAAAAGTGAGAATATTAAGTTATTAAGTTGTTAAAAGAAGTGAGAGGTGAGCCACGGGGACCCCAAAAAGTGCGAATAATATCTGCGGCTTTAATATATTATTCCTCTGCATTTTGGGGGAAGGTATTATTTAGGAATTTGTATAGAGGAGTTTTATTAATGTGAATCTGATGATTAAGGCACTGTAGTTGATCATTGTTATGTTTAAATTTTTCTATTTCGTACGTTTCTAATAAATTTAATTTATAACCCTTGTTTTGTTTGTGTAAAAGTGTAACATTTTTATTTACGTCAAATTCAGGATTGTATATGATCATGTGTCTTCCAAAGTTGGAATTATCATTACGTTTATGTTCATTAATTCTAGTTTTCAGTGATCTACCGGTTTCACCTATATAGGAAGCACCACAAGTACCGTATTCCAGCTTGTAAACACCATTTTGGTCTAATAATTTTATTTGATCTTTAGCATTGAAAAGTTTTTTATGTAAAGTATTAACGTTTTTGAAGGACATATTAATATCAAATTTACGGAAAATAGATTGTATCTTATGTGCTATTGTGCCAGGGTAGTTTATTGATCTGTATATCAGGTTTTGTTTGTTATAAGAATTTTGTAAACTTGTAGAATTTCGTATGTTTTGCTTGTTCATAAATTTTTCTTTTAAATTGTTTATATATATGTTGTTGAGAAGCCATTTTTAAAACCGATTGTCTCTATTATATTGATTTCATTAATTCTTTCTTGAGTTGATACAGGAGTATTATAACATCTGCATACACTTAGCAGCAGAAGTTTGCGTACAAAAAACTTCTAACACTTTAACTGAAGAAATAAGGGTCATGATCTAATGTGATAAACTTCAACTTTTTTTTATTTTGTGTATTAACTACATATAATTCTATTAACAAAATATGCATCAATAAAACAGAAATATTAGTTAGAAAAAAAATTAAAATTAAAAATTCTCCAAATAATGCGTATGCAAAAATCTGCGTACAAATAAAGACGCCTTCTCCAAAATATAATTATTTACTTAAATACGTAGTTGGCGATGTACGCTTTCCGATTTAAATAAAAGATAATCGGTGTCAATTATATTAGCAGAGGCTTAGAAGCTAAAAGTTAGAATGGACACGAAAGGAAAGGAAATTGAATTGGGAGAGAGAAAAATTATTGTAATGTTATGGAAAGAGGGAAAATCTTTTCAAAAAATAGGAGAAACTGTCGGCAGGTCACACTCTTCCATTCAAAGAGTAATTAATAATTATAAAGACACTGAAGATTACCTCTCACGTCCGCGATCTGGTAAACCACCCCTTTTAACAAACCGAGAGAAGCGAAAAATTGTACAGCAGGTTAGAAATGAACCTAGGCTGACGGCAAAAAAAATAGTAGAAAATGTACAAGAAGAATTTCATAAAACTATTAGCAAAGATACGGTGAGAAGGACGTTAAAAAAAAGCTAACTATCGCAGTCGCGTTGCACGAAAAAAGGCATTTGTGTCAGAGGTCAATCGTCAGAAGCGGATCGCCTTTGCAAAAAAATTCTTAGACAAGCCCATTGAATTCTGGGAGAAAGTTCTCTTTACAGATGAGAGCAAATTTTGCATTTTCGGCATTAAGGGTAAACAACTTGTATGGAGAAAACCTAATACTGCCCTTAATCCCGAAAATTTGAAAGCGACTGTAAAACACGGAGGTGGTGGAGTTATGGTTTGGGGGTGTATGTGCACCAAAGGGGTGGGAAGGTTGGTTTTCATAACATCGACAATGGACCAGAAAATGTATATAAATATTTTAAAAGAAAATTTGAAGCCTAGCATCGAAAACTTGGGCTTGGGGCCCGAATACTTTTTACACTAAGCTTTGACTACTATACAATAACCCAAAGCAACTTAAAACACCTCCACAATCGCCGGACTTGAATCCCATCGAACACCTCTGGGATTTACTGGAACGCAGGATTCGGCAACACAACATAACGTCGAAGGAAACGTTAAAAAATGTTATGATTGAGGAATGGGCCAAAATCAGTTCGGACGAAACGAAGAAATTAGTGCACTCCATGCCTAAACGTTTAAGGGAGGTCATTAAACGTAAAGGTTATCCGACCTCATATTAATATAGAAACAATGATCTCATTTATGAATTTTTTATAAATACTGTCCTGACTTGTACGCAGATTTTTGCATATCCGTTATTTGTAGAATTTTTAGTTTTGATTTTTTTCTGTAACTACTGTTTCTGTTTTGTTGAAGCATATTTTGTTAATAGAATTATATGTAGTTAATATACAAAATAAAAAAAAATCAAGTTTATCACATTAGATTATGACTCTTATTTTTTCAATTAAAGTATTACAAGTTTTTTGTACGCAGACTTCTGTTGCTGAGTGTATGTAAGCTCTAAAAGCTGCCGCTTTATGATTACTATGGTGGAATGAATTGAAAGGGATGATGGAATCAGTTTGTGTATTCTATATATTTGAAATTCTATTTTGTTATGGTTATTAATTAAAGTAAGGTCTAGAAAGTTAAGTTTACGATCATTTTCAAATTCTAATGTAAATTTAATATTGTCATGTAAATTGTTAATGTAATTATGAAAATTATTAATATCATTATGTCCCTCATTGTCCCAGACTACCAAGATATCATCGACATATCTGCGCCATAAAATAATGTTTTCATTAATAGGGTTAATTTGTTGTAATATTTTATATTCCAGGTTATTAAGAAATATGTCGGGGAGGAGGCCACTCAAGGGGGATCCCATCGGTAAACCGTCGTTATATTTATAAAATTTGTCGTTAAATTGACAGAAGTTTTGTTCAGTACAAAGTTTTAATAAGCTGTGAATATATTCTGTATCTATCAAGTCTATTTTATTATTTAATAAAGTTTTAGTTATGTTCAAAGTTTCTGGAATAGGTATGTTTGTATATAAATTAGTTATATCAAAAGATAATAAAGTGAAATTATTTGGTAAATTTAAATTTTGTAGAGTGTGAATAAGGTCTGTTCTATTGTTTATGGTGTAATCTGCTTTAAATTGTATATTATCCTTAAAAAATTGTATGATGAATTTAGAAATTTGATATGTACTTGAATCGATACTAGAAATGATTGGTATAATTGGGAAGTTAACCTTATGTAATTTAATTAAAGAATATAAAAGTGGTGTTTTTGGGTTCATAGGTAAAATTTTAAATATTGGTATATTCTGTTCTTTGAAGAATTCTTCAAAGTTTTTAATTATTTTTTTAACTTTAGTATGAAATATGTTAGTGGGATTTTTCTTAATTTCAGTAAAATTATTAACATTGAAGAATTCCAAGGTTTTTGAAATGTACATTGGTTTTTCTAAAATTACTAAGCCTGCATTTTTATCAGCTTTTGTGACAAACAAAGAATTATCTTTTATTTTATTTTGAATCTTATGTAAGGTTTTATGTTCTTCCCTGTTAGTTCCTTGTGTGTTGTTGGTTTTGTTGTATTTCCTTTCAGTTGTTTTGAGCAACTCGATGAGATCTTTCCTTAAGTTGTCCTCTCCTGTGACTCTGTTAGTTGCTGATTCCAGTTCAATCGCTAATTTTGGTAGATTGTGGTGTATAGGTGTTATTGAATATTTGTGGCCTTTATTGAGCAGATTCCATTCTTTGGTAGTAAATTGCGTGTTAGATAAGTTAGTAATTCGAGGGTGAAAATTATGTTGATTAGTTTGAAGTTTATTTTGATCTTTATCCTGTTTTATTTTTCTCAAATTTTCAATTATCTTAAATTTTCTTTTCCATGTCGCATTAAGTTCTAATCTATTAAATGATTTTGCCTGTGTTATCAACTCTTGTAATTCTATGTAATGTAAACGTTCAGTTAGAATGTTATATAAATAATTAATTTCTCTGTTGATGAATTCCAATTTTCGGTGAAATTTCTTTATTTGTTTATTTATGTGATTTGTGCGTAAATATTTAATTTGTGATTCTGTTAAATGTTGTGGCATTTTATAGTTTGTGTATTTAGGATATAATCCTTCTGATTTACATATCTTATTAAATTTGATGTGTTGGAGATTCTGTTGAATTTGGAATGTTAATTTCTTATAGTTTTGGATAATTTCATTAGTACCAAGATTGTTCATTTGATTAGAATTGGTTTGAGAATCCATTTTACAAGTGTCGTGAATGAAGTATATATAAAAACTTGTTTTGTACTTTTAACTGGTCTTTTATTATAAAATCTCTTACTAGTTTCGGCTAGTTGCCATCTTCAGAGATACTACAAGTTCAACAATACCAAATTAACATTAAAAATAGTTGAAAAAAAGCATTTATAAAGTGATTAAGTTGAAAAAAAAATAATTAGAATTACTTCCAGTCAATAATAAGAAATTAACATAGTTCATGTAAATCAGTTTCTTCTCACTCACACAAATTACAAAAACTATATTAAAACTATAACTATAAATAAAACTATAAATTATAAAAACAAGTTTTTATATGTACTTCATTCACGACACTGGTAAAATGGATTCTCAAACCAATTCTAATCAAATTTTTATTATGAGCATGAAACTGTTTATTGCCAAAATTTTATTGGGTGCACTCGTTTAAAGTATCAAATTAAAGTGTAGAGTATGTTTCAAAAGTGATAATTGCGTTCAACTTCTGTAGTCAGATGGAGGGCTCTTTAAAAACACTTTGATTTATCAACAAATTATCATTAATGTAAGTTGTAACATTTAGACCAAGATTATGGTGACGTTGTTTCAAAAAAATTTGGAGTAATAAAATTAGTTAATATGGCATCTTTTGAAATGAATTAAAATTTCCGGTATGATGAATGTCGTAATTGGAGCGTTCATGAAGGAGGACTTGTTTACATAAACCTCGGTAACAGTTTACAAACTCGCCGACCCCTCGAGATATTTAGGCAATCTTTCAGGCCGTGTCTGTCACCCACTTCGCCTATCGTTGTTTACGTTGTCTTGTGGTAGTCATCTCTTCACTTGGCTGCCAATAACTCAGGCGGCCGAAAAATCTCTTCCTCTCCCGCACCGAATACCTGTGAGCAAGCGAATGATCTGGTTTCTTTCGCTCCGTACATTTTCCGTGTCCTTAAAACGAGGTTATCTTCTCGTTTCAAGATAAACTTATGATTTATTTACTCTAAAGAGACGCGTTTGGAGCGGTTAGGTAGCAATTTTTTTACCGACTTTTTTTTATTCTTGGAAGGGTGAAGGTTAATAAAGATTTAATAATCGCGAAAGGAGTGTGTTTTTCGGTTAAAAACGCACTTGAAATGTAAACAGTCCGGCCGTTTACTTTTAACGGTCGCCATCTATTCCGATTTTATGCCCTCCTTTACAACTCTATCTCACCTGGGTATTTATAATAAAAATAATAGGAAACGGCGGCTAACAAATCGATCGGCTATAAATCGGGTCTCGCGTGATTCACGGCCGTTTACACAAAAACCAGTTCTACGCCGCCAGTTCGGCTAATTTCGAAATGCCCACCTATGACAGTGTGGCGAAAAGACGGCCGCCTCCTCCACATTCTTACCTACCTTCTTCTTCAGAAGCAGGAGGAATAGAGAAAGAAGAACGGCGCGAGCCGTTCCTCTTCAACACCTCCTACAAAAGGAACGTTCCCCTGCGGTCTCATGTAAACACTCGGTACAAAAAAGACACTTGAAGAGCAAATGCTGCCCAGACTTTAACCGTACACCATCAGCTACCGATTAGTTACGCGATAATTTTTAATTTGGTGATGACGAATTTATAGGGACAAGATGTAAAGACGATATTCAAGTCTAAAACAATTTTGTTATTTCATAATCTTATCAGAATAAAATAAGTCGAAACAAAAAAGAAATACTAAAGTGACGTTTAACTCGTTTAACTGGTTTAACTCGTTAAATCAAGTTTCTTTTTCTTGTAAGCAACGGAACAACATTAAATTAGTTTACTTTGCAAAAAAAAACTGAAACGGCTCTATTTCTTGGATCGTTGACTGAAATAAAACTTCAAGACTCTCGTTCAACAGTTAAATAGGCGTTGAAATAGATTCAGCCGCAATTACAAAGCAGACGTATGAATGACGCTTTATTTTCGGATTCAATCCCGAGCTGGTTCTCGTTATGCCAGATATTCTCTGATTCATCCGAAAAGACGAGCGCATTTCGTGATGAACATTACATCTACGAGATTCCGTTTTATAACTTCCCATTTTCATATTGCGATCACTCCAAAACGAACGACGAAAAATTTTACGGTCAAGATACATAACGAGCGACGTCGCGACGCTTTGGAATTAACGCACCCATTAATTTCGCTTAGATGATGGTATTTATAGGTAAGAATGGAGACGTAAAAGACTTTATTTCGGTTTTATTATTGACCGTTTCAGTTTATTGTGAACAATAAAATCGTTTGCTATAATTGGTCATTTAGATAACTGGAAATTTAAATTTAAAAAATCCAAATCCGTTTATTGTAAATCAAATTAGTTTACAAGATGATGAATCAACTGAATTATTGGTACTAAGGAGAATTTGAAGAAAAAATATATATAAACAGAATACAGTATGATTAAGACGACAACGAAAAAATAGAATAAAACTACGTTCAAAACAAAGGCTTGCTTCTTTAAAGAAATGAACGGTGTAGTTGAGGAAAAACGAAAATTCTAATTATAAAATTTTCGTAAGCATACGAAAAATATAAAGTCATGAAGTAAAACAAAGGCAAACAACCTAAAACAAGATACTAGAAAAAGTTTACAAATGATACAGAGAGTGCATAGATATATCTACAATGATTTGCTTGTAGAAGTTTAGATACTGCTTAAAGAAGCTTAAAACTTACAATGAAGTGGTAGACACTGATTGTGGAGTGCTATATACTGCTTGTGAAGGCTGTAATGGTAAGCTGTACTATTAATGGTAGAGCCTATTGAATCAAGAACCTCAGTATTGCTAAGGACCATAGGCGCTAGATACGTGGATGCTCTGTGTGTGCAAGCCCCATAAAAAATTTTTAATGGATGCAAAGCACCCATATGGATAGGCATCGAATACGTGGTTTCTCTGGGTGTACAAGAAGCACCCATCGTAAAACCAAATGTGTTAATGGTTTTATCTCGATTGAAATTGCTATTTTCAATTAATTTTTTGAAATACTTCCAGAAGATAAGAAATACTGCTATACTCTGGAAAACGTGATACTGCTTCCAAAAGAATTGAAATGCTTTCAAAAAATTGGACCTGCTTCGAGAAGACCTGCTACTACCCCTAGAACTCTTAATACTGCTTCTAGAAGACATGATATTGCTTCCAGAAGACTTGAAATGCTTCCAGAAGATGTGATATTGCCTCTCGAACACTTAAAATGCTTCAGGAAGAGTTGATAGGGCTTCTAGAAGATTTTAAATGTTTCCAAAAGCACTCATTTAAAATTGTTAATGGAATTATACAGTTTGCAAAAAGCCAAATACTGCTTAAAGAAGCTAAAAATTAGATTCTGGTTGCAGAACGTTTGACGCCATTATATAAGCTAAGTTCTAAAAAAAATTAAACACTGTTTGCAGAAGGGTTGATACCGAATGCAGAAGATGGATTTTGGCTGCAGAATCCCCAACATAACTTAAAGAAGGTGTATTTACCTTCTTTAAACTTCCCTTTGGTAATGGAGTAGTAGATACTGATTGCAAATTGCTATATACTGCTTGTAAAAGCTAAATACTGATAATGGTAGACAAAATGTTGCTTGCAGATGAACATATACTGCATTAAGAAGGTAAATGTTGTTAATGACAGACCAGATACAGCTTACAAAAGGTCTCGTTTACAAAACATTGAATTTTAGCAACAGATTACTCGGTACTGCTTAAAGAAGTTAACTACTGGTGATGGAGGAGTAGATACTGATTGCAAAGGACTAAATACTAGGTCAAGAAGAAGTTTATAAACGTTAGATACTGTTTGAGAAATATTAGTTATTGCTTACAAATAATACAGATGAGATTCTAGCTGCAAAATCTATGTCTATATCTATATCTCTGTCTATATCAATAGTAGGCCAGATACTGTTTGTAAAACTTTAGATATTTTATGAGAAACCTTGGATGGAAGGAGCACTATTAATTGCATATTTAATGGAGCTTGCATAAGACTAAGTATTGCTCAGAGAATCTATATACTGCTTGCAATAGATAAAATACTGGTTGCAGAAAATTAGATTCTAGTCGCAAAACGTTTGATACCTCTTATATAAGCTAAGTTCTAAAAAGAAGTTTGTAGAAGGTTGGATAACGAATGCAGAAGATTGATTCGGGTTGCAAAATCTCCAAGTTAGCTTAATGAAAGTAAGTACTAGTAATGGAGTAGTAGATATTGATTGCAGATTACTATACACTGCTTGTAAAGGCTAAATGCTGTTAATGGTAGACAAGATGTTGCTTACAGATGAGTATACACTGCATTAAGAAGCTAAATGTTGCTAATTACAGACTAGATATAGCTTGCCGAACACTCGTTTGCATAACACTAAATTTTAGCTGCAGATTGCTCGGTATTACTTAAAGAAATTAGCAATAGTTAGGTGATGAATTCAAGAAGTTCAATAAATTCCGTTTGCAAATTCTGTTAAGACCAGAAAATAATTACAAAATACTAGATGACACGGATAGTGATTTTATAGGAAGCCGGATACTTCGAATCTGCTTTAGTTTCATAAATAGACAAATTATTGACATCATTCATTTTAACTCCTTTATATACAACTAGATTACTCGAGCAATGAACATACAAAGCAATATTTGTAGTTTTCTTGTAACTTTTGGTTGTTCTTTGATCATATAAGTTCAAATCTGATGTTTTAATGCATTAAAAAAAAGATACAGTAAGGGGGTTCAATCAGAGACTATGTTATTGAAGTATTGTATAGTCGTTGCGGGACATTCTGTATAGTAATGAAATTTTTCGTGACTTATAAAGGAGAGTATGTACTTTTCGCAGAACAAACCAGTACTCATGGATATCTCAATTCGTTCTTGAGATATCTTTTGAGATTAGCTTGTATCATTTCATAAAAATAACAATTTCCCTAATAATTTTCGAAAAATCGTAGAAAATCGAATTCTTTACTGATCTTTATAAAATTGTGTGTGATTTAGAAGGAAAAGTGTGTACTTCCATACGTAAACATGCATACTTGAATATCTAAATTCGTTTTTGACATCATGATATCCATGTTTCAAATTCAACCTAAATGTGTAGCATTTTATAAAATTAAAAATTTTCTTATTAATTTTAAAAAATTGTAGAAAATCGAATTTTTAATGTATCTAGATGAAATTCTTTAAAATTTGCAAATAATAAATATAAAACCAAACTAGAGTATCTCAATTCGTTCTTAAGATATCAAATTTTGAACTCAACCTAACGACCTAAGTTTGTAGCATTTCATAAAAATAACAATGTCGTTAATTATTTTTAAAAAGATTGTTAAAAATCGAATTCTTAAGATAACATGAAGAAATTTTCTGTAATTTGTACAGGAAAGTATGTACCTTTCGCAGAACAATGTATATCTCAATTCATTTTTAAGGTATCAATTTTTGAACTTAACCTAAAATTGTAGCATTTTATATAATTTACGGTTACCTTAATAACATTTAAAACTTTCCGGTCAATGTAAGATATCAAGCAATTATCCGATATCCGGCCGGATTTTCTAAAATGGCCGGTTAAGCTTCATACCAGATAGTTGTCGGATATTCGTGCAATCCCTACAAAATACTGTACTAATTAAAAGAAGATTAATGCTACTAATGGTAACATTCATACTGCTTGCAGAATGTTAGATGGTGTTTTAACAACACTGAAGACTGCTTGCAGAAGGTGAAATGTCTGACATGTAATGAACAGGTATTGCTTTCAAACGATTAGGCACACTCATTAACAGCAATTATAATGTTATCATCCCAATGCATTAAAATACAAGAAAAGTAGAACATCAAAAATATAAGTACGAAGGCTTGCACGACCGGTGTTAACTGAACTATAATTAGAACTAACACTAGCGCTAACACTAAAACTATCGAAATGACTTCGAACCAGTTTCTGAAGAAGGTTGCAACATGGCATCCGAAACGTCAAAGATTTTTTTTAAAAACGCACGGCAAAATCCGAAAGTTTCTAGTTTTAGATCTAGTGTTAGTCCTAGTGATAGTTCTAGTGATAGTTCTAGTGTTAGTGCTAGTGTTAGTTCTAATTTTAGTTCAGCAAACATCATAAATGTTTGGTGAATCATAGATTTTATGGTAGCCTTTAACGATTTTACTTCATTCAATAAAAAAACCAGCTGTATTGAATTGTTCTCAAGATTTTTCTTGATAAATATTGTCAATTGAATTGCCCAACCCAAATCAACCCTTTTTTTTGTAACAAGGTCGGGGAGAATCTGCTAACAGATAGCTGCTCTGGGGTGTGATAGATCAAAATCCAAACTTATCCTCTCTCACTCCTCCTGTCTATCACAAGTTCTTATCGTCCTCCCTTCTCTTGCTTCCTTTTCACTCCCACTCATTTATTCTGTTCAACTCTACATTCTCTCGTTTTTCCTCTCTTTTTTGATTCCTGTCATTCGCAGTTTTATGTTAAGCGAGATCGGCACGATATTAAAAGATATTAGGAACATTAAAGGAAGATATGACAACTTACACCATCTACAACAAGTAATGTTAACCCAATCCAACTTAGATTATTGCAAATAGAGGGAACATATTCCAAAAATGTCTTTTGCAGGCCAGTTAAATATTCCAAAATATTATTTTTTAAATTTTGGACGAATACGTTATTATTAGTTGCTATGTAATTGTTTAAATTTGCAGTACATTATGTAGTACTCCTAGTAATGCATTCGTCCCAAAGCTTATGTTTAAATTTTACCAACTTTACTTTGTTTTTGTCTTTAACAATTGTTGAAAGATTAGCCTCATTTAGGTACAAAAATATATCTGCAAGGCAGGCTGAATTTTCAAGCCAAGTTTTCTAGCAAATTCACATTCAGATCAAAGGATACAAATTTCATTAAGCAATTCAGAGTATCAGGTTAGAACTTTTTCCCTCGATAGTCATCTTACATCAGTATGAAGAAAGAGATTTTTATGTAAACTTACAAGGTCATCACACAATAGGGTAAATTAACCATAAAATTAACCACTTCACGGCGTCATTGAAAATTTCATGTAGAGCAGTTGGTATTCATTTAATAGCGAAAGCTTGATGTGAGAACTAGTCTCTTTATAGTGCTATTATGTCCTTTACGATACTAATCATAGGTTTGTTTCCATTATTACATATATGATGTTATAAATTACAGGAAATTGAATATTTTTTAAACTAAGTATTAAGTAAATTAAATATTTCTTCACCTATTGTTTGAGCTGACAAAGTTTTGCATATAGCAAATTTTCCTTAAAACAGGATTCGAAAGAGGATTATGTACGAAAACTAACAAAATTGCTAATCCATACTTATACTGGTATAGATCATGCGTGAGCTACGTGAAGCACGAGTGATTCAGCTGGAATAAATCGTGAGTAGACGTGAAGGGGTACAAAAAATCACTCACGTACACACCTTTAAAGTCTATATACTCGGTTGAGAATGGTAATCCTAACTCCTTCGACTCCTTCACCGTCATAATTTATTTCTTTCTTTTTCTCATCAGTTTTCGATCTTCTCATCACTCAGTCAGTCCAGTCCTTATTTTCAACTCGTATTACTTTTTCTTAAATCGGGCACATCCAATGCCGGTATCTCCACACTCTAACTAGTACTGATCAGATTCTTGCTTTTTAGTTCAAAAGAGATTTCTCAAATATTTGTCTCTACGCCTGAACGGATCTTATCCGGATAGTGGGATCGATTACGGATTCCGATTGCAACATCACAACTTTTCTACACTGGACGTGAGAAGAGATGACCAGTGTATCAGGTTTTTATAGAAGCTGATGCAAGATGATTTGGATTGTTTTTGGTTGTAGTACCAATGAGTTTTAATCCAATGAATATTTTAGCCAACTCGCCGGTGTAAAGGATGTGTAAACTATCTAGCAATAATAGAATAGGAATGTTTTGAGTTATATTTGTTTTCTAGTAAGTGCGATTCTCTTGTTTTCTTGCAATATTGTCTTGTAATTGAACTTTATGGGCAATGAAGCGAATTATTGTTATTAATTGTTTTTAAATGCGGTGAACTAACGCAACTTAAACCAACCCAATCCAGATTACGTTGTGCAATATTATATAAATCATAAATGCTTGAATTAAAATTAGAACTAATACTAGCACTAATACTAGAACTATCATTAGATCTAAAACTAGAAACTTTATTTGTCGTTTCGGATGCCATGTTGCAATCTTCTTCAGAAACTGGTTCCAAGTCACTTCTAGTGTTAGTGCTAGTGTTAGGTTTAACCCGACGTTAGTTGCTATGGTAAAAATCGCGGCGTTAGTCGCGCGTGAGATTTTCTCACGGAGAAAACTTTAAGTAATAAAATGCTGTTCTTTTTAAAAAATTGCTTTAATTGTAAAGTGCACAGTTGTATAGCATGATGTTGTCAATTTCAAACAATATATTTATAAATCAAACAAGTAATACAGTTATTAATGATTTATTATTAATAAATTTATAAGTCTTCTCCAGATCCCATCTCTAAGGCACAGATACGACAAGAAAAAACTGTATGCTCAGGGGAAATGGGTCGCTGGCAAGTTCTACATACTTTCTTAACTTTCCTATTTTTTCGGCGAGGACAGAAACTACAAAAACCTTCTTTGACATTTTCAGGTTGTTTTACTTCTTCTAATGGTAGTCCTGCTATTTTTCTTATAGAAGTTCGTAAGTTGCATGGTAAATGTGTGATTTGGGACCGGCTTATTAGGTGTGGTTTTATCAGCGAAAGAGCCAATTCTTTCAAATATGCAGGCCTAGACAAAATGGGGCAGTCGATGTTATTTGCTTTATATATTATATAGCTGTTGATGCCACCAATGTTTAGCATTGAAAAATATATTGTTAGTGGCCATCTACAGCTCTTCAACCGAATATAAGGCTTTCATTTCATCGGCCACAGCGACTGCGCCCTTAGTTAAATTATAAAACGTAATAATTTCGGGCTTTAGTTGATCTCCTGTCTCTTTATCTATAACATTGCCGTTGTGCATAGTAGACAACAGAAGCACATTTTTCTTCTTTGTCTTCTGAGGGACGTATGAAACCAATACAGACTCTTTTGAAAAAGCAAACATACTGCTTCGAAAGGGCCGGTCCTTGATATTTGACAATTCAAGAGGAATTTCTTTTTTATTTTTTCGCAACGTGCCAACAATGGTAATGTTGTGATTAATTTTTAGATCTTTAGCCAAAGGAACTGAAGTAAAATAATTGTCCATTGTGACATTCCTACCGGTATTGAGAATTTGACTCTATAATTCTCTTGACTACACTAAAAGTAGTATTTTCCAGTTTATATTGACCTTCGGGCTGTTTACCTGCGTAAATTTCTAAATTTGAAGCATAAAATGATCTAGAGTCGACCAAAGCGTATATTTTAATGCCGTATTTGGCCGGCTTGTTAGCAATATATTGTCGAAATTTGCAGCGACCTCTAAATGCTTCAAGCATCTCATCCACAGTTCCGTATTCACCTATTGCATAGTGCAATTTACAATACTGAACAAAATCGTCAAACTGTTTTCTTATCGGTGCTACATTATCCGTGGCTTTGCGAATATTTCTGTCATCAATATTGTCAAATCGTAGAGCGTTTAGCAAAGTATAAAATATTCTCTCGCTCATTGTTGCCCGAAAACATTCAGGAGAAGTCCCGTCATCTAGCCAAAGTTCTGAAATATTGGTATGGTTAGCTTTTTTTATACCAGCTAGGTATAGAAGACCAATAAGAGCACTAAGTTCGTTAGAATTTTTGTCAGGACAATCTCTTTCACGGCTATACTTTTCGCGTTTTATTTTAAGGTATTCGTTAGTGCAATCAACCACTTGTTGAAACGATGCGACAGGAAAGAAAAGTCTCCCTCATTCAAGCGGCGTTTTTGCATTACGAGCTAAGCCTTTTACACCAGGCATATGTGTTACCAAATTATATTTTCGTGTACGACCTCTAATAGTGGGGGCGTGCTTCAACCATTTTGTTACTTTATCTTTACCATTGAAAATTGGAGCATTTTGGAAAAAGGTATCAGGAGTGTTTTCACCACATTCATCAAAACTTTCTTTTCCTTCAAGGCCTTCATTTTCTTCACAATCGCTTTGGTCTGTATCTGTGTTGTGTATGCTCCTTTCGCTTTCTGCGTCGCTTTCTGGTTCGTCACATCTTTCAATATAATCTTGAAGAGGTTGAATATCTTCATTTTGATCTAAAACGAGTTTATTTTTTAGTTTTCAGTTCAAAAATAAATATAATAAAAGGTCAAGCACGAAATGGAAGTGAAATTGTTCTATGGCATTTTTTTGTCATTTTCTAGTCTAAAGAAACATAGGGAGATAACCACGAAAGTCATTCAGACAGTATCAATTTTACTAATTTTGATAGAGAAAGCAGAAAAATCTGTGCTTACCTTTGTTGTTTTCCTGTTCACACTTTAGAAGTGCAAGTTCGACACGTTTTTTCCTCGATTCATTGCACTACACTAATCAAAAACATTAACCGAGAATCTAAAAATAGTTCCAAAAATATTACGTACTTTGTCGCGTAATGAGAGAAAATCTCACACAAAGTGCAACCTGCTCTATTAAGCTCTGTACAATACTAATGCGACGCGATTTGTTTAAACTGGTTAAGCCAATAAAGGGGGTGGGAGTATTCAGAAAAGTACCTAGAACGACACGAGTCAGTTTTGCGTTGAAAATAATTTGTAATAATTGAATTAAAACTGTGAGAGAAAATCTCATATAGCGACTAATCCCGGGCTAATTTTAGTTCAATTAACACCGGTCGTGAAATTCGTCGTACTTATAGTCATAAATGCTGCTGATAATACAAATATGTTGCCGTATTATTTATTGCTTCACCGTATACAAAGCCACATTCCAAGTATGATTTCATAGTTCATTTTTTATCCATTTCTGCAAGCTATCCTATACGTAATAAAGATCTGGATCTAAAGAGAGATAGGCTCTGCCTGGTTGTTATTTAGTTTCATGCTTTATGAAATAATTAAAGATACGATGTATGTTATGTATGATAGAAAAAGGCAACACTTAATCTTTGGAGATGAAGAGAACCTTTGGAGAACGTTGTTTAAATTTGATTAAATGGCAGAAAATGTTACATAGAAATCTGTACGAAATTACTTTATAACAAAAACCAAAGAAACATGTAGGAATATGTATGACATTTCAGAAAAAAAGAACCAAAATTAACTTAACTCTAAAACAATATTTTCTTGACAATAACCAGATTCAAGTACAATCTCCTATAATTCATTTGTGTGGAGCCACATAGTGGATTTTTAACTCGGTCGTCGTCTCGTCTATACGCATTTTGAAAAAACCTTGAGTATCATACGCACTTAGACCACTTTTTGCAATATCTAAACGCGGCGCCAGTAATAATTCAGTGTCGTTACGTGGCTCCTCGGCGACCTGAGGACCGTTTTGCCCTCCATGGGTGGTTTACAAGTTTTACCGGGACGAGGGATACCCGATACCGTCGTGTTTTCTGCCTTCGAACGCATGTTGACACATGCTGTATCTGCAACGGACGGGTTCGGAAGGCCGTTTAAAATTTTACTACAACTTCAACACGTTGCCGGCTACGATTTTACGGTCAATTTCCAGTCGGCATTGTCCTTTTACGACTGCATTAGGTAGAAAAGGATAATGTGTCATTAGTAGGAAAAGACATCAAAATTTTTTTCGTACTTTTAATTGTCTCAAAGAAAAACAAAGTTATTATAAAATTTTTTTATGTAAGTTTTTATATAAAATAATTTTTCCTATCCTTTTTTCACTAATTATTAAATTAGGGTCTATATAAAAAATTTACTTCTGGTGATAATTCAAATTTATTTTTCTAAACTAGTTTCGAGCCTTGCTCTTCTTCAGTAGATGCCTACAAGTTTACAACATACGAAAATGAACATATTAATATAAAAATAAAATAGTAAAATCTTACGTAATTATTAACAAATTAGAAAAATTAATTAAAATTTTTCAAAACTTACGTCAAAAGTTATTGTGTGACGTTAGGTTTTTTTGTTTTTGTTTTTATTTTTGTGTTTTAGGTACGGATCTCGCAGGCAACTATAGATTGGTTTTTGGGTCGAGATAATTTGTTCATTAAGGCTTATAATATTACTGTTAATTTCAATAAACTTGTTGATTTCGTACATTTCCATTATTTCCATAAGGTTGCTTTTATTAAGTTGGTGTAGTAATTTAATATTTTTATTTTCGTCAAATTCGTGGTTGTTGAAAATTAGATATTTTCTGAATGCCGATTTTGAACTCTTTTTATGTTCTTTTAGCCTTGTTTGGATACTTCTCCCCGTTTCACCTATGTATGTGGCTGAACAGGTCCCACATTGCAATTGGTATATGCCACTTTTAGTGAGAGTTGTAGTCTTGTTTTTGTTATTAACTAATAATGCCTTAAGATTGTTTTTGTTTTTAAATGTCATTGTTATGTTGAACTTATGGAACATTTTCTTGATTTTATGGGATATTTCTCCTGGGTAAGTAATGGATCTGTACGTTGTTGGTGTATCAGGTTTTCGGTCGGATAGGGAAGTTGTTTCTTGAAGATTATATTTGTTTTGTATTTTCGAAAATATTCGTTGGATAAATGTCGGTGGGAAACTGTTTTCGCTTGCAATTTGGTGGATAATTTCGATCTCTTTTTCTAGGTCTTGTTGTTCCAATTTTGAATGGAAAGCTCTGTGTATATAAGCCCGGTATGCTGCCATTTTATGAGTTTCATCATGATGAGAATCGAATGGGATGGTGGTACTAGTTTGTGTAGGTTTTCTGTAGATGTTATATTTAATTTTGTTGTTTGAATGTCGTAGTGTATAGTCTAAGAAATTTAATTTTTGATTGTTTTCAGTCTCGATGAAACCGATATGTTGGTCGTCTTTAATCAGTACTAAAATGTCGTCCACGTATCTTGTCCATAGGATAATGTCGTCTCTATAAGGGTTTTTGTCACACATAATTTGATTTTTCTCTAGGTTGTCCATGAAAATATCTGCCATCACACTACTCAATGGTGATCCTATTGGTAATCCATCTAGATATTGATAGTATTTATCGTTAAAGATACAAACATTTTGTTCTAAGCATAGTTTTAATAGCGTTAAGATGGAGCGAGTTTTGTCTTTGTTTTTGAGGTCAGTCTTTAATATTTCTTCTAATATCGTTATCGTGTCGGTTATGGGTATGTTTGTATATAAGTTATTGACATCAAATAAGATCATTTTGAAACCTTCTGGTAGCTGTATTTTGTCAATTAAATCAGGAAGTTGGTAACGATTAATTATGGTATATTTTGGTTTAAAATTGATGTTATTTATTATAAATTTTTGTAAAAGTTTTGCGAGTTTGTATGTGCTGGATTCAATGGAGGTTATAATGGGTCTTATTGGTAATCCATTTTTGTGAACTTTAGGTAGCGCATACAATTTAGGGGTTTGCGGATTCATAGGCAACAGGCTGGTCAAGGTACATCCGATTTCTGTTATTGTCGTTTTGTTTTCTTTAATTATTGATTTTACATTTTTGTGAAAATTGTTTGTGGGATTTTTATTGATAGTTTTAAAGTTATTGTCTTTCATAAAGCTTTCAGTCTTATTTATGTAGAGATCTTTGGTTAAAATTATCATTCCTGCGTTTCTGTCTGCAGGAGTAACTATTAATTCGTTTTCTTTAATTTTCCGCTTCTCCATTTCTTATTGTTTGTTTGTTTGTTTGTCTCTTTTCTTCTTTAGTTAGGATTTGTTGAATCTCCTTATTTATAATGTTTTCCTTTTCGTGTCCTTTGATAGCTGCCTGAAGTTCCATTGCCAGTATTGGGAGGTTAATTTCTCTTTTTGGAGCATATTTCAGACCTTTTTCCATTAATCTTCTTTCTTGTTCTGTGAAAATCACGTTTGAAGTATTTGTTACTTTGGGAAAAAATTTATGAATTTCTCTTTGTTTGTTTGATGTTTATTCTTTTCTCTTTCTTTTTCTGTTCTCAACTTGTTCAGTTTTTTCAGTTTCTTTTTGTGAATTTCATTAAGAATTATTGTATCATGTAATTTAGCTTCTTTAATAATTTCTTCGATTTCAATGTAATGATATTGATTATTTAAATCCTGGTAGCATTTATAAAGTTTAATGTTGAATTCGTTAAGTTTCTTATAGTGGTTATTTAGGGTTATACGTATATGTTGAATTTTCATTTTATTAACCATACCACTTTTTATATGTTGTGGATATTTCTTGTTAGTAAATTTTGGAAATAATCCCTCTGTTAAGCAGATTCTTAGAAATTTTATGTGTTGTAGTTGTAGTTTTATTTTATATGTCGTACGCTTGTAAGTCAGGATATTGTTGACCATATCATTAGCCATTGAGTAATATAAAAATAATTTTTCTTATCCTTTTTTCACCAATTATTAAATTAAGGTGTATATAAAAAATTTACTTCTGGTCATAATTAAAATTTATTTTTCTAAACTAGTTTCGAGCGTTGCTCTTCTTCAGTAGATACCTACAAGTTTACAACATACGAAAATGAACATATTAATATAAAAATAAAATATTTATTAAATATTTATTGAAATTAACAGTAATATTATAAGCCTTAATGAACAAATTATCCCGACCTAAAAACCAATCTATAGTTGCCTGCGAGATCCGTACCTAAAACACAAAAATAAAAACAAAAACTGAAAAACCTAAAAAGTTTAAAATCAAAGAAGTAATCCATTTTAACCAGTTTATAAATGAATAATATTAAAACAAGTTTCTTTTTGCACTTTTATTGGTTATATTATAGTACTAATTTCAATAGTTTTTACATGTTTCGCCCATTCCTTGTGGGCATCATCAGAAATCTACAAAAAGTTGTAATTAAGTAAGATAATTGAAAATAAACTATTACAAAGTTATTTAAAATTAAATTGTGACTCTAAATTATATAATTTAAACTTAAAACCTCTCATCAGAAAGGAACATGACCAATTGAAATGGCGTAACAAAGAAAAATGGTAAAAATGAACTAAACAAAAAGTACTTACAAAGAAAAAGCAACATCTATAGAGAAAATCCAATCAATACAATCATAAGAACAGAATAAAAGATGAAAAATAAAATCTTGATACAAATGAAAATCGTATGAAACATGTAGAAATTAAAACGAGTTTAAAGCAAAAGAAGATGTCGATCGAACAGATAAAACGGGTTGTAACGTCACTAGTATTAAAATTAGGTACAATACGCAAGCGCAAAGCTTATATAAAATATTTAAAATAAAATCAACTATATTATATATAAAAGATTTAAAATAAAAGTAATCAAAATAAGAATATGAATCATCTATTGTAAGGATTAGAACTGGAAATGAAAAGAAAGTGCGGTAAAGAGGGGGGGGGGATGAAATCAACGTGAAAAAGAAAAAATATATATCCTCGGATCTGCGACTCCCATGTACGTTTGCATGAGAGCCCTCGGTATCCTGTGGGTTTTTCTAATTTGTTAATAACTACATAAGATTTTACTATTTTATTTTTATATTAATATGTTCATTTTCGTATGTTGTAAACTCGTAGGTATCTACTGAAGAAGAGCAAGGCTCGAAACTAGTTTAGAAAAATAAATTTTAATTATCACCAGAAGTAAATTTTTTATATAGACCCTAATTTAATAATTGGTGAAAAAAAGATAAGAAAAATTATTTTTATACTACTCAATGGCTAATACGGTCAACAATATCCTGACTTACAAGCGTACGACATATAAAATAAAACTACAACACATAAAATTTCTAAGAATCTGCTTAACAGAGGGATTATTTCCAAAATTTACTAACAAGAAATATCCACAACATATAAAAAGTGATATGGTTAATAAAATGAAAATTCAACATATACGTATAACCCTAAATAACCACTATAAGAAACTTAACGAACTCAACATTAAACTTTATAAATGCTACCAGGATTTAAATAATCAATATCATTACATTGAAATCGAAGAAATTATCAAAGAAGCTAAATTACATGATACAATAATTCTTAATGAAATTCACAAAAAGAAAGTGAACAAGTTGAGAACAGAAAAAGAAAGAGAAAAGAATAAACATCAAACAAACAAACTAGGAGAAATTCATAAATTTTTTCCCAAAGTAACAAATACTTCAAACGTGATTTTCACAGAACAAGAAAGAAGATTAATGGAAAAAGGTCTGAAATATGCTCCAAAAAGAGAAATTAACCTCCCAATACTGGCAATGGAACTTCAGGCAGCTATCAAAGGACACGAAAAGGAAAACATTATGAATAAGGAGATTCAACAAATCCTAACTAAAGAAGAAAAGAGACAAACAAACAATAAGAAATGGAGAAGAAGAAAAGGAACAAAAAATTATTAAAAACATCAAGCGGAAAATTAAAGAAAACGAATTAATAGTTACTCCTGCAGACAAAAACGCAGGAATGATAATTTTAAGCAAAGATCTCTACATAAATAAGACTGAAAGCTTTATGAAAGACAATAACTTTAAAACTATCAATAAAAACCCCACAAACAATTTTCACAAAAATGTAAAATCAATAATTAAAGAAAACAAAACGACAATAACAAAAATCGGAGGTACCTTGACCAGCCTGTTGCCTATGAATCCGCAAACCCCTAAATTGTATGCACTACCTAAAATTCACAAAAATGGATTACCAATAAGACCCATTATAACCTCCATTGAATCCAGCACATACAAACTCGCAAAACTTTTACAAAAATTTATAATAAATGACATTAGTTTAAAACCAAAATATACCATAATTAACCGTTACCAACTTCCTGATTTAATTGACAATATACAGCTACCAGTAGGTTTCAAAATGATCTCATTTGATGTCAATAACCTATATACAAACATACCCATAACCGACACGATAACGATATTAGAAGAAATATTAAAGACTGACCTCAAAAACAAAGACAAAACTCGCTCCATCTTAACGCTATTAAAACTATGCTTAGAACAAAATTTTTGTATCTTTAACGATAAATACTATCAATATCTAGATGGATTACCAATGGGATCACCATTGAGTAGTGTGACGGCAGATATTTTCATGGACAACCTAGAGAAAAATCAAATTATGTGTGACAAAAACTCTTATAGAGACGATATTATCCTATGGACAAGATACGTGGACGACATTTTAGTACTGATTAAAGACGACCAACATATTAATAATCTTCATAAATGCATTAACAGTTTACACCCCAATATTAACTTCAGTATAGAGATAGAAAACAATCAAAAATTAAATTTCTTAGACTATACACTACGACATTCAAACAACAAAATTAAATATGACATCTACAGAAAACCTACACAAACTAGTACCACCATCCCATTCGATTCTCATCATGATGAAACTCATAAAATGGCAGCATACCGGGCTTATATACACAGAGTTTTCCATTCAAAATTGGAACAACAAGACCTAGAAAAAGAGATCGAAATTATCCACCAAATTGCAAGCGAAAACAGTTTCCCACCGACATTTATCCAACGAATATTTTCGAAAATACAAGACAAATATAATCTTCAAGAAACAAACTTCCCTATCCGACCGAAAACCTGATACACCAACAACGTACAGATCCATAACTTACCCAGGAGAAATATCCCATAAAATCAAGAAAATGTTCCATAAGTTCAACATAACAATGACATTTAAAAACAAAAACAATCTTAAGGCATTATTAGTTAATAACAAAAACAAGACTACAACTCTCGCTAAAAGTGGCATATACCAATTGCAATGTGGGACCTGTTCAGCCACATACATAGGTGAAACGGGGAGAAGTATCCAAACAAGGCTTAAAGAACATAAAAAGAGTTCAAAATCGGCATTCGGAAAACATCTAATTTTCAACAACCACGAATTTGACGAAAATAAAAATATTAAATTACTACACCTACTTAATAAAAGCAACCTTATGGAAATAATGGAAATGTACGAAATCAACAAGTTTATTGAAATTAACAGTAATATTATAAGCCTTAATGAAGAAATTATCCCGACCCAAAAACCAATCTATAGCTGCCTGCGAGATCCGTACCTAAAACACAAAAATAAAAACAAAAACAAAAAAACCTAACGTCACACAATAACTTTTGACGTAAATTTTGAAAAATTTTAATTAATTTTTCTAATTTGTTAATAATTACGTAAGATTTTACTATTTTATTTTTATATTAATATGTTCATTTTCGTATGTTGTAAACTCGTAGGTATCTACTGAAGAAGAGCAAGGCTCGAAACTAGTTTAGAAAAATAAATTTTAATTATCACCAGAAGTAAATTTTTTATATAGACCCTAAATTTTTATAGATTTTTTTCTTTTTAGTTTTAACTTCTTCTGAAAATAATTCGTTTTATTGTACGCAATGAGGAGAGGAGATCGTTTAAATGACAGATATAAAAGAGAGCCAAGGCAGGGCCTGGTCTTGGAAGCCCGGATGTCGTAAATCACGGATTTTAGGATAGCAAAAAGCTTGGTTCGTTGGGCACCCGAAGACATTGTTTACGTCTGTCATCGGCACGCCACTGTGCCGAGTCAGCGCCACCTCAAGACAGATCGACGGCCAAAGGCGAAGCCAAAGCCAAAGCCAAAGCCCTGCGGTATCGTCATCCGTCAATCACGGGTTTACCAATTCCGCCCACCGCTCACCTTCTTCTCCTCCAACACAAATTACTTACAACAATAAACAAGATTAACCACTCCGGATGAAAGAGGGTTCAAATCGCCGACGCTTTTTCAATTTACACCCCGACCTTTTTGTTTGTTATTTCATGTTTCTCGTTCTGCTGGACGAAGCAAAAAATGAAAAAGTATTAATTATCGCTTCGGAATTTTTAACTGAAATAATATACGTCGACCGCAATCGGGGATAAAAAGTGAAAGAATAAAATTGTAGAAGGACGAACGCGGTAACCGTTCAAAACCAAAACCGACTGAACGCGGTTTGCCAGCTACATTCTTTCAGAAAGTTTTATGGATACGCTCGGTACAGTATCCGCCTTGTGTAAATAAATAGGGAAATGATTCCCAGCCTCGGCTTTAGAGCTATTGCCGGCCTGACATAACACACGCTCGCCAAGCAGAGAGCCCGCAGAAGGAGCAGGACGTGTATTAATGTCGCGTTGATTTTTACGGAACACGTGGACTCGGGCCACACAAAAATTCTAATCCTCTAATTATAGATTGCGTGTTTATAGTAATATCGTCTCGTTATAAATCACGGCCATCACAGGGACGTTAAATTTTTACTCTAAACTTTTTTGTGTTTGCTTAAGAAATATTTCAAAATCCACGAGCGCCATCTCTAAACGAAACACTCAACTACATTTAAACCCCACTAAGTCATCGATGCAGAAATCATTCCTTAACTTTAACTTCTCCCAAAATTATAGATTCCATTTCTTGTATGTAACTTAGATACAGATTACTAAATATCTCAACATAATGTAGTGTAACATAGATTTTAGAACTTCTTAACTATGTATTTTAAGTTATAGGTGGTGCAAGTTGTAATATTTTTCTTTGTATGTTGCTAGAATCGTGCTGATCTTGCTCAATGTAATTGAAAGTTTTTGTGTTGATATTAAAAAAAAGAAAAGTTATTTTCATCATTATACTGAAGGAGATTTTGAAAAATTTCGTATTCTCTTAAAGCGTTCCATACACATACGCGATCGCGACCGCGATCACGATAGCGATAGCGTTTGCGATCAGACGCACCACATAGAAAGGAATAGAACTGCACAAACATGTTACGACTTGTTTGCGATATCGTTGGTTTGTGCAGCGATCGTCCACCGTTTTGTCGGCGATACATCCTCGCGTCAGTAACTACATCGTTAGTGAATTTGTTTACCAAGTAGAAATTGCTGAAATGGCTGACTTTACTGATAAATTAATTGAAAATGTTAAAAAGCACAAAATTTTGCAAAATAACAAAACTGGACGTGATGGCGAAAAACTGAAACAGATTCAGAATCAGCACAACATTCTACATTATAAAAAAATATTACAATCTTTGAGATTTTTCTTGTAAACTAGTGTTATCAGCGTTCCACTGAAAGAAATTCTCGATAAAATAAAAAAATTAAATAAAAATTAACCAATACTAGGTTAATAAATATTGTCACTCATTTTGAAAAAGCTTTCCACTGAAATAAACAGATTCTTTTCAAGAACTTGAGGTTCTTGAGACCTCAAGTCTTGAAGACCTCAAGTCAGAAGTCTTGTTCGTCACGTTCCGCTCCAAGATTGCATGGAAAGAAATCTAAGTACAAATGGAGAAAATGAATTTTGAGCGACATCTTTACATTTATGGCATGGTAATTTTTTCAATCTTATTTCACGAGAATTCTCATCCTTATGGTTTTTTAAAAATCCATAGACGGTTTGTTTGAAGCTAATCCACGCCTTGCTTCTTTTGTTGTCAATTTTACATGAGTTCGTTGTCATTTATTAATTTTCCTATTTGATGGCCAACAAATATGTTCTCTTTTAGTTGAGCGTACGATATTTGTGGAAAGAGCTGAGTCATATATTTAAATACTGGGCCTTCTGATCTGGATTCAACGTTTTCGTAAAGTTTTTCATCAAACCCAAATTGATGTGTAGTGGAGGCAAAATGATAGATGCTGGTCTCACCAGAGGATTATTTAAGACATTGAAAGCACCAGCATCGCAATGATAAAAATGAAATTTTGAACGATTGTCGTAAATTGACGATAACTCTGGTAAAATACATTCGATCATGATGTTCACAGGATAGAATAGCAAACTTTTTTGTTCATATATAATTATTTTTTGTTACGGTGCGATTAAGTGCAAAATAAATGGAAAAAATGTAAAAAATTATATATTTAATATTATAATTATAATATTTTTGATTCTAGATAGCGAAATGACACTTTTGCATTCGAGAACGAAAGTTTCGTTCGAGAATGCAAAAGAATTTCGCTATCGTGTATCAAACAAGATTTTTTCGAGAACTGCGTGTTTTAAATATTAATTAAAAATTAATAAAATAACCAAATTAATTAATGACATTTGAAATAAATAATGTCAGCGGTATTCTCAAAAATCAAAAAAACGCTGTATTTTGGAACCGGTTAAGGTACAAACAAAATCAAAAGTGGTGCAAATGGGTACAAACTATTCTCTATCGACTTTTGTTGACCACTTTCCGATATTTCTATAAATAACGGAGATACACACTTTCAGCAGTATTCTCAAAAATTGTAAATTGCTGTATTTTGGATTTACGATTTTCCACATTTTTGGGTATATCTCGAACACTGGACGTGATGGCGATAAGCTGAAGATAGATTCAGAATCAGCACAACATCCTAAGTTATAAAAAAATATCTCAGACTTTGAAAAATTTGATTAAAATTTGTAAACTAGTGTCAAACTAGTTGAATCAAAGTGTGAATCAAATTGTGAATCAAAGTGTCAATCAAATTGAAGAATGTGTTAAAATTGTAATTTATATTGTTGTTGATGTCTAAAATATTCCTCTAACAGCCTATAATTGTAAAAAGTTGTCTAAAATCATCCACAGGTTGTTTAAAATCACCCAAAATTTGTCTAAAGTATATCTCTAATAGCTAATTCAACACCAACTAGTAGTTTTAAGATATTCAAATACTTATTGAAAAATGAAATTATTGACGTAACATTAACATACCCTTGTTTCAATATAATTGATATACTTAGATCATCAGAATACTTATTTATATACTTGTTTTGAGAATATGTAATTTTTGTTTACTCAAAAAAATAATCTTTTGTGTATCTGGTATGAGCTGAAAAAATTTGTGAGATTAAATAATATAAATATAACACCATTTCAGCAATATTCTAAAGACGCAAAAAGTCACTGTATTTTGGAATCAATTGAAGTACAAACGAAAACAAAAGTGATCCAAACGGGTATAAAAGAGTCTCCATCTAGTTCCATCGACCATTTAGTGATATCTCTAAAGACCGGATTTATAGAAAATATGCTTATGCTCAAAATTAAAGGCATTACAAATATATTAAAATATCTTTACGAATCAGTTAAAAATAAGTGAAATAAAACCAGGTTAGTTATGCCTTTTTTGCCTTTTTTGAATTTTCATGCCTATTATTTTTTTTATGCCTATTTAAAGCCTTTTTCCAACTTTTTGGCGTCTTTTCCCCAAAAATTGGTTGAATTATGAAAAAATATTTCGCTGCGCCTCTGTACATTTCCTCGTTGTGCCGTCTGACGTAAGATCCGCGTTTTTCATCGATCCGAATTTAAGCTTTGGAATTCCCCGTTGTACCGTGTCGTCTTACACGTCGAGTCTTCAATTAATTAAGTTGTATTAAAGTTACTTGAGTGACAGTGTGAAGTTCTTGCGTAGTACAATGCCAAAACAAAAGCCAACCGTAGAAGAATGGATTAAAGATTACAAGGAATTGAAATATGAACGCAATCGTTTATTTTGCCAAGCTTGTTCAAAAATCGTAAGTATTGATGGAGTTAATCGAGTAAAAACAATTAATTATATTAATTATATTTTTAAATAATGATTAAATTATGTACAATACCAAAGATTTTTAAATATTTAAAACCGAAATTTAAATCTTTTTACGGTAAAAATTGGAAATTATAAAGAATAACATGTCCCAAAATTCACTAGAAATAAAATTCACTATTGATTCAATGTAGTACTTCGATTACTAAAATTAATAGAACAATATATTGATTGTTTAATAATTATGGAAGATATTATAAAATACTGACGTTATTAAATTACTGTTAACAGATTAATTGTGACAAGAAATACTACATAATTCAGCATGTCAAAACATCATTGCTTCAGGAAAAATTAAAACTGACTAAAAGTCAATCCAAAAAACAACAAACTATAGGTACAGCTATACAATCTGTGGCATCAACATCCGGCTATACTGAACAATCAAAATTCAATTTTGATCTTTGCAAAGCTTTGATAAAAGCAAACATACCAATCCATAAAGTGACAAATATTTCAAAACTTTTTTACAAACATATTACAATGCATATTCCCGATGAAAGCCATCTTCGCAAAAATTATATTACTTCAGTCTACAAAGAAGTTATTCATGAAATAAAAAATATTATTGGAAATAATTATATTTGGATAAGTGTAGACGAAACAACTGATGTATGTGGACGATACGTGGCAAATTTAATACTTGGAGTATTAAGTGATGAAAATTCGTCAAAAAGTTTTCTAATAAGTACCAAAGAATTAAATAAAACAAATAATAATACGGTAATAAGATTTATTCACAACGAATTAACGAATTTTTTCTTACCGGAACCGGTACCGAATGATAAAATTTTACTGATAGTGTCAGACGCAGCGGCATACATGGTAAAAGCTGCGTCTAATATGAAGATTTTTTACCCTAATTTAATTCATTGTACTTGCTTAGCACGCGGGCTTAATTGAATAGCAGAAACTATAAGGTTACAGTTCTCATTAGTTAATAAATTAATAAAAAGCGGTAAACAAATATTTGTTAAAGCCCCTTTAAGGGTAGAATTGTTTAGAGAGAGGTTACCAAATAACCCATTACCACCACAACCAGTTCTAACAAGATGGGGAACATGGCTAGATGCCGCTATATACTACACAAACGCCTTAGATCATTTTAAACAATTAGTAAATGAATTTCCGGCTACAAGTAGTAAAGCAATACGAGATTGCCAGGCCGTCCTAAAAAGAAGTGGAGTTACAAAATAATTTGGCATTTATAAAAAGCAATTACAGTTATATAAGTGAATCTATAAAATCACTTGAAAAAAAGGATTTACCTTTAATGACTACAGTAGAAATGATTAAAAAGTTTCAAGACAGCACGTATAGCGTACCAGGACATATTGGTCAAATAATTACGAATAAATTTAATGACGTTCTGTTTAAAAATAGAGGATTTGCCACATTACAAAAAATTGCATCAATTTTAAGTGGTGAAATTGTTACTGGATTTATTATGGATCCCGCATTAATTACAAAGTTCAAGTATGCACCAATTACAAGTGTGGACGTGGTGAGAAGTTTTTCGGCTTACAAGTATACGTTAAGTGAGAGAAGACACAACTTCACAATGGAACATTTAGAACAGCATTTAATAATCAGTAGTTTTCGTGATTAGTGGTTTAATAAACAAACTTTACTTAAATAAAAAACTTTACTCGGAAACGTTATCCCTTCAACTTTCCGTACAACTTTAATGGTACCGCTATCCGGTCTACTGATAACATAAAGGATCTCGGCATTATATTAGATTCCAAGTTGCGGTTTCATCATCATATTGAATTTATGGTGAAGAAGTCTCTACGTAATTTGGGGTTTATTATCAGAATCTGTAAAAATTTCACAAATTTTTTGTGTATAAGAACCCTCTATTTGGCATTTGTTAACAGCGTGCTATGTTACGGCTCAGTAATATGGAACCCTTTGTATGCGGTGTATCGTGATCGTATTGAAGCCATTCAACGACGCTTTGTACGTTATTTAGCACACAAATTTCATCTTCCTTACTGCGATTACGATAGGCGTTGCGTAGTCTTCAACTTATTGTCTCAGCAGCAACGTCGACTTGTCTCTGATCTGATCTTCCTTTTCAAGCTTGTTAATGGCATGCTGGATACCCCCGATCTTCTGCCTGAATTGAGCTTCAATGTCCCGCAGCGGCTTACACGAAACAACGCCACATTTCGTGTTAACGTACCTAACACGAACATGTACCAAAACTCGCCATTAGTTCGAATTCTTAATTCCTACAACCAAAACTTCAACCATGTACCTCTCTTCGACATTTCTTTACGTTCTTTTAGAAAATATGTTGTTTTGTTTACTTTAGTTTATTCTAGAATTTTTATATTAATTTTCATTCGTATGAGGATGCTTTGTTGGGGATATGCTCCCTGTTTGCATCCCGAATATGTATAAATAAATAAATAAATAAATAATTACATATGAATGTTTAGTTTAACGATGTATTTTTTAATGAAAACGTTATTAAAATACATTATTAATTAGGTTATAGGTTATTATAATTAGGTCATTATAATTAGCAATTTTTTCGATTTATAATTTTTATGCCTTTTTAATGCTTTTGTTGCCAAAATTTCATGCCTTTTTAAGTGCCTTTTTCCGTGTTTTTTGTGCCTTTTAATCCGCTCTTTAGATATCTCTATCAATAACGAAGATACACATTTTCAGCATAGATTTTTGAGAATACAAAAATCAAAAACCGCTATATTTGGAACCGGTTGTGGTACAAACAAAATGGAAAATAGTACAAACGATTCTCTATCGAATGGCACTAATAAACAAAAATATCTTAAACTCGAGGTCCAGGTTCACAGAGCTGTTTTTGACAGTAATTAAGGTTATAATTTGAAAATTAAGAATTGTAGGCAAAATGATGTTGATCAAGAAAAAAGATTTAAAAACCCCAAAGAGACACATTTAATCATCAATTATAATGAATCAATTAAAATGAAAAAATAACATTGCGAATAAAATAAATAACAGCGTTGACAGGTTGTATAAATGTCCATTAAGTTAAGCGAACCTAAACGGTACCGGTACAAAAGCACAAAAGCTGCGCGGAGTCCGCAGCATGTCACCACAGCGGGGGCCAAACGGCGGCAGCAAAGGATCCTCGGCCGCTAATTCTGTATCGTCTGACGCTTCGTGTTTGCACTGTAAACACCTAACCGAGCCAGTTTAAACAGACCAAATTGTGGGTCAATTATCAAATACGCTAAACCTAAACTACGGGGTTCCGGTAGTTGAGGCAGGTCTTCGACGCACTTAATTGGCAATGACATATTGCAGTTTACACTGGCGAACGTTTTGTTTGCCCAAGTGAATCCCCGAAGCGAACCATCGTGGTCCGTTTCGGCGCCTGCAAACGATATTATTCATAGCTTGTATCCTATGATAGATCCACAATCTAAGGTTTGTTTATCAAATACAAATATCAATTATTGCGTAGTGGTATTAGTAAATTAATTATTATTGAGATAAATAATTTAGGTTTCGAGGTTTTGTAATAAGATGAAACAATCCGCATTTATTTATTTATTTATATAAATAATTTCTTAAAAGTAAACCGAAACTTCCTTATGTATTCGGAGAAAAATCGAGGGAAAAAAGATGAGTAAGCGAAGAGCACAACACTATATTTATAAGATCGCGGAGGCCTTAAGCCCGTCGACGGGCGCGTTGTTCGAAACGAAATCGGCTTTGAAAAAAGCGGTTTGTTTACGGGCGGCTTTATTTCCACGGCGGCGTACACAGCGTTTTCGTGGAAGAATCTCGCGGCCGCCACCCGGTGACGGAGAAGGAATCGAAACCGTCCGTTTACTTTGGAAACTATTTATAAGCGACGTGGAATTATGGTGGGCGCATGCATCTTCATACATAATATGCTGACGTTTTGTTTAAAAAGGACCGTAAACAGCTTGGGTGTGTCCTGAGAGTTGTGTGTGCTCATAGATTTACTCGGGAACGAAAGCTCTGACCCAAGCTGAGTTTTTTTATTTGCTAAATATGTCAGTAAGTTTTTTTATAAAGATGCTAAAAATTTGATGTGTTACAAAGTCTTTTTAAAAAATTGTTCTCTAAAAATCTCTTCATTCACATTTTAATTCAATATTAGCTAATGTGTCGAAGTAAACATCACTTAGGACTTACTTGATTGCATCAAAGAATGGTACATCTTTAGAAATTTCGTACGAATTTTGGTCAACGTTGAATGGCTGATTATAACTAAAGACCGGATTAAAAGGCACAAAAAAGACGGAAAAGGGCACTTAAAAAGGCATGAAATTTTGGCAACAAAAGCATTAAAAAGGCATAAAAATTAGAAATCGAAAAAATTGCTATACCTAATTAATAATGTATTTTAATAACGTTTTCATTAAAAAATACATCGTTAAACTAAACATTCATATATAATTATTAAACCACTAATCACGAAAACAACTAATTATTAAATGCTGCTCTAAATGTTCCATTGTGAAGTTGTGTCTTTTCTCACTTAACGTATTCTTGTAAGCCGAAAAACTTCTCTCCACGTTCACACTTGTAATTGGTGCATACTTGAACTTTGTAATTAATGCGGGATCCATAATAAATCCAGTAACATTTTCACCACTTAAAATTGATGCAATTTTTTGTAATGTGGCAAATCCTTCATTTTTACACACAACGTTATTAAATTTATTTGTAATTATTTGACCAATATGTCCTGGTACGCATTACGTGCTGTCTTGAAACTTTTTAATCATTTCTACTGCAGTCACTAAAGGTAAATCCTGTTTTTCAGGTGATTTTATAGATTCACTTATATAACTGTAATTGCTTTTTATAGATGCCAAATTATTTTGTAGCTCCACTTCTTTTACGACGGCCTGGCAATCTTGTATTGCTTTACTACTTGTAGCCGGAAATTCATTTATTAATTGTTTAAAATGATCTAAGGCGTTTGTGTAGTATATAGCGGCATCTAGCCATGTTCCCCATCTTCTTAGAACTGGTTGTGCTGGTAATGGGGTATTTGGTAACCTCTCTCTAAACAATTCTACCCTTAAAGGGGCTTTAACAAATATTTGTTTACCGCTTTTTATTAATTTATTAACTAATGGGAACTGTGACCTTATGGTTTCTGCTACTTGATTAAGCCCGTGTGCTTAGCAACTACAATGAATTAAATTAGGGTAAAAAATCTTCATATTAGACGCAGCTGTTACCATGTATGCCGCTGCGTCTGACACCATCAGTAAGATTTTATCATTCGGTACCGGCTCCGGTAAGAAAAATTCGTTAATTCGTTGTGAACAAATCTTGTTACCGTATTATTACTTGTTTTACTTAATTCTTTGATACTTATTAGAAAACTTTTTGACGAATTTTCATCACTTAATACTCCAAGTATTAAATTTGCCACGTATCGTCCACATACTATAGTTATTTCGTCTACACTTATCCAAATATAGTTATTTCCAATAATATTTTTTATTTCTTGAATAACTTCTTTGTAGACTGAAGTAATATAATTTTTGCGGAGATGGCTTTCATCGGGAATATGCATTGTACAATATGTTTGTAAAAAAGTTTTGAAATATTTATTTGTCACTTTATGGATTGGTATGTTTGCTTTTATCAAAGCTTTGCAAAGATCAAAATTGAATTTTGATTGTTCAGTGTAGCCGGATGTTGATGCCACAGATTGTATAGCTGTACCTATAGTTTGTTGTTTTTTGGATCGACTTTTAGTCAGTTTCAATTTTTCCTGATGCAATGATGTTCTGACATGCTGAATTATGTAGTATTTCTTGTCACAATTAATTTGTTAACAGTAATTTAATAACGTCAGTATTTTATAATATATTCCATAATTATTAAACAATCAATATATTGTTCTATTAATTTTAGTGATCGAAGTACTACATTGAATCAATAGTGAATTTTATTTCTAGTGAATTTTGGGACATGCTATTCTTTATAATTTCCAATTTTTACCGTAAAAAGATTTAAATTTCGGGTTTAAATATTTAAAAATCTTTGGTATTATACATAATTTAATCATTATTTAAAAATCTAATTAATATAATTAATTGTTTCTACTCGATTAATGGAGTTAATCGAGTAGAAACAATTAATACTTAAGATTTTTGAACAGGCTTTGCAAAATAAACGATTATTTGCGTTCATATTTCAATTCCTTGTAATCTTTAATCCATTCTTCTACGGTTGGCTTAGGCATTGGTTTCGGCATTGTACTACGCAAGAACTTCACACTGTCACTCGACTAACTTTAATACAACTAAATGAATTGAAGACTCGACTCAAGTCAAACCACATACGGGGAATCCCTTAAATTCGGATCGATGAAAAACGCGAATCTTACGTCAGACGGCACAACGAGGAAATATACAGAGGCGCAGCGAAATATTTTTTCATAATTCAACCAATTTTTGGGGAAAAGACGACAAAAAGTTGGAAAAAGGCATTAGTAGGCATAAAAAAAATAATAGGCATGAAAATTCAAAAAATGCATAACTAACCTGGTCTTATTTCACTTATTTTTAACTGATTCGTAAAGATATTTAAATATATTTGTAATGCCTTTAATTTTGAGCATAGAAAATATGCATATTTTCTATAAATCCGGTCTTTAATTATAACTTTTGTATGTTCTATTTGAAATGATCTATTGAAATGATCTATTGAATGAGTATCAGGCTTCTTCACTTAGTGCATATATGTATTTTCTGCTGCTTTTTTTGCCGTTCATATTTCAGCCAATCGGCGATATCTCCCAATCGATCCAGTTTAAACTAAATTACTATGATACCATCAGATGTACAAAGTAGTAATTAACACATTATGAGCGGATAGCCTAGCATATGAATCTATGCTGCGTAGCGGGCATAATTTGCGAGATAAGCAAAAATTGCGCGACAAAAAAAAATATTTGCAAAAGTAATGGTAGATTTTAATAAAATTTGGTAGCATAGTACTTACCACTATACTTTATTTTATTTTATACAAAATTTTGTACTAAAACGTAATTTAACCTATCTGTATATCTTCCAAAATGTCAAGTATATTGATAAATTTACATTTACAAATCAATAAATATTTTGTACAAAAATGTTTTATTGTCTTTTAAACCTATATAATACTTGTACATTGTGGTAGTTTAAAAAAAACAATCATTTTTATGAAGTAATGTATTTATTTGATGTCTTGTCTTTAAAAATATTTATATAAACTACTTAAATTTATTATAATGTATAAGTTATCTTATTGTTTTTGAAAATTATTTTCTAATACTAATATTTTTTAAATGTGTGATATTGAAAAAAACATTCTCCCTTATGTAGGGACACGTCGTAAAAGTGACACATAAAACGCTTCTTCTTGTGAGTAGCACAAACACGGCATTGTTTCTGGGGGTTCTCTTTTTTTTGCCACTCGTAAATATTTTTATAATTTTATGCTTTTTGGCATCCAATAATCTATTTAGAAAATCGTTTCTTCTACATGTACTAGATGTATGGGGTCCTGAACCATCAGGATTATCTCTAACATTACCACTTATCCATTCTTTGGCCACATCATGCAAAAATCTTTTATAATTTTTTTTTGAATTGGCATTTAAAACTTTGAAAACCCTAAAAGCGTTGAAAAGAGCTCCATTTAACAAAAACATTAGTGTTTTTTTCGCCCATTTTTTTGAGCGTCGTACAATAGAATAATATGACGAGTACTGATCAGCGCGATCGATACCTTTCATATATATTTGTTATAATCATTAACGCATATCGGGTTTCAAATGTTTTCTTTTGTCTTCCAATCAATATTTGCACTTTCTATGATAGTGGCAGAATGAATTGTTGATATCACTCGGAACTGGTCTTTTTGATTGCCAGCATTGTAAAACAATATCGTTTCGATGACGAAACATAGATTCACCCTTTTTTAAATTTGCATTTTGTAAACATGCAGGAAAACCTATATTTTTGCGTATCGTACCACAACTTCGGAATCCATTTTGTAACAAGACTTTACTCGTATCGACACTATTGTAATAATTGTCCATGTAGACATGGTGCCACAAGTTTGCATGCGGCTCTAGGAGGTGTAGAATTGTCTTCTGAAGTCGACTTCCTTCACCATGATATATTCGGAAATTTCATATATACCCTGTTCTTGCTTCACAAACCATTCGAATAAGAATCCCGTATTTGTTGATTTTGGAAGCATTATACACCTTGAATGATAGCCGACCTCTCCAGGGTATGATGCTTTCATCCAATGACAACTCTCGTTGAGGCTTATATACTTGTTAAAATTTTATTAGAAAATAAGATACGATTGGGCGAATTCTTTTTAGGCAATCTCTTTCACTGATGTCATTTTCATTGTTTGAAAAATGCCACGAATACCATATTTGGCGGAAACGATTTCTATTCATCACTTGTGCAAAAATTGTTTCTTTACGAACTTTGCCCACAAGTAAATGTAATCCCAACATTTGTTTCAATTCTACTGCAGACACGTCATGCCATTTCACAGATTTTGCACTGTTTTTAAACCTAACAACATTTTGTGAGTGATCCCTATAATCGTTCCCTATGAAAAGTTGAACCACTTCATCCACATTTTCTCAATTATTTGGCATCTCAACAACGACACTTTGTCCTAAAAATTGTTCTATAATTGGAGAATTATCACGTTCTGACGACTCCACTCCTTCATTGTCACTTTGTTCCGAATCACTAGACTGTATTGGTAAAACTTTACGTCTTCTAGGATGATAGAAGTCTTCATCATTTTCACACTCACTCTCAAATTCAGCAATATCGAAATCACTGGAAATTTGCGATAAATTATCTGCGTAAACTTCACTATTAGAAGCCATTATTATTTTAATTAAAAGATAATTTATAAAAAGAACGTTCAACCGTCTAAAGCCGACTAAACACCGAATTAAACTATGAAACTAAAATAATTGTATGAGATATCTCTTTTAGTTTCATATGTAAACCTACTTTTAAAGTACCTACATTCAAAAGGTAAATAGCCAGCAGTTCTCGCGACGGGTAATTTTACCCGTCCCGCTTATAAAGTGTTAACTAATGCGGTAAAACAACAAACGACAAGAACAAAAATGAAAAATGAAAAGTATAAAAAATTCACATAGTAACAAAGCAGAACAGAAAGAAGATGAATAAGGAATAAGGGGAAGACAGTAGAAAAGATGAAGCTCAGAAGAAAAGGAAATAAATTATTGTAGAAGGAAATGTGTCAAGTCTTGAAAGAAGGCAGGGTTGGAGTGTTGAGAAAATAGAAAGGATTGAAATAGGACGATAGTCGCTAGCCGAAATTGGAGTCTTCAATTTGGGAATCGGAACAGCCTGAGCATGTTTCTATACAGATGGGAATGAGGAGGATTGAAAATAGAAGTTGTAAATATGGGTATTGGCATTATTTGGTTTAAGTGGGTGAAAGCCTTAGGAACAACCTTCGAGTCAACCGTAGTCAATGAAAAACCACGAGTATTATTCATGCTCACATTCCCTGATGCACGAATGATTTGAGTTAAGGTAGCTTTCTGAGTAGTGTAAAGCGTTATCGGCGTTTCGGCAAAATAGCTAGCCAACAAGTAACGCCAAGAGATCGCAAGGTCTTCCAAAAAGTAGTTGGTGTTGACATAGATAATTTCCAATTAAAAATATTTTTTTAGCATTTTGCATTCGTGGTTGCACCTTAGGAAATTTTCTTACTAAACTGAAGGTTGCAAAAATCTCCCCGATATATAAAAAAGGAGATTATCACAAATATGAAAACTGTAGACGCATAGCTCTACTGCCAGTTTTTTTTCAAGGTTTTTGAGGAGTTGGTTAAACGTTGTCTTATACACTATTATTCAACATCTTGCTTGAAGATCAGCATGGTTATAGAGAGCGTAAATCAACTGCCACTGCAATTATTAGAATCGTCAAAGATTTCACGGATGCCCATGACAATCATGAGAAATCAAAAATAATTTATTGCGATCTGAGTCGCGCTTTGATACGGTGGATCATGTCATTTTCATGACCAAACTTAATTTATGGAATCAGAGGAGACATAAATAATATCTTAAAATCTTACCTTAACGGTCGATACCAGTGTGTCAGACGGAATGGCAATCTCTGAAATGCTATGGAGTGTAAATATAGTGTACCTCAAATATTCATATTTAGACCACTATTATTTATATTAACGACCTGTTAAAAAGTTTAAAGGGAGTAACTACTTGTTTGTATGCAGATGACACCTCCTTTGTTGCTCGAGGGCTGTCGAATGAAGCTTTGGATGAAATGTTGGTTCTAATGGTTACAAGTCAACAGATTGTAACCATTAGATTCTTTTTTCGCGAAAGAGATAAAAGCAAGAATTAAGTTACTAGAACTATTAATTGATCCTACATTAAACTGGAGTGATCATATTGACTTTCTTTGTGGGCGGCTCACGAGTGCGGTTGTGTTCGGAGACTGACGCTTTGTGCCACAATGGAGTTTGTGAAAATGACCTATTTTTTCTACTTCCATGCTATTGCTGTATATGGAATTGCAGTGTGGGGATCTGCAGTTGAAGAAAAATGTTTGATGTTTTGGATTCCATGTTGCAACCTTCTTCAAAAAACTCGCTTCAAACCAGTTTCTTAAGAAGGTTGCAACAAAGCACGGCTATGCCCGAACGTTTCTAGTTTTAGATCTAGTACTAGTTCTAATGATAGTTCTAGTGTAAGTGCTGGTGTTAGTTCTATTTTTAGTTCAGTGCAGCTATTGCTCTCCAGTGGCCCTCCAGTGTATCAATAGCAAGCGTGTTTCGAGTTGTTCATTCTGTTGTAAGTAATGTGAATGAATTAGTGTTTCCCAGAATTTGAAAGTGACCTGAAAAGATATATGTAGTTGTGATTAAATTCAATAATAATGCTCATATGTCTATCATATGAGCCCATCGCACCAACAGGTCGTAATCTAAAATCAAGCAAAAAAAAATAAAAGAATCCAGCAGTGATCATATTCAATAGAACTCATAAGTCAATACGAGCAATAGTAGAAAACTACAAGACAAATTACGTTTACAACAAACTCTTAGTAGAGAAGTTTTTAAGTGTTGCATTATTCTTTGCAACCTTACCAGAGCCGATAATGGAAATGCAAAATTGCCATTAAAGCTTGTTAAGTGTTAAGAGTTTAGTTCTGCTTTTTTTTGCATTCGTGGGAAGGAGTGCGTCACCTGTAAAATTGTACTTTTTTATACAATTGGAAGATTTCTTTATGAAACATCTATAGTTGTAGATGGAGCATTACATGTACCATGAACCATAAACTTGCAAATTGTAACTTGTAGTTTTGTGAAATGGGGCCCAGGTAGACGATAAAGTAATCTGATATAGGATGATTTACAACATCAGGAGCACTGGACTAAAAGGAGCATCAGGACTAAAAGGGTTGAAGAAGAAGGGTAGAAGTCAAATTGAAGATGTTTTGTTAAGAATGACTACAACTGAATCATCACAAATATATAAAACGTTAAAATTAAATTAATTATAATTTAACTAATAATTCTAATTCAACGTATATAGTAATTTTTTGAGAACCTCGGCTGCCATGTTTATGGTTTTATTATTTGTCAGATTACAGTAATGAGGAATATATATACATAAATTGTTTATGTATATAGGTATAGTTTTAAATATTTGCTAATGGGAACGTTTCCCACTCTACCTGTTTGTATTGCAGTTACCTTTTAAATTTTGAAATTTTGGAGTCTCTCTCTTCTTGGAATCTTTAAGGAAATCATTAACTTTAATCTTCGAGGTGTTATAAAAACCATAGCACCCACTGCAGTCTTGCAGTTACCCCATAAGTTTCTACAAATCGCTCATATTCTTGTCAATCACTTAGTATCGTATGTATAATCAAAGAATAACTTCGATTCTAGTTGATCTCGTTGATTCTAATTCCCACTTCTAACTCATTTCTGACGGCATTATGAAAGATTAGGAATTAGGTGACATTATTGAAACTTTCAAAAAAATATTAATATTATAATTTAATTCATCAATTCGTTTTGATAATCGAACAACTTCGACATTGATAAGTTACAACTTATCACGTCTTTTGCATCAATTTAGGTTATAACACGAAAGTTAAGGGCTGTATGAAAATATTTGAAAACGCCAAAGATAATAATTATTTGATTGGGTTCCTAATATTAAATGATGGATTATTACTATTGATTAAATAAATCTTTTTGGTATATTTTAAACCATTTTTAATCTAACCAATTTCTTCGACAAATAATTAATTTTCGTTATAACCTCATTTCATTTTGAAATTTAGTTCAATTTTCTCCTCATACAATTAATAAATCAATTCCATTAATATTATATGAGTTGTTTTTACAGCGTTTTCTTTCAATCGTCAATTGGTTAAGAACCATCGGTAGTTCTGTAAAATCAGTTACAAAAAGCTTTAGAAATTGTATTGTACCCCCGATAACGAGCTCATAATAGCACAGGTTGCATTGTCTGTTTCCTCGACAATAACGAAACGAAAAGCAGAAAAGCGTGAAATAATAAAGTGAACAACCTAAGGGTGCCACGTGAAACAACATCCCACCCCTACGCCTTTTATGGGGGTTGTTCCGACGATTTAAACCTCAACGGAGCAATCTTTATCTCTCACCACACCATCTGTTGTACTCCTTATTATCCCTATGATAAACAATGTTGAGTTAAATTATTTTTAAAAAATGCAATTAAAAAGTAAAATTTTTTAATGATTATATTTTTAGTTGAATAGATAAGTTGCGTGTGTAACACAATAAATAAGTTGCATGGTTCGTACGATACGCCGGCGGTGGTCTGCTTTAAAAACCCAAGGATTAGCGCGGTTTGCAATGGTCCTTTTGGGCTGCGAACAGAGGGTTTAAATCATCCCTACGGCCACAGTCATTGTGATCTTGACGCCTGTGAAATGAGAATTCAACGATGCACACACCGCAACGATTCTTTATACCCTCCAACCAAGGTCTATTATATTATTGTGTAACGATTTTTTTTAACATTCATCAATAGGAAATCCCCTTTTATCAATTTGATACAGTAAATTATCTTTTAACGAAAATATTTAAACTATAAAAGTAAAAAATGTCGAATTTATTTAGTAAATTTATGAATGCAATTAATGAGATTGACTCGGTTCTATTTTTATGTTGATTTCGGTTTGAGGGGGTTTTCGATTTGAGGCGTCGGCGTCGCGACGGGCCCCGTTTGGCGGACGGAGTGAATCGCGCGGAATCGGACTCCGTTTGTTATGACAGCGAGTAAACCTCGAGATGGAGCTCTTAATTAATGGGTTTCTTTGTTTGGAGTGAAAATAGCGGCCAGAGTATTGGACGCCCCTGGCGAGGCGTTGGCCCATCTCTTAACTGGATATAGGGTATGGACCCTTTTTTCCGTACCCTTTTTACCCTGCGGACATTAATTGTTTCCAAATTATCTCGTAAAATATAAATAACACTAATTGTTTGAATCCATGTTGCAAGTTTACATAATAATACGCGAGGAAGATATTTAAAACAACTTCTTTCTTTCCTTCGATTAAATTTATTCATCTACTCTCGTTTATAAAATCGTTATTTCGTAAACATTTTCAATTGATAAAGTACGTCATTATATTATAGATAGAAGTGCGTAAAGTAAGCTACAAAAATTAAGGGATTTTATTTTTTACTTAATTCCAATAAATTAATGTTGCATGCCGTAATTGTTAGGTTTAAGATAATAGTATAAAAAGTTCTTATTCGGGATGCTGCAGTGAAAAAAGGGTTGAAACAGCAGTTCAAAAAAGATTTTCAATTATTTTGATCATGTTAATTAAAGCTGTGTATGCATATACCATACAGACCATAAACTTAAATTTTTCCATACATTATACTTTCATTAAACTAGGAACTAGAAACATTTGGGTTTAACAATTCTAAGAGGCGTGCGATTAAACCCAAATGTTTCTAGTTGTAGGTCTAGTGTTAGCTTTAATGTTGATATTAGCTGTTATTCGACTTAAATTATTGTATACTTGTATCGAACTAGAACTAACAGTAGACCTAAAAATAGAAAATTTCTCTTTGCGTTCTGAAGACGCACGGCTAACCTTGAATCGTTCTAGTATTAGTTCTAGTATTATTTTTTTGCTTAACTCTAGATAGTTTTAAATTCTTCGAAAGCTAAAAGTATAACTAATACTAGGCTTTTAGCCGTACGTCTTTTAAGACGGCTAAACCCTAATGTTTCTAGTTCTTGGTCTAGTGTTCGCTTTAGTGATGGTATTAACTCTTAGTTGTTATTCGATTTTAGATTATTGTATACTTATATCGAACTAAAGTCGGGTCAAAACTTCCTAGTTCTAGGTCTAGTGTTAGTTCTAGTTTTAATTTTTGTTTGGATGTAGATTGTTTTAAATTAAGAGACGTTCGGCTAAACCTTAATGTTTCGAGTTCTAGGTCTAGTGTTAGTTCTAAAGCTGGGTTGTAGGCGTTGTATTAGTTATACTTTTAGTTCCAAAAAAATATAAAACAATCAAATAGTAGATGATATTCACGTAATAAGTAGTTTTAATTAAGAGTTAGTTTTGTGTTTACAGAAATATATTGGTTTTAAGTTCTAGTATACTGATGTTTCATTAGCACCTGCATACTATTTATCAACAAAATTGGATAATCTAAACAATTCGATTATCCGAACCACCTTCGGTCCCAATTAACTCGGATTATCGAAGTTCTATTGTATATTATTATATGAGCATATAATGAGGCACATTATTCACAATGGTTAAATTTGTCACGAGCGTAGCGAAATAGTGAAATATTTTTGAATATTCTGTGGAATTGTGGATAAATTTGGCAATTCCTGCCTTAAAAAAATTTTTCTGGAAATTTCAATAACTCTACAATTTAAGGTGTTATATCATGATTTTTAACAATAAGGGTAATATAATTTTTTGAAAATATCGGATAATTATAAACTTATAAATCTAACCATTCTTCTTCTATAATTTTTTCTTGGAAATTTCAATAATCTTTCCTAATACATTTTATAGCACATCAGAAAATAGAATCTTTAAGTTACAATTTAATATCACACCATAATTATCAAAAATACAGAAGATGTTTAATTTGAAAAAGATCGTGGATGTCTTATTTTTAAAAATGACGAAATGTTTTGTATAACAAATTGAAGGCTGAACCTCCGTCTTTCAAATGATATATAACTCGTTATTTCAATTTGAAATCGATTCCACCTAAGAACTGTTAAAGGATTATGTGTTTTTGACGTTTTAATAGAATCACGAAAAAATGATAAAATTTGAAAAAGATCGTGGATGTCTTATTTTTGAAAATGAAGAAATGCCTTGTATATCAAATTGAAGGCTGAACCTTCGTCTTTCAAATGACATATAACTCGTTGTTTCAATTTGAAATCAATTCCTCCTACGAACTGTTAAAGGATGATGTGTTTTTTACGTTTTAGTAGAATCACGAGAAAATGATAAAATTTGAAAAGGATCATGGATGTCTTATTTTTGAAAATGAAGAAATGTCTTGTCTATCAAATTGAAGGCTAAACCTTCGCCTTTCAAATGATATATAACTCGTTGTTTCAATTTGAAATCGATTCCACCTAAGAACTGTTAAAGGATTATTTGTTTTTTACGTTTTAGTAGAACCATAAAAAATGATAAAATATGAAAAAGATCATGGATGTCATATTTTTGAAAATAAAGAAATGTCTTGTATATCAAATTGAAGGCTGAACCTTCGTCTTTCGAATTGTATACAACTCGTTTCAACTTGAAATCGATTCCACTTAAGAACTGTTAAAGAATGATTTGTTTTTGACGTTTTAGTAGAATCAGGAAATAATGATAAAATTTGAAAGAGATTGTGGATGTCTTACTTTTGAAAATGATGAAATGTCTTGTACATCAAATTGAAGGCTGAAGCTTCGTCTTTCAAACGATATATAACTCGTTGTTTCAATTTGAAATCGATTCTACCTAAAAACTGTTAAAAGATGATGCGTTTTTGACGTTTTAGAAGAATCACGAAAAAAATGATAAAATTTGAAAAAGATGGTAGCTGTCTCATTTTTGAAAATGATGAAATGTCTTGTATATCAAATTGAAGGCTGAATCTTCGTCTTTCAAATGATATATAACTCTTTGTTTCAATTTGAAATCGATTCCACCTAAGAACTGTTAAAGGATGATGCGTTTTTAACGTTTTAATAGAATCACGAAAAAATGATAAAACTTGAAAAAGATCGTGGATGTCTTATTGTTGAAAATGAAGAAATGTTTATTACATAAAATTGAAGGCTGAACTGTCGTCTTTCAAATGATATATAACTCGTTGTTTCAATTTGAAATCGTTTCCACCTATGAACTATTAAAAGATGATGCTTTTTTGGCGTTTTAATAGAATCACAAAAAAATGATAAAATTTGAAAGGATCGTGGATGTCTAATTTTCGAAAATGAAGATATGACTTTTATATCAAATTTAAGGCTGAAGCTTCGTCTTTCAAATGATATATAACTCGTTGTTTCAATTTGAAATCGTTTCCACCTATGAACTATTAAAAGATGATGCTTTTTTGGCGTTTTAATAGAATCACAAAAAAATGATAAAATTTGAAAGGATCGTGGATGTCTAATTTTCGAAAATGAAGATATGACTTTTATATCAAATTTAAGGCTGAAGCTTCGTCTTTCAAATGATATATAACTCGTTGTTTCAATTTGAAATCGTTTCCACCTATGAACTATTAAAAGATGATGCTTTTTTGGCGTTTTAATAGAATCACAAAAAAATGATAAAATTTGAAAGGATCGTGGATGTCTAATTTTCGAAAATGAAGATATGACTTTTATATCAAATTTAAGGCTGAAGCTTCGTCTTTCAAATGATATATAACTCGTTGTTTCAATTTGAAATCGATTCCACCTAAGAACTAATAAAGTATTATGTGTTTTTGACATTTTAGAAGAATCACGAAAAAAATGATAAGATTTGAAAAAGATTGTAGCTGTCTCATTTTTGAAAATGAAAAAATGTCTCGTATATCAAATTGAAGGCTGAATCTTCGTCTTTCAAATGATATATAACTCGTAGTTTCAGTTTGAAATCGATTCCACCTAAGAACTGTTAAAGGATGATGCGTTTTTAACGTTTTAATAGAATCACGAAAAAATGATAAAATTTGAAAAAGATCGTGGATGTCTAATTTTCGAAAATGAAGTAATGTCTTGTATATCAAATTGAAGGGTAAGCCTTCGCCTTTCAAATAATATATAACTCATTGTCTCAATTTGAAATCGATTCTACATAAGAACTGTTAAAGGATGACGTGTTCTTGACATTTTAGTAGAATCACGAAAAAATGATAAAATTTGAAATAGATCGTGGATGTTTTATGTTTGAAAATGAAGATATGACTTTTATATCAAATTTAAGGCTGAACCTTCGTATTTCAAATGATATATAACTTGCTGTTTCAATTTGAAATCGATTCTACCTAAGAACTATTAAAGGATTATGTGTTTTTGACGTTTTCGTAGAATCACGAAAAAATGATAAAATTTGAAAAAGATCATGGATGTCTTATTTTTGAAAATGAAGAAATGTCTTTTATATAAAATTGAAGGATGAACCTTCGCCTTTCAAATGATATATAGCTCGTTATTTTCATTTGAAATTGATTCCACCTAAGAACTGTTAAAGGATTACATATGTGTTTTTGATGTTTTAGTAGAATCACGAAAAAATGATAGTATTTAAAAAAGATCATGGATGTCTTATTTTTGAAAATGAAATAATGTCTTGTATATCAAATTGAAGGCTGAACCTTCGTTTTTAAAATGATATTTAACTCGTTGTTTCAATTTGAAATCGATTCGACCTAAGAACTGTTAAAGTATTATGTGTTTTTGACGTTTTAGTAGAATCACGAAAAAATGATAAAATTTGAAAAAGATCGTGGATGTCTTATTTTTGAAAATGAAGAAATGTCTTGTATATCAAATTGAAGGCTAAGCCTTCGCCTTTCAAATAATATATACCTCATTGTCTCAATTTGAAATCGATTCTACATAAGCACTGTTAAAGGATGACGTGTTCTTGACATTTTAGTAGAATCACAAAAAAATGATAAAATTTGAAATAGATCGTGGATGTTTTATTTTTGAAAATGAAGATATGACTTTTGTATCAAATTGAAGGCTGAACCTTCGTCTTTCAAATGATATTTAACTGGTTGTTTCAATTTGAAATCGATTCGACCTAAGAACTATTAAAGGATTATTTGTTTTTGACGTTTTAGTAGAATCACGAGAAAATGATAAAATTTGAAAAAGATCGTGGATGTCTTATTTTTGAAACTGGAGGTATGTTTTATATACAAATTGAAGGCTAAGCCTTTGCCTTTCAAATAATATATAACTCGTTTCAATTTGAAATCGATTCCACCTAAGAACTGTTAAAAGATGATGCGTTTTTGATGTTTTAGTAGAATCATGAAAAAATAATAAAATTTGGAGAAGATCGTGGATGTCTTATTTTTGAAATAAAGAAATGTCTTGTATGTCGAATTTACGTCTTTAAGTGATATATAATTCGTTGTATGAAATCAATTCCACCTAAAAAATGTTAAAGGAGAACCACGAAAAAATAATACCATTTGAAAAAAATCGTGGTTGTCTTATTTTTGAAAATGAAGAAATGAGTTATATACCCAATTAAGGCTGGTTGAACCTTCCGTTTTCAAATGATGTATAATTCGTTGTTTCAATTTGAAATCAATTCCGCCTAAGGAATGTTACAGGATGATAGGTTTTTGAAGTTTTGGTTGAATCAGGAAAAAATGTCAAAATTTGAAAGTTCGTAGATGTCTTATTATTGAAATTTGATGTTATTTAACTTTCTGTTTTCATCGTATTTGTTATGAAGGGATTGTAAAAGAAATTTTATTTTTAATTTTCGGTTTCTACCGGTTTCAGGTTTTCTCCATCATCAGGAAACCACGTTATATAGATTTTACGTTATATAATTTTATTTTATTTACATTGTCCATTTCCATCACTACTTTTTTTCTGTATTTGTTTCTGATTTTGTTTGTTAATTTATTTCCTGTAATTGACTGTTTCTTTGTATAATGAACGGTTTTTTGAAGGCGCGAATTCTTGTTCCTATTACACTTTATTATTGAAAGTGAAGAAATAACTTGAATACCAATTGAAAGTTGAACTTTCATCCTTCAAATGATGTATACATAACTCGTTGTTTCAATTAGAAATCGATTCCAAAAGATGATTGATATTGGCATATAATTTTCTAAGCTTACTTATGAATTTATTTTTTAATTAGTTGTAATGAATTAACTGACTATAAATATAATCTCGCTTTTGTTTTATTTCCAAAGCCTACTTTTTTAAAATCTGCACATTAAGTTTTAATGTTGTATATATCGGAGAAGATTTGAACGTAATATGAAGTGTGCTATATTTATGAAAAGGAAATTTTATGCACTCCTCCAATTTACAAAAATATATATGATGTTCCATATAAAAATTCATTTTTGCGTAAATGAATACCTACCAAAATAATGCTTTAAGGGAAAGCTGATTTATTCCATCGAATTTTACATAAAAGGTTACTTTGGAAATGAAAGTGCATTTTCTGAAAAACGCAGTATGTTTTCTCTGACAACATATCGATATATCTTATGCGGTTTCACCATTAATTTTTTTATAAAAATCAAGCTTCAGACACGTAACAGCTTCACAAGCTTCACCCTGTACAGTGAAGAATGCCTTTGAAAATCCAACTAAAAATCTCAATAATATCTTTGAAAGTGAAGCAGGATATTTTGGACAATATTTGCTTCTTGTTTAGTAATTTCGTTGTTTTTAACATAAGCAGATTATTATGAAAACCTATTTCTTTTAAATTTTCACATTAAAGAATGTTAATAGGGAAATGATAAAAATTTTCATTCTTATAAAATAAAAAAATACCTCTAAAAAATATCTCATAAATGTGCTCAAACTTTGGAACTCTTAATTTTATCGCATCATATCTTAAGAAGGATAAACAATGAGACATTGTGTAATAAGTAATTTTTATTCAAAGAAAGGAGAGTTATAGCCCCTTATATGTCTTCTACTTAAACCTGATACATCTTGTATAAATTTGGTAATTCCTTCATTAATAATTGTAGATAAGTCCTAAGGGTACAGTCGGTATAATTTAATGAAATATAAATCATATTTTTGAGAATATCTTCTTATAAATAAATTTATTAATACATATCACACATATTGATGTAAAAAAATCAACATGTGGCTCATGATAATATCTACATTTAACACGCACAGTATACGTATAAAGTTTTCACTTTCGCCCGTCACCAATCTCGCACAGCTTCTATTTATAATACCCGAGTAACCTTGCGGTAATGCACGTAAAAGAAATGTCTAAAATGATGGATGCCGCTAATGAGATGTCCCGGTGCCATGTCGCTATTATGACTCCTTTCTGTTACCACCGCACCCAACACACACGAACACACCTAATCAATGAACTATTTTTGAACCGAGCAAATTTCGGATATTTAAATTTTTTTCTAAATAGAGAGTTTCGATTCTGGAATATCGAATCCGGTGTCTTTTCGGGTGATGGTGGCGGTCGTTGGTCGGTGGAGATAATACCCCCCACATCTCCATGACAATACAACTTGTTCATCCGCGAATTTCCGGAACACTTTGATATGGAAATGTTGGCGCTTTGAGCGGCCGCTATCTCAACGCTCGAGGACATAATGATTATACCAATGCCCGTGGAATTACGACGTCGAAATTAATCGGGTATAGACACAAAGAGAGAGAGGGGTACCCAACAATAATATATTCCATCATAAAGTACCCGTATATAAATAATAAATATATTACAATTTTAAAGATCTTAAAGTTAAGTGGCACCATATTGTTCCATGGTTCGAAGCCAACTGTTGTAAACATCGGGAAGGATCGTTTCCGCTGTCTCATAAACCTTATGGTTTGTTATATTCTCCAGGGACGCGCATGGAAAACCGCGTTGCGGCTTCGGCGACGCGGAATAAGAAAATAATCAAGCCGGAGGTTGGAAAGTATTTATTTGCGTACATCCCAATATTGTGAACATTGGGGTATTGTACCGGTCATAGTAAATAAATACTTCGGCCGATGCACAGGCCCCGTGATCGATGCCGGGAGGATGCTGGGCCGACGTTGAAAAAATAATCCCACTCAAATATTGATACGTTAACTTTAAAACAGCGCCAAAATCCGGACCAAGTTCAACCAACTGTTCTCAAGTACACAATATTTATTTATTAAGGTACTTCTTTCATTCACAACAAATGTTTCCTATTCGAAATCGGCTTCCAACGAAAATAGGAAGTACTTGATTACACAATCTACAAAAAAAACTGAAAATGTACATTTGACGCCACTCTATTTTTGTTATGTAGTTTTTTTCAAAAATCTTATTTAAATTTTTTTTATGGATACGTTTAAGATTTACGATTTCTTTTAGAGATAAATTGACTATCTCTAGCATATCTCTAGTTAAATATGACTAATCTGGTCGTGCTATTCATCAAATTAAAGCTAGCATATGTACTGTTAAACTTAATTATTTTTGATAGTGCTTTAAAGAAGAAATTGTCATATTTATACTACTATATGCAAAATTATAGAAAATATTATGTATGTTAAATTGTGATATAAAAATTATAAGATAGATTGTCGAAATTTTCAGAAATGTTCAATAATACGAAATTTTCAAAAAACATATAATCCGTACTATTAAGAATCATGATATGATATGAATGTTAAATTGCAACTTAAAAACTCTACTTTATAACATGATATAAAAATTGTATGATAATTTTACTGAAATTTTTAGAAAAAGATTGTTAAAGTAGGAATTGCCAAATTTATGTATCCAAAATTATACAAAAATATTCAAAAAATCATATCTACTGAATTTTTTTGTTGAAACGTTGAAAAGAAATTGTACAAAGTTTTATTCATACCACAATAATTTTTAAATCAAACAGCTGTTATCGTACATTATTTTAAAGAAGACATCTTCATCTTCAATTTAAGCCATGATTCATTTCTTTATCTCCGTTATTAAAGCAGAGACAATTGCTTGAAACTTAACTTTAATTTGAAAGGTAATCTTACACATTTAAACTTCTATCTCAATAATTTCTCGTTCAAACATTAGTTATCTTACATCATTTTAAAGAGGACTTTTTTGTCTTCAATTTGATCCATTACTCATCTTATTATCTACATTACCTGAGCCATGACTTTTTTTTTGAATTTTCCCATTTACATTATTTTATTATGACTTAGGTTGAAATGCAATTTTACAAAGTTTTATTCATACCTCAATACTTTTTGAATCAAACAGTGGTAATCATACATTATTTTAAAGAAAACTTCTTCATCTTCAATTCATTTTTTTTTAAGCCATCATTCATTTTTTTATCTCCATTATTAAAGCAGAGGCAATTTCCTGAAATTTAACTTTAATTTGAAAGGTAATCTTACACATTTAAATTTCTATCTCAACAATTTTTCATTCAAACGTTAGTTATCCTATATCATTTTAAAGAGGGCATTTTTGTCTTCAATTTGATCCATTACACATCTTGTTGTCTCCATTACCTGAGCCATGACGTTTTTTTTTTAATTTTCCCATTTACATTATTTTATTATGATTTATGTTGAAACGCAATTTTACAAAGTTTTATTCATATCTCAATAATTTTTGAATCAAACAGCGGTTATCGTACATTATTTTAAAGAGTACATCTTCGTCTTCAATTTAAGTCGTGATTCATTCCATTATCTTCATTATTAAAGCAATGACGATTTTTTGAAATTTAACTTTAATTTGAAAGGTAATCTTACACATTTAAATTTCTATCCCCACAATTTTTCGTTCAAACGTTAGTTATCCTATATCATTTTAAAGTGGGCATTTTTGTCTTCAATTTGATCGATTACTCATCTTATTATCTCCATTACCTAAGCCATTTTGTATTTTCCCATTTACATTATTTTATTATGATTTAGGTTGAAACGCAATTCTACAAAGTTCAATTCATATCTCAATAATTTTTGAATTAAGCAGCAGTTATCATACATTATTTAAAAAAAAACATCTTCGGCTTCAATTTAAGCCCTGATTCAATTCTTTATCTCTATTATTAAAGCAGAGACAATTTTTTGAAATTTAACTTTAATTTGAAAAGTAATCTTACATATTTAAGTTTCAACAAGTGTTCGTTCAAACGTTAGTTATCCTGTATCATTTTAAAAAGAGCTTTTTTGTCTTCAATTTGATCCATTACTCCATTACTATTTTTAAAAGAAATTTAAATAATAATAATAAGGTAATTATTATTATTATTTAAATTTCTATCTCAACAATTTTTCGTTGAAACGTTTGTTATCCTATATCATTTTAAAGAGGGCATTTTTGTCCTCAATTTGATCCGTTACTCATCTTATTATCTCCATTACCTGAACCATGACTTTTTTTTATTTTCCCATTTACATTATTTTATTATGATTTAGGTTGAAACGCAATTTTACAAAGTTTCATTCATACCTCAATAATTTTTAAATCAAACAGCAGTTATCATACATTATTTTAAAGAAGACATCTTCATCTTCAATTTAAATCATGATTCATTTCTTTATCTCCATTATTAAAGCGGAGACAATTTCTTGAAATTTAACTTTAATTTGAAAGGCAATCTTACACATTTAAATTTCTATCTCAACAATTTTTCGTCGAAACGTTAGTTATCCTATATCATTTTAAAAAGGGAATTTTTGTCTTCAATTTGATCCATTACTCATCTTATTATCTCCAGTACCTGAGCCATGACGATTTTTTTGAATTTTCTCATTTACATTATTTTATTATGATTTAAGTTAAAGCGCAATTTTACAAATTTTAATTCATACGTCAATAATTTTTGAATCAAACAGCGGTTATTATTTAAAATAATAATATATTTAATAAATATATTATTTTAAAGAAGACATCTTCATCTTCAATTTAAGCCATTAAAGTAAAGGCGATTTTTTGAAGTTTAATTCATTTATAACGCAATCTTACTTACATATTTCAATTTTTATCTCAATAATTTCTCGTTCAAGCATAAGTTATCCTATATTATTTTAAAGATGGTATTTTCGTCTTCAATTTAAGCCATTACTTATTTCATTATGTCCATTATTTAAGGCAAGGCTATTTTTTTTGAATTCTCTTATTTATATTATTTTACCATTATCTAAGTTGAAATGCAATCTTACAACATATTACATATTTCAATTTTTATCTGAATCATTTTTGAATAAAACAGCGGTTGTTATAGATTATATTAAAGAGGACATCTGCAAAGAAAGCATTTTCTTCTTCAATTGATCCATTACTCATCTCATTGTCTCCATCATTTTAGCCATGGTGATTTTTTGAATTCCGATTATTCCGATTGTTGGTGAGTATTTTTACAATCGGATATTTGGGACAATCATTTAACTCAGATAACTTCCAACAGTGACCTTCTTCAACACCTTTCACTCACACTTCCAGTATGAAATCCACACCAACCTCTTTTTGAAGCTGTCATAGCCTTTTTAAGCACTGCTAAAGATAATTCTCTTTCCCAATTTGAGAAGTTGAGGTACCTTAAATCATCAGAGGCTTCATTTTTTGAGTCAATTAAATCTTGTAAATGTATAAGCTTAGTCTAAGAGTGAATTTGTATCAAATACAGTGTTATTAACGGGACTGAAAGAAAATTGGAGTAAAATTGATAAAATTAAATACGATTCGTTACATTTCAAAAAATATATACGTTATACAAAACGGTTTAAACGTGAGAAAATGTTGACGGTGGCATAAAACAGTGAATTCTCCCATTTTGTATTCACCCCGAACAAAGAGGAACCTTCACGTACGAAATTCCACCCTCGATGTTTACATTGCCGGCTATTGGGGCGAAAATGATTGACATTGTCCTGCGCGAAGGATGGATAGCTTGGGTGGTCCTCTCGAAAAAAATCCTTCAAAACGTGCACATTGTGCGAAATTAATACTTGGCAACCGTTGGTATTCTTACCGCTAAATTGACTGGAAAATCGCAATTGTGCAACGTATTCTGTCCGTGGCAGGTAGCTCGGGCCGCCAATAAATAGATCATAAAATCCCGAGATATCGTCTTTATATGTGTAAATATTATTGTTAACTTGGGCTTTAGACGCGCGTTACGGCTAAATTTAAGTTTGATTCCGTCGAAATGGACATTACTAGAGATTAACCAGAGCGTGCACTGTAATTTATGGTTATGCAATTTTAAATCGTTTTAAAAATCGCCTTACTTCAAAACAAATTTGTTTAAAGCGTTTTTTTTAACATTTTATTTTGTACTCAGGTATAATAATAAATTAGTTTAAGTGCCCTTTTCACGCCATAAAATCGCTACGTGCGATCCCAAGCACTAACCGAACGTTTCGATAGTGTATAAAAAAGTTCGGTTTATCACATGTTTGGACGGGCGACGAGAGGTTTACACGTTGTTTGGATGAGGGAAGATTTCTCGTTGTGTGGCCCGGTTCAGTCCCATCATTATTTTATAAACAAAATATTTGTCACACTATGCCGTTACCCCAACTATTAACTAAAAAAATTACCGTTTATGACTTCTAAACCGAAACTAACAATCTTTATGGCAACCACCCTAAAATCCCCCTTTTTTGTCATCAAAACAAAATTACCTACAAAAACAGAGACGAAATAAAACAATAAAATACTTAAAATCAAAAAAAAAATAACTTGTAAAGGTTGGCGCCACCGCAACGATGATACTTGATAATCAAGGTGATAATAATTTGTAGGGTATGCGTTTGGAGAGTTCAGTTTATAAATTGTCGCTACACTTGCGGAACTTTTCATCTTTAGCCCGATAAAAAAGACGCCGTCTCGTCGAGCAAACCGCAATCGGAAAAAGAAAATATACCGACGGGTTTTGTGGCTTTGATCATACTTTTAACATCCGCCGATAAAAGAAAACTAACGAAACAACATTCAAAATCTCAATCTATGAAAAAAGATCAAGAATTAGACGAATTTCTTAATTTGAAACGATAAATATATCTTTGATGCTTCATTTAATAGATGCTAATATGTAATCGTAAATCGATTATCGAATCGAAACAATGAACCCGTTTTTGAATAAAATAAATATTTAATTTAGCCATGAAGAATGTTTATTGAAGCGATGTTGTACCAAATTTGAAAGTATAAGAATAATTATTTTGGAATAATAATATATTTATTATATTTTGTAGCTTACTTATTATTTTAATACTTTCATGGAATGAATTTAATGGAATAAAGAAATGTGAGAGGAAATATGGAGAAAGATTGCGATTATGGATTGTTACAACAAATATTTGCTTGTTGGAGGACAATTTTACTAGGATAATTTAATCAACTTCATAATTAGGTAATGTATAAAACATTTTTTAACTCCTGATCTTGTTTGTTTAAAAGGTACTATATTAAGAACTAAATAGTAGTTTGTAAAGTCGTTTCTATTGCCGGAAAGTCTATGTTTTAAATTATTTCATAATTTAATGATTCATGGAACTTTCAATTTGTTATGAATTCTTGAAATTGATTTCTGAGGGGAAATAATTGGTTAACCACAAAAAATGTGATTATGTTTATTACTCAATATCAGATAATAAAAGATATTTTGAAAATACATTTCGTTCAAAGGAAAGCTGATAAAATGTACTACATAATATAATAATTTATTGAAAAGTCGTTTTGATATGATGTTTTCAAAATAGGTGAAAATATTATACAATTAGAAATAGGTGGCACTTTAATTTTCTTATATCTTACAGTCACCAAAAATAACAATTTAAACCAGTGGTGGGGAAACTTTTTTTAAGACGGGCCATTTGTAATAACTAGACAATCGTGGCGGGCCAAAGAATAAAGCTTTTATGCGGGTCGCCACATTACGAAATAAGAACGCGTTCAAACATTCTCACAACGGCACTTTTAAACGGGCCGGATTAAACCTTTTCGCGGGTCGGACTTGGCCCGCGGGCCGTAGTTTCCCCATCACTGATTTAAACAAACAGATAATATTCATTATTCCCTATGACTCCTATCATCCCTATACCCACAAAGCGGTAGTTTTGTAGTAAAGATATTTCAAAACATCTATGCAAGAAACTCAAACGAAGAAGGGAATAGAAATAATTAAGTCAATAGCTTCCAAAAATAACTTTCCTATAAATTACATAGACAAATTTATTCCAAAATACAAAAGACAAGATCATATACAAACATTCATTTCATTATTACCTCTTTCAATTTAATAAATAAATAAAAGAAAAAATTAACGATAATATGGTTTTTATTTTTTTAAAATCAGTGCGACACTGTTTCGATTGCCTAGCAATCTTCGACGGGCACGACTAAAAGTACAAACATGTAATTGACATATTAAAAATATAATTATGTATATAAATACCGCCAAAAGGATGAAAAATACAAAAAAACATTAAAGTAAAATAAAATAAAACATAGAAATGGCGACAACAAATCATGAAACTCAAGTGAGAGTTTCAGAGTGAGAGACTTACACCATCTACAGATTCCAATAACAATCCCCTTGGCGGCGCTGCTTTCGAATTGGTCATTAAAATAGTGGGGAGAAATGCTTCTATATAAGTATTAATTAAATATTTTCTGTGGTACGCATTTATGCATTTAGATCTGTTTATAAACATGTTCGATCTTGATTCTGATATACGCGTGAAACGAATACTCGTTACATCAGGTTACACTATTCCATCGTAACATCTGAGACATGGTGCATCGTAAATAACTGTAGTTATAAGAAACAATTATAGATACAGTATAAATTAATGTTTATAATATTTTGCTATATAATAGTATTGTGGTGTTGATAAAAAGATGACAGATACTATCGTTGGATTGCGTAAGCCAAGATGTCAAAGGAAAGGTAAGAAAATAGTAAATATAAAATAATAAATATAATTATTATATCCACTGAAGGTTAACACCTGACGAGCTTAGAGCGACTTTAGACGAGTCATTTGATGAGGAGCCTTTTATTCCTTCAGATGAAGAGGAATATGTTCCCAAAAATTTAGATTTAGAAGCGTCCGATATTGAAGAGCAATCGTTTATTGAACAATGTGATACGTCAGGTGAAAGTGACTACGATGAACACGAAGTGGAATTAGAGTGCTCTTCAAAATCTACTATTTTGACAAGCAAAGATGGCACTGTATGGAATACTGTACCACAACGGCAGGCCCAAATAATTAGCCGCAATATTTTGAGAAGTGAAATGGGTGTAACGGTAGTAACCTCTACGTATACACCAAAGGAATTATTTAGAACTATCATCTCCAACAACATCTGTTCCACAATTCTTCGAGAAAGTAATGCAAAAGGCCAACTGATAACAGAAAATTATAACACATATGTTTTAGAAAAATATCAAGGTTGTACTAAAAGGCAACCTCAAGTTTTTAAGCCATTTACTCAAGAAGAATTGGATGCGTTTTTGGGGATTCTCATAATTGCTGGCGTTCATAAGTCGAACAACGAACATATTACCGAACTGTGGAAATGCGATTCTTTGCCACTTATTCGAGCAGCGATGTCACGGGATCGGTTCAAAATGTTTCTACGCCTTTTACGTTTTGACAGCCAAACTATTCGTGCTGAACGTGCTAAGAAGAACAAAGCTGCTCCTATCCGGATGATGCCAAATACGAATTTGGACGAATATTATATGCCAAAAGAATACATAACGGTTGATGAACAACTATTTCCTTATCGAGGGCACACAAAATTTACCCGGTATATTGCATCAAAGCCGGCGAAGTATAAAATAAAAGTATTTTGGGCGTGCTATGCGTCGAATGGTTACCCTCTACAAGGCCAAATTTATACAGGAAAACCGTCAGATGGTATACGACAAAAAAATATTGGGAAACGAATTGTATTAGGCTTGGTGGCCAAATACAAGAACTCTGGAAGAAACGTAACAACGGATAATTTCTTCACAAGTTTTCAGCTAGTGCAGACTCTCAATTCCTGGAAAATGTCTTTGGTAGGAACTGTTAGGAAAAATAAGACATTTATACCCTTCAACATGCAAGCCTCCAAAGAAAGATCTGTATATTCTACAAACTTTGCATATAGCAAAAATGCAACTATATGCTCATACGTTCCAAAAAAAAAAAAATAAGTCAGTTATTCTTCTCTCATCAATGCATATGACAGGAGAAGTTGAGGAGACTGACGTTGCCAATCCTGAAATAATAAAATATTATAACAAAACTAAAGGGGTAAAGTTGATGTAATGGATAAAATGTTGACAGTGAAACGACGTACAAACCGTTGGCCGTTGGCTTTCTTTTTCAGTATGATTGATATTGCAGGTTTGGCGTCGTATATTATCTATCAGGAACACAACCCACAACATAAATCAACCGATCAGAGAAGAAAATATCTCAAAACTCTTGCGAATGAGTTATGTGTGCCTGCTATTATTACTCGAAGCAAAATTCCTAAAGTAATTGGAAATAATTTTACACGCAACTCAATTGAATTGGCTTTAGGTCATCAAATTACAGAAGCAGTCAATACAACACGAGATGTAGTAAATAGGGATGAATCTGGACGTATCCAGTGTGTTGGATACTGTTATGTCTGTCGGTCAAATTTCATAGGACAAAGAAAAACACGAAAAGCATGCAGTTCTTGCACGAAACCCATTTGTGCCGAACATTCTATATCCAAACCAGTGTGTGATTTGTGCAATAATAGAGCTAATTAATAATTTTATTATTACTTTTTTATTTGTTCACGTCAATATTGTTTACTAAAGTATCTGTTTATCGTTGCCAATAAAACAGTATTTCTATATTCTGTTGATGTCTTAATACTTGGGTCATGCATTAAGAGATTTAAAATTTTTCAACATGATTTTAACCGAAGAAAAATTTAAAAATGCAAAAATATTTTGACAATGATATACTTCAAGATGTCACGCTGATTTGCGTACAAAGAATAATAAATAAACAAGTTTTAAGATATTAAATACGGAATTAGTACCCCGGTACTATTTCAGTCACATAAGGGTTAGTAATAAAGGAGATTGTATTAAGTACTAGAAAATCTTTGCTTTTTATTCAATTTAACTGTTATTTACCTAAAAATTGTTAAGTTGTTCTACTTTTTTCCAACTCAACTTTTGCAATCTTTGTCAAATTTCGGCTAAACAATTACTACATAATACACATTGCCATAGTAATATAAATCCTCATGAAAAACATAAACTTAAAATTTAATATAGAAAAATTAAAAGTTGCTCTACTGGAATCTTGGAGCGGAACGTGATGAACAAGGCGAGCGGTTCTATCAAGATTTAATGATATTGGAAATATGTTATCAATGTTACTGGGACACAAGGATGATGGGAGATTTTCTCTGGAATGTTATTAAAGAAAGACATTTTTATCGACACAGAGACATACAAAAAATTGTCGAAAAGTAATCATATCCCGCCCTATACTAACCATAAGTAAAGCAGTATGTATACTTTAAATATAAAATTTAATTCCATAAATGTTCTGTAATATAAACCTAGACAATATAAATAAAAAGACAAAGAAAAGTATCGTTTGTAAGATCAATCAAACACCAGAGTGCACATAGTGGAACTCTGCCAAAATTAAATCCTCCTGACCAACTATGCTTAATGTTCAACATTTAGAACAGATAAAATAATATTGAATTTAGTGAATTTAATGTTTATACTTAGTGCCTGGAACAGTTAAAATACTTCTTTATTAAAACAGGATTGTATGTAATAATGTTTCAAAAATACAGTGAAAATGGCAAAAAATGAAATTTTGTACGATTGTCTTAAATTAACGATATCTCAGGTAATATACATTCGACCATGATGTTCAATGCTTCAAAATTTAGAGAATTCTACAGGATAGAATAGCTAACTTTTTTGTTCATATATAATTCTTTTTCGTTACGGTGCGATGAAGTGAAAAAAAATTGGAAAAAATGCCAAAAAATTTGATTTTGTTGAGATTTATGCCGTGAATATCTCAAAATGTTCGTCTGGATGTCCACTTTCATGTCTATATAGACATGCAAAATAACAAATATACTGAACATGAACCGTTACTGTGTTTTTTAATTTACGATTTTCCACATTTTTGGGTATATCTCGAAAACTGGACGTGATGGCGAAAAACTGAAGACAGATTTAGAATCAGCACAACATTCTACATTATAAAAAAAATATTACAGTCTTTGAGATTTTTCTTGTAAACTAGTGTTATCAGCGTTCCACTGAAAGAAAATCTCGTAATATTGGTTAATAAATATTGTCACTCATTTTGAAAAAATCATAACAAATTGAAAGTTTAATGAATGATTATGCAATTATTAGAATTGGTAGTCCAATTATCTGCTTTCCACTGAAATAAACAGATTCTCGAAATATCTTCAAGTTCTTGAGACCTCTTAGAACATTATCTCATTTTTTTAGATTTTTGAATTATTTTCTCATTTTCAACGAATCATAAGACATTGAGAATTCAATGAAACTGCAGCCTAGATCGACTAAAATCAAATATGTAATGACGTTTTATAGAAATAAAACTAGAAATAGCTATAAATATAATATCTATAAAAATATAATATCTAATAACTATAACTATAATAACTAGAAATAAAAACAATAATAAATTAAAAATAACTTAATATCTCAAGTACTAGAAGATGTTTCGAGAATTTATTTCAATACAAAACACTCAATTTGCTATGATTTATCCAAAATTAGCCAAAATCTAAAAATTTAAGCCAAAATTTAAAATTATATTTATAAATTAATATCTCAAAAACCCTAAAATACTTCAAATCGGTTTCTTTAAGTGGAAAGCTGATAATTTGGATTACCAATAGTGATAATTTCGTGATGATTACAGTGGACCCCCGACTTATGAGATCATTTGTTCCAAATTTTTTCTTGTAATTCAAAAAATATCGTAAGTCAAAGTCGAATTCATTGAAAACAGGAATTGATATGTATGTAGACCGTTGTTGTTATTTATTTATTTCCATTAAACCCCTACAGGGCAAGCCCCAATTACAAAGGTTTTATAAAATAAAACTACTACTACTAGCACCGTAACTTAACATTAACCCGAAAAACTTAATTGAAAAGCATCCAACACCAAAGAAAAATAAACAGTTGTAATCGAAAAACAAATTTTCAAATTAATACCTAAAAACACAAGAATTACTAGAGATTATAAAATTTTTCACATAATTTTTGAAAGATTTTGGCTCCGAAAAACGAAAAAAGTCAACATCCTCAAGATTATTAACCAAACAAGAGGATCTGTAAATAGGTGCGTGAAACAAAACGTCTGTACGGCGCTTGTCTACATAAAAACTGGTCTGTGACCGTGAAGCAAATCTCGGTACATTTAAGGCAATGTTCTCAACAATTTGGTTACCAATTTGAAGTTTGTTGAACCAAATTTTATGCAATGTATAAGCATCTAAGATAGCACGCCTTCTCTCAAGGGAAGTGAACTCATTGATACTCAAAAGTTGCAAATACGGTTCAAAGGTGGGATATGATCCTGTTATTTTATAGGTAAGATACCTAATAAATTTCTTTTGAACTCTCTCAATTATAGATTTATCACATATTCAGTATTCCAAATGAATGAGGCGTACTCCAACTTACTTCTTACAAATGTATTAAAGAGTACTTTAAAGGTATTCTTATTTTGAAATTCAAAGCAATTTCTAACAATAAATCCCAATTGCCTATATGCATCTACCGCTAATCCATTAATATGCTTTGAAAATGAAAACTTTAAATCAAACGTAACACCCAAATCACAAATATATTCATTTCTTTTTAAAATCATCTTGTTCATTTCATAGTTATGAATTTGCAACCTTTTCTTCCTACTAAAAGTCATTACAGAACATTTCGACGTATTATAATTTAGCTTATTAGAGATGCTCCATTGCCATATATTTACGATATCAGCTTGAATTAATGTGCAGTCGTATTGGTTCTTTATCACACGCCACATTTTAAAGTGGTCTGCATACAGAGCGCATTTACAGTGCTTTATGACATCAGGGAGATCATTTATAAATAATAAAAAGAGCAATGGTCCGAGATTAGAACCTTGTGGCACTCCAGAATGAACGCATACGATTCGTAAAATAAGATGCAAATAATTTTAATAAATGTAATTTAATAAATGCAGAATGTCAAAATTAACTCGGTCAAAGGTTTTTGCAAAGTCGGTATATCCACGTCCATCTGTTGTTTGCTATCACAGTGCTACATTCTCAGAAAAAACCGCTAAACTGGATACAGTTGATCTCTCTGGAAAGAAACCATGCTGAACATCAGATATATAATTTTTTGTATGTTGAAAAATTTTAATATATATAATATTTTCAAATATTTTCGAGATACATTGAATGAGAGCAATAGGTCTATAATTAGTAATTTGCTTCTTATCGCCACCTTTGTAAACAGAAAAAGCTTAACTTGCTTCCAGAAAGTGGGATATTCAGAAGTTTGTATTATTTTATTAAAAATTATTTTGAGAGGTTTCATTAAATATTCAATACAACCTTTGTAAATATATATACGAATTTGATCTGAACCCACAGATGTTTTAGTTTTTATTTTCTTCAAGGCTGTAAGTATGTCTGCATTAGTTATCTCATCAATAAGAAGCAATTCAGAACCCGCCCGCTCCCCAGTAAAATTGATAGTAAAGGAGCTCCGCTCATCACTGAACACTCAGGAAAAATATTTTCCAAACGCCATAGCGATCTCCCTGGATGATTCACATTGATCATCGAGATAAGTCATACAGCCACATTCAAGAACCTTCTTACTATTCTTTCGACTTTTAATGAAGGACCAGAAGTTAGAGCCGCTTTCCTGTATACTTTGTTCAAAATTGGCTATATATGTGGTATATGTATTTTGAATTTCATTTTTTATCTCCTTTCGGAGTTTTTTAAATTTATTATGATAAAACTGAAGATTATGTCTTTTATATAACAGCAAATACCTATGCTTAGCTTTAATTTTTGTTATTATTTCAGATGAGCCCTTTCCTCTAGGTATACATCTATGTAGTAAACTGTAAAAAATTTCATAAAATTTAGATACAACCTCATCCACCGTACTAAAGTTCTCTAAACATAACCAGTCAGTATCTTTAATTAAAGCAATTAATAATGGAAAATCTGCCTTGCGATAATTGTATATGTTTGAATGAATCTGTGACTTGGTAGGTCTCTTTGGAAATATTGCGTTAAAACATAAAGGTGGGTGGAAAGAGTCCACATTAACTAATGCTCCATTACTTAATGTTACATTGACCTCAAAATTACAAAATATTAGATCTAAAAATCTGTCTAAATTATTAGAAATAAAGTTGCATTGTTTCAAATTATAAAAATTGCTAAATTCACATAATTCTCTTTCACATTGGGAGTTAACCACTGTTAAATTAGGTAAATTAATTAAATTAGGACCACCGTTAAAAAACATAGATCTTTCGCATATAACTACTTCATACAAAATACTTTCCTTACAATCTCTGAATTGTTTACAGAATTTAATTTCATGGTATCCCGAGGTCTTCCTATTAAGGCACAATCTGGTATCTCACTCATGTTTCCCGTTTATCTTACCGAAATATATCATAAGTCATCCACTGTGTAAGCTATAACTCTGTGAGATAATTTGTACAGAAAATTACATAGCTCGAAACTTTTATATAATTAGGCCTTCGCTAAGAAATTACCTGTTTTCTATACAATTATCTGAGACTGATATTTGATGTCATCTCCTTATTCTCTTTCCCTCTTTAACTGATGGTTTTATTTACTCTTTTTTCTTGTTCAATCCTAGATATTCTTTTTCCAATATTTGACATGAAGATTTGCTCTTTTTCTTTTCGTAATTGCCATATTAAATATTTTTTTTGGTAAATTTTTATAAATTGACCTTTTGCCAACCTTAAAAAATATTTTAAGATTTAGTACCATTTTAAAGTGTAATAATAAAATTTTACAATTTAAATTCAATTTCATAAATAGATACAGTAAATATGATAGTCTCCTTTTAAATATTTACGTAAAATCGTAATTAATTAATAAAAAATGAGAAATAATTCGATTGCTTATTTAAATTTTATTAAGTAAATAATAAAAGATTAAGTGAAAGATTGTTTATATTGTACATCCAGTTGATTTGTGATGAATGCAATGAAGAAAATAAGACAAGTCCAGAAATATTACCAAAAGTGTGAAGAAAAGCGGAATCTTATTTATTATGAAAATTTATTTGAATAAATTTGAAATAAGCAATAAAACTTTAAAGTGAATTGATGACTAAGACGACGAACCAAGCGACGTGTTTTGGAGTTTCGGAGTTTCAAGAAGTTCCCCGCGGGGCCTCAGCTCCTCGATAAACAATAACAAGCCGACGGAAAACTTGAGAGTTACCAAGCGGCTTCTCCAGGCATTGTCTTCCTCAACGTGACGTTCCCTTCCAACTTATCTCGGGGGAGTTAACACAAACAAACAGCTAATTGCCAAGTTGCGTGTGGTTCTCCCTTAAATTTCTATTCCGGAATACAACCCGCAAGACTGCAAATAAACCAAAAAATAAACCAAAAAATAAACCAAAAAGTAAACCAAAAAATAAACCAAAAAATAAACCGAAAGATAAACGAAATTATTGATGAAAAAGACATCTGTTAATTTGATCTTTTTGTATCGGAAGTATTTGTTGCCTTTTGGTATAAAAAGAAGAAAAAAGGCGTGTTGGTATGGGTGGAGACGGTGCTCGTTAGTTAATCATTAAATAGTTTATGGCCAGATGACGAACGAGGGTAAGATTGTCCTCTCTTCCTGTCTGGTTTTTGGTGCCAAGCAGTCTGGAGTGACTGGAATCTTCGAAAACCATTAGGCGACACTTGATGCTTGACCGTGCCACTTGTGTTCTTCGACGTGAAATCTCAAGGGGAAAGGCCAACTCTATCTCGGTGGTCTGTCGTTGAGGTTATTTGTGCTGAAGGAACGCAGATAAAGAAAAGACAGTGGCGTAACAAAAATCATCCATCTTCGAAATTATTTTATTTGTAATGTTAACATTTTTTTAAAAGGTGCATTTTTTTGTCGTAACGTTTTTTTGTTACCCCTAAATACGTAAACACACTCATAAAAAAGTCAACGTCTCTCGGTTACAAACGACCCGTCACCCCATAAAACACGAAACGACGGCACGTCTATGATTAGCAGACCCTCTGGTGCCAGTGTGTCTGCGACGTCCAGATATGTGGGACCTGAGGGAGTCTCGGAGGAGATTCCGTCGGAGGGCGTTGACAAATTAAGCTTTAAAAAAGAAGGGACGAACCGGAAGCGTTTAACGCGAAACTATTCCATGTGTTGGAACACTAATATCTTACTCGAAGAAATCTCCGTTGTGGTCACTTCATAAATTTTGGGAAGTCTAGAAACGGAAAATGATGTTATTAATACTTCTTTCTACTTTCATAATAAAATTTAATTGGATGGAACTGAAAAAGTTGCGATGATTAGATTAATAATTAATATCTTCAGATTATATATAATAAATGATTTTCTGAAAATGGATTTCGTTTAATGGTAAGTTCAAAGTTTGTATAATAGATGATGAATATGTTATTATTCCATAAAATCCTGATTTGCTATTATTTTTTGAAAAAATTAGATTCTGTTTATGAATTAATATCTCAAGAACTATAAGGTATTTTTAAAATCTGTTTCAGTCAAAAGCTGATAATTTAGATTACCAATGCTTACAATGATTCATTGAATTTTCAATTTGCTATGATTTTTTGAAAATGATTGAATATAATCTGTTAAAAAAAATGAGATTATATTTGTAAATTAATATCTTAAGAACCAGAAGATGTTTTCAAACTCTGGTGCTTTCTGTAAAAAGCTAATAATTTGTACAACCAATGCTGATGATTTCAAAATGATTCATAGAATTTTCAATTTGTTATGATTTTTTGAAGATGAGTGAAAATAATTAGTTCAGCCAAAAAAACAGATTATGTTTTTCTAGAAGGTATTTTTAAAATCTGTTTATTTAAGTAGAAAGCTGATAATTTGGATTAGCAATGCTAATGACTTCATGATGATTCATAGAATTTTTAATTTGTTATGATTTTTTGAAAATGAGTGAAAATAATAGGTTAGCGCAAAAAATGAGATTATCTTTATAAATTAATATCTTAAAAAGCAGAAGATATTTCGAAACTCTGTTGCTTTCTGTAAAAATCGGATAATTTTTACAACCAATGGCGATGATTTCATAACGATTCATAGAATTTTCAATTTGTTATGATTTTTTGAAAATGAATGAAAATAATTAGTTAAACCAAAAAATTAGATTATGTTTATAAATCAATATCTGAAGAACTAGAAGGTATTTTTAAAATCTGTTTGTTTCAGTAGAAAGCTGATAATTTAGATTACCAATGCTAATGACTTCAGGATGATTGATAGAATTTTCAATTTGTTATGATTTTTTGAAAATGAGTGAAAATAATAGGTTAGCGCAAATATGAGATTATCTTTATAAATTAATATCTTAAAATCCGGAAGATATTTCGAAACTCTGTCGCTTTCTTTATAAAGCGGATAATTTTTATAACCAATGCTGATAATTTCATAATGATTCATAGAATTTTCAATTTGTTATGATTTTTTGAAGATGAGTGAAAATAATTAGTTAAACCAAAAAATTAGATTATGTTTATAAATCAATATCTGAAGAACTAGAAGGTATTTTTAAAATCTGTTTGTTTCAGTAGAAAGCTGATAATTTAGATTACCAATGCTAATGACTTCAGGATGATTCATAGAATTTCTAATTTGTTATGATTTTTTGAAAATGAGTGAAAATAATAGGTTAGCGCAAAAAATGAGATTATCTTTATAAATTAATATCTTAAAAAACAGAAGATATTTCGAAACTCTGTTGCTTTCTGTATAAAGCGGATAATTTTTATAACCAATGCTGATAATTTCATAATGATTCATAGAATTTTCAATTTGTCATGATTTTTTGAAAATGAGTGAAAATAATTAGTTAAACCAAAAAATTAGATTATGTTTATAAATCAATATCTGAAGAACTAGAAGGTATTTTTAAAATCTGTTTGTTTCAGTAGAAAGCTGATAATTTAGATTACCAATGCTAATGACTTCAGGATGATTCATAGAATTTCTAATTTGTTATGATTTTTTGAAAATGAGTGAAAATAATAGGTTAGCGCAAAAAATGAGATTATCTTTATAAATTAATATCTTAAAAAACAGAAGATATTTCGAAACTATGTTGCTTTCTGTATAAAGCGGATAATTTTTATAACCAATGCTGATAATTTCATAATGATTCATAGAATTTTCAATTTGTTATGATTTTTTGAAAATGAGTGAAAATAATTAGTTAAACCAAAAAATTAGATTATGTTTATAAATCAATATCTGAAGAACTAGAAGGTATTTTTAAAATCTGTTTGTTTCAGTAGAAAGCTGATAATTTAGATTACCAACGCTAATGACTTCATGATGATTCATAGAATTTTTAATTTGTTATAATTTTTTGAAAATGAGTGAAAATAATAGGTTAGCGCAAAAAATAAAATTTTCATTATAAATTAATATCTTAAAAACCAAAAGATATTTCGAAACTCTGTTGCTTTCTGTAAAAAGCGGATAATTTTTGCAACCAATGCTGATGATTTCATAATGATTCATAGAATTTTCAATTTGTTATGATTTTTTGAAGATGAATGAAAATAATTAGTTAACCCAAAAAAAAAAACAGATTATGTTTTTCTAGAAGGTATTTTTAAAATCTGTTTATTTCAGTATAAAGCGGATAATTTTTATAACCAATGCTGATAATTTCATAATGATTCATAGAATTTTCAATTTGTTATGATTTTTTGAAAATGAGTGAAAATAATTAGTTAAACCAAAAAATTAGATTATGTTTATAAATTAATATCTGAAGAACTAGAAGGTATTTTTAAAATCTGTTTGTTTCAGTAGAAACCTGATAATTTAGATTACCAATGCTAATGACTTCAGGATAATTCATAGAATTTTTAATTTGTTATGATTTTTTGAAAATGAGTGAAAATAATAGGTTAGCGCAAAAAATGAGATTATCATTATAAATTAATATCTTAAAAACCAAAAGATATTTCGAAACTCTGTTGCTTTCTGTAAAAATCGGATAATCTTTACAACCAATGGCGATGATTTCATAACGATTCATAGAATCTTCAATTTGTTATGATTTTTTGAAAATGAGTGAAAATAATTAGTTAACAAAAAAAAATTAGATTATGTTTATAAATTAATATCTCAAGAACAAGAAGGTATTTTTAAAATCTGTATATTTCAGTAGAAAGCTGATAATTTGGATTACCAATGCTAATGACTTCATGATGATTCATAGAATTTTTAATTTGTTATGATTTTTTGAAAATGAGTGAAAATAATTAGTTAAACCAAAAAATTAGATTATGTTTATAAATTAATATCTGAAGAACTAGAAGGTATTTTTAAAATCTGTTTGTTTCAGTATAAAGCTGATAATTTAGATTACCAATGCTAATGACTTCAGGATGATTCATAGAATTTTTAATTTGTTATGATTTTTTGAAAATGAGTGAAAATAATAGGTTAGCGCAAAAAATGAGATTATCTTTATAAATTAATATCTTAAAAACCAAAAGATATTTCGAAACTCTGTTGCTTTCTGTAAAAATCGGATAATTTTTACAACCAATGGCGATGATTTCATAACGATTTATAGAATTTTCAATTTGATATGATTTTTTGAAAATGAGTGAAAATAATAGGTTAGCGCAAAAAATGAGATTATCTTTATAAATTAATATCTTAAAAACCAAAAGATATTTCGAAACTCTGTTGCTTTCTGTAAAAAGCTGATAATTTATACAACCAATGCTGATGATTTCATAACGATTCATAGAATTTTCAATTTGTTATGATTTTTTGAAAATGAGCGAAAGTAATTAGTTAACCCAAAAAATTAGATTATGTTTATAAATTAATATCTCAAGAACAAGAAGGTATTTTTAAAATCTGTTTGTTTCAGTAGAAAGCTGATAATTTAGATTACCAATGCTAATGACTTCAGGATAATTCATAGAATTTTTAATTTGTTATGATTTTTTGAAAATGAGTGAAAATAATAGGTTAGCGCAAAAAATGAGATTATCATTATAAATTAATATCTTAAAAACCAAAAGATATTTCGAAACTCTGTTGCTTTCTGTAAAAATCGGATAATCTTTACAACCAATGGCGATGATTTCATAACGATTCATAGAATCTTCAATTTGTTATGATTTTTTGAAAATGAGTGAAAATAATTAGTTAAACCAAAAAATTAGATTATGTTTATAAATTAATATCTGAAGAACTAGATGGTATTTTTAAAATCTGTTTGTTTCAGTAGAAACCTGATAATTTAGATTACCAATGCTAATGACTTCAGGATAATTCATAGAATTTTTAATTTGTTATGATTTTTTGAAAATGAGTGAAAATAATAGGTTAGCGCAAAAAATGAGATTATCATTATAAATTAATATCTTAAAAACCAAAAGATATTTCGAAACTCTGTTGCTTTCTGTAAAAATCGGATAATCTTTACAACCAATGGCGATGATTTCATAACGATTCATAGAATCTTCAATTTGTTATGATTTTTTGAAAATGAGTGAAAATAATTAGTTAAACCAAAAAATTAGATTATGTTTATAAATTAATATCTGAAGAACTAGATGGTATTTTTAAAATCTGTTTGTTTCAGTAGAAACCTGATAATTTAGATTACCAATGCTAATGACTTCAGGATAATTCATAGAATTTTTAATTTGTTATGATTTTTTGAAAATGAGTGAAAATAATTAGTTAACAAAAAAAAATTAGATTATGTTTATAAATTAATATCTCAAGAACAAGAAGGTATTTTTAAAATCTGTATATTTCAGTAGAAAGCTGATAATTTGGATTACCAATGCTAATGACTTCATGATGATTCATAGAATTTTTAATTTGTTATGATTTTTTGAAAATGAGTGAAAATAATTAGTTAAACCAAAAAATTAGATTATGTTTATAAATTAATATCTGAAGAACTAGAAGGTATTTTTAAAATCTGTTTGTTTCAGTATAAAGCTGATAATTTAGATTACCAATGCTAATGACTTCAGGATGATTCATAGAATTTTTAATTTGTTATGATTTTTTGAAAATGAGTGAAAATAATAGGTTAGCGCAAAAAATGAGATTATCTTTATAAATTAATATCTTAAAAACCAAAAGATATTTCGAAACTCTGTTGCTTTCTGTAAAAATCGGATAATTTTTACAACCAATGGCGATGATTTCATAACGATTTATAGAATTTTCAATTTGATATGATTTTTTGAAAATGAGTGAAAATAATTAGTTAACAAAAAAAAATTAGATTATGTTTATAAATTAATATCTCAAGAACAAGAAGGTATTTTTAAAATCTGTTTGTTTCAGTAGAAAGCTGATAATTTAGATTACCAATGCTAATGACTTCAGGATAATTCATAGAATTTTTAATTTGTTATGATTTTTTGAAAATGAGTGAAAATAATAGGTTAGCGCAAAAAATGAGATTATCATTATAAATTAATATCTTAAAAACCAAAAGATATTTCGAAACTCTGTTGCTTTCTGTAAAAATCGGATAATCTTTACAACCAATGGCGATGATTTCATAACGATTCATAGAATCTTCAATTTGTTATGATTTTTTGAAAATGAGTGAAAATAATTAGTTAAACCAAAAAATTAGATTATGTTTATAAATTAATATCTGAAGAACTAGATGGTATTTTTAAAATCTGTTTGTTTCAGTAGAAACCTGATAATTTAGATTACCAATGCTAATGACTTCAGGATAATTCATAGAATTTTTAATTTGTTATGATTTTTTGAAAATGAGTGAAAATAATAGGTTAGCGCAAAAAATGAGATTATCATTATAAATTAATATCTTAAAAACCAAAAGATATTTCGAAACTCTGTTGCTTTCTGTAAAAATCGGATAATCTTTACAACCAATGGCGATGATTTCATAACGATTTATAGAATTTTCAATTTGATATGATTTTTTGAAAATGAGTGAAAATAATTAGTTAACAAAAAAAAATTAGATTATGTTTATAAATTAATATCTCAAGAACAAGAAGGTATTTTTAAAATCTGTTTGTTTCAGTAGAAAGCTGATAATTTAGATTACCAATGCTAATGACTTCAGGATAATTCATAGAATTTTTAATTTGTTATGATTTTTTGAAAATGAGTGAAAATAATAGGTTAGCGCAAAAAATGAGATTATCATTATAAATTAATATCTTAAAAACCAAAAGATATTTCGAAACTCTGTTGCTTTCTGTAAAAATCGGATAATCTTTACAACCAATGGCGATGATTTCATAACGATTCATAGAATCTTCAATTTGTTATGATTTTTTGAAAATGAGTGAAAATAATTAGTTAAACCAAAAAATTAGATTATGTTTATAAATTAATATCTGAAGAACTAGATGGTATTTTTAAAATCTGTTTGTTTCAGTAGAAACCTGATAATTTAGATTACCAATGCTAATGACTTCAGGATAATTCATAGAATTTTTAATTTGTTATGATTTTTTGAAAATGAGTGAAAATAATAGGTTAGCGCAAAAAATGAGATTATCATTATAAATTAATATCTTAAAAACCAAAAGATATTTCGAAACTCTGTTGCTTTCTGTAAAAATCGGATAATCTTTACAACCAATGGCGATGGTTTCATAACGATTTATAGAATTTTCAATTTGATATGATTTTTTGAATATGAGTGAAAATAATTAGTTAACAAAAAAAATTAGATTATGTTTATAAATTAATATCTCAAGAACAAGAAGGTATTTTTAAAATCTGTTTGTTTCAGTAGAAAGCTGATAATTTGGATTACCAATGCTAATGACTTCATGATGATTCATAGAATTTTAAATTTGTTATGATTTTTTGAAAATGAGTGAAAATAATTAGTTAACCCAAAAAATTAGATTATGTTTATAAATTAATATCTCAAGAACAAGAAGGTATTTTTAAAATCTGTATATTTCAGTATAAAGCTGATAATTTGGATTACCAATGCTAATGACTTCATGATGATTCATAGAATTTTTAATTTGTTATGATTTTTTGAAAATGAGTGAAAATAATTAGTTGAACCAAAAAATTAGATTATGTTTATAAATTAATATCTGAAGAACTAGAAGGTATTTTTAAAATCTGTTTGTTTCAGTATAAAGCTGATAATTTAGATTACCAATGCTAATGACTTCAGGATGATTCATAGAATTTTTAATTTGTTATGATTTTTTGAAAATGAGTGAAAATAATAGGTTAGCGCAAAAAATGAGATTATCTTTATAAATTAATATCTTAAAAACCAAAAGATATTTCGAAACTCTGTTGCTTTCTGTAAAAATCGGATAATTTTTACAACCAATGGCGATGATTTCATAACGATTTATAGAATTTTCAATTTGATATGATTTTTTGAAAATGAGTGAAAATAATTAGTTAACAAAAAAAAATTAGATTATGTTTATAAATTAATATCTCAAGAACAAGAAGGTATTTTTAAAATCTGTTTGTTTCAGTAGAAAGCTGATAATTTGGATTACCAATGCTAATGACTTCATGATGATTCATAGAATTTTAAATTTGTTATGATTTTTTGAAAATGAGTGAAAATAATTAGTTAACCCAAAAAATTAGATTATGTTTATAAATTAATATCTCAAGAACAAGAAGGTATTTTTAAAATCTGTTTGTTTCAGTAGAAAGCTGATAATTTGGATTACCAATGCTAATGACTTCATGATGATTCATAGAATTTTAAATTTGTTATGATTTTTTGAAAATCAGTGAAAATAATTAGTTAACCCAAAAAATTAGATTATGTTTGTAAATTAATATCTCAAGAACAAGAAGCTATTTTTAAAATCTGTTTGTTTCAGTAGAAAGCTGATAATTTGCATTACCAATGCTAATGACTTCATGATGATTCATAGAATTTTAAATTTGTTATGATTTTTTGAAAATGAGTGAAAATAATTAGTTAACCCAAAAAATTAGATTATGTTTATGAATTAATATCTCAAGAACAAGAAGGTATTATAAAAAGCGGGCTGTTACAGTGAAAAGCTGATTATTTGGTTATCATGTGTTGATAATTTCATAATGATTTATTGAAATTCTGATTTGTTATGATCTTGTCAAAATGTTTGGTCTGATTATACCGAAGAGGCAGTTGTTATGTTAAAAAATAATATCCCAAAAACTAAAAGATATCTTCAAGAATCATTTGATGTAGTTAAAGCTGATAATTTGATTAATAAATGCTGAAAATTTCGTAATAATTTATTGAAATTCTGATTTGTGATGATTTCATCAAAGTGAAAATAAATGGGAAAAATTCATTAAATCAATTAAAAGAATTTACACTACTGTTTTGTTTTCAGTTGTTTTCAGTATGTATTACACTTACTTTATTTCACAACATGGTTGTGTACGTGTAGGTCACGTGTAGGTCTAGTGTTAGTTCTAGTTTTACTTCATTTCAAATATACGGGGATTGATACAGGGAAAAATGTCTTCAGGTGCACGGCTAACCCAACCAATATTAGAACCAAATCCATATAGAATTGTAGCACTCAGAGAATTCATTTGATAATACTAGCAACTCTTCTAAAAAAGGAGAGAGAAGATATTAGGTTCATCCAGTGAATAGAAAAAGAGAGGCTAAAGGCGAATTTTACTGCTGATTAGAGAGGTTGACAGCGGTGCTAAAAGATTTTATCAATCAGAAACAGCTCAACGAGGTTCATTCCAATTCAGAAAGAAGAAACGCAAATCTGACGAGTCATAAAACAGGTCTAAATTTGTCTGATCTACCTTTATGCGTCGTTTCCCACTCTACTCCTCGGACACATATAGGGATCGTCGCTGATACAATCCAAGGTTTATATATTAACAGGTTGACTGTGTTACCGATCCCCGGGGATCGGTGGCTTACTCCGTTGGCTTGCTGTTGTATATATTCGAAATTTTTCGCAAAGTGCGGAAGTTGTATTTTCGTTAATATGGCATTCCTTAGAATGTTACATGTACGTTTTGGTTTATTGCTACATCTAGAAACTTGTAGACTATGAAAAAGTTTAAAGTCAACTGATCTAATACTATATTACTTGTGTGCGGTACCACTCGTCCGGGACCGGTGCTGTTTTCATTGTAAAACGGGTGGCGACTTCTGGATATGCAATATTAGTAAACAGTAAAGACGTGTTATAACGTGTTCTATAGTGGCTCTTGTTCCACGTGTAACAAAATCTCGTCAATTTCAAAGAAAATTTTGGTTTTAGCCCAGTGCGAAGTAGAACAAACTGGACAGGAAAAAAATATTGATGCCGTTGATTATCCTAGTCAGTGTGAAGAACCTAGTTCGTCGAAAAATATTACAACTAATAAACCATCAAGTGATGCTATTAGTGATGACGAATATGACTCTGATATTGATATATTTGATTCTGATGACACCGATGACTCCGAGTTTCTTGACAAAAACTATGTTTCATCGTCTTCAGACTCTGAGACTGATGAAAACCGCTCCAACGACGATGATTATATGGTATACACGGAAAATAATAATGTCGTTTTAAATGAAATATCGGTAAGAAATTTTATGCAAAATGAAGAGGAATGGCATGATATAACTGAAGATAACGGTTACGTGTACCAAAGGCAAGAATCGTCTATATTAAATTTTGATATTACTACGATAAAAAATCCTATAGACGTGTACCAGTTATTTTTATCAGACGATATAGTAGAAACTATTGTTGAAGAAACAAACAAATATGCACATCAATTGTTGATAAATCAGAACTCCTCAAAATCTCGACTGAATCTGTGGGTTGATTGCGATGAAGCAGAAATAAAACGATTTTTTTCAATTATCTTAGTTATGGGGCTGAACGTTCTTCCTGCTTTGAACCTCTATTGGTCAAAGGATTCTATGTTCCGTAACAAGTATATTTCTTATTTATTTAATAATTTTTTGTACTTTTATTAACAAAAAAAATTAAATTTTATTTTATTTACAAAATAAAATGTCAATAAGATCAAAAAATTTTTTAAAAACGTATTTCCTGAAGATGGTTTAAACGTACCCGAAACCGGTTGAAACATTGTGTAAAATACTATCGTCTTGTTAATAAAAGTACAAAAAATTATTAAATAAATATTTAATTCAAGACGAAAAACATTCCTATAAAATAAAAAATATAAAAAATAAGTTTATTTCTAACACGATGTCCCGGGACCGATTTCTCTTGTTATTGCGATGCATACATTTTTGCGATAACGACAATGCTGATACAAATGATCGGCTACATAAAATACGAAGTCTATTAGAAAAAGCAAATAAAAATTTCAAGCAAGTTTTAACACCAGGCAGGGTGATAGTTATCGATGAAAGCATGATTCCTTTTCAAGGCAGGCTGAACTTTCGACAATACATTCCGAATAAAACACATCCTTACGGAATCAAATTGTGCAAATTATGTACCGAGGATGGATATACGAATAATATAATTGTCTATACCGGCAAAAACCAAACATCACCAGAAGTAAGCCATTCTGAACAAATAGTGTACGACCTTTTAGAATGTATTGAAGATAAACGTGGATATTATTTATATGCTGACAATTTCTACTCCAGCTTGAATTTAGCAAAGCCGCTATTCAATCATAATGTAATTTACTGTGGGACACTAAGGTCAAACAGAAAAGGTATACCCAAAAGTTTACCTAACAAAATGAGAAGAGGATACATCTATGGTATACAGAACGGTCCCCTACGAATTATTAAATGGATGGATAAGCGACCTGTTCTTATGCTGACCACAGATCCAACACATACCGCAACCTGTATACCGACTGGTAAACGGATCAGGCTAGGCGAAGATATAAAACCAAAAGCCATTACTCAATACAACGAAGCCAAAAAGGGGGTCGATTTGAGCGACCAAATGTCGTCATACCACTCAGTGTTACGCCGAAGTTTGAAATGGTACAGAAAGTTGGCGTTCGAAATTATATTTGGAGCGTTTGTTGTAAATTCATGGATTATACATAATAAAATTTGTTCTTCAAAACAGTCTATTACCGAGTTTAGAAGAAGACTAGCCCAAGAGTTAGTTTTTACTCCTCACGAAACCCGGGAGAAAACACCGAAAAGAGTTTCGCACAAATTTGTAAAGCCATCAGGACCAGTGAAAAAAAGAAGGAGACAGTGCCAAGGTTGCTACAACAATCTGAGGAAAACGCATTCTAGCAGAGAAGCAAGTAATTTGGTAACGAAAATAACAAGTTATTGTAATGATTGCCCTGGACAACCAGGAATGTGTTTATCATGTTTCAATGCAAACCACAAAACATAACATTTTTACTATGTATATATTTGTAATAAACTCTGTTAATCTTCTGTTTCCTTTTATTTATATTTTGTTACAATTTCAAAATTTTCAAAAACTTATTTAATTTTGAGTTAGACCAACGCGGTTGTATACATAGGTACTTGTTGATATCTAGTAACTATACTTCCATTCAGAGTGATTAAATGTTCAAAAATGCACACGTTAAGCAAAAAATAATAATACGGAGGGATAAAGGAGTTACCGGTCCCCGGGGAGTGGTAACGCACATAGTGCAGCACTACAATTTTCAATTCCGCAGTCAACCTGTTAAAGGTTGTCTAGGTTTATACGCAACTACTGTGCATTACGTCACAAGAAGAAAATTGCGGGAATTAATTCAAATTTTTAAAATGAAGTAATTGAATTATAGAAATCATATTTTGAAACATCTAAATTAACATTTAAACTAGTTCCAATTCTCCAAATGTCATGTTTTGGACACTAACAAACTTGAATACACTTCAACTCTTACAAAATATAAAAACGGTATCCACGAATTCATAGCTGCGCAGGCTCAATCTAGCCCGATCCTCTTGTTACGTTACGAAATACGCCCGCTCTTGCCTCTCGCCCACATAAGAAAATCAAACAATTGCAACATAGGAACTTGGACAACCTTTAAGATATAAACCTTGGATACAATCAACACAGGACACCACAACAGCCAAATATAGATCCAGCTTTACCTTCATAATCAGTATCAGATTCAGAGTCCTCACTTTCTGATGGAATATCACATACTATTATTTGTTACTTTTCTCTTGTTGCATCCATTACTATTGTCTCTTTACGTTCTAAAAGATATTTGTAAAATCTGGGTCATTTAGTGGAAAGCTTAAACTTTTTATGACAAATGCAATACATTTGATAGTAATGATTCGTTGAATCCGTTAAATTCCGATTTATTATGACTTTTTCAATATGAATCAAAATAATTGGTTATGTTAAAAAAGGGCTTATGATTAAATATTAATATTTCAAGAATTAAAAGATTTTTTGAAAATCGGTTTCGTTTAGTGGAAAGTTAAAATTTGTATACGAAAGTAATTAAGTATCCCAATAACAAGAAAAAAGTTTGTGTTTAAAAATTAATATCTCAAAATTTAAAACGTATTTTGAAAAATCATTTATTACATCGAAATTCTTATAATTTGAATAACAATTCCTCTAAATTTTATTGTGATTATATAACTTATATAATATAAATTATAAAATTATAACAATTTAATAAAAATCAGATTTTTCATGATTTTTTTTTAAATAATTGATTATATCGAAAACATGATTATATTTAAAAATTATTGTCTCAAGAACCAAAAGATATTTTGAAAATGCGTGTCTTTCTCATATATTTGTGGTTAGTTTATGAAATGTTCAAAATCGTAAAAACGGAAATCGACTTCCTTAATTTTATCTTTCGCATTCATAAGGAAATTGGATAGGGAGATTTTTAAAAGTCGACTACTAAGAGGATTTGTCGATTTTGGTTTTTCACTTATTGTTTCTATGAAGGTCTTCGCGTATACCTGGCGAGCTTTGACAGGTTGACAGATTGTACGTGATCCTTGAAGAAGACCGAGGTATTACTCTCGGTTGTATTGTCGCCGGTGTTGATTGGGAAGACTTCTCCGGTGGTTGCTGGACGTTGTTGGACGCAGTGACTGGGCGAATCGCGGGACAATCGTGTCCTTATTCGGTCGCCACTGATAGTTCCTATTGTGTCCTGTGACAGCACTCCATAGGCCAGTTTTTGGGGTACGGGAAGTGCTCACTTGAGTCTTCTGAAGGTGCATTTAATTCTGGGGAATTTGCACGTAGGTGGTAAAAGTATCATCGACATCACGAATTGAATAAATTTTTAGTATTCAAGTTTAAATTTTTCTCGTTTATTTCTTCAATAATCCCATTTTTTTCTTTTTTTTTGAACGAATGAACGTTTGGACAACGGAAACATCAGGTGTTTATTGAAGTGGCGAAAATCCGCTACGTTCTCAACAACAAACACACATGTACATTTACGAACGCTGTATTATTCAATAATATTTCTACAACGAATGGTACAGAGATGAACGATACACGTTCAAATCGAAATGTTGAACAAACTTTCGAGTGGTTGAAATTCAAAAGATGATTGTTTATAGTTTGTGATGCATTTAAACTGTGTTTACCATGGGATTCAATCAAATTACCTGTTTAAATTAATGTTGATGGGAAATTGGAAAATACTCTCAATTCGAATTAGAAATTTTTACAAAACTTTTTTCCTATTTTATTGAAATCCTGATTTGTTTTGATTTTTTGAAAATAATTGATTATCCCCAATAAACGAGTATTCTTGGTTAGAAATTAATGTCGCAACATAAAAAAATCAACATAAAATATGAAATATGAATTTGACTAAACAAAATCTTTTGTTAATTATATTTTCAACTGTTTTGTTGTCAAACGTTTCAAGATACAACTTGTTTTTTTTCAATAACACCACTAGTCAAAATGGACAGCATTGAAAACTTTATAATTTAGACAACTTTAAACCAATTTTTGCCAATTTTTTACATAATCTCCCATCAAACGCATTCAAACTATTTCAAACGTTGTTTCCGCAATTTTCTGTCAGTTTTACAATTGTATATGATATTAAAGTCTTGTATATAACTTCATAGTAAAATATCTACATTTTCTGAAAATTTCGACATTGTCTGTAATATTGAATAACATTAAAAGAATTCTTTTAACGATTCCTGAAAATTTGACATTATCGATACCATCAGATTCATTTAGACAAACTTCGGGGAATGTTCAAACATTTTCTGTTAGTTTTGACAATTGTATATGGTCATGTAGACAATTTCAAAACAATTTTGTTTTACATTTCTGCCAATTTATATTCAGAATACTACAGAACATTATTATTATGAGATAATTTAAACCAGTAATTCTTAACCATTTCTCCGTCGGCACACTTTTGATTTCGAAATATTACGGTACACTGTATAATTTTTACTACATCAAGCTCTACTCTGTCAGCCATTGAAGTTCATTTATCTAGTATTTCATTTTGTAACAGGTTCATCTATTATTTTATTAACAGTATTTAATCTTTAGTACACTATCTAGTCTTTTGACGTCAGTATTTACTGTTTCATTAGTTGTACTTACGTCATACTAAAACTATTTTATTTAACCTACTGGTAACAATGTATCACAATGGAGCTATTTAGTCTTCTGGTACCAATATCGTGTCTTTTATTAGCAACATAAACTTTGAGAATAGTAATTAGGCTTCTGTCATTAGTATTTCCTCTTTTAAAACAGTATACATATAGTGTCCAATTAGTATTATTTGACTTTCAGACATCTTTATTTAGTGTTATTGGTAGTATTTAAAAGCACATCAAATTTTCTAGAAACATTAGTTAAGCTGCCTTTTATGCGACGGAGATCCCTATATTTCGGAGATTGGGGATTTCGGAGAACCCGTTCGGATTGGCTGATGGTGAAGATACTGTCGTCTCCGATATTTGGAAATCGCAAAAGGCAACTTTAGTGTTTTGTAGCAGTATCCTATCTAAATGGATACTGGCTGTATGCAGACTTTTTTAGCTGTACTTAATCTTTCATTAACTATATTTGAAAAGCTCGAATGTAAAACCGGAGATCATAAAACAACTAATTTGTCTAAACAGTAACTTTTAATTAAATTTGGAACTACCAGTCTTTTACCTGCTTTATTTTAACAAAAACTTAGTTAAAACGGTATTTTTTTAATAAAACTAACAGAGCAGATTGGTAGATTACTAGCAAATCAAAAAAAACACCATACATGCATAAACGATTGAATAAAGTCACCTTGTTTGGGCGTATATCTAGACATAAAAATTATGTTTTTTAGAACCTTTCAAAAATGGCATAATCGTTGGCTTTGTGCTTGGTATAAGGAGGACTATAAGGTGGTTGGTATAGGCTGGTGACTATTGATTAGTCGATTTGTATTTTCTTAGTTATTCCTGGGTTCCTTATTTTTTACATTCTTTTACAGAAACGTTCAAAAACGGTAGACATTTGCTAAATTCAATTACAAGTTTGCCTTTAAAAGCAAATTGTTAAAAGCTTTTCACGTTTTTTGACACTTTTTTAAAAACGGATATATCTGGTTTTGTACGCGTGCTCCTGATTTCTCTTTTACAAACTGTACTCAGTATAACATTAGCAATATCTAATCTTCTGGCTGCAGAATCTAGTCTATTATTAACAAAGTTTACTTTCAGTCCAAAAATTAATCTTCTACTATAAATATTTGCTCTTTTAAAGCTATATATTTCTTATTATAGTCCTATTATAGTATCTTTTAGCCTTCTGACATATTTATTTAGTTTTTATTAATAGCATACAGTCATTATAGTATTTAGTCATGTACCTTTACTTTTCTACTATCAATACTGAGTTTTCTAGAAACACTATCTAGTCTTTTACATAGTCATCTATAAGCAGTATTTTCAGTTTTACAGACTGTACATAACATCACATTAACATTATCTAATATTTTGTCAGCAATATTAAATTTCAGTAAAGAAACTAGGTTTTGGCCTTCAGCATTTATTTTTTATAGTCAGGTTGTAGTATCTCGTTAGAACTATAATGTTTTCTGACATCATAATTTTGTCTTTTATTATTAGTATTCAGTGTAATCATCAATGCAGTATCTAGTCATTTATCGTTTGTTTTTGCTTTTACAATCACTATTTAGTCTTCTGGAAACAGTGTCTAGTTTTTTCTGGGTAGTATTTAGATATCTACAAGTAGTATCTAATCTTCAGGCAATACTATACAGTCTTTTGTCAGCAGTAACTAGGTTTCAATACAGCATTAAGTTTTCTGCTATCAGTATCTTTCTTTTATAATCGATATCTAGTCTTTTGGCAACACTGTCTAGTTTTTGGCAGCAGTATCTAGTGTTTTATTACCAGTACTTAGCTTTAGTGGCTTCGGCTGCTATCAGCTATTACTTTTCTCTAATCTCTATCTATTCTTCTGGAAATAGTATTCTAATCTTCATGCAGCAGTATTTAATCCTCTATCAGCAGTATTTAATCTTCGAGCAGCACAACTAGTCTTTTGTTAGCAATATTTAGCTTTATAACGTCAGTCAGTATTGTATCCAACTTTCTCCTGCCTGTACCTATTATTCTATAATCGATGTGTAGTAGTAACACTGTCTAGTTTTCTGGCAGCAGCACTTAGGCTTGTGGAAACAATACCTCGTCTTCTAATAATGCCATCCGGTTTTCTGGCAGCAGCATTTAGCCTTTAATCAGCAATATTTAGTCCACAGCAGCTATATCTAGATTTCTGCTATCAGTACCTCATTAGTCTTCTATTAGTTGTACCTAATCCTCGGGCAGTACCATATAGACTTTTCATACAGTATCTAGTCATCTGCTATCTGCGTTTACTGCTCTACAACCACTTTTTAGTTAGCAGTAACTAGGTTTCAATACAGTATTTAGTTTTCTGCCATCAGTATTTTCTCTGTCATAATCGATATTTAGTCTTCTGGCAGCAGTGTATAGCTTTTTGGCAGCAGTGTATAGCTTTTTGGCAGCAGCTTTTAATTTTTTTTACCTCATCTACAAACAGTATCTAGTTTTTTCTAAAGATTAAATAATCTCTTAAGTAACATTCTATAAGTATTACCTATTTGACAAAAATATCTAGCCCTTGACCAGTATTATTTAATTTTCGATTAATTTAACGCTTTCATTAGTCGTATTTGGCGTCGATGGGCAATATATGTGGATTTACACTTCTGTGATAAGACTCATGGTGGCTCACGGAGTCATAGTGTGGTGCACCTTCAGCATATAATACTGAAACATGCATATAAAGTTAAATTGCTTTTTAAAAGCATGCTGTTAAAATGGGAATAGTCCGAAACGTGTTTATCAACCAAGCCACATTTTGGCATTCCATTTCAGCAACATAAGACAAAAAGCTAACCGTCCATACTGATGGATCAAAGAAGGCTGGAGGTTCTTGAGCGGGAATTTTCTCGCACGATCTCCAGCTGCGCCTTTCCACTACGCTAGGGTCCTACTGCACGATGGCCCAAGCTGAAATAACTGTTATAAACATAGCAGCCAATGCGATTATAATCTCAAAAAAAGTTGACCGAAACCGAAATCCTGTCGGCAATTACTTGAGGAGGCATATACAATGACGTCACGATAAAGTGGCGGAAAGACAGGTGGGCGAAACAGGCGGCTAACAAGTCACCGATCTCCCCTGAATCGTTTGTATCTCTAGCTATTAATACAGTATCAAAACTGATAAGTTTCATCTCACTTTCATCCCATCGGGCTTTTTGCGATAGATGCGATGACACACCAACAAGTGTCTTTGTAAAAAAATCTCTGCTTTATCCTAACCGAAAGGGATCTACTTAGTTATTGGAAAATCGAAGAGTTATTTGAGATTCATTACCCACTTCCTGACTGGACACTGCAGGTTACGTAAGCACATGTTGTACACGAAGCTGGAAAACATCCTTCTGTGGAGAATGTGAAATGGAAGACGAGATGGTAAGTCATATTGTTTGTAACTGCCCCAAACTACTGTTACTTAAGGGAATCCATTTTCGGAGTATCATGGCCCCATTGTTGTGTGTGTTCCATATTAACGTTCATAAAAGCATTATGCTGGTTTTTTGACCCTTGATTGAACGATCAAATGTGCGGATGTGCAAACGACCTGCTGATGCCTAAGTACTTTGAAAGTATTCATCCCCACATGAAACTACATAACATACATAGTAGTATTTAGTACTCTATCTCTTCTTATATATAACAATCCTCTGCAATAGCTAACGTATAATATTATGTAGTCTTGTAAAAGTAGCTTCTGATCTGCCTCTACCAATAATGCCTAATTTTGTTCAGTAGTGCTATTTAGTTTTCTGTCAATAGACTCATTCTCTACAATTGGGCACAGTCACCAATTAAAAATATCTAATATTCTATCAGCTCTATTCAATCTTCTACAAGCAGTATAAATCTTTTACAAAATATATTTCGTTATCCACCAGCAGTAATAGTTACCATTCTGTAAGATACATCTATTCTTCTATTAGTATAAAATAGGGTTGTACCGATTAATCGGCGACTAATCGGAAGAGCCGTCTATTCGGCCACTTTTTAGTCTGCGATTAATAATGCTGCAAAAAATATACCAACGAAAAATAAAATAAGAATAATGTTATGTATTTATTTATTAAATAGTGAAAAATGATTAATTTTTTGAATGTGGGTGTACTTTAAAGTACCCATACACGCAATTTCTTTCTCAGCTTTGCTTAGAAAATTAATATTTTCTTTATAAAAATAACACTTTACAACAAATATCTGTATTACGAAAGAAAAACCGAATATACCGTGTTATATAATTATCGTGACCCACGTGAGTGCTGTAATTTTAGGTGCGTATCTCAATGTTTAGTGGTAGAATCGGTATTTCTAAATTAGTAATTAGACTGGAACCAGATGTTGATACCTGATCAATCGAATGTTATTGTTGTCATTTTTTAGTGCCTTTATGTTTCGAAATAGTTCTAGGAAACAGAATTATCGTTTATATAATAATGTAATACTATTAAATAACAGAAATTTTCATCGCGTCCAGTACCAATCCTGTGAATTTTGGGTACATAATTATTCAACACTCTGTACATCTCGACATCATACTTGTTACAATCAGTGTTGAGCAAAGTGTCGATACTTGTCGATGGTATCGATACCTACCTCAGTATCGATATTCGCTACCAGCAAAGTATCGGTATCGAAGTATCAAAAGTATCGAAGTATGAAAAGTATTGAAATATCGAAAGTGTCGAAGTATTACAACCTGTTTTATGTATACAGGAAATTGAGATTACAGTATATTTAAGATCAATATACATCAGATCAAGATCTGTCCTAAAGAACTTCAAGAGAACTAATATACTTTGAAGATGACAGTCAATATGTGGTTATTCCTTATTATTTCAATTCCCGTTACAATTAATAACTCGAAATATTTCGTAAATTCTTGTTTTTTTCCCGATGAGTACGATAATCAAGGAAAATTGTTACGAACATATTGATCCCATATGTTCTCAATAAGACTTGAAGTGCGGAATTTATTTCTCTTTTATTTGTCTTTATTATTTCCACCACTTTAACTCCAAAATTAAAATCTACGAAGGAAAATACATAAAAAATGTGCTTATTATATACTTTATTTTATTATTAAAATAAAGTATCATTGGACGGCTTCTTTCCGAGATGCAGCTGATAGGTTTAATATTAGCGTAAGTTCCCTACAACCTGTAATTCAACGAAAAATTTATTTTATAAGCAATCTATTAGACGAAGTAAAGGGAGACGTACTGAGACAATGAAAGGAAATGCAGAAAGACGTTTTCGTACAAGTTAATATCCTACAGTGATCAGATGTGATTATATCTCATTCTTCATTTGGTTTTTATTTCTACTGTTCGAGCTGTGGCAAAACACGGTGCTAGTTCGTATTTAATTGTCCATAAGAAATCATAATTTTTTTTATAAATTGATACGTAATCCTTTGTTCGAATAAACCAACTGTAAACAGGTTAGTAGACTACAAAGTGATGAGTAGGAGCTTTAAGGCATAATAGCTCATGATATATGAAGTCTTTACGATAATGTACAATATTTGGATTAGTAATAGCTCATGTTATGAATAAGTTAGCAGACTTCAAACTGATGAGCAAGATTTTGGAGACATAATAGCGCACCCTGTCAACAAATTGGCAATCCTTCAAATAATATATAGTCTATAAATACAATTGACTCATGCTATCAACAAGTTTGCAAATTTTAAGCTGATGAGCAGGCCTTTGGAGATATAACAGCTCGCAGCAGTCTTTAAAATAATGTACAGTGTTTAGAACAGGAACACCATGAGTTATGGTGTCATCAAGTTAGCAGAATTCATACTGAGAAGCAGGACTTTGGAGACATAAGTCTTTAAGATAATGTATAGTGTTTGGAATAATAATGGATAAAAATCAAAATAATATGTAGTCTGTGGAATGGTAATAGCTTATGCTGTTAACAAGTTTGAAGACTTCAAAGTGATGAGTAGGACTTTGGAAATATAGCAGCTCATCCTGCCAACAAGTTGGCAGACCGTAAATTGCCAGAAATTATTCTGAAGACATAATAGGTCATGCTGCCAATAAGGTCTTTAAGATAATGTACAGTGTTTTGAACAGTAAGAAGATAGTATACAGGGTGTCCGGTATCTTCCAGATCAGATATATATAGCGATGTAGAGCACATTATTTTGAGACGATTTGTCTAATAAAATTTCTTCACATTGCTTATAACAACCGCATAGGAACTGTTTAAAGATGTCCAATAGCGATCCTGGAAAACGACTGAAGAGGTCACCTTATCACTACGTATTATGTGCGTTACGTGTATATATACAGGGTGTCTCAAGTAACTGGTTCATTAGAACTTTTTTAGGTTCCACTATTCGTAGAGGCTTGAAATTTTGGTAACATGGGTTGTTCATTCCAATCTATTAACTTAAAATATTTTCAAGATGGCCGCCACTTCCGGTCTACCGGAAGTAGACTTCAAATTCGTTATTTTAAATGGAATGCTATAGTTTTTATTACACCATTCAATTATACATAAGAAAATATGTTGACTTTGATAACAGTTGTTGGTGCCTACCGTTATTTGTTTTCGAGTTGTTTTGATTTTAAGTGTATTTTGGCAAATATCACCATGCTCTTTACAAGCCCATATCTCAGCCAACGTTAACTCAAAAACGTTTTGCATTGGTGCGATAACTCTTCATATGCTGCTAAATAGATTATCATTTGTTATATCAGTATATCTTATACAGGCTGGTCAAAATTTGAGTTACCGTTTCTTTGTATTCAATTGCGTGAAAGTCGAAAATTTTAAATGGAACGCCCCATATTTTCATACCCTATCAGAAAGGAAATTTAATTCTCTACAAATTATCTACAAATATTCCTCTACCTATTTATTATAGTTTTCTTGCTTTTGAGGAATTTATCTAAATCATAGGTAAAATGCTAGAAATCGTCTGTGCTTTTGTTAGAAGGCAATATTTTGACAGTTTTTTGTTTAATTTATTTAAATTATTATTAGTATTATTTCTACAATGAATTGTGATTGAATAAACTTTAGATTGCTAGCTGTAATTTACCAAAAATAACCAAAAGAAAACCGAATAAATGAAACAATGTAAAACAACAATTTAATGATAAAAATTAAAATCAATAACATAAAAGAATGAAAAACTGAAAATTACAAAAATAAATTATGGGAATTTAATTCTCTACAAACTATTTAGATACTTTCCTGCGCCTATTTGTTGTAGTTGCCCTCCTATTTGGAAATTAATGGACGCATGCAATGCTGGAAGCTTCTTGTTTTTATATTAGAAAGCCAAGGAGTTTTGATAGCTTTTCAACCATATTTATGTTATTGTTGTCATTACTTAGTTGTGTCATCACTTACTGCTGTTAATGTCTTTGAATATCATGGCGAATTATTCCCACGCCAACATTTTAAATTCGTCTTATACTCATGGCGGGTGTAATAAAGTTTTGGATAGGATAAGATACGTATCTCTTAGTTTTGGAAAGATCAAAATAACAAGAAAACATAAATTTCTATCACCAGCAGCTTAAGATAATAGAATAAATGTTTTGTCATATTTTATTGCTTTACCAAATTCTTCGGTAAGAGGTGCTTTGGTCGATTTAGATGAATAATATTTTACAAAAAAGCACCGTAAATAAATAAACTGAACTCTTTAGGAACATCTCGCGCATCATTACGACGAATATTACGCCATATCATTGTTTTTCATTGTCTCATTTATGCGTTCTTCTGCTGGTTATTTTTGGCAAATAAAAGCTAACAAACTCAAGTTTATTCAATCGCAGATCATTCTAGAAATAATACCTTTGATAATTTAAATAAATTAAACAATAAACTATCAAAATATCATAGCCTTCTACTAAAAACACGACCGGCTTCCAGCATTTTGTGTAGGATTTTGATAAAATACTCAATATGAAGAAAACTATAATAAATAGGTATAGCAATATTTATAGATAATTTGTAGAGAGTTAAATTCCCGTTTAGATAGGCTAAAAGGATATGGTGCGTTCCATTTAAAATTTTCGACTTTCTCGCAATTGAATACAGCGAAGTGGTAATTCAATTTTTGACCACGCTGTATAAGGTACATTGATATAACAAGTGACAATCTATTTAACAGCATATGACGCGTTATTGTACTAATGCAAAACGTTTTTGAATTAACGTTGGCTGAGATATGGGCTTATAAAGACAATAGTGATATTTGCCAAAAAACACTTAAAATCAAAATAACTCGAAAACAAAAAACGATAGGTACCAACAACTGTTATCAAAGTCAACATATTTTCTTACGTGTAATTGAATGGTGTAATAAAAACTATAGCATTCCATTTAAAATAACGAAATTGGAGTCTACTTCCGGTAGACCGGAAGTGGTGGCCATCTTGAAAATATTTTAGATTAATAGATTGGAATGAACAACCCATGATACCAAAATTTCAAGCCTCTACGAATAGTGTAACCCAAAAGAGTTCTAATGAACCAGTTACGTGAGACACCCTGTATACGTATTTATTGTGCTTGTACATATTATGACACATGACTTATTGAATTATTGTAATTAAAAAATTGAAATATAAATATATTAACAATAAACAAATTCTTATGAGAAATAAACGGGTAAGAAACGGATGATAGGCGGGGAGTTGGATCGATTTCCTGAGTTTGATTTACGACCTCCTCTGTCGTTTCCCAGAGTTGCTATTAGACGTCTTTTTAAACAGTTCTTGTGCAGTTGTTATAAGCAACTGCACAAAATCATCTCAAAATAATGTACTCTACATCGTTGTATACCTCTGATCCGGAAAATATCGGACAGCCTGTATAATCGGTGGAACAACATTATGTTGCCAACAAGTCGGCAGTCATTAAGATAACACATAATCTGTGGTACAGTAATAGCTCATGGTGTCAAGAAGTTTGATGAGAAGGATAATAGTGACATAAAAGCTCATGCTGCCAACAAGTTGACAGTTGTTAAAATAATATATAGTCTGTGGAACAGTAATAGCTAATGCTGTCAGCAAGTTGGCAGTCTAAGATAATACATAGTCTGTGGAATAGTAATTGCTCATGCTGCCAATAAGTTGGCAGACTTCAAGCTCACGAGCAGAACTATGGAGACACAAGCACTCATAGTGTACAGTGTTTGAAACAGTAACAGTTCATGCAGTTGACAAATTTCAAATTGATGAGCATGACTTTGGAGACATAATAACTCATACTGCCAACAAGTTAGCAGATGTTAAGATAATGTGCAGTGTTTGAAACTCTTCTAACTCATTTTCCTAGCAGATTAACAGACCTGCAAATTTCAAATGATGAGCAGGACTTTGGAGATATAAACACTCACACTGCCAACATGTTGGCCGACATTAAGAAAACGTATAGTATCCAAAAGTAAAATCTAGGAAGAAAATACATAAGAAATATGTTTATTATGCACTATTATTTCTAATAATTCGATGCTTTCAATATTTTCGATACTTTTGATACTTCGATACTTTGAATAGTATCGATACCACAAAAGTATCGATACTCAATAACTTATTTAAAGTATCTCATAGCCCTAGTTACAAGCTTATGTAGCATATAAGCGCTTCCAAAAGTATTCGAATACGTCCGAATTATGGAATGATCGGCAATGGCCGATTAATCGGCCGACTAATTGGCCCTTTTAAGGCCGATTAGTCGGATAGTCGTTAGTCAGCCAAAATCATAGTCGGCCCAACCTTAGTATAAAACAATCTTTTAGTACCATTATCTATTAGCTCGTAATCTCAAATATCGTGAATGATAAGCATCCCCAATATCTATACTTTGTTACTGAATACGTTGGCGAGAATGATACCTAAATCCATATGCTTCAAAAATGTCTCTGTATATACATTTTAATTGGACTTTTCACTGCAGAAGTAAATGGACCACCACATCTACAAAATAAACCCAACCGTAACTCCACATAATTTGTCATCATCAGAGATCCCTTCTAAGTCAACGAAGTGATGCTTCGTTAGTTGTGCATTTCCGCTACTCCGCTACCATTTGTATCATTTACTCAAAAGCATTTGTGCCTCAAAAAAATTAAAATGAAGGTACGAAAAGTTAATTAACCGTTTTAAAAGGCTTCTTTTGAATCTTTTCGACGTTTATGCGTGCGTTGCAATCGCGGCAAAGCAACCTAACGGTGGCTTTCCCGAAATTAGGGGTATCAAAACGTACATTAAGCACGTCCGGACCGAAATCAAAGAGGGCCGCGCAATGATCAGTCAAACTATCGGCGCGTTGTTTGTATTTTTAGCAGCTCGGGCGGCTCCTTTGATGTGGCGTCGTCGGCGGCGGTAGCTCTTTACTCTTTAGGTGTTAACCTAATCTCAAAGCGGAGGAAGCGGGCGCCATCTGTCGGTTGACATTTACTGCGCGAACTTTCTTCGCGCCGATTCATTTGACAGATGTATTTGTGTTAAGATTAACTTAAATTGTCTTCTTCATTATAATTTTTACGATGAGATTAATTTCATTGGTTTCGAAAATGATGGCAGCTTAGATTACCACTCGAAAATAATTAATGATAACCACTTACGTCACTCTGCAACGAAATATAGTTTTTTAATTTAACGAGAAAGAGCTCCCATCGCATACATAATTGAGAGGACAGTAAACACGTCCAAAGACTAAGTGACGTAGAAGAAGATGAAAACGACGAAGAGAAAACGGTATGAATGCGAGAGAGTTTCGGGTTGAATGGGACGCATTGAAAACGTCCGACTGACTCTTGCCATTCACCAGAGTTGATGGCCGCTGAATCTCACCAAATTAAGCAACAAATGTCTTTAATCAATGGCGCGTACAGAAAGCCCGGTTAATCTCTTGCACGTTGCGGGATTAGGCGTGACTTGTAGCCACGGGGGCGCTTTGTTACTCGATAAAAGGATCGTTTAACAGGTATTTTGGGGCATTAGTGGTACCGGTGGGGCCTCGTTTTGTTCGCCACGTCATCCCCGTGAAATATGCCGTGGTAGAATGGTCAGATTTTTATCTGGTGTTTTGCCAAAACGTGACGATTTGTTAGTGATGGGTCAATAATATCCGATTAATGCTTTTTTGAAATAGAAATAATCCTAACAAAAAAATTTTTGGGTTACGGAAGTTTTGGATTTTCGATAAGCTTATTTTAACATCATCTTTTTTTTTATTCAATAAAATAATAAAAAAAATTGGGAAGATTTCTAGTAAGTTCACATGTCATACAAAATATAAGCTTTTCACTGCAATAAACCGCTTTTAGAGAGATTTTAGAGAATTTCTATTATTTATAAACACATCCTCGTTTATTGGGATAACCAATTAATTTCACTCATTTTGAAAAAAATCATAATTTGAAAATGAATCATTAAAATTTTCAGCATTTATCATACAAATTATAAGGTTTCCACAGCTTTCCTTTGCATTTTTGCTCTCAGATTTGTAGATGTTAAAAAATTTCAAACATGAGAATTTGACTAATTTTCTCGTTTTACCCCACTCTTATTGCTAACACTTGGGAAATAAATTATGTTATAAAAAACGTATTAAATATTTTAAGAGTGAAAATATTTTTAAAATAAAAATAGGCTCTGAAGTCAGTTGAAAAGCTTAAGGATTAACAATTAAGTAAAAGTTTATTGGGAATTTAACCAACGAAAGTGAAGAATTTATTAATAAAAAGAATAAATTTTAAGAATTAACAACACAACGAGAAAGATTTAAGAAAATGACTTTTGGAAACACCTGTATAGCATTGATTCCGCGGTCGCATAATTTTAAAAGTGATCATTTTCTCATGATAACATTGCTCTGTTTACGAAATGGTATCTTTTCAAGACAAACCATATTAAAATAATTTAAGAAAATGTTTAAAAATTCCATAACTTGAAGGTCCTTATCTTATCCCTTAGCGTTCAGATCAAACATTTTTACACGAATCGTTATCATTTTATCTTTAGTATTTGTGATTCAAATTATGCCACCTTAGAATACTAAATGCTGCTTACTACACTTAAAAGAGGAGATAGTTCTGATAGAATATTAGATACTGTTGTAAAATATAAATTACTGAAGAAATCAGCAGATGTAATATTAACCGACATTTAGATAATAATTGTAGATATTACAGTATCTAGTCTTCTTTGCAGATTAGGTGCTGTTTGTGGATGAGGTACTGTTGGCAAAAATCTGGATATAGCTGCTGTGGAATAAATATTGCCGATTAAAAGCTATATGCTGCTGCCAGAAAACTGGGTAACATTATTAGAAGACTAGATATTGTTTTTAGCAACCTAGATAACGATTATAAATCGGTAAGTACGCGTAGTAGAAAACTGGATACTGTACTTACAGTATAAAGTAAAATGCTGCTAACAAAAGGCTATATAGTACTGCCTGAAGATTAAATACTGCTGATAGAGGATTAAATACTACTGCTAACAAAAGACTAGATATTGCTTCCAGAAAACTTGATAATTCTAATGTGATACTAAGATCAGATTTTAAAAAAGAAATACTGATAAAAACCACATACTGTATTGAACAAATGTTGAGCATATTTTTTCTTCAAATGGCTTCTATTAACAAAGAGATGACAGCGGTAAACTCAAGAACTGACATTCAGAAGCTGAGTGTCATCTATAAATTTCTGCTTTCGTTGGGGAACGTGGGACGTCTGATATTACGTTCTGACTTTTTCATTTCGGGCTTATCCTCCTCTTATAGCCGTGCTAAAACTGATTTGGCACTTGGCACTGCTTCTAGGAAACGTGACACTGCTTCCACTAGACTTGAAATACTTCCAAAAGCTTTGATATTGTTGCGAGAAAACTTGAATATTTTCATAACACTGGAATTGCTTCCAAATGATTCAATACTGCCTCTCTGGAATCTGGAAGACTTAAGGCTGTTTCCAAAGACTTGAAATGCTTTCACAATATTTAAATTTCTTCTAGAAGACTTGATATTATTTCCACAAGCTTTAAAATGTTACCAGAAGACTTACAATGCTTTCAAACAACTTAATACTCCTTGTAGAAGACTTGATCTGCTTCCAGAAAATACTGCTTCTAGATGATCTGTAACTGCTTCGAAAACACCTAAAATATATCCAGAAGACCTAAAATGCATCCAGAAGAATTGAAATGTTTCTAGAAAATTTGAAATGCTTCCAGAAGACCCGATACTGCCTCTGGAAGACTTGATACTGTTTGAAATACCAACAGAACGCTTTAAGTACTGCTAGATGGATTGAAATGCTTCCAGAAGATATGATACTGCCCCTGGAAGATTTGATATTGCTTCTAGGAAATTTGACACTGCTCCAAGACTTAAAGTAAAGATTCGATGTTGCTTCTGGAAGGTTTGATTTTACTTCCAAAAGCTTTGAAATGTTTCTAGATGACTTGATAGTGCTTCTAGAAAACTTGATATACTTTCAAAAGACTTGAAATGCTTCCAAAAGACTTGTTACTGCTTGTAGAAATGATAGCAAAAACATTTTCATCACGAAGAAACAAGATACTGTTTATAAATCCTTTCAATTTGTCTTACTATTAAATACTACATGATGCAAAATCTTGACATTAATAATCCGAAAAACCTATTAATTAAAAACTAAATACTGGTGGTGGAAGTAAATATAAAGTTTAATTTTGCTTTCAAAATACCAAATATTGTTTGTCAAAAGGCAATATCTTCATGCCAGTAGTTCAAAAACTGGCAATTAAAGACTAGATTCTTCTTCTTGCAAATTTTTTCATATTGACTAAGATAGGCAATATTTCGTTTCGATTTTTATAGATTGTACCGACGATTGTCATATGATGTGTTCACACATATCAAGAACAATACATGTTCATCTTGATTTGTTTTACGAGCAGAATTTGTATCACTGCAAATTATATGCATAATACGCCTCAGAAACTTCAGCAACCCATAAAATGGAAAGCAATTGCTCATCGGTAGTAACGAAATCTTCCGGAATGTACAACCGTTTCAACCATTGAACCTAATTATCAAAAACGAAGCGAATATCGTCGAAAGTGTTAGAAGTTTGGATAGTACGTGTAAAAGAGTAAATGTAGATGGCATATAACTAAGCAGTAATTCAGTACTGATGACTAAATACTGCTAATAAGAGTATAAATAAAAATGTTAGAAGGCTAAATAATACCATTAAGATACTATATATTGCTTTAAGAGAGCAACTACTGATGGCAGAAGCTTAATTTCTGTACTGAAAGTAAATAGTACTACTATAAAATACGCGATATTGCTGCCAAAAGAATAGATATTTCTAAAGTGACATTAAGTACAGCTTGTAAAGGAGTAGGTCCTGTTGATAAATGACTAGACATTGTGCTGAAGTAAAATATGTAATATGATGATAAGTATAGTTTGTAAAGAAAAATCTTGATGTTAGAAGATTAGATACTGCAATGGTGACTAAATATTGCTAATAAACCTGTTAGAAAATGAGTCATATCATCTCGTAAATGAGATATGTAATAAATGGTACAGTTTATAAAAGAATAAATATTGATGTCAAAATACTAAATCCTATTCTGAAGAATAAATACTGCTAATAAAAGACTAGATGCACTTGTTAGGAGATGAGATACAAAATTAATGATTCTTAAGCACTTTGCCATGATTCAAATACAATTGATATCACATACAATGTCTCAATACACAGAAAATGTTAGCAAAATTCCTCTGAAGTTATCTAAATACTTTTGAAGTATAGACAATACTTAAATCGACAAAAAAGTATGTATCAGAAATTTTTTTAGAAACTTTTATAATTGCTTATATGAGTTTGATGTTCTAGACAATATCAAGAATTGGCAGTAGATGTTAGAAAATTTCTCATAAAGTTGTCTAACTGTATCTGAAGACTTTCAGGTCAAAATTGATAGAAACCGTTAGAAAAATTCTTTTGAAGTTGTTTAAATGGATTTGATATTACGGATAATGTCCAAATTGGCCTAAAACGTACCAAAAGAAAATGTACCACATACAACTGGCAAAACTGACAGAAAATTGCTAAATGCGTTGAAATTGTCTAAATGCGTTTTATGATAGACAATATTAAAAATTAGCAGGAGATATTAGAAAAATTCTCGTAAAGTTGTATAACTGTATTTAATGATATTGATAATGTCAAAATTGATAGGAAACGTTAGAGAAATTCTTTTAAACCTATTTAATTGCATTTGATGTTATGGACAATTTGTAAACTGGGAGAAAATGTTAATTTTCTTAATGAAATTGCCTACTTGTCTGTAATACCACATACAACTATCAAAACTGGCAGAAAATATTGCAATACTCTTTTGACATTGTCTAAATATGTTTGATGTTATAGACAATGAATGTCAAAAATTGGCAGACGTTAGAAAAACTTTCGTAAAGTTGTCTAACTGTATTTGGAGACATCGATAATGTTAAAATTAACTGGAAAAGTCAGAAAAATATTTGTCTAAAGTGTCTAAATGTGTCTAAATAGACAGAACATGTAAGGAATTTTGTTTTCCAATTGTCTACATGACTATAATACCATATACAAATGTTAAATTGACAGAAAATGTTGGAATATTCTTTTCAAATTGTCTAAATGCGTTTTAACCATTAACATACCGAGTAATATTATGACATTTATTACAGCCGAGCATGTCTGGTGGAAATTTGAGCTAGGAGAACGAGGATTTTTAAAACATCTAATGCCGTAATGTGTCATAACATTGAGGTTTGTTCAATAGTTTTTTGGTTTTAGACGACCACCTTCGCATTTTGATGAATTATTATGACTTTCATGCGAACATTAATAAACCAAAAATCCATTTGCAACTTTTTCCGCAAAAATCAATATCGTTATACAAGAAGGTATAATAGGGTCACAAAAATGTTTATTTGTCAAGAAATACTTCTTTTTTATTCTATAAATTATAAAATGAATGACGCTAATTTGCCTAAAAGATTATAGTGACAATGAGTCCAAACAGTGGCAGCAAGCAGCAAATTAATAGTTGTGCAGAGATAATTAATGAAAGTGTACATCAAACCTCTTTTACGTCAGAAATAATGGTAATAGTTCAACTATTATAGATGATGTTGGTCTTAACACTCATACTGAAATTGTCATGAGGAAGAAGACCGACGACACCACTAATGCTTCTTTTTCTTGTTGTTCTAACTACACGATGAACATAAATAATTCCTATTATTAAAAGTAGAATTGGGATTCTGTTCCATTGTTACCTTAAATTTTCATAATAATAGCTTATTAAATAGCTTCTTTCCCTGTATTGTAAAAATATAACATTACCAATATGTCATTAATACATTACGGCTATGTCATTTTTACATTGTTAATACAGTTATAAAGTGCATTACAAACCAACATTTGTGATTGGCACGAGATGTTAGAAAAAAATTGTTAAATGCATCTAATGATGTTGATATAGTCAAAAATCGACGGTAAACGTTCGAAATATCTAAATAGACAGAAAATGTAATTAAATTTGCTTTAAAATTATCTACTTACATTATTTTACCATCATATAGAATTTTCAAAACTGGCAGGAAATGTTAGAATATTCCTTTGAAATTGGCAATAATTGTTAATCATTCTGCTGCAGCACTTTTGTGTGCAACGACATTTATAGCAATTTGTTGTGCATTGAAATTTTGAAATCGTTAAAATTATATCTCGGTAAGAAAGGTCGAGAATTGCAGTACACTGTACTAGATACTATCTAAAAAAGTGTAAATAGTTAATTTAAGTTAATTTAATATTTAAGTTAAACTGATAAGCGATAAAAATATATAGAATATATCAAGAAATTTGAAACTTTCGAACGCCGGGTACAACAGAAGAGAAACAACAACAGTCTACCAGTAGAAACAATCGTCATCAACAGTTCGGGTATCCCACTAACGAAGGAAGAAACTATAACTATATAAATTACGAAATCGCCCCAAAGAAGGTCCCGAAGGAAGAAATTATCTGCGAAGTGGAAGTAGCGGTTCGAGGGATGCCCGCACTGAAAGCCAAAGAGATCCGACAAGAAGTTGCCAGGGTATTGAAATCAGCAAAACCACCGAAATCCAACTTGACAATTAGTGAGAAGAAGGCACTCCAATCTATTAAAGAAAACGGCCACCCACAGGAAGATTAAGAAGTACCCTACAGACAAGATCGTAAGGAATATGAAGAGCCTTGTAAAATCCACAGGTATTCCACCAGAACATCAGAAAGGTCTGTTTGTACAGGCTCCGGTAGCAAGAATTTATGGACAACCGAAGATTCATAAACCAGATATCCCCCTTCGTCCTATCGTCAGTGCCATCAATTGCCCAACGTACCTACTAGCCAAACATCTCGCGAAAATTCTCTCTCCCTTTATAGGCAACACAGAATCATATGTTAGAGACTCGACACATTTCGTGGAATCGGTGAAAAATGTAAAGTTAGATTCTGGGGATATTTTGGTTAGTTTCGATGTAGAATCTCTTTTTAATAGGGTACCAATTAAGGATGCAGTAGAGGGTTTTTGCCAAAAACTAATTCCGGACGGATTGCCAGAATATGTGCCAGATTTAGTGGAATATTGTTTATCATTGACGTATTTTAGTTGGAAAGGAGAATTTTACGAACAGTTTGAGGGGGCAGCCATGGGATCTCCGTTGTCGCCAGTGATAGCAAACTTTTACATGGAATTATTCGAAGAAAATGCTTTGAAGGAGAGCCAATGAAAACCGAAGCTATGGCTCTGATATGTGGACGACACGTTTGTTGTATGGCAACATGGTAGAGAACGCCTCTTTAAATTTCTAGGTCATCTAAACGCTCAACATCCCATGATCAAATTTACCATGGAAATGGAGTCCGCTAAGCAGTTGCCCTTCTTAACTGGGGGTGTATCGAAAGAAAACCCACACTAACAGGTACTTAGAGGCAACATCACACCATCATCCCCAACAGAAGAGGTCCGTCATTCGCACTCTGTTCCAGAGAGCAGCAAGAATATGTAAAGGAGACAACTTAAAGAAGGAGGAACGGTTTCTAGGGAACGTACTACAGAAAAATGTATATGGTTTAAAGGATATCAACCGAGCCACCAAGCAGCGGAAGCTGGGAGAAGAAGCTGCAGCAAGTACAGAACCAGCTGGATTCATCAGTCTTCCTTACGTTTCCGGTGTAACGGAACGAATTGCAAGATACCTAAAGAAAATCGACATCGTGGTGCGATACGGAACGGTCACCAAAAATCTTAATACACTCCCGATAGCCAAGGACAAGCTACCTCTATTAAAAGGAGCGGGTGTCTATCGGCTATCATGCAGTTGTGGGAAGTTTTACGTTGGCGAAACCGGACGAAACATCGAATGCCGTATCAAGGAACACGAGAGGGATGTGAGGCTGAGGAAGATTCAACAGTTGGCGGTTGCGGAACATTGCCACTCAGAAGAACACCGAATAAACTTCGACAAAACAAAGGTTCTGGCTAGGGCTAATAAATATCATCAACGGCTGACAAGAGAAGCCATAGAAATCCACCGACATAAAAACAATGTCAACAGGGAAGATGGTTGGGAACTCAGCAGAACACTGGACACGACGTAGTAATTAGTTAGTAATTAGCTTGTAATTAATGTAAATAAATTATTAATTAGTTTTTCGACCTTTATATTGTTTCACAATTCCCGATTTTGTCACTTCGAACCAGTTTCTGATGAAGGTTGGAACAGGGCATCCAAAACGTCAAACATTTTTTCAAAAAACGCACGGTAAAATCCGAAAGTTTCTAGTTTAAGATCTAGTGTTAGTTCAGTTAACATCGGTCGTGAAAGCCTTCGTACTTAAGTGTAAATAGTGATGACAGACAATTGAACAAACACGACTTGTAGAAATTTAGACATAATTTTAGCTTAGAGAAAGCTGCACTATTCGATAATGTACAAAACTTGCAGAATCACTATATCCTCTGTACTCTTTGTTTGCAGAAAATTAGATAACAATTAAAAGTAAAATACTGGATACTGGTAATGGGATATTAAATACTACTCGCAGTAGATTGAATATTATTGGCAGAATACTGCAGACGATTTGCTTGGTCAATTTATTATAAATTCAAGTTTTACACCACTGTCTACAAAACACTAAAAAATGTTCATGTGTCCAATAGAATAATGACTGATGATGACACGAATATTATTCGTTGATGACGACAGTTTCCATTATTTTATGATTGAGTCCGTCTAACGCGTTTCAACCGAATGAAAGTAATCTTGTTTAAATGGTCGCAGTTTTGTATACATGTGTGCCGGTTGAAATTAGGTTAAAAAATTAAAAAAAGGGTCGATCCCGTTTATTTTCCTAGTGTGTAAAAAAAAAGTTGACGTAACATTCCCTGACCTAGGACAACGACGCGGGCATTAGCTCGAAAAAAAAAGTTGACGATGGAGCTCACGGTGAGGCCTTGGTTAAATAGATAATTACTTATCCGGTGTTTATTTAAATTGCGCTCGCTTATTTTTTCAATAAAATTATTGTTCGCTCGCCCTATTTTTAGTCCATCTCCTCGTTTCGGCCCGCGATCGAAGCTCCGTACGCTTCAGGCTGTTACGACATTCTGTTACTATGCGTATAAATCTCACCTCGTTTACTATTATTTTGCACTTTTTTTTCCTTCACTACCCCGTATACGTTCGGTTAATCCGGTTTTTTTTCAAACCGCCTAAACATCCAGGTCGAATCAAAATAAACATTTCTTTTTGATCTTTCTCTCAAACTATCTTCACATAATTAGTTTTAGAGCAAAAAAAAATCAATCGGAATTTAATGATGACTTGAACGAATATCTAAGAAGAGGTAAACGGATTTAATTTAAAATAAACTTGGGTTTTTTTGAAATTTTACTTTTTATTCACCCTCTCAAATATTAAAACAAATTTTGTTGGCTTTTTACTTCTTCATTTGGAACAATTACATGTTACCTAAAGAATCATCATTTTTTCAACCATTTTATCATATTCTCATCATTTACATTCTGAAGCAATCTGAAGTTCCTTCAGAATGTGATGGTTCCTCAAATGATTCTTGAAATTCTCAATAAGTTTAGTTACTTAATTCTTAACGAGTGAAACCAGTACTTCCACCTAAATTCTGAAGAAAGTATATCATCAAGAAGCAGAGTTGGGTGAAATCATCAAGCTTGCAAGAAGCAAGAGGTCTCAGATTGCTATTCTTGATGCACAGAGTTGTAAGTTTAGCAAAGTCTTTGTCATCTGTGCTTCTTGATTATGTTAATCTGTTGTAATAATTTTCAAAAAGCTTTTTGTTCTTTGTCCAAGTGTACAATATAATTATGATTTCAATGATATTTATTGTTTTGTATACAGGACAATAACCGAGGACCGTTTGAACATCATAGTGTCTCCTTTTGAAGTCTTTTGACTCCATCACTAAGGTCGAGTCAAAATTAATATTTCTTTTTGATTTTTCTCCCAAACTATCTTCACATAATTAGTTTTAGAGGGAAAAAAATCAATAATGACTTGAAGAATATCCAAAAAAGTGGTAAACGGATTTGATTTAAAATAACTTTGGTTTTCTTGAAATTAAACTTTTTATTCACCCTCTCAAATATCGAAACGGTTATAAGGGCGGGTTGTGGGGGCTAATACAAAACCCATATTTGCACAGCTCTTTCGTTAGGCCCTCAGTGTCAACACAATAAAGCTCGCCACGCCTCGGGGCGTTTCCCCTGCGACAACGAAAGCCAATTTAATAATACCATCTAAATTTCCCTTATCTTCTCGCCACCGTCAATCCTCGTTTAAATCCATCCATCGAAACCCCTCGGTTAAGCGGAATTTTCTAAAAGAGGCCGATTAGGATTATGGTAGACGGAAGTGTTCAAAATAACATTAATATTTATTAACTAAAAGGAAAAAAAATGTTTATCTTAAAATAGATGGATGTTGAATTAGCCTAAATAAAGTTGCAAAGTGGCGAAAATGGATCCGGAAACATAACTCAAACCTTGTATTATAGTGGAACGGAAGCGATGGTTTGCCGAAAATCGTTTCTGGACTCGATTATACCGATCCTATTTTGGGGGTCACTTGCGAAACACTTCCTGCTCAACACTTCGCACATGTTCGACGAGCGATGTCAATTTTTTTTAATCGCCTCTTTCTTTATCTTCTCGTTACGTCATCTTACGACTTCGAAACGGTCGCCGTAATTTGTTTATAGAATCCTTCGTCCGCGCAGATGACCGTCCATCAACACTTCTATTTCGTAATCGTTAGAAGATGTATGAAACTTTTTCTTTAAATTCAATTCGGGATTTATAAAGTGAAAGTTCATTTTTTAAATGTATCGATTAATAAGATACAATTTTGTTCATCTCCTTCAGGTTCTGCTTCATCTATCTATTGTTAGCAAGCGTGGGGTCAAATTTGATCAAAAATCTTGTGAAATTCTTTCCAAATCTACTCAACAGCAATAAACATCAAATATAATAAGTTGAAATAAACTTCAAATTCAATCAGAAACTAAGTTGGGATCTTCATCTCTAGATTCTGATTGATGAAATAATTGAGCTTGAATAGCTTGAAACAGAATTGAGGTAGGTAAAAATAACAATCAAAAGCCCAATTAGATACTTGGGCGAATACAAAGAATGCGAGGAACATGTACAATATTATACACAGACTTCTGGCGGTTTGTCCATTATAATAAGCTTGGTAATATTGTAATATGTTAGAAAGGAAGAAATAATTGCAATATTGGGTTGGGCACCACTTGATCTTCTGATATGGTGTAGAGCCCGTAATTTTCCAATTACGAATCTAGAGTGAGAAAAAAAAGGAATATGTGCAGACATGAAATTCCAAAAAAGATGGAGAGACTACATGGGATAGACTCGACATTTCGTAAGGAATATGAGAGAGCAGTTAGAGAAATAAAGCGGTCCTGCAGCGAATTATTAAGTCACGCAAGTCTTAATTGGACATGGAAGCTTCGAAAGTTATTTGAAGAAATCAGCAAGTTGCAGTCGGATATCTGCTACTTTGAATGTGAGATTCTAGACACACCCAAACATACCATATTCAAGTGTCGGGAATTTTTTAAGATGAGAAGAGAATTGGAGAGAGCAATGAGAGAAATAGTTATGAAGGAAAACATGGAAGACACGACGACATGGGAGAGAGAAAGTTATGAATTCTTTTGAGAACGGCAATGAGAATAACGGAAAAGGGGGAGCAAATGATAAGAGGCAACACAATTCGAGAAAGGAATCCAGAGCTACTGAGAAGAGATTTGTGATTCCAGATGAAAATCGAGGAAAGAAGAGGGGGAGTATTGCCCCCATCCAGGTATGAAAGCTATGTAACTATTTGAATAAAAAGTGATGTGTTGTTCTCGATTTGTGAGAGACTGATGAGGTGCTAAAGAGATGGCCAGGGAGTATCAATGGAAGAAAGAGGCAGATGCACCAGGTCATAAATCAAGCAATTTTGCTTGATTTATCTTATTTTAACAAGCGACCAGTTTCTGAAACGAATACCACCACATTAATCAATGTATTGCTTTCCAATCTTATGATATTTTAGACTACAAAAATGTAATATTAATATTAATAATATTCGTTAACATAATAAGGATCAGTTGAATATTCATGATTGACCCAGGTGATCAATACAATGTATGAGAAGATCATTAATACAGGCTGTCCCGAAAGAATGTACAGAAAATGGTACCACGAGATTCTTTAGTTTCCAAGATTAAGATTATATTTTTTGCTATTTCTGAAGAATATGTCAACAGACTTTAATGAGCTTCACAGTGTATTTATTTATAAGTGCAAGTTAGTAAGTCTTCACTATCACCGCTTAACAATTAGCACAACTCTTTATTGGTCACGTAAATCGTATTGATTTTTTTTCTGGTAACGCCATTAACCGCGACAATTGCTGACAATTTCGAACTCTTTGTAATTTTATACCGTACTTTGTGACATCCAATAGTGTCAGATCAAGAAACCTGGCAGGCCGCTTCTTTCTCGTCTCAAATTCCAGCGATGTGGAAATGTAGTACTCAAAAATTAACCGTCGTGCAGAAAGCACATATTCCATCCATCCAGGTAATTCATTTTGAAGAAATTCCAAATTATTCGCTCCATTCAATCGGCATAGCAAAACAAATGACCAAGTATGATAATGTATTGATAATTCCAGCCCAAATAGTCTCTCAAAATTCTCGCTGGAAGTGAAGAATCCTTAGCGCGTGGATTTTCTTCCTCGTATTTGTAGTTGCGACTGCTAAACATTTCACTGCAAGTGAAACCTTTCATTTCACATCATCATTTGTGAATAAAATTGAGAATATTTCAATGGAATTAGGCATCTCCGGCACGGATATTCTGAATAAAATTGCAAAAATTTTACTTTCGCTCAAAATCATTAGACAATTTCTTCAACTCTACCCACATGGTATTGGTGACGAAGTTGTCGTCGTATTAACATGTTAATGATAGTTTTTGGAACATTAAGCTTCAGAGCCAAATGCCGAACACTAATATTAGCCTCCTCAGCGAGTCTATCCAGAATTCGTTCTTTGATAGCGACACTTAGATAAGGAACACGGTCAGGATCACCAACTTGAAGGGCAAACTATCTCTAGTAAATTTCTTTCGACTCGTAAAAAGTGCGCCGATTTTTGATTCGACGATTTGAGAACTCGGCACAGGCTTCACAGCCAGGTTATCTTCATAAAAACCCATAATTTTAACAGAAAGTTGTTGCGACTATTTGATTTCTCATCTCTACATTAATAAAAATATTACTTTCCAATCTGATGATATTTTAGACTGTGAAAAGATAACTTTAATAACCATTAATATAATCTTATTTATCAGAGGATCATAATATACAATAACACTACCTGTTAGTTCTAATTTGATGAATAACTTCCGTAATGGTCGAATCCACCTTGTTACGAAATCTGTATTCAACATTTTGTACATCATACTTTACTTTCTGAATGACCTTATTATTACAAGACTATTACTTAATCTTGTACTTTCAAAACGAATCTATTCCTTCCCATTGCCCAAATCAATACCAATATATAATGATTTTAATAATAGAAATCAAACATCTTCCCTAATTCTTTAAAGTCCGCAAATATCAGCTGTAAAAAAACAAAACCTGTGAATTGGCCAACTACAAATCTATTTCAATTATTTCCATAATTAGCAATATTAACCTGTCATTAAACCGCACTCCGTTAGGCTTTAGTTGCTGGAGCAATGCAGTAAAACACTACCAAACTCAACTCAACACATCAACAAATTAGGTTTAAAAATTTCTTGCTTACTGAAATATCAGATTGGTACTATGTTGATCACGAGTTAGTGTTGCTAAAATTGAAAGGTCACCATTTTACTAAACCTAATCATCTACTGATAAAGTCAAGTTTTACTACACTTAAATACAGAGTCCCGCTATGGTGCGTACTTGATTCGTTGCTATTTTTAATATTTATTGACATGCTTAGCTACTTGCTGCACAGCTTGAAAGTTATAGTTTATGCTGATGATACGACAATTATAAGTACCCCTTAATATGAATACTCTTGATCAAGCTGTGTTTAGTTTTATCTGGAATGGAGGCTATTAGACTTAAATCAAGATAGAAGTATCCAAGACTGTGTAATTGACGTTTACTCTACGAGAAATTCCACCAAATCTCACTTAACTGGTTAAATATCTGTGAACAATACTTGATTCCAAGTAAATGTGACAGATTTATGTGTTAACTGTCCTACGTGATTATAAGTTGGAGCCCAGACGTTTCCAATGTAAAGGAGAAACTTGTCTCATGTTAATCATTTTGTAATTGCGAGTTCTTGAGAATATTTTATTTTATTACTTAACACTACATGGTTAAAACCATTTCTTCTTTTAATAATTACCATGACATAGAACAATAAAATATAATAGTAAATGATGCCGTTTCACAACTTGTTTAAATTGTTTGGAATATTTCTGGTATCTATTCATCTGCTTGTAACAATATAATGATGCGTTCCTACCACGCTAAACACGCTATTAAACTCAGGCGCAGCACCCCATATCGGTATATTTTAGGAAAAAGTATAGTACCACAGTAATAATAATACGTTGTAATATACTTGTATAAAACTTTATAATACTTTGCATAATACTTTGAAATGGAAAAGCTGACTAACGCATCACAAAGGACTACTGTGCATATAATTAAATAAAAGTGCTGTACTTTCAGTCGTTCCTGAAAAAGAAAAATTTATAATGGATTTACAGACTGTTAATTGCTCACTGGATTGGACCACTGTGGCCAACCCACCGCCAAGAGAATATCATATGTAAATGATCTCTAACTTGTCGAGACAAATACACCGGAACGTCATCTTGATAGAATCAAAGATCCTATCGCACAGCCATGCAGTGTATTCATCTAATAAGGTTTCCAATTTATTCCTTAACAAATTAAAGTAAAGTTGCTTATTTAATCCACTGGTAGATAAATAGACCAATGACCTTGTAGTCAATAATGTCAGCATGAACCTCTTTCAAAACCTCATGTTGTGAAAGTTAACTATTCCTCGTGCCGTAAACAAAGCTTCGTCTATGAATTTTTCAAGCATCCATCGTAACTACTTTATTGGTGGTGGATAATCATGCAGTAGCACGTTAGACACGTTGAAAATCATAAGATGACCATGTATCCATATAGATGAGTATGATATGTGTACATTTTTAGAAAATTATGAATTGCATTAACAAATTTTCTTCAAATGTGTTTTGATTTAAATTTGTTGTTTTAATCAAACTTTTGTAATAAACCAATTTGATAGATAACACTGTGGAACATTTTCGTAGTCATTGTATGGGGGGTGAAGAATTCTAAGATAGGGTGAAAGTACTTAGACAGTTTTTCTTTAATTTGTTCAGTAACTCGAGAACCATTCACGATTTCTCATTTCATTTTTTAGCAACAGATCTGTTGCTGTATTTATTTGCTTAGTTTTTCAGCTAGAACGCAAGAACCATTAATCCGAAACCGAAATTAAGCTATAATGCTAGTTTCGGCCAAAACCGAAAACCGAAACTTTTCTTTAAAATGAAGGAATTAGTACAAGATATGCATACCGGATGTTCAGAAATTGGCAGATAATATATACATTCTTCGTTCGATTCTATAGAGAAAATACTTATCTTAAAATGTTATACCATGGTTCATACATGTTTAGGACGTTCTCAAAGTGTCCGTACGACATTAACCGTAAATGACCGTCAAAGAGAGAATTTATAACTATAGCTAATATTAAAACTAGAAACGTTGGGTTTAATCATCCTAAGAGACAGGCGGCTAAACCCAAATGCTTTTAGTTCTAGGTCCAGTGTTAGCTTTAATGTTGGTATTCGCCCTACTTTTAGTTGTTATTCAGTTTTAGATTATTGTAAACTTGTATCAAACTAAAACTAGAACAAGCACTAGATCTAGAACTAGAATGATTCAGGTTTAGCCGATTACTTGTCCACGACCACTTAAATCTTTCTAGTGTTAGTTCTAGTATTAATTCTTATTTAGCTGTTGATTGTTGTAAATTTTCCTAGAATGACAAGTATAACTAATACTAGGCTTATAACCTAGTTTCAGATGTAACACTAGTCCTAGGAATAGAAACATTAGGGTTACATCGTATACTCTTAAGACGGCTAAATCCTAATGTTTCTTGTTCTAGGTCTAATATGTGTTCTGAAGCTAGGTTAGGTTGAGTTGTTCGGTATAATCTAAAGAAACGTACGACAAAACGTTCTAATTTTAGTATTAGCTCTAGCATTAATGTTGGCTCTAGTTTTAATTGTATACTACACAATGCTATGATACTGGTGGAGCATATTTTCGTGTAGTTATACAAACATTTCAGCAGTTATGAAATGTTGTATTCTTCTGTATTCTGGCCATGTGGATCACAAATCTGTTCTGAATAAATTTGGCCTTCTGCACTGAATAACTAACCAGTGATTTATACTTTAATGACTGAATGTTTCGCAAAATAAAGCCTGAAATCCCAATGTGAATATATATCGGAATACCGCTGAAGTTTTAGTTCAAACAGATCAAACCACAATTTCGGTCGGACACTAATAATTACATTTCATATGAGAGTACAGCGCTAATGCGTTTGTGGAGCCAGAGCCAGTAGTTTGTGTAACATTTGTGATGGCCAAATAGATCCAATGATCTATTGGCAGAATTCTTCCAATGAATGAATTCTTCCAACTGATTTAACTTTAGAGCGTCGGTGGTATAACTAACATAATCTTCGCAGCTTCATAAGCGCCGCTTTCTGAAAGTAAGTATGGGTGTTAGGTGCAGAAAAAACTGAATTGGGAAAAGACTCAAACGCCGAATGACGGTTCTCAAAAAAAGAGAATGAAAAACGCCCATATATGTATCTGGCGCATATGGTCCGTTTACAATGGAAAAGCCTTCTGTCAGCAGAGCTTACAGTTTTACAGGCAGTATTTAGTTTTAATTGACATTTTTTGAACTTTTAACATAAACATTTTTTATGTAAACAGTACTTAGTTTCTTGCCTTTTGCACTAAACATGTCTTCTTCAAGATTTTGCATTTTGTTCAATAAACATTTTTTACCAGCAGTTTTATAAGTGATGAAAAGACATGATCTTTTAAGTCTTTTACAATCAGTACTAAGTCTTTTGGAAGTATTTTAAGTTTTCTGTAAGCAATATCAAATTTTCTAGAAGCAGTATCAAGTCTTTTGAAGCATTGTAAGTTTTCTGGAAACATTTTAAGCCTTTTGGAAATATTTCAAGATTTTTGGAAACATTTCAAGTCTTCCGGAAACATTTTAAACCTATACGTAAAAAGGTTTCAAGATAGATGACTATAAAGAATTATATAAAAACAGCTTAATATTGTCAAACGTATATTTTGTGGATTCAGAATGCGTTTTTTTGAAGTGGATTTTTTATCTCATCATGTATTTTCCTAAGAAATAATTTCTATTTGTTTCGTGTTTGTACGTACTATTCTTTTTCGTAACCATTTAGGAAAGCTTAATATAAGCAATCAGTTTATGATTTTCATCACGTGAATGAACGTCTCAAAGCCGCACTGAATCGGTATAAAAGTGAAAAACTTTTTTTTCACATATAAGCTTAATTTAACATCATTTCATTTGATTCACTTTTCCTGACATTCCAAAGAAAGTATACTATCAGGAAATACAGTTAGGTAAAGTTTTATTCATACAATTGTAAGTCATTCTTGTGCCAAATACGATTGCATTTAAATCCTTTATCTCTCTATGTTTGCTTCTTGACTTAGTAGGTACATGTTAAACAGTTGCGATCATTTTAGGAAATCATTTTGTTCTTCGTCTAGAAGCAGAAGAAAAAAATGATTTGGAAGATAATTCCTACTAACAAGATATCACATTAGAGACATGTTATTCTCTCAGTTTCAGCGATATTTACTGTTTTGATTGATAAGGCTCTGTCATAGCGTAGATGTTGATTTTTGAAGTTTTTTGACATTCATTACCACACTACGCCAGTTTATGATTTTGTTGTCATACAGCTAACAAAATTTTTCAAAAAAACAAAATCATTCCTCGTTTATAATTCAAGCAATTGTGCAATTGTTAATAAGACAGTTTTTTTGACATATTTTTTTTTAAATTTTCATTTATAAATGTAAGTAGGTAACTTTTAGTTATAAAAGTGTAACAAAACATATCGCAATTGGTTAACAATGCATCAGGTTCGTTTTCAAACACACTATCAATCACCGAAGGAGAAATCTCTCTCCGGCAGAGAGACATCTGTTTGTTTTCGTTGCAGAGATATATTCGGCTGCATCAGTTTCCGATGGCCGAGGCAGAATTAATTTTCGCGTGTCTACACAAAACGAACTCGTTCGATTCGTTCGTTTGGTTATTGAAATTCGGATACGTCCCCGTCCCTGCGGCCGTTGCGGCCTCCGAACGATTTCGGGAACGCTTGCAAATGTCGTAAATTGAAATCTCGATAGAGATTTTGCGAGGGCGTGAAGTGCACGAACGTGCATCCAGCCGATGGATATACCGTTCCTGAAAAGGTCTATAAATATAAGCATAAATAGGATGGGGGATCCTATTGGTGCTTTGCAAAATTTATCGTGGAAAATTTTTAACATTTGACGCGATAACGTAAACAATTTAAGTTTAAACGCGGACTTGCGAGAACATGTGTTCTTATTGCCTCGTTAGTGCAACGTGCTTGCTATATTTTAAACGCATTATGGGACCTTTTCTGACTCACCAATAATCTTATTTTTTAGTTAGAAAATATATCGTAAGATTTATTTTTTAAATTTAAAAGAAAATTTTTCTTTCAACTTTCCTCAAAACTTTGAATAGCCCAAAAAAATCCAAACCCGTAAATCAATACATCTAACAAAAATGTTGACAATAAATAACCGGTATTTTCAAACAAAATGTAAACCTCGGCATTAAACCCGCCCATAACAGTTACACTTCCATGCATCGAGGGTCCAAAAATACACCTTTACGTCTCGCCTTGCAGCCTTTGTTCGCGTTGAAAAAATTCATTTGTTCCCAGTTTCCCCATTCCGTTTGACGTTTATGTTGACGTGGGGCCGTCCTCTCTTTCGAAGCCCGAAGCGCGAAACCCACGAATCCGACTCGCGATTAACATCTCCGAAAAGATTTTGTTTCGATGGTACATCATAATTCGGTCAAAGAAGTAAATCAAAAACTTTTATCGATGCCAAAAGACTTTGATGTTTCGAACGATCGGTCCACTCTGGCGCAATAAATTATGGATTTAATGCCGATTAAATAGCACCTTTGAAGTCTAATTCCGGATCGTCCTTGTTTTCTATCTGACGGGATCGTTTGCGGTGCATCACATCCAAACGTCGATCGACGGCGTCGCGACGCAGGTGAGCGAAGAAACGCATCGTGTGTTGAGAGGCAACATCGATGCATCCGTTCATCTCAGACAGAGGAGGCTCATTTTTGCCTCCGTTCTGTTTACTTTGGCCCGTAGCCTCGGACTAGAATACCTTGATAATACTGCAACTCTTCAATTTACACCTCGACGCTGCTTCTGACTCATTTATTTAAAGCCACTTTTCGAGCTAACTAAGAGAATCTCTGTTGAGAAAGAAATTTTATTTGATTAGAATGTAATTTGACTTAAACTGACTCAAGTTGGTTAAAACATACTTAGATTACTTATAATTTGATTGATAATGATTGAAATATGAAACATGATGGTTTGCAGAAATTCGGAGTCTTCTTTCGAAGATGAGAGACCCTGGAAACTTGATCAATCCTGACAGTATTAGGCAGATTAGGTTGACCTAACCCTTATGAATAATGAATTTATAATATATTATAAATTTTTAACCATCATTTAAGAATTATGTTTCCAAACTCTCAATTTGACGTCTTTCAGCTTTTTAATTTTATCATACCGTCCTCCATCTGAAATTCCTTATTTCTCAATCTTTCTTTTGTGCTTGAGTATAAGCAATCAAGAAGGATTATTTGCTAAACTAGTTAGAGTTTGCGAAAAGCCAAATATCTGGATATCCGACTAAATACCTATTGCATACCTATCCCGGCATGAGAATGTAACATGCATCTTGATGAAATTTTTCGTCGTTTATGGTTTCGAGGGTACGGTCAGTTCGTACAGCCCCAAATCCGCATTCCCTTCCATCACTGAAGAGTATATCTATTAAAAATGCTGCGTTCATCCTTCCCAAAATTTGCCAATCCTTGCAATTCATTCTCAAAATACTTGACAAATGTACTTAGATAATTAGATTAGAAAGACGAACCTGATGACGCAATTCCATTACTCCATTCCATTATAACGCTGTAGCAAATAAGGTTCTCTCCAAAGGGTTCCAAGGTTCTCTAAGAAAAAAGGTTCTCTCCATGAAGACACTGCATAGTGGTTCGAACCGACTGAAAAATTATTGTGCAATTAGCTATCATTCTGAAATTGAGCATATACTGCAAGTGGGGATTCACAGTGAAACTACAAAGTAGTGAAAAAATTGGTACATATTTGGCAAATCGATATAAGGTAAAAAAAGAAGCCTTTTGAGTGTAGTAGCATTATATCACTTCCGCTTATATCGAAGATGACTACTTTAGTAGTTAGATACAATAATTTTATGGAAGTCTGAAGCAAAAAATGTACTGTATCGTTTACACTTTAAAATTAAATTACGAATCTACTTCTGCTTGATAAGGTGATATGCTTCCTCACTTTCTTCATAGTCATCTTCTTTATATTTTCTTCTGGAGATTCGTCCAAAATACTTAAATTTTTCGTGTCTTGAATAAAACTTTTTACTTCTTTTTACGTTCTTTATGAATATTACTAATTTTTCGATCAAAACCGAATTTGTTTGTTGTCTCCTCTGGAGCCTCTTCAAATAACTCTCCAATTGGTAATAGCGACTTCTAACCTCTGCAGCTCCATAAAAAACGTATGCATATAATCATCATCTTCTAAAGTCTGTGTTAAAAGTCTCACTTTAGAGATCGATATCATCGTAACCATTCAATAAAAAATTACAGTAAAGTTTGCTATGATTAGTCAACATTTTTGCATATCAAATATTTATTTGGAAACAGATCATGTAATCCAACAAACGACATTATTTAACATATTTTAGTAAAAACCGCGTTGAAATTCGCAAGGTCGTTCTCGTAATTTTTGAGAAAAAAGTCGCAAAATAAACAAAGTTACTGGGACTGTTAAAAACATAGAACTTTTAAGGACCCGACAATTTCCAAATATGGTTTTGTGCAAAAATATGTCAAATAATGTCGTTTGTCGGATTGCGTTATCTGCTTTTCAAAATTGAGACTCGAAAATCTCCAAATTAACATATGATACGCAGAATAATTGACTGATTATAACAAACTTTGCTGCAATCATTTTAGCCAAGCTGTTACGAAGGTATCGATTTCTAAAGTGAGGGGCCTTAACTTTTTGCACGAACTATAGCCGTAATGGCCGTAATGGAACTAGCGACGATAAAAATAGGGAGTCATCTCTGTCCTCAGGATTATTTTGAAATTTTTTCTTATAAGTAGCATGTCTTCCACTAAAATGAAAGCCCCATTACACACAATATAACGTTAAATTTCATTCTACTGCACATTTGAAGATTTCAATATTTTTCAAACCCTGCAAATTAATTTCACAAACTGTTTCGAAAGTCGAAACTCAAAAAATATCGAAAACCATAAGAAGAATAAACGTAAGATCCACAATTACGAGATTTATGAGATTAAATGATCAAAAAATATTAGTATAAATGCTTGACGTTAATAGAAATGATTGTAATGTTTTCTTCAAACTCTTTGAAATTTTGAATTGCACAAAATGAAGACCTTTCTTTACTTTATAAGAAACAATCGACAAAACAATTTCAAGTAGTGGTATACCATCTTTTTTCTTATCCAAAGTTGTAGCGCATTGTGGAAAATTTTATCATACAAAATAAAGAAATTCTAATAGCGAGTTATTTTACGTAGTAGCTATTATAAAACACCCAAGTCTTCATAATTGTCGTTAAGAGTCTCTTAATAGTTAAGATATATAATAAGTAACAATTAAAAAATTGTAAAAAAACACAACAATATTCTTTTTAAGTTGATTTTCGATCGGATTTTGAGCGCTTTCGGGCCACTGTGCTCTGGGAGTAACGAGTGAGATTGTAAAAGCAGTGTTAATTATCAATATTATTATCTAGTACAATAAATCTATAAATGTGTATATATATAACACGTTTTTGACAATATCTAAATATGATTTCAATAATCCGCATGCTTCTATAGTCTCAATTAAGCTGATTTTAAGTGATTCGGATTAGTAAAGCTTTAGTGTATGTACCTTTCCCAGAACAAAACCATACATTGATATCCCAATTCGTTTTTAATACATCTTTTGAGGTAAATTTGTACTAGTTCATAAAATTTAAAATTTCTTTAATAATTATCGAAAATTTGTAAAAAATAGAATTCTTAAGATGTCTGGATGAAATTTGTTTCTACATACAAAGGAAAGTATGTACTTTTTTGCACAAAAAGCCATACTTGAGTATCTCAATTCGGTTTTGAGATATGTTTTGAGATAAATTTACAGCAATTCATAAAACCAAAAATTTCCTTAATCACATTTGAAAAATCGTATAAAATCGAATTCTTAATTCAAGTCAACCCCAGTAAAACACAATTTTTTGTCCCGCATCTTCCCATACATGCTCCTGTTCCCACGGTAACCATTCAATCCACGGCCTTATCACCGATCACAACTTGCAAATACCTAGGAATATGGATGGACAGAAGACTGAAATTTTCCGATCACGCCATCAAGGTAAAAATGAAAGCGGCGAACCGAGCGAAGCACTTCCGATCCTTAACATTCCAGGGCCGTGGCATATCAACAAAATGCGCCTCACATATCTACAAATCCATCTGTAGACCAATGATCGAATATGCCCCCCTGATCTTAGCTGACGTGCCTAAAGGAACAAAACACCATCTAGAAGTTGCTGAAAGATCCGCTCTGAGGTCCATCACACACATTCGCCATCCGCAAAACCCGCTCTTCAACCCGAGCAACCAGCTCCTGTACAGCCACACCGGCATAGAGCCAATCCTTCTTCGGATAGATTCTCTAGCGCATGCTACCGCCACCAACTTCCCCTATAAGCAAATGAAAAACCTGTTTATCTCTATTCAACTCCCCCCTGACTCTCTACCTATCTTACGCAGACTACAGCAGAAGTAGAAACAAAGAAGCACGAACTTTTGAACATCTGAAAGAATATCCCGGGCAGAAAGACTAAGGTCGATAGCCCTTTTAGGCCAATTATTCATTATGTATTATATGTATTTATTTTATTTATTTTTTTTTTTTTTTCTGTTGTATTGTTCTGTTTGGCTTGAATAAATTTTGTTTTCTCTCTCTCTCGAATTCTTAATATATTTGGACGAAATTTATTTCTGTACACAAAGAAAAGTATGTACTTTTATGCACGTAAAACCATACTTGAATATCTCAATTCATTTTTGAGATAAATTTGTAACAGATCAAAATTTTTTTTAATTACTTTTGAAAAATCGTAAAAAAATCAAAATCTTAAGATATCTGGATAAAATTTGTTCTACATATAAAGAAAAGTATGTACTTTTATGCAAACAAAACCGTATGTGAATATCTTAATTCGGTTTTGAGACAAATTTACAGCAATTCATAAAACTAACAATTTCCTTAATCACATTTGAAAAATCGTATAAAATCGAATTTTTAATATATCTGGACGAAATTTATTTCTGTATACAAAGAAAAGTATGTACTTTTATCCACATAAAACCATACTTGAATATCTCAATTCGGTTTTGAGATAAATTTGTAACAGATCATAAATTTTTTTTTAGTTACTTTTGAAAAATCGTAAAAAATCGAAATCTTAAGATATCTGGATAAAATTTGTTCTACATATAAAGAAAAGTATGTACTTTTATGCAAACAAAACCGTATTTGAATATCTTGATTCGGTTTTGAGACAAATTTACAGCAATTCATAAAACTAACAATTTCCTTAATCACATTTGAAAAATCGTATAAAATCGAATTCTTAATATATCTGGACGAAATTTATTTCTGTATACAAAGAAAACTATGTACTTTTATCCGCATAAAACCATACTTGAATATCTCAATTCGGTTTTGAGATAAATTTGTAACAGATCATAAATTTTTTTTTAATTACTTTTGAAAAATCGTAAAAAATCGAAATCTTAAGATATCTGGATAAAATTTGTTCCACATATAAAGAAAAGTATGTACTTTTATGCAAACAAAACCGTATTTGAATATCTTGATTCGGTTTTGAGACAAATTTACAGCAATTCATAAAACTAACAATTTCCTTAATCACATTTGAAAAATCGTATAAAATCGAATTCTTAATATATTTGGACGAAATTTATTTCTGCATACAAAAAAAAGTATGTACTTTTATGGGCATAAAACCATACTTGAATATCTCAATTCGTTTTTGAGATAAATTTGTAACAGATCCTAATTTTTTTTTTAATTACGTTTGAAAAATCGTAAAAAATCGAAATCTTAAGATATCTGGATAAAATTTGTTCTACATATAAAGAAAAGTATGTACTTTTATGCAAACAAAACCGTATTTGAATATCTTGATTCGGTTTTGAGACAAATTTACAGCAATTCATAAAACTAACAATTTCCTTAATCACATTTGAAAAATCGTATAAAATCGAATTCTTAATATATCTGGACGAAATTTATTTCTGCATACAAAAAAAAGTATGTACTTTTATGGGCATGAAACCATACTTGAATATCTCAATTCGTTTTTGAGATAAATTTGTAACAGATCATAATTTTTTTTTTAATTACGTTTGAAAAATCGTAAAAAATCGAAATCTTAAGATATCTGGATAAAATTTGTTCTACATATAAAGAAAAGTATGTACTTTTATGCAAACAAAACCGTATTTGAATATCTTGATTCGGTTTTGAGACAAATTTACAGCAATTCATAAAACTAACAATTTCCTTAATCACATTTGAAAAATCGTATAAAATTGAATTCTTAATATATCTGGACGAAATTTATTTCTGCATACAAAAAAAAGTATGTACTTTTATGGGCATAAAACCATACTTGAATATCTCAATTCGTTTTTGAGATAAATTTGTAACAGATCCTAATTTTTTTTTTAATTACGTTTGAAAAATCGTAAAAAATCGAAATCTTAAGATATCTGGATAAAATTTGTTCTACATATAAAGAAAAGTATGTACTTTTATGCAAACAAAACCGTATTTGAATATCTTGATTCGGTTTTGAGACAAATTTACAGCAATTCATAAAACTAACAATTTCCTTAATCACATTTGAAAAATCGTATAAAATCGAATTCTTAATATATCTGGACGAAATTTATTTCTGCATACAAAAAAAAGTATGTACTTTTATGGGCATAAAACCATACTTGAATATCTCAATTCGTTTTTGAGATAAATTTGTAACAGATCCTAATTTTTTTTTTAATTACGTTTGAAAAATCGTAAAAAATCGAAATCTTAAGATATCTGGATAAAATTTGTTCTACATATAAAGAAAAGTATGTACTTTTATGCAAACAAAACCGTATTTGAATATCTTGATTCGGTTTTGAGACAAATTTACAGCAATTCATAAAACTAACAATTTCCTTAATCACATTTGAAAAATCGTATAAAATCGAATTCTTAATATATCTGGACGAAATTTATTTCTGCATACAAAAAAAAGTATGTACTTTTATGGGCATAAAACCATACTTGAATATCTCAATTCGTTTTTGAGATAAATTTGTAACAGATCCTAATTTTTTTTTTAATTACGTTTGAAAAATCGTAAAAAATCGAAATCTTAAGATATCTGGATAAAATTTGTTCTACATATAAAGAAAAGTATGTACTTTTATGCAAACAAAACCGTATTTGAATATCTTGATTCGGTTTTGAGACAAATTTACAGCAATTCATAAAACTAACAATTTCCTTAATCACATTTGAAAAATCGTATAAAATCGAATTCTTAATATATCTGGACGAAATTTATTTCTGTATACAAAGAAAAGTATGTACTTTTATCCACATAAAACCATACTTGAATATCTCAATTCGGCTTTGAGATAAATTTGTAACAGATCATAAATTTTTTTTTAATTACTTTTGAAAAATCGTAAAAAATCGAATTCTTAAGATATCTGGATAAAATTTGTTCTACATATAAAGAAAAGTATGTACTTTTATGCAAACAAAACCGTATTTGAATATCTTGATTCGGTTTTGAGACAAATTTACAGCAATTCATAAAACTAACAATTTCCTTAATCACATTTGAAAAATCGTATAAAATCGAATTCTTAATATATCTGGACGAAATTTATTTCTGTATACAAAGAAAAGTATGTACTTTTATGCACATAAAACCATACTTGAATATCTCAATTCATTTTTGAGATATATTTGTAACAGATCATAAATTTTTTTTTAATTACTTTTGAAAAATCGTAAAAATCGAAATCTTAAGATATCTGGATAAAATTTGTTCTACATATATAGAAAAGTATGTACTTTTTTGCAAATAAAACCGTATTTGAATATCTTAATTCGGTTTTGAGATAAATTTACAGCAATTCATAAAACTAAAAATTTCCTTAATCACATTTGAAAAATCGTATAAAATCGAATTCTTAATATATCTGGACGAAATTTATTTCTGTATACAAAGAAAAGTATGTACTTTTATCCACATAAAACCATACTTGAATATCTCAATTCGGTTTTGAGATAAATTTGTAACAGATCATAAATTTTTTTTTAATTACTTTTTAAAAATCGTAAAAAATCGAAATCTTAAGATATCTGGATAAAATTTGTTCTACATATAAAGAAAAGTATGTACTTTTATGCAAACAAAACCGTATTTGAATATCTTGATTCGGTTTTGAGACAAATTTACAGCAATTCATAAAACTAACAATTTCCTTAATCACATTTGAAAAATCGTATAAAATCGAATTCTTAATATATCTGGACGAAATTTATTTCTGCATACAAAAAAAAGTATGTACTTTTATGGGCATAAAACCATACTTGAATATCTCAATTCGTTTTTGAGATAAATTTGTAACAGATCCTAATTTTTTTTTTAATTACGTTTGAAAAATCGTAAAAAATCGAAATCTTAAGATATCTGGATAAAATTTGTTCTACATATAAAGAAAAGTATGTACTTTTATGCAAACAAAACCGTATTTGAATATCTTGATTCGGTTTTGAGACAAATTTACAGCAATTCATAAAACTAACAATTTCCTTAATCACATTTGAAAAATCGTATAAAATCGAATTCTTAATATATCTGGACGAAATTTATTTCTGCATACAAAAAAAAGTATGTACTTTTATGGGCATAAAACCATACTTGAATATCTCAATTCGTTTTTGAGATAAATTTGTAACAGATCCTAATTTTTTTTTTAATTACGTTTGAAAAATCGTAAAAAATCGAAATCTTAAGATATCTGGATAAAATTTGTTCTACATATAAAGAAAAGTATGTACTTTTATGCAAACAAAACCGTATTTGAATATCTTGATTCGGTTTTGAGACAAATTTACAGCAATTCATAAAACTAACAATTTCCTTAATCACATTTGAAAAATCGTATAAAATCGAATTCTTAATATATCTGGACGAAATTTATTTCTGTATACAAAGAAAAGTATGTACTTTTATCCACATAAAACCATACTTGAATATCTCAATTCGGCTTTGAGATAAATTTGTAACAGATCATAAATTTTTTTTTAATTACTTTTGAAAAATCGTAAAAAATCGAATTCTTAAGATATCTGGATAAAATTTGTTCTACATATAAAGAAAAGTATGTACTTTTATGCAAACAAAACCGTATTTGAATATCTTGATTCGGTTTTGAGACAAATTTACAGCAATTCATAAAACTAACAATTTCCTTAATCACATTTGAAAAATCGTATAAAATCGAATTCTTAATATATCTGGACGAAATTTATTTCTGTATACAAAGAAAAGTATGTACTTTTATGCACATAAAACCATACTTGAATATCTCAATTCATTTTTGAGATATATTTGTAACAGATCATAAATTTTTTTTTAATTACTTTTGAAAAATCGTAAAAATCGAAATCTTAAGATATCTGGATAAAATTTGTTCTACATATATAGAAAAGTATGTACTTTTTTGCAAATAAAACCGTATTTGAATATCTTAATTCGGTTTTGAGATAAATTTACAGCAATTCATAAAACTAAAAATTTCCTTAATCACATTTGAAAAATCGTATAAAATCGAATTCTTAATATATCTGGACGAAATTTATTTCTGTATACAAAGAAAAGTATGTACTTTTATCCACATAAAACCATACTTGAATATCTCAATTCGGTTTTGAGATAAATTTGTAACAGATCATAAATTTTTTTTTAATTACTTTTTAAAAATCGTAAAAAATCGAAATCTTAAGATATCTGGATAAAATTTGTTCTACATATAAAGAAAAGTATGTACTTTTATGCAAACAAAACCGTATTTGAATATCTTGATTCGGTTTTGAGACAAATTTACAGCAATTCATAAAACTAACAATTTCCTTAATCACATTTGAAAAATCGTATAAAATCGAATTCTTAATATATCTGGACGAAATTTATTTCTGTATACAAAGAAAAGTATGTACTTTTATCCACATAAAACCATACTTGAATATCTCAATTCGGTTTTGAGATAAATTTGTAACAGATCATAAATTTTTTTTTAATTACTTTTGAAAAATCGTAAAAAATCGAAATCATAAGATATCTGGATAAAATTTGTTCTACATATAAAGAAAAGTATGTACTTTTATGCAAATAAAACCGTATTTGAATATCTTAATTCGGTTTTGAGATAAATTTACAGCAATTCATAAAACTAACAATTTTCTTAATCACATTTGAAAAATCGTATAAATTCGAGTTCTTAATATATCTGGACGAAATTTATTTCTGTATACAAAGAAAAGTATGTACTTTTATCCACATAAAACCATACTTGAATATCTCAATTCGGTTTTGAGATAAATTTGTAACAGATCATAAATTTTTTTTTAATTACTTTTGAAAAATCGTAAAAAATCGAATTCTTAAGATATCTGGATAAAATTTGTTCTACATATAAAGAAAAGTATGTACTTTTATGCAAACAAAACCGTATTTGAATATCTTGATTCGGTTTTGAGACAAATTTACAGCAATTCATAAAACTAACAATTTCCTTAATCACATTTGAAAAATCGTATAAAATCGAATTCTTAATATATTTGGACGAAATTTATTTCTGTACACAAAGAAAAGTATGTACTTTTATGCACATAAAACCATACTTGAATATCTCAATTCGTTTTTGAGATAAATTTGTAACAGATCATAAATTTTTTTTTAATTACTTTTGAAAAATCGTAAAAAATCGAAATCATAAGATATCTGGATAAAATTTGTTCTACATATAAAGAAAAGTATGTACTTTTATCCACATAAAACCATACTTGAATATTTCAATTCGGTTTTGAGATAAATTTGTAACAGATCATAAATTTTTTTTTAATTACTTTTGAAAAATCGTAAAAAATCGAAATCTTAAGATATCTGGATAAAATTTGTTCTACATATAAAGAAAAGTATGTACTTTTATCCACATAAAACCATACTTGAATATCTCAATTCGGCTTTGAGATAAATTTGTAACAGATCATAAATTTTTTTTTAATTACTTTTGAAAAATCGTAAAAAATCGAATTCTTAAGATATCTGGATAAAATTTGTTCTACATATAAAGAAAAGTATGTACTTTTATGCAAATAAAACCGTATTTGAATATCTTGATTCGGTTTTGAGATAAATTTACAGCAATTCATAAAACTAACAATTTCCTTAATCACATTTGAAAAATCGTATAAAATCGAATTCTTAATATATCTGGACGAAATTTATTTCTGCATACAAAGAAAAGTATGTACTTTTATGGGCATAAAACCATACTTGAATATCTCAATTCGTTTTTGAGATAAATTTGTAACAGATCATAAATTTTTTTTTAATTACGTTTGAAAAATCGTAAAAAATCGAAATCTTAAGATATCTGGATAAAATTTGTTCTACATATAAAGAAAAGTATGTACTTTTATGCAAACAAAACCGTATTTGAATATCTTAATTTTTGTTTTGAGATAAATTTGCAGCAATTCGTAAAACTAAAATTTTCCTTAATTACTTTCGAAAAATGGTAAACAATCGAAATCTTAAGATATTTGGATGAAATTTGTATCTATATACAAAGAAAAGTATGTACTTTTATACATACAAAATCATACTTGAATCTCTCCATACATTTTAGAGATATCCTTTGAGATATCTTTTTAGAAATTCATAAAACTAAAAATTTTAATTACTTATAAAAAATCGTAAAAAATCGGATTCTTAAAATATCTGGACGAAATTTGCTACAGTTTACAAAAAAAATATGTACTTTCGCACGCACAAAGCCGTACTTAAATATCTCAATTAGTTTTTTAGATATCTTTTGAGATAAGTTTATACCAGTTCATAAAATTAAAATTATTTAAATTATTTTTGAAACATCGTAAAAAATCGAAATCTTAAGATATTTGGATGAAATTTGTATTTATATACAAAGAAAAGTATGTACTTTTATACATACAGAATCATCCTTGCATCTCTTTCATTCATTTTAGAGATATCCTTTGGGATATCTTTTTAGAAATTTATAAAACTAAAAATTTCCTTAATTACTTATGAAAAATCGTAAAAAATCGGATTCTTAAAATATCTGGATGAAATTTGGTATAGTTTACAAAAAAAAATATGTACTTTTACACGCACAAAGCCGTACTTAAATATCTCAATTAGTTTTTGAGATATCTTTTGAGATAAGTTAATACCATTTCATAAAATTAAAATTATTTAAATTATATTTGAAACATCGTAAAAAATCGAATTCCTAAGATATCTGAATGAAATTTGTTATAAAACCATACTTCAATATCTTAATACGTTTTTATATCGAGTTTTGAACTCATCATAAATTTGTGGTATTTCATAAAATTAAAAATCTTTTTAAACAATTTGGAAAAATTCGCAACAATTTTAATTCTTAAAATGTCTTGATGAAATTTACTATAGTTTACAAAGAAAGGTAAAGGTAAACCATACTTGAAAATCTCAATTTCGTTTTTGAGATATCATGTTTTGAACTCGACCTAAATATGTAACATTTCAAAAAAATAAGAATTTTTTTATAATTTTTGAAAAATCATAGAAAATCGTGTTCTTAACATATGTTGATGATTTTTATTGTAATTTATAAAGAAAAGTTTGTACTTTCTTCAAGATAAAACCATATTTGAGTATCTCTCTTCTTTTTTGAGACATCAAGTTTTGAACTTGACGAAAACTTGTAACATTTTATTAAATTAAAAATTTTCTCATCATTTTTGAAAAATTCGCAAGAAAACGAAAAAAGAGTTCTTAAGATATCTTGATGAAATTTTTTGTAATTTACAAACAAAGGTTTGTAGTTTCATATGCACAAAAGGATACTTGAGTATCTCAAATGATTTTTGAGTTATCAAATTTTGAACTCAGCCTAAATTTCTAGTAATTCATAAAATTAAAAATGTTTGTATCATTTTTGAAAAGATCGCAAAAAATCGAATTCTTCAGATATCTTGATGAGATCTGTTATAATTTACAAACAAAGGTATGTAGTTTCATCCGCACAAAAGAACACTTGAATATCTCAAATGATTCTTAATATATCAAGTTTTAAACCCAACTAAATTTGTAGCATTTCTTAAAATCAAAGATGTTCTTATAATTTTTGCAAAAATCACAAAAAATCGAATTCTTAAGATATCTTTATGAAGTTTTCTGTAGTTAATAAAGGAAAGTATGATCTCTTCCGAGAATAAAACCATACTTGAATATCTCAATTCGTTGTTGAAATATCAGGTTTTAAACTCAACCTAAATTTATAGCATTTCATAAAATTAAAAGTCTTAATAATTTAATTTTTGAAAAATTCGCAAAAAAATCGAATTCTTAAGATACTTTGGTAAAATTTGTTATAATTTACAAAGGAAAGTGTGTACTTTTATAAGCGCAGAACCACACTTAAATATTTCAACTCGTTTTTGAGATATCAAGTTTTGCACTCAACCTAATATGTGGTATTTCACAATTTTTTTTATCAATTTTGAAAAATCGTGGAAAATTTAATTCATAAGATATCTCGATGAGATCTGTTATAATTTACAAATAAAAGTGTGTGCTTTCATACGCACATAATCATACTTGAATATCTCAATTTGTTTTTGAGATATCATGTTTTGAACTCAACCTAAATTTGTAGTATTTTCATAAAAATAACAATTTCTTTAATTATATTTCAAAAATCATAAAGATTCGAATTCTTAAGATCAGTTTTTGATTTTTTTCCTCAAATCAAATTCATACATGAATATCTCAAATGGTTTTCGAGACATCTAAAATTTGTAGTGTTTTAATTTACAATTTCCGTAATAATGTTTGAATCGGTAAAAATCTAAAAATAAAGATTATTTTAAAGAGAAATCTTTTAAAATCAGTCGTAGTAAGTAAAAATGTAAAGTGAACGATAACGCATGTTCTTTTTTTACTTTTCTTTCAATTTTATTTCAAAGATATACAAACATTTGATTTGATGATGAGTTGAAGAGGTATTTTTAAGTTCATTAGTTCTCTCATTTAATAGAATATACACCACTGTTATTTAAAATATGTTTTTTACTTTTGAAATTCGATAATAAATCTATAATTTTTTAGTTGCTTAGTACTCGTTATTATCGTTGTTATTATATCTCAAAACTTTCTATAAATTTGTAATTTATTTCATTGTACGGCAGAGAGCGATATGGTATTATCAAAACTAGTCTTTAGTATATTTAATTGATAACTGAGTAAGAGGTCTTCTATTTTTCAAACTACTCAAACAAATATAATTCAGTAATTATGGATTTATTAAAATAAGATTAATAATAAAAAAGTTTCATGGAGATAACCTCTATGATATAGACAAAATTGACATCGTCCAAGAGCTTATTATGCTCTACATTCTATGTTTTATCAAAACCTTTACATTCTCGAATGCAAAATAAAATGTATATAAATTTATCTAGTAATGTTACCAAAAAAATTTAAATTGTCGGTGCATTTTGAAAAATTAAACAGCAAAACAATTGAAAATGTTATTAACAAAAGGTTTTGTTTAGTCAAATTCACATTCCAATTTTTACGTTGATTCAACAACTACTTTTGGACATATTTAACCGGTTGATGACCATTTCTGATGACCATTTGTAGAAAGAAAATCTTTAAGAACATGTTTTAATACCATAATAAATCATAATGTGTGGATAGGTCGGATTCCGGATAGTTATGATCCGGTATCCGGATCATAAATCCGGAATCGATAGATTAACTTAACATTTTAAGTTAATTACAGAAGAATTATTACAATGTTGATCGTCGATCTCTTGGGCCGATATATACTTCCTCTTAATTCATATTTCACGCTGTTTCTTAGAGATGTATGTATTTGTTTAGAGTTATATTGGCTCATACCAAGCAGATCATCTTAAAATTTTTGTGTTATGAAATTCTTCCTCCCAAAAACTTCCTTTAATTTTTTTGACATCATCTATCTTTATTCAGTAATTTGAGGCTATTTTTAATCAATTTGGATTATTTTAACAAAAAACCGATCAACAATTTTTGTTGCCTGATAGCTTAGAAAAAATCATGAAAATCTTTAATTTTTTCACTTTTCTTAACTACCTCAGAGATTTTGCCATATTTTAAAACCTTTGAATTTTCTGCGAAACATTACCTTTAATTTTTTTTAAATCATTCGTCCTTACTAAGTAATCTAAACATTTTTAACAACTATTTGAATCATTTCTATTTTTTTTCTATCTTTGAATCGTTATCAAAAATTATAATTTTTTAAATTTTAATCAATTGCAAATTGAAACTAAAATAAACTTAATAATTGAGATAAAACATTTTTAATTGAGAAATCAACTTTTTTTTGGTTTAAGAAAGTGCTAACAAAGAAAATCTTATAAGAATTTCATTTCAAGTCGATACCTAAACATACCGGATCCGAGTAATAAAAATATTTACAAAGAAAATGCTGGGAAATTTGAGTGCAAGCACCGCCAGGTGTAATTACGGTGTATCAAAAAGCGGAATCGCGAATCGGAGGGAGTGTAACGGGCGCAGTTTAAGGTTTTAAGAAACAATAATATTATGTTTCGTATAATATGCATTTCATTATCCGACCATTGGCGGAGGCGAGCGAGGGCGACGTTGAAGAAGAAATGCCCCGGATTTCTCGGTTCTTTGGACCGGAGAAAAAGCACCCTCTTCTCCAGCCCTCCTCTCACTCCAGACGCCATCGGACCGATGGTTTTCTCTTCCCGGATTTTCCGAGATCGTATCCTGCCTACACCCAATTACAATTTCAAATTTACCACGACCGGAATAACGAAGGGTTCACTTTACTTCTTTTTATTAATGCTTTATCTCTTACAATGTTTTTATTTAAATGATAATGTTAAATCAGTTTAAGATAAAATAAAAATAAAAATTGGGTGACTTCCCCTTACCGCGGGTGACGGAGGGACGAATAAAGTCCAGTTTGAAGGCTGTTATGACGATAGAACTAAAATTAGACCAAAGGGAGTTGGGACGGTCGTTTTTCTCCGAATCATTTTCTGTGAACTGGGTGCGAAGAGATGTGACCGCGTTCACTGTAAACAGCGGCGTCTGGTTAGCGTCGCTCGACGCCTGAAAACATTTTACAATGTGCAGCGCCCTCTGCGAAGGCGTCGGCGTCGATGCGCCGGACGCGCCATTGAAGAAAAAACATCCGAGACGACTTCCGGAAAACGATAACAAATTCGCGAACGAAACCTGACTGGAAAAATAAATTTTTCGTTAATTATTACCCTCCGCACAATCTGCGCAAGGGTCGCTGTTAAAACAATGCGATTTCGAAGAAGTGTTTACCTGAACGTTTAATGAGTTCTACAACCCACAAGTACATTTTAAGACGGTTAAGAATAAAAAGAAATAAATATACAGGGTGTATATTGTATAATTTGTACAATTTTGAAATTTTCAATATAAAATATTTTCAAGATTTTCGGCTTATCGGAAGTAGAGCCCAAGTTTTTAATTGTATGCGAAAAAAATGTTGAGATTATTATTAAGCTCTGCTTAGAAATTTTGTCATGGTCTTTAAAATCCCATATCTCAGCTATTATTCGTTCAAGAAAACTCTAAATTGGAATGAGCACTCTTCAGGTGGTCTCAAATAGATTGCGATTTGCTATATCAAAGTATCTTGTATGTACAGGGTGGGTCTCTTTTTATGTAAGATAGAGAAAAAATGATATTAGTTTCTGAGGCTCGATTTTTATGAGAAACTTATGGTGGCTTCATGCAACGTATTTTAGTTTTAGTCGTAGTTTTAGACTTAACCGTTTGCGTTAGCTGTAGTTGTAAGGAAAAGTATTGGTTCATGCAAGATTTAAACACAGTATATTAAAGCAAAATTTTGACATATACATTGTCGTGCCAAATTAAAAATACAAAAAGAAATCTGTAGGATCAGGAATGAATAATTAATATGAATAAAATGAATAATATGATAAAAAATAAAATTGTTGTCGCTGCTAGTGTTGGAATGCAGCTTTATAATTACACAAAGATTGAAGAATAGAAGACGACGACATTTTGGCAGAAGACCCATCAATAAGAATCGAGAATTAGAGGGGAATTATGCCACTCTTATTAGAAATATGTTAGAAAAGGAAGAGTACGATTTACAATTTTTTAACTATGTCCGCATGTCATTTGAACAGTTTAAATAATTGTTAAAACTGGTTGCACATTTTTATCAAAAATACAAAATAAGAGTAATAAAAAATCTAATTATTAGATTTAATTAATTTTTAATTATTATTATAAAAATAAAATTATTATTGTTACTTGTTAGAAAAAAAGTACTATGCAAGAGCTATCTTGGAATTTTGGAATGGGAGAATCTACTATTCGTTATATTACTAAAGAACAATAACTGTTTTGTGGAACTACCAGACTTAACAAGAGACATATTAATCTCTGTTGAAGATATGTTTTACAAAAACATACGCAATTTTATCGGGACTGTTGATGGGAAACACATCCACATACAAGCGTCAAAAGTATCGTGAAGTGAGTTCTTTATTTACAAGCAAAGCTTCAGCTTTGTTCTAATGGCATGTGTAGATGCGAATTATAATTTCAATATAACAGATATTGGAGCTAGTGGAAGAAATCATGACAGCACTATCTTTAAAAAATCTTCTTTCGGGAGAGCTTTTTTAAATGGAATCATAGATATCCCTATTCTCAAGAAACTACCTGAAAGCAACATTACACTTCCACATTTTGTTGTGGGTGATGCTGCATTTCCTCTACTGGAAAATATAATGAGACCATATCCCAGACAGTACTTAGGGCTAGAAAAAAACATTTTCAGTTATCGTTTATCCAGGGCAAGTAGGACCGTAGAAAATGTCTTTGGTATACTCTGTCAGCGGTAGCGAATTCTACGGAAGCCATTCATAACTAATGTAGACATAGCAGATGGTATTGTAAAAGCCACAGTAGTCTTACAAAGCTTTCTCATCATTGAACGGCAAAACCAAAGGTACTGTCCTCTAGAATATGGTAATACCAAACGGTACAAGTCAGGGTATATTATAAATGGTCAGTGCAACAACGCTACTGGAAGGTATTGAAGTGTTGCGTCTATTGATGTCTGTATTGCGTTTTCTATTGTTTCTATGTATGTATAACCATGGTACGATACTGAAGGTTTTAATACTGAAGGTGTGGTTGAACATGATGTTCCGCTATTGCTTGTTATATCCAAAATCTCAAAAATTTTAGATGGTGCATCTGATGTACAACCCAAGGTATACTTACTCCTAAAAATGTCGTTCTTCTTTAATAAGACTCAAAAGGTCAAAAATGTTAAAATGTTTTATAAATGAGGGAAGAAGTTATTCCTAAAATAATTTCTGCAGTCACTTCATTTCTTAATTATATATCTTTTCTTCATTTTCTGTGAGGAATAAGCTATCTCTTTAATAATGATCATATAACACCCGATTTATCTGCAGAAAAGTACTTTCTGTCTCCTTTGCTTGCTAAAATAAAAACTTGCTAAAATATTTATATTATTGTATTTTTGTATTATATTTACTATTATATACTTTTTAAATTTTTTTGTTAATAAATTTACCAACCATTCATTTCTAATTTACCCTCAATTTCTGTAGTTATTTTCACACATTATTTATATGATCTTTGCTACCAGGATCATAAAGATATTGGTACCCTTGTACCAATTCTATTAATTTTGGATCAATTTGTGCGCATGCGTCAAGTTGCGATGGAAGGTTTTAGCTTTAAGAAGTTAAAAGTTGGGCAAGATATTGCATGAACAGTAGTACTATAACGCAATACCTTAACTTTTCACTCTTACGACTATCACTACTACTAAATCTAAAACACGTTGCATGAACCCACCATTAGTGGTTAAAACCGTATTTAAATATATCTCATTCGGTTTCAAAAATACAGAATGTTTTTCAAAAAAATGCATTTTCGAAAAGTCTTATAACGATTTTTTTCTTATTGAAAAATTTTCTTTTCTGTGGAAACAATTTGAAAGCCACTTTTATGTAAAATCGAATGGAATATGTTAACTTTCTCTCAATGGTAGTTTTTAGTAATTATTGACATAAAAATGATTTTTTTTTATGGAACACCTTTTATATTTTTGTGTATTTGCCGAGAACATGTTGCTTCTTCAAAAACATAGCACATTGATATCTCGTTCAAGTTTTCTTTGAAATATACAACTTGGAAACTTTTAAGATTTTCAACTGCGTAACAAATGCATTGTTTACGAGTATCGATCTGCTCAATTTTTAATTCAAATTGTAAGTGATTATTAAAGTATTTCTTAGTTGTCATCAATTTTCATAATAATGTTATATGAAAATGCTAAAATATGGGACATGATAGTTTATTTTATGCAATCTGGGGAAAATGCAGAAGCTGCATGAAATTTGTATCACCAATGATATACACATTCCTTTTTGAAATAATATGTAACTCGTTGTTTCACTTTGAAACTGATTCGACCCCAGAAATGTTAGGAGATGATGTATTTTTGACGTTTTAGTGAAATAAAGACAAAATTTGAAATCAAGATAAATTTGAAAGATTGAAGAGGTCTTATTTTTGAAACTGAAGAAATGACTTGTATATTAAAGTGAAGATTGAACCTTCCTCTTTCAAACGATGTAAAAGATATTCCAGTTAGGAGATGATTCCACCTAAAATATGTTAAAAATGATGTGTTTTTGACATTTTAGTGGAATCAAGATAAAAATCATGATATTTGAAAAATCGTAGAGGTCTTATTTTTGAAAATGAAAAAATGACTTATATATCAAATTTAAGGTTGAACCTTCCCGTTTCAAATAATCTAAAACTCGTTGTTTCAGTTTGAAATCGAATTCACTTAAGAAATGTTAAAGGATTACGTATTTTCGACGTTTCAGTAGAATCACGAAAAAGATGATGAAATTTGAAAGATCGTGGAGGTTTTATTTTTAATATTGTAGAAATGACTTGTACGTTAAAATGAAGATTGAACCTTCCTCTTATAAATGATGTATAACTTGTTGCTTCAATTTGAAATCGATTCCACCTAAGAAATGTTAAAGGATTATGTGTTTTTAACGTTCTAGTAGAATCACAAAACAATGATAAACTTTTAAAGATCGTGGAGATCTTATTTTTGAAAATGAAGAAATGACGTGTATATCAAATTGAAGATTGAGCCTCCTCTTCCAAATGATGTATACCTCGTTGTTTCAATTTGAAATCTATTCGACCTAGGAAATGTTAAAGTATGATGTCTTTTTGATGATTTAGTAGATTCACGAAAAAAAAATGATACAATTTTGAAAAATCGTAGAGGTCTTATTTTTGAAAATGAAGAAATGACTTATATATCAAATTTAAGGTTGAACCTTCCCGATTCAAATAATCTAAAACTCGTTTCAGTTTGAAATCGAATTCACTTAAGAAATGTTAAAGGATTACGTATTTTCGACGTTTCAGTAGAATCACGAAAAAGATGATGAAATTTGAAAGATCGTGAAGGTTTTATTTTTAATATTGAAGAAATGACTTGTACGTCAAAATGAAGATTGAACCTTCCTCTTATAAATGATGTATAACTTGTTGCTTCAATTTGAAATCGATTCCACCACCTAAGAAATGTTAAAGGATTATGTGTTTTTGACGTTCTAGTAGAATCACAAAAAAATGATAAATTTTTAAAGATCGTGGAGATCTTATTTTTGAAAATGAAGAAATGACTTGTATATTAAAGTGAAGATTGAACCTTCCTCTTTCAAACGATGTAAAACTCGTTGTTTCCATTTTAAATCGATTCCACCTAAAATATGTTAAAAATGATGTGTTTTTGACATTTTAGTGGAATCAAGATAAAAATCATGATATTTGAAAAATCGTAGAGGTCTTATTTTTGAAAATGAAAAAATGACTTATATATCAAATTTAAGGTTGAACCTTCCCGTTTCAAATAATCTAAAACTCGTTGTTTCAGTTTGAAATCGAATTCACTTAAGAAATGTTAAAGGATTACGTATTTTCGACGTTTCAGTAGAATCACAAAAAAGATGATGAAATTTGAAAGATCGTGGAGGTTTTATTTTTAATATTGTAGAAATGACTTGTACGTTAAAATGAAGATTGAACCTTCCTCTTATAAATGATGTATAACTTGTTGCTTCAATTTGAAATCGATTCCACCTAAGAAATGTTAAAGGATTATGTGTTTTTAACGTTCTAGTAGAATCACAAAACAATGATAAACTTTTAAAGATCGTGGAGATCTTATTTTTGAAAATGAAGAAATGACGTGTATATCAAATTGAAGATTGAGCCTCCTCTTTCAAATGATGTATACCTCGTTGTTTCAATTTGAAATCTATTCGACCTAGGAAATGTTAAAGTATGATGTCTTTTTGATGATTTAGTAGATTCACGAAAAAAAAATGATACAATTTTGAAAAATCGTAGAGGTCTTATTTTTGAAAATGAAGAAATGACTTATATATCAAATTTAAGGTTGAACCTTCCCGATTCAAATAATCTAAAACTCGTTTCAGTTTGAAATCGAATTCACTTAAGAAATGTTAAAGGATTACGTATTTTCGACGTTTCAGTAGAATCACGAAAAAGATGATGAAATTTGAAAGATCGTGAAGGTTTTATTTTTAATATTGAAGAAATGACTTGTACGTCAAAATAAAGATTGAATCTTCCTCTTATAAATGATGTATAACTTGTTGCTTCAATTTGAAATCGATTCCACCTAAGAAATGTTAAAGGATTATGTGTTTTTGACGTTCTAGTAGAATCACAAAAAAATGATAAATTTTTAAAGATCGTGGAGATCTTATTTTTGAAAATGAAGAAATGACGTGTATATCAAATTGAAGGTTGAGCCTCCTCTTTCAAATGATGTATACCTCGTTGTTTCAATTTGAAATCTATTCGACCTAGGAAATGTTAAAGTATGATGTCTTTTTGATGATTTAGTAGATTCACGAAAAAAAATGATACAATTTTGAAAAATCGTAGAGGTCTTATTTTTGAAAATGAAGAAATGACTTGTATATCAAATTGAAGGTTGAAGCCTTCCTCTTTCAAGTGATGTAAAACACATTGTTTCAATTTAACATGGATTCCACCTAAGAAATGTTAAGAAATGTACAGGATGATTAAGAACTTGAATTAAAATTTCTTTACATTGTAATTTAAAAGCAAGAATTTCGAAACATTCAAATAGACCGAAATGATCCATACTAATTTTGATTGACTTATACCAATCAAATTTTCCCATATTTCAATATATTTAAATTTTCTGCAAAACATAAACTTCCATTTTTCTAGCATAATCCATCTTTATTAAGTAACATGATATTATTTCTAATCATTTTAACACATAACAATCAACTATTTCTCTTATATGTAGCTTTGAAACACTTTTAGAAATTATAAATGCATACTTTTTATTTTTTTTACCTTTTCCCATATTTCTTCCAATTTTTTCAGTCTTGCTAAGTAATCAGAACGTATTTTGAATCTATTTGCAACAGTCTGACACATACCAATCAGGTTTCTCACCAAGACTAAGGTAATCATATATTGTATTTCTTAAAAAAAATGCATAACAAACATTTGACAATAACTAAGTGGGAAATTTTCGTTTTTCAATCCCGTTAAAAGCACAAATAGAAAAAAGTTTATTTCAGGATGAGGATTAAGCCAAAATAAAACGCAATTAATTTTTCATATCAATATTTCGCTATTTTACTATTGCTTCTTCAGGAATTGAAAGAGAGTGGCGTAGAGAGTATTTTTAAAAAAGGATGATTTTTATTCTAGATAATGTTTAATTTTAAAAAACTATGATGCCCTATATCTTTTTAAAGAGGTTCATTTTAATTTTTATCTGTCCTAGAAGTCTGTCAGTGGTTTTTTGAATCAACCCCATAGTTAACATGGAAAATACAGGGTCTAGTAAAATGATCTCCCACATTTCAATCTCTAATAAAAAGTCATTGTAAATGCTATTTATATTTTTTATTTATTAACTGAAAATATTTACTAGTCCAAGTTTCGAACAGTTTTCTTCACATTCAAACCTGATTTCTTAAAGATTCCTTGAAGCAACAATTTAAAGGGAATTTAATGGCTTATTAACGCTTTCAATTCGTAGCCCAGTGCACTCTTAAGATATTTGGCACCCCAGAATTAGGTTGGACGATTCGAAGAAAGACTCAATTCAAATATACAGAAACTATTCACTGTAGAGGCCTTCATTAAAAAATGTTTTTCGAAATGCATGGCTAAACCCATTTAACCCAACCCTATATTTTTAAACTGAAGCAAAACTAAAAGTGACACTAGACCTAGAACTAAAATTATTCGAGTTCAGTCGTCTTGTGAGTCTTCAGACGCATGGGTAAACCCAAGATTTTGCATTTCTAGGTCTAGTGTTTGTTCTAGTTTTACTTCAATAGAAATATACATGGTCTATACATGGTCTTCAGATGCATGGTTAAACCCAAAGTTTCACTTCTAGGGCTAGTGTTAGCTCTAGGTTTCTTCAATTGAAATACTACACAGAAACTATTTATTGTAAAGGCTTTCAAATTAAATTGCAAGCCTCTACAATGACAAATTGAGAAAAGAGTGTTCCCCTTTTCATACAAAAGTTATTTGATTTATGACGGCGTTGTCCCCAAAAGAAAAACATGCATAGGGCAAGATCGGATGAACCACTCAACGTCTCCACATAACGAGATTACTTGTCTTGGAAAAATTTCCTTTCAAACATATGCATGTTTACCAGCTAAATTGGTAGAATATCGTACAAGTGCAACATTTTCAGGTGCCCGAGCACTTTTGGACTACCAGTTGATTTTGAAGACTAAACATGTGGTTCTAAAATTTAAAACCTACAACAGTATAATTTTGCGATATGGAACTGTTTGCATCGTAATCCAAGATCTGTTACTTTTCATAAATGTTTCGATAATGATGATACAATACTCGCCTCTTTAATTCATAACCACAACTGAAATGCCTGAAATGGCAAGGAGTGAGCTAAACTCCTCCTCTTTTAAATGATTCGAGTACTGATATATCATTTTGCCAGACTCTGTATTTTTAACTTTTTCATACTCATGAAGTATGCTAGAGATATTTTGAGTCAGTTGGAGCAAATTTTGAATTCAATTTGTTTTCCCATATTTTAATAGCTTAGAATATTTCACAATTTAAAAAATTAGAGGGGATATCCTCTAATTTTTCTAACTTCATCCATCTTTATTAAGTAGTTTGAGTACACTTTAATACATACCCATCAACTTTTCCGGTTCCTGATAACTTTGGAACACTTGTACGAATCAGAAAAGAGTATTTCTTAATTAGTTCACATTTCTCAAGTATCTTACAGAAGCTTTCACACACACTATCTTTAATTTTTTAACATGAGCCGTATTTATGCAGTAATCTGAGACTATTTCTAATCAATTTGAGTCATTTTAACACATACTAATCACTTTTTCTATTTTCAATCGATTAGAACTATTTTGACTCATACCAACCAAATTTTCCCATATTCTAAAATGATGAAAGACTGAAAAAGCATCAATTTTTGACCCCTTTGTATAAGATAGTCCCACACAGCAAATAACAATCTCTCATAACATCAATATTTTAATGATAAACTTCCTATATTAAAATTTAAAAATTGTATTTGAGACACCTTATATAGTTAGAAGAGAATCTGAGTCAGAAAGAAATTTTTTTGAGATGATTCACAGTAAAATTGATATAAACACTATTCGAAGTGTTAATTTTCGTTCGTTCAGGTTAATTAGGTACCTATTTACGCGCGTCGAGGACACAACAACGTCGGCTTTGTTTTATCTGGCACGTATTTGTAATTAGCAATTATTTCGTGTTGCGCGCTCACCGGACCTTTAAAATTGCCCGGCATCATTGAAAACAGTCCCGTTCCGCCTTTCCTGTATATTTTAGGGCAGAGTCGCAACGCGCCCGGCCCGACAAATTAATGCAAAACTCGCAAACAAATACACACGTTGTAATTAATTCTGTAGATGGGAGCGCGTGTTATTGTTTCCCTTACGCGACCGCTCATTATACAATAATTTACGAACAAAGTCCTCCAATTAATTGTGGACACGTTTTGTTTCAAGCCGTTATGTTTATCGGACCGTAATTAGTTTTCTAACAACAATTTTCTTCCATAAATATACACAGTCTCGTAATAATATCAATTTACATATATATAGAGATAGATAGAGTACTTCTAAACAATTGAAGGAAGTTTTTCGTAAGGCTTGAAATGTTTCCATAGCGACCTAAGATATATACAGCATCTCGTGGGAACTATCACCTGCTCCATTTCGAAGTCTTTTATGATAGGGGATTGCCCATTATTGTGCCAAGTGTAAAAACAAAGATTGTCAACTTTTAAAAATTTTTAAGCTTTTAAATTCTACTAAAAATTGGCTCTGAAAACGAAGTTTTTATGAAAGATAGTGGGTGAGATGATGCGGGATATGACAAAAATGAGAAAATAAGGCAGACAGTGGTTAAAGAGAAAATAAGCAGCGAAATACAAAGAAAACAATTAAGCTAGTACGTAAAAAAAGTAAAAAGTAGAAAAGCAATCCAAGCAATGAATAAGGATAAGAAAAAGAGGAAAAAGTAGGAAGAAATAATAACACAGGTTGGGAAGAAGAGATCGAAGACTTTAGTAAATATATAGGAATCAGCCTGAAACACAGAGGGTGGAAGGAGTGGATGAGTAATAGGAAAAGGAATTATCCAATACTATAAGGCAAAATGACCAACGAAGAGAAAGATGAAGGCTATGCTTTTGTCGAAAGGAAATCAACTGATGATCGCTTCTACGACCTATGCTATTAATTGTAAGGATTTGGTCTCAAGCGATATTAGAAACAATTATATCTTTACTTTATAAACGCTAGACAAATGCTTTACTATAAACAAATAAGTTTCTATCACAAAAAACCTCGAATTAATCAGATAAACTCACATATCTTTTACTGTTACTAAAGTAGATGCCAGAATGATGACATGGTGTTCATAAACTTTGGACTTTGGAGTAAAACACGATAGTGCTCACTACATCAACCAACAAGTACAAATATAATAATGAGTTTTATGTCGGCTTAATAAGATTTAGGGAGGTTGTAACATGTCATTGTCTCATTCTTAATGCTATTGTATCAACAACATACGGACTTAATAACATAACGACAATTATTTTGTAATCTAAGTAGTTCACGACTGAGGCCTTGAAAAGTATGTAGATTAAGTCAACACTAATTTGGTGTCAAGTGTCGACGTCTCGACTGCTACTGATCTTGGCCTAATCAGAAAAAACCTTTTGTTTTTCAGCATAAATGTAGCTGGGGTTACTTACAATCTAGATACTGTGATGTATCTTGTCGCATTTGATGACAATCTGCATTAAACATGGCTTAATCTAGTAACGTGACACATTTTTGAAACAAAGTTTAGCCAAGGTCATGCAATGTATATCTTCTAAATCCATCAATTACTACTTGAAATATCCATTCGTGCTATTATGTCCATGACACCAGTTCTACGTTAGCTATCCTTCATTTCATTATTCTATCTCTTAGCTTGCTTTTAGAATGCTTGTGCTCTTTACGTGAAGCACTATATTGTATGTTCGTATATTTATCTCCTTTTCTCCTAATATCTAAGAGATGAGCTTTTTCTCTGAGTTATGCAACTGTAAGTCTAGTGATTTTTTTTGTAAATGTTAACTCGACATAGATCTGTAAAACAAATACAACACATTTAGTAATCAACAAAATGGAGTGTAGGCGGGCCGGAAGACCTAGTCTTGCTTCCCCATTTATCAGTTGTAGTACATCTTTCATACTCTCTATCACATTATTTATTTTTTACGTCTTCTTATTAACGTCTTGCTTTGTATTGCATTCCTATTTTGCTTCACCTTCTTCAACGCAATTCTAATTGCCGAATTCTCTACTCAGCATTCTTCTTCCCACCCCAACCCAAATGTTTTATCTGCCATTTCAGAATCTTTTCAACAAAAGTCTATGGACAAACATTTTCTACATTCATCGTAGACTATTTCGCTACTTATTACGATCTTCTATGATGGGTCTAATAAATGTAATTCTTGCACAGAAGAAGCGAGGTTGGAATAGAGTTTTTTCTTTATCATGTTTGCATTAGCGACAGAAGAAGCTTTTGGATGGAAACTGGACTCTAGCAAGACTTTCAGATAGATTTCATTAATGCCCTGAGTAATTTGAAAAGCTTGCTCATATGCCAGTTTATTTTCCTTCACATCGTTTAATTAAGAAATGCTCAGGAGTTCATCTTTCAAATCAGAATCGACTACAAGATAGACACACAATAACAATAAAAGCGTAGTCTTTGGATGAGTAATATCTGATGTACTCATCTTTTATTAGCTGTGTCCAAGGTTACTTCTTGGGTGCCAGCTTTTCCTATAAAACATTATTTGCTACTGCCATACTATCAACAGCCATGCCAATTGAATCCCATCAATTTCCCAGATGTCATGAAGACCCAGGTTCTATTTTTACAAGAGAAAGTAAGCAAACCGATCTCTAAATTGCCTTGGTCATTGAGATGAGTTAATTCAGTTTATCAAATCGCGTTAACTCGAGTTAAGATTATTTCAAGTAAATTCGAGTTAGACTGTTACTAACTCAAGTTGGGTTTACATTCATAAATAGCAAAAATCCAATGACACAGCCAAGCAATTACTTATAGTTAACAACTTAGGGTTTATGAGATTAATACAACATCAGCAAAAGCTACTTTCCCTGATTAGCCTTATAATAAAACAAAATTGAGTTCAGAAAGCAATGCAAAAATATCTGGTGTATTGCTTCTTGTTCAGCAGCCACGATGATATAACTATACATTGACATCACCATACATAGACAGAAAACTACAACCCCTATAATTCTGGAGTGTGCTAAGCATTCGTTTTTATTTAAAATTACAGAATCCAAGTGGCGAGAGTCCATTTTTCTTAATACGTATTTGAAGTTGTTTTTTTAAAGTTTTCATCACACGAGCAGTAACTCGTAATTCGTCAATGGTTCGGGGATGATGTTGAAATACCTTCGTTTTCATGTAACACCAACGGAAAAAGTCGTATGGGACAAGATTACGTGTCCAGGAAACATTCCCTTTAAAACGTCCTTCTTGTCGTATGGTTCCGACAGTTCCCTGGAAAGTCGACATATCAATCGGTAGTTCCTCAAAATAATAGTGACCCCAAACGACAAAAGATACAACAGCACACCAAACGCTAACATGTGGACTGTGAAGTGGCCTTTCATGGAGGAGTCGCTGATTTTCTGGTGGCTAGTAGCGAAAATTCTGCTTATACACACAGATATAAATGAGCTTTCTCACACTTATTAAGACAAAATTTTGTGGAACGTTTTGAAGAATATCTTTGGGTCATGCTCTGAAATTTTTAGAGTCCCGTTCAGTAAGTCTTGCAATTAGTACTTGAAATTTCAGATCAGCATGTACAATTCTTCTAACAGAACGATCCTACAAACTCAAAGCAGAGGCATGTATAGCAACTGAACGGGTAGGAGATCGTTCACCTGCTTCTCATACAGCTGCAACATTTTCAGGTGTCCGAGTATTTCTGGGTCTACCACTTGAGATCCTATGGCTCTAAAATTAAAACCCACAACAGTATTGTTTCACGGCCCGGAACGGGATCATGTTTATGTAGCACGAAGTGAATACGAAAAGTTTAAACTTGTGTTTAAAATAATGTATTCATTTTCTGTGCTGTGCTGGTATCATCACTCTTATCGTTTATCGCAGCTCTAACATAAACGAATCCTTACATTCATCAATTCAAACCAAAGAAATTTAGATTTTTGTTATTAACTCGGTTTGGGTAATTGTGGTTGAATTCGATTTGGTGAAAACCCGAGTTAGCCTATCACTATTTAGTGTATTCAGGGCCCGCAGTAGGATTTTATATACGTCCATAATCCACAGCAAGAAGGTTTTAGCATAACAGTGTTTGACAGGTGATGGTATTGCCTCTAAAAAGGGAAACGCGGCGGAAAATTGCTTAATTCTAGACCTCAAGTATGAATATGAGCGGTTTTCTAATTCTTCCTCGATTTTTATCATGAATCTTAACAAATTGAGACACATGTATTCTAATCCAGAGACGACTTTTGACCTTAGTTCCATCCAAGACGTCCCATAATGTTTCCTAAAAATCAGAGCAATGTAATCCAATACGACGTCCTCGGTTGAGTTTGACTTTTGAACTGTCAATTCCTCGTTTGAGTTCTCTCATACTGGTTAATAAAATAATGTTAATAAAATATGTCTACTACACGTGATGGACGATTCACTAAGCCTGAGTCTGTAAATGATTCTGTGCTGCGATCCGCAATGATCCTGACAGACATCAATTGTTTATTGTTGTGATGGAGCCTAATCTTAGCAAAGATTATGCTTTCTTTAAATAAAGGAAGTTTATACTTTAAAACGGACGAATGTATCTCAAAAATGATCCTTGATAAACTGATCCTGTGTGTAATTCATCTTCATCATTACACTGGCACTTTGATTATGGCTGTACAACTAGAGCAATATTTTTTTGAATTCCTTTATTCGATTTATTTAACCATCACTTCCTTAGTGATGTCACGCATACGCTGTCCACCAACTTAAAAATGTGCAATGGCTTACCTGTAGATTGCTAGTATCATGTAATTGTCTGATAAGCATAGAGTTCTATACTTGTGTATTTATGTATTTTCCTGTTTGACTGATCAGAGCCAGCCTACCGTTGTTCTATTGTTCATCAGATTGTTGTAAATTTCTAATATTTTAATCATTTCTGGTGTCACTGCATTCTTGGCTATCCCGGATATAACACTGTCCAGTCCTGGTGCTTATCCTTTCTTTACTTTTTTGCCACTGCACCTCCTATTCTCGGTTCTCTATCCAACTGTCTCTTCATTCCATATCTCTTCAATTTCTTCTGGAAACAGATCGCGAATGAGTATGAACATTTCTTGTGTTATTATTATTGGTTTGCAAATATTTTTTTCTTTTTCAAAAAGTCTTCTTTAACGCTACTTTGTAGGTATGCGTCTCCCCACACTTTACTTTCAAACTCGTCGCACAACGACCCCCATGCGTCTTTTTTGTCCTTCTTTATGGTTTTCCTTCAATTTTTCTTTTCTGCTTTGTATTCTTCCATAACTCCTCGCCTCTCTTCTTTGTTGCATCAATATATGTGTCCATTTTTAACATTCGTACTTCGTTTCTTTTTCCCATATGTTCTATCATAAGCGAGTAACATATACCCCTTTTTAAAGTAGGGGAAAATTTGCAAATATACATCTAGCCTTGGGTGGTAGACGGCCATATTGTATATATATTACCTTCCTCACTCCTCCTTCCTTCCAGTTATCTTTCTTTTATTTTCTCGCCATGGTAGGATTTTGTTGATCTGAGCAACGAAGAAATCCATTAACTTTCTGAACTGTTAATTATTTAATATGTATCACAGACAAAGGGGAATGATTCCTCACTCAACCTCCTCCTTAAACAGCATTATACTTTGAACCATGCTGGTAATAGCTTTCCAACTAAGCTCGGAATTGAGCATAAGCGTTTCTAAGTAGTCTTAAGTCATTAAACACTGTGCACTTCAAAATCATGTTTTCTGTAATATCAATCTGGCAAAACCATCATTTATCTGTCATGGTTTTGCCAATTTTCTTTAAATGAATAACAAACACCACATGGTCCGACAAAGCTTGGATTTTGTAAAAATACACCTCCTCTCAGTCTCTACCCATCCACGTTACCAGATCTAGAATCATCATCTTGGTCCAACTGCAATTTATTCCCCAACTCGTCCAAAACTCGCTTGTTATCTCCATTTCTATCTCAGCTTTAAATTATCTCCCTCATTCATGCACATCACTCTTTTCTTAGATCAGCAAGTCAATTGGTTGAGTTTGGCTGGTGGCGGTTGGGTTGGGTTGCGTTTTAGCAGAGAACCCAAACTCAACTCAACCTAAGATTTTTATGCATATCTTCCTAGGAATATATCTCAACTTGTTTTTGTGCACATAGCCAACTGTTTCGTATATGCCTACACCTTCTAAACATACTTCTTCAATCTCTCCTCCTTCTTAAAGGTCTCTTAAAGGTTTCTCCTCCTTTTCCCTTACGTCCCTTTTCCTTCAATGATATGCAAACATTTCTAAATAGATTATTCGTAAAAATGAATTTCGTGCATTGTCTCATAAGTATGATCCTCAACTGGGAAACAGGGATAAATATTAATCTTTAAGGACATAAGAGGAAATAAGGTGGAAAGAAAAGATGTGAAGGGAAAGATGTGGGTTCAAAAAGCATATTTGTTCTAAAGTGAACTTTGTTTACGAAAGGTGAGTGCAACGATTAACAACAAAATGTATTATCTTGGAATTACGCCAAAATATGCGAAGTGTTGCTTTTTCAAAGGCTGAAGAAGAATGCGTTAACGGTAAATTGCGATTAAAAAGGGAGCTGTTAATCAATTTATTTAGATTTTGTAAAAATATATTTACAGTAAATATAATCGAATTGCGTATTGGAAAAAATAAATATTATCATAATCATGTTTTATGTAACGCACAAAAGGGGTTGAAATGAAAGATTAATAAATAAAAACGTGATAATAATCCGTTTATCTATTAGTTTGTAAATCGGTTTATAAGTGGTTTTGCGGTGCCATGTTTTTTCACCACACAATATCATTACAGGGCGGGGGCGTAAGCGAAATCATTTGCGGGGCATAATAAATATTTATTGTAATAACATCATAATGCCGGGGACAAACGTTCTGTTTCCGTTTTATGCGCAAAACGTACACGATCGTTCGTCCGGCAATTCTCGCCGCCGAATTAAATATAATAGAACAAACAGCGCCCGCGGTTTTTCCATTTCGAGGATTTTTTTTTTTTGAAACGCTCGTCCGCTTTTTGCAAAAATGACAAAACGGAAAAAGCGAAGCTCTCCGCCAAAATCACGTCCCCGAGTTGTTTGGTAAATAAATAGCGACTTTTTGTGGGGCCGGCCGCGGCGTTAATGCATACACAAACGGAATTTTCATATTTTTTATGTAACCTCGAAGTTTTTTTTTATTCGAACCATCACGTACGCACAGATTAATGCCCAGCCTAACTGACACATTTCCTTTTTATTCTTTGTACTTAAAATAATGCAATCTCGGCTTTATTGAAAAAATCCGATTAACAAAAATGCATTTTTTTATTGGAAACATTTTGTTCTGAGTCTTAAAATTCTCGGGATATAAAACATAATATCTTTTCGTAACGTCAACTTAGGGATGGTATCTCAATTTTGAGATACTTATATATTTAAGTTTATTTTAAATATCAATAATTTTTTGCTGTCAGTAAATTCTCTGTAAAAAGGTGTTCATATAATGTCTGATTTTTTTTCACTTACTTTTTTACGATATTTTCAATTTTAGCCTTTAGGGGAAAAACAAAAGACGATTTAGAAAAAGAAATCATGACATGTAAGCTACTTTTTTCGAACTCTTATAGTTTCAAAAATAGCCTATTTGGACATCGAATCTAAACCACCCTGTATACATATATAGAAGATGATTTCGTAAGTTGAGCAGTGGTAACTTGAGATCTACCTATAAATAATGAACATTTTTTATTTGAAATATTTTGTTCTGAATCCTAAATTTCTGGAGATATAAAACATGATTATTAAAATTGACGATTTTGACACTTTTGATATTCATACGCTATAAGTTGGTTAAACTGCATAATGAAACAAATTCGATGAACGAAAATACTTTTAGAGTAAATAAAGAACATTTTTTATTTGAAACATTTTGTTCTGAATCCTAAACTTCTGGAGATATAAAACATGATTATTAAAATTGACGATTTTGACACTTTTGATATTCATACGCCTTAAGTTTGTTAAACTGCTTAACGAAACAAATCCGATGAAAGAAAATGCTTTTAGAGTAAATAAAAAACATTTTTTATTTGAAACATTTTATTCTGAATCTTAAAATTCTCGAGATATGAAGCAGATGTTAAATTAGGTGATTTTAACACTCTTCGCGTTCATACCACTTAGATTGGTTAAACTGTTTAATGAAATAAACCTGATGACAGAAAATGCATTTAGAGTATGTAACAGAATTTATTTTATTTCAAAAATTTTTTTTTAATCTTGAAATTCTCGAGATATGAAACATAATTAATGTTAACTAAAACTGGTGATTTTGATACAGTTCGTGGTCATACCAAGTAAGTTGGTAAAACTGTTTAATGAAATATATCCGATTCAAGAAAATGTATTTAGAGCAAATAACGAAATCTTTTTTATTCCAACATTTTGTTCTAAATCTTAACATACTCGAAATATGAAACATAATTGATGTTAAAACTGGTGATTTTGATACATTTAGTATTCATACCAAGTAAGTTGGTAAAACTGCTTAATGAAACAAATCCGATTAAAGAAAATGCATTTAGAGTCAATAACAAACATATTTTTATTTGAAAAATTTTGTTCTAAACCTCAAAATCTTCGAGATATGAAGCATAAGGGGTGTTAAAATGTTGGTTTTGTCACATTTTTGAAAAACCGTAAAAAAATCGAATTCTTCAGATACCTTGATGATTTTTTTTGTGATTTATAAAAAAAAGTCTGCGCTTTTCCGAGATCATATCCATGCATGAAGATCTCAATTCGTTTTTGAGATATCAAGCTTTAAACTCAACCTAGATTTATAACAATTCGTAAATTAAATAATTTTTGTAAAATCGTAGGAAAACGAATTCTTAAGATATCTTGATGAAGTTTTCTGTGATTATAACGAAAAATATGCACTTTTCCGACATTACGATTATAGGTAGGTATCTCAATTCGTTTTTGAGATATTAAGTGTTGGACACAACCTAAATTTGTATCAATTCGTAAATTGAATCATAATTGAAAAATCGTAAGAAATCAAATTCTTAAGATATCTTGATGAAATTTTTTATTATTTTTAAAGAAAAGTATGCTCTTTTCCAAGAGCAAAACCAAACATGAGTATCTCAATTCGTTTTTGAGATATTAAGCTTTAAACTCAACCCAAATTTATAACAATTCGTAAATTAAATCATTTTTGTAAAATCGTAGGAAAACGAATTCTTAAGATATCTTGATGAAATTTTCTGTGATTATAACGAAAAATATGCACTTTTCCGATATTACGATTATAGGTAGGTATCTCAATTCGTTTTTGAGATATCAAGTGTTGAACACAACCTAAATTTGTACTAATTCGTAAATTGAATTAGTTTTGAAAAATCGTAAAAAATCGAATTCTTAAGATATCTTGATGATCTGTTTTGTGATTTTTAAAAGAAAGTGTACACTTTTCCCAGAATTAAACTATGCATGCGTACCTCAATTGATTTTTGAGATATCAAGCTTTCAACTCATCCTAAATTTGTGGTACTTTATAAAATTAAAAATTTCCTTAATCATTTTAAAAAAATCGTAAAAAATAGAATTCTTAAGATATCTTGATGATCTTGCTTGTCGTCTATAACAAAACGTGTACACTTTTCCGAGAATAAATCCATTTGAGCATATCTTAATTCGCTTTTGAGATATTGAGTGTAGAACTCAACCAAAACTTGTAGCATTTCATACAAAATTAAAATTCTCTTAATAATTTTTGAAAAATCATAAAAAATCGAATTCTTAAGATATCTTGATGATCTTTTTTGTGATTTCTAAAAGAAAGTGTGCACTTTTCCTAGTATAAAACTATGATATCAAGTTTTCAACTCATCCTAAATTTGTGGTACTTTATAAAATTAAATTTTTTTTACTCATTTTTAAAAAATCATAAAAAAATCGAATTCTTAAGGTATCTCATGAATTTATTTGTGAATTATAAAAGAAAGTATGCACTTTTCCGAGAACAAATCCATACATGAGTATCTCAATTCGTTTCTGAAATATCAAGTTTTGAACTCAATCTAATCTTGTAGCATTTCATAAAATTAAAAATTTTCTAATTATTTTTAAAAATCGTAAAATATCGAATTCTTAAGATATCTTAATGATCTTTCTTGTCGTTTATAAAAGAACGTGTACACATCTTAATTCGTTTTTCAAATATTGAGTTTAGAACTCAACCAAAATTTGTAGCATTTCATACAAAATTAAGATCCTCTTAATGATTTTTGAAAAATCGTAAAAATCGAATTCTTAAGATATCTTGATGACCTTTTTTGTGATTTCTAAAACAAAGTGTGCACTTTTTCGAAAATAAATCCGTTTGAGAGTATCTTAATTCGTTTTGGAGTTATTGAGTTTTGAACTCAACCAAAATTTGTAGCATTTCATATAAAATTAAGATTCAAAAATCATTAATTTTTGAAAAATCGTAAAAAATCGAATTCTTAAGATATCTTGATGATTTTTTTTGTGGTTTATAAAGGAACGTGTGCACTTTTCGGAGGCCTCAATTTGTTTTTGAGATATCAAGTTTTGAACTCATCTCAAATTTGTGGTACCTTATAAAATTAAAAATTTCCTTAACCATTTTTGAAAAATCGTAAAAAATTGATTTCTTAATGTATCTTGATGAATCTTTTTGTATTTTATAAACGAAAATGTGCACTTTCCTGAGAATAAAGCCATGCGTGGTGTCTCAATTTATTTTTGAGAACTCAAGTTTTAAACTTCTAGATTTGTGGCGTTTTATAAAATTGAAAATTTTCTAAATCATTTTCTAAATCATCTAAATTGTAAAAAATCGATTTTTAAGATATCTTAATGAATTATTTATTATTTATAAAAGAAGGTATATACTTTTTCAAAAATTATCCCATACTGAATTTGTTTTTGAGATATCAAGTTTTTAACTCAACCTAAATTTACAGCATTCTAATTTCCTTAATCATTTTTGAAAAATCGTGGAAAATCAAAATCTTAAGATATGTGGTATATTTTGTGGTTTATAAAGGAAAATGTGCACTTTTAGGAGAATAAAACTATGAATGGGTATCTTTATTTCTTTTGGAGATATCAAGTTTTGAACTCAACCTAAATTTATGGCGTTTTATAACATTAAAAGTCATAGAAACGAAAAAAAGCAAGATAATAGATATTAATAAATAAAATAAATAAGATGTGGTTTAAAAACTGAATATCTTAATAAAACAAAAAAATTAACTAAACAAATAACGAATTATTAAATAATAAACGAAAAGTAAGAGGAAATTAAAATAAAATAGAAGAAAAGGAATTTCAATTCTTATATATTCGGTTAATTTGTTAGAACTTGCTCAGCCTGTATATTTTAATAAGTAAATAAACATCTCAACATCTTCATGAATTTTTTATGATATATAGGAAAGTATACACTTTTCCGAGAATTAACCCATACTGGAGTATTTGACTTTGTTTTTGAGATATCAAGTTTTGAACTCAACCCAATTTTGTACGATTTGATAAAATTAAAATTTCACTTAATAATTTTTGAAAAATCGGAAAAAATTAAATTGTTAAGATATTTTGATGATTTTTTTGTGATTTATAAAGGAAACTGTACACTTTCCTTAGAATAAAACCATACTTAAGTATCTCGCCTTTGAGTTCTCAAGTTTTAAACTCAACCTAAATTTGTAGCATTTCATATCATCTTAAAATATGTTGATGAATTTGTGATGTTCATTTCAGAACTTGAGCATCTCGATTCATTTTTGAAATATGAAATTTTGAACTTAAATTTGTACCTTTTCATGAAATTAAATATTTCTTTAATAATTTTTGAGAAATCGTAAAAAATCAAATTGTTAAGATAATTTGATGATTTTTTTATGAATTATAAAGGAAAGTGTGCACTTTTTCAAGAACTAACCCATACTTACGTTTTTGAGGTATTTTGAGTTATTGAGATAAGTATATTTGAAAAATCGTAAAAATCAAATTCTTAAGACATCTTCATGAAATTTTTTGTGGATTATACTTAAACTATGCAAGAGTATCTTTATATCTTTTTGAGGTATGAAGATTATAAAATTAAAAATTTCCATAACTACTTTGAAAAATCGATCGAATTCTTAAGATATTGATAAGATATATCTCAAATTGTTTCCGAGACATCAATTTTAGAGTTCAACCTAAATTTGTGGCATTTCATAGAATTAAGGTTTTTGTTAAAAGATATTGTTTTAACTCGTGTAGAAATAAATTTGTGATTTTGACACATTTCCTATTTTCACCAAATATGTTGGATAATTTTTATTTCAAAACCTGGTTAATTATATAAACACGATTAATGGAGTTGCATTTAATGTTAATTTAGAGTAAACGAACATTTGGTATGCAACATTTTCTTGTAAACCTTTCAATTTTCCAGAGATAAAATATAATTGTTGTAAAGATTGATGATTTTTGGTAAACGCGCAAATTAAGTTAGTATATCTGCTTAATTAAAGTGGGAAATATGTGATACTATATGATTAATGATTGACATATTTGTTCTTGCTACATCGTGATGATACACGATATTCTTGCTACAAACTAATTATATCCATAATATTATCAAAAAATAACAACAAATTTGAAATGTCAAGAAATCATATTGGAACTATCATTATACCTATAGAATTCAAGTGTAAGCTTTTAAATGAAAAAAATAGTTTTGGAAAATATCTTTAAGTTTTTGAGATATTAATTTATACATACCTCATTTTTCATTATAAGCAATCATTTTTAGAAAATTGTAATAAATTGTGATTTGAATAAAAGATTACGAAATTATCAACGAAATTGCAGAACAAATTATCAACATTCTAATAAAAGAAACTGATTTTCAAAATATGTTAGAGTTTTTGAGATATTAGATTTTAAACATGATATGACATTTACTCATTTATCGAGGGAAGTAACTATTAAGAGGAATTTTTAAAAAATCACAATAAATTGAATGAATAAATCATATAAAAACTATTACTAAATACAGTTCAAATTGAAATCTTTTAAATGCAAAAAACGGTTTTGGAAAATATCTGCTAGTTTTTGAGATATTAATTGATAACCATATCTCATTTTTCACTACAAAACAATTAGTTTCAATCATTTTCAAAAAATCGTAATAAATTGGAATATAAATATATGATGACGAAATTACCAGCAATTGCATAATAAGTTATCAGCTTTCTAATGAAAAAGCAGATTTTCGAAATATCTTATAGTTTTTGAGATATTAGATTTTAAACATGATATGACATTTACTCATTTTTCGTGATAAGTAACTATATTGATGAAATTTTAAAAAATCACAATAAGTTGAATGAATACATCATATAAAAACCAACTCTATATATATTTCAAATTGTAAGCTTTTAAATGCAAAAACCGGTTTTAGAACATATTTTTTAGTTATTGAGATATAAATTGATAAACATATCTTATTTTTCACTATAAACAATTACTTTCAATCTCATTTTCAATAAATCGTAATAAATTGGAATTTGAATAAATGATTACCAAATTATCAGCAATTGCAAAACAAGTTTTCAGCTTTCTAACGAAAAAACATTATTTTCGAAATATGTTATAGTTTTTGAGATATTAGATTTTAAACATGATATGACATTTACTCATTTGTTGGGATAAGTAACTATTTTAATGATTTTTTTAAAAATCACAATAAATTGAACTGAATAAATCATATAAAAGCTATCATTAAATATAGCTCAGATTGTAATCTTTTAAATGCATAAAACGATTTTGGAAAATATCTTTTAGTTGTTGAGATATAAATTGATAAACATATCTCATTTTTCACTATAAGCAATTACATTCAATCATTTTTAAAAAATCGTAATAAATTGGAATTTGAATAAATGATTACGAAATTATCAGCAATTGCAGACCAACTTATCAGCTTTCTCACGAAAAGAACAGATTTTCGAATTATCTTATAGTTTTTGAGATACTAGGTTTTAAACATGATATAATATTTACTCATTTTTCGGGATAAGTAACTTTTTTTTTAAATTTTTAAAAAATCACAATAAATTGAATGAATAAATTATATAAGAACTATCATTAAATATAATTCAAAGTGTAAGCTTTTAAATGCAAAAAACTGTTTTGAAAAATATTCTTTAGTTTTTGAGGTATTAATTTATAAACACATCTTATTTTTCACTATAAATAATTACTTTCAATCTCATTTTCAATAAATCGTAATAAATTGGATTTTGAATAAATTATCAGCAATTGCAAAACAAGTTTTCAGCTGTCTAACGAAAAAACATGATTTTCGAAACATGTTATAATTTTTGAGATATTAGATTTTAAACATGATATGACATTTACTCATTTGTTGCGATGAGTAACTATATTGATGAATTTTTAAAAAATCGCAATAAATTGAATGAATTAATTATATAAAAACTATCATAAAATATAGCTCAAATTGTAAACTTTTAAATGCAAAAAAACAGTTTTGGAAAATATTCTTTAGTTTTTGAGATATTAATTTATAAACACATCTTATTTTTCACTATAAACAATTACTTTCAATCTTATTTTCAAAAAATCGTAATAAATTGGAATTTAAATAAATTATTACCAGATTATCAGCAATTGCAGAACAAGTTATCAGTTTTCTAATGAAAAAATAGATTTATGGAATATCATAGAGTTTTTGAGATATCTGATTTTAAACATTATATGACATTTACTCATTTTTTGGGATAAGTAACTATTTAAATGAATTTTCAAAAAGTCATAATAAATTGAATTAATAATTATTTAAAAACTCCCATTAAATATAGTTCAAATTTAAACCTTTTAAATGCAAAATACCGTTTTGGAAAATATTTTTTAATTTTTGAGATATTAGTTGATAAACATATCTCATTTTTCACTATAAACAATTAGTTTCAATCATTTTCAAAAAATCATAATAAACTGTAATTTGAATAAATGATAACGAAATTATGAGCATTTATAGAACAAATTATCAGCTTTCCAATAAAAAAAACTAATTTTTAAAATATATTTTAATTTCTGAGATATTAACTTTTAAACACCCATATTTTAGATGAATCATCTTTCTCGATGAAATTTTTATATTATATTCATATTTTTACATAACATCGAATTTCTTTCTCAAAACCATCACCTACACAGAGATTAATTCTAATAGCCACATATGCTTTTAATTCTTTATAGTTAAAATAATGAATCGAATTGATGGTTTAATCGGTTTACCACAAAAGAGGTTTTAGTTAGTTTCAACCGCATGTTGGCGTCGTGTGAGGTTTTACACACTTACTCTTTTTCAAACAAATCATAAAATCGTCTAAACATTCTAGGTGTACCAATTTTAAACGGGCATTAAAACGCTGGAACCGTCTATCATTAAAACGGGCCGCTATTCGTGGCCGAAATATTTTTTTCTTACACGCGCGACCGAAAATTATTATTATTATTATTATTATCGTGATGTCGCAGCCTCAACCGACTGATTTATTACTATTTACGTCGACGATAAATAAATCGAGGGTTTAATGTAAACCGAGCAAAACGTAAAAAAGCATAAATGTAAACTAATAACGAGAAGAAAAAAAAATTTAGTAAGAAAACTTTTAATGTCCTTTAATGTTCCTTCTGGATGTGGGTACCTATTTGACTTTGATTTGCAAATTTTTTAGCCCCGTTTTTCTTTGTGTTCCGTAAATATTTAGATTAAAAAGAGATTATAAAAGTTTTAAAAGAATATTTTTCTTGTTTCTTTTTTTCCTCTTTTTGATGGAGATGTTTGTTTCATTTTTTTTAAGATGTGGTCTTGTAAAATATAATATCTCTTTTTATGTTATTTATATTGTCATTTCCTACTGTTTCACATAAAAATACTCTAAATCTAAATTTTAAAAACGAATTTGTTTTATTTCTTAATTTAAATGAATTTCACTTTTGAAGTAGACAATTTTATTGGTTTTAATGTTGTTGATTCGTCTTTTATTCTTTCATTAACTCTTTAATTATCCAAATTATGGATTCAGTCTTATCCTTTGACTCCTTTAGTTATGTATACATCGATAACATCATCAGCTAAAAAGAGATTAAAGCGATCCTTTTGCTAAATATTTGGTTCATTAGATCTTAAATTTTCATCATTCCCATATGTTTTCTTTATTTACAAATCTTGTTAATTCTACCTAAACTTTTGAACTGGGGTATCATTAATATTAATGAATAAAAACCGTTTAATTCGAATAAATCAAGAAATGATAAAGAATAAAGAGAATTTAAAGTAGTTCAGTTTTAATGTAATTCTTAGAAGTTAATCTGATATAATATTATTGAAATAGTATTCCCATTTACATTAAGTTAAACTAAATAAAGATAAAGAGTCGTTCTAAAACTAAGATAGTGTAACTTTTGATAAAAAATTGAGTATCTTTTCGTTTTCATTCAATTAAGTTGGTGAAACTGTTTTATAAAATAAATTCGATTAATAAAAATGCATTCAAGGTTAATAACAAATATTTTTTATTCGAAATATTTTGTTCTGAACCATAAAATTTTCAAGATATGAAACTTAATTCTTATTAAACTTAACTATTTGAAGACATTTTGTATTTACACCCATTACGTTGGTAACACTGTTTAATAAAATAAATCAGATTAAATAAAATGCATTCAAAGTTAATAAGGAACAATTTTTGTTCGACATATTTTGTTTAATACCTTTTAATTCTCAAGATATCAAACTAATTTATTGTTAAAATTGACGATTTTGACACTTTTCATATTTATATCAATTGAGTTGGCAAAGCTGCTTAAGGAAATAAACGCAATTAATAAAAATCTATATACTATTAGTAACATTTCCTTCTAAATCTTTCAATTTTCGAGATACCAAACTAAATAGTTGTTAAAATCGTGGATTTTAACACTTTTCGTATTAACATCAATTAAGTTGGCAAAACTGCTTAAAGAAATAAACGCAATTAACAAAAATAAATACACAGTTAGTAATAAACATTTTTTATATGAAACTTTTCCTTCTAAACCTTTTAATCCTGAAGATATCAAACTAAATTGTTCTTAAAATCGTTGATTTTGACACTTTTCGTATTTATATCAATTCAGTTGGCTAAACTGCTTAAGGGAGTCAACCCAATTAACAAAAATGAATATGCAGTTAATAATAAACATTTTCTATATGAAACATTTGCTTCGAAACTTTTTCATTTTCAAAATATCAAACTAAATTGTTGTTAAAGTCGACGATTTTGGCACTTTTCGTATTTACTTTAATTCGGTTGGTACAACTGCTTAAAAAAATGAGCCCGATTTACCACAATGAATATGCAATTAGTAATGAACATTTTTTATATAAAACATTTCCTTCTAAACCTTTTAATTTTTAAGATATCAAACTAAAAATCAAACTATCAAAATCATCGATTTTGACACTTTTCATATTTACATATATTAAGTTAGCAAAACTGCCTAAGGAAATAAACGCAATTAACAAAAATGAATATACAGTTAGTAATAAACATTTTTTATATGAAACATTTCCTTCTAAACCTTTCGATTTTCGAGATATCAAACTCAATTATTAAAATGGTGATTTTGACACTTCTCGTGTTTATATCAATTCAGTTGGCGAAACTTCTTAAAGAAATAAACGCAATTAACAAAAATGAATATACAATTAGTAATAAACATTTTTATATTAGTCATTTTGATCTAAACCTTTTAATTCTTAAAATATCAAACTAAATTGGTGCTAAAATTGATGATTTTGACAATTTTCGTGTTGACATCAATTAAGTTGGTAAAGCTGCTTAATTAAATATACCCGATTAATAGAAATGGATTTAAAGTTAACAAGGATCATGTTTTATTTTTACATTTTCTTCTAGACCTTTCAATTTTTGATATATCAAAGTAAATTGTTGTTAACATCGATAATTTTGACACTTTTTGTATTCATATCCATTAAGTTGGTGAAACTGTTTAATGTAATAAATCCGATTAACAAAAATGACTTTATGGTTAATAATAAACATTTTCTATTTGAAATATGTTGTTCTAAACCTTCCAATTGTTGAGATATCTAACTCAATTGTTGTTAAAATCGACGATTTTAATGTTTTTCGTATTTACATCAATTCAATTGGTAAAACTGTTTAATTAAATGTACCTATTTATTAAAAATGGATTTAAATTGAACAAGGAACATGTTTTAGTTGACACATTGTCTTCTAAACCTATCAATTTTTAAGATAACATATCAAACCAAATTGTAGTTAAAATCGACGATTCTGACATTTTTGGTATTCACACAAATTAAGTTGGCGGATCTGCTAAATAAAATAAATCCGATTAAAAGAAATGCTTTTAGAATTAATAACCAACATTTTTTTCCCAAAATGTTTTGTTCTAAACGTTTAAATTTTCAAGATACAAGCAATGAATTCAAAAATCTAAAACTCTAAAATCACCAGTTTTAATATTTTCGGTATTCTCGCAAATTAAGTTGGCATAACTGCTTAATTAAAGCAGGTAATGTGATATATTATAGGATTAGTAATTAATACTGTAATAATATTCACTCTTAGATTTTTTAATGTTAAAGTAAAATAATATCATAGAGACAAAAAAAAATAATATTATTGATAACAATTAATAATAATAAATAGAAATAGCGAAGACATGGTGTGTGTTGTGAAAAACGGAAGAATATAATTTATAAAAAATAAACAGAACAAAGAAAACGAATTATTAATAATAAATGAATTAATAAAGAAGAACAAAATGGAATAGAAAACAAATTGAAACTAACTTTGATAAAATTGACAAGATAGAAAATATTGAGATGGCCTTAGAAGAGAAAATAAACTTTAGTAAAGAAGAAATTAGAAACATCTTGGAAAATTATCGAACTGAAGGTAAAGACCAATATAAGAAGATGATCGACGAGATCAAGATTATAAACGGAAAGGGAATTAATATAATAAATAGAGAAAATATCACCAATTCACCATTTATTAGACCGGAAATGTGGCCCAAATTTAGGAGTACCGAGGACAAGATACACCGACGACTTGATAAGACTAACCACCGATATTGACAATCCTAAATTAATTTTGAATTTGATTCAACTAATTTTTACGAAATGGCAGCGGATAAATGCAACAAAGTTTTGAAGTCTTGAAGAAAAGGAAATAGCAGAAATTCTAATCAAACATTTCGTCAATTCAGATAATGCTATTGCTGGAAATATTTCGATCAGCATTAATGAATTAATGAGGATTTTAAGAAGGTTAAACAAATTTATGGAAAATCAAAGAAAAGAAAGAAACTTAACTTATCATCATTATCAAAATATAAACTATGAACATACAAAACTAAACTATAACTACAACTACGATAAAAATAATAGAATATATATAGCAACCAAAGCAAACCAAAACAAAATCAAAGAAATTACAATTGCTATAATAATAACTATAGAAACTATGATAATGATAAAAATTACGATAGTAATAATAGATATTACAATAATTACTCTCGAAATAGAAATGGAAATGGACACAATAATTATGAATATAAAAATTCTCAACCAAGAATCCACGTAGCTACAATTCTGTGCTACAGAATCGAGGAAATCATCATCCAGAACGAGAAAATGTATATATGAATTATTTGGCTTACAAGGATTACTCCTTTTTCAATTCAAGAAAGAACGAGAATCGACAATATAAGCAAAATGTGAACGATGAAAAAAAAGTTTAGAAAAGGGTGAATCGTAAAATTTCCTATTATTATGTTTGAAAATTTTCCAATTTTGAATATGGCGAAGTTGTAATAATATTCATTCTTTTAGATTTTTTAATGTTAAAAAAATAGTTCACAAAAAAAATAGGAAAGCAAAATGGGTCAAAATGGGCAAAAGTTTTTGAGATATTAGCTTTAGAACATCATAATATGACAGTTACACATTTTTCGGGATAAAGAACCATTGTGATAAATTTTAAAAAAAATCACAATAAATCATATTAAAACCATCAATATATACAGCCCAAAGTATAAGCTTTCAAATGGAATGAACGGTTTTGGAAAATATCGTTTAGTTTTTGAGATATTAATTTTCTATTTTTTAACTATTTTGATTCATTTATCACTCAAATTATGCATCATATTAAAACCATCGTTATATATAATTCAAAGAATAAGCTTTTCAATGCAAAAAATGGGATTCCAAAATATATTTTAGTTTTTAAAATATTGATTGATAAATATATATCATATCTCACTAAAAACAATTATTTTCAATCATTTTTAGAAAACCGTAACAAATTGATATTTGCATAAATGATAATAAAATTATCCGCAGAACATATTATCGGTTTTCCAATGAAAAAAACAGCTTTTCGAAATATCTTTTAGTTTTTGAGATATTAGCTTTGAAACATGATAATATGACATTTAAGTACTCATTTTTCGGATTAATGTCACGGATATTGATGGATTTTAAAAAAATCACAATAAATCGAAATTTCAATCGTATTGAAACTATTACTATATATAGCTCAAAGTATAAGTTTTCAGACGAAATAAACGGCTTTGGAAAATATCTTTTAGTACATTTTCACTACGTTTTCACATTTTTCGCACTAAAGAATTCTATTTTAAAAAGTCGCAATAAACCAAGATTCTAATAAAAAATTATAAAATTTTTATTTGTTATAAAAATTATAAGTTTTCGACTAAAACAATTTGATTTTGAAAATATCTTTTAGTTTTTGAGATATTAGTTTTCGAACATAATCTCATTTTAAATTTTTTTTCAATTTTAACCCAATTTCAAAAAATCATAATAAATCGGGATTTCAATGAATTAAATTGAAATTATCAGCATTTACAGAACAAATTATCAGCTTTTCAATGAAACGAACAGTTTTTCGAAATATCTCTTAGTTTTTGAGATATTAGGTTTCGAACAGAATCTCATTTTTGATTTTTTTTCAATTATCTTAAATCAATTTCAAAAAATCATAATAAACCGGGATTTAAATAAATGATTTTGAAATTATCAGCATTTACAGAACAAATCATCAGCTTTTCAATGAAACAAATTGATTTTGAAAATATCTTTTAGTTTTTAGATATTCGTTTTCAATCACAATCTCATTTTTTATTTTTTTTTTCAATTATTTTAAACCAATTTCAAAAAATCATAATAAATCGGGATTTCAATAAATGATTTTGAAATTATCAGCATTTCCAGAACAAATTATCAGCTCTTCAATGAAACAAACTGTTTTTCGAAATATCTCTTAGTTTTTGAGATATTAGGTTTCGAACAGAATCTCATTTTTGATTTTTTTTTCAATTATCTTAAATCAATTTCAAAAAATCATAATAAATCGGTATTTAAATAAATGATTTTGAAATTATCAGCATTTACAGAACAAATCATCAGCTTTTCAATGAAACAAATTGATTTTGAAAATATCTTTTAGTTTTTGAGATATTCGTTTTCAATCACAATCTCATTTTAGATTTTTTTTTTCAATTATCTTAAATCAATTTCAAAAAATCATAATAAATCGGGATTTCAATAAATGATTTTGAAATTATCAGCATTTCCAGAACAAATTATCAGCTCTTCAATGAAACAAACTGTTTTTCGAAATATCTTTTAGATTTTGAGATATTAGGTTTCGAACATAATCTCATTTTTCATTTTTTTTTCAATTATTTTAAACCAATTTCAAAAAATCATAAGAAATCGGGATTTCAATAAATGATTTTGAAATTATCAGCATTTCCAGAGCAAATTATCAGCTTTTCAATGAAACAAACTGTTTTTCAAAATATCTTTTAGTTTTTGAGATATTAGGTTTCAAACATAATCTCTTTTTAATTTTTTTTTAATTATTTTAAATCAATTTCAAAAAATCATAATAAATCGGGATTTCAAGAAATGATTTTGGAATTATCAGCATTTCCAGAACAAATTATCAGCTCTTCAATGAAACAAACTGTTTTTCGAAATATCTCTTAGTTTTTGAGATATTAGGTTTCGAACAGAATCTCATTTTTGATTTTTTTTTTCAATTATCTTAAATCAATTTCAAAAAGTCATAATAAATCGGGATTTCAATAAATGATTTTGAAATTATCAGCATTTACAGAACAAATCATCAGCTTTTCAATGAAACAAATTGATTTTGAAAATATCTTTTAGTTTTTAGATATTCGTTTTCAATCACAATCTCATTTTTTATTTTTTTTTTTTTTCAATTATTTTAAACCAATTTGAAAAAATCATAATAAATCGGGATTTCAATAAATGATTTTGAAATTATCAGCATTTCCAGAACAAATTATCAGCTCTTCAATGAAACAAACTGTTTTTCGAAATATCTTTTAGATTTTGAGATATTAGGTTTCGAACATAATCTCATTTTTCATTTTTTTTTTCAATTATTTTAAACCAATTTCAAAAAATCATAAGAAATCGGCATTTCAATAAATGATTTTGAAATTATCATCATTTACAAAACAAATTATCAGCTTTTCAATGAAACAAACTGTTTTTCAAATTATCTTTTAGTTTTTGAGATATTAGGTTTCGAAGATAATTTCATTTTTCATTTCTTTTTCAATTATTTTAAACCAATTTCAAAAAATCATAAGAAATCGGGATTTCAATAAATGATTTTGAAATTATCAATATATGCTGATCAAATTATCATCATTCAATGAAACAAACTATTTTTCGAAATATCTGTTAGTTTTTGAGATATTAGGTTTCGAACATAATCTCACTTTTCATTTCTTTTTTCAATTATTTAAAATCAATTTAAAAAAATCATAACAAATCGGGATTTCAAGAAATGATTTTGAAATTATCAGCATTCACAGAACAAAATGTCAGCATTTCAATGAAACAAACTGTTTTTCGAAATATCCTTTAATTTTTGAGATATTAGGTTTCGAACATATTCTAATTTTTCATTTTTTTTTTCAATAATTTTAAACCAATTTCAAAAAATCATAACAAATCGGGATTTGAATAAATGATTTTGGAATTATCAACATTTAAAGAACAAATTATCAGCTTTTCAATGAAGCAAGCTGTTTTTCGAAATATCTTTTAGTTTTTGAGATATTAGGTTTCGAAGATAATTTCATTTTTCATTTATTTTTTTCAATTATTTTAAACCAATTTCAAAAAATCGTAAGAAATCGGAATTTCAATAAATGATTTTGAAATTATCGATATGTGCAGAACAAATTATCAGCATTCAATGAAACAAACTATTTTTCGAAATATCTGTTAGTTTTTGAGATATTAGGTTTCGAACATAATCTCACTTTTCAATTCTTTTTTCAATTATTTAAAATCAATTTAAAAAAAATCATAACAAATCGGGATTTCAAGAAATGATTTTGAAATTATCAGCATTCACAGAACAATGTCATCAACAATGTCAGCATTTCAATGAAACAAACTGTTTTTCGAAATATCCTTTAATTTTTGAGATATTAGGTTTCGAACATATTCTAATTTTTCATTTTTTTCATTAATTTTAAACCAATTTCAAAAAATCATAAGAAATCGGGATTTCAATAAATGATTTTGAAATTATCATCATTTACAAAACAAATTATCAGCTTTTCAATGAAACAAACTGTTTTTCAAATTATCTTTTAGTTTTTGAGATATTACGTTTCGAAGATAATTACATTTTTCATTTCTTTTTTCAATTATTTAAAATCAATTTAAAAAAAATCATAACAAATCGGGATTTCAAGAATGATTCTGAAATTATCAGCATTCACAGAACAAATTGTCAGCATTTCAATGAAACAAACTGTTTTTCGAAATATCTTTCCATTTTTGAGATATTAGGTTTCGAACATAATCTAATTTTTCATTTTTTTTCAATAATTTTCAAAAAATCATAACAAATCGGAATTTGAATAAATGATTTAGGAATTATCAACATTTAAAGAACAAATTATCAGCTTTTCAATGAAACAAGCTGTTTTTCGAAATATCTCTTAGTTTTTGAGATATTAGGTTTCGAAGATAATTTCATTTTTCATTTTTTTTAAATTATTTTAAACCAATTTCAAAAAATCATAATAAATCGGGATTTCAAGAAATGATTTTGAAATTATCAGCATTTATAGAACAAATAATCAGCTTTCAAACGAAAGAAACTGGTGTTCAAAATATCGTTCACTTCGTGAGATACTAATTTTTAAACGTAATAAGACAATTTCTCATTTTTCGGCTTAAACTGTTCTCAATCAGTTTTAAGAAATCACAATAAATTAGAATGACAAAAATCATTTAGCTTTTAAATTATTTAACATAAACCTTTAATCGCAAATTTCCCACCACTTTGACTCAAACCCTGATTCTCGATTGTATACAATGATGATCCTTCTAATGTGTTGATGTTTTGCAAATATTATCTATAGATGGATAATAATCCAAGCATATTAATCAAACAAAGCTGGGTGCTATCATAATAAAAAGTTTGCTGATATGAAATGATATAATTTAAATTTGATTGTTTCGATTAAAGTAATAATAGGAAAAAGTGGTGATAATATAAAAATAAAAAGTCAAAATTTTTTAATACGACCGACAAAAAGTCATTTTATTTCAGCTCTCAAATAAATAATTAATATGTACTCACGCTCGGATTCATATCATCGATAACGACAACATACATATCTGCCTACTTAGCCTAACGCAATATAATACAAATACCGAATAATTTATATACATCGCACACAACGTTATTTATTTATTTTTTTATTATTTTTCATTTATTTCTCTATTAATTACAGCCGAAAAAACGGCTCATTACAGTTACAACTATTACACTATTGCCTTCGGCCGTAAATGCGTGGCGACGGGAATGGCGCATTCACTCGATTTTAGGAACGTAAACTATAGCACTGGACTGTACTCGGGGGGTATCACAATGAACGAATTTAACGAACGAAAATCGAACTCTAATTTACTACTTAACAGTCTTCCTTTAGTATTTTTGTCCGATGCAGTCTTGTTGGTAATAAGACGTCGGCGTCGGTCTGTAATTGGGAGGACTCGGCGAAACCCCGGCTCCGTGCCGAAATCCGGCCAATTGACAACTCGGTGGGGCCCCATCGAAAATTATATCACGATAAGTCGAAGCTGTCGTTGCGGATTCCGGTGATGTTTCAGGACTGTACCATGGGCTGTATCTGGGTGTTGAATCTTCGATGTATTGTTGAGGTGCGGTGGGGCAATAATACATCCCTCCCGATGAATGAAGTCTTGGATTTGTGTAATTATGCGATTGATCCGCTCTATTAGTAATAAGACTATCAACGCTGAAAGTGGTCGGATCCATAATCGAAGCGGCAACATCGCCGATTATATGCTCTTGATGGACAATAACTGATTTGGCGTTCATACATTGGGAGAGTTCGTTTGGTTCTCGTTTTGGTTTGCATTCAAGTTTGGTTTTAGTTTCTTCGATTTTTTCGGTTTCCCGTTTTGGTATGATTTCGCTTTGGAGTTGCTGCCGTTTGAGGGCTTCCTCTTTTTCCCGGAGAGCGTCCTTTTTCTTGAAACGCCTGCGTCTACGCAAATATGAGCCGTTATCGAACATGTTGTACGAGTCGGGATCTAGAGTCCAATAACTGCCTTTTCCCGGTTTTTTGTCGTCTCTTGGGACTTTAACGAAACACTCGTTCAAACTAAGATTATGCCTGATGGAATTTTGCCAACCTTGTTTGTTTTCTCTGTAGTAAGGGAAGCGCTCCATGATGAATTGGTAGATGCCGTTGAGGGTGATTTTTTTGTCCGGTGCGTTTTGAATTGCCATTGCGATTAGTGCGATGTATGAGTAGGGGGGTTTAACCATGTCTTTGGCGGAGGTGAGTTGGTGTTGTTGATGGGGCCAAGCCGGATATCCATATCTGGAGTATTGCTCGTAGGTGTAAGGATTGGTGGCGGTGACGGCCGTGGCGTATCCGCCACCGTGGCGGTAGTAAGCATTCTGGGTTTCGCTAAAAATGGTGTGCATCGTGGGGTTTTCGAGCGCCGGGGGCCGAAGGGTTTTCTGTTTTCGTTTGGCTCGATCTTCCGAAAACAATTTAGCGTTCACTTAATATTATGATACACAACATGGGCCGGTTTACTCAGAGATTAAGTAAAAACACCGTATGTTGCTTCTTGCCGGGACGCAATGTTACTAATGAAAACAGACGTTGAAACGGCTGGTCCTGTTGAAGCGCGCAGATGTATGGCGCAGCACCTCCTACGGGATCCCAACCAATGGGATAGCACACTCCACCGCCTTCTTCGATCAATTCGCAACCGTCCTAAGGGGGCCTTCGGCCTATGCCTATGGTGAACAGTTTTTTTTTATCCGAATCGAAAGGGCTCTAACAGCAGAATCCTCCGCCGTTCCCGGAAAACCCGATTGTTACCCCTATTCATTTCGCTCCTATTTTCGAGATCAACACACGTGGGGATGTTTTGTGTACCTTGGCACGGATGGTCGGAGAGACGTCCAGAGAAAACAGCGTCGAGGCGCTTGTGGATCGCGACGCGACGCCTCAGTTTGCTATCGGCTTCCGAACCACGTGTTCTGCGCGGTTTTTCCAAAGACCACCTGTTTAAGAAAAAAAAGTGCGCGATTAGTTAATATAATATCTTCTTCTTGGAGGAGTCTTCTTGGCGAAGACGTCCCGGTGAGAAATCTATTGTCAAAGATCACGTACCGAATTATCTCGGTTTTGAATACCGTTCACATCTGGTATGACCCGGTGCGAGCCTAATTTAGTGCTTTTCGGGCACACCGCAAGCACTAAAACGTTCGCCGCAGGCTTCCGCAAACTGAAATAACAACGAAGCCGCGCGTATCTTGACGGTTTTTCAGCGCGAGTGCCGACAAAGGATCTCTCTATGGCGACGCGAGATTACAAGATTCTTTAAGTAAACACTGCCATATTGGTTACTTCCGGAACAAAAAGTTTTATGGTCACTAACTTATTAAGAAAATTTATAAATAAAGTTCTTAAATTAATCTGTTAAGAAATTCTAAATTTCTTTCTGGACTTTGCGAAAACATCTAAGACATCACGTCACATTATTCTAAGTGTTCTCTTGATGAACACTTAGAATAATCATAATTAGAGATGAGCGATATTTCAGTAACAGCGATTTTTAAATCTATTGTTTCTTTTAATATTTGAATACTCTTCTTACTTCAACCCAATCTCTATTCAAAGGTCGTTCTATTTGTTGCGCTAGTATGGATATGGATGCTGAAATATCAGGTCTTGTATTATTTCATAAACATAATATATCTCTTCCTTCGTCGAATTCTTCTTTATCGGTTAATAGATCTTTTCTGTAACTTGTATTCATAGGGATTTTACTACCCTAAACATCACCGATATTAAATTGTTTGAACTTTTTTTGAATATAAGACTTTTGGTGTAAATAAAAATCATTATCATATTCGTTTGAATTTAAGATGCACTATTTTTGTCAGAAAAGTGTTCCTAATAATGGGGTGGATCTTAGATTCAAACCCATTTGGAATAGACTTAGAACTAAAAACATTCCAACCCAACCCAATCCAACCCAAATGTTTCTAATTCGGTTAACGGATCTTTTCTGTAGCTTATATTCATAGAGATTTTGCTACCCTAAACATCATCGAGATTAAATTGTTTGATTTTTTTTTGAATATAAGACTTTTGGTGTAAATAAAAATCATTATCATATTCGTTTGAATCTAAGATGCACTATTTTTGTCAGAAAAGTGTTCCTAATAATGGGGTTGATCTTAGACTCAAACCCATTTGGAATAGACTTAGAACTAAAAACATTCCAACCCAATCCAACCCAAATGTTTCTAATTCGGTTAACGGATCTTTTCTGTAGCTTATATTCATAGAGATTTTGCTACCCTAAACATCATCGAGATTAAATAGTTTGAACTTTTTTTGAATATAAGACTTTTGGTGTAAATAAAAATTATTATCATATTCGTTTGAATCTAAGATGCACTATTTTTGTCAGAAAAGTGTTCCTAATAATGGGTGGATCTTAGATTCAAACCCATTTGGAATAGACTTAGAAGTAAAAACATTCCAACCCAACCCAACCCAACCCAAATGTTTCTAATTCGGTTAACGGATCTTTTTTGTAGCTTATATTCATAGAGATTTTGCTACCCTAAACATCATCGAGATTAAATAGTTTGAATTTTTTTTTGAATATAAGACTTTTGGTGTAAATAAAAATTATTATCATATTCGTTTGAATCTAAGATGCACTACTTTTGTCAGAAAAGTGTTCCTAATAATGGGTGGATCTTAAATTCAAACCCATTTGGAATAGACTTAGAACTAGAAACATTCCAACCCAACCCAAATGTTTCCAATTCTAAATCTAATGTCGATTTTAACTCTAATGTAGTTTGTGGAACAGTCCAAGATCACTCCAATTTTTAAGTCCGGCGATCTTGGTTTTGAAAACAACTATCGTTCTATGTTCTACCAATAATGGCAAAGTGCTTAGAAAAACTTAATTATAATAGATTATTTTTTCAAATTAAGTAATGTATTAGTAAACAACAACACAGTTTCTACCCTGGACGTTCTGTTTAGATGAATCCACACAGCATCCTTCCATTTACAAACTTATCCTTCCAAATTGTTATATCTTTGCTGTATCTTCATATCAATATCTTCTTTCAGTTCGCAATACAAAAAAGGGGTTTTTATATCCACTTTTATTATATATATGGCTCATATTTGCTACAGGGCTGAACTTTGAACTTCTTACTATTAATTTGGCCTTATAAGTTCTGTCATCTTTGATTTTGAATATCCATTTATTACTCATTATATTTTTTCGCTTTTTATTAATTCCCATACTTCATTCAAACATTTCCTTTACCTCCATTGCTTCTAACCACTTTCTCCCGCTTTCACCATTCACTGCTTTCTCGTATATCAAATACACACAGTCTTTGAACTTTACACGTACTTTTCTTACTCCTTATCTCCTTCTGTTATGATTTTCTTCATCTTCCTTCAGCATTCTTCTCGTATACCTTCATTTTCCTCTTCCATTTGTTCTATAATCTCGTCTTTTGTTTGATTAACTTCTCGATTGAGTCTTAATTCAACTTACTCAGGTATATCTTCTGGTTTTTTAAAAATAACATCACAATATATAATTATCTTCTGCTTTTCACCATCCAGCGTATCAGAATCATATCAGAATCTATATTCGTTCAGCGCATATCCTACAAAATTATATTTTTTGCTCCGTTCGTTCAATTTCTTTGGATATCCTATAACTTATGCGTATGTTCCACATTCAAATTCCTGCAGTGTCGACAACTCAGGTTTTTTATCATTCCAAATTTCATAAAGTATTTTCGTTATCGCTTTACTTGGGCTTCCGTTGAATATATAAGCAGATGTTCTTACCGCTTCTTCCCAGAAGGATTTTTTAATCCAGAGGCAAAAATTAATAATGTGGCATAATCCATGATTGTTCTATTTAGATCGCCTTCCCATTTAATTGTGATCTACAGTATTGGAAAAAAGTAGAGCAACTTTTAATTTTTCTATATTAAATTTTAAGTTTATGTTTTTCATGAGGATTTATATTACTATGGCAATGTGTATTATGTAGTAATTGTTTAGCCGAAATTTGACAAAGACAGCTCCATTTTTGTAGAAATTAAACAGATTTGCAAAAGTTGAGTTGGAAAAAAGTAGAACTTAACAATTTTTAGGTAAATAACAGTTAAAATGAATAAAAAACAAAGATTTTTTAGTACTTGATACAATCTCCTTTATTATTAACAACATCCTTACACCTTCGTGACATTGAGTGTATTAAATTGTCAATCGTTTCTTTCGATATTTTACCTAACACCGCTAGGAAATGTCAGGTTTTTGAAACATCGATTTTGGCAGTATTCTTCACACATTTCTAAAAAAACAAATTCAATTACAAGTTTTCACAAAAAATTTTGATTGTGGTGAATAGCCATCACAAAAATTAACTAAGGCGATGTTAACTTCTTTTTAAAAACTTCGATTTTGGTATAAACTTCTTAAAAAAACTCACAATAAAATTGGATTGTTGTGAATGATCACATCGCAAAAATGAGCTACAACATTAACAATTTTCACATATAATTCTATTGTGAATAATTATTACAAAAATTAACTACTACAATGCTAATTGTCTTTTAAAACATTTATTTTGATAACAAACTTGGCATACTTCTTAAAAAAATGATTTTCACAAAATTTTCACAAAAAAAATTAGATTGTTGTGAATAATTAACACAAAATTTAACCACAGCAATACAAATTACGTCTTTAAAACTCCGATTTTGGTATAAGCTTTATGAGATTTTTCGAAAAATTGATTTTCACAACGTTTTCACAAAAAAATTGTATTATTGTGAATGATTAGCAGAAAAAGGAGCTACCCAAATATAAATTTTTTGTTAAAATCATTGATTTTGCTACTAATTTTAATATATTTGCTTAGAACAGTTAATTCTCACAAAAAAAATGTGACAAAACTTATAATAAGCTTTGTACCACAACGTTTTTTATTAAAAACGTCAGTTTTGGTAACGATTATGAAATTTTTATTTCGAAAAATTTATTTTCACAAAGAAAATTGGATTTTTGTGAATAATTATCTTAAAAATTAGCTAAAACAATACTCATTTCTTTTTTAAAAGCTCGATTTTTGTATAAAACTCGATGAACTTCGAAAAATTGATTTTCACAAAGTTTTCACAAAAAAATTGGATTATTGTGAATAATTTGCAGAAAAATGAGCTACCTAAATGTAAATTTTTTGCCAAAATCATCGATTTTACTACTAAATTTAATATATTTGCTTAAAACAATTGATTTTCACAAAGTTTTCACAAAAACCTATATTTAATATTTATAGCAAAGCCCAAGTAAATTGTTTCAATTTAAATTCATTTGACACATAAACGTTGTCAGATTTAAATTCTTATGATTTCGTTCAATTTTAAAGCGGGGTTAGGTAAAATTTTGTACTTAACACGTTAAGGAACTACTAATTTTGTTAAACTCACGCAATTTACAAAACTCGCTCGCTTCGTTCGCTCGTTTTGACAAATATTACATTCGTTAAACAGAATCAGTCTTTTCATAACTGGTTACGTAAATAACTATTACACCATTCACTTTGAAGAGCAACGAACAATTCGCAAAAGTCGCCATTTTGGTAAATTGTATTCCGAATTTTATGGTCAACTATTTTCCATAGGTTTTCTATAGGATTTAAGTCTGGTGACTGTGAGGGCCAAGTCATCAAATTTATTTTATTTTGTTCAAACCATTCCTTTACGACTTTAGATGAGTGTCTCGGATTTTCGTCAGCATAAGGTTCCGTAACATTTCTTAATATATCACGGTACATAAATCTATCCATTATTCCCATAATATGGTGTATAGGGCCTACACCAAAACCGGAGAAGCATCCCCAATCACAGAACCACCTCCATGTTTTAATGTTCGCTGCATGTACTTAGAAGTCTTTTTCCTATTGAATGCCTCACATATTGCACTCCATCGCTTTTAATTAAGTTAAACTTGGATTCATCACTAAACAGTATCTTTTTCCATTCGTTGTATGTACACTTTTGAGGGGTGCGTGCAAACAGTAGTCATACGCCTTTATTTTTTTTGATAGAAGTGGTTTTTTCTAGGCCATTAGTTTAGGGCTTTATCTTTTAAAGGCCATTATTTTTCGTAAAATAATGGCCTTTATTAAGCATTTCTAATTCTTCTGGGTTCAATGTTATGTTCGTTAGATTAGTTATCCGTTTATGAAATATCTTTCTATTTTCTTTTATTATTTGTGTTTTTTTTCTTTTCTAAGGTTATCTAACTTCCTTTCTTTTGATGTCCATTTTTGTTTGATTTTATCTTTATTCCAAATGGTTTTGTTGTTCATTATTTCTTGGATTTCCATATTGTGGTAGGAAGAATTAAAAATGCTTCATAAAGGCCATAAATATGCATTAACAACCAAACCCAATTTGAGAAAAATTTTGAAAAATTTGAATTGGAAGCAATAACGAAGAAAATGGCAACCAAAGAAACAATTAATAGAGAACTTCAACAGATATTAATTAAAGAAGAAACAAAAAGAACAACAAAAAATAAAGAGTTAATGAAAGAACGAAAAATTAATAAAGAAAGACGAATAATTAATAACATAAAACATAAAATCAAACAAAACAATCTAACTATCACCAAAGCTGATAAAAACGCAGGTTTAATAATAATGAACAAAGAAGACTACATAAAGAAAACTGAAGATTGTTTAAAAGAAAACGGCTTTACAACTGTTTCAAAGGATCCAACTACAAATTTCCACAAAACAACTCAAAAATTATATTTGAATCTAAAGAAACACTACAAAACTCCTCAAACGATTCTTCCACTTACAAAACAGCAAAATTTTTGGTCAACATATTTAAAGATATAACAGGATTTGAAACTAGACACACCATAAAAAACAGATACGATTTAATTAATAAACTTTTTTACCTCCTTTACAATAGATATTTGAACTTTTGGTTTGGAAAATATTCAATTTTAATTTTATTTTTATTTTAATCCTATTTTAATCTTTCACATTGACACAACATGTCATAAATCACAACATAAATAAAAATAAAACGTCAATACGATCAACAATTTTTTAAAAAATGTGTTTCCTGAAGATGCTCTAAACGTGACCGAAATCTTTAGAAACATTGTTTGAAATACTATCGTCTTAATACAGTGCAAAAATTATTAAATAAATATTTTAGTTATGATTTTGTTGAAAAATTATTTCTTACTTTTCATAATTATGAATGGACGATTTTCTTAAATTTAACATTCTTGTTATGATCAGCGTAAAACGCATTATTTCTTTGAACTTTCTTATAAATTATGATTCGTCCCAAAAAAGTAACTTTAATACTTCCCGAAAGAAAATTTAAGGCGTTAATTTAATTCAAAAATTATTATTTAACTCTCATAGTTATGAGATTAGCGATTCCTTAAAATTTATTAATTTATTGAAATTTACTGATTTTTGTTGTCAATCTCATAAAATCTTAAAAACACATTATTTCTTCAATTTCTTTTTTAAAAACTCTTTAGTCATTAAAAAATAACTTTAATATTTCCTGAAAGAAGAAGACTTAAGCTTTAATTTAGTTCAAAAATGATTTTTTAGCTCCCATAATTATGAAAAGGACTATTTTTTAAAATTTACCATTTGATGTGATTCTCGTGAAGCATCAAAAACGCATCATTTCTTTGAAACTTTTTTGTCAAATCTATTTGGTCCTAAAAGAATAACTTTAAGATTTCCTGAGAGAAGAAGCTTTATGCTTTAATTTAGTTCAAACATTTCTTTTATTTGTTATCTCCTTATCTCCTTTTTGTTGTGATGCATTTCTTTTTCATTTATTTCCAAATGTCTATTTTAGTTTAATAGAACCTTTAATCAAAGTAGGTACAGAGGAGTAGTTAAATGTAGTAGTACTTTATGACAAATTTGTTTGTTAATTTACAGTAAATGACGGTAAATATTTTAGTAATTTGCAAGGTAAATGGAAAATTCACATCACTAGTTGTGATTTTCGTAAAATATCAAAATAGTATACTTTCTTCAAACAATTTTTATGAAATCTCTGGTTCTATTTGATTTAAACTTTAATTTGATTCAAAGGTTATTCCTTTTTTTAAATTTATTCAAACCTTTTTTATGAAATCTCTTTGGTCCTACAACAATAACTTTAATATTTCCTAAAGATGTAATCTTTCAAAATCTGTATAATATTTAAAAATGTATGTACATAGAACACATTTTGAGGAAATAATTTGTGAATATAATGACGTTGAATTTCAAAATATCATTACTTCTTTATTTATCAAAACGAAGAATCTATTTATATCTTCAAATAAAGCTGAAGATGCGTCCTTTCGAAACTTGTATAATATTTAGAGATGTGCTCAAAAAGTTTTGAGAAAATAATTTGGGAATATAATGATGTCTTTTTAGAAAATTTATCAAAATGATAATTCGATTTGTAGATTCAATTAGACCTGAAGATGTGCTTTTTCGAAATCGGCATAATATTTAAAGATGTTCCTAACAAATTTTGAAAAAATAATCTGTGAATTAATAAATTTCAAAAATAAATAAAAATGTAAATGGAAAATTCACATCACTAGCTGTGATTTTCGTAAAATCTCAAAGTAGTATACTTTCTTCAAACAATTTTTATGAAATCTCTTGTTCTATTTGATTTAAACTTTAATTTGACTCAAAGGTTATTCCTTTTTCAAGTTTATTCAAACCTTTTTTATGAAATCTCTTTGGTCCTACAACAATAACTGTAATATTTCCTGAAAGAAGAAAATTAGAGCTTTAATTTGGTACATAAATTATTTTTTATCTCTCGTAATTATAAGATGGACGATTAAAAGTTAAAACGCACCATTTTTTGTTGTGATTCTCTTAAAACGTCAAACACATTTCTTTAAAACTTTTTTATAAAATTTCTTTTGTTCTAAAAGAATAAATTTAACATTTCCTGAAAAAAAAAGATTTAAACTTTAATTTAGTTCAAAAATGATTTCCTTGGTCTCACAATTATGAGAAGGGCGTTTTTTTTAATTTACACTTTTTGTTGTCGTTCTCCTAAATTCTCAAAACGCGTCATTGTTTCAAAACTTTTTTATAAAATCTTGGTCCTAAACGAATAAGTTTAATATTTCCTATATGAAGAAGATTTAAGCTTTAAATTGGTTCAGAAATTATTACTTATCTCTCATAATTATAAGAAGAACGGTTTTTCTTAATTTACCATTTTTGTTGCCAATCTCGTAAATCCTCAAAACTGCATCATTCAAAACTTTTATAAATTTTATAAAAGTTAAAAAGAAATTTTTAGTAAAAAAAAACTAAATGTTAAAATAAAGCTGAAAATGTGCGCTTTCGAAACCTGTATAGCATTTATAAATTATTATATAAAAATTTTGTGAAAAATATTTAGGAATATAATGACGATTTTTAGATTCATAAAATTGATATTGAGATTTCTAGAAATTGATTCTTTTTCCATGTTTTATTAAAGTTTTGTTCAATCAATATCAATTGTAATAAAATTAGCATAAAATCCTTCCCTAAAAGGAGTTATTAAACATTTAAAGTTTTTAAAACAGGTGGTGGTCAGTTATGCTTATAGAACCTACCGATCCTCAACCAAAAGCTCATCCTTAAGGGCTTTCCGTAGTCCTTCAGTGTTATCTTAGGCTAGTTAGGTCAAAGTTTACCTAAGACCCATCCGATAGCCACCTCTCCAATAATGAAAAAAGTCTCCAAGAGGTATTTGCGGTTCAATTCTAAATCCCTATTACAAAACCAACAATGATAAATCCACAGATTCTATCTCGTATTGATCTTGCAATAGTTAAAAAAATACGTATAAGAGATATGTTAAAATGTGCGTTATTGCATCCGAGAAAGGACGGCGTCACTTCGTCGTAGAGCAGATCCGGAGCAGATGTAACGCGTCAACGTCATTTCGGACGTGTTCTGGACCTCCTGTAGACGTGGAATGAATCTACCATTTCACTCCCGGGTATATTTAGGTTAGTAATTTGATCATTTGTTTTATTTTTTGCCGGTGAACGAGCGGCGTCTTGGGCCTAATGCGTCCGCTAATGTTCCACGACCCCGATGCCCGCGTCCGGAGGCGTAGGCGACGCGCCAAACCCGACCAAGGAACGAGGAACGAGGAACGCACCGGGCCAATACATAATAGCCAGAACACGAAACTGTGAAAATATTATTTCGAAAGTTCGAACAAACATATCTGTGCGTTTAGAAAAATAATCACTTCGAATGTGATGACTAAATGTTGCACTTTCAAGATTGAAATTTTCTTTTTTCACCTATTTATTATAGCTTATAAATTTCAAAAGAAATTGATTATGTAGCAATCTTTTTGTTCGATATATTTTGCTTCGGGGGAAGCTCCCCGATATTGATTCTTCCCACCCTGAATGGATTGGGACCACCCCGAGGACGTTGCGCAACGAAATCCGCAAAAAATTCTCCTCAAAAAGGGCAATAATAAATTGAGGAGAAGACAAAAGGATATCAAACTCTTCAAGTTTTGGTTTAAGGGTATCAACGCCAAGTCATAAACGTAATGATTAATAAGCACGCCTGTACAAACACCATTTCGAGGGCTCGACACGGTCACGGCAGTTCGGTTAGAGTGATGGTGCCCTCGTAAGGCCCCCAAAAAGGATGCTCATAATTTGCGGCTAATAAGCAAGGAAAACACGCGGCGTTCGTCTCGGCGTGACGTCTTGTCTTCTCCACGTGGTCGATTTGCTTAGAAACTCGGAGTCTTCTCTAAATCGGTACGCGTGTCGCTGTAAATATCGTGACGACGTCGTCGTCAAGCGTCCGATGACGGATTACCGGATTTTTCGGTAAGATCAACGTCTTTTAAGCGATTTTCCTTTTTTTTCTTTTTTCGTAATACCATAAAGTTTATCTAAAATATAAAAGCCTATTTAAAATACAAAGAAATAAGGTATTAAATCATACTTTGTATCACGATGTTTATACCTGCGAAAGTAATCACCAGAAGGTGACATCTATTACGTTGAGTTAAAGAATAGTTTTTGAGACACACGATACACAAGCGAAAATTTTGCATTTTCATATATTTACGCCACATGGTCTGATAAGATGCTGTTTGTAAGTATTGGCTAAGTACTGCCATAAATTCTTAAATCACGCAATCATAAACAAATTACTCCAGCTTGAAGATTTTGATTACCTTGTGTCTTCTGATTTGGTTAGTAATGCCGAGTATGTGAATGATTTTTACATCAACATAAATAAGAATGAAGACTCTCTTTAACGCTATCCATTTCCATGTCTGTGAATCTAACTAATTAAGCAGATGTTCTAGAATTATGTTTTTTTTTCTTAATAAGCAGTATTAATTTTTTAAGAACTTTTATGATCAGTTGCGAAATTCCAGGACCAGAAAGGTTGGTAACTAAGATAGAACTTTATTTGGTAGTTTTTCTAGTGCCATTTAAAAGTCTCATCGTGACTTTTAGCTCGTTGTGTATTACGTGAAACTCTCATTGCTATCATTACCCATACACGGTTATGAAAAACTGAAGCATGTTTGCATGCGAGCAAATGTGAAACAATCTTATCGTACCATGTCTACATCTAACAGCACCTTCAGATTTGGAGCGTCTTCTACGCCGAGATAGTCTATCCGAGAGTTATATACTCGCATTTAACATCTCAAACCTCTTAGAGGGACAGTGTACAAGGGGCCCGTTGTGGCCTAGGTGCCCGCGTATAGAATACGCACTCCTCACTCCATACATACATACATACAATCGATGCTCCAAAACTGAAGGCGCTGTTAGGTGTAGACATGGCACGATAAGACCATTTCACCCCGTGTTTGAACTACTATTTTATGATAGTACAATAGTTCTTGAAGGCATTCGATAGAAAAGAGAAAATTTTACGATTCCCAGAACTTTAATATTTGAGATCCACGTAACCAACAAAAATTTACTTTCCGGCAGATCTTCATATTTCTACATTACACGTGTAAGCACAGCATAAGTAATGTAGTGTCTTTAAAGACTCGATAAAAAAGAAATACCATTTTGCAATTTCATACATTTATGCCACATCGTCTAATAAAGTACAGATTGTAAGTATTGGCTAAGTACTGCCATAAATTCTTAAATCACGCAATCATAAACAAATTACAGTCAACCCTCCTATAACGCGGTGAGTGCGTACCGCGTTCTATGGAAACCGCGCTATAAGAAACTCGGATTTAACCGTACAAACCAAGGTTATTCGTAGCGCGTTCTATGGAAACCGTCTACCGCGTTGTATGGAAACCGCGCTATAAGAAACGCAGAATTAGTACAAATCACATTATTCGTACCGCGTTATATGGAGACCAATAAGAACAAGAAATAAATTATAAATAAAAAATAAATTATAAATTATTTTTATTGAATTGAAGAGTTTATATAAAGAAATGATACCAAAACTAAACTGAAAAACTGTTTTCCAACAAAAACAAGAAAGACTTTTATAAAATTTAATCTTTCAACACTCATCCTCGCTGTCAGATAATATGAGTCGCCTAACTCATCTTCCTTTAATAGGCAAAATGTCTTCCTCATTTGGCTCATCTTCACATTGGTTTTCGATTGTAACTTTTTTTTCTAACTCCACTAAAACCTCTCTATAGGGAGCTAAGCAATTTTTTAACTCTCTTTTAAACTTTGCGCTACGCACCGTTGAATGATCAGTTTGAATGAAATGGAGTTCTAATTCTTTAGCCAAATTTAGCCCTTTTTTCACATCTTGTAAATCGACATTTGGCACCCATTCGTTTTCCTTATTTTCGTTTACCAATGGATTTGAGGTGGGTGCATCAATTAAATCCATCAATTCATCCTCATTTAAAGTTTCTTCCCCAGGTACGAGTTCTCTTACAACCTGATGATTTGTTGTAAATTCTTCATCGCCTAAACGAGAAGCAATGTTTACTATTTCTGTAACTGGGAGTGAAATTGTAGAATCACCTTGTATTGTTTGAACTATTTCAGGTAAAAGGGGTTTCCAACACGCATTAAGCGTTGATGGTTTAATTTCCGCGCAAGCCGATGACACGGTTCTAATACAATCTAAAATAGAAAATTCCATCCAAACTTGAGTAAGGGTTTTATGTTCACTACTTTCTAATCTGTCGAAAATGGTTTGGAAAACTTGGCGTGTGTAATACATTTTTAAAGTTTGAATGACTCCTTGGTCCAAAGGTTGTATTAATGACGTGCAGTTAGGAAGACAATTTTTACATTTGGATGATCCAGTTGTATGTTGTGGCAACCAGCGTTATCAAAAACCAATAAAACTTTGAAATACAAATTTTTTTCCATCGTATGGGTTTCAACTGCCGGGATAAAACAATTATAAAACCAATCCTTAAATAAATCTCTTATTAATGGTCTTATTAATGTTTTTCATAACACGGGGAGTTGAAGAACGATTTATTATCATAGGTTTTATCATCAGGCCCCCTGAAAGATTGCTGCACATATGAAGGGTGACACGTTCTTTTGAAGGTTTAAACCCCTGAGCACGCCGTTGATTTTTCAAAATGAAGGTCCTAGATGGTAGTTTTTTCCAATATAATGCCGTCTCATCGGCGTTAAAAATCTGATGAGGTGAATAGCCTCCTTCATTGATAATTCTAGCTAATTCCAGCTTATAATTCTCGGCAGCCTCAGCATCTGCTGAGGCCTGTTCTCCTTGAAACTTAATATTGTGTAATGAGTACCTTTTTTTTTAGTTTTTCAAATCACCCTTTACTCGCGACAAACGAATGATTTTCTAGCTCTGCAGAAGAATGCCCAACATTCCTTAAATGCTCATAGATTTTAAGTGCTTTCTGCTTGATAAGATTTCCACTGATAGGAATCTTTTTGGGTATACAGTCTTCCAACCAGATCATTAACGCCCGTTCCATTTTAACCATATTAGAATTTCGTGTGCGAGTGACACATTTCGCACCTAACGGACAGCCATCTCCCACAGTTTTCCTTATATTGTCTGCATTTTTCTTTAGGGTTGGGTTGGGTTGAATTGTAGATTCATTCAACTTGGTTGATTTTGCAACCGACGATAGATTTTCCCCACCTTCTAAACTATTTAGAACTTCGATTTTATCTTCAAGAGATATAAACTTTCTTTTTAACCCTTTCCTTGTTTCTTTCGTGTTTGACATGATGCAAATCTAGGGTTAATAATTACTTTATTATTATTATTAGAACAAATGAAGAATATTACTTACAGTATTGTGTAATGTTGTCCAATTATAAACCACAAATTAAGCAGCAAAAAACTGAACGAACGGACGGTGCAGAAAAATTTTTAGAAAGACTTGGTCACTTATAATTCAAATAGGCCCTAACGAACTAAACATAGGCTAAACATTCTTAGACTACGCCGAAGGAACTTATGGGATGCTGTTGACGGAAACCGCGCTGTAAGAGTATCGTGTTATAGGAGGGCTGTTGCATTGTCAGCTTCGCGTTATATGGAAACTGCGTTCTGAGAGTACCGCGTTATAGAAGGGCTGTCGCATTTTCAGCTCCGCGTTATATGGAAACCGCGTTCTGAGAGTACCGCGTTATAGGAGGGTTGACTGTACACCAGCTTAAAGATTTTGATTACCTTGTGTCTTCTGATTTGGTTAGTAATGCCGAGTATGTGAATGATTTTTACATCAACATAAATAAGAATGGAGACTCTCTTTAACGCTGTCCATTTCCATGTCTGTGAATCTAACTAATTAAGCAGATGTTCTAGAATTATGTTTTTTTATTAATAACCAGTATTAATTTCTTAAGAATTTTTATGATCAGTTGCGAAATTTCAGGACCAGAAAGGTTGGTAACTAAGATAGAACTTTATTTGGTAGTTTTTCTAGTGCCATTTAAAAGTCTCATCGTGACTATTAGCTCGTTGTGTATTACGTGAAACTCTCTTTGCTAACAAATGCTAACTTCGTTAAAAATATCAAGTCTCTGAGTTGATGTTCTGAATCTCCGAGAATTCAATCCTCTAATCCAGTGTTATCCATATTTTTTAATATTTCTTTTATGCAACCTTTCGTTGAATTACAAACCCAGACTTGATTTTACGGATGGATGTATCATATTAATTATTTAAACAAATATAACATATTGCACGAGAATCGAAATGGTTTTCGGAGAGAAAGATCCACCGAACTTGAGATGTTTCAATTATAAGAAAATATCTTGGGATAAAATGGAAAAGGATCTACAACAGAATTGTTCATGTATTTTATAAAAATCTATGATAGTGTACATCATTCAATCTTTTTGATCAAATTGGGGATACAATGTGTAGTTGCCCGCAATGAACAGAGAATAGACAGATCAGATTGAAAGGAAATTAAACTGGGAGTATCTCAGGGTTAAATATTTTGATCTCTATGGTTCCTTCTGTAGGTAAAAAATGATTTACCACAAACAACATTAAGATAATGCTTGTGAATTATATAACGAACCTTACTGTGGATCTGAATAAACTTACGGATTGGTTTGAAGCAGACAACACAAAGTTAAGTTCGAAAAGAAACGAAAATTTTTAATTAACACTTATGCCCTGTAATTAACGAGATCACGGCGAGATATCGGAATACTGAGATTGCCAGTGCTGAAGATATTTCATTTCTGGGTTGTAAAATGGATCCTGGACTGTTTTGGACTCATATACAATTTGGATTATTTCCAGAGAAACTGGCATTAAGGTAGCACTAAATGCCTATGCATATGTTTATTCCTTGCTAAGATATGGAGTACAGAATATTCATATCACAGAAGAGGTATGTAAAAGCAATCTTTCGTCTAAAAAATATTAATAGCTGTAGATCTTACTTTAAGGACATTTAAATAACTATCTGGTATGAAATTTATATTCAAGAATGTGGCATATTACCTGATATCCAGTCTGGTTTCAGGAAGGGTTATAGTTGCGCTACTGCACTTTTGGAGGTTATTGATACTATTATCAGAGGGAGGGATATTGGCAAGACCACAGTTCTTGTTCTGCTTGACTTCTCCAAGGCATTCGATACGGTACACCATAAAACGCTTTTGGCAATTCTTTGGAATTCCGGTCTATCGCGCAATGCCTGTGCTTTTTTTGAGCATTACTTAATGAATCGCAGACAGAGAGTTTCTTTTGATGGTAACTGGTCTGATGAAGCTGTTGGGTTGTCTGGCGGTCCGCAAGGATCTATCTTAGGCCCAATTCTCTACTTAATTTATACAAGTAATCTTTTTGGTATGTTGCATCACTGCAATATGCATATGTATGCTGATGACACTCAGCTTCATTATTCCTTTGATCCTGCTCAAATGCATATTGCTCAGAATTATATTAATTTTGATTTAGACAAATTAATTCATCGTGCTTCCCAACTGTGCCTAAATATTAATCCGAGTAAGTCATCCATGATGGTTTTTGGGAATCAGAGTGCAGTTGCCCATGTTCGAGAGCCCTTTGACATTAGTGTTTGTGGTGTTAATTTGCAGTTCAGCAATGAGGCAAAGAGCTTGTGTGTTACCATCGATTCATCATTAAGATTTCGTGCACATATATCCAATTTACTTAAGCGAGCCTATGCTGCGCTGCGGCTACTCTACGGTAATCGCAACTTATTGAATCGGCGTCTAAGAATTCAACTTTGTGATTCAATTGTTTTGTCCTTACTCAACTATTGCGACGTAATTTATGATTCTTGTCTTGATGTAGCTACTACCCTCCAAATTCAACGTTTGCAAAACGCTTGTCTAAGATTTATATATAGTATAAAAAGAAGAAACAGGATTTCTCATACACTTGTTTGGGCTAACTGGTTGAACATGTCACAGCGTACGAGGTTACATTCTGCTTGTCTTTTTCATAGATTAGTTTTATTTGGAACACCTCTTTATTTGTCCACTAGAATTCACTACCGTTGTGATGTACATAACATTAATGTTCGACATTGTTTTAGGCTTTCCATTCCTAGATATCGTACACAACTGTTTAAACGCTCTTTTTCTTATGTAATTTGCAGTGTTTATAATAGCATCCCATTGAACATTTTGCAGCGAAGTGAGCTTTAAGACGGCTTTTAAGATGCACTTGCTTCAGTGACGGGCTGTTTAGTATGCCTCATCTTGTTGTTTACCTCTTTGGAATTTAATATTTAACTTATATATATACTTTTTGTGTTTCTTTTTTATTTTAAAATTATTATTTATAAGTTGTGCGGCCTTATTATAGGTGTAATTTAATTTAATTTAGTTTATATTTGGTTTTTAGGTTATATAATTTGTTTATTTTTTTTTTGTTTCTTTTTTTGGTTGTTCGAGGGTTTGATGAAAAACAATATGCCTGCTTACAGGTGCATTGACTCAACCCCTTTTGATGACCTCTACCTCTGTTTTCTTTTTGTTATATATTGTATCATGTTATTTTGAGGTACATCAATAAATATTATTATTATTATTATATATTGATTAAAAAGAATTATTTTGAATTTTTCAAAACATATGAAATATCACATCTTCGAAACACACGCGGGAAGGTGAACTGCTATCTGGTGATACCAAACACGCACCTTACTAAGATTCAGACAATAGCTCTGTTCTGTACCAGAGTATCAAGGTCTACAAGCATATTTCGGAGGATCTTGCCAGTTTCAAAATTAACGCAAAGACTGAGAACTATTATCACGGAAAATCCGATGTAATACGTATTATATCGCAATGTAAATATTGTTAAATTGACGCACTCTCACTTTTATGCAATGGAGGAATAACGTATTATTAGTATAATTATTATAATTACATATTACATATCATTTATATAAGAGTAGTTTACCTGTAGAGAAATAATATCTGAATGGATCGATGACAATTGGAAACGCATATCACTTTTAATATCAAGTTGATTTCTGTACTTCATTTTTTTAGAGACGTATGAAGAAACGGATCTCTTACAAAGATAGATTGCTACAAAAGGCTATAATTTTATCCAAAATCGAGCAATAGCATCATCTACAAATAGATTTTAATGTAGTGTGCCAAATGATTCACTAGTTCTATGGAAATCTGACATATCTTTAATTCGTCATTAAATCGATGTTGCGTTGTCTTTTAAATTGTGGCATTAACTCGTAGAACCCTTCACTAAGCGTTTGAGTGAACACAGCTCTAAACTAGCCCTGCATAGCAGACCATTACCAAATTCGTGATACATTATCTATTAATGAGACGTAATATCGAACAAAATTGGTTAATTTTAATAATTTTGCTACAAAACATTTCCATGATTCTTATTTTGCGTCATATCCAGAAATATAGATAGAGGAAGAAGAAGTTACGAATTACGTGAGAGTGCACTGGTCATATCATTACCCATACACGGTTATGAAAAACTAAAGCATGTTTGCATGCGAGTAGATGTGAAACAATCTTATCGTACCATGTCTACATCTAACAGCACCTTCCGATTTGGGGCGTCTTCTACGCTGAGATAGTCTATCAGAGAGTCTTTATCGAGACCATATCGGCTGGTACACACTGGGACGCAACATAGTCACATTTCAAGGCAGAACTAATGTGATAATCAATGCAAAACTGAAGGCGCTGTTAGGTGTAGACATGGCACGATAAGACCATTTCATATTTGCTTGCATGCAAATGTATCAGTTTTGCATCCCCGTGTTTGAACTACTATTCTATGATAGTACAATAGTTCTTGAAGGCATTCGATAGAAAAGAGAAAATTTTACGATTCCCAGAACTTTAGTATTTAAGATCCACGTAACCAACAAAAATTTACTTTCTGGAAGATCTTCATATTTCTACATTACACGTATAAGCACATCATAAGTAATGTAGTGTTTTTAACACTTAATAAAAAAGAAATACCATTTTGCAATTTCACACATTTATGCCACATCGTCTGATAGGGTACAGATTGTAAGTATTGACTAAAACTCAGCGTTAAAATACTGGAACTAGTGTAAACAAATTACACCAGATTGAAGGTTTTGATCATCATTAGTGTTCTAATCCGGTTAGTAATCTGGAGGATTTGAATGATTTTGACATTAACGTAATGAAGAATAAAGAGTTGTTATTCATGACTCTTACTCTAACGCTTTCATGTCGTTATGAAGTTCACCATTACCTTAATAACACTTTGTTTTGGTGGTGTTGCATCATTTCTAACTTGGTCTTACTATTACCACTGAACAATGCCCATATATTCATACAGGCTTAAGAATTTGTTTAGACAGCGTTATATAAAAGTACTTTGTTAGACAGGGTGTATCAACTGTCTGGAATATAACCAATATCTTCCTCATTCGTGGTTTTAAAGAAAAATGTTCCAAATAAAACTATCTTGGTGGTGATATTTCCTTGTTTGCATTATTTTGTGTTCTTTGCTATGGCAATGATCATAGTTATTTTAAATGGGACATATGTTTGTTTATATATTTTGAAAGAGTATAGATTCCTCTACACGATACACGATATCAAATCATATGGTTGTACAAGGAAAAAAAAACGAGAAAATATATTTTCTGAAAATATTAAATTAGAAAATACAATCATAATAGAGATTGAAATGATGTCGTTAATAGATTTATATGTCAAAAAATGGCAGTTTAAGCAAATAAGGTGGAATTAAGGGAACGACATAAAAAAAATAAATAAAATATTAATTATGTATAGGTGCAGTGATAGAAAACGCACTCTAAGTGAAGTTTGTACACTGTTTAATAACATTTATACGGATACACAAATTACACAATCTACAGTATCCAAAATATTAAAAAAAATCTTTAACAACGGAAGTGTTAAAAGACTATAAAACAGCTACCAATGACGAAACTACATTAAATGTGCTTTTGATGGTTTAAGAACAACCCCAGAACTTTATAAAAAATATAAGTCGAGCTACTTATACTATTAATTAGTCGAATTTTACAACTATAAACGTTCCACCCATTTAAGGTAGGTATTTAAAACTTTTATCGGATAAACTAGTTCCTATTTCCATGTTTTATTAGCTTCATCTTATTCAGAAAGTTGGTGATGCCGATTAGGACAGCAGAGAGCAGTTTTGCCAAGAAATAATCACTAGGTATAACGAAAGTCAACAATTACCATTTAATCATTCCTTTCACCCACGAGGTAACTTTTATGTTAAACGGCACAGTAATCGTCATAACAGCCGATATGATGGAGTAACATCAATCCAGTATTGATTCAAGGGCATACTCAATATTCGCAAAAATGTTTGTGTAAATATTGAGTATGCCCTATGAACAACAGTAGATGCACAAAGATGTTTACATCTATTGCAAAATGAATAGTACCGGCGGTTGAGCTCTGTTCCGAAGGGTGGAATTGATGATATCATATTCCAGCAAGATCTCCGTATTGTAGTATTCAGGTACGGCAGTATTTAGATTAACATTTTCCTGTAAAGTGGGTTGGCATACGCGGAATGGTCAGCTAGTTACTTGAATCAGAGAGAATACCAGCTAGAATACCAACTAATACCAACTAAAATTAAACAAATCTCCAGAATAGTGTTTATAGCTTGGACTTGGTGGTTAAAAATGAAGCCTAGTTTCAACATTTGTTGTAGTTTCCGTATTTCGGATTAGATTTTTTAAAGAATTTAGTTTTTGTAATCGACAGCAAACTTTTTATGTAATGTGTATCCGTATAAATATTATTTAACGCTGTACAAACTTTACTTAGAGTGCACTTTCTATCATCTGACCCATACATATATCATTCATATTTCATAATTCATGAAACTGTAAATTTTTTGACGTTTAATTACTTTACTTCTCGATTTTTTCTTATGCAACCATATAATTTGATATGGTCATCGCGTAGAGAGATTTATTCTCGTCGCGTCAAGTAAATATCCCCTGAAAATATATTCCAGACATTTTACAAACCCTGTATATAAGGTGAGGTGGGGTAACTAGAACTTTTTCCTATATCTTTCATACAATGCAAAATACTCTACATTGTAACAATTGTATCACATATAATTGTATATTCAATCGTATATTCATTCTTAACCCTTTGCTTTTTCGTAGAGCAGTTGCTTCTTGCCTTTTTCAAATACAAATCTGGGAGTCAATTATCTCCCATTATTACCCACCTTACCTTACAAAGCAATGTTAATTAACTATAATCTAGGAATTTAGTGTTATCCCAAATATATGACTAAAAATGCATATAGTACGTGAATAGAGATACGAATATGTTGTTCCCGTGTAATTACAAATTTAATATGGCGAGATTTATGCTATTTTAGCTTGATTTTCCATCGCTTGTAAATTTATTACCACTTGTATGTCATATTTACCCATCATCGGCAAAAATAGTCCATCACATCTATTTCAGGAATACCATTTATTATACAGTAAATAGCAGATTAAGAGATTTGTTGATGAATTAAAACTTTAGCCTTCATAACGACTGACTATATTAGCGCTTGCTTTATTTATAGTCTTAAGAATAGATCAAATTAATTTTCTTTCTCCTCCAGCGACATTTCAGATATAATTTAGTCATCCTATGAATCCAACTAATTGAGCAACTTTTTCTGAAGCCAACCTGATAATGTAAAATTGTGTGAAGAATTTTTACGAATTGTTGTGAAATTATAAGAAAGGTTGGTAACTAAAATAGAATATCATTTGTTTCTTTTTCTAATTCCATTTAAATCTTATCATCTTCTACGTTTTTAATTAGCAGATTTTATAGAATTAGTCTTCTTAGCCTATTAGCTGCTCTCCAAAGTAAATAATGTTTTACATCATTTAATAATTTATTTAAATATACACTGACATAATTCCTTTTCACTTTTTGAACGCTCTTCTTGAATTGTTTTTAGAGTCTTAAAAGTTTTATACCGACGCTTCTCCAATCAATTCGTAATATTTACAATTCTAAGAACAAATTCGTTTTATATAACTCAAAGTTTACATTTTAACGTTCTTCCGGCTGTATGTAGACAAACACGATCGATTGCATCATTAAACATGTTTTGCATTGAATTCACCAAGTTTAATAACCAAGAAAAGTATTCAAAACTGTACTAAAACAATATTCAATTAATAAGCATTACTCTTTTCTTACAAAATCTTATTTCCTCATGTTCCTGTATTCTGATTAAAATTATTATAATGTATACTTCACGGTATTTACCAACATTACCGCTGATATGTAATCCATTAGCACACACAAACATTGACAATCTAAATGGGGGTGGCAAAAATTTATTATTGGCAAAAATAGTCCATCACATTTATTTCAGGAATACCATTTATTATACAGTAAATAGCAGATTAAGATATTTGTTGATGAATTAAAACTTTAGCCTTCATAACGACTGACTATATTAGCGCTTGCTTTATTTATAGTCTTAAGAATAGATCAAATTAATTTTCTTTCTCCTCCAGCGACATTTCAAATATAATTTAGTCATCCTGTGAATCTAACTAATTGAGCAACTTTTTCTGAAGCCAACCGTAAAATTGTGTGAAGAATTTTTACGAATTGTTGTGAAAGTACAAGAAAGGTTGGTAACTAAAATAGAATATCATTTGTTTCTTTTTCTAATTCCATTTAAATCTCATCGTCTTCTACGTTTTTAATTAGCAGATTTTATAGAATTAGTCTTCTTAATAAAATAAAAGACGAAAGCGAACTTTGCACTTGCTGAATTTATTATTTATATCGGGACCGGTTTCGAAGTTTAATACTTCATCTTCAGCCGAAAACTGAACAAAATTGAACAGAGTCAATAAAAATAATAATCTTATGCTACTTTAGAGGTTAAATACAATAAAATGTTGTGATACTCACTGTTAAAGAGCGAAGCTACAGAAGAATGGAATGTAATTTAAACATTTGAAATGTTGCACGTGGAAGTTAATTAAATAATTGAAATCGATGTCAATAGATCTTGGCGGAACGAGAAGAAGAGACTGGTGACGAGAATTCACGACGCATATAACCGGAAAAGCAAGTGACATCAAAGAACTGTAAAAAATTAAATTTTAAATTTTGTTAAATGTTTAAATTTTTAATTTGAAATTATTTAAATATGAAAATATAGGTTTATGGATGAGTTGAAGTTGTTCATTTAAAAGTTGACAATTATTATTATTATTATGTTTAGTAATTTCTAAGATTTCAAGTAAGTCCATTTTATAACCTTTATTACAGGAATGTAAAAGTTCAACTCCTCCATAATCTATGTGATGTCCTGTATCTATATGATGTTTATAAATATTCGAGTTGGTTTTAATTTTGTGTTCGCGAATTCTAGCCCCCAACCTCCTTCCTGTCTGTCCGATATAAATGCAATTACAATTAGAACATCTGACCAAATACACTCCGCTCTCTTCAAAAATATTATGTTTCTTTTTAGTGTGATTAGTAAGTAAATTAGCGATTGAGTGACGATTAGAATATGCAATGTTGATGTTGTAATTTAAAAATATTTTACGAAATTTGTTAGTTAAGACATTAAATTGTAAAGGTTTATAATTCATTTTTTCAGTATTAGATTTATTAAATAATGGGTCTCTTTGTATACGTATTTCATTAAATAAACGATTGATCTTACCGATAGGGAAACCATTGGAATGGGCCAGACCATAAATGAATTCAAGTTCTTTATTTCTGTTAGTTTCAGATAGTGGGTAATCAAATAATCTTTTAATTAGGAAACGGAAATTGGCAAATTTATGTTGGTTAGGATGTGATGATGAATATGGAATAGTGGCAGAAACAGATGATGGTTTTCTAAAAATATCGTAACCAATGTAGTTATCATCCTCTCTAGTTAAAGTTAAGTCAAGAAAATTTATAGATTTATCATTCTCTATCTCAATAGTAAAGTTCAGGCTATTATGTAATTTATTGATGTATTTATGAAAGTTATGAAGTTCACTCATATCACCACTCCACACACACAAGACATCATCTACGTATCTATGCCAAGAAAAGATGTGTTTTAAAAAAGGATTTCTTGAATTAATGATATGTTTATCTTCGATATTGTTTAAAAATATTTCAGCAAAAAGTCCAGACAACGGCATCCCCATCGGAAGACCATCGGAAAGAGAATAAAATTCATTATTGAAACTGCAGTAATTTTGAGAGACAATAAGTTTGACAATATTATTGAAATTATTGATGTCATCATTATTATTAAAATGTGAATTAAATAAATCAGAGATCAATTCAAGAGTGTATTCGAGGGGTACACTTGGATATAGGTTAGTAACATCGAAGGAAACAAGTATACAACCATCAACGTTAACATTTTTAGTTTGGTTTATAAATTGAATAGAATTCTTAATTGAGTAAGAAGGAGTAAAATCTATTTGTTTAAAAATATTACACATAAAATTGATAAGTTTTCTAATAGGTGAATTACCAAAATTCGTTATTGGCCTGATGGGCATTCATTCTTTGTGAAGTTTAGGTAATGAATATAATTTAGGTAAACTAGGTTTAATGTCTAAAAAATAAGAAGCTTGAAATTTTCTATTAGGGTTATTGAGAAACGGTGTGTACTTGATCAGAGTATCTTTACAAGAAATTATGACTTCTCTAGTTTTTTTAATTATTTTGTCTAGTGGGTTAAAATTTATTTTTATATAATTATTAGAAGCTAAAAAATCAAGAGTTTTATTGACGTATATGTCTCTATCTAATATGACATTGCCTGCCCCTTTGTCAGCTCTGATAAAAACCGCATTGTTAGTATTTAATTTTTGTTTAATTGATTTAATACATTTCCAATTATCTAAATTTTCTTTATTTATTTTATTAATAATTTTAGTTTTGTTGTTATTATTTAAGAAATGTATTATATCACTTTTGATTTCATTATAGTGAGGATTGTCCTTAATTATTACATTTAATTCTATGGCAGTGTCGATAATATTAACTTTAGGGGACAAGGCAAATTTATGACCTTTATTAAGCAAATTGATTTCATTGTTATCAAATTGAATATTGGTTAAATTTTTAAATTGATTTATATTACCGTTATAAATATTATTTTGTGAGTTTTTAACTTTAGTAGAGTCAATATTTTCTTTTATTTTCTTGAGGTAGTTGATTTTATTAAATTTCTTTCTTCTGTCCTCTTGTCCATGTATTCTAGCTTCACTCTTTGCTTGTATCACTAAATCATCCATCTGTAAGAAGTGTAAAGTAGAACGTAATGTACGTTGAGTGAATGCAAGACTTTCGTATGTGTTGTTAAGACTCTTGAAGTGTCTCCTCTTTTCGCTCCGTAGAATTTTCTTGATCATCTGATTTCTTAAGTTTGAGTTGAGTTTGTGACATTTGATTTTAGCAAAATTTGGAGTTAAGTTTTCTTTGATGCAGCGATTAATGAAATTGATATGGTTTTTAATGACTTCGACTCTTCTGTAAAGCTTCTTGAAACCATGGATTAGGTTAGTAGTATGAATATTGAAATTTTGAGATTGATCCATGTTGCAAGCAAATAATTTTGAATAAAATAAAAGACGAAAGCGAACTTTGCACTTGCTGAATTTATTATTTATATCGGGACCGGTTTCGAAGTTTAATACTTCATCTTCAGCCGAAAACTGAACAAAATTGAACAGAGTCAATAAAAATAATAATCTTATGCTACTTTAGAGGTTAAATACAATAAAATGTTGTGATACTCACTGTTAAAGAGCGAAGCTACAGAAGTCTTCTTAGCCTATTAGCTGCTCTCCAAAGTAAATAATGTTTTACATCATTTAATAATTTATTTAAATATACACTGACATAATTCCTTTTCACTTTTTGAACGCTCTTCTTGAATTATTTTTAGAGGGTTTCTTAAAAGTTTTATACCGACAATTCTAAGAACAAATTCGTTTTATATAACTCAAAGTTTACATTTTAACGTTCTTCCGGCTGTATGTAGACAAACACGATCGATTGCATCATTAAACATGTTTTGCATTGAATTCACCAAGTTTAATAACCACCAAAAGTATTCAAAACTGTACTAAAACAGTATTCAATTAATAAGCAGTACTCTTTTCTTACAAAATCTTATTTCCTCATGTTCCTGTTTTCTGATTAAAATTATTATAATGTATACTTCGCGGTATTTACCAACATTACCGCTGATATGTAATCCATTAGCACACACGAACATTGACAATCTAAATGGGGGTGTGTAAAGTGTTAACGTACGGTGATGTTATTTCTGCACGCTCCCCTATATCGTAAAAAGCCGCGCCTCGTCATATTTGTTTAATTAATATTCGGCGCGGTGTGAACGTCGCCCCTAGGATGACAAGCGGCGGCTGATGCGACGATGGTGGCAGTTGTTGGAGTGTTGTTTCATCATTTCCATAGTACGTGGCGAAGTGTACCCGAAGGCGGCGCGTGTGTTATATGCGTGCGACGAATGCCAACATTTCCACTATAATCACCATGACTCGCAATAGATAAAGCAACGAGATTTTTTGATTTTCTTTTTGTTTTAGAACTTACGGTGGAAGTTGAAAAAGAGATACTTGAACGAACCCCGTATGAAAATTTACATATACACACGCGGTTCACGTATTTACATTAGCTTCGGTAGGCATATGTAATAAAACGTGAAAAGATTTCGGGTTTTGAGACTGTGGGAACCGAAACTCTCCGGTTCGTTGTGTTTACGTTCGGTCGCCGTTCACCTCTTTCCGTTCACACAGATATATGTATATTTCCAAGATTTTTTTTTTCTCTGAAATATGTGAATTCGGCGAGTACGCGTGAAAATATGACGCCACGCTCATAAGTCACCGGGATTTATCGCGTGAGAGAAACCTTATTTTTAAATGACCGTCAAGAAAAGGAACGAAGAGAGGCAATTTAAATACCACCTAAACACGTAGAGTGTAGACACTTGACAGTTCGCGGCTGAAGTGTGAGATTTAAGAGGTGTTTAGACAAGCGGGTGGTTCCTGATATTTACGGTTGTCGTCCAATTACTCCTTCGTGTATTTTAACTTTTTGGTGACGTTTAAAAAACTAAAGGAGCAAAACGCATAATGATGTAGGAGAATTTGCCTGAAAGTTTGTCTAATTAACAGTAGCGGGTTGGTAACCGCAGAAGCTAGAGTAGAATAGGCTCCGGCCCACGGTTAATTGTAATTTCTACGGAACAAATTGCATTGCAAATAGAGAGTGGCATTAGCCTGGCTGTTTGTACGGGGTTGCGAGGGGAAAAGGGGTGATGGGGCGTAGTGAGAGGGCGGCGGCGTCGGTCTGTTTATTCAGAGCCCCCGGAATTAACCGTCCAACTCCCGTCGATCTCTCTTCAAGCGCTCACCATCTCCGTCCGAGTTCAGAATACCGATAAAACCGCTTAATTCTCTCATTTTCATCCCACGAAGAAGTCGATACCTACACGAAATAAGGCTAAGCATTTTTAAATTACATTTAAAAATGAAAATATATTTACCATAACCCTTTTTATCTTCACCTAAAATTAAATTCACATTTCTTAAGTTTGTTTTCTTAGTGACCTGGAAAGTGGCGTTTCTTGAGAACGTCGGTGGCGTCGGCGTCGGAATCGTCGTCGTCGTCGTCACGACGTCGTCTCTTGGAAACGAATCGGCCGTCTGAGCTAGTAATAACAATTAAAACGGAAGAGGAACGGTCTCGGCCCGAAAATAAAAGGGTCGCGGAGTTCTAATTTAAAAGGCGGGGCGCAAAAACGAAAAAGTCCTCAAGTCGTCCGACGGAGGAGGCAGAACGACGTTCGCGCGGAATGGATTTATCTATTCCTTGTCTTCGCCCGTTCTGCTCCCGCGTTAAGCTTGTTTATTCAGCCGCGCTGCTGCTGCAGCCGCAATGTCCCTTTACTTCTCTTCACTAACCATCTATTTTTCTATTCTTTTTACTTCCCAACGATGACTTAAATACGTATTATAATCTAAAATCAATTATAAAATAAATAATATTAGCCAAGATAAATAAATTCATTTAAATTAACTTCGCATTAATCCATATGCTTCATATCTACGATTATGTGAGTTATGATGATTCAATTTAATATGATTGTGATTAAATTAAAGTTAATCCAATTTTATCCTGATAATTATGAGATCAAATCCATCTGTTGAGTCGTGTCTCGATTTCTATAATTTCTAAGGAGTTATAAGTCATGACATAAAGTAGGCAAATTAAAAATAAGGCCAGATATTAGACCTAATGATTTTGGATAAAGTGATGCCGTATTAAAATAGCAACTTGCGCTTTATGACAAAGAAGCATACAACCTGGCTGTTTACGCGATGAAGAAGATTACATTTTAGTTGTTAGATTTTGGATTGGGGGATGATAATGAAGTAATTCTTAATTCTTCGTGTAATTTAGAAGATAATACATGAGTTGTTTAGACAGAGCACCTTGCTTAGACATTCCCACTTCATGCCAAGCACTTTAGAAAAAAAGTTAAACTCTCAACTCGAAACCTGAATTAAATCATTACTGATGACTTGTTAAACCTCGCTCTAAGATTTTTTTATCAAGATTTAGGATACCTTCTGCAATGAGCTTTTCATCTCAATATTTCTCCCCATTTTATTAAATGTAGGAAAGTAACCATATCAAGATATCTTATAAGTCATAATATATCTCAAATTTCGAGCTTTCAGCTCTCTCTGTTATCGTCAATTCGGTTGATTTTCTATGTCGTCACAAAACTGCTTTATTTGTGAACTCTTTACAGTGATACACTTGATAGGACGCTCTCATTCAAAAATCATTTAATCAAAGCCACGATGAATGCACCGAAAACATCAAATAATATTCAAATAATAACCTGCTGTAATGATACTAGAAAAAAGTCATTTACTGAATATGATTCTTTCTAAACGATGTTTTTTGAGACAGCTTTTGAATTCCCTTAAGGATCTTATTTTCAAATTTATTCGGTAGATGATTAACACAAAAATGAATATACTTTTTTTTTATATTTTCTCATTTATATTTTGAGCTGTAAAGATACGACTCACACCAACCAAGTGACCCCCAGAAAATAACCCCATATCGTAGTTGCGACTCAACAAGAATAATATGTATAATTATACAGTATAATTAAGTGGTTGTTAAAAGTTGCCACGTGGCACATGTAGATTTACTCGCCGCTGGCGCATTTCTTGTGCTATCTGGTTTGGATGCTCGTTCATGACTATTTAGAGATGTAAGGAGAATAGTCTCGAGAATATTCTTAAATAGAAAATTCTCCAAGATATATTTCTCATCATGGGTAAAAGTTTCATCTAATAATTCGGTTGTTAACTACATAATACAACTGAAAGTCGATAAAAAGTCAAGAAAGTCATTTTGAAACAGCTCTTTCTTTAAGTTCATTACTTAACGAAGAGAACAGAGAACTAAAAAACTTTTCTGTTGAGAGAAAGCAAATAGCAATAAATCCATTTTGCTGCAAATATTGTAGATTCCAATAATAATGATATTCATCTTCATCAACAGAAAAGAACACATACAAGGAACAAAGTTTTTCGACTATAAGGCTACTTTTACAAGCCCAAATGAGTTTGCAGAAGTAGTGGCAGAATTGACTCTTTGTAGTTCTAAAGGAGGGTAGTTTGGAATACCATACGTTTGTTGTATGGTAGAAAACTTATTTTGTTGACATTACATTAAGTAAGCTAGTGACCAAAATAGTAAGTGTGCCTTCGTCGAGTGCAGCAACAGAAAGAAGCTTCAGCACCTACAGCTTTATTCATATTGAAAAATGAGATCGAATAAAAGAGCTGGTAAAATAATTTAAAATTATTAGATTCATGTGAGAATAGTGAAAACATCTAGGAACATCCACAAGTTCTGCCACAAATGTAGATGTTAATGAACGTAAAATAGCCCTTCCTGATGTTGATGTAATTGATTGCAGCAAAGTTTGCTAAAGCTGTCCAAAGATTGGTTAGAACTAATAATTATTAAAAAAATTTTTTAAATAGTATATCCTTGTTGTTTTTTTTTATGTGTTTCAAAGAATAAATCATTTTTTTACGGCAAATATACTTTAAACATCATAAATTAATTATCCCTCCATAGTAGTTAATACCATAAATATCAGTCTTGTCACACTACAGTCGTAAGAGTGGATTTACCGAACTATGTTTGAATTTAAAAGCGTTTTCTCAGAAAATTCTCAAAACCGAGAATAATCTCAAAACTATTCTCCTATTTTTTTTTTCGACAATTTTCCTGTTAGTACTTTGAAAGAAAATTTCAAATAGCAGAAAGCAGTTACCTGCGAAATGAGATGGCTTGGATTGAATTGAGTTAGCTTCATTTTGAAATGAAATGAGTTGAGTTAGATTGAGCGGCCATCATTTTGAAACAAGATGAGGTGCATTGGATTGGATTGGGTTTACTTGAAAACAAGATAAGATGGGTTGGACTGGATTGGTTTTATTTTGAAAGAAGATGAGTTGGGTTAAATTCGATTAGGTTCATTTTGAAACAGGATGTGAATGGTCGCACTCTCCAGAGGGGCATTCACAATGTATTACTCGAGTAGAGCATAAATAGAGTCAATATGACATCGTGTAAACTTGTTGTGTAGTGTAATTTTCATACTGTCATGAACGATTTGTGTGTGTTTGTTATATGTATTACATCAAATCTTACTTAGTACTGACCTATAAGATATATATTTTGCCTTAAAGCAAAGTATTGTCGAATACGGTTGCCAATTCTCCTCTATTCTACAGGAATTTTCCATATTTAGCAGGCTATTTCCTCCCTTCTCTAATATTCTTTAATACTCCTCTATTTTTCTATTTTTAATATAAGAAGAAATATGGACCCAAGCTCATATAAATTGACATATACTGGCCGGTTGAATATGTCTACTGATATCGTAACTCATGCTATCGCTCATTTAATCAGGATGTCATAACTCATATTGACAACAAGTTGGCAAAGTTTAACATACAAAATATAGGTGTCAAAATGTAAAAATGCATGCTGCCAACAAGTTGACAAATACTGGCTTGTTGAATAGATGTCTATTGATATCATAGTTTATGCTGCGCTTAAGTTGGCGGCCGGTCATTCAAAGTGCAATCAGGATGTTATAACGGATGTTACCAATAAGTTGACTTTATCGTATAAAATATAGGTCTCAGAGTATAGATACTCTTCTCGACTCTGGCAACAAATTGGCAGACCTTATAGTACAACTTGGTAGATACTTGCTGGTTAAATATATGTCGATTGATGTCACTGTTCATGCTGTGCTCAAGTTGGCAATCTCTCATTCAAAATATAACCGCCAGGATGTCATAATTAATGCTGAAATTGTTTCTTAATCAGGAATAATATTTGGGGTGGCCGACTTCTTCGAAGTTGGCCGAGATACTTGTGTGTTATATCTACACATGGATGTTCATATGAACGACAAGGTTTAAATCTGGGTGAATAGAGTAAGCATTGTGAACGCACCCAAGTAGTGGTGGGTAACCCTGGTTGGATTGGCGTTATTTTGAATTAAGATGAGTTGGGATCAATTCGATTGTGTTCATCTTGAAACAAGATGTGGGTTATTCGAAAGGAAGTTGTTTGCCGCTGCTTACTGGTGCTTGCCGGTTGGGTTGGCTTCATTTTGAAGCAAGATTAGTTATATCGAATTGGGTTGGGTTCATCTAGAAACAAGATGAGATAGGTAGAGTTGGATCGGCTTCATTTTGAGACAACATGAATTGAGTTGAATTGGGTTGGGTTCATCTGGAAATATGATGAGTTGGATTAAATTGGATTGGCTTCATTTTGAAACAAGATGAATTGGGTTAGATTCAATTGGGTTCATTATGAAAAAGAACATCTTGAAATAAGATATGGTGAGCTGCCCGGACGGAGGTTATCCGCCGCTACTTGTTGGTGCTTACCGGTTAGGTTGTTTTCATTTTGAAACAAGATGAGTTGGGTTGGATTCGGTTTGTTTATCTTGAAACAAGATGTCATGAGTTTCTTCAAGATCAACCCAAAAGAATCCAACCCAACTCATCTTATTTCAAAATGAAAACAACTCAAGTGAGTTGCCCGTCGCTGCTTGTTGCAGCGGCTGCTAAGCAGTAATTTTATGTTCACAACAAGCTGATTGTAGCTGACAGCAGTGGCTTCCACATCACGCCTAGTGGGACGCGCTTAATATATGTAGCTACTCACACTGACTCTATTCGCGAAATTCATTTCAACGCATAACACGCCCGATCTATCTTGATAGCTAAATCGTTAATATGCTATTTCCATAAAAGATTCACTTCAATTTATCACCCAAGAATGTCACCTCTGCTGCATGGTTAAATTGTTTGCATTAAATTACAAATTAATGTCAAAGTTTGTTTTTTCTTTAAAATGTTGAAGGTCGTTAGAAAACCGGTTGTACAGTAAACTGAGATCTCTTTGTATTTGTGCTGACAATTGTCGTTCCGTTTTCGCAGTTAATACTACAGTGGAGTCATCTATGAATAATACCATTAAATCATTAATTCATCCAGGAAGATCATTGATATATAAAAGAAATAGGATGGTCTCAATTTCGATCCTTGCGGCATTCCTTGTAGATCCCCTTTCTACTTTGATGCCAATTCATTTCTTTTCCATCATAAGCGATAACACACTGTTTTCTGTCTAAGAAGTAAGATTTGAACCATTCTAGCGCAATGCATCGAATTCAAATTGCATCCGCCTTCATTAAAGAGGTGTCGTGATAAACACTGTCAAACACTTCGATTAGATCCATTAAATTATTAAAGCATGCATAACATTTAATTGCAAAAAAGAACAAAAATAGACGCCCCCAAAGAGCTAGCGCCCCAGGGCCCTTTCATCCCTTTGCTTAGGGTGGCCCTCGGCAGATCCATCATTATGCAACCGGTAAGATCATTATTATTCATTCCAGTTAGAATTCTTTCCATTAATTGAAAAATTGCTTTCCTTGTGGATCTACCTTCAATATAATCATTATATACCTTCATATTGTAAATGTAGCTTTTAAGTCTAATCAGTACTATTTGCGACATTAGGCACAAAAGCGATTGGCCTACAATTCGAAAAATCAGTTTTATCATCTTTTTTTATATAATGGCCTTATTATTGTTCTTTTCAGGTGATGCGGATAAGTTGTTAAACCAAATGAAAGATTTATAATACTACTTAAACATAATATACTACTTTAGTTAGGAAGATAATCGACGCAACCTTTTAAAACAGAAACTTGAACTCATCTTAACCAATAGTATAGAATGCAGACGCAATATTACAATATTATGACAGATTTCTTCTCTTGAAGTCAAAATTTGTTTTAATAGTATTGTGTAGTAGTATTGTTATTACAACAATTCTTCATTGCTTTTGTACTTGTATTGAAAATTGTATAAATCGAGATCTTCAGATCGCTTTCTTTGTCGCTTAATTATTCTATAAAATTTATAAAAGCATTCTACATTATGAGAATTTCCGCAGGGTTTATCAAAGTTCCCAGTACTTCCCCAAATCCGCGGCGCGTAACTGACGGCACAAGAGAATGTAAGAAGATTCAAGGTTGAGTAACGCTTGGTATTAAAACTGAAATACAATGCAAAACAATCAGATCTGTTGTGTAAATCAAAAGTCTCATGAATTTGATTTACCAAGCTTTCACGTAAATATCTGGTTCCTTTTGATTTCTACTTCGTAGGAAGTTTGTTTACAGCATAAGCTTGTTATTATCATTATGTTATTGTTATCAAGTTCTGAACTTTAAAGGAATTATAGCATCTTATCATACTGAACTTTACCAAAGATTTTCTCAAAATCATTTGCAAATAAATATGGCAAGACATCGATAATCAAATCAATCATTAATAACAATTAGTAATTATTTTTTTTTTATTTCAGTGTATTTAAAGGTGAAAATTCGTCACTTCTCCGTCATCATAGTTACATGACGTAGCAAACTCCTGCACCATATTTATAATAACTTATTTGGTCTTTAACTACACCATCAACACACACAGTTAATCCATCAGATTCCTCTAGTTGTTGTGTATTCAACTTAAAATTAGCCTAGACTAAAAAATCGTATTTCAATCATCATCTAAGCAAAGTATACGAACTACTTTGTCCCATGTCATATAAAAATATCTATTTTTAATATGTAATATACAGGGTGTCTCACGTAACTGGTTCATTAGAACTTTTTTAGGTTCCACTATTCGTAGAGACTTCAAATTTTGGTATCACGGGTTGTTCATTCTGATCTTTTAATATAAAATATTTTCAAGATGGCCACCACTTCTGGTCTACCGGAAGTAGACCTCAACTTCCTTATTTTAAATGGAATGCTATAGTTTTTATTACACCATTCAATTATACGTAAGAAAATATATTGACTTTGATAACAGTTGTTGGTACCTACCGTTTTTTGTATTCGAGTTATTTTGATTTTAAGTGTTTTTTGGCAAATATCACTATGCTCTTTAAAAGCACATATCTCAGCCAACGTTAATTCAAAAACGTTTTGCATTGGTACGATAGCTTATTATATGCTGTTAATTAGATTGTCACTTGTTGTATCAGTATATCCTATACAGGCTGATCAAAAATTCAGTTACCGTTTCTCTGTATTCGATTACACGAAAGTCGAAAATTTTAAATGGAACGCCCTATATTTTCGTACCCCATCAGAAAGAGAATTTAATTATCTACAAATTATCTATAAACATTCCTATACCTATTTATTATAGTTTTCTTGCTATTGAGGAATTTACTAAAATCATACGTAAAATGCTAAAAACCGTTTGTGTTTTTATTAGAAGGCCATGACGTTTTGACAGTCTTTTGTTTAATTTATTTTAAATTATTATTAGTATTATTTCTACAATAAACTGCGATTGAATAAACTTTAGATTGCTAACTGTTATTTACCAAAAATAACCAAAAGAAAACCGAATAAATGAAACAATGAAAAACAACAATTTAATGACAAAAATTAAAATCAATAACATAAAAGAGTCAAAAACTTCAAATTATAAAAGTAAATTAAGGGAATTTAATTCTCTACAAACTATCTAGAAACTTTCTTGTGCCTATCTGTTGTAGTTGCCCTCATATCAGGAAGTTAATGTAGGTATGCAATGCTGGAAAGCTTCTGGTTTTATGTTAGAAAGCCATAAAATTTTGTCAGCTTTTCATCCATATTTATGTTATTGTTGTCATTACTTAGTTGCATCATCACTTACTTCTGTTAGTGCCTCTGTAAATCCTGGCAAATTATTCCAACGACAACATTTTAAATTCGTTTTATATTCATGGCGGATGTAATAAAGTTTTGGATACGATCTGTTTCTTAGTTTTGGAAAGATCAAAATAACAAGAAACTATAAATCTCTATCACCAGCAGATTGTGCAGAGAATGGAATGAATGTTTTGTCTTATTTTGTTGCTTTACCAAATTCTTCTGTAAGAGTTGCTTCGATCGATTTACATGAATAATATTTCCAAGAAAGCACCGTTAATAGATAAAGTGAACTCTCTAGGAATATTTCGCCCATCATTTTGTCGAATATTACGCCATATTATTGTTTTTCATTATTTTATTGATGCGTTCTTCTGCTGGTTATTTTTGGTAAATAAAAGCTAACAAACTAAAGTTTATTCTATCGCATAACATTCTAGAAATAATGCCAATGATAATTTAAATAAATTAAACGATAAACTGTCAAAATGTCATAGCCTTCTAATAATAACTGAACGGCTACCAGCATTTTGTGTAGGATTTTGATAAAATGCTCAATATGAAGAAAACTATAATAAATAGATATAGCAACGTTTATAGATAATTTATAGAGAATTAAATTCCCGTTTTGATAGGCTAAAAAGATTTTTAAGAAAATTTTAATTGGAACGCCCCATGTTCCAATTAAAATTTTCGACTTTCTCGCAATTGAATACAGCGAAACGGTAATTTAATTTTTGACCACGTTGTATAAGGTACACTGATATAACAATCTATTTAACAGCATATGAAGAGTTATTGTACCAACGCAAAACGTTTTTGAATTAACGTTGGCTGAGATATGTGCTTTTAAAGAGCATGGTGATAGTTGCTAAAAAACACTTAAAATCAAAATAACTCGAAAACAATAAACACTAGGTACCAATAACTATTATCAATGTCAACATATTTTCTTACGTATAATTGAATGGTGTAATAAAAACTATAGCATTCCATTTAAAATAACGAAGTTGAGGTCTACTTCCGGTAGACCGAAAGTGGTGGCCATCTTGAAAATATTTTAGATTAATAGATCGGAATGAACAACCCATGTTACCAAAATTTCAAGCCTCTACAAATAGTAGTACCTAGAATAGTTCTAATGAACCAGTTACGTGAGACACCTGTATAAAATCAATCTATTCGATCTTCCATATGGGAAGGAAAATGATCAAATTAAACATATCATTAGTAAGCTTTGTAATATTTTCAGAATGTATGTGTAATTGTATCATATTGACAATTTGTTCCATTAATAATTAAAAACAAAAAAATTGTGGATTTTATTTAACTGTTGTTTTGATTGTTAAAATTTTCATGAAAATGTGGGGTCACTGAGGTCTTTACCTTTTCCCTGAAATCATTTCGAATCGCTTAATCCATTAATAATAAAGTCATGCAGAAATGTGAAGAACGAAGCTCGATAATGAGGGCTTAATGAATAATGACACCTATGTAAACGGTCGTGACGGTAGTCGACGGTCGTTTGAAAGGTTCCGGCGGGGTACGGAGGGCCACGCGTCAGGTGCAATAGGATGGTAGAGTAGAAAGGTAGACAGAGGGACGACAACGGGGAACGCCAAGAATCCGCCAATATGGCCGTGTTCGGCCAATGAGGACGAAGAGGCAACAATGCCGGGGCAGAGCTAGCGGCGCGGCGGCGGCACGGTAGCAGCGAGGGGCCCCTATGTGTTCTACTTCGCGCGACCGCAGCGACAGCCTGCGTCAATATTATTTCAGCATTTCCCCCTCGCACGTCGCCCTCCGACAACCCTCTCTCAACGTACCAGTCGATGCTCCCCTCGGTGGTCACGCGTTGCACCATTGTGTCCACTTCCTAAAGTTATAAGTTGAATAGTGTTCTACAATTTTCTATATACCTGAAATATTATATTGAATTTTATTAATATGTAAATTTTTTGTATCAATTTTACCTTTTTTTCTGTCATAATCTTTGCCAATATAGAGAGATATACCATAATCGTATAATATTAGGTGATTAATGCACAAATCGGCTACACTAATAATGTGCTAATAGCAAGGAATCTTGTAATAACATGTATTGGCGTATTAGGAATGACCTTTACGTGTAGGAAACGAATCGTTTTTCTTGTGTCGAATTTAATTCCTTTCTGATGACTTCTTGAGGCTTAGAAAGATGTTGAGAAACAATGGCATGTCTTGTTGCACTCATTGTAGTATAATGGATTGAGTTTTAACCCATTTTCTCTGACTATATGTACCACTATAACATACGTAGTGCTATGTTAGTGATGGGAATTGGAAAAAAAGCTCCTAAATCTGATTGTAACAAAAGATTCTTCGTTACGTATGGAGATATCACATTATAAACTCTCCTTGATAGGTACCACACAGTATGTAAAATCTTGTTCAAAGAAGCGATTATGATATTATCTCTTGATTAAACTTGAACCATTGCTTCAAAGTGTGTTGCTGAAAATCATGAAAAATCATTCAAATTAGTTAAATTAAGAAAAAAGTTTAACATGATTGTTAAAATTTAAATGTTGTCATTACCGATAGAAGGAGTGGAGCTTTAATTCAAAGTAAAGTCCCTAGATTTATAAAGTACCGCGGTTTGCAGCCATTTTGGCTCGAAATCACGCAACAAATTTAAATTTCAAATAAAAGGTTGTTGTATACATATGTGCAGATGGTTCAAATTCGACATCCGAGTAGGCTGTCTTGGATGATACAAAAAAAAACTTGAGATGCTTCCAGAAGACTTGATATTACATCTAAGAGACTAGAATTTGCTACAAAAGGACAGAATATAGCCTCTAGATAAATTGATACTGCTTCTAGGAAAATTGATATTGCTTCCAGAAGACTGATTTGCTTCTAGACGATTTAAAATATTTCCAGACGACTTACAATGCTTTCAGATAACTTGATGTAGCATCCAGAAGGCTTGAAATGTTTCCAGAAGACTTGATACTGCATCAAAAAGACTTGATTTGCAAAAGTCAAAAGACTGGGCAGTGCCTCTAGATGATTTGATACTGTCTGTAAAAAACTTGATATTGCTTCCAGAAGACTTGAAATGTTTCCAGAAGACTTACAATGATTCCAGAAAACTTGCAATGCTCCAGATGACTTGACATTGTATCTAGAAGACTTGAAATGTTTCCAGACGATTAACAATGCTTCCAGAAAACTTGAAATACTTCCAGACGACTTACAATGCTTTCAGAGTATTTGGTGTTGCTGTTAGAAGAATTGATTTGCTGTCAGAAGGCTGGATGCTGCCTCTAGATGATTTGATACTGGCTCTAGAAAACTTGATATGGTTTCCAGAATAGTTGAAATGTTTCCAGAAGACTGATACTGCTTCTAGAAGACTTAAAATGTTTCCAGACGACTTACAATATTTCTAGAAGGCCTTATACTTATTTTTAGAGAACCTCAAAATTTTGAGAAATTTTGACTTGATACTGCTTCTAGATGTTTAAAAATGCTTCCTAAGCATTCGAAACTGCCCCTATAAAACTTTATACTGCTTCTAGAAGATTTGAAATGCTTTTAAAAGACTTGAGAAGTTTCCAGAAGACTTAATACTGCTTCTAGACGATTTTAATAACTGAGACTCGATACTGCCCCTGTAAGACTTTATACTGCTTCTAGAAGATTTGAAATGCTTCCAGAAAACTCGAAAAGTTTCCAGAAGACTTGATACTACATAAAGAAGATTTAAAATTGTTACAAGTCTCGACATTGGCTCTGGTAGGCTTAATATTGCTTCCAAAAGATTTGAAATGTGTCCAGAAGACTTGATACTGTTTCTAGAAGATATAAATTGCTTCCAAAACATGTGGAATGTTAACAAAAGATTTGATATTGCTTCTAGAAGACTTGATATTGCTTTCAGAATACTTGACATTGCCTCTATAAGGCTTGAAATGCTTCCAGAAAACTAATTTATTTGGTACCAAGCGTATTTTCTTTACAAATCTTTCTTAATGCTCCCAGGCTTCTAAAGGATAAATCTTTTTTCATGAAATGTCGGCATGAATCCGGGATATACTGAGACTAGACTGAAACTGAAATGTACAAGTATCTTAAAATTGAGATACCATTCCTAAGATGACTAATTGTTTAATTGTTAAGATTTTCAAGACATTCAAGATGGCATTTGAGCCTACTAGCGGTCATCTTAAAATCCTGAAAATAAGTTCCAGTATTTTCTCTTAGCCACTTTAGTCATAACATTTTTTCTTGCAAGTCTACTATCAAATAATTTCCAGTATTTTCTCTTAGCTGCGATTTTATGACTAATAAAATCTTTTCTTAGAAGTTTAACTATCGGCTTACGGAGTCTTTTAGCAATTTGCAACCGCTGGTTCGGCGGACCGCCACCATCCATTCAAGTTAACATTTTTTCTCAATATATGTTTTCTAGTCTACGAAAATGGGGTAAATAAAGATAAACAAGTCATTTTGTCAGTTTCTAGTTAGTTAATCTCTTTTTTTCTGTATCTGCCGATATTGAAGGACGTCAAAGTATTATTTCAGATCAGAATGTTGTCGTAGTTTTCTTACTACTTTTTTTCGTAGATTTTAAAAATAAAATATTGGAGAAGTCGGTTTGTAAATATAATTATATTGGATGTTTTTTTACTATTGATTATGCAAGTGAAACACGTTCAAATTCAACGAGGACACAAAACACTCAAGAAAGCTCGAAATCAAGTAGAGGATTATCAAAATTTGTGTGAAAATACTGATGGCTCAAACGGTTCGTCGTTTTAACTACACTGAGGTCACTCTAGAAGTGCAGCCAATGAAACGGCAGATGAGCTTGTAAGAGAGGGCAGCGCTAATGCGTTTTTAGGGCCAGAACCAGCAATTTGTGTAACATTTACAAAATCCAAATAAAAACATTTTGTATCTTAGCAGTATTTGGTATTTTAGAAGCAAAATCAAATCGTATTAAAGTTTCGCGCCTTTTGCAATAAAAATGTCTTCTTTAAGAGTTTGTTTTTTCAAACAACATTTTTTGCCAGCAGTTTTACAAGCGGTATCAAGTCTTTTGTAATCATTTCAAGTCTTTTAGAATCACTAATAAATCATTTTGAAGCATTTCAAATCTTCTAGAAACAGTATTAAGTCTTCCAGCTGCAATATAAAATCTTGTGGAAGCAGTTCTAGCCTTCTGAAAGCAATATTAAGGCTTCTGGAAGCATTATCAAGTCTTCCAGAGCCAGTATCAAATCTTTTCTCACACATAAACTCCCTATTCGTACACCTGGTCACGTACTATTATTGTTCAAAGTTAATGCCATTTCATTTTACATAATTTACGATTAACACAACATTTTTCAAAATAATTTACCGGTGCGTGCAATTTATGGATAAGTTCTATGGGTCCACAGATCAAAAGAGGTGGAGAAACGCTGCTCTATACAGTGCTTTCATTAAGAGTTTATTGACATACAAACGGCATTGCTACAAACGCAATTTTTTGTAAAAAAAAGCAGTGACATATGCTGACAAACGGTGACATACTATCAAACGACTATCAAAATTCACACGATTGAGGAAGGTTGGCAAGCCCAGTTTGCCATCTCTTGCTAATACTCCATTAGTTTTGTCAAAAAAAGTCAAATATCTGGGCATTATACTTGACAACAAAATGACATGGAAGACTCACCTAGACAATAGAGTAAAGAAAGCATATGTTGCATTCAGCCAGTGTCGTGGGACTATAGGTAAGACATGGGGACTGTCACCTAAAACTGTCCTCTAGATCTACACAGCTGTAATTCGACCTATGCTTACATGTGGTGCAGTAGTCTGGTAGTCAAAAACCTTAAAATTTATTTCCACTCTGCACTAAATAAAGTACAGAGACTGGCGTGTTTGTATGTTACACGTGCGCTGCGATCTACCCCCACCGCAGCCATAGAAAACATGTTGAACCTACCGCCACTTCATTTGTTCATTCAAGAACAAAGTGGCACTGGTGACCATGTTTCGACTGCGTACACAAGGAATCTTTATGGGCGAGAGAAACGGTAAAAATGCCGCACACTGGAATGAAATGGTCGGTTAATCGCCAATTGTGGAACGTAAGACAAACTTTATACCCCTACAACACATTTTTACTAAGAGGTATCTCACCTACCCAAGTTCCACAGAAGTAGAAGTAAATAAAAGTAACAAAATCTACACTGATGGTTCGGTTAGACGGGAAGGAGCTGGGGTTTACAACTCCACATTTCTAACATAACTCCATTAGGTAAAGGTACCACCGTCATACAGGCAGAATTAAGCGCCATTCTACTTGCCGCTGACTTTATTGTCAAATCCAACTTGCAAAATAAGACTTTTACAATTTATACTGACAGTAGAGAATCTATTTCAGCCCTGAGTAGTATAACTAGTACCTCAGGACTTATTATCTACCACTGGAGGAGGCCGCAGCACATAACTTCAATGGATAAAAGGACAGTCGATCTGTTCAGGTAATAAGCACGCTAATAAGCTTGCCAAAAGAGGTGCCAAGCGAGCTATCTGTTCACCTGAACCGTTAATCGCTCAGTCCATATCAACTGAAATTGAGCTTATTAAAGATTTCACCCACAGGAAATTCACAGACTGGTGGGATAGGACAAAGGGCTGCTATCTGTCTAAAGAACTGCTGTGTTATCCTTCAGCAAAGATAGCCTTGTCTTTCGTAAGACTCGGTAGAAGCGCCCTACGTATTTTAACGGGACTCATCACGGGTCACTGTAAGGTAAACAAGCATCTCTACAACCTTAAGCTTGCTACTAGTCCCCTCTGCCGCTTTTGTCAAGAGAACGAGGAGACTGTTCGACACATTTTGTGTGAATGCCTCACTCTACAAGACCTCAGAATGAGAGACTTTGGAGAGGAATGGCCGAGCACGGATGGCATCAGGAACACACCTCTGAGCTGTATCCTAGCCTTCGGAAATTCCTTAGACTGGTTAATGTAGCCGGAGAGAGTGTAGGAGGATGTACAAGGAGCCCGTTGGGGCCTAGATGCTGTATGCTTTAGCGTACCCTCCTCTTTCCTACATACATACTATCAAACCACCATTTTGGCTCGAATCTTATGAAATACATAGGCTTCATGAACCGCGGTACTTTAGTAATCTAGGGAATTTAATTCAAATTATTTCTTTAAGAACCTAAATTCAACATTTATAAAACATTTATACACTCTTTCACATTAAAATCGTGTTAAAACTCATGATATGTATTAGTACACTCATTGTAGTATGATGGAGTTTTAATCCATTTAAAGTATGCTTTGATTGCAGCATTTTTCTGAGAATTATGATGAAATGAATCAAACGGAATAATAGTATCTGTTTGTGTAGGTTTTCTGTAAATTTGGAATTCTATACTATTTTGTTTATTGATCAGAGTTAAGTCAAGAAAATTCAAAATATGGCCCTTCTCTATTTCTAATGTGAATTTGATATTACAATGCAAGTTGTTGACATAATTATGAAAATCACCAATGTTAACATTTCTATCGTTGTCCCAAATAATCAATATCTGCGCCAAAGTATAATATTTTTATTTATATGGTTATTACGTTCTAAGATTTTGTTTTCAAGGTTGTTGAGGAAAATGTCGGAAATTTTTGGTCAAATTGGCAGAAATTCTGTTCGGTACAGAGTTTCAGTAAGTTGTAAACATATTCAGTATTTGCCCGATTCAAATGTTCATTTAGGAAATTCTTAGCAATGTCTAGTGTTTCAGGAATAGGTGTGTTAGTGTATAGGTTAGTTACATCGAAAGAAAGGAGGGAGAAATTGTTAGGTAAATATATGTTCTGTAAAGTTTCGATTAATTCAGTCCTGTTGTTTATAGTAAAATCTGCTTTAAATTGGATATTATTCTTGAAAAATTGTATCATGAATTTTGAAATTTTGTAAGTGCTCGAGCACTTGAATCGATTGAAGATATGATAGGTCTAATTGGAAATTGATTCTTATGTAATTTAATTAATGAATACAATAAAGGTGTTTTAGGATTCATCGGTAATATTCTGAATGTAGACATGTTTTGTTCTTTAAAGAAATTTGTAGAGTCTTTAACAATTCTTTTAACTTTGGTATGGAATGTGGAAGTAAGGTTCTTTTTAATTTCGGTGAAGTTGTTTTCATTAAAGAATTCTAAAGTTTTTGATAAGTATAAGGATTTATCTAAAATTACCAAGCCTGCATTTTTATCTGCATTGGTTGCAATTAATGAGTTATTTTTAATTTTGTTTTCGATCTTACTTAATGTTTTACTTTCTTTCCAATTAGTTTTGTTGTAATTGTTAGAAGTGTTGCTGCTCTCCTTTCTTTTAAGTAGTTCAATGAGATCAGAAAAGCTACACAAACAGATACTATTATTCCGTTTGATTCATTTCATCATAATTCTCACAAAAATGCTGCAATCAGGGCATACTTACACAGATGCTACAATATCCTACTTTCAGAACAAGAAAGAAACAATGAACTTACTTTGTAATAAAAGCAATAGGTACAAATAACGGTTTTTTTATGACACATATACTCTTTATATAAAAAACTTTTAACTAAACAAAACCATAGATCTTCAACCAGTTTACAAAACACCCAAAATAATCAAAATTTTTAAGCGGGGTTTATAAGCTGGAGTGTGGTACTTGTGGTGCATCATACATAGGTGAAACAGGTAGATCAATCAAAATCAGAATAAATGAACATAAACATAACGATAACTCCAATTTCGGTAGACACATGTTAACGTATAAACATAGCTTTAATATAGCTGATAATGTGTCACTTTTACATAAACAAAATAAAGGTTTCAAACTCAAATTGTTAGAAACCTACGAAATAGATAAATTTAAGAAAAATAATGATACTTTGGAATGCCTTAATGACCAGGTTCACATTTACAAAACACCTTTATATACTTTTTTATCTAACCCCTTTCCCCAAAAGGGATTATTTGGTCCGCATATATTAAGCGCACTTTTTGGGCCCCCGCGGCCAAACCATTTTCGTTTTTTCTAAATTTTCACCAAACATTAATTTTGATTTATACTTTGGAAAATATAAATAGAATTTTTCAGATTTGAATTTAAATTTTAGAACGTTTTTATTGTAAAACGATTCTTTTCCGTACATGCGCATCGAGGTCAAACTAAATAAAAAACTTGTTTTACGTATCGCCATTACAATTCTTCGTAGTTTGTACCACGTTTCTTGTCAATTAAATGTTAAGTGTGTTCTTAACTCAATATGTATTAATATAAAACCTTCCACATGATCAAAATGTACGTGAGATTGTATTTAGTATTCACATGCTCTTATTTTCTTGTTTGACTGTACACTTAGCAGCAGAAGTCTGCGTACAAAAAACTTCTAACACTTTAACTGAAAAAATAAGGGTCATGATCTAATGTGATAAACTTCAATTTTTTTTATTTTGTGTATTAACTACATATAATTCTATTAACAAAATATGCATCAATAAAACAGAAATATTAGTTACAAAAAAAATTTAAATTAAAAATTCTCCAAATAATGCGTATGCAAAAATCTGCGTACAAATAAAGACGCCTTCTCCAAAATATACTTATTTACTTAAATACGTAGTTGGCGATGTACGCTTTCCGATTTAAATAAAAGATAATCGGTGTCAATTATATTAGCAGAGGCTTAGAAGCTAAAAGTTAGAATAGACACGAAAGGAAAGGAAATTGAATTGGGAGAGAGAAAAATTATTGTAAAGTTATGGAAAGAGGGAAAATCTTTTCGAAAAATAGGAGAAACTGTCGGCAGGTCACACTCTTCCATTCAAAGAGTAATTAATAATTATAAAGACACTGAAGATTACCTCTCACGTCCGCGATCTGACCGAGAGAAGCGACCCCTTTTAACAAACCGAGAAAAGCGAAAAATTGTACAGCAGGTTAGAAAAGAACCTAGGCTGACGACAAAAAAAATAGTAGAAAATGTACAAGAAGAATTTCATAAAACTATCAGCAAAGATACGGTGAGAAGGACGTTAAAAAAAGCTAACTATCACAGTCGCGTTGCACGAAAAAAGCCATTTGTGTCAGAGGTCAATCGTCAGAAGCGGATCGCCTTTGCAAAAAAACTCTTAGACAAGCCCATTGAATTCTGGGAGAAAGTTCTCTTTACAGATGAGAGCAAATTTTGCATTTTCGGCATTAAGGGTAAACAACTTGTATGGAGAAAACCTAATACTGCCCTTAATCCCGAAAATTTGAAAGCGACTGTAAAACACGGAGGTGGTGGAGTTATGGTTTGGGGGTGTATGTGCACCAAAGGGGTGGGAAGGTTGGTTTTCATAACATCGACAATGGACCATAAAATGTATATAAACATTTTAAAAGAAAATTTGAAGCCTAGCATCGAAAATTTGGGCTTGGGGCCCGAATACTTTTTTCAACAAGATAATGATGGACATTGCGCCCACAACACTAAGCTTTGGCTACTATACAATACCCCAAAGCAACTTAAAACACCTCCACAATCGCCGGACTTGAATCCCATCGAACACCTCTGGGATTTACTGGAACGCAGGATTCGGCAACACAACATAACGTCGAAGGAAACGTTAAAAAATGTTATGATTGAGGAATGGGCCAAAATCAGTTCGGACGAAACGAAGAAATTAGTGCACTCCATGCCTAAACGTTTAAGGGAGGTCATTAAACGTAAAGGTTACCCGACCTCATATTAATATAGAAACAATGATCTCATTTATGAATTTTTTATAAATACTGTCCTGACTTGTACGCAGATTTTTGCATACCCGTTATTTGTAGAATTTTTAGTTTTGATTTTTTTCTGTAACTACTGTTTCTGTTTTGTTGAAGCATATTTTGTTAATAGAATTATATGTAGTTAATATACAAAATAAAAAAAAATCAAGTTTTTCACATTAGATTATGACTCTTATTTTTTCAATTAAAGTATTACAAGTTTTTTGTACGCAGACTTCTGCTGCTGAGTGTAAGTATTTTTAAGTTTTATATTTTCATTTCACTACATTACTTTTGATTGTTAAGATATTTAATTAATACTATAATTTCTTGTAGTTTTATCTCTGAAGATGGCAATAAGGCCGAAACTAGTTAGATAAATAAATATTTTTGAAAAACGACCAGTTAAAGTACAAAAATTATTACTTGACTTTTAACCTTATTCGATTTGATACAACACTGGTAAAAAATGGATTTCGAATTAAACTTCAATCAGTTATATATTATACCTAATGCTATGTTAGTGATGGAAATTGAAGAAATGGTCCATACATGTGGTTGTTACAAAAAATTCTTCGTTAGAGATGAAGATATCATGTTATATGCTCACCTTGGTGCAATATGCAAAATCTGGTTCGAAGAAGCGATTGTTGCATTATCTCCTGATTGAACTCGAGGTATTAGTTCACAAAAAGTTGCTGAAAATCGTGAAAATTCATTAAAATTAGTTAAATTGAGAAGAAATACTGAATGATGCTTAAGATTTTAAAACGTCAACAAAATTAAGTATCCTTGTCACCGCTAGGTGGAGTGGAACTTTGAATTCAAAACCTTTCTTTAACAAACCAAATTGACTTAAATTTACTTACATTTATATACTTATACACTTTAATTATATAAAATTATTATTTTTTAAATAATCTATTCAAAATATAAATTTTGTACAGAAAGAATGAATTGACATATTGGGTTGCTAAGCAACCACAGTCAAATTAAAAATGTTCATGATACATGATCCTTACTTTATTCAACTTAATTATGTGGATTAATCATGTTTATTTATGATAATTAAACAAATTACTAAAAAATGATTAGATAAAATGTTATATTACCTAAGATGATATTAAATAAGATATCTTCTTTGCTTAAATTTTCATTATTCCAAGTATACGCAGATTGTTTCGTTATTTCGCATCTCCGCTTCGTTTGAACGTGAGCAATGTTGTGTTAGAAAACAGGATTTGGTCAGTCCCCCTGTTTTTATAACGAAAAAAGTGCAGACGAACCACATGTCCGTTAGAATTCAAAATCTCGTAACTTTCTGAATCCTCAGCACACAATCCACGCCATCTATGTTACAAGAACCGAACTAAATACAATTATTTAATAATTTTTTGTTTCAATTATTTTTTAAAATATAATTTTAAATTACTTAATTTATGTTAATCTAAATTTCTCATAAATAAATAATTTTTTAATAATTTCGCTTTAATTTCATTTATAAAATTGCAGTTTCCTTGACATGCGATGTCAAAAAATCCTAACCACAAATTTTTGTTTGTCAATATGACGAAATTCTTAAAAAATAATGTACAGAAACGCAAATAAAGTTAAAGTACCTCTTAGGTATCTCCTAAGAAATGTGCAAAATCAAGAAAAATCTGCTAATACCGCCCTTCCAACTAGCATCTTAACCAAAGGAATTTGTAGATGTTTAAGCAGCAACACTAAAGTATTTATTGCGCATAGCCTAATTTAGTGTTTACCCCACGATTTGTTTTCTTTTCTAGATCACAAAAACTATAAATAACGAATTCAACGCCGTTTGTAGTCTAATAAGGCGATCCGGACTGGATGACATAACCAAACTTCCACGATACCTAAACGCTCGGCAGTTTCATAAAAGTTCTTATAGAAGTAGCGCAACGGGTCCTACAGATCCTAAAAAACGACCAGAAAAAAGCGAAAATAATAATAATAATAATAACAATGATGATGATGATAATAAAATATCATCGTTGTTGGCTAAAGCATTTCTTTGGATGTTATCGGCGTATATGGTTATTGCTATTATATCGTTAATGTTTCCAAGCAGTAATCAACCAGAGGTAAATGTTATAAATATTTAGTTGTGTTGGGTTTAATTGATTTTAATAATTGTAGGTTGTGAGGTATGTTTCTTGGAATGAGTTTTTGTATCAAATGTTGGCTAAGGGGGAAGTTGAAGAAATCATTGTTCGACCTGATGTGGAGATTGTTACTATTATTTTATTCGATGGGGCTGTTATTAAAGGAAAAAAGGTTTGTATAAAATTATTTTATTAAATATAAATCGGGGTGAATCTGAATGTTGTTCCCAAATTTCATTCTTTAGTAAATTTTAACGGTATTTTGTTGTATGAACTATGGGGGATTTAACCTCCCAAACCCCTTAAAAAAATGGAGAAAAATTTTGGTTTGCAATGACTTTTAAATAAAAGTAGAATCAATAATAGTCTGCCTTAAAGAATCTATGATATTTCTGAATGAATTTCATGTTGAATTTTGGCCCACAGCTTTCATAAGTTGCAGGCTTAAACTGCTAAACAATGGTTAAAAGAAACAGTGTTGAAGAAACCCAAGCACTGTGAAAGTATTTGTTTTACTTTATATTGATTTCTCAAATATGATTAAATAAACATGAATGTTTTGACATACATGTGTTATTCTCTAGTTAAAATGTGTGTTTATAACATATATTGCGAATTTGTGATTCGTTATTTTATGAAAGAACTGTATGATCTATGTTATTGCGATTTTAACAGACGTTGAGGCACCAACAGTTGGAAATGTGGGTTTTCTCGACGTAAAATTGAACGAAAAAATTGATTGTTGTTAATGTAACCGTAAAGAAAATAGTTCATTTCATTCCAAGGAGATGATTTTCTTGTGAATGTCGTCATCAGTTTGCATATAGTCCAGATTCCAACTACCGAATATATGGTGCTTAATATTGTGGATTGTGTTTAATTCTTGAGTCAACTCAATCTTCTATGGATGGAAAGAAAATACTAAAATATCCAAAACGATTTTCCTGCTGTTTTCCAATGAATTAGGAAATAAATCTTTAAAAGTAACTTAGAGAATCTTTAAATGCACTTAATTTTTTTTTTAATTTCTAATTTAGTGTTTTTTGTTATGTTTCTCTCATTTTATATACATTTATTTCATCCAATACCAAAATACATAAACGTTATTTTTTGAAATTACCTATGGGTGCTGAAAAAAATCTTAATTATCAAGAACGAATTCAAACGACGAATGACGAAAATAAGCTGAATTGGGACTGAAAAGGTCTGAAAAAAATTAAAATATCATACACGCTCTGCCAAAGAGAAAACGATCGCAGCAACTGTTGCCACTGAATTGAGAAAAATACGCTATATGATAACTTTAATTCATATAAAAGCATTAAGAATTAGTATGGATATCTTTTGGCAGCAGTTCAATTCTTGAGTCTTTTTCAAACTTTCTGTAAGCAATATCAAGTTTTCAAGAAGTATCAAGTCTTCCAGGAACAGTAGGAAATGTTCTGAAAGCAGTACCAAGTTTTCCAGGGGGAGTATAAAGTCTTCTGGAAGCATTATCAAGTCTTCTAGAAGCAATATCAAGTCTTCGTAGAGCCTTTCAAATCTTCTAGAAGCAATATCAAGACTTCTGGAAGCATTTTAAGTCCTCTAGAAGCAGTATCAAATCATGTGGAAGCATTTCAAGTTTTCCTGAGACAATATTAAATCTTCCCGAAGCATTTCAAGTCTTCCAGAAACAGTATAAAGTCTTCCTAAAACATTTCAAGTCTTTCAGAGGCAATATCAGGTCTTCTGGGAACGTTTCAAGTCTTCTAGATACTGTATCAAGTTTTCTGGAAGCATTTCAAGTCAGGGCACCCACGTATTCGGTGCCTATGGATAAATTCAAAAACAATTAATTTGGAAACTATTTTCGGGAATATCGGAACTTTTAACCTAAGCATCGTTATTTATAACCCGAACACCGAAAATTGAACACGCTATGGTTGTGTTTTATAACCCAAAAATTGGCGTAAGCGCGTCATAAAACGTTGTTGGAGCCTGTATCTCCCCATGATTAAATGGCATAGACTAACGTTTCAAAATATGAAAAAAATGCGAATCAAACTCTTCTTCTATTTGAGAAATGTTGAAAACAAAATATGTCGCTTTTAATGAAAGCTCTTATACATATGCTGTTTGTAATTTGTCTAAACACCTAACTTCAAAACCACTGGTCAGGAAAAGTGAAATCATATAAACTTAATCAACATTGTTCTCATATTTTAAGAATCAGATCCTTTCGCCTCGTTCCTCTTTTACGTTTATTTTTATTATTCAAGTGATTTCTTGTAGGATGATAAACGTTTCAAGATTTTCAAACTATTTACAACATATATTCAATAGAAAATTCGATTCATAATATAGTAAGAACATTCGTCACACCAACAGTCGAACATACTTGTGTCAAACGTTCGGTACAACCATTAGTAGGTTTAATACGAGTTAAAAGTAGTATTAGGTTGGGTGTGAATTAAATTGAGTAGATTAGAACTGAACAAACTTGGTTATCAACGATGAACAAATTCATCCAAACTGTTAAATGATATTGCAATAATTAAGAATTAAATTTTTCTTTCTGGTCGATATGTATCTACATGTCACACTCAAAAATCAAAATCGCTCTGCGATCGAAAAACATCCAGAAAGTGTTGGGGACAACGTTCAACATAATAGACTGAAATCAAGTATGTTTTGCATTATAGTTATTATTACCAATCTTAACTTCCGTTAGAGATGTGCGCGTGACTGATTTTTGTGCCCGCTCACGATGTATCCCGCGCTAGTAGCGCACACCACTCACGTAAATATTATACATGATTCACGCATTATCTATGGATGGGGTGGTACGGTGTAGTGATGGGCCAATTCGCATTTTCGCCTAAACTTGAATATTTGTATAAACAGAGTTCAAACCGAGTTGATAATAAAAATCTAAAATCTGTATGGAATGATTTTGTTGGGGCTTCGATAAACGATAACACCAGGAATAAGAGCATAGACAAGAACAACGTTCAATTCATTTTTATGGATTTGCACACAGCAACACGTCCGCCAATGAGTCGCTCCAATGTTGCATTTAAAATAATGCCATCATTTTGTTTACTATACTATTATTGTCGCTCTCATCGTTTATCACAGCTCTAACATAAACGGTCTAGCATAGCAAAGAAATCTAATAGGTTACTTTAGATGCAAGTGTCTATTGTAGAGCTACATTATCATCCTGGTTGTTGAACAAGTTGTAGTGGACATTTCGATGGTTTCTGATATTTTTCGGTCTATAACATCCCAAATATTATCTTTATAAGCAGAAGAAGTTCAACGTTTCCGTTGATAAATAGTCGTCTAGATCACTTATTATCTTTTATGTTTTGTTCGCTTTTTTTCTTAATAAAACATCAATCGTTGCTTAACTCTATTTATTTTACTTGTTGACTTTTTTACAACCGTTACAACACGTCTTTCTTTCTGTCGCGTTCCCACTCCCGATCTCTGGCTTGCTACCAACCTCTTAAAACTAAACCTCCTACATTACACTCCTCCCTTCTTAACTAAAAAGCACATTATTATTATTATTTTTTTTTTTAATATATATATATATATATATACTACAACTAACATAATTATAAATTTAAACGATCTGGAGCTTTACTCTGTCTTTGCGAACGTCTAACGCCCAAATCACAATTAGTTTTAGTTCCTTTGACAGAATTCTCATTAGTTATTGGTGTGATAGTATTCTCAATAGGAAGTAGAGTAACATCAGGAATAGAACTTTCACACACAGTAGTGTCTTGAATTGGGTTTTGTATCGAAGTCTGGTTTTCCCGCATGCACTCTTCATTGACATCTTGAAAATTTGAACCTTCTACTGAAGTTCTTTTGTTATGAACACATTCGTTATTATAGTTACATTGTCTTTTCTTAAGTTCTTCTGCATGAACTAAACTTCTCATTCCGTTTGATAAAACAAAATATGTCAATTCGCTGTTTCGATGCAATATCTTTCCTTCCAACCACTTTTCTTCTTCTCCTCTCTTGCTTTTTACATAAACTAACTCTTCAGGTTCATAGCTTGTTACTTTAATATTTTTCTTCTCTTCCTTCTTCAAAATCTTCTCTTTTAATATAGACAATCTCGTTCTTGGTGAACGTTTAAGAAATAGTTCAGCTGGAGTTTTCTCTGTTGTTATTTGTGGAATGTTTCTATAAGCAAATAATATATTATCTAATTGATATTGTACTCCTTGCTGTACCGTATTTTCTAATTTTGTTTTTGCCAGTTGTTTTTTTATTATTTGCACTGTCCTTTCCGCAGCACCATTAGAACGAGCATGATATGGTGGTGTTTTCATATGTTTAATTCCATTTTGTTGACAAAAACCTTCAAACTTCATCGAAATCAATTGAGGTCCGTTATCAGACACTAATTGTTCAGGAAGACCATATCTAGCGAATATTGAACGAAGATATTCAATAGTAGCTTCTGTTGTCGTTGTTGTCATTAAATTTATTTCGACCCATTTTGAGAATGAATCGATTAGAATTAAAAAATCATTTCCGTCTTTTTTTGCAAAATCAATATGAATTCTTTGAAATATCCGTGTCGTTTTTGGCCAATCCGTCTTCAATGTTGGATTTGCATTTTGAACTTTTTGGCACACATCACAACTTCTTATTAATTTCTCTAGATCTTCATCAATCTTCGGCCACCAAACATAACTTCTCGTTAATAATTTTGAACGAACAATGCCAGGATGTTGTTCATGCAACATTTGTAATATTTTTGAACGAAGTTTTTCTGGAATAATAACTCTTCTACCCCAAAGCAAACAATTCTTATCTATGGAAATCTCCGATTGACGTAAAAAGTAAGGTTTCAAGTTATCATCACTTGTATAGTTTTTCCAACCATTTAAAGTATTGTCATAAACCTTTAAAAGAATTTGATCTTTTCTCGTATATTTCTCAATTTCGTCTGCTGATATCGGTAATTCATTTACAGTCGAAAAATAATTTATCTCTGCTTTAGACATAGGTTCAATTTCTGGTAACGGTAATCTCGATAATGAATCTGCATGAGCAATTTCCGTTCCTTTCTTGTATTTTATTTCATAGTCGTAACCTGCCAAAATTAAGGCCCACCTCTGTATTCTTGCTGCCGCTAAACTTGGTATGGATTTATTTGGATGAAAAATGGTTTGTAATGGCTTGTGGTCTGAATTTATAAAAAATTTTCTGCCATATAAATATAAATGAAATTTTCTAACTGCGAAAATTATAGCTAAAGCTTCCTTTTCCAATTGAGAATAATTTTTTTCCGCGTTATTAAGTGTTCTAGATGCAAAATATATTGGATTTTCAAAATTATCCACAACTTGAGCCAAAACTGCACCGATTCCATACTTCGAAGCATCACATGTCAAAATCAATGGTTTCTCTGGGTCATAAATTGTAAGAACACCACAATCTCTTAACATCATTTTACTCTCCGTAAAACATTCATCACAACTCTTTGTCCAGTTCCACTTATTTTCCTTTTCAAGTAATCTATACAAAGGATGTAACTTTGCAGATAAATTTGGTAAAAATCGACCATAAAAATTCAACATGCCCAAGAAAGAACGCAAACTAGTTAAATCATGTGGTTTAGGAGCTTTCATGATAGCTGCTATTCCTTCAACCGTTGGACGAATTCCTTCGGCACTTATTTCAAATCCCAAATAATTTACATTATCTCTAAAAAATTTACATTTTTCAAATTGAACTTTAAATCCAGCTTTATCTAATTTCCTCAATACGTTTTCTACATTTCTTTTACAATCCTCTAAATTTTTCCCACAAATCAGAATATCATCTATGTAACACACTGCATTTTCTACATCATTCAAGATCTTATCCATTGTAGCCTGAAATATAGCCGGAGCACTAGTAATACCAAAAGGCATTCTCTTGTATCTATATAAACCTTGATGAGTGTTTACAGTTAATAATTCTTGTGCTCGTGGTGACAATTCTAACTGTTGATAAGCGTTAGATAAATCAAGAACTGTATATATCTTTCCATCTTTTAATTTATTGAAAATTTCGCTTGGATTCGGAAGTGGATAATGTTCTGATTTTGTTATAGAATTTATTGATACCTTGTAATCACCACAAATTCTAATCTTCCGTTGTTCCCCTTTACCTTTTTCAACTACCACTATTGGAGAAGCCCACTTGCTATGCTTTATCTTTTCCATGATTCCCAATTTCTCTAACCTATCTAATTCTTGTGCTACTGCAGTTCTCAAGGAATAAGGTACAGGACGAGCTTTACAAAATATAGGAGTAGGCTTCCCTTCTAACACTAAATCTACCTTAAAATCTTTAAATGTCCCATTTTCCGAACTAAATACTTTAAATTTTGACCTAAATTCATTAATTATTTCATTTATTATCTGATTATCAGTACTAATTTTATTTACAATTTCTAACTTAACCTTTAATTCTTTTATCCAATTTCTACCCATTAACAATGGACACGGTTTTATACAATCACCTTGTACTACAATTAAGCTAAGCTTTTTACAAACATTTCCATACATAACTGGTACATAAATTTCACCTAATACTTTTAAAACACCGCCCGAAAAAGTGCGTAAACTTGTTTTAGATGAACTAAGCTTAAACTTAGAGAATTTTGCTTTATATGTTTTATCACAAATAATTGAAATTGAAGCTCCTGTATCAACTTCCATTCTAAATCTTTCAAAATCAATTTCTACTTCTACTACAAAAGGATTTTTTAAGTTAAATATTTTATGAGACCTTACGAAATACAATTTCTCTCCCACGTCACTGTCTTCTGACTGCTCATTCTCCTTTTCCGAATGATCAGTGTCAGTTAAAAATTTGATGGATTTCTTTGAATCACAAACCCTTTGCAAATGTCCAACCTTTCCAACTTCTTACAAGAATATGTTACATAACGACATTTTCCTAAATGAGGTTTCCCACAACATTTACATTTCTTATATTCTTGATCCCTTTCTTCATTTTTCTTCCAATTTTCTTTTGATTTTTCATCACCTTTCTCATTTCTACATTTTCTTCCTTCTTTTTGATTCCTTTTTAAATAATTTATTTCCCTTTCCTGCATTCCCTTTGCTTCTTTGTCTACTAATTCTAAACTTGTAGCTAAAGTTAATGCTTCGTTAAATGTTCTTTCTTTCAACATAATTTCTTTTTGTATTTTCTCATTTCTCAATCCGGTAATAAATCTATCTCGTAATGCTTGTTCCAAAAATGCTTCAAACTTACATTCAATCGCCATTTTCTTTAATTCAATTGCATATTCATTTACGGTTTGACCAGCCGCTTGCTCTTTCTTCCAAAATTGAAATCGTTCTACTATGGTTAATCTTGTTGGTTGAAAATGTTTTTTTAGCACCTCTTCAATTTCTTCAAATTTTAATTCTTCGGGTTGTTTCGGCATTACCAAGTTTGTCAAAATTTCATAAATTTTTGTCCCCATTAGTAACAAAAAAATATTCTTCTGTTTTTCTTTGTCTGTATTGTTAACCAAAAAGTATAATTTTAACCTCTTCAGATACGTTACGAATGATTCCTTAATCGGATCGAACTCTCCCATTTTTCCAATATCTGCCATTTTTCTCAGTTTTCCTCGTCGCCACTTTTATGTTTTGTTCGCTTTTTTTCTTAATAAAACATCAATCGTTGCTTAACTCTATTTATTTTACTTGTTGACTTTTTTACAACCGTTACAACACGTCTTTCTTTCTGTGGCGTTCCCACTCCCGATCTCTGGCTTGCTACCAACCTCTTAAAACTAAACCTCCTACATTACACTCCTCCCTTCTTAACTAAAAAGCACATTATTATTATTATTTTTTTTTTAATATATATATATATATATATATATATATAAACCCAACTCGAGTTACTAATATACGTGACTCACGTAAATTGCACATCTCTAGTCTGAACACCACCCTAGATCTTAAACTCCTCCGCACCAGACTCTAGACCCCCGTATTAATTGGGACATAAAAGAAATCTTCACGGTATTAATTTTTGAAAGCAAAACTGACCTACTTAACATTCTTTCAGGGGATGATTGACATGTCAAAATAAAAACTTCATGCTTTAATTGGGGAACAAAAGGAACCTACCTGTCTTAAGCCTTTTTTCTATGACAATGGGGATTCTTCGCGCTTTAATTGGGATACAAAAGAAATCTTCACAGTATAATTAATATTTGTAAACAAAACTCACCTACTTAACATTCTTTCGGAAGATGATTGATAAGTCAAAATAAAATCTTTACACTTTAATTGGGGTACAAAAAGAAGCTATCAGTTTTAGCCCTTTTTTTCAATTATAGTGGGGGTTTCTTCACGCTTTAATTGAGGTATAAAAGAAAACTTTACATAAAACTGACCTACTTGACATTTTTTCGGTGGATTATACACAAGTCAAAGAAAAGTTTTATTGAGGAGCTCGCTTGCAAAACCAATTATATCCACATTTTGACGAAATTTATTTATCATATGTATTCACATAGATTTCTTGTCCTCTACCGTTTGCTAAATTTAGTTATAAGTAAAAGCGAACATACCACAGTCTGCATAGCATGTTAAAAATGTGTGCTGTCTATCTTTAAAGGCAAACGGTCAAAAGGTTTTTCCGTTTTCTGACACTTTTTCAAAAACATATATATCAGGTTTTGCACGCAAGCTCCTCTATTGGGGTACAAAAGGAAGCTACCTATCTTAATCCTGTTTTCAAGAAAAAGCTCTTTTCGAGTTTCTGTTTTTATTTCTCCCAAGAGAACAGAAGAAATTTCGTGTACTAAAACAGGTAAAGAAACAAAGATTATGCCTGAAAATTACCGAAAATAGAACGATCGTAGTATATGAGACTCCAAGTCGGGTAATTTAATATTATAATTTAAATATTTATGTTTCATAGTTTCAATCAAGTTACAAAGAATTTTTTCTTCAACGTTATTATTATTTAAAGATTCTCATAAATTAAAAATATTACTAAAAAGTTCAATATCTCTGTATCTGCAATATTTTAACTTCCTACCACTTTTATACTTTGGTAGTTGGTCCCCTTCTAAAATATTATAAATTTAATATGCAAAATAAAGAGGCAAGAATCGGTGTTGAATTACCAAACTTTAACTTAATAGAGAAAAATCACGATACTTGTAATAAATTACAAATTTTATTACTGTGCGTATTTCTCAAATTTGGCGACAGATCTATTTTTATTCATTTAGATTAATTTCAAAATTAAACTTTCCATAAAATTTTCAACATCGCCATCTAGCGTCATTTATTGTAATGATTTTATGAACATAAAAATAATAATTTTATAACGAATTCTAACAAATTTTTTGATAGTTAATTTCAGCACTTTTGTAACATCATTTTAATAGTGTTTGAGTAACAAAATTATTACTGTTTATTGCTAAATTAATACTTTTTGCGTTAATAAAAGTTATGTTAAATCACGCTAGATATCCGCGTTTGAAATTATAAAAAACTTTATTTAGGCTTTTCTTAAAACAATAATACTATAAGGGAGAATATGAATAATTCCACAATTATAAAGGAGTTAGAAAATAACAAAGTTCAAATGATTTAGAAAATAATACAAAAAGAGGGGAAATGGTAAAGAATTCAAGGAAAACAATGAAAAATAATTTCATAATATCAAGTGATTTTATGTTTTTGACGTTGACAGTTTGAAGTTCAAATAGAGTAATTAATACAAAAATATAGAATTAGAAGAAAAGAAGTGTTAATAAAACGAGTATTCATATATATAAAACGAGAGTAGTTTATCAGGTAAGATTTATCAGTTTGTTAAAGTTTTTTGTTTGAATTTAAGTTTATTCGTAGTTAATAATAATTTTAATTAATGACTTTAATAACTTAAATTTACAACATGAAGTGAGGTTATGTTGATCATGTTCATGCTGATGTTGACATTTTGAGGTCATAATGAATTAAAACATAAAAAATATTTAATAATACATATATATGGTAATTCGTAATGCTTCGCGGATGGAGAAGTATGTGTTTTGGTTGATCCGAGGTATCATCCGTTCATCTTCTTGGTTGTTCCCTGTGGACAGGGGCAGACGTTTCGCCAAGATCTCACTTGGCATCTTCAGTGCTTTGTCGTAGTCTCCTGCTGACAGACTGAGGTACTGCGGTGCTCTGGCTCCTTTTTATAGTAGGTCGTCTTGGTCGTAGGTGATAGCGATTGGTCGGGGGTGGGGTGGTGGGGGTGTTTATGTCCGACGTGACGTGAGTCGTGGGTGGTGGGGGGAGGTCATTGACCTGTCGTACGGCGATTAACGGTCCTGGGGATTTTCCACCGGATATGGCTTTGGTGACATCATCCATGGGCGAGAAGAGGCCACTGACCCGCTGTCCGGTGATTGCTGGACCTGGGAGCCCACTGGACGCTTCAAGAATGATAGGCAGCTCGGCGTCCTGCCGTTCCGAATTGGAAGGTCCTTGCCTCAGGAAAGCAGCCCTGGGCCTGGAGTGCTCTAGGACCGTCCTCCACGCTGCTGACAAGTGTAGGGCATCATCCCTCTTGTTGAGAGTGCCGTTCTTCGCTATTTCAATGGATTCACGGATCAATCTGGTTCTCCAATGCGGAACGTTGGCTACCTGCTTGCAACCCTCGAAATTGATGGTATGGCCTGTGTCCAGATGGTGGCGGAAGAGAGCAGAAGTGAGCTGTTTGTTTCGGATGCTCAGCTTGTGTTCTTCTACTCTGGCAGCTATTCTTGTGTTGGTCTGTCCCACGTAGTTCTTGTCGCATGAGCCGCAGGGGTGGAATAAACTCCTAGATTTTCCAATTTTATTTGGTCTTTTGGATTCCTGAGAGAAGCTCCTATAGTCATAACGTATAACGTACGACGTTGGGTCTTCTGGTCTCTTCTTGTGGATGTGGGTCCTTCGGCTTGAATTGTCGATCGATGGCTTTCTTCACCATGTATTTGGAGTAGCCGTTTTGAGCAAGAGCCAAGGTGACTTTCGTCGTTTCTTCTGATCTGTTATCGTTATCCGTAAGTCGAATGGATCTTGAGATTAATGAGTTGGCGACTGATTGGATCTGTGAAGGAGATGTGAAGGACTGAAGATGCCACGTGAGATCTTGGCGAAACGTCTGCCCCACAGGGAACAACCAAGAAGATGAACGGATGATACCTTGGATCAACCAAAACAAATATATATATATATATATATATATATATATATATTTTTAAAAAGAGGAGATATTGTTTATTATAATTGTAAAAAGAATTAATACAGTAAAATTCCTCTTGTATTTTATTGAATATTAATTTGTAACATTTCGAACTACTTTCAGTTCATCATCAGATAATGCTCCTAAAAATAACTACATTAACATCGACAAAACTCCATTTTGTAAGACATTACACATTAAATTGAACAAAATACATACAATTTTAACAAAACAACAAGAAATTTTAAAAAAACACATACCTTTATCGAGTAACTTTAAAAATAAGTTTGCCATTTTCATTAAAAGTATTATAATCTATAAAACTCCAAAAGAATTCCTCAAAAAAAAAACTTCTTCTCAAGAGGAATTTTACTGTATTAATTATTTTTACAATTATAAAAAATATTTAAGGACCCATTTTCCAGTCCACACTCATTTCAAATCAGATTTTCTGTATTATTTTCTGAATGATTTGGAATGAGTCCACTCTCATATAATCATTTTTTCCTTTTGGTTTTTACTTTAAAATGCGTTCTTAATGGACTATCATTGGTTTTCCCTTGGTTGTTCACATAAAATTAATCAGTAATGTTTTAAAATTTTAAGGATAACATCTAGTACCTCCTCGAAAGTTTTTAGGTATATTTTTTTCAAGTAACAATAGGATAATGCAGTTATAGCAGCTCTAGCAATAGCTATATATCATACTATTGTTTACAAATACGAATTAAGACCAGTGTTGGGTTGGGTTTGATTAAATTAGCTAGAGCTTGGTTAGTAAGGGGTGCGTTCACAATGCTTACTCAATTATAATAATCTCGGTCGATTTCGAACGCGTCGGTCGCTCCTAATATTCTTAAGGGGTAACACCCCTGTAGAAATCTAAAATAAAGCGCTTATTTGCGATTTTTTACTAATAGAAGATAAAGTTGTTGTAAAATAATTCTATGGTACGTTATCAAGCATGTACTGAAGAATACAATGAATATTTTATATTACAAAAATAATACAAACTGGCAGGGCTGGAGCCAGTCCCATAAATCGTGTACAATTCTGCGGCTCGCAATCTACATGAGTATAGCTACAGAAATACGTAGGGGATTTTGAAAATATTAATTTTTGGCCGAAAAGTGTCAATAATTAACTCAATAATCAACTTATCGAAAATCCTCTACGTACTCCCCCGCAGAATGTACTTTTAACGATATGGTAAAAAGTTTAAATAGATTGAATGAAAATTGTTCGAGCATATGCTGCATGCCGTTTTAAAAAATCGTGTTTCAATGAAAATGCATTTTAGTATTAACATGAGTTTTGGCTATAAAAGAAAAAAAATAATTGCAAATAAATTAACTGCACTTACGTGCTGATGCTACTTGAAACAAAACATAAGCTGTTGTAGTAAGGTAATTAGACCTTACAATTTGATTAATAAGGTGTTTTGGTGACCCGGAAGTAACTTAGTGTTCCTGATTGGTGGGCCGCCACATAGCCGACATTTCAGGGAACAATATTTTTCAGAGATAAGGAATTATTTTCTGCTCATTCTACAAGGTTCAAAGAATCTTTACAGGCAATAAAGAAAGTATATTTTTTTGAAAATTCTACAGTGGTGTTGCCCCTTAATATAAGAAGTAATCTCGGCTACTTCTTATATAATGTTGGGAGACAACAATGTTGGAGGCGGCCGACGGCTTCGAAATCGGCCGAGATTATTTCTTATTTCAAGACCAATATTTGGAGCGGCTGACGTCTTCGAAATCGACCGAGATTACTTCTTATATCAAAAACAATATTTGAAGCGAGGGGGAAAGACGTCGGCCGCCTCAAATATTGTTCGTGATTAAAAAGTATTTTCGGCTGAGTTAGGGTGACCGACGTCTTCGATGTCTGCTGAGTTTACTTCGTATATGAAGAACAATATTTGGGGGGGCCGACGTCTTCAAAGTTGACCAAGACTATAACTCCCATAACGTTGTTCCAGGATTCCGGACGATTTTTATCCGGTATTAAAAACCGGTATTTATGGCAAAATATCTGTATTTCGGTATTAATATTATTACTAAACTAAATACAGAAAAAATTTAAAAGTGCTATGTCATCATTTCATCACCATACGTACATACTGTTCTGTTACGCTCTCTCCTCTGTCTTCTTCGCGTCTATGATCGCCCTCACAAACATCTTTATTATTGTACTCCACCTTTAATAATATTCCAACGAAACTTTAATGCAGTTTCTTGGGGTCAATACTGTTCATAATTTCTTACAGGTTTCCGGTATTTCATTTTATAAGTTTGCGTGCTGAAAAAAAGATGTCAAATAATATTTGAAGCAGCCGTTTTCACTTTTAGCTGACTGATAAAGTAATTCCCCCTTCGTCGAGATCTTTCTCCTCCTTCGTCGAGGCCTTTTTATCGGTTATTCTAATCTTGAACTTTCCTCCTCCAAGGGCGTTCGATCTTCCTTTGCTGCTCCCGCGAGCTCAGCCCAATCTAACCTAATCCAACTCAGTGGCACGACATAAGAGGAACTAATCTCTCAGATCATTAGACAAAGTAAACATCATGGATAAGAAAACCTTTAATAAATAGGTACAAAAAAGCGCATGATAAACAATCTGTTTGGCATCATTTCCTAATATCATCAAAATAATAGATATGACTCATGTGTGAACGATAAAGATAGTGCACTTAAACAAAGTTAGTAACAAATTCATACTTTCGCGCATGACAGCTCACGATGGTCTATTATTTGTTATCATTCTTTAATGTTGGTAGTAATATAATTAAAAATTTTGAATACAATTACCTGTATTGAGATTTTAGTCCGATGTTGCAAACCCTAGTTGTTAACTTCAAAGACATCTCTAAGCAATCCCAGTTCTTAGGTTGACAGACGTCTTCGAAATCGGCCGAAACCATGAAGCATGAAATAACATCAGTCGTTTTCGAAAACGTCGACCTTCCCAAATATTGCTTTTGATATATAAAGTAATAGCGGCTGACTTCGAAGACGTCGGCTATAATCATATGATACCATAATTAACGTTATGAGAGACGTAGATTCGGCCGATTTCAAAGAAGTGAAGCTATGTTTAACCCAACGCAATTTAACTGTATCCAACTCAAAATCGGTCACCCGATATATCATAAACAATCCGATTAGGCCAGCAGATTTTGGCTTGGGTTCAGTTAAATTAGGTTGGGTTGAACATAACTTGGGCGATCGATGTCTTCGAATTCGACGTATTGCCATCAGGTACCCTATTCGAGTACCTGATGACAATACTTTGCTTTAAAGCAGAGATAAAGTTTATAGGTTAAAACTACGTTAGATTTGACTTAATATATACAGAAAAAATGAATTTTTGAGTATTTGCAACCCTTATTTACGTCATTTTAACCACAAAATTACAATATGTTTGGCACTTAATAGCCCATTTAGTTCTGGAAATTGTCCCTTACAAGATTTTGATTACATCAGTTGTTAAGCCAGAAAATTTAAATTTCGAAAATCTGCAAGCCTTTCTTACGTTTTTGAAATTACAAAACCTTATCGTAATTGGTACTGATTTCTCTGGGTTGAGTTGATTATGAACAAGAATTATAAGGAAAAAAAATAGTATTCAATTCTTTACTTAAGTGCAATGAGTTTGTGGCCTATTTTAAGCCAAGGAATCTGTGGTTCTCCGTTGTACATGCATTTCAGAGACACTCTGTATATAGTCTGTTCCATGACCATTGAGTCGCACGTCATACCGAAAACACGCCCACTGAGTAGCTGCGTTGCCAAGCGTTTTTTTATCACTTCGATGGATGAATGGATAACGCACCCAATTCGCAATTTGTTAATATCTTTAAACCCATTTTTTATCTGCAGTTTACGGCTGTTGTCAATAACATAACCTTAAACTAAAGTATTGTTTTGAAGATTAATGTTCAAAATAGTTTGCAGGTGTTCGTAAAATGAACGGCAACATGGCATTTTACTTTCTTCATTTAATTTATAGTAATAATAATAATAATCTTTATTGTGCATACTTTTCTACAAGTTAAAGAAAACACAAATAAAAAGCTAAAGGGCACAAAAGGCGGGTTCCAGACTTTAGTCTGTTCTAACCAACCCATTAAAAAAATAAAAAACAAACAATACTAATAAACACAAAAAACTAAAAATAATTACGTAGCATTGTATAGATAAGGAAAATGAAAATAATAATACGCGGGGAATATGCAAATAATAATAATATATATATAAACAACAGCGACAACAGGATGCACACCAAACGCAATATCATAAAGAAAAAAAAATAACAAAATTTTATAAATGGAAAAAAAGCAGCAATACACAGGGGACAAAATTTAAATTTATGTGGCCTGCGAACTTAGTCTCTCACCTACTCGCCTTTTGAAACCTATCATACTTAATTGTCGAACTGATAATGGCACGCTTCCGTAGAATTTGTAGACATGATAGGTGAAAGAGCGCTGAAACAATGATGTTCTGAACTTAGGTGGCACGATTGCAAGGCCAAACCTGGTTGGATATCTACCGTCCTCTAACTTAAACGTTATTTTGTCATAGAGGTACCGCGGCGTTCGAGTTGTAACTATCCTATGAAAAAACATTAAACTAAGTAGTTCACGCCTGGAGCTCATATTCAATCAATTTGCATCTCTGAGTCTGTGCGATACTCGGTCGTACTTCCTAATGCTGTAAATATATCGAATACAACAATTTTTTGTATGCAGTATATGTATCACATAATTATTTTTTCACGTTATATGATAAATAAGACCGATGGGGAGTTCTTAGACATAAATATGCCTTTTTGATATATTCATTGATCTGTTCGCGATATCTAAAACTACGATCGAGCGTTAAGCCTAAGCACTTCACACTATCTACACGCTGCAAACATGTTTCCCCCAATTTAATATCAATGTCTATCCGCCCAATCCCCACAGGACTTCCAAAACAAATCCACATTGATTTCTCCCTGATTTTTAAATGATGATAATTAGCAAGCCTTTGAATATCCCGCAAGTCTTTATTTAAGCTTTCCTCCACATCATGACTCTCACAAGAAAAAAATAACTGATAAACTTGAATGTCATCGGCATACATACTAATCTTGGAAGAAGTCAATAGGGAAGCAAATCTGGATGTGTAAAGAGCAAACAGAAGTGGCCTCAAGATCGAACCCTGCGGAACACCTGTACCTACACCAACCTCTTTCGATACTTGATTTCCAACTTTAACTTTTTGTGTCCTACCCGTCAAATAATTTTCTATTAATGACACAGCATTTCGTCCCAGTCCCAAGAATTTCAAAATACGACAAAATAAAATGTGTCGAAATTCTTCACCTCGCGTAACTGAGAAATGATCAGGAGTTCATCTTTCAAATCACAATTGACTACAAGATAGACATATCATTACACAGAAAGCGTTGTCTTTGGGTGAGTAATCAGCAAGGTACGCATCTTTTATTAACCTTGTCTAAGACCAGGTGACATCTTGGGTGTCAGCTTTACCTATTTCTATAAAAAATTTTTTGATACTGTATAATGATGCTGCGTACTCTCAAAAACCATGCATTGCATCAATTCACCAGATGTTATTCCTATGAAATTTTTGACTTTGTTTTATACGTCCAGAATCCATCGCATGAAGGTCTTGGCATTTTTAAAGAATTTTGTTGAATTTGAACACCGGGGCTATAACGGCATAATAATAATAAACTTTATTTCTATAAATACTAAAAAGTACAGAAAACGTCAAAATAAAAGATTACACAATTGGTAATTTGACAGCAAAGAATTCGTTCACTGTGTACATGGTGTTTTCTAAAAGATAGCGCTTTAAACAATTTTTGAAAGTAATAGATGGTTTCGTTTTTAAATTATTAGGTAGGTGATTATATACTTTGATACAAAAATGAATTGTACTTTTCTGCACTTTTGTTAATTGAGTTTTAGATGGTAGCAAACACTTTTCTATAGCTCTTGTTCCATAACAATACTGTTGTTCATATTTTGAAAAAAAATTATAGTTATTCTTTACAAACATTTCAGACTCAGTGATAATAATTGATGGAAGTGTTAGAATTTTCTGATTTTTGAAAACCGGTTTACATGATTCTCTTATTTGAAGACCGTAAACTGCCCTCACACACTTTTTCTGAGCAATGAAAGCACGCTCCGTTTCAACCGAATGTCCCCAGAAGATTACGCCATATCTTAGTCGCGACTGCACACATGCATAATATGCCCTTACAGCTGCACTGATCGATACTAACCGCGCAATTGTTCTGATTGCAAAACATAGTCGATTTAACTTAAGCGCCAGATCGTTGATGTGATGTTTCCACGATAGACTGGAGTCAATTTCACTCCCAGAAACATAATTGCTTCTTTGGGAGTAATTTGCATATTAGAGTATTGTAAATTTATTGGTTTGGTAGTCTTCACATTCCTAAATATTATAAAGTTAGTTTTTTCAATATTTAGCAGTAAATTGTTACTAGTAAACCAGTTGTGGAGAAGTTTAAGGTTATTCACGGCCTGTGCTGACAATAGTTCTTCAGTTTTTGCTGTCGTAACTGCGGTGGAGTCATCAACAAACAATACTAAGAGATCCTCTATTATTTCAGGTAAATCATTAATATACAGGATAAACAGAAAGGGTCCCAGTACAGATCCCTGCGGAACACCATGTAGAACTCTCATCCAGTCTGAGGCCACTTCAGTGTCAGTACAATCGTAGGAGATTACCTGCTGTTCTCTGGTAGACAAATAAGACCTAAACCAGTCCAGTGCAAGTTCCCTTATCCCCATAGCTTCCATTTTGTCCAATAGAATACCATGGTGAACCATATCAAATGATTTTGACAAAGGCCTTAGAAAAGTCTAAGAGTACCACTGCAGTCAGCATGTCATTATCAGTTGCCCTCAAAACATCATCTGTTAAGCCCAGCATAGCTGTAGTACAACTATGATTTGCACGAAAGCCGGATTGCTGGACAGGCAATAAGCTGTTCTTTTCAATATAACCAACTAACTGTCTTTTCATGATTTTCTCCAAGATCTTAGACATTGTTGGAAGGATACTAATGGGACGCAGGTCTTTGTAGTCAACTGGTATTTTTTTCTTTGATAAAGGAACTATGACAGCACGCTTCCACGGGTCAGAAAAAATATTTTCAACCAAGCAAGAATTCAATATGTGCGCCAAATATGGTAAAATTGTGGGACAACACATTCGTAGCATATGAATACCAACCGAGTCCGCACCTATCGATGGAGATTTTATCTCCGAAATAACCTGCAAAAGCTCAGACGTGGTAATCGTCTGAAATGAAAACATATTAGAAGGGATAGCAGGAAATTCTCCATAAAAATCGTCAGAATCGTCCGATGTAATTTCATCAAGAATACCCTGAACACTCTGAATGAAAAAAGTATTAATACCTTGAGGATCCTGTAAATGTTCAGGTAATTGTTTACAATTATTACTCCCAGATTGAATTTGTAAATGCTTTAAACCTCTCCATCTCTTCTTAGAATCTCGTTCACTCGTGATGTACTTAAAATAGGCTCTTTTTTCGTTTCTTATGGCATTAGTGGTGAAGTTACGCAAGTCTTTATAATAGTTCCAGTGAGACATATTACCTGTTTTTCTAAATTTTGATTTCGCCTGATCTCTTAAGCGCATCATGATTTTAATGTTGTCCGTCAACCAAGGAGCATTAGGCTTTGTGAATTTACCTAATCTCAAAGGAGCATGAACATCAAACAGATTAAGTATCTGTTGAGTAAAATACTGAATTTAGTACGTTTTATTTTTGTTTTTCTTTTTTTAACTTGTATGAGTTAGTGTATTTGATCATTCATCAGTCAACTAAACCCTATATTAAAATTATCCGCATTTATAACAATTAAAACTCATAAATTATTGGTTAATAAAGCAACACTGTGACGTATTGATGACGTGCGTCACAATGGTCATGGGACAGACTATATAACAAACACACAAATAAGCAGTAGTACATGACACAATGAATTTACACGATGCCATATTGACTCTACTGATAGATGAACAAATTCATCCAAATTGTCACACAACACTGCATTGAAATAAAATTGAATTTTTATTTCTAATCGATATGTATTTATACAATTAAGTTTACATACTTATAGTTTCATCCACGTTCATTTTCGTATGAGGGAAAATAAAAAACCAGTATCGGCTTAAACGTTGTCTTTTATAAGTTCAATAAGGCACTGAACCTTGTTAATATAAAACACATAGTTTAAGCCGGTACTGGTTTTTTATTTTCCCTCATACTGATATTACGATGTACCTGGAGGAAGAATTAGCAATACTTTCATTTTCGTCCAAATGAACAAGAATTCATTCCTTCTGAACGTATTATCAATGAATACGTGAAGTACGCAGTGAACCTTAACTGTTACCGTTTCTTTAATTAATTTGTTTCTCAGAAATTATTAAATTTTCGAAGAATCAGAACACAAGACACAAGAAAGTTTTAAAATAATTTTTGTCTATCTTACTGAAATTTTTCTAATGTATTAACAATTTCATACAAATAATTTAGGCAAAAATTAAATGGGAGTGGTTATGTTTAGTAATTTATAACATAATGTTAAAAGCACATATACCTAAGCTAGAAAAGTGTCCTATTATGAGTCAGACTTAACCCCAAATTTCAATTTTCTGTATTCATAGTTCTCGAGTTATAAAAATAAATCAAAATTTTTAATAAACCCCCCATGGAAACCTAAGTTTACTTAAGAATCACCCCCGCAGTTTGGAAACGTCATTCCGAAACATCTATATATTGAAATATAAATATATATTTATAGGCTGACCATAAAACTTATCACATGAACGTAGTGGATATCCAAAAATTTGAAGATAAATTACGCGAAGCAGAACGAAGATTAGGAATAACAGACGGAGTTCCGGTTGTTTACGAACGCGGTGGAGACTCAGCTGGGAAATTAGTCTTATCATTATTCATCGTAGGTTTATTACTTTCAATCGTAGCGAGAAGCAGAAATATTAGAACCACAATAAGCATGGACGGATTTGTAAGCTTTTAAATAGTTTTAATTATTAAATTTCAATATTAATATAATTAATAATTAGACGCAAATGGGGAAAGCTAAATTCACCCTGGTCGATCCTCTAATTGGAACTGGGAAAGGAGTCAAATTCGCCGATGTCGCCGGCCTCCGCGAAGCCAAACAAGAAGTAATGGAATTCGTTGATTATTTGAAACGACCCGAACATTATAAAAGTTTAGGGGCGAAAGTTCCAAAAGGGGCTCTTTTATTAGGACCGCCCGGTTGTGGAAAAACCCTTTTAGCAAAGGCCGTGGCGACGGAAGCGAATGTGCCGTTTTTATCAATGAACGGATCAGAATTTATTGAAATGATTGGCGGGTTAGGAGCTGCGAGAGTGCGAGATCTTTTTAAAGAAGCGAAAAAGCGCTGTCCTTGCATCATTTATATCGATGAGATTGACGCGATTGGACGAAAAAGAAGCGGGGAATTAGCCGGATCAACAGGATCAACCGGGGAAAGCGAACAAACGTTGAATCAATTATTAGTTGAGATGGATGGGATGTCTACGCGGGAAAATATAATAATGTTAGCTTCGACAAATCGGGCCGATATTTTAGATAAAGCCTTATTAAGACCTGGACGATTCGATAGACACATTTTAATCGATCTCCCCGATTTAGAGGAAAGAAAACAAATTTTTGAGCAACATTTAAAAGGAATCGTTTTGGAACAACCCCCAACGTCTTATTCGAGACCTTTAGCGTTTCTTACACCGGGATTTAGCGGAGCTGATATCGCGAATATTTGTAATGAAGCTGCTTTACACGCCGCTCGATGTAAAAAGAAAAAAGTTTGTAGGGATGATTTAGAATATGCCGTTGAGAGAGTTGTTGGTAATTAATTAATTAATAATAAAAATTTATTTATTTAAATAATTTAATTAAGGTGGGACTGAAAAACGAAGTCATGCAATGACTCCGGAAACGAAACGAATCGTTGCTTATCACGAATCTGGGCATGCTTTAGTTGGGTGGATGTTGAAACACACCGATGCGTTACTTAAGGTTACTATTGTACCAAGAACGAATTTAGCTTTAGGGTTTGCTCAATATATCCCGAGAGATCAAAGGCTACATAGCACGGAAGAGGTAAACAAAATATTTTTTTTTAATTTTGAGATTAGTTTGACTTAATTTTGTAGTTATTCGAAAAAATGTGCATGACATTAGGAGGAAGAGTAGCAGAATCATTAACGTTTAACCGAATCACAACCGGTGCCCAAAATGATTTAGAAAAAGTCACAAAAATGGCCTATGCCCAAGTAAGAGAATTCGGTATGAACAACGTGGTGGGTTTGGTTTGTTTTCCAGATAGAGAGATTAAAGAACGAGGCCGAAAGCCGTTTAGTAAAAGATTAAGTGCTGTTATTGATGAGGAAGTACAAAAATTAGTTACGAGGGCTTATAAACGAACTGAACAAGTTCTTTTACAACATAGGGATAAATTAGAATTGGTAAATAAACATAATTTTATATATATTATTAAGAATTAAATGATGATTTATTTTTGTTTTTAGTTGGCCGAAGAACTCTTAAAAAAAGAAACTTTAAATTATGATGACGTTGAAGCTCTTATAGGCCCACCCCCTCATGGGAAAAAGAAATTAATCGAACCAGCGGAATTTGAAGAATCAGTTAGAAAGGAAGCTGGGGATACTTTACCCGATCCACCCAAAATTAATCAAGCAGCAAAAGAAAGACCTCCATCATCTAAAGTTTAGATTAGAAATGATGGGATACTTTAACTTTTAGTATTATTTATAGGAAATTACATATTTTGTTATTGTGTGAAATAATAAAAGAATGTGTCTGTTAAATTACTTAATTTTTTATTTAAAATTTTGGTTAAAAAAAGGTTCAATTTGTAAAGTGAGGTTATGTATATATGTATGTGTTGAGGTTATAATAAATGGATGATTATAAAGAGGTGAAATTCGAAGAAATTAATAGTAATAAAGATAACATGGATAATTCTACAAGTGTAGATGATTTAGGAAATAAATTAATGCTTAAAAAGGCATGAAATTAGGAGAAAAAGTGATAATAAAGAGAAATAATTCTACAAGAATAAATGGTTCACAAAATAACACGGAAACGGAGGAAAATGGTAAATCTAACGAAATTATTTAAGATGATGAAGATAAAAAATCAATTGTAGTCTCAAAGTGCGTGTAATCCATTATTTATTTTATTAAAATAAGTTCAAAGTGGAAAGTGAGGTTATGTTCATTTTATAAATTGAGTTAAGTTGACGTTGACATTTTGAGGTTATAATAAATGGATGCTTATGAAGAGGTGAAATTCGAAGAAAATGGTAATAAAGATAATATGGATAATTCTACAAGTATAAATGATTCAAGAAGTAAATTAATGTTAAAAAGGCATGAAATAAGGAGAAAAAGTGATAATAAAAGGAAATAATTCTACAAGAATAAAAGGTTCGGAAAATAACACGAAAATTGAGGAAAATGGTAAATCCAACGAAATTATTTAAGATGATGGAGATAAAAATCAACTGCAGGCTCAAAGTACGTATAATCCATTATTTATTTTATTAAAATAAGTTCAAAATGGAAAGTGAGGTTATGTTCATTTTACAAATTGAGTTAAGTTGACGTTGAGATTTTGAGGTTATGTAACTGGATGATTATAAAGAGGTGAAATTCGAAGAAAATAGTAATAAAGATAATATGGATAATTTAACTAGTATAAATGATTCAAGAAGTATATTAATGCTTAAAAAGGCATGAAATAAGGAAAAAAAGTGATAATAAAAGGAAATAATTCTACAAGAATAAAAGGTTCGGAAAATAACACGGAAATTGAGGAAAATGGTAAATCCAACGAAATTATTTAAGATGATGGAGATAAAAATCAACTGCAAATTCAAAGTACGTATAATCCATTATTTATTTTATTAAAATAAGTTCAAAGTGGAATGTGAGGTTATGTTTATTTTACAAATTGAGTTAAGTTGACGTTGACATTTTGAGGTTATAATAAATGGATGCTTATGAAGAGGTGAAATTCGATGAAAATAGTAATAAAGATAATATGGATAATTCTACAAGTATAAATGATTCAAGAAGTAAATTAATGCTTAAAAAGGCATGAAATAAGGAGAAAAAGTGATAATACAAGGAAATAATTCTACAAGAATAAAAGCTTCGGAAAATAACACGGAAATTGAGGAAAATGGTAAATCCAAGGAAATTATTTAAGATGATGGAGATAAAAATCAACTGCAGGCTCAAAGTACGTATAATCCATTATTTATTTTATTAAAATAAGTTCAAAATGGAAAGTGAGGTTATGTTCATTTTACAAATTGAGTTAAGTTGACGTTGACATTTTGAGGTTATAATAAATGGATGCTTTTGAAGAGGTGAAATTCGATGAAAATAGTAATAAAGATAATATGGATAATTCTACAAGTATAAATGATTCAAGAAGTAAATTAATGCTTAAAAAGGCATGAAATACGGAGAGAAAGTGATAATAAAAGGAAATAATTCTACATGAATAAAAGGTTCAGAAAATAACAAGGAAACGGAAGAAAATGGTAAATCCAACGAAATTATTTAAGATGATGGAGATAAAAAATCAACTGCGGTCTCAAAGTACGTATAATCCATTATTTATTTTATTAGAATAAGTAGAAAGTGGAAATTGAGGTTATGTTTTTGACGTTGACACTTTGAGGTTCAATTAAATTAATTATTTAAAAAAATGTAGAATGAAAAGATAAAGTAAAAGGAGTATAAACGCTTATTAGAGTAATATGAAAATATTATATGCAAAGTATAGAGGAAAAAATTGGTGTTTAATCACTAAACTCCAATTTAATAAAGAAATAATAATAATAAATTATTTATTTATCTCATCAGCAGATACAAAAAAAAATACAAAATTAGTATATATAAATAAAAAGGCAAAAGATTAAATAAATGTATAATCGAGACCGAAAATCACAATAGTTAACTGGTAGATCTAAGTGAAAAACTCTTGTTGATCCACCAGCAACCACTCTCGGAAATAAAATTAGGAGTCAATACGATCTTAGTAAAAAAGCAAAACTATACAATAATTTGCGCCAATTCATTACTAGTGAGAGACGAAATAAAATATTTTACTCTGTTTAAGAACACCCTTGGAGGTAGAGATAAATTCATTTGTGGGTCAAGCCTTCCTTCTCACAGGAACATTTGATCTCTGTAAAGTTATAGATCTGGTGGAGTAATGGACATCAGGTAATATACTCAGCAAACAATATTTGTTTTTATAAATATGTCTGCAAATAGCGATGACATATAAATGTCTAATTGAAAATGTTTTTGATTCTGAAAACAGAGCATTACTGGGGAAAATTCTACCTTTAAACAACGTGTTCCGAACGCGCTCGCATGCGCGATGAATTTTATTAAAATTTAAAAGTGCTCACACGCACTATGGAAATTAAGTTTTATTTTAATTTTCATTTTTCATTTTCTTTAATTTAAAGGTCATACCCCGCAAAAACTTTTCTTTTTTTTTCTAAATTGTACATAACTTTGTAAATATTTGTTAAATGTAAGTTTCACGTCTCCATTTGTTGTATATATTCATGTTAAACTGGTTTTGTCAAAATTGTATAAAAGTGTGCTCGTCATAAAAATAAATCTCTTTGTCGTCCAGTCTCTTCACGGGTGTTATTTTTAACCCTATCGAGAGATTTGAATTATATTCAAATAGTGAAATTTTATTAAAGTCAAAACACAACTATATTTTTAGAATTGATTTTTGCGCTACTTCCACCCGTTGAAGATTTTTTTAGCAGCATTGCCCCAAACCAACAGTCCATAGTTAAGTATCGATTGTTCAAAAGAGTAATAAAAAATGCTTAAGTACCTCCAAGTTACCCAATTCCTCAATGTATTTAAGTAACATACCTCATAACTAACATATATGTCAAACGACGAATCTTTTTCACAACCGCATCAATGTGAAAATGCCATTTTAAGTTAGTATCTACTTAGCAATTTTAGTCACATTGTTGACCTTGTTACGTTGGCCTTTATACAAATCATAATCTACCGAAGATCTAGTTTTCAGGTATGTTTTAAACAATTGATTCTTTTTATAAATTTCCGAAAGCACATCACCTGTCATCCAAACTTTTTTTTTACATCTTGAATGTGGAGAAACTCGTTTATTGAAAGTAGCTGACTTGACCGAATCTTTTAGCATACTGATAATGCTCTCAAAATTAGTTTCTATATTTATCCAATTATCAAATTGCCAGTTAGAGCTTAAAATTGAGTTTTTTAATTTTACATAATTAATTATGGGAATAATAAAATCATGGACAGAATGTTACTAGCTTGCAGTTTACTTTTGATGAAGAAATGATCCAAACAGGATTATTTATCCACAGTATCAAAAATTCTAGTAGGCTTAAAAATGTATTGGAGAAACCCATTTTCAGCAAATAAATTCAAATAACTATTAGCAACTCCATTTTCAGAGTCAAGAATATCTATAATGATATCTCCCCCAAAAATTTCAAAGTGAGATCTACAATAAGTATTTAGGTAGTCTTCCAGACTATTTAAAAACTCGGCGGCATCTCTAGAGGGCGAGCGGTAAAAAGATGTAATACCCTTGTTTATAGATATACATAGTTATTCAACCGGTCGAGTTGAATTGCTCTAGCTCGTGCTGCCTCTAACGGCAAATGAGAGAAACTTTGTTTGTGAATGAACTTGTAGTATAAGCTGCATACTCAAATTATAAAATTAAACAATATGATTGAATATTGAATATTTTTTACCAAAGAAGACTTTTCATATATAATATAGAATTGTTTTAGAAGGACCAATTACAAATGTATATATTTTCAGAGTAATGTTGTAATTAGCCAATATTCGTCTTATCGTCGCCTTATTGCAGACGTGATAGGCGCCGAAAATTCCTTTGAGTGAGTAATCGGTAGACACACGAATCGAAACGAGTAGGTAAATAAAGTTTTTTGCAACTGTTTGAGTTTAGATAAACGACTTTGCGTCTACAAATTCATTCGTCATTATTTCATCGTTGAGAATTCTTTAAATAAAATACAATTACAAACATTAAGAAATATTAATTCGAATCAATTAAATAAATAAAAACCAAGTATATCCAATTTTATTATACATACATATAGGAATACACTTTTTAAGGTGTATTCCTTAAAAATTTAAAATAACAATTAAATTATTATTATTTATTGTAAATTACAAATTATCTCTTCTGAAAAATTGTAATTTTATCGCTTCTACTACGACTTTTAATGTCTTTACACTCAACAAAAACATTGAGATAATTAAAAACTTATTTCAAGACATCAACAAATATATTATCATGTGCTGTTCAAATGCATTCCCTGAGAAGAATGTTAAAAAATCTGTGAGAGGAACAAATCTAAAATTGGAAAGGTAAAAACATAGAATTTAAAAAAAAATTAGACATCTTACACATTCTAATTGAAGTTACAAAAGATAGTCATTTAATGATATAAAAACGTGACTTTCAGCGAAATCGATTTATTTGAAATTTTTCATCCTCCCCCCCACCCCTTGGATTTTTTTATAATATTAATTTCAATTTTTTGGACAAACTAAACGCGTTAGACAAAAACGGTTTTTACCATCGTTTTCTGCGTCATTTAACGATATAAAAACGTGACTTTCAGCGAATTTCGAGTTGAATCGATTTTTTTGAAAATTTTCATCTTCCCCCCCCCTCTTTGGATTTTTTTCAAATATTAATTTCAATTTTTTGGACAAACTAAACGCGTTAGACAAAAACGGTTTTTACCATCGTTTTCTGCGTCATTTAATGATATAAAAACGTGACTTTCAGCGAAATCGATTTTTTTGAAAATTTTCATCCTCCGCCCCCCCCCTTGGATTTTTTTTAAATATTAATTTCAATTTTTTGGACAAACTAAACGCGTTAGACAAAAACGGTTTTTACCATCGTTTTCTGCGTCATTTAACGATATAAAAACGTGACTTTCAGCGAATTTCGAGTTGAATCGATTTTTTTGAAAATTTTCATCTTCCCCCCCCCCTCTTTGGATTTTTTTCAAATATTAATTTCAATTTTTTGGACAAACTAAACGCGTTAGACAAAAACGGTTTTTACCGTCGTTTTCTGCGTCATTTAATGATATAAAAACGTGACTTTCAGCGAAATCGATTTTTTTGAAAATTTTCATCCTCCGCCCCCCCCCTTGGATTTTTTTTAAATATTAATTTCAATTTTTTGGACAAACTAAACGCGTTAGACAAAAACGGTTTTTACCATCGTTTTCTGCGTCATTTAATGATATAAAAACGTGACTTTCAGCGAATTTCGAGTTGAATCGATTTTTTTGAAAATTTTCATCCTCCGCCCCCCCCTTTGGATTTTTTTCAAATATTAATTTCAATTTGTTGGACAAACTAAACGCGTTAGACAAAAACGGTTTTTACCATCGTTTTCTGCGTCATTTAATGATATAAAAACGTGACTTTCAGCGAAATCGATTTTTTTGAAAATTTTCATCCTCCGCCCCCCCCCTTTGGATTTTCTTATAATTTAAATTTTTTGAACAAACTAAACGCGTTAGGAAAAAACGGGTTTTTTGAAAATTTTCATCCTCCGCCCCCCCCCCCCCCCCCTCTTTGGATATTTTTCCAATATTAATTTCAATTTTTTGGACAAACTAAACGCGTTAGACAAAAACGGTTTTTACCATCGTTTTCTGCTTCATTTAATGATATAAAAAAAACGTGACTTTCAGCGAATTTCGAGTTGAATCGATTTTTTTGAAAATTTTCATCCTCCGCCACCCCCTTTGGATTTTTTTCAAATATTAATTTCAATTTGTTGGACAAACTAAACGCGTTAGACAAAAACGGTTTTTACCATCGTTTTCTGCGTCATTTAATGATATAAAAACGTGACTTTCTGCGAAATCGATTTTTTTGAAAATTTTCATCCTCCGCCCCCCCCCCCTTTGGATTTTCTTATAATATTAATTTCAATTTTTTGAACAAACTAAACGCGTTAGGAAAAAACGGGTTTTTTGAAAATTTTCATCCTCCGCCCCCCCCCTCTTTGGATTTTTTTCCAATATTAATTTCAATTTTTTGGACAAACTAAACGCGTTAGACAAAAACGGTTTTTACCATCGTTTTCTGCTTCATTTAATGATATAAAAACGTGACATTCAGCGAAATCGATTTTTTTGAAAATTTTCATCCTCCGCCCCCCCCTTTGGATTTTTTTCAAATATTAATTTCAATTTTTTGGACAAACTAAACGCGTTAGACAAAAACGGTTTTTACCATCGTTTTCTGCGTCATTTAATGATATAAAAACGTGACTTTCAGCGAAATCGATTTTTTTGAAAATTTTCATCCTCCGCCCCCCCCTTTGGATTTGTTTCAAAATATTAATTTCCATTTTTTGGACAAACTAAACGCGTTAGACAAAAACGGTTTTTACCATCGTTTTCTGCGTCATTTAATGATATAAAAACGTGACTTTCAGCGAAATCGATTTTTTTTTAAATTTTCATCCTCCGCCCCCCCCTTTGGATTTTTTTCAAAATATTAATTTCCATTTTTTGGACAAACTAAACGCGTTAGACAAAAACGGTTTTTAAAATCGTTTTCTGAGTCATTTAATGATATAAAAACGTGACTTTCAGCGAAATCGATTTTTTTGAAAATTTTCATCCTCCGCCCCCCCTTTGGATTTTTTTCAAAATATTAATTTCCATTTTTTGGACAAACTAAACGCGTTAGACAAAAACGGTTTTTAAAATCGTTTTCTGAGTCATTTAATGATATAAAAACGTGACTTTCAGCGAAATCCATTTTTTTGAAAATTTTCATCCTCCGCCCCCCCCTTTGGATTTTTTTCAAAATATTAATTTCCATTTTTTGGACAAACTAAACGCGTTAGACAAAAACGGTTTTTAAAATCGTTTTCTGAGTCATTTAATGATATAAAAACGTGACTTTCAGCGAAATCGATTTTTTTGAAAATTTTCATCCTCCGCCCCCCCCTTTGGATTTGTTTCAAAATATTAATTTCCATTTTTTGGACAAACTAAACGCGTTAGACAAAAACGGTTTTTACCATCGTTTTCTGCGTCATTTAATGATATAAAAACGTGACTTTCAGCGAAATCGATTTTTTTGAAAATTTTCATCCTCCGCCCCCCCTTTGGATTTTTTTCAAAATATTAATTTCCATTTTTTGGACAAACTAAACGCGTTAGACAAAAACGGTTTTTAAAATCGTTTTCTGAGTCATTTAATGATATAAAAACGTGACTTTCAGCGAAATCCATTTTTTTGAAAATTTTCATCCTCCGCCCCCCCCTTTGGATTTTTTTCAAAATATTAATTTCCATTTTTTGGACAAACTAAACGCGTTAGACAAAAACGGTTTTTACCATCGTTTTCTGCGTCATTTAATGATATAAAAACGTGACTTTCAGCGAAATCGATTTTTTTTTAAATTTTCATCCTCCGCCCCCCCCTTTGGATTTTTTTCAAAATATTAATTTCCATTTTTTGGACAAACTAAACGCGTTAGACAAAAACGGTTTTTAAAATCGTTTTCTGAGTCATTTAATGATATAAAAACGTGACTTTCAGCGAAATCGATTTTTTTGAAAATTTTCATCCTCCGCCCCCCCTTTGGATTTTTTTCAAAATATTAATTTCCATTTTTTGGACAAACTAAACGCGTTAGACAAAAACGGTTTTTAAAATCGTTTTCTGAGTCATTTAATGATATAAAAACGTGACTTTCAGCGAAATCCATTTTTTTGAAAATTTTCATCCTCCGCCCCCCCCTTTGGATTTTTTTCAAAATATTAATTTCCATTTTTTGGACAAACTAAACGCGTTAGACAAAAACGGTTTTTAAAATCGTTTTCTGAGTCATTTAATGATATAAAAACGTGACTTTCAGCGAAATCGATTTTTTTGAAAATTTTCATCCTCCGCCCCCCCCTTTGGATTTGTTTCAAAATATTAATTTCCATTTTTTGGACAAACTAAACGCGTTAGACAAAAACGGTTTTTACCATCGTTTTCTGCGTCATTTAATGATATAAAAACGTGACTTTCAGCGAAATCGATTTTTTTGAAAATTTTCATCCTCCGCCCCCCCTTTGGATTTTTTTCAAAATATTAATTTCCATTTTTTGGACAAACTAAACGCGTTAGACAAAAACGGTTTTTAAAATCGTTTTCTGAGTCATTTAATGATATAAAAACGTGACTTTCAGCGAAATCCATTTTTTTGAAAATTTTCATCCTCCGCCCCCCCCTTTGGATTTTTTTCAAAATATTAATTTCCATTTTTTGGACAAACTAAACGCGTTAGACAAAAACGGTTTTTAAAATCGTTTTCTGAGTCATTTAATGATATAAAAACGTGACTTTCAGCGAAATCGATTTTTTTGAAAATTTTCATCCTCCGCCCCCCCCTTTGGATTTGTTTCAAAATATTAATTTCCATTTTTTGGACAAACTAAACGCGTTAGACAAAAACGGTTTTTACCATCGTTTTCTGCGTCATTTAATGATATAAAAACGTGACTTTCAGCGAAATCGATTTTTTTTTAAATTTTCATCCTCCGCCCCCCCCCTTTGGATTTTTTTCAAAATATTAATTTCCATTTTTTGGACAAACTAAACGCGTTAGACAAAAACGGTTTTTAAAATCGTTTTCTGAGTCATTTAATGATATAAAAACGTGACTTTCAGCGAAATCGATTTTTTTGAAAATTTTCATCCTCCGCCCCCCCTTTGGATTTTTTTCAAAATATTAATTTCCATTTTTTGGACAAACTAAACGCGTTAGACAAAAACGGTTTTTACCATCGTTTTCTGCGTCATTTAATGATATAAAAACGTGACTTTCAGCGAAATCGATTTTTTTTTAAATTTTCATCCTCCGCCCTCCCCTTTGGATTTTTTTCAAAATATTAATTTCCATTTTTTGGACAAACTAAACGCGTTAGACAAAAACGGTTTTTAAAATCGTTTTCTGAGTCATTTAATGATATAAAAACGTGACTTTCAGCGAAATCGATTTTTTTGAAAATTTTCATCCTCCGCCCCCCCCTTTGGATTTTTTTCAAAATATTAATTTCCATTTTTTGGACAAACTAAACGCGTTAGACAAAAACGGTTTTTAAAATCGTTTTCTGAGTCATTTAATGATATAAAAACGTGACTTTCAGCGAAATCCATTTTTTTGAAAATTTTCATCCTCCGCCCCCCCCTTTGGATTTTTTTCAAAATATTAATTTCCATTTTTTGGACAAACTAAACGCGTTAGACAAAAACGGTTTTTAAAATCGTTTTCTGAGTCATTTAATGATATAAAAACGTGACTTTCAGCGAAATCGATTTTTTTGAAAATTTTCATCCTCCGCCCCCCCCTTTGGATTTTTTTCAAAATATTAATTTCCATTTTTTGGACAAACTAAACGCGTTAGACAAAAACGGTTTTTACCATCGTTTTCTGCGTCATTTAATGATATAAAAATGTGACTTTCAGCGAAATCGATTTTTTTGAAAATTTTCATCCTCCGCCCCCCCCTTTGGATTTTTTTCAAAATATTAATTTCCATTTTTTGGACAAACTAAACGCGTTAGACAAAAACGGTTTTTAAAATCGTTTTCTGAGTCATTTAATGATATAAAAACGTGACTTTCAGCGAAATCGATTTTTTTGAAAATTTTCATCCTCCGCCCCCCCCTTTGGATTTTTTTCAAAATATTAATTTCCATTTTTTGGACAAACTAAACGCGATAGACAAAAACGGTTTTTAAAATCGTTTTCTGAGTCATTTAATGATATAAAAACGTGACTTTCAGCGAAATCGATTTTTTTGAAAATTTTCATCCTCCGCCCCCCCCTTTGGATTTTTTTCAAAATATTAATTTCCATTTTTTGGACAAACTAAACGCGTTAGACAAAAACGGTTTTTAAAATCGTTTTCTGAGTCATTTAATGATATAAAAACGTGACTTTCAGCGAAATCGATTTTTTTGAAAATTTTCATCCTCCGCCCGCCCCCTTTGGATTTTTTTCAAAATATTAATTTCCATTTTTTGGACAAACTAAACGCGTTAGACAAAAACGGTTTTTACCATCGTTTTCTGCGTCATTTAATGATATAAAAACGTGACTTTCAGCGAAATCGATTTTTTTGAAAATTTTCATCCTCCGCCCCCCCCCTTTGGATTTTTTTCAAAATATTAATTTCCATTTTTTGGACAAACTAAACGCGTTAGACAAAAACGGTTTTTACCATCGTTTTCTGCGTCATTTAATGATATAAAAACGTGACTTTCAGCGAAATCGATTTTTTTGAAAATTTTCATCCTCCGCCCCCCCCTTTGGATTTTTTTCAAAATATTAATTTCCATTTTTTGGACAAACTAAACGCGATAGACAAAAACGGTTTTTAAAATCGTTTTCTGAGTCATTTAATGATATAAAAACGTGACTTTCAGCGAAATCGATTTTTTTGAAAATTTTCATCCTCCGCCCCCCCCTTTGGATTTTTTTTAAAATATTAATTTCCATTTTTTGGACAAACTAAACGCGTTAGACAAAAACGGTTTTTAAAATCGTTTTCTGAGTCATTTAATGATATAAAAACGTGACTTTCAGCGAAATCGATTTTTTTGAAAATTTTCATCCTCCGCCCGCCCCCTTTGGATTTTTTTCAAAATATTAATTTCCATTTTTTGGACAAACTAAACGCGTTAGACAAAAACGGTTTTTACCATCGTTTTCTGCGTCATTTAATGATATAAAAACGTGACTTTCAGCGAAATCGATTTTTTTGAAAATTTTCATCCTCCGCCCCCCCCCTTTGGATTTTTTTCAAAATATTAATTTCCATTTTTTGGACAAACTAAACGCGTTAGACAAAAACGGTTTTTACCATCGTTTTCTGCGTCATTTAATGATATAAAAACGTGACTTTCAGCGAAATCGATTTTTTTGAAAATTTTCATCCTCCGCCCCCCCCCCCCTTTGGATGTTTTTCAAAATATTAATTTCCATTTTTTGGACAAACTAAACGCGTTAGACAAAAACGGTTTTTACCATCGTTTTCTGCGTCATTTAATGATATAAAAACGTGACGTTCAGCGAAATCGATTTTTTTGAAAATTTTCATCCTCCGCCCCCCCCTTTGGATTTTTTTCAAAATATTAATTTCCATTTTTTGGACAAACTAAACGCGTTAGACAAAAACGGTTTTTACCATCGTTTTCTGCGTCATTTAATGATATAAAAACGTGACTTTCAGCGAAATCGATTTTTTTGAAAATTTTCATCCTCCGCCCCCCCTTTGGATTTTTTTCAAAATATTAATTTCCATTTTTTGGACAAACTAAACGCGTTAGACAAAAACGGTTTTTAAAATCGTTTTCTGAGTCATTTAATGATATAAAAACGTGACTTTCAGCGAAATCCATTTTTTTGAAAATTTTCATCCTCCGCCCCCCCCTTTGGATTTTTTTCAAAATATTAATTTCATTTTTTTGGACAAACTAAACGCGTTAGACAAAAACGGTTTTTACCATCGTTTTCTACGTCATTTAATGATATAAAAACGTGACATTCAGCGAAATCGATTTTTTTGAAAATTTTCATCCTCCGCCCCCCCCTTTGGATTTTTTTCAAAATATTAATTTCCATTTTTTGGACAAACTAAACGCGATAGACAAAAACGGTTTTTAAAATCGTTTTCTGCGTCATTTAATGATATAAAAACGTGACTTTCAGCGAAATCGATTTTTTTGAAAATTTTCATCCTCCGCCCCCCCCTTTGGATATTTTTATAATATTAATTTCATTTTTTTGGACAAACTAAACGCGTTAGACAAAAACGGTTTTTACCATCGTTTTCTACGTCATTTAATGATATAGAAACGTGACTTTCAGCGAAATCGATTTTTTTGAAAATTTTCATCCTCCGCCCCCCCCCTTTGGATATTTTTATAATATTAATTTCATTTTTTTGGACAAACTAAACGCGTTAGACAAAAACGGTTTTTACCATCGTTTTCTGCGTCATTTAATGATATAAAAACGTGACCTTCAGCGAAATCGATTTTTTTGAAAATTTTCATCCTCCGCCCCCCCCTTTGGTTTTTTTTCAAAATATTAAATTCCATTTTTTCGACAAACTAAACGCGTTAGAGAAAAACGGTTTTTACCATCGTTTTCTGCGTCATTTAATGATATAAAAACGTGACCTTCAGCGAAATCGATTTTTTTGAAAATTTTCATCCTCCGCCCCCCCCTTTGGATTTTTTTCAAATATTAATTTCAATTTTTTGGACAAACTAAACGCGTTAGACAAAAACGGTTTTTACCATCGTTTTCTGCGTCATTTAATGATATAAAAACGTGACTTTCAGCGAAATCGATTTTTTTGAAAATTTTCATCCTCCGCCCCCCCCCCTTGGTTTTTTTTCAAAATATTAAATTCCATTTTTTGGACAAACTAAACGCGTTAGAGAAAAACGGTTTTTACCATCGTTTTCTGCGTCATTTAATGATATAAAAACGTGACCTTCAGCGAAATCGATTTTTTTGAAAATTTTCATCCTCCGCCCCCCCCTTTGGATTTTTTTCAAATATTAATTTCAATTTTTTGGACAAACTAAACGCGTTAGACAAAAACGGTTTTTACCATCGTTTTCTGCGTCATTTAATGATATAAAAACGTGACTTTCAGCGAAATCGATTTTTTTGAAAATTTTCATCCTCCGCCCCCCCCCCCTTTGGTTTTTTTTCAAAATATTAAATTCCATTTTTTGGACAAACTAAACGCGTTAGAGAAAAACGGTTTTTACCATCGTTTTCTGCGTCATTTAATGATATAAAAACGTGACCTTCAGCGAAATCGATTTTTTTGAAAATTTTCATCCTCCGCCCCCCTCATTTTCTGCGTCATTTAATGATATAGAAACGTGACTTTCAGCGAAATCGATTTTTTTTTAAATTTTCATCCTCCGCCCTCCCCTTTGGATTTTTTTCAAAATATTAATTTCCATTTTTTGGACAAACTAAACGCGTTAGACAAAAACGGTTTTTAAAATCGTTTTCTGAGTCATTTAATGATATAAAAACGTGACTTTCAGCGAAATCGATTTTTTTGAAAATTTTCATCCTCCGCCCCCCCCTTTGGATTTTTTTCAAAATATTAATTTCCATTTTTTGGACAAACTAAACGCGTTAGACAAAAACGGTTTTTAAAATCGTTTTCTGAGTCATTTAATGATATAAAAACGTGACTTTCAGCGAAATCGATTTTTTTGAAAATTTTCATCCTCCGCCCGCCCCCTTTGGATTTTTTTCAAAATATTAATTTCCATTTTTTGGACAAACTAAACGCGTTAGACAAAAACGGTTTTTACCATCGTTTTCTGCGTCATTTAATGATATAAAAACGTGACTTTCAGCGAAATCGATTTTTTTGAAAATTTTCATCCTCCGCCCCCCCCCTTTGGATTTTTTTCAAAATATTAATTTCCATTTTTTGGACAAACTAAACGCGTTAGACAAAAACGGTTTTTACCATCGTTTTCTGCGTCATTTAATGATATAAAAACGTGACTTTCAGCGAAATCGATTTTTTTGAAAATTTTCATCCTCCGCCCCCCCCCTTTGGATGTTTTTCAAAATATTAATTTCCATTTTTTGGACAAACTAAACGCGTTAGACAAAAACGGTTTTTACCATCGTTTTCTGCGTCATTTAATGATATAAAAACGTGACGTTCAGCGAAATCGATTTTTTTGAAAATTTTCATCCTCCGCCCCCCCCTTTGGATTTTTTTCAAAATATTAATTTCCATTTTTTGGACAAACTAAACGCGTTAGACAAAAACGGTTTTTACCATCGTTTTCTGCGTCATTTAATGATATAAAAACGTGACTTTCAGCGAAATCGATTTTTTTGAAAATTTTCATCCTCCGCCCCCCCTTTGGATTTTTTTCAAAATATTAATTTCCATTTTTTGGACAAACTAAACGCGTTAGACAAAAACGGTTTTTAAAATCGTTTTCTGAGTCATTTAATGATATAAAAACGTGACTTTCAGCGAAATCCATTTTTTTGAAAATTTTCATCCTCCGCCCCCCCCTTTGGATTTTTTTCAAAATATTAATTTCATTTTTTTGGACAAACTAAACGCGTTAGACAAAAACGGTTTTTACCATCGTTTTCTACGTCATTTAATGATATAAAAACGTGACATTCAGCGAAATCGATTTTTTTGAAAATTTTCATCCTCCGCCCCCCCCTTTGGATTTTTTTCAAAATATTAATTTCCATTTTTTGGACAAACTAAACGCGATAGACAAAAACGGTTTTTAAAATCGTTTTCTGCGTCATTTAATGATATAAAAACGTGACTTTCAGCGAAATCGATTTTTTTGAAAATTTTCATCCTCCGCCCCCCCCTTTGGATATTTTTATAATATTAATTTCATTTTTTTGGACAAACTAAACGCGTTAGACAAAAACGGTTTTTACCATCGTTTTCTACGTCATTTAATGATATAGAAACGTGACTTTCAGCGAAATCGATTTTTTTGAAAATTTTCATCCTCCGCCCCCCCCCTTTGGATATTTTTATAATATTAATTTCATTTTTTTGGACAAACTAAACGCGTTAGACAAAAACGGTTTTTACCATCGTTTTCTGCGTCATTTAATGATATAAAAACGTGACCTTCAGCGAAATCGATTTTTTTGAAAATTTTCATCCTCCGCCCCCCCCTTTGGTTTTTTTTCAAAATATTAAATTCCATTTTTTCGACAAACTAAACGCGTTAGAGAAAAACGGTTTTTACCATCGTTTTCTGCGTCATTTAATGATATAAAAACGTGACCTTCAGCGAAATCGATTTTTTTGAAAATTTTCATCCTCCGCCCCCCCCTTTGGATTTTTTTCAAATATTAATTTCAATTTTTTGGACAAACTAAACGCGTTAGACAAAAACGGTTTTTACCATCGTTTTCTGCGTCATTTAATGATATAAAAACGTGACTTTCAGCGAAATCGATTTTTTTGAAAATTTTCATCCTCCGCCCCCCCCCCCCCTTGGTTTTTTTTCAAAATATTAAATTCCATTTTTTGGACAAACTAAACGCGTTAGAGAAAAACGGTTTTTACCATCGTTTTCTGCGTCATTTAATGATATAAAAACGTGACCTTCAGCGAAATCGATTTTTTTGAAAATTTTCATCCTCCGCCCCCCCCTTTGGATTTTTTTCAAATATTAATTTCAATTTTTTGGACAAACTAAACGCGTTAGACAAAAACGGTTTTTACCATCGTTTTCTGCGTCATTTAATGATATAAAAACGTGACTTTCAGCGAAATCGATTTTTTTGAAAATTTTCATCCTCCGCCCCCCCCCCCTTTGGTTTTTTTTCAAAATATTAAATTCCATTTTTTGGACAAACTAAACGCGTTAGAGAAAAACGGTTTTTACCATCGTTTTCTGCGTCATTTAATGATATAAAAACGTGACCTTCAGCGAAATCGATTTTTTTGAAAATTTTCATCCTCCGCCCCCCTCATTTTCTGCGTCATTTAATGATATAGAAACGTGACTTTCAGCGAAATCGATTTTTTTTTAAATTTTCATCCTCCGCCCTCCCCTTTGGATTTTTTTCAAAATATTAATTTCCATTTTTTGGACAAACTAAACGCGTTAGACAAAAACGGTTTTTAAAATCGTTTTCTGAGTCATTTAATGATATAAAAACGTGACTTTCAGCGAAATCGATTTTTTTGAAAATTTTCATCCTCCGCCCCCCCCTTTGGATTTTTTTCAAAATATTAATTTCCATTTTTTGGACAAACTAAACGCGTTAGACAAAAACGGTTTTTAAAATCGTTTTCTGAGTCATTTAATGATATAAAAACGTGACTTTCAGCGAAATCGATTTTTTTGAAAATTTTCATCCTCCGCCCGCCCCCTTTGGATTTTTTTCAAAATATTAATTTCCATTTTTTGGACAAACTAAACGCGTTAGACAAAAACGGTTTTTACCATCGTTTTCTGCGTCATTTAATGATATAAAAACGTGACTTTCAGCGAAATCGATTTTTTTGAAAATTTTCATCCTCCGCCCCCCCCCTTTGGATTTTTTTCAAAATATTAATTTCCATTTTTTGGACAAACTAAACGCGTTAGACAAAAACGGTTTTTACCATCGTTTTCTGCGTCATTTAATGATATAAAAACGTGACTTTCAGCGAAATCGATTTTTTTGAAAATTTTCATCCTCCGCCCCCCCCCTTTGGATGTTTTTCAAAATATTAATTTCCATTTTTTGGACAAACTAAACGCGTTAGACAAAAACGGTTTTTACCATCGTTTTCTGCGTCATTTAATGATATAAAAACGTGACGTTCAGCGAAATCGATTTTTTTGAAAATTTTCATCCTCCGCCCCCCCCTTTGGATTTTTTTCAAAATATTAATTTCCATTTTTTGGACAAACTAAACGCGTTAGACAAAAACGGTTTTTACCATCGTTTTCTGCGTCATTTAATGATATAAAAACGTGACTTTCAGCGAAATCGATTTTTTTGAAAATTTTCATCCTCCGCCCCCCCTTTGGATTTTTTTCAAAATATTAATTTCCATTTTTTGGACAAACTAAACGCGTTAGACAAAAACGGTTTTTAAAATCGTTTTCTGAGTCATTTAATGATATAAAAACGTGACTTTCAGCGAAATCCATTTTTTTGAAAATTTTCATCCTCCGCCCCCCCCTTTGGATTTTTTTCAAAATATTAATTTCATTTTTTTGGACAAACTAAACGCGTTAGACAAAAACGGTTTTTACCATCGTTTTCTACGTCATTTAATGATATAAAAACGTGACATTCAGCGAAATCGATTTTTTTGAAAATTTTCATCCTCCGCCCCCCCCTTTGGATTTTTTTCAAAATATTAATTTCCATTTTTTGGACAAACTAAACGCGATAGACAAAAACGGTTTTTAAAATCGTTTTCTGCGTCATTTAATGATATAAAAACGTGACTTTCAGCGAAATCGATTTTTTGAAAATTTTCATCCTCCGCCCCCCCCTTTGGATATTTTTATAATATTAATTTCATTTTTTTGGACAAACTAAACGCGTTAGACAAAAACGGTTTTTACCATCGTTTTCTACGTCATTTAATGATATAGAAACGTGACTTTCAGCGAAATCGATTTTTTTGAAAATTTTCATCCTCCGCCCCCCCCCTTTGGATATTTTTATAATATTAATTTCATTTTTTTGGACAAACTAAACGCGTTAGACAAAAACGGTTTTTACCATCGTTTTCTGCGTCATTTAATGATATAAAAACGTGACCTTCAGCGAAATCGATTTTTTTGAAAATTTTCATCCTCCGCCCCCCCCTTTGGTTTTTTTTCAAAATATTAAATTCCATTTTTTCGACAAACTAAACGCGTTAGAGAAAAACGGTTTTTACCATCGTTTTCTGCGTCATTTAATGATATAAAAACGTGACCTTCAGCGAAATCGATTTTTTTGAAAATTTTCATCCTCCGCCCCCCCCTTTGGATTTTTTTCAAATATTAATTTCAATTTTTTGGACAAACTAAACGCGTTAGACAAAAACGGTTTTTACCATCGTTTTCTGCGTCATTTAATGATATAAAAACGTGACTTTCAGCGAAATCGATTTTTTTGAAAATTTTCATCCTCCGCCCCCCCCCCCCCCCTTGGTTTTTTTTCAAAATATTAAATTCCATTTTTTGGACAAACTAAACGCGTTAGAGAAAAACGGTTTTTACCATCGTTTTCTGCGTCATTTAATGATATAAAAACGTGACCTTCAGCGAAATCGATTTTTTTGAAAATTTTCATCCTCCGCCCCCCCCTTTGGATTTTTTTCAAATATTAATTTCAATTTTTTGGACAAACTAAACGCGTTAGACAAAAACGGTTTTTACCATCGTTTTCTGCGTCATTTAATGATATAAAAACGTGACTTTCAGCGAAATCGATTTTTTTGAAAATTTTCATCCTCCGCCCCCCCCCCTTTGGTTTTTTTTCAAAATATTAAATTCCATTTTTTGGACAAACTAAACGCGTTAGAGAAAAACGGTTTTTACCATCGTTTTCTGCGTCATTTAATGATATAAAAACGTGACCTTCAGCGAAATCGATTTTTTTGAAAATTTTCATCCTCCGCCCCCCTCATTTTCTGCGTCATTTAATGATATAGAAACGTGACTTTCAGCGAAATCGATTTTTTTTTAAATTTTCATCCTCCGCCCTCCCCTTTGGATTTTTTTCAAAATATTAATTTCCATTTTTTGGACAAACTAAACGCGTTAGACAAAAACGGTTTTTAAAATCGTTTTCTGAGTCATTTAATGATATAAAAACGTGACTTTCAGCGAAATCGATTTTTTTGAAAATTTTCATCCTCCGCCCCCCCCTTTGGATTTTTTTCAAAATATTAATTTCCATTTTTTGGACAAACTAAACGCGTTAGACAAAAACGGTTTTTAAAATCGTTTTCTGAGTCATTTAATGATATAAAAACGTGACTTTCAGTGAAATCCATTTTTTTGAAAATTTTCATCCTCCGCCCCCCCCTTTGGATTTTTTTCAAAATATTAATTTCCATTTTTTGGACAAACTAAACGCGTTAGACAAAAACGGTTTTTAAAATCGTTTTCTGAGTCATTTAATGATATAAAAACGTGACTTTCAGCGAAATCGATTTTTTTGAAAATTTTCATCCTCCGCCCCCCCCTTTGGATTTTTTTCAAAATATTAATTTCCATTTTTTGGACAAACTAAACGCGTTAGACAAAAACGGTTTTTACCATCGTTTTCTGCGTCATTTAATGATATAAAAACGTGACTTTCAGCGAAATCGATTTTTTTGAAAATTTTCATCCTCCGCCCCCCCCTTTGGATTTTTTTCAAATATTAATTTCAATTTTTTGGACAAACTAAACGCGTTAGACAAAAACGGTTTTTACCATCGTTTTCTGCGTCATTTAATGATATAAAAACGTGACTTTCAGCGAAATCGATTTTTTTGAAAATTTTCATCCTCCGCCCCCCCCCTTTGGATATTTTTATAATATTAATTTCAATTTTTTGGACAAACTAAACGCGTTAGACAAAAACGGTTTTTACCATCGTTTTCTACGTCATTTAATGATATAGAAACGTGACTTTCAGCGAAATCGATTTTTTTGAAAATTTTCACCCTCGGCCCCCCTTTTGGATATTTTTATAATATTAATTTCATTTTTTTGGACAAACTAAACGCGTTAGACAAAAACGGTTTTTACCATCGTTTTCTACGTCATTTAATGATATAGAAACGTGACTTTCAGCGAAATCGATTTTTTTGAAAATTTTCATCCTCCGCCCCCCCCTTTAGATTATTAATTTCGACGTTTAACCACTTGCTGTTTCTTCTAAAATGTTCTAAAGTTGTCCTGGGAGGGGTTTATAAGTATTTATACGAAAAGTGTGGTACTTCCCCTAAATCTAAAATGAATTTACAACAACCGGACCGACTGTTTACTTTCTTTTGACGCGTAAAAATCGGGATATTTTTACTCTAAAGGGGATTTACCATATTTGTGGGGTTTTTTGCTTAACTATTTTTACGATAGGATTGCTCACAAATAAAGTCGTAAATTTTGGTATATAAATTTTTATTCTAAGTTAACAGAATCGTAGTAAAAAGGGTTTTTAGAAGTAAACAGCTAGTGTTTACTTTCTTTTGACGCTCACAGTATGTGCTCTTAAAGAGCACGGTGATATTTGACAAAAAACACTTAAAATCAAAATAACTCGAAAACAAAAAACGGTAGGCATCATCAACTCTTATCAAAGTCAACATATTTTCTTATGTATAATTGAATGGTGTAATAAAAACTATAGCATTCCATTTAAAATAACGAAGTTGTGGTCTACTTTCGGTAGACCGGAAGTGGCGGCCATCTTGAAAATATTTTAGATTAATAGATCGAAATGAACAACCCATGATACCAAAATTTCAAGCCTCTACGAATAGTGGAACCTAAAATAGTTCTAATGAACCAGTTACGTGAGACACCTGTATATCGGCACTGAAGTACCACTGAAGTTTTGGTTCAAGCAGATCGCAATTAATCTTTACGGGCGTAGTTTTGATTTCGGTCAAAATACAGCCAAAATCGAAACTTCGCCGAAATTCCTATGTTAGGCCGAAATAGAAACCTAAATTTCGGTCGGGCACTGCTTATGACAGAATTTTGCATCACATCAGTCGTTCTTTTCAGGACATCAAATCAAAAAATATATTATATATATTATACTATTTTACGTCTTAATCTTATAACTAAATATTTTTTTCAACATTCCTCAGAGCATATATTGCTCAATCTTAAATGCTATGTATTATATATTTAATGTTATTGTTACTAATAAAACTTAAATAACAAATACTGTTAAGATAAAACACATTTTTAAAACCTGCATACAAAATTGGTAATTGATTATAAAATATAAAAATTACTAATTATTACGTATTTAATTTGTGATATTATTATCACAGTTTATTATTGAAGTCTTTTCATCATTTAATAAGATTCGTCTCAAGTTCAATTTCTCACCCAGTGTTTTGAATATACTCCAAAACAAAATTCTCTAAAAGATTTAAGGCAGTCGGTGTCCTCTCATAAAGCTGGTTAAACATCTACGTAAAAAAATTTCCCGTCTACAAATCAATATTTTACCAACGAAAAGTCTCCAACGATTCGGTATTATTCTGAAAGACACATTATTGATTTTTTTGCATACAATATATATTGGAATATATGCAACTTATTTTACAATTTCACAGTAAAACGTAAAAGGCGCGAATAGTAAAATTTAAATTTTTATAAATGGGCACACATAAGGTACCCTGACATCTAGGTATCACGAGCACAAACTAACTTCTGTTGAATAACTATATATATCTATAAACAAGGTCTATAAATAAATTATTATAACGATTTATTAATGCAGTATTATTAATATTTTAAATAAAATAAATATTTTAATATTAAAATTAAAATTTAGGGATATTTATTGTTGACGTTATTAACTAACTTCATTTTGGTTATAAAACTGTCAAGTCATTTTATGCAATATTTTCTAAAACTACGTAATATTTTTGAGATAATTTATTATTTCGATAAAATCAACATCTACAATAATAAATGGTGTAATTAATTAATAAAATGGTATATGTACAAGGTAATTATTTCACACTTTATTTATTCAAACATAACCTAATTTTTTTTTTAATCTTATTTAATTATTTTTTATTATTAGGTGGAAGAGTCGCAGAAGGACGACCGTGGAGTTTAAGAAGAATCCCCGAATTCTTTTGGGGTATAATCACATTTGTGATTTTCTTGTAAGTTATTTAAATAAGTTTCAAAATTGAGGTTTATAACCTAACTTTTCCATTAGCTTTAAAACTTTATTTGGCTTCGATACTTCTGCATCATCATCAAATGGTTCTCGTGGTGGATCAAGAGGGGGAGGAGGCCCCGATTATCCCGGTGGAGGGAGAGGGTAATTAAATTTTAATAAAATCATTTTACAGATAATAAAAAAAATTTTTAGTCCAAGGGGACCTCGCACAATGGGGCGAATAACAACAATCCAAGATTGTTCGATGCCTGGAGGTGGATGAGCACGCTAAACCTCTTAGGTTTAACAGCCTAAGAGAATTTGTTTATTCAATATAATTTATTATATTGAATAAACAAGCACTTTCATAATTTATGATTATTTACCTCAAATGAATGACGTTTTTCTCATAAACCTGGTAAACAGGAGGGGATTAACTGAGATTGAGTGTTAATTTAATCATGATTATGATTATTTTTGCTTAATTTCATGTAAGGTGTAAGGTTTTGTTTTGTATAATTTAAATTTTTAATCTAATAAATTTATTACTTGCATATAGTTGATACATTAAATATAAATAAATACTACTTCAAGATAGGCACTTTTCTTCTTAAAATTCCTTTTATGATTTTAAGATTAGAGGTAACACAACGAGTGGTTCACTCGTTTTTGGGTTATCGGCATATAAAGTCCATGTGTTTGCAATGCAATCAAAAATACCTACAAAATGATAAATTAAATTTAAAAAAAAAGTTTAAATTAAGTTTTGAAAGTATTTACCTGTTGCGACTGTTCGTACTTCGCAATTTTGATACACCTCTTTCCCTTGGTTAGTTTCACCTAAAAATTCTAATACTTCTTGAAGCGATTTTGGTTCTTTTCGGTTTCTATAAACGGCCATTCGGCAAATACTGGTGTCTATTATTCTTCCTGTATCAATTTCTTGGACGGGTAATCGTAAATACCTTTAATAAAAAATATGGAATTACTCTTTGTAAAGGATTAAGGAAATACGATCTTATATTGAGTAATAATTAATGAACTAAAGCTAAATTATCGATAAGTAGATATGTTCAGCAGAAAATGAAGATTAAAGAGAATGTAATATAACTGAAAGTTTTTAATAATCCAAATCCAAAAGCTGCTCTGAGAAAATGAAATTTTCAAAAAAGCTTGTTGCTGCAGTGATGAAATCATTGAAAGTTTATTTAATAGGATGAATAAAAAAATTAATAGTTAAGATATATGATGGCTATGTATTTAAACAAAATATTTTTGCTATTGTAATAAGAGAGAACAAGAAAAACATTTAAAAGTTGTGAAAATGAGAATTTACGGAATAATTTTTAAGGAAAAATTAAATGGTTAGAGTCTCCTGTATAAAAAATTGATTGGGTTGGGTTTTTCTTAAGACGTTCAATCTCTTAAGCAAGTCTGGTTTCAGCACCCTTGATATAGATAGAAATGATCAAAAACTAAAATGTTTTTACGAGAAGGATGATTTAATAATTCCTATCAAAGAAATTGTATGTGTATATAGAAGCAATTTTAAACACTAAATCTTGAAACTTGAGGCTCAGTTTGTATAACATCATTTTTGAAATTGAGAACGTGCACAGATTAAACCTTCGATTCGGCCGATTATTATTATTATTGAACATTCCAATATTCATTGTCAGCCAAATTGAATATCCGATCTGTGCATATTCTCGATGTTGTTAAGGATGTTACTAAACAAATCAGGTCTCGCGTTGGGTTCAAGCTGGCGAATATCAGCTTTTATATAGCGTAGTTTAAATTAAGTACGCACTATTAATAACTTTGTTGTTAGTGAAGGTACAGAGTTGGTTAAATAAGCAAACTCATAGTCGCCGGATACAGGACTATTCCATGCGCGTAAGCACCCATACAAAATTTTTAATAGGTACAGAGCACCCATACATACACATGCTTCCAGAAGACTTAATCTGTTATCTTCTTTTAAAAGATTGATATTGGATCTAGATGACTTAATATTGCTCCCAAAAGATTTGAAATGCTTATAGAAGACATGATACTGTTTCCAGAAGACTTGAAATGTGTGGATTTATTGTCCGTAAAAATGTAAAAGCACTTTGTTGTTGAAAAATAATTTGTTATAATCGCATTAGCCAAAAGATTCACATAATCTTCCATTTTACAACGGCATTTAAACTGGTTTTGAAACAATTTCGTTTTATATCTTTGCAAAAATAGGTCGTAGTTTAAATATTAAATTAAGTTAAACATAATTTGCGATTATAAAGGAAAACGTTCGTTTTATAGTATCTTGGAATTTCAAGAAAAATCATCAATGATGTTTATTTCAATGAATTATTAAAATGATTGACTAACGCAGTATAATTAATGTTATAAATGAAGAATTTAAAGAATGCTCCAATCTTTATTTTGAAAGATAAGAGCACTACTTTTTCATCAAATTAAAGATAAAACCTTTAATATAAAGACGTTTGCAAATTTTGCTCAAATGATAATTTTAGAGGAAATTTAAAAAATTGTGTACGCTTTATTTTTGGAGATGATGCTTCTAGAAGACATGATACTGCTTCCAGAAGACTGGATACCACCTATGGTAGACTTGATACTGCTTCCAGAAAAATTAATATTGCTTTCAGAAGATTTGAAACACTCCCAAAAGACTTGATATTGTTTCTAGAAGACTTGTAATACTTCCAAAAGACTTAATACTGCTTCTAGAAGATTTAAAATACTTCAAATAGACTTGATATTGCTTCTGGAAGACATGAAATATTTTCAAAAGATTTAATACTGCTTCTAGAAGACTTAAAATGCTTAAAAAACTTGATACTGCTTGTAGAATACTTGATATTGCTTCCAGAAAACTTAAAATACTTCAAAAAGACTTGATATTGCTTCCGGAAGACTTGAAATACTTGCAACAGACTTAATACTGCTTCTAGAAGACTTAAAATGCTTCCGCAAGACTTGATATTGCTTCTAAAAGATTTGTAATACTTTCAAAAAATTTGATACTGCTTCTAAAGACTTAAAATGATATTGCTTTCAAAGGATTTAGAATGCTTCTAGAAGACATGATACTGCTTCCAGAAAATTTGAAATGCTTTCAACAGGTTTGATAATACTTACACAAGACTCGATATAATCTATGGTAGACTTGATACTGCTTTTAAAAGACTGAAAGAATGTTTTCGAAAGCCTTCAACTGCTTCTAGAAGACTTGAAAGTGCCCCTCAAAGAGTTGAAATGTTTCCAGAAAACTTGTATTGCTGCAGAAGACTTGATACTGCTTCTAGAAGACTTGATATTGCTTCCAGAAGAAGTGAAATACTTCCAGAAGACTTGATACAGAAGAGTTGATACTGCTTCTAGAAGACCTAAATTGTTTCAAAAAGACTTGATATTGCTTCTAGAAGACTTGATATTGCTTCCAGAAAACTTAAAATACTTCAAAAAGACTTGATATTGCTTCCGGAAGACTTGAAATACTTGCAAGAGACTTAATACTGCTTCTAGAAGACTTAAAATGCTTCCGCAAGACTTGATATTGCTTCTAAAAGATTTGTAATACTTTCAAAAAATTTTATACTGCTTCTAAAGATCTAAATGCTTCCAAATGACTTGATACTGCTTCTAGATGACTTGATATTGCTTTCAAAGGATTTAGAATGCTTCTAGAAGACATGGTACTGCTTCCAAAAAATTTGAAATGCTTTCAACAAGTTTGATAATACTTACACAAGACTCGATACTACCTATGGTACACTTGATACTGCTTTTAAAAGACTGAAAGAATGTTTTCGGAAGCCTTCAACTGCTTCTAGAAGACTTGAAAGTGCCCCTGAAAGAGTTGAAATGTTTCCAGAAAACTTGTATTGCTGCAGAGGACTTGATACTGCTTCTAGAAGACTTGATATTGCTTCCAGAAGACTTGAAATACTTCCAAAAAACTTGATACTGCTTGTAGAAAACTTGATATTGCTTCCAGAAGAGTTGAAATACTTCCAGAAGACTTGACACTGCTTCTAGAAGACTTGATATTGCTTCCAGAAGAGTTAAAATACTTCCAGAAGACTTGATACTGCTTCTAGAAGACTTGATATTGCTTCCAGAAGAATTGAAATACTTCCAGAAGACTTGATACAGAAGAGTTGATACTGCTTCTAGAAGACCTAAATTGTTTCAAAAAGACTTGATATTGCTTCTAGAAGACTTGATATTGCTTCCAGAAAACTTAAAATACTTCAAAAAGACTTGATATTGCTTCCGGAAGACTTGACATACTTGCAAAAGACTTAATACTGCTTCTAGAAGACTTAAAATGCTTCCGCAAGACTTGATATTGCTTCTAAAGATTTGTAATACTTTCAAAAAATTTGATACTGCTTCTAAAGACTTAAAATGCTTCCAAATGACTTAATACTGCTTCTAGATGACTTGATATTGCTTTCAAAGGATTTATAATGCTTCTAGAAGACATGATACTGCTTCCAGAAAATTTGAAATGCTTTCAACAGGTTTGATAATACTTACACAAGACTCGATACTACCTGTGGTAGACTTGATACTGCTTTTAAAAGACTGAACGAATGTTTTCGAAAGCCTTCAACTGCTTCTAGAAGACTTGAAAGTGCCCCTGAAAGAGTTGAAATGTTTCCAGAAAACTTGTATTGCTGTAGAAGACTTGATAATGCTTCTAGAAGACTTGATATTGCTTCCAGAAGATTTGAAATACTTTCAGAAACCTTGATACTGCTTGTAGAAAACTTGATATTGCTTCCAGAAGAGTTGAAATACTTCCAGAAGACTTGATACTGCTTCTAGAAGACTTGATATTGCTTCCAGAAGAGTTAAAATACTTCCAGAAGACTTGATACTGCTTCTAGAAGACTTGATATTGCTTTCAGAAGAATTGAAATACTTCCGGAAGACTTGATACAGAAGAGTTGATACTGCTTCTAGAAGACCTAAATTGTTTTAAAAAGACTTGATATTGCTTCTAGAAGACTTAATATTGCTTCCAGAAAACTTAAAATACTTTAAAAAGACTTGATGTTGCTTCCGGAAGACTTGAAATACTTGCAAAAGACTTAATACTGCTTCTAAAGACTTAAAATGCTTCCAAATGACTTGATACTGCTTCTAGATGACTTGATATTACTTTCAAAGGATTTAGAATGCTTCTAGAAGACATGATACTGCTTCCAGAAAGTTTGAAATGCTTTCAACAGGTTTGATAATACTTACACAAGACTCGATACTACCTATGGTAGACTTGATATTGCTTTTAAAAGACTGAACGAATGTTATCGGAAGCCTTCAACTGCTTCTAGAAGACTTGAAAGTGCCCCTGAAAGAGTTGAAATGTTTCCAGAAAACTTGTATTGCTGCAGAAAACTTGATACTGCTTCTAGAAGACTTGATATTGCTTCCAGAAGACTTGAAATACTTCCAAAAAACTTGATACTGCTTGTAGAAAACTGATATTGCTTCCAGAAGAGTTGAAATACTTCCAGAAGACTTGACACTGCTTCTAGAAGACTTGATATTGCTTCCAGAAGAGTTAAAATACTTCCAGAAGACTTGATACTGCTTCTAGAAGACTTGATATTGCTTCCAGAAGAATTGAAATACTTCCAGAAGACTTGATACAGAAAAGTTGATACTGCTTCTAGAGGACCTAAATTGTTTTAAAAAGACTTGATATTGCTTCTAGAAGACTTGATATTGCTTCCAGAAAACTTAAAATACTTTAAAAAGACTTGATGTTGCTTCCGGAAGACTTGAAATACTTGCAAAAGACTTAATATTGCTTCTAGAAGACTTAAAATGCTTCCAAGAAGACTTGATATTGCTTCTAAAAGATTTGTAATACTTTCAAAAAAATTCCTTCTGCTTCTAAAGACTTAAAATGCTTCCAAATTACTTGATACTGCTTCTAGATGACTTGATATTACTTTCAAAGGATTTAGAATGCTTCTAGAAGACATGATACTGCTTCCAGAAAGTTTGAAATGCTTTCAACAGGTTTGATAATAGTTACACAAGACTCGATACTACCTATGGTAGACTTGATACTACTTTTAAAAGACTGAAAGAATGTTTTCGGAAGCCTTCAACTGCTTCTAGAAGACTTGAAAGTGCCCCTGAAAGAGTTGAAATGTTTCCAGAAAACTTGTATTGCTGCAGAAGACTTGATACTGCTTCTAGAAGACTTGATATTGCTTCCAGAAGACTTGAAATACTTCCAAAAAACTTGATACTGCTTGTAAAAAACTTGATATTGCTTCCAGAAGAGTTGAAATACTTCCAGAAGACTTGACACTGCTTCTAGAAGACTTGATATTGCTTCCAGAAGAGTTAAAATACTTCTAGAAGACTTGATACTGCTTCTAGAATACTTGATATTGCTTCCAGAAGAATTGAAATACTTCCAGAAGACTTGATATAGAAGAGTTGATACTGCTTCTAGAAGACCTAAATTGTTTCAAAAAGACTTGATACTGCTTCTAGAAGACTTAGTACTGCTTGTAAAACTGCTAACAGACAATGTTTTCATTGCATTAAATACTATTGTACATATACCAAAATCTTGACGTAAGTACTCCACAAACTGTTAATTAGACACTAAATACTGATGGCAAAAGACTGTTCGTAAAACTGCTGGCAGACAATGTTTTCATTGCATCAAATACTATTACACAAAGTGCAAAATCTTGATGTAAGTAGTCCACAAACTGTTAATTAAACACTAAATACTGATGGCAAAAGACATGAATGAAAAAAATTGTAAAAGGGAAGAAATGATTTTGATTTCAAAATACCAAATACTGTTAGTAAAATAAAAAAAATTGTGTCAGATTTTCAAAAACTCCCGAATAAAATCTTTTTATTGCGAAAGGGAAGACATGATTTTGATATTGCTTTAAAAATACCAAATACTGTTGGCAAAATAAAAAATTTGTGTTAAAATTTCAAAAACTCCCAATTAAAGACTGCATACTGCTTATAAAAGTTGACCACTGTTGGCAGAAGACATTTCGATTGTAAACGAACCATAGACACCAGATACGTGGATGTTTCTTCACTCTTTTTCTTTTGAGAGCCATTATTCACCCATACGTAATTTCAAAAATCGGCACTTATGACCAAACCCGTAGGGTTTTTTCTGTCAATTGCAATGGAGAAAAATAGAAAAACTTGATTTAACTTCAGAACAGTATTAAAAACGTTTGAAGATCCATTGGTAGAAGAACAATTCTAAAAGCTGCAAAACATGTAATAAAAATGTATTAAACAGAACGGTGATGCGTTTGCACATCTAATGCGAATTACTTCTGTTTAAATAAAATGAAAAAGTAAACTCGAACCTTATTTCATCGCAATTTGTAATTGGATGGAATGAAAGGAGAATAAGTTGATAATTCGGTTATTTTCAATATTAGGTCGACATTCCGATTTTTTGTTTTAAGAATGTTGAAGAATTGATTTTGCAAAATATATACAGAATGTTGATTTCAAAAAATTGCAACTTTTGTTCTTGACATTCATTTGTTTTTTTGTTTTCACCATTGCAATTGGCAGAAAAAAGGTTTCAATTTGCTTATTTGACCGATTTTGTATCTCCACTAATAAGAAAGTCAATCAATAGTGTACAGTTAATTTAGAACAGACTCTATAGTTATACAATTTCTTAGACAAATACCTGTATATATTTTAAGTTTACACCAAATAGGATAAACGATATAATAACTAACACAACCAGAAATGGAAGACATAACTGATGATAACTAAGAATAATACACCTACATGTTAAAGTGAGATAAAGTTTCTCCACAATTTCCGGTTATTACATTTATCTGAGATTCTTTCGAGTCGTACGCAGGTCCCATTTCGATGTTATAAAAAGTTCTGGGCGAGTCAGGTTTCAAAAATGTCATATTTATCGAGCAACCATTGCCAGCGCCGCAACCCAAATCCTGGATGATTTTTTCGGCCTGTTCGAAATTTTCGGCTGCTAATAAAGCTCTCGTTATGAAATATCTCGCTAAAACAAACAATAAATCAGAATTTAATTTATACCGTTTTTATTGCTTAAACATGTAAACAGTTAGGTTTGAAGTGGATTATATTCAATGTTATCTCTAATATAAGTGTTGCCAAAAAAATGGTATCAATGGTATTATTTGTTTTGAAACTAAGCAGATATGTTCATTAATTTCATCTATAGTAATTAATATAAAAAATTTCAAATGGAACTTATGTTTTACTTTTTTGAAGAAGCAATTCTCAAGAATTTTAGAACTTTTTGAATTGAAAAAATTTCTCATTATTTTTGCTAGAAGCCTAACACATTTAGTGGCATCAAAAACGCTTGATCTCAATAAGCTTTTTCTGTTCGAAAGATCTTCCCTTTACCAATATTTCTGTAGGTACTTTATCCAAACGAGCACTTTTTAAGTTCAGCAATGGTGAATTACACTAATATGTATTTGTTTCCTACACTTTGCAATGCGTTCTGCACTGACAAAGAAAATAAATATAAGAAGCTTGTAGTATTGTCTGTTATGATCACTTCGATTTTTATTTAATTTTCTATTGTTGTTAACACTAAAGTACTGTTAATGTCATCGACACCTGCTAGATAAAAAATGCTTTTAATCCTGTAGAAGTTGCTCAGGCAATGTCGTTGATATTGCTGATGCACATAGCACTTGTTATGATGCTCGTGTTCTTGACGCTATTCCAACATTTTGACAAACTGATCTGGGCCAGGAAAACCACACAACCCCGTGATGATCGACATATTGTTACGACCGTGTTACCCTAAATCTTGAAACATAAGACTCGGTTTAGCTAACATCATTTTTGAAATTGAATATGCACAGCTCGCACCTACGATTCGGCCGATTACAATTGAGGAGATTTGCAACAGAGAGGTTGAGATTACAGAAACCAACAACTGTAGTTGAGCAACCACAGAGTCGAGAACATTGTGTTGGTCAATTACAATTTGCATGTAATTATCTTCATTGGACCAAAGCAGAGGAGCGAAACGTACTAGTCTCGAGTTTTGCATTGTACTCTCCAGCAGGAGAGCGTTATGCTGAAAAAGTACAATGGCAGGAAGGATCTGTAATGGTCTGGATAGGAATCTGCTTAGAATCACAACGTAGCTTTAATTTATCAACGGCAATCTAAACGCGGTTCGATATATTTTGTTTCAGAAATTTTGGTTGGAACACGTAGTTCTCTTCGGTCCATTCATTGGCGACAACTTGTTGTTTTTGTACGTTCCCATACAGACACAGTATTGCCAAACGTACAATAATTATCATACATGTACAATTATTTCAATTCGTATACAATAATATATTGATACTCATTATTATACGATAATTTGGTACATCTAATTTTTAATATAATTTTAGTTTTATTTAAAATTTACACCATTGTGTAAATGGATTGTTTCCCAGCTCCCAACATAACCTATCCGGGGATTCCCTGTTTTATTCATTATTACCAATAATTGCAAAGAACTTCCAATTTGACATAAAGCCCGTTTTTCTTTTCTATAATACTTGCCAATATACATTTTTTAGCTTTTTGTTGGGTATTACCCAGGATTCTTATAAAGTTTATGTTGTTTTCCTGATTTTTAGTAACATTGTCAGTAATTAAATACTTGAGGTTAAAATACTAATAAATTTTTAGGCAAATACGATTTTAACAACGTATATAATTAATACAAAAACGAATGGGGGAACTTTTAAAACTTTAATGGAAGTATTATTATATGTTACTTTTAATTATTTATGTTAAATTTATTATTATATAAATAAAACTCCTTATCAATTCTACCAACATTACAACAATTTGACAGCTATTATAGAAAATAATCTATAATTCTCGTCAAAACGGGTTGTAACTCAAAAATTAAAAATTGTAGATAGAATGTTTTGATGTAAAAAACCTTTAAAACGTGCCAAGAATGCATATCATAAGTAATAGTTGTGTATTATTTATTGTCACAACGCTGGACTGAATAATCGTTAAAAACTGAACATTTAACATATTTTTTAATAAAATAGATTGTATAAAAAATTAAAAATGATAGAGAGAACCTTTTGAAACGAAAAGCTTTTTAAATCATTCCAAGAATGCCTATCAATAATAATATTGATGTATTATTCATTTTTACCAACGCAAGATTCAATAATCGCTATAAACTTAAAATTTTACATATATTTCGCATATAAAGGGGTCGTATCAATGATTAAAAATGATAGAATTTTTTGAGATAAATTCTTTCAAGTCATGTCAGGAATGCATACCATAAATAATATTCATTGTTACCAACACAAGATTTAATAATAGTTAAAAACTGAAAATTTGACATTTTCTTATCAAAACGGGTTGTATCTTAAAAATTAAAGATGATAAACAGAATCTTTTGAAACAAAAAATTTTTTATTCATTTGTAGAATGTCAGTCAATAATAATATTGATTATTCATTTTTACCAACGCAAGATTCAATAACCGGTAAAAACCTCAAATTTGACATGAATTTCATCTAAAGGGGTTGTATCTCAATAATTAAAAGTAATGAAAAGAATCTTTGAGTCAAAAAACTTTTCAAATCATGTTAAGAATGCATGTCTTAAATAATATTTACGTATTATTCATTGATACCAACGCAAATTCATTAATCGTTAAAAACCTCAAATTTGACATATTTGACATCAAAAGAGGTTGTATTTTAAATATAAAAAATGCTAGAAAGAATCTTGTGAGGCAAAAAGCTTTTTAAATTATCCCTAAAACGTATGTAATTAATGATATTTGCATATTTTTTATTATTGCCAATCCACCCTAACCCAAGATTCAAAAATTGTTAAAAACTCAATTCATTTCATAATTATTAAGTATTTGAGCAGTTTTTGTATGATTGTTTTAATATAATAATAATGTTTGGGACTTGAAATAATTCATTTTTGTTGTTAAATTACTATTTTTTGCATTAATAAAATAGCGACGATTTAATTCGAATTAGATTAAAAATTTTACTTTTCAATGGTAATAATAAAAACATCTCTATTGCTTTTGTGTTCAATAATGATTATTAATTTATAATTTTTATGTGTACGATATACAGTGTGACACACAAGTCTGGAATATAGCAAATACCTTCGCTATTTTTACTTTAAACAAAAAATCTTTCTTACAAACATTTTTAGGTTTATTATAACGCATATTTCGTATATGTTTGATTGTTTGTATTGTATTGTATATTTGCCCAAAAAAAAAACATAGGTACAGCATAGCTTGTATTGCTGCAGAAGACTTGATACTGCTTCTAGAAGACTTGATATTGCTTCCAGAAGAGTTGAAATACTTCCAGAAGTCTTGATACTGCTTCTAGAAGACTTGATATTGCTCCCAGAAGAATTGAAATACTTCCAGAAGAGTTGATACTGCTTCTAGAAGACCTAAATTGTTTCAAAAAGACTTGATACTGCTTCTAGAAGACTTAGTACTGCTTGTAAAACTGCTAACAGACAATATTTTCATTCATATAGCAAAATCTTGATGTAAGTACTCCACAAACTGTTAATTAGACACTAAATACTGATGGCAGAAGACTGTTCGTAAAACTGCTGGCAGACAATGTTTTCATTGCATCAAATACTATTACACAAACTGCAAAATCTTGATGTAAGTAGTCCACAAACTGTTAATTAAACTCTAAATACTGATGGCAAAAGACATGAATGAAAAAATTGTAAAAGGGAAGAAATGATTTTGATTTCAAAATACCAAATACTGTTAGTAAGATAAAAAAAATTGTGTCAGATTTTCAAAAACTCCCGAATAAAATCTTTTTATTGCGAAAGGGAAGACATGATTTTGATATTGCTTTAAAAATACCAAATACTGTTGGCAAAATAAAAAAATTGTGTTAGAATTTCAAAAACTCCCAATTAAAGACATTTCGATTGTAAACGAACCATAGACACCAGATACGTGGGTGTTTCTTCACTCTTTTTCTTTTGAGAGCCATTATTCACCCATACGTAATTTCAAAAATCGGCACTTATGACCAAACCCGTAGTGTTTTTTCTGTCAATTGCAATGGAGAAAAATAGAAAAACTTGATTTAACTTCAGAACAGTATTAAAAACGTTTGAAGATCCATTGGTAGAAGAACAATTCTAAAAGCTGCAAAACATGTAATAAAAATGTATTAAACAGAACGGTGATGCGTTTGCACATCTAATGCGAATTTCTTCTGTTTAAATAAAATGAAAAAGTAAACTCGAACCTTATTTCACCGCAATTTGTAATTGGATGGAATGAAAGGAGAAATTTGCATATTTTTTATTATTGCCAATCCACCCTAACCCAAGATTCAAAAATTGTTAAAAACTCAACTCATTTCATAATTATTAAGTATTTGAGCAGTTTTTATATGATTGTTTTAATATAATGACTTAATATAATAATAACGTTTGGGACTTAAAATAATTAATTTTTGTTGTTAAATTACTATTTTTGCATTAATAAAATAGCGACGATTTAATTCGAATTAGATTAAAAATGTTACTTTTCAATGGTAATAATAAAAACATCTCTATTGCTTTTGTGTTCAATAATGATTATTAATTTATATTTTTTATGTGTACGATACAGTGTGACACACAAGTCTGGAATATAGCAAATACCTTCGCTATTTTTACTTTTAACAAAAAATCTTTCTTACAAACATTTTTAGGTTTATTATAACGCATATTTCGTATATGTTTGATTGTTTGTATTGTATTGTATATTTGCCCAAAAAAAAAACATAGGTGCAGCATAGCTGGTTACAAAAATATTAATTTCCCTAGACTAAAGTAAACTAATAAAACATAAACAATTATTATAAAACTTTTAAATAAAATAAAAGAAAGAAAGCAATAATAATCATAATCATAACAAAAGAAAACAAAACAAAATATTGCAAAAATATAAAATCAAAATCAATAAATATTAGAGGTTTCTTCATATAAGAATCTCTCTTTCAAAGCTCGCCTAAAAGCTTGTACAGAGCCTAAATTATAAAGATCAATAAACTTATTATAAACAGTGGGTGCTCTGTATGCAAAACTTCCACGGAATTTAGACGTCTTATGGCTAGGAATAGTAAAGTTATTTATTCGCCTTAGCTCTACATTGTGAACTTCCGATCTAGGAATCAACATACAATATAGATAATGCGGTAAGCCATGTAGCATTACATTGTACAGCATAACTGCCAATAAAAGGACAAATCTCGGCTGCATTTTTAAGATGGAGTATTTTATATAGTAAGGCGTGACATGTTCACTACGATTTATTGAGTAAGAAAATCTAAGACCGGTATTTTGAAGTACTTGTACAAATAATTATACACTAGTTCAATTGACTTAGGACTACTGTATTAACAAATTCCATTTGAGTTCTTGTGACAACAGACTTTTAAATTTGTACAAAGATTTTAACTTATAATAACAAACACTGATTTTCTTGTTTACATGTTACTGTCAATAGTTAGACGTAGGTTACTGGTCGACTAGGAAAACGGCAATGCTGTTCCATTGAGGCTTATAGGGGCTGATAAGGCTTCTATTGCTTTTCGACAGGTATCAGGGGATCCGACACACATAGAGATGCTTTTTTTCGGGTTAAGAATTAACCCATTGCCCAAACACCAGGCATTTATATTTTGTAAGTCAGAATTCAATGCACGCACTGTTTCGTTAACATTCGCGACACTACACGAGACGTACACTTGAGTGTCATCTGTATATTGGTGAATTGAGGAACTGGTCACAACATTAGGCATATCAGCAGTAAATAAATTAAACAATATAGGGCCCAATACGCTTCCCTGAGGAACGCCCTGCTGGATTAAGATACCACCAGACGTACGTCCATCAATCACTGTATGTTGTATTCTGTTACTAAGATAGGATCGGAACCAAAGCACAACATCACTTGTACAACCATAACGAGCAAGCTTTTCAAATAAAAGCTCATGATTAATGACATCGAATGCCTTACTAAAGTCCAAAAAAACTACAAATGTAGCTTTTGAAGAGTCCACAGCGCAGCACCAGTCGTTCACAGTTTTGGTGAGTGCAGTCGTTGTACTATATCTTTCACGAAATCCAGATTGGTATTCCGGCAGTAACTCATTGTGATCCAAATAATGCTGTAGTTGTGCGGCAACAATTTTTTCAAAAATTTTGGATAATACCGGAAGGACACTAATCGGTCGAAGATCAATTTCCAGTTTAGCACAGCTAACTTTAGGCAGAGGTGTAATAATTGCGATTTTCCACAGGTCTGGAAAAGATCCAATTAGTAATGAAAAGTTCATAACATGTGTAATTTCTTGAATGCAAAACTTTAAGACAAGTTTAATCATTTTAAGGCCAATTTTATCATGAGCGCAAGCATTGGATTTTATCTCATTAAACACATTTTGGATTGTTTTATAATCCACCGTACTAAAATTGAAGTTAGATGTATTGTTAATAATACGCATTTTATATGAGTCGAAGTCAGGTGTTACCATCGAAGTGGGAATGTTATTTATAAAATAATTATTTATTATCTCAGGATCTTTAAGAGACTCCGCAATAGTTTTAGTGTTTTTGGTGTGCACTTGGTTAGTATGCAATAATTTCCACAACTTAAAGGAATTATTAATATTGCTATTAATCCTCGATTCAAAAAAAACTTTCTTCTCATTCCGTACAGCCAACGTGACCTGATTTCTAATATCTGTATAATATTTTCGGTGACTGCTGTTACCAGTACGCAAAAACCTCTGGTAAGCTTTTTGCTTTAATTTAATCATCTCCTTAATCGTAGACGTAATGTAAGGACATGATTTTCGCTTAGGAGTGAATTGTATTACAGGGGCATGTACATCAAATAAAAATATTATAAGTTCATTTAGAAGCTCGATTTTGTCGTTGATATTATTCGTAAGATACACATCACGCCATGGTAAATGAGTCGCATCATGCTCGAATAACTCCGTGCTAAAGTACTTATAGCTTCTGCTAGTAATTTGTCTTTGTTTAATTTTTATATCAAGTATATTTATCTTACAATAAATAAGTTTATGATCCGTCGATGCTAATAGGTCTCTCGCACCTGCGTGTAAAATATGTGTGTTATACGGCAAGCAAATGATATCAATTAGTGACTCAGAATTAGCTGTTATTCGGGTGGGGCTCTTTATTATTTGTTTCAGATAGAAGATCTCAAGTAACGGTGTTAAAGCATTGTCATTAGGATGTGAATATGGAAAGAAATGAATGTTGGCGTCTCCAGTTAGTATAACGTTGTCATACTCAACATTTATTACAGACAACACCGCCTCCAGCTCGGAAAGACATCCTTTACCAGCAGATGGCGGTCGATAAATTAAACCACATGCATATGTTTCTTCACAGATTTTAAAACTAATCCATAGTTATTCAAGCTCGGAAACAGTAGCGAAGGAGGTATCAATTACATGACACTGGATGGAGTCGTGTACATACCAAAGTAAACCGCCTCCACGCGCTCTCACGACACTGTAATGAGCAATAGAAATTAGGCAAGTCAGGTTGTAGCCAGGTTTCAGTAATTCCAAACAACTGAAATTCGTTTTCGCAAACAAAGTTATATACATCGTCAAATTTAGGGATTAAGGATCTGATATTGATTTGGCCAAAATACAAAGATTTACGCTTTATTCGAGTTCTAAATTTATTTGCTATGTTTCTGAATTTACTGGGGCTTGAAGTCTGAATAAAAAACGATTTATTCTAGCTCCTTCCGGCCATAAGTCAGCGTTCTCTATATCCGTATGTTCTCCTTCTACAGCTGCCAATTTAAAAGATGAATATTCGTTTGGATATTTCGACGTTATTTTTTCACATTTAACATCAGTGATTTTTTATTTTTTAAATGATTAAGCACGTCGGCAATTGTGATTTTCGGGCTTAAGCGATAGATATGTTTGTATTGTTTATAGTTTGGTTACCATGGTAACTAATTTTTTATTTGAAATGGGACGAAATTTTTTTCCATATCTTTTTGATAAAGCATATTTTTCTTTATGTGTTGAACATATTATATCATAAGGTTGCATAATGAAAAAAATAAGGTAAATTGACTTTTTAAAAAGTATAAGTCAAACATTTTAATCAAAGGCGCTGAAACAGCGTTGATGCCTAAATTAATACAGTAAAAAGTATCAATTTACCTGATTTTTTCATTATGTAACTTTATGATATAATATACTCAACACATAGAGAAAAATATGCTCTATCAAAAACTGATAACTAAACTATAAACAATAAAACAATCAAACTTATACAAAATATGCGCTATAATAAACTTAAAAACTTTTATAAGAAAGATTTTTTGATAAAGGTAAAAATAGCGGAGTTACTTGCTATATTCCAGACTTTTGTGTCACCCTGTATAGTGCACGTAGCCCTGATTTAATCCCCATAGAATATATGAGATATGCTAGGAAGCCGAGTTAGAACCCAAGGTGCTGTTATAGAAATGCTAGATGTCTCCGAATGATGCTAAAAGAACAAGATTCCCTAAAATTAAATTCAAAACGTGATTTGAAGAATGGCTCGAAGGATACATTTTATTTGGTTTATTTGTCCCAGTTACATTAAATGCCAAAGAAGCTGAGTAATAGAAACTTGAATAAAAAACAGAAGTAATCAAAAGTACGAGACTACAGATTCCTTATGTTTAAAATTAACTTCTTTTGTCAGTGCAATAAACAGCAAGCTTCAAGAAGAAAACATTCTATCATTGCTAAAATTAAAGAGAGCGAAAATGGGGAAGGCACCTACAGAAATATTGGCAAAGGGTAGACCTCGAATAAATAAAGCTTATTCAAATCGAGCAATATGTGCAAAAGTTATTGCAGTTTGAAACTGGTTCATTTTAGGTGATTCCGTTGAGTTTATATTCTTATTGTCAGTCATATTTAAAATAGCTAATTTGAAAAAAAACTTCTTATTGCCCATTTCATTAGAAAAACAAATTTGCTTAAATTTTTTCAAATATCGAGATGGGCGTAACTTTTGATTAATTAATTTTTAACCTCATCTTATTTTATTTATATCTTATTTTACTATTTTTTTTCTGATTACTTTAACTAAAACACACAACCCAAATTCCGAATGTATTTTTTTTTTAATTTTTCTGCCATTAATAAAGCTCCCTTTATAAAATAATTTCCTAAAATAAAAAAGTAATTAGAATATAATTCATACAGTTTTTGTTCCTTAAACGTTTTCTGTTTGCTTTTTTTGAATAATGGACACATTTGGGTTAATAGTCTTTGACTAAATTGAGAATAATAGTTGCGTAACAATTCGTTACATTGTCAAGATAATCGTGTTATAGCCCATCAATAGCTGAAGGTCGCGTTTTAGTTCTGATCAATGTTTTAACACTCAAAATGGAAAATAAGAAAAAAAGAGGTAACGTTTCTACACTGCAACTCAATTCATTTGGGGCAAAACCACTTCAAGTTTATTGTTATTCTCGGTCAAGTACACAATTATTATTTCATTTCTATTCTATTCTATTCCCTACATTATGATTAACATAATTTATTTATACAAAAATAACAATAAAATAGAACGGCTTAATCAGATAACAAAGGCAATTATTAAATGATAATATGATTTTATTTACTTACGCGTTTTCCCTATAAGACATTTATCAGCCGCTAAAGTATTAATGGTAAAAATAAGTCCATGATGGTTATAGCCCATTGTGTAACCTGGAAGGTGTCCAGCGTAGGAAAGAGAAGTGAACCTCTCTTCTTTAACCCCCCAACGTCCTCGAGGTTCTTCAGCGACAATATGGACCGAGACCAAATAGAACAGGTCAAGCATCTCGCTTAAAACGTCTTCATTATGAGCGAGGATTTGCTACGATAATGGCAATAGAATTTATGTCAAATCGGTAACACGGTGAATGATGATTACATCTTTTTTTGTCGCGACCATTCATCGGCCTTGTATTAAATGTATGCACGTTAATCGAGTCGTTTTTAATACATCACTTGATGTTAAACAGTTAACCGTAATGGAATGGCTAATAATTATAAAAATAAATAAACAGATACGAATCGACAGAAAAAAATTCAATGATATAGATAAAATGCAATGAAATGTCTATTTATCGAGTCTCGTATGCGATAATTCCTTCTTAGTTTATGTAAATGGTTTCATGTGACAGTGAAAGAAATGTAGAATTAATATTAATTTGTGTAAAGGTGGATTTATTTTCAAAAAAAATTGATAGGTGCGATATATAATATTGTATCCATGTATTTATAATTGAACCAACTTTCGTTGCATTTATACATAAATATAAATATAAGATAAGGTGGGCGTTTGCAATAAATCACAAACGTCTTAGAATATAATAAGGAGATCTCTGATAAAGAATAAATTAATTTCCAATTGAATAAGAACTTATTGTAATCACTTTTTTTTTAATAAACATTCTAAATTAAAATGATAAAACCTTGAAGGTATATTATATAGCTTCGAATCGATTTTCTTTATTAAATTCAATTTAAACTCGTTAATCCCATTTAAAACTGCAAGGCTTCCTTTTTTTTACTTAAATAATTCTTACTTACCACATTTTCCGTGTTGACACATATCGTGCTGCATCCGCTTAATTGGTTTTCGCAACAGCAATTTTTGTTCTGCTCAGAACTTGGCATAATGTCATCCATATGTAATAGAAATAACTATGTATGAATTAATAAATGGTAATAAGTTTAATGATAATTGTTTACTTTATAAAATGGAACTTTTGCGCCGTCCGCTATTCCTTGAATTTCTTCTATGTATTGCGGAAAATTTTCTTTTACCACTGCTAAAGTGGTTTCGTAAGCTTCTCTTCCCGATTCTGTTGCGTACGTGGGTAGTTTTAAAAATTCCACGCATTTTTCTAATAAATCGTGAATCATGGATCCAAATGTGGTGCCCTGTAATAATTAGAGGATGTAATGCGAAAAATTGTTGGAATTGTTTGATAGAAATTAGTGGAGAATGCAAAAAATTGGTTGATTTATTGTGTAAGTTCAAGAAACAGGTTCTTTTTTTTAATTTTTGCATATTTGTGTTGAGCAGAATCTTATCAGAATTTTTTATCATCTATAGTAACAAATACAAAAAGAAAATGCCATTTTTTTCGAAAACATATTTTTCTGAAATTTTGGAAAATTTCGAGTTAAGTAGAATTTTTGATCTCCTAATTTCAACTGTAATATATGTAATACATCATCATCTCTAAAATAGCAATTATTTAAAAAAATTATTTTGTCATTGTCCATTTGGTTTGAACTCGTTTAAATTCATTATTATCTCCAAAATAATAATAATATATTTTATTAAGCCACACAACAGGAAAAAATATATATACATATATAACAAAAGAAAATTACTAACTATAGATTAATGAGTTAAAACAAGAAATATATACGCATAATATAATGCAGCTCAATTGGTGCAAGGGCAGAAACGGCAACATTGCCACTGATTTCACTTGCACCCTACAGAGTCAGTAGACATCTACAATCAAATATCAGCTAACAATAGAACTCCTCACAGAACCGGGAATCGAATTCCAAAGTCGAGCAACCTGATACGAAAACGAACACTTGAATTTAGAGGACTTATGAGACGGAATGTTTACACAAGATCTATGCCGGAGATTCAAGTTATGAACATCAGTCCTAAATGTAACCTAACGGCAGAGGTTTGTGGTTCACTATTTGTCTTGTATATATGGTCTCATTATATCTCGCAAGCCACCTTACTTTAGTCGGAAGATTACGTTCAGGACTGATGTTCATAACTTGAATCTCCGGCATAGATCTTGTGTAAACATTCCGTCTCATTGATACGTGATCACCTCTTCGAAGGTTATACATAAACCGAAGACATGAATTCTGCACAACCCGAACCTTTCTCAAGCTCTCACAAGACAAACATGGACCAAATACAATATCCGAGCCGCCTCAAACCTTGGGATATAAATATTCTACTGTAGTAGAGAGTTCTTAGGGAACCATAAGCTCGCCTACATAATAAATTAATATGCTCGCCAAACGAAAGCTGATCATCAATGACAAGACCCAAACTCGTGGGTGTCAATTGTACTCCAAGCATCTCGATGTTAATGTCATCCTTACTAATAAATAAATTACCGTTTTTAGTAAATAAAATACATTGGGTCTTGCCAGGAGTGACCAAAAGATGATGTTTCTTAATCTCAATGCATAAGTGACTCAAATCCTCTGTAACTCTATCACAAGCCTCCAGGTACCAGGTAGAAAATTTAGACAAATTTGTGAATCGTCAACATAAAGATGGTAAGAACAATACTTTAATTTTGAGAATAAACGGCTAGTATAAATTGTAAACAAGATAGGACTATGAACTGCAGAACACCAGCAACCATCTCAACACAATCAGAACACCTTAACTCCCTGCGTTCTATTAAACAGATAACTCCTAAACAAAGAAACAGCACAATCAGACAAACCAATAAATTTAAGAATAACCAATAAAAGGTCATGATTTAAAATATAAAATGCCTTACTGAAATCAAGTAAGACAAGCACCATAGATCTATCAGCATCAAGAGCTCTATATATATATCATCAGTTAAATCCAGAAGCACTGTGGCACAGCTATACTGGCTCTTGGAACCAGACTGTTTGTCAGGTAGTATATTATAACTATCTAAAAAGGATCTTAACTGCTCTCCCATAATTTTTTCTAACACCTTAGACAAAACCGGAAGGATGGTAATAGGCCTCAAATCTTTAAACTCGTTAACTGACTTCGTCTTGGGAACCTTAGGATAAACAGACATTATTAAACAAGTTAAAAATGTGACAAAGAACATTCAAAATACGAGGACAACACAATCTAACCATATCCAATGATATATCATCCGAACCAACACTAATAGATTTAAACCAGAGCAAAAGCCGCTCAACAGAATCTACAAACACCTCTTTAAATGTAAATGGAGTTCTGTCAGGAGTTAGCTGATTGGTGTGATAGAAATTCAGTAAATCCAAGTCAGGCTCAGTTACAACATCAACGACAGATTTAGAAAAAAAGAGGTTGATACCACCAGTGTCAGCAAGGTGGGGAGGTAAATCAGTGATATTAGGCTTAACTAAATTAAATCTTCTCAACGTCTTCCATATTGAGCTAGAACCAGACCCTCCTTGAAACTTTGCTCAATAAAAGCTCTCTTCTCACGACGAGTAAACACCCGTGACAAAATTACGTAACTGTTTGTAATATTGAAAATGTTCTGGATTTCTCGTTCTTCTGTAACGCTTTAAAGCAGACTCTCGAAGAGCCATCATTTCTCTTATATTAGTAGTAATCCGCGACAAAGATTTCCGTTTACGAGTATTAACAACAGAGCGATCATCACTTCATTAAAATAATTGAATTGTCATCCTTGTCATCAGTAGATGAAAGGTCATACACCACCTCCCAATTCATAACTTCTAAATCCCTGTTGAACTCATCAATGACAATACCTCGCAAATTGCGAAATCTTATAACCTCAGATGCAACCTCCACCCTTTGTAAAGACAGTTCGCAAAAAATCAACAGATGATCATAGAAGCTAAGGTCAATTGTATTACAATTTATAACAATTAGACTACTAGAAAGGAGTATCAAATCAAGCAGGGAAACAGAAGTGCCCGAGATCCTCGTGGGTACCTCAACTACCACATCAAATCAAACATATCAAATATACTTCTAAGAGATAAAGATGATGTGTTCTCAATCAAAAAGATAATGTTAAAATCACCAATCACAATCATCTCATGCACGAAAGTGACTTTTCGAGATCTGCCATAAATAATTATAAATCATAATTAGGAGGTCTATAAAAAACACCAATAGCTATGAGGACTCCCTGTACAACCAATTTAACCCAGAGCTGTTCAATTTCCAACGGAAACCAAATATCAATTATACTACATATATAACAATCTCTCTCAAAAAAAGCTATACCACCACCCATAGATCGTCTATCCACTCTAAAAATATTATATCCTTCAATGTACATCATTTGATTTGAAATATTTTCATTCAACCAAGTTTCCGAAATACGCAAAACATCACAATCAGATTCCGTCATATAATCACTCAGCTCACTAAAGTGTCCCATCTCCGATCTCGCATTCAAATGCTCCTCGCGGAAAGGTCTCGACATTCTAATATGATTAATAACTAATCAATCAAGTTAATAAAAAATAACTAAGAAAATTAAAATTAACAAAAAACTAAGTAAAAATAATCAGAAATAAGCTAAAAGTAACTAATATTTCTTGACATATTCATTCTACATTTGTTAAAAATCAAGAATATCTCTGCGTTGTTGGATTTTTATTTAATTTAAGCCTTATCCGAGTTTTAATCATCTAAATCAAAATGAAAATTTCAATTTCTATGAAAAGGTAGTTTTCCTTTAATTTTTGCAGATTTTGGGTTGAATAGAATATCTGATTAATTTGGTTTAAACCCTAATATATATTTCTAACCATATCTAAAAAAGCTGCTTTGTAAATAAATATTTTTGTCATTACCCATTCCTTTACAAATATAAATTTTCATGAATCTTTGCAAATTTCAAGATAGTAAAATACCATTTGATAAATTCTATTTGTTTGAAAAATATGATTTTTTAGAGTTGTAGACAATTTTTAGTTGAGCAGAATTTCCGATCTCGCTGATTTCAACTGCAATACATTGCCATTCATATAAATAAATATTAATATAACATAACTAATTTGTAAAAAAAGTACTTTTGTGTACCACTACTAATGCATATCTTCTAAATGAGTTTCTTAAAACAAAATGGTAAGTAGGTTTTTTGTTCATAACATTAATACGATTATATTTTGAACTAAAAAAAATTGTTAAATAAATGGATTTAACTTACATTTACTTATTTTTTTAGTAAAATCGGTTTATTTTTAATTGTTTTAAATAAAAAAAAACGTATTAAATAATCTTTGACACTTATGTGTTGACGTTGAATCTTTTTTACTACCAACCTCGAAATTAAAATTACCACGTAATAAAATTGAAGTAATTAATTGAATTATTTCATGTATATAATTAATTTCTTAATAAAATAAGCAGTTTTTACTAACAAACTACGTAAATGTAAGTTAAATGCACTTATTTAACATTTTTTTTTAGTTTAGAATAATAAATTAAATTTAAGGTTACGTTTACATCTTAATTTTTTCTTTCAGCCAAAATTCTTTGATATACGTAATTACAAAGTATACTTGGTTTAATAAACGTATTTAAACAGGAATTAATCTAAATTTATAATTTTTTGGTTAAAACAAAAGAACAATAAGATTTGGTGATATTTCAAAATGTAAGAAAAAATTTAAAATCTATTTTATTAATAGATACATCAAATTTGATTTTCTCATTTCAAACATTTACGTAAAATACTTAAATTAATTAAAATCGTAAAATAATTCGATTAATTACTTAAATTTTATTACGTAGTAATTTTAATTTTGAGGTTGGCAGTAAAAAAGGTTCAACGTCAACACATAAGTGTCAAATATTATTTAAACGTTATAAATACGTTTTTTTACTTAAAATAATCAAAAATAAACCAATTTTACTAAAAATATAAGTAAACGTAAGTTAAACCCACTTATTTAACCACTTTTTTTAGTTCCAAATGTAATCGTATTAATGTTATGAACAAAAACCAACTTTAAGTTTACGTTAACATCTTAATATTTTTTTCTTTCATTTCAGATTTTTTAATACACGTAATTACATCAAGTATACATGGTTTAAAATCATATTTGAGCAGGAATTTACCTCAATTTATAATTTTTTCTTAAAAATAAAAATAATATTTTAATATTTAGTGACATTTAAAAGGTAAGAAAAAAATTTTAGAATTTTAATTTAATTTTATTAATAGATCAAATTTGATTTTCTCACCTCAAGTATTTACGTAAAATCGTAATTAATTAATAAAAACATAAAATAATTCGATTAATTACTTAAATTTTATTACGTAGTAATTTTAATTTTGAGGTTGGCAGTAAAAAAGGTTCAACGTCAACACATTAATGTCAAAGATTATTTAAACGTTATAAATACGTTTTTTTACTTAAAATAATCAAAAATAAACCAATTTTACTAAAAATATAAGTAAACGTAAGTTAAACCCACTTATTTAACTACTTTTTTTAGTTCAAATGTAATCGTATTAATGTTATGAACAAAAACCAACTTTAAGGTTATGTTAACATCTTAATATTTTTTTCATTCATTTCAGATTTTTTAATACACGTAATTACATCAAGTATACTTGATTCAAAATCATATTTGAACAGGATTTAACCCCAATTTATAATTTTTTGTTAAAAATAAAAATAATATTTCAAGATTTAGTGACATTTAAAAGGTAAGAATAAAATTTTACAATTTAAAATTAATTTTTTTAATAGATCAAATTTGATTTCCTCACCTCAAATATTTACGTGAAATCGTAATTAATTAATAAAAACATAAAATAATCCGATTAATTACGTAAATTTTATTACGTAGTAATTTTAATTTCGAGGTTGGCAGTAAAAAAGGTTCAACGTCAACATATAAGTGTCAAAGATTATTTAAACGTTATAAATACTTTTTTTACTTAAAATAATCAAAAATAAACCGATTTTACTAAAAAGAATAAGTAAACGTAAATTAAATCTACTTATTTAACCACTTTTTTAGTTCAAAATGTAATCGTATTAATGCTATGACCAGAAAACAACTTTAAGGTTACATTAACATCTTATTATTTTTTCTTTCATTCCAGATTTTTTAATACACGTAATTACATAAAGTATACATGATTTAAAATCATATTTGAGCAGGAATTTACCTCAATTTATAATTTTTTTTTTAAAATAAAAATAATATTTTAATATTTAGTGACATTTAAAAGGTAAGAATAAAATTTTAGAATTTAAAATCAATTTTATTAATAGATCAAATTTGATTTCCTCACCTCAAATATTTACGTAAAATCGTAATTAATTAATAAAAACATAAAGTAGTTCGATTAATTACTTAAATGTTATTACGTAGTAATTTTAATTTCGAGGTTGGTAGTAAAAAAAGTTCAATGTCAATACATAAGTGTCAAAGATTATTTAAACGTTATAAATACGTTTTTTTTACTTAAAATAATCAAAAAAAAACGATTTTACTAAAAAAAAATAAGTAAACGTGAGTTAAATCCACTTATTTAACAACTTTTTTTAGTTCAAAATATAATCGCATTAATGTTATGAACAAAAACCAACATTAAGGTTACGTTAACATCTTAATATTTTTTTTCTTTCGTTCCAGATTTTTTTATACACGTAATTACATCAAGTATACATGGTTTAAAATCATATTTGAGCAGGAATTTACCTCAATTTATAATTTTTTCTTAAAAATAAAAATAATATTTTAATATTTAGTGACATTTAAAAGGTAAGAATAAAATTTTACAATTTAAAATTAATTTTATTAATAGATCAAATTTGATTTCCTCACCTCAAATATTTACGTAAAATCGTAATTAATTAATAAAAACATAAAATAGTTCGATTAATTACCTAAATTTTATTACGTAGTAATTTTGATTTTGAGGTTGGCAGTAAAAAAGGTTCAACGTCAACACATAAGTGTCAAAAATTATTTAAACGTTATAAATACGTTTTTTTACTTAAAATAATCAAAAGTAAGCCGATTTTACAAAAAATAATAAGTAAGCGTAAGTTAAATCCACTTATTTAACAACTTTTTTTAGTTCAAAATATAATCGCATTAATGTTATGAACAAAAACCAACATTAAGGTTACGTTAACATCTTAATATTTTTTTTCTTTCGTTCCAGATTTTTTTATACACGTAATTACATCAAGTATACATGGTTTAAAATCATATTTGAGCAGGAATTTACCTCAATTTATAATTTTTTCTTAAAAATAAAAATAATATTTTAATATTTAGTGACATTTAAAAGGTAAGAATAAAATTTTACAATTTAAAATTAATTTTATTAATAGATCAAATTTGATTTCCTCACCTCAAATATTTACGTAAAATCGTAATTAATTAATAAAAACATAAAATAGTTCGATTAATTACCTAAATTTTATTACGTAGTAATTTTGATTTTGAGGTTGGCAGTAAAAAAGGTTCAACGTCAACACATAAGTGTCAAAAATTATTTAAACGTTATAAATACGTTTTTTTACTTAAAATAATCAAAAGTAAGCCGATTTTACAAAAAATAATAAGTAAGCGTAAGTTAAATCCACTTATTTAACAACTTTTTTTAGTTCAAAATATAATCGCATTAATGTTATGAACAAAAACCAACATTAAGGTTACGTTAACATCTTAATATTTTTTTTCTTTCGTTCCAGATTTTTTTATACACGTAATTACATCAAGTATACATGGTTTAAAATCATATTTGAGCAGGAATTTACCTCAATTTATAATTTTTTCTTAAAAATAAAAATAATATTTTAATATTTAGTGACATTTAAAAGGTAAGAATAAAATTTTAGAATTTAAAATTAATTTTATTAATAGATCAAATTTGATTTCCTCACCTCAAATATTTACGTAAAATCGTAATTAATTAATAAAAACATAAAATAATTCGATTAATTACTTAAATGTTATTACGTAGTAATTTTAATTTCGATGTTGGCAGTAAAAAAGGTTCAACGTCAACACACAAGTGTCAAAGATTATTTAAACGTCAAATACCTTTTTTTACTTAAAATAATCAAAAATAAACCAATTTTACTGAAAATATAAGTAAACGTAAGTTAAGCCCACTTATTTAACCACTTTTTTTAATTCAAAATGTAATCGTATTAATGTTATGACCAGAAAACAACTTTAAGGTTACGTTAACCTCTTATTATTTTTTTCTTTCATACCAGATTTTTTTAATACACGTAATTACATAAAGTATACATGGTTTAAAATCATATTTGAGCAGGAATTTACCTCAATTTATAATTTTTTCTTAAAAATAAAAATAATATTTTAATATTTAGTGACATTTAAAAGGTAAGAATAAAATTTTAGAGTTTAAAATTAATTTTATTAATAGATCAAATTTGATTTCCTCACCTCAAATATTTACGTAAAATCGTAATTAATTAATAAAAACATAAAATAATTCGATTAATTACTTAAATGTTATTACGTAGTAATTTTAATTTCGAGGTTGGTAGTAAAAAAGGTTCAATGTCAATACATAAGTGTCAAAGATTATTTAAACGTTATAAATACGTTTTTTTTACTTAAAATAATCAAAAAAAAACGATTTTACTAAAAAAAAATAAGTAAACGTGAGTTAAATCCACTTATTTAACAACTTTTTTTAGTTCAAAATATAATCGCATTAATGTTATGAACAAAAACCAACATTAAGGTTACGTTAACATCTTAATATTTTTTTTCTTTCGTTCCAGATTTTTTTATACACGTAATTACATCAAGTATACATGGTTTAAAATCATATTTGAGCAGGAATTTACCTCAATTTATAATTTTTTCTTAAAAATAAAAATAATATTTTAATATTTAGTGACATTTAAAAGGTAAGAATAAAATTTTACAATTTAAAATTAATTTTATTAATAGATCAAATTTGATTTCCTCACCTCAAATATTTACGTAAAATCGTAATTAATTAATAAAAACATAAAATAGTTCGATTAATTACCTAAATTTTATTACGTAGTAATTTTGATTTTGAGGTTGGCAGTAAAAAAGGTTCAACGTCAACACATAAGTGTCAAAAATTATTTAAACGTTATAAATACGTTTTTTTACTTAAAATAATCAAAAGTAAGCCGATTTTACAAAAAATAATAAGTAAGCGTAAGTTAAATCCACTTATTTAACAACTTCTTTTAGTTCAAAATATAATCGCATTAATGTTATGAACAAAAACCAACTTTAAGGTTACGTTAACATCTTAATATGTTTTTCTTTCATTTCAGATTATTTAATACACGTAATTACATCAAGTATACATGATTTAAAATCATATTTGAACAGGATTTAACCCCAATTTATAATTTTTTGTTAAAAATAAAAATAATATTTTAAGATTTAGTGACATTTGAAAGGTAAGAATAAAATTTTAGAATTTAAAATTAATTTTATTAATAGATCAAATTTGATTTCCTCACCTCAAATATTTACGTAAAATCGTAATTAATTAATAAAAACATAAAATAATTCGATTAATTACTTAAATTTTATTACGTAGTAATTTTAATTTTGAGGTTGGCAGTAAAAAAGGTTCAACGTCAACACATAAGTGTCAAAGATTATTTAAACGTTATAAATACGTTTCTTTACTTAAAATAATCAAAAATAAACCGATTTTACTAAAAAAAAATAAGCAAACGTAAGTTAAATCCACTTCTTTAACAGCTTTTTTTAGTTCAAAATATAATCGCATTAATGTTATGAACAAAAACTAACTTTAAGGTTACGTTAACATCTTAATATTTTTTTCTTTCATTCCAGATTTTTTAATACACATAATTACATCAAGTATACTTGATTCAAAATCATATTTGAACAGCATTTAACCCCAATATATAATTTTCTGTTAAAAATAAAAACAATGTTTTAAGGTTTAGTGACATTTGAAAGGTAAGAATAAAATTTTACGATTTAAAATTAATTTTATTAATAGATCAAATTTAATTTCCTCACCATAAATATTTACGTAAAATCGTAATTAATTAATAAAAGCATAAAATAATTCGAGTAATTACTTAAATTTTATTACGTAGTAATTTTAATTTTGAGGTTGGCAGTAAAAAAGGTTCAACGTCAACACATAAGTGTCAAAGATTATTTAAACGTTATAAATACTTTTTTTACTTAAAATAATCAAAAATAAACCGATTTTACTAAAGAAAATAAGTAAACGTAAGTTAAATCCACGTATTTAACAACTTTTTTTAGTTCAAAATATAATCGCATTAATGTTATGAACAAAAACCAACTTTAAGGTTACTTTAACATCTTAATATTTTTTTTCTTTCGTTCCAGATTTTTTAATACACGTAATTACATAAAGTATACATGATTTAAAATCATATTTGAGCAGGAATTTACTTCAATTTATAATTTTTTCTTAAAAATAAAAATATTTTAATATTTAGTGACGTTTAGAAGGTAAGAATAAAATTTTACAATTCAAAATTAATTTTATTAATAATCATAAATCAAATTTGATTTGCTCATTTCAAATATTTCCGTAAAACCGTAAATAATTAATAAGAAATATGAAATAATTCGATTAAATATTGTTACATAGTAATTTTAATTTTTTCGATGTTGGCAGTAAAAAAGATTCAACGTCAACACATAAATGTTAAAGATTATTTCAAAGTTATAAATATGTTTTTTGCTTAAAATAATGAAAAACTAATCGATTTTAATAACAAATAAGTAAACTTAAGTATTAAGTCATTTGTTAAAAGAAATTTTTCACGTTCTTAAATTCTCTTAAATAATTAAATTTGAACCTTATCTTACTTTTTTATCACATATACCAGTAAATGAAGAAAGATAATACATCAATTTTTGTAAAAAGTAGATTTTTTTAAAATTTTTGGGGTGAGTAGAATTACTGATTAGTTTGGTTTGCACTCTAATTCATTGCTTATCATTTCTAAAATAGTTAATTAGTAAAACAAATACTTTTCTCCTTGACAATTTGTTTATAAAATTAAATTTTCATGAATTATTGCGAAACTCAAACTTTCTATTAATTCATTTGAACGTATACGATAAGAAAACAATTTTTGTTTTTGTGGAAAACTGTATTTTGTTAAATTTTTGCAAATTCGAGTTTGGCAAAACTTTTAATTTATTAAATTTGAATCATATCATATTTTTTAATATCGACAGCAACAAACGCAGAAAGATTTATTTGCGATATTAATTTTCTCTTAACTATATATTTTTTTTTGATATTTTGGGTTGAGCAGAATTTGTAATTATCTTAATTTGAACGCTAATATGTTCCTTATAATACCTAAAATAGGTTTAATTATTTCTCAGTTCTTTAGTTAAGAACTGGAACTTGGAATTGATACAAGTTCTGTATGAATTTTAACGAACAAACTTAGCAAATAAACAAGCTAATACTATCACTTCATAAATATTGATTTTCGACTATAGACCAGATATCTAAAATCTATGGAGTTGATTTTAAACCACTTTCTTCACTTTTGTGAACAGCAAGTATTGGTGGGACACAGTTCATGTGAAGAACTTTTTAGCCAAACTTAGAAATCGATAGATGCTCGCTCCAATTAGTATATCAAGAAACTTTTCCTTGTGATTATGTATTTTATTACTTGTAAAAAGACATTTTTTTTAACAAATTCAATTTTTAATCTCATTCTTTATTATCTAAACTTTTTTCACTCTCTTTAAAAAGGTTTGTTGACACTTTTACCATAATTCGGATTGAACAAAATTTCTGATCAATTTGATTTGAACTCTATTATGTGAATATAATCCCCCATCTGTTCTTCATAATCTATAAGAGCAGATAAGGAAAATTTTTAATTTTTTGAAAATCTCACTAGAAAACGTGAATACATAATAAATATTGATAGATTAGATATCTAAAATCTATGGAGTTGATTTTAAATTACTTCCTTCACTTTTGTGAACAGCAAGTATTGGTGGGACACAGTTCATGTGAAGAACTTTTTAGCCAAACTTAGAAATCGATAGATGCTGGTTCCAATTAGCACATCAAGAAACTTTTCCTTGTGATTACGTATTTTATTACTTGTAGAAAGAAATTTTTTTAACATATTCAATTTTTAATCTCATTCTTTATTATCTAAACTTTTTTCACTCTCTTTAAAAAGATTTGTTGACACTTTTACCATAATTCGGATTGAACAGAATTTCTGATCAATTTGATTTGAACTCTATTATGTTAATATAATTCCCGAACTGTTCTTCATAATCTATAAGAGCAGATAAGGAAAATTTTTAATTTTTTGAAAAAACTCACTAGAAAACGTGAATACATAATAAATATTGATAGACTAGGTATCTAAAATCTATGATGTTGGTTTTAAACCAATTTCTACACTTTTGAGAATATCAAGTATTGATATTAGAGTGATACGAACTAGAGATGTGCAAATTGTGAGTTTCGCTGGGTTACAATGGGTCATGCGTGACCCACCGTGAGCGGGCATGATCGTGCGTGATCGTGAGCAACTTTGTTTACGACGGGACCCGAGGTGACCTTTGTGAATCGATCCAAAGAAGATCCAAATTAAATTGCTGATGTTTTCTGGAACTTTCCATTAGAACTGTTTTGCTGGATATATTTCATATTCAAAATTGTTTGTATTTTCTGGAAAGCGCCCCACTCAGTAGTTATAATTATCTTGCGTACATTAAACGGAGATGTATCTAACTAATTAGCACTATTTTGAACATCCTAGTAATTTTTGCTAGCTAAAAAACATTACGAATATTAAATTCGAATTAAATTACAAATATTGATTAGTTTAACTGCTGAGTTCCGAGCTATTTGTGTATCAATCTGTATAATTCAGTACTCAATCCAATGCCAAGGTAATGGATAAAATACTGTTGGTGTCTAGGCAATGTATGAAATATTATGATCATTGTCTCTTAGATAGTTTATCTACGCAGTGTATACAATCTTTAGGCATTACATAGAGTATCTGTTGGTCGACGGGCGATGTGTAAAATAAATAGATTTGGATCAATATTTATCAATTTTTACTCATCATAAACTTTTTTATAATCTATTAGTTATTGTATAAAAAAGGCACCTAGTACCTTTCTGTATCTACAGTAAAATCACAATTAAATTACATTAATTTGATTGTCTTTGCTTATATACTGGCCTATCAGAATTAAATAATTAAAAAAATATATTTATTTATTTTTACATGAGGAACTACACTATAAGCCGGTTCTATTAAGCCGGAACTAACGCAATAGTCCCGAAAATGCCTCTGTTTAACATAATCTAAATAAATTTAGCTAAAGCGACACCGGATATATCGAAGTTTGGAATATAACGAACTAATTATTGTTAAAGTGGTTCCGGTTATAATGAACACTTTCCTGTTTTCGAGTGAAGTACTGTTTAATCTATCGATTCTATGTTAACAATGAAGCAGAAATGTGTAATGAAGAAATCTATATGACACTTATAGAGTTTATTTCCAAAAGCTGTATGGGTCCATGATTTCAAAGAATGTTATGGACTGGATTGGGTTGAGCTTCAACTTTATACTATCCTTCCTATTGAGTGGTATGACGATGGAGTTCAACCCAACCTAACCAAACCCAATTCAACTTAACCAAACCGCACGCAACGGATCTAACAACAGCAACCCAACGCAACCCAACCTATAACATTCTTCATATTGAATGATATGAAGTTGAAGTTTAACCCAATCTACCGCTTCTAAGTTTTTTGAAATATTCCCTGACTTTTTCTTTTATAATTGGATTGGATTGACCTCTAACTTCACACCATTTAATATAAGTTTAGTATGAAGAATTGAGAGCGAATATTGGGAAATTCAACCAAGGCGGGGAAGAATTTAAAAAAATCTCCTTTAACCATAAACCAAGCTTTCGATAATTTATTTTTATCTTCTTCAGGGTATGCTACAAACAGTAACCGTTGACAGTTAAAAGTTAAAGGTTTTTTTTAATTCTTCCCCGCCTTGGTTGAATTTCCCAATATTCGCTCTCAATTCTTAACAAGTGCAACCAGTATTTCCACCCTAATTTAGTATGAAGGTTTTCTTCTATGGTTGAGTTGGGATATGGGTTAAGCTCTAACTTGAAATAGTTGAGTTGTGTTAATTTTCAACTTCATACCATTCAGCATATAACAAAAAAATCAAATCCAAAATTTTTCTGTGGTTGGATTGGGTTGGGTTAAACTCCAACTTCATACCATTCAATATGACCCCATATCCAAAATTTGGAATAATTTTTAAGTTTTAAAGATACTCCGTGATTTTTTTCCATATTTAAAGTTTAATTTTTCTTTTTTTCTCTTTCTTTTTTATAGTTGTAATGTTAACTATCTATGTTAACAATGAAGCAGAAATGTTTAATGAAGAAATCTACATGACACTTATAGAGTTTATTTCCAAAAGCTGTATGGGCCCATGATTTCAAAGAATGTTATGGACTGGATTGGGTTGAGCTTCAACTTTATACTATCCTTCCTATTGAGTGGTATGACGATGGAGTTCAACCCAACCTAACCAAACCCAATTCAACTTAACCAAACCGCACGCAACGGATCTAACAACAGCAACCCAACGCAACCCAACCTATAACATTCTTCATATTGAATGATATGAAGTTGAAGTTTAACCCAATCTACCGCTTCTAAGTTTTTTGAAATATTCCCTGACTTTTTCTTTTATAATTGGATTGGATTGACCTCTAACTTCACACCATTTAATATAAGTTTAGTATGAAGAATTGAGAGCGAATATTGGGAAATTCAACCAAGGCGGGGAAGAATTTAAAAAAATCTCCTTTAACCATAAACCAAGCTTTCGATAATTTATTTTTATCTTCTTCAGGGTATGCTACAAACAGTAACCGTTGACAGTTAAAAGTTAAAGGTTTTTTTTAATTCTTCCCCGCCTTGGTTGAATTTCCCAATATTCGCTCTCAATTCTTAACAAGTGCAACCAGTATTTCCACCCTAATTTAGTATGAAGGTTTTCTTCTATGGTTGAGTTGGGATATGGGTTAAGCTCTAACTTGAAATAGTTGAGTTGTGTTAATTTTCAACTTCATACCATTCAGCATATAACAAAAAAATCAAATCCAAAATTTTTCTGTGGTTGGATTGGGTTGGGTTAAACTCCAACTTCATACCATTCAATATGACCCCATATCCAAAATTTGGAATAATTTTTAAGTTTTAAAGATACTCCGTGATTTTTTTCCATATTTAAAGTTTAATTTTTCTTTTTTTCTCTTTCTTTTTTATAGTTGTAATGTTAACTATCTATGTTAACAATGAAGCAGAAATGTTTAATGAAGAAATCTACATGACACTTATAGAGTTTATTTCCAAAAGCTGTATGGGCCCATGATTTCAAAGAATGTTATGGACTGGATTGGGTTGAGCTCCAACTTCATACTATCCTTCCTATTGAGTGGTATGATGTTGGAGTTCAACCCAACCTAACCAAACCCAATTCAACTTAACCAAACCGCACGCAACGGACCTAACAACAGCAACCCAACGCAACCCAACTTATAACATTCTTCATATTGAATGATATGAAGTTGAAGTTTAACCCAATCTACCGCTTCTAAGTTTTTTGAAATATTACCTGACTTTTTCTTTTATAATTGGATTGGGTTGACCTCTAATTTCACACCATTTAATGAGTTTAGTATGAAGAATTGAGAGCGAATATTGGGAAAACACTACAAACAGTAATCGTTGACAGTTTGAGCATACCCTGAAGAAGATAAAAATAAATTATCGAAATTATGGTTAAAGGAGGCTTTTTTTAATTCTTCCCCGCCTTGGTTGAATTTCCCAATATTCGCTCTCAATTCTTAACAAGTGCAACCAGTATTTCCACCCTAATTTAGTATGAAGGTTTTCTTCTATGGTTGAGTTGGGATATGGGTTAAGCTCCAACTAGAAATAGTTGAGTTGTGTTAATTTTCAACTTCATACCATTCAATATGACCCCATATCCAAAATTTGGAATAATTTTTAAGTTTTAAAGATACTCCGTAATTTTTTTTCCATATTTAAAGTTTAATTTTTCTTTTTTTTTCTCTTTCTTTTTTATAGTTGTAATGAGTCAAACTTCATGCCATCCCCCATATAACAAAAAATCAAATCCAAAACAACGAAACATCTAAGTTCAATTCAATATGAAAGATAGCATCAAGTTTGGTTGGGTTGAACTCCAACTTGATTACCATTCAACATAAGGGATGGTATGAAGTTGAAGCTCTGCCCAACTCCACTTGGTACCATGATATCAAACAAATACATTTAATTCAATTTTTTTTTTGAAATTTTTTGCCTATAACGAATTTGGGTATAACAAACCGATTTTCAGGTCTCTTGAGAGTTCGTTATAATCGGGTACCCTGTTCGCGCATTTTACACACATTCTTGTTTGGCATTCCATATTTTATGGAATACCTAGGCAAAGTATAAAATTAATAGCATTTCATACATTACGAAAACGTTTTAGGTATTCTGTAAATTTCCTAGGCGTTGTATAGAATACTGGAGGGTACATACAGATATAAAATAGGAAAATGGCAGTAGAAACATTATTTTCAATAAAGTGTTAGTATGTAACTTTTTTCTATAACTCCGCATCCGTGAAATTAGAATTAAAAAATCTGGTTCCACATCGGCATTCGCTATACCCACATCCGTAACATCACTAATAAGAATATGTCAGCCTTTATTATTTATTTTAATTTTATAAGTGTGATTTGTTTTGGAACATGATAAATAAAACTAAACATTCTGTTAATTCCGCCATTCTGTCAAACACGATTAATTAATAATCAAATTAATAAGTAATCAAACATGATTAAACGCGTGAGTCACGTGATTCATGTATGACATTCACGTGAGTAGTATGCCTGGCCCGCTCTGGTTCTAGATCGTGAGCGGGCATAAAATGTCACTCACGCGCACATCTCTAATACGAACCAGTAGTTAAATTTAAATACGAAACGTTCACTTTAACTTAGAAACACGTTCAATTTTGCTCAACCAGTCTAAATTACCAGCACAACCCAACCCAATACCTATTCGCTCTCTACTCATTATCACAACAGATTTTGGCCACCAGCTTTTCCCTTTCCTCACTTCCTTCCTTCAAAAGATATTTTGGTAGTCTTCTTTCAAAATATCTTTCATTGTAACTTCTCTGTCTTACCTGAACGTGCCTATCATTGTCGCTCAATAAATCATAATGTAATACAACCCAACTCAGCCCAACCCAACTCAATGACATGACTAAAGAAACACCATGGATTAGAAAACCTTTAATGAACACAAAAAAAGAGCACGATCAACAGTCTCTGTTTGGTGTCATTTCTTAATAGAAACAAAATAATATTCACTAAATGTTCTATTGGTGGTCTTCACAGCGTCGTCTTAAACCTAAGAGCTAATAGGGGTGTAGCTCTAAGATACCAACTTCAGGGGGCGCATATTTTTGGAATAAAATATATGTTTATTTTTTTTGCATTGAATTTTGTACGAAAAGGGGCACACTCGTTTCGTTCGTCCAACCTAGTCGTGGGGCATTAAATATCTGAGAACATATTCTGCTTTAAATATACAGGGTTGGGTTGGAATCTTTTCACTTTTAGGTCTAGTATTAGTTCTAGTTTTATATCATTAGATCTACAACTAGAAATATTCGAATGATTTTAGTTCTAGGTCTAGTTTTGCTTCAGTTCAAATACACAAAGTTGGGATGTGTTAGTTTAGCCGTGCATCTGAAGACAGTTTTTAATAATAATAATTTATTGCCATAATAAAAAAAGAAAATACAACTTAATGTATACATATCACAACTTAATATATCGAGATATGAGTAAAAGGATCAATTTATCGCATAAACGGTATCTTCCAAAGGACCCAATTAATGAACTGTATACTGTGTTACAAAAAAATAAATTAAATGGCAAGCTTCAACGTTAAATTTATGGTAACTATACTGAGGCGTTATGTTAGTTGCTAGAATAACAGAAGAAGAGAAGCAAGAGAAGAAGAAGAAAAGCAAAGAAGAAGAGATGAAAAGTTAGAAGTTAGAATGATTTTTAAATGTCGTAATGTGAGGAATATTACGAATATCAGTTGGCAGATTGTTCCAAAGGGTTATCGCCTGTACAGTAAACGAATTATGGTCAAATTCGTTATTATGGGTCGGGAACATAAGCAGAAAATCAAGCTGAAATCTTGTGGGTAAGCCATGCGACGACAAGCGCTGAAATATACAGTACAAGTATCTTGGTGTTTGGTTATGAAGAACATTATGTAACCTAGTCAATATACGAAATGATCTATGGTTTTGGCAGGTTAATATCTGTAAGTAGTTACGGTATGCAGTTATTCTGAAGTCTTTGCAATTTATTTCGAAGTGTTACCGAAAGATTAGGATATGCGGTGTCAGCGTAATCTATATGGGGGAAAATAACAGAATAACAAAGATTACGACGGACCACGGGAGGAAGGAAACAACGGAGTTTTTTCAACAAGTGGAAACAATAGTAGACTTTTTTGCAAACACCGTCGAGCATTAAGTGAATGGATGAAAAATCATTAAGCTTCGCAAGTAAAGGTCGACTGCCAAACGCAATTGCTTGAGTTTTAACAGTATTTAATTTAAGGCCGTAACGTTTAGACCAATCCAAAATATTAGAAAGATTAAGATTGAGTCGTGAAATTGCTTCCGGAAATCTATCAATACTTGTTGTAGTATAAAATTGGAGGTCATCAGCATACACGTGATGATTATAAGAAATGCAATGGGTGACGGCATTAATAAAAATTGAAAAGAGCAACGGACCCAACGCACCGCCCTGGGGCACACCGCATCTAATATCACAAGTAGACGAGAGCTCAGAATCAGTACGTACACACAAAGAACGACAAGAAAGATATGATCGAAACCAAGATAAACATGAAGAATTAAATCCACGGGCAGTCAGTGACGCTAACAAGAGATCATGATCAACCGAATCGAACGCCTTGCTGAAATCAAGTAACACAAGGATGGTAACGCAACGTTTGTCACATGCAGACCTAATATCATCTGTAACTTTAATAAGTGCCGCAGTCGTGCTATGACCACTGCGAAAACCCGACTGAAACACGTTATGCAAATTAAAATCTTGTAAATACTCTTGAACTTGTAAGTAAACAAGGCGTTCGAAAGCTTTTGAAAGAACTGATAAAATGGAAATAGGACGAAAATCGTTTAAACTTGAGGAACTCTTTGATTTAGGTATTGGGACAACATGAGCAACCTTCCAAATTGAGGGGAATGCGGATCGTTCAAGTGAAAAGTTAAAAATGTGAGTAATAGGCGTAAGAACAATATCCAATATAGGAAGAAGAAGTTTAAGACCAACTCCATCAGCTCCCACACTAGTAGACTTAGAATGATTCAAGGCATCACGGACTTCTGATGTGTTGACCAGAACAAAGGAGAAAGAGGAGGACTTAGGTGAAGCAAGAATTTCAATAATAGCAGTCGTCTTAGTCTCCCCATCAATAATCAGAGGAGGGTCAGCAAAGAACCTTGCCAATGAGTCCACATCACAAGCATTTCGAACAGAGGGGGACTCAACCGCCGCCCCTAAGGAACGCATAATCTTCGAAAACGTCCTCGGACTGGTATTGGATAGCCTTTGGTAGGAATAAAATTTTTTTGCATTTTTACATTGGTGATTGCAACGGTTGCGCAAGATTCTGTAGTTTTCGCGATTAGTAGCAGTTGAAATACGTTTAAATAATAGTTTAAATATATAATAAATATATATAATAGTTTAAAAATATAGTTTTTGAATGTAGACCTCTATAATGAATAGTTTCTGAAATAGAGTACCTTACAAACTGATTTGGCAACCCTGTATATTTGAATTGAAGTAAAACTAGAACTAACACTAGAACCTAGAAATGGAAACTTTATATCATTACATCTAACTCGAGATCTAGAATGATTCGGGTTTAGCTGTATGTCTCTTAAGATGGCTAAGCTCGAATGATTCTGGTCTAAGTCTAGTGTCAGTTCCAGTTTTACTTCAGTTCAAGTATACAGGGTTAGGTTTACATCTGATTTCCTTTCTCGTTATGACGGCCGGGTGTTAATAATAACGAGAAAGGATGAAGAAGGAGTAGGAGAAATACAAAAACTACTAGAAGAGCGTGCTGGCCAGAAAACAACGAGATCGGGAATAAAAGGAAAAAATAGAGAAACGCTGAACATAAAAGGAATGACCGCAGCGGTTGAATTAGAAGAAGTGGTAGAAGCGATAAGAAACAAGGTGGGAGAAGATTCAGATTTTAAACTAACAATAAGCCAGATTAGACCCTATGCGGGTTATATGAGGGCAATAACAGTTGAAATGGAGAGAGTACAAGCAGATCTTTTGATAAAAGCAAAGAAACTGAGGATCGGGCTTACCATGTGCCAGGTAGAAGAAAGAAAGAAAATCAAAAAATTTTCAAGGTGTTGGTCACCAACTCACCTAATAAAAGACTGCCAAGAGGAAGATAGAAGGAAATGGTGCTATAACTGCGGAGAACAGGACCACCAAATGAAGAATTGCAAAAACCCGACAAAGTGCACAGATTGCGGCGAAACGGGACATAGAGCTGGCACAGGTACATGCCCAATATTTAGAGAGAAGGTGAAGAGAAATGGAAGAGAGAAGGATGTCGATAAGGAACATAACGAGAGAATTGATGACAGAAAGGATATCAGTCACACAAGAAGGAAGGAAGTAAGCCTAGAAAGGAAGGCTAAATTCCCTGGAAGTGGGGAAAGAGATAGAGAAGAGGAGACACAAAAAACTGTCGAAACTAAAGGTTTTACGAAGGTGGAAAAAAGAAAAAATAAAGAAAAGAAGAAGGAACTGAAAGAAAAGGACAAACGGAACAAGGACATTTCCACCGATACGAGTTCACCCGAAAAATCACCCAGCAGTTTTTATTTAAAAAATGGGAACCGGGGAAAAAGTACTTAGAGTAGCGCAGCTAAATTTTAACAGAGTTAGATTGGCGCATGATATGTTGATGAAAACTCTGATAGATAATAAAATTGACGAGATAATAGGCTGTGAGCAAATTAAAAGGGTAGATATAAAATACTGTGATATTAACTGTGATAGTTTTATTAGTGTAGAAAATGAATCTGTGATAAACGCGTTCGCTGGTTGTGGTTTTGTGTTTGTGGAGTTGGATTCTGTGTTGGTGTTTTCTTGTTATTTTTCTCCAAATAGAAGTCTGGAAGAATTCGAGAAATTTTTAAACAACATGTAGTTACACGTAAGACATGGCAATAAGGGTGTGATAGACACGGGAGACTTTAATTCCAAATCAAGCCAATGGGGTTCAAAGCACACCGATAGAAGGGGGAGAATGCTGGAAGATTTTTTGATTGCAAACGACCTAGTCATTGTAAACGAGGGAAGCGTTCCAACCTTCTCAGGACCGGAGGGCGACTCGGTGATTGACATTACCGCGGTATCTGTAAAGATCAGCCAAAAGGTGACAGAATGGAGAGTGGAAGCAGAGGAATATCTCAGCGATCACCGATGCATAATCTTCAACGTACAAATGGATAGCAAAAGCCCCCCAAGAGAAAAGTATGAACGATGGCAAGGAAACGAGTTAGTGTTACGCTGTCTCAAGAGCAATGTTGCTTTTTTATTCGAGGAAGGCGAGGAGAGAACAGCTGAAAATTTAATAACGAATATAGAGCGGAGTTGCTCTAAATTTTTAGTTATAGAAAGGAAAGGAAAGTGCGAAACGAAGGCTGGTATACTGGTGGAACGAGGACATCACTAAGAAAAGAAAATTATGCGTGAAGTTGCGCAGACAGAAGACAAGGATAGCGAGGAGTAGACAAAGGGAAAGTGAGGTTGAGGAAGCAAGAAAGAAACACAGAGACGCCAAAAGAGAGCTAAAGAAACTTATAATACAAAGCAAAAGGGAGAAATGGAAAGAACTATGTGAGGAACTCAACGACGATGCCTGGGGAAAGGCGTACCAAATCATCGCGAAAAAGTTAAAAATGCGAAAAAATCTTACATTGAACAATGAACTACTCGAAGAGCAAGTAAATACGTCGAAGTTGTTCATGCTGAGACGGTGTTAGTCTCAGAGCAGGATATCCCACTATTTACTAGAGAGGAGCTAGAGTGTGAAGCCAGCAAAATCAAGAAGAAGAAAACTCCTGGCTTGGATGGGATCACTCCTGAAATTTTAAAAATTTTTGTAGAAAATTTCCCTGACGATATACTAGCAGTGTACAACAACTGCCTGGTCAAAGGATGCTTCCCTACCATCTGGAAAAGGGCTAGACTCACCCTCACAGAGAAGCCAAAGAAGAATAAAGAAAACATTAACGCAACTTTTCGTCCAATCTGTCTACTTGACACGGCAGGAAAGCTGCTTGAAAGCTTGATAAGATGCAGACTGCAAAAGGAAGCGGAGGAAGGAAAGCTGATAAGCGAAATGCAGTTCGGCTATAGAAAGGGCAGATCTACAGTGGATGCAATAACGAAGGTGCAGCAAATTGTGGAAAACATAAAGATGAAGTCTCTAACACATAGGGAAGTATGTGCAATGGTGCTGATTGATATTAAAAATGCTTTTAACTCTGCCCCGTGGGATGGGATGATAGCAGCCTTAGAAGATGGAAATATCAGTCCGTATCTGGTTCGGATAGTAAAGAGCTACCTGTCGAACAGACGCATAACGGCTCCAAACGAAAAAGAATATAAAGTTACGTGTGGAGTTCCACAGGGGTTCCTTTTGGGTCCTCTCTTGTGGAACCTGTTCTACGATCAAGTACTGCGCATAAGGGTGGAAGAGGGAGTGACGTTAATTGGTTTTGCTGACGACTTGGCGGTAGTGGTTCGCGCGCGAGACAATGTACTTTTGCAAGACAAAACGGCATATGCGCTAATTATAAGGAAATTAGAGAAGATGGGGTTGCAGGTAGCGAAGCAGAAAACCGAATTGGTTCTCCTTCAGGGGCGTCGCACAGTAGAGAACCTAAGTGTTCACTTAAACACAGACACCATGATAAGCAGCACCAAAGAGGTGAAGTATCTAGGAGTAGTTTTGGACAAAGATACAAAGATGACGAAACACGCGGTGGAGATAACAAAAAAAGCAACAGAAATGACAAATAGACTTATGCGCCTAATGCCAAACATAGGCGGCGCGATAGCAACCAAGAGACGAACAATCGCTACTGCGGCAACTTCCGTAATTTTGTATGCGGCGCCCACGTGGGAGAGTGTGCTCAAATATAAAAAATACAGAAATAAGCTAACAAGCATTAACAGGAAAATAGCTATAGGTATAATATCTGCCTACCGAATTACACCAACAGAAAAGGTGGAAGTTATCGCAGGATTGCCACCGATTGATCTGCAAATAAGGGAGAGAGGCAGGACATATAGAGAGGGCAGGCAAAGTAAACAGGCAAACAGAGAGAGCCTGATGCAGTGCTGGCAGGAAAGATGGAACCACAGAACAAGCTGGACAAGAAAGCTGATTCCTGACATCACTAAATGGTTGAATAGAAGGTGGGGGGAGCCGGACCACTTCCTTACTCAATTCCTGACCGGACATGGGATCTTTAAAGCGTATCTTTACAAAATTAGGAAAGCGGAATCTGCGGTCTGCTGGTTTTGCACAGAAAGAGACAGCGAAGCACATACAATCCTAGAGTGCAAATTTTTTAGTGAGTGCAGAACAAGATGCGAGGAAAGATGTGGAATGGGTCTGACCAAAGAGAACATCATGGGACAAATGCTGGAGACGGAAGAAAAATGGACGGCCATTGCTGAAATGATTAGAGAGGTGATGCAAGTAAAGGAAAAACAACGAAAGGGAACTGGAGAGAGAATACCTAAACCAGGTCTCTCATACTATTTAGTACTCTCACTGACGGTAATTAACATACCGTGACTTGTATAACATACTTTCTCTTTATTCTAGTTGTGCTTGAAAAAGGCTGCTGTGTCAGCCGAACATTGTTGCACCGAAAATATTGTTTTTTCTTAAATAAACAAATATTGTAAACCTTTGGTTATTTTAATTTAATACTTCTGCGATGAACCTCGAATCACAAATTTCCAAATTACCTAAACCAGGGGCACCAGCGTAGGAGAAGATACGGAGGGGCAGGAGCTCGCCCCTCCTAGCCAAGTATGTTATGCGAAAAGTTTATTTCTAAAAGTAAACGTATGTTTTTTGTTTTATTTTTTTTTCCTTGTTGAGGATCTTGAGTGTCCCAGCGGATTTATCCAGGAGCCAGGGCACGAAGAAAGAGGAGGGGGACCACCGAGGTTCCCCTCGTAGTTTTTCAAAAAGTTTAGAGGTTTGTTTTTCTTTTTTATCTGTACCAATGTCAAGAGCAACGAGACAACGGGAGCGATATCGAGACCATGAAAGATGAGCGTTTTTGTTTTTTTATACTCTGAAGATGTGCCTACCGGCGGTTCCAGAGAAGACTAGGAAAGGGGTTTTTAGTGGGCCCACACTATCCGGCCGCCCAAGAACTCCAGGCCGGATGTCTGCTCGCAGATTTTCCCCGACCTCGTTAAAAAAAATTAAATCTGAAGACATTTTTAAAGAAGGCCTCTACAATGAATTGTATATCTAGCAACCCTGTATATTTGAATTGAGGTAAAACTAGAACTAACACTAGACCTAGAATCATTTTTTAAAGTTTAGATGAAAAGTTGCGCACTCGTTTCGTTCGTCCAACCCAACCCAGCCTTACTTATTTAAGAACCATTCATGGACGCATTTCTAAAAGAAAACATGACCCATATGTGAACAATCAACTATAATAATCATCAGTAAAATAACTAAAGTCAAACGCTTAACGAAGTAAATAATAACTGGTATTGAAAGCACTAATTGATGCATTATTCTAATCACCAGAAATAGTCTCCTTATTGGAAAAAAGACATATAGGCATATTGAATTAAAGTGGTGAAAAAAGAAAGAAAAAATGTGTATGATGTCTTGTTAAAAAATCAAGGTGTTACCACTAACATGATACATCATAAAGCACGCTCTTTTTCTTAGTTGTTTCAACCAATATTCAAAAATACGGCATGGTTGATAAAGTGTATATAAACATAAAGATATTATTTAGTTATATTGAGATCATAATAAAAATCAAAGTAACAGGAATTCCTGTAATTCTCAACATTACGCAATAACATTATGATAACCGATACACATTTCCACTCGTTTTAACAAATAGGTTACGAACGCGATATAATATCCTTTTTATTTGACCTCATTATTTTTTTCGAAACCATTAAAACAACAATAATTTTTTTAACAAAAACTTTTTATGTTTCGAACGTAACAATTTGAATTTATCACATTAACTAAACGACTTCTAATTGTCACCAGTAACAACCATTAATATTACATAAACACGTGGTCCATTGGTTTGAGAATAAACCGATTGTAAATTTGTGGCGATGCCATAAAATGGAAAGAAATTTTAAGTTTTAATCTCCGTTTATGTTGTGGGCTTCATTATCGATTCAATTAGGAAATGAATTCAGGTTAATATCGATTCTTATGCTCGCAAATAGCATTAGAATTATAAAACCTTGAATACAAAAATAAACTCGAAACAATGATAATAATTTTGTCAGTTAAATACCAAAAAAAACACGTTTTCTTTTTTAATTTGTTTATGAAGATGTAAAGATTAATGCTTGGTGTAATTAGGAGCGAGTTGTTAATTGTTTCATTTTTTTTAATGTGAAAAGATTGAAAGTGTTAAAAACTTAAATAACTTAAGCAAATATTTTTTTTTATTCAAATAAGATTAATTTCTTTTTAGAAATCTAATTTTAAAACCTTGGAAATAAAAATAACTCATTGTCAGCGACTAATGCATCTATATCTTGAATCAAAACAACACTTTTAATCAGAATTAAATCGATTAAAAAAATTATCACTTACAATATCAAATCCGACTTCATAATGCGTTCCTCGCGTGTAAATAATCGGAATGCACTTGCGTTTACGGGTTATTTCATTTGACATTTTTTTTCACTGAAACGTGTTGGCTGAAAAACGCGTCGATTAAGCGCGTTTTGAAACGGACGGATAGGCTTTGTGTCGCTTGGAAAGAACCCCGCACGTATTTATACGAATTGATAATCCCCACTACGAAAAGTATGGTCCCTTAAGAATTTTATTTAAATTATTGACATAAATTTTACGAAATAACCCAATTTAATGACTGTATAAATAACTATTAAAGAGATAAAAAAAGAAGAAACGAGATAATGTTATCATACTTGTACGATAAGGATGAAGCAAAAAAAAAATTTTTTTTGGAGGTGATTTAGATTTTATTCTTAATATTAGATTATTGCAGCTTGAGTAACAAGTATCAACCGCGATCTATAATATGTTATATAAAAAAAATGAAACGTACAAATTAATATTTTTAACAAAATAATGTACAGTTTATAAACACTCCGTTTGGTACGCTTTATCGCTTTCAGAATCCTTCTTCGCCTTCCGTTGACGCATTCTTCAGCTGTTGAAGCGCTATTCTCGGGCTTCTACGTACCGTTTCAGTTTTTCCATTTTCCGAAGCTGCCCCATCCGATTTATTGGTGTTTTCTATGTATTTATACGTCCATCGACCAACCGTTTTATCCCACTTTAATTGAATCAAAATAAAACGATTTTTTTTAAATAGGTTTATGTTATACTTACGGAACTTGTTAAAATTTCCGGTCGAGTTGGATGCCAGGAAATATCTCGAACGCAAACTGAGTGTTCTTTTAACGAACGCTTTACTCTACCCGTTAAAGCGTCATATACTAATAAAAAAAGGAAGTTGTGAAAAGAAATTTTGAGAAATAATTTAGGATTAAGATACACACTAACGTATGAAGTAGGGTGTTCAATTTCCTGGATCAAAATGTTTTTTGAAAAATTTTTAAGAATGGGTGGATTCTCCAAGTGTACAAAATGATTTTATCTGGATTGAAGTTGCCATTTGCAATTAGTTTTAATGTATTATTGAGCTTCATCTTCCCAATTTAGTCTAACAATCTGCTACGAAAGCTTTTTACAACATTTTACAAAAGATATTTTAAATTGGGACTTGATACTGCTTCTAGCAGACTTGAAATATGCTTCCAAAAGACTTGAATTAGTTGCAGAAGATTCGATACTTACATCTGAAAAACTTGAATTGCTTTAAGAAAACTTGAACTGCTTCCAAAAAATTTATTACTGCCCCTGGAAGATTTAATACTGCTTCTACAGAACTTTATATTATTTACAGAAGACTTCAAATACTTCCAGAAGACTTACAAAGCTTCCAAAAGATTTTATATTACATCTAGAAGACTTGAAATGCTTCCAAAATACTGAACACTGATTCAACATACTTCCAGAGGATTTGAATTGCTTTTAGAAGATTCGGTACTGCCTCTGAAAGACTTGATACTGCTTCCAGAAGACTGTATACTGCATCTAGAAGACTGAAATGCTTCCCAAAGGTTTGCTAGAAGACTAGAGGATTTAGAAGACTAGATACGACTAGAAGATATGAGATGCTTCCAGAAGACTTGAATTGCTTTCAGAAGACTCAATACTGCCAATGAAAAATTTGATACTGCTTCCAAAAGACTTGAACTGCTTCCAGAAAATTTATTACTGCCCCTGGAAGACTAAATACTGTTTCTAGACAACTTGATATTGCTTGCTGAAGACTTCAAATGCTTGCAGAAGGTTTGCAATGCTTCCAAAAGTCATTATACTGCATCCAGAAGACTTAAAATATTTCCAAAAAACTTGATACTGCTTCTAGGAGATTTCAAATACTTCCAGAAAATTTATTACTGATCCTGGAAGTACTAATACTGCTTCTAGAACACTTGACATTGCTTTCAGAAGACTTTGAATGCCTCTAGAACAGTATCAATATTTCTAAAAAACTTTACACTGCTTCTAGAAGACTTGAAATACTTCACGAAGACTCGATATTGCTTCTAGAAAATTTGATTGCTTGCGGAATACTTCAAATGCTTCCAGAAGACTTGCAATTCTTCCAAAAGAGTTTATACTCTTTCTAAAAAATTTGAGATCATTCCAGAATACTTGAATTGCTTTCAGAAGACTCGATACTGCCTCTGAAAGACTTGATACTGCTTCCAAAAGACTTACAATGACTACAAAAGTCTTTATACTGTATCTAGAAGACTTGAAATGTTACCAAAGACTTGATACCGCTTCTAGAAGACTTGAAATGCTTCCAGAAAATTTATTACTGCTCCTGGAAGTCTTAATACTGCTTCTAGAATAGTTGATATTGCTCTGAATGCATCTAAAACATTTTCTATACTTCTAAAAGACTTTACACTGCTTCTAAAAGACTTGAAATACTTCTAGAAGACTTGATACTGCCTCTAAACAACTTGATACTGCTTCCAGAAGACTTACCATGGTTCCAATAGTCTTTATACTACATCTAGAAGACTTGAAATTTTACCAAAAAATGAATGCCTCTAGAACAGTTTCAATGTTTCTAAAAGATTTTGCACTGCTTCTAGATGACTTGAAACGCTTCCAGAAGACATGATACTGCTTCTATAAAATTTGATATTGCTTGCGGAATACTTCAAATGCTTCCAGAAGACTTACAATGCTTCCAAAAGATTTATACCGCTTTCAGAAAAATTGAGATGATTCCAGAATACTTGAATTGCTTTCAGAAGACTCGATACTGCCTCTGAAAGACTTGATACTGCTTCCAAAAGACTTACAATGACTCCAAAAGTCTTTATACTGTATCTAGAAGACTGGAAATGTTATCAAAGACTTGATACTGTTTCTAGAAGATTTGAGATGCTTCCAGAAAACTCATTACTGCTCCTGGAAGTCTTAATACTGCTTCTAGAATTGCTTCCAGAAGACTTGATATTGCCTCTGAAAGAGTTGAAATGTTTCCATAAGATTTGATACCGCTTTTAAAACACTTGATATTGCATCCAGAAGACTTGATGCTGCTTCTAGAAGATGTGATATGTTTCCAGAAGACTTGGCATTGCATCTGGAAGACTTGAAATGCTTCCAAAAGAGCACTCATTTAAGTTTTCAGTTAATTTGGACTCACAAGAATTGTTGAAACACGATTTTTCAATCATTTAGACAAATTATAGAAATTATCAATCGAATTTCAATCATTTCAACCAGTTTTGTACATTCATAACTTAGATTGATCATTTTCAGAGCAATTTTCAGTTATTTTGAACAACTTGAAGTAGTTATGAGTCAATTTTTAATCATTTAGACAACCTATTTTATACCTATCTTACTAGAATTTGTACAAAACAGTTTTTCAATCATTTAGACATATTATAAAGATGACCAACCGAATTTCAAATATTTTCAACAGTTTTTCAACGTTTTAATTATATTGAACAATGTTGGGAGCAATTTCCAGTCATTTTGAACAACCTGGAATAGCTATGAATAAGTTTTTTGCTAACTTAATTTGGACATCCTAGAATTTGTACAAAACAATTTTTCAATTATTTAGACAAATTATAAAGATGATCAATAGAATTTCAAACATTTTCAACAGTTTTTCCGTTTCTAAGCGTCGTTTGGGAGCAATTTCCAATTATTTTGAACAACCTTAAATAGCTATAAGTCCGTCTTTAATCATTTAGATAAGCTTCCAAAGTTTGCCAACCCAGTTGGGACAATATGGAATAACTATAAACAATCATTCCATGATTTAGACAACTTTTCAGTAAATTTCGACTTTCACGAGTTTTTAAAACGTGAGTTTTCAATCATTTAGAGAAATCATAAAAATTACCAATCGAATTTCAATCATTTCAACCAGTTTTTGCACTTTCATAATATTAGATTGCTCAATTTCGGAGCAGTTTTCAGTTATTTTGAACAATTTGAAGTAGCTATGAATCAGATTTTAACCATTTAGACAGCCTTCCATAGTTTGCCAACTTAATTTGGTCATCCTAGAATTTCTACAAAACAGTTTTTCAATCATTTAGGCAAATTATAAAGACGATCAAGCAGATTGCAAACATTTTCAACAGTTTTTCAGTTTCTCAGCGTTGTTTGGGAGCAATTTCCAATCATTTTGAACAACCTTAAATAGCTATAAGTCCGTCTTTAATCATTTAAACAAGGTTCCAAAGTTTGCCAACCCAGTTGGGACAATATGGAATAACTATAAATAAGCATTCCATGATGTAGACAACTTTTCAGTTAATTTCAACTTTCAAGAGTTTTTAAAACGTGAGTTTTCAATCATTTAGAGAAATCATAAAAATTACCAATCGAATTTCAATCATTTCAACCAGTTTTTGCACTTTCATAATATTTGATTGCTCAATTTTGGAAAATAACTATTATGATTCAATTTTTAATCATTTAAAATAAATAAATAAGATTAAATCTCGTTGGTGATGATAAATTATTTATTTTTCATAAGTATTCGGTGTTACACGTGTTTCGGTTATAAACCGTCTTCAGACACAACACGACTAAAAAAGAGAAACAAAACGTTCATCAAGTTTTATCGAAAAATAAAAACATTTACAAAACAATTTAAAAATATAATAATTAAAATCTTTTACCGTCAGAAATACAAATTAACCACTAAACAATCCATTTCAATTCCAGTTTGGCGATACACAACTAAAAAAGTTAATGTTTGCAATTTGTTTAAAAATTATAAATCTTGATAACTTTAAAAACGAAGTATTAAATATTTGAGATTGAATAATAAGTGTGTAAAAACTTGATCTTTTCGAGGTTAGGTTCACAGAGTACAGACAAGGATAAAATTCATCTTTTTCCTTTTTCGACACCGGCAACGATAAAATGAAAATATATATTCATTATTACATTTTAAGCAAATAAATAGAAAGATAGTAGAAAGAAGATAACTTTAGTAGAGATTATAAGAGATCTTTGAAAAAATTATATGTGTCGAAGTCTGTTATATCGTTTAGTAATAGTTCTGGGTTGTTTTTTCTTTCTTTCAAAATATGATATTCTTCTGTGTAGTCCATTCTTTTTGATTTGCTCATTTGTTTTATCAACTTTATTTCACTATTCCCAAAATGGTTTTCACTATCCAAGTGTTTAAAGAAGTTGGAGCTTTCTTTTGAGATGTGTTCTTTGTATCTTGTTTTGATATTTCTTCCGGTTTGGCCAATGTAGAAGCAATTGCATTTCCCACAGTTAATTTGATATATACCGCTCTTTTCTTTTTCTTTGAATTTGTGTCTGTTGTTGATTAATAGATGTGATATTTTTCTTTTGTATGAGAATGCGGGCGTTATGTTGTGTTGTAGTAGTTTTTGTTTCAGTTTGTTTTTCATTATATGTTCATAAGGTATGCTAATATATGTATGTTTAATTTTGTAATTTGGATATACCATGTTTTTTATGTTGTTCTTGTGGAAAGCCTTGTAGATTGTTGCGATATCATTAATTTTAAATCCATTGTCGATTCTTATCTCCAAGATTTTTCTGAATTCCTTGGTGAAGTTTTTTTCGTTGCACATGCGGTTAAACATGAATTTAAAGGCTGCCGATTTATGTTCTATGTGATTACAGGAGGATTTGTGGATAATATTATTAGTGGCTGTGGGCTTTCTGTAAATTTCATATTCAACTCCGTTGTTTTTACTTCTTTTTATTGTTAGGTCCAGGAAATTGATTTGTTGTTCCCTTTCCATTTCCGTCGTAAACTCGAGGTGACATAGATTGTTTATGATATTTTTTAGAGCGATCAATTTAGCGTTATTGCCATTATAAACTATCAATATGTCGTCGACATAGCGACAGTAGAAAGAAATGTCTTTGGTATATAGTGAGTATTTTTCGGAGAAAAGTTCCTTTTCATAATTATTGACGTATATGTCTGCTATCACGCCTGAGATGGGCGATCCCATGGGCAGTCCGTCTTGTCGTCAAATGATATCAGTCTTGATTTTCTTTGAAAATTGACATGTTTGAGTTTATTTATTAGTTGCTTTGAGTTTTTTATGCTGTATATTAGTGTGGGTTGGAAAAAATTGAAAAGGAATGTTTGTATGTTTTTAGCTATTTTTGCTGCTGGAGTGTTTGAGTTACTTATTATCGGTCTTATACTCCTTTCTTGTTTGTGTAGTTTTATAAAGCTTTTAAGTGTTGGAGGTAGGGGGTTCATATTTATTGTATTACGTGTGTTTATGTTAAACTTTTTTAGGCTATCGCTATGTTCATTAATCATCTTTCTCAATTTATTATGATATGTGTTGGTGGGATTTTTTTGTATATGTATAATGTTATTTTGTTCAAAGAATTTTAAGGTCTTCTGAATATAATCTTGTTTCCGCAAAATTACCAGGCCTGCATTTTTGTCGCCCAGAGTGACGACTAAATCATTCTTATTGATTTTATTCTTCAGGTTTTTAATACCTTTTTCTATTTTATTGTATTTTTTGTCGTATTGTTTACCTTTGTCAATTTGTTTTATGTCATTGATGATTTCCTGTGTAAGTTGCCTTTTTTGTATGCAATTATTAAGTTGAGCTGCTATATCGATGGCTATTTCTATAGGTTTGCTGTTATTTGGGAGAGTAAATTTATGTCCTAATTGTAATATGTTCATTTCCTCCTCGTTAAATGTTGTGTCACTGAGGTTAGTGTATTGGAGTTTTGATTCTTTATTTGCATCATTCATATTACTTACGTCAATTTTAATGATGTTGTTGTGTGATATTCTGTGAATATTCTGTGAATATTCTGTGAAATTTTTTCCAACCCACACTAATATACAGCATAAAAAACTCAAAGCAACTAATAAATAAACTCAAACATGTCAATTTTCAAAGAAAATCAAGACTGATATCATTTGATATCAGTAATCTCTACACAAACATCCCAATTAAAGAATCCATAAGTATCATCAAAGAATTTATAATAGAGAACAGATGCAAAATAAATGCTGATATTAACTTTAATGACGTAAACAATTTGACAAACATAATCGAACATATATGCCAACAAAATTTTTTCATCTTCAATGAAAAATACTATATAATGAAGGACGGACTGCCCATGGGATCGCCCATCTCAGGCGTGATAGCAGACATATACGTCAATAATTATGAAAAGGAACTTTTCTCCGAAAAATACTCACTATATACCAAAGACATTTCTTTCTACTGTCGCTATGTCGACGACATATTGATAGTTTATAATGGCAATAACGCTAAATTGATCGCTCTAAAAAAATATCATAAACAATCTATGTCACCTCGAGTTTACGACGGAAATGGAAAGGGAACAACAAATCAATTTCCTGGACCTAACAATAAAAAGAAGTAAAAACAACGGAGTTGAATATGAAATTTACAGAAAGCCCACAGCCACTAATAATATTATCCACAAATCCTCCTGTAATCACATAGAACATAAATCGGCAGCCTTTAAATTCATGTTTAACCGCATGTGCAACACACCTCTCAACGAAAAAAACTTCACCAAGGAATTCAGAAAAATCTTGGAGATAGGAATCGACAATGGATTTAAAATTAATGATATCGCAACAATCTACAAGGCTTTCCACAAGAACAACATAAAAAACATGGTATATCCAAATTACAAAATTAAACATACATATATTAGCATACCTTATGAACATATAATGAAAAACAAACTGAAACAAAAACTACTACAACACAACATAACGCCCGCATTCTCATACAAAAGAAAAATATCACATCTATTAATCAACAACAGACACAAATTCAAAGAAAAAGAAAAGAGCGGTATATATCAAATTAACTGTGGGAAATGCAATTGCTTCTACATTGGCCAAACCGGAAGAAATATCAAAACAAGATACAAAGAACACATCTCAAAAGAAAGCTCCAACTTCTTTAAACACTTGGATAGTGAAAACCATTTTGGGAATAGTGAAATAAAGTTGATAAAACAAATGAGCAAATCAAAAAGAATGGACTACACAGAAGAATATCATATTTTGAAAGAAAGAAAAAACAACCCAGAACTATTACTAAACGATATAACAGACTTCTTCGACACATATAATTTTTTCAAAGATCTCTTATAATCTCTACTAAAGTTATCTTCTTTCTACTATCTTTCTATTTATTTGCTTAAAATGTAATAATGAATATATATTTTCATTTTATCGTTGCCGGTGTCGAAAAAGGAAAAAGATGAATTTTATCCTTGTCTGTACTCTGTGAACCTAACCTCGAAAAGATCAAGTTTTTCCACACTTATTATTCAATCTCAAATATTTAATACTTCGTTTTTAAAGTTATCAAGATTTATAATTTTTAAACAAATTGCAAACATTAACTTTTTTAGTTGTGTATCGCCAAACTGGAATTGAAATGGATTGTTTAGTGGTTAATTTGTATTTCTGACGGTAAAAGATTTTAATTATTATATTTTTAAATTGTTTTGTAAATGTTTTTATTTTTCGATAAAACTTGATGAACGTTTTGTTTCTCTTTTTTAGTCGTGTTGTGTCTGAAGACGGTTTATAACCGAAACACGTGTAACACCGAATACTTATGAAAAATAAATAATTTATCATCACCAACGAGATTTAATCTTATTTATTTATTTTGAATTCAATAGATGATAAAAAATGGAGAAAACACTAGCTTATTTAATCATTTAGACAAGCTTCCAAAGTTTGCAAACTCAGTTAAATCAGTTGAGGCAACATTAAATAACTGCAAACCAGAATTCCATGATTTAAACAAGGTTTCAGTTAATTTAGACATCCTAGAATTATTACAAGATATTTTTTCAATCATTTAGACAAATTATAAAGATGACCAATCGGATTTTAAACATTTTGAACAGTTTTTCAGCGCCTTAAATTAAATTAAACAATGTTGGGTGAAATATTAAGTCATTTTGAACAACCTGAAGTTGCTATGACTCAATTTTTAATCATTTAGACAAGCCTCCAAAGTTTGCTAACCCAGTTGGAACAATATGGAACTGAAATATATTGGAACAATATGGAATAACTATAAATTAGTATTCTCAAAATTGTTACAAACCCATATATCATCCATTTAAACAAATTATAAAGATGGCTAATCAAGTTTCAATCATTTCAAGCAGTCATAAATAAGACTGCACAATTTTAGGTGTAACAATGCTAGCTTTGAAGCAGTTTTCAACTATTTCAATGATATATCAACAAGTTTTCTATCATTTTGAACAAGAATGAGTAATCACAATTGAATTAATGATTTCAGTATTTATTCATGGTTTCCAACATTCAGTTGATGCTGATGTTGTTGAAGCATCCAGGAAGTGATGAAAGATTCTGCTGGATAAATACAATGTCAAGTAATAAGATGATTGCACTTTGCAAGTGTTGTGTCTAAAGCAATGTAGTCCTCAAAAGGCAGTGAAATGATAAGATAACTGGAGATTACGTTAGTATGTACCACATTTAAAATTTATAAATACTTACTTATAAGTCTTCCATATCCACAACCTGTATAAATATACCTTTGGCCTGTAGTTTCCAAAGGTGAAAATCTAGCCCTAATTAAAGTTCTGGTAACAACATGCCCACGCATTGTTAATATTGAACTATCCCCAGGTAAAACACTTTTCGTACTCATCACTACAAAAAAATTTTACCTCACTCTCATACTAAAATAATCTTATTAAATACTAACTATTTTTTGGAACCCCTTGCCAACGATAATCCCACGTTTGTTTCTTAACACACATTTGCGTACTCTCAATAGCCGTTTGATCCGAAAACATTCGTAGATCCCACAGCTTAATCGTCTGATCCTTACTATTCGATATAAGATGCCTGTTATCACCGCGCGAACAAATATGCGTTATTCCATCCTTATGACCCGCCAACATTCCTACAGGTTTGCAATCATCATCGCCCAACGTCCGTCGATCCCAAACGCGAACCAACCCATCGTCGCCTCCGCTGAAAATGACGTGTGATGAATCATCAGCGAAAGCTATACTGTTCACATCGAAATCATGAGCGCGAATCTAAAAATTAATTTTAAAATCGAATATAAATCGGAATTAAAAAGTCGGAATTAAGTACCCCATGTACGTGTTCATTTCGATCGATGTTATATGTGTGAAGATGCCCATCGTTTCCGGCGCATAAAACGTCCCTCCCATCAGCGGAAAAAGCCAAAGCGAAAATCGCGAATCTTCTACTTGTTGGAATTAAATTTAAGGCCATTTGCTTATCGGGATCGTCTAAACTACATAATTGAACTAAAAGAAATAAATTAAAATCAATAAAAAAATCGATTATAAAGCAAATACTCTGTGAAGACCAAGTTGAATAAACGAAATGTTTTCTTGTAGGGCTTACGGAAACGTCTAAAATACTCCATCCGACATCTCGCCCGGGGATTGTAAATTTAAGTTTGTAATGGTGATCGCTCGAATCGTATACTCTAATTTTTTGGTCTAAAAAAATTTTATAAATATTTTTGTTATTGACGAATTTGTTGATTAATACCTTGAGCGCCGGTTATGAAATAATTTCCGTCGTTTGAAAAAACACCGCAAAACGCTTTTCCGCTGTACCGATCGATTTCTTCCATCGTATTTGGCAAAAACCAATTTTCTATTCTAATTTTATTTGGTCTAGAAAATTTCTCGTAAGGACACATATTTCGCTAAAAAGAATTATTTTTAATGTTAATTAAAATTTTGTGTTAAATTAGTATTTAAATAAGATTGTCTAAAAAATATTGGTTATAAAAAAATGTTGTGCAATTTTTAGATACACACACTTAATTATTGCCTAATTAATTCATACAAAAATTTTCTTGCACAGATACTAATAAATTAGCACCCAGATATTCTTGTACCAAACAAAACTCATCAATGCTTTCCATGACAGTAATTTACACAATTTTGGGAGTCGTTTTGAGCTGTTTTGAACAACCTGATGTAACTAATCTAGCCTGAGTCAGTTTATAATAATCAATTTTAGCAATTAATATTTTCAATGTAGGTAAAAAATATTTAAAATTCATTTAATCTCAGGAAGTTTTATTAATGTCAGAAATTTAAATCTGACTAGTTTTGGCCCCAAGTCATCCTCAGACCTTTGACTATATATAATATAGAGAGCTCACGCTTATGCGAGCTTGTTTTGTATGGTTGGAAGGCTAACATAAATGTTTTAATTTTATTATTTAGCTCGTTCTCAAACCATCTAAATAATAACGAAGAAAGTGGTATTTTAACCCATCGCCGTACGTTTTGTTAAATAATTTTTTTTTTAAGATTGGCCAAAAACCTTCTCGAATCCCCATGATTTGACAGATTCCCTATCAAAATTTACATTCTACTAATAAATGTTTAACTTAAAAAATTTTGTATCTAAAAAAGAAACTCCGATAGAAAAAGCATGATTTTCATATAGTGTATCAGACGAAAATGGTTTGTTGTAAAAATATAAGTAAATATGCATGTAAATAATAACAACAATCACATTTTGAAATGTGATTGTTGTAAAAATCATAGCGTTTTCGTTTTTTGCACTATAATGTACAAATACTGTATGAAAAATTACAAAAAAAAATGATTATATTTCAATCTTTTACACAGATATATTAGAAATCAATGATTACATTTGCAAACATTTTGTGATTTTTGCTGTGTGCTGATCACAAAGGGTTTATTACAGTCAACCTCGACGCCGACGCCAGAACCCCGGTTTCGCTCCAGGAGTTGGATGAGTCCATACTGGACACACCTTCGCCCAAAACAGCACCAGCTGGTGAACTCGCCTCGTCGGAATGACCAGAACAGGTGACGTACAGAGGGTAGGGGATTTAAGGGTGGTGCAGTGCAACCTACATCATAGTAGGGCAGCAATTGCCACCCTTTGTCGCCACCTTGATATGATGAATAACACTATTGCACTGATCCAAGAACCTTGGGTTTTCAAATCCAAAGTTTGCGGTTTCAGTGGCTTAAGTGGTTCTATTTTTAGCTGCCCTGCCAGTAACAAAGTCAGAACTGCCATTTACGTACCAAGGCACGTAAACGCTTACCTGTTGCCTCAGCACACAGGAAGAGATGTTACGTCGATTAAAGTACGATGCACCATTAATCGGAAGGTTAAGGAAATTACGATCGCATCAGTTTACCTGCCGTTTGAAGACCAGCCTCCATCGCGAGGGTTGGAAAGGCTGGCCGAGGACGCTAGAAAGGGTAACTGGAATCTTGTCATCGGATGTGACTCCAATGCACATTCTACTGCTTGGGGTAGCGTTGATGATAATGGAAGAGGTAAGTCCCTTCTTGAATTCATTTTTAGCAGTAATTTAGATATACTTAATCGAGGCTCAGAGTCGACCTTTATAACAGCTAGAGGTCAATCAATTATTGACATCACTCTCGCTTCGATGAGTATCTCGACCTCGATCCGCAACTGGACTGTTTCTGACGAAGTTTCAATGTCAAACCATAGGTGGATCACGTTTGATCTTGGTACCTTAAAGATTGGAAAGAACCTAGAACGTAACCCCAGAAGGACGGATGTGGACGAGTTCAGATCTATACTAACTGGGAGTTTGAATGAAATCGGTTTGCGTAAGATAACTAAAAGCTTTGAGGTTGAGGAGTACTTAAATACCATTTGCGACTCCTTAATTAAAGCTTACAGAAAGGCCTGTCCTCTTCAACCTGAGGCCGTTTCGGGGCGTGCTACCGTTTGGTGGTGCCCCGAACTCGGCAAGCTCAAACATGAAGCAAGGATAGCCTTTAATAGAGCTAAAAACTCAAAATTAGATTCCGACTGGAAACTTTACAAAGGTAAGTTAGCGGAATTTAAAAAAAGCGTTCGTCAAAGGAAGCGGAAACGTGGAGGAAATTCTATGAAGAAGTTTCTTCCTGTAGCGAAATGTCTCGCCTAAATCGAGTACTTTCATGTGACCCTGAACGACGAATTGGCTTATTAAAAAAGGGTGACGGTTCTTTTACCGAAAACCTTTTAGAGAGTCTTCATCTATTAATGGAGGTGCATTTTTCAGGTTCCAGAAGTTCCATGTGTTCACTTCAGGGCACCAACCATGAACCTACTGCAGATGATTGGATCTTAGCCGAAGAAATTTGCAGGGAGAAAAAGTTTCGGTGGGCAATTAATAGTTTTCGCCGTTCAAAACACCAGGACCAGATGGTATTATACCAGCCCTTCTACAATGGGGCTTGGAGGATCTTGTACCTCACCTGGTGAGAATTTTCCAGGCCTGCCTGGCACTATACCATATACCCAATCATTGGCGTGAGGTTACGGTGAACTTCATACCTAAACCGGGTAAGTTAGATTATTTCACACCGAAATCATTTAGACCAATCAGCCCCTCCTCTTTTCTTTTGAAAACCTTGGAGAGGCTGTGTGATCGCTATATTAGGGATTTCTGTCTTCCAAATGCACCAGTAAATCCTAATCAGCATGCCTACACTCAGGGCAAGTCCACACTAACAGCTCTTCACTCGGTGACCAGCTTTGTTGGTGGGGCGCTGAACTCAAAGGAGTCCGCCCTTGGTATGTTCATAGATATAGAGGGAGCTTTTGATAAAACAACTTTCTCTGGTATTAACGATGCCTTGCTTGAGCATAAAGTTCCACCGACTCTTTGCGGTTGGATTGAGAACGCTCTCAAACATAGGATAGTTAAGATTAGGGCTGGCGATGTCAGTCTTCATGGAGGAGTTACTCGAGGCTGTCCACAAGGAGCTGTACTTTCCCCATTGTTGTGGAATCTCACTCTGGATAGCCTCTTGAAATCCCTCGCTAAAGCCAACTTCACAACAGTAGGTTATGCAGATGATCTAACCATCCTTGTCAAAGGTAAGCACATAAATGTACTTTTTGAGAGGATGCAGGTGGCTCTCTAATTGATTGAGTCTTGGTGTGACCGACAAGGGCTCTCTGTGAATCCTCGGAAGACAGAGTTGATACTTTTCACACGATTGAGGAAGGTTGGCAAGCCCAGTTTGCCATCCCTTGCTAATACTCCATTAGTTTTGTCAAAAGAAGTCAAATATCTGGGCATTATACTTGACAACAAAATGACATGGAAGGCTCACCTAGACAATAGAGTAAAGAAAGCGTATGTTGCATTCAGCCAGCGCCGGAGGACTATAGGTAAGACATGGGGGCTGTCACCTAAAACTGCCCTCTGGATCTACACAGCTGTAATTCGACCTATGCTTACATATGGTACAGTAGTCTGGTGGTCAAAAAGTTTAAAATGTATTTCCACTGCTGCACTAAATAAAGTACAGAGACCTACCCCCACCGCAGCCATGGAAAACATGTTGAACCTACCACCACTTCATTTGTTCATACAAGAAGTGGCACTGGTGACCATGTTTCGACTGCGTACAGCAGGAATCTTTATGGGTGAGAGAAACAGTAAAAATGCCGTACTCTGGAATGAAATGGTCGGTTACTCGCCAATTCTGGAACGTAAGACGGACTTCATACCCCTACAACACATTTTTACTAAAAGTTATCTCATCTACCCAAGTTCCACAGAAGTAGAAGTAAATAAAAGTAACAAAATCTACACTGATGGTTCGGTTAGTCGGAAAGGAGCTGGAGTTTTCTCATACCATCTCCAACTCCACATATCTACTCCTTTAGGTAAAGGTACCACCGTCATACAGCCAGAATTAATCGCCATTCTACTTGCCGCTGACTTTATTGTCAGATCCAACTTGTAAGGTAAGTCTTTCACAATTTATACTGACAGTAGAGAATCCATTTCAGCCCTGAGTAGAATAACTATTACCTCAGGACTTGTCATGGACTGTCACCTAACATTGGAGAAGGCCGCAGCACACAACTGTGTTTCACTTCAATGGATAAAAGGACACTCGATCTGTTCAGGTAATAAGCACGCTGATAGGCGTGGAGACCGAGGAGACTGTTCCACACATCTTGTGTGAATGCCCCACTCTACAAAACCTCAGAATGAGAGACTATGGAGAGGAATGGTCGAGCACAGATGGCATCAGGAACACACCTCTGAGCTGTATCCTAGCCTTCGGAAAATCCTTAGGCTGGTTGATGTAGCCAGAGAGAGTGTAGGAGGATGTATAAGGGGCCCGTATGCTTTAGCGTACCCTCCGCTTTCCTAGATACATACATACAGTCAACGCAAGACTTCCTTGGCTTCCTTCTCTTTGGAATAGGCAGCTCGTTGCAAATGTAGGATGACCCAACTACAACTTTTTTACCATTAGCTATATTTCGTTGATAGTTTTTATCAGTTACCACATCACGTCCACTACCATTAATGATGGTCAAGATGGTCAAGTTATAGAAGACAGTGAACGCGAAGACACGAGCGAAAGAGTACTAGCAGGAACAGAAGTTCACTGCCCATTAAACGATGATATTGACTACGATTACAAATTGGAAGCTGTTAACTGTCCAAAGTAAATACAGAAGGGTCACATCCAAGAAACAATTACAAAGGTGGGCTAAACATATTGAAGAGAGAGGTACTTACCGAGAAAAAGTAAGAGATATTGCGGAATTCGTTATTAATCAAGCTAGAACCTCATGCATGGGTTCAGAGCTTTAAAAAAGCAAATAGGTTGGTGAGTAGAAAAATCACAAAATTAGTGTCACAAAAACAATTAGCAAATGTTGACTGAGTAAAAATTCTAGCTAAAGAATTTGTAAAAGATGCGAAGAAACATATCGAAATATATGGCCCTGAAAACACCTACAATTCGGATCAGAACGGTTTTAACTTGGAATTTCATTCAGGTAGAACTTTAAGTAATTTAGGTGTTAAAACCGTAGAACGTGTAGTGGCGTCAGTGTCTTCGACGACGCATAGTTACACAATTCAGCATATTATATCTGCGGATGGGAAACTTGTTTCACCCCTTTTAATTGTTCTAAAAGAATCCTCTGCAACCTTTGGACCAAGGATAGCAAACACAATGTTTAAAGCAGACAATATATACGTTTTAGCATCCAAATCTGGAAAGCTACTAGCTTTCTACAAAATGTTTATTTTCCAAATAAGGGATCCAAATCGTTATTATTATTGGACTGTTGGAGTGGTCAATGTCCTGAAATTATTATTGAAATAACCCCATCAAATACCGATTTTAAACACTTGTCTATTCCTGCAGGGACAACGGGACAAATACAGCCCCTTGATGTATTTGGATTTAGAATAAGGAAAAATTTTATCAGAAGATTTGATTATACTACATAAAGACGATGTAAATTTACATCAACGCGACAACATTTTGAAACTCCAATCCCTAACTCACAACCAGTTATCTTCCCCCCGATTTATCAATCTTTTTAAATACGCATGGTTTGCAAGTGGATACATTGAAGAAAGACCAGAGCAGTTTGAAAATCCAGTAGAGGTTTGTTTTTCAAGTGAGAAGCCAACGTGCGATGTTTGTGGAGATATAGCCGTAATAACTGATGCTTGGTGCAAACAGTCGCTATGTTTAAAACATTTCTTTCACAATTACTATTTTTGCCAACAATATGTCGAATAGAATTAAAATTATAAAATGTAAAGTAAAATGAAATAAAATATATTATATGCAGAAATTTAATAATAAGTAATAATATAAAATATTTAATGATTTCTTCTGTCTGTTGCTTTTAAACTCATGAAATAAATAAATATTTATTTATACAGATAACTTCTATTTGTTTTCTTATTACTAGAAAATGATTAATTACTGTTTAAAATTTTTTGATAACAGTTTTCATTTTTGAGATTTAACCGAAAATACAGTTCTTTCCCCTAACTTCTAATCCTTACAAAATAATCCAAAATAATCAAAATAATTTTACTTTATTTATAAAGAATGTATTATATAGAATGTATAATATATAATAATATAGAATATAATATCTAACAATATGATATAATCTCGGCTGGTGAAATTGAAATCGTTCAGATTTTTTGCTAGCTTGCTGATGACAACGGGCGTAAGTGTGTCACAGTTATCCGCAAGATGAGATGGATTGGGTTGGAATGATTTCATTTTAATACAATTTGAGATGGATTCGATTGGATTGGCTTCATTTTGACACAAGATGAATTGGGTTAGATTTAGTTGGGTTCATCTTGAAACAAGATGTAATTGGTTGGATTCCAAGGTCGTTTGAACCTAAACGGGTAATAGAGTTACTGCCCTGGGATGCCAACTCCTAGGGGGCACCTGCGTCCCCATCGTACATATCTTCTCTAAGATGACCTTTTTTTTAGATTGAATTTTGTATGAAAAGGGGCGCATTAGCTTCGTTTGTCCAACCCAGTCCAGGGATATCTTAGAACGGCACTATTGGATTGGGTTTGGTTAACTTTATTTTGAAACAACATAAGTTAAGTTGGATTCGATTAGATCTTCTTGGATCTTGTTTCAAGATGTGATGGATTGTTTCAAGATGAACACAGTCGAGTCCAACCCAATTCGTCTTGTTTCAAAATGAAATCAACCCAACCAAATTCAACCCATTGGTTTCATTTTAATGTTGGGTTGGATGGCAACAGCCCATCACATTTTGTTTCAAGATCAACCCAATCGAATCTAACCCATCTTGTTTCAAAGTGAATTAATCCAACCGAAGATGCCCGTCGTTGTTTGTTTGGTACGACATTTACAGGTTTTCAGTTAATTTGTACTACCTAGAATTGTTAAAAAACAGTTTTTCATCAATTTAGACAAACTGCAAAGATGGTCAACTGAATGTCAGTCATTTTAACAAGTTTTGCACCGGCATAAATTAAATTCCACAATTTTGGGCGCAGTTTTCAATTATTTTGAACAAACAGATGAAGATATTGATATTATATATCAATACATATAATTTCCATCTATACAAGCTTACAGTTAATTTGGATATTTTGGATTAAATACAAACCAGCATTTACACACACTACAAAAATCAATAACAAAGGCTTTATAATTTTTGGTGCAGTTTTTAATTATTTTAAACAATCAAAAGTAGTTATCAATTAGTTTTTAATGATTTGCGCAAGTTTCTAAAGCTTGTCAACCCACTTTAAACCAGTTGAAACATTATGGAATAACTATGAACTAGTATTCCACCATTTAGACAAGGTTTCAGTTAATTTTGACATTCAAGAATTTTTATAAAATAGCTTTTTAACCATTTAGATAAACCATAAATATGACCAATCAAATTTCAGTCATTTTGACCAGTTTTGCACTGTTATAAATTAGATTTCACAATTTTGGGTGCAGTTTTCCATTATTTTGAACAATCTGAAGTAGATGTGGATTCGTTTATAATCATTTAAACAAGTTTTCAAACGTTTTCAACCCAGTTTAAACTCATTGACTTAATATGGAATAATCATAAATTAGTATTCGACCATTTAGAAAAGATTTCAATTAATTTGAACGTACTAGAATTATTAAAAACCAGTTTTTCAATTATTTAGGCAAACAATAAAGATTTGTATTTTACAGTTTTGCATCGTCATAAATTATATTCTCCGGTAACTTATTATATTATAAAGATTTATTGCATACTTGGTTAATATCAATATGATATTATATTATTAATGTTAAGTATAAGACAGATGCGATATAAAAGATGTAAAATGAGACGCCAAAGACGATTAAGTAATAAAATATGGGAGCTGCTTGAAATGAAGCCAACCAAGTCCAATTTAACTTCATTTTGAAACAAGATAAGTTGGGTTGGGTTGGGATATCTTAACACGGCACTGTTGGATTGGGTGTTGTTGGCTTCATTTTGAGGCAAGATGAATTGGGTTGGATTTTGTTTTTGTTTTAACTTACCTTGTTTCAAAATGAAACCAACCCAACCAAATTCAACTCATCTAATCGTTTATCCAGATGAACCCAATCCAATCCATGTCATCTTGTTTTAAAATGAAGCCAACTCAACCCAATTCAACCCATTGGGTTCATTCGGTTAATTTTTTTAAACAAGATAAGTTGGGTTGGATTCATCTTGAAACATCTTATTTCAAAATAAGTGCGATTGCCCGCCATTTACAGGTTCTCAGTTAATTTGAACCTGCTAGAATTGTTAACAAAACAGTTTTTCAACAATTTAGACAAACTGCAAAGATGGCCAACCGAATTTCAATCGTTTCGAGCAGTTTTGCACCGACGTAAAGTAAATTCCACAATTTTGGGTGTCGTTTTCAATTGTTTTGAACAAGCAGATGAAAGCTGAAGTAGATGAAGTAGTTTTTGATGATTTAGACAAGTCTTTGAGGAACTTTACAATGCTATAAATCAACATGAACTAATTTAGATGCAGTTCTTACTTATTTTAAACAAGTTGAATCAGTTTCTAATTATTTAGACAAATTTTCAAAGTGACCAACTCATTTTCAATCATATTTAACAATAACGAATAGCTACAAACTAATATACAGTCATTTAGATAATTTTTCAGTTAATTTAAACAAATCACCAAGAATTGTTAATCACTTTAAAAAATTTCCTTTAACTTAATTCAATTTAGTGAAATTTAAGAAATTTACAGCTTCAATTTCCAAAAATTTCCTTCAATTTACAATAAATTAAATAAGATTTCAAATTTTGCCAATTTAATTTAAACTGGTTGTAACAGTTTTGCTTTGTTATAAATCAGATTGCATAATTTTACATACAATTTTCATTTACACAAGCTTTTAGTTAATTTGCATATCTTAGATTAAATACAACCAGCTTTTCAGCTATTTACACATACTACAAAGTCAAATTTCAGATCATTTTGAACAATTTTGCACCGTCATAAATCAGGTTTTACAATTTTTTGTGCAGTTTTCAATTATTTTGAACATCATGAAGTATGGATTAGTTTTTAATGATTTGGGCAAGTTTCCAAAGCTTGCCAACCCACTTTAAACCAATTGAAACATTATGGAATAAAGATAAGCCAGTATTCCACCATTTAGACAAGGTTTCAGCTAATTTTGATAACCTAAAATTTTTGTAAAACAGTTTTTTAACCATTTAAACAAACCATAAATATGACCAATCAAATTTCAATCATTTTGACCAGTTTTGCACCGTTATAAATTAGATTTCACAATTTTGGGTGCAGTTTTCTATTATTTTGAACAAGCTGAAGTAGATGTGGATTAGTTTTTAATCATTTAGACAAGTTTGCAAAGTTTTTCAACCCAGTTTAAACACGTTGACATAATATGGAATAATCATAAATAAGTATTCGACAACTTAGTCAAGATTTCAATTAATTTGGACGTACTAGGATTGTTAAAAACCACTTTTTCAATTATTTAGACAAACAATAATGATTTGTCTTACAGTTTTGCACCGTCATAAATGATATTCTCTGGTAACTTATTATATTATACAGATTTATGGCACACTTGGTTAATATCAATATGATATACTATTAACGTTAATTATAAGACATGTGGGATATAAAAGATGTAGAATGAGACGCTAAAGAAGATCAAGTAATAAAATATGGGAGCTGCCATTAAAAAAAATAAGTTTAAGCAGCTTAAATATGTTCTCTCAGCCTGTGTAGTTTAGAAATTAAAACTTGTAGAACCAAAACTGAGCCATGGAACAATTTTAAAATAAAAGCTACCAAAAGTAAGATCTAAACCCAAATGTTTGTAATTCTAGATGTAATTTTTCTATAGGCAACTCGGAGAATACACAGGTGTTATCACAGAGGTAAAATCTGAGTTGCATTCTATTTATGAACAGCATCATATATAATATCATAAGACTTAAAACTGTTTTATCTGTTATAATTAATTTCTTAAAGGTTAGCTTCCTCAAACATCCTGCTACAAACACAAAAATTGTTCTTGTTAAATCAGTTATCAATAGTTTTCTCATGAGATTTATCTCTTATATTCCTTCTTAATCAGACTAGTTAAGTATCAACTTGGGTTTAACTACAACTAAGAGCTTATTAACACAAAAAGATACACTTAGCAGCAGAAGTCTGCGTACAAAAAACTTCTAACACTTTAACTGAAAAAATAAGGGTCATGATCTAATGTGATAAACTTCAATTTTTTTTATTTTGTGTATTAACTACATATAATTCTATTAACAAAATATGCATCAATAAAACAGAAATATTAGTTGCAAAAAAAATTAAAATTAAAAATTCACCAAATAATGCGTATGCAAAAATCTGCGTACAAATAAAGATGCCTTCTCCAAAATATACTTATTTACTTAAATACGTAGTTGGCGATGTACGCTTTCCGATTTAAATAAAAGATAATCGGTGTCAATTATATTAGCAGAGGCTTAGAAGCTAAAAGTTAGAATGGACACGAAAGGAAAGGAAATTGAATTGGGAGAGAGATAAATTATTGTAAAGTTATGGAAAGAGGGAAAATCTTTTCGAAAAATAGGAGAAACTGTCGGCAGGTCACACTCTTCCATTCAAAGAGTAATTAATAATTATAAAGACACTGAAAATTACCTGTCACGTCCGCGATCTGGTAGACCACCCCTTTTAACAAACCGAGAGAAGCGAAAAATTGTGCAGCAGGTTAGAAAAGAACCTAGGCTGACGGCAAAAAAATAGTAGAAAATGTACAAGAAGAATTTCATAAAACTATCAGCAAAGATACGGTGAGAAGGATGTTAAAAAAAGCTAACTATCACAGTCGCGTTGCACGAAAAAAGCCATTTGTGTCAGAGGTCAATCGTCAGAAGCGGATCGCCTTTGCAAAAAAACTCTTAGACAAGCCCATTGAATTCTGGGAGAAAGTTCTCTTTACAGATGAGAGCAAATTTTGCATTTTCGGCATTAAGGGTAAGCAACTTGTATGGAGAAAACCTAATACTGCCCTTAATCCCGAAAATTTGAAAGCGACTGTAAAACACGGAGGTGGTGGAGTTATGGTTTGGGGGTGTATGTGCACCAAAGGGGTGGGAAGGTTGGTTTTCATAACATCGACAATGGACCATAAAATGTATACAGGGTGTTCCCGTGACTCGGGGCATAAAATTAACCACATATACTAGAGCAAAAATGATGACGATTCGCGAAAAAAATTATTATAAAAGTCTTTAAATGGCCAAGATATGGGCCATCAAAGTTCAGAAATTTTAACACATTTTTCTAAATATTTTCAAAACCATTTATGGTAGAGGGTTGAAATTTGGTACAGAGTAAACAAACATCATGTAAAATCATTGAACCAATTTTGACTTTGATCGGACGACGGCAACCATGTTATACAGGTGTTCCTAAAATTTGTTTGCTCAGAACTTTTTTGTTTGTTCGTAACCCTACATTTTTTTTGTACTTTTTAATAGAAAATTTATTTTCGAAACTTTTTTCACTCTTTGAAAATTTTGATAACATTAACCGTTTGCGAGTTAAACGCGAAAATATTAAGCTTCGATTTCAATGGTAACACTAAACACAATAATTTTCGAAAAAGTTGGCCATGGCAATAAAAAAAAAAACAAATTGAGCCGTCAACTTGCTTATGTAGTTTAAACATAAAGTTGTTTGTTAATGAAGTTTTTATTAATTTTGCGTGTTCAAAATGGACAATTACACATTTAGTGAACAAACTGACATGATTTTGACATTGGGAGAATGTCATGGAAACGCCGTAGCAGCCGCTAACCGTTATCGGGAGAAATTTCCGAACCGCAGAGCGCCCAATCGAAAAACATTTTTAAGAATTGAAACCCGTTTAAGGGAAAATGGGACGTTTAAGTCGAATTTTAGTAACAACGGTAAAGTCAGATCAGTCCGAACAACCGAACTAGAAGAAGATATTCTAGACTACGTACAAGAAAATCCTACAGCTAGTACTTTGGATATGGCGAGGCATTTTTTAACGTCAAAAACAACTATCTGGCGTGTTCTTCACGAGCAACAGCTTTATCCATATCATAGTTATAAAGTTCAGGAAGTTCGACAGGCTGATTACCCACTACGACTGCAATATTGTCAAATAATGCAGCACAAAATCCAAATTGATGATCAATTTTTAGAAAAAATACTTTTTGCAGATGAATCGACATTTTCTAAAGATGGAATCATCAATTTGAGAAATTCACATAGTTGGGCGGACGAAAATCCAAGATTTAAGAAAGCTTGGAAATCGCAATGGAGGTTTTCTCTTAACGTTTGGGCTGGCATTGTGGGCGATGTCATTATAGGACCCGTTTTCTTGCCGTCAAGGCTGGATGGCCATACATACAGGGGACATTTAGAGCAATTAAATGATTTTTTAGATGACGTTCCTTTAAACACAAGACAAGAAATGTGGTATATGCATGATGGTGCTCCTGCGCATAGTACACATGCTGTCCAAGAATTTCTATGTGAACGGTTTCCGGAACGGTGGATTGGACGAGGAGTGGATGCACCGATAAGTTGGCCCCCCCGATCGCCGGATCTTACACCTCTAGATTTTTATTTATGGGGACGCATTAAATCGCTTGTGTACTGCGTTGAAATAACTTCAGTTGATCAACTGAGGTTACGAATTGTTGATTCATTTGATCAACTTCGAACTGAAATCAACGTCCTCAGCAGAGTGCGCTTTAATTTAAGACGGCGATATCAGGCGTGCATTGAAGCCGGCGGGAGTGTTTTTGAACATCTGCTTTAGTATTTTTTTTTGTTCTGTTTTATTTATTACCATTTGTTTATAATTTTATTGTTCTTGTTCATATTTTTGTTAGAATTTTTATTATGTTCTTGTTTGTTGTTACCGCGAAAATTAAATTTATTGTTTTGGAAATTACATTCTTTTATTCAATTAAAATAAATTAACACTGGATTTAACTAAATCTACACTGAGAAATTTATGCAAATAATGGTTATTAGATCAGTTCGTTTTTCAATTGTCATCGCCTTCTCAGATCTTGCGGAATATGTTTTATTTGTTACGATTGAAATCAAAGCTTAACAGTTTCGCGTATAACTCGAAAACAGTCAATGTTATCAAAATTTTCAAAGAGTGAAAAAAGTTTCGAAAATAAATTTTCTATTAAAAACTACACAAATAAATGTAGGGTTACGAACAAACAAAAAAGTTCTGAGCAAACAAATTTTAGGAACACCCTGTATAACATGGTTGCCGTCATCCGGCCAAAGGCAAAATTGGTTCAATGATTTTGCATGATGTTTGTTTACTCTGTACCAAATTTCAACCCTCTACCATTAATGGTTTTGAAAATATTTAGAAAAATGTGTTAAAATTTCTGAACTTTGATGGCCCATATCTTGGCCATTTGAAGACTTTTATAATAATTTTTTTTCACGAATCATCATCATTTTTGCTCTAGTATATGTGGTTAATTTTATGCCCCGAGTCACGGGAACACCCTGTATAGACATTTTAAAAGAACATTTGAAGCCTAGCATCGAAAACTTGGGCTTGGGGCCCGAATACTTTTTTCAACAAGATAATGACCCCAAACATTGCGCCCACAACACTAAGCTTTGGCTACTATACAATACCCCAAAGCAACTTAAAACACCTCCACAATCGCCGGACTTGAATCCCATCGAACACCTCTGGGATTTACTGGAACGCAGGATTCGGCAACACAACATAACGTCGAAGGAAACGTTAAAAAATGTTATGATTGAGGAATGGGCCAAAATCAGTTCGGACGAAACGAAGAAATTAGTGCACTCCATGCCTGAACGTTTAAGGGAGGTCATTAAACGTAAAGGTTATCCGACCTCATATTATATTTTATATTAACAATGATCTCATTTATGAATTTTTTATAAATACTGTCCTGACTTGTACGCAGATTTTTGCATACCCGCTATTTGTAGAATTTTTAGTTTTGATTTTTTTCTGTAACTACTGTTTCTGTTTTGTTGAAGCATATTTTGTTAATAGAATTATATGTAGTTAATATACAAAATAAAAAAAAATCAAGTTTATCACATTAGATTATGACTCTTATTTTTTCAATTAAAGTATTACAAGTTTTTTGTACGCAGACTTCTGCTGCTGAGTGTACATAAATTCCTCTTCAGATAAACTTGATATCCCAATTCATTAAAAACGAATTACTTAATTATTATGTAAAACACCAAAATTATTTTAAAAATAATCATTTTTACTCAACCCTTTGTCTACCAGTGGTACTTAATTGTTATAAAAACTTCATGAATTAGTAACAATTTTTTGAGTATTCTTTAAAAACCACACCTTGTAGTGATTGTTATTAGAATTTAAATGAGATTTAATAAAATTAACCCTCTATTGCATAATGTTCCCTTTCGGGAACACAACATTCTAAGCCAATAAAGTGGCCATATGTTGTATTAAGCGGCGAAACTGATAGATACATTATGAATATCTAGTATAGTTTTCTACCTTTCGTAAATTTTTTGTCCGAGAGGTGGTGTTTGTGTTGGTGTGTTGCATTTATATACAATTCGCGTCGAATCAATGGCCACTTGATCATTTTGATTGATTTTAGAAGATCAAATCTAGTTTCTAGGGTTATTTTCTGGTAAGTATGTATTTTTTATACTTAGTTTCAAGTGTTAGGAGTAGAATAATGCATAATTCGATATATTTCGTTTGTTCCTTTTTTTGCAGCAGGTCATAACTTGTTTGTTCCCTTTTGGGAACATTATGCTCAAAAAGTTAAAGTGTGCAATTATTTCTTATTTCTACACACAGACGATCCACAATGGATTTTCCGGGCGATTTTCCAACAATTAGACCAAGCGCTTTTTATGGAAGAAAAAAAGTTCAAGTTGATGCAATTCGAGATATTCCTTCAGATAGCGAGGATTCTGAGCTATCAGATGATGATGAAGGTAAATTTTATGCCAGTAAAAATAGTTTGGTCTTGATGTTCATATGCATATTTTTCTCTGCAGTGAAAGTACAGGTTCCTCACGACTTAGATGATGACGAGATTGAATCCCAGGATATTGAGGACCCAGACGACATACCTTTGACGCAGTTATTTGATCTTCCTCCAAATACGAGATTTTTCTTTTCAAATGTTGAAAATGTTACTTGGAAATCTTCAAAAACTAATAGAGATCCACAGGGTAATAAGTTTTTTGGAGAATGCGATCTTCCAGAATATATTTTAGAATTACAAAGTGCATATAGTCTATTCAAATTCTTTATGTCTGATGATTTTATATCTATGGTGGTTGAGCAAACATGTTTGTACAGCACACAAAGAAGACCTGACAGGCCTTTGAGAAGTGATGCTAAAGAAATTGAGCAGTTTTTGGGGATAGTTATATGGATGTCTTTGATAAGGCAGCACTCAACGCTTAGGTACTGGTCGGCCAATACTAGAACACCACAACTAGCAGACATCATGCCTCTCAATAGATTTGAGGAGCTGAAACGTTTTTTGCATTTCTCAGATAATACCTTAGCCACTGGAAGCACGCATAAAATTATGCCGGTATTGAATCAAATAAAGAAATCCTGCCAAAAAATCCCTTTTGAGGAAAATTTATCCTGTGATGAACAAATTATTCCATTCAAGGGAAGAACATCTTTAAAGACATATAATCCCAAAAAGCCACACAAATGGGGTTACAAAATGTATGTCTTATCAGGAGTAAGTGGCTTCAGTACAAATTTTGAGCTTTGCAATAGTAAAGCTGACAAAAATCTATTGCCAGGGGAACCAAATCTTGGAGCTGCCAGCAATATCATCGTCCGTTTATGTAGACCAATTCCGAGAGACAAAAATCATAAGGTTTACTATGACAATTATTTTTCTGGTATAAATTTGTTATCCTATCTGGGAAAATTAGGCATACAAAGTGTGGCAACAATAAGATCAAATCGGCTGAAGGGCCTAAAAATGGTTAGTGAAAAAGAAATGAAAAAAAAGGGACGAGGCTCACACATTGAGAAAACTGCAAATGTTGCTGGAGTAGATGTTCATGTTGTGCAGTGGTATGATAATCGATTAGTTACATTAGTTTCTACATTCTCTGGTACATTTCCACTTACCAAAGTAAAGCGTTTTTTCAAGTCGGAGAACTGCAAGAAAGAAATTGATCGTCCCGACATTGTTTCAATCTACAACATGCACATGGGAGGGGTAGATTTACAGGATTCTCTATTAGGATTGTATCCCATAAAATTGAAGAGCCGCAAATGGTATATGCGCATATTTTGCCACATGCTTGACGTTGTGGTAGTAAATTCATGGTTACTTTCAAGAAGAATCAATAAACAAGAATGAGAAGGTTTCTCTATTGGAATTCAAAACAATACTAGCACAAGATCTATGTCTAGTGGGAAAAATAAAGGCAAAAAAGAGAGGCCGACCTAACACTAGTGGCGCCAATACGCCCATCGACTCGCCCATTCCTTTCACACCTAAAAGAAAATGTTTGGAACCACGTCCAACAAGAAACATAATATTGGATAATACTGGACATTGGCCTTTACAGACAGAAAACCGAGAAAGATGCAAAAAACCTAACTGCAAGGGTAAATCCAGAACAATGTGCGAAAAATGTGGAATACATTTGTGTTTAAATAAAGTAAATAATTGCTTCAAGTCATTTCACACCATGTAAAAAAAAATGTACTTTGAGCCCACAATGTGCCCATTTGGGAACACATTTTTTTTTCTCTACAAATACAAATTTTGAAAAAAAAACTCATAGGTGTCTTATTTCTATGCACATTTATCACAAAAAATGCAAAAAAAAATTTTTTGCAAACTATAAAATAAATTATGCAATAGAGGGTTAATTAATTCTGGTGAGGGTTAACCAATATAATTTAATTATTTTCATAACAGATGTCGCGCTTTTCAGTTAAATAATCAATATAATTTCATCATTTTCGCTCGTAGATGTCGCCTTAATTAATCAAATATCAAATAATTTTTTTATAAATTATTTTCTCCCCTCTATTTATCATCGTTATCATCTTCCAAGAATTTCAAACAAAGCAGCTATAACTTTGTTTATTTTATTTCCTTTGTGTGTAAAATGATATCCCTATTTTTACAAACACCATTAAAAAACAACTTTTTTAAGTTAGATTGGGTTGATTAATTTCCCTTGGACACTCTTATTTAAATACTTACTCTAATAAAAATAATACATACTTCTCGATTTAAAAGCATTGAAGTGATATTATTCCCGACAGGCCGTCTTCTTGATGTTATCAATCCACTAGCAATTTTAGTACTAAAGTAAAAATGACTTTTCTATAAAATAAAAAACTATAATTAAAATATAATAAATGAGATATAAAAAATGATTAACTTACGGAAAGTCTTTTAACACAAGGTCTACACACTTTTGGCAACCTGGCACCATATTGTTCACAAGAATATGTATATTCCGATAAATCCACTCGCTCGCGAGGGCTATGAGCAAAACTATATTTAATATAAAATTAGCCATCTGTACACAAATCAATAACACCCATTTTATTGGCTTACCTATTAATTATCCTTTGAATGCGGTCATAATGTATTTCGTCATTATCACTATCATATTCTGAAGATCTAGAATCATCGTCACCCATTGTTCGAGAATTAAGGGGGCCCATATGACGATTTAAAAACTTTGTTTCACCTAGAAGGTGCCAAATCGTTCATAATTATCATCTATCTATTCTAAATACCTAAAAAAAATAACAAGGTTGATAAAAGGCCATATTTACGAACTTCTTTAGTTCTGAAAGGTAAACAATAATGTTTTTGTGATGGAGTGATCCAAATGGAATTTGGAACGATAAAGAAATTACTTTTACCTGATATTTTTTGAATAATTTGTACTGTTGATATTACTAATATTAAACGTAGAGTTTTCGTTTTATTTTGGCAGTCTATTTTTGACTTATCTCGTATGACATGTGCTACGAAATCATTATAAAACGTAGAAAGTGCAATGCTAAATGACAGAGTTGAAAGTTGTTGAAACGCATAACATACCAAAACATCTGATACTTTTAAAAAAATCAATCTTTTATTATCTTCACCGAATAAAAACCATTTAAAACGACGCAACGAAACAATTATCGAATAATTCTTTTATATTCGCTTTTAATTTATCGTTTTATTTTAAATTTGACGTTACGTTATTTAGGGAATTTCTTGTTCAACCCAGTTTACGTTGGCGATATCCGCCCAACATTACTGCAGCTGTCAAAGTTGTCAATTCGGAAACAATATCCCGATTTTTCATGTTCGATTCGCTATCGGGGCGAATTTATCATCATGGCAAGCAATAAAAAAATAGAGGAAGGTATAGAGCATATACGATTAGCTGAAAAAAGGTAACACTCAAAAAATCGATTATTCAAAATTTAATTTCACTCAACCCTCTTTCTAAATATGTAGCCTAAAAACATCCCTGCTGAAATGGCGACCCGATTTCGAAGAAGCCGCCGATGAATACAACAAAGCAGGTAAGATTTTTCCTCAATTTTTAATTAAATTAATTTGATTAAATCTTTGAAATGTTTTTAGCGACTTGTTTTCGTAATGCAAAGTCTTTCGAGCAATGCAAAGACTGTTTGATGAAATCCGCTGATTGTCATAAGCAAAATAGGAAGTATCCTTTACTTTAATGAATTTCCTCAATTAATTTGATGTAAAGAGATGTATTTTTCTTAATAATATGTAGTTTATTTTATGCTGCTAAAGCCCTTGACCAAGCAATATCAGTATGTAAAGAATTAGGGGATTTACGCGAAGTGGGTCCGTTAGCTGATAGAGCAGCAAACATGTATATGCGACATGGAAGTGCAGAAACTGGGGCTGCATCTTTGGATAAGGCTGCGAAGATTTTGGAGCAATCCCATCCTGAGGATGCTTTAAAATTGTATCAACAAGCCTCAGAAATTGCTTTGGTAAATTTTTTCTTAATAATTAGTTATTCTTTAAAGAAAATAATTTCACTGAAATAAAAAAATCCTACTTCATCAAATAATTGTCAAGGATACTTTAGGATTTTTTAAAGAATTATGGTTATACAACATTTTCTATAGTTCTGATGAATCCAAAAATACCCTTAGCATACCCTATAACCCTTCATCTGTCGGGCGCGCTTTCTTAACACTTTCGATCAGGTGTCCTCCTACGTGTCCTCCAGTGCTTATTTCTCATAAATATGTTTTATATGATGCTTGTTCTATATAATAGCCTAACACAGGGCCAATTCCAAACTCACGTTTTATATTAATTTGATTTAAAGAAAATGCTTACAATTTAATCACATATTTTTCAAAATTTGGAAACAACGCCTAAATAAAGGAAAAGAAAATCGATCTATAATAATATTTATTTAAAAATTTATAAAGTGTTATAAAAAAAATGTCTTAACTAAAGAATAATATTCTATGCACAAACTGGAGGGCTTCCAACTGTGGTCTCCATATTTCCCAAACAATCGTTGCAGCATGCTGTTATGTGCTCCATGTACAACCAACATTTACAAATTTTGCAAAAATAACGAGTTTTTCGTCTTTTGCAATATTTACAGTTTCCTCTTCTTCCTGGTTGTGGCTCTGGAATAATCTCCTCTTCAATACCTGAGAGCCTCAAGGCAGAAGTACGCACACTTTTGGTCAAGTGCTTATCAACGGCTCTTCTTTGCATGTTATTTTTCATTAACTCCATACTAAGATTTTTTTGAAACAGTCTGCGAGTTTTAGCAAATTCACCATCTGATATGTTGCGTTTGTAGATAACAAAAACGTTAATTGCTGCTATATTGAGGAGGTTATAGAAAATTACCATTGGCCAACGCTTTGTGTTTCTTGCAACATTGTATGATGTGATCATTCGATCAACAATATCTACTCCACTTTTTGTGCTATTATAGAACGTAATTATTTCGGGCTTTTTCCGATCACCGGTAACTTCATCGATATGATCGTCTCGGTGCATTGTTGAAACTACAAGCACATTCTTTCCTTTTTTGGGTATATATGAAACTGCAGTCATATCATAACTAAATGCGAATAACGAAGAATATACTTTCCTGTTTTAACTTGTGTTATTTCACGATGTAGTTCTCTTCTATTGGCTCTAATTGTACCAACCACAGTAAGGCGTTACTCTCTTAGCAGTTTCTTTACAATTGAATATCCTGTGAACCAACGATCTATTGTAACATTTCTTCCTGAAATGTGAACACTTTGTGAATTCTTTCAGTTAATGCAGCGGTAGAGTTGTCAGTTTTATATGGACCATTGGGTTGAACACCAGCGTAAATTTCTATGTGTGAAGTGAAAAATGTTTTGTCATCAACAATGGCGAAGACTTTCAATCCGTATTTGTTTGGTTTACTTGGAATGTACATTCGGAAACTGCACCTACCCCTAAAGGCAAGCACCATTTCATCTAATGTTACATACTCGCCCACAGAATAAGTTTTCTTACAATTGTCGTTGAACTTGTCAACAATAGTACGAACTGCTGCTAGTTTGTCCATTTCTTTTCTTTGACCTCTAGTTGTGGTATCGTCTAAGCAAATGCATTTCAATAAGAAGACGAACCTCCGTTTTGCCATTGTAGCAGGAAATATCTCATATCCCATACCGTCTGATGACCAATACTCTGCTAGATGTGTCTTTGATCCATGATGGAGCCCAGCTAAATAAAGCAAACCCATCAACGCTTGGATTTCTACAGAGTCGGTAGGTCTACACTCAGTCTTATCTTGGTATTTAACAGAAATTTTATCAATAAATAAATTAGTGCTTTTAACTACAATATCAATGCAGTTTCCAAACATGTACATCCAGCATTGAATGGGAGATAATGCGTCATGTGCTTCACCGATGACCCCCGGCAGGTGATACACTATGTTTTCGTTGCGAGTTCTAATATTTCTAGGTGGGACAGCCTTTTTCCATTTAGTTTCATCTTTACCAAAAAAATACGAGCATCTATCACGAATCACGGGTTGTTCATCTTCATCATCCTCGCCGTCATCCTGATGCATAATATCTGCATCTTCATTTACGTTTTCCTGCTCGGTTTCTGTATCATGATCACTGATACTTACAAAATCTGGATCTGATATCGAACTATCGTCAGACCCTTCTATTTCACCGCCCGTGATAACTTCTTCATACAGTTTCTGTAATCTTTCTCTCTCCTTTTCATAAGGATCCATATCACAATACGATCAAATAATAAATCATTTATTATTTTATCAAATCATATCAGAAAACTGTGTGATACTACTTACCTATTTGTAAGTATGCTATTTGTAGATTGCTAACTAGATATTTGATATTAGTTATAAATAATTTTTTATGCACTTTTCTATTCTCTATATTTGTAAAATAAATAACACATAACACAACGCCTCAAAATGGGGTTCAATAGTAAACTGGCGTGTCAACGATACGGTAACCGTATATATAGTAATTATTAAGGGAACTACCGAACTATATTGCGATCACTCCGAGGTATAGTTTTAAAACTCGGTAGAGTTCCAACTGGAATACGATTCCTACAGATTACATCTGCGAATATTGTTACACATTTGATCGGGAAGGGTCTGTCAGGACAAAATATTATGTAGCGACTATTTGGAATTTTGAAAAACAGTTTTTTATAGCGAAAACAGTTGATACTCAGATACTTGAAAGGTACTGTGACCGTAGAAGTTTTAAGCAAAATAATTTAAAAAATATTTCACATAATCATTTTGTCGTGGACTCGTAGACCACACCCGACAGTCGGAGGGTTAAAGAAAATAATTTCACTGAAATAAAAAAATCCTACTTCATCAAATAATTGTCAAGGATACTCTAGATTTTTTAAAGAATTATGGTTATACAACATTTTCTATAGTTCTGATGAATCCAAAAATACCCTTAGCATACCCTTTAATAAAATTACATAAGTAGACTTAACATTTCTTCAATCAATCGATAATACAATTTTTTTAAACTAACATTCAATTCAAAGCAGATTATACCATTAATATCTTAGCACTTTATAAAATTTTGATTATCCATTGTAATTAAGAAGACACTTTAGATATCACCAAAAATTTGTTATTAATAAAATAGGTACTGAAATTGCTACACATGCTTATAACCTAAAAGTATACTAAAATGTTCGGCAATTTAACTTTAAAGTTCTTGTTTATAACTTTTATCTGACTTATTTCTTAAAAAATTAAAAAAAACGTTGAAAATTTCATGAAATTTCTTGTTTTTCGAGTTATTAGTGGTTTTACTCAGGACTCCAAGTGTTCTGAAAAAAAACTTTTCAAACAACAGTGTTCATTTATCAATATTTATCTCTGAACAACATTACATTGTTATATTTTTGCTCTCAGATGCGTCTATATTGAGAAAAACATGAAAATGTGCGTTACTCCGCACATTTTCTTATTTGAAGAACCAATGATTAAGTTAATTTGAGAACATCTCTCTTAATTCTTAAGATATTGACTATAAAACTTGATACTAATATTTACGTTCTTTAAATAAGTTTAAAATTCCTGAAAAATCGGTTTTGTGGAAGATTATTAAGGCACGTTCACCAATTACTAATAAAATCACCCACTTTCCAGCAAACAAGTTTGGTTTTGAAATATCTCTCTTAATTCTTAAGGTATTAAGTGTTGAAGTTATTAACATTTACGTTTTTTTTTGAGTAAACTTTAAAAAATCAATTTCTTGGAAATTGTTTATGAAATTTTCATCAATTATTAATAGAAGCATCCTCTTTCCAATGATTAAGTTAATTTGAGAATATCTCTTGTAATTCTTAAGATATTGAGCATAAAACTTGATACTAATATTTACGTTCTTTAAATAAGTTTAAAATTCCTGAAAAATCGGTTTTAAGAAAAATTATTAAGACATGTTCACCAATTGCTAAAAAAATCACCATCTTTCCTGCAAACAAGTTTGTTTTTGAAATATCTCTCTTAATTCTTAAGATATTACGCGTTGAAATTAAAATCAACATTTACGTTTTTTTGAGCAAACTTTAAAAAATCCTAAAAAATCAATTTCTTGGAAATTGTTTATGAAATTTTTATTAATTATTAATAAAGGCATCCTCTTTCCAGTGATTAAGTTAATTTTAGAATATCTCTCTTAATTCTTAAGATATTGACTATAAAACTTGATACTAAAATTTATGTTGGTAATTCGTAATGCTTCACGGATGAAACTAGATACTAATATTTACATTTATTAAATAAGTTTAAAATTTCTGAAAAATTAGTTTTGTGGAGAATTTTTAAGACATGTTCATCAAATACTAATAAAATCACCCTTTTTCTAGCAAAAAAGTCTGCTTTGAAATATCTATCTTAGTCCTTAAGACATTAAGTGTTGAAGTTAACATCAACATTTACGTTTTTTTAAGTAAACTTTAAAAAATCATTCTTCGAAATAGTTTATGAAATTTTCACCAATTATTAACAAAAACATCCTCTTTCCAATGATTAAGTTAATTTTAAAATATCTCTCTTAATTCTTAAGATATTGGCTATGAATAAAATAGTAATATAATATATAAGTAAATATATAAGTTCTTTAAATAAGTTTAAAATTCCTGAAAAATCGGTTTTAAGGAAAATTATTAAGGGATATTCATCAAATACTAACAAAATCACCCTCTTTCCAGCAAACAAGTCTGTTTTGAAATATCTATCTTAGTTCTTAAGATATTAAGTGTTGAAGTTAACATCAACATTTACGTTTTTTTGAGCAAAATTTAAAACATTTTAAAAAATCAATTTCTTGGAAATTGTTTATGAAATTTTCATCAATTATTAATAAAAGCATTCTCTTTCAATGATTAAGTCAATTTTAGAACATCTCTCTTAATTCTTAAGATATTGACTATAAAACTTGATACTAAAATTTATGTTGGTAATTCGTAATGCTTCACGGATGGAGAAGTATGTGTTTTGGTTGATCCGAGGTTTTGGTTCCCTGTGGACAGGGGCAACCAAGAAGATGAACGGATGATACCTCGGATCAACCAAAACACATAATATTTATGTTCTTCAAATAAGAAAATTTTAATAATGTGCTATACTCCGGACTTAAAGAGTTCCACTACACAAAAATATTTGTCTAACAAACAAAAGTTGTAGGGATTTTAATTTTGAACAACATTGCTTAGCTATACTTTTGTTCTCAGATGCGTCAATACTGAGAAAAATATGAAAATTTAATGAATCTTGTTGTTTTATAAGTTGTTGATGGGTATAGCAGGAAATTTAATTTAATTTATATTATAAAGAATCTTTTAGCATAAAAATTGTTCCGAAAATAAATTAATTCTAAAACAATATTGCTCTAATTTTTAATGGGTGAAGAGCACCCATATGAATAATTGCTGAATACATGGGTATTCTAGGTGTACAAGCACCCATACAAAATTATTGATGGTTTTATCTGGCTTGAAGTTATCATCTTTAATTATTTTTGCAATGTACTAATGAGCTTATTCATCCCAATTCAGTCTCAGCATCTGCGAATGTTGTTTTTGAGAGCACTACTGCTTCCAAAAGACTTGTTACTGCTTCTAGAAGACTTGAAACGCTTCCAGAACACTAGATGCCGCTTCTACAATATTTTTTTAGTACCAGGTTAAGAAAAGGTCGATTTATCGCCAGAGGCGATGTTTTCAAAACGTCCCAACCAACAGTGTATGTAAAAAAAAATTTAAATGTAAAAAACAAAAAAAAGTTTATGTCAAGTAATAGAAAAAGAATAAGAAGGAAAGAGACTCGAATTAAGCGAAAATGATTGGAGAAGAAGAAATAAAGCTAAAAACGGCAAGAGGTGTTGAGACAATAGGCGACCTTTAAGTGAAGCTGTGATTACGGAAAAACTGTGGGCTTCACGCAACTCAGTGGATAAGTTTTTCCACATTTCGGTACAATGAATGGGAAACATGAGTGAGACTCCAGATTGTGCTCTGGTAGCAAGACGATGAAAGGCCATGAACTGAAATGCAGTGAATAGGTAGATTGGAGATTGAGAGGAAAGAATCTTGTATAAGGTAGTATGCGGGAGGATCTCAACGATAAGCGCATACAATTATTTTGTAACATCTCCAATTTGTTACAAAGACCAATCGAAAGGTCCGGGAACGCGGCATTGGCATGGTCCAAATGGGGAAGCATTAAAGAGAGAGAGGTTACAACGAACAATAGGTGGAAGGAAACAACCAAATTTGCGGTTGGAAACCTGATTGAAAATCAGATTTGATCTGCTTCCAGAAGACTTGATACTTGAAATGATTTCAGAAGACTTGAACTGCTATTAAAAGATTTACTACCCCTTGAAAACTTGATATTACTTCTAGAAGACTTGATATTGCTTCCAGAAGCTTTGAAATGTTTCCAGAAAACTTGCGATGCTTCTAAGAGACTTGAACTCCTTCTAGAAGTCTTGATACTGCTTATAGGAGACTTCAAATGGTTCCAAAAGACTTGTTACTGCTTCTAAAAGACTTGAAATGCTTCCAGAAGACTCGGTGCTGCTTCTACAAAACTTTATCTGCTTCCAGTAGAGTCAATACATCTTTTAAATGAGTTGATACTGCTTCTAGATGACTTAAAATGATGACTTGAATTGTTATCAAAAGACTTCATATTGCTTCCAGAAGCGTTGAAATCCAGGAGACATGATACTGCTTCTAGAAGACTTGAAATGGTTTCAGAAGGCTTGATACTGCTTTTAAATGACTTGAAATGTTTTCAAAAGACTTAATACTGCTTCCCAAAAACTGAATATGAAGACTTGAACAGCTTCAAGACGACTTGTAATGCTTCCAGAAGAGTTGATACTGCTTCTAGATGACTTAAAATGCTCCCAAAAGATTTGTTATTGCTTCTAATAACTTGAAATATTTCCAAAAGACTCGGTATCGCTTCTACAAGATCTGATTTGCTTTCAGAAGACTTGATATTTCTTCTAAATGACTTGACTTGAAAATCTTTTCATTCCAAAAGATTTGAAATGATACCAGAAGGCTTGATACTGTCCCTGAAAGAAAACCTGCGATGCTTCTAGAAGATTTTAAATGCATGCAGAAATATTGAAATGCTTTTAGAAGACCTGAAATGCTTCCAGAAGACTTGATACTGCTTCTAGATTACTTAACATAATTCCAAAAGCCTTGTTACTGCTTTTAAAACCTTGAAATATTTTCAAAGGACGGTATCGCTTCTACAATACCTGATCTGCTTTCAGAAGACTTAGTACTTCTTCTAAATGACTTGATGCTGCTTCCAAAAGACTTGAAATTATTCCAGAAGACTTGTTATTACTTCTAGAAGACTTGATATTGCTTCCAGAAGACTTGATGCTGCTTCTAGATTACTTAAAGTGATTTCAAAAGCCTTGTTACTGCTTCTAAAAGACTTGAAATGATTTCAGAAGACTTGATACTACCCCTGATAGACTTCTAGAATACTTAATATTGCTTCTAGAATACTTAATATTGCTTTTAGAATACTTAATATTGCTTCTAGAATATTTATTATTGCTTCTAGAATACTTAATATTGCTTCCAGAAGCTTTGAAATGTTTCTAGAAATCTTCAAATCTTTCCAGAAGACTTGATACGTTTCTAGAAGACTTAAAATAATTCCAAAAGCCTTGTTACTGCTTCTAAATAAAGTCCTTTCCAAGTTCTTTGAAATATTTTCAAAGAACTCGGTATCGCTTCTACAAGACCTGATCTGCTTTCGGAAGACTTAATACTTCTTCTAAGTGACTTGATACTGCTTCCAAGAGACTTGAAACTATTCCAGAAGACTTGATATTGCCTCCAGCAGCTTTGAAATGTTTCCAGAAAATTTGCGATGCTTCTAAAGTCTTTCTAAAGACTTCTAGAAGTCTTGATGGTGATCCTAGAAGACTTGAACTGCTTCCAGAAGACTTGATGCTGCTTCTAGATGACTTAAAAAAGATTTCAAAAGCTTTGTTACTGCTTCTAAAAGACTTGAAATGATTTCAGAAGACTTGATACTACCCCTGATAGACTTCTAGAATACTTAATATTGCTTCTAGAATATTTATTATTGCTTCTAGAATACTTAATATTGCTTCCAGAAGCTTTGAAATGTTTCTAGAAATCTTCCAATCTTTCCAGAAGACTTGATACGTTTCTAGAAGACTTAAAACAATTCCAAAAGCCTTGTTACTGCTTCTAAATAAAGTCCTTTCCAAGTTCTTTGAAATATTTTCAAAGAACTCGGTATCGCTTCTACAAGACCTGATCTGCTTTCCGAAGACTTAATATTTTTTCTAAATGACTTGATGCTGCTTCCAAGAGACTTGAAATTATTCCAGAAGACTTGATATTGCCTCCAGCAGCTTTGAAATGTTTCCAGAAAATTTGCGATGCTTCTAAAGTCTTTCTAAAGACTTCTAGAAGTCTTGATAGTGATTCTAGAAGACTTGAACTGCTTCCAGAAGACTTGATGCTGCTTCTAGATGACTTAAAAAAGATTTCAAAAGCTTTGTTACTGCTTCTAAAAGACTTGAAATGATTTCAGAAGACTTGATACTACCCCTGATAGACTTCTAGAATACTTAATATTGCTTCTAGAATACTTAATATTGCTTCTAGAATACTTATTATTGCTTCTAGAATACTTAATATTGCTTCCAGAAGCGTTGAAATGTTTCCAGAAATCTTCCAGAACACTTGATACGTTTCTAGAAGACTTAAAATAATTCCAAAAGCCTTGTTACTGCTTCTAAATGAAGTCCTTTCCGAGTGCTTTGAAATATTTTCAAAGGACTCGGTATCGCTTCTACAAGACCTAATCTGCTTTCAGAAGACTTAACACTTCTTCTAAATGACTTGATGCCGCTTCCAAAAGACTTGAAATTATTCCAGAAAACTTAATATTACTTCTAGAAGACTTGATATTGCTTCCAGCAGCTTTGAAATGTTTCCAGAAAATTTGCGATGCTTCTAAAGACTTCTAGAAGTCTTGATAGTAATTCTAGAAGACTTGAACTGCTTCCAGAAGACTTGTTGCTGCTTCTAGATGACTTAAAATGATTTCAAAAGCCTTGTTACTACTTCTAAAAGACTTGAAATGATTTCAGAAGACTTGATACTACCCCTGAAAGGCGTCTAGAATACTTAATATTGCTTCTAGAATATTTATTATTGCTTCTAGAATACTTAATATTGCTTCCAGAAGCTTTGAAATGTTTCCAAAAATCTTCCAATTTTTCCAGAAGACTTGATACGCTTCTAGAAGACTTAAAATAATTCCAAAAGCCTTGTTACTGCTTCTAAATAAAGTCCTTTCCGAGTCCTTTGAAATATTTTCAATGGACTCGGTATCGCCTCTACAAGACCTGATCTGCTTTCAGAAGACTTAATACTTCTTCTAAATGACTTGATGCTGCTTCCAAAAGACTTGAAATTATTTCAGAAAATTTGATATTACTTCTAGAAGACTTGATATTGCTTCCAGCAGCTTTGAAATGTTTCCAGAAAATTTGCGATGCTTCTAATGTCTTTCTAAAGACATCTAGAAGTATTGATAGTTATTCTAGAAGACTTAAACTGCTTCTAAAAGACTTGAAATGATTTCGTAATACTTGATACTACCCTTGAAAAACTTCTAGGCTATTTAATATTGCTCCTAGAATACTTAATATTGTTTCTAGAATACTTAATATTGCTTCTAGAATATTTATTATTGCTTCTAGAATACTTAATATTGCTTCTAGAATACTTAATACTGCTTCCAGAAGCTTTAAGAAGACTAAATATTGTTGGCAGAAGATTTTTTTTGTTAAGGGCAATAAACTGCGTCAATATAATTTGGTTTTGCTTCCAAGTTTTAAAAAAGACAGAAGATCAAAATCTATCAATTAAAGACTAGATACTGCTAATTTGTTAATTGTAAGCGAACTGTAGGCGCCAGATATGTGGGTATACTAGGACCCATACAACATTTATTGGTGAAATTAAAGAAATCCCTGCATCATCCACGTTTCCTTCCATCATGCTCCATTTCCCAGTTGCCGCAGGCCCATAAGCAAAAATCGTGCTGTTGTAACCTTGATCGGTTGCATTAATCAATGGGCGTACGACGGAGTCGAAAATTAACTCATTCGTAGCCAATTTATTGAAGATATGGTCAAACTCTAACGGGTCGTATTGTGGGATTATAGCGTTTGATGGTTTGATAACATTTTCTTCCACCACCCAAACATTGTTACGTGTTTCAGGTAAATTCTTCTTTGGGGTTGCTTCTTTTAGAGCGACGATGACGTGTTCGGTCGCCATAATTGCGATTATCTGAAAATTGAGTTAAAATAAGATGGTGGTTGATTAAAAATGAATGAAAATGAAAAATTAATAAAAATATTTTTTAATAAATTGAAATTTCGTAACCTCCTTATATGAGAAATCAATATTTGATTGATAATAACTGGGGTACGTTAATGAAAAGTGATTAAATCAATTCAATGGATGCCACATAAACAACATGACGCATAATCTGTTGATAATCTACTTAAAATTAAAAAATTATTAAATCTTCAAGTTAAAATTATTAAATAACCAACTTAAAAATCAAAGACCTGACTCTCATAAGGAATGACAATGCAATAAACATCAAAGTTAGCCTTTTTGTTTGTTTTCTTTTCCAAAGCCATTTCAACATCTGTCCAGAGATGTCTTTGTATAAATATTGGCCCATTTGTTGAGTTATCCTACGAATAGGACCCACACCAAAGGTGTTTAAAGTATAACGAGGGCCAAATTCGTTGTTTAGGGGGGCGTCGTATATATTTTTTCTCATCTGATTCAAACAAGTAGAATTTTTTCAGCTCTCATATTTCAAAAACTCTCAGTGTATTTCGATTCCTTTGCAAACTGAATTCAACGCTTTAAATTCTTGTTCGATACTTGTGATTTATTTTTGCATTTTTCCTTGCAATGTCTCCACGGAGTTTGCCTTCCAATAATCGACGTTTTATGGTTCGCGTTCATATTTCAATTTTGTCGTGAATTTGTTTAGCAGTCAAGGAAAGAAACGGGTAGTTTTCTTGGGCCTCGATTTCAATGGGCCACATCAGTTTTTGAAAGATATTAGTTTTTTTTACGGGAAACTAATTTTCAGACCATAATAATAACGTACGTTGCAGTTATCCCAGTTATAAATTCCGCGTTATTGAAAAATATGGAATTAAAATGTCTTTTTTTATTCGAGTCTTTAAAACGGCAACCAGCCGATGACGTAGCAGGAACTCTGTACACTGATTGGTTACCGTATTCCTTGTTTTCTTCGCCACAAACTTTAAACTGCATAAGACAGAGACCGATTGAGATCGATGTACATTTCCGTGACCGATGTATATCCATCTCTGTTCATAGCGTTTACCCTATTATGTTTCTCTCTTACTAATCAATATCGTATTCTACGATTCGATATCTTGTAACGTGTTTAATATATATGTGATTGATATGACATATTGTAATCAACAGTTTTCAAAGCGTTTTAAATAAACTTGAATAGTTTTGTTAAATATTAATATTTAGACTTAGCCAATAATATTTAGTGTTAGAAGCTACCTTTACCTATTTTCAAGGCACATTTTATATAGGAAGGGTGAAAGAGTAGCAACCAATCCGATACGAGAGTTCTTGCTACGTCACAGCAGAACCGCGCGATTTTTTTTGGGATGTTAGGAGCTGATTTAAAGAAAATAAAAAAATACGGCGAAATTATTTTTCTCTGTACTATTATATGCAACAATAAAAAAAAATGACTGATGTGGCCCATTTCTTATTATCAACGCTCCTATTGCTGCCTTAATAAACTATAGCATTGTGAAGCATCGTTTTTTAAAACAATAGCCCAATTTTTGTAATCAGTAAAATAAAACCCACAAACTAAATTTACTTGAAATTTATGAAATTGATAGGTTTAGAAACAAAATGAACAATGTGGAATGTCTGAATGATCAAATATATTACTCACAATTATCAACATACATATAAATCTCTATGTGACCGTTAAGCCAAAATGCCTTTGTGTCCTTATTGGCTTTTTATCTCCTCCAATATCTCTATCTTAACCATATCTCCAGTTTATAAGTTATCGTTGTACAACTTCGTCGTTTTTTCACCAGTAGAAAAGCAATCCTTACAATTATTAGTTAAAATTTAAAAATTAAAAAAACTAATTAAAAATGGATTACAATATGAACTCCATCTAAATTAGTTAAGAACCATGATAATAACTTTATTTTTTTTACTTTATTTTAGATTCAAGATAGTACAAGGCAGGCAGCGGAATATATCAGTAAAGTAGCCCGAATTAATGTGAAACTGAAAAAGTAACAATAAGAAAATGATTAATTTTTTTAAAATGTTAATTAATTAATTAATTATTCGATTAGGTTTGATGCTGCAGCTGATGCAATTAGACGCGAAATCGGTATTCATCAACAAAACGAATCATACCAAGCGATGGGGCGATTAGCCGTCGCTTTAGTTTTGGTACAATTGGGCAGAGGAGATGTTGTCGCCGCTGAAAAAGCATTTAAAGAATGGGGAAATTGTTGTGAAGGCCCCGAAGTACAAACGTTAGAAATGCTGTTACAAGCGTACGACGAAGAAGACCCCGACGCGGCTAAACAAGCTTTAAATAACCCATTTATCAAGCATATGGACGTAGAATATTCGATTTTAGCTAGAGATATGCCCCTTCCGGAAGGAATTAATGTTCCCCAAAAACCGAACGTTCGAGAGAACGCTACGGCCTCGTACGTCTCGCCTAATTCTAATAATGTAAATTTTAATAATAATAATAATAATTTGATTTTTATTGATAAATATATATATTTTTAAATTTCAGGATCAAATTTCTCCTGATCAAACGTCTACTTCGACTCCGGTCGCGTCCGGAGATTCAAAACAACCACATGTTGATGAGGAGGAAGATGAAGAGGACGAGGGTTTATGTTAAATTACATTCCGCTCAGATTGCGTAACTTACCACATTTGCAATGTTAAAATTAAATGAAATCCGATTGTTTTTAATGTTATTGTTGAGTTGTACATATATGTGTATATGGTTTATTTTATAGTTATCTCTTTGTTAATCTAGGAAGTTTATTTATTTTAAATTTTTTGTACAAAGATGAATAGCACTCAAATAAGTAATGTATGTTATTTAATGATGATGAAAAAAAAACTGAACTGGATATTGATCACTATAGTTATTATAGTTATAATTACGAAATAGTTGTTAATCGATTTTTGCTGCAGTTCTAATTGAATAAACTTCAGCTTTATGGCATAATTGGTTTTTAAAATTAATATAATTCTTTTTAACCTCAACAATCTAAATGGAGTAAAGTAAAATTAAACAAAACAATGAAAAATATATGCAATGATTTCTTCAGTTGCTCGTTTACACAAATTTGAAGTTTTAACCTAATTTTGAGATATGGAAGAAAGTTGATCATCATACTCAGCTTGCTGTAGATTAATACTATTAACTATTTACAAGTATTAATAGTTGCAATAAGTGATTGGAAATTCTTCCCGTAATTTTGTTATGATTTGGTGGAAGAGCCGGATAAAATAACTTTTGGGGAAATTTTTCCTCAAGGAGATACGTAACGGTAGGTTAGCTTCCGATCGAAATGGACCATGAATAATTACAGCAACAGTAATGGGATGTAGATGCATTTCTTTCTCTCTATAAGATTGGGTTGTATTGTTCTTCATCAAGGCGCGAGATCAATTTTTGCATGTTATTACCCACAGGATTATTTTAATTTTGATTATATTTGAATACATTTATGCTTATAGTATTGGTTTTGTTAGCCAAACGATTTTTGATCCAATGGTTGAACAGATTTATATATTGAACTAAAATTAGAACTAACACTAGATCTAAAACTAGAAACTTTCGGGTTTTGCCGTGCGTTTTTTGAAAAAATGTTTGACGTTTCAGATGCCATGTTGCAACCTTCTTCAGAAACTGGTTCTAACTCTTACAAGAGAACGTGTTCTTAGAAAAAAAAACGGCAAAACCCGAAAGTTTTTAGTTTTAGATCTAGTGTTAGTTCTTTTTTTTTATTATAGAGGGGATTAGGAAATCTGTAAACGACACCTGACCGAAGATATCATGTGGCCAGATAGTGACGGGTTGAAGCAAACATCAAGTAAACTTCGACCGTCTAAAACCCTTCCCCCTCTATTCCCGGAACCACCCGCTAGCTTCAGGGAATATTAATAATAAACAATTTATTATTCTTCAATGTTGTTTTTCACAACATTCTCCAAGTTCTCATCTTCACCATTTTCAACTCCTTCTAGGAATCTTTCACGGCTTTCCTTTACTTTCATTATTTTCATTACCATTTCTTGCACTATGTTCCACAATTCTTCAGTTTCTAACATCACTTTCAATATGTTTTCTCGATTTAATAATCGACCACATTTCATTCACAAATATGCCTTTCACCCCTAAACTTTTCACAAACAAATAATGTATGTTCCACTGTGTCTATACTATCACAACCAACACACCTCACTTTCCGACTTTTTAATTTTAAAAAGATACTTTTTAAAAACTCCATGACCCGACAAAACCTGAGATAAGTAGAAATCTACCTCGCCCCACTTCCTATCAAACCATGGTTCTATTTCTGGGATAAGGATTCTTGTCCATCCCTCATATAGATCTTCTTCAGAAACTGGTTCTAACTCTTACAAGAGAACGTGTTCTTAGAAAAAAAAACGGCAAAACCCGAAAGTTTCTGTTTTAAATCTAGTGTTAGTTCTTGATACTTTTTAAAAGAAGATACTTTTTAAAAACTCAATGATCCGACAAAACCTGAGATAAGTAGAAATCTACCTCGCCCCACTTCCTATCAAACCATGGTTCTATTTCTGGGATAAGGATTCTTGTCCATCCCTCATATAGATCTTCTTCAGAAACTGGTTCTAACTCTTACAAGAGAACGTGTTCTTAGAAAAAAAAAAACGGCAAAACCCGAAAGTTTCCAGTTTTAGATCTAGTGTTAGTTCTTTTTTTTATTATAGAGGGGATTAGGAAATCTGTAAACAGACACCTGACCGAAGATATCATGTGGCCAGATAGTGACGGGTTGAAGCAAACATCAAGTAAACTTCGACCGTCTAAAACCCTTCCCCCTCTATTCCGGGAACCACCCGCTAGCTTCAGGAAATATTAATAATAAACAATTTATTATTCTTCAATGTTGTTTTCAACAACATTCTCCAAGTTCTCATCTTCACCATTTTCAACTCCTTCTAGGAATCTTTCACGGCTTTCCTTTACTTTCATTATTTTCATTACCATTTCTTGCACTATGTTCCACAATTCTTCAGTTTCTAACATCACTTTCACTATGTTTTCTCGATTTAATAATCGACCACATTTCCTTTCACAAATATGACTTTCACCACTAAACTTTTCACAAACAAATAATGTATGTTCCACTGTGTCTATACTATCACAACCAACACACCTCACTTTCCGACTTTTTAATTTTAAAAAGATACTTTTTAAAAACTCCATGACCCGACAAAACCTGAGATAAGTAGAAATCTACCTCGCCCCACTTCCTATCAAACCATGGTTCTATTTCTGGGATAAGGATTCTTGTCCGTCCCTCATATAGATCTTCTTCAGAAACTGGTTCTAACTCTTACAAGAGAACGTGTTCTTAGAAAAAAAAACGGCAAAACCCGAAAGTTTCTAGTTTTAGATCTAGTGTTAGTTCTTGATACTTTTTAAAAGAAGATACTTTTTAAAAACTCCATGATCCGACAAAACCTGAGATAAGTAGAAATCTACCTCGCCCCACTTCCTATCAAACCATGGTTCTATTTCTGGGATAAGGATTCTTGTCCATCCCTCATATAGATCTTCTTCAGAAACTGGTTCTAACTCTTACAAGAGAACGTGTTCTTAGAAAAAAAAAACGGCAAAACCCGAAAGTTTCTAGTTTTAGATCTAGTGTTAGTTCTTGATACTTTTTAAAAGAAGATACTTTTTAAAAACTCCATGATCCGACAAAACCTGAGATAAGTAGAAATCTACCTCGCCCCACTTCCTATCAAACCATGGTTCTATTTCTGGGATAAGGATTCTTGTCCATCCCTCATATAGATCTTCTTCAGAAACTGGTTCTAACTCTTACAAGAGAACGTGTTCTTAGAAAAAAAACGGCAAAACCCGAAAGTTTCTAGTTTTAGATCTAGTGTTAGTTCTTTTTTTTATTATAGAGGGGATTAGGAAATCTGTAAACAGACACCTGACCGAAGATATCATGTGGCCAGATAGTGACAGGTTGAAGCAAACATCAAGTAAACTTCGACCGTCTAAAACCCTTCCCCCTCTATTCCCGGAACCACCCGCTAGCTTCAGGGAATATTAATAATAAACAATTTATTATTCTTCAATGTTGTTTTCAACAACATTCTCCAAGTTCTCATCTTCACCATTTTCAACTCCTTCTAGGAATCTTTCACGGCTTTCCTTTACTTTCATTATTTTCATTACCATTTCTTGCACTATGTTCCACAATTCTTCAGTTTCTGACATCACTTTCACTATGTTTTCTCGATTTAATAATCGATCACATTTCCTTTCACAAATATGCCTTTCACCACTAAACTTTTCACAAACAAATAATGTATGTTCCACTGTGTCTATACTATCACAACCAACACACCTCACTTTCCGACTTTTTAATTTTAAAAAGATACTTTTTAAAAACTCCATGACCCGGCAAAACCTGAGATTAGTAGAAATCTACCTCGCCCCACTTCCTATCAAACCATGGTTGTATTTCTGGGATAAGGATTCTTGTCCATCCCTCATATAGATCCCATCTTTCCTGCCAGGCCTTCAATAAACTTACTCTACATTTACGTTTTGCTTCTTTATCTCTCCTATATAACACTGTTCTTTCTTCAGCAAGTAAGTCCAGCGGAGGCATACCGGCAATAACCTGAATCCCTTCAGCAGAAACCGTTCGATATGCGGAACAAATTCCTATTGCAAGTTTTCGATTCACTCTAGTCAACATATCACGATACCTTTTAAATTTAAGGGCTCTTTGCCAAATAGGTGCGGCGTAAAGTACAACTGACTTCACCGTAGATGCAAGAAGTTTCCTACTTCTTGATCTTGGTCCACCTAAGTTCGGCATCAACCTTAAAAGTAAATTACTCATGAATGTTGCCTTACTTGATACCTCTTCAATATGTTTCGGCATGGTCATGTCTTTATTGATAAACACTCCGAGATACTTGACCCTTTCAGCACTTTCAATTACAGACCCATTTACTTCAAGGTTAAGAGATCTTATCTTTCTTCCCCCCTGAAGTAAAACCATTTCTGTTTTCTGTGCAGCTATGTCAAGACCCATCTCCTCCAGTTTATCAATAATCTGTTTAACCGCATACGACGCCTTGTCTTGCAGTTCACTCTCATCCCGACCAATGACCAACAATGCCAGATCATCAGCATAACCAATAATCTCTACTTCGGCCTCTAATTCTACTCTTAGAATTTTATCATAATATAGATTCCATAAAAGTGGACCTAATAGAGATCCTTGAGGCACTCCACAAGATATGTCGTAAACTTTCCCATTCGGAGCTATGATGTTTCTCTCCGACAAGTAACTTCTTATCATTTCTACCAGATAGGGACTTATATTTCCACTAACTAAGGATCTGATTATTTCCTTCCACGGTACAGAATTAAAAGCATTTTTGATGTCCAAAAGTACTAAGGCACAGAATTTTCTATTCTTTAATGCCTTTTCCTTTATCTTATCAATGCTTTTCTGCACTTTTTCAATCGCTTGTACAGTGGATCTTCCCTTCCTAAATCCATATTGGTTTTCATGTAGAAGATTATTCTCCTCCGCTTCTACAACCAATCGCATTCTCAGTAATCCTTCCAAAAGTTTCCCCGTCGTATCCAATAGACATAGAGGTCTATACGCCAAAGGTTGTCCTGCTTTCTTCGGCTTCTCAATAAGTACAAGTCTTGCACTTTTTTCTAGTGTTAGTTCTAATTTTAGTGCAATTAACAGCAGTCGTGAAAGCCTTCGTGCTCAGATTTATATAATAGGGTTGATGACCACCATGACGACAATTATTTATAACATGAAAAATTTGTATAGTTTTCTCTAGAGGGGAGAAGAAAATGCAGGAAGGAAATCACTCCGTGTAGTGATCCAAAATGTAGAGAGTAAGGAGAGGAAATGGTTAGCCGCTTTTCATCTCTCCATCTAGAAGAGTCGTGGGACTCTGTTGGTTCCACAAGGAAGAAGCATCATGGGAAACGATTTCAGGGAGAGTGTGCGAAAGGATAAAATGATTGGAAAAAGGACGATTGAAGTGAATGATTTCCCGAAGTCAACCCAACCTAACACAATTCAATGATGCTTTTGCTCGATACAAAAATTCTTCCTCAACCTTAATATTCTCCCAAATCTACGGCTCCTATTTGTTTTACATTCGCCCAAAGCACCCGAAGACGTTAGCAGCCGCCCAAAGCACCACTAAGTTCGATTGGGTTGGGTTGGATTTCAACTAGAGATGTACAAATTACGTGAGTTCCGCCGTGAGTGGGCATCAATTTTTGTATTTTTATTTTATAGGAATGTTTTTCGTCTTGAATTAAATGTTTATTTAATAATTTTTTGCACTTTTATTAACAAGACGATAGTATTTTACACAATGTTACTACCGGTTTCGGTTACGTTTAAACCATCTTCAGGAAATATATTTTAAAGAAAATTGTTGATGTTATTGACATTTTATTTTGTGATTAATGTCATGTTGTGTCAATGTGAAAAATTAAAATAGGATTAAAATAAAATAAAATTAAAATTGAATATTTCCCAAACCAAAAGTTCAAATATCTATTGTAAATTTGGGAAGGGAAATATGGGAAAATGTTATTGCGGTTTGAGTTCATTGTATATGTTAGGGTTTTTTAATTTTATTTTTAGGTGGAGTAAAAGGATTTTTCAAATACATATATAAAGGTTTTTCTGTGTAGTTAATTTGGTCATTCAAACATAAAATTTGTGGATGATTATGTTTAAATTTTCTAATTTCATAAAGTTCAAGTATTTCCAAAAGGTTACTTTTATTTTTCTTATGAAGTAATGTTGTGTTTTTTGTTTCATTAAATTGGTGTTCTTTGTTAAATATTATGTCTTCCAAAGTTAGATCTCTGTTGTGTTCTATGTTCTTTTATACGAGTTTTTAAACATCTCCCTGTTTCACCAATGTAAATGGCCTTACACGTATCACATTCTAATTTGTAAACTCCATTATCGTTCATTTTATTGATTTTATCTTTGTTGTTAATTAAAATTTTATCTAGTGTGTTGTTGCTTTTGGATGTTATAACTATATTGTGTTTCTTAAATTTTTTTTGGATTTTATTATGTATGTTACCTTGATATTCTATTGTTCTATAAATATTGTTTGTGTTATTTGTTATATTTGTAAGAGTGGTAAGTTTTATGTGATTCTGTTTGTTTCTGTATTTGTCAATCATATTGTTGATGATTTGTGGTTTATATCCGTTATTTTGGCCAATTTGTTTGATAATGGATATTTCTGTTCTAAGTTCTTTTTCACTAAGTTTTGTGTTGAAGACACGGTGTATATATGCGTTGAAAGTTGCCATTTTATGAGTATAATCATGAAAAGAATCATTTGGGATGATAGTATCTGTTTGCGTTGGTTTTCTATAGATACTGTATTGAAGTCCGTTGTCTGTTTTTAAAATTGTTAAGTCTAAAAAATTTATGCGGTTGTTATGTTCTATTTCGATTGTAAATTTGATGTCTTTATGTAAATTATTAATGTAGTTGTGTAATTTGGTTATTGTTTCTTGTCTGTCATTGTCGATAAAAACGATGATATCATCTACATATCTTAACCATGTTATGATGTTGTGTCTATATGGGTTGTTATTGTTTATTATAAGTTCTTTTTCAAGTTTGTCTAAGAATATATCAGCTAGTAATCCACTTAGTGATGTTCCCATTGGAAGGCCCTTATTGTAGGTGTAGTAAGTGTTTTTAAATTTACAAAAATTTTGCTGTATGCAAATTTTAAAAAGGTTAAATATATTTTTTCTGTCGGTTTCATTATTAATTCCATCTTTAAGAATGTTGTTTAAAATTTGAAGGGTTTCATCAGTTGGAATGTTAGTGTAAAGGTTAGTGATGTCAAATGAGATCAAGTTTATTAATTAAATCGTATCTGTTTTTTATGGTGTGTCTAGTTTCAAATCCTGTTATATCTTTAAATATGTTGACCAAAAATTTTGCAGTTTTGTAAGTGGAAGAATCGATTGAGGAAATGATAGGGCGAATCGGTATGTTTTGTTTATATAATTTCGGCAAACCGTATAATCTTGGTGTTTTGGGATTCATTGGTAAAATAGAATAAATGTTCTTGTTAAATTTTTGTAGTGTTTCTTTGGATTCAAATATAATTTTTTTAGCTGTTTTGTGGAAACTTGTAGTTGGATCTTTTGAAACAGTTGTAAAGCCGTTTTCTTTTAAAAAATCTTCAGTTTTCTTTATGTATTCTTCTTTGTTCATCATTATAAACCTGCGGTTTTATCAGCTTTGGTGATAGTTAGATTGTTTTGGTTGATTTTATGTTTTATGTTATTAATTATTCGTTTTTCTTTATTAATTTTTCGTTCTTTCAGAAACTCTTTATTTTTTGTTGTTCTTTTTGTTTCTTCTTTAATTAATAACTGTTGAAGTTCTCTATTAATTGTTTCTTTGGTTGCCATTTTCTTCGTTATTGCTTCCAATTCAACAGCGGTTTTTCTCAAATTGGGTTTAGTTGTTAATGCATATTTATGGCCTTTATTAAGCATTTCTAATTCTTCTGTGTTAAATGTTATGTTCGTTAGATTAGTTATCCGTTTATGAAATATATGTTGTTTCATGTTGTAATCTTTAGTTATCTTTCTATTTTCTTTTATTATTTGTGTTTTCTTTTGTTTTCTAAGGTTATCTAATTTCCTTTCTTTTGATGTCCATTTTTGATTGATTTTATCTTTATTCCAAATGGTTTTGTTGTTCATTATTTCTTGGATTTCTATATTGTGGTAGGTCTTTGTTAATTCTTGGTAGACGTAATACATTTCAAGATTAATTTTGTCAATTTTCTTGTAATGGTTCTTAATTTCTGTTTTAATTGTTTTCTTTATAACTTTTTGCACTTGATTCTTTGTCATGTTGTTGGGATATTTGTGTCTTGTGAATTTAGGTTTTAAATTTTCTTCTAGACAGGTTTTCAAAAAGGATATATGTTGTAGTTCAAATATTAGTTTGAGATGTAGATCTCTAAAGTTGTATAAATTATAGGTCGTACCAACCTTGTTCATATTTTTATTTTATAGGAATGTTTTTCGTCTTGAATTAAATGTTTATTTAATAATTTTTTGCACTTTTATTAAAACAAAAAACACAACATTACTTCATAAGAAAAATAAAAGTAACCTTTTGGAAATACTTGAACTTTATGAAATTAGAAAATTTAAACATAATCATCCACAAATTTTATGTTTGAATGACCAAATTAACTACACAGAAAAACCTTTATATATGTATTTGAAAAATCCTTTTACTTCACCTAAAAATAAAATTAAAAAACCCTAACATATACAATGTACTCAAACCGCAATAACATTTTCCCATATTTCCCTTCCCAAATTTACAATAGATATTTGAACTTTTGGTTTGGGAAATATTCAATTTTAATTTTATTTTATTTTAATCCTATTTTAATTTTTCACATTGACACAACATGACATTAATCACAAAATAAAATGTCAATAACATCAACAATTTTCTTTAAAATATATTTCCTGAAGATGGTTTAAACGTAACCGAAACCGGTAGTAACATTGTGTAAAATACTATCGTTTTGTTAATAAAAGTGCAAAAAATTATTAAATAAACATCAATTTTTGTACCATTCACGTGAACATGCGTTACTGTCAGCAACTTTGGTTTTGACGGTACCTGGCGTGACCCGATTGGTACGATTTTTCTTAAGGTTGAAGTTGAAATTGAGGTTGAAGTTGAGGCTGCTGTATAAGCTGAGGTTGAAGTTGACGTTGAGGTTTTAAGTTGAAGCTTTGATAGGATTTTAGGCGGGGGTTGGACCGATTGCTTGAAATTGATTTACGATATTCGCAGTCGTTTCCCACAATCGCTATTGGACGACTTTAAACAGTCCTCGTGCGGTTATTATAAACAATATGAAATAATTTTATTAGAAAAATCGTCTAAAATAATGTGTTCTAAATCTACCATGTATTATTTTAAACTACCAGTTATTGGCAGCATCAGTTGCTTTTTCTCTAAAGTCATAAAAATATGCCAGCTTTTATTATTTATTTTAATTTTGTAACAGCCTTATTTACATCAGAACATGATAAATAAAACTGAACGCGCTGTTAATTCTGTCAAAACACAATTAATTATTAATGTCTCAGCGTGGAATGATAAAAATGTTTCTAGTGAAAATGGTTGGGTAGGAATACCAACACATTTTTATGCACACCAACTAAGTTGTTCCAATTTCACAAGTATAATAAAATGCTATTATTAATTATGCAAAATTAAAAACACATTTTAATAATTTCAAAATGCACCTGATTATCAACAAAAGTACCTAGAGTCCCGTTTTCAGTCGAAATAAAAACGGTTCCGGTTTATGTATGGATACTATTGAAGTACCCGCACACGCGATTTTTTTCTCGACATTGGTCAGGAGCTGAATCTTCCCTTTATAAAAACAACACTACCATAAACACCTATATCACGAAAGAAAATCGGATACATCTGAACTTCTTACAACAAGAGTGTGAGATATATAAGAGCTTCCAAAAGTATGCGAATGAAAGTGTCCAAACTTTGATCATCGGAATGATCGGCAACGGCCGATTAATCGGCCGACTAATCGTCTCTTTTAGGGCCGAATAGTCGGATAGTCGTTAGTCGGCCAAAATCATAGTCAGTCCAACCTTAATAAATACTTTAAAAATCGTTTCTGGATTTTTTCCAATCTATTTATATAACTAGAATACTGCAGATTCCACACAACAACACAATAATTTAGCACACTAAAAACAAAAGAATAATATAAAGCCTTGATGGATAATATGTTTGAAAACAATTCCGTGGATCGAGTAATAAAGCCAAGCATACGCCAAGCCTTACTAACTACTCCGTTAATGTGAACATCGAACTGTAGTTGTTCATACATTATTATGCCAAGATATGTGGGACCCTTTGGATAGTTGCTCCGTTTAATGTGTAATCGAAAGTAATGATATTATTTTTTCGCTTAAAAGTAATTACATTGCATTTCAAAAGGTTCATTGACAATATGTAGACTGACAATATCGCTCCAAATTATCAATATCACGCTGTAACCTGGAGCAAGCATGGGTAAAGATACATGAAGAAAGATTTTGACGTCATCGGCATACATTAACTGGACAAACGTCCAGTTAATGATATTGAAAATGTCATCAATGTACATGTTAAATAGCAGGGGACCAAGATGGCTCACCTGTGGCACACCCGAAGATACCACAACCTCCTCAGAGCAGTAATCATCAATAGAAACAATCTGAGAACAATCTAGAACCAACAATCTGAATATTACAATGATAAATTATGGTCGACCTGATCAAATGCCTTGCTGAAGTCAGTATAAATTGCATCAACTTGATAAAAATCATGAAGAGATGTGGTGATGTGATGAGTGTACTCAAGCAATAGAGTACACTCATTCTTTACAGCAAAGAATATACATTTATAAACTAGTTTTTTGAAAATTTTACTAAAAATTGACAACAAAGATATTGGTCGATAATTGGTCACATCACTACGATCTCCCTTCTTAAATATCTGCAGAATGCGAGCACGCTTCCAGGCGGTTGGAAAAATACACTGCTCTAGAGAGGCGTTATAGATCATATGTAAGGGTACAGAAAGAGCTGTGCCACAATTTTTAATAGTACTAGTCTTAACAACTGTCAACTCAGCCAAAGCCTCATCAACCTCAACCAAATCCAAGCTAACAGTACTCAACGTGCCTAGTCCATTCGAAATATGATCATCATTAGCACCGATTGATGGGGCTGTAAACACCGAACAGAAATACTTGGAGAAAAGTGAGCAGACGGATCACCCAACACTACCTGGCCCGGTACCCCAGTTGATCCCCTTCTACGACTCATATACGACCAAAAATACTTTGGATTGGTGAAGTACAGGATTCAGTTCGCTGTATATATTGATTGTGATCACGTCAATAAGATACACATCTTCTGTGTGCTCCCTTTTTTTCTGTACGAGTTTTAACCATATTAAGGGAAAACCAAGTAGCCATTCTGGGGGGTGAGATACTCCAAGTCGGGTTGAAAGTATTAGGTTAATTTAAAAGAACCTCCAAAAATATTGTCCACATCTTGATGTTAATTTGCTTAGTTTTTCGATTATAACTCAAGAACCAGTGATGATTTCTCATTTCATTCTTCACAATTGTTTAGCTAAGGCTTAAATAAATTATGTCTATTATTATATCTATCAATTATCAGTAGTAGAGACAATGGTGGAGCCACACATAAGCATCGTATACATAGATAATCTGGGTGTGCAAGCACACATATAAAATTATAATGGGTATAGAGCACCATATGCATAATCACCTCGTCCATACATCGCATAAGTATCCATTGTTAATGGTTCTCTGGAAGACTTGTTCCTGCTTCCAAAGGACTTGAAACGCTTCCTGAAAACTTGATAATGCCTCCACAAATCTTGATACTACTCCTGGAAGATCTGATACTGCTTCTAGATAACTTAATATTGCTTCCACAAATCTTGATATTGTTTCAAGGAGACTTAATACTGCGCCCAGAAAAGTTAGAATGCTTTCAGAAGACTTAAACTGCTTCCAGAAGACTCGATACTGTGTCTGGAAAACTTGGTACTGACTTTAAAGGTCGTAATATGCTTTCAGAAGAGTTAAAATGCTTCGAAAAGGCTTGATACTGCCTCTAGAAGACTTGATACTGATTCTATAAAACTTAATATTTCTTTCAGAATACTTGAGATGCTTCAAGAAGACAAACTGTTTCCAAAAGACTCGATACTGCTTCTGGAAGACTTTATACTGGCTTTAAAAGACTTAAACTGCTTTTAGAAAACTCAAACTGGTAGCGTTCGGTTTGGTTAAGTTGGATTTGATTTGGTTAGGTTGCGTTGGGTTCAACTTTCTACCATTCATATGAAGGATAGTATTAAGTAATGCAAGACAATTAGAAGCAATAGATTTGAGCGATTATTAAGGTTAAGGAAGAATCTTTGTATCAAAAGAAATAATTCGACCGACTTCGAAAACGTATCCAGTATATGTCTTATTTAAAGAAACTGAGGGAAAGAAAGAATCTTTACTGGCTACAGTTGTTTTACAGCAGGCAAAGGGAATTTGCGCAAGAACCAATTTGATTCAACATGATATTGCTTTGAAAGAAGACAGGATTATAAACCATATTCGCACCCTTTAAGAGTACTAGAAATTATAGATGAAGAAATAGATAAAACGCTCAACTTATCAGGCGACGGCTCATATTCTACGCCTATGATGATAATGGAAATAATACCGGAATGTATCGATAATGCATAAAATCACGGTCACCGTTGCCACTCATCTTTACTACATATTATTTTCTTGTATACCTCCACAAATCTTGATACTGCTCCTGGAAGATCTGATACTGCTTCTAGATAACTTGATATTGCTTCCACAAATCTTAATATTGTTTCAAGGAGACTTAATACTGCGTCCAGAAGAGTTGGAATGCTTTCAGAAGACTTAAACTGCTTCCAAAAGACTCGATACTATGTCTGGAAAACTTGTTACTGGTTTTAAAGGTCGTGATATGCTTTCAGAAGAGTTAAAATTCTTCGAAAAAGCTTGATACTGCCTCTAGAAGACTTGATACTGATTCTAGAAAACTTAATATTTCTTTCAGAATACTTGAGATGCTTTAAGAAGACAAACTGCTTCCAAAAGTCTCGATACTGCTTCTGGAAGTCTTTATACTGGCTTTAAAAGACTTAAACTGCTTTTAGAAAACTCAAACTGGTAGTGTTCAGTTTGGTTAAGTTGGATTTGACTTGGTTAGGTTGCGTTGGGTTCAACTTTCTACCATTCATATGAAGGATAGTATTAAGTAATGCAAGACAATTAGAAGCAATAGATTTGAGCGATTATTAAGATTAAGGAAGAATCTTTGTATCAAAAGAAATAATTCGACCGACTTCGAAAACGTATCCAGTATATGTCTTATTTAAAGAAACTGAGGGAAAGAAAGAATCTTTACTGGCTACAGTTGTTTTACAGCAAGCAAAGGGAATTTGCGCAAAAACCAATTTGATTCAACATGATATTGCTTTGAAAGAAGACAGGATTATAAACCATATTCGCACCCTTTAAGAGTACTAGAAATTATAGATGAAGAAATAGATAAAACGCTCAACTTATCAGGCGACGGCTCATATTCTACGCCTATGATGATAATGGAAATAATACCGGAATGTATCGATAATGCATAAAATCACGGTCACCGTTGCCACTCATCTTTACTACATATTATTTTCTTGTATACCTCCACAAATCTTGATACTGCTCCTGGAAGATCTGATACTGCTTCTAGATAACTTGATATTGCTTCCACAAATCTTAATATTGTTTCAAGGAGACTTAATATTGCGTCCAGAAGAGTTGGAATGCTTTCAGAAGACTTAAACTGCTTCCAAAAGACTCGATACTATGTCTGGAAAACTTGTTACTGGTTTTAAAGGTCGTCATATGCTTTCAGAAGAGTTAAAATTCTTCGAAAAAGCTTGATACTGCCTCTAGAAGACTTGATACTGATTCTAGAAAACTTAATATTTCTTTCAGAATACTTGAGATGCTTTAAGAAGACAAACTGCTTCCAAAAGTCTCGATACTGCTTCTGGAAGTCTTTATACTGGCTTTAAAAGACTTAAACTGCTTTTAGAAAACTCAAACTGGTAGTGTTCAGTTTGGTTAAGTTGGATTTGATTTGGTTAGGTTGCGTTGGGTTCAACTTTCTACCATTCATATGAAGGATAGTATTGAGTAATGCAAGACAATTAGAAGCAATAGATTTGAGCGATTATTAAGGTTAAGGAAGAATCTTTGTATCAAAAGAAATAATTCGACCGACTTCGAAAACGTATCCAGTATAAGTCTTATTTAAAGAAACTGAGGGAAAGAAAGAATCTTTACTGGCTACAGTTGTTTTACAACAAGCAAAGGGAATTTGCGCAAGAACCAATTTGATTCAACATGATATTGCTTTGAAAGAAGACAGGATTATAAACCATATTCGCACCCTTTATGAGTACTAGAAATTATAGATGAAGAAATAGATAAAACGCTCAACTTATCAGGCGACGGCTCATATTCCACGCCTATGATGATAATGGAAATAATACCGGAATGTATCGATAATGCATAAAATCACGGTCACCGTTGCCACTCATCTTTACTACATATTCTTTTCTTGTATACCTCCACAAATCTTGATACTGCTCCTGGAAGATCTGATACTGCTTCTAGATAACTTGATATTGCTTCCACAAATCTTAATATTATTTTAAGGAGACTTAATACTGCGTCCGGAAGAGTTGGAATGCTTTCAGAAGACTTAAACTGCTTCCAAAAGACTCGATACTATGTCTGGAAAACTTGTTACTGGTTTTAAAGGTCGTGATATGCTTTCAGAAGAGTTAAAATTCTTCGAAAAAGCTTGATACTGCCTCTAGAAGACTTGATACTGATTCTAGAAAACTTAATATTTCTTTCAGAATACTTGAGATGCTTTAAGAAGACAAACTGCTTCCAAAAGTCTCGATACTGCTTCTGGAAGTCTTTATACTGGCTTTAAAAGACTTAAACTGCTTTTAGAAAACTCAAACTGGTAGTGTTCGGTTTGGTTAAGTTGGATTTGATTTGGTTAGGTTGCGTTGGGTTCAACTTTCTACCATTCATATGAAGGATAGTATTAAGTAATGCAAGACAATTAGAAGCAATAGATTTGAGCAATTATTAAGGTTAAGGAAGAATCTTTGTATCAAAAGAAATAATTCGACCGACTTCGAAAACATATCCAGTATACTGTCTTATTTAAAGAAACTGAGGGAAAGAAAGAATCTTTACTGGCTACAGTTGTTTTACAGCAAGCAAAGGGAATTTGCGCAAGAACCAATTTGATTCAACATGATATTGCTTTGAAAGAAGACAGGATTAAAAACCATATTCGCACCCTTTAAGAGTACTAGAAATTATAGATGAAGAAATAGATAAAACGCTCAACTTATCAGGCGACGGCTCATATTCTACGCCTATGATGATAATGGAAATAATACCGGAATGTATCGATAATGCATAAAATCACGGTCACCGTTGCCACTCATCTTTACTACATATTATTTTCTTGTATATAGTTCTGCCTGTTATTGTGAACATTAACATGATTAGCAAACTTTCCTTCATACAGCATACATTTTGACATCTTCAGTAACATTGTTTTGACAAAACATAATTTTATAATATAATAAAACGATATGGACATGCGTCCTTTTACCTAATCTAAATAATATGGATACATGTAATCATACCAAAACAATTTTCACACGTCAATAAGAATTATAATATTGTAATTGTTTACTTGAACATACTAGCTAATGACTGAAGCATTCACAAATCTCGATTAATGTGCCATTTCTTTGCTAAAGTAAGCGCCAAGAAAACAATATCTTCGATTTTACTTATATCAGATTCAGTATTAAATTCTACAAAGATTATTGTTACTTAAGACTAGGATGGATCCTAACACACTGATGAATTTGTCCATTAAGCCATTAAGAACTGCAGTTGTCAAATTCAAGATTGTTGAAATGTTATTGAAGCCTTTTAAACTATAACTGCATGTTTAAGACGCTTTCCCCATCAATTGGAGTATGTGCACGATTATATTTAGATAAATAAGTGCGAATCCTTTGAGATGGTTTTTTATGTCACCAATATTGTAATACTCCTATGTACTATGACGGATATTTAGTTAATCAGCAATAATATTATTAAACACACCACATAAAAATAAAGAAAAATGCTCGCTCTTAAAAAGTGAATATTTATTTTCAATTAAGTTAAATTACAAATTCCAACAAGAACACATCTTATACATTCTTTGAAAAAACACAGATACAATGGCGACTCGGACTATCTACTGTAAAAAAATCTACACTCGCGACGACTCAACATTCAATTAACAAAAAGAAAAGAAAACAGCAATTGAAATTTCCTACTAAATGTGGTCGTGTGGACCTCCACCGTTACTTCCATGCTTGTCGTAGAGCTTTCCTTAACGCCAATTGTTTCGTAACGTACGACGAGACGATCAACCCAACCAACACCATAACAATCAGCCAATGATCGAAATCCTCTTTGAGCATATCGAACGTTTTCGATGGCATCACCCGCGTATAGAACAAATCCAATCCGTGCACAAACACCAAAGTTGTGCTTTCTAAACGAGCCGGCGAAACGTTAATTCCCTTAATCCGTGCTAAACTTTGGTTATAATTTATCGTTGCTTCTGTGACTAGAGGTAACTCGGGCATGTATGGCACCGAACCTTCATCGGGACTCGAGAGAATGTGTTGTCCCCTTGGTTCTAAGAACATCCAAGGCATTTCATTCACTCCCCCGTTTGCTAAAGCTATCAATAAATGCTTATTTGTTATTCCTCGCTCGGTTAATGTAGCGACCATAGCTAAAGGATAAGCTGGGAGAATACAAGATAAAGTTTCAACGTGCGGGAGTTGACTCAAAGCGTGTGAGCTAAAAGCTGTACTATTACTTTGTCTTGCACCTTCGTAAAGCTCTAAAGAACCCATTTCCATGCGACGGAATTTTTCGTTAAAATAAGAATAAACGACCCAATTTTCCGAATGAACTAAATGAATCGGCCCTTTCGCCCTTCTATGATTAATCGAATAAATAATTAACCCCGTTACACCGTCGACTAAATAAACGCTTAAAACATGTTTGTGTATTGGATCTTCAGATAAAGTCGCTAAAGCGATTAAATTTGGATTTACGTATTTATACAAAACCGATCTATCGGCTAACACTCTTCCTTGGGAATGCACCCTTTCTATTGTAGGTCTTACACTAACAGCAACAATTTCTGATGGATTAAATGTGAGCTTCCATGTAGGCGTTGCTTTTAAATTCGATGTTGTGCTATGTACGAAATTATATCCGTTTAAAATGCCGGTTAAGCTGTTTATGGTGTACATATAAGTCGATGAGAAATGAGTTGGATACAAAATTTGTTGCATATTTTCGGGGTATAAATACGGTTTGTCTTCATCGCTTAATATTAATAATCCTTTTAAATGCGTTTCATCTTCGTATGGTAATAACATAATTTGTTTAATTTTATAATCTAAATATTTCAATCCATTTTTCGCTTCTCCGGTGATTGGATCGAAATTATATAAAACCCCTTTACCTGTTTTGATGCTTCGAGCGACAAGAATATATTCAGCCGTTAATGGGGCGTATCTCGCATTTCTTTGTTCTAACAATATCATACTATCTTTATCAAAAATTTTGAATGGTTCGATATCGGGGAGTGTAACGCTCCAAATAATTTCCCCAGATAAACTATCCAACGCAAATAATTTCCCGACGTTTGTTGCAATAATAATTAATTTATGCAAACCGAATTCGTCTCGAATTAATTTATTCGATTTTAATTGTTGGCCCGATAATAATGAGGATAATTGCCTCGTTTGGCTAAGGAGGCGATTATAAAGCATTGCGATAACATCGTTGGATGGGGTAAATTCTTTTTCGATGGATGCGTCTAAATCGGAAACGGGTAATTCGACGAATTCAACCCCGGCGATTTTACTCAGGGATTCTTCCCGTGTCCATAAAATTTTCCCTGTTGGTAGTTGTAATAATCCAACTACGTCTGTTGTCGTTGTAAATAACATACGGCAAGCATTTCCGCGACAAACACCCGTTAAAGCTTTCGGTTTTCCTAAACTGTTTAAATATTCAACATCAATAACAACATCTTCTTTTTCGAGTTCCATCGTTTTTATTCGTAAATTAGTCGAATCATCGTTTGTACTTAAATCCATAAATTGTATTTGATCGTTATTGTTAATAATAATCGCGTCTGGCGAAAAAGAATTTGGTAAAACAACCGTATCGGATTGTTTTAGGATTAATAAACGAGCTATGTTGTTTCGTATTAATAATATAGCCGGTTCGGTGTATTTAAACTCTTTAATTGTGACTTTCCCTGGAGCATTTCCTATTAAATTAGCGAGAGGCTTTGAAATAACATGGGCATCTTCTCCTGGGGTTAAATCAATATAATAAATTTGCCCATTACTATCATCTGATGATAAACAAACGAAATAAGTTTCTGCTAAACCACACCTTTTTAAATCGTTAATCCAGGGCGTAGACAACCGGGAGCTAACCCCTTTATTTTTTCCACTTTGCACATCGTATTCGCTCACCTCCACGTGAGAATTTAAAACAGCAACGAGATGAATTAAATTCCTCCCATGTATGAACCACCTTCCATTAACTTTTTCTGGGTGCAAAACCCACTCCCATAACAACACCCCGTTATTTAAATCCCACCCTCGAACATAATAAGTATTCTGACTTCCAGATACGCTTATAACCTCTTTATCGACGTGCAAAAACTCTATCTCATTTGAATCCTCTAACACGTTCCTCCAAAATATTTGCCCATTCTTCAGATTTAAAGCGGCTATCACGTTTTGTTCGGTTCCAACGATTATTCGCTTAACAGAGTCAAAGTGTGCAAATTTAATTTTTCCTACATAAGACTGTTTCCAATCGAATTTATCTATTTGGTCTTCATATAACGATACGGTTATTTTCGAAATAGCGATTAATATCAGCAAAACACGCGCGATCGACTCAATTATAGCCATTTTTGCCATATCACATTATACTTGAAAAACGAACCTAACCTCAACTGTCAATGTGTCTTTTCTTTTGGCATTCGTGGGTTGTGCGGCACTTTATCGCGCGGTACTCTTCATGTTTCTTCGTTTGGAATGGTAATTTTTGTTAAAATGGACCAAGTTTAGTTAAAAAACCGCTTATTTGAAGTGAAACACTAATTACTTTTCAACATTCTGAAGTTAGTTATTTAATGACGATAATAGATTTTTTAGGGAATTCTCGAGTCATATGATTTAAACTTTTTTGATTGATTTAAATTTCGATTTTTATATAAAAATAAATTAAAATAAATTTAATAAGATTAAGGACCTAAAATTAATTTTAATTTCGAAGATTCAAATTAAAGTTTGAATGCCAATTAATAAAGCATCTAACTTCAAGTCGCAGCATATCGAACATTTGATAAAATTTGAACACGTCTACAGGGTACTGGTTTTGACATCTATCTTAACAAGATCTCTTTAAATTTTCATCCGCTCTCGTCGAGATCGAACCCAATCAATTTTTTATGTATTAACTTTATTATTAACACGCAATGGCCAGTCCTAGAACGCGTAGAGTACTTCAAGAACTAAAGCCTAGCAATGAAAATGAGGTGAGCGATTTTTTTTCTTACATTTAGACCCTAAAACGAATCGAAACGCTTTCACCATTAATTATTAATTAACAATCTTATCTCGTTTCAAACTCAAATCATTCTTTTCCCAGAAATGTTTTGAGTGTCAAAGCCATAACCCCCAATGGGCATCTGTGACATATGGAATATGGATATGCCTAGAATGTTCAGGAAAACACCGTGGTCTCGGCGTCCACTTATCCTTTGTGCGTTCCATAACGATGGATAAATGGAAAGATATTGAATTAGAAAAGATGAAAGTCGGGGGTAACAGAAACGCCAGAATATTTTTTGAAGCACAAGCAGATTACGATGATAACATGAGTATACAACAGAAATACAACACAAAAGCAGCCGCCCTATATAGAGATAAGGTAAATAAAAAAAATATATATAACAAGATAAAACTTAAAATTAATTACAATTATTATTCCTTAGATTTCAACTTTAGCTCAAGGTAAAGAATGGGATGAAAGAAAATCGTCAGCACAAAGTTATACGGGGATGATGAGCAGTGTTAATAGTTATTCGAATAATTCTTCTTACAATAATAGTAATTCTTATCAGTCTTATCAAACGGATGGATACCAAAGTGGTGGAGGTGGAAGTGGTGGTTATCAAAATTATAATACTACGGAGTTTAAAGATCAAAAGGAAGCGTTTTTTGCTAGGGTACAAAATGAAAATGCTAGTAGAAGAGAGTAAGTATATTAAAACGATTTTATCAGTTTACATATTTATACAGAGATTGATAAATTGTGTTGATTTATATTGGTTTATTTTCAAATTATCTTTATTATTATGTACAAGTTTCATGATTATTTATTTTGTTATAAATTATTTGTTTAAAAGATACTTGAATGAGATGTTCTGTAATTGATAGAACAAACTGAGAGGTATTTAAAAAAAGGCATGTTAGGATAAGAGATAAAAAATGAAATCTTTTTCAGAACTAGCTCTAAAAATGAGAAATAATAGTGCACAGTAACCAAATAAATTTACATCACTGTGAAATTTTTGCTTTGGATGTCTACAGGGTGTCTCACGTAACTGGTTCATTACAACTTTTTTAGGTTCCACTATTCGTAGAGCTTTGAAATTTTGGTAACATGGGTTGTTCATTCTGATCAATAGATCATTATATATTAATAAATCTAAAATATTTTCAAGATGGCCACCACTTCCGGTCTACCAGAAGTAGACCTCAACTTCGTTATTTTAAATGGAATGCTATAGTTTTTATTACACCATTCAATTATATGTAAGAAAATATGTTGACTTAGATAGCAGTTGTTGATACCTACCGTTTTTTGTTTTCAAGTTATTTTGATTTTAAGTGTTTTTTTGGCAAATATCGCCAGGGTCTTTACAAGCCCATATCTCAGCCAACGTTTATTCAAAAACGTTTTGCATTGTTACGATAACACTTCATATGCTGTTAAATAGATTGTCATTTGTTGTATCATTATATCTTATACAGGCTGGTCAAAAATTAAGTTACCGTTTCTCTGTATTCAATTGCGTGAAAGTCGAAAATTTTAAATGAAACGCCCCATATTTTCATACTCTATCAGAAAGGGAATTTAATTCTCTACAAATTATCTATAAACATTCCTATACCTATTTATTATAGTTGTCCTGCCATTGAGGAATTTACCAAAATCAAAGGTAAAATGCTAGAAACCGTTTAGTGCTTTTGTTAGAAGGCCATGATATGTTTTTGTGAACAGCTATCGTTAAAACAAATAATTTCAGATAGCACGCGTGGTCATAACATGATAGATCTGATTCTAGTAAGCAGGGGTTTATCTGTCGTGCGGTGTGGTATTCTGCAGGAAAGGTTTGCTGATCACGAGACCATTTTTTGCGTATGCAGAGGTCCGAGACCTAAGATAATTCCCTTTTTTAAAACTTATCGTGATTTCAGGAATTTAAATTATGATCAATTCAAAAGCGACCTATCGAGTATACCTTGGCGTAATATTTATCATTACAGTGATATTAATGATAAGGTGCAGTTCTTGACTGATTCCCTTAAAATTTTATTCGATAAGCATATACCTCTAGTAACTAGAAGAATCTCTAAACCGCCGGCCCCGTGGTTGAATCCTCAAATCAGATTCTTGATGGAACAGCGCGATCAATCTTTCCGGACATTCCTGAGACATGGGTGTATTGAAAATAGGCGTGAGTATTGCACCTTGCGAAACCTAGTTACTCGGGAGTGTCGTTCAGCAAGGAAAACATATATATCCAGCTTAAATTACACTAATCAGGCTAAACCTCTATGGAAAGTTCTAAACAGCCTAGTGGGTGAAGGAGATAAACATAAAAATGATCTGCCTCCTCATTTGAGTGACGTTCATACTATCAATAAATTTTTCATTGATTCTATTCCTGAATTTGATCACGACGTTGCAGCGGTTTTGTTATACAAATGTCTTCTGCCAGCAGTTTTATAAGCAGTATCAGTCTTGATCAGTCTTCGAGAAACAGCAGCAAGTCTTCAGGAAGCACTTCAAGTCATCTGAAAGCAATATTAAGTCTTCTGAAAACATTTAAAATTTTGCAGAGGCAATATCAACTTTTCTGAAAGTGCTTCAAACTTTCTAGTAGCAAAATTAGGTCCTCTGGAAGCAATATAAAGTCTTCTGAAAGCATTCAAATCTTGTAGCAATATCAAGTTTTCTGGAAGCAATTCAAATCTTCTGAAAACAATATCAAGTTTACTGGAAGCATTTTAGGTCTTCTAGAAGCAGTATCATGACTCCTAGAAGCAGCAGTATGTCTCCTAGAAGCAGTATTAAGTCTTCTGAAAGCTTTTCAAGTCTTTTGCATGCAAATCAAGTCTTCTAAAAGCAGTATCAAGTCTTCTGGAAGTAGTTCAAGTCGTTTAGAAGCAGAATTATATACTCTGGAAGCAATATCAAGTCTTCTGAAAGCATCTCAAAACTTGCAGAGGCAATATCAGGTTTTCTGAAAGCAGTTTAAATGTTCTGAAAGCAATATCAAGTTTACTGAAAACATTTTTAGTCTTCTAGAAATAGCAGTGTGTCTCCTACAAGCAGTATTAAGTCTTCTGAAAGCTTTTCAAGTCTTCTGAAAGCTTTTCAGGTCTTCTGCATGCAAATCAAGTCTTCTAAAAGCAGTATCAAGTCTTCTGGAAGCAGTTCAAGTCGTTTAGAAGCAGAATTATGTATTCTGGAAGCAATATCAAGTCTTCTGAAAGCATTTCAAATCTTGCAGAGGCAATATCAGGTTTTCTGGAAGCAGTTCAAATGTTCTGAAGGCAATATCAAGTTTACTGGAAACATTTTAAGTCTTCTAGAAGCAGTATCATACCTCCTAGAAGCAGCAGTATGTCTCCTACAAGCAGTATTAAGTCTTCTGCAAGCTTTTCAAGTCTTCTGCATGCAAATCAAGTCTTCTAAAAGCAGTATCAAGTCTTCTGGAAGCAGTTCAGGTCTTCTGGAAGCAGTTCAAGTCGTTTAGAAGTAGAATTAAATATTCTGGAAGCAATATCAAGTTTACTGGAAACATTTTAAGTCTTCTAGAAGCAGTATCATGACTCCTAGAAGCAGTAGCATGTCTCCTAGAAGCAGAATTAAGTCTTTTGAAAGTATTTTAGGTCTTCTGAAAGCTTTTCAAGTCTTCTGGATGCAGATCAAGTGTTCTAAAAGCAGTAAAAGTGTTCTAAAAGCAATGTCAAGTCTTTTCAAAATATTTCAAATCTTGTAGAGGCAACATCAGGTTATTTGGAAGCGTTTTAAGCATTTTACATGTCTTCTTCCAGCACTTTTACATGCAGTATCAAGTATTTTGGAAACATTTCAAATCTTATAAAACCACTATCAAGTCTTTTGAAAGTATTTCAAGTCTTATAGAAGCAGTATCAAGTGTTTTAAAAGCAATTCAAGTCTTATAGAAGCAATACCAAGTCTTCTGGAAGCAATATCAAGTTTTCTAGAAGCAGTATCAATTCTTTTTAGATGCAGTATTCAGTATTCTGGAAGCAATGTCAAATCTTTTCAAAACATTTCAAATCTTGTAGAGGCAATATCAGGTTATTTGGAAGCGTTTTAAGCATTCTAGTAGCGATATCTATGAAGATTTTGTATTTTCCCAACAGTATTAGGTGTTTCGGAAGCAAAATCAAATTTTAATAATCGTTTTTATGTCGTTTGCAATATACATGTCTTCTTCCAGCACTTTTACATGCAGTATCAAGTCTTTTGGAAACATTTCACTTCTTATAGAACCATCAAGTCTTTTGGAAGTATTTCAAGTCTTATAGAAGCAGTATCAAGTCTTTTAAAAGCAATTCAACTCTTATAGAAGCAATATCAAGAGAAGCAGTCTATCTAGAAGCAGTATCATGTTTCCTAGAACCAGTATTAAGTATTTTGAAAGCATTTTAGGACTTCTGAAAGCTTTTCAAATTTTCTGAATGAAGATCAAGTCTTCTAAAGGCAATATCAACTCTTCTGGAAGCATTTCAGGTCTTTTGGAAGCAGTTCAAACCTTTTAGATGCAGTAATAAGTATTCTGGAAGCAATATCAAGTGTTTTAAACATTTCAAATCTCGCAGAGGCAATATTAGGTTAACTGGAAGCGTTTTAAGCTTTCTAGTAGCAATGCCTATGAAGGCTTTGTATTTTGCCAACAGTATTAGTGTTTTGGAGCAAAATAAAATTTTAATAAACACTTTTATGTCTTTTACGATATAAATGTCTTTTGCCAGCAGTTTTACACGCAGTATCAAGTCTTCTGGAAGCATTTCAAGTCTTATAGAAGCAGTAGCAAATCGTCTGAAAGCAATATCTAGTTTTCTAGAAGCAATATCAAGTATTCTGGATGCAATATGAAGTCTTCCGAAAGTATTTCAAATCTTGTAGAGGTAATATTAAGTTTTCCGGAAGTATTCCAAGCGTTCTAGTAGTAATATCAAGTTATCTGGAAGTAGTTCAAGTCTTCTAAAAGCAGTAGCAACTTTCAATTTAAAATACGTGCTTTCTAAACAAACATTTAGGATATTGAGATTGAATAGAGAAGAGAAAGCTATAGTACATTAAAATTTTAAAAATATAATTGAAATTGATATCTTCAACCTAGACAAAACTATCAACAATTTTGTATGCACCCAGAGCACCCAGGTATGCAGCGCTAAAGAATTCGTTTATTAATTTGAATCGTGTCATTGACGATCAACTTTATGACACCTTAAAAAGTGTGTACGACAATAAGATTTTTTTAATTTTTATCGCAGCCTTCAAGGAACTTTAATCTACGGTCTTATTACATCCTGTAAAATATCTTATCTTAGTCATAAAATTGCGGTCACAACGGATATATATAACTTCAATCTTCGTCACACTTTTTATTTAAACACTTCTTCTCATTGATATGTAGATATGTAGTTCTTGATTATAATCTACTCAATTATGTTAATACCCAAACCTAGCTTTAACCATCTACGTGTGTCAGTTAATGTAGAATTAAAAGTGTTAAAAGTATCTTCTTGTTTTCCAAATCAAATCTATTGTTACACAAACTCAAAATCTATTACTAGAGGCAAACGAGCTTGTTGACATTTATGTATACGATGATAATTATGTAAATGGATTCCATAAACGGTATTTTTCCCGTAATCTGTTACTTGGTTTTTGTGTAGTCCCAAATTTCTATTGTTCTTAAATTTCCATAACCCAACCTAAAACCTAATTGATTGTTATTTTTTGACATACCCTCATTATGTCAATACTCATTAACACCATAAACAGGAGTGGACGATTTATAAGTACCCATATATTACAAAATGTTCTTATTTCCGTTATCACACTGTGCATACTTGGGATAACTATTATATCGTCTTTAACCGTTTAAAAAATTTTAGATTCTATCTTTGATTCTATGGTCTAGCGCATGTTCATAAAATTCCACTAAATAATGCTATACTCAGATAATTGTTATCTATTTTTTCTTCATGACTTTATTCATTACCCATCTCCCTGTTTTAGTTCTGTTATACCTATTAAAATCTTCGTCATATCATATCGATTGATGACAAAAATTAATGATTTTCCAGGTGCATCTTTCTTAACCTTTTCGACCTCGACTTTTTTGTAAACGAGTAAAAAATTTGAAACTTTGCATAATAGTTACTTAATTTATTTTATGATTTTTTGTTTTTGTCTCCTACTCACAAACTTTGTCATTTTTTACTTTTGATGTGTACACTACAGTGCACACTGGGATTTAATGGAGTAGGCGTATGTACACTATAGTGTACACTGGTATCAAAAGTCGTAAATTTTTCGGTGTAATAAAGAACTAAATATGTGTGTGAAATACACATATTTAGTTCTTTATTAAAGGACGTCATTTATTAAAGAAAAAAAAAACAGCAAAAGAACAAGTAAAACGGAATTAACAAAGTAATTTATTTTTTCGTATGAAAAGTGGCAAAACAATTTTGCTTTTAGCCAATACATAGGTGGACTTGACATTTTTCACATTTGATGTATGTCCTGCTCTTACACGACATCATTTTGCACCTAGACGCAAAGCTTTTGTCATCAAACACTGGAAGGTGGTGTAGACCATCTAAGCGTATGTCGGGGATAGGTGAAGATTCCGGGTTTTGTCGGCTCGTGGATGATGATGAAAGTGGTGAATCTTTTAGAGGTCTTCCGCGTGCTTTCAAAGGGGGTTTATTAGCTCCAATAAGCCCTTCTACGTAGACCAAGCCTTTCAGCTTTGGCCCTATACCACAGGATAACCAGAAAGGACAAAACCGGCGGTGCCTTTGATGTTTCACCAGCTATTTTGCTTGACCTTCAGCCATAATGTTGGCGTGTAGGCGCCAATTTTAAACGTAAAGTACTCCTCTATTGTAGGAGAGTGTCCACTAAACTGATTTTGAAATTTACTTTTACTAAATTCTATTGAAGATATAATTATGGTTATTGTTATGAAAATTTAATACATTATATAAAATTCATTTAGTACAGTATATTGTTAATTAAAAATATTTTTTTATAAAAACTTTTATTTTATAAATTATTTACAATTTTAAATTTTACACTAGGTGCTTTTTTCATATTTGGATTGTGAAACGTTATGGTATAAAATAATCTTAATCTAATAAATTAGCTTAATGAATTGAGTAAAATAGTGACTACTAAAGAACTATTATTAAAAAAATTGAAACATAAACTACGCAAAAAGATAAAAAAAAGCAATACTACTTTAAAATATTAGAAAAAATAGAATAATATACTAGGGTATAACTCGAAGAAAAACTTTCGCAATCAAATAATTTCAACAAACGTACGTGGTAACAGATGTAAATAAACTCCAACGATATGGCGGACCAGTACATGCGCATAAAAATGAGTTTTGGCGGGAGAGCCTCTTTGTCCTTTCTGGTTATTCTGTGCCTATACTCTAACCAATAATTTACGCATGCTAAATCAATAGAATGTGTAAACATCCGGAGTGTCCATTTACGTGATCGTATTTTAGTGCGATAAATAGTGATTAAAAAATCCATTTTATCCACTCCGCCCATGTTTATATTATAATTTTTTATGTCTTCTGGGCGAGGAACTTCCACGTACTCTTTTCTCCGTTTACCCCACCTCTCGCAGGTTTCGGTATTACCCACACTCATAAAGTTCGATGCCATTATTACACTCTTATTATCAAACCATTTGGTAAGAATTACCTCACCATCGTTACTCAAAACTTCCTCTGAAGTACCTCGTCCTTTTTATTTCATTTCGGCGTCAGAAGAAAAAGGGGGCTTTTGAAAGCGGTCAATTCTTGCAGTTCCAGCAGCATATATATATCTGTGCCTCAAATACTGCAGCAACTGATAGTTTGAAAAAAAATTATCAAAATATAGTTGCACGTTTACTTCTTGTATTCGTTCAGACAGCTTGAGCACTGCGGAGGCTCCCACACCAAAGATTTCAACTTGATCAGAATTGAACTCTGTTGTAGTCCCCTGATTCATTAGATTATGAAGTCATACATAACACCACTTGCTCCACATAATGCGTAAATTTGTACCCCCCAAGGACTCGGCTTATTTTTAACGTATTGCTTTACATTTAACCTTCCTTTAAAAGGAACCATCTGTTCATCAATACTCAACTTGGTTTCCAGTGGCAATTGTAACATTCGTTTCCGAATTGTATCGTAGAGTGGTCGTATTTTCCAAAATCTATCTTTGCATTCAGGTGGTTTTTCTTCTACGTTCACAAAATGTAAGAATGACCTCAATTTGTGAAATCTATCACGAGGCATTGCATCGGCGATAGTTGGGATACGTAGTTTATTTTCCCAGTAACACTTAAGTCTTGGATAGTGCAAGTTTCCCATCAAAATATGCATGCCAACAAATACTTCTAATTCGTTTTGAGTTGTTGCTGTAAATCGTGCGTGTTGCTGAACTGCAAAGAGGTTCGTATTTAATACCATAAGTTCAAACAAATCTTTTGTAAAGTACAGTCTAAAAAAAATACAAAGGACTTTCTAGCTCAATAACTGCTGGAATAGGAGTTGTGTACCAATTTATTTCTGGTGTTATATACGTCACATTCTTACGCCAGCCAATTTTTGTGGGTGCAGTTAGTTCATTATTTTCATAATAAATATTTTTTTGCATTTTTTTACTAATTTTTCTTTTCTTTGCAACGGGTACTGTCTCGTTGTCTTCCAAAGTTTCAGAGTGTTCAGCCAAATCAGTTGGTTCATGTGCATTCACCTCTAGCTCTGCGTTATCACTAATATCACCGCCTGCGTCTAAAAACATAAAATAATATTTAGAGGTCCACACAGTTTACAATTATTTGAAATTTACCTCTTTGTTCACATGAATCAATTTCACATTCATCGTCCTCATCGCTTAGAGACTCTATATCTGAGAGGCCTTCTTCTATAAGTTTAACCAATTCTTCGTATTTTAAAGGTTTTCTGTTCATTTTTAATGAACTGTAAGAAATTATAAACAATATTCTTCTTCTTCTCCTTCACAAAACGGGGCAAAATCTTGGTGTGTGAGCTATAATAGCTCTTATATCACCAGTCACTGTTTTTGTAGTATCTCCGGTTAAGTAGCCCTGTGGGAGCATAAAATGAATAACATACGAATTGTACGAATGAAAATAAAACTCTCGGAAGGGGGGAATGATCCTTCCTTGCACTACTAATAAAGCAACAGCAACCCAAGCAAAAGTTAGTCCGAACGGCGACAAATGCAGCTCCCCGGTCAACCCCTCGAAAGGAAAAGCATCTACCAAACAGACCGTCATGCCTTAACTACATAAACAAAAAGCCCTCCACAAACTAAATAAAGATTCCATTATTACATAGAAAATAAAACAGCATTCTTAGAACTGGTAATTTATTTGTGGCCAATAGACAGCTTATGCTGTATGGAGGAAAAATTCCCATACTTCGTAATTTGCTAAACATTCTACCTCTCTCCAGCTCATACACTTCACATTCCAAAATAATGTGGTTGAGATCACCGTACTTTCCACAGCTACAGCTCGGTGAATCCGCCATTCCTATCCGGTACATATGAGCAGGAAACATGCCGTAACTCTGCTATCGGCTACTCTGCCCTCTCTATGAAGTCGGCTCAAGCTATTCATCAATCTTCCAACCGAACCCGTTCTAAACTTGTGATTCCTTGCAACAAATTTATCCATTAGTAGTTGAAGTCTCAAGTCCAGAGGCATTATATTTGCTTCGACCAATAGCGCATTGGTTGGAGTAGATCTTAAAGTGCCGGTGATAACCCTGGCTGCCTGATGCTGCATGTTGGTCAGTTTCTTAAACAGAAGAGAGGGAATAGGCAGCATCAACCAGGTGAAAATCTCGAGCCTCGACTGTATGAGCGCACTATACAACAATGTCGAAATCCTGGGACCACATCCCCATTTAGTTGAAGACAGCGATCTGAGCAAGTTCAGTGCCTTCTGGCAATTGGCTACTATATGGTTTACATGTTCTTTCCAGGAAAGTTTGTTATTTATGTGCAGTCCCAGGTATACCATATTTACGGTCGCAGCGATGATCTCATCCCCCAGTTTAATTAAAGGAATATTCTCAGCCCTCCTTTTACGACTAAACAACATAGCTCGCGATTTGTTGGGTGACAGACTCAAACCACGTTCCTCAAAAAACCCAGATGTCGCCTGCAACGCATAGTTCATAGTTTCAATCGCCAACTCGAAGGAGGTTGCCTCCTTAATTAATACCTTGTCATCCGCAAAAACAACTGTCTTAATTCCATGTTCCTCGTTAATTATGCTAATATCCCTGATGTAGTAGTTAAAAAGTAGGGGACTTAGCGAACTACCCTGGGTCCCTTGTAGGACACTTTGCCTCCAATCCCATAGGGATCATGTTTTAACTGGTATATGTTACCAGTCAGCAGTTGATGAAGAAGTGCGACCAGAACTGAAGGGCATCCATCTCGACTAAGCATTTCCAACAATTTAGAGATGTTTACATTGTCGTATGCTGACAGAATGACAGAATTTCTGCGATAAAAAGCCTGCTGCACAGTCCCGATCACAACAAAAAGACAATTGCCGACTCCTCTTCCCTTTCTAAACCCAGACACAGATTCGCCGAACATTGAATTAGATTCCATCCACCATTCCATGCGTGCCAACATCATGCGCTCGAGTAGCTTCCTCGAGCAATTAATTAGTGAAATTGGCCTGTACCCCTGTCTTGTGTTCGGATTATCGCCCCTTTTTGGGATCGGAACCACACTAAATTTATGCCAATCTTCCGGAATACTGCCCCCTTTCAGGATATTATTAAATATCTTCAGTAAGACACACTTGCCTCTATTTGAAACATTGCACAGCATAGCATAACTCACACCATCCGAACCCGGGGATGTAGATTTATTAACTCTCAAAGCAGACTCCAACTCCACCGCATTAAAAGGTCTCCCAATGCTGATGTTATTTTCTTCAATTATATAAGTTTCAACCTCTTGGGCAGCTGGTACGTAATCTGGGCACAGATGAGACATAAAGTCACGAGTCCATGACTGATCCGTGCAAATCTGGGATTTAAGATTGTTAACTGATCTATCGTAATGTTTGATGGTGCTCCATATCCTTGTCATCGATGACTCTCTAGTTAAGGATTCGCAGAAATTCTTGAAAGATTCTCTTTTCTTTTTGAGTAGCATTCTTTTGGTCAAAGCCAAGTATCTTTTCACAATGATAAAATTTATCTCACAAGGATCGGCGAAAAACTGCCTGGTTACCATCTTTCTGAGTCCCACAATTCTAGCGCAATCTGCATCCCACCATCTACAACGACAGTTCGATTTTGTATTTAGCTTTAGCTTGGAGATAAAATACTTAGCCGCCTCCCTTATTGCCGCCAATAGTGATTCATAAGACGGTATACTTTCCAATTCTAGACAGTTGTTGATGTGTTCGGCAAAACTTGCCCAATTAGCTTTCCTGTAATTGAATTTGTCTGTTGTTTGGGCGCTAAAAATCCTTGCATTTGCTTGAACGTTGGTAGATATCCTGGCAAAAACCGGGAAATGATTGCTTCCCAAAGTGTCCATACCTGTATTGGAGACAACGTCACGTGCCAGATCCGAAGAGCAGATGATTAGGTCAACGACACTGATATTGTTGTTCCTATTCAAAACAGTAGTCCTTTTTTCGTTCATTACAGACAGATCAAGTGCCTCTATTAAGTCGAATAAGGCCAGTCCTCTCGCATTTGTGGTATAACTACCCCATAGTGGATGGTGTGCATTGAAATCTCCCAAAATGACAAAAGGTGAAGTAACGTTTAGAAGAAGTTGATTCCAATCTTGAACGTCAAAGGTTAGATCTGGTGGAATATATCCCGCCACGAATGTTATTCCTTTAAACCTGAACTTGAAGTGAATTCTTTCCTCATGCATCACAGGATTGTTCATCCATACCACTTGTACACTTCTTTTAATCAAAACAGAGAGACCTCCATAACCGTCTGTTCTGGTAATGTGTCTGGCCTTAAAACCGGGGGTTGTTACTAAAAAGTTCTTCTTAAGCCATGTTTCGCATATGATTATTATATCCTGGGGGTAGTCTGCGATAAAATTATACAAATCAGCTTTATTTCTGCTTAAACTACATGAGTTCCATAACATTATGTTTATGTGTGAACCTCGATTATCCATTAAATTGGTTTGATGTATTATCAGAGAAATGAACGCGGGCTACTATGGCAGATGGAGTTTCGAATGATGCAGAGATAAAACTATCATTAGATACTGATGGGGACCTTACCTCGATTTCGCGATCTTGGGGATTCATTAAGTTTTCATCACACGCTTCTTCGATGTTAGTTCTAATCTGGGCTTTATCAAAACTTTCCTCGGTGGGTCGGATTTTTTTAATTAATGCTTCCGGGGTTCTTCCGTCTTGAAAAAACATGAGCTCTGGGGGTGTTCCGCTTCTTCGTTTTGGAGAACCGCCCGGAATATTTGATTTGACTACTCTCTTATATGTAAAATTTTTCTTAAATTGTGGGGTCATTTTGTTTCCGTTCGCATTTGAACCCGTATTAATCTGATTATTTGAAGGTAACTTAGGGAAGTTTATGTCGTCGTTTAGCCTGTTTATCGTATATTGCTTATCGGATGTATTACTTACTGCCATCATTGCTTCATACGCTGAAATATTATAGATTGCCATAAGTTTTTTGATTTTGGTTTGTTTGAGGAATTCGGGACATAATTTTTCAGCAAAAGGTGTGCCCATCTCTGTCGATAAATGGTTACCCTTACAGAAAATGCAGCTGGGGTTTGCTTTGTTGGTGCATTGTTTAAGATCATGTTCCTCTGCACATCCTGGACATCTATAAACAATATTCAATATAATAAACAAAATATAAGGTTATAACTTACAGCTTATAAATACTCCAATAACACCCGATGTGCACTGTGGTGTACAAGTGTTCACAACGTAGTTTTAAAAAAATAAACAAACTGATCGACTCACTACTACATCAGACGTTATCTACATACTATTCACTTCAACACATAATTCTACCGATGATCCATAATACGGTTTCAGTAAAAAACTTAGGGTAGTAGCGATACCAACACGACAATTTCCAAATTCTCCGGTTGCCGACAGTAAAAAAACTTCTTACATTTTAGTACGAAAGTTCTGTACCACTACGTTCGGTAGTTCGGTTCTTTAGGGTACACAGAAGTGCACGTTAGGAATTAATTGTTAAAATTGTATCCCAGTTTCTATTTACAAGCTTATAAACTGGCGTGCACTGTAGTGTACGCCAGGACCGAAAGGGTTAATAAAATGTAGATTATGTCTACGTAATGTCACCATCAATCCAAATTTATATATTATTAATTATTTTTATAATTTTTTCTTAAATTTTAGTGATTTACCTCCTAGCCAAGGTGGAAAATACAGCGGTTTCGGTTATACTCGCGAAGCTCCCCCCAGAAGCCAATCCCAAGAATTTTTCGATACCACAATGTCTTCTTTAGCAAACGTAATAACCGCAAAAAAATAATTTATCCTAACTAAATTTGAAGCTTTTATTTTCAGGGTTGGTCCTTCCTCTCATCTTCAGCTACGAAAATCGCCAATAAAGCATCGGAAAACGCCATCAAGTATGGAGGAATTGCCACTCAGAAGGTAGCTGATATTAGTTCACATGTTTCTGAAAAGGTATATTATTTTAGTTTTACCTTATTTTTAGTTTTATTTGGTTCATTTCTTTACTTACTATTTCGATCAATTTTTATTTGCATCTTTTTATTTCATTTTAGTTCACTTCTTTCTTTTTCTTTTTGTTTCGGTTCGATTTTATTTAGGTTAAAGAAGGTACTTTACTTGAAGATGTTGGATCACAAGTATCTACTTTGGCTAATAAGGTAAATACATGAATGTTTTATGCCTATTTAATTTTTTTAATTAACTTATTTAATAATATTTTTTTTATTTTAATAAAAAATTATTTATTTTTAATCGATTTTATTAGATGAGCGATTTAGGTAAAAAAGGTTGGAACACAGTAACCTCAACAACAAATAATCCAGGTGATTATCACTCCGGGGGATACGGCCAAGTTGGAGGAGATAATTACCAATCTCCCGGAGAAAGATCTTCTTTAGTTAGCGGAGGGCACAGCTACAATAACGACGATTGGAGTTGTAGTAGCCAACTTGGTTCAAAGTAATTAATACCTCATATAATTATTATTTAATTATTAAAATCGTTTTTTTTGTAGAGCTTCCAGTCCGAAATCTCCTAATCAAAATTGGAACGGAAGCAGCTGGGGGTATCAAAACGATGTGACGCCCGGATATCAATCTGAAGGGAGCTTCAACGCGTATGATTCAAAATCAACATCTCCAACAGACTCACAAACTGTGGTAAAACGGAGTAAAGATAAAGGGGACAAAGAGAAAGATAAGAAAAAGGAGCAAAAGAAATACGATAAATGGGGCGATGATGAACTATGGGAGAGCCTCAATAATTAAAATAGTACAATTTCGTTTTTGACTTAGCCAATAATACTTATATTGAGATTAAAAAGTTGATGTGCTACAAAAAGATAAAAATACAAAGAAAGAAACGTAATGTTATCATACAAAAAGAGGATCTTCAAATATTTCTTCTTTATTTATTCTTATCTCTTTAAGTATTTTAATTTCTTTTTAAATCAATTTATTAACTCGTTTTTTTAAATTAGTTAATTCATTTAATTAATGCATTTTATTAATTCATTTTAATGTACATCATATTTATGATTCAATATAATTTTAAATATTAACCCATTTAGTGGATATGAAAGTGTTTTGTATCTTATATGTACCACCTGGAAGGTCTGTTCGTTATAGGTAATAAAATTATATCTATTAACCAAATTATCGTTTTATTAATTTTGTGATCACTCATTTTTGGGACAGCTGTATGTATATATGGGTTAATTGAATATGTTGTGCTTTCTAAAGAACAATTTTTTGCAGTTTTTCTTATGAATATTTAGGTTGATTTTATGTGTAAATAAATGATATTTGTTTTTAAATGAATTAATTTATTTTTAATCAATTTTATTAGATGACCGATTTAGGTAAAAAAAGGTTGGAACACGGTAACCTCAACAACAAATAATCCAGGTGATTATTACTCCGAGGGATACAGCCAAGTTGGAGGAGATAATTACCAATCTCCCGGAGAAAGATCTTTAGTTAGCAGTGGGCACAGCTACAATAACGACGATTGGAGTTGTAGTAGCCAACTTGGTTCAAAGTAATTAATACCTCATATAATTATTATTTAATTATAAAAATCGTTTTTTTTTTGTAGAGCTTTCAGTCCGAAATCTCCTAATCAAAATTGGAACGGAAGTAACTGAGGATATCAAAACGATGTGACGCCCTATCAATCCGAAGGTAGCTTCAACGCGTTTGATTCAAAAACCAAACCTCGGATCAACCAGAATACATACTTCTCCATCCGTGAAGCACTACGAATTACCATATTTTGGGGCACAATGGCTCATGGTGTAATCACGTTGGGTCGCCCCCCGTGCTTCGGAGGGGACGTTAAGCCGTCGGTCCCGACAACCAGTCATTCATCTCTGGCTGCCGTTATCACTGTGTGTAAGGGGTTTGAACAAAAATGGCTGAATGCGCGTTAGCGCCCTGGAGGCCACCGGCACCTCGTAGGACCCCACGAGGATGTAGTGGTATCCTGGAGCGGCACCTGACAGGGGTGAACCCATATTGGGCTTGTGCCATAGCACGCCCGGTTTGGTGGGGGGTCGGTCAGGAAGCGGAATCAGCCAAAAATCGAGTTATATACTCGCATTTAACATCTCAAACCTCTTAGAGGGAGCCAGTGTACAAGGGGCCCGTTGTGGCCTAGGTGCCGCGTATAGAATACGCACTCCTCACTCCATACATACATACATACCATATTTTACGTATTCTGGTTGATCCGAGGTATCATCCGTTCATCTTCTTCGTTGTTCCCTGTGGACAGGGGCAGACTACGACAGTCTGTCAACAGGAGACTACGACAAAGCACTGAAGATGCCAAGTGAGATCTTGGCGAAACGTCTGCCCCTGTCCACAGGGAACAACGAAGTATATGAACGGATGATACCTCGGATCAACCAGAATACATACTTCTCCATCCGTAAATCACTACGAATTGCCATATATATATAATATATATTGAAAAATTCAAAAAAACTATTGTTTACGTTGCCTTTTCTATGACTATGTAGCTTTTGGTCCTGGGTGACTATGAAAGAGAGCAGGCACGCCTTGAAAAACTCATGCAAGAAGCTCTGTCTGAGTTTGATAATGATAACAATGAACCGGAATTTGACGACTCTCCCTCGGATTAACCTCGAATATAACTTAGGAATTAGATAAAGCGATTCAGAGAGTGAGCAAGATGTATCTGATCAAGAAGATGATGAGGTCGAAAATGAAATAAATACCATCTACTACATTGGTAAGAATAATATTACTAAGTGGGCGAAGATGGTGTCAAGAAAAAATGTGAGGATGCGACCAGAAAATAATCTGGTACGACTTCCTATTTCAAAACAACCTACAAGATCACTAAGAGATCCATTAGAAATATGGAAGCATTAATGATCAGATACTAGATCTGATTGTGGATAATACAAACAAGTTTATAGTAACGATAGCAGAAAATTATTCACGAGAAAGTGATGCTAGACCTACCGATAAAGCAGAAATTCAAACTCTGTTGGGACTGTTGTATTATGCCGGGGTTTTGAAGAGTAACTATCTCAATACTAAGGAATTATGGTCTACTGATGGTTCGGATGTCGAAATCTTTCGCCTGACAATGTCGATGAATCGGTTTATATTTCTTCTCAGTGCGTTAAGATTTGATGAAAAATCCACTCGTCTTCAAAGAAAACAGATAGATAAGTTAGCTCCCATTAGGGAATATTTTAAAATATTTGTTGATAATTGCAACAATGGCTATAGTATGTCTGAATTTGTTACCGTAGACGAAAAGCTAGAAGCATTTCGCGGTCGTTGCGGTTTTCGCCAACACATTCCATCGAAGCCGAATAAGTACGGTATATAAATTTTGCTTTATCAGACGCAAAAACGTTCTATACTGCAAATCTCGAAGTCTACGTAGGAAAACAACCAAATGGGCCATTTAATACAAGCAACGCTAAAGCAGATTTATACATAAACATGATGAATGCAGGCAACGACTCACAAACAAAAAAAAAAAACGAGAATGGTAATTTTCTATAACCTCCTCAATATAGCAGCAATTAACGCTTTTGTTATCTACAAAGGCAACATACCAGATGGTGAATTTGCTAAAACTCGCAGACTGTTTCAAAAAAATCTTGGTATGGAGTAAGTGAAAAATAACATGCAAAGAAGAGCCGTTGATAAGCACTTGACCAAAAGTGTGCGTACTTCTGATTTGAGGCTCTCGGGTATTGAAGAGGAGATTATTCCAGAGCCACAACCAGGGAAAAGAGGAAACTGTAAATATTGCAAAAGACGAAAAACTCGTTATTTTTGCAAAATTTGTAAATGTTGGTTGTGCATGGAGCACATAACAGCGTGCTGCAACGATTCTTTGGGAAATATGGAGACCACAGTTTGCAGCCCTCCAGTTTGTGCATAGAATATTATTCTTTAGTTAAGACATTTTTATAACACTTTATACATTTTTAAATAAATATTATTATAGATCGATTTTCTTTTCCCTTATTTAGGCGTTGTTTCCAAATTTTGAAAAATATGTGATTAAATTGTAAGCATTTTCTTTAAATCAAATAAACATAAAACGTGAGTTTGGAATTGGCCCTGTATTAGGCTATTATATAGTATAAGCATCATATAAAACATATTTATGAGATATATTTTGGACACCACAGACCACACCCGATCGAAAGTGTTAAGAAAGCTCGCCCGACAGACGGAGGGTTAAGGTGTAAACCATGTTTTGTTTTATCATGCTTGCTGACTATAGCATTTATATCAACAAAATAATTGGTATCAGGTAATTTATTCATGAAGGTAAACATTTTGCAGTAATATAAAAATAATTTTTCTTATCCTTTTTTCACCAATTATTAAATTAGGGTCTATATAAAAAATTTACTTCTGATGATAATTAAAATTTATTTTTCTAAACTAGTTTCGAACCTTGCTCTTCTTCAGTAGATACCTACAAGTACAATGAACATATGTTGATTTTCGTATGTTGTAAACTTGTAGGTTTAGAAAAATAAATTTTAATTATCACCAGAAGTAAATTTTTTATATAGACCCTAATTTTGCAGTTAAACTAATAGATACTATTATTTAGAATAAACTTACCTTCCCAATAGGGAATTGATACAAATACAATATCACATTTACTCGATAACAACTTCAATTTATCAAAAATACAATCAGGGACTCTCGTATTAGCCAACAGATCATTACAACCCCCATTAAAACAACATTGTCATTTTTATTATACCCATCTCTAAGTTTATCAATATCATTCATTATTTCAACAAACTTTGCATTTGGTTTACAGATGGTAAGGACATCAGAATTATTTAAACCTCCAGTTAAAATCAAACCTGCATGTCTCACATGACTGTCCCCCAGAACCAGAACCTTATTTTTTGGGGTATTCTCACTTATACACCATACATTACAATTGTTATTGTAACAATTAATCACATTTTTTAAATTTTATTAATTATTTACAGTGAGTGTCAGCTTATTTGATGCAGGCAACAAAATTATGTTTCAAATCACTTAGCTTCAGAACCAAATGAGATATCGAAAAACCTGATATGGTATTTTAGAGGGAACATTTTCTATAAAATAAACATTTCAAATGGTTCATATTTTATTCGTAATTTTTATACAATAAAAAGAAATAAAGAAAATAGTATTTTTACATTGAGCAGCTTATTTGATGCAGCCAACTTCAGACGGTAGAATATGAAATTTTACGGTTACTACACTAACTCACATTGAGTAATTAGTTGTCAGTGTGTATGTTAAATTACATAGTGAAGACAGATTAATTTTTTAAACATGGGTCGACGTACAAGCGTACAGCAACGGGAATTAGTAATTCACCAATTTAAACATGAAAAAAGCCAACGTTTAATAGCTCAAATGGTAAATATATCATCATCCACAGTCCAACATATAATAGAACGATCCTTGAAGGACAACCGAGTGAAAGATAAAGGCAGAAACGCGCCAAATGAAATTTTTACACCAAGTGACGAAAGATGGATCATCCGAAAAATTTGTGAAAACCCCAAGTTATCGGCTCAAAAATTAGCTGATGAGGTACACAATTTTCTTGATAAGAAGTGTAGTGCATCTACAATTCGCCGTATCTTGCGATCACGTGATTTTCATGGTCGAGTACCACTCAAGAAGCCCTTTATCAGCCAACGCAATAAAATCAGCCGGCTAGCCTTCGCCAAAAATCATGTTTCGAAGGATTTAAAATTTTGGAACACCGTAATTTTTGCTGATGAGTCCAAATTTAATATATTTGGTTCTGATGGAAGGTCGTTTGTATGTCGGAAGCCCAATAAACAGTTCGATTTAAAAAAATTTATGCGTGAGTGTAAAACATGGTGGAGGAAGTGTTATGGTTTGGGCCTGCATGGCAACATCAGGCGTTGGAAACCTTGTTTTTGTAGACGAGAACATAGATAAAACCATGTATTTAAGCATATTAAAAGAGAATTTGCTACAAAGTGCTGAAAAATTGGGTCTGCGTAGCAACTTCAGATTTTACCAAGACAACGACCCTAAACATAAGCCGGGAATTGTACTGACCTGGCTAATATGGAATTGCCCTCAGCTCATGGCACCACCAGCCATCTTCGGACTTAAATGTTATTGAGAATTTATGGGCATTGCTAGAAACCAATATTAGAAAACATCACATTTCTAGCAAAGAAACTTTGAAAAAAGCATTAGTTGAAGAATGGACTAAAATTTCGCCGGAAGTAACAAAAAAACCCATCAATTCTATGGAAAAAAGGCTAAAGGCAGTAATCTCACAAAAAGGGTACCATACAAAGTACTGAAGGTACTGCAAAAATCAAAACATTCCTTTCGTTTTTCAATTTTATAATGTTGCATCAAATAAGCTGCTCATTGTAAAAATTCTGTTTTCTTTATTTCTTTTTATATTATAAAAATTACGAATAAAATATGAACCATTTGAAATGTCTATTTTATAGAAAATGTTCGTCCTCTAAAATACCATATCAGGTTTTTCGATATCTCATTTGGTTCAGAAGCTAAGTGATTTGAAACATAATTTTGTTTCCTGCATCAAATAAGCTGACACTCACTGTATCAAAACTTAATGTTTATTAAGATTACCATCACTTATTTACTACCAATTTACTATGTCGGTCTGTGAGACCGAAACGGGTACTAGAGGGTTAAGTATTTTAATTTCTTTTTAACCCTCCAGTACACGCGCATTTTTTTTTTTGACGTGAGTGCTCGCACCGGACTGAGAGTCCGGGTTTCTTTGCCAAATAAGAGATTTGTATTAAGCTCCCCAGATTACTAAAGTACCGCGGTTCATGATATCTATGTATTCAAACGATTCGAGCCAAAATGGTGATTTGACAGCATGTCAGTGACCAGGTGTACGAATAGGGAGTTTATGTGTGAGAAAAACGTTTTGCTCCGTCCCCGATTCGAGACTATTATTAAACTTCACCTTTCGTTTCTTCGGTGGCTGATACTGCTTAAAACAAACTTGATAAGCTACCAGGAGCCTTGAACTGCTTTCAAAAATGTTGTTACTACCTCTGGAAGACCTGATAATGCTTCTAGAAGCCTTAACATAGCTTTCAGAAGGCTTGAACTGCTTCCACAAGATTTTATGCTGCAGCTGAAAGACTTGATACTATTTCTAGAAGATTTTAAATGATTCCAAAAGACTTGATACCGTTTGTAAAACTACTGGCAAAAAAATGTTTGAAAATGCAAAGTCTTAAAGAAGACATTTTGATAATCCTCTACTTGATTTCGAGCTTTGTGGAGATGAGTTACTCAGCTTGTGTTCTCATTTAATCCCAAGATTATTCCTCACATGCGCAATCAGTAATAAAATGTCCAATATAATTATATTTACAAACTCACTTCTACAGTATTATATATTTAGAAATCTGAAACTAGCAACTAACGCCATTAACAACGACAACATTCTGATCTGAAATAATACTTTGACGTCCTTCAACATCGGCAAATACAGAAAAAAGGGATTAACTAGAAACTGACGAAATGACCTATTTACCTTTATTAGCTGTTTCCACCAAAACTTATTTTCGAAAGTAAGTCCTTTTTTCGTAGACAAGAACGGATATATTAAAAAAAAATGTTAACTTGAATGGTTGCGGTCCGCCGAACCAGCGGTTGCAAATTGCTAAAAGACTCTGTAAGTCGATAGTTAAACTTGCAGGAAAAGATTTTATTAATCATAAAATTGTGGCTAAGAGAAAATACTGGAAATTATTTGACAGCAGACTTGCAGGAAAAAAATTTTATGACTAAAGTGGCTAAGAGAAAATACAGGAAATTATTTTCAGGATTGTGAAATGACCGCTAGGAGGTGCAAATACCATCTTTAATGCCTTGAAATCTTAACAATTAAACAATTAGTCATCTTAGGAATGGTATCTCAATTTTAAGATACTTATACATTTCAGTTTCAGTCCACTCCCAGTATATTCCGGGTTCATGCCGGGATTTCATGAAAGAAGATTTATCGTTTAGAAGTTTGGGAGCATTAAGAAAGATTTGCAATGAAAATACGATTGGCACCAAATAAATTAATTTTCTGGAAGCATTTCAAGCCTTATAGACGCAATGTTAAGTATTCTGACAGCAATATCAAATCTTTTGTTAGCATTCCAAATGTTTTGGAAGCAATTTAGATCTTCTATAAGCAATATTAAGCCTACCTGAGCCAATATCGAGACTTTTATAACCATTTTAAATCTTCTAGAAGTAGTATCAAGTCTTCTGGAACCTTCTCGAGTCTTCTGAAAGCATTTCAAATCTTCCAGAAACAGTATAAAGTCTTACAGGGGCTATATCTAATCTTTTGGAAGCATTTTAAAATATCTAGAAGCAGTATCATGTCTTAATTATTAAAATCTTCTAGAAGCAGTATCAAGTCTTTTGGAAACTTCTCAAGTCTTCTGAAAGCATTTGAAATCTTCTGGAAGCAGTATAAAGTCTTACAGGGACAGTATCAAGCCTTTAGGAAGCATTTTAAAACATCTAGAAGCAGTATCAAGTCTTCTGGAATCTTCTCGAGTCTTCTGGAATCTTCTCGAGTCTTCTGAAAGCATTTCAAATCTTCCAGAAATAGTATAAAGTCTTACAGGGGCTATATCTAATCTTTTGAAAGCATTTTAAAATATCTAGAAGCAGTATCGATTCTTAATTATTAAAATTTTTTAGAAGCAGTATCAAGTCTTTTGGAAACTTCTCAAGTCTTCTGAAAGCATTTGAAATCGTCTAGAAGCAGTATAAAGTCTTATAGGGGCAGCATCAAAGCTTTAGGAGGCATTTTAAAACATCTAGAAGCAGTATCAAGTCTTCTGCAAGTAGTATCCAGTGTTTTAGAAGCACTTCAAGTAATTTTGAAGTATTTCAAGTCTTCTAAAAGTAAGTATAAGGTCTTCTGGAAACATTGTAAGTCGTCTATAAGTAATATTCTGGAAACCATATCAAGTTTTTTAGATACAATATCAAGTCTTCTGGAAGCATCTTCAGTCTTCTAACAGCGACATAAAGTACTTTGGAAGCATTGTAGGTCGTCTGGACACACTTCAAGTCCTCTAGATGCAATATCAAGGCTTCTAAAAGCGTTGTAAGTCATCTGTAAGCATTGTAAGTCGTCTGGATGCATTGTAAGACATCTGTAAATTCATCATTTTAAGTCTTCTAGAAATATCAGTCTAGAAATTCAAGTCTTCTGAAAGCAATATAAAGTTTTCTTAAGACAGTATCAAATCATCTAGAGGTAACAACATCAAGTCTTCTGGAAAAATTTTAAGTTTTCTAGATGCTATATCAAGTTATCTGAAAGCATTGTAAGTCGTCTGGAAGTATTTTAAATCCTCTAGAAGCAGTAACAGTCTTCTGGAAACCGCGGTACTTTATAAATCTAAGGACTTTAATTTGTATTCTTTTTAAGACAATAATTTAAAAAATTTTTTGTTATCATAAAATTTGCGATAGGCAAATAAATGCCCGCGTTGAATACGCTGCACATTTTTCCGGGCATTTATGTTCTACAGCTTTCATTATCTTCTTCGTTTCTTCTAATCAGATAAGAAGCCATTTTGAACGGCAAAAAACATCTTACCGTCTGCAAAATTTTTTGAAAAGCTTCAGTCTTCACCTTCAAAGAGTATTTTTCTTCGCTATCATATTCATATTCGTATTTTACTGTGTTGTACACCAAGAAATTTTTGACACTAAAATGACATAATTATGTCGGTAAAAAAGTTGCCTTTTCTGTTAAACAATAGAGGGTGCAGAACCCGGAGTGAGAGTCCGGTGCGTGTATCGAAAGGTTAATACATTTAATTAATACATTTTATTAGTAATTCATTTTAATGTACATCATATTTATGATTCAATATAATATTAAATACTAACCCATTTAGTGGATATGAAAGTATTTTGTATCTTATATGTACCACCTGGAAGGTCTGTTCATTATATTATAGATAATAAAATTATATCTATTAACCAAATTATCATTTTATTAATTTTGCGATCACTCATTTTTGAGACAGCTGTATGTATGTATATATGGGTTAATTGAATATCTTAAGAAAATGTGCTTTCTAAAGAATAATTTTTTGTAGTTTCTCTTATGAATATTTAGGTTGATTTTATGTGTAAATAAATAATATTTGTTTTAAAATGAATTAATTTATTTTTACTTTTGACGTTTTTCGAATAAATTTTTTTAGGTTGGTAATGCAAATACGCATGTGTGGGGGCGATGAAGTCGAACTGTCAAACGATCCAAACACAATAATATTTTCATACGGTCCGCAGACGTAGTGGCGAGTGGTGTACGGGCCCCGTGTCGATGTTCGATCGCGAAATTCGCCCCCCGAACGACGTCGTCGCCCCATCGATTGCCGCAACGTATACAGGGCGTTACGAAATCCAGGTTAGTCCTCATCCTGTATAATCGAATAGTGTCTCAATTCGGGCCGGTTTTTTTTAACCTAAAAAGCGCCTGATCCTAGATAAGATATAGAGAGTTTTGACGGTTATGTCACATTGGGGCTCTTTCGGTTTTCAGTTCGTATTGTTTGTTAGAAGCGGTTTAAGCGGCGATCAGGTGGACGCGAAAGCGCTTCTCGACCGAAATAAACGTCGGGTTTAAAGTTAGAAGAGAAGAGGAGAAGAAGAGTGATAAATCGTCAGGCTTCTGATGAGCTGAGCTGCTCCTCTGGGAAAGTGTGAGTTTTAGCAGAAACAAAACTGAGCACACCGTTCATTCGCGTTTTGATCGTCTCCGCGAGCGTACGCGTTACGAGAACTTTATTGTGATTTGTGCATACAAAAAAATTTGGATTTTTTTGGAAATTGGAGTTGCAACAACATGGATAATTTCCTTAATCCTTAATAATAATGTGAGTATCAATTATTTTTAATTTTAATTTTTTTTAGTTTATACGATGTTAGATAAAAATAACATCTTACGTTTTTAACAAAGAATATACATAAATATTTTCATTACATAAATCTTTGATGATCCAAACAAACGATCAAATGCATTCGCACATCTCAAATAATCCCGTCACAATTCATCCGATTTCATTGCATTACTCGATTTGGGCAATTGCTTTTGACGAATGCACGATGACTCGGAAACAATGCCTATATTTAAACAGAATTAATTTAAACTAATTAATTGAGTGGAGTAATTTGTTTTTGTGCTTATTTAATGAGGTTTTAATTTTCATTTTTCAGTAATGACCAGGGCCGTCCTAAGAAATTTCACATATCACTGCGCCCTTATTCCGCAAAAAATTAAATATAAGTGGGGCTACATACATTTTTTTGGTCATTGGTCCTAGGGCTAAAGCCCACTTAGCCCTGTGGTTAGGGTGGTCCTGGTAATAACTTGGTCATTTTTGTTGAAATTTGTGGCGGAACGTTTATGGAAATATTGCCCAATTTTTAAGAATTAAATTTAGAAAATTCGTTCTGTCAACGTCCTGGAAAGTTTATCTACGACCGAAACGATACGCGTCGCTTCCAAATATCGGCGTCGACGGCGTCGTTCTCGAATTACTCAACGATTGCGAACGGTTTCCGTCAACAAATTTCGCTTTATTAATAAATACGCCAAAAATATAAATAAAATCGATAAATTTTTATATTAATTAAAATCAAAACTCGTGTAAGTATATCGATTGCATCAACACTATCTTATTTTATTTTATTTCATCATAAACTAATTTCGCCATAAAATAATGAGTGATGATTTAGGATATAATTTCCATGATCCGCGGGGAATAGAATAATCGAGCGATGCACTCATCTAAATCGCATTTATTCTGAATATTTTCTGTCTGGTCTTTTATCAGTAAATGCGGGAGGGAGATGTGATAAAAGCCGGGAGCGTGGGAGTAGTAAAACGGAAAGGGCAGCGTACGAGGGGGGAAACCGGGAAGGGCCATAGGGAGAGTTGAATTAGTGCCAAAACGGGATGACGGGAGAGAAAATGCCGGTGACTCACCACGCCCACCGGAGCGATCGAAACGTCCCGCCAACGAGAAGATCCAGAAAATTCAATGACCCACCTCAATAAAACGGGCGTGCACTATTGTTGTGTTTATTTATTGTTGTTGTTTGTGTTTGTAAACATTACTAAACACAATCTGTAGAAGGTTTTTTATATTTTATGCTAGAAAAAAGAATCGTCACATACAATTCGTTAATACAAATCCATTTGTATGAATTCAATGGATCCCATTCATTATGACCTATGATGATATTGAGGCTGTTAAATTAATACGGAAAAAACTGACATATCGGACAAAAACTTGGAATATGTACAAGAAAAACCTTATTATCTTTATAAGGAGATGAAAGAGTAAAAGAAAATCAATGTTAAATATTACCAGGAGAATTGCAGCTGGTACTAAACTAAAGAGTACCTACTACCTCAGAAGAGTAGGTGCTAGTTAGACACGTAAGAAATAAAAAAGTTGAAAATGGAAAATGTGACAAGCTTTGAATTGAACTGAATTAACAGGAAAACGCAGCTAAGATAATCCAAAAAAAATTCGAGGACGGCGAATCAGTTATAATTCACAGAAAACTTATGGACACCAGCACACAAAGTGTTGAGCCTATTTTACAGTCGCTCAACATTAACATAGAAGGGCTGGAGAGTAAAATTCATTCTTTTCAAGTCATTTTAAATAGTACGGGTGTAGAATATATTATTATTACGGAACATTGGTTAAATGATGAAGAATTACATCACGTCAATTCCATCAAATATAGTGTTGGGTCGGCGTTCTGCCGCTCAGATGTAACCTAGGGACTATGTCTAATTTTAGTAAAAGATGGCAAAAAGCTGTCATTGAATCACAAAAAAGAAATTATTATTGGTATATATCGCTCTCCAAGCGGCGATTCTGGGGTAGTCTTCCAAATATTTCGTAATATAGACGAAAAAATGCTAATTAAGAAAGTTCATTCTGGGTGAGGCAATATTAATGTATAAAAACTACAAAGTGATCTTACTACAAGATTTATTACAAAATCATAATTTACATCGTCTCTCTTAAGAGATATCAAGAGAAACTGCAACAACTAAGACATTATTATTATGATTATGTGGGATGCAAACAGGGAAGAAATCCCTAGCGAAGCATCTACGCAAAGAACAGTTTAAAACAGTGAACAACAATAATACAGAATAATAATAACATTAATAAGCTAAGTAATAACAAGCAATGAGAGAAAAAAAAACACAATTGCATTACATAACAAAAGTTTTAAACATTACGCAACAATAACATTTTATATGAGCGCAACGAGAGTCCAAATAGAGAAACATGGTTGAAGTCTGATTGTAAGTATTAAGAATCCGAACAACAGGCGAGTTCTGATGAAGATTCGTATTAGAAAAGCTTAAATGAAATGTGGTATTGTGCCGAATAAATCGCTGTGATACATTAAAGTTCAATACAGCCAACAGATCAGGAGCGTCCAGCATGCCATTGACGAGTTAGAATAGAAAGATCAAGTCCGAAAAAACTCGACGCTGCCGCAAAGACAAAAAGCTAAAAACCATACAGAGTCTATCATAATCGCAATAGGGAAGATAATATTTGTGTGCCAAATAATAATAATAATAATACATTTATTAGCTTTTTCATACATGTACATAATTAGTTGCAGTAAAAAAAATACAATATAAACTAAAAGCTAATCGGGGCTAGCTCAGGCAACATCGAATTGTAGCCTGATCTACCGCAAGCCCCTTTAGTTAATAAAAATATATATATGTATATGCGCAAAATAAAATAAAATAACTCCCAAACTGATATAACACCTGGATGATATAACGCAACTGAATATTACAATCGTAGAAACAAAAGAAAAATTGCCTACTTTCTACCATCCTTACTCATTCTGAAGCTCACATAAAATACCCCTAAGTCTCAATTTGAAATGTCGGGTGTCTAAAGATTTTAACGTTCTAGAGAGAGAATTCCAAAAACTGGCGATTCTGAAAGTAAAAGAATTTCGATAGGCGGATGACTCGTGACGAGGAACCGTAAGCAGGTCTCTACGACGAACATTAATATTATGCACATCAGTACGATAACTAATTCTCTTATGTAAATATACAGGCACCTTATCAGCCAATACTCCAAAAAACACTACACCCTCATGTAGCTTGACTCTATTTGACATACTCAACCATCCACACTCTTTCAGTTTATGTGATATTCTATGATACTTACGAAAACCATAAATAAATCGAAGACAGCAGTTTTGAACATACTGAATTCTTTTACTTGACTCTTTGTTAATACAAGCACCATAAACCGAATCACAGTGGTTAAATAAAGAAAGAATCAATGAGTCCGTAACAGTACGTTTGCTAGTTTCATTTAGGATATGCCGATAAGAATATAATGATCTTAAAATACCGTATGATTTTTGAATAATTTTATTTACGTGTGTATGAAATTTTAAATCGTTATCAATCCACAAACCTAAGTTTTTAACAGTACTGATATGCTGTAATTGCTGCCCATTAACAGTAATACTTAAACGAGACTCCACCGACTCCAAATAATTTTTATAAATAGCGTACGAAACGTCGTTGAACAGCTTCGATGCGATCACGATAGACTGCGTACGTCGGATTCCACACTATGGAACCATAGGATAATACAATATTGACAAATGCCATATAAAGGGATTTAATGCTTGTAAAGTCGGTAAAGTTTCTACTTATTCTAATAACAAACCCTAAGTGCCGTAGGGCTCTCTCTACCATGAACGTGTGATATCCTAATTTGGCATCAAGTATAATGCCAAGATCCTTAACTCTGTCAGTAGAGATTATAGCTATACCATTAAAGTTGTAGTTAAAATTAATAGGGTAGCGTTTCCATGTGAACAATATTTTTTGGCATTTGTCATAGTTAAGATAAAGTTTATTAACGCGGCAATACTCATGCAGACGATCGAGGTCCTCCTGGAGCCTCAGGCAGTCTTTTCAGGTTCTTCAAGGCTTGAGCTGACTCTAGTAAACATTTTATTATCATCCGCATAAAGCAGGAATTTTGAAAATTATTTAAAACAAGGAGAAATGTCGTTTATGTAAATTAAAAATAATGTGTGCCCAAGATGACTTCCCTGAGGCACACCAGATGAGATGGGTTTGTAATCAGATAGAAAACCATCCATCTTAACTGCATGACTTCTGTCCGACAGATAACAGAATATCCAGCGTACAATGCCAGCAGAAATGTTAAAAGATGACAGCTTTTTTATAAGAATACCATGATCGATCTTGTCTAAGGCTTTAGAGAAATCGGTGTAAATTGCGTCAACCTGTGAGTCTTCATTCAAGGCAGAATTTATAAAATTAACATAAGACACTAAGTTAGACTCAATCGATCGGCCAGAAAAGAAACCAGTGATTGAGTGGTTGAAATAATTATACACAATTTTTTCAAATACTTTGGGGATAGATGAAAGAATAGATATCGGACGGTAATTTGATATCAACTGTCTATTCCCGGCTTTAAATATTGGAATCACAAACGCTGCTAGGGAATGTACCTTCCAGTAAGGATTGCGAAAAAATAAGGAAAAGTGAGGTCGACAGTTCAACAGCAAACTCTCTCAAAAAAGAAGGTGGAATACCATCTGGGCCAAGACTAGAAAACTTGTAAAGATGGGTTAAAATATTAAGGACTGCGTCAGCAGAGAACCAAGGTGACACACCCCGGTCACCGAAGACCATTAAGTATCATTATAACAATCAGAAGAACAATATGACAGAGAAATGTTATTAAATCAAATGTTTACCGTTTTGCTGTAGATATGTCACAGTATTTTTTTTTTCTGAAAATGTGGGAAATACACCAGCTGCAACATTACGTACTACACCCACCTCATTAACATCTTCAACAAGTACTGTCCTGAAAAAGAAATTTCTACAATCTGTTGTAAAAAATAAACATAATATTTATGAACATAAACTAAAGATAAAATGAATAAAGATGAAATTTTGAGGATTATTGCACAGCAATCAAAGACGAAGGAGGTATATGAAATTTACACGAAATAGAATAATCAGTTAAGAGAGTTAATTAAGAACGAAAAATAATTTCACAATGAATTCACAATACAATTAACAGAAAACAAGGAATACGGCCATTATTTGCAAAATATTTGCAGCAAAGTAGATCCCTATAAGGGAAATAACTATAATAATAATTTATTTCACCACTAACAATAAGCCACTTACAGCGCGTGTGTATACTCAATAAAAATAATACGTTTACATTAAATAAATAGAATTAAGGTAAAAATAATAACAGTGTCACTTAGGCTTTCAAAAACTCATACGGATTGCATATGTTATGTCCCTTCTATTAAAAAAGTCTTACAAGGGGACCTTACGGGTTCGGCATCACCGATTTTGTTCATATTTGTAATGATTAAAGATCAGTACTCGGATATCACTTTCCCGAAGCAGTACGATGCAATGCTCAAAAATACTCGAGAAAATCGACTTCAAAGTACTCAAAATATTTTGCAGCAGTAGATATACAGTAAATATTTGGTTACTTGCGTGTCGTCCGTTGGGTGAGGGACTGTGAACCTAGCTTTAAATTCTGAGGTCACAGGTTCACATCGCACTGTAAGCAACTTTTTTTTTTTAATTAATATTTTATTTTATGAAAAAAAAAGATAAATCAGTTCACGACATCATTTAACACAGTGTATAAACAAGAAATTTTTACAATGTCTTTAAAATACCTGTTAAAAAAATATTAATTCATGTCTTCCACAAGCGTATTCGAGTTGATCCTACTTTTTTGTTTATTATCAATAAATGATTAGGAAAAGTATTAAATGTTGTTTAAAGCGTTATATTATAAGTATATAGATAATTATAGTGAAATCTATTCACGTAGAATTAAATTTGAATTGAAATGAACTTGATTTGTTGTTAAATTGCTGTTTATTATTATAAAGAGTTTCTTACAGAAAATAACCTGATAACAGAACAACTTTCTTCCACAATTAGTGAAGAATCTGTGCTGTTAGCAGAACAACTATATACACATATACTTTACAAAATTTAATTGTTGGTGAAAAACGCCAGCAATCAATAAATATTATATGAAATATATAAACAATACAAATAAATTGCACGATATACGAATAATACGAAAATAAATAAATATACTGTGCACTTCAGGATCAATCCTAGGGCACACTGTAAATATAATAATAAATCTAATAAAAACAGTTAATAACAGTTATTAATCAGTACAAGAACCAGGGTGATAATTATCATAAAAACAGCTAAAACAATAAGTATCACGACATCTAGCACACTGTATAAAAGCGGGTTGGGTACATGCACAAGGTTTTTTTAAATTATCTACTGAAAAACATACCTGATTGACATTCATAAACACTTCTCTATTATCGCAAAGTTTAGAAGCAAACCATGCGTATTGAATCATATTAAAAAAAATTGAAGACGATAGCTGGTGATGAATGATAGAATGTATTTTAATACAATCTTCACGAGAATTAATCTCACGATTTTGCTCAATCAAAACCGAGCAATTTTGAATTTTCTTAATAAAGTTTTTAACCTGCCTGTAGAAGTAAACGTCGCAGGGTTGCACCAATGGTGTACATTTTGGCGGTATAAATTTAATACTGCATGTTGACAAACCATTATCATTAACAAAAATTTGGTCATATATTTCGGGCTTGGTTTGCCCTCCCCATGAATCAACAAGCAAGCAAAATTTATGATCTTGTACATAAGGCTTTATAGTTTTTATTAAAAAGTCTTTATATAGTTTAGACGTAAGTTTCCATGATTTTGATGATGTTACAATGATGTTGTTATATTTTCTGACGTATTCGTCCACCAATTTTTGCACACGGGGTCCGAATGAATCTCCTGTTTCTTGCAAACATATAAACACTTCAGGTAACAATTTTCCAGCTAACGTGATGCTGTATTGAGCTGTATACGAGTGTGTTATCTTATTCATGTTTTGTTTTTGAACAAGAATTGTTTTTGATCCTTTTGTTGCAAGGGTTCTATTAAAAGTAGTCTGGTATTGGCATCCTAATAAACAATTTTAACATGTTGTTTAATAAATATTCTTATAGTATATAGCTAAATTTAAATGAAAAAATAATTGTAAATACCTGTTTGATCTGTATTAATAACATAATTTGGATCGAAGTTTATTATTGTTTTACGAGTCTGTGTGCGAAAGTTTTCAGCAGAAGTCAAAATTTCCTCCATAGATGCAGTTTCTTTTTCAGATACATATTTTGTTATTTTTCGTTGACGAATTCTGTGTATCCGTTTGAACTTTTCGACCCAAGAATTGGATGCTTTAAATTCAAAGTTGGAAAATTGACTTGCAGCAGATAATGACCATTGTTGTAAATTTTTTGTGGTCACTTGCTGATTCGCTTGACGAGCTTCTCTAAATCGATCGTACGTCCATGAATCGATGATTGTATATTTATCAAAAATTGTTCCGCCATTCTTAATTTGATGCTCCCAAACCTTTAAATCAGCCTTCCTTTTTAATTTTCGACATCCGTTTTTACGAAGAGTTTTTAAACTCCAATTTGGGTGAGAATTTGCAGTGTTATATATTTGTATTTTATAATCTATTGGAATGAAATGCTCCTTTTCTGATTTATTCTCATCGGGTTCATAATTATGTTCTTCCTCATCTTCTTTAATTTCTTTAAAATTATTCACATCATCAGATTCCTTATCGGTGATTTGGTGAAATTGACTATTGTCACCTTCTTCATTCATTGTTAGTTCTTCCACCATAACAAATTGTTTCTCACCACCAATTAGATTTTGTAAAGTATATTTATATAGTTGTTCTGCTAATAACACAGATTCTTCGCTAATTGTGGAAGAATGTTGTTCTGCTATCAAGTTATTTTCTGTAAGAAGCTTTTCATAGTAATAAACAGCATTTTTTAAAGTTAATTTATTCAATTCAACGCGAACAAATTCCATAATTGTCTATATATTTATAATAACACGTATATTAATGATTTATTAACAATGAACGAAAAAAAAGTTATTAAAGAACAAAAAGAAAATTAACTAGGATATTTACGCGCACACAAGATATCAGTTCTTTTTTTTGACAGTTATTTTAAGAAAACATTGTACTAAACCTTTGTTTACATAGAGTGTTAGATGTAAAAAATACTGATTTTATAAAATAAAAATTAAAAAAAAAAAAAATGCATATTGTGCGATATGAACCTGCCACCTCCGAGTTCAAAGCTGCGTTCACAGTCCCTCACCCAACGGACGACACGCAAGTAATCAAATATTTACTGTATATCTACTGCTGCAAAATATTTTGAGTACTTTGAAGTCGATTTTCTCGAGTATTTTTGAGCATTGCATCGTACTGCTTCAGGAAAGTGATGTACGAGTACTCATCTTCAATCCTTGCAAATATGAACAAAATCGGTGATGCCGAACCCGTAAGGTCCCCTTGTTAGTTTTAGTTTTAAAATCATGAATGTCTCTAATATATCGGGGCAGTTTATTATATAATTTTAGGCATTTGAACTGCGAACATTATGCAAACAAAGAATTTTTATGATGCATTGGTAGTGACAAATCACTATGACGCGTATTGTATGCCCTTTTATTACCATAAAAAGTTAATATTTTTTCACGTAAATCACATCTTTTAACATAGTAATGCACGGAAAAGGTTACATATTAATGCAGGGAATAGAGTTCATGCTCCCTGAAAGTTGCCCTACAAGATTCAATAATGCCAAGCTAAAAAACATTCTCACAACTCTCTTTTGTTGTACAGTCGGTAGCCAAACCCCAAATTAAAATATTATAAACTAAACGGAAAAAGAAATATCCCTGTTAACAAGCAACCTAGTTCCAAATTAGACTTTAGTTTCAAAAGAACGAAAACCCCCGAATTCAACTTGGAACATACATGATCAATATTAGGTCTAAAAGACAAACACTGATCAACATTTAATCCCAAGAATCTCACCATATTGAACAATGGTACATTACAATCTACAGGATCAGGCAGAGCACGACACTTGCGAAAATTAATGCATACTTTTTTTGGTAGTTTAGAATTATTTTATTTTTTCTACACCAATCCTCAAACTGGTTCACCACAAGATTGACACTTATTAGAAAGTGTATCAGGATGTCAAGGCAAATCGTTTATGAACAGCAAGAATATTAAAGGCCCTAGAATAGATCCCTGTGGTACTACCTTCTCAATTAGCGCATATTCAGACACTGTAATTGATAAAACTACCCGCATCGTACGATCAATGAGAAAAGAAATTATCCAACTAAGATTTGGGACCCGGATCAAAATTCAATGTAACTTATGCCCAACATATTCCGGAGACAACAAATCAAACACACGCATCAAGTCGAAAAAGAGACCAATGACATAGTCGCCCCGATCAAGATCTCACAATCAGTAGAAAGATCGGTACGGAAACCATGCTATGAAACTGTAAAATTGATATATTTGTCGAGATAACTAAACAGTCAGCCCTTCACCACACTCTCGAAAATAGCATAGTCTCCACTAGAACCGTGGTGCATTTCTATATGAACGCTTTACAAATACGGAACAAGGGCTTTTATTTCCTAAGACTGACAAACATTACAAAGGTGAAAGAAATAGTTAAAGAATTTGAATCAAAAACCACAGAGGATATATATATGGCTTTTCTAAAGAAAACTATAGAAAGCTTTTCCATTCAGTTGGTGTACCTTGTTAGTATGTGCCTCAAGCAATGACTAGGTGACTAAAATCATCCCTATTTATAAAATAGCCTTATCTGACTCATAAGGCGAAAAACTTCAGACCAATCTCTATTATACCAGATATTTCAAAGGTCTTTGAATGTATCATTGCGAATAAAAAATCGTTTTTTGAGAAAACGATACGCATATCGTAAGAAAAGATCTGTAGACGCAGCAGTACATGAAACTGCCAACAAAATATTAGCAGCAATAGATGAAAAGAGAATTATAGAATTGGAAGGAGTGGATCTGTCGAAGGTGTTAAACATTGATATTTTGATTAAACATTTGATAGTGTTAAACAAACACTGCTATTGGATAAGTTGTTTTATTATGAGGTACGTGGCGTAGCCTTTGATATTTTAAAGTCCTACTTGGCAGCTAGGAAACAAATCGTAATGATTAATGGTAGAAAATCGCACACAAGGTTCTAAACTTGGGTTTTTATTATTTATCATCTATGTAAATGATATGTTTTACGCGGGTGACACCACCAGCGTTTGAACTGGAAAATCGCCAAAAGATCTTCATAACAACATTTGCGAATCAATGCACAATGCTAAACAATGGCTGCAAACTAATGGCTTAACATTAAACGAGGAGAAGACGCAAAAAATGAGAATGGCATAAAATTTAAATCAATAAATTTTTTGGGGTTTTATATATAGATGAGGTACACAAGTGGTCTATTCACGTAGAGAACACTGCAAAAAGTTAAGCGGAACAATTTACTGCAGAAGGGGAATCAAAATTATTAGTACCTTTAAGCTTTTAAACTTACATAACGGGTTTTCCTTCTATAGGTTTCATCTTGATATTTAAAAAAAGCGAGTATATTTTAATTTCATTTCAAAGCCCTCATAAGCTTTGAGCCCTCATAAGTTAAAATACGATGATGCTGGTGATCGACCGGCTTGAGTTTTTGTGTTAACTGAATGTTAAAAGCCGTAAAATCTAAGTCTTTATGCAAAATACACTGTAATGTCGTTTGTGGAATGCCTAATTCCGAAGATCGACAAATTTGGGCATTTGCTAATACTACGGGCTGTAGCAGCAATATTTCGACTCTTCACATTATTAAGTTGTCCCAACAGCTTAAATTTTTTAACCAGTGGTACTTTTGCTGGCCAAGAAGGTATTTCACGAAGACCCAAATGTGCTTTTTCTCAAAAGTGACAGCTATACATATAGCGGGTTATTCAAATTGAAACGTCTTATTGGTAAACCCTTTATTATGCTAGCTTACATAGCCAAGCAACTGTTGGCTATTGAATTGTTGAATTTTCATACTGCGAGAAGCGAACAGTGGGTGCACTTTTCAGTGGGTGTGACTGAAAAGCATAGAAAGTTGCAAAGAATATTTTACTAAATATAAGATACCAAACTATTTGTATTTATCTTCAGTTAACCAGACAAAAAGACGATTTATGTATTTCACGTCCTCGCTTGGTGAAGACACAAAAGAGTACTGACTTTTGGGGCTTGAAAGTTTACAACCACCTGCCACAGTTAATTAAGACAGTTGCGAAGTAAAAAAATATCTTACTCAAAATGCCTTTTAAATCATAAATGAATTTAATCTTTTATATAGTATTGAAATTTTTTGTTTCTTCTTTGACGTGTTATACTCTTTACACTAAAAAAAATTATTATTGTTATTAAACATATTCATCAACATATTAGTGACATGGTGCTGATCAGATAATGTACTAAAATAACTCACTAGAAGCAATGGTGTTGAGAAGGCATACAAGCTGACCAAAGAAAAATACCAAGGTATTTTTTCAAGGTATCAATTCCAAGGTAGCAATATGCCTTAGTAAAAAATATCTAAGGACGCTCTTAGGCTCCTGACCAGCCATACCTTGCTTACATACCACCTTTTCCATATTGAAGAAACTGACAATCGAACTTATCGAATTTGCAACAACGAGTCAAAAATAGTTGAATACATATTGTGTAATTGCGTTTCGAGAGGTCGACTAAGACACAAAATTTTCTGTACAGTTCGTTTAACCCGATATAAAGGAGCAAAATCTTAGAGCAATTTTAAATTTATTAAAGACCTACATTTGCCCTTAAGGATCTCTTAGGTTGCAGTGATGAGAGGCTGTTCTAAGCCCGGCAATAATAATAATAAAACATATTCACTCAACATTTTTTCTAGATTCAGAAATTTATCTGTACTCAATGATTTTTTAATAATATCTGCTATATTTCAATTTGAATCTATTGTAATATTATCTATGAGTTCTTCGATATAACATTCATTTACAAAATGATAGAACACTTCAATATACTTTCTAAAAATTTTTAATAAAATTTCTATATTTAACAATACTCAAAGTTCTCGAGTTATCTTCAAGACACCTATTTAAGTAGATGTTAAACATTCCATTACATATATCTTTTATCAATTTAATTCCGGATACCGCTTTAGATAAGGCTACATAAGAGGCAAAGATTGAAGACAATAGCTACTATACTCTATTATTTAGATTTCCAATGTACTACTTTTTCAAAAAAAATCTTAGTACATAGCTTCACTAACAATAAAATTATCTATCTAAATTATCTCATGCTAAATCTGAGTTTTCATATTTCGAAACGCTCAAAACATATTTGAAATGAGTTTTATTAAAACCAACAATGCCTAATTTTTTTTCGTCCTTTTTTATCTGTGCAAGTGAGAGCTTTGAAATTTTATCTTCGATATTTTCGATTTTGAATTATCGCCGGCTACATAAAGGAACAAAGCAAAATCATTGCGAAAAGCTGTTACAAAAATGGGGAAAGTTATGCTGAAACCACTTGCAAGCTTCGCAGAATTTTCGGTCGTAAAGTATACCAAATGTGTCGACCAATCGACGAGTGGTTAATAAATTGAAAGAAACTGGGTCGAATATGGGAAGTAAGATGCTGCCGACGACGAGAGTGTCGCTGAAACCACGGGAATGTTAAATAATGTACGGTTTCTTCAAATTTTATATCTTTAGAACATATACAGTGTTGTCAATTTAAATAATCTAAATTGAGCGATGGAGAAAAAGTCATTTTTACAGATAATAAGATAATCGAATTCGGGGTTTGTAGTCTCAATTTGGTGCGATGTGTCACTTTCAACAAGAAAATTTGCAGATTTTCTCATCTCCCAACACGTCGTAATTTTGTTTTCTGGAGTTTTTTTTAAATCAATCGTTTATGTCAATGAGTCACGGATTATTTCTGAGTTCAATGGCGAGATTCATCGTAAAATTAGTGATTTAAAGAATTTTTATAAAAAGTATGGCACCTTTTCTGTAAACGGCCTCTGGGTCATCATTTGAAGTTGTGGATTTTATTAATATTGTAAGGCAACACTAAGTAAAGGGCTAAAAGAGCTGTTGCCCTGCGGCGCCAGCTCTTTGGAGGGGCCCGTTTTTGTTCTTTTGATGCAATGAAAATATATTAACTTCTTAAGGTTCTGATACTTTTGTATCTCTTTTATTACCTGCATTTTCTTATGCATTCGTTTTAATAGCCCTGGGGCGCCGAATATCTTGGGATGGCTTTGATTATATCAACTTGAATGTAATTATTATATTGAGATAGGCTTCAGTTTCGTGCATAAAGGTAGTAAATCTTCGGACAAATAAAGCCGACGCTCAATGATTAATGTTAATTAATGTGTACCACTGAAGTTGTAGACCTTTTGATTATTCATGTTGAAGTTGTTGCGTCCTAATAATATTATATCAACCTGAAAGTAGCTATTATATTATAGCGCCTCGCTCTCAGCTTATCCATTAAGACTGTATATCTTTTGAATAGTGAAGCTGAGACTGCATTAATATTATATGAATCTGAAACTGATAATCGTATTGTGGTACATGAGTTTCCTATCATGTTTTGACAAACGGAGGTCGCTTGCAGCCGAATCACAGTATTAAATGTTGTATTAACTCGAAACTAGTTATCATATTGTTACAGCTCAGCCTCATTATATCGCTCATCAGAACATCGAAGATCGATAGTTAATATAATATCGTACTGCATCGCTAAATGAAATTATTATTATATCAATCTGGTCATCACATTGGAGCGTCTCAATTATAAGTGGATTCAGCGTTATCAAGTAAAGTTTTACATTTTATGACTAATTAAGCCAAGTTGCTTACGCTCGAGGTTTATCGCAAATCCATTCAGAATTAGAATCTCGCAATTATATCTTGTATACATCAGTACTGTAGTAATGTCTCAAGCATCAACTTCATACTATATACTGAAGTAAGTCCCTTATCTAAATTGTGTAATTAAAATATAAAACTTTTTCCCCACATACCGTTTCCGTGCGACAGTTTTATCGCTTCCTTATTTGAGGTGTTAAATACTTGTAGAGTTACCATCCTAGATAACCTTAATAAAAATTTCCATTTTTTATTATTCCTATCTCAAAGAAAATATTTTATCTAATCATTTCTTCAAACATGCCCAATTTCGGTAAAATTTTTATAATCTAGACTCATTTTCCGAATAATTAATTCGAACTGCGCACCTTATCTATTTTATTTATCATTTTTACATGATGATCTTGTTTTCAAGTCCCGTTTTAGTCACATTTTCGTAATCTCACCTCGTCGATAACGAATTAATCGATTCTCGTTAACATATTAATAATAACGTGCTATTTCGATTGTGGTTCTCGGTCAAAATATTTGAGGCGTTCGGATACAGTTTAAACGGAACCGTGACGAACGTTTTCGAACGGCGCATTTTAAAATTAAATATATAATTAAATTTTACGTTGATTACAAACAAAAAGGCACGTTTGGCATCGGTTCAATCTTAACGAACTTTTAAAAATTTCCACGAACGGAAAATCTGAAATTGTTTCTGATTAATTTAGAACGGTAATAATGAGTCGTATTTTTACGTAAATGTTTAAACGTTTTCGTCGGAGTGAGTGGGTGTAGTTGTTTTTAAGGAACGAATTTGGAAGAGTTGGTGAGTTTATATCCTTTTAAAATTATCAAAAATTCAGTTTGCTTACTTCGTTTTGAAGATTCCTTAAAATTGTACTCAGTTTCTCTCTAATTAGTCATTGAGATTTTACTCCTTGCTGTTATTTATATCTTTTATTATATTAACGAAATTGTAAATTTCTGTTTCGATTTGGTCATTTCATGCCTAGGGATGTTGTTGCTATCTGTCACTTTCTCGAATGTTCTAGCTTTCGGATTATATCTGCTGCTTTAGTTGAGTAAACAACATTCCGAGATTCAAATGAACGAATGAGTATTTCGTCAATGCTCGATATAATGAAATAAAAACATTTTAATGTGGTATTGAGCGTTTTCATCCGAAATGGTTTCAGAAGATTTGATGCTGCTTTTAGATGACTTGCTATTGCTTCCTGAAGGCTTGAAATGCTTCTAGAAGACTTGAATTGCTTCTAGAAAACTCGTTACTGGCTTTGAAAGACTTGCCCCTGGAAACTTGGGATGCTTCTCGAATATTTGCAATGCTTCCGGGAGACTTGATATTATCCCTGGTACCACTTGATATTGGACCTGATACTGTTTGCAGAAGAATTGATACTCTTTCAGATGCAGACTTGAATTGCTTCCAGAAGTCTTGTAATACTTTCAGATGACTGGTAATGCTTCCAGAAGAGTTGATATTGCCCCTAATAGACTTGATACTACTTATAGAGTACATCTTAAATGCTTCCGCAATACTAGAGGATTTGATATTGCCTCTGGCAGACTTGAAATCCTTCCAGCAGACTTAAAATGCTCCCAGAACCTTAATATTGCCTCTAGAAGACTTGAAATGTTTCCAGACGTCTTCACATTACTGCTGGAAGGCTTAAAATGCTTCTAGAAGGCTTGATACTGCTTCCAGAAGACATGAAATGCTTCCAGAGGACTTGATGTCGCTTCTAGAAGACATGAAATGCTTCCAGAGGACTTGATGTTGCTCCTGGGTGACTTGATTATGCTCTCAGAAGATTTGAAATGCTTCCATAAGACTTGTAATGATTTTAGATGATTGGCAATGCTTCCTGAAGCGTTAATATTGCCCCTGAATGACTTGATACTACTTCTAGAAGAATTGATACTGCTTCCGGATGACTTGAAACACTTCCACAAGACTTACAATACTTCCAGAAGATTTTATATTGTGTCTAGCAGACTTGAAATACTTCCAGAACTTTGTATTACCTTTGGAAAACTTGAAATGCCTCCATTAAACTTAAAACGCTCCCAGAAAACTTGATATTATTGATTCTAGAAGTCTTGATTGATATTGCTTTCAGAAGACTTGAAATGCTTCCACAAGACTTACAATGCTTCTAGAAGACTTGATATCGTCTCTGAAAGATTTGAAATGCTTCCAAATGCTATTAGGTTTTTGCAAAAATAACGGTGTTCTTATGATAACATGTCATTCTCATACCAACTACAAATTGCCGCTCAACAGTTTTTGGGCCAATGAAGACCTACTACAATACTGCCTCTAGCGAATGGATGATTATGAATCCAGAACAACTCATTTCAATATACAACATCGCTGAACTTTTGTATAAAGTTTCACTAAAGGCTTTTACAACTTCTAACGTTTAAAAGGGATTTGAAGTTGTAAGTTGTAACTGATCGACCTTTGAATGAAGCTGTCCACGCTCATGAACGAATCAATAATGAGCAAAAGAAAAGAGCCAATCTTAGCTGATAGGGAGGGACTTCGAAAAGTTCAATTATGTCTCAAATGCTGCAGTTGTATCCAAAAGTGGGAAGACGAAGAGGAAAGTCTCGTATACTTACTGATACTGTAGAAAAAGAAGAAATGGCGCGTTTTAAATACATCGGCACAAATATGTTAAAAAGTTCGAGCAGTTTGTAATCAAATAGGAAATGAAGATAGGTTCTTTTAACGCGATTTTAGTTACGACCAAAATACGCTTAATGATATGATAGTTGGTGAAAAAGAATTAGTAAATGATAAAAAATTAGATTATTTATGTGACAATGACATCAGCAACCTCCCTTTTACATGTTTATTCATCTTAAAAGTACAGCCAGTGTTTGCTCGGTTTCAATAGGTCTCATAGTATCTCTCTTTGTCAATGTCGGTTGTTATGAGGTCATCAACTTCTTTAAACTATTCGTGGTTTAGTCTAAAGTAAACTTTTGTTTATCAAACTCTTTACTCAAATTCTTCAGTAAATCTAAAAGATTCGTCATGTTTGATATTTTTAAATTGGCTAATCTCAAAACATTGAAAAAACTGCCAGTAACTGCGTGGTGAAAATTACGGTTATTGTCATCGTGAGTCACTTGCTGCGAAAAATTCTTGGTGAACCACCCTCAGAAATCTGCTTTTCATTTTGTGGCCGGCTTAATATTAGTTTTAGTTTTTGAGGCACAGTGCATAGATATTTACATTTTGGGGTTATTATTTAAAAACAATATTTTTACAAAATTTTCAAAGTCACGATATTTTGCAGTGGTACTTTGAAACGGTATTTTTGTGGAACGATCGTTCCTGGAGCGCGCTCAGACACGATTAAAAGCGGTATTCCCATTACTATTTAATTTTGCTTCTGGAAGAATTGAAATTTTTTCCGAATGACTTTAAATGCTTTTACAAGACCTACAGAAGAATTGAACAGCTTTCAGTAGATTTGATATTGCCTCTGAAAGACTTGAAATGTTTTCAGAAGACTTGATATTGCCTCTGGAAGACTTGAAATGCTTCCATAAACTTGATGCTGCTTCTAGAAGACTTGATATTGCTTCCAGGAGGCTTGAAATGCTTTCAAAAAACCTGATACTACTTTTAGAAGAGTTGAAATTGTTTCAGAAGACTTGAAATTGTTTCAGAAGAGTTGATATTTCTTCTAGAAGATTTGAAATGCTTCTAGAAGGCTTGGTACTGTTTCTAGAAGACTTGAAATTGCTTCCAGGAGGCTTGGGACAATCTCAGGAAAACTTGATAGTGCCTCTGATATACTTAACATGTTTCCAGAAGATTTGATACAGCCTCTGATAAACTTGATATTGTTTTTAGAAGATACGATTTTGTGTCTGGAAGACTTGATATTGCTTCCAGAAGACGTGATATTGCTTTTATAAGACTTGAAATGTTTCCAGAAGACATGATACAGCCGCAGAAAGGCTTGATATTGATTTCAGAAGATACGATATTGCGTCTGGAAGACTTGAAATGCTTCCAGAAGACTTGATACTGCTTTTATAAGACATGACATGTTTCCAGAAGACACGAAACAGTTCCGGAAAGCTTGATATTGCATCCAGAAGACCTGAAATCCTTCCAGAAGACTTTATAATTCTTTTAGAAAATTTTAAATGCTTTTAGAAGGCTTGCAATGCTTCCAGAAGACTTGAAATGTATCCAGAATACTTGGTTTTGCCTCCTTTGGAAGACTTGAAATGAGAACTTGATACTACAGATACTTGATACTACAGATGACTGATATTGTTTCCAGATGACTTGGAAATGCTTCTAGAAGGCTTGACACTGTTTTTAGAAGACTTAATATTGCTTTCAGATGACTTGATACTGCTTTCAGAAGATTTGAATTCCTTCCAGGAAACTTGTTACAGCCTCTGGAAGACTTGAAAATGTTTCCTGAAGACTTGATACAGCCTCTGGCAGATTTGATATTGCTTTCAGGAGATATGATATTGGGTCTGGAAGACTTGTAATGCTTCCAAAAGAGCACCCATTCAAAATTGTTAATTGTTTTACCTCGACTAAAGTTGCCATTTTCAATTATTTTTTAAAATTTTAATGTGCTTTCATAACATCGAAATGGATGACAATATGTACTGTCATCCATTTTATGTTTATATCACCAATCAAAAAATCTTAAAAACATCATCTAGAAATTATTTAGTTATTCAAGATAACTCAAATACGAAAATAATCTATATTCTATGTGTTATTAATAAATATGTTTGTTAAATAAACAATTTCTTTAGAAATTTCATATATTTTATTTCACTAATCGTTTATTCTGAAGTAAAAATGGAAGAATTTATTAATAGACAAGGTTTAGTTATTGGGATATTATATTTAATTGAAGTATTTCATTTTTCATACTTTCATGGCATAAATGGTTAAATTGACGTTTTGCGTTCTGGTTTTGTGTAAATTAAAGTGAAAAAGTACCAAAAACTATAAATTTCTTAAATAAAATTTGAAAATTGTTGAATTTTGCTAAAGAGGATATAGAAAGTGTTTCTCTTCAAATGAGGATATTAAAGTCGAAATTTAGGACTAAATGGCAAGATACTTATAAAAGCACGAAATATTTTTAATGAAGAATGCTACTTGGCTGGATCGCACATTCTGCATTCCCACCGAAAAACAATCTTTTTTGGTGTGCAAAAAATTTTAAATACTATAAACACTATAAATATATTACTACCTCTGTTTCATAATAAGTGAGCCATTAGCGATTTTTATTTTTTCCAAAATAAGTGAGCCATTTTAATATTTTAGAAATACTACTAATATTTATTCTTAAAAATATGTTACAAAATGTTAATACAAACGAATAGTAGGCAAACGATTCTCTCTACGTAGGTTTGCCTTGCTAATATGTTTAAGCTTATAATTATTGTTTCCATCGCAATCTATAATAGATTTCATAACTAGTTGTAAACTTATAAAAACGTTATCTAATGTATGTCTAGTTTCTTCTTCGAAAGATTCTTCAACAACCTTTATTAAATCGTCTATATTTCGCGGTGAACGCTGATGTTGTAAGGATTGAATAGACGCAAAGAAGCCAAGATCGAGAACATTCAAATCGGGACTATTTGCCGGTTGAAAAGTAAAGGAAATGTTCCAACCGCCCCTCCTACACTCTGCCTGTAGTTGCTCATCTTCAATATTGCAATGTGGCCGTGCATTATCCTGCTGTATGATTATATTTTTTGAGGAACTCCTTGGCCACTTTTTTTTAATTGCCGGAATCAGTTTATCCATTAACATACGTTTGTAAACATTTTTACAGATATCCACAGGTTTGGTAACAAGTGCACCTCTAGGTCGATTTTTACTATTTCGCGCGGCTGCTTCTTGTACTACAAATGGCCATATGCCTATTTTGCCGTGAAAATGTTGGTTACGGTAACGATCGTACCGCGGTCGAGCAACAGCTGCTAAAAACATTACTTTGGCCATGCTTGTATTACTTGCCACTTGACGACATGGCTCAATTTCTTCTGGGAGGAGATAAATTTTTTGATTTACTTTAGTGATATAAAACCACTTTTCATCTATATGGATGTAATTCATCAAATCCTCAAACTCCCCATTCTCTTGCACAAATGATAAACAATTATCCAGGCATGCTAATTTATTGTTCTCTTTTAGAAGGGGTTTCAAAGAATTGGAGTGAGTGCCTTTTAATTTCGCCATTTTTTAGCAACCTCCATAACGAGGTAGGCGGAATACCAAGTCCAAATGATAATGACCGCAGTGTGGCTCTTCTTTTATAAGCAAGTGATGGTATTTTGGCAATTAATTCTGTCCTATCAATTGTTTTTCGACCAGAATTGCCTTGTTTTTTATTCTTAACATTCATAGGCTCATTCGCATCAAGACTACAACTACTACTATTAACAGAATCTTTACCTTGTTTCCAAATTCTTTTTATAGTGGCCCTTGATGTTCTGAATTTTTGAATTGCAGATATAACCGTTCCCTTTGTCAGCCGTCCATTTTTCTGACGTTGCAATAAAAACTGAACTATAGCCATTCGCTTTTCGTTAGTTAAGTTCGGTTTTCTCATCGTTCTAAATTTATCGGTGTTAAAAAAACTTTCACGTAATTGTTTGATGTTTAATTGTTGTTTAGTGACAAGTTAAACCGTCAAATATTTTGAAATAATGGCATATGTTATTAAGAATATTATGTATATTACCAACATAAAAAATAAAATGAAAAAAAATTTTTATTGGCAATAAGTTTGACAGAAAACGCAAATGGCTCACTTATTATGAAACAGAGGTAGTACGTCTTTTCGAAATTTGGGATCCTACTTTAAATGCCTATAACATCTCAGGGATACAGCTTAGCATAAGGCAAGTTGACTCTGTATCGGTTCTTATGCGAATCAGCCTGTATAAACAAATAACTATGAATTTACCTGTTTTTTTTTTGATAATTTTTATGTTACTTTGGTCCTAATTTTTTTAAATATTTTTTTCGAATTTAGCGATTCAAAGACTTGAGATAAAACGATAAAATAATTTTGGCCAGCTTTTTGGGTCAAACAGTTTAAACAGTCGTTTAAATCTTTTCCTAATTCGGTTCTTTTTCAACACTCGTATTTTCAAAAACATGAAAATATAGATTATGGATACAATCTTAGCTATTCTTTGGTACATCGATGGATCGCCTGGTTCTCTAATTAGCTTTTCTAATTAATGTAACGCTGTCAAATACACTGGTTTATTTTCAATGCTAATTATAACCGATCTTGTTTTCTTTGGATGTATTCCACTTTTTTCCTCAGTATTTACTAATATTAAAATAATAGGATAAAAATTACGGGATACTTAAATATACCTAATCATTTTCTCAAATTGAATAGGTGTGGCGGTTTTTAAGGAACGATTTTTTTTGGCATTTTAAAACTCGCCCAAATAATAAATAACTCGTCGAGACGGCTTTTAACGCGATGTGGGTGGAATCTATGGTCTGTCGGGGATGTGCAGTGAATCATTTTCTAATCCTAGTGAGGACTGGATCTTGTCGGGTTTCCAAGATTTAAATTACGGTTCCTTTACCCTATTAGTAAGGAAATTTTCATGCCTGATTCAACTCAATCCTCCATTTTTACATAACATTTTTAAAGGAAATTCATCTTACTCTAGACTATTCGATTTGAGTTGGATAACAAGAACAGCTGTGGACATAAGCGAACCTCCTCTATCTCTTTGACTGCGTGTGTGTAAAAACCAGCTAGCCATCTATGTTTGAACTGGCCTGGGGCCAACGAGCGCGTCTAAAATACATGCATGTCGGAGTGAGATGCACCCGGTTTCTCGGCGGAAAAAAGCCGCGGAAATAAAACAAAGCCGACGGATTAGTGTGCGTGTGTCGGTGAATTTGGAACGCGCTGACCGAATACTAAATTGTAGACCGGCCCCAATTGTATGTAGACTGGAAACGACTACGAGGGAGAGACCGTCACGTTTTACGAGCTTTCCCGTTTGGTGTTTGCTCTCAAGTTTAGCAAAACGCGTACAATATACACTTTAAAATCGAAAACGTGCCACTAAACTTATAATGGACTTCATTCTAAAACGGTTAATGTGACAACTAAATTTGTAACGCGATTTTCGCATTTATTAATATAACTTAATATTTGTGCGCTTAATGATTCAAGTTGAAGCGAAATATAACTTGACGAGTACAGTTTCATTTATAGAATAGAAATTATGTACGCCTCCCACGTTGACACCAGCATTCGTAGACAGCTGGTGGTTTTCTTTTTCTCATTGCCCCACGTGGGATTTTCTAATATGCGTGACGAGACGTCGATTAAAAAAAATTGCAAAAAGATTCCTTCATTTTCCCCGGAAATATAAATATTTATTTCGATTGTGTTCAAATCTCAAGACGCATCAAGAAAAAAGAAACAAATCTCATGAAGATTAACTTAATAAAAGAAACGTTCCTGTCCTCGTCAAGTGGATTTAGATTAAACTAAAACTACTGTTGTAGTTTCACATTCACTTCTCGTATTTGGCATATTGCCACTTTTATTATTAACCGTGATTGTTGGACTTAAGATAATGGGCGTTAAACACCTAACGGCGTACAAGCTGTAATCGCTCTGAATCATGTGAGGCATAATTCTTAATGAGTAACAGGTTTCCTGCTATTCCCGCAACGCGTATACGCCAATTACGTGCTGGACCGTGAGTAATGAGCGTGTTTAATTAATTAAAACGAGGCTATATCAGACGTGTTATGAACGCCGACGACATGGCGAAAGAATCTCTAAAAACGATCCCGAGCCCTCGGGTTGTCCAACTTTGCAAGGACACCGTGGACGAACCGAGATGGATCGATTCAAATCTAAACTAAGTGTTCGGTTTTAAATTTAGATACTAACCGCGAGAATCGACAAACAAACAAGTGCAGTTCACTTGACCTCAACGTTTTCCTCATACAAGTTCCAAGCATGCAATTCCGTTTCAGGGACGAATCGGTTCCGCATAAGGAGCTGTAAATGGTTGTTTTTAATATGGTGTATTACGAAAACCTTGTGATTACGTGTAATAAATTTTTGAAGAAATCGCGCAACCTGAATGTGGCTTAACGTAAATTGTCATGAACCAAAAAAATTTGAATTTACATTTTTTTTGCAATTTAAGTCTGAATTTAAATTGGTTACCACATATTGCAAAAGTAGTTGTAAGTCATCTTGAATAAAAATCACTTTGTCTTAAAAAACGGTATCATAATGAGGCCGAATCATATTTACCAACCCATGTTTAGTTGAGGTGTTGTAATGTGTTATTCAATTTAGTATTGATGTGATATGGATCTTACTTTCTCTATAATGGGTTTAGTCAAGGTCGGTTGTTGTCGGGCAATATAGTGTAGGTGTTAAAGAATTTAGGGTCGATATGATTTTCATTGTGAAGATAACGATCTTGGCTAAATTTAGCGTGGCGAATGTATAACTTCACCTTATTATGGTGGAATTGTATGGTGTCGATTGGTTTGGTGTATTTGGATTTCAGATTTGATGTATAGCAACCTATTTTTCTGTGCCCGTTTCTTATACTTGGGAGCTTCAAATCTCTGCATTTTATCTCAATTAACCCGTCATCCCAAAATAACCAATCAAAAATCGTCAATTATAGCTTCACATATCTTGCTGTTATTACAGTAAGTTTGCGACATCTACCACGCTTTTTGTCTTGATACGAAATATATTCATAAGATTAAGATCCAAATTCTTTTACATTAATAGAAAACTATTTCCAAAAAAATTAGGCTAACTTGCTCTTCTATGTATCATTGTGAGAGAATAATGAGATCATGGTGAATGAGATTCTTGTATGTCTTAAATAAATTGTTGTAATAAACGGTTTTTAAAAGTAACTTGAGGTGACTGACAGCTAGGAGAATAATCCATTCCTGTGTAATTTATTTTTATCATTTTTACCATGAATATAGATTTTGTGCAATTAAAATTCAATTATGCCATTCATTATCCAATTAATATGTTCTCGGATGAAAGCAAGTGTAAACAAATGATCTATTGCTGGTCTAAAGGCTGTTAAATAATCTGTTAATTCTTGTAATTACAGTTCTGGAATTGTCTACAGAATTCGGGTATTCAAAGCATTTGTCATGTTCATATTTTAGTTTATTACTTTATTATGGAACAGTAACCCTTGCCCTTTCTTATATGTTATGTAATATTTCGTCCCTTTCTTTTAATCCTTCTTGTCCGACTTTTTTAATTTTCGAAGCTTTGTGCTTAATACAATAGCACGTGCAGACAACTTTGATATTACCAAACGAGATTAGAATGTAGTCTATATCCACCAAAATACAGAACCTCTTTGTTTCATATATATTTACATATAAAAACTGGTCTAGGAATGAGCTTATGTGTGAAAAAAATCCTTTTCCACTTTTTTTAGTGATTCAGACTGACTCTTTCACATAATAAAAACTAAAATGTCATAACTAATTCCAAAATGCACTAAAAATAAAGAGAAAAGATCACAAATATTATAAACAGGAAATATTTTTTGCAAATATATCGAATTATATGATAAAAAACATGATTATATTTCTATGAAACTTATTCTAAGCCCGCAAAACAAGTTCTTTTTGTGAAAAATATATAAATACATAATACATAAGTAGGCATAGTTTCACAGTACTAAGATATACTAGTTTTTTGAATTTTTCTTCGTAGCCTTTCGCTTCTTCGTTATCAACTCTTTCTTCGTTAATACTGCTACCATATCTGTTTTGCTTGTATGGGAAATCTATCCTATGAATTTTTTGATAGATATATTATTGACGCTATAAAGATAAACCAGTTGGCTGTATAATTCTCCGCATACAACAGTCGATAGGTTTCAACAGTTTTATTATAATTTCCTGGTTACGATGGTACCATGCACTGTAGTAAATGTGTCAATGTTACTAAGATCAGGCGCACACTTTGTGTGACCAGTAAGAAGAAAGTTGACTAGAATGATAATCTTAAGCCCTTCAACTAGATCACCATGGCATGTACGAACAGATACATAGAACGTAATTTTTATTCTGTCCAATGTATTTATCACAGAAAATAACGAGTATTTGGGTGTCTGTACAGCAAGTTTGTGGGTGATAAGGTAGGATGCTCGCAACGTTTTTTGCCATCTCATCAAGTCATCTTTTTCATCAATCAAGTAAATGTACTGCAAAAAATATAAGGAAGATCATGTGAATGTAATCAATTTGAGTATTGAGTTATAATACAATTAGGAAAACCTTACTTTTTGTTTTACATGTGTAATTTCAAAGGGCGCACACTTTTTCGTTGATTTAAAGTACGCTGTACGGGGTTGAGTATTCCAAAGGCAATAATATCAAGTCTTCTGGTCGCATGTTAAATCTTCTAAATGCAGTATCATATCTTCTGGAAGCATATCAAGTCTTGTGGAAGCGTTTCAAGTCTTTTTGCAAGCAATCTTCTGGAAGCAGTATTAAGTCTTCCATGTGCAGTATAGAGTCTTTTCGAAGCATTTTAAATCGTCTAGAAGTAGTATCAAATCTTCTGGAAGCATTTCAAGTCTTCTGGAAGCAATATCAAGTCTTCTGGAAACAGTATCAAATCTTCTGGAAACATTTTAAGTCTTATGGAAGCAGTTCAAATCTTCTGGAAGCAGTATAAACTCTATTTGAGACAATAGAAATAGTCTGGAAGAATAATCCAAATTTAGCAACTTATCTGATTAACTACGATAATATTCTAAGCCGAAACTAGACTTTAATATCCTTTAAAACCGGGCACTATACAGAAAAGATGATAACTAACGAGAATCTGACGAAACGAGTAGTTTATCTTAAATAGCTTTTCTCGAAAATTTAGTTTCGAACGTAAGCCGCCTTTTCATGGACCAGGACACATATAAAGACAATTTTTTTAAGGGCAGTGTGAAGCATTGTCACATTTAATCATATGAATGCATGAATGTAATTTACCTTCTTTTTTTTGTATTGTTAGGTTCTATTTTTTCTGATATTCTGTTGTTTAAATAATTTAGTTTAAAGCATATTTAAAGTATAGATACAATTTTGGTTATTAATGCTAAAGATTCAAATATGCTCACTGAGTGTATGTATATGATGTGGTACCTCGACAAAGCTAAGATGTAGTTGGATCTTCCTACAGTGCTACTTCAGTAATTTTCTCAATAACATGAGATTAAGACTAAAAAAATCTCCTCATACGGATTCCAATCTCCTTATTCATCTCCTCATCATGAATTCGTTAATAAAGTTTAGAATTTAGCTTAGAATGGGTTTTTAGCTTTATCCATGTTCGACCAAGGTTTTATCAGCAAGCATAGCATAGCATACCCCACTAACAAACCCCATGCTTTATTAGCATTCTGGTTGTTTGTTCCTATTCGAAAGAACCATCTTTTTTTCAGTTTGAAGAAAGTGTTATTGATATATTTTTGCTTTGCGAATTTGTAAATCTCTAACACTCACTCTTTTAATTTTTAAAAATTCGTTATTATAGTTTCTTGTTGTCTTCTGGTGAAGTGTTTTTATAAAATTGATCACTTTCTCTCTAATTGATCTTTCTTTATATTAATTGCTGTCATATTTTAGGTTATATTTGTGAAATTCGAAGTACTATGGATTACTGGATTTACTCATTTCGCGCCTTTTGTTATGGTAGTTAGTCTTAACGTTCTCAAGTACTTTCGATTTTTGATCGTATCATTTTCATCAATGAGCATTGCATCAATGTTCGATGCAGCTTCGGAAAGTTCTTTAGTGTGTTCTTTGGTGCATCGATGAATTACTTACTTCTTGAATTTGCTTTCCTACCTGATTTTGCATTTATATTCGATAACAAAAATATTGGTCAACATCACAGTAACTGCCATTTAGTTAATAAATTTTTAGATGAGATCATTGTTGTATTCTTGAACTACGCAATCATCATGGTACAATCAAGATCGTGTTTTATCAATTTCCAAGACTTATGTTGGGGTATTTTGGATTACTGTATACTTTTCGTCATGATGTAATCATCGTGTATACACGATTTATTAAGACTGTTCTTTAACATGTTGGGGGTTAAACTACATTTGTTGGTGTGTCCTTCTGTAAAATCCATTTTCTCCTTGCTATCAAAGTGCTTTAATGTGTATTATCCAAATTTGGGTATTAATTTTAGTGCGTACCCAACCTAATCTAACTCAAGCTCTAGTCTTTCACCTATTGCATCTTATAGAATATTATAGATCACCTCACACATCATTTACTCTTCTTAGTCTGCATGACGTCTCAATGTTCAAAGTATTCTCACTCTCGATGCTATTTTCCGCTGTCATTCTTTTCCCCATCTTTGCATTCTTCGGCAGATTTGGTTTCCTCTGCTCTTTCTCTCCATTTTTCACAAAAATTGAAGTCACTTTGAAGGGAGTTTCTAGTTTTACATCTAGTATTATTCCTAGTGATAGTTTTAGTGTTAGTGCTAATGTCAATTTTAATTTTAGTTCAATTAACACCGATCGTAAAAGCCTTCGTACTTATATTATTTATCTTGATCAAATTGATCATAGATTGACTCAATTGACCAGCGAAGTAGTTAATTTGTCCCCATTTATGTAACCATAGCCAATATCTGACATAGACATGGTCTTTTTGTCCATGCTGCTTTAACCGTGTTTGTTTCCAACTTGTCTGTCCATTCCTCTATAATTTCTTTCGTTTTATCTTCGTCTTCTGTAGACATCTGGTCTGGGATGACAGGCGGCCAGATAGTGTGGGGTTGGGGCTAATAAGTAAACCTCAACTCACTAAAAACCACTTTTCTCGTCTTCTTCAGGAATGCCGTTTCTTCTGATAATCTTCCTTCCAAAACGCATAGGCAAAACATATAAACCGAATTACTTTTTATTTTAAATAGTTCAAATAACGTACCCGGCCTAAATGGTTCTTCAAATCGGATTGTAGACACTCCAATTGCTCTTCTGCCACATCTGGGTCTTTTTTCGTCTCATCGATATCTCGAACAATTAAGTCATAGAGATCTACTTACTTTTTAGTTTTATATTAGTACATATTACATACCCAGTTGGTGGGGTTTATGTAAGGTGAGCACCCCCTGTTCCTTTTCCTATCTACTTCATTCCCTTCCTTGTCTCTGCTTCTCGTCTTCTTTTTCTTCATTACGGATCTTAGAAACACGGCGTCTGCGTACCATTTTCCCTTTGTTTCTACCATATTATTTAGCAGATTTTCTTTTTGAAGTTTACAGTTGCATACATCTTCTACTTATGTTCTTTCCGTACTGAATATATGGTCTGCTGTATCTCTGCGTTGTCTATCAACATAGATCAGAGTCACTTTTTATGTCTTTCAAGTAGGAACCGAACACCCCATGCCCCATAAAAGCCGGGGTAATATAAGAATCCATAGCTCTCCAGAATTTTACATCTTAGATCAGCTAGGTTTACCATGGTTTTTACCATTTGGCAAACAGTTCCTTTCTTGCTTCTGTTTTCTACTCCTTGCTCTGCCTAACCCAATCCAACCCAACCCTTTTTTTTTATCGAGATCGGAAAATTTTGCAAACAGAGATCTGACCTCAGATATTGGAGAGATCAGAAACAGATTGAAAGAAAGAGAAACTGTGATAAAAGTAAGAAACTGTGTGTCATGAATCATCTTTACCCAAACACCAGAAAGGATAAAAACACACAAAAGAGTTTTTAAATTTAACAGATTTATAACATACCGGGGTGAGGGGGAAGTTTGTGGTGGTTTTCGGTCCCTTGTACTTAGCAGTTCGTAATAAATAGAAAGGAAGGAAGAGGTGAGGGGGTCCTCCTCAACCCAACCCAACCCAATCTAACTCAATTCAATCCAACCCAACCCCATTTAAACGTAGGGCCAGATCAATAACTTCACCTAATTATTATAGATTAGGCATTAATTCGCGTAATTAATCTTTAACGTTTATCAACACAAGATAAACTTAACCCTAGATTAATTCAAGTTGTTTATATTAAAACGTTGTATCTCATTCCATATCTATCTAAAACTCATTAACACAAACAGTAGTTGATGGATGACAGTTTAAACAGATTTAAGCTGCTATTAATAAAAATATTTTGTTCAAATTTTAATCTATAACTACTAATTAAACAAAATTTTTGATTTAATTTTTACGATAAAACAATTCCGAGGACACGCTGTAAAAGTTATACATATAACAAATGTATTTGAATGTTTAAGTCTGGACTGATTTAAAAGCGAGGACGAGATTAAGTTTATCTTAAGACCCGATAATAAACAAAGATTTTTATGGACGAGCATAACGCAAGATGCGCGCCGATCGATTTATCGTTGTTATACCATCGTAAATTTCGATTTTCAACGGAGTGCTAAAATTTCAATTCGTTCGTTATGTAATTACTTAAGTTGTACTTAAGACGATTCTTTTGAAAACACGATCCACTTTGCGGCCTTGAAAATCCGCATCACATCATCTCGGTCTCGCTAACGACTCTATTTTCGCCATGGCCTCAGAAATCGATAGCCTCTGCAGCTAAGAGCAATATGATCAAAACAACATCATCGTGAAAATAAAAGGAACGAAATCGTTCTTGCATATCATTCTTTGCTTCAGCGAGTTTTATAAAATAGTTCACTTTATCACTTCAAAAAAAAAAAGTAGAAAAAAGATGAGTTTTTTTTAAATGCACGTACATAAAGTCCGTTTTTCATTCATGCGTTAATGCATGGGGCGGGATGAACAAAGGAGCGACGATTTTGGATCGGGTTGAAAGAACTCGAATGAAATTGGTACTCGTTTTGCGTACTACACATACGGTATTAGTTGGTCAGGGACAGTTGGAAGTGGTAATTTAATACGTTGGTCCTTGGCTGAACTCCAAATTAAAGGGTTTGGCGCAAAATCAATATAGAATCGTAAAGGCGATAATCGATGCAAGTTTATTTTTATTACTGTTACAGCGTAGGAAGATTACAAGCTGGCAATTGCCCAAGACAATGAATAGTGTGCATCTGGCAGGATGCTTACAATTATGAGTTATCTTTTATAACATTATTTAACACAATTGTGTTGTGGCGTTTAATGGCCAAAGATGGATACGTTGAAACTGAACCCTCTAAAAGATTTCGAACTCAATTCTATAGTGACGTTTTTATAGCCTACGCCCCCGTATAGGATGTGCGGGTATCCTCCTGTGTTATTTCTAAAGTTATCTAATATCCATATTCCCGATATTATCTCATTCCTCCAATACCCCGGAACCGGGTACTTAATCAAAGCGGATCTTCCTTGAAACCATTTTCCTGTCTTTATTACAGTCTGAAAAAGAAATTAAAAATTTTAAAATTTAAGCAAAAGAGAAATTTAACACAAAACTACGCTTTATCTATAGAGATAGTTGTTCTATTTTCATGCTTTGAAATTTGCAATTTCCTTAATAATAACCGAGCCAAATACTTAATCGTTTCATTTGAGACTGGAGAATTAAGTAATAATGAAATTTTCTACGAATGTAGTACGGAGGAGAAACGCGGCCGGAATAATTTAAGTTTCTCTTAACTAATAGTAAATTTGATTGGGTATAATACCTGTTGGTACAGCAATCTGTCGTATGGTGTTACACATCCGACGTATAAACTGTGTGATCCGAACGCTGTGTAAGGTGGCACCATACATCTCGGTGGTTGGACATAATAAGATGGTACAACACCGATTGTTGATGCTACCAAAAGCAGAATTACGAATATCTTCATGATTAAACGGTTTAACTTAATCTCAACAATTTCTTTCACCCAATTTAACATTTATATAATTACATCTTATCTCGTTTTTATCTTGTTTTTGTTTGTGGATTATCACCTGATTTAAATTAATCAAACTAAATATTTAACTACGACCTAAAAGTCTTACGTAAAATTTATCGTTTTATTGTGAAAACAATTTCTTAAAAATTATTTATTTATTGTTTCAGATTTTCCCCACTTTATTGTCTACCTACTTTTTTTAAATGTAAGTACATTTTTGTTTATCCTATTTTTAATCCTCTGACTAAGCACCGTATTTTGGTACAAACGCATTTGGCAAAACTCGAAATAATCGAATCAAAAAGTTGCATGTCATCTTAATTTTAGAAATGGAAACTTTTTGACGTAAATTTAAAGAAAAATTTCGTTTTGTTTACTTTGCATTTCTTGGCAGAGACGCGAACGGCCACAACATCGACATAGTTTCTAAGCGGCGAAAGGGTATTGATCTATATTGAAAATGTCACAAGACATTTCGGTCATAGTCTAAGATTAAATCTTTTATCCATCTGTTAGTAGTTAGAGTAGCTCCGGTAAATTCTCGGCGCCAAATTGCGCGTGACAAGGAATAGATATACGTTGTGCACACGAATCTAGAACTTGGTGTGCACGCGTTTCCAAAAATATCTATTAGAGCATGCACGCTTAAACAAACTATACGGACGCGTGTTTTTGGGACACTGGAAAAATAAACATTGCGTTCTGTTTCTATTAGGTAAGACTATTAAGTTGCCACGGCTAAATTTGTCAATAAAAAAAGGGATATGTAGAAAATCTTGTTAACATTATCGCGAATTAAAAGAATTTCGTTTAATTTAATTAACGGTACTTTTAACCCTACCAAAGACAAAGAACTCATTAAAATTTTTCTTTAAAACCGCCTCTTACCGAATTAACATTCGTTACACGTTCAGGACAACTATCCATTTACAGTTGGAATAATAACGGCCATCGATCAGATCCAATTCCGCATCTTAATCCGACGGTTTGTCATTGACACTTACATGAACGGGAAGTGTCCAGTTTAAGTGTTACGTGGCCCACTCTGTCTCTCCGCATGTGCATTAACGTATAATGTTAAGATATTCTATTAACCTTCTTCTTAGATAATTTGCATATGTACTTTATACCAATTGACCAACAACGTAGGTTGCGTTGGTTGGGAGTTTATTCTAAATGGCATATCCTATCTTTGTTCTTATTTTGATATGATGAAATTGTTTGTAAACAGAACTAGTTTTACATTAACCTTTATAAAAATATATTACTATATAGTAGTATTGACAATTTTATATATCTATATAGATATCTGCATCTGATACAAGTGAATGCTTTTACTTACATTGTACAAAATGTGGTTTTATTGCGTAAATAAGGAGGTTTACTAAAAGCAAACGAACTGTAAAAGACGCACATGCCGGACGAAGAGATGGAATTGGAGAAAATTGATGAAACAACAAATTATTACGGGATTAAAAGCGAATATAACCGAGCTGATAGATCTTTTAGAAAATTTAAAGATGAATGTGTAGCCAATTAACACCTTGAAAATATTGATTATGGAAGATTATTATACTGTCTAGTTCTTCTTAGTCTTATTCTGATTCTTTTATTATTGATGCTAATCGTATGACTCTAATAATTACTCTATTTTTGGTCTTTAATCTTTTTGTATGCAATTAAAAATACCTCTATTTTTGAAATAACTGGAGGCAGTCGAAGATTATGCGCCACACTAAACTTCTTCTTTTTTTATCCTTTCGTCTAAATATCACAAATCCTGTGGCAATGTTCTGCGTCCGATGATTTATTCTGTTTTTGGTCTTTGACTTTTTTAATGCGACCAAATAACCAATCAAGAAACTTTTTCTTTAGCATCTGCGGGAAGTGATAAACATGATGCTTTCTGCAGCAATGTACTGCGATTATTGAATACTCTGTTTTTGGTCTTCAATCTTTCTTTAATAATAGACACCTTCGAAGAACATTTCCCAGAAGAAACTTCTTATAAATACGAGGGCTTTCACGACTGATGTTAATTGAACTAAAATTAGAGAATAATTCTAAAAAACTAGAACTATCACTAAAACTAATATTAAATCTAAAATTAGACTCTTTCGGGTTTTGCCGTGAGTCTTTTGAAAAAGAAGTTTGATGTTTCGGATGTCATGTTGCAATCCCCTTCAGAAGCTGGTTTGAAGTCCACTTCAAACCAGTTTTTAAGGAAGGTTGCAACATGGGTAGCGAAACGTCAAACATTTTTTTCAAAAGGCGCACGGCAAAACTGGAAAATTTCTAGTTTTAGATCTAGTATTAGTCCTAGTGATAGTTCTAGTGTTAGTGCTAGTTAATTCTAATTTTAGTTCATGAAACTTCTACTTTGGTATCTACAACAACTGATAAAAATAAAACGTCCCGTGGCAATGTTCTACTATTACTGATTATTCTGTGTTTGGTCTTCAATTTTTCTTTACTCGATATTCAATTGCAGTGTAACCTCCAGTATGCTTTTCAATCTTCCATGACATCTATAGATTCCTTACTCGTTTAATGGAAAAATTTACCAATAGTTTGCGCTCTGTCTTATATCTCACCACGATATCTTCCATTTAATGTAGTGTAGTTATTTTTGTCGTTATATACTAAAATAAGGAAGATATCGATGGGCTATTTACCCAACTCTTGCTTATATTTTTATCTCCTTGTTCTAGGGTGTATCCATTAGATGCTATTGTTTGTTTGGCAGAATCTTTGAAAATTCGTGCAAATCATGCACATCTTTTGTTATACATGATTGTATGAAGATGGTGCTTATATGTCGTATTTTCCTTCTTTCATGTAGATATCTGTGGCAAATTGTAAAATGTTACATTGGTATACAAGTGCAAAAAGGATCATATTGTCGGAACTGGAGAGTAATCACATTAATAAATAAAAATAAATTAATAACGGAAATAGGTAAACTCTTCGGAGAAAACCAAGCCGGCATCAGAAGCGAGATACCATGCATAGATTATATATTTACACTATGCTAAAGGACTGCTTGAAGACTGCTTTAACCAATGACCACATATGAAGCGGAACCCTGGACTAGAAAAATCCGCAGGCTTCAGTTATCAGTAAGCTTTCAAGAATTCAACGAGTAGCTGACGTAGCAATGTCTTGTGCGAGAGACACTATGCCAACTCTAACAATGGATGTTATATTTAGCCTAATTGGTTTGCACGTGCATATAGAGAAAGTGACCAGAACTACCATTCAAAGATTTAGGCAATATGGTCAATCTGTTCCCACAAGTCTTATCAATAGGCTGCAGAAGATTACTATATGTGTTGATATTATGCTATCAATGCCGTTATATTTGACGGAGCCATTGTCAGTGCTTAATGCTCAATACCAGATTAAACTACCGGAACGGCAGTCCTTGATTGAAAATGAAGATTCTCTGGTTCAGGAAAATATTTGCACGTTCACAGATGATGATTAAAAACGCCAGATAGAGTCGAGGCAGGAGTAGTAGTACCCAGATAGTTTGCATCAAACAAGCTTCCAGCCTGGGTACTTACTGTAGTATGTTTAAAGCGGAGGTATTTGATATTTACATGGGAGCTAAAATTCTTCTAGAGGGAGGGTGAAGAACATGACAATACGACTCTTTCAACATAGTCAAGCCGCTCTCCAGATGCTGCAAGCTATGAAAACGGTGTCGGCTCTAGTTAATAACCATTTTTACCACTTCTTGATAAATTTATCGAATGGTTAAAAACCGGCTCATAGCCAATGGGAGTGCTTAAATTCATTTAAAGAGAAATTTAAGCACACATAGTAGTGATAACAGAGTCTCTCTGATCTGGGTCCCAGGTCACTCTGGAGTTGCTAATAAAGTAGCGGATGAACTAGCACGCATAGACAGCTTTAATACGTTTATGGGACCAAAGCCGGTAGTTGGTGTATCATTTGCGATGGTCAAACACAGGATTGGACTAGTTCTGCTAGAATGTATCATGCGAAGTTATTTATTAACATCGCTACTGCGAAAACCTTGGAATATTTTAAGACTTGCTAGCAGCAGCTTTAATAATTTCTTAGTGAGTATGTTTACTGGGCATTGTCTTGTAAAGACACACCTCAACTTGTTGGGCATAGCCGATGGTTGTGTTCTATGTGAGGCAGACGAGGAGACGGTTAAGCAAGTCTTATGGCACTGCGTTGCTGTTATCCGTATCAGATTCTAGATTTTTATATCGCAGCTTATCTTCCCTAAGGATGTAAGAAAAATTTCACCGGTCAAGGTATTAATTTGATATAATTAGAATCTATCGGGGTACAATAGATCCTTAGGGTCGTGGTGCCAGATCCACCTACCCGAGCTTTTCATTCGGTCAAGTACTGACAAAATATACAATAATTTTGGGTTGGGTTGGATTTGGCTGGGTAGAATTGGGTTGGGTTGAGTTAGGCTGGGTTGGGTTTAAGAATTGTAGAACTGTAGAAGATAAAACAGTCAAAATAAAAGTCCAACATGCGAAATGATGGTCAAGATAATGAAAGGAAGAAGATCAAGTACAAACTTGAACATTTTTGCAAAAACTAGAAATTTTGAATTTGCAAATGAAATGTTTTGAGGAGTGCTGTAAATATATCGTTCTTGGTTGAAAAATTTGCAAATAAAATGTAGTTCGAGTTTCTATAGGCATATATGTTTTATTACGTTTTATTGTCTAAATGAAGTATTTCCTCTTCTTTGGAACTCCATATTGCGTGTTATAAATATAAATTTCGGAAATAAATAAATAACTTCTATCACGCTATAAAATTAATTTATTCAGTACCGGTTTCGGCTAATAAGCCATCATCAGCTGAATCTACAAAGTATTTCCGAAGTATTTCTTGTAAAATTAGTTTATATTCGTTGGGTTGGGTTTGCCTAATTTAAATCCTAACTTACACCAGTGGATAGCTAAAGCTAAATAGAATTGAGTTGGATTAGGTTTGGCTGCGTAGAATGAATTAAATTACGCACTACACGAGTATTGTAGTAGTATTGTAGAAAATGAAATAGGGAAAATAAAAATTCAACATACGAAATAATGAAAAGAACAAGATCAAATACAAAGTTGAACGGTTTTGCAAAATCGGGAAATTTGGTTTTTTCAGATGAAGTCTTTCGATCAAAGATTACAATTTAGTGAGGTAATACTAGAACAAAAAAAAATGCAAATAAAAAGTAGCTCGAACACACTTAGGCATAAATATTCTGTTTTATCTAAATGAGATATTTCCTGACCAATGGGTTTATACACTACATTGCCTGGAATGGAATGACCATGACCTCTCCTTTGTCAGACTTTCATTCTAATGAATATTTTTAATGGAGGAACTATAAAAGTTAAGTTGGAGTATTATTTGAAACACGTCGTTAAACTTAATAAAACTTTGAAAAAAAACTTTTTTTCTGAGTTTTATAAGCTATCTTCGCGGGATCTTTAGGCATTTTTCATTACTATCCACGTCGTTTAACCATAACTTTTTACAAGTGGTTAAGAAAAATTATTAGTGGTTAAGAAATTTTAATACAATATCTGTGTGTATCTCTTTCTATACTTTTTTGCTTCATGAAATGACGAGATGTAAATTTTCTATTTCCAAAGATACGTGATGACCATTACTTACAAAAAGTTGTGTTTAATATTAAACAGCGTGCACCAATAATAAATTTTTATTGTTTGTGTTTGTCTCTTGAGGAGCTCGCAGCTAAATTCATACATGGCGAAACGTCTATCTATAACTGTAAAGAAGTTTTGATTCTGTTTGATATTTCTGTTTTTGCATCAGAATCTTCTTCTTTCCCTTGATATGAGACTCAATACTGTCTATGACAGTTTAGATTCTCGACTGGGTTGTTAAATTCTAGCTTTTATATTACCTGTTTGAAACATATTTTGGTTTTCTCACTGGCAATTTTCAACAATCTGACTATGTACTGCATCCCATATTTTTCTTCTATCTTCACTTCTTGTACAATTTAGCAAAGAGTAATCAGTAATTCCTTTCTTTTAATTTTCTTATAACCTTTGTGATAACTCATCTTTAAAATCACTCATGCATGACCTGATTTATGCTACCATTGCAATTCAGTTATTTAAACCTTGGGTTTTTGTTAATTAATACAGAAGCGTTTTCTATGGGTACTAAGATTCTCGCACAATATCTTAGTTTGCGCTTGGATTTAGCATCTAATTTGCTAACCTCCGTTCGAGTCTTAGAAAATCACATCTTTTACAACTAAAATACAAAGAATTCAAAAATTTATAATTCCTTTTTTGTGTTCTTGCGACTGAATGTGAATGAGGTCGCCTTACATCGGTTGTTTATTATTGTAACGCGCAGAATCGGTTATAAACTTCTTTTATCTTCTTTTGACATACTTTGTAGATTGATAGAAATATATAAAAAAATATTATTACGAAACTCAATTTTTTCTAATACGAAAACCCTATAGTGAGATATCCAATCTTATTCTTGTTTTGAAATGATGAAATCATTTGTAAATATTTGTATTAAAACCATATAAAGCAGGAAGAATGTTTAATCAATAACAACTTTCACAGTCTGTATGTCGTATATAAATTCAAGTTTATAAAAAATGTTCAAAGCAATACGTGCAGATTGCAAAATAAATAACAGGAAACCAGTCGAGGATACTAAGTAATGCGCTATTAACTTTTACCGTCATTAGACCTACAGTGCGTTAAAGAATGAAAACGATAATAAAAAAACAAGAACTTTCTAATTCTTCAATTATTTCATGTATAATCTTTAATAAGACTTTTTTTCCGAGTTCATCTAAGACCTTTACATAAACATTAGGCAAATCCAAATTATTCACATAAACGAGTTTTACAGAGCGTAATTGGTGTGAAGTTTTAACGAATTCCAATTAAGACTTCAAAGGCAACGAGGCATAAACATCCGCGGTCGTACCGGGAAGAGCATAAAAGGACGTCTTCCTTTACCAGCAAACTGAGCCGATGCTGTTTACGGTGACCGACGCGTTACGACACACTGAATGTAGTAGGAAAACTGCGAATTTAGGTCAAAGCGATCGCACACAGGATAAAGTGTACTTTACAGGTGTTTTGTCGTCGGTTTGCAATTTCATCCTTCGCCGAACATCATCCGGAAACTAGTTCAACAAGATTTTCCTCCTGAAAGTTTAAAATTTTACAATGGATGGCGAATGAACGATTCATTGTCGACTTAACAACAACAACAAAGAGAAAGGACAACGGGCTGCTTAACAATCGTAAAATTCTATCATTCTACTCTAATGACCGTCTCGTCGTAATAACCACGGTTTTTGGTGTTACAGACGTGATGAATCATCGCTAATTGACGTGTTGGATGCTCTTGAGAGTCTCGAGACGCACAATTAGATCACGCGACGAAAAATTTAGAAAACTTTCTTTAGAGAAACTGTTAAAACACGCGATCCAAATTGTAATCATTAAATCTACACGAAAGAAAGTGATTGTTGAAAAGTTATGATAATTTATGTATCCCAACAATCTTCTTGATGTATTAATAAAGAAAACTGTTTTCGAAACATTTCGTTAATTACTTTACGATTAATTTGCTTCTTCTTCTAATGTCACAGGAAGTGTAATCGTGTTACACAACGTTTTTGTTTTACGACAAACTCCACCTCCCAACCGGTAGTAATAAATAATCGCCTCAAATTAGAGAAGCACGCCCAAACGCGCCAACATAACAACCATAAATATTTATGGCTAGCGCTGCGCGGTCGAAATTTTAAAGGAGGAAAAAGATATTGATGCGACGTGGGGGCAACGAACGAATTGAAGAGAACGGGCACGGGCAACTCAGGTTATGGTACTCCTCATGATAAGTCGTTGGTAGTACAACAGGCGAGACGTGAGTCAGACGGACGTGGATTTGTCCTACTGACCCTGCTGCAACTTCTTCGTTTATATCGCCATCCTTTTCTTATTAACGGCCCGTTTTCGCGGTCGATTTGGTTAGCCCATTCGATTCCGTTCGTAATCAGATCGGAGAAACTACCTGTTGAAGCACACCTTAAATGGGAAGTTCAAATGATCGCCGACATAACGAAAGCAAGACGATTTAAATGTCTGTGTTAATATTAAGCTGGTTATTTTTAAAATATAAATTATATACAAATTTGTTATTTATCTATTGTATCTAATTTGGTTTTTTCTATCTAGTTTGGTTAGTCATTCAAAAGCTGAGAGTTTATGATGGTAGTCAACTTATCCTATACGTATGTTTTGAAGCCCAAATTCTCTTAGTTCTTAGTTGGCGAGACTTTCTTGGATTATTTCTATCTTTTGTTGCTTTGGTATTTTAGACTTCTTCCACTCTAAGTAAGATGTTGAGTTGTTTCTAGCTAGTTCCTCAACTAGATTTAATGGAAAGTGTCAAAGAGTGAGTTGTCACCAGTTGTTAATATGAATCAGTTTTAGTCATCTGAATAATGTTGTAATAGTCAAGATCAGTGTTGTGTCAATTTTTATAGGAATATAGATTGTTTATCATAACTACGCAATATTCTGCAGTAGAATAAACTTGTGTGAACATGGTTGTAGTAGCACCCTATCTTGACCCATTTTTCATTTACTTATTTTATTAAGTTACTTTCGCAAATTTATTCTCTATATAGTTTTTAAACGAAAGTATTGTGCCCAAACTGACGCCTAAGTATTTGGGGTAGTCTTAGTATAGCAGCGTTATGTTATGAAAACTGAGTTAGAATCTCATGGTCATTTCATGTCATTACCTCAATAGAAGGCGACTTTTGTCTTTGATGACTTCAGTATGCTATATCATCTGTATGGATTTATTAAGATAATTTTCTTGGTTTTGTGGTAGTACCAAAAGTTGTCCAGAATTTTAATCATAAAAGTAAAACATAAGATCGAGCACTGCAATGACAAATGAAAATAGAAGCAGAAGATGGCACGCCATGAACTAATAAAAATAGGAAAACAGCAATAAATAACAAAGGGACTAATGATATACAAAGACAAACAATCACTCTTTATCTCTCACTAGCAAGGTGACAAGGGCACACTTAAAGAATCTAAGACATAACTTCTTTAGATCAACGGGCATATCGTAAAATACACAAATCTGATACAAGATCTTCTAAAGCAGGATTTTTCAATCCTATTTTGTGACGAGCCCCTGTACGAATTTTTAGTACTACATCGACCTCATTGAAAACAGAACGGTGAAAACAGACAATTTGATATGAGAAATTTCGGTTTGTGTTCTTACATCTTATACATAACATTATTATTAACGACCAAAAAGAAGGTCACTGAGTTTCGAAACTCAGTGTTTCGATACTTTAGGATGTCCAGAAAGTCAGGTGTATAAAACGACTGAAGCATTGCTAATACTTCACTTCTTTACTGGTTTATTGACCCCCTATCGAACCTATATCGACCTCCAATCGACCCTTTAAGCATTATCAACTGCCTAGTGTCATTTATCGACCCCGTTGAGAAACGCTGTTCTAAACAGTGACAACTCATATATGTGTATATAGATTGTGCATATCACAACGATATCTTATTTGTTAGTCAGATAGATAGGCTTCTCACTAGTTAAAATATTGCGATTGAGATAGAGCGTTAGCAATTTGGGTCCATTGAACATGTTTAAGCAACCAATCTCACGAAGTTTATGCGAAATACTAGCATACTTTTCAGCACTCTATACAAACCGCAAACAAATATTCTGCACTCTTTGAATACGCAAAATAACAACACTGTTAGCCCACCAAACCCAACCCAACAGCTCTACAGATATTGCCAGATTGTAGGGTTGCGGTAGGTCCCAGATGGTTATAGATAGGGTTAGGCACAGTGTACTAAAACATAAATGTAATACGCGTTTCACTACCACTAAATATTCAATGGTAGTGAAAAAATGCACTACCACTAAATATTTGGTGATAGCAAAAACCTTTAGCGATAATTAAAATCTGAACATCGTATATAGATTATGCACTTCACAACGATTTCTTATTTTGTTTGTTAGATAGATAGGCTTCTCTCTTTACACAGTTAAAATCTTGCGATAGAGATAGACCGTCGGTAAGTTGGGTCCATTGAACATGTTTAATTAACCAACATCACGAAGTTATTGAATACGCAATAGTTCTTTGAATACGCAAAATATCAACACTATCAAGTTGCGCAGTGGTAAAACGGAGTACAGTAGGCAAAATGAGATAGAACCAATGAATCACACAGCCGTTTTTTTAGTCTTAATGCATGAAGACTGGCATATGCCCCAGGCATAATCGTAGCAAAGGCTACCGTTATTTTGATGCATCTTTAAGACCATACTTCGATGATATTAACTTTTGGTCGTTGTAGCTTCATTTTGTCTGAAATCAGACCAATCTTTTTTAGGATATAATCTTATAGCTTAAAACTTACTAGAGTCTTAGGGTCATTTCATGCTATTATTTTAATGGAAGCTGACTTTTACCTTTTTGGGTTATGTGTTAGTTTCCACTTATACTTCTCATGTCATTAGATAGGATATCTTCAGTATGCTATATCACATGTATAGATTTATTAAAATAAATTGGTTGCTTTTATGGTTAGTAGATTCTACGTATATAAGCTAAAATGTATGAGGGCGAGAACTAAATCATGAAATCATGTGGGGGAGTTCTCAGCGTTACGCAGAATTATTAGTGTGGCATGCTAAAATTCGTTTTCCTCATTAAATCAAGACCACAAAAGCAACGGATGTTTTGAGGCATCTCTAAGACTCTACGTCAATAAGGTTAAGTACCTAGTCGATGCAGCTTCGTTTTGTCTGAAACCAGACCCATCCTTTTTAGAAGCTTATAGCAGCAGCTCATAACGGATAAGTTTTGGTGTGCTGCAGTAGACTGTTCGATATTAAGATGTTTATTATTTTGAATTTCTTAAAAATCTTCGGTAGACATCTGTCCGTTCTCAAGATTGTTGGGAACGGAACAACAATTACCCAACCTAACCCAACAAGTTGGGTTAAGGTAACAAAAACCTAACCCAACCCAATGATCTGGTAGCATCATCGGAGACTTTCTGGCAGACCAATACCAACAAGTTGCCTTTTCTAAAACTAAAGCATCGTCGTACAAACAGAGTTTTGGTGGAATACCCCAAATGTTTTCCTTGCTATTTTGTGCTGTCTCAGTGACGGTTGAAAACAAAGAATCAAAAGCGCAAATAGCGAGGCCTTGCAAAGAACAAAATGTGTGCTGAAGGATTTTCAACATTCAATACGGTCCATCTCACAAGCTAGATGAATCCTGTCCAGATGATTGGGTTGGGTTTTCGTTCCTTTCAACAATCTGGGGCCACTAAAACCCTATCCAAGAATCTGGAAATGTTGCCAGACGAGTTGAGTTTGGTCTTCGTTCTCTCCAACGATCTGAGTAAACTAAAAGCCAACTCAACCCAACGTATTTGTCGACGTTTCCAGATCGTTCGGTTACGTTAGGTCCCAGATCGTTGTAGGGAGCAGAAATCCAATTCAACTTCTCTGACAACGTTTCCATATAGTTGGGTCTGAATCCATCCCAACCTAACGTCTCTGATGACGTTGTCAAATCGTTGGGTTGCGTTAGGTCAAAAAATCATTGTTGACTTTTTTCCTTCAACATTAAAACCCAACCCAATGATCTGGAAACAATGTCAGAAAATTTTGAAAAGTATCTATGTTGCAAGAGGATGAAATATAAAAAAAAAAGATAATATTTAAACTTCTGAACTTGCTTTATTTATAAAAATCGTACAGGTTTCGGAAATTTGCTCCATCATCAGCCGAAAGCTACAAATATAATTCGACTTTTTTGTATTCTTTTTAAATTATAATATATTTATAGTTTAGCTTTTTGCTGATGATAAATTAAAATTCCAAAACCGGTACCGATTTATATAAACAAAGCAAGTTTAGAAGTTTAAATATTATCTCTTCTTTATTGCCAGAGAAGTTGAGTTGGGTTTTCGTTCTCTTTAATGATCTGAGTAAATTAAAAGCCAACCCAATCCAACATCCCCAATGTTGTCAAGATTTTTGGGTTGCGTTAGGTCCTAGATCTCGTAGTAGGCAGGGTTGGGTATAATGCACTAAAAAAATAAATGCAATGCGCTTTTCTCTACCACTAGTTCTTCAGTGGTAGTTAAAACACGAATATCATTATCACTGAATATTTAGTGAAAGTGAAAAATAATAAGGACATTTACCGCCAAAGGTGCGTAGATACACCTTTTCATTTTTATTTTTTTCAAGTTTAATTGAAACATTTTTGTTATATATTTCATTAAACCATTAATTTGAAGTTTAAAGAATTTTTTAAATTGTTTTTTTTAATGCAGAATAATTAAGTGTTGCAACAAGCCGCCCGACTCGTCGAGCACTCTTCAAATGCAATCGCCCATGTTAAATAATGCAATAACAATCTGATTAATCGTGTCATTATTACTTAACATGTGTGATTGTATTTAACGAATACATAACGAGTCGGACCATTTGTTAGATCTTTATATTGAATATTTTTAATAAGTTTTAAAATGATGTTATTTAACACAGTTTAAAACATTTTTTTTATAATAAGTAAGCAGTGTAAAGCATCATTATAATATAAATTTTTATTGTGATAATATTATATATATATTATTTTTTATAAATTCAAATGTGTTTAGTTAAAAATCGTGTTTCACTAAAAGTTCGGTGATCGTGAATTTTTTGTACTATTACTAAAAGTTTAGTGGTAATGCAATTTTTTCACTATTACTAAATTTTCAGTGGTAGTGTATTTTACTTTTTAAGTGATAATGCAAAAATACCCAACCTTGGTTGTAGGCAACTAAAATCCAATCCAACGAATCAAATGTTTCTGAGGACGATATCAGTTCGTTGGTTTTTCTTCTTAAAGATACCGGAATTTAAATCGAGATTAAAAAGTATTGTTCCCTCAACATCAAAGAAACCGCGAAATCATTGTTATTTCTAGTTATTTTGTGGTGAGACTCTCTATATTTTGAATTATAGTAGTCGATATTTATTTGTACTAGACATTTTTATGTTGTTAACAAAATTTTTCATCACCTTTAACTTTATTTAACAACTTTACGTTATATTTACCCAACAATTACAAAATATAAATATATATTTAACCATTTTAAAACGAACAAGTGTGTGTATACATTTTTATTGAAACCGTGTAGGAAATAGATTAGTGACACGATACGTTACGCACGGCGGTTCTTCCGCTATACTTACCTATCATCATCCGGAAGCCACAAAGCGACTATAATCCCGTTCTAAATGAATCCTTTCTTCATTTCAGATTAATTCTTAATGAAACGTCGCCGTCGATGAATTAGTCCACGATGAGCCGCTACTCGCACAGCCACCACAATAACCACCACAGCCAAAGCACAGTCCACAGGGGTAGGCCGGTATCTCAACATGAAGAAGCGCTCGCCAATAATAGTTTTGAACACTTCCTCGCCGCGTCTACGCTCAAAACGATTTTTGGCACTTACAGGAGCATCTGCGAACATTTGCATCTCAAACCGAACTGCATACCGTACTTTTATCCGAAATTAAAAGCTCACGTGAATTCGTGGAAAGCGAAACCGTTGTGGAAAAAATTCGACGCTAGGGCTAATCAAAAATGTTACAATCGAGGGAAATCTTGCCCCAATACGAGGGTTTTAATTATCGGGGCTGGTCCGTGTGGGCTAAGATCTGCTATAGAAGCTCAACTTCTCGGAGCCAAAGTGGTGAGTAATTTGATTTGAATGCGTAGAATATGCTTACTTTTATTTACTAACACACATCTTTAGGTTGTTGTAGAAAAGCGAGATCGTATGACGAGAAACAACGTACTTCATTTGTGGCCTTTTGTAATTGAGGACTTAAGAGCTTTAGGCGCAAAAAAGTTTTTTGGGAAATTTTGTGCTGGTGCAATTGACCACATCAGTATCAGACAGTTGCAATGTATCCTTCTTAAAGTAGCTCTTCTCCTTGGAGTTGAAATTCACACAGAAGTGAGTTTTGAAAGACTGATTGAACCAAATCCAGGGGAAAGTAAGATATTTTATTTTCTAATTATTTGCAAATTTTTATTTGAACATATTTTTATTTCCAGAAACGGGATGGCGCGCCGAATTCAAACCGACTAATCACCCAGTTAATCAGTTTGAGTTCGACGTGATCATAGGGGCCGATGGCAAAAGAAACACCCTCCAAGGATTCAAACGTAAAGAATTTCGCGGAAAGCTCGCAATTGCAATCACGGCCAATTTCATTAATAAACGAACAGAAGCCGAAGCCAGAGTCGAAGAAATCAGCGGTGTCGCATTCATTTTTAACCAAAAATTCTTTAAAGATCTCTACGTTGACACGGGTATAGATTTAGAGAACATTGTTTATTACAAAGATGACACTCATTACTTTGTTATGACCGCGAAAAAGCAAAGTTTAATCGATAAAGGTGTTATTCGACAAGACTTATCCGATACAGCTAAATTGTTAGCCCCCGAAAATGTAGATAGAGACGAACTGATGAATTATGCAAGGGAAGCTGCCGAATTCAGCACAAACTATCAAATGCCCGATCTCGAATTCGCCGTAAATCATTACGGACAACCCGACGTCGCTATGTTCGATTTTACTTCAATGTACGCCGCCGAAAATGCCTCCAGAGTAACCGAACTACACGGTTATAGATTGTTGGCTATTTTGGTCGGTGACAGTCTACTCGAGGTACGCTAATTCAATAAAATAAACTTCCGTTTACTTAACCCTTTTTCTTGTATATTTATAAAACTTTTTTTTCTAAGCCGTTTTGGCCGACCGGATCGGGTTGTGCACGAGGATTTTTATCGTCAATGGATGCCGCTTGGGCCATTAGAAGTTGGGAAACCGCAACCCCGCTTCAAGTCATCGCCGAACGTGAATCAATTTATCGATTACTTGCTCAAACCACGCCAGAAAACCTCAATAAAGATTATAAATCGTACACTTTGGATCCGACGACACGGTATCCTAATCTTAATAAGAACGTTTTGTTACCACATCAAGTCACGAATCTATTTGATACCGATAATCCTAAGAGTATTGAAATTCGTGCTTTACCTTTGGGAATAGTACATGGAGAATTACCTAAGAAGCGTAGGAGAAGAGGTAAGTTTATTAAATTCTGATATTTTTTATACATAAACATTATAATCTTATTTTTGCAAAGCTATGAGATTTAGAGAACGTCTTTTACTATTTTGATTGTTTTCTTACGAAATCAATTGTAACTTCAAAACTCCTGTTTTTGGCTTTTTTATGTTTATGTCGAAAATTTTCTGTTTTTTCTCATAATTAAGTTGTTACACTTATAATTGGCATGAATTTATATTATTACGAATCTTCATAATCTGATAAATTGGATGATATTAACAGGAGGTGATATTAACAAAAAACGACTCTCTCACATGAAACCTATATAAAATAACAACTTAAAACAGAATTTTATGAATAACGACAACTTGAGATCAATATAGACTCCTTCAATTTTAGAATACTTAGAAAGTTATTTTGATTACAAATCACAAAAACTTACAGCCGTGAGACTATTATATTGATTCAGTGTAATCGTGAGTTGTTGATATAAGATAACTTTGTGCTAAGTGCTGTTGACTTAAGGTTTATATCGGCTTATGAATAGAATCTTTCATAATAAAAGAACAATGACTAAAACGATGCGCTGAGCTTAATAAACATCCGATGCTTGTCCTTCATCATTAATATCAGTGCCATAACAACATTACGTGGATCTTAGTTTGTAAGACACTTCGCATTTCTGCTCAATTCCGCATCTTCCTTTTATATTCGATAATTTTGCGAAATAGAACGTCTTCTTTTTTATATCTAATCTTGAGGAGTTCTTTATGCATTTTCCGTCCGCAGTTAGTTTAGAAGGTGCGTTTCTTCGTCCCTCATTTGTCATTCTTCGCATGACCTAATCCACGCAATCGGCTGGCTTTTTATGAATCTGGATTCTTCTAAACTTCAAAATTATAGCGTCTTCTCATGTTCGATAACTCTTTACATGCGATCGGAAGATCTTTATTTCGAATGTTTTGCGTTATTAATCTTTCGTCATTCTAGGACATTACTCAAAACTGTCGTACATTTGATATTGATATAGTTGAGTTGGGCGATCTCGCCTTGATTCTTGAGCTTTATTGTTTTTCCTCAATAAATTAAGTTTATTAAAAAGGTCGCTTTATACCGAAGCGCTGCTTCATGTTTTTAGATTTCTTGTTTGGATCAATGCAATTTTGAATGAAATGTAGTGTACAGAAGAAAGCAATCTCGGTTTTAATTCTTGAACCCCTTTCTCTTTCGGTTTAAGCTGCAGTTTTTTTGCGGACGAGACTCTGTTACATATTGTTTGGATTTGGGTTGATATTATATTAATTGCAGTGCTTATATTAATTGCGAAACGACTCTGGTTTGATTCTTCAGACTCATTGTTCTTCATAATTAAGTTGAAGCACTGCGTATTGTTTGGTGATTATATTGAGTTCTTGAGTGATATCGTTGATAATACGGAAATTTGATGTGTAGTTGAATGTATGCGTGGAAACTGAATTGATAATTAGAATGATAATGATGGATATGTCTAGGAAATGTGAGTTTATTTTGTCAAGAATGATTTTCTGTAGTACTTTGAAGATGTAAGGAATAGTGAGATGAATCAGTAATTTGAGGGAATTATAGGGTTCATTTAGGTGTATTAGAGATGTATTTTAAATAAATTATGAATGATTTTAAACAATTTGTGGATGATTTTAGACAACTTTAGACATTTATAGCCTCTACTATTACAGACATATTTTAAAGATATTTTTATTTAATTTTGTACTTTTTTATAAAGACGAATGTTATTTGCTGTAGTTCTACCGGTTTCGGTCCTGTTTAGGTCATCTTCAGGAACTTTCGAGTACTATGGCCTAAACAGGACCGAAACCAGCAGAACTATAGCAAATAAAATTCGTCTTTATAAAAAAATACAAAATTAAATAAAAATATCTTTAATTTGTTCAAGACGAAAAAAACATTGTTTTAGACATATTTTAGACAGTTTTTGATGATTTCAAACATCTTTAGACAATTATTAGTTATTAGAGATATATTTTAAACAAATTTTGAATGATTTTAGACAACTTAAGTCACCTGGATTAATTTATTTAACGATGGATGATTTTAGACAACTTGTGTATGATTCTAAAGTAATTTTGAAAGATTTTAAACAACTTTAAACACTTATAGATGAGTAGAAAAATATTTTTGATAGTTTTAGATGATTTTAGACATCTTTAGTCAATTATGATTAAAGTTGTCTAAATCTTTAGCCAATTATTGGCTATTATAGACATAGCTTGGGCAGTTTTTGATGATTTAAAACATTTTTAAACAGTAATTGTCTATTAGAGATATGTTTTGTAAAAAATTAGAATGATTTTAAACAACTTGTGGATGATTTTAGAAAACGTTAGACATTTATAGGCTATTAGATACATATTATAGACAGTTTTTAATGATTTAAGATATCTTTAGACAATTTCTAGCTATTAGGCCCATTACTACCATCTTTTAGTTAAAGTTATCTTATAGATAAACCCATCTACTAGCCAATCAGAGCGCGTAAAATAGCCATAACCATGGTAACAATCTCTTAGATAGTTTAACTATAAGATGGTAGTAATGGGCCTTAGAGATATATTTTAGACAAATTTTGGATGATTTTAAACAACTTGTGGATAATTTTAGACACGTTTAGGCAACTGGATTAATTGAGATAAAGTTCGTTGATTTGAGACAACTTGTGGATGATTCTAAACTGAATTTGGATAATTACACAACTTATTGATTAATTAGAAACCTATTTTTCACAGTTTTTATAATATTAGACATTCTTAGACAATTATGAGCTATTAGAGATGTAGTTTAAACAAATTTTGAATGATTTTAAGCTTCTTGTGGATAATTCTAGACAACGTTAGACATTTATATACAGGCTATTAGGGACATTTTGGATAGTTTTTCGTTCTTTAAGACATCTTCAAACAATTATTAGCTTTTAGACAAATTTTAGATGATTTCGAACAACTTGTGGTTGATTTTAGACACGTTTGGACAACTGGATTAATTTAGATAACGTTGAATGATTTTAGACAGCTTGTGGATAATTTTCTGTGGATTATAGATAAATTAGAAACATATTTTTGACAGTTTTTGATCGTTTTAGACAGGTTTAGACAATGAGTAGTTATTAGAAATATTTTTATATTTTAGGCAAATTTTGGTTGATTTTAAACGACTTGTGGATGATTTTGGGCAACCTTAGACAATTATAGGCTAATAGGAACATATTTCAGACAGTTTTTGATAACTAATTTAGACCAACTTTAAAAAATTATAGACGATTAGAGACAAACTTTAGACAGATTTTAGACGTCTTTAGACAGTTATAGACAATTAGAGATATATTTTAGACACATTTTTAATGATTTTACCAACTCGTAGCTGATTTTAGGCGATTATAGGTTGTTAGAAACATATTTTAGATATCTCTTTATGCTTTTAGTCAGTTTTTGATGATTTTAAACAATTTTAGATAACTGGATTAATGTCGATAACGTTGGATGATTTTAGACAAGTTGTGGATAATTGTAAAACTAATTTTGGATGATTTTAGACAATTATTGATAATTTTAAAGAACTTTAAACCATTATAGACGATTGAGATATATTTTAGACAACTTTTGATGATTTTAGACAGCTTTTGATGATTTTAAGATAATTCATAGTTTTATTCTTTTTCAAAATCAGTTTTCTAGCATCCGTTTTTTTGTCCATTTGATGTTATCTGCTTACATAATGATTTTTTGGCTTAGGGTTCTGAACGAATTAAGATTTTATATGATTATTAAGATTTATATGATCAATTTGGTTTAGATTAATGTTTCTCAATCTTTTCGTGATGATGGAACCTTCTTAGAAAGTGTCTAATATACCTTTTGAAGAAATGTCTAAATTTGTTCAAAACCTACCTCTTCAAACTTCATTTTTTATGTACGATCCGATGATAAAGAAATAAGAACTTCTACCTAACTAATCACCCTTACAAAATGGATTTCGCATCTAATCATTTTTTTTTACATTAAGAGATGGAAATAACTAATTGTTCATGTAATAAAGATAAATGTTCTATTATTTATTATACAGGGTGAATTAATGGTGCGGGGACAGAAGATTGTGGCTTTACTGTATCGATTAAATTATTTTCAGCTATACAGGGTGTTTCACTATTCCAGGACAGTACTCAACTCCATTTTTTTTTAATGGAACCCTATATATCTTTTCACATACGCTGATTAGTTGTCCTAAATACTATAAGTGCATTTCTTGTTTTCAAATTTTGAATGTAAGGTTGCCAAGTTATTAATCATTTTGTGAAAATTTTTGAAAAATCATGTGGTCACTTAAAATTCGTTATCAGCGTTATTATTAAATATTGAAGGTTGTAATTTTGCATATCAATAAACAACGCTTGGGTCTTTTGAACGCTACTAATACTATTGGGTAAAATATTACCATCCTGTGTAATAATACAGGGTGGTTACTAGAACCAGTTAATTTACGGAATGTTTGGGGACTATAACTTTGTTATTTTAAATGGAACACTCTATATTTTTTCAATCCCTCAAAAGGCCTTAGTAATTATCTTTTATTTTTGTTAAGCATATGGTATGTTTAACACATGTACTTTTTGAGATAACACCCTCTATAGCTGAAAATAATTTTAATCGATGCAACTTTGACTGTAATATATGAGACATAAACACTTTTTTTTTAAATATTCAATTATTCAAAAATGAAGTTTTGTTTTAAAATTTTACCAACTCATCATCATTTATCATTTTTATTACCTTCAAGTAGTTAAAAATATCGGTTCAATATGTAAGTTACTTGTAAGATAATTCACAAAGGTATAGTTACATTCTTTTTGATAAATGTCAAGAGCTCATTTTTGAATTTGTAAACCCGAGTTAGCACAACTCTTGATAACCATCATACTTCAGTGTTTAAAAGTAAGCATTCATATTTGTTTCCATGGAATTGCAAAGTTGTTTAAATAAACGGTCTCGATTTAATGTAATTAACTGTAATTAAGCTGATACTAACTTTAGATTTGATCGTAATATTTTGGAAACCAATGATTCTCTATGCAAGAAACAGTGTATGTACAATATCAGCAGTTCTTATTTTAACAAGACTACAAAATCCTTTAGTAAAGCCCGTCATAGATAGAGCTCCATCCGTTTGAATTCCTACGTAGCAGTTTCACGATAGTTTGAATTCTTGTAACTGTAAGTTTATGCTGTCATATACAGGTGTCCCACGACCTGACTGGCATAGCTTGGTAGTGTGTTGCTGGTGATTTCAAGTCAAAATGTCTAATAAAACCCAAAAACGCTATCGTAATCGTGGTACAAATATGTGGGCGTTTTCTTCATTCGAAAGAGTAAACATACGTTAAGAGTATTGTAATGTCACACACGAAAAAAAAAACACGCAAACTTAATTTAATTGACATTTACTGTCACAATAAATAACAAATGATCACTCACAGCCACCTGGACTTTTTAATAATAACAAAATCAGTAGCTCAAACTCAGCTACAGTAGCGTTAGTGTGTATGTTCAGTAAACATTCTAGGCATCATACTTTCAAGTTTACTCTGTTGTATGTTCAGTAACTTCTCTATTATCTGAGCTTTACCACTTACATCAGTAGATTTGTCAATCTGCAACCCAAAACTAGTTCCGGGTGTTAATTTAGTAGCATTTTGTTTCTTTTGTATCATCTGAAAGAGGAGTTTTTACAATTTTTTTCTGTGCCTCAGGGCCAAACATAATCTTTACAATCTCTAAATACGTAGGTAACATAAAAGTTTCTGCTGATTTATGCACTTTCTGTTTGACCGTGATCATTCTGCTATTTTAAATGACGTTTAACGCCGAAATGGCGGTTGAGATCTACTGGTTTAGGCGATTAAGATTTAGAAGTGAATGCGCAGTAATTAGTAACGGAAGTGATTTGGGGTTTGCGTTAGAATAGTAATGGGGAGTAAAGTTAGAATATGCAAGCGAGGTAATTTTGCAAATTGAAGTAGGGAAAAGAAGAGTGTTGCGGATTGAATGAATGAAGTATTGTTAAGAACTTCGTCTTTAAAGTGAGGAGACTCGATGATGAGAGTGATATCGATGGAGTTGTTAATATATTGACGCAAAAGTGAACAGATTTCTGATCTCTGATTGGATGTTTTGGTCTTATGATAAGACAATCAATTTTGTACAGAATGGAAAGCAGATAGTATTAAAGGTCATTCAGGGCAATAAGCTTAGCTTTAGGAAATGCCGACTTTAACGATATCTTGATTAATTAAATCAACCTTCATGTTGTTATGGTTGGTTTATTTATCACCGTCTTATTAAGAAATAATTATGAGTTGTAATTTAAATTCTTTAATAACTAATTAAAATTTTCCATCATTTTTGAATAAATGCAATATTTTGTTGTATGTAAATAAAAGCAACAAAAATTGCTTCATAAATAAAGCATTTTAATCGACTTAACTTAGCACAGCAATCAAATCAAAATTGTTTGTGTCAAATGATTTACTGACTTTCCTTTTCTCTTGAAATTATTATGGTATAGATTGAGTGATACTTTTCTTCTTAAAGAAAAAATGTGTTCTAAAGCATTAAAGGTTGATAAAGGTGAATCTTTTACCAATATTTTAACCTCACTTTATCTTATTATTTAAAATATGATGAGATAAACTTAAATCAATTAGGAGAATTGACACTTTTAAATATATCATATTTTTTTGTAATAGATTCTCATGTGGATCCTGATACACTTCTTGGCTGGATACAAGATCAAATTAAAGATTACGAAAGCGTAACCGTTTCGAACATAACAACATCGTTTAAAGATGGGAGAGTTTTATGTGCAATAATCCATCATTATCGGCCGGATCTTCTTGATTATGGGGCGATAAATCCTAACGAACCCGCGAAGAACAATCAGATCGCTTTTGATATATTAGAGAAAGAATTAGGTAAGATCTCGAAATTATTTTAATTAAATAGATTATTAAAATTTGCGGTGATTGTTATAGGTATTCCCCCAGTTATGTCGGGAACGGAAATGGCTCAAATTGATACTCCTGATTTTCTCACGCAATTATCGTATTTAACACAAATTTATGACACTTTCCGTTGTGAAATCCCACACATTAAGCATCCCAAATTGGTAAGTACTTTAGGCTTTGATTATACATATATAGATAGCTCACCTAATGGTAAAATTTGGAAACATATAATTGCATACAATGAATATAACTTCTGATATAACTACTTCTATATAACCACTGAGTATAAAGCTTCTCCTATTCAATATTAGATTTATTAGTAGTATTAGAAAGTACTATTAAACATTTTGTTTTCAGTGGATTATCTAACATCTAAAACCACAGAGAACGCTTTATTCAACCATTGCTTAATTTTTATTATTTTTAAATTAAAATTTTGTTATATAGTTTTTAGTTCTTCATAAAAAAGTATCCCGCTTGGCGCCAGACAGCTGCTCTTTTACGCTGTCGACGTATCGATCGATTACACATCGATCACACATATCTCGTTTCGATTTATTCGCCAGATAGGTAGGCCTAAAGGCTGCGTTAAACGTCATGGAAATCAGGTACTTAAATATGGATGCAGTAGTTCCAAGTTTTAGACCACAAAAAAGGAATTAATGTAAAAATTTTACCATAGGTTTAAAATGGACATATAGGGCTTTATAGTAAATATCGCCAAAGACAGATATTTTTATTGTTATTAATGAAAAAAAAGTCACAAAATTGAGTGTATTTTTGGCCACATTGCTTCGTTTATACGAAGTGAACTAATCACTTCGAAAATACACTCACTGTAAGCAGAACATTCCCCATAAATAGTTTAAGATCAGAACGACACCCCTTATTACGTTAATTTGTAGAAAACTTGGAATTACGTACTTATATGTAAACTATATGGGATAATAAATAAACCGGAATATAGGCACCGTACTAACAAATTAGCAGTTCGGCTATATTTTAATAGATGTCGAGGTGTTTTAAAGTAATATATTTTAACGATTACCATGAAATTTTAGTAGATTATCATTCTGTTAAGTTCCCATTAGATTAAATATTGATAATATATTGTTTTAAACTAAAAATTAAGGTAAAAAGAAAAATAAATTAGTCGAAGGGAATTTATGACGAGAAAAAATGACAATGCGTGGGAGATGGATATTTCGAATCCGTAAATCTCAAAGATTTTTTGATTAAAACTTAATCATATATTTTATTAAAAAATAATGGATTTAAAAAAATCGTATCTCAATCTCTAATTGAGATATCGCTATGACATAAAAAGCAGTTTGAAGCAAATTTGTTCATTATTTGGATCCCCGAAGATGATTATTTCGAATCCTTAAATCTCAAAGTTACGATTTTTTTTATTAAAACTGAATCATGTATTAGATTAAAAAAGAATAATGGATTAAAAAAAAATCCTATCTCAAGATCTAATTGCGATATCGCAATAAGATAAAAAGCAATTTTAGGCAAATTTATTCATTATTTAGATCCCTAAAGATGGTTATTTCGAATCGTTAAATCTCAAAGTTACGATTTTTTGATTAAAACTTAATCATATATTTGATAAAAAAAAATAATCGATTTAAAAAAATCGTATCTCAAGATCTAATTGAGATATCGCAATGAAATAAAAAGTTTTAAGCAAACTTATTCATTATTTGAATCCCCGAAGATGATTATTTCAAATCCTTAAATCTCAAAGTTACGATTTTTTGTTTAAAACTTAATCATATATTTGATTACAAAAATTATGGATTTAAAAAAATCGTATCTCAAGATCTAATTGAGATATCGTAATGAAATAAAAAGCAATTTTAAGCAAATTTATTCATTATTTAGATCCCTAAAGATAGTTATTTCGAATCGTTAAATCTCAAAGTTACGATTTTTTGATTAAAATTTAATCATGTATTTGATTAAAAAAAATAATCGATTTAAAAAAATCATATCTCAAGATCTAATTGAGATATCTCAATGAAATAACAAACAATTTGATGCAAATTTATTCATTATTTAGATCCCCAAAGATGATTATTTCGAATCGTTAAATCTCAAAGTTACGTTTTATTAATTTAAGGTTAATCATATATTTTATTAAAAAAATAATCGATTTAAAAAAATCGTATCTCAAGATCTAATTGAGATATCGCAATTACATAAAAAGCAATTTTAAGCAAATTTATTCATTATTTCGATCCCCAAAGATGGTTATTTCGAATCCTTAAATCTCAAAGTTACGATTTTTTGATTAAAACTTAATCATATATTTGATTAAAAAAAATAATCGATTTAAAAAAATCGTATCTCAAGATCTAATTGAGATATCGCAATGAAATAAAAAGTAATTTGATGCAAATTTATTCATTATTTAGATTCCCAAAGACGGTTATTTCGAATCCTTAAATCTCAAAATTACGATTTTTTGATTAAAACTTACTCATATATTTTATTCAAAAAAATAATCGATTTAAAAAAATATATATCTCAAGATCTAATTGAGATATCGCAATGAAATAAAAGGCAATTTAAAGCAAATTTATTCATTATTTAGATCCCCAAAGATGATTATTTCGAATCCTTAAATCTCAAAGTTACGATTTTTTGGTTAAAACTTAATCGTATATTTGATTAAAAAAGAATAATGGATTTTAAAAAATCGTATCTCAAGATCTAATTGAGATATTGCAATGAAATAAAAAGCAATTTTAAGCTAATTTATTTATTATTTCGATCCCCAAAGATGGTTATTTCGAATCCTTAAATCTCAAAGTTACGATTTTTGATTAAAACTTAATCATATATTTGATTTAAAAAAAAATAATCGATTTAAAAAAATCGTATCTCAAGATCTAATTGAGATATCGCAATGAAATAAAAAGCAATTTTAAGCAAATTCATTCATTATTTCGATCTCCAAAGATGGTTATTTCGAATCCTTAAATCTCAAAGTTACGATTTTTGATTAAAACTTAATCATATATTTGATTAAAAAAAAAAAAATAATCGATTTAAATAATCGTATCTCAAGATCTAATTGAGATATCGCAATGAAATAAAAAACAATTTTAAGCAAATTTATTCATTATTTAGATCCCTAAAGATGGTTATTTCGAATCCTTAAATCTCAAAGTTACGATTTTTTGATTAAAACTTAATCATATATATGATTAAAAAAAATCGATTTAAAAAAATCGTATCTCAAGATCTTATTGAGATATCGCAATGAAATAAAAAACAATTTTAAGTAAATTTGTTCATTATTGAGATCCCCAAAGATGGTTATTTCGAATTATTAAATCTGAATGTTACGATTTTTCGATCAAGTTTTCGACCAATGGAATTGATCGTTTAACAAAATGGGTGCTTATTCCATTGAATGAGTTTCTTTTTGTTCTTCTTATGATATACTTTAACGTACATATTTTTTATCAGATAAATATTAGTGGTATACCTACAAAAGCAATCTTTCATTTTATCATAAAGAAGAAGCTTCCTAATTAAATACGCCATAAACTAAACTGTAATAAACAATTGATAAAGTTTCTTCCAACAACATCGTAGGAAATATATAAAAAGAAAAAGCTTTGGTATGGCTTAAAACGATGTATTTAAATTATTCAATCAAATCTTCAGTGCGACACGTGTTTCGCCAGTAACGGCATCGACAGGCACGACTACGTTTATAAAAGAGATAAGAATTATGTTAAAATATAAAATTGTTAAATGATTGATAAATATTACCGTCAATGGACACGTTGTTGTGTTGAGTACATGAACAGCGAAAAGGACATTTTAGAAAAATACATTGGAAAAGCTTGATCTTATAAATTTGAGCCTGAAAACTATATTTAAATAGGTCAAGTGTAATAGTAATGAAAAATAAAATTGAAATTACCTTATTTTTAAAAAACCACCCACGCTAATTTTTATGAAATATTTAAAAATTTAAAAAATTAAGTCAAAAAGTAAATGAATTTGAGTCAAAAGTTACGCCAAAACAATATTTGTTACAATTTTGAATTTTGAAAAACTGATGTTTGAAGAAAATAAAAATTAAACTAAACTTGAGTCACCCTTATTCAATGACATGTTTAAGCGGACTGAGTGTGCGTTAACGATTTATATTAGGTTATGTTAAATTTATAAGAAGGCGGGAGATTCGAATTTGAAATTTAAATTATTAAAATTATTATAACATCTTTAAGAAGAACCTGTGTTCGTTAATATCTGAAAGATCATTTAGTAGGTGTTTTTCACTTTCGTTTTTATATTTAATAATGAAAAATTCCTCATATAGATCCAGTTTTTTAGATTTATTAATGTTTTTTAGTAGTGATATGTTGTTAGTTCCGATGTTATGTTTGTGAAGTTGTAAGTGTTTAAAAATATTGGAAAGTTGTTTATTTTTGTGTTCTTTAAATCTGGATAAGAGGCATCTTCCCGTCTGTCCCACGTATCTGCAATCACAATCTCCACACTTAATCAGGTATACACCACTTTTTTGTAAATCATTAAATTTATGTTTATTATTGATAATCAATTGGCTGGTCTTAACACCAGACAAGAAGGCCGGAGTGATGTTGTACTTTGTGATATTATTTGTAAATTTGTTAAGGTTATGATTATAGGTAAGTGTTAAAAAATGTTTTTTAAATTGAAAGTTAGGATAGACTAATTTTTTAATGTTATTTTTATGAATATTATTAATAATATTTTGAAGAAATTTGATATTATAACCGTTATTGATGCCTATTTTTATGATGTTGTTAACTTCAATACTGAAACAGGCTTTACTGAGAGGTACATTATAAAGTCTATTAAATAAAAAATTGAAAGCAGCTTTTTTGTGAGCTGTACAATTGTAGGAGTTAAAAGGGATGACACAATCAGTAGTAGTAGACTTCCTGTAGATGTCGAAGTTGATAGAACCCCCCTGTATATTTTTGACATTCTAGAGAAATTCAGAACAGAAGTGGAGATAGCTACTAGAAAATCCAAGGACACAAAGAAAAACAAACTTAGAAGATTGGAAAAGGATAAAAAGAACGAAGAAGCACAAAGAAAACATCATACAACTAAACAAAAACCTTATAAAGTAAAAATTATTAGCGGTGAGACAAAAAATACACATAAAAATAATACTTTTTTGCATAGGTCCGATAAGAAAGACAGCAATACTCACAATAACGATAATGACTTAGACATTAATTTAGATGAAAATCAATTTATTGTAAGAAAGATTTCTCATACAGATAGTGTTAATCATGTTAAGATAAACCTTAATAATACCTTCTCGTTTGCCCCGCGTGTTAATAACTTGAGCTCCATTACGTTGGGTAGCCCTGAAAAGAGAATCCTCAATCTAGGTCATAAGTTTACTATTTATAATAAATCAGATAACATTAACACTGCAATAGAAATAGAATCTCAACTTTTTAGACATCCTAATTTTAAAGATATTATCTCAGAAAATGAACATATCATAAAGAACTTAAACAAGAATAATAACTTTAAATTTAAAAGCAACATAAACTTTAATGACATAAAATTTTTGAAACAAACTATCAAATCTAATAATCTTACTGTAACATTGGGAGACAAGAACGCCGGACTTGTTGTATTAGACCAAAAAACCTACTTAGATAAAACTTATGTATTTTTTAAACAAAACAACATAAACGAAGTAAAAAAGGACCCCATGCCTAATTTTAATACTCAATTTAAAAAACTTTTAAAAGAGTGTAAGAAAAGCCTTGAACTATTTAATATAGACACATTTAACAAAACAGTAATGAATCCTTTACCTCCTACACTCAAATGTTTAATTAAACTTCATAAAAAAGATCACTCAATACGACCTATTATAAGTAACGTCAATACTACAACAGAAAGAATCGCTAAAGTAATTCAGAAGTTCTTACAAAACCGTTTTCAACCCTACTTGAAATATAGACTGAGAAACTCAACTGAACTTATTAACAGGATTAAGGATGTCGAGGTTGATAGAAACACCACCCTTGTTTCTTTCGATATAAAAAACTTATATACTAATATTCCTATAGAGAAATCCTTAAAGATTATTAAAAAACATATAATGAATCATTTGGATGAGTTTGAGGGTGTTGAGAATGAAAACATAGAAGAACTTTGCTCAATCATTAGATTTATCTGTAAACAAAACTATTTTATTTTTAATAACAAATTTTTCTCTATGTCAGATGGACTTCCCATGGGATCCCCAATTTCGGGTATAATCGCCGACATTTTCGTCAACAACCTTGAAAATAAACTTTTTTCTAATAAATACCTTCACATCACTAAGGACATTAAATTTTATGGCAGATATGTCGATGATATTTTCATTATATACTCGGGTAATCGAGCCAAACTTAGAGCCTTGTTTAATATTCTCAACACCATCAGCAATCTTGAATTCACCTTAGAAAAAGAAGAGAATAACCGCATCAATTTTTTGGATCTTACTATAATCAAAAATATACAGGGGGGTTCTATCAACTTCGACATCTACAGGAAGTCTACTACTACTGATTGTGTCATCCCTTTTAACTCCTACAATTGTACAGCTCACAAAAAAGCTGCTTTCAATTTTTTATTTAATAGACTTTATAATGTACCTCTCAGTAAAGCCTGTTTCAGTATTGAAGTTAACAACATCATAAAAATAGGCATCAATAACGGTTATAATATCAAATTTCTTCAAAATATTATTAATAATATTCATAAAAATAACATTAAAAAATTAGTCTATCCTAACTTTCAATTTAAAAAACATTTTTTAACACTTACCTATAATCATAACCTTAACAAATTTACAAATAATATCACAAAGTACAACATCACTCCGGCCTTCTTGTCTGGTGTTAAGACCAGCCAATTGATTATCAATAATAAACATAAATTTAATGATTTACAAAAAAGTGGTGTATACCTGATTAAGTGTGGAGATTGTGATTGCAGATACGTGGGACAGACGGGAAGATGCCTCTTATCCAGATTTAAAGAACACAAAAATAAACAACTTTCCAATGTTTTTAAACACTTACAACTTCACAAACATAACATCGGAACTAACAACATATCACTACTAAAAAGCATTAATAAATCTAAAAAACTGGATCTATATGAGGAATTTTTCATTATTAAATATAAAAACGAAAGTGAAAAACACCTACTAAATGATCTTTCAGATATTAACGAACACAGGTTCTTCTTAAAGATGTTATAATAATTTTAATAATTTAAATTTCAAATTCGAATCTCCCGCCTTCTTATAAATTTAACATAACCTAATATAAATCGTTAACGCACACTCAGTCCGCTTAAACATGTCATTGAATAAGGGTGACTCAAGTTTAGTTTAATTTTTATTTTCTTCAAACATCAGTTTTTCAAAATTCAAAATTGTAACAAATATTGTTTTGGCGTAACTTTTGACTCAAATTCATTTACTTTTTGACTTAATTTTTTAAATTTTTAAATATTTCATAAAAATTAGCGTGGGTGGTTTTTTAAAAATAAGGTAATTTCAATTTTATTTTTCATTACTATTACACTTGACCTATTTAAATATAGTTTTCAGGCTCAAATTTATAAGATCAAGCTTTTCCAATGTATTTTTCTAAAATGTCCTTTTCGCTGTTCATGTACTCAACACAACAACGTGTCCATTGACGGTAATATTTATCAATCATTTAACAATTTTATATTTTAACATAATTCTTATCTCTTTTATAAACGTAGTCGTGCCTGTCGATGCCGTTACTGGCGAAACACGTGTCGCACTGAAGATTTGATTGAATAATTTAAATACATCGTTTTAAGCCATACCAAAGCTTTTTCTTTTTATGTAATAAACAAAGTTAAAAAGTTTAGATATATTGTGGTAAAAGCTAATATTATTATTAAGAAATAAATTAAAAAGGGTTTCGGCCAATGCGAGCGTAGTTGAAAAGATGGTGTCCTCCTCAGACGGAACGTGGCGTCTTACCGTCTACGCACGATATATAGATAAAACGACATTTTTAGATAAAATTATTTTATTACAAATTCAATAAGTATTTTTGTATATAATACATAAATAATGCATATAAATTTAAACAATATAACGTGGAACTAATTTCTTTAAAATTTTGTTTTTAATATACATCAAGAATAATAATAATAATGATTATTACAATAATAATCACAAGAAAATGAATCGACAACATCACGAAGAGTGGTTCAGACATGTATTGTCTATAATTCCTGCAAGATCGGTTATTATGGCAAACCAAACCCCATATCTTACTATGTTGGATCGTAATTTCAGTGGCTTCAGGAAAGAAATGCGTCGTTACCTGAAGATGATACTTCACTTTTCTGTCACGTCCTTATCATTATTTAGCGACGTTATTTGTTATACGCTTTGGTACAGAAATTAGGGGCGACGAGGTAAAATTACTTTGGTTACCAGTAAATACCAGTGGGTATGTTAACCAATTGAGTTAATATATGCCTATGTTAAAAACAAAGTAACAAAGAACAACAATACCTATAAAATTGACGAAGTTCTCAATTTGTGTCATGATGTAATTGCTTCAGTTACGCCACAAATCTGCAAAAAATATGGCAGACACGCTAAGAAAATTGAAGACAAATACAGAGAGAAACAACATCTTGTCGATATCGACATGCACGAAGAAGTTGTTAACGTAGATGAAAGTGACAACAGTGCTGCATCAAACGAGTTCTGTTAATACCAGATTGAATTTTGGAAGAAACAAGAAGAGAAGAGACAGTAGAAAACAGCAATACCAATGATCCCCATGCTCCTGGCCCTTCTGGAGTCCGGAATGCTGTTCAGGCAGTTACCGGTTTGGTGATTGTAGCAGAGGCAAAGATGATACAGGATAAATTATGCAAAGAAAATTGATTTGAATTACATTCTGTAATTTTTTATTATCAATTACATTATCAATTTTTATTATAATAATCACTATTATTATTTTTGATAAATAATTAAATTTATATGCATTATTTATATGTCTTATATACAAAACAACTTAAACTTTATAATTTTATCTAAAATTTTAAACATCGTTTTATGTATACATCGTGCGTAGACGATAAGGCGCTACATTCCGTCTGAGGTGGCACCATCTTTTCAACTCCGCTCGCATTGGCCGGAACCCTCCTCTCCCCGCATGGCTTATTTCTGTTTCTTTTCAATTTATAATTCCATTAAATCGCTTATAAAAAAATTTAGGAGACCTAATTTTGAAATACTGATATCGGAGTCCGACAAATGACATTATTCAACACATTCTGTTAAAAATTGTATCATCAAATAAGATTTAGGCTACAAGAATCCTTGCGAATTATTTGGGCATATCACGACCGATTAAATAGTCTCGCATCTCGCTTGATAATGGTGGGGAAAGAATCTATTTCGACAAGATCTCGAGTCAAAGGGATCTCGAGATTTAGAGGTCATCTCAAGAACGTTCAACGTTTAACGCGGCCTTAAGTTGCTACTAAGGCCTACTTTTACCAACCTCCAGTTAAACTAATTAGCGGTGGTTGGAGCGATTTTAAGCGCTCTCATTGGCTATCAGCTGGTTTTTAACTGTTAGATAAATTTATTAAGAGGTGGTAAAAGTGACCCTAAATAAATTATTACGTTTAATTCTTGTCATTGTTTAGCAAGCCATCTTTACGCCAAATACCTAACCATCAGTTTCAAATTAACCTATTAAACATAATCTAAAAAATACTAAAAATAATAAATTCTTGATTTTCAAATTTTAGCATTAGGTGAGCTATCTAGATATATATAATCAAAGCTTTAGGTTTAATTAAATTTATTTTAATTTTTTTCTAACTTTGAGGATCAAGCTTTTTCCCTCCCACGTTCTTCCACTTGCATGGCGCCTTATAACAAATTTCCTTTACGTCCTATCCTCATTACACCTCAATCTTCAGCTAAAGTTAGCGAAGAAGGTTCAGCTTCTCATCGTGTTTCCACCGCTAGTTCATCTCCCGTCATATCCGTATCGCAAAAACCAAAACAAAAAGTTAAAAATCAAAATATAATAAATAATAAAATCAAAGACGGTTTAAAAGTAGATGTTATCCCAAATAAATCATTAAGGAGTCAATTGGAATCGAGTGCTAAATCCGAGACGCAAATTTCGTCGCTTTTAAAGAATCGGGGATTGGTGAGGAAGTCGAAAAGTAGTAATTTGAATTCGCCGGTTGTTGAGAAACGCGAAGCTGTTCATACGTTGAAATCTTTGTTATTAATAAGACGTAAAAGATGTCCTAAATGTATGCAAAGGATGATTGCTAGAAACATCGCACAAAATAGCACTCCAAGAAATAATATTTTACGGTCCAAACAAAGTTTTGAAAACTCGGGGGATCCCCCGCGAATAAAAAGCACAAAGCCGTTAAAACCGAGCATAAAATCAACCCCAAAAACAGTTTCAAAAAAGAAAAGCGTTCGATTATGCAGCACACCCACGCAAAGTAAAAAGGTGTCGATAAAAAAATCGAATCCTCGTAACCTTTATAAACTTCGCATTTCTAAGGAGGCACTCATTAAAAGCGACGAAAATTCTCAAAGATACTCTGAGAGTACCAGTTTAACGCCGCTACCAACGGATACTATCCCGGAAAAAACACCGCGCTCATCAATGGAAGGAAGTTCCGAAGTCGCGTTAAATTTCCTAAAAGAAATGGACGATTTTTTGACAGAACAAAACGCCGCTTACGAAAAAATGAATAATCTTAGAGTACAAATTTTGCGGCCGAAAAAATCCCGCCTCAAACAAGAAACAATTCCGCCGGATATCCCAAAAATTCTTTTGGGCGAAAATCGCGACGATCATCGCAGCGATGTCATCATCATTAAAAACATCGAACGAGGAAACTTAGGAACAATTTCCGTTGAGGAAGTAAAAGTTTTCTCGTTAGATAACTCAATAAAACTCGTCCCAAGATTAATCTCATCCTCAGTTACTGATTATTCAACCCGATTTAAATCAACCGACAATCAAGTATCCTTAGCTGAAACGTCGAATAATACAACAAAATGTCAACGGAATCAACAATCTTTCGAAAAGTTTAAATTAAAGAGTAATAGAATGACGTATAGGGGAGAAAAATCGGAGAGTAGCGGAGCTTGTAAAGTCGAGGATTGGTTGGTTTCGTCAAATTTTAATTCGGATCATCGCGAATTTAATGATACAACTACGAGTACTGATGTTGAAATAGAAGTGGGACGAGGTTTTAATAAAAATCAAGATGATAAAGAAATTAATGTTATTCATAGATCGACATTTTTGAACGATACGAAAAGTTTTCCTGTATACGATGAACCAATTTGGAAAGATGTAAATGTAAATAATGTAAAAAATAATAAAGTAATAAATAAAGATGAAGTTGAGATAATGAGTCCTAAACCGATTATATCAAGGAATCCTTCATACGATTCCGTCGAAAGTGTTTCAAAGTTTATCGAGGTATTAAAAACAACGGAGACTCCTGCTCCATCAAAATTATCGAACGCATCTCCGTGGGAAATGTACGAAGGTCGATTAAGAGATAAATTGGATAATGAGAAGTTCCAGACGATTCTTGAAACGGAAGAAACCGTACGTGTATTTTCCTTATGTGCCCTACAATTTTTCCTTTGTATTCTTCCCGTTTACTGCTATGATTTATTAACTACATTTTTATTCTCACCTTTTTGATTCATAAATTTTAATAAACGAATTTTATTCAAAACTTTTTTGGATTAATTAATTAATTCATTTTAGGATCTGCCCGATCCGAAACGCGCGGAAAACGACATAAAGTTAAGAGTAACTCCTGACGTTTTCTTACACGATCCGGAACATGTAAATCGACCCCCGAGTAGACACAAGAGATCAACAGATTCGTTCGTTTCTAAGATGCAACTAAATCAAGGCGATAGGAAACCGAGAAAACGAAAAACGATGGAAAAAATTGGCGCCAGCGTGGTAAGTGTTTATTATATCTACCTCATCTTTCACCAAGTGATATTCTACTTATGGAATTATATCGGATGATTTATTTATTTTTTATTTGAAAGAGACAACAAATTTTTACCGATAGTAAATGTAATGTGCAATAATTTTTTTATTGTAATACTCGCACAAAAGATTTTTAGCAATTTTTTTTTTGTTTTGTTCATTAATTTTTTTATTTGCTATTAAACATATAGAATCTAACTTTATATTCATTTACTAACCCAAACCAATCCTAACAACCCTTTTTTGTTCCTAATCCCAAATTTTTCCTTTCAGCTTTGCACCGCTTTTGTCGTAGTCGTGTGGGAAACTGGTTTACAAGCGTTCGTTCTGTTTCTGTTGGATCTTTTATGTAACTTTGACAAATACGAAATGAAAAGTTTTATTTACACGTCTTAACCACTACATTATTGATTGAGTCAGAAAGTGTAATAATTTTGTATATTTATTTTGTATAATAGATTGTAATATAATTCACCTAAACCAGTTTTGCTACATCGCTTTTATTTATCCGGCGATTAATTGATTTAAATCGGTAAAAAAAATTGGTTAAAATTTGTTTCGATTTATTACTACAAAAGGAAGAACGCCAGAAGAGGTACGAAGAGATCGTGACCAATCGGGTCGATCGCCACAACAAGCGCAGGCAACAGCGAAGAATGCAAACCGAACAATTCTTAAAGAGTATGCAAATGTTGCAGTCGAATTGCAAACCCGACCATTCGGAACCGTTCGAGGATTATTCGATTTATTTGTACAGGCAAACGGCACCTAACTTTGAAGATCGTGTTAAAAACTTAGAGAAACAATTTGTTTACGTTCCAGTAAGAGATTTTACTGTGTGTTTACTTTTGTAAAAAACAACGTGTGGCTTGCATGTTACTAACAAAAAGAATTTACATTTGTAATGAAACGTAATTGGAAGGTAGATTGCAAAATTAACATGTATCATAAAATTTGAAGATTTTTATGTCATATTATTATGTTAATTTTAGATTTTAAATTTTTATTTAATCTTTTTTTTGTTGATTTTGTTGATTTCTAGGACTAAGTGATTGACTAAGATCTTGAAATCACCCTATCATAACAAACAACTGATCTATGAATGAAGAGTGTAAAAGCTTCCCAACCTAAGTGAACATCTTGAACATTAAATCAATACCTAATCTTATGGAATAGGAGTCTGAAGAAAACTTCTTATTTTTCTTATTTTCTTCATAACGTGCTTATATATGTATAGTTGCCCAAAGTTTGCTGATCGTTTTAGATAGCTAGAAAATAAAAAAATCCAAATATGTAAGAACAATTTGAAGTACAGAATGTCGTGTTGAGGATCTTAACTATGTTTCTTATATTTTTGTTAATTTGCAATGATTCCAGGGATTACATTTTTTTATCTTCACTAATTTATAAAATTATCTCAATCTTTTCCAGTCTCTATCATCCCCAATATTTCTCAACATTGTCTTTAATTATTAAGATTATTGTTTAAATCACATCTTTGCCATCTTTCAGCTTTTATCTAGGTTTATAGACGCCGGATACATGGGTGCCTTAGGTACTCAAGTATCCATACAAAATTTTTTGTGGGTGCAAATCATATTGCTTCTAAAATGAGGTCTTTTGATCTAATAATGCTTCCAAAAGGCTTGATACTGCTTCAAGAGGAATTCAAATGATTCCAGAAGACTTGCTGTGCTTCCAGTAGACTTAATACTGTTTTTAGGAGACTTGATACTGCTTTTAGAAAACTTGAAATGTTTCCAGAAGACTTACAATACTTCCAGAAGGTTTGATACTGCTTCTAGAAGACTTGAAATACTTTCAGAAGAATTGATATTGCCTTTGAAAGACATGATACTGTTTCCAGGAGACTTCTTGCGGCTTCCAAAAGACTTGAAATGCTTCCAGTAGACTTGAAATGCATCGAGAAGACCTGCTACTGCCCTTGGAAGACTTAAAATGGTTTGCAAAGGACTTGCAATACTTCCAGAAGGCTTGATCCTGCTTCTAGAAGAAGTGAAATGCTTTCAGAAGAGTTGAGATATTGCTTCCAAAAGACTTGAAAAGCTTCCAATAGACTTGATTACTGGTTCTAGAAAACTTGATGTACTCCTATAAGACTTGATATTAGCTTTGGAATACTTTGAATGCTTTCAGAAAACTTAATATTGCTCCCAGAAGACTAGAAATGGTTCTAGAATCCTTGATTGTGCCAGCAGAAGACTTCAAATATTTTCAGAAGACGTAATATTGCTTCCAGAAGACTTGAAATGCTTCCGGAAGACTTGACACTGCTTCTAGAGGACTTGATATTGCTTCCAGAAGACTGGACATCGTTGGAAGACTTAAAATGTTTAGAAAAGGGTGTCCATACAAAATCAGAAGACTTGAAATGGTTCTAGAAGACTTGATATTAGCTTTAGAAGACTTTGAATGCTTTCAGTAGACTTAATATTGCTCCCAGAAGACTTGAAATGGTTACACTACGAATATCTCCCTTGAGATGGCGTGATGGATTTTTATAGACATTTATTTCTTATGGTGGAGCATTCACATCAAATTATCGAGAAGAATTATTAGATTTATTAAAAAATAAAGTCCAATCACAAGAAATTCCTTTCAATCCAACATTTATTTAACATTATAACATTTTTTAGCGATCCAACGACTATAAAGGAATGGAACATAAACGGTATTATAACATTTCGAGGAACAAGATAGCCATTAGCCATAAATCCTCAATGCCAAACATCCAAATGGATAAAAAATATGGAGGAAAAAAAGGGATTTGAAACTGATCGATTTTGGAATGCCAGATTTTATGAAATATGTCGAACATGCTGTTATTTTTGGAAAACCGGTTCTTCTACAAAACATAATGGAAGTTATGGATCCGTCGTTAAATCCAATATTAGATAAGGCCTTGGTAAAATAAGGCGGAATGAACATAATAAAATAAGACGATAAGATTGAATAGAAGTGATTGTCACTGAAAGTCTTAAAATGGTTTGAAAAAGATGCCCATACAAAATCAGAAGACTTGAAATGGTTCTAGAAGACTTAATATTAGCTTTGGAAGACTTTGAATGCTTTTAGAAACCTTAATATTGCCTCTAGAAGACTTGAAATGGTTGTAGAATACTTAATACTTTCTTCAGAAGACTTGATACTGTCTCCAGAAGACTTAAAATGCTTCCAAAAGACTTGATATTGTTGCTAGAAGACTTGAAATAATTCCGGAAGAGTTGAAATGCTTCCGGAAGCACTGCTTTTAGAGAACTTGATATTGCTTCCAGAAGACTGATACTGCTTATAGAGAACTTGATGTTGCTTCCAGAAGACTTGTCATTGTCACTGGAAAACTTAAAATGCTTTGAACAGGATGCCCATGCAAAATCAGAAGACTTGAAATGGTTCTAGAAGACTTGATGTATTCTTAGGAGACTTGATATTAACTTTGGAAAATTTTGAATGCTTTCAAAAGACTTAATATTGCTCCCGAAGGTTTGAAATGTTTTCAGAAGACTTGACATTGCTTCCAGAAAACTTGAAATGCTTCAGGAAGACTTGACATTGCTTCTAGAGAACTTGATAATGCTTCTAGAAGACTTGACATTGTCACTGGAAAACTCAAAATGCTGTGAAAGAGTTCCCCATACAAAATCAGAAGACTTGAAAGGGTTCTAGAAGACTGGATGTACTCCTAGATGACTTGATATTAGCTTTGAAAGACTTTGAATGTTTTCAGAAGATCTAATATTGCTTTCAGAAGACTTGAAATGCTTCCAGAAGACTTGATGTTGCTCCCAGAAGACTTGAAATGGTTCTAGAATACTTGACACTGCCTCCAGAAGACTTAAAATGTTTTCAGAAGACTTGATATTGCTTCCAAAAGACTTAACATTGTCACTGGAAGACTTAAAACGTTTTGAAAAGGGTGCCCATACAAAATCAGAAGACTTGAAATGGTTCTAGAAGACTTGATGTACTCCTAGATGACTTGATATTAGCTTTGAAAGACTTTGAATGTTTTCAGAAGATCTAATATTGCTTCCAGAAGACTTGAAATGGTTCTAGAATACTTGATACTGCCTCCAGAAGACTTGATATTGCTTCCATAAGACTTGAAATGCTTCCGGAAGACTTGAAATGCTTCCAAAAGACTTGATACAGCTTCTAGAGAACTTGATAATGCTTCTAGAAAACTTGATGTTGCTACTGGAAGACTTAAAATGCTTTCAAAAGAGTACCCATACCAAATTAGAAGACTTGAAATGGTTCTAAAACACTTGATACTGCATCCAGAAGGCTAAAAGTGTCTATAAGACTCAAAGCTACCCCTGAAGGATTTGATACTGCTTTTGAAATACTTGAAATGTTTTCAGAAGACTTGAACAACTTCCAGAAGACTTGATACTGCCCCTGGAAGACTTGATTCTACCCCTGAAAGACTTGATACTTCTTTTAGATGATTTGATATTGCTTCCAGAGGACTTTAAATGTTTCCACAAAACTTGCAATGCCAAACTGCTTTCAGAAGACTTGAAGTACTTTTAAAAGACTTGATAATGCTTTTAGAACATTTAAAATGCTTCCACACTTCTAAAAGGCTTGATATTACCTCTGAAAGACTTGAAATTCTTCGAGAAGACTTGATACTGCTTCTAGAAACCTTGATATTTCATTCAGAAAATTTGAAATTACTCCAGATCTTGTAGAAGGAGGAGAACATGTTCCTCCAAATACCCAAATACCTGCTTCCTCCGATGCTTCATCGTAGGAAGAACAGCAGTAGTTCCCCCATAAACTCGCGATGCTCCACCATCACAGACACCGCCCACTAGTCCTCATATCACAAGTAGAAGGACGTCCTCTAATTGATCACGATGTCCGGTATGTTATTCTTGTGATAAAAGAGAAAAGGAAACTTGATACTGATTCTAGAAACCTTGATATTACATCCAGCAGAGTTGAAATGATTCCAGAAGACCTGATATTAGTACTGGAACACTTAAAATACTTTCAAGAGTGCATTTTTAAAAATTTCAATGCTCAACGTCTTTTTGGAGCACGTATTTTGAATTTTTGGACCTTTTTTTGACCCAATTCAGACTTTTTTTTTGAATAGCTATCATTTGTCATTTGAGTCTTTTTCCAATTCAGTTTTTACCATTACCCAGCTCAACCGATATTTTCAAATTGTCTATGCTGTTCACATCATTTCGCAAAACTTTCCCTAAAAATTCGTTAATTCATTATTTAGGTTGTAACGTTAATGATAATCTCAAATTCGTCTCAACATAGTCTCTCGCTTCTTTCAAAATCTCAGTCATCTATAAGTGCAGTCCTCGATATCTCTAATTATCGTCCTCAATATTGTCTTTAATTATTATGATTATTATTTAAACTTTATCTTTCAGATTTTATTTAAATTGCTCATAGATTTTCTCAACACTGGGTTTAAGAATTTCTTAATATATCTTTAATAACATCGATTATTATAATTCATGATATTATTTTTATATATTAATTCATCGATTATTTATTATTAATTATAATGTCTTCTTCTTCTTCTTATTTTATTTAGGTCGTAATATTAATGCTAAACCAAAAATTGTGCCTACATTTCTCATTATGGTCTATCACATCTTTTAATATCTCTGTGATCTATAACTGCCGCTCTTAATATCGTTAATTATCATTTTCAACATTGTCTTTAATTATTAAAATTATTATACAAAAGTTATCTTTCAGCTTTTATCTGGGTTGCCCACAGAATTTTGCAACACCAACCCTAGAAATTTCTTAGTATTATACCTTTAACAAACCTTATTACTATAATCCGTGATATCTCTGAGATTGTGTATAGCTTAACTAAACGTGATATACTTCATCTCAGGTCTTGATCTTCTTATTTTATTTAGGGTCTAATATTTTTTATTTACACATCGTTCATGGTATAAATAGAGGAGATACAATTTCTTGTATCTCTTTAGCACTCAGGGATGTCTTCATCTAATTCTCTTCGTTTTTAGACTCTTCCAATCTAATCAATACAATTGATCTTTTCCTCTTCAATTCCATTTTATTCCCCTAAAGCCCTTATTCTGGTTCCGTCTCCCATTGTCAGTTTGTATCAATTGTAATAATTTTGTTGGTTCTTTTGACATTAGAAATTCTTTGCTTTTCTTTTTATCTATTATATCCTTATCTCTTAAATATACAGGGCGTTTTAGATTAGTTTCTGATTCTTCTACAGCTTCTAACGTTTTGTTACTGTAATCTTAACTTTGTTTCGTCTGCTGTATCATCTTCTGCAAATCATGTCCTTTTGATTTTAATCTTTTAATTTTATTAAATATTTACTATTTTTATACCAACAGAAATAATTCAAAATGAACTTTTTGTATAAATCACCAGATCTTTGAATGGAAGGAATAACAGTCAAATGAGTTAAGAGATTTTACTTCCTCCACACCTTTCTCTTTGATGTCTACCTCATCTCTGATATCATCAAATATCATTCTGATCTCTGTAGCGTTTCTCTAAACCCTACAATATCTTTCAACATCTCTTACCTTTGCATCTAATAACTTTAAAAATTTTCATCTTCATCTATCGACATTAATTTAACACTCCCCGGTATATTCAACGCCGTTTCTCAACATAATTTAACAATAAGATTTGTAGGAGATCTACTTCTTATCAAAACTTAGAAGATATGAATCAAGATGTACAAGAAATGTGGAATGTAACTAAAAGAAGGGAGGAGGAAAGCAAAGATATAAACTAGTACACTTTTTTAATTAATATTATAATCCTTTATTAAATCCATTTTTTTTCATCGATGAAGGTTTAGTAGGTTAATTAAATAAACAAAAGAGCTTCTTTCTTTAAATAACTTAAATCGATGATGTTTTTATTTATTTATTTTTCCTTCCATGTTTCGGCTGTATCCAGCCACCACCAGGAACATGTTAATAATATGGTTGATCCATCGGTGGTTTCTTGAATATAAAAATTTTTTTAACGTAGAATTGTTTTTAAATAATTTTTCAATTTTCACATCGCAACTCGACAAATTAAACTACAGAATTCCTGTGATGGTAATAAACTTTAAATTGAATTTTAAATATCTCAAAATTTTGACGATAAACCCTCTGATGATGGCTGGATACAGCCAAAACATATAAAGAAAGATAAATAAATAAAAACATCATCGATTTAAGTTATTTAAAGACAGGAGATCTTTCGTTTATTTAATTAACCTTCTATATTTTTTTAATTATTTATTTTTTCTATTCAAATTAAAAGGTTTTGATATGCAATCTACTTTTCAATCGCGTTGTAGAAATGTTACTTAAATAAATAGATTCATATAATTTTTTTAATTTCGAAAAGGAATAAATTAAAATTATATCAGTATGTATTATGTTCTAATTCCATAAAATATGTTTATAATAATTTAATTGCACGCGATATTTGAAATTAAATCGAATTTCTTTTTTTTATTGGAATTAAATGCGCATTCCAATTGCATCAATGGTTTGAAAACGTGTAATTAAATATAAATAATTTAATAAAAATGAATAAATAAATAAAGGGGAAATATGTAATCCATAATCAAGTAATTTAACGCCTCTTACAGAGTTCTCCTTTCTTTTATGTTTTATTACTTTGTTACTTAGTTACTAACCAAACCGCACAGAAGAATCATCGATTTAATCTAACAATTTTATTTATTTAATTTTATGTTAAACTAATTCATTATTATTTTTTATTTTGCATAAATTGTAAGAAATAAAAACGTTTTGTGTTTTAAACTAATCACATCTCAATATTAAATCGCATATTAATAATAATTTTTTTAGGATAGAGAAAATCGTTTACCAACATCTTTAGCGAAACGGGAAACGGATGAAGATTTCGCCGCTAGGATTAAAGATATGGAACAAAAGTGGCAAGACACCCAATCGGTTGATAAAAAGCCTAAAGATTTATTGAGAGCGATAGGAAAGATTGAAACTTCCGATTGGAACATCCGAGAGATTGAGAAGAAAATTCACGAGAATAAAATGGGGAAATCCGTGAATAAGGATAAAGAGAGAGTGCCGAAGTGGAGTAAAGAACAATTTTCGGCGCGTTTAACAAAAATGGAAAAACAACATTTGGATCGACAGAACAGTTCTGAAGTGAAATACGCGGAGATCGATAAAAATATTAAACAGTTGGATTTAAAATTGAAGGAGGGATCTGCTTTGGATTTAAATCAACAAAAGGTTGCTAGTCTTACGGAGAAATTAACCGGAAAAAATGAACCGGTTAATCCACCTAAAGTTCAACCTATACAAAAAAGTGTAAGAATTTTATGATGAATTAATAAATTAAGAAATAATAATTTACTAATTTGTATTATTAGAACTCAAAAACTGCTGTTGTTCCATCTCAAAATTCCGAGTTTTGTCATTTTTGTCAAAAACGGGTTTATCTTATGGAAAGATTATCTGCCGAAGGAAGGTTTTTCCATCGTGGCTGCTTCAGGTCTATTTTTTTTAATAAATTTATTTAATCAACTAATTTTTTAAATATTTAGATGCCAATATTGTCAAAGTGTACTCCGTCTTGGCTCATATATGTTCGATCGTGAAGGTATTCACGGATACCGATTTTATTGCACCCAACATTTCGGAATGCCGGGTGAATTAAGAGGCCCAAAAATCGAACAGAAAAAGATTGTCCCAAATCAGGAAGGTGTTTCAGGTAAACAATCTATTACAGGAGTTTTAGGATTGGATTTATTAGATAGAGGTATTTATCCTTAACAAACCTTTACTAACAAATCAAAACATTAATAATCATTTTAATTGTATAATTTCATTTTAGTCCAAACGCCCGAACGAGTCGAATTCGCGAATTTATCCAGCGGACATATCTCTTCAGATCACGAAGAATCGCCGAGTCCGATCGATGAAGACGAATGGACTGATAGAAATTTTAGAAATTCGATTATTGATTCTGATAGTACCGATGATTCATCAAGTAGCAGGTAAATTTATTTTATGAAGCTAATTTATTCTTTTATTAATAAATTATTTTTGTTAAGTGATACTGATTCGGATGATGAAGAGTATGAAGAAGCATTAGAAGAACCTATAACCAAAGAAGGAAATATGAAGTGGGCGGAACGTTACAAAAAGCGATATTCGCATAAATATCACGATATTTATGCAGAAAATTACAGCAGTTCGGATCATTTCAGTTATGATGAGAATAGTAGTGGAGGTGAGTTTTGTATCAATTAAAAATAAGTTTTATTAATATGGGGAAGGTCCCTTAACATAAAAAGTTGTATTATACTCTAAAATGTGATATTTGATGATTTTTATTGCAAAAATCTTTCATCACTCAAAAATCAAAATTGATGATTAAATACCTTATTTAAAGTGTTCATAATGATGTGGAAAAGGATAATCCATAACCAGTTACAATCTCAACATCAAAAATCTTCAGGAATATCTTCAAAATATCATAACTTTGGGTTTTCAGTAAAATATCAACTCCTAAACTAAAACAGATAAAGAGATACTTAAGGGGGGTTTCTACCTTGTTGGGTCTAAAAACTGTTGATATTTTTCAAATTCTTTTCGGGAAAAATATTAAATATATACTATTGAAATTTGGTGTAGTGATTGAATCAACTTTATTTAACATTCATATCTTTTTTCAAAAAGCCACATGCAAAAGGTAGGGGTGGGTGGATCGATTAATAGCGGCACGTTTGCGAGATTTGCTTGGCTTACGGACGTCCTATTGCCGATATAGATGATCTGAAACAAAAAAATCAAACATATTCTTACTCTATACTAATGTGCGAATAAAGTGGACTAGAATCAAGAAGAAAAAATGAAAAACGAAAAAATGGTGAAGCATTGAAATAAAGGTTTCGATTTTTTGCATTTCTTTTTGCAGATTATCATTTATAAAAAAAACGTTTCAATATTTTTTAATAATTCTAGTTGAATTGATGCACACACTTGTGCTGCATGTGTCTGCCAAATTTCATTATGATTGGTTGTCTAGAGCGCTTTGTAGCACTTCCGTAAACTTGAAAAATGTAGTTTCGAGAAAAACACATAATGTTTTACCGAAGTTTGTTTGGGTATAAAATGAAAATTTTCATACTTACATTTAGTCTGCTATACCAGCACCATAGGGTCCACCTTCCTCTTTTTCGAATTCCTCTAGAGCGGTTCGTTCGAGTTTTCTAGCCAATCTAGACCCTTTTTTGATGCCGCGGAATGTACACCGTCCGCTTTCCGTACGCGCACGTTATCCCTCGCGTTGGCAGTAGCTTTGGCCTGCGATCCGATTGTGATGCCCATCACTTCCATTATGCGTAACAGGGAAGTGAACCCTTCGTTAAAGACACATGCACTCATAAATGCCGCCAATTGAATTGTTTTTGCCGTACAAAAAATGTGTTTCGGAGCAAAGCGCCAGAGGACAGAGTTAAAACTTTCATTGTTATTTTGCGTATTTTCGCCCAAACACCGTTGCAATAAATCGTTTGACGACAGGTCTTCGTATATAGGATGAAGGAGACTTTGAACATTAACTGCAAGTGGTGCTGATTGTTTATATTCGTGTAATTTGATCTCTGCCTCAGCGCGTCTCCACTTGCACGATGATTCAGGCCCGATCGGACAATTTTCGTGCTTCGGTTTGGCATCTGTCGAGCATTTGTGAAAAAATGTTGCAAAAATGTCTTTTTTCATATCTTTTACAGAGTGTGGATTTCGGATAATTGCCAAACCATAATAAGAGGTTAGGTCGCGCATCAATTTATCCGTTAACTTGCCATCGCTCTTGCCACCAACTCCTTTAGTCTTTTTCTTTCCCGATCTTAGTCTCGATCCCATTCGCTTTTTCACGTGTCCAACGCACTCCGATTTCGTCACTATCAATTTATCACCATATGGCTATATTTCCAGAAGCGATTTGAAAGTTTTTGTATCACCGTCACCTATGTAGTTGGTATATTTTACATTGTAAAGTTCTTCAGATCGTGTAAACATTTCAATAATACCATCGACTTCCATTTTGCCAGCGGTTCCTTTGTGATTGCATGCAGAATTTTCTTCGTGTTCTGCGTACCAGTCATCAATCTCATCAGTGCCCTCTTGCTACTCCAGTGGTTACATGCTTGACAAAATTTGGATTTTACCATCAAGTCTAAAACCTTATTGGAATATTTCCCAATCAAAGTGACTACCCCAAACAATGATGAAAATCCTCTCTTGCTCCAAGTTCCATCTCCTGAGACGGTCAAATGAGATGGCTCATTTCCTGCTGCAGCATTCTCTGTCCTTTCTTCCTCTGCAGCTTTTCTGAGGAGCACGTCGCACAGTGGAGTATTTGACCCAAATTATCGATCAAAACTATATGTGCATTACTTTATTTTTATTTGAACCTATAGTGATAAATTATTGTCATCAAAAGCAAAGCTCATTGAAATGGGGTTGGAAATTATCTAAAAATGGAAGAATGAAACAAAAATATTTAATAGGTAATTAATACAGAGTGTCGTACAAAAAACGCCCCAATCTGTAAGTTAGTCATTTATATTTCGATGTTTGTGGTTGTAATTGTATGTAGTTGTATGTATGTAGTTGTATTACTGGTAACCCATGTCACCATGTCTTGAAATCTCTATCTAATCACATAAAGAAAGATATACCGAGCAATTTAAAACACAAAAGTTGACAATCGCTTGAAATTGAAGATGGTGTCGGAAAAAAAAATTTTATCATAAAACATACCATTCCATTTAATTCTAGGTTCATGAAAATCGGAATGTACAGTTTTGAGCGTTATTTATATGACATCGTATTTTTTATATAGTAACAAAAGTAATTAATATAACGTATTTCTTTAATAAAACGATAAATTATGACGCACTTCATTCATTTCCATCTAACTGCTCATCACTTTCGCTAGTTTCATCTTTGTCATACGCATCCCATGGAAGTAACATTTTAATTGTCTCCGGCCTGAACGGTTTTGATTTTTTAATAGATTTAGGTCTACTGCAACTTAAAAATGGATCTGATGTTAACAAAAGCCGATTGATTATATCCATATTGCACTGGACCCGGCAAAATTTTCGTGCATATTTTTCCCTGTATTGACGAAAATGTTTATTTCTGCTCTCTGCCGCCTCTTCTGATAGAGCACCTATAGGCAGCAGTGCTTGCTCTATTACTATAGGGCCATGTAGCAAAATTTTATGGAGGGTTGGTGACATTGGGTACCAGTAATACAATTGGATGTAGAGCTTAGCCGTATCTCGACAGTACTCTGAAAATTTATTTATGTCAATTTTATGACCACTGGATATTACTTCCAGAATTGAAGCCACTCTTTCAATTAGCGCTTGATCGATTCCTGTTATAGATGCCGAGATTTCTACGTTAGAGAAGAATCGTCTGCTGGTATTTCCATCGTTGCTGTTGCCGTAGTTGGCTTTGGGTACGTCAACGATTAGACCAAGTTCATTTCTAAACCTTTCTTGAATAGTTTGCTTGCGTTCTTTTATAATATTCTTTTCTGATTCTGTTCTTGTTTGCCACTTTTTTATTGTAATTTTATAGGAAATATGCAGTAATGTTTCGAACAGTCCTATTCGCGCATGTAAAATCGATAGTCCAAACTCCAAGTTTTCTGAGTTTATAGGTGCTTTTTCACATTTTTCCAAATCATTAAAATCTTTTGAAGTAAGCGTACATATGTAACATCGCATGCTCGAGCCTGTATTGGTAGCGGCATTGCAGACTTTACCATCTACCATGGTAGTCTCTTGGTTGTAGTTAAATGTTTTATCTGATCTTTGTGATAACTTATCTCTTCATTTGTCACATCTTTCGATTCCCTAATAAATCTGATTCTCATTGGTCAGCAAAAACGTGGTGTTATTTTATTTTTTATTTAATTATTATTTTCTTATTTGAATTATTTTGTTGTCTTACATATAAGCTGAAGAGGTACTAGTGATGACTGGAAAATGTTAGAATCGGAATCGTTATTATTTGAAAATGTTTGTTTGAATTGTGCTTGTTGGGAACCATCACAACCCCATTTATACGTCAACTCCAAGGATGCCAATTTTTTTGTGTGAGAGATATCAATACTTCCTCTAGGTAAATAATAAATCGTTTTACAGTATGATCTGCTAAGGCTTGTAATTTAATTTCCGCGCAAGTTTCAGTAACTTGATAAGCATTCGAGTCTGGATAACAATCTTGTTTTGCTCTCTGTAAAAGTGAATAAGAGGGATATAGTTTTCTTGAGCTTTCTCTAATAATTTCATATTGTCTTCGTGTCAATGACGCTTCTACAAACATTGATAATTGCTTTTGATTATCCAAGAACTTTCTCTGTTTTATGATGTTTCTTTCCACTATATCCAGTTTCTTCGCAAAATCTCTTTCATTACATTCTTTTGTAAGATTATATATGCCTTCTCGGGTCATGACATTCAAACCAGAATAACCTACACCGAAGAAAAGATTAGAATAGTAAAGAACGCAGCAAAACTAAGTTTGCCTTGCCTACATACCACTAGTTTAATTTATTTTTTTTTATATATTAGGCAGTTGTTGGCAATAGTTTTTTATAGTATAGTAGAGTAAATTCTTCAAACAAAAAGATGTAAAAAGAAATAAAACCGGGAAGAATCCGGAAATTAAAAAAAACACTTCATAATATAGAAGAAAAACAAAAGTAAATACAAAATATGTGCAAATAGAATAAATAAAAAATTACAAAGACTATAGAATTAAACTTGATAAAAGTACTTGATTCTATTTATACATACCTGAGTATATAACATCCATTACAAAAATTTCAACTGCTCACAATAAAATACACAGGAACACCTATAAATATATGCCGTTGATTTATTGCAATAATTTGACGAAATACGCGCATACATCAAAGGGCGTAAAAGACAACTGATTACGCAGTGTTAAGGAACCGGGCACCAATAAAATATGCAGAAAATTGTTTTCTGAATATTTGGTGAGGCTAAGTGACAGCAGCCGCCTTGATTTTTGTGTATCTGTATTCCCGACTTTTAATCATGTTTCTATGTGGAATACCCCACTGTGCGTCGGTGGTGGCTTTTGCAACAGTCCGCGCATTTTCCAGACAAGCATAATAGGTGTTTATCGCTATTCCTTGACCCAAATCCATCATACCGCAGAAAGGATTTATTCCTTGCAAGCCGATTCCAAGAAGACGCATTACAAAGACGAGTCGTCGATTGATTTCAAACGATTTGTTCGATATTTTCGGACAAGAGTCGATTTCAGTAGGGTCACAATCACACGCGACACAGATCTTGAATCCCAAACCTTACTCACCTTTCACATTAAACTTCACGTCCTTCTCACACTTTTTACACTTTAGTAAGGTACTGAGCATGGAAAATACATGAATAAAATTAATTATTCGGTATCTGTGCGTTGGATTTACGGTAATTTCACAATCGCTAGAACTTTGAAGTTTTTTTGCCGTCGAACTCGCGTGTGAAACTTCATTTTCACTGGTAAACCGGTTACCACAAAATCGACGTTTTTTGGGTTTATGACCAGGGCGATCATTTTTCCCTTCACCGTATTTTTTCGTTTTAAACATCGTGGATACGTATATACTGTTTTTCTAACGCACATATTGAGTATGTGTAGTTAGCGACAGTAGGTATATTCGCTCCGATTAGCGCTTCGATTTCATACCCCTTCGACGTTCTCTTCGACGGCTGATAACTTTTCCAATTTAACAGATTTTAACTTAAAATTTTGTGAGCGTATTCTTAAAACATAAACTTTTTTTTGACCCAACAATGAAGAAACCTCCCTTAATAATATTAAATATATTTAACATCTCCATCATTCGAAAATTAATATTTTTAAAAATTTTCAATCATTTACCTCAATTATTACTTAATACTTTCTTTGTGAAGAAAAATTGGAGAATTCAACGTCGTTTGAAGTCAATTTTGAATTAAAGTCGAAATTATAAAAATAACATTAATTTTAATTGATATTAATTTACCCCATCTAGCGGTGATTATTAACATTAAATAAATTTGTCATCTCCATAGTTCTAAAATTAATATTTTTAGGAATAATGCTTTGTTTGTAAAGAAAAATTTGAGAACTTAATTTTATTTGAAGTCAATTTTGAATTCAAGTTGAAATTATAAAAATGGCATTAATTTTAATTGATATTAATTTACCCCATCTAGCGGTAATTATTAACATTAAATAAATTTGACATCTCCACCATTTTGAAATTAATATTTTTAAGAATAATGCTTTGTTTATAAAGAAAAATTGGAGAATTTAATCTCATTTAAAGTCAATTTTGAATTAAAGTCGAAATTATGAAAGTTACGTTAAACTTGATTTTAATTTTCCACACCCCATCTAGTGGTGATTATTAATATTAAATGTGTTTGGTATGATTTGACAGTTAAGAAAATTATCTAAATGAGTTTAGGCAAAAAAACCTTGATTTATTCAAGAAATCCTTTCAAAGCACGTTTTTAGACCCTCATGGTATTTATTTAAAGTGATTTTATGTCGAAGAAAAATATTTGTCTTGAAATTAATCGATGTTGAATTTTCGATCGACTACAATTTAACACTTTGATTATAAGGAGAAGTTGGAGAATTTAACCTGATTTGAATTAGTTTTGAACTAAAGTTGAAATTATGAAAATTAGGAAGAAAAAAGTTAAATTTAGTTGATACTAATTTACCCCATCTAGCTTGAATTATTAGTATTAAATGTGTTTGGTATGATTTAACAGTTAAGAAAAACATAAAAAATTTGCAGGAATATCTTCAAAACATCATAATTTCGGGTTTTCAGCAAAATATCAACTCCAAAACCAAAACAGATAAAGAGATACTTATTAATATTATATATATTTGACGTTTCCATCGTTCGAAAGTTAATATTTTTAAAAATCTTCAATCAATTACCTCAACTATTACTTATTATTATCTTTGTGAAGAAAAATTGGAGAATTTAACGTCGTTTGAAGTCAATTTTGTATTAAAGTTGAAATTATAAAAATGACATTAACTTTAATTGATATTAGTTATCTCCATCTAGCGGTGATTATTAATATTACATAAATTTGACATCTCCATCGTTCAAAAATTAATATTTTTTAAGAATAATGTTTTGTTTATAAAGAAAAATTGGAGAATTTAATCTCATTTGAAGTCAATTTTGAATTAAAGTCGAAATTATGAAAATTATGTTAAAATAATTGATTTTAATTTTCTATACGCCATCTAGTGGTGATTATTAATATTAAATGTGTTTAGTATGATTTGACAGTTAAGAAAATTATCTAAATGAATTTAAGCAAAAAAGCTTTGATTTATTCAAGAAATCCTTTCAATGCACGTTTTTAGACCCTCAAGGTATTTATATAAAGCGATTTTATGTTGAAGAAAGAAATATTTGTCTTGAAATTAATCGACGTTGAATTTTCGATCGTCTACAATTTAATACTTTGATTATAAGGAGAAGTTGGAGAATTTAGCCTAATTTGAATTAGTTTTGAACTAAAGTTGAAGTTATGAAAATTAGTAAGAAAAAAGTTAAATTTAATTGATATTAATTCACCCCATCTAGCGGTAATTATTAGTATTAAATGTATTTGGTATGATTTGACAGTTAAGAAAAACATCAAAAATTTGCAGGAATATCTTCAAAACATCATAATTTCGGGTTATCAGCAAAATATCAACTCCAAAACCAAAACAGATAAAGAGATACTTATTAATATTATATATATTTGACGTTTCCATCGTTCGAAAGTTAATATTTTTAAAAATTTTCAATCAATTACCTCAACTATTACTTATTATTATCTTTGTGAAGAAAAATTGGAGAATTTAACGTCGTTTGAAGTCAATTTTGTATTAAAGTTGAAATTATAAAAATGACATTAACTTTAATTGATATTAGTTATCTCCATCTAGCGGTGATTATTAACATTACATAAATTTGACATCTCCATCGTTCAAAAATTAATATTCTTAAGAATAATGCTTTGTTTGTAAAGAGAAATTGGAGAATTTAATCTCATTTGAAGTCAATTTTGAATTAAAGTCGAAATTACGAAAATTATGTTAAAATAATTGATTTTAATTTTCTATACGCCATCTAGTGGTGATTATTAATATTAAAAGTGTTTAGTATGATTTGACAGTTAAGAAAATTATCTAAATGAATTTAAGCAAAAAAGCTTTGATTTATTCAAGAAATCCTTTCAAAGCACGTTTTTAGACCCTCAAGGTATTTATATAAAGCGATTTTATGTTGAAGAAAGAAATATTTGTCTTGAAATTAATCGACGTTGAATTTTCGATCGACTACAATTTAATACTTTGATTATAAGAAGAAGTTGGAGAATTTAACCTGATTTGAATTAGTTTTGAACTAAAGTTGAAGTTATGAAAATTAAGAAGAAAAAAGTTAAATTTAATTGATATTAATTTACCCCATCTAGCGGTAATTATTAGTATTAAATGTGTTTGGTATGATTGGACAGTTAAGAAAAACATCAAAAATTTGCAGGAATATCTTCAAAACATCATAATTTCGGGTTTTCAGCAAAATATCAACTCCAAAACCAAAACAGACAAAGAGATACTTATTAATATTATATATATTTGACGTTTCCATCGTTCGAAAGTTAATATTTTTAAAAATTTTCAATCAATTACCTCAACTATTACTTATTATTATCTTTCTGAAGAAAAATTGGAGAATTTAACGTCGTTTGAAGTCAATTTTGTATTAAAGTTGAAATTATAAAAATGACATTAACTTTAATTGATATTAGTTATCTCCATCTAGCGGTGATTATTAACATTACATAAATTTGACATCTCCATCGTTCAAAAATTAATAGTTTTTAAGAATAATGTTTTGTTTATAAAGAAAAATTGGAGAATTTAATCTCATTTGAAGTCAATTTTGAATTAAAGTCGAAATTATGAAAATTATGTTAAAATAATTGATTTTAATTTTCTATACGCCATCTAGTGGTGATTATTAATATTAAAAGTGTTTAGTATGATTTGACAGTTAAGAAAATTATCTAAATGAATTTAAGCAAAAAAGCTTTGATTTATTCAAGAAATCCTTTCAAAGCACGTTTTTAGACCCTCAAGGTATTTATATAAAGCGATTTTATGTTGAAGAAAGAAATATTTGTCTTGAAATTAATCGACGTTGAATTTTCGATCGACTACAATTTAATACTTTGATTATAAGAAGAAGTTGGAGAATTTAACCTGATTTGAATTAGTTTTGAACTAAAGTTGAAGTTATGAAAATTAAGAAGAAAAAAGTTAAATTTAATTGATATTAATTTACCCCATCTAGCGGTAATTATTAGTATTAAATGTGTTTGGTATGATTGGACAGTTAAGAAAAACATCAAAAATTTGCAGGAATATCTTCAAAACATCATAATTTCGGGTTTTCAGCAAAATATCAACTCCAAAACCAAAACAGACAAAGAGATACTTATTAATATTATATATATTTGACGTTTCCATCGTTCGAAAGTTAATATTTTTAAAAATTTTCAATCAATTACCTCAACTATTACTTATTATTATCTTTCTGAAGAAAAATTGGAGAATTTAACGTCGTTTGAAGTCAATTTTGTATTAAAGTTGAAATTATAAAAATGACATTAACTTTAATTGATATTAGTTATCTCCATCTAGCGGTGATTATTAACATTACATAAATTTGACATCTCCATCGTTCAAAAATTAATAGTTTTTAAGAATAATGTTTTGTTTATAAAGAAAAATTGGAGAATTTAATCTCATTTGAAGTCAATTTTGAATTAAAGTCGAAATTATGAAAATTATGTTAAAATAATTGATTTTAATTTTCTATACGCCATCTAGTGGTGATTATTAATATTAAATGTGTTTAGTATGATTTGACAGTTAAGAAAATTATCTAAATGAATTTAAGCAAAAAAGCCTTGATTTATTCAAGAAATCCTTTCAAAGCACGTTTTTAGACCCTCAAGGTATTTATATAAAGCGATTTTATGTTGAAGAAAGAAATATTTGTGTTGAAATTAATCGACGTTGAATTTTCGATCGACTACAATTTAATACTTTGATTATAAAGAGGAGTTGGAGAATTTAACCTGATTAGAATTAGTTTTGAACTAAAGTTGAAATTATGAAAATTAGGAAGAAAAAAGTTAAATTTAGTTGATACTAATTTACCCCATCTAGCTTTAATTATTAGTATTAAATGTGTTTGGTATGATTTAACAGTTAAGAAAAACATAAAAAATTTGCAGAATTGTTATCTTCAAAACATCATAATTTCGGGTTTTCAGCAAAATATCAACTCCAAAACTAAAACAGACAAAGAGATACTTATTAATATTATATATATTTGACGTTTCCATCGTTCGAAAGTTAATATTTTTAAAAATTTTCAATCAATTACCTCAACTATTACTTATTATTATCTTTGTGAAGAAAAATTGGAGAATTTAACGTCGTTTGAAGTCAATTTTGTATTAAAGTTGAAATTATAAAAATGACATTAACTTTAATGGATATTAGTTATCTCCATCTAGCGGTGATTATTAACATTACATAAATTTGACATCTCCATCGTTCAAAAATTAATATTCTTAAGAATAATGCTTTGTTTGTAAAGAGAAATTGGAGAATTTAATCTCATTTGAAGTCAATTTTGAATTAAAGTCGAAATTACGAAAATTATGTTAAAATAATTAATTTTAATTTTCTATACGCCATCTAGTGGTGATTATTAATATTAAATGTGTTTAATATGATTTGACAGTTAAGAAAATTATCTAAATGAATTTAAGTAAAAAAGCGTTGATTTATTCAAGAAATCCTTTCAAAGCACATTTTTAGACCCTCATGTTATTTACTTAAAGTGATTTTATGTCGAAGAAAAAAGTCTGTCTTGAAATTAATCGACGTTGAATTTTCGGTCGACTACAATTTAATACTTGGATTATAAGGAGAAGTTGGAGAATTTAACCTGATTTGAATTAGTTTTGAACTAATCTTGAAATTATGAACATTGGGAAGAAAAAAGTTAAATTTAATTGATATTAATTCACCCCATCTAGCGGTAATTATTAATTTAAATGTGTTTGGTGTGATTTGACAGTTAAGAAAATTATCTAAATGAATTTAAGCAAAAAGAGCTTAATTTATTCAAGAAATTTCTTCAAAGTACGTTTTTGGACACTCAAGGTATATATATATATATAAAGTGTTTTTAGGTTGAAGGAAGAAATTGGGTTGAAATTAATCGACGAAGTTTGATTGACCTGTTAATTATAGTTGAATTTTCGATCGACTGCAATTTAATACTTTGATTATAAGGAGGAGTTGGAGAATTTAACCTGATTTAAATTAGTTTAGAATTAAAGTTGAAATTATGAAAATTAGAAAGAAAAACATTAAATACAATTGCTATTAATACACCCCATCTAGCGGGATAAAATTGGAAGAAATAGAGGAAGAAAAGGATGAGGTGATAAGGGCTGAGTTAAAGAGGAAATGTTAAAGGTAAATCGATAATCGTCCAGTGCATTTTGGACAACCATATAGATCTGATAAAGGATTGTAAAACTCCTAAAGAAATGATAAAATCTTTACAAGGTGTTTTTGAAAGGAAAAGCGTAGTATCAAAGTTACATTTAATGAGAAAACTTTTATCATTAAAACAAGTAAGTTTGATGTTATAATGTGAGAGATGGAAAACTTAGGGACAAAAATGGAAGAAAATGACAAAGTTTGTCATCTTTTATTGACTATAAACGAAAAATACAATCATTTTATAACTGCGATTGAAACAATTACCACTACCGTTACAATGGATTTTGTAAAGACAGAAGATTACCTGGCCGTAAAGCAATAAATTTAAAAGTGTCATTGGAAAATAAGGAGATAAATGAAAAAGAAACAAGTCAAGAGATTTATAGAGGAAGAGAAGATTATCTGTGTTTTCAATGTTGTACAAAATGTTGTACATACGGAAAAGAAAATTTCTTTTGTGGCACTTAACTGTATGAAAAATTATGAGAAAACTTCTTTTATTGTTGATTCTTGTGCAACAAATCATTTAGTAACAAATGAAATATTAATGGCAATAGCAGATGGTAAAACATTGAAAGATACACATATGGCAATTATTAAAGCGAATTATAAAGGAAAAATTATTAACATTGAAGTTACTGTTGTGAATGGATTGCATCAAAATTTATTATTGGTAGGAAGTTTAACGAAAAAAGGATTTTTGATGTCGTTTGTTGAAGATATTGTAAGACTTAAAAAGGATGATTTTGAAATATTCAAATAATTCTAATCAACTCAATGGAGCGACTGGGAAGTAGGAAAAAGGATGCTGAATTAGTTAAAGGAAACCAAAAGTTATTCTATAATTTATAAAAGAGAAAATATTAGTGAAATTAATGGATTTTCCGATTGGGGGGCTGGCTCATAAACAAGGATGTGAAGCATTGTCAAACGCAGAAGCAGAATTTATGGCAGTAGCAAATTCAGCGCATGAAGTAATATTTGTGAAAGAAATACTAAAGGACTTTAAATTTGTTACAATAGATTATAAGTTAACGATTGATAACTAAAGTGCCTTAAGTTTAATCAAAAACGCTAAACATTCAAAACAAACGAAAAGACTACCAAGTTGTAAAAATAATCAAAACAATTCAAATCTGGTTGATATTCAATGAAAAGTTGTCAAAATGATGGAAAACTGTTTTACTGTTAACTAAATTTGTCAAAATCTGTGTAAAATTGTTTCAAAAAGGATTACCAAGTTTCAAAATCATTCAAAACAGTTCGAAACTAGTTGAAGTTCCCTGGAAAGTTGTCAAAATGATGGAAAACTGCTTCACTGTTAACTAAAGTTGTCAAAATGATGAAAAACTGTTTTACTGTGAACTAAAGTTGTCAATATTTTTAGAAAATTATTTTCAAAAAGACTACCACGTTGTAAAAGTATTTAAAACAATTCAAATCTGGTTGATATTCAATGAAAAGTTGTCAAAATGATGGAAAACTGTTTTACTGTTAACTAAATTTGTCAAAATCTGTGTAAAATTGTTTCAAAAAGGATTACCAAGTTTCAAAATCATTCAAAACAGTTCGAAACTAGTTGAAGTTCCCTGGAAAGTTGTCAAAATGATGGAAAACTGCTTCACTATTAACTAAAGTTGTCAAAATGATGAAAAACTGTTTTACTGCTAACTAATGTTGTCAAAATCTTTAGAAAATTATTTTCAAAAAGACTACCACGTTGTAAAAATATTCAACACAATTAAAATGCGGTTGATATTCACTGAAAAGTTGTCACAATGATGGAAAACTGTTTTACTGTTAACTAAAGTTGTCAAAATCTGTGGAAAATTGTTTCAAAAAGAATCATTCAAAACAGTTCGAAACCAGTTGAGGTTCCCCGAAAAGATGTCAAAATGATGGAAAACGGCTTTACTGTTAACTAAAGTTGTCAAAATGATGAAAAACTGTTTTACTGTTAACTCAAGTTCTTAAAATCTTAAAATTATTTCCAAAAAGACTACCACGTTGTAAAAATATTCAAAACAATTCTAATCTGGTTGATATTCACAGAAAAGTTGTCAAAATGATGAGAAACTCTTTTACTGTTAACTAATGTTGTCAAAGTGATGGAAAACTGTTTCAAAAAGGATTATCAAGTTGCAAATCATTCAAAACATTTCGAAACTAGTTGAGGTTCCCTGAAAAATTGTCAAAATGATGAAAAACTGCTTCACTGCTAACTAATGTTGTCAAAATCTTTAGAAAATTATTTTCAAAAAGACTACCACGTTGTAAAAATATTCAACACAATTAAAATGCGGTTGATATTCACTGAAAAGTTGTCACAATGATGGAAAACTGTTTTACTGTTAACTAAAGTTGTCAAAATCTGTGGAAAATTGTTTCAAAAAGAATCATTCAAAACAGTTCGAAACCAGTTGAGGTTCCCTGAAAAGATGTCAAAATGATGGAAAACGGCTTTACTGTTAACTAAAGTTGTCAAAATGATGAAAAACTGTTTTACTGCTAACTAATGTTGTCAAAATCTTTAGAAAATTATTTTCAAAAAGACTACCACGTTGTAAAAATATTCAACACAATTAAAATGCGGTTGATATTCACTGAAAAGTTGTCACAATGATGGAAAACTGTTTTACTGTTAACTAAAGTTGTCAAAATCTGTGGAAAATTGTTTCAAAAAGAATCATTCAAAACAGTTCGAAACCAGTTGAGGTTCCCCGAAAAGATGTCAAAATGATGGAAAACGGCTTTACTGTTAACTAAAGTTGTCAAAATGATGAAAAACTGTTTTACTGCTAACTAATGTTGTCAAAATCTTTAGAAAATTATTTTCAAAAAGACTACCACGTTGTAAAAATATTCAACACAATTAAAATGCGGTTGATATTCACTGAAAAGTTGTCACAATGATGGAAAACTGTTTTACTGTTAACTAAAGTTGTCAAAATCTGTGGAAAATTGTTTCAAAAAGAATCATTCAAAACAGTTCGAAACCAGTTGAGGTTCCCCGAAAAGATGTCAAAATGATGGAAAACGGCTTTACTGTTAACTAAAGTTGTCAAAATGATGAAAAACTGTTTTACTGTTAACTCAAGTTCTTAAAATCTTAAAATTATTTCCAAAAAGACTACCACGTTGTAAAAATATTCAAAACAATTCTAATCTGGTTGATATTCACAGAAAAATTGTCAAAATGATGAGAAACTCTTTTACTGTTAACTAATGTTGTCAAAGTGATGGAAAACTGTTTCAAAAAGGATTATCAAGTTGCAAATCATTCAAAACATTTTAAAACTAGTTGAGGTTCCCTGAAAAATTGTCAAAATGATGGAAAACTGCTTCACTGCTAACTAATGTTGTCAAAATCTTTAGAAAATTATTTTCAAAAAGACTACCACGTTGTAAAAATATTCAACACAATTAAAATGCGGTTGATATTCACTGAAAAGTTGTCACAATGATGGAAAACTGTTTTACTGTTAACTAAAGTTGTCAAAATCTTTGGAAAATAGTTTCAAAAAGGTCTACCAAGTTGCAAAATCATTCAAAACAGTTCGAAACTAGTTGAGGTTCCATGAAAAATGGTCAAAATGATGGAAAACTGCTTCATTTTTAACTAAAGTTATGAAAATTTTTGGAAAATTGTTTCAAAAAGAGTTTCAAGTTGCAAAATCATTCAAAACAGTTCGAAACTAGTTGAGACTGTTTTACTATTAACAAAAGTTGCTAAAATTTTTAGAAAATTATTTCCAAAAGATTACCAAGTTGCAAAATCATTCAAAACAGTTCAAAACTAGTTGAGGTTCAGTGAAACATTGTCAAAATGCTGGAAAATGGCTTCACTGTTAACTAAAATAATCAAAATTTTTGGAAGATTGATTCAAAAAGAGTGTCAAGTTGCAAAATCATTCAAAACAGTTCGAAACTAGTTGAGATTCCCTGAAAAATGGTCAAAATGATGAAAAACTGCTTTATTGTTAACTAAAGTTATCAAAATTTTTGGAAGATTATTTCAAAAAGAGTTTCAAGTTGCAAAATCATTCAAAACAGTTCGAAACTAGTTGAGGTTCCCTGAAAAATGGTCAAAATGATGAAAAACTGCTTCATTGTTAACTAAAGTTATCAAAATGATGAAAAACTGTTTCACTGCTAACTAAAGTTGTCAAAATCTTCGTAAAAGTGCAAAAAAGGCTACCAAGTTGCAAAATCATTCAAAATAGTTCGAATCTGGTTTATAATTAATTATAAAATTTAACTTTATTAAGGACTTGGTAGAGAAAAAGGAAATAACGGTTAGGAAAGTTAGTGGTTTTACTTGCATAACCTGAACAATTACAACTTAATACTCCGATTGTAAAGAAAAATTGGAGAATTTTAAACTCGTTTGAACTCACTTTTGAATTAAAGTTAAAGTTATGAAAATTACGATAAAATTAATTGATATTAGTTCACCCCATCTAGCGGTAATTATTAACAAAGTACGTTTTTGAACTCAAATGTGTTTATTTAAAGTAATTTTAGGTTCGAAGAAGAAATATTTCTCTTCAAATTAAATCGCCCAATAATATTGAAAACATAACCCGAATTACGTAGATACCATAAATGATGTTAGTGTACATTTCATGCGCACATATTACACAAAAAACTGAAGCCCATTTTTCTCATTTTAATTCCAGTTTACCAAATTACGTTAGGTTCAAGCAAAGCGCAATTTATTATAAAATAATTAACCTACTATCGCAAATAGCAAATAGCTTTAAAATATCATAATTTCGGGATTTTTGCACAAAACTCAACTACAATTAAAAAACTAAAACAGATAGATAAATATTTTTCGCATAAATATTGTTGGTAATGAATTAAAAATGCTTAGTTTAATTAATCTTGCATCCTTTTACATTAAATATTTGATTAACACTTGCAAGAAAAGTATTAAGGTGTAAAAAGGTATTAACTTGCGATATTTTTAAGACAATCTAGATGTGTAAAAAAATTAACTTAATTAATACAATCTTTTTTTTGTTTAGAAGATGATTCTGATACAGCAACAGAAGGTGAAGAAGAAATCCGTGCACGGGAACTTCGCAAACAGGAAGTTCGTGTCGAACCGCCCGTTCCAGACACGGGTACCGATACCGAGGTGAACCCCCTCTCTATTTTACCTAAAACCCCCGATCCCAACACACCCGACTTGCTCAAACTTGATAACAATACAACACCCCCCGTGAATAAATCCTCCGATAACTTATCGACTAATTCAAACGAATATAACAGCGCCGAATCAGAATTAGATGATGTTAAAGTAGAATTTCAAAATTTACCTTTACGTAAAAGCGCAACGACAAGCTCGGTTAACAACAATAACAATAACTTAAAACCAAAAATTTCGGTCAAACCAAATTTTGTAATCCCACCGCGTAAAAGTAGTTTTGGTAAAGAGTTTATTCCGACTCAAGATGAAAAACCTCCCGAACCTTTGTTGATTATTAAACGAACGCCGAGTAAAGTTAATTTACCCAAAGAAGTTGGTAAACCAAAGGTGGTTGTTAAAGCTGATTTTTCAAACGCAAAGAAATACTTTGGGGATACAACCAAAAGACCTTTAAAACCGGCCCAAATCAAAACAAAAGCACCTTTAATTAAACAACAAAGCTTACCAGAAAAATCAACCATTAAAGCTGAGGTGGCACCAAAAAAAGAAACGTTTAATTTCGAACCCGAAGATTGCGATATGAAAGATGTCGATGATTACATCGAGAATTTATTAAAGCACGAAGATGAATTACTAAAACCCGTCGATATCAAAGTGGCGAAACAAGAATCTTCGGAATCCGATGAAAAAACTTCAAATAGCATCGAAGATTTACTTAAAGCGCTCGAAACAGAGACGTGCATTAAAGAGGAAGAGGAGGAATTTATTGATGTGAAACCGGAGGAGAAAATTGAAGATCTTTTGGCTTGGATGGAAGAGCTCGATCATCAAGCTGAAGAAACTGAAGTAACTAAATCATTAACGGGAGAAAAATATAAAAATTTAGAAGATGTCCTTAAAAAATCATCCGATAATATTATAAGTAAATTATCGAAAAATAATATTTCAGAATTTGAGAATCATCTTTTAGGGAAATTACCCAAAACGAACTCAACAAATTTATGTGAAGAAAATCAACAACCCAAATACGTCCCTTTCGTTCTACAACGTTCTAAAACTGACGTAAACTGTAATAAACGAAGTTCGGTCGATTTAGACGCAGTGAAAAAGGTTAACATAAAAAAAGTTTTGGAAAAGTTTGAGAATAACGATAATCCAGAACCGGAAGCAAAACCGATTCGTAGGAATATAGTGGTGCCGAAAAATATAGTCAAACGGAATTCATTCGCAAATTTCTCTTTTAATAGGAGCTTCGAAAAAGAAGATCCTTTGTTGCTTCCAGAACATCATAGAAAAAGTATTGGGGCGAAAGACTTTAAATTACGAGCTGGCGTCTTCGAAAACGACAACAAAGAGAAAGAAATTGAGAAAGTCAAATTGGATAAACCGATTAATAAATTGTTGCAAAAAGGAATCGGCATAAATAAAGATTTAGACGTTGTTAAAAAGCCGTTAGAAAAACACAGCAATAAATTTTTGTTGCAACGAAAATCGCTTCCTGTTACAAAGTTGGAGGGGAAAGTTTTTGGTGATGATGGTTCTGATGATGACTTAAGCGATGAATTTGAAAATCTCGTCGATAAAACTGATCTAAATGAGAGATTAGTTACGGATTTATTGAATGAGATGGATCTTTTGAATGATATAAAAGATAAATTAGATGAGGATGAAATTCAAATTTCTAAAAATGACACAAATGAATTAAATCCAAAGTCCAATGAAGAAGGAATTAATGATGAAGCTAATAATAACATCGAACAAATCTCTCCTAAATTAGATGAAAAAGAAGAAAATAAAACCGTTGATTACCAAGAAAGATTAAAACAGCTACAAGAACACATCAATAGCATCCAAAAAAATTTGCACGTACTCCCTGTAACACCCGAAAGTCCAAAGACGATTAATTTCGATGAAATCGAACAAAAACTTTCAACTTACCCAACAAATTTTACCCAGAACGCCGAAGATAAAAGCATCAAAGAAAATAATGATAATAACTTCTTTCAAGCGGCGGTAACCGTTAAAAGCAGAACATTTTTGCCCACAACAAACCTTTCAGATCACGATCAAGATTTAGATCAAAACATAATAAACGAAAACGTTAATAATCAAAACATAATCGATCAAATTAACGAGCAAAACCAAAATCAAAATCACCCCGAAATTAATTTAAAACCCGATTACACGCCACCGGTTCCGAGGCGGCACAAAAAAGAATCTCAAATTCCGCGTTTGATTAAACAAAGCTCGGTTGAAGGTGAAACGACTTTAAAGCCTTCCCCTCAATTAAGAGCAACCAGCGTTTCGCCGTCGATGGTTCGAAAACTTGAACCACCACCTCCGGTTAAACCGTTACGAAAACGATCGAGTATGTCCCCAATGTTACCAAGGAGGAATTTAGAAGAACAAAATAATAACAATAAAGGTTCGGCTTGTAGTTTGGCGGAAACTAATCAAAACTTATCCGTAAAATTGAACCCAAAAAGTACATCGGCCGAAAACGTTTCTTCGAAATCGCAAGAAAAGCGATCAAGAAACACGAGCAACAAAGATAAAGAATGTTGCATTCAATGATTATTAATTAAATCAATTTGTTTCATTTTAATCCCACTAATTTTTCTAGAGTAGTTAATTTTTAAGTAGTGTTTAAAGAAAAATAATAAAATAAGCGAGAGTGTGATAATAACGCAGCGAATTTTTAACTTTTTCTAGTCACTTTTTTTACGAACGGGTAGAAATATTCTACTAACAATCTTGGATTGCCCTAGACGCGAAGCACCGATCGCGTTAACATCGCTTGTGTTATTGTGTTTGTTAAAGTTTTAAAAAATTTTATCTGTCGTTGTTGCATATTCAAAGTTTATGAAGCATCAACCGTTTCTTTTTTTTATTATTGCATAATCGCGTTTCTTTAGCGTTCACAAAATAATTTTTCCCCCATTATTCGTCACATAAACACATCATTTTCCCCTCGTTACGTAAATACAAATTTAAGAACGGTGTAGTGCCCAGGTTTCGACACGTCACGCTCTAGCAATGGTAAACCTAAAGGTAACTATGTGCGTGGTTTAAACGTGTTTGTTGTAATTAATACGATATATAAACAAAAAAAATAAACGAGACGAGAAGACTACTTTTTTTTTGCAACTTAACATTTTCCATTGCTGGCGTGAGTGTTGTTTTAGTTTTTTTTTTATTTTTTACCTACTTTTTTTATTTGTATTTAACAATTAACTGTGCTATTATTTATGTTAATTATTCTTGATTTGATTTTTTTATAGGTTATTTTTTAAATTTGTTTAGCTCCTTTTAGAATTGCATCATTTTTGGGTTTGTATTTAATTACCATTCACTACAATGACACAAAATTGAGAAAATTATTCATTTCATTTCAATCATTCGCTTTGAAGATTGGTTTTTATGAATTTGATTTGTTGTTGATAATAACTCACTTAATCTAATCCTGTTTTTCCAAGGTTGCATAAAATTTGTTACCAGATATCCGGCCTGGGATTGTGTTGACGATTTTTCTTGTGCTTCTCAACAATTTAAACTTATCTCATACTCTCATCACTCCTAGATTTCCATTCTCCTATGTTACTTGTCTCTTTAACCGTTTGCTATAGTTTTCTTTAATCTTTCAGTAGCTTTCTGATTTCTTTGGCTTTTCAGCACAGTTTTCAAGGATTTCTCTCATCTCTCTCACCATTTGATACATTGAAAAAACATTTTTTTTGAAAACTTGTCGTATTTCTTGTGTATGAAGGTAAGCTTTAAAATATCCATACCCCCTCAGGAACTGACCCAGAAAATAGTTTATTTCTCGAAACATTCTAGTAGTTCAAAGTGTCACCTTTGGAAATATATTCTTCATCCAAAGGACTTTGACAAATCTTCTGTCTGATTCGTTTATTATTTGTAACTTCAGGTTGTTCTTACTTATTGTTTCTTGCATTGTTTTGCTTTTTCTTTTAGTCATTAAGCCTCGGTATTGTGCTTCCCATTGTGCAGTGGTAGAGCCACCGTGGATGTTGTCCTGTAGCTGGTACAGATTAGGTGTTACTCTTAATATTTCTAGATTTTATTAATCTTTTCGAAATGCCGAGCATTCCGATAATCGCCCGAATCGATAGTCCGATCTGTGCATGTTCTCGGTTTCGCTAAAAATGTTAAAACAAAGCTGGTCTTGCTTTAACTACAAGTTTTGGTGTTTACAACTGTTTCTGTTATACAATCTCATTAAATCCAACTCTATCAAACACCACCAAACCCAAGATTTTTTTTCCAAATGCGCAGGAGTATAATATCACGATAAAACTTGTCATATAAAGTTTCTAATTTATTGAAAAGGTCAAATATAAAAGAATACATAAACCGTAATTAGAGTAATAAAGAAATGATTAGTATCTCAAATGAGCAATAAAAGATTATATTTTATAATAACATACTCAAGTAAATGATTTAATATAAAAGGTTTGGCTCCAGAGCCATTGAAATAAGTTAATATTTTTTGCGTTACTTGGAGGCTGCATCTCGTGAGGGTGTTCCCTGGATTGAGGATATTGAGCTTTCGGTTTGAGGGGGGACGCGAGGAAGTGGTATCCTTGAGAGGCACTTTACAAGGGTGAACCCATCGGGCTCTTAGAAGAGGGAGCAAGTTATACAAAGAGCCCCTTGGGACCGTGTACAGAATACACACTCCCCCCTGTAGCTTACATATGTACAACATATCCAAGTATAATACTTTAATATAAAATGTTGAAGATAAAGCTACTTGAAGTTTAATCTGGACAAATTAATTGAAGTTGATCGATCTTTAATTTATTAAAAGATCCAGTCTGAGTTAAAATTACTTTATTTATCGTAAATAATACTAAATTGTGATCAGCGAAATTTTCTTCTTTACGGCGCGACATTCATTAAGGATGGTTTATGATATGAGGACTTATTTTATTCTGCCTGCATTTCTTGTAATGTTGACAACCGTTTAGGTCCTAATCTGCAATCTCTAGGTAATAATATTCTAGGTGATTTGTTGAGTTGTTTTTCATATTGTAGAATCCATAAGAAGATTTTCGCCCAAGTGTCTTCTACAGTCCACGTTACATTTTCTTGTTATTATCATAGATCTTCCTATATTGTAATATGATTCAGTTCATCCTCTTTGTATACAGTTTTCATGTTTTCCTGTCTTGTACTTGTTTTCCCTTACGTACTTAATCTATGATTCCATATTAACATTGAAGATTAGTAAAGAATGGAGTGCTATCAAATATCTACAAGATCCCAATTCTCTATGTCTAACAATAAATAGGTTTCTGTTTGAATCTTAACATAAGAAGCGCATTCGCGTATTGTCCAGACTGGGAGTCTTGGGCTAGTCTGTGTGCTTCAACGTCCTCTGTACACAACACTGATTAGACGTCACAATATCCCGAAAACCTTTTCATACTGGAAAATTTTTCCAGTTTGGTATATATTTTCATTGTACCCAAGTCAGGTCAATCCAACACAAACCCAACCTAATCAACGAGTCCGTAACAAGCTAACCCAACAAGTCTAATATACAAAAAGATATCTAGACGTCGTTCCTTAACATTCTTTCTGTATACAGAAATTGAAAGTATTTGATTGGGTTGGGTTTAGTTGTCTTAGGTTGCTACAAAATTGTATCATTAGGGAAAATTATGATTACTTCACCAAATGAAAGATAACAGATTATATTTAATATAAAATGTTTAAAGCAAATACAACTCGAAATATAATCTATGGACAAAGTAAAAGCTACTGGCTGGTGATCAACTCGTTTTCAACGCAGTCGTAAAGCACTGTTCTACTTATTTTATTCTTGTTTTTCTTGCTATATGACAACTTGCGTGTTAATCCGCATTCTCTGGAAAATCTTAACATGTGTATTCTTTTTCATTCATTAAACATGTTCGTTCCAGGAACCTAACTCAGTTTTTGTATTCTCTCTTCCGTTTAGGTAATCTCTACCTATTCTAGGCGACGAGTTTAAGTTGTTTTTTTCGCTTTGTTGTAGTATTCATCGAAAGAAAATATACAGGATGTCACACAAAAAACGCCTTAACCTATAACTCTGTCATTTACATGCCGATTTTCATTATTCTTTTTCTGAATTTATTGATGTACAGCACATCAATTTTGAATATATTTTTAGCAAGGAAAAGATACCTTGTATATAGATATTATAAAACAAGAACGCCCAAGTTATAATTCAGCCATTTACATTCCGATTTTTATGAACCAGGTGTGAAATGTGAAGAATACGTGAAGAAAGATAAACCGAGCAATTTGAAAAACAAAAGTGACAATCGCTTGAAATTCAAGATGGTGCCGGAAATATTTATTTGTAGCACAAAATATAGAATTTATCAAACCATTTCATTTGATGTTTGGTTCATGAAAATCGGAATGTAAATGAGAGAGATATAGCTTGGGGCGTTCTATTTTATGAGACACCCTGTATTTACCCAAATAAACGTCTTCTATCATCTGGCCATCCACTCTATATTTGCAAGTTTTCTTGCTGTTATTATAGATTTTTTTAGTAACACTTAGTTCTATGTTGACTTCTTCCTATATTTCCCTCTTTTTTTTTCTGCAATCAGTATCCAACTTTTTCTGTCTTATACGTGTTTTTCTTTAAGTGCTTGATCTATAATTCCATAATAATGGAATGGAGTGCTATAAAATATCTTCAAAAATGTCGTAAGTGAGATTATTCCTCGCCAATTCTTTGCGCTTGATTATGTTTCTTTTTTAAAAAATGGCATAACGATAGTTGCAGATTTGCGAATTTTTTTGCTAGACCATTTCTTCTTGACACCAGTATATCAATTCTAAACTAAAGTAGCATAAAAGCTTATTCAATGATACCACCACCAACACTTTATTTTATTTCAGCCCTTTTCTGCCATTTTTTATAACCTTTTCTAATATGGTTCAACGGAATTTCTCTAATAATAGTTTAAATTTTTTGTTTTCTACGGTCTAAATTGTTATTACAATTTTCAGTGTACACTTTTTCTTACATAACCTAATAACATTTAAATAATTTCTAATAAAATATTGTAATAATGTAATCCATTTCATTCGTTACTACAACAATCAGCCTCGCATCATGTTCATTTGAAAGCCTTTTTTTCCTTCCTTTTATTTTCTAATTTGCCCGTTCCTGAAAATTTTTTAAAAACTCTTTTTTTTTATCAACTCAAAATCCAAACTTTTTCTCAAATTGCCTTAAAACTGCATTGTAACTAATGTTCACCTACATATCTATGGATTGGTACTTCTATCAAATGATAATTGTTAGTTCTATTTACTCTGATCATTTTTTTTGTTGTAAAACGGAGTATTAGAAAAAGAATCAAGAAAAAACAAGCATATCGCTAGCGATATGCTATGTTATAGCATATCACTATAATTGAACCTAACAAACATTTTCTCTTAATCAACTTTTATTGTACATTACTCAGAAAGACCATTTTACCTGCAACGGTTAACAAACTTCTTGCGTTAACTTTGATATTTTGACGACATTTGACTTAAAACTTGGTTATATTTCGTTTGACATCCAGACTTTAATTGTAAAAGATGTTATTTGAATTCAAGAATTTATCGTTAATTATACCTTACGGGGACACAATGTATATATAGAGCATTGTAGTCTATGTTCTTCAACGTAGACGGCTTCTAATAATCCTCGCAACATTCTCAAAATCTTACCACCTACTTATATATTTCTCTAGTTTGCTGTACGCTTCCTTTTTTTTAGTACAATTTGATATACAAAAACAAAAATTAGCTGTCTGTTTTATCCAGCGTTGTTACTTTATACAGATATTATAAGTGTACTTATGAGGTTGGGTTGGTACGATCAAATAGTATCAAAAGAGAAACTACACAGCCAACTGAAGGACACCTTAGGGATGCTAAGATTTCAAGGATATTGCGAAGAGTGCAATAGGATTATCATCACAAGCCTAATAGCAAAAGATTTGTTTATTTAATGAATCATTTGAATGAATAATTAATCTTATCGTCTTTTATCATCAGATGATTGCTAAAATTTTGGCTAACCCATCCCAACACTAAGTTCGTAATAACCAAACCCAATAAGTTTGATATACAGGGTGACACAAAAGTCTGGAATATAACAAGTAACGTTTTTAGCAAGTAAAATTTTTAGGTTTATTATAACGTATATTTCGTGTTACTTTGATTGTTTGTATTGTTTATAGTTCTTATAGTTGTTTTTATAGTTTTTATAACATGGTAACTAATTTTTTTTATTTGAAATGAGACGAAATTTTCTATGTGTTGAACACATTATATCATAAGGTTACATAATGAAAAAAGAATCAGGTACATTGACTTTTTAAAAATTATAAGTCAGACATTTTAATCAAAGTAGGCGCTGAAACAGCGTTAATACCTAAATTCAATTGTTACCGTCATGTTAACGCTTACTTCTATACTTTTTACTGTATTAATTTAGGTATCAACGCTGTTTCAGAGCCTATTTTGATTAAAATGTCTGACTTAATAGGTATAAAAAACTCAAGTTATCAGATTTTTTCGTTATGTAACCTTATAATATAATATGCTCTATCAGAAAGGTAGGAAACAGAATTTCGTCCCATTTCAAATAAAAAATTAGTTACCATGGTAATCAAGCTATAAATAATACAAACAATCAAACTTATACGAGATATGCGTTATAATAAACCTAAAAACTTTTATAAGAAAGATTTTTTGTTAAAAGTAAAAATAGCGAAGTTATTTATTATATTCCAGTCTTTTGTGTTACCCTGTAGAACAAAATCTGACCAATCTGTGTTCTTTAGCATTTTGTCTATACATAGATATTGAAACTGTACAGAATGGGTTGGTACGATCGAATCATATTAAAAATGGAATTACACAGCAAACTGAAAAGATATCGAAAGTTATAAAAAATAAGCTTCATCTTTCCTTATCAGATGATTGCTAAGATTTTCATTAGCACATCCTCATCACAATCAGTAGGTAAACCAACACAGTACTTAATGAGGTGTGCAATGTAAATCGAAACAAAATATTTGCAGATTCTTGGTTTATTTGTAACTCACTTGTACATGTTAACGTGCCGATGTGATTGTTTCTAATATTCTACTGATGTTTTCTGATATCTTGACACTTCTTCTAGAGCTTTCTTATCGTATTTCTCTTTGCAAGGTTTCCTGTTAATCAAAATTATACAATATATCACAAGATTAAAATAACAAAATCAGATTCATTGTGCTGCAAAGATAGATTCATTGTCTTCTAGAGGCTTTAGTATTTTTATATGATATATGCCCCATTCTTATTATTTAACACCCGTCTATGATAAATCAGGTCATATATGATTTTACAGTTTCTAATCGGTTTGAGACTCAATATTTCAATTGCTCAATATTAAATAATGAAAAGAAAGCAACTGAAATATAAGTATATCATTTGATATTAGCGTCTATATACCAAGTTTTCAATCAATTGAGAGCTTCTCAATGAAGAGACCTAAGAATAAATCTTTACGAGACAGAGTTGGTAGAGGATTAATTATAGGGAAGTTAAATACATTATTCAATGCCAAGATTCGCATTGCTCTAAATATTTTTCAAGCATGAAGCTTGTTTTGTATTTTTTTCTTGATAATCAAACTATAAGAAAAAATCTACAGATGATATATAATAACTTGCATATCATCAATTTGTTGATAACTCATTCAATCATAAGTTATTGACATAAATCCGTAGAAATTGCCAAAAAAATATATATTACTATATTTCTGGTAACTTTTTACTCAACTTTCATTATAATGAATGGTATAAATCTTACCTAAAAAAATTTTTGCATGACTTTTTTATTTACATTAAAAACAACGAACCAAAAATTTATCTACAATTTTACATAACCCATTAAATTATTTTTTTATAACTTTCAGATTGCTTCTTGCGAATCCTCATCAGAATCATCCAGCGAAATACAAAATTCAGCAACGGAAATCTCGACCGATTCAGAATTTGCTCATGACGAACCGACGCCGACTCGGGAGGCCCCCAAAAAGATGTTCGATCAGTTCGTGACAAAGACGCGCGGATCCGGTTTACCGAAAAAAGTACAGGTGAAGTCCTCAGTTTTACAAGGGCCGACCAACAACAACGGTAGGGCCCAAAAAAGTAAAGATATCGAACTGAAATTTACACCGTTGATTCCGTCGCCGGTTATACGAAAACCGCCACCGATTTCACTCTTCGCTAAAAACGAGGGTTACTCGTTGAATCGCACGCAAAGCACCGGTGGTATAGCAACTAAAGTGTCGTTGGAATTGAAAAAGAAATATTTATTGGGGGAGGTTAATACAGCGGGGAATATTCAAAAATCGGGGAGTGCTTCTACTTTGGATTCAAAATTTAAATCGTTTCATACGAACATAAGCGATTGTCAGAAATTATTGAAGCCCGCGCCGGAAATTAGCGCGAGTATGCAAGTTTTTTGTAATAAATTAAATGAAAGAACTTCGCCTTTGTCTCCGATTTTTGGCGGGCCGAATATTTTTGGTAAAGACAAAAATTCTTCGCCTACGGTTGAATTGAAATCGCCGAGTTTAAATGGTCTATTAGAAATTACGAAATGCGCGAGTACGAGTTGTGTCCCCGAAACAAAATCAAGTTTTATGAATGATTTAAATGAAGAGGGTGCGAAAAAAATTGATGAAGAAATTTTGAAAGTTAACGAAACGGAGGGGCGCCCAAGAAGTCCCGTTCACGAAAAAAGTATTATAGTCCCTGTAATTGATTGGGAAAAAAATAAAAAAGATAAAGAGAAATACGTTGATAGTCTTTCTTCGACTGATTCGGAGTTGGATGTTAATGTGACTTCAAAATCGACGATTAATAATATCCCGAGGTTGGAAGTGCACGATGATTCTGGGGCGATTTTGAACGAAGAATTTGATAGCTTAAACATGGTGGATCTTAATAGGAAATTAGACGTCCCAAAATCGATTAATGGGGAGAAAAAAACTTTAAATCAACCAAAGATTTTACCGGAAATGAATGATTCAATTTTACCGCAACAACACAGTGCCTTACATGTGAAAGAACAAGATAAAAAAGTCGAAAAAGAAGAGAAAGAGGAGAGTAAATCGTTGAAAAGCGGAAGAAGTAGTCCTTCAACTGAAGACATCAACCAAGCGGCGTTAACGGAAACTGAATTGTCGGATTGGGCTCGCGATGGAATGGGTTCTGATGACTTGGAGGATGTAGACTTCGAAATGAGTCCTAAAGCCAAAGAGAAATTTGTTAAAAATGTTAAAACCGATAAAATTGAGCATATTTGCCAAAAAAATAAAGATAAAAAACAACCTGTAACAGAATGCGTCAATATTTTAAACTTAAATATCGAGAATATTGAGTTTATGGATACCGGGACTGAAAGTAGCGATGATAACGTCCCAACTCAAAATAATGGGTACGTTCAGTTTCATAATGACGACGAATTTCTCGAGGATAGCTTATCGCCTGTTATTTTAGTTAATAATATCGTTGAAACGGCAAATCCTGTTATTATCACAAACTTGGTTGATGATGAAATAAATAAGGAGACAAATAGAGATGTAGATGAGGAAATTGAAGTAAAAAATGGTGTTGAGGAAGATAAAAATGATGATAGTTTGGTTGTTGTGGAGACTGGGACAACAACAGAAGAGAACACTTGTAGTGACTCAACCGTTAAAGTGGTAACAGAAAGAAATGAAACCATCGAAATTGAGACAATAAAAGAATTAGAAGATGATGTGATTAAGGTTGACTCTGAACCTGAAGTAAAAACGGAGGTTGTTTTGACTGAATTAGAAACGCCGACTAATCTAGAAAATAAATTACCTTCTTTAGAATTTGACGAACACTGTCAAAGGTTGCAATCAAAGATCGAATTTAGCAACGCGAGGGATTCAATAGATATACGCAAAACTCGCCGAAAAAGCAAACCCGACGTGATCAAACCGGATTTAATACAAGAAGAAAAGAAAATTTCTTCGTCTCCAATCGTGCTTCCAGTAATAACAACTTTATATAAAAAAGAAGAAATCGAAAAAGAACGAAATTTGAACCAAAAATTAGTGCAAGAAATGGTCATGAACAAAATGAAGGCGCAAAATAAATCTTTAGAGCGCAAAAAACGAAGTAGAAATTCATTTAGCCCAATAAGACCGTTTGAATTAACCAAATCCGCAACGACCGATATTACAAGTCAAGTAACACCCGACGTTTTATTATCGACAATAAACCCGCTACAAAAATCGCAATCCAACATCTTCAAACAAGAAGTACCAACAGATAAATTACCCGATGTAAGCCAAACGAACGAATTTAAAACGCCGAAAGCCCCACCGCGAACAAAATGCGACGAAGCGAAACGCACCGCGGAAAAATTCAAACAAGACGCGCGCGCGAGAGTTCGCCTCCTTTCCGATGAAGATCTCGGATTAAGCCCCGAAGATAAATTAGTAAAACTCCGCCAAAAAACTTGTAAAAAACTCAAAGACACCGACAACATAGACATCCACATCCAAGACAGCATCGAGTCTTTAGTCATAAATCGTGAGCGAAGAAACTCGTTACTCTACAACAACGACACTTTAAAACGAAACACTTCGTTTAGACGCTCGAAAAGTGGCGGTGAAGTGACGCAAAGTAGCGTCGATTTAACGTTGAAATTAAGCCCGGTTCGGCCGAACGTTGAGATGTCTTTGCCGATGAGGACGAAATCGGTTTCGGAAATAAACCGTCCTTTAGCGTTGAAACCGGTCGAGATAAAGAGTTCTGGGAATGCGTCGTTTTGTAAGTCGGATCCTAATTTGCTGACCGATCAGAAGGAGAAGAAATCGAAAGATCGCGAGAGGCGAAAAAGTATTACTAAGTTTATTACGGATATGTTTACGAAGAAGAAAGATAACGTTGGGACGTCGCCGCCGAATCAAAGTAAAGGGTTTCTAGCCAGGATCTCTCCGAAGAGCAAAACTAAATCAAAGGTATATTGTTTGTCTTATTAAATAAAGTTAATCGCAATATTGTACAAAGCTTTCTCAATGAAACGAAAAGAGATTTTTTTGCTTACTTGGATTTTGGAAAAATTATTTAACAAGAATAATTTAATTCATAATGATAATAATAATAAACTTACAACGGAGGAGGCAAAGTTTTTTTAATACAAAACCTTGATGTTTTTACAGTCGTTGTACGCTCTGGATCTAGAGGACCTTGTAAGGAAATTTTGAGTTTACTTTTATGTGTATCTTTGTGTAACGTTTGCACCGCATGCTTTTGTAAGTTCGCTTATCTCGCTTTAGATTCTAATTCTTATTGAACGAAATTTTCTTTCAAAAACACCTTGCATGTCTCATTCGCAGAGTGATCTCTATTTACAGGTAAAGTATGTAACGATTAAGATTCGTTTATTATTATTGTTTTATTATTATTATTTAACAACGTAGATTGTAATTATTATTAATTTTATTTATTAGAAATCGATGTTGTTACTTTTGTAAATATTTTCTTTTTGATTTAATAATCATTTTGTTGATATATATGTTTTCATTTGATTTTCATTATTTTTAGCACAAGCATTGTTACTTAATTATTTGAATTATTAGCATAACTTAAAGCAACCCATCTTAACGAATGAATTAATTAATTAACATCATTTCATTTTGTTGTTGTTTTAATGTATTAACGAATTTTTCTATGCAGGATAAGCTTGTTATATCACCACTACGTCGCAACAGTATCTCGGAAGTTAATTTACGCAGAAGTGTCGAAGAAAATATTCCTCCGCCAATTCCACCTCTACCAAAAAATTACACTGGAATGAAAGGTAAATAATATTATTTGTTTTTAATTTATTTATTTATTACGATATTTATTTATTTAATTTACGAAACAAATTATATGCGGTATAATATAAACTGGTTGGTGTGAAAAGAAATACAAAAATCTGTATAACATTACGTATGTTAAATCTTTTAAAATTGTCCCTAACTATTCAAAATGTCGCCCTTGTGTATATCGCATTTCTCCATCCTCTTTTTCAAGATCATCACAAATAACTCGTGCATACTAACACACCTAATAATAATTCTAGATACTATCTACTCTCAATCTAGTTTATAACTGATTACTGATCACTCCATTTAACTTTGATATTTTTTAACATTGGACTGTAATTACTCCATATGTGGTTGTTCCATTTCTTCCTCGATATTTATCTTCCAATATCATTCTGTATCCTTTTATTGGGACGATCGCGGCAGCGATCACGATCATGATCAAGGTGATCGTGGCAGTCGCGGTGTGAGTTACATCATTCATACTTCACAACTGCGATCAGCCGCCATCGCGAACGCGATCTTGGTTGCGATCGCGCCAACGTGTCGAAATAAACAAGTTATTGAAAGTTATTTAAAAAAAGCTAATAAAGAATAAAAATTAAATGTAAAGAAGTAAAAGAATTTTTGGAAGAATGAAAGGAATCATCACAAATGTTAAGTGTGACACAACAAGAATGAAAAATGACGAGGATTTTGTAGGTTTTAAAGAACAAAGTTATGAGTTACATAGATACTTATTAACGTTACTGGCTTATGTGAAAATGTAAAATGATATTAATTTTTCAAGGAAAAATGATTACGTTTAATGATTGTTATACATTGTGTCAAAAAAGTCTCCATACACGTTGTATTATTTTTTAATTCCATTTATAACATCCGTACTATGATATTTAGAACACAAATTTTAAGGTATGATATACTATAATAGGTAAGAAGATAGATGACTATAACAAAAATAAATCTTTATTGTGTAAAACATTAACAAACGAATAATATATAACAGAAACATAAAAATTAACACAAGAGATTTCTAACGTAAAATGATCAAGATACTCGACCAATTTTATTTTTTTAATAACTGGTACTACCTCCTTTGGCGTGTAGAACTTTTAATAATAATAATAATAATAATGTCTTTATTTATACCCAATAATGCAACATAACAAAAAGTATTACTAGATACATTATAAATAAAAATACATGGCATATAAGGTATAAAAAGGCGAAGTTCAGTGCTTAAGCACTGCTCAACTTAACCTGTAACTTAAAACTAAAAAGATATAAGCTATAAAAATTTATGTCATGTCGGCTAATCGAATTTTAATACTATAAACGTTTCAATCATAAACGATTTCCTGTTTTCACGGTTTCATTAGCCTCAGCTAATTCGAGAACTGGGTGGAGCCGATTATGACAGGAACTGATTTTGCCAAGAAATGATTGCTAGTCATAACGAAAATCAACAATTACGGCACAGTAAATAGTGGAGTGACATCAATCCGTAATTCTGACATTCTTCTGAACACGTTATTGGATTTTCTTTTATGCACATTACAGTAAATGCATAACAAACGGTTAAAGCTTTGTTCTCAGGAGCTAATCGAGAAGTTGATGATGACATCATATTCCAGCTAGGTGGAGCACATGATAATCAGGTGCGGCAGTACCTAGTTTTACGTTTTCCTGGGAAGTGGATTGGCAGACGAGCTTTTTGTGGAGTTACCTGAAAGACAAAGCGTGTTTGAATCGTCCTCAATTAATCAGTTATGTTATCTGAAATACAACAAATCTCCGGTGATATTCTTTTGAGTAGTGTGGATTGTTTCGGACGTCGTCTTCAAAACTGTTTGAATCTAAATGGTACCCAGTTTAAACAATTGTTATAGTTTTCATATCTTGGCTTAGATTTTTTGATTGATGGCTGTCTTAACGATGGCTCTTTAAGCAAAAAAAAAACAATACAAAAAAGTAAATATCACCTGAAAATGCGCCACCATTAACAAAGAAACTTTTATTTGAAATATTTTTCTGCGAAACAACGAATGGCGAAGTTATTCACTATATTCCAGACATTTAACACACCCTGTATAATGCAATTCTTTATTTTTGTAATGAAGGTTTGGATGACTTTAAAGTTCTGAGTTTTTAAACATTAATAAAGTTACATGAAAACGTCAGATATTTAGTAGAGTCAGTTTTTTTTCTATAATACTTGTCTTTATAAAATTTGTTGTTGTCCTGATTTTTAGTAACATTTCTAGTAATTATATAGTTGAGTTTTTAAATAACAAAAGCTCAAACAAACGTCAATGTGATATTTATTTAAAAACACAATTAAACAAAACTTCCTGCTCATTTAAACGAACTATATTAACTTATTCAAGTTAAAATTGTTTGATTATTACCAATTGGTGTATGGCATCTTAAAGAGCACACTTTAAGCTATCGTTTGTAGTATAAATCATTTCTTCGTTTTCATAAATATAGTTTACGTAACTTGGATTTATTTTTAGATTGAATTGGGTTTGGGTTAAGTTGAAGTGATTTGGTTTGGCTTTGAATTGACTTGGCTTTAAATAAACCAACCTCACGGTTTAAAATTTTAATATTTTTAATATTAGTCCGAACTAATTAAGTGAAAACATCGGTTATTTAGTATTGCTTTTGAAGGAAAAAATAATTAGATGGTTTCTGATTGTTAGATACTAACTTAAAAAGTATATTCTAAGCTTTTGTTTGATATATAATTTCGATCTTTATCTTTATAAAGAATTAAATTGTCTAACTTGCAACAAATTTTTTTTATATTTTGACATTAAGTTAGTTGAAAATCGGATATTTGACATTAATTTTTTAACGTAATAGTTATTTTTGATTCTAGATAGCGAAATGACACTTTTGCATTCGTGAATGAGTTTTTTTGATGAAAATCGTTCAAGATATTTACAAATGTCAGAAATGTCACAAATTTATTATTATAAATTTACATTTTAACAGGAAATGAACTGATCATACAATTAATTGTTAGTTGTGGTGTGTTTGCAATTTGTCCACAACAATAAATCAACCATTAAAAGTACCAACTTCTAGATTTTCGTAGCTGGACGTAAAAGATTTTTACGTCTTGTGAACAAAAAAGTATCATTTTGACGGTCACTATATACTACGTAAAAGTAAACGTTTAAAGCAGTTCTCGAAAAATCATTTTGTTATTATTAAGTTGTTATTGGCATTTGCTCTGCTAATTTTCATAGCAATAAATGAGTGAAAACATTTTTCACTCACGCTAATTTTTTTAACCACTCACAGTTAAATGATACTACAACATTTAAAGAAATAACTGTAATAATTAAACATAACGTTTATGACGAAAGAAACTAGACATACAATAAAAAAGTTAAACTTGTACTCAATCCTGTCATTTCCTGTTGCTGGTCAACCATTGCTTCATATTTATGTTCTACTATAACTGGTTGATCTATCTCGATTAATTCTGATTGACTTCTAATGAAGTGATGCTCAGTCACTTCCCGTTCTTTCATTCTTCTGGAAGTAGTTCAAGTCTTCTGAAAACATTTAAAGTATTTCAAAAGCAGTATCAAATCCTTCAGAGGTAGTATCGAGTCTTATAGACACACTTTTAACCTTCTGGATGCAGTGTCAAGTCTTTTAGAACCATTTCAAGTCTTCTAATTTGGTATGGGTACTCTTTTGAAAGCATTTTAAGTCTTCCAGTAGCAACATCAAGTCTTCTGGAAGCATTTCAAGTTTTCTGGAAGCAATATCAAGTCCTCTAGAAGCAGTATCAAGTCTTCTGGAAGTTATATTCCAAGCTTTCATTTATATTTAATTCAATTCTTCATTTTTATAAACATCTTTTAGGCGACCTTTTAAAGTTTTCTCATTTTTTGATGTTAGGTTAAGTGAAAATGTCATATTTAGTATTAATATTTTCAAGGAAATGTAAATAATTTGTCGTTGGTTGTTATGCACTAAATTAAACAACATGTTCTAAATTTTCATTTGACATACAAATTATTTATTTATGTTTATAAATAACGTTTTCGTAGCTGGAGGTAAAAGACTTTTACGTCTTGTGAACAAAAAAGTATCATTTCGACGGTCACTATATACTACGTAAAAGTAAACGTTTAATAGCAGTTCTCGAAATAATCATTTTGTTATTATTAAGTTGATAATTGCATTTGCTCTGCTAATTTTCATAGCAATAAGTGAATGAAAACATTTTTCACCCACGTTAATTTTGTTAACCACTCACAGTTAAATAATACTTCAACATTTAAAGAAGTAACTGTAATAATTAAACATAACGTTTATGACGAAAAAAACTAGACATACAATAAAAAAGTTAAATGCTTCATATTTATGTTCTACTATAACTAGTTGATCTATCTCGATTAATTCTGATTGACTTCTAATGAAGTGATGCTCAGTCACTTCCCGTTCTTTCATAATTGAATTGTTACCATTCATATCCCTGTCATTTATTATTTTTTTTGCAATTTCTTTATTTGTAAGCGAATCTTCTACATATACCCTTCGACACATTTAAAGATCGCCATTCTCCATATCTTTTTAGGGCTAAAATGTCGGCGGAAATTGGTCTTCATCCATTCTTTAAACTTCTCCAAAGCATCAACGTATCTTTTTTTTTTTGACTTTTTAGGATTCCTCCATTTTTAATTATGTTATCAATAATCAGTTTTTAGCAGTTTCTCACAAACTCACACAAATTAATCGTTTATTTATTTATATTTAAGTGTACGGAAACATGACAACGACAAAAATTTCTGCCTACGTTTTAAAACATTAAAATTCACAGAATTGTAAAAATAGTTATTTTTGATTTATAGCGAAATGACACTTTTGCGTTCGAGAACGAAGTTTTTTTCGAAAACTGCGTGTTTTAAACATTAAAAATTAATAAAATAACCAAATTAATTAATGACATTTGAAATTGGGTTAATGTTTTCTCAATCCACCATTTATTTCTGAACATATATTTTTATTAGTTTTGAAGCATTTTAACAGGAAAAGAAATGATAATAGAATTAATTGTTAGTTATGGTGTGTTTGCAATTTGTCCATAACAATAAATCAACCATTAATAGTACCAAATTCTTTAATTTTCGAGCTGGTCCTGTGAACAAAAAAGTATCGCTGAGTACTACGCAAAACTAAATTTTTAAAAGCAGTTTTCGAAAAAATCTATTTATCTATTTCCTTTTAGTGTCAAGATTGAATAAATCGCTATACAACATACGCTCAAAGTTAATTAAGAGTATTACTTAATTAATTTTATGCGTAATTATAACAATTATTAATTTGACAAAAATAGTTGTTTATATCAATTAAGAGTATTTTAAGCTTTTGACTTCTTAATATTAGTAAAGTTATTGTGAAAATCATATTTAGTACACATAATTCGATTTTTTTAAATACTTGTAAAGTACCTGACGCCCTTATAAAATTTGTTATTTGCCTGATTTTTAGTAACATATTCAGTAATTAAATAGAGTTTTTGAATAACGAAAATTCAAACAAACGTCAGTGCGACATTTGTTTCAAACTCGATAAAACAAAATTTCCTGTTAATTTTTCCAAATTTACAACAATTTCACAGATATAATAGAAAAAAAGCGAAGCATATTTACTTCATTTAAGTTAGATAAACAGTTAGATTATTACTCTTGTTTGTAGACATAGAGATATCTCTGTATAAATCATGTCTTCATTTTCACAAATATAATTTAGCTTACTTACTGGGATGGATTTGCTTTTTGATTGAATTGGGTTTTGGGTTAGGTTGGTTTGCCTTTGATTTGAGTTAGGGTAGTTTAAACTTTTAATATTTTAAATATTAGGGTCTTTTTAAAAAATTTACTTCTGGTGATAATTAAAATTTATTTTTCTAAACTAGTTTCGAGCCTTGCTCTTCTTCAGTAGATACCTACAAGTTTACAACATACGAAAATGAACATATTAATATAAAAATAAAATAGTAAAATCTTACGTAATTGTTAACAAATTAGAAAAATTAATTTGTGTGACGTTAGGTTTTTTGTTTTTATTTTTGTGTTTTAGGTACGGATCTCGCAGGCAACTATAGATTGGTTTTTGGGTCGGGATAATTTGTTCATTAAGGCTTATAATATTACTGTTAATTTCAATAAACTTGTTGATTTCGTACATTTCCATTATTTCCATAAGGTTGTTTTTATTAAGTTGGTGTAGTAATTTAATATTTTTATTTTCGTCAAATTCGTGGTTGTTGAAAATTAGATATTTTCCGAACGCCGATTTTGAACTCTTTTTATGTTCTTTAAGCCTTGTTTGGATACTTCTCCCCGTTTCACCTATGTACGTGGCTGAACAGGTCCCACATTGCAATTGGTATATGCCACTTTTAGAGAGAATTGTAGTCTTGTTTTTGTTATTAACTAATAATGCCTTAAGATTGTTTTTGTTTTTAAATGTCATTGTTATGTTGAACTTATGGAACATTTTCTTGATTTTATGGGATATTTCTCCTGGGTAAGTTATGGATCTGTACGTTGTTGGTGTATCCATAACTCAGTTATTAGTTGGATTAAGTAAAAATGGCAGATATTTATTTTTAATTGTTTCAAGAAAAAAATAATTAGATTGTTACTGTTTGTTAAACACTATTTTAAATTCATTCTCTAAACTTCTCCAAAGCATCAACGTATCTTTTTTTTTTGACTTTTTAGGATTTGCTTCATTTACAGTTTTTTCCGGAACATCCAAAATATCGTTTTCTAGCTCCATTTTTAATTATGTTATCAATAATCAGTTTTTAGCAGTTTCTCACAAACTCACACAAATTAATCGTTTATTTATTTATATTTAAGTGTACGGAAACATGACAACGACAACAATTTCTGCCTACGTTTTAAAACATTAAAATTCACAGAATTGTAAAAATAGTTATTTTTGATTTATAGCGAAATGACACTTTTGCATTCGAGAACGAAGTTTTTTTCGAAAATTGCGTGTTTTAAACATTAAAAATTAATAAAATAACCAAATTAATTAATGACATTTGAAATTGGGTTAATATTTTGTCAATCCACCATTTATTTTTGAACATATATTTTTATTATTTTTGAAGCATTTTAACAGGAAAGGAAATGATAATAGAATTAATTGTTAGTTATGGTGTGTTTACAATTTGTCCATAACAATAAATCAACCATTAATAGTACCAAATTCTTTAATTTTCGAGCTGGACGTAAAAGTTTACTTTTACGTTCTGTGAACAAAAAGGTATCGTTTTGACAGTCGCTGAGTACTACGCAAAACTGAATTTTTAAAAGCATTAATAATAACAATTATTAATTTGACACAAATAGTTGTTTATATCAATTAAGAGTACTTTAAGCTTTTGACTTCTTAATATTAGTAAAGTTATTGTGAAAATCATATTTAGTACACATAATTCGATTTTTTAAATACTTGTAAAGTACCTGACGCCCTTATAAAATTTGTTATTTGCCTGATTTTTAGTAACATATTCAGTAATTAAATAGAGTTTTTGAATAACGAAAATTCAAACAAACGTCAGTGCGACATTTGTTTCAAACTCGATAAAACAAAATTTCCTGTTAATTTTTCCAAATTTACAACAATTTCACAGATATAATAGAAAAAAAGCGAAGCATATTTACTTCATTTAAGTTAGATAAACAGTTAGATTATTACTCTTGTTTGTAGACATAGAGATATCTCTGTATAAATCATGTCTTCATTTTCATAAATATAATTTAGCTTACTTACTGGGATGGATTTGCTTTTTGATTGAATTGGGTTTTGGGTTAAGTTGGTTTGCCTTTGATTTGAGTTAGGGTAGTTTAAACTTTTAATATTTTAAATATTAGTTGGATTAAGTAAAAATGGCAGATATTTATTTTTAATTGTTTCAAGAAAAAAATAATTAGATTGTTACTGTTTGTTAAACACCATTTTAAACGTTATATTTCCGTTGAAGTGGAAAAAGACTCAAATGACAAATGATAGCTATTAAAAAAAAAGTCTGAATTGGGTCAAAAAAGGTCCGAAAAATTCAAAATGCGTACTTCAAAAAGAACGTTTAACATTGAAATTTAAGAAAAATGCACTCTTGGAAGCATTTTAAGTCTTCCAATACTAATATCAGGTCTTCTGGAATCATTTCAAGTCTGCTGGATGTAATATCAAGGTTTCTAGAATCAGTATAAAGTTTCCTTTTCTTTCTTATCACAAGAATAACATACCAGACATCGTGATCAATTAGAAGAGTTAATTCAGTGCTACAATAATGAGATTGAGAAAAAAAGGACGTCCTTCTACTTGTGATATGAGGACTAGTGGGCGGTGTCTGTGATGGTGGAGCATCGCGAGTTTATGGGGGAACCAACATCGTTCTTCCTACGATGAAGCATCGTAGGAAGCAGGTATTTGGGTATTTGGAGGAACATGTTCTCCTCCTTTTACAAGATCTGGAGTAATTTCAAATTTTCTGAATGAAATATCAAGGTTTCTAGAAGCAGTATCAGTCTTCTCGAAGAATTTTAAATCTTTCAGAGTTAATATCAAGCCTTTAAGAAGTCTGGAAGCATTTTAAATGTTCTAAAAGCATTATCAAGTCTTTCGAAAGTACTTCAAGTCTTCTGGAAGCAATATTAAGTCTTCTAGAAGCAATATTAAGTCTTTTGGAGGCATTACAAGTTTTGTGGAAACATTTAAAGTCCTCTGGAAGCGATATCAAATCATCTAGAAGAAGTATCAAGTCTTCCAGGGGCAGTATCAAGTCTTCTGGAAGTAGTTCAAGTCTTCTGAAAACATTTAGAGTATTTCAAAAGCAGTGTCAAATCCTTCAGAGGTAGTATCGAGTCTTATAGACACACTTTTAGCCTTCTGGATGCAGTGTCAAGTCTTTTAGAACCATTTTAAGTCTTCTAATTTGGTATGGGTACTCTTTTGAAAACATTTTAAGTCTTCCAGTAGCAACATCAAGTCTTCTGGAAGCATTTCAAGTTTTCTGGAAGCAATATCAAGTCCTCTAGAAGCAATATCAAGTCTTCTGGAAGTTATATTCCAAGCTTTCGTTTATATTTAATTCAATTCTTCATTTTTATAAACATCTTTTAGGCGACCTTTTAAAGTTTTCTCATTTTTTGATATTAGGTTAAGTGAAAATGTTATATTTAGTATTAATATTTTCAAGGAAATATAAATAATTTGTCGTTGATTGTTATATACTAAATTAAACAACATGTTCTAAATTTTCATTTGATATACAAATTATTTATTTATGTTTATAAATAACGTTTAGACGATTTTTTAAATTTTACCTTATTTTAGTAATAAGTTAGTTGAAAAGTCAGACATTTATTCTTAATTTTTTTCAAGAAAACGTAACTACGTTATTAACGATTATCATACACTCTCTTAAAGAAGACATTTTAAGCTTTTATTTGATATATCGAACATTTATTTATGTTTATAAATAACGTTTAGACGATTTTTTAAATTTTACCCGGTTTAGCAATAAGTTAGATGAAAACGTGAAACATTTATTATTAATTTTTTCAAGAAACCGTAACTACGTTAATGGTAGATTTTTATTATCTCAACTAAAATATACATAACTTATTAAAATTTTTTATAATTTTTACTTTAATTAGGTTAAGTGAAAATATCGAATGTTAAGAATTAATATTTTACAAGCCAAAATAATTCGTTTATTACAAATTGTGATCTTAAAGAATATATTCTATACTTTCATTTGATATAAATCAATTATTTATGTTTATAAATAACGTTTGGACAATTTTTTTTAAAGTTGTAACATTTTATAATAATAATTAAGTTATGTGAAAATGTCAAACATGTAATGTTAATTTTTCACAAGGAAAAATAATAAAGTTATTGTTGATTATCATACACCATCTTAAAAAACACATTTTAATCTTTCATTTACTATTCAAATAATTTCTTTATTTTCACAGATTAAAAGTTAAGCTGTTTTAACAAGTTCTTACATAAATACAATGATATTGACTTAATCTGATAATGAGTAATATAATATTGAGCTTATTGAGACTTAACGTTGATTTTCACTACATTGTTTAAGCCCTGAAATGTGTTTGAGTCAGTTTTATGTCCCACTTATTTCCAACGTTTTCAAAATTATAAAAAAGAAAAAATTAACTAATACCAAACTAATCTTTTTTATACAATGCATAGCTTAACTCAAAGTTAATATTGAATCATTAAATAATTTAATTTGTATACAAAAGGTTTAGTCATCCAATAGTTGATTAATAAAGTATTTTAAGTTTTTTAATTTATAATTTTAGAACAAAGAAATCCCCTACATTTTTTTTTGTTATTTTAGTTTGTAAGCACGATTTGATATCGTTAGTTAAACATTTCTTTTTATGTTACAAGAAACATCTTCTTCTTTCATATTTATTAAATTGGATTGGTTTTGTTAATGATTTAAAGGAAATTGTAAATCAAAAATCAAATATAAAATGTAACAAGTATATTTAAACAAATACTTAACATTTAATTCAAATTGTATTTTAACAACATCTCATTTAGCATTACAAAATTAATTACTAATATTACACATTCTTTAATCTTCTCTTCATCGATTCCTTCTTTCTTATTGCTTAAACGGCGATGTTGACTGTAGTAAATCATCTTAGGGTCTTCTCGATGATGGTGCTCCATTTCGTTATAAATTTCGTCTCTGTTCTTTTAAAGCCCCTTTCTCTTCTTTATTCGAAGCTTGGGGCTTTATTTGAGCCCCATTTTTTACTGATTGTTGCCCTTTATTGATTATCTTTGGAACGTGTAATCAAATTTTCATAGTGGATAATTTATACCGTTAACTTTTGGTATTTAAGCTCCACTATTAAGCGTTAAATGTAACTCATCCTTTACTTTGGCTCCCATGCTCAAAAAGATGTTTTTATTAACCGTTCAAATGATCGCAGCTGTGGCTTTCCGTGGTAAATGATGTTTAAATGATTTTTTTTTGTATATTATTAATGTTATTAACATAACGCCGCGGCATCGATTACCGAAACGGACATTATTCTAAAATGTGAGTCGGACAGGAAGTTAAACTCAGAACTAGCAAATGTACCGCATGAATCTTACATCCAAAGTATAACGGATGGTGTATTTGTAAACTGAAGCAAGTTTGGCTTTTTGAAATTTGTGCGTTACAAAAGATTTATGCTTCTCAAAAACTGGGAAACACAAGTTTTCGAATTATTGAGAAACAAAAATTTTTTGTAACGCACAAATCTACAAGAAGGCAAACAAACCCCAGTTTACAAATCCTCAACATCTATTATACCTTGGCTATAACATTCGTGCGTTGCATTTGCTTGATCTGAGTTTTCCTGTCCAATTCACATTCCAGAAAAATATCTTCTTCGGTGACCGACTCCCCAGCTAATACATACCAATAATATTAATAAACACAAACTATTACTTTGTTTAAATTTAAATAACTTACCGTAGAAAGCCAAAGTTGCAATCATCTAAGCGGTCAACAAGAACACCTTGTTGTGCATGGGAAACAAATCAAAGGGTGAGAGTGAATTAACACTGACGAATGGTCGATTCGATCGAGTTTATATACCAAAATTTATCGTAAAAACGCGGTTGCTCGGTGGGGATATCAGAGAAGTCGTGAAAGAATTTTTGGTACCGCGTGCAAGAACAATACTAAGAAATTTTTTCTAATGAAATCAGAAGTGCGAACGGGTTAGATATCGAAATAACGAATTATGTTTCACGATTATCGAAGTTTTTTCTTGAAATTCATATCAAATTCTAGGAATTCTAATCGCGGTGGAAAATAATACGTACAATGGAAAATTACAACGTTAAATCGATTTTATGATTTTTTAATGTTTTGTGAATATCAAAAAAATCGTAGTATAATTTATATTGTTATAAATTTGTATTGCATTTTTAGAATTGCTATAATGTATTATCTTAATTTATTATACTAATATATTAATATTAAATTAAATATTTCGAACGATGTCGTTTTAGACCGCCTTTTAGATAACAAAATTGATGATTCTTCTTTCTTTTTCTGGATACCACCAATTGAAGAATTGGTGATTCTTCTTCGCTTGGTTTTATAGAAACAAATTTTATTTCTTTGATGATTTTATTATTATTTTTTTTTTAATTTTTATGTTGGTCCAACTCGATCTTGTTGCTTAATGTTGTGGATATTAAGGATATTAATTATTATTACTAATTGCAGTAACTCTTACATACATAAAATTTTCTTTTGTTACAATCGTCAGTTATAAGGAGACAACGCAGTTGACTTCACAAATTTTGATGAAATTTTTTGTGGTGAATGTAGTTTGAATATGTATTAGTTTTACCAGAATTTTTGATCCAATGGCCCTTCTAAAAGACATTATTTATTTTTAAAGTTTAAGGGAGTTTAAAATTAATTTCATATGTCGATTTTGAAGAACAACATATAGTTAGTTCGCTGCATAATCGCCGAACTTGCATTCTCCATTCCTAGGATCGATCTTAAAATTCGAACTTTTTTCCAACTTTTTTCTATTCTAATTGTACATTTTTATAGTTTATATATATTTTGTAAATCAATAATAAAATGCAGAGTTGTATTATTGTATCTTTTAATTTATTAAACACAAAGCATTTTCATTCTTTATATCGAAAGAAATAAAAAATCGTACACGTGCAGATTTGCCACATGTGGTGTATGTAAGAAACATCCAATTTACATAAATATCCATGACCATGCATATTGCCAGTTTTATTTAAAAAACTAGGAGATAAAACATTTTTTATTACAATATTTTAAATATGTTTTACAAATATAAACCATAATTTTGAATTTTTTATTGATTTACAAAAATATATATGTATAAACTATAAATACATTCAATTACAATTATAAAATAACTTTGAAAAAAAGATAAGATCCAAGGAATTCAAAACGTTCACCGAACTATATGTGGTTCTTGAAAATCGATTTTTCTTTGCGGTATATGAAATTAGTATTAAACAATCTTAAACTTAGTACGTCTCTTAAAAAGGGCATTGGATCAAAAGCTGTGGTAAAACTGATGCATATTCAATACAGATTTACCACAAAAAATTTCATCCAAATTAGTGAAGAGTTAACTGTGTTGTCTCGTTGTTAGCTAAATTGCATTAAGCATGACGATATTGAGATTTTAAGAGAGATGTGTCTTTTGGTAAAAAAATAATTGGCAATTTTAATGCAAACAACAAAAATGATGATAATTTAATGCTAATTTCGAGATTCGGTGATTTTAATCGATTAGATCAATTTTAATTCATATCAGTCAAGATTTTTTTAAACTTTATCATTTTTTGAAAACATCTCATATACTTATATTAACTTACTTTGTCATTGTCAAATGTCCTAAAGATGGTTAGAATTAATTAGAACAAAATTGAATAAAATTGTAAAACCAACATGTAATTATTTTGCTTATTATTATAGGTAAAGTATTATAACTACGATGTAGAAAGACGAAGTAGAAATTTTTAACAATTTTTTTGACTTCAAAAATATACATCTGTAAACTTCGACAGGTCTATTTCTTATTGTATAATTTTGCAATGTTCAAATTGAACAAAACAAAATTATAGAAATACAAAGGAGTAATAAACATGTCGAACTCTATATTTTTGAAATAAAAAAATAACTAAAATAATCTAAAAATTAATAAAACTATAAATTTTGGGATATTTTGATAATATTATTATCTAAACGCGAAAAAAATGTTTCCAAAAAATATTAACATTATGTTTAAATGTATATTATATACTTATATCATCATAACTCATCTTGTCATTGTTAATTGCCTAAAATTGTTTAGAATTAATTAGAACCGTTTTGATACACATCAACTTGATACAGTTTTTTAATTATATTTATCGTAGATGAAGTACATTATATAGGGTGTCCCGCGTAAGAACCGACACAGAGCAGGGGTCTAAGATATGCCAACCTAAAATATGATGATTTAATACAACGTGCCCTATACCAAGTTACACTCCTGAGAAGTTACAGGCCTTCAAAATTGAGTCTTAAGTTTCGAAAAAAATTAATATATAAAGCAAGGATCATTTAAAGCATTTCAGGGATGATGGTACCCTAAAATTTGAAAGACTTTTTTAATCCGTCGACAGATTTAATATCTTATTATTTCATTTTATGTGGGATTCTAAAACTTTTTTTACTCTTATTATTTTTAAAAAAAACCTAGTCATTTTCATAAAAAACCCAAATAACTAAAGACGCGTATTTTATCAATTTTAATTAAAACCATGTAAAAGTTGGTAGTTGGATATGAAATTTTACATCAAATTTGACAATTAGGAAAAAATTATTTGATTTTAGTAATTTTTTGCTGTTTGTTTTGAAAATATTATGAAGTTTTCAATCAGCGAATAAGATAATATGTTATTTAATGATAAGTTTTTGTGAACAAAACTGCAGAAAAAGTGTTGAAGAGTTTTCCATGTGATTGCTTGGACAGATTTAAAACAATTTATGGAAAATTTAATTTAAAATTTTTTTTTATGACATTACCTTTTAAAAAACTGGTTTTAAACAGTTTTTGTAAATAAATAAAAAAGATACAACAAGTAGTAAATCAAAAATAAAAATAATAAATAACATGGTAGAAATAATAATTAAATAGAAAATCAAACAATTTAATCAAAAAAAGATATAGTAACAACAATTTATAAGTATTGTTCAAAATGGCCACCATTTTCCCTCAAACACAAATTTATTCGTCGCCGAAAATTGAAATTTACTCTTTCTAATAGATTTTGATTCATTTTTATAGAGATTATAAAAATGATAAATTTGATTACCGAGAATATACGAAATTTTTTAACATTCCCCAAAGAAAATAATCACATTTGTTTAAATCTGGTGATCGTGGAGGCCAAAGTTGTGGTAAAATACTTATCTTTAGTTTTTCGGGTTTCTGTGAAAACGACTAGGTTTTTTAAGAGATAATAAGAGTAAAAAAGTTTTAGAATTAAATTGACCATAAAATGTAATAAGAATTTCTTAAATCCGCTAACAAGTTAAAAATGTCTTTCAAATTTTATGGTACCATCATCCCTAACTAACCCCTTGAAATGCTTTAAATGATCCCTACTTTCTACCGATTAATGCCCTTAGTACACTCATAACGTATACCAAATTTAGCTTTCCTAACTTAATCCATTACTGAGATATTATTTTTTTTCGAAATTTAAGATTAAACTTTGAAGGCCTGTAACTTCTCAGGGGTGCAACTTGATATAAGTTGCGTGAGCAAGTTGCGTTAAATCATCATATTTTAGGCGGGACATCTTTGAAATATTTTTAATATATGAGAATTATTTTGATTTACATCAATCAACGTTTTCCACATTCTAAACCCTATATATATATTTATTAACCCCATATTAACCCCATATTTCTTGCTATTTATATTTTAATATTAATGGTACTAGTTTCGGGAAAACTAGTTTCCCAGCATCAGCCGAATCTGCATATACAAAAAATGGTTAAAACAATAAATAAATAAACTAATACAAATATAAACAAAATTGAATTGAACTTACTGTCAAGTTAATAAAACTACGAACACAACACTTTAAAATTATTGTAAATTGACATTTTACAAACGGATAATATGACGAATACAGAAACTAGTTTTCCCGAAACTAGTACCGTTAATATTAAAATATAAATAGCAAGTAAGAAGTTTTATTTACTAAAATTTAACATATATTAAAAATTTTAACTTGCAACATGGATTCTCAAATTAACTACATATATATATTTGGAAAATGTTCAATATACGATTAATAATTTGCTTAATCGTTTTTGCCACGCACAAAGAACCTTTATCTATTTATCGATACTTTTGAAATACATAAAAAAATGCCAAAATTAATTATTTGTATATTTTCATCATCCTTATGTACCCTAATTTTCTTTAATTGATTAGAATCATTTTGATTCACACCATTCGAGTTTTTTCAAATTCTAAAGTCTTTGAATTTTCTGAACACATTCCATAAATACTTTTTAACTTGCCTTGCCTTTGTTATATAACCTACAGTTGTTTAGAATTGATTAGAACCGTTTTGACACTCACCAATAACCTTTTTTCAAAATTAATTTTTTTTATTCCTTAATCGTCGTTATGTATCCTAGAGATGCTTCAATGAATTAGCATCGTTTTAATTCACATCAATCAACTTTATCCATATTTTAAAATCTTTAAAATTTCTGAAAAACATACAGTTATTTAAATGCTGTTAAGTCGTATTACAAGAGTTACAATAGTTTTGTATCACTTAAAAAAATATATTTAAATTATTTGTACTCATCCATCATCATTATGTATCCTAGAGATGTGTTTAGTTGATTAGACTGAAACCGTCAGCCTTCAACTTTCAGAACCGTTTTACTTTTTACTAAACAATTTTTTTTACAAATTTTTCGTTATGTAGTCTTTAAATTTGCTATGTAACCCAACCCAAATAGTGTTATTAACTTGCGTTGTGGTTATTCAATTATCTGAAGATGTTTCACTTAACACCAACAAGCTTTATCTATTTCCTCAAATTTCTGAACCACGACCAAATTATTTAATTGAATTTTTTTTGTCCTTGTTCTATATTTTGGAAATCTTTTTTACATGATTATAATCATTTTCACTCACTTTTCCATATTGAAAAAAAATCCTGAAAAGTGTTAACTTTCCTAGTTGCTGATATACAGTATGTACCGGGTGGGCCACTAAGAAAGGACGCCGGCTATATCTCTGAAACTGTTGACCGTACAGTTTTCAGATAAAAAAATTCTTATACAAAGTGACCCATAGAAACTGCTGGAAATTATTTTCAAGTTTGTAAAACTACCGCTAGGGGGCGTAATGCCAACGACAAAATTGAAAATATAGATTTTCGTAAAATTTTGATAATAAACTTCATTCGGCTATAACATTTTCAGAATCTTTAGATAATTTCTGACAACTTTCGTTAGTCTTTTTGTTTGCATACTGATTAAATAAGTGAGGTACGGGGTGTTACATTTACTATTATAAAAGTAGCCCTAACTTTGGAATTGTTCATCCGAATACATCAAAATTGGTCTTGTTGGAAAGAGGAGGAATTTTTGTATTCGATGACATCCGAAATTAGTCTTAGAGATATTCAAAAAAAGAGGGATAAATTAAAACGTAATTATGTTTGGGTGATTATTTAATATCATAACAAGCTTTCAAAGAACAATTACCTACAACAAGTTAAAACAATAATAACGTTTTATATGTAAAACTTACAAAGAAACAGTTTTACTACTTTTTTTGTTCACTTATATAATATGTTGAAGGGTGATCTGAGTAGGTAATATCAAAATATTCTCATTGATCTTAGCGCCAAGTCAAACTGTTGTTACTGTCAGTTAGTGTTTTCTCTGTCGTGTGAGTAAATTAATTTAGCTATTTTAAAAATGTCGACCAATGAAGATGCGTATGATATACTTGCGACTTACTTTGAATGCAACTATTGCTGCAAGACATTACGCAGTTCGTTATCCACAACGGCGGCATTATAACACAAAGGTTTTCATCCGTATAGCCCATCAGTTAAGGACTACATGAAGTATTCATCGTCCTATATATCGTAGAACACGTAAAACGTAATAAATGTTTTAGCGTATGTGGAATTCAATCCACAGCTTAGCACAAGAACAATCGCTGATGATTTAGGTGTTACTCGGACAACAGTCCGACGTATTTTAAGAGAATATAGGTAGCTGTAAAAGAATATATGAAAATATTCCATGTTTTATGAAATCGGCCAGAGAGAATACGAACTAACACATTTTGATGTAGGATGCACCCGTACCACGTAGTTCTCCATCAGGCTCTGACTGCAAGAGATTATGATATTCGTCTCGATTACTGTTACTGGTTAACAAACATGTTAATAGAAGATCCTCAACTGCTTTCAAGGATACTGTGGACTGACGAGGCCACATGCAGTAGCGATGGTGGTGTAAACCTGCATATTATGCATTACTGGTCGCGTAACAACCCTCATTGGATGCGAGAGAATACAGCATCAAGGCCGGTGGAGCGTAAACGTTTGGTGCGGGATTTTAAGACGACGCATTATTGGTCCTTACATATTTAACAATAGACTAAATAGTACAACGTACCTTAATTTTTAAAGAAATGAACTGCCAATTCATTTGGAAGATGTGCCTTTAGCACAAATTAGTGTATTCGCAGAGACATGTTTTTTCAGCACAATGGGTGCCCAATGGGTTGAATGAAACTTTTCGTAATAAGTGGATAGGCAGAGGAAGTTTAGATCCTTGGCCAGCGAGGTACCTCTTACTTAGTAGTTTTTAAACGTTACAAGTCTGTAGTACCTATGATTCTGTGATACATCTAACTATTAATTTTTGTTCTTTAGATCGCCCGATTTAACATGTTTAGACTTTTATTTGTGAAGGCGAATAAAAGACCTCGTTTTTACAACCAGGCCTACGACACGCGTAGACATGATCGAACGGATAGAAAATGTTATCCGCAATATTTCATTACCGGAAATAGAGGCTGCCGTCTTATCCAGGGTATGCTTTCTTGATAGGTATAAAATAACGACGGAATTTTATTTTTTATTACAATCCATTAGATGGTGCTGCCTACACAATTCACCAGCAATTTGCAATCTACGTTAGCAACCGTTAATAATTAATTGTCATAATTGACTTTTATTTTATTTCGTTTATGTCTACAGTAATTGATAGAAGTGTGGAAAGGTAATATCAAAGAAATTATATAACTGGAGGTGCATATAAACAATCAACGATCAACGAGTATTTGTGAAGAGGTGAATTGCTTGCAAAAATTTTGTTACATACTATGGAGGCATATGATAAAGACAGCGTGTCCAAGAATATGACAACGGTTCTTCCAGTAATCGTTGTTAATCATTGTACTTTAAAGAGAAATAAAATAAAACATATTAAATAAACCATTGATGGTTTTTATCAATTAAAGTTAGATGTAGAAATCTAAATATACATAAATATGTAAGCTATATAGCATTCAAATTTCGGGGTTTATTGAAATTACTTTTATAACAATCCCCTTGGCGGCGCTGCTTTCAACTTGGTCGTTAAAATAGAGGGGAGAAATGCTTCTATATAAGTATTAAATATTTTCTATGGTCTTATCTACGCACCAGCGTCTACAGCAGTGCATTGCTGCTGATGGCAGACAATTTGCACATTTTAGACATCACTGATTTCTTTTAGGATAGTTGGTTAAAGGTGTTCTTTGAAAGCTTATTTTGATATTAAATAATCGCCCAAATGTAGTTACGTTTTAATGTATCTTTCTTTTTTTGAATATCTCTAAGACTAAAACACGTACGATATTGCGGTTTTCACTGTATGGCGTATTTTTTAACGTTCTTTTCACATACCTTGTTAAAAATATACGTTTCCATTTGAATTTTTCAAGAAAATTGTAAAAATTAATAGAACTGCTAATTACGACACCTAGCGTTTGGCATAGAAAGTAAATTGGCTAATTTCGGATGTCATCGGATACAAAAATTCCTCCTCTTTCCAACAAAACCAATTTTGATGTATTCGGATGAACAATTCCAAAGTTAGGACTACTTTTATAATAGTAAATGTAACACCCTGTACCTCACTTATTTAAGTAGTATGCAAAAAAAATGACTAACGAAAGTTGTCAGAAATAATCTAAAGATTCTGAAAATGTTATAGCCGAATGAAGTTTATTATCAAAATTTTACGAAAATCTACATTTTAAATTTTGTCATTGGCATTATGCCCCCTAGCGGTAGTTTTACAAACTTGAAAATAATTTCCAGCAGTTTCTATGGGTTACTTTGTATAACAATTTTTTTGTCTGAAAACTATGCGATCAATGGTTTCTGAGATATAGCCGGCGTCCTTTCTTAGTGGCCCACCCGGTACATAAAGTATGGAATCAATCCGTTATAAATTCGGAGAATATTCTTAGAAAATAAACTTAGAGATCCATCTTAGATTTTTTAACTTTAAGCATTGTTTTATTAAAATTGTAATATACATGTGTCCCAAAATTGAGAAACCGTACCTAAGTTGACATTTTTAATTAGAAACCCGCATTTTACGTAGCATTTATGGACACTATGTTAAGGCTGTTTATTTCGATATTCGTCTTGAAAAAATTCCTTTGTGAAACTGTGTACAATTTAAGATTATTGGAATGTTGTGTACTAAGGCCTAGTTTATTCACCTGTAGTTAAATTTAACTATCAGATATTTACCATTAGTTACTGTTAATATAGCCAATCATGGCAAGTGAAATTACAGTAACCATGGAAAATATCTAGTAGTTAAATTTAACCAAAAGTGAATAAACCGGCCCTAAATGAATCAAATTTAAGTTGGTATAGAAACAAATAAAACAATGTACAAAATCCCAGCCCTATCAGTATTATAGTCACTTATTTTTTTTATAAATACAATTTTTTTTAAACGCCATTTTTCGAGGAACGGCTAAATCAACATAATAATAATAATAATATTTATTGGCATATATAATAGTAAAAAAAACTCAACTAATACAACTTAATAAACTTATAAAATTATATCCTAAATTTAAAAACTTGATTCTACCGTTATGCCAAAAGGAATTGAGTCAGTTCACATGGATGAACCATGTGTAACTGTTTTTCATCAACCCCTGAGAAATAAAAAAAAATAAATAAATAATGGTAATAGAAACTAAACTTGATACAAATGAGTAAATTTAATAAAATAAAATATTAAAGGTTTGAAGAGAAAAAAAAGGAAAGAAAACAAATGAAGAAAGAGGCATACAACTGAAAAAAGAAATAGAAAGGAAAAAGCAACTGAAACACAAGAAGAAAGTGTGCAAGTAAAAAGTAGAAGAAAAATAATAAGTGAATATGAAAGTTATGAAAACTGCTGAAGAAGCAAAAATTTTTTAAAAGCCGCCTTAAAGCCAGACTCACCACGCTCTTTGATGTGCAACGGAATATTATTATAAACCCTACACATATTATAAGAGAAAGAACGTTTAAAAAGCTGTGAATGATGTGCAGGTATCGTAAGAGTGAAACGATGTCTCAAGTTTAGATTGTGTATGTCGCATCGAAAACGAATTTTATTCCATAAATAAGGAGGAGACTTATTCAAAATTACTCTATGAAAGAGACATGCTGAGTGTAAAATTCTTCGACGTCCCATATTAAGCCAGTTAACCCAGGCGAGTGTATGAAAAATATGTTCATTCCGCTTTATTCCGTAAATAAAACGAAGGCAAGCATTCTGAACACACTAAATACGACTGGTAGAAACCGAATCAATACAAGAATCGTATAAGGTATCAGCATAGTTAAAAAGAGACAGCACTAAAGCTTCACACAATTGAGTTTTTAATCTAAGATTAAGCAAACATCGATTACTGTAAAGAAATCGTAGTGTTGAATAAGCACGCCGAATAAGCGTGGAAACATGTGAACGAAACCTAAACGTAGTATCCAACACAACACCTAAATTTCGAGACTCATCAACAAACTTAAGTATATCGTTTCCTACCTTAATAGTTAGAGATTCACGCACTATTTTACACATACGCATATTACCAAAAAGCATTACTGAGGATTTCTTAGAATTGATATTGAGGCACAACTTCGAAGCACGAATAATCAATCTATCCAGATCACAATTAATGCGTTGTTGAGCAAAGGACACTTGATGAGGAGCAAATGCAAAGTATAGCTGAATATCGTCAGCATACATATGGACAGCACAGTGTTTTAGAACATCGACAAGGTTACTAGTGTAAATTAAGTACAGTAGAGGCCCCAAAACTGAACCTTGAAGAACACCAGATGTAACCAGTGCATCATCGGAATGGAGTCCATTTAGAGTAACCATCTGCTTTCGATTAAGCAGATAGTGTTCAAAGAAACTGTAAACTTTCTGGATGGAGAAGTATGTGTTCTGGTTGATCCGAGGTATCATCCGTTCATCTTCTTGGTGGTTCCCTGTGGACAAGGGCAGACGTTTCGCCAAGATCTCACTTGGCATCTTCAGTGCTTTGTCGTAATTTCCTGTTGACAGACTGAGAGTCAGACTGAGAGTGCTAATTTGATCAAACCGACAGTGTTTTTATGGAAAGTGATCAATTATTTACTAAATTAGGTTTTACAAAACTTTGATTAAAGCAACAATTTTTAAGAAAAACATATTTGAAGAAATGTTGTTAAGTAAATTTATGTAAATTTTTGAACATCACAGTCCAACATGTATGGATAATATTTCACGATCAACAATTACATCATTTTCAACATGACCAACATTTATTATCAAAACTACCCTACAAGAATACCCATCAAGACTAGAGTGGTAATAAGGCTACTTGGAAAACTAAATTACTCAAAAACTGCTGCTTTCATCAAATATTAGTAAGAGAATTGAGAGATAATTTACCCGAAAATTCCGTCTGTTTGACAAAATTAACAGTGGCGTAGAGAATGTTTTTAAAAAACGATTTTTTATTGCAGATATTAACGATGTTTGATTTTAAAGAAACTTTGAAACCTATATCTCGTTAAAGAGACATTTGCGAACATGTATTTTAAATTGTTTGTTTGAATCCATGTTGCAAGTTTATTAAATATTTAAAATATAGAGTAACACAACTTCTTTACTTGCTATTGTTTATTTGTTCGGTACCGGTTTCCAGCTTTACAATCTCATCATCAGCCGAATCTACAAATTAAAATTTTAAATCAAATATAATCGTCGATATTTTGTTTATTCAATTATATGTGTTTTTTGCAAAATATTTGTTTAAAATTTAATAAATAATAAAATTAAAATTAAAAACTTATGTCAAAATATTAAAATACTACAAAATGGTAATAAATATATAAAACATTTACACAGAACAATTTACACGAACTACACAAATACAGAAGAAAACTTGAAATGGACAGGTTTTATTGTATGCTAAAAATTGTAGGTGTATCTTCTTTGAGCAAAGTAAGAGGGATTGATTTAGAGAAGAAGAGAAGATACAAATTAAGTTTTGAAATTTATAATGTTTTGAGAAACGTAAATAAAGGATTGTAGACGTGTGTTACTTGATCATTTAATAAATTGAAATTTATTTCTTTTTTGTGTTTGTCGATTTCGTGCATTTCTAATAAATTCATTTTAAAATCTTTGTTGCAATGGTGTATCAATTTAGCATTTTTATAATTTATTTTATGCCCTGTTTCAATGGTATGCCTATATACATTAGAATTTTCTTTTGTTTAATGTTCATATATTCTAGTCTTTAGTTTTCGACCCGTTTGTCCTACATATATAGAATTACAGTTTGTACATTCAATGGAATAAACCTCACTCTTTTGAAGATAATTAGTTTTATTATGACAATTTGTTAATAGTTTCAAAATTGAATTTTGATTTGAAAAAGCCAGTGTGATGTTATAGTTAGAAAATATTTTTTTAGATTTGAAACTTAGTGTATTAAAGGGTATTGGTTTATATAAATTGTTATTTGGGTTTTTTGTATATATTGGGTCTTGTTGTTTTTGTAATTTTTGATATAGTCTATTAATTAATTTGTGTGGGTATTTATTTTGATCTGCAATTTTAAGTATATATTTTAATTCTTTATCTTTGTTAATGTTCGATAATGGATATTTAAGAACTCTATTTATCAGATAGTGAAATCCTGCCATTTTGTGCGAAAATGCATGTGCGGAGTCATAGGGAATAATAATAGGGACTACTGTAGGTTTTCGATATATATCATACTCGATGCATTTGTTACGTCTTGTTAAGGTTAGATCCAAAAAATTTAATTTATTGTTTTTCTCTATTTCTAAGGTAAATTTTAAATTATTATGTATTTCATTTATGTATTCAAGAAATTTGTTTAAAGTTTCGACACCCCCTTCCCAAATACAAAAAACATCATCAACGTATCGTATCCATTTTACAATGTATTTTCTATAAGGATTTGTATTATTGATTATGAATTGTGTTTTTATATGATTTAGATATATGTCTGATATGATACCTGATAAAGGCATTCCCATAGGTAGTCCTTGAGCAATTTTATAGTAATCATCGTCAAATGTACAGTAATTCTGTTCAATAATATGTTTAGTTATTTTATTAAGACCTTCAATTATGTTGTTATTTTTATTTCTAAATGTATTCTTAAACATTGTTGATATTAAATTTAGTGTTAAATCTGTTGGAACATTTGAGTATAAATTAGTAATATCAAAAGATACCAGTAAAGAATTGTTGTTTAGTTCAATGTTACTTGTTGCTTTTATAAAATCAATGGAGTTTGAAGTGGTAAATAATGGTTCAAAATTTATTATACGTAATACATTCAGCATTAAGTTAGCTAATTTAGAAGTAGGAGAGTTTTGGAAGGCTGTAATGGGTCGTATAGGCATATTTTCTTTATGTAATTTTGGTAATGAATATAATTTGGGAATTGTTGGGTTCAGGTGTATAAACTTGTTGCTGAAAAAATTATTATTGCCATGTGATTGATTTAAATTAGGGGAAAATTCGATTAGAGTCTCTTTATATTGATTGATTAAATTTTTTGTTTTTCTGATGATTGTATCTAATGGATTTTTGTTTAGTTTTACATAATTATTTTGTTTCATATATTCTTTAGTTTTTTGATTATATTCTTCTCTATTGATAATGACAATACCAGCTCCCTTATCTGCTTTTACAAAAACGGCGTTTTCTTTTTTAAGTTTTTCGCGGATTGATTTTATTGTTTTCCAATACGTTAAGTGAGTTTTGTTGGTGTTATTGATGGATTCATCCTTTTCAGTCTTTTTTATGAAAGGTATAGGATCATTTTTTAAATTTTCGTGTTCTGGAACATTTTTTATTGCTACGTCGAAGTCAATAGTTAAAAGGGGAAGATTAATCCTTGAGAATAACGCGAATTTATAACCTTTATTTAGAAGATTTGTTTCTTCTTGGTTAAAAACGATGTTGGTGTAATTTCTGTATTGGGTGTATACATTTTTATTGTTGGTTGAATTAGATGTTGGTTTATTATTTAAAAGATTTTCAAATTTCCTGTTCTTTTTTCTCAGATCTTCTTGTTTGTGGAGAAAAGCCTGTGTTTTTGTCTTATTGATAATCTCAAATATCAATCTCAATAATAGACTATATCAAAAATTACAAAAACAACAATACCCAATATATACAAAAAACCCAAATAACAATTTATATAAACCAATACCCTTTAATACACTAAGTTTCAAATCAAAAAAAATATTTTCTAACAATAACATCACACTGGCTTTTTCAAATCAAAATTCAATTTTGAAACTATTAACAAATTGTCATAATAAAACTAATTATCTTCAACAGAGTGGGGTTTATTCCATTGAATGTACAAACTGTAATTCTACATATGTAGGACAAACGGGTCGAAAACTAGAGAGTAAAATATATGAACATCAAACAAAAGAAAATTCTAATGTATATAGGCATGCCATTGAAACAGGGCATAAAATAAATTATAAAAATGCTAAATTGATACACCATTGCAACAAAGGTTTTAAAATGGATTTATTAGAAATGTACGAAATCGACAAACACAAAAAAGACATAAATTTCAATTTATTAAATGATCAAGTAACACACGTCTACAATCCTTTATTTACGTTTCTCAAAACATTATAAATTTCAAAACTTAATTTGTATCTTCTCTTCTTCTCTAAATCAATCCCTCTTACTTTGCTCAAAGAAGATACACCTACAATTTTTAGCATACAATAAAACCTGTCCATTTCAAGTTTTCTTCTGTATTTGTGTAGTTCGTGTAAATTGTTCTGTGTAAATGTTTTATATATTTATTACCATTTTGTAGTATTTTAATATTTTGACGTAAGTTTTTAATTTTAATTTTATTATTTATTAAATTTTAAACAAATAGTTTGCAAAAAACACATATAATTGAATAAACAAAATATCGACGATTATATTTGATTTAAAATTTTAATTTGTAGATTCGGCTGATGATGAGATTGTAAAGCTGGAAACCGGTACCGAACAAATAAACAATAGCAAGTAAAGAAGTTGTGTTACTCTATATTTTAAATATTTAATAAACTTGCAACATGGATTCAAACAAACAATTTAAAATACATGTTCGCAAATGTCTCTTTAACGAGATATAGGTTTCAAAGTTTCTTTAAAATCAAACATCGTTAATATCTGCAATAAAAAATCGTTTTTTAAAAACATTCTCTACGCCACTGTTAATTTTGTCAAACAGACGGAATTTTCGGGTAAATTATCTCTCAATTCTCTTACTAATGTTTGATGAAAGCAGCAGTTTTTGAGTAATTTAGTTTTCCAAGTAGCCTTATTACCACTCTAGTCTTGATGGGTATTCTTGTAGGGTAGTTTTGATAATAAATGTTGGTCATGTTGAAAATGATGTAATTGTTGATCGTGAAATATTATCCATACATGTTGGACTGTGATGTTCAAAAATTTACATAAATTTACTTAACAACATTTCTTCAAAATTCAATTTTGAAACTATTAACAAATTGTCATAATAAAACTAATTATCTTCAACAGAGTGGGGTTTATTCCATTGAATGTACAAACTGTAATTCTACATATGTAGGACAAACGGGTCGAAAACTAGAGAGTAAAATATATGAACATCAAACAAAAGAAAATTCTAATGTATATAGGCATGCCATTGAAACAGGGCATAAAATAAATTATAAAAATGCTAAATTGATACACCATTGCAACAAAGGTTTTAAAATGGATTTATTAGAAATGTACGAAATCGACAAACACAAAAAAGACATAAATTTCAATTTATTAAATGATCAAGTAACACACGTCTACAATCCTTTATTTACGTTTCTCAAAACATTATAAATTTCAAAACTTAATTTGTATCTTCTCTTCTTCTCTAAATCAATCCCTCTTACTTTGCTCAAAGAAGATACACCTACAATTTTTAGCATACAATAAAACCTGTCCATTTCAAGTTTTCTTCTGTATTTGTGTAGTTCGTGTAAATTGTTCTGTGTAAATGTTTTATATATTTATTACCATTTTGTAGTATTTTAATATTTTGACGTAAGTTTTTAATTTTAATTTTATTATTTATTAAATTTTAAACAAATATTTTGCAAAAAACACATATAATTGAATAAACAAAATATCGACGATTATATTTGATTTCCAATTTTAATTTGTAGATTCGGCTGATGATGAGATTGTAAAACTCGAAACCGGTACCGAACAAATAAACAATAGCAAGTAAAGAAGTTGTGTTACTATATATTTTAAAAATGTATTTTAAAACTATTTATCTTAATTTTTCATGTATTATCTGCCCTAGAGGTCTGTCAGCGGTTTTTTGAATCACCTGTATATTTTTACCAATATTAATTCACCAATAAAATATCTTTCAAACATAATTATAAAAATTGCTTATTATAATTATGTATTAAGAGAATATTCGGAAAATGTTTTAATATTTTTCTCTACAGAAATTCCTTTTAATGTTGATAACGTAAAAAATAGTAATTTAACACAAAAAATCAATAATTTTAATAAGTGGTCAATTTGAGCATTTTTTATAGGACTATTTCAATATGTTTGGGAAATAAAACGGTTTAAAAAAAGTAAAACTAATGAAAATAATTAATTTTCAACATTAGATTTTTTTAAAGAGATCATGACATGTAAGCTACTTTTTGTCTAACTCTTATAGTTTTCGAGATAGCTTATTCGGACTTCGAATTTGAACCACCCTGTATATCAACGGATTGAAAATGAAGAACAATCACTAAAAAAACTATGTGATAGCGTTGGAAAAATTTATTTGTGTCATGAAACATAGAATTCATCAAATCATTTCGTTTGATACCTGACTCATAAACATTGGAATGTAAACAACAGAGTTAAATCTTAGGGCGTTTTCTGTTTGACATTCGGTAGAACCTAACTTTATTTAGATACTATTCATCGTTATGTATCCTAGAGATGTTTTTACTCGATTATACTGGAACCTTTAGCTTTCAACCCTCAAAACTATTTTGCTTCACACTCATCAACTTTTTCCATATTGTAAAGTCTTTAACTTTGCTACCCAACCCAATCCAAATAGTGCTATTAACTTATGTTGTCGTTGATCAATTATCAGAAGATATTTAGAAATGATTACAATCGTTTTGACACACACAATGGAACTTTTTCTTTTTTTTTGTAAATTTTGAAACGCTTGAAAAGCATCCAAATTAATTGTTTCTAATCTTCAAATCACACAATTTTGATTCACTCTAATCAAGTTTTTCCATGTTCTAAAGTGTTTAGAATGTCTGAAATGTCTGAATGTCTAGTTGTCATTCAACGATTTGAGATTGTTTAAAATTTATTAAAGCTAACACACACTAATAAAATAGTGCTATTAACATTTTTTACTGCTGTTGCGTAATTCTAAGAGGTTTATAAGTACATAGAGCTGTTTTGACACATACCAAGGGTCTTTTTCGTTTTACCCAAATTTTTTAAACACTTGAAAAGGGTCCAAATCAATTTGTTTACATTCTTTCATCATCTTCATATATCCTAGAGATGTTCTTAATCGTATACAACCATTTTGATTAACTTCATAATTCATTTCAATATCCCATATACGGTTAATAACTTGTCTAGTTGTTATTCAGCAATTTTAGGTTGTTTAGAATTGATTAGAAACATTTTGACACACTCCAACAACCTTTCTCGATTTCAGAATAATGTTGAAGCACTCAAAAATACATCAAGATTGATTATATCAACTTTTCCAATCGCTTTGTGTATTCTGATGATATTCTTAATCAATTAGAACCAATTTGATCCACTCCTATCAACTTTTTCCATATTCCCAAGTTTTTGAAATTTTCGGAAAACATCCCGTATTAACAGTATATACTCGTTAGTTACTAGTACTAACTTGTCTAGTCGTCGTTCAACAATTTGAGGTTGTTCCGAATTTATTGCAACCATTTAGACACACTCCAAGGAGCTTTTTCAATTTTTGCATAATTTTGAAACACTCCAAAACATGTCTAAATTTATTATATCAAAGTTTCCAATTTTTGTGTGTATTCTGGGGCTATTCTTTATCAATTAAAATCTTCCAATCAACTTATTTCATATTCTAAAACTTTCAAAATTTCTGGAAAACGTCCCATGTACTACTACTAACTTATTCAGTCATTGTTCTACAATTTGAGGATATTTAGGATTAGTTAGGACCATTTTAACACACTCTAACAAGTTCTTTTCGATTTTCGCATAATTTTGAAATATCCAAAAATATGTCAAAATTAATTGCATCAATTTTTTCATTCCTTTTGTGTATCCTGATCATCTTCTTAGTCAAAAAAGAAGATGATCAGGATACGTAAAGTTTTTGAAATATCTGGAATACGTCTCATATACTTTTACTAACTTGCCCTATGAATTTTCGATAATTTGAGATCATTTAGGATTGTTTAGGACCATTTTGACACACTCCAACAAAATTTTTTTGATTTCCACATATTTTTAAAACCTCCAAAAATATGCCAAAATTAATTACATCAATACAATATCAATCTCATTGATATTTTGGATCATTTTGACACACTTCAACAAGCTTTTCTCGATTTCCACATATTTTCAAAACACCCAAAAATATGTCAAAATTAATTACATCAACTTCTTCAATACTTTTATGTATCCTTATCATCTTTTTAATCATTTAGAATCGTTTTGATCCACCCCAATCAACTTTTTCCAAACTCTAAAGCTTTTGAGATATCTGGAAAACCTCTCATATATTCTTACTAACTTGTCTCGTGAATTTTCAACAATTTGAGATTATTTAAATTTGGTTAAGACCATTTTGACACACTTCAACAAGCTTTTCTCGACTTCCACATATTTTCAAAACACCTAAAAATGTGTCAAAATTAATTACATCAACTTTTTCATTACTTTTATGTATCCTGATAATCTTTTTGATCATTTAGAATTGTTTTGATCCACTCCAATCAACTTTTTCCATATTCTAAAGTTTTTGAAATATCTGGAAAACCTCCCATATATTCTTACTAACTTGTCTCGTGAATTTTCAACAATTTGAGATTATTTAAATTTGGTTAAGACCATTTTGACACACTTCAACAAGCTTTTCTCGACTTCCACATATTTTCAAAACACCTAAAAATGTGTCAAAATTAATTACATCAACTTTTTCATTACTTTTATGTATCCTGATAATCTTTTTGATCATTTAGAATTGTTTTGATCCACTCCAATCAACTTTTTCCATATTCTAAAGTTTTTGAAATATCTGGAAAACCTCCCATATATTCTTACTAACTTGTCTCGTGAATTTTCAACAATTTGAGATTATTTAAATTTGGTTAAGACCATTTTGACACACTCCGACAAGCTTTTTTTCGATTTTCATATATTTTTGAAACATCCAAAAATATGTCAAAATTAATTACATCAACTTTTTCATTCCTTTTGTGTATCCTGATCATCTTTTTAATCAATTAGAATCGTTTTGAACCACCCCAATCAACTTTTTCCAAATTCTAAAGCTTTTGAGATATCTGGAAAACCTCCCATATACTCTTACTAACTTGTCTCATGAATTTTCAACAATTTGAGATTATTTAAATTTGGTTAAGACCATTTTGACACACTTCAACAAGCTTTTCTCGACTTCCACATATTTTCAAAACACCTAAAAATGTGTCAAAATTAATTACATCAACTTTTTCATTACTTTTATGTATCCTGATAATCTTTTTGATCATTTAGAATTGTATTGATCCACTCCAATCAACTTTTTCCAAATTGTAATGCTTTTGAGATATCTGGGAAACCTCCCATATACTCTTACTAACTTCTCTCATGAATTTTCAACAATTTGAGATTATTTAAATTTGGTTAAGACCATTTTGACACACTTCAACAAGCTTTTCTCGACTTCCACATATTTTCAAAACACCTAAAAATGTGTCAAAATTAATTACATCAACTTTTTCATTACTTTTATGTATCCTGATAATCTTGTTGATCATTTAGAATTGTTTTGATCCACTCCAATCAACTTTTTCCATATTCTAAAGTTTTTGAAATATGTGGAAAACTTCTCCCATATACTCTTACTAACTTGCCTTGTGAATTTTCAATAATTTGAGATTATTTAGGATTGGTTAAAACCATTTTGACATAATCCAACACATTTTTTTCGATTTTCACATATTTTTGAAACATCCAAAAATATGTCAAAATTAATTACATCAACTTTTTCATTCCTTTTGTGTATCCTGATCATCCTCTTAATCAATTTGAATAGTTTTGATTCCCTCCAATCAACTTTTCCCATATTCTAAAGGTTTTGAAATGTCTGGACCATTTTGACGTATTCCAACAAGCTTTTTCCGATTTCCACATATTTTGGAAACATTCAAAAATATGTCAAAATTAATTACATTAACTTTTTCATTCCTTTTGTGTACCCTGATAATCTTCTTAATCAATTAGAATCATTTGTATTCACTCCAATCAACTTTTTCCATACTCTAAAGTTTTTGATATATCTGAAAAACCTCCCATATGCTCTTACTAACTTATCTCGCGAATTATCAATAATGTTAAATTGAGATTATTTAGGATTGATTAAGACCATTTTGACATACTCCAACAAGCTTTTTTCGTGTTCTGCATGTTTTTGAAACATCCAAAAATATGTCAAAATTAATTATATAAACTTTTGCAATTTTTTATATATCCTGGAGATGTTCCTAATCAATTAGAACCATTTTGGTTCACACCAATCAACTTATTTCATTTCATAAAATTTTTGAATCTCTTAAAAATTCTCTACGTTAAATTATCTAACTTTTTTCGTCCTCTTTAAGTTTAACCGGTTATATTTTTAACCGGTTTGACAAATTTTGATAACCACCAACCAAATTTTTTTTATTCCCCAGTTTCTTTAAAACACATAAATCTATAAATACATCATTTTTATGTTTTAGATGAAAGTTCTGATGGTGAATTAGATTTACGAAAAGATTTAAGTTCCTGCGACGCTTTGGATCAATCGGGAATGACCGAAGAATCATCATTTGGTCGCCGTCCAAATCGCAGCGGAAGAAAAACTGCCAGACAAGCTCAATTAAAACGGTAAAAAAATCCAAATATAATCACAATTATGTACAAAAAAATTAAGTGTGGGCACTTGTCTCATAACAAAAAAAAATCTTTAACATTGCGGTTAAATTGTTTGTGGTTTTAACTAACGCAACTAACCACACACCTCCTACTAACCCTTAGGCATAGGATGGCGCAAGAAATTCAAAGAAAACTTGAAGAAACAGAGGTGAAAACGAGAGAATTGGAATTAAGAGGAGTTATGGTGGAGAAGGCTTTAAGAGGGGAATCAAGCGACACCGACGATTTGAGAAGAGACGAAGCGGATTTGTTGAAGGAATGGTTTGATTTGATGCGGGAAAGAACGGATTTGGGGCGATACGAAAAGGAGTTGATGATTCGCGCTCAAGAATTAGAGTTAGAAGATAGACACGCTAGGTTACAACACGATTTACGCGAAAGATTAGAAAGGGGTAACTAAATCAATTAAATAAAATATTGAAACATTAACTAATTAATTTGATTATAGCAGAACCTAAATCAAAGGAAGAAGTTGAAATCGAAGGAAGTATTTTAAAGGAAATGATGGAAATCGTTGCGAAAAGAGACTCGTTAATTTCGGTTCTTGAAGAGGATAGATTGAGGTGCTTTAACCAAATTAAATTGAAATAAAATAAAAACTTAATTTTTTAAAATTTAGCTTGTGTTGCAATTTTTGTTCGCTCATTGTGATAAGTTTTGGGGTCTAATCAATTAATAATGGCATGTTAGGATGTAATTGTCACAAAAAATTAATCGTTATTAACACATCTTTTCATTTAACATTAATAATACAACACAATTAATAAATTATAAATGTTTCAGGCACTGTGACGAAGATCGCGACTTCGAAGAAAAAATGCTTGCAAAAGGAATTCATTTAACACCACTTTTAAAAACGTTTAATAAATAAAGTAAATGTCATAATCACGTTTTTGATAAAAATTTCGTTTAAATCGATTAAATAGAGTTTCAGGATAGGCAGGGTATCGATTAGTTTAGAAGCCGTACAGAAAACGTTTTCAGTTTTAGATCAAAATATGTGTAATCGAGTATCTTTTTTTATTAATTGAACGATGGGAATTTTTTGCTAGTCCACACTTTATATTTAATGCCAATTTATATGGTAAAACGTATTATTGTAAACTTTATCTTTGGATCAATCAATTTGAAGCCGAAATTAGTCACTCGAGGCTGTATATTGCTGTATTATTTTTTTTTATATAGAGAAGGCCGCTTTGCGTGCTAAATAGCGATCCGATGAGATGTCCGTAAATAAGAACTTGTGATTTGTATTTTTCGAGAGGTGAAGTTGTATTTATTGTACAGATTTATAATTATTTTGTGAATGCAGATTATAAATGTTGTAAAATGTGAATTAAATAATGCTTTTATACAATAATTGAAATAATAACTTTATTAAATTATAAAGACAAAATTATTTATTAATTTTCTTTATTAACCTAATCTTTAAAATTAGTGATGTTACAAAAAGTAAAATATTATTCCTATAATAATATTCTCCTTTCACTCAACCTAAATTTTTGAAGGTTGAATTGCTCCGTTCTGCCACTGTATTGTCTGTTATTGGCTGGTTTTTGAGCAACCCGGTCGGCAGTTGCGTGTGTCGCAGAGGCGAGGAGTAAATTGTAATCTACTCTTTTTCTATTGTTATTATACTACTGCTTTTCTTTTCTTTCCTTCCCTCTTTGATTTACTTTTCGCCGTTGTCTTACTTTTTGTCTACTAACTATTACTTTTTATGATGAATACAAGCTGTACTTCCTGTTCATCGTCCTCTAGTGACTCATCTCCTGATTCCCGCAATTCAGCTTCTTTTAACTCACTTCGGGATAACATGGGTGAGATTACTGATGGCAGTCTTGATGCTCTCTTGGGTGCACCTCTAACTGACCTCTTCCGTGGCCTATGTAATTTTATTTCGGTTTGCCACATAAACGCGCAAAGTCTCTGGGCCCATTTCGATGATTTTGTAGTCACATTTGAGTCACATATTTTTGACATCATCATGATTAGTGAGACATGGCTCAAACCCTCCCTTCCTTCGTCGTTATTATCGCTCCCAAATTATCGCCTACTGAGAAATGACCGGGAATATTCACGGGGTGGGGGCGTTGCGTTGTTTGTTCGCGACCATTTCAACATCAATATTATTGCTTCATCTGATGGGTCACAACAAAACGCAGAGTATCTTCTTACTGAGATAACGTTAGCTAACAGCCGCATGCTTTTGGGCACGTTTTATTGTCCACCGAACCTTCATTATTTTGATCAGTTGGAGGATGTACTGGAGAGGCACACTCTTAATTATGATACTACTCTTCTTATGGGCGACTTCAACACTTGTCTCTTAAGAAACGATCTGCGCTGTGAAAAACTAAAATTCATCACCTCTTCTCTCAATCTTGCTATTTTACCGACACAACCCACATACCATTTACCAACATCTCAGTCGATGTTGGACCTTATTTTAACGTCCTCTCCAGACAACATACTTTCTCATGGTCAGATTCCAGCTTGTCAGTTCTCCAACCACGACTTAATTTATTGTGCACTTGAGATTGGACGTTGTGTGATACCTAGACGTTCTATTCCGACTCGAAACTACAGTGGAATCAACAGCGAGTCATTGATGTCTGATGCTTCGATGATCGATTGGTTTAAATTATACCGCATGTCGGATATCAACGAAAAGGTTAACTACTTCAATACGCAACTCAGGGAATTGTATGATTGTCATGCCCCTTTGCTTCCACGCAAAACAAAGCACTTATCTGCGCCCTGGCTCAATGGTGAGGTTAAAGATCTTATGCGCAGACGCAATGCTGCAAAAACTCTTCTTCGAAGACATCCATCCAATGCTAACTGGGAAACCTACCGTACCTTGCGTAACCGCTGCAACCACCGTTGTAAGAACTTAAAAAAATTGTATATATATCGGAAATTGTCTTATGCTACCCCTAACACTTTCTGGAAAACTATGCGTTCGCTTGGTGTGGTTGAATCACCTTCTTATCATGGTGGTTTTGATTGTTATTCTCTCGTCAATTATTTTGCCGAACCTCCCATTACTCTCGATGACTCAGTTAAGGCATCAACTATTACCGCTATTATTGCCTCTGCTAATGTCAATTCTAAATTTTCCTTGGAGCTGTTTGACGAGCTTCAAGTCCGCCAGGCTCTCAGTCATTCTAAGTCCACTAGTGTTGGTGCTGATGGTGTCAGCATTAAGCAGCTCCTTCCTATTTTGGATGTAATCATTCCTCCACTACTCCACATATTTAACTTCTCCCTTGAGACATCGACCTTCCCCTCTATTTGGAAACTTGCTTACGTTGTACCCATACCTAAACTTAAATGTCCCACTTGTCTGAGTGATTTTCGTCCTATATCCATTATTTCTGTAATTTCTAAAGCACTAGAGCGCTTGGTATATATGCAGATGCAGCAGTATTTTGATGAGCATAAAATTATCACTGATTTTCAATCAGGTTTTCGGCCAGGCCATAGCACGACATCGGCGCTCATCAAGATTACTGATGATATTAGACGTGGTTGTGATGATCGGCGTTTGACCTTATTGGTCTTGCTCGATTTCAGTAAGGCATTTGATTCTGTTGATCATGGTTTGTTGGTGGCAATTCTTTCTTCTGTGGGTTTTTCGTCGAGCTGTGTCGCGTGGTTTCAATCGTACCTTTCTAATCGTTCGTTGTGTGTACGTGACTCCTCATCATCTTCGTCTATAGTTGCAAGCCACTGTGGTGTGCCCCAGGGCAGTGTCTTGGGTCCACTCCTATTTTCAGTATTTATAAACTCCATTTCTAAAATAATTAAGTGCAACTTTCACCTATATGCAGATGACCTCCAAATTTATACAACTGCAGCTGTGGATGAAGTTCCAGCAGCGGTGATGCGGCTTAATAGGGATCTTGCTAGCGTTCTGGACTGGTCTAGATGCCATGGCTTGGGTTTAAATGTGGCAAAGACTCAGGCTATTGCTTTTGGATCAAGGCCTCTGGTAACAAAATTTTACTCCCTTAACAATACCTATTTGTCACTTGACGGTAATATTATACAATTCTCTCGAACTGTTAAAAACTTGGGTGTGATGATGGATTCTGCATTGTCCTGGCAGCCCCAGATTCAGTCTATCTGTAGGAAGGTCTATTTCTGTTTCTACTCCCTACGCAAGCTTGGTTGTTTCCTTCCACCTACTGTTCGTCGTAACCTTTGTTACTCTTTAATTCTTCCCCATTTGGACTATGCCGATATCGTATACCCGGACCTTTCGATTGGTCTTCGTAACAAATTAGAGAGGTTACAAAATAATTGTGTGCGCTTTATCTTCGATCTGAGAAAATGTGAGCATGTTACACCTTATCGTAATCACCTCGAAATGCTTACCGTTGAGAACCGTAGATCTTTCCGTATACTAACTACCTTATACAAGATTCTTTCCTCTCAGTCTCCATTCTATCTGTTCACTACATTTGAGTTCATGGCCTCTCGCGGTCTTCCTACTAGAGCACAATCTGGTGTCTCACTCATGTTTCCGATTCATCGTACCGAAATATATCACGGGTCATACACAGTGCAAGCTATAACTCTCTGGAATAACTTACCCACTGAGTTGCGGGAAGCCCGTAGTTTTTCTGTATTCAGAGCATCGCTTAAAGATCGCTTGTTGTCACAACAGTTGTCCCAGACTGTTTCCTGATTTAATCTGCCTCTTCTCTTTCCGTTCTCAGCTGATAGCTTTATTTCTTCTTCTCCAATCATTTTTCTTTTGTGTAATTCGAGTCTCTTTCCTTCTTATTCTTGCGTACTCTTTTTCTAATACTTTATACATAAATTTATTATTTTTTTTTTACTTATATTCGCCATATCAATTTATTTTTTTTAACATACATTGCTGATTGGGTCGTTTTGAAAACATCGCCTCTGGCGATAAATCGACCTTTTGTTAACCTTGTACCAATGTTAAGGAATGATGTGTACATTTTTTTTTCTTTTATTGTATATCTTGGTGGCAATAAATTGTATTGTAAAATAAATTGTAAATAAATTTGTTACATTTCATAAAATTAAATTTCTTAATCAATTTTGAAAAATCATAGAAAATCGAATTCTTAAGATATCTTGATGAAATTTCCTGTGATCTATAAAGAAAAGTATGTACTTTCATACCCATAAAACCATATTTGATTGTCTTAATTCATTTTTGAGATATCATGTTTAGATCTCAACCTAAATTTGTAGCATTTCATATAATTAAAAATTTCCCTAATCAATTTGGAAAAATCGTAGAAAATCGAATTCTTAAGATATCTTGATGAAATTTTTTATAAATTATAAACGAAAGTATGCACTGCAAAACCATACATGAGTATCTTCATTTGTTTTTGAGATATCAAGTTTTGAACTCAACATAAATTTGTAACATTCCACAAAATTAAAAATTTCCTTAACCATTTTTGAAAAATGGAAATCTTAAGATATCTTGATCTATATTTTAATTTTCTACGATTTATACAGGAAAGTATGCACTTTTCTTTTTTTGAAAAAATGTAGAAAGTTGAGTTTTTAAGATATTTTGATAAAATTTTCTGTGATTTATAAAGGAAAGTACATAATTTTCCGAGAGCAAAACCAAACGTGAGGATCTCAATACGTTTTTGAGATATCACATTTTTAACTCAACATAAATTTATAGTAATTTATAAAATCAAAAAATTTTGGAAAATTGTAGAACATTGCATTCTTAAGATATCTTGATGAAGTTTTCTATGATTTACAAAGAAAAGTATACAAATTTCTGAGAATATTTGAATATCATAATTCGCTTTTGAGATACCAAGTTTAGATCTCTACCCAAATTTGTAACAAATTCACAAATTAAATAATTTTTCATTCATGAATCAAATTTCCTTAAGATACCTTGTTGCATTTTCTGTGATTTCTATACAAAAGTATATACTTTCATGAAAACAAAAACATGGTGCAGTATCTCAATTCGTTTTTGAGATATCAAGTGTTAAACACAACCTAAATTTGTACTAATTCGTAAATTGAATCATTTTTTGAAAAATCGTAAAAAATCGAATTTTTAACACATCTTGATAAAATTTTCTGTGATTTATAAAGGAAAGTATGCACTTTTCCAATAGCAAACTCTTTCCCCAAGCATGAGTATCTCAATTCGTTTTGGAGATATATATGTTGAACACAACCGAAATTGGTACACGAAATTGTACCAATTCGTAAATTGAATCAGTTTTGAAAAATCGTAAAGAATCGAATTCTTAAGATATCTGATGAATTTTCTGTGATTAATAAACGAAAGTATACACTTTTCCAAGAGTAAAACCATACATCATTATCTCAATTCGTTTTTGAGATATCAAGTGTTGAACACAACCTAAATTTGTACCAGTTCGAAAATTGAATCATTTTTGAAAAATCGTAAAAAATCGAATTCTTAAGATATCTTGATGAAATTTCCTGTGATTTATAAAAGAAAGTATGCACTTTTCCAAAAGCAAAGCCAAACGTTAGTATCTCAATTAGTTTTTGAGATATCAAGTTTTGAATTCAACATAAATTTGTAATAATTCATAAAATCAAAAATTTTTGGAAAGTTGTAGAAAATTAAATTCTTAAGATACCTTGATGAAGTTTTCTATGATTTATAAAGAAAAGTATACGCTTTTCTGAGAACAAAACTATATTTGAATATCATAATTCGTTTTTGAGATATCAACTTTTGAATTTAACTTAAATTTGTAATATTTCATGAAATTAAAAATTTCCTTAACCATTTTTAAAAAATCGAATTCTTAAGATATTTTGATGAAATTTTTTATGATTTATAAATGAAAGTATGCACTTTTGCGACAGACGTGTGTATCTCAATTCGTTTTAGAGATATCAAGCTTTAAACTCAACCTGAATTTATAACAATTCGTAAATTAAATCATTTTTCGTAAAAAAGGTTGTAGAAAAGCGAATTCTTAAGATATCTTGATGTAGTTTCTGTGATTTTTATACAAAAGTATGTACTTTCATGAAAACAGAACTATGATGAAGTATCTCAATTGATTTTTGAGATATCAGATTTTATACTCAACCCAAATTTGTAGCATTTCATATAATTAAAAATATCCTCATTCAATTTTGAAAAATTGTATAAAATTGAATTCTTAAGATGTCTTGATGACATTTTCTGTGATCTATAAAGGAATGTACATACTTTTCTGAGAGCAAAACTATACATGAGTATCTGAATTTGTTTTTGAGATATCAAGTTTTGAACACAACCTAAATTTGTAGCAATTCATAAAATCAATTATTTTTGGAAAATTGTAGAAAATTGAATTCGTAAGATATATTGATGAAGTTTTCTATGATTTATAAAGAAATGCATACACTTTTCTGAGAACAAAACGATATTGGAATATCTCAATTCGTTCTTGAGATATAATATTTTGAACTCAACCTAAATTTGTACCGTTTTATGAGATTAAAAATTTCCTTAACCATTTTTGAAAAATCGAATTCTTAAGATATTTTGATGAAATTTTCTATGATTTATAAATGAAAGTATGCATTTTTGCGACAGACGTGTGTATCTCAATTCGTTTTAGAGATATCAAGCTTTAAACTCAACCTAAATTTATAACAATTCGTAAATTAAATCATTTTTCGTAAAAATGGTTGTAGAAAAGCGAATTCTTAAGATATCTTGATGTAATTTCTGTGATTTTTATACAAAAGTATGTACTTTCATGAAAACAGAACTGTGATGAAGTATCTCAATTGATTTTTGAGATATCATATTTTATACTCAACCCAAATTTGTAGCAATTCATAAAATCAATTATTTTTGGAAAATTGTAGAAAATTGAATTCGTAAGATATATTGATGAAGTTTTCTATGATTTATAAAGAAATGCATACACTTTTTTGAGAACAAAACGATATTGGAATATCTCAATTCGTTCTTGAGATATAATATTTTGAACTCAACCTAAATTTGTAACATTTTATGAGATTAAAAATTTCCTTAACCATTTTTGAAAAATCGAACACTTAAGATACGTTGATGAATTTTCTGCGGTTTATAAAGAATTTTAATATCTCAACTTTAATCTCTCAATTCATTTTTAAGGTAACAAGTTGTAAACTCAACCTAAATTTGTGGCATTTCATAAAATTCGAATTCTTAAAATATCTTGATGAGATCTTTAGGTTTAACCAAAATATTTTTACACAAATCATCATCACGTTTACCGTAGTGTTTGCGATTAAAATTACAAGATACAATAATAACTTTATTAAATAATAAAGACAAAATATTCATTAATTCTTATTATACTTTTTAGCATACTCTTGAAATATATACATACCCTCAAAAATCGAATTCTTGAGATATCTTAATGAATTTTTCTGTGATTTATAAAGGAAACTATGCATTTTTTCGACAAACATGAGTATCTCAATTTGTTTTTGAGACATCAAATTTTGAACTCAACTTAAATTTGTAGCATTTCATGAAATTAAAAATTTCCTTAACCATTTTGAAAAAATCAAATTCTTAAGATATCTTGATGAACTTTTCTATGGTTTGTAAATAAAAATATATACTTTTCTGAGAACAAAACTATATTTCAATGTCCCAATTTCTTTTTGAGATATAATGTTTTGAACCTAACTTAAATTTGTAACATTCCACGAAATTAAAAATTTCCTTAACCATTTTTGAAAAATGGAAATCTTAAGATATTTTGATGATCTATATTTTAATTTTCTATGATTCATACAGGAAAGTATGCACTTTTCCGAGAGCAAATCCAAACGTATCTCAATTCGCCTTTGAGATATCAAGTTTTGAACTCAACCTAAACTTATAACAATTCGTAAATTAAATAATTTTTCAAAAATCGTAGGAAAGCGAATTCTTAAGATATCTTGATGAAGTCTTCTGTGATTATAACAGAAAGTACGTACTTTCCCGAGAGTAAAACCAAACGTGAGTATCTCAATTCGTATTTGAGATATCAAGTTTTGATCTCAACCTAAATTTGTAACAATTCATAAAATCAATAATTTTTGAAAAATTGTAGAAAATTGAATTCTTAAGATATCTTGTTGAAGTTTTCTATGATTTCTAAAAATGGTGCACACTTTTCTGAGAACAAAACTATATTTGAATATCTCAATTCGTTTTTGAGATATCAAGTTTAGATCTCAACCTAAATTTGTAACAATTCATAAATTAAATAATTTTTGAAAAATCGTAAAAAATCGAATTCTTAAGATATCTTGATGAAATTTTTTGTGGTTTATAAAGGAATGTACGTACTTTTCCGAGAGTAAATCTAAACGTTAGGATCTCAATACGTTCTTGAGATATCACGTTTTGAACTCAACCTAAATTTATAACAATTCATAAATTAAATAATTTTTGAAAAATCGTAGGAAAGCGAATTCTTAACATATCTTGATAAAATTTTCTGTGATCTATAAAGGAAAGTACGCACTTTTCCAACAACAAAACCATACCTGAATACTTCAATTTATTTTGAGATATCAAGTTTTGAATGCAATCTAAATCTGTAACAATTCATAAAATCAATAATTTTTGGAAAATTGTAGAAAGTTGAATTCTTAAGTTATCTTGTTGAAGCTTTCTATGATTTCTAAAAAAGGTGCACTCTTCTGAGAACAAAACTATATTTGAATATCTCTATTTATTTTTGAAATATCAAGTTTAGATCTCAACCTAAATTTGTAACAATTCATAAATCAAATAATTTTTTAAAAATCGTAAAAAATCGAATTCTTAAGATATCTTGATGAAATTTTTTATGTTTTTTAAAGAAAAGTATACACTTTTCCGAGAGTACACCCATACTTCAATATCTCAATTCATTTTTGAGATATCAAGTTTTGAACTCAATCTAAATTTGTAGCATTACGAAAATTATAAAAATATAAATATCCTTAATTCTCTTTAAAAAATCGAATTTTTAAGATATCTTGATGAAATTTTTTATGTTTTTTAAAGAAAAGTATACACTTTTCCGAGAGTACACCCATACTTCAATATCTCAATTCATTTTTGAGATATCAAGTTTTGAACTCAATCTAAATTTGTAGCATTACGAAAATTATAAAAATATAAATATCCTTAATTCTCTTTAAAAAATCGAATTTTTAAGATATCTTGATGAAATTTTTTATGTTTTTTAAAGAAAAGTATACACTTTTCCGAGAGTACACCCATACTTCAATATCTCAATTCATTTTTGAGATATCAAGTTTTGAACTCAATCTAAATTTGTAGCATTACGAAAATTATAAAAATATAAATATCCTTAATTCTCTTTAAAAAATCGAATTTTTAAGATATCTTGATGAAATTTTTTATGTTTTTTAAAGAAAAGTATACACTTTTCCGAGAGTACACCCATACTTCAATATCTCAATTCATTTTTGAGATATCAAGTTTTGAACTCAATCTAAATTTGTAGCATTACGAAAATTATAAAAATATAAATATCCTTAATTCTCTTTAAAAAATCGAATTTTTAAGATATCTTGATGAAATTTTTTATGTTTTTTAAAGAAAAGTATACACTTTTCCGAGAGTACACCCATACTTCAATATCTCAATTCATTTTTGAGATATCAAGTTTTGAACTCAATCTAAATTTGTAGCATTACGAAAATTATAAAAATATAAATATCCTTAATTCTCTTTAAAAAATCGAATTTTTAAGATATCTTGATGAAATTTTTTATGTTTTTTAAAGAAAAGTATACACTTTTCCGAGAGTACACCCATACTTCAATATCTCAATTCATTTTTGAGATATCAAGGTTTGAACCTAAACTAAATTTGTAGCATTTCATAAAACTAAAAACTACCTCAATCGTTTTTGAAAAATCGAATTCTTAAGATACCTTCATGAAATTTGCTGTGGTTTATAAAGAATTTTAATATTTCAACTTTAATATCTGAATTTATTTTTGAGATATCTAGTTATGATATCTCAAAAATGAGCATTTGATGTAGCATTTCATAAAATTCGAATTCTTAAAATATCTTGATGAGATTTTTAGGTTTAAACCAAATATTTTTACACCAAACTCTCTATAATAATTGAAATAATAACTTTATTAAATAATAAAGACAAAATATTCATTAATTCTTATTATATTTTTTAGCATACTCTTCCAATCCTTCATTCACAACCTTCCAAGAAACACCATCTCTCACAAAAATCGATAACACACCCTCCTTAGTTAAATCATCAATATTCCTATACTCATCATCAAAAAAGATCATATCTTCATAAGATAACCCCGATTTCGACTTGATCTTCCTAAAATGCGTTACTTTACTCCCCGGATATATCTCTTTATATCCAAAATAATCTTTCCAACCAAACAACGAAATAAGTTGATGAGCACCATCGATTTCACCGGTTCGTGAAGCCACACCAATTTGGTACCCTTCCTTATGTAATTTTTTAAGTATATCCGGTACTTGAGGATAACATTTTATCTTTTGGTTGTATTTATCGACAATTTTACCATTTCTGTAAAAGAAATAAAGGTTTAAATTTAAATTTGTTAAAATCAGGGGTACCATTCATTTAAAAAAGCCATGTGCCTGTACGGTTAGGTTGGTTACACTGAGTCCATTAAAACGTAACAAAACATTCGTACCCTTTGTGAAATGGTGGTGTAACATGCGTGTCAACCCAAAATGGCCATAAGGTATAATCTAAAACAATAAATACCCCTTTTTACGATCGAATTTATCAACGGCGAGTTAAATTTTTACCCAAATCAAACACAATCAATTTCGGTTTTGGTGACATTTTTGTTTTAACTTTCTCACTCTGACGCCACTGAAATATTTGACAGTAAAAAAATTCATTTTTAAATTCCAATTAGGGCTATTTTTTTAATTATTTAATTATGTAATTCGATTTATTTTACTTAAATTGTTCATCATGATATATACGATTTAATTAATTTTAAAACTTTTTACATTACTTTTATCGAAATTATTAATAAAATTTTAATTTTAGTGTTTTGGTACTCCTGAGTTTTGACAACTGTAGGCCATTTTGAGTTGCTTAGGTGTGATTTGCTTCGAATCGTTCCCGATACATTATTTATCTTGCTCTCTGGGCAGTTAAAGACTATTTCTTAGTTCCGTAGACGAATTATTGAATGTGTTTAGTGAATAGTAAAATCTGCCGCATCATAAAAACGTAAGTACGTAGAATTAGTCGCCTCCAACTTTGAAACAATTAAATGTATCCTATACGGTTACTCATAAATGGGGTTAGGTGGAACGTTCTAGATGTTTTTTTTAACGATTTTTCCTCGCAATTATCATTTTTTTATGTACTTTTAGATGATTGAGCTAACTGTGAAGACTTTGGATTCTCAGAATCATTCGTTTTCCGTCGAGGATGATGTGAGTTTAAATGTGGTTTGATGGAGGTTATATTATTGATTTTGCGTCATTTCTTTTAGATTACTGTGGCCCAGTTCAAGGAGAAAATTGCTGAAAAAATTAACATTCCAGCTGATACACAGCGTATTATTTATTGCGGTAGAGTTTTAAAGGATGAAATTAAATTAAGCGAATATGGTAATAAAAATTTTTTTTTTATTTATCTATCATATTATCTAAAATTTTTGTAATTAGATGTTAATGGAAAAGTCGTCCATCTCGTTCAACGAGCCCCTCCAACAAGTGGCCAAGGCCCGACGCGAACTGCATCACCGCAACCGCAAAGAAGAAATGTTCGTGGTCTTGAACATGGGATGTACGTTGGATCTATGGCGTTTCCTACAAATCTTATGGAGTCACAAGGAATCGTTCCACCTCCACCTACTCATAGCTTGGCTGCGAGTCGATTAAATGTTGCTAAAAGGTAAATCTTTATTAAATAATTTTTTTTGTGGTCATTTTATTTTTTTATAGGATGTTCCGACGAGCTGAAGCTGTCTTAAATTTGCTTGAAAATCCTCAATTACGTGGTAATGAGCAACCACCTTCTGAGGAACCCCAAGAGGAAGTTACTCCAGTTTTAGAAGCTCGCGTTATTGTTCCAACTAATCCAATGGATGATATTATGGCAGCTGTTGAGAGTTCCTTCGCATTTACAAGACCAGTGTAAGTTTTTTTATAACAAAATAGTTTTATTTTGCTTAATGTTTTATATTTGTACACTCGTCCATGAACTTGAACATTGTCTATGAATACTTTGCTTCATTTTGTTTTGTGATAATTTTTGTTTTTGGATTTGTTGTCTCATTTCTAATACTTTGAAGAGTCAGCATTTTTATAGAACTCCTATTTGAAGTTAATTTTCATCTCTAAGATAATTAATTGCTTTTAACATAAAAAGTTGAAACTCAATTTTTTCCATTACCAAGTTAAACATCGCAAATTTACCTAGTATCGAATTCAAAAGTTTTTATCTCTCACTTTGAATGAAAATAACAATAAAAAAATTTGAGGCCAGTTTGGTTTGATATGTAATTTAATACTTTATAATGTAAATCCAAATTGTTGTCCTACTCACCTAATAATTATCACAAGTATAATAGAAAAATATACACGTTTGGAATCTGATGTGTTCTTATATGGAACATATTTTTTTATCGATATTATTTCAGACAGTTTCGTGGAAAATCGCGGTTTAGTAGAATGCGGTTATTTGAGAAAATGACGATTGTTTTAAGCAAAATATGTAAATAATGTAATTGGTAGTATTTCGTTATCAGTAGCTCTGGGAACCTAGAACATCTCGAGTTCTAGGTTCCCGATCTCAATCTTTTGGTTTTATTAGTACCATTTAATAGAAAATCTGTATCAAATTGCTGTGCTTTGAAACCGATTAAGGTACAAATAAAATCAAAAGTGGAACAAACGATTCTCTACCAAATGATATTAATAATATTAGAGTGTCAAAACAGTGGGTTTGCCGCAATATTTCAATCTTTTTCTTATCTCTTTAGGTGTTGAGTTACAAACGAAATTAAAGATGGTACAAACAAGTAAAAACAAAAACGCCCCCCGGCCTTCGGAGGGGACGTTAAGCCGTCAGTCCCGGCAACCAGTCGTTTATCTCTGGCTGTCGTTATCACTATGTGTGTAAGGGGTTTGAACAAAAATGGCTGAATGCGCGTTAGCGCCCTGGAGGCCACCGGCACCTCGTGGGGTCCCACGAGGATATGGTGTTATCCTGGAGCGGCACCTGACAGGGGCGAACCCACACTGGGCCTGTGCCATAGCACGCCCGGTTTGGTGGGGGGTTGGTCAGGAAGCGGAATCAGCCAAAAATCGAGTTATATATACTTGCATTTAACATCTCAAACCTCTTAGAGGGAGCCAGTGTACAAGGGGCCCGTTGTGGCCTAGGTGCCGCGTATAGAATGCGCACTCCTCACTCCATACATACATACATACAAGTAAAAACAATTCGCTATCGAATGGTACTAATATAACTAAAATGTCGTAAACTTGAGTTCAAGATTCATAGAGTTGTTATCAGTTTCTTAAAATTATCTTGAAAATGGTTTATTTCACATTTGGCCAACCTAAATGATCTTACCACTTTGGCCTTGGGCCACTTTGAAAATGATTTGAAATCCCTTAGGGTGGATAAAAAAATTTTAAACAGAATGATTCATGGTTTTCTTATTCATCGTTTTTCTCTTGTATATAATTTGTTATTAACTGATCAATTTAGGCTGTTTTTGTTGGTAAATTAATAAATCTTGTGGGTCGCAAAATTATTCAAGGCGGTCCACACCTGATCCAGGTAGATTGTCTTGGGTTGGGTTATCTAAGTATCCTAATGGCAACAAGATGCAGTAAAATTTTCGACATGTACCATCATTTTTCGCCTTTTTGATTTGCTACATGGTACTCTATTCCAATTTTGGTGGCGTCCTTCACGCGGTCTAGATCAGCGTTTTTTAACATTTTCTGACTTATGGACTTACATATTTTGTCCAAAAATTGCGCGGACTGGTCAATTGTATCAAATTGTATTTTTAAAAATTTCGTGTTAACTGTAAATGATGTTATGAAAGATATTAATTTTTAAACAATACTACTATGTGACCTTTGTCTACAAATGGAGAGAGAACTTATGTGCAAAAAAAATGTTTTCCACTTTTTTTGCCGATTTAGACTGATTATTAGACTCTCTTTCACATGGAGTAAATCGAAAACGAACATCACTAACATTTTTGACTCTTTCGATGTCAACTTTTTCTTTCGTGATACCATAATTGCTAGACTGGCGGTCTAAAGATAAAGCAGTTGACAAACAGGTTGTATAATTTTCGGCATTCTGTGATCAATAAGTTTTAACGGGCTGGAGACTTCCATTGTCTGCATGTATGCACTGGTTATATCATCCAGTGAGTTATAGAATGGTTTAAGATAGCTGTCTCATTCATTCCAAACAAATTTCTCGGTAGATACAGCTTTATTCTCTTCTATTTTTTCAGATAGAAGTTATAATACTTCTATCTGAATCAGTCCATCATAGTCAGTCATAATCATAATCAGTCCATCATAGTCGCCATCGGTCATGTTATTATCAAAACTATGAACTTTGTTTTCATAGTTTTTACCAAAATATTGTTTATAGACGGCAATGAATTCATCAACATTTATTTTTTTATTATTTTTTGTGATGCCAAAGACGAACAGAAACGATTACATGTCATACATACACTTAGGTCCCATTGGACCCTTGTGCATCGTCTTGTCATACCTACATGCCTAAGGAGGTGCCGAAAGCCAGACGTCTCCCATTGGTGTATTCCTGATATCATCTGTAGTTGGCCATTAAAAGTGAGCTGTTATTATTGAAGGATATTTTAACAATTCCTTGTCAAGATGTATCCCCGGATTTTATCCCACCTAGTGTGTCTTGGAGTCGAGTAAGGGCGAGAAAACAATTACATGCATTGTGGTTACAAACAAAGGGACAACATGATAATATTTTATGTACTCACTTCTTTATTGTTACTCGTTTAGAGATCCGAATCTAGCAAACTTATGTAATTAATAATAATAATATTCTAAACTTAAACAAGACTTTGAAATTCAGAAACTGATAAAACGAGTTGTGTATCTTTAATAGCTATTTTCTCGAAAATTATTTATTTATACTTGTTTTGGGAATGTCAGCCGCCTTTTTCCATGAACTGCTCAAACTCCACTGGACCAGCGGTTGAGAATTGCTGATCTAGATAGATTGCGTTGGGTTGTGTATTTCTTGTTCTTATGAAAGCAAGATTCCAAACCAGTTCCATCCCGTCCAAACAGCAGTTTGCGCAGTTTTTTTTCCTCAAAGATACCATAGTATGGAAAACTACTTTCCACCCCTCTTTGTTGTATTAAAACAAAGAGGAGTGCTTTGTTGTATTACAGTTTTGTACAATTGGCATTTTGTAACTCTCTGTCCGGTTTCCATAATATACGTCCCTGCCGTCAGGTCCTGATGCCTAAGTGCCCATATTGAATTATTTTGATTTTTTGAAATCGAAAATGAGCACAGATCGGACTATCGATTCTGGTCGATCCGAACATTCCGATAACAGCGACCTATTATATAATCGATAGTCCAATCTGTACACGTTCTCGGTTTCGCTGAGGATATTAGTAAATAAATCTTCTTACATTACCTTTAAGTTTTAGTGCATATTTAACCAACCCAAACGATCTTGTGGGGCACTTTGAAAATGTTTTATAATCTCGGGGCCGCATAAAAAATTTTGAAGTAAATGTTTAAAACATCTGGCCGCGGGTTGGTTTGTTTCATGAGAATGCCTTTTGTTTAAAAAAATTGCAGCTCAATCATTTCAAGGATTTATTCACGAAGTAACTGGAGGGTTAAAAATTTCCAAATTTGTCTGAAATTCTTAGTTTCTTACATACTACTCTTTACAAAAATAATCAAAACACATTACTATGTGAAACAGATGATAATGTGTGACCGCAAATGGATAACAAAAAGTATGTTTTTGCAGCCGGTTGTCGATAAAAATATTTTATTTGCAAAATAAATTGCTAAAATATTTAGCGAAAAAAAAAACAAATTTTTCTAAAAATCCTCTAATCACTCTCTACACATATAAATAAAGCCTGTTCTAAATACATAAACTTTCCGCAGTTTTTACACATTTTGTTGATCGATTTTTTTTATAATCGCTGTAAACACAACGACCACATCTAGATTTGTTTTTTATTTTTTATTATTGGCGTTATAAATAATCATAGCATTAATGCAATAAAGAATATACAATATATATATTATTATTTATTGAATACCAATATTCAATAAAGAATAAAAGACCACCTATTCTCAATAGTGTTGTGCTGAAGTTTGCTTGATATCAATAAAACATTTTTATTCTTTTTTTGCCTAAGGCTCCTTAACCGCTTGATGAGAATAGGTTTGACGACAGAGAAACGAAAGTTCAGAAAAGGGTAGCATGTACTGGCAATACATTCCCACTGTTTTCCTATTGGTTCTGCCTGCTATGACTAACTCATTATTTTGTAAATAAAATTCTTACAATGGAAATAACAACCGTGGCACACCGATTGCGATATAATTTGGTGGTCATAGAATGAACGGAAACAAGGTTTACGTTTCTTTTATATGGGCCGTAAAAGCCCCTGAGTGAGTTTAGAGGGTTGAAAGTTTGGGGAAAAACTGCATTTTCCCTAAATTTTAAAAAGGAAATATGCTTTGTAAATTTGTTAAATAGATATTTATTCTTAATAATCATTTGTTTGATGTATTATAGATAATACCACAGGGTGAAAACGGGCGATATTTTTCGGATTTATTCCAAATTTAGAGTTAGTGGGGGTTAACTATTCCTTTTAAAATTAATTTTATTCTTTTCGTTACTCGTCGAGTTTGGCGAAAAATGTAACTAAAAAGTTTACGTTTCTTATTTTATATGTTTAAAAAGCGTTACATTTATTTTATTCTGCATACTGTTAAGAAAGGTGATGGAGGTTTCTTTTAAAACAATTAAAAGTGGGGAAAGATGTTTGTGATCAGCAGGAGTTATGGGTTGGTTTGGGTTACTTTGCGTTCTGCATAACACCGACATACACCCAACTTTTAATTGTTTTAAAAGAAACTTCTGGTACCTTTGAACCGAGGGTGGTAGTCAGGAAATTTGGACGCCTTTGCGTAAAGAAAAATTTAAAAATGGCTCCTGTGGACTTATAAATGCATGTTATTTATTGAACAAGTTACAAATTGCAAACTAACACACATAAATTTCGTAAAAATGTATCGTATATCATACCAATAAATATACAACATGTCTGTAAAGTAATTTATATGGCGATAAATTTTTGGAGTAGGTTTTAGAATTATTCCGTCATTTTTAACCAAGTTATGACCTCAACTATAATTTTTTAAAATAGTAATCCCTCATTTTTATTACGGAATATGATAGAGGATTTTTTCTGCATTTTACAGTTAAATTAGTATTGGTACATGAGAAAAATTTCGAGAATAATTATCTTAATATTTCATAATTTCCCATTCATTTAGACAAAGAAATAGTAGCATCCATGAGCAACCAACTGTTTTAAATGTCAAAAATTAAACTTTGTCGTAACAAAACATCTAAAACAATTGATTTACGTGGTTAAATACGGCTACTGCCACTTTGCTATCTAAAATGCTATCTAATAATTAATTAATGTAAAATCGGTTATATCCATATTTTGATTAAATTTACTTGGCATCTGTAATCGCATAGATTTTATGGTTTTTTGGCTACCGTTTGCTAAATTCAATTATAAGTAAAAGTGGATATATCATGCTCTAATAGCTTATTACTGGTATGTGTTGTCTACTTTAAAAGCACACTGTCAAAAGTATACGAATATATTTGCATGCAGGGTCTTCATTTGTTGTTTTGTAAACAAAATCAAATTTTATTCATAGTTTCTTGCCTTCTGCAATAAAACTGCTTTCTGCCAACAGTATTTAGTATTTGATTACCAGTTTTTTTTATGTCAATATTTTGCATTTTATCAAATAGTGTCTTATGCTTTTATCGGGAGTAAATACACGAAGAACATAACTTTAAATCATGATAATTTTATTTTGAATTCACTCAAGTTTTGCTGCCATTTGGGAAAAATTCATAATGTCTCTTAAAATCATGATTTTGATATCGAATTTTTTCCATAGAAACAAATCGTTCGTGTCAAAATAAAATTATCTGATTAAAAGTTATGCCCCGGATAAAAACATTTTCTGCCAACAATTCTATAAGTAACATCAAGTCTCCTAGAAACAATATCAAGTCTTGACAGTTTTTGATCTTTTATCATGATCAAAATGTTGCATTTTGTCCAAGAGTATTTAGCCCTTTTACAGGATCTTGTTTTTTGCAAGGAAAGTTTGTATCAAGTCGAAACAGTATTAAGTCAAAGTATTGTAAGTTTTCTCGAAACTTTTCAAAGTTTCTAAAAGCAATATCAAATCTTCCAGAGGCAGCATTAACTATTCTGATAGCAGGTCAAGTTTCCTGGAGTCATATTAACTATTTTAGAATCATTGTAAGCCTTTGGAATCTGTGTTAAGTCATTTAGAAGCATTTCAAGTCTTCTGTCCTCTGATTTTCTGAGAAAAACCTTGTTGTTTCCTCTTTTCAATGTCATTTGGGGACATATCAAACTAACAACATGTATTTTTTTACATCTTTACCTCTAAATGTAACTTTAGTTGGGTCTGATTGTAAATTTGTTAACGGTCTCTCGGTTGTAGCGTACCTTGATGAAGATAAGAATACATTTATCTTTGATAAATGTATTTCGATAAAGCTTGGTTCAATTAAAGGAGGGTTTTCAATCCTTTCCCTTGTTGGTTGAACTCCCAATTAAAATTCCTTAATTCTTATTTTTTATGTATGTTTACGGTTTTTTTTACATTATAAAACATTTACCGGAAAGCCAACTCACATGTTTCTTCTTTAACCAATCATCGCTCGTGAGATCCGAGGATTAAAATATATTCCAAAATATTAAAATTTAATGTAAAATCGTAAATTACTAATTGAGTCTATTATTAATTTTTCGTAAAAGCGTTACAGGAATAATGTTTCTATTTTATTGTTTTACATCCGGGCCAAGAAAAAAATCATCAAAAACTTACTATTTTAAAAAATAAAGCAACATTTTTTTTCAAATTTCATTTTTCGTTGTTGTCCCGGATTATTAACTATTGTAGAAATATGACATACGAAAAATTAACCCAATCTATTAATAAATAAGGAAGTAATTGGAAATCTACGGTAACAGTATCGGTTAAAGAGCCTTTAAAGGTGCTATAGTAGCGTTTTTGTTGTAACCAATTAAACTTAATTCTACTTCTAGTTTTATATGATTGTGTAAACTCAAGTTTTTTTTTGTTATTCCGAATAGTGCTTAATAACGTTAAATTTTGATTTCTTAGTTCTTCCAATAGCTCCATGCTGGTGAACCAATTGTCTGCAGTTATGTTTACCATTACTATTTATTGATTCACAGATTCTTAACATGAGGGTGACTGGAGAATTACTAACATATACTTGCCATCAACCTGTTACTTGACGAAATATATTTCTAAAAGTGTGTTGTTTATTTGGTTTGCTAGGAATATTTTGTTTAAACCCATTACATCCTTAGGAACCCTTCCACTTTTCATCTATGATCATCTCCTGAGAGGATCTGTATGCCTGTTTGAAATTTTCAGCAAATTGTTGGAATACTTCACGAATTGCAACCCATTTGTTGATTTGATTTTAATAAATTAATGCCAAGTAAATTAACCCGAATAACACTCTCATTTCTATATAATTAGTCAGACAAAATTCTTGTTATCTTTATACATAAACTGTTTTTGAACTCATTTTAATAATTAATTTCCTCTGTAATAATACTAATGATAATTAATCAAATGAAATAATTTAAGTGATTAATTTAAATTTTGGTAGTTCATTTAATTCATTACCAACATAAACATTTACAAAGTTCTTTACGCCATTTTTTCAACATTTTAAATTAGTTTTATTTTAAAAGCAATACTTTTAATTCACTTTAAACATCAACATGTTTTGGAATGACAATGATTGAATAAAAAAATGTAATTTATCTCTATTTTATTATAAATTGTCGAAAATAGTTAACCTCACGTTCAACAAATAATAATTTTATTAATTTAATTGCTTGGTGAACACGCAACAAATGGTCTTATGGTTATCAAGACAATCCAAACATATCGCTCACTTGCCAGCAAACTGACACAGGTCAATAAAAATTCAATTTGGGATAATCAAGTTTAAAAATTGTTAATTTTTTTATTGCATTATGAACCTTTATACCTTTTTATGGCTTTCTACCAATAATTAATTATCATGAGTACGAAAGTGACATTGTGTAAAAACAACTTTTTGTGTACCTTGATACTAAAATCATAATATTTTACAACCTCTTCGTTATTATATCCTTCACGTGACAAATTTAATAAATAAATGATTTAAAGCAAAATTATTAATTTTGTTTCAACAGAAATGTTACAAATCAAGGCTCCGGTTTTGCTAGAAATGAAGGAACCGATTCAACTTCACAAAATAGCATTGATATTGATACTCCGCCGATGCACTCTGCATCATCCACACCTGATGGGGCATCTCCCATCTCGACATCAACAGAAAATCTTGCCGCGGATGTCGCTGAAACAGGAAATATTGAAGGAAGTGGGGAAGGTAGTAGTGGAGCTGTTCCGCGCACATCCGGAGATCAAGGTGCTTCAGAGAGAGGAGCAGCGGGATCATCGACTAATAATTCAGGAAATGGATTAGCAGAGTAATTAATTATATTTTCAATTTTAAAGAAATCATGTTAATTTTTTTTTGTAGAAATGCTTCTCGAACTACGGAAATGGCCGATTTATTGGAAACATTATCGAGACTTCAATTACGTTTAGCTCCGTTTCTTGAGCAGTACCAAAACTTTATGCGGAACGATCCAAGTGTCGCATCTGAAGTGAGAATTTTTCGGCTCGATTCTGAAGTGTCAGATGTGGTTTTGTAAACCTTTGGGTTTATACATCATCCATTTGTACTCCCAGAAAAAGGCTATTTGTCGCAACTCGATTATTAAAGTTATTTATGTCGATTATTATTATTACAGGATGTTAGAAAAACTCAAGTCACGATCAGTCGGGTTTCGGAAGTCCTCCACTTTTTGGGCCACGCTTACCATTCACTCAGCGATATTATCGTGAGGGTGCGCAATCCTCCACCTCGCCCGCTTTTATGTCGACCGATACTTATTCAACATTCAGCTGTTGTTCAAACTGGTTTTCCTATACAAGTAGAGGTATTTTTTGGTTCATTTTAAGTTTTTTTAATATTAATTTTATATCTTAGGCACAAATTAATATATCGCAAGATGTACCTCCTCCAAATAATTCAGGGAACGTTCCAAACTCAACTAGTAATACATCAGCGTCCACAAATACAACATCAACCCCTAGTACTACAAGTCAACCGACAAATTCTGGTCCATTACCTGAACACAATATGGGCGGGGCTCCTTTACATATTGAACCAAGAATGATGGAGTTTCCTTTCCTTCCCGGATCACTTCGAGTGCAATCGTTTCCATTTGAAATTAGGGATATCCGCGGATTCCAACCTGTTCCTACAAACCCTGCACAACCTCCGGCGACAACAGCTGTTCCTGGGGGGTCAAATGGTACCCCAACAACAGCAGCAACAACTTCAAATAGCAATACTAATGCACCCACAACCGGGACAAGTAGTACATCAACTGCTTCTGGTCAACAAAACGGCGCTTCTCAATTTAATAACCCTAATTTCGATTTTTATATGGAGGTGACCCCTGAGAGTATCACAATTGATTCATTAGAAACTACTTTATTAAGATCTAATCAAGCTGGAGATAGTAAGTTTTATTTAATCTGATTTTGCAACATTTTAATTTTTTTAATTTGATTTTTTAGTGTTTAGAGGTGCTTTAAATACATCACCACCAGAATTCCTTCAATCAATAATGCAAATGGCCGGCCAGTTAATAAACCGATCAAACAATCAACCAACCAATAATAATAGCGCCCCACCAACTACAGCACCATCAACAACCCCGTCTTCTTCTTCATCTTCTGCATCACCAGCAACCACCACCACACCTGAATCATCAACTCAATCCTCAAATAATCAAAATGCCACTTCTTCCGTAAACGCCCCACCGCCACAAACCGGACAAAATTCTCAAGCGCGAGGGAATACTCAAACCAATCCAACGACGGCTACTCACACGCGATCAACGGCTCGTCCTCACGTCCATTTAGCGCAACACGCCCTTCAAGGGGGATTTGATCCTTTTCTACCGTGCAATTCGCATCATATTCCAGCGCGAAGACCTCGAATGCAAGCGAGAAATGTTGTTGCAATGGGTGGTAATCAAAATAATAATACCAGGGCAGAAGGTGGGCCGCAAATGGGGCCAGGAATTCAAGGATTACCACAATTGAATCCAAATCAACTCAGTCCTATTTACAATATCGTACAGGGTATCGTTAATTCGTTTAGAACCGCTTATAGACAACAGCATAGACCCCCTCAAACGTCACAACAATCCGCCTCTCAACAACCTGCTGGTGCGAATAATGCAAACGGAGGAAATGGTCAACAAGGTCAGGAAGTTCCTGCAGGTGTTTCACCTTTATTTGCAGTTCCCTTTACTCCGCAATTACAAAATATGGTTAATGTATGAATATGATTTGATTAATTACTTTTTTTTTAACAAATTTTTTGTTGCAGAATTTATCTGATGTTAGAGCGGCAACTCAACGTCAAGGTCCCACAATTTCGCAGCTTTTACAACAATTACAACCTGATTTTGATGAGACGTACGTCGAAGGAGAAAGTTTATTTAGCGATCTGATTGTTTTATTCTCAAGAAATTTAACTGTTGGGTATGCGATTGATTAAAATTATTTCGAATTTTGAGTTTATTAAATGTTATTTTACAGGGATATGATACAATTAAATGTAAATCATTTAGAACCTTTGATGAGAATCCGCGGAAACATTCGCCGATTTTTCTTAAATCGCGTTATGGATGGAACTGCAAATACAGCTTCAATCGATCGTGCTGTTAACAGATTAGTTAATGAATTGCAACCGTTCATAAATGACTTGGTAAGTTGTTTATAGGTTTTAATACAAGAAATGCAAATGACTCATTTATAAATAGGTAATAAAAATTAAGATGGAATGGTTTAGGTTGAAAAATTAAATCTACTCTGCTGTTTTCTTTTCAATGGAAACATTTTGTTAACTTAGAAAATAAGTCCTTTTTGTGAGCTGTAGATTTTCATGCATATGGATAGAGGATTAAAAGAAACTGTTGTTTCTTATCAATATTTTATCAAATTTTATGTTTCGCCATATTGCATTGAACATCGAAATTTTTTTATTTTGGATTAGATTTGGTTTGGTTAAGGTCCAACTTTATACCATCCCTCACATTAAATGATTTGAAAGTCCTTTGTAAATCCTATAATAACCCAAAAAGTCCTCAACATAATCACCGAAAATTCATGTGTCCCAAAAAGAAAAACCATTCTAAACGTATTTTTACTAGGGTTGTACCGATTAATCGGCGACTAATAAATAAAATTTAAGTATTTATTTATTATATAGTGAAAAATTACTTGAATAATTTCACTGGAAACTCCTTTTTGACTAAAATGTTAACAACATTCATAATTTCCACAATGCCATTAAAACTGATGATTGTTTGCCAATCGATTTTATTGGCAAAATTTACCCCTTTTTGTATTTACAGTGTAAGCATTGAAACTGTAAAAGAATTCTATGTCTTGATAGGTACATAGTATAAAAAAATGTTGGGCTACAGTAAAACTAGATGGCTTGCATTAATGATGATCTGCATTTGAAGAGTATTTAAAATATTTGTGCCATTAGAAAATTATTTTCTTACAATTAGTAGTGAAAAATGCCTGAACACATTAAAGAGAAATGTTAACATTTCTCGCAAACTCACTTAAGATAATTTTGTCCAATTCTTTAAAAGCTAAAAATATTGATGGTTCCACTGAAGAAGAGCAAGGCTAAAAACTGGTTTAGAACAGATAAATTTATTAATATCACCAAAAGTATACATTTTTTTACATCCTCTAATTAATACTTGGTGAGTAAAGGATTCCAAAAAATTTGTTATATTTCCTAAAAACCCTAACTACTCAAAAGGATTGTCAGAGGTAGCATATCTTCTTGATGAATTAATCAAGGATGCAAAGACGATCATCCTTTCAATTGCTTGTATGTTGATGTTATATTTTATAAATATTTGCTTAATTAACATATAATTATGGCACATTTCATTATTAGTTCTTCTATCTTTCATGTACTGTAATCAGTGTTTTTAAATACCCGCGTATTTATTTTCAATTGAAAATACCCAGGGTATTTATCCAATCCAAGATGACTATTTCGAGGAATTTATAAAATTTTAAATCTGTACAAAGGCAAAGACCATTGGGAAGGTAACCAAGTTTAATTTAAATATACAAAATCCTATAAAAATAATCATCAGGGTTTTTGAAAATACGTGTGGGATGAGTTGGGTTGGCTTGGACTCTCCAAAAAAAGTTTGATAAAACGTTCGCAACAAATGCTGGCACTAAATTGGGAAGAAAGTATTTTACAAGCAGTGTCTAGTCTTTAATTGTCAGCTTAATATTTTAATTCCTCTCCTTCCACAATAAAAATGTCTTCTACCTGCAGTATTTAGCCTTAAATTAATAGTTTATGGACTACTTACTTAAAGATTGTGCATTTTGTTGGATAGTATTTAATATTTTTAAAGCATACTCAGTTGGTTTATCAACAGTATCCTGTTTTTACAGTTTTTACAGTCATTTTAAGTCTTCTGAAAGCTTTTTAAGATTTCATGAAGTAATATTAACTCTTCTAGAAGCAATCCTAAGACTTCTGGAAATAGTATCAAGTTTTGTAGAAACATTTCAATTTTTCTAAAAGCATTTCAAGTCTTCTAAAAGCATTTCAAGTCTTTTGTAAGCATTTCAAATCTTCTGGGAGCATTTCAAGTCTTTTGGAAGTGGTAACAAGCCATCTAGAAGCAGTTCAAATCTTCTGAGAGTGATATCAAATTTTTTAGAAGCATTCCAAGTCCTATGAAAGCATATCAAGTTTTCCGAAAGGAGTATCAAGTCTTTGGGAAACATTTTAAGTCTTCCAGAGATTATATCAAATCTTCTGGAAGCATTTTACATTTCCTAGATGCAATATCAAATATTTTAATAACATTTCCAGTCTTCTGCAAACAATGTCAGATTTTCTAGAAGCAGTATCATGTCTTCCAGAGGCAATATCAAGTCTTTTGGGAGTATTTCAAATATTCTAGAAACAATATCAGGTCTTTTGGAAGCATCAAGTCTTCTAGAAGCAATATCAAATTATCTAGAGGCAGTATCAAATCTGCTGAAAGCATATCAAGTCTTCTGGAAATATTTTAAGTTTTCTAGATGCATTGTCAAATGTTTTGACAGCATTTCAAGCAATGTCAAATTTTCTAGAAGCAGTATCAAGACTTTAGGGACATTAGTAAATCTTCTGATAGCAGTTCACACCTTCTGGAAGCTTTTCAAGTCTTTTGAGAGCATTTCAAGTCTATTGGAAGCGGTTCAAGTGTTCCGAAAGCAATATCAAGTCTTCTAGCAGTAACAACAAGTCTTCTGGAAGCATTTCAAATTTTTAGGAAACGGTATCAAATTTTATAGAAGCGGTATCAAATATTCTGGAAGTAGTATCAAGCTTTCTAAAGGCATTTCAAGTCTTCTGGGAGCATTCCAAATCTTTTGCAAGCAATAACAAGCCATCTAGAAGCAATTGAAGTTTTCTAGAAGCATTTCAAGTCTTCTAAAGCCATTTCAAGTCTTCTGGGAGCATTCCAAATCTTTTGGAAGCAATAACAAGTCATCTAGAAGCAGTTCAAATTTTCTGAAATCTACATCAAGTTTTCTAGAAGCATTTCAAGTCTTGTAGAAGCATTTCAAGTCCTATGAAAGCAGTATCAAGTTTTCTAAAAGCAGTTCAAGTCTTCTTGAAGTATTGTTAAGTCTTCTAGAAGCAATCTTAAGTCTTCTGGATGTAGTATCAAGTTTTCTAGAAGCATTTCAAATTTTCTAAAAGTATTCAAAGTCTTCTGAGAGCATTTCAAGTCTTTTGGAAGCAATAACAAGCCATCTAGAAGCAGTTCAAGTTTTCTAGAAGCATTTCAAGTCTTCTAAAGGCATTTCAAGTCTTCTGGGAGCATTCCAAATTTTTTGAAAGCAATAACAAGCCATCTAGAAACAGTTCAAATTTTCATAAAGGTACATCAAGTTTTCTAGAAGCATTTCAAGTCCTATGAAAGCAGTATCAAGTTTTCTAAAACCAGTTCAAGTCTTCTTGAAGTATTGTTAAGTCTTCTATAAACGTTCCAAGTCTTCTGAGAGCATTTCAAGTCTTCTGAAATATGAAGACTTCTAGCAGTAATAACAAGTCTGTAGTATCTTATAGGATATAAATTGACTCACCAATTGACTTCCTTCAATCTGCTGTTAGGATCATTTTCAGGATCGCGCGAGATTATCGTAGAGAAATATTTTTTACTATTTTTACAGTTCAGAGTTACTGCCCAGCTCTGGTCAAGATTGTAGTAATTGAATCTACAAAAAGTACCCGAGTGGAATAAAGTACAATAAGTGATGAATTAAGAACGATTTTTTTCTCAGTATTGCTCAGGAGGTGAATCCTCTCTTTATAAAAATAGCACTTTACCACAAACACCTGTATTATGAAAGAAAATTGGATACATCTGAACTTGTTACAACAAGAGGGTGTGATATATAAATGCTTCCAAAAGTATCCGAATGAAGGTGTCCAAACTTTGGTCGGAATGATCGGCAATGGCCGAATGAATTGATAAAATAGTCGGATAGTCGTTAGCCGGCCCAACCTTACATAGTTATAATATATAACTAATAATATATATAAAATATATATATACCTTACACCTTTACATAATAACGTTCATTTAGAAAAATTGTAGGCTCGCCCGCAATCAACTTCGGGGGAGTCAGAATATCTCTTGTTTCTTGTTGATGTTAATCTAATAATGTCTTCGTAATATTTTCAGCTTTGTCTGATTATTTCATATTTAATATTTTATCTGTACAAGCCATTTACTTGCATAGGAGACATATTCATTAAAAATCATTTCTCATCAATTTATAATCACCGAGAGTAATAACTGAAATCAATGAGTTATTTGCTTTTCTTGTAATAAAAAGCATAAAAAATTAATTAACCATCTTTCTAATTCTCATTTTAATTTTTTAGGGTAATTTACAAGTAAGGAATAACATAGATATTGTACGTTCGACAACAATGTTGTTCAGAAATCGATTGCCAAATATAATTTCTTTGGCTGCGTCGCGTAATCCGAATTCGTTACGCCTTTTAGTTGAACAATCCAAAATTACGATAAGACAATTTTTTGCACTCATCGTTTACGCAAGCGCCAACGGAATACCAGGGGTTGAAGATGTTATACAAAATATGGTGGTAAATATTTGATTTCTCCAATTATATTTTAATTATTCTAATTTTGAGACTTGTACTTACAGAGGAGACATATGCACGGAATGTCTCGTGATTTAGAAATGTGGATACGAGATAAATTACGACGAAGTATAGCTAACCTGGATATTCCCGAAAGTGTTCTTCAACCCTATATTGTTAGACAAATTGACTCTCTACCCACAACGGGACTTGGAAGTAATATTAATTCAGTGGAAGAGGTAATTTATTATAAACTATAATACTACTTACTAACTCATGTATATTTGATCATATTTTTTTATTTTTAACTAACAAAGGGGCACTTTTATCACATCTTGATATATTTATCCAATTGTTAAAATCTCTTCTCGTCCATTCTTAAGGCTGCCATTCAATGGCGATTTTTATATGGATCGACAGTGGTTCAGTTGGTACATATTCATGGATCTCTCTCACATTTTTATTGTAAAATAAATACATATGATTGTTAACATATTTCTGTGCAAAATGACATATTTTTTGTTGCAAATTATTTACCACATTAATCGTAAAAAGTTACTAAACTTTGCCGTAAAAATTTGCGTATAATGCGATTTATTTAAAAAATATACACTTAAACGGAAGGGCAAAGGTGTCATTTTATGCATTCGTATTATAGGAACAGATTTCGCGCTAGTACAAAGGTGAAATATTTGTCATTAACGCGTGAATCTGTGCAGGAGTGAAAATTTCCTAAAAATACTTAATTTTCAATAGATTTTGTAAAGGGATCTACCTAAAATTGGTAAATTAAGACATTATAAAGCATTGGTAGCCATCTCATATAAGGTACTTTTTAATATGGATTTTTTTATTAATCTCAATTTAAAGACAAAATTGTAGTCATATACGGCCAACGCCAACTATATTTATTTTAATCTTATAAATAATATTTTAGAAAATTGACGTGTTTTTGCAAGTTGTTGATTTATATATTTTCAATAATTTTAATGTTTTTGTTTATCCCATCATTAGTTGGCGTGACATAGCAACAAAAATATTGAGAAATAAGAAAGGTTAATTAGAATAGGATAAAAAAGCTGTTATAATAACATTATTTAATTTTATTTGTTTATTATGAAAATATATAAAACTATAATCTCTAATAACAATAATGTCTGCAATGTCATTTCAATGTTAAGTTAGATAAAATGAGGAAATCATAGCATGCTCTAACTTTAAATGGACGCAGCATAGGTTCGAAGAGCAAAAGTGATAAGTGATACAATGTATAAATGTAAGTACATTACAACGGTCTAGTTAGGTAATCATGATAATGATAAAATTCGAATTCACCGATATACAGTATTGGACAAAACATGTGCAACTCAAATCATTGAGAGCAATCACAAAAAGCATCAGTAAACTACAATGTTTCGAAATCGAAATCGAGCAAGTTACTGCAGTTGACGGTTCAGGAGTCTAGATAGTTGCTGCATGATTATTGCAACCATCAGCTGTCAACCGACAATTCACCGGCGTTGTTTTGTTGACAAGAGCCATTTTGCGCTGGTCAAAACAAGTGCAACTTCTCGCTTTCTTGGACTTATTCCTCTAAAAGTGTTAAAAAAAAAGATGGAAAAAGGTTTCGTTTGTTGACAAAAGTGTTCTTACTTGCGTTATTGTACCATAACAAGGTTAATGTTGCATGATAAACATTGAGAAAGGTCAATATTCAAAATGGCTTCTGACAGCCTTGGATTAGAATTACGAAAGAAAATAATCGATGATTACAAGAGCAGTAACAAAAACGATTTGCGACAAATACAAAGTGAAAAAATGGACCGTTTGAAGATTGTGCTTAAAATTTCGTTCAACTGGGAAGATTTCTATGGACAATAGTGGTGGAAGACCACGGTCCACCACGTCAAGAGAGGACTCTATGATCGTCAGATGCATTCAGAAGGATCCTTCCAAATCTTCCTTCAAGGTGCAAACGAATTTACAGTTATCTGTAGCGGACCGGACAATCAGACGACGTGCCATTGAAGCCGGATTATTCTCTCGACGCCCTGCGAAGAAACCTTTGATTTCACGTAGGAACCAGAAGAAAAGACTTCTGTTAGCGACGGGATTTGCCGTGTACGTCGACCAACTAGAAAACGCTTAGATTCACGATACTACCAGAAGACGGTGAAGCATGGCGGAGGCGATGTGATGGTGTGGGGATGTTTTTCTGCGAACGGCCTTGGTCCAATTCATCGAATGGACCGAGGAATCATGCACCGTTTCATGTACAATAACACCCTGAAAGATGTTATGCTGGCTTATGCTGAATGGAATATGCCATTAAAATGGATACACCAACAAGATAACGACCCCAAGCACACCGCCAAAGTGATCAAACAGCCCCAATCTGCCCCAATCTCCGGATCTGAACCCTATCGAGAACCTGTGAATCAACGAATTGATCGTGATGGTGTTGGAAATAAGGATCAGTTGTTTGCAGAAATCCAAAAGGCTTCGGCAGCAATTCCACAAAACTTCACTGACCACCTGATCGAGTCTATGCCTCGCAGATGCAAGGCCGTAATTGAAAATAAAGGATTCGCTAGTAAATATTGAAAGCCAAAGTGAATTTGGTAAACAACACGCGAAGTTGCACTTGTTTTGTCCAGGAGGAAAACATTGACTTTTTATTTATTTATTTTTTTTTGTTTTTTCATGAATTCTTATGTATGAAAAATGATTTTTTTTGTTATGATAAACATAAAACTAAATAATAAAATACAAACTAAAAAACATTTTTCTCCCAATTGACTTTATAAACCTTCAATGTAGAGTTTCATGTTTGGGATTGACTGGTTGCAAATGTTTTGTCCAATACTACATATGAATTACTCCATAAAGACTAATTTATCTTTGAATTAATTTATCTTGACAATTTAAACGTTTGAAACCTTCTAATTGTATCACTATAACATAGCTAAAAAAGCAATTACTTTGAATAACCATGATATTAAGATTAATAATAAAGTAACAACATGTTACTGATTGATTTATTCAAAGAAAATACTTAATTGATAATAGTAATTGTGATGGTTTTTAACCCTTAACTCTCCATTTACACATTGTAGGTAGGTGAGTAGGTGACTGTAATACTCAAATGGATGATTTAATGAGATTTCTTACAGAATATAATTTTTCTAATTGTTAAATTGACAATTTGAATAAGAATTTATCTATTATAATAAAATTTTAATTGTGGTGTTACCAACTGATATATACTATTTCCCTATATTGTCAAAATTAATTTTATATTTGTTTAAAAAAAATGAATCAAATTGAGAATTACAAAAATAACACAAAAACTGGACTTTGGACAGAAACTTTAGGTACACTTGCAACTCCATCAGATGTAAATTTCAAATATTTGACTCTATGCATCTTGATGCTTTTTGAGAAGCTTTCTAGAATAATATCAGCCTCCACAGCTGATAAGGACCCATGCTAATTCTTGAAGCATTTATGAGTGGGAGCAATACTATTTTTATTTTGTGCTTGTTCACAAATTGAGCAGTACTTTTCGGAATTCCTAAGAATAATAATTGGCTCGTTCCTTTGCCTATTATAACCCCTTCAAAATTGCAATTTAAAACGATGTAATGGTAAGAAAGATGTCCATACAACCTCTTACTCCAACCACGATCGCAATAAACCAATATCCATGGTGTACCATCTCTATCGATATCACCTGCTTCTTTGGCAAGTCGGCACTCTTCCATTACTGCTTTCTCCATTGAATGCCATAATTGGTCATCATTTTGAAAGAGTTTTTTCTATATTTAAAAATTTATATTTTGTAATCATTGGAACTCCCACATTAAAATTTATTTACTGCATAAACCGTTACGCTTCTCTTGGCATAAATAATTTTACCAAATGAACATTTTCTAGAATGTTTATACTGAATTGATAATAATGTTTCAGCAAAATGCTGGATATTTACAATTCGGTTACCATATAAGGTTATTTTAGGAATACTTAAACTATTTGTTTTCATTGAGTCTATGGCTCCATACTGAAATATGTTTGAGGAAAATTTTATATTTATTAAAAGAAATCAATAGATTTGTTTCGTGTATAATCCTTTGTGAGTTTTATACAGACAAAATCATTATTGTCACTAAAACAATAAAATAGGTTTTTATTAGTAAATTTATTAATGAGCTAGAACTGAGGTTTCGATTTACCTATCCACATTCATGTCAGTAACTTCTTGCCTATAGAAAACAATTTTTTCTGCTGTTTATAGATTATACATAATTAAAAATACCTGTGCATTAAATATGTATTTTCAATGTCTTGTGTGTTTAAATAAGATGACGTTTCTGTAGATTCTGACAAATCTTCGAATAAGTATGTTTCTGAACAAGAACTAAAAAAATAAAATAGTCATATTTGTAGTATATCTTATTTCTTTACAATCTTTTGAAAAACATAGAGTTCTTAATTTTTGAGCTTTCGCTAGTCGATTTCAATTAGAAGGACGCGATGGACGTTGCTTACCAGAAGACATTTCTACTTTTAAACATCAGAATTACATGAACAAATATAATGTATATATGAATATTTACTTACCGTACGAACTTCTCTAAAGTCAAAGGCTGTAATATATATTTAATGTTTTAGTTAATGTCTCTTAAAAAATGATGTATATATATCATAAAACAATTTAAAAGATTAATAGAAACAATTAGTGGAAAAATCATTGAAACGGCAGTTGTCATTCATATTTCGTAATTAAAATAGGGGATTACCATATGTATAAAATATCGATGACGTCTTAAATTGTTTTGAAATAGCAAAAATTTAGAACCTATACCAACAAATTGCGATAACTAAAATCTTTAGTTGTCTCAGCAATTTTTTCATAAATTAATTTTAATTGTTTTAACGATTTTATCCGCTACTTTTGGAGAAATATTATACAGGATGTCTCACGTAACTGGTTCATTAGAATGTGTTTCTTTTAAAATTTTTGACCTTCTACAGAGAAACGGTAATTTAATTTTTGATCATCCTGTATAAGATACATTAATACAACCGGTGACAATCTATTTGACCACATATAAAGAGTTATTGTGCCAATAAAAAATGTTTTTGAATTAACGTTGGCTGATATATGGGCTTTTAAAGAACACGGTTATATTTACTAAAAAAAAATAAAATCAAAATAACTCAAAAACAAAAACCGCTAGGTACCAACAAATGTCATCAAAATCAACATATTTTTTTACGTATAATTGAATGGCGTAATAAAAACTATAGCATTCCATTCAAAATAACGAAATTGAGGTCTATTTCCGGTAGATTTCGGTGGTCATCTTGAAAATATTTGAGATTAAAAGACAGGAATGAACAACCAATGCTGCCAAAATTTCAAGCCTCTACGAATAGTGGAACGCAAGAAAGTTTAACTCAATTTATCTTATAAGTACGAAGACTTTCACGACCAGTGTTAACTGAACTAAAATTAGAACTAACACTAGAACTATCACTAGGACTAACACTAGATTTAAAACTAGAAATTTTCGAGTTTAAACGTGCGTTTTTTGAAAAAATGTTTGACGTTTCGGATGCCATGTTGCAACCTTCTTCAGAAACTGGTTCGAACCAGCTGAAGAAGGCGCTGTTTCCTTTAAAAACACTCCATACAGTAGTCATATTTTTTTCATTGTCAAAATTCTTACAACACAAATAACTTAAACAAGTTCCTCAGACAATTTTACATAAATTTGATATACATTTCCAAGATAATTAATCACTGTTTAAGCGCACACTGCAAAATTTAACTATGTTCAATGAACATTATGTTGGTGGTGAAAAGTCTTTATTTACAATTCGGCTATGATAACTTCAGTTAAATTGTAAAATTATTGCGATTTAATTGAATCTATCTTGGTCCAATTGTTAAATAATAAGGAAGATAGAGATATTTAAAGTTAATAAATTAGTTTCGTTTTTTTAAATAATTTCGCTTATTCTTAAATAGTAACATGAAAATTAGTATATTATAACTTTTTAAGACCATACATTTTCATTTGGTATTAGCTCTGATGTATCTTTGTCAACACCAACTGATCTTACTGAGATGTTATATTTTGCAAGGTGTCCTTAAACGATGATTATCTCGGTAACGGAGAATATTAGAGTAAATTGGTAGGTATACCAAATTTATGTAAAAATGTCTGATAAATCATTTTTAGTTATGTGAACTGTAATAATGTTAACAATGAAAAAGATATGACCTCTTTAAAGTAGTTTGTTTAAAGTATACAGCGCCATCTGACCGATGAATCTAAACTAATATCAAATTAGTATTTATCGTCTTAAAAAGTACTAATGTGCCAATTTTCATGTTCATCATGTAAAAGAAAACGAAATTATTCAAGGAAAACGAAAATAAAGTATAAACTTTAACCATATGTATTTTAACCTTATTATTAACAATTGGACTAAGATAAATTGAGTTAAATCGTAATAATTTGATGTAAGGAATTCACTGTTGCTCTGTGTCCCATTAGTAATGTATAAAAGTAATTTCTAGTCGTTTATTAAATTTCCAAAAACGATTGAGAAATAAGAAAATCGTTTATAGGAATTAATCTTAAGTATGTTTAATATTTTTTATTAATTTGAAACAACCTTTAAAATTGTTTTGTATAACTTTTACTTTTGCTAATATATTTTTTAACTTTTTCCATAATGCACAGAAAACTAATTAGTCATAGCGGTATAAAATGTAAGATGAAGTAGTCAATGTGTTTCTGTCTCACTTTTCAGTAACAGCCAAACATCTGCACTTTAAAAATGCTAAACTGCTACAAATCAGAGAAGGAACTATACAAATATTTTATTTATTTTAATAATCCCAGTAAATTGAATGGTCACCAAAACATAGTTCTTAAAATGTCTTGGGTCTTCACTTTCCAATTCTCTCTTTAATGATTTTGAATTCCAAATAATTACGATTTGTTACCTAAGGCTAACAAAATAGTAAACATACATTACAATATAATAAACATATTGTAATTAATTATACTAGTTTAATTAATTTTAATCAATTTTTTCCTCGAAGTCCGCGACGATTTTTTATTACGTTGAATGTTGAGCTGATTTTGAAACTGTCTTCAGTTTTTCTTCAACTCGTCCAGTTCTCGAGATATTGTGGATAATCGTAAATTTATAAACGGTTATGTTCAGTATATTTTTTTGTATACTGTGCTTTTGTTTTATATGGATATGACAGTAGAGAAACTCAGAACAACATTTTTTAGCTATCGACGGCATAAATTGGACTCTCAAACCATTATCACCCCCCTTCTGGCATCCCTTCGTCTTAACTACCTGCATCATCCATCCATATCTCACTACATCCCCATAACAAATATTTTAGTGTTTCCTAATCCTCTTCACTTAATCTGCCAAATCCCTGTTCACTCTCTCATCTTTGTCACAACAACATCTGACCACCAGCTTCTTCCATTCCTCACTTCCCTTCCTTCACAAGGTATTTTGAACGCCCCTCCGCCATTATATAATCTCGTCCTTCTCTCCTATTGCGATCCATGTCGCGTAACCCCACCTCTTTGTGTATAATAATTAATTATTTTATATTTCAGGCTATGGATTTAGATGTTCACGAAGCAAGTGGTTCATCAACAGATTTGGCATCAAACGCTATTAATCTCCAAGAAGATGGAGAACCTTTACCACCTGTTGATATTGGATCTGAAGCTTGGCATGATCAAGTTCCCGCGGTAATTTTAATAAATATTCCTTATATTTTTAATAATAAAAATTATTTTATTTAATTTTTTTATATTAGGAATGGGTACCTATAATTGTACGTGACACACAAAGACAACGCAGACAAAATCCTCAACCCGCATTTAGTGATGCATACCTTTCCGGTATGCCAAGTAAGCGACGCAAAATTGTAACGTCAGCTAAACCACAAGGAAGTCTTCCTCAGGTTATTCAAGGTAAAGTCGTTTTAAAAAAATAAAAACAATTAAGTTAGAATAAGTTGAATAATCTTTTTTGTGTGTATAGAAAGTGTAAGAAGAGCCGTAACATCATCATCATTAGAAGCAGTAGCTCCGATAGATGTAGTGTCCCAAGCTGCAGCTGCAGATATAAACATTCAATCAGCGTATCGCGAATTATTGCGTACAAGTGTGCAGTCTACCTTGCAAAACAACGAGGATTTCACGCCAGAACGGTACCCAAATGCGTCGAACTACTTCAATAAACCCCAGTAGAAAATGTAGTTTCGATAGCGTCTTGCCTTTATTTGTATATTTTTTAATTATTAAAGGCAGTCTTCTGTTAATTTAACATTAATATATTATATACAACGGTATTTAAGATTGTGTATAGGAGGATGTTGTGACGTCATATTTATCGGTAGCGCCGCGATTTCCACTGCAAAAAAAAAGTTTGAATTCGAACACACGCACTTTAGCGTTTAATATTGTTAGTGATCCTTATAGTAGTTTTTAAAATGTTTCGATCCAATTTTGGTTTAAAAAAAAAAATGAGGAAAATGTTTTTGAGGTTTGGTTGTTGAATTTTGATACTTTGATACAAAACGGCTAGAAAAAAGATTCAGCCAGTTTATGTAGAAAGGGGATTAAAATTTGATATACAAAGACTGTTTTCTCTAGTTCACATGTTTATCACTGAAAATTTTTAAACGTAACTATTTGTAATATGACTGTATAGATAGTTAGAAGTTAATAAATATTTAATAGAATTTTGTTTTTTTTTTGTAATTATAATTTTTTTTTCATCGTTTAACACTTGTTTCAGTTATAACATCTCATCAACTTTCCTGAAGATTTCCTTGATTCCTTCTTCCGTTTGTGTTTGGAGTTTGAACACAGACATTCCTGACAACATGATTATGAAATAATAGACTTTCATCACTATCTGATCAAGATGGAGTGGGATCCTTTACCTCAATGTGAACAAGCAAGGTAATTAATTTAATTTTTTTTGTTTTATTGCTCTTGACTTAAAGGATTATCAACAGTAATTATAACCCTAGACATTTTTGTTATTATTATGACGTGGGAGTAAGTCAATTTAATATTGTACTGCTTCTCTGTCACAATTCAGGTGACTTACTCTTTCTTTGACACCAGGTTTCCTGAGTAGTCCTGAACTTGACTCAAGCAATGAAAACTTGTCTTACATATTCTTTGTCTTAGATTCTGAATTCTTACAACTATTATTTCTTTTTTTTCTTAATCATGGCACGATTCGAAAGTATCTTTTAGTCTTAAATTTATTTTTAATATCACATTGTTATTTGCCTACATGTGAAAGGAAGATAACTCATATAACAGTTTCGAATAAACGCCAGATATATGGGCGAGTTGAGAATGAATGTCGTTATGAAAGAGTTGGTATTTTAACCAAAACATGTAATAAACGATTTCTTCTCAAATCGCCGATGTCGCTAGAGTTGATGTGTCAACACGAAATCGACAATTCAAAAATTGTAGCGCCTCGTCTGCAAGTGACTTCGGCGATTTGAGTATAAATATCATATAAAAGAATATTGTATCAACCAAGATAAGAAGACATAAGACTTGAATTGCTTCCAAAAGATTTGATACTGTCTCTGGAAGACTTGATGCTTCTTCTAGAAAACTTGAAATTCTTTCAGAAAACTTGATACTGCTTCGAAAAGATTTAAAGTGATTCCAAAAAACCTTAATGCTGTTTCTGCAAGACTTGCAATGACTTCAAAAGCCTTGATATTACTTCTAGAGAAAACTTGATACTGGTTGTTAAACTGCTCGCACAAAATATGAATCTTGAACACATTTTATTGCATTAGGCAATAAACTGTTAATAAATTAATTTGATTTTGATCGAAAATGTCAATTAAAAACTAAACACTGTTTGTAAGAGTGTAAACATTGCTGGCAGAAAACATTTTCTCATCGCTCTTTTTTTAAGAATTCTAGTTCGTCGTTTAAGTCTTTTCCCAACTCAGTTGTTGCAGCACTCAGCATCCATACTTATTTTTAATAACCGGCGCATATGAAGCTGCGAAGATTATGTTAAATATATCACTGACGCTCTAAAGATAAATCAGTTGGCTGCAGACTTTTTTCAATCTTCATTTTGACCATCACAACCCCGTTTCAACTCCAGAGTGACCTGGGACCCAGATCAATATGTTTAGCTACTGCGTCGGAAGTACACCTATCCCTACAAAATCTAAGCTGATGAGGGTGCAATAAATTATTTTGATGAAGAGGGCTCATCAGAAAGGAAATATTTTGGAAAAGGATTATTACCACCTTTAAACATTGGAATTACATTAGCCATTTTTAATAAGTCATGAAATTCGCCAGATGAAAAGGAAAGGTTGGTTAACCAATGTGCTTTAGAGAGCCATATATAGTCGATGTCACCTTTTACAAACTTTGCATTCCATATCTGAAAAATTTAATTATTTTTATAGATTAATATTTTTGGAGGATAGCCTTATCAATCGATGGGTTTGAACTAATTGTAAGATTAGTACTAATACTAGAAACTTTCGGGTTTTGCTATGCATCATGTAATAAACGATTTCTTCTCAAATCGCCGATGTCGCTAGAGTTGATGTGTCAACACGAAATCGACAATTCAAAAATTGTAGCGCCTCGCCTGCAAGCGACTTCGGCGATTTGAGTATAAATATCACATAAAAAAAATTGTATCAACCAAGATATGTAATGAACGATTTCGCCTCAAATCGCCGAGATTGCTTACGGGCGAGGCAATACATTTGGTGTATCAGGAAACGGTTAATTCAATATTAACCGTTACCTCATAGTTGGTGTCACTTGCGGTTTAATTGAGACGCTACAACTTCTAAATAACGATTTCGTCAATTTTCATTTATCAAATTAGTTTGGTATTGAGAAAGTAATTTAAAAATACCGCACGACCTAGCTATAGGCAAGGCGCAAAATAATCTCAATCGTGAGCATTAGGTTCTTGTAGGATAGTATCCTCAACTTATCCAAATTGCGTGATTTATGAGTGTACACTTGGTTCTTTGGAGATCTCCATAGGAAGATATCATATATGACCTGGTCTACGAATGCGGAGCTTATGTGTGAAAAAAAATCCGTTTTCTTACCGTTTCAGTGTGTTTTTGAGATGCTCTTTTACATGGTCAAAACCAAAAAATTAGATTATTTAAAAGTTCCCTAAAAACTGAAGACAAACAAGAGTATGTACAAACACATATTATATGTTGAAAAAAAATACATGATGAGATAAAAAGATCCACTCATCATCTTTCTTGAAACCATTTTACGTGTAGATTATTAAAAACATGGATCTTGCTCCGTTCCTGGTTTGAGAACATTACTACCCATCACCTTTCATTTCTTCGATTATTACTATTACTTGATATAGCTTCTAGAAGCCTTAAATTGCTTTCAGAAGACTGATAATGCTTTTAAAAGACTTGATACTACTTTTAGAAGAATTGACATTACGTTGGAAAGATTTAAATTGCTTCCACTCTTCTGGATAAACGCCTCGATATGCTGCCTCGGGGAGACTTAATACTGTATTTAAAAGCCTTGAAACGCTTTCAGAAAACTTGACATGTCTCCAGAAAACTTGAACTGCTTCCAAAAGATTTGATACTGTCTCTGGAAGACTTGATACTGCTTCTAGAAAACTTGAAATTCTTCCAGAAAACTTGATACTGCTTCGAAAAGATTTCAAGTGGTTCCAAAAAACCTTAATGCTGTCTCTGCAAGACTTGCAATGACTTCAAAAGCCTTGATACTACTTCTAGAGAAAACCTGATACTGAACTTTGAACACATTTTATTGCATTAGGACTGTAAACATTGCTGGGAGAAGACATTTTCTGTTTTTTTTTCATCGCTCTTTTTTTGACAATTTTAGTTCGTCGTTTAAGTCTTTTCCCAACTCAGTTGTTGCAGCACTCAGCATCCATACTTATTTTTAATAACCGGCGCATATGAAGCTGCGAAGATTATGTTAAATATATCACTGACGCTCTAAAGATAAATCAGTTGGCTGCAGACTTTTTTCAATCTTCATTTTGACCATCACAACCCCGTTTCAACTCCAGAGTGACCTGGGACCCAGATCAATATGTTTAGCTACTGCGTCAGAAGTACACCTACCCCTACAAAATCTAAGCTGATGAGGGTGCAATAAATTATTTTGATGAAGAGGGCTCTTTCAAATATTTTTTAAAAGGATTATTACCACCTTTAAACATTGGAATTACATTAGCCATTTTTAATAAGTCATGAAATTCGCCAGATGAAAAAGAAAGGTTGGTTAACCAATGTGCTTAAGAGAGCCATATATAGTCGATGTCACCTTATACAAACTTTGCATTATTTTCTGAAAAACTTAATTATTTTTATAGATTAATATTTTTGGAGGATTGCCTTATCAATCGATGGGTTTGAACTAATTGTAAGATTAGTACTAATACAAGAAACTTTCGGGTTTTGCTATGCATCATGTAATAAACGATTTTTTCTCAAATCGCCGATGTCGCTAGAGTTGATGTGTCAACACGAAATCGACAATTCAAAAATTGTAGCGTCTCGCCTGCAAGTGACTTCGGCGATTTGAGTATAAATATCATATAAAAAAAATTGTATCAACCAAGATATGTAATGAACGATTTCGCCTCAAATCGCCGAGAACGCTTACGGGCGGGGCAATACATTTGGTATATCAGGAAACGGTTAATTCAATATTAACTGTTGCCTCATAGGTGGTGTCACTTGCGGTTTAATTGAGACGCTACAACTTTTAAATAACGATTTCGTCAATTTTCATTTATCAAATTAGATTGGTATTGAGAAAATAATTTAAAAATACCGCACGACCTAGCTATAGATCCGTAAAGGTCCGTAAAGCGTATTGTACCAGGTTGGCCAGACGAAGGATTTCAACGTATGTAAAGTAAAACCCCCAGACATGCCCTTGTAGTGACTTGTGACTTCACTTGAACTTGGTAAATTTTCAATTTGAAAAGAATTTATACTAAAACAAAGATCATCACGTGCCTTATTTGAGTTAGTGCGCAAAATAATCTCAATCGTGAGCATTAGGTTCTTGTCGGATGGTGTCCTCAACTTATCCAAATTGCGTGGTTTATGAGTGTACACTTGGTTCTTTGGAGATCCCCCATAGGAAGATATATATGACCTGGTCTACGAATGCGGAGCTTATGTGTGAAAAAATTCGGTGTTCTTACCGTTTCAGTGTGTCTTTGAGATGCTCTTTTACATGGTCAAAACCAAAAAGTTAGATTATTTAAAAGTTCCCTAAAAACTTAAGACAAACAAGAGTATGTACAACACATATTATATGTTGGAAAAAAATACATGATGAGATAAAAAGATCCACTCATCATCTTCTTGAAACCATTTTACGTGTAGATTGTTAAAAACATGGATCTTGCTCCGTTCCTGGTTTGAGAACATTACTACGCATCACCTTTCATTTCTTCGATTATTGATACTGCTTCTAATAGGCTTGATTTGCTTCCAGAAGACTTGAAATGTTTCCACTAGACTTGATATAGCTTCTAGAAGCCTTAAATTGCTTTCAGAAAACTTGATAATGCTTTTAAAAGACTTGATACTACTTTTAGAAGAGTTGACATTACTTTGGAAAGATTTAAATTGCTTCCAGTCTTCTGGATAAACGCCTCGATATGCTGCCTCGGGGAGACTTAATATTGTATTTAAAAGCCTTGAAACGCTTCTAGAAAACTTGAAATTTTTCCAGAAAACTTGATACTGCTTCGAAAAGATTTCAAGTGGTTCCAAAAAACCTTAATGCTGTCTCTGCAAGACTTGCAATGACTTCAAAAGCCTTGATACTACTTCTAGAGAAAACTTGATACTGGTTGTTAAACTGCTCGCACAAAATGTGAATTTTCAACACATTTTATTGCATTAGGACTGTAAACATTGCTGGCAGAAGACATTTTCTCTTTTTTTTTTCATCGCTCTTTTTTTGACAATTTTAGTTCGTCGTTTAAGTCTTTTCCCAACTCAGTTGTTGCAGCATCCATACTTATTTTTAATAACCGGCGCATATGAAGCTGCGAAGATTATGTTAAATATATCACTGACGCTCTAAAGATAAATCAGTTGGCTGCAGACTTTTTTCAATCTTCATTTTGAGCATCACAACCCCGTTTCAACTCCAGAGTGACCTGGGACCCAGATCAATATGTTTAGCTACTGCGTCAGAAGTACACCTACCCCTACAAAATCTAAGCTGATGAGGGTGCAATAAATTATTTTGATGAACAGGGCTCTTTCAAATATTTTGGAAAAGGTTTATTACCACCTTTAAACATTGGAATTACATTAGCCATTTTTAATAAGTCATGAAATTCGCCAAATGAACAGGAAAGGTTGGTTAACCAATGTGCTTAAGAGAGTCATATATAGTCGATGTCACTTTTTACAAACTTTACATTCCATATCTGAAAAATTTAATTATTTTTATAAATTAATATTTTTGGAGGATAGCCTTATCAATCGATGGGTTTGAATGATTCAATTATGTTTTTCTGATAATGAACTGATAATAATTACAGACTAATAGAATATGTATGTGGCTGAAGTTAGATTCAGATTCGAATCTGAAGCAGATTCAGATTCATTTTTTTACAGTCGACCAAACAAATACCTATAATGAACAATAAACAATTATTTTTCTTATTATTTAGGGAATGTGGCACCCTGAAACCATGTTAGAAAATTAACCTAACAATTCTTTAACCCCTCTGCAAGGGGCAGACAGAGATTTAGAGGGGGGGCCTAGGGTGAACAATTTAAAGTAAGTCGTTCTTAGGTGTAAAAAGTGAACAATCATTTTCTCAAAATCTGGGAAGTGTAGCACCCTGGAACCTTATTAGAAAATTCACTTAACCCTCCTAGAACTCCTCTTCAAAGGAACACATAAAAATTTAGAGGTGGGGGCGGAGGGTGAACAATTCAAAATAAGTGGTTCTTAGGTGTAAAACGTAAGTAACTTTTTTCTCAAAATCTAGGAAGTGTAGTACCCTGGAACCACATTAGAAAATTCACTTAACCCTCCTAGAACTCCTCTGCAAAGGGACACACAAAAATTTAGAGGTGGGGCGGAGGATGAACGATTCAAAATAAGTGGTTCTTATGTGTAAAACGTAAATAATTTTTTTCTCAAAATCTAGGAAGTGTAGCACCCTGGAACCTTATTAAAAATTCACTTAACCCTCCTAGAACTCCTCTGCAAAGGGACACACAAACATTTAAAGGTGGGGTAGGGGATGAATTATTTAAATTAATTCGGTTTTAAGTGTAAAACGTAAATAATTTTTTTCTCAAAATCTGGGAAGTGTAGCACCCTGGAACCACATTAGAAAATTCACTTAACCCTCCTAGAACTCCTCTGCAAAGGGACACACAAAAATTTAGAGGTGGGGCGGAGGGTGAACAATTCAAAATTAGTGTTTTTTTTTTGATTAAATTTAATCAATACAAACGATACAATTTAATCAATCGATTAAATTGATATGAAATATGTCAAATCGATTTTTTTACAATTTTTGAATCTTGGTTTGGTAACAATGAACAATACGCGAATGTTATTAATGATATACGTTCTAGGGGATGATTTAAAAAGTTTATAGTCTTTTAAGAAGACTCTTTCCATCATTTTTAATTTATGAGATACAGTCCTTTTTTGATGTGAAATATGTCAAATTTGAAATTTTAAACAATTTTTAAATCTTATATACAATCTAGGGATGATTTAAAAAGTTTTTATCTCAAAAGATTCTTTCCATCCCTTTTAATTTTGAATGTATCTCATTCCCTTTTGATGTGAAATATTTCAAATTTAAAATTTTTAACATTTTTTGAATCTCGGGTTGGTAACTATGAATAATAAGCGAATATTAATAATGATTTGTATTCTAGGGGTGATTTAGAAAGTTTTTATCCTAAAAGGTTCTTTCCAATATTTTTAATTTTTGCAATATAACTTTTTTTATGTGAAATTTTTAACAATTTTTGAATCTTGAGTTGGTAAAAATGAACAATACGCGAATGTTATTAATGATAGATATTCGAGGGATGATTTAAAAAAATTTATCTCAAAAGATTCGTTCCATTATTTTTAATTTTTGAGATAAATTCTCATCGTTTGATGTAAAATATATCAAATTTAAAATTTATAACAATTTTCGAAGTTTGGCTTGGTAGCAATGAATAATATACAAATATTATTTATGATATACGTTCTTGGGATGATTTAATTTAAAAAGTTTTCTAAAAGATTTTTTAATTATTTTTAATTTTTCAAATACAATCCTTTTTGATGTCAAATATGACAAATTTGACATTTTTAACTATGTTTGAATCTTGGGTTGGTAACAATGAATAATAAGCGAATATTATTAATGATTTGCATTCTAGAGATGATTTAGAAAGTTTTTATCTTAAAAGATTCTTTCCATCATTTCTAATTTTTGAAATATAGTTTATTTTTTGTTCTATAATACCTGTCTGTGTAAGGTATTTTGGGTTGGTAACAATGAATAATACACAAATATTATTAATGATATGTATCCTAGGAATGATTTAGAAACTTTTTCCTCTAAAGAGATTTTTTCCATCATTATCAACTTTGAAGATACAATCTCTTTTCATGCGAGATATCTCTAATTTGAAATTTTTAGCATTTATTGATGTTTTGGTTGGTAATAATGAATAATATGCAATTAATAATATATTAATGATATGCATTCTAGGGATGATTTACAAAGTTATTTATTTAAAAAGATTCTTTTCATCACTTTTAATTTTGAAGATACAATTCTTTTTGATTGCAAACATGATAAATTTGAGATTTTTTTAGCAATTTTTCAATCTTAGGTTGGTAATAATAATCACACATGAATTTTATTAATGATATGCACTATTGGGATGTTTTATCAAGTTTTTTCTCTGAAAAAAATCATTCCGTCACTTTTAATTTTTGAGATACTCTCCTTTTTGATGTAAAATATATTAAATTCGAAATTTCTTACAATTACTGAATCTTGGGTTTATATTATCTACTTATCTTGGGATATCTTGGGTATGCTAAGAATGATTTAGAAAGTTTTTATCGCAAAAGATTCTTTCTATCATCTTTAATTTTTAAGATACAATCCTTTTTCGATGTGAAATATGTCAAATTTGAAATTTTAAACAAATTTTAAATATTAAGTTGGTAACAATGAAAATACGCGAATGTTATTAATGATATACATTCTAGGGATGATTTCAAAAGTTTTTATCCCAAAAGATTCTTTCCATCATTTTTAACTTTTGAGATACATTCCCTTTTCATGTGAAATACATCAAATTTAAAATTTTCAACAATTTGAGAATCTTGGGTTGGTAACAATTAATAATAAGCAAATATTATTAATGGTATGTATTCTAGGGGTAATTTAGAAAGTGTTTATCGCAAAAGATTATTTCTATCATTTTTTAATTTATGAGATACCAGCCATTTTTGATGTGGAATATGTCAAATTTGAAATTTTTTACAATTTTTGAATCTTGGCTTGGTAACAATGAACAATACGCGAATATAATTAATGTCATGCATTCTAAGGATGATTTAGAAAGTTTTTATCGCAAAAGATTCTTTCTATCATCTTTAATTTTTGAGATACAATCCTTTTTCGATGTGAAATGTGTCACATTTGAAATTTTAAACAAATTTTAAATATTAAGTTGGTCACAATGAAAAATACGCGAATGTTATTAATGATATACATTCTAGGGATGATTTAAAAAGTTTTTATCCCAAACGATTCTTTCCATCATTTTTAATTTTTGAGATACATTCCCTTTTCATGTGAAATACATCAAATTTGAAATTTTCAACAATTTGAGAATCTTGGGTTGGTAACAATTAATAATAAGCAAATATTATTAATGGTATGTATTCTAGGGGTAATTTAGAAAGTTTTTATCGCAAAAGATTATTTCTATCATTTTTTAATTTATGAGATACCAGCCATTTTTGATGTGAAATATGTCAAATTTGAAATTTTTTACAATTTTTGAATCTTGGCTTGGTAACAATGAACAATACGCGAATATAATTAATGTCATGCATTCTAAGGATGATTTAGAAAGTTTTTATCGCAAAAGATTCTTTCTATCATCTTTAATTTTTGAGATACAATCCTTTTTCGATGTGAAATGTGTCACATTTGAAATTTTAAACAAATTTTAAATATTAAGTTGGTCACAATGAAAATTACGCGAATGTTATTAATGATATACATTCTAGGGATGATTTAAAAAGTTTTTATCCCAAACGATTCTTTCCATCATTTTTAATTTTTGAGATACATTCCCTTTTCATGTGAAATACATCAAATTTGAAATTTTCAACAATTTGAGAATCTTGGGTTGGTAACAATTAATAATAAGCAAATATTATTAATGGTATGTATTCTAGGGGTAATTTAGAAAGTTTTTATCGCAAAAGATTATTTCTATCATTTTTTAATTTATGAGATACCAGCCATTTTTGATGTGGAATATGTCAAATTTGAAATTTTTTACAATTTTTGAATCTTGGCTTGGTAACAATGAACAATACGCGAATATAATTAATGTCATGCATTCTAAGGATGATTTAGAAAGTTTTTATCGCAAAAGATTCTTTCTATCATCTTTAATTTTTGAGATACAATCCTTTTTCGATGTGAAATGTGTCACATTTGAAATTTTAAACAAATTTTAAATATTAAGTTGGTCACAATGAAAAATACACGAATGTTATTAATGATATACATTCTAGGGATGATTTAAAAAGTTTTTATCCCAAACGATTCTTTCCATCATTTTTAATTTTTGAGATACATTCCCTTTTCATGTGAAATACATCAAATTTGAAATTTTCAACAATTTGAGAATCTTGGGTTGGTAACAATTAATAATAAGCAAATATTATTAATGGTATGTATTCTAGGGGTAATTTAGAAAGTTTTTATCGCAAAAGATTATTTCTATCATTTTTTAATTTATGAGATACCAGCCATTTTTGATGTGAAATATGTCAAATTTGAAATTTTTTACAATTTTTGAATCTTGGCTTGGTAACAATGAACAATACGCGAATATAATTAATGTCATGCATTCTAAGGATGATTTAGAAAGTTTTTATCGCAAAAGATTCTTTCTATCATCTTTAATTTTTGAGATACAATCCTTTTTCGATGTGAAATGTGTCACATTTGAAATTTTAAACAAATTTTAAATATTAAGTTGGTCACAATGAAAATTACGCGAATGTTATTAATGATATACATTCTAGGGATGATTTAAAAAGTTTTTATCCCAAACGATTCTTTCCATCATTTTTAATTTTTGAGATACATTCCCTTTTCATGTGAAATACATCAAATTTGAAATTTTCAACAATTTGAGAATCTTGGGTTGGTAACAATTAATAATAAGCAAATATTATTAATGGTATGTATTCTAGGGGTAATTTAGAAAGTTTTTATCGCAAAAGATTATTTCTATCATTTTTTAATTTATGAGATACCAGCCATTTTTGATGTGAAATATGTCAAATTTGAAATTTTTTACAATTTTTGAATCTTGGCTTGGTAACAATGAACAATACGCGAATATAATTAATGTCATGCATTCTAAGGATGATTTAGAAAGTTTTTATCGCAAAAGATTCTTTCTATCATCTTTAATTTTTGAGATACAATCCTTTTTCGATGTGAAATGTGTCACATTTGAAATTTTAAACAAATTTTAAATATTAAGTTGGTCACAATGAAAAATACGCGAATGTTATTAATGATATACATTCTAGGGATGATTTAAAAAGTTTTTATCCCAAACGATTCTTTCCATCATTTTTAATTTTTGAGATACATTCCCTTTTCATGTGAAATACATCAAATTTGAAATTTTCAACAATTTGAGAATCTTGGGTTGGTAACAATTAATAATAAGCAAATATTATTAATGGTATGTATTCTAGGGGTAATTTAGAAAGTTTTTATCGCAAAAGATTATTTCTATCATTTTTTAATTTATGAGATACCAGCCATTTTTGATGTGAAATATGTCAAATTTGAAATTTTTTACAATTTTTGAATCTTGGCTTGGTAACAATGAACAATACGCGAATATAATTAATGTCATGCATGCTAAGGATGATTTAGAAAGTTTTTATCGCAAAATATTCTATCTATCATCTTTAATTTTTGAGATACAATCCTTTTTCGATGTGAAATATGTCAAATTTGAAATTTTAAACAATTTTTGAATATTAAGTTGGTACCAATAAAAAATACGCGAATGTTATTAATGCTATACATTCTAGAGATGATTTAAAAAGTTTTTATCCCAAAAGATTCTTTCCATCATTTTTAATTTTTTTGAGATACATTTCCTTTTGATGTGAAATACATCAAATTTAAAATTTTCAACAATTTGAGAATCTTGGGTTGGTAACAATTAATCATAAGCAAATATTATTAATGGTTTGTATTCTAGGGGTAATTTAGAATGTTTTTATCGCAAAAGATTCTTTCCATCATTTTTAATTTTTGAGATACATTCCCTTTTCATGTGAAATACATCAAATTTGAAATTTTCAACAATTTGAGAATCTTGGGTTGGTAACAATTAATAATAAGCAAATATTATTAATGGTATGTATTCTAGGGGTAATTTAGAAAGTGTTTATCGCAAAAGATTATTTCTATCATTTTTTAATTTATGAGATACCAGCCATTTTTGATGTGGAATATGTCAAATTTGAAATTTTTTACAATTTTTGAATCTTGGCTTGGTAACAATGAACAATACGCGAATATAATTAATGTCATGCATTCTAAGGATGATTTAGAAAGTTTTTATCGCAAAAGATTCTTTCTATCATCTTTAATTTTTGAGATACAATCCTTTTTCGATGTGAAATGTGTCACATTTGAAATTTTAAACAAATTTTAAATATTAAGTTGGTCACAATGAAAAATACGCGAATGTTATTAATGATATACATTCTAGGGATGATTTAAAAAGTTTTTATCCCAAACGATTCTTTCCATCATTTTTAATTTTTGAGATACATTCCCTTTTCATGTGAAATACATCAAATTTGAAATTTTCAACAATTTGAGAATCTTGGGTTGGTAACAATTAATAATAAGCAAATATTATTAATGGTATGTATTCTAGGGGTAATTTAGAAAGTTTTTATCGCAAAAGATTATTTCTATCATTTTTTAATTTATGAGATACCAGCCATTTTTGATGTGAAATATGTCAAATTTGAAATTTTTTACAATTTTTGAATCTTGGCTTGGTAACAATGAACAATACGCGAATATAATTAATGTCATGCATTCTAAGGATGATTTAGAAAGTTTTTATCGCAAAAGATTCTTTCTATCATCTTTAATTTTTGAGATACAATCCTTTTTCGATGTGAAATGTGTCACATTTGAAATTTTAAACAAATTTTAAATATTAAGTTGGTCACAATGAAAATTACGCGAATGTTATTAATGATATACATTCTAGGGATGATTTAAAAAGTTTTTATCCCAAACGATTCTTTCCATCATTTTTAATTTTTGAGATACATTCCCTTTTCATGTGAAATACATCAAATTTGAAATTTTCAACAATTTGAGAATCTTGGGTTGGTAACAATTAATAATAAGCAAATATTATTAATGGTATGTATTCTAGGGGTAATTTAGAAAGTTTTTATCGCAAAAGATTATTTCTATCATTTTTTAATTTATGAGATACCAGCCATTTTTGATGTGAAATATGTCAAATTTGAAATTTTTTACAATTTTTGAATCTTGGCTTGGTAACAATGAACAATACGCGAATATAATTAATGTCATGCATTCTAAGGATGATTTAGAAAGTTTTTATCGCAAAAGATTCTTTCTATCATCTTTAATTTTTGAGATACAATCCTTTTTCGATGTGAAATGTGTCACATTTGAAATTTTAAACAAATTTTAAATATTAAGTTGGTCACAATGAAAATTACGCGAATGTTATTAATGATATACATTCTAGGGATGATTTAAAAAGTTTTTATCCCAAACGATTCTTTCCATCATTTTTAATTTTTGAGATACATTCCCTTTTCATGTGAAATACATCAAATTTGAAATTTTCAACAATTTGAGAATCTTGGGTTGGTAACAATTAATAATAAGCAAATATTATTAATGGTATGTATTCTAGGGGTAATTTAGAAAGTTTTTATCGCAAAAGATTATTTCTATCATTTTTTAATTTATGAGATACCAGCCATTTTTGATGTGAAATATGTCAAATTTGAAATTTTTTACAATTTTTGAATCTTGGCTTGGTAACAATGAACAATACGCGAATATAATTAATGTCATGCATTCTAAGGATGATTTAGAAAGTTTTTATCGCAAAAGATTCTTTCTATCATCTTTAATTTTTGAGATACAATCCTTTTTCGATGTGAAATGTGTCACATTTGAAATTTTAAACAAATTTTAAATATTAAGTTGGTCACAATGAAAAATACGCGAATGTTATTAATGATATACATTCTAGGGATGATTTAAAAAGTTTTTATCCCAAACGATTCTTTCCATCATTTTTAATTTTTGAGATACATTCCCTTTTCATGTGAAATACATCAAATTTGAAATTTTCAACAATTTGAGAATCTTGGGTTGGTAACAATTAATAATAAGCAAATATTATTAATGGTATGTATTCTAGGGGTAATTTAGAAAGTTTTTATCGCAAAAGATTATTTCTATCATCTTTTAATTTATGAGATACCAGCCATTTTTGATGTGAAATATGTCAAATTTGAAATTTTTTACAATTTTTGAATCTTGGGTTGGTAACAATGAACAATACGCGAATATAATTAATGTCATGCATGCTAAGGATGATTTAGAAAGTTTTTATCGCAAAATATTCTATCTATCATCTTTAATTTTTGAGATACAATCCTTTTTCGATGTGAAATATGTCAAATTTGAAATTTTAAACAATTTTTGAATATTAAGTTGGTACCAATAAAAAATACGCGAATGTTATTAATGCTATACATTCTAGAGATGATTTAAAAAGTTTTTATCCCAAAAGATTCTTTCCATCATTTTTAATTTTTTTGAGATACATTTCCTTTTGATGTGAAATACATCAAATTTAAAATTTTCAACAATTTGAGAATCTTGGGTTGGTAACAATTAATCATAAGCAAATATTATTAATGGTTTGTATTCTAGGGGTAATTTAGAATGTTTTTATCGCAAAAGATTCTTTCTATCATTTTTTAATTTATGAGATACCAGCCATTTTTGATGTGAAATATGTCAAATTTGAAATTTTTTACAATTTTTGAATCTTGGGTTGGTGACAATGAACAATACGCGAATATAATCAATGACATGCATTCTAAGGATGATTTAGAAATTTTTTATCGCAAAAGATTCTCTCTATCATCTTTAATTTTTGAGATACAATCCTTTTCGATGTGAAATATGTCAAATTTGAAATTTTAAACAAATTTTAAATATTAAGTTGGTAACAATGAAAAATACGCGAATGTTATTAATGATATACATTCTAGGGATGTTTTAAAAAGTTTTTATCCCAAAATGATCTTTCCATCATTTTTAATTTTTGAGATATATTCCCTTTTGATGTGAAATACATCAAATTTAAAATTTTCAACAATTTGAGAATCTTGGGTTAGTAACAATTAATAATAAGCAAATATTATTAATGGTTTGTATTCTAGGGGTAATTTAGAAAGTTTTTATGCTAAAAAATTCTTTCCATCATTTTTAATGTTTGCAAAATAACCTATATTTCTGATGTGAAATATGTCAAATTTGAAATTTTTACAATTTTTAAATGTGGGTTTTAAAAAAAAAGTTTTTATTCTAAAAGATTCTTTCCATCATTTTTAATTCTTGTAATATAATCCTTTTTTGATGTGCAATGTGTCAAATTTTAATTTTTTAATAATTTTTTAATGGGCAATACGCGAATATTATTAATAAATGCACATTGATGAATTAGAACTGATTTAGAAAGTTTTTATCTCAGAAGATTGCTTCCATGACTTTTAATTTTTGAGATATAATCCCTTTAAGTTAATCAAGAAGAAGCAGAGGGCTATAATTTATGGGGGTTGTAATTCCGGATCTTGCTATGGACGATTATAATTATTATTATCATATTCCAAGGAGCATGAAAAAATCCCAAACTCGCAGAATATATTCATAATCATACAAATGATTTTTTCAAACAGAAAAAAAAATGATTGAATTACTCTACCAGGGTTGCAAACTGCTAGACTATATCTGGAAACACATTAATAAAACTATAAATTTCCAGATAATGTCTAAATTAATTTGTCTGTCGCCAATGATACTGTTGGATATGCTAATATTGCTTATTTCCATGTTTCTAAGCCGCTTGTGTAAATTGTTGTCGAATTAACGTTCACTTTTGAAAGGTCAATCTCAATTGATGCAAATTTTTACCGCACTTTCCTCCCCTTTTAATCATTCTAAATGAATTTTGTCTTCATCCTTTTTGATGTCCAACTTCAAGAACAATTTCAGTTTTGCAAAATAATTTAAAAGTATATACCAATAAAGTCAAAATAAGAATATGATAAGAACGTAGTACTAAGAAAGTACATATGTATATTAAATTAGGAGAGTATAATTGATTCGGAAATTTCCGACCGTTAGAATGAACAAACCTGACAGAAAAAAATTACCCATTCAATTCGCACGCTCTAACCCTTGACCCATTCAATGAACATTCAATCGGCACAAATTGCTCCAACGCGTCATTTACTATTGCGCATATAGGATTTAAGACCGAAGGCGCTCTTAAGTGTCGAAAAATAAAACATTCCTTCGGTCGATTGGCCATCATGCGTTTGCCCGATATTTGCATGAATGAAATTTTTGTGAATGAATTACTACGATTGGGCTCTCATGTCGGTATCGACTATTTTTAAACTTTGAAGTGGTCCATCCAAAAGAAACAATCACGTGTTTCGCCTCTTGCATCAATCGATTCGATTAAAATGTTGGTTTAAAATAGGCTTTAACCGGTCGGATCTGCGTCAAAGATATGTATAAGAAAATCGTATGTTAAGTGTCGAAACGAGTTTTTAAATAAAATGCTAGAATGGAGAAAAATCAAACAAGTTTACATCCCAGTGGCTCGCAACCAAAGACTACTGTATGGATGTAAACGGAATAATAACAAGTTTCGGTCCATTCATGGCATCAGGATGACGCCGAGAGAAAACAGACGGGGACGAAAAAGACGAAGAGGCGGACGGAATTCGTCGAGGAATTTACATTTACGTGTACTCGACGTCCTCTCGCGATATAGAGCCTCGTAAACAGAACTAATTTATAACCGACACATACTTGTGACACAATCAGACGCTGCCGTCCGCAGCCGTCCGGCGGCGCCCGGACCTTCTCCGCGCCACTTTTCTCTCGTTTCTTTTTCATTCCTTTCGTGCGTGCCTCTCCGCCGCTCACTATCAGTGATATAACACGCCCGATGTTTTGTAAACACACAACCAACTCGATTGTCACTTTAAATTGACTACAATGTTTTATAAATTTAATCAATTTGTATTTTATTTTCAAAATATTACTATATCTTGAAAAACAACCAAGTACAATTCATTCAACTTACTTTATTCTTATTAACTCTTTTATCTTTCTGACTATGTTAGTGTGGATTTAAGCTGAGAAGAACAAAGACTCTCAGAAAATGGTACCAATTATCATCACTTCATTCTAAAATTACATTGGCAAATCCAATTTCAAAGAAAAACCAATATTGAAAACTATTTCGAACATTTGTGTTGTTATAGTGGTAAGGATGCAAACTATCAAATCTATGTAATTTTTGTTAGTTTAATTCCAAATAGTAAGGGAATGTTGGGAAACACACTAATAAAACTATAAGTTTCCTCAAATTTGTTTGGTACTTACAATGGCCAATACTTTCCGAAAAGACTAGCGGAGGGTGTCTGGAAACGTTTGCCACAATGGTGATCAAAGAGTGGATTCTTAGAAAATGCTGTACATAAACAAAGTTACACAAGCAAGAATCCAGGTTTTTTGGAAATGGCACAAATAATGCTAAGGAACAAGACAATGTCTAAAATTACTCTTGCAGAAACCTGCCATGGTCTAGAACATGATGGCAAACCTATAGCATGCGTGCCAGAAATAACACACGAATAGATTTTGAATGACACACTTCTTCTGAGACCATTATAAAACAGCTAATAAAAATAAACAAGCCGTATCGTCAGCATCTACTTAATTATTCTCTTTTTTTTTCTTTTGCATTGGCCGGTGTTGAGGGATGTCAATGTATTGTTTCAGATCAAAATGTTATCGTAGCATCAGTTGCTAGTTTCGAATTTCTAAGTAAATAACACTGAATAACTGAGTTTGTGAATATGATCATGCTGGCTGATCATATTTCTGAAGAGCGATCTTGAGATTGAACGAAGATAGAAGCTGAATAAATCATCTCCACAAAGCTCGAAATTAAGTAGCGAATTATTAGAATTTGTATGCAAATAGTGATGACTCAAACGGTTCACCGCTTTAACCACATTGAGTGGTGGCAAGGTTTTCTTATCTGGGTTTTAAGTCACTTTGGAGTTGCTGCCAATCAAACGGCAGTTGAGCTAGTACGAAAGGGCAGCACTAATGCGTTTGTGGGGCAGTTTCTGTAACATTTGTGATGGCCAAATAGAGGATTGGAAAAATTCTGCAGTCAACTGATTTATATTTAGAGCGTCAGACAAATTTTCGCAGCTTCATTGACGCAGTTATATTGGAAAAAAGCTAAATTGGGTCAAACGACGAATGACGATTCTCAAATAAAGAGTAAAAACGCCATATACCTGGCGCTTATGGTTTGTTTACAATGAAAATATTTTCTGGCAGTAGTGTTTACATGTTTACAAACAATGTCTAGTCCTTTATTGGTATTATTTGAAATTTTGATATGAACATTTAGAAAATCTTATTTACAGTTTGCCTATTGCAATAAAAATGTCTTCTACAAGATTTTGCATTTTGTCCAATAAACAACATTCTTTGCCAGCAGTTTTATAAACAGTATCAACTCTTCTAGAAGAGTGTTAAGTTTTTTGGAATCATTTTAAGTCTTTTAGAAGCAGTTCAAGTCTTCCAGAGGCATTATCAAGTCTTATTGAAGTATTTCAAGTTTTCTAGAAGCAATTTTCTGTATTATAGTATTGCAAGTTTTTTTGGAAACATTTTAATTGTTCTGGAAGTAATATCAAGGATTCTAGAAGCAGTACTAAGTCTTCCAGGGGCAGTATCAAATCTTTTGGAAGCAGTTCAAGCCTTCTGAAAGCATATCACGTCTTCCTGAAGCAGTATCAAGTGTTCTGGAAGCAGTTAAAATTTTCTCGATGCAATATCAAATCTTCTGGAAACACTATAAAGTTTTCTAAGCAGTATCAAGTTTTCTGGAAGCATTCTAAGACTTTAATAGCAATATCAAGTCATCCGAAGGCAGTATTGAGTCTTCTGAAAGCAGTTTAAGTCTTTTGGAAGCAATATCAAGTAATCTGAAAACATTTCAAGGCTTCTGGAAACATTTCAAGTCTTCTGGAAATAGTATCCAGTTTTTTGGAAGCATTTCAAGACTTTTAAAAGCAATATCAAGGCTTCCAAAGGCTGTATCAAGTCTTCCAAACGTGGTATCAAGTCTTCCAAACGTAATATCAAGTCTTGTGGAAACAGTTTAAGTCTTCTGGAAGCAACATCAAGTCTTCTGGAAGCAGTATCAGGTCTTCTAGAAGCAGTATCAAGTATTTTGGAAGTATTTTAAGATTTTTAAAAGCAATATCAAGTCTTCCAAAGGCTGTATCAAGTCTTCTAAAGAAGTATCAAGTCTTCCAAACGTAGTATCAAGTCTTCTGGAAACAGTTTAAGTCTTCTGGAAGCAACATCAAGTCTTCTGGAAGCAGTATCAAGTCTTCTAGAAGCAGTATCAAGTGTTTTGGAAGTATTTCAAGACTTTTAAAAGCAATATCAAGTATTCCAACGGCAATATCAAATCTTCTAAAGGCAAAAAAGTGGAAACATGTTTCTTCGCACATAAGCTCCATATTCATAGACCAGGTCACATATGGTAATAAATTATACAGTGCATATAATAGGTCGGTTTAAATTATTTTGTTTCTCATTTTTATGTTTTAAAATTTTTATCTCACACAGCAGCATATTATCTACTAAGAGTTTAAAAATTTTCACACGTCCAGTTAAAAAGGTTTGCCGTCACTGGTCCACAACGGCTCTGATAGGACTGCACACTAGTGAAGGAATTAAAGTAGTAAAAAATACAGATTTTAGAAACTGTTTGTAATTAAGCTAGCATGATTCCACACAACGAACTTTAAACGCAGTAATAACACACTGAACTGCTAAAGGACGTCTAGATTTTTATTGGCTTCAATCTGATCAAATGATACTGACAGAAATCTAAGTCTTTTAGGATATACAAATGACATCTGAAGGACATCTGGAATTATAGTAGAAAGAATGCAACTTTCAGAAATTGCTTGTAATTATATTTGCTTAATTCCATACAGGAGGAAAATATCTAGAAACGCATTAATAAGAAATTGGACTGTCCTAAGGTGTTTAGATTATTACCGACTTGAACCTAGGTTTGCAGGAAATGGTATTAATCATGCTAAGAAACAAGACAAAATCTAATAATGACACTGGCGAAACCTTAGACTTTTAAGACATATAGTGTGATTCAAAAAAACACTGTCAGACATCTAGGGCAGACACTACATAAGAAATGAAGAAAAATGCATTATTAACGAGATATAGATCGTTAAAATTTCTTTTAAAAGACTATTTATCTTAGTTTTTCATGTATTACCTGCTCTAGAAGTCTATCAGTGGTATTTTGAATCACCCTGAATCATGCTAAGGAACGAGAAAAAGTCTAAAATGACATTGGCAGAAATCCTAGACTTTTCGGATATCTAAGTAATCATATAAAACAGGTTTAGGTTGACTATTGACTGTTAAGACTTTACACTACTGAAAAACGTATGGAGTTACAGTAGCAAGACTCTTAGAGGCAGACTTTTAGAAACTTTTTGTACCTATATTTGCTTCATTCCAAATAGACTACTGAAGGACGTCCGGAATTGTAGAAACAAGAATCCAAACTTATAGAAAATGTTAGTGGTTATGTTTGTTTAATTCGAAATATCGAGGGAGTAAAAATGAAATGCTGAAGACCACGAAAAAGTCAAAAACTACACTTTTAGGAATTGCAGACATTCAGGATATGTATGTAATCATGCCAATCTAATTCGAAATAGCAAGAAAAAATCTAAAACAACACTGGCAAAACTGAAAACTGCTATGAAATGTTTGAACATCTGTATACACAATAACAAGGTTCTGGACTTGCATTTTCCAACTTATGGGTCCTGAGCAGTGCTGCCAATGACACGGCAGAAGCCGTGTTTTCACGATTTTTTAATGTAAATACACCACGGCTTTAGGTAGATGACGTGCCTAAGAAACACGGCTTTTTTGTATTTGTAATTTTTTTTATAAAATTCAATTTATTAAATTTCAATTTGGAACTGTAGCTTCCAATATGTTAAGTGAGACCTTTTCTTTGGCATTTTTTCATACTACACTTAAATTTTATTTACCCATTTTTAAATCTCAACTTTACCGTGTATTTTTTTTATCGTTTTTGTACGATTCTTCCAAATACGGCCATACTTTGCAAAAACGCAATTTTCGACTAAAAATTTGGTTGCGAAACATACAGTGTGCGCGTGAAATATATAAAAATGAATAAATCTTTGTGTTAAAGGTAATTTAACCTTGCGAACGCAAATTTTCTATTCGCATATCAGCAATGTTGCTACGTTTATAGTATTTGAGATAAAATTATATATAACATTATTGATACATTTTTTAAGAGATATTACAATTACCTGTACAGTGATATATTTGTAACCTAGATTTGTACATACAATTACTTAGAAATTACGATTTACAATTTTTATACTGTACATAAATCGATCTTGAAGAAATTTAAAAATACGAAAACTTGTTTTTGGAACAAAAAGCACTTTTGTAAGACTGCTAGTGCATATGAAAAGGCCATTTCGTAAGTAGAATAAAATAGATTTTGAGAATTAGTTTTTAACCCTTCTTTAAAACTAAGCTTGTGATGACACCTGATCGTCCAAAATGTGGCTGCTGTCTTGATACTGTCTTGATGTGTACTAGATAAAACAAGAGCAAACGTTTTATTATCTGTGATTGAAGACCCTCATCAGCCTACAAGAGCAGTTTGCACAGAAAATAAAATTCGCCAAAGTTCCGTACTCAAGATACTTATAAAGTTCAATTTGTTCAAGAATTGAACGAAGATGATCAAGATTGGAGGATGCAGTTTTACGAGGCAATATTGGATCGATTAAATGAGAATGCATAATTTTGAAACCAAATCATTTTTTTTGACGAGACAACTTTCTTTTTAAATGGCGCAGTCAACAGGTAGAACTACAGATATGCATCCGACCGAAATTTTTATTGGAGAAGATGGAGACACATAAACAGTATCCTTAAAAAATTAATTGTAAACGATCAAATTATTGGGCCTTATTTTTTCAATGTTACTCTAACAGAGGAAAAATACTGGGGAGCCATTGAATGGCCGCGAAGATCACCCGACTTAACACTATTGGATTATTTCTTATGGGGATATTTAAAAAGGAAAGTTTACGTGACTATAATAATAATAATCTTTATTGGTGTTAAGACCAGGCGGTTTACACAAGTCATAAAATACAATATTACAAGAAAATATATGTACACTCATAAAAAAAATACAAAATATATATATATATATATATAGTAATAACAAAGACAATCACGGGCAGCCGTAGTCGTCAGGACGGGAGTGCTCGACATAAAGTCCTCAATTTCATAAAAGGCCTTATCTATTAGGTAATTTTTGATCACCGATGAGAATTGATTAAAAGAAAGATCACGAATTCTAAGGGGTATCACATTGAAAAACTTAATACTGTGGTAATTGACTGAAAAACGAGATCTCGAAAGACGTATATAATTTGGCTGAATATTAGCCTCGTTACGAGTTTTATAAGGATGTGCTCGCCTTTTCACGGCAACGTCTCTATTTTTATAACGAAATTTAAGGGATTCAAATACAAAAAGACTAGGTAATGTTAGGATTCTCAGTTCACTAAAGGCCCGACGACAGTCATCCCTGTAGGCAAGTCCCGCCAAAATTCTAATTGCTCTCCTCTGTATTGCGAACAAAGATTTAGAGGTAGAAGCATGACCCCAGACTAACAATCCATACGACAATTGGGACTGAAAAAAGGAAAAGTAGCAAGTCTTCAAAACTTCCAGCGAAACAATACCAGCTAGGCGACGAAGCAAATAACTTACCGAACTAAGGCGGTTCGCAAGAAAATTACAGTGGTAAGTTCCGGGTCAACAATTAACCCGAGGAACTTATTCGATGAACAAGCCTCATCAACAGCTCGCAAAGTAAAAATCATATTCACAGTCTTAGACTGATTCAAAGCCAACTGGTTGATTCGAAACCAATCCTCCGCTAAAGATATATCTATGAGCTGTGATTGTCGCAGCAATGCGGAATCTCGCGTAGGTGCAACCGTCATCAAAGTTGTGTCGTCCGCGTAGACCAACAACATGCCGTCACTAAAGGGATTCGGTAGGTCATTTATGTAAATTAGAAAAAGGAGGGGTCCAAGAATTGACCCTTGTGGAACTCCGCAAGAAAGTTTACCCGGTTCAGATAGATTATCTCCAACTTTAACAGACTGATACCTGTCCTTGAGGTATGAGGAAAGAAGTCTACAACTTAGCGGTGAGATATTGTACGCATAGAGTTTGCAAATCAGTATCGTATGCGAAACACAATCAAAAGCCTTTGTTAGGTCGACAAAAGTCGTTTCGCAAAACTGAGAAGCCTCAAAACAACCCACAACACAATCCAAGAAACCAAGAAAAGCCGTAGTGGTCGATTTACCCGGTCTAAAACCGCATTGACTCTCGTTGAACAATTTGTTGTCTTCAAAATATTTTTGTAACTGGCTTTTCAATAAGACCTCGAAAATTTTAAATATTACTGGTAATATGCTAATAGGTTTGTAATTTCCAGGATCCTTCTCATCACCTTTTTTAAAAATTGGTAGCACCAATGCTGACTTTAAAACATTGCCTTCAGACAGCCTTCTTAATCATCGCGATATTAAAATCGCAACAGTCTAGGCATTTTGTGTTTTTTAAGCCATCGATAGAACTCCGTACTTCAGTTTGAGACACCTTCTTAAAAGAAAATAGTTTAGGGGAAGGAGGGCTGTTTACATAAAGGAGTGGTTCAACTGAGTCCCCACCAGGTATTGCATCGTTCAAAACAGATAAAGGGGCGTTTAAAAAATAATTGTTAAAAGAATCGGGCGTTATGCCACCCATCGGTAATCCAGTTTTTTTGTTGTTGGATCCATTCGAATTGATGACATCCCAAATAGCACGTGGACTATTTTTGTGAGACATAATAAATTTATTATTCGCTTTTAGTTTCGCAGATTTTAATTCTTTATGGTAAATGGCGGCGATAACTATTGCGCGAAGATCGCAACTTCGGACAACGAGTACACTGATAAATATTATTCATCTCTTGCAATTTATTGCGCATATGTTTATGCTTATCCGTATACCAAGCTATAGGTAAGGCGTTGCCACTTTTGAACGATGTCGTTTTAGCGGGAAATGCCCTAAACGAAGCTTCCTTTAATATGGTCATCATAAGGGTCATCTTAATGTTTGCATCAAGATCAAGTCTCGTTACGAAGGCAAATTCTTTATTGGAAATAATATTAAAAAAGATATTTAGACCAAGGGTTGTAATTGGTTTGGAAATTTTATGAGCAATTTGTGGGTTACTTTGTGGTACATTGAAACTACTAACCACTCCAAGATGATCTGAGAGAAGTAAATCGACGGTTGAGTTATCGATTTCGGACTTGAAATTCGAAAACACATTATCCAGGCAATTTCCAAATCTAATGGGCGAACAGAATGCGGAGGACAAACCAAATTCATTCAGCAACTGGTTCACGGCGCAAACACGACTATCATCGGTCCCAAAATATACGTTGAAATCACCAGTAAATATGGCACTCCTATCGCAAACCCCAACAAAGGAGAGCACATCAGATACAACGCCCAGAAACCTTTAAAGGCCACCAGAAGGAGAGCGATACGCAGTAATTACTGTTAGTCCGAACGATGGTATAAAGGCGGCAGCAATCTCGCAGTCAATCTCCACAGAACAATTGTTAGTATCCAATGGTACACAGTGGTAATCATTCCTTACAAGTATAGCAATACCCCCGTGAATACGTTCAGATCTAGAAAAGAATGAAACAACTCTATAGCCAGATATACTAATATCTCTGATGTCAGTTGCAGTCAGCCAGTGCTCACATATGCACTATATATGGAATCTATTATTATTACCAATTAGAAAAGATTCCAACAGAAGACATTTATTACGAAGGCACTGTACATTAACATGGAGAACATGAACCCTACCGTCCGACGATCTAACCGTCTTAAAACTATCCGAGGTTTGGCGACCAATACAATTGTCAAAAAGAATTACACTCAGAAACATTATTCAGCGAGAACGAGTTCATCGAGCTGCAATTTACGGTTATCAAGTTACGGTGATTTATGTTACGTTTACAGCTATTTACAATAAAACCAGCAACATATTCAAAAACCTTACATTTACCACCTCGCGTGAGATGCAGACCATGTCGCGTTTTATCATATTTACCTACCAAGGAATTAATTTCAATGTATCCACATCCCTCACGAGCGTAGTTCATAAGTAAATCATAAAGTTTACTGTTCAATTCAAAAATCATATTGTTCAGAATAGGACGTGTGTCCCAATATGGGATTGATACATAAAGTACATTGCATAAATTACATAAATTATTTAGTTTTTCGTATACGTGCGGACGAACAGACTTATTTGCAAGCAGGTCATTACAGCCACCAATAATAATTAAAAAATCCTGCTTATTAAACTCACTACATAGGTTTTCGGAATCCTCCAGTACATTTTCCAAAGTCGCGTTAGGTTTAGATATCGTTAGCACTTCAAATGTTGGAAGAAGATTTCCCAAAATATTTCCTATGAACCGTCCATGGCTATCGCTTAAAACTAATGCTTTTGGTTTCCTGGTAGTCGATTGGTTTTGCTTACGCCGTGCACCGGGCGCAAGAGAAACTGTACGACTCTGATTTATGTTTCTGGTAACATCTTGTTTTTGTATTAGGCGTTTACCATTAGCGGTTAATTTTGGTTTAATTACAGATTGTGGAGGTGCTGTATACTTAGAATTAAAAGGAACCTTTTTAACATCATGTTTTTGTGTTGGGTGTTTATCATTAGCTGTTAATTTTGGTATAGTTATAGATTGCGGAGGTGCTTTGACTTTAGCACCAGAATCCATTCAAAATGTTTTAAATAAGTTTTCACTCAGAATTGATTTCTGTTTTCAAAGACAAGGAACTCATATTGAAAATTTCCTTTGGTGTTTTTCTTGTATTGTGTATATGCAACTTATATACAACTTGTATACAACTTAATAACATGTAATTTGTTTCTATTTCATATTTATCGTTCTTACATGGCATTCTCATTAGTTAAGGATATAAAAACTGTTAATCGTAATTTCTAAAAAATTACATGTACCAACCTAGTTACAGTTTGTATGACAAGAAGTGATACTGATTCATCGCATAAAATTCGTTAATCGTTAGCTCAATTCTGATTCTGTCACAAGATCTACTATTTCGCCTATTGTGCTATCAAGAAAATCTACGTCGGCTGTTATTTCCGTTCCATCGTTGAGAAAAAATGGACAGATTTTCTTCCAAACATTACTCCAATATCGAATGTCTGCCAAAAATCTTTAATGGACATTTGATCGTTTTGTCTCACAGCAATATTCTATCACTTCTCGTGGTACTGACTACATACAACTATTGAATAGGTCTCTTATCTGAATAGGTCTCTTACATTGAATATATCTCTTATATTGAATATATGTCTTATAACTGTACAAACAAACTTGGCAGTATTGCCGATAGAAAATTTGGGTTCACAACATATACCCATTTTTTTCAAATTGATCCATCCGTTACAAAAATTTTTTCATGCTTTATGCGCGCTCTGTATAAAATGGGTCGCCAATTTTATTGGCATGAACTAAGGTGAAATGCCAAGAAGCAAGAAGAAATCTGAAAATTAAACAGACTAGACAGTTTTCTACAGATTCTAAGTTCGCAATGCTGAGAATGCAAGTTCGCAGTCAAAACATTGTTTTTGGACTTGTAAAGTTTAGTATAGTTAGTGATCCAGAAAATGGAGGCCATTGGGATTGTGTTTTTTTAAATTATATCAAACATTGAGATCAAACCTTTCAATTGCGAATTATAGTGCGACGATGTTGCAGAATACTTCAACCTTAACAATAATAAGCATGAAAATGCAGAACTTAACCTGAAAGTATATATAACAATCAAATAAATAAAATTATCTCAATAAGTAATGAAAGAATGTCTTTTAGGCATAATCTATAGAATCAGATAGAAACAAAGTTATAAAATAAAATAGGACATTTAAAATGAATCTATAAACGTTGTATGTGATTTCGAAAAATAACATATGTAGTTGGTTGCGTGTAAAATTTATGATATAGTATTTTATGAGGACATCCGAGTTAATGTATCCGTTGACAAAGTGATTCCGCGTGCGAGATCGCAATCCGGTCGTAAAAAGAGGAGAGGAGCGCGGCGACGCGCGCGCTTGCAACAAATCAAAAAGCGAAAAGAAAGAACGGGAGAGAGAGGAGGGAAACGGACGAACCTACACGAATTTCTCGCATTCTGTTCGTCTTGGCGCCTCAACGGGCCGTATTATTTTTACGCGACGATCGAAGATGCGTGGGCACGCGGCTAAAATTAGCCCGGGCCGCGCTATAATCGGCCCAAAATCCCGGAGTATTTATCACCCTGTTTGCGTGCTTTATTTCGTATAATCCGGGCCGTGGAATTCGCCCAAGCGATACCATTTCGGGCGGTGTGGCGCCGGCTTCGTGCCGCGCGATTTTTAATCCCGCATCCCGCGCCCAACAAGTGGTTGAAAGCAAAAGTTCCGTGTCGGAATGCCGATGGAATTTTTAACCAACGAGAGCCACTTATTCCTTAATTTACTTTTCTTTTTATTATTTTTCATCTCTACCTCGCAATCTTGTTTATAATCAACCAACCCCAAAACATCTCGCTTTCTTTTTTCAACTCTTAACTCTCCGAAATGTTTACATACGAAATATGCACAACAACTTCTTTGTCCTCTTATACCAAACTTGAAAAATAATTAATTACGAGATAAGAAAAAAAAATCGACGAAATCCCTTTCGTCATTAATTCGGATAATAAACAAAGAGAAATTCCAAAAATAGCGGAATCTCTCGTTGAAGAGTATTTGCCAGCCATATGTCACCCCAAATGCGCATCGCATTCCACGGGACGCGTGCACTTACCTACTACGCGACTCTGATTTACGTCCGTGTTTACACACGCGCCCGTCCAAATTCCAAAACGTTACGCATCTCAACATCCCCGTCAAAACGCTAGTTAAGAATGCCACAAGCGCAGTAAATAAACACACGGAATGCGCCCGTTTCACTGTCGTTGGGCCGTTAATTAACCACTGGCGCCAATAAAGTTGCCGTTTTATCCGCGGTTTATTGAGATCCTCTACTAAATCCGTCCTAGGTACTCTTACTAAATACCAACAGAGTTATTCCATTTATTTCAATTTTTTTTTCATTTTATATCATAACTTTTTATGGGATTTACCTATGCGTTTACCTTTTATATACACAGGATGTGAACATTTCCCCAGACGTATCACAAAAACACCATTACAAGTAGCTGACTCAGAATCAGTGGTAAAAGGATTATTCAACTTATTTTCTAGAGTTAGTTTTTCTAGATCTGCGGTAGAGATGTGCGCGTGAGTGAATTTTTATGCCCGCTCACGATTTAGACCCACGTGTGTCACTCACCGTGAACACCATTCATGAATTACACGAGTTACTCGTGGGTCACGTCAATTCACGTGACTCACGCTCGATCAGGTGATCAAATGTATGAATCATGTTTGGTTACTTGGTAAAGTGATTATCAATTAATCGCTATTTTTGATTCTAGATAGTGAAGCACTTTTCCTTTCGAAAATGGAAGTTGAAAGTGAACAAAAACTCTATTTTTAGTTATTCTTCAGTCTTAAATTGTTGTATACTTGTATCAAAATAAAACTAGAACTAACACTAGACCTAGTACTAGAAAGATTCAGAAACTTTCTAGTACTAGGTCTAGTGTTAGTTTTAGTTGCCATTTAGTGTGCTTGATTGTTGTAAATTCTTCTGGAACTAAAAGTATAACTGATAGTAGACTTAGACTTAGGAAGTTTTGGCATTTGTATACTTTTCTTTACTAACTACACAAAATGATATTTTTATTTCTTCGTGAATAAATTAATTCATTCGAATTAAAAATATATTCATGTATTGCTATAAATTTTTGAAATTGATTGGCCCAATTTATAAATATCTACCCAACGGGTATTTGTCGTACCTGTCGCCCATCACTGATTGTATACTTTCGAGAAATACAAATTTTAAATAAATTTGTACAGTCGTCCACATCGAGTTTGGTTTTTATGACAGTCATAAATAAAACCCGGGGTGAGTTTTACCCGCTCGAGTACCTTTAAAGATTTATGACAGTGCGACAATGACAGGGTCGAACTTAAATAAAACACCAAAGATTATATTAAAAAATTTAATTATTCGTCGTCGCTATCACAACTATTAGAATTTTCAAAGTTGCTTTCATCGGCACTATCATTTTCGATATCTATAATAATCCGTTGATTATTTGGCGATACATAAGAATTTTTTACGTCGATTATGTGTTTTACGCAATTTCCCCATAATTCTGTCGGTATGTTGTCAACCTCTTGCCGAATTAAATCCACCACTTTGGCGCTTAAGGTTGGAGCTGAATTATTTTTCCTGATATTTCGCTTTAAATTGCTCCAGATTAATTCTATGGGGTTCAAAACGCAATGGTACGGTGGTAATCGTAGAACTATATATCCCGCTTCTGTTGCCATACCATCGATTATGTAATCGATTGGAATCTCAACTTCAATGACTTTCGATAACAGTTTGTCTTTTGTGATGTTACCGTCCGGCATGGCAATATTATGTTCTTCCATGTATATTAAAATATATCGTTTCTTATGCCTCTTTGCAGGTTTGGGATGTAAATTTCGTGAGTGATTTTTAAACCACGTCTCAAACAACGCAGCATCCATATCTTGGTGATAATCTGCAGAGCAGTCCTTAATATTTTTGCAGATAAAAGTAATCCACTTTGAGCCCAACCATTTTCTCCCCCTGCATGAAGACTAATAATTCGTTTTCCTCTTGAACACGGTATCTTCAATGGACATCTATCACTCCCATTGGAAAGGCCCTTTTTTTTCACATCATGGGTATCATACCAAGTTTCGTCTAAATAAACAATATTCCACTTCTCTTCCCGATATTTTCTAATTTGATCAATAAATTCCCACCTCCATTTTTTTAGCCGGGGAGTTTCGGTAATATGAGCTCTTCCGTCCAGGGATTTATAGTGAAATCCAATTGTTCGAAGATATCGTCGAAAGTGCTCTTCAGAATAAGGTATTTCTACATGAAGTTCTTGTAATCTTATCTTTAAAGAGGCGACAGTAGGCACGATATTTTTTGAATACATGTCGTAAATAACTGTTTTTATTTCCGTTGTGTAACTATCCGGAATTCTTTGGAAAAGATGACAAGCTTTGGCGGGTTGATCACTTGTAGATTCTCTATTTTCCAACTGCGCAATGAATCTACGTACTGTTGTTACAGGTACCCTTGTCAATTCACTGATAACTTTACAGGCAGCAGAACAACCTTTTTCTTGCAATTTAACGAAAACGTTAACAATAATTCTTTTACTATCTTCGGAATAAAATGTTTTGGCGAATATGGTGACTCGTTTTCCCAGGGACGAAACATTTTCTTTTCTTAGGATACCTTTCACGTGGCTTTTAACAAAATACTCATCAAGAATTTCGCCTATCCTCTCTTATAAGTAGTTTCCATAAGCTATTTCTAGGTGTTTCTTAGAAAAAAATATATTTTCAGGAATATCTAAATAATAGAATAACGAAATGTTATAGAAACAGCAAAACATTTCTTTGAACAAATAAGTAGGTACTTAACTTAATAATGAATATAAAATCACCCTATTATTTGTTTAAAACTTGGAAGGAAAGGAAAAGGGTGTTCCTTAATGCGGTCCTGAGTGAGGAATCCCAAAATTCTTCAATGGGAAATTACCTGTTGCACCCCCGTCTTTGTTCGTTTTACAACTACAGTAGGAAAGTGACAGGGTAATAAAAACCAAACTCGATGTGGACGACTATAAATATTGTATTTTTCGTTAATGCGGACCACAACAATTTCAATATTGTTATTACAGAAATATTCAAAAATTTTTCCAACCGGATCACGCCGGGTCCCGTCAAAAAAAAAGATGTTCACAAGCACGCACGTTCACGTGAGTGGTACAACAATTGATGCCCGCTCACGGTCGGTCACGCATAACCCATTGTGACCCGACGAGACTCACGTAATTAGCACATCTCTAATCTGCGGAGAATATTTGTAAGTAATCTAACCACGGAATTTTTGGAACAAAATGGTATTAAAATAATTCACAGGTCTGCACACCATCCATCAAATGTAGTAGAAAGATTTCATGGAGTATTTAAAAGGATACTCAGAGCTTTGAGTTATGAATATGGAAAAGAGTAGGATGAGCACATCAATTTTGCCACAAAAGAGCAAAAAAAAGCTATTTACAGAAAAGGGTAGTAGTAAGAAAATGAAAAAGAAAATAGAAAAAATCAGATATAAAAGAAAATATCAGATACCAAGTACATAGTAAAAGAACTAACTTGAAGAAAAAACAAATCTTTTTATATGAAAATTTACTGAAATCTTATTATGAAAAACCTGAAATAGTTATGATGTATGTAACATCTTTGGGGGAAAAAGAGATAGAAATGAATATGAACGATAATCAATAAGCCGATTGAAAATTAAACGAAAGTTGACTCACGACTTTCTGTTACCTAAAATTGATTTATTAAAAATTTCTTACTTGCTATTAATTTTATTATCATCGGTACCAGTTTCGGGTAACTTGATTAGTTTCCCATCATCAAGCGAATTGTCAAAAATCCATTTAAAAATAAATCGTTAAACAATATACAGTGCGTTTCAAACGTAACGGATAAATTCGATAAAATCATTACAAAGAATTTACGAAAAATCGCTGAAACGGGTTTAATGATTTAAATTTTTTACAATTTTTTTTATGTATACTTTAAATTTTTTCCATTTTTAAACGAGTTATGACGTCATCAAAGTTTTTTTTTCAAATCGAACACCCCATTTTTTATATCTGATATGAAAGAGGATTTTTATTGAATTATGTACGATAAATATTAATATCCGTTACATAAGAAAATTTTCGAAAAAATGTATTACTTCCCATTAATTTGATACAAAAATAACAATAGCAGTGCGTAACCATGGTAACCAATTGTTTTGATTTGACATTTCTAAGTGTCAAAATTTATAATTCAAATTTCAATTGAATTATATATTATATTAATTATTATTACATCAAACGCATAAAGAAAACTTCAAAGAAAATTGTATCTCAAGTACAATAGTAATAATAATTAATTTAAATAAATGACTTAATCCAAATTTAATTTTGACACTTGAAATTGTCAAATCACAACAATTGGTTGCCATGGTAACGCACTGCTACTACTATTTTTGTATCAAATGAATGGGAAATAACGAAATTTTAAATGATTTTTTTTCTATTTTTATGTAATCGATATTAATATTGATTGTATGTCGACGACGCCATAACACGTTTAAAAATGGCGGAAAAAATTTAAAATATACACCAAAAAATTTACATCTTTATACCCGTTTCAGAGATTTTTTCGTAAATTGTTTCCAATGATTTTATCGAATTTATCCGTTACTTTTGAAACGTATGTAAATGTATGTAATATATTGAAACATTTAAAATTTGACAAAAGTATTTATACTTATGTCTACTACTGTCTAGTAGTGATGTCTACTAATCATAAACACTTTAAATTTAACAATTTTTAATGTTAGCTTTTGTTAAGTTTTTAATATTATCAAATTAAAAAAAAATGTTTTCACTTATAAAGCGTGTCTCTCCTAACTGGTTCCACTTCCAGTCTACTGGGAGTAGACCTCAATTTTGTTTCTTTAAATGGAATGTTATAGTTTTTATTACACCTTTAATTATACGTAAAAAAGTATGTTGACTTTGATATAGGTTGCTGGTACCTAGCTCTTTTTATTTTCAAGTTATTTTGATTTTAATTGTTTTTTTGGCAAATATCACCATGCAAACTTGAAAATATTTTAGATTAAAAGATCAGAATAAACAACCCATGTTATCAAAATTTCAAGTTCTCAACTCATAGAGTTCATAGTTTCTGAAATATTATATTGTTTTTCCAAAATGTGCTCATTACAGAACCTTTTTAAAAATATTTTTTCCAATTTTGCCTTGAAACTATGCCATATAATAGTCAAAGCCGTAGGTAAATAATAATATCCAAAAGGATTAGATACGTGATAGTGTGTTCATAAAGTTCACTTAATCTTGATGTTTTTCAAATGACGTTTTCGTATTTTTTAAATAGAACACCCTGTATATTTTGTACTTCTTGAATTGTCCGTAAAGTTCCCTTTAATTAACAATAAGTATGTCATATGTCTAAGTTTAGTAGTTTTCCTGATATTTAGAATTTAAAGAAAAATGTGTAATAAAGCATGCCATTATTGTACTTAATATGTAAAATAATTTTGCTACCATATACCAAATTATAATGCGACTTGGTACTTGACAAGCTTTAAAAAGATTTCTGTAATGACATACATAATTGTGAACCCATATATAGGTGAGCCAAATGTTTAGAATATAATAAATAATATCATTATTCGTGGTTTCACAGAAAAACTTTTCGAATAAAAATATCTTTTTTGTTTGCTTGTTTGTATTGTTTTTGGTTTCGTTGCTATGGCAACCAACATTGTTATTTTAAATTTAATGCATATGTTTTTTTACATATTTTGATCGAGGATAAATCACTCTATGCGATAAACATATCAAATTATAAGTTTGTATAAGAAAAATATCGAGAAAAATGCGTTTTCTAAAAATATTAAATCAGCAAATACAATCAGATTGAAATGATATCATTGACAGAGTTAAATGTCAAAAAATGATAATTTAAGCAAATATCGCGCTATTAGCATACCACGACAAACCACAAACAATCCAAATATGAATGATGTCATATTTCTTTGATGTCGTGTATGGGTTTGATGATAAAAAACGTATTCAAAATGAAATTTATACACTTTCAATAATATTTACACAGATACATAAATTACACAATCTTCAGTATCCAAAATATTACTACAATTCTTTAGTGAGTACTTAGTAACAATTTATGGGATAAACTAGTCGTCGTCTTCAATATTGTTTGGTAGTAAATGGTGCCCAGTTTGAACATTTGCTGTAGTTTCTATATCTCAGCTTAGATTCTTTTTAAAATTTACTTTTTGTGATCGATGGCTGCTTTCGACAATAAACTGTTTGTGTAATCTGTGTATCTGCGTAAATAATATTATTGAAGAATGTACAAGCATCATTTTGAGTGTGTTTTCTATGACTGTACCCATACACCATAAATATTTTCATTTTTGTCGTTCGCTTAATTGTACCATATTTATTGGCCAATTGTGGCCAATACTGGCTTATACTGTCATTTTATAATATTTAAATCTGGCAACGACATTATTTCAACGCCTACTATGATTGAATTTACTGATTTAATATTTTCAGAAAATGCACTATCTTTTCATTTTTTTCTTATACAACCATATGATTTGATGTGTTCGTGGGGTAGGACTTACGCTCTATCAGAATATGTAAAGAAAACATATGCATCCCATTTAAAATATCAATGTTTTAACAAAAAAAAAACAATGCAAAGAAAACAATATCTAAAAAATCCGCCATAATTAATAAAGAAACATTTATTTAAAGAAACATTTTTCTTTAAAATCACGAATGGCGAAGATATTGGCTATATTGCAAACATTTGATGCACCCTGTATATTTATTTTTATATTTCAATTAGGTATCGATTAATTTTTATGCAAAAACGTTTTGCAAAAATTCCAAATGTTTGTTAATGTTTTAGAAAAAATGATTAATATTTTAATGTGGGCCTATCGATTTCGCCAAAGATGTCGATCATGTTGTTTAATTCTTCTTTGCTATAATTACAACCCATCGTCGACAACTAAATAAATATTGCTACTAATTTTTACAACAATAATTTGTTGATTATAGTCAGATCTCAATACCTACTGGCTTTGACTATTATCTGGCATTGTTTCAAGGCAAAATTGGAAAAAATGTCGGATTACATCGTTTTTAAAAAGGTTCTGTAATGGGTACTATAGTCTAGTAGTACTATAGTACCACGAGAAGTGGAGGTGACTCATCACGGAACAGACGTACGCGCTAGAAATCATGTCACTCTTACACACGCAAAATTCTTGCGGAAATCGATGAGTCACATTCACTTCTCGTGGTACAGACTATATTTGGAAAAACAATTGAATATATCAGAAACTATGAACTCTATGAGGTAATTACAATTTTGGCAACGGTTGTAATAACAATTTTATAGTTCGTTTTTTTTCTATAATACCTATCAAATTGTTGTGAAATTGGCAGAATTGACAAGAAGTTTTGTTTTCTAATCTTTTGAAATAAATATGACATTTACGTTTGGTTAACCAATCATTATTCAAAAAGTCAAAAGTAATAAAATTAAAATAAACAATAGAAACTAGCATATTCATATATTCATATAGATAATACTTCCATTAAAGCTTTAAAGCTTCCTCCATTCGTTTTTATATTAATTATGTATTTCGTTAAAATCGCATTTATCTAAAATATAAACTGAAGTATTTTAACTTCAACTATTTAGTTACTGAAAATGTTTCAAACTCTAAAAATTAACTTGGCAGCTATTATAGGAAGCAAACGAACTATAGTATTCATAATATGATGAAATATACAGGCTATGTCATTTAAAAAAAATTGATATACTGTCCGTTACGCCCCTAAACAGAATATCCTTTATAAGTAAAAATAATTTTAGATAATAGAAAATGGTTTAGTGGCTATCGGGATAGTAATAACTCACCCTGTATATGAAAAGAAATTTTACTGGCTACAGAACTTTTACAACAAGCAAAGGGAATGTGAAAAAATATGGGGCAAAATATAACATTTTTTACTTTCTCTTTATTTAATACACAGAAACGGTAATTAAATTTTTGACCATGCTGTATAAGATACAGTGTTATAACAACTGACTATCTATTTGGCGGTTAAAATCAAGATAACTCGAAAACAAAAAATTCTAGGTACCAACCAGTACCAACAACTATTATTAAACATATCAACATATTTCCAAATATTTTCAATATGGTTTGTTTTAGATAGAATCAATGCTATACAGGTATTCTTAAAGATTATCTCCTTATAAGCTTATTTCATTTAAAAATATTTTGACTCTGAAATATTTGATTGAACCTGTACTTTTAGATATTTCGTAATATCTAAACTGTTGGTATCAACAATATTAGCCTCTGAAGACGCACGGCTAAACCGAAACTTTCTAGTACTAGATCTAGTGTAGGTTCTAGTTTTACTTTGTTATAAATATATCACAATATAAGATTCAATAACACCTAAAAATAAAGCCAACACTAACGCTAGAGCTAATACTAAACCTAGAATGAAAAACATTTAAGTTTAATCGTACCTCTATTAAGACGGGACAAAATCCCAAGTTTGCTGTTTCTTTTGTATTATTATAGTGGACACTTTTTTGGGATTTCTCCTGTATGTGTCCCGAACATAAATAAAAAAATCCAATCCAACCCAACCTATTTTCAGAACTAAGACTAGACTTAGAACTAGAAACATTAAGGTTTAGCAGTCTAAAGAAACAGGCGGCTAAATCCTAATGTCACTAGTTCTAGGTCTAGTGTCAATACTATAGATACGTTGTAGATCTAGTATTAATTACACTTTTAGCTTCAGAAGATCTGGTGTTAGTTATAGTTTTACTTTGATACAAGTATACAACAATTTAAGACTGAAGAATAACTAAAAGTAGAGTTTTTGTTCTCTTTCAACTTCCATTCTCGAATGCAAAAGTGCTATACTATCTAGAACCAAAAATAGTGATTAATTAATAATCCAATTAACAAGTAATTAAACATGATTTATACATTTGATCACCTAATCGAGCGTGAATCACATGAATTAACGTGACCCACGCGTAACTTACGTGATTCATGAATAGTGTTCACGTGAGTGGCGTGCGTGACAGGCGTGGGTCTAAATCGTGAGCGGTCGTGAGTGGGCATAAAAAGTCACTTACGCGCACATCTCTAGTAGCAAATATTTTTAATATGTTTCTCCTAGATAGAAACAATGCTATACAGGTGTTTTTATTTAATAAATATTTTGAATCTTTGAAATATTTGATTGGATGCATACTTTTCGAATTATCTCCAAAAACATTCACGCCTTTTTTTGAGTTATTTCAATTAAGCGTAGATAGCCTTGAAAAAAGCAGAGGTAAATCAGTACTAGCAGTGGATAATCAGCAATTTTTAATTCTTGTATTATCGACAAATTGTATGGATACAATTACTATTCATGTGGGATACATCAACCTGTACCTTTAGATTTTTCGAAATATCTGAACTGTTGGTATCAATAGTAGCAGCAATATTATCCTCTGCTACAAAGTCCAAAATGTTTTTTTTTCAAGTTCAGGTCTTCGTATCTTACGTAAATGTCTTTTGACATATGATTTACTGCTTTTACTACTTAATTTTTAAATAACGATGTATATTTTTGCGAATAACTCAAAAACGATGCTTCTTCAAGCAAGAATTATATAGAGTGAAAATAGTTTAAATCATTTGAAATGAAACCATTTTAATTTTTATCTTAATAATTTCTCGTTGAAACGTGAACTATCATATATCGTCCTAGGGCAGTTTCGTCTTTATTTTGGTCCATAAACCATCCCATCATCTCCATTATTTTAGCCATGACAATTATTTTAATTTGTCCACTTTCATTATTTTAATGCTTTCAAGATTGGAACGTAATTCATACACCTGTGAATTTCTACCTCGATAATATTTGAATAAAATAGCTATTATAAAACATTTTAAAGAAGACATCTTTAGTTTCAATTTAAGCCATCATTCATTTCTTTATCTCCATCATTAAAGTTGTTGCCATTCTTTTAAGTTTAAATCATTTGAAACGTAATATTAAGACGGCAGTGTTAGATGGCAATTATTTTAATATTTCTGTCAAAATATTTCTTAGCCACAAATTCAAACACAACATGCCTCTGATAGAAATAATCAATGGTAGAAGCTATAGCAAAATTTTAACAGATGTGATGATTAAAACAACTGCCAGCTTTCATAACCTACTTGGTATTGCCAGTCTACATGATGTTAATTAAGACGCTCCCTGGTAGTACTTTAAATATCTATTGCACGTAATATTCATGGAATAAGAAAATAATTCAAACAAAAGTTGCGTATTTTGTACCCATTTAAATAAGCTTACTTAATAATTGAAAAATATAATAATGATAACGGGAGCATATTTTTCTCCCGCCACATAATAAAACTTTAATCTGAAACTTTTTTTTCCATAATATTAATGGTTTTTAAGTAATAACATCGTCTCAATTTAAATGCCTCATCCAGTATAAGAATCGATTCATAAAAAAAAATGACGTCATAAATTCTTGTTAGTGTGCGCTCGCAATAATCAAACTTGGCAAGATATCTATCAGTAAATTCAGTTGAAACCCATCGAAATTCCATTGAAATGCCTTCGCGGTCGTCAGAATGGATTGGCCACCGGCTGAAGTGAACATCTGCACCCGTCGCCGTTGGACGACACCTAAATTTCGTTGCCAACGAATATGGACGATTTAAATTCCTTCATTTTTTCTTGCCGGGTATACAGCGATACAGGAAAAGCAAAGACTATTTTGAAATAAAATGATAAAATTAATCTAAATCAAATTGGAAAGTTCAAGATGAGATGAATCACGTCGTTATCGCGACGCGTGCACGAGCGGATCTGCATTATAATTGAATTTTTTTCGAGTTTCGAAAAAAGAAAAAGTGAGAAATCGCGTTTGGAATTGTGTTATGGTTGGGTTTCATGGTCGGGTATCGGTTACATAACGACGTAGATCATACAGAAATAAGTGTCATGAGACCTATAACATTGGTGCCAGTAAATCTTTACGATTTTCAACAAAATATTTAAAAAAAATTATCAATTGTAAATTACAAAATGTTGGTTTATTATGTGTATATTATAAACTACTTAGGAAGTTGTAGAAAAAAAATTAGAAATATTTCATGGGTCAAAAGATAAGAAGTTTGTTTTTATGTATTATGATTACATGTAAAAGACGATCCAAATGGGACTTTAGTCTGAAATAGAAGATATCACGTCTGATGTTTGCCTTTATTTCTGAAATAGTAGGAGATTTGTTAAGACATATTCTTCGAGTAATTTTTTCTGGATGTATTGGGTTTTCTTGAATAGCAAATGAATTTTTGGTACCTAGATAAAATTCAATATCCATTTAAATGCAAATACAGTGCAGTTTAAAATATGTCCAGTTTGAAACACGTCCTTTTTTAACCCTTTCAATATATTTGGCTAATGCAGTAAATTATGTCTAATTGATGTAACGTTCATTTTGTTCACAAAACCAAAACACAAAAATTTTTTCAAATATTTTTGGGATCCCAGCAGTATTGAAAGTTGTAACAAAACGGATTTTGCTGATAATGAATTTCAATAAAGCAACAGAAAACTAAAGAAATGACAAAAATCACAATTGAGCTGAAAAAGGAAATTTTGAATAAATATGAAGAATAAAGATGAAGACATTAAATCATGTTGAGAAATTACTTTTGCTTTGCGTAATGCAATAACATTGTGCTGGTGACAGTGTTATCAGAAGCAATTATTTGCGAGAAAGTTAAAAAGATACATGTTGATACACACCTTGGTTACTTTGTGACGATGAAAAGAAGGGATTATTCATAATGTTGTACGACCTTTTATTAAACATTTTTGATAATTTGTGAAAAATGAGCTGTTCAGTCCCCAAAAAGGTTTCAATTGTGCCAAAATTGGTTTGTTTTGGAAGAAAATGAAAAATAGGACCTATATCACACAAGAAGAGAATACATTATCAGATTACAAGCTAATGATAAACCATGCAGTCTATGGATCCGCGGGTCATACGTAATTTCAAAAAACTTTATACCAAAGCCTTATTTCCGAAGTGTTCTGAAGTAATCTTTGAAATAGAATTACCCCTGACAGAGTTCTAGAAAAATCATTTTAATATTGTTTAGGTTATATCGCTCATTACTAAACCTTGGTAAAAAGTTTCTCACAGAACAATGAATTATGCTTGCAGAAGATTGTGGCCATAAACAGTAACGTAATAAAATGTCTAATCTAGATGCTCGATAGTGGATGATGTTGTTTCCCTGTCTAGATACATGGAACTGGATGTATGTGATGATGATGTATAAGAATTACTGGAAGATCATAATCAAGAACTGACCATTAACGAATTACAGGAAATGGAAAACATTGAGCGTCAGATTTAAATTTATGGGCTCTCTCTGATTCAGATGAAGAAGAGGTAATCGTCATTAATAAAAGAAACTCTTGCATATACATGAAAAATATTTCACAGAAAACTAAGTTCAAATAAGTCGTAACAGCATCGCTTGGGAAGACCACTCAAATTCACACACATTTTAAGTAAAAGACAAACATAAAGTTCTTTGCACAGCTTTTTAATAAATAAAAAGTTATTGATCCAAATGTAAAATGAAAAAAGATAGAAAAATAGGATAACTCAGAATGAGGCACTTCTTCTTTAGAATAGAAGTTTTTATTTTTGGTTTTATATTTTAGTAGTTGAGTTTTAACCACAGTTTGGCGTTTGTGGAAATTTATCTGGCTTTAATTGTAGACGTAGGTACAAAGATAGATGTGCATTTGAGTAACTTTTTATGCCCACTCAGGATTATACCCACGCGAGTCACGCACACCATTCACGTGAATATCATACATGAATCACGTGAGTAACGCGTGGGTCACCTCAATTCACGTGACTCACGCTCGATTAAGTGATCAAATGTATGAATCATGTTTGATTATTTAGTTACTGAAAATGTTACTAATAATATAAAAAACATCAGAAACTTTATTCGGATCCTAGGTAACAGAAGCCAACAGGAACCCTAACAAATGTTACCTGAATCAAAAGTCTTTTTACTGCTACGGACAAAAACGGGATTATTGACTAAAGGCCGCATTAAAAGACACACCTTTCTTGTAAATTGTAGAGATAATAGAATTAAATTATTTTAGTTTCAACAAATTTAAATTTTAGCGATTTACTTATAGCAGAAAATATCTATATTACGTTTATTTATTACCCACATTTTTTTAATTATGTATCAGTGTTGCCAGTTTTTTGTCTTAAAAGATTCTTTCTGTTATTTTTAATGTTTGAGGTATTTTACATATTGTTATAAAAATGAATCTTGATTTTCAAAGTGAAAGTCTAAAAATTCATGTAATATTACCAAGCATAACAATGCATTTCCAAATGATATTCAAATTTTACATGAAACGTAAAATTCTCAATTTTTATGTTTCATTGTGCAACGACATAAAGAGCAGAATACATTTCAAAAATGAAAAATGAATTGAACTTACCAATGTTTTAGATGTAACAAAAATATTTGGTGAGTTGGAACAAGAAAAAAAGTTCAGCCTCAAAAGGTTTCTCACTTAATTTAGTACATTCTTGTTTTCATTTTCAGTACAAATGTTGTTGTATTTATTTTCTTCGGTGTGGCAACACCGGTAATAGTTCATGCTGCCAACAAGTTGGTAGAATTCAAAGTGAAACAGGACTTTGGAGATATAAAAACTTATACTGCCAACATGTTGACAGTCTTTAAGATAATATACAGTGTGTGGAATAGTAGTAGCTCATGCTGTCAACAAGTTATCAGATTTCATACTGATGAGCAGGACTTTGGAGACATGACAGCTCATGCTGCCAATAAATTGACAACCTTCACGTTGATGAGCATGACTTTGGAGCCACAATAGTTCAAGCTGCCAACAAGTTGGCAGACTTCGAACTAATGAGTGGGAATTTGAAGATATAAAAGCTCATACTACCAGTATGTTCGCATTCTTGAAGATAATGTACAATATTTGGAACAGTAATTGCTCATGCTGCCAACAGGTTGGCAGACTTTAAGTTGATGAGCATGACATTGACACTGATTTGAAGACATGATAGCTCATGCTGGAAACAAGTTACCAGTCTTTAAGATAATGTGCAGTGTTTGAAGAAATATAAATTAGTTGAAACACAAATTTTAAATAAATTGTATTTTCAGATATAATATTTAAATTGTTAAATATTGTATTTTTGTTAATGCGGACCTGAGCAAGTTCAAAAAATCGAACCAATCGGGTCACGCCGAGTCCCGTCGAAACCAAAGTTGCTCACGATCACGCACACTCATGTGAGTGGTTCAAAATTTAAAACCGGTTACGGTGGGTCACACATGACCATTGTGACCTGGCGGGACACACGTAATTTGCACATATCTAAAGTCCGTACCACAAGTCAGGACCCGTCACTTTAGAGATCGATATTTTCGAAATTGCTTGCTGAAAACAAAAGGTGGTAAAGTTTAATACAACAAACGATATAATGTTCTGAAAGAAAACTATGGAACACATACATTTCTCGGGCTGTTGGAAATTTCTTAGCGAAGTAGTAATCAAATAATCAGTCTTTTAATAACTCCTTACAGTTCCTCGTTGCATTCCATTTTCTTTCACAATTTTACAGAAATTAATTCCACGCTATTTTTGTTTAAATTTATATGCATTATTTATGTCTTATATACAAAAAATAAAACACAAAATACAAAAAACCGCAGATTCGAAAACTTCCAAATTAACATATGATACGTAGAAATATTCATTGTTTACAATAAATTTTACCGCAATTTTTTTTTGATCAAGCGATTTTGAAAATTTCGATTTCTAAAGTGAGGGGCCCTGATTTTTGGCACAGACTTTAGATGGAGAAAAATTCTACCTAACCCATAACACACAGTTTTTATTGTTGATACAAATGAGTACAAATTCTAGTTTTTCTCACATCCGTCTTTGCTTTCTTTACATCTTCTTTTAAAAATGATCTTGTTAGCTTAATAAATAAGCTAGCAAGTCAGAACGTCACGACTTTCTCTTTAATGGCACATGGCATTAAGAAAGGTGAATATACGACTATTAAATAGATCCAACTTTCATCACTAACTTTGGAACTTATTTGGATAATTGAGTTATCGCAGAAATATCATGATAGAACATGTAATTAACCCTCCGTCTGTCGGGCGCGCTTTCTTAACACTTTCGATCGGGTGTGGTCTGTGGAGTTCCAGTGCTAATTTCTCATAAATATGTTTTATATGATGCTTGTACTGTATAATAGCCTAATACAGGGCCAATTCCAAACTCACCTTTTATGTTAATTTGATTTAAAGAAAATGCTTACAATTTAATCACATATTTTTCAAAATTTTGAAACATCGCCTAAATAAAGGAAAAGAAAATCGATCTATAATAATATTTATTTAAAAATCTATAAAGTGTTATAAAAAAATGTCTTAACTAAAGAATAATATTCTATGCACAAACTGGAGGGTTTCAAACTGTGGTCTCCATATTTCCCAAACAATCGCTGCAGCACGCTGTTATGTGCTCCATGCACAACCAACATTTACAAATTTTGCAAAAATAACGAGTTTTTCGTCTTTTGCAATATTTACAGTTTCCTCTTTTCCCTGGTTGTGGCTCTGGAATAATCTCCTCTTCAATACCTGAGAGCCTCAAGGCAGAAGTACGCATACTTTTGGTCAAGTACTTATCAACGGCTCTTCTTTGCATGTTATTTTTCACTAACTCCATACCAAGGTTTTTTTGAAACAGTCTGCGAGTTTTAGCAAATTCACCATCTGGTATGTTGCCTTTGTAGATAACAAAAGCGTTAATTGCTGCTATATTGAGGAGGTTATAGAAAATTACCATTGGCCAACGCTTTGTGTTTCTTGCAACATTGTATGATGTGATCATTCGATCAACAACATCTACTCCACTTTTTGTGCTATTATAGAAAGTAATTATTTCCGGCTTTTTCCGATCACCGGAGGCTTCATCGATATGATCGTCTCGGTGCATTGTTGGAACTACAAGCACATTCTTTCCTTTTTTGGATATATATGAAACTGCAGTCATATCATTACTAACTGCGAATAACGAAGAATATACTTTCCTGTTTTTAACTTGTGTTATTTCAAGAGGTAGTTCTCTTCTATTGGCTCTAATTGTACCAACCACAGTAAGGCGGCACTCTTTTAGCAGTTTCTTTACAATTGAATATCTTGTGAACCAACGATCTATTGTAACATTTCTTCCTGATCCTAATAAATGTGAACACATTCTTTCAGTTACTGCAGCGGTAGAGTTGTCAGTTTTATATGGACCATTGGGTTGAACACCAGCGTAAATTTCTATGTGTGAAGTGAAAAATGTTTTGGCATCAACAACGGCGAAGACTTTGAATCCGTATTTGTTTGGTTTACTTGGAATGTACATTCGGAAACTGCACCTACCCCTAAAGGCAAGCAGCATTTCATCTAATGTTACATTCGCGCCCACAGAATAAGTTTTCTTACAATTGTCGTTGAACTTGTCAACAATAGTACGAACTGCTGCTAGTTTGTCCATTTCTTTTCTTTGACCTCTAGTTGTGGTATCGTTTTGCCATTGTAGCAGGAAATATCTCATATCCCATACCGTCTGATGACCAATACTCTGCTAGATGTGTCCTTGATCCATGATGGAGCTCAGCTAAATAAACCAAACCCATCAGCGCTTGGATTTCTACAGAGTCGGTAGGTCTACACTCAGTCTTATCTTGGTATTTAACAGAAATTTTATCAATAAATAAATTAGTGTTTTCAACTACAATATCAATGCAGTTTCCAAACATGTACATCCAGCATTGAATGGGAGATAATGCATCACGTTTTCCATTTAGCATCTACGAGCATCTATCACGAATCACGGGTTGTTCATCTTCATCATTCCCGCCGTCATCCTGATGCATAATATCTGCATCTTCATTTACGTTTTCCTGCTTGGTTTCTGTATCATGATCACTGATACTTACAAAATCTGGATCTGATATCGAACTATCGTCAGACTCTTCTATTTCACTGCCCGTGCTGACTTCTTCATACAGTTTCTGTAATCTTTCTCTCTCCTTTTCATAAGGATCCAGATCACAATGCTATCAAATAATAAATCATTTATTATTTTATCAAATCACATCTGAAAATTGTGTGATACTACTTACCTATTTGTAAGTATGCTATTTGTAGATTGCTAACTAGATATTTGATATTAGTTATAAATAATTTTTTATGCACTTTTCTATTCTCTATATTTGTAAAATAAATAACACATAACACAACGCCTCAAAATGGGGTTCAATAGTAAACTGGCGTGTCAACGATACGGTAACCGTATATATAGTAATTATCAAACTATATTGCGATCACTCCGAGGTATAGTTTTATAACTCGGTAATTCCCCTACAAACACAAAAAGAACGCATAGAGTTCCAACTGGAATACGATTCTTACAGATTACATCTGCGAATATTGTTGCACATTTGATCGGGAAGGGTCTGTCAGGACAAAATATTTTGTAGCGACTATTTGGAATTTTGAAAAACAGTTTTTTATAGCGAAAACAGTTGATATTCAGATACTTGAATGGTACTGTGACCGTAGAGGTTTTGAACAAAATAATTTAAAACATATTTCACATAATCATTTTGTCGTGGACTCGTAGACCACACCCGACAGACGGAGGGTTAAGAAAATCACTGCTGAGCGTCAATACAAGGCAAAAAGAAGTAACAAGATAGAAAAAGGATCAACTGTGAAAAAAAAAATGTTGAAAACCCGCCATTAACATAATGAGAAGATAATTCATGAACAACAATAGATTAACAAGGTTTAGTTGAGCTCACTAATTAACCTAAATACAAAATGAAGATCGTGTCTAAAGAATCGTAATTGGAACTTAGAAGAAGCCTAAAGTATCATGGTGTTATGTTATGAAATGGCAAAACAAGACAAATCTAGAAAAGATTATAACGAGATCAAATTCTCTATTACGCACTAAATATGGTGATAAGTATCTAGAAGCATTAACAGTTAATGATTGAAAATTACCCATAATTAATTTTTGGGTAGAAATCAGTACATCTTCGATAACGTGGTCGCCCGTCTTTAGCACGGACGATTAAGTGCAGGCGCCGTCTTCTGGTGATCATCGTGAACGGCGACGACGGCGACGAGCCCTCGACTGTTCATAAATCTCGACTTGATTCATCAGAGGGCCCGCGGACGCGATCGGAAAAAATGATAACCGTCGCGTGCTACGGGCCGTAACGACGACGACGACGACGACGGCGGGGGACGCGCTACCGTCGCCGGCGCCCGCCTCTGGATTTACGAAGTTCTGCGATTCAGCCGCGAGCGAGCGCCCGTCCGGCCGTCCAAGGCTAAAGGCTACGAGGCAAGAAATTTAGGCGCCACCGCGGACCGTATCAGGCGTCAGTCACCAGGCGACTGCGGCGCGATCGAGAAGCAAACGTTTTCAACCAAACCGAATCGAATCGAATCGGAGGACCGTCGCGGTCCAAAATACGGGGTTGAGCTTTTTGCTTAAAGAAAATTTTACCTCGAGATCAATTTTCTTTTCAAAACAATAATCCATCCCTTTAACAAACATTACCATATCAATCTTTTTAGTGTTTATATTCGCGACGTCGAATTTGATTTGATTATCGAAGAAGCAAACTTTCGTGTTCGATTTGATGAGGATGACATCTCCTCGGTGGTTGACGACAAGTGCCTTCGGCGGCGTACTCTTCGCGTTGCTCCTGATCGCGGTGGAGCATCCGACAGCGGCGGCCTACGATTGCGGCAGATGGAGACCGGTGGTGACCTGCAGCTGCCGGAAGGAGATATATTCCGAGACGAGGATCGTGGTTCATTGCCAGAAAATGGCATCATTTGCAGAGCTTGTCGAACATCTTCGGAACAATTTCGGTAGTGATCAGGTTACTTTAGAAATCGACTCATCACAACTTGACGATCTGCATAATAGAACTTTTCGAGAGCTCAATATCACCATCGTCAATCTTAAATTGAATAACAGTGGGTTAAGGTAGGTCAACAAACTTTTTTTTAATTCTTAAAAATTATAAATATAAATTAAGATTATTTATAAGATAGGTGAAAAAGTCAGCATAATTAAAACTTAATTCGTCTAAATTTTATTGACTATTACGAGTAGATGCTGTATATGTTACTACGTATATTACTTTACATATGTTAAACAATTTTAAATCCCCACTTTGCTCCATCACTGTCTTGTTAGTCTTGTTAACAATTTACCCATAAGATCCTTACTACTTTTCTGTTGTGCAGTTTGAAGACTTCCAGTCTTTGTGATACCTAGGCTAATGAACATTATTCTTTCATAGAAAAGCCTGGAAAAATATTCTACATTATTCTACACCATATCTCTTGGGAATATGCTTAGTTCGCCTATAATCAGAGGTGAACTATGATATCTTCTTCATTGGTGTTTACTTATTACTGATCACGAACTTGGCTGCATTCGACGATTATTTTGTTCATTGATTCTGCTCTGATTTCAATAGGATTCCTATATTCTTGTATAAGACTTCCTTGAATAGTCTTCTGAGGAAGATTAAATAAAACCTAAGAGTGCAGTTAGAGAATTCTTGATTGCGCTTTTCTGCATCATTATAACAATAGTTGACTGTTTCCAGTAGATGGATTCGTAATTCTCCAAAATTTCGTTCATCTTTTCTTAGGATACTTTTTAGTTAATAAATCAGAAAAGTAAAACATTGCTCTTGTCATAAGCATTGCTAAGTCGAACAGAGCATCCCTTTCATCAACACAAAATACATCTAATGTCTTTTGAAGGTGATGATTCTGTAGCCACTTTATTTCGGAAACGAGAGATGAGCGATATTTCAACAACAGGGATTTTTCACCATGATTTGACCATGACCATGATTTCCCGGTATTATTATAATGGATCATCATAGGCGGGTCAGGTTAACGTCTAAAAATCGATTTGAATTCTTTATATTCCATAACTTTCGAATAAATAAAGATATTTTTGGTGGTTAATATCGGAAAATAATTCTCAATTCATATCAATATAAAGGCGATTTTGCGCATAATAAATCTCTAGATTAAATCCTTAAATCTAGAATTTCTCAAATTTGCTTCTTAGCACAGGTTCTATTTGTTCCAATCGAAACTTTTCTTTCTCTTGTATATGTTTTGAGCGAATAAAGATATTTTCATGACTAATATCTTAAAATAAAGCTTCATTAAGGAGAATTTCGCTCCAAACTAGTAGACTTCATTACAACGTCTAGAATTTTTGGAATAACGATGTTTGAATGAACTTGCTATTGTTAAAATCGACTTGAATTCTTTATATTCCATTACTATTGAGTTAATAAAGATATTTTAGTGATTAATATCTCAAAAGATTCTCCAATTTACGTCAATTTGAAGCTGATATTGCGCGCGTTAATCAAATTTCTAGAATTTATCAAATTTGCTTCTTAGTACAGGATCCATTTGTCACAATCAAAATCTATCCTCCTCTTTAATATCTTTTAAGCGAATACATATATTTATATAATTGATGTCTTAAAGAAATGTTAGATTGAGTTGTCATTTCATCACATTGTAAACAACTTCTTTTGCTCTGTTATCACAACATTTCTTTGATGTGTTCTGCGCTTCTTGCATACTAATTTCTACAATTTCGTGCATTTAAATTTTTGTTAATGGTTCTAGTAATTTCGAAACATAACTAACTACTGGTTCAATACCCCTGCCAGTCTATGAATCTTTTAACACACTTAACGGAGATCTAAATTAGAAATGTGCAAATTATGTCAGTCAACCGTGAGCGGGCATCAATTTTTGTACCACTCACGTGAACGTGTGTGATCGTGGGTATCTATGGTTTCGACGGGACCCGACGTGGCCCGGTTGGAATATTTTATTGAAATCAAAAATAGCGATTAATTAATAAACAAATTAACAAGTAACCAAACATGATTCATACATTTGATCACCTAATCGAGCGTGAGTTACGTGAATTGACGTAACCCAAGCGTGATTCACATGATTCATGAATGGTGTTCACGTGAGTGATACCCGTGGCTCTAAATCGTGAGTGGGCATAAAAAGTCACTCACGCGCACATCTCTAATCTAAATTGCCTGCCATAGCATAACTACGCAGAACTGAAACCATGTGCTGCATGAGGTACACTTTTTATGACAAGTGATGCTAAAACTCTGAGTATTCTCTTATACCGAGTGATTCAGACCACCCCTACCAAGGATTTTTCTCAAAAATGCGTTTACCTAGGACGTTGCAATAAAAAATATGATAATAAAATCATATACAAAAACTTCAATGCATCAGTTTTTATCACGCTGGTATCGGAAATTAGTAGTACTGACATTAACTTGAAAATTTTCCAAGTTTTCATACGAATTAAGGTTTATCGTAGAATAGGTATTTTAAAAATAAGCAACTTTTGCTTGAACTCTTGTTTGATTTAATGCAACATTTAAGTGTTATTGCTGATTACAGTAAGGATAACTCTACTTAACTAAGCATGTATTATGAAAAATGCTGAAATAATTAATTCAATAAGAATATGAATAAACAATAACAATGATTTTTTAAACACCTATTTATAATTTTAAGAACAAAAACGAACGTAAAAAACTTTCAACAAGAACTTTGATGGAAACGTTCAAAAACGTTTCCAACAACAGCCACACACGTTCTTGCTCGAAAAGTTTCATATTCTCCCTTGTAGGCGGTTTCATGTAGACAATTTCTTTAATTTGGCTCTACAGGAAAAAAGTAGCGCCAAATCCCAGTGAAATAAAATCTGGTGATTGAGATGGTCAATGTTGGTCAATTACCCTACGTGCAACAACTGGTAAATGTGAAGGATACCCATTGTGTTGATACCGCATAGTTATCCTTGCACGTAAGAACACATCGCCCAAATAGTAGATATTCAAGCATATTTTGTACAAAGTGGGCGTATATTTCTCCATTTAAAGTCGTATCAAAGAAATGTGGACCAATTATATGTTCTCCTATAATACCACATCACATGTTGAGTGTCGATTATCAACATATCTCACCTAGAGTAGATTTTCCCTTGCCTAGTTGTGGATGTTATGAAGATTTACCTCTCCATTACTTTTAAAAAGCGAATCATTGGTCCGAAGAACGCATCTAGGAAAATCGTTGTCTTGATCCAAAATCCAATTACAAAAAGCCATCCTTCTTCCAAGATCTCATCCAGCAAGAGTCTGATGGACATTAGGATTGTGTGGATGTAACTAAAAGTCGTTTATTTTTCAAATATCTATTCTATGATAAAACTTAATTCATATGCCAACTTGGAACATTTTTGAGTTTATATTACCACCAATTTCCGGGGTTAACAACGTGATGAAAACTGTTGCATTGGACTCTTTATATGCGATTTTATTATCAGATCTCTTATTGTAACTTCTTAGGTAATGGCGTTTTTTGAGAAAAATCCCTGGTACGGGTGGTCTGAATCGCTCGGTATACTCCATGCAATCATTCAACTTTGTTTCCAACAATTTCTCATCTCTAATGGAAACAAAGTGGATGACACAAAGTTGCAAGGTTTTACTGTCGATCCGCTGAGCCACTTTAAAGCAATCTTCTGCTAATCTCAAAATTTGATTGCTATTCCACGGCTCACGATCAAATTGTGTGTTAAATCAGAATCTCAGCCCAACATTGAATTATCGCGTTAGGATTTTAAAATTCGTGAGGTTATATGCAAGAAAAATGGCTGTTAAATACAGTTTATTGTTTACGAGACCTACAATATTTTTTGGGCTTATCTATCTATTATATAATAATATATTAAGCAGTGGTGTACTGTTTTTCTTTCATCAGTTCTAACCCTTGTAGATGAACATGATATAAATAAGAGCCGTGAACTTCAAAGAAATTAAAAAAATTTTCTGAAAAATTCTGATTATTTAATGTTAGCGAATTGTAAGGAGATCGTTTCTATCAGGATATAAAAAAAGTTAGTGTCAGCGAAAATAGTCCACATCTATGCTAAGTGACTTGCCCTTTGGCTTTGGTCTTTTCAACATGATGACCTACATAACAAAAAATGGAAAAATCGTACTCCACTATACGAGAGAACATTTTGAAGAGTAAAGATAATATACAGCAAAATAATATTATTGTTCTCATTTGTGAGAGTAAGGATGTTTATATCTTTAAAGGTAACAAAAAGCGATTTTTCTTGTATGTAACCTCAAATATCTCAATATACTACCGTTATGGTTCAATTTTGACCTTGGATTCTGATTCCATACTGAAAGATATTCCAGAAGTAATCGTCAGTAATTCAAAAACAATTAAAATTCGTTTTTTACAGACATCTGTCAGCATTTCAGAGATGATCTATTAACTTGAAATGTTTTTATGTCAGTCAAGAATTTAATTATATATAGTCCACGAGTATAAAAAAAAATAGTATATTGATTCCAACTTTTTCTTTCTTTTTAAGAATAGGTAGCTACATTAACTTAATTTGCTATAAGACTAATGCCCGGTTTCTTGTACGTTATAGTATTGAGTAGATATCGGAGCGACAGTTATTGGATCGATATCTTTTATCGAGTCGATATCGCCTATTGGTGTTCTGGTAGGAACTGATCGACAGATATTGCACACAATAGTTATTGAACAGTTTTGTCAAAAAATCGATTATTTATTTATTCCCGTCGATAGTGGCGGTAAAAATTTTGAATAACAATTCGTAAAATTACTTATTTATTATATTTGAGATGAAAACTGGAAAGAGCAGAGAAGCATCCAGTAATAAATCACAATAAATAACATAAATAAATAATTTCTTAACAAAAATAAAAAATTGCTGAACAAGAAATAAATAATAATGAAAATTAACAAAAGAAAATCAAATAATAACAAATATTATTAGTAAAAGAACATAATTAACAAATAAGAAAACATTTTAAAGGCTCAATTATACAGAGAACGATTGTAGGTAAATTATATTTATTATCAATTTCAAAAAAACATAAAAAATTAGGTTAACATAAATAATCTTTATCTCAAAAACGATTAAAGATTTTCTAATTTGGTTCTCACCATGACAAAATAGACACATTCAAATTTTGAATGTATCATTAAAATATCTCAAGAATTCGATTTTTAATGACTCATTAAGATATCTTAGAAATTCGATTTTTCGTGATTTATTAAAAAAATAAATCATTAAATTCAACGTGAACATTTATGGCTGTCTCAAGTTAATTATAAATCACCAAAAATCGAATTCTTGAGATATTTTAATGATACTTTCAAAATTTATAGAGGCCCGTGTCTATTTTGTCATGCTGAGAACCAAATTTGAAAATCTTTATTCGTTCTTCAGATACAGATTATTTAAGTTAACCAAATTTTTTATGATTTTTTGAAATTAATAATCTTGTTTTAAAAAATCACGAAAAATCGAATTTTTAAGATATCTTAATGAATTATTCATGATTTATAGAAGAACGTGTCTATTTTCTCGTGATCAAAGCGGATCTTGAAAATATTTATTCGTTTTTGAGATATAAATCATTAAATTCAACGTGAACATTTATGGCTATCTGAAGTTAATTAAAAATCACCAAAAATCGAATTCTTGAGATATTTTAATGATACATTCAAAATTTATAGAGACAAGTGTCTATATTGTCATGCTGAGAATCCAATTTGAAAATCTTTATTCGTTCTTCAGATACAGATTATTTAAGTTAACCAAATTTTTTATGATTTTTTTGAAATTAATAATCTTGTTTTAAATAGTCACGAAAAATCAAATTTTTAAGATATCTTAATAAATTACTCATTATTTATAAAGGAAAGTGTCTATTTTCTCGTGATGACAGCGGATCTTGAAAATATTTATTCGTTTTTGAGATATAAATCATTAAATTCAACATAAACATTTATGGCTATCTCAAGTTAATTAAAAATCACCAAATATCGAATTCTTGAGATATTTTAATGATACATTCAGGGCTGGTTTATTCACCTTTGGTTAAATTTAACTATCAGATATTTACCATAGTTACTGTTAATATAGCCAATCATCCCAAGTGAAATTACAGTAACCGTGGAAAATATCCAGTAGTTAAATTTAACCAAAGGTGAATAAAATATATGTATTTAAAATATTCAAAATTGTATCATTAAAATATATAATTAGCATGACAAAATAGACTCTTGCCTCTATACATTTTGATTGTACCATTAAAATATCTCAAGAATTCGATTTTTGGTGATTTTTAATTAACTTGAGATAGCCGTAAATGTTCACGTTGAATTTAATGGTTTAGTGTGGTATCTCAAAAACGAATAAATATTTTCAAGATCCGGTTTCATCACTCGAAGGTAGACACTTTCCTCTATAAATCATGAATAATTCATTAAGATATCTTAAGAATTCGATTTTTCGTGATTTTTTTAAAACAAGGTTATTAATTCCAAAAAATCATAAAAAATAGGTTAACTTGAATAATCTTTATCTCAAAAACGAATAAAGATTTTCTAATTCGGATCTCACCATGATAAAATAGACAAAATAGCTATTATTATAATGGATAATGATCCATTATGAGTTTGGTTAATGTCTGCAATTCTTAGAATATGGGTGTTTCTTCCCATGCTAGAAAGCAATCAAAAAGCAGAAGTCCTCTCACAGATAGTTCTTGTTTGCGAGTAATACACGGAAACGTAGAGTAATTAATAAAATCCCAAAAAATTCCTTCAATTCAAATAACGGGATTCATTAATATTTTCCCCGATTCGTTCTTCAAATATGGCAACATTTCCAATGCATACAGAAATTGATAGTAATATCGTCCTACGTTTTAATCGCATTCTCATCGATAGGCAAGGAAATCTCCTTTTTAAAAATTTCAAAATAATGTACAATGTTTAATTACGTAAATATTTATGTAAATATAAATTAGAAAATAGAAATTATCACTTTTGACATACGTCACTGTCGTTAAACATACTTATCGAGTCGATATAGGTACTTGTTGTATGCGATATAGTTATCGGTTCGATATCGGTCCGATATCTCTTATTGGCTCTTTCAGAAACCCAATTGACGGATATCGCTCGAGTTATCGATCAATAGCACAATATCTGTTCGATATCGACATGTGAATACGTACGAGAAACCGGCCATTAGTCTAGATTGAGTCCAAACAGATGATACAACTCGTCTTTTCTAGAAATGATATACATCCGCAATACTTACAAGCTTTCTCACATAATTCACTTTCCAAACTCTCCCATAATCTCTCTCAACTCCTTATTTTTATTGAATACGTTCAACTTACCTTTGGTTAGGCGAATAATTTTTTGTACGTCCTTTTTTATGCTTTTGCATACTGATTATTTTCTTGCTTTCTCCGATCTTCCATTAGCATTAACTTTTCCTTCATTATCTATGGCTCACTCCCCTCAATCTCTATGTGTTAATCATTAACATCTCCACTTTTACTATTTTGTTCTTAAGCTTCTTGAGAGTCGTTTTGCTTCTTATATTATTTTAATCGTACGATTTTGGAAAGAAAAGAAAGATTTTAAAATGTAATTGGAACTAACTTTTAAACTAAAAAAAGTTGTTAAATACTTGCATTTAACTTACATTTACTTATTATTTTAGTAAAATCCGTTTGTTTTTGATTATTTTAAGTAAAAAAACGTATTTATAACATTTAAATAATCTTTGACATTTTTATGTTGACGTTGAACTTTTTTACTGCCAACCTCGAAAAGTTAAAATTACTACGTAATAAAATTTAAGTAATTAATCAAATTATTTCACATTTTTAATTAATTAATTTTGATTTTACGTAAATATTTGAAATGAGAAAATCAAATTTGATATATCTATTGATAAAATTGATTTTAAATTGCGAAATTTTATTCTTGCCTTTTGAAATGTCACAAAATCTTAAAATATTATTTTATTTTATAAATAAATTATAAATTAAGTTTTAATTCCTGCTTAAATACGATTTCAAAGCAAGTTTACTTTATGTGATTACCTATATTAAAGAATTTTTACCGAAAGAGAAGAATTTAAGATGTAAATGTAACTTCAAAGTTGATTTTTTATTCATAACATTAATGATTAATGTTAAATAAATGCATTTAATACCGTATTTAAGCACGAATTAAGCTCAATTTATAATATTTTGTTTAAAATGAAAAATATTTTAAGATTTAGAGACATTTCAAATATAAAATTAAAGAATTTAAAATCGATTTTATCAATAAATATATCAAATACGATTTCCTCATTTAAAATATTTACGGAAAATCGTAATTTATTAATTAAAATCATGAAATAATTCGATTAATTACTCAAATTTTATTACGTAATAATTTTAATTTTTCGATGTTGGCAGTAAAAAACAATCAACGTCAACACACAAACGTCAAAGATTATTTAAACGTTATAAATATGTTTTTTACTCAAAATAATCAAGAACAAACCGATTGTGCTAAAAGAAAAAGGAAATGTAAGTTAAGTGCACTTATTTAATAACTTTTTTACTTCAAAACATAAACGCATTAATGTTGTGAACAAAAATCAACTTAGAGGTTATGTTTACCCCTTAAAATTTTTTCTTTCATTCCAAAATCTTTAATACACGTAATTATATAAAGTGTACTTGGTTTAAAATCGCAAGAATTAACCTTAAATTACATTATTTTGTTTAAATTAAAAAAATATTTTAAGATTTAGAGTGATTTCAAACGGGAAGAATAAAATTTTTGATTTTGAAATCAATTTTATCAATAAATATAACAAATACGATTTTCTCATTTCAAATATTTACGTAAAATCGTAATTTGTTAATTAAAATCATGAAATAATTCGATTAATAACTCAAATTTTATTACGTAGTAATTTTAATTTTTACGGTTGGCAGTAAAAAAGATTCAACTTCGACACACAACTGTCAAAGATTATTTAAACATTATAAATACGTTTTTTACTTAAAATAATCAAGAACAAACCGATTTTGCTAAAAGAAGAGATTAACGTAAGTTAATTGCACTTATTTAATAACTTTTTTACTTCAAAACATAAACGTATTAATTTTATGAACAAAAATCAACTTTGAGGTTATGTTTACATCTTAAGACTTTTTCTTTCATTCCAAAATCTTTAATACACGTAATTATATAATGTGTACTTGGTTTAAAATCGCAAGAATGAACCTCAAATAACATTTTTTTGTTTAAATTAAAAAAATATTTGAAGATTTAATGTCATTTCAAAAGGGAAGAATAAAATTTTTGATTTTGAAATCAATTTTATCAATAAATATTACAAATACGATTTTCTCATTTCAAATATTTACGTAAAATCGTAATTTGTTAATTAAAATCATGAAATAATTCGATTGATTACTTAAATTTTATTTCGTAGTAATTTTAATTTTCGTGGTTGGCAGTAAAAAAGATTCAATGTTAACCAGAAATGTCAAAGATTATTTAATAAGTTTTCTACTGCAAATAATCAATATATAACAAAGGGATTTTGCTAAAAAATAAGTAAACGTAAGTTAAATGCACTTATTTAATAACTTTTATAATTCAAATATAATCGTGTTAATGTTAAGAACAGAAAACCAACTTTGAGGTTATGTTGATATATTAAAATTAATTTTTTCATCCAAATACTTTAATACACAATTGCATAAAGTATACTTGATTCATTTCAAACATTTACGTGAAATCGATATTAACTAATTAAATCAGGAAATAATTTTACTATGTCGTATTTTCAATTTTTTCGATGTTGGCAGTAACAAGATTCAACAGACAACAATACATAAATGTCAATGATTTAATTTTTAGAAAACTTATTTATAACTTTTTTTATAAATGGGTTTATATCCTTGATTCCTGGATATTCCCCATAAGTTATCAGTTTTAAGAACCATACATAACAATTAAAATATCTCCTCCGATATGATTTTTTGTTAACCCAGTTTATCGTCTGCTCTATGAAGTTATTGAATGAGGACTCTTTTTGCTTTGACATCTAAGAAACAATACCGCGGAATAACAAACAATAATAACAAAGCTTTTCATCGAACAAAAAAAAATTGAGAAAAAATCTTTTATGATTGTTTACGTTAAGTCTTCGTTTGTAATAGTTATTATTCTGTAATAATTGTTTTGTTGTGACTCCAAAGTTCGAGCCCCCAAGAATTGTTGTGTAGTTACGATTCGTTGAAACGTAATTGCAAACAATGAATAATGGAATTATTTTTAAAAAAAGTTTAATCTGATATTGTGGTTTGTACGATGATTTCAGGAATACGAATTCTCGTTTAACGATAATGTTGAGCAATTAAATTTTGAAAGACAATAAAAGATAAAATAGAAAGAAAAAAGATACAAAGTCAAGGTCGATCATATCGACCCGTTATTTTGCATGGTGACCTTTATTGTAAAGAGATCGTCTGCTACTTAGAACCCATCAGAGTCGTAATATACTTTAATGACCGACCGATAATTGGTGTCGATTCTCACAAATGCGCTCACGGCTCATCATCGCAACTAACTCAACTCGTCGCGATCGTAATTGCAACTCGACAACTCTTCATCAATAGAACCAGAGAGGCGATTAAGAAGACTCGGTCCACGCACGCCGAGTAAGAACTCTTTATCTGAACACTAGTAGTAGAAGTGATTCCTTCTTCTTCTTTGTTTTCAGTCGTTATCGTTTATTCTGTTTATCGTCAAATACTGGTGTACGCGACGATAAGGACTCGTCGGCAAACGATTATAAACGTCACGCAGCCCAACAGTGCTGATGAAGTTTTGATTTTGCAAGGTCAATTTCTGGTTTTGCCTTTCTTTTTCTTTCACTTATCTCGACTATTTAGGTGGTAAACAAAACGTAAATAAATAATGTGTTACGTTTATAATTATTATGTACTTAAATGTGACGTTTACCTAACAATGTTAAATGTTGCTTTTTATTGGAATGTTTTGTTCATACTCGAAATCGACAAATGATATAATCTTATAAATGTTTTTTTGCTATTATTATGAATTTAATGTATACATATCAGTGTTGTTAAATACCCGGGTATTTATTTTCAAGGAAATATACCCTTGGTATAACAACATCCAAGTCTTTCTTGATATGGAATGATCGGTTTTTATAACTCATTCTCTTTATTGTCTTTAGACATAAACGGGATTATTGACTAAGGGCCGTATTAAGAGGACCACACTTTTCTCGCAAATTGTAAAGAGATAATAGGATTAAATAATTGTAGTTTCAAAAAATTTTAATTTAATCCTGTTTATTATTATCATAAAAATCTGACTGGAAATTCACAAGTCGCTGTGTTCTTTAACCTAATATATTTGAAAATATCAATGGTGTAGATGTGATCGACCAGATATTTAGGACTCTAACTTAAAACTAACTTGAAATGGTTTCAGAAGATTCGATACTGCCTTTGGTAGACTATATACTGCTGCCAATGGACTATAAAAGGTTCTAGAAGACTTGATACTTCGCCTAAAAAAACTGGATATATGTAGAAAACTTGAAATGTTTCCAAAAGACTTATTATTATTCCCTTTGGAAGACTTGATACTGCTTCTAAAAGACTTTATATTGCTTCCAGAAGACTTAATACTGGTTGTAAAATACTTCTAGAAGAATTGAAATGCTTCCAGAATAATATAAAGTCTAATATTCCGTTTGGAAGACTTTATATTGCTTCTAGAAGACTTAAATGGTTTTATTTTTTTATTTTCTCCTATTTTGGAATATACAAACGAAAGTTATTTATAGTTTAATATATCCTAACGTTAAACGTTTCTTTGTAACCAAACAAAAAATATTTCTTTATTTCCAACAGTGTTGGAGAAAAATCCTGTTTTCTTCAATCTGATTTTTAAGAAATCTCAAATTAAATCTCCGGTTTCTAAACTTTTGGTACAAGCTAACCTCAAACGTTCAGTTATCCTTAAATTAATTGAACGAGATGTATAGATAGATGTACATACTAGAAGATATATAGATTTATATTGGAAAGAATTAAGGCATTACAAAATTATACTAATTATGGTTACCATATTCCAAGAAGTTAGAAAAAAGTCTGAAACGACATAAGCAGAAATACCAGACTTTTAAGACTGATTCATAATCATGCAAATCCTATTTCAAACAGCAAAAAATGAACAGAGTTACACTAGCAGAATTGCAAAATGACTAGGGCCCGCTTTTACCAACTTCCAGTTAAACTAACTAGCGGTGGTTATATCAAGTTTAAGCGCCTCCATTGGTTATGAACCGGTTTTAACTGTTAGATAAATTTATCAAGAGGTGGTAAAAGTAGCCCTAGGTGTTTACACTGACAAGAATACAAACACCAGTATATGAGTATGATTATGACAGCTCAATAACAAATAACAAGAGAAAGTCTGGAAGCACACCAATAAAACCGAAAATGTCCAAATAACGTCTAGATATCCTGATTTTACTTATTTCCATGTTTCTAACTGCATTTTGAAATCTTATTAACTCCTTTTATCTTTCCGTCGTTGTTAGTGATTCTAATGTTAGCAACTATACAGGGTGTATTAGGTATAAGTAGAAAAAAATTAAGTGGTTATAGATCTCCTTGTTCTGAATAAAAAATACTTATAACACAATGGGAGTTTGTTCTTCTAAAGATATGATACGATAATATTAAGAGTTCTAAAGTTTGAGTAAAGCAATAAGCAGGCTTTGGTTATGCAGTGTGTACATAAGGTATGAAAACAATTCGGGGACATACTGTATATAAAATAAAGTTGTTATCCTAGAAACTACATAATTTGGTACAATCTAACCTCAAACATTTCTATATAACCACAAAAAGGATCATTTCTGAATTTCTAAAAAGTTTTTGGGGAAAACATTTTTTTTTATCTTTAAATTCATTAAAAATACTTTCTTTTAAGTAAATATTAAAAACACCTCCATTTTTATTTCTTTTATCAATCTTGTAACCATAAATCAAAATAAAAACTTTGCATTTTTAATGGTTCAAATTTGTTCTACCGGTTTCGATTACTGAAGATATCGTCAAATCATTAAATATGTAATAAAGAATTCAAAGGTTGTTGTAAAGTAATAAAACTGTTACAAAAATCTACTTTGATTTAGGGCTCTTTCACACAAGGTGGCAATACATTTTATATAAAAGTGTTCAGATTGTGTCGGATACCGACCAACCGACATCATCCACATAAACGCATTGTATCCGACATTTTGTCGGATTCGACATCCGTCAAGTGTGAAAGAGCCCTTAATTGTTATTGTCAGTCTCAGACATAATTTAGTATACAGGATGAGTCAATAGCGCGCAAACAGAAGATGGTGCCTTTACTCTTGAAAAAAAATGTTTTCATGTTATTAATATTATATATTACCCTCAAAACTGCATCGATTAAAATTATTTTCAGTTATACAGGTGTTTTACTACTCCAGGATCGTGTACAACTTTTTTTTTTTAATGAAATTCTGTGTCTTTTTACATATATTGATTACCTGTCTTAAATGCTATAAATTTCAAATTTTGAATCAGCATTATTATTAAATAGTGAAGATTGCAAGTTGTACGTCACTATTAGATAATTATAAACCATCCTGTATAATTAATTATACAGACTGTTTGCCAGAGCCACTTAATGTATGCAATGTTTGGGGGGCCATAATAGTGTTATTTTAATGGAATCATCCTATATTTTTCCAATGCCTCAGAAGGTGTTATTAATTAAATTTCATTTTTGTTAAGCTTATCGTATATCTAACAAATGTTATTTTTGAGATAATTATTAAGCTATAAAAAAGACAACTTTAAGCAAATGAAAGTTTCAAAAAATATTGATCTGTGCAAAAAAAACAGCATTCAGAAAACCATTTCACAAAAATTCTATTTAAATATGTTGTATAAATCCTACCATATTTAGGAGGGGCGCTACATTCTTTGTCAAGCGTCTAGTGAAAGATCTAAAAGGTCTAGCAATTGGTTTTCTAACAAATTCAAAAAGATTCTCAGTTAACGGTTGCCTTGAAAATATACGGTTCTATCAAATAACATACTCCTACTATAAATATTTTGAAAAAATAAAATTTTCGCAAAATCATTAATTACTAAAAAAAATTAACTTGAGTACGTTCCTGAAATAGTGAAATACCCTGTATAGCCGAAAATAATTTTAATAGAGGCAGCTTTTGATGGTAATATGTGATGACATAAAAACATTATTTTTATTATAATGTTGATTAAACTAATATTAGAACTAAAACTCACTTCGAACCAGTTTTTGAAGAAGGTTGCAACATGGCATTTGAAACGTCAAAAATTTTTTCAACAAACGCACGGCAAAACCCGTGCAAAGTTTCTAGTTTCGAACTGGTATTAATCGTAGTGATAGTTCCAGTGTTAGTGCTAGTGTTAGTTTAAGTCTAATTTTAGTATAATTATTTTTATTGTCAACACTAAAGCCACAATCAAACAACGGAAGTTCCTATACTGACCCACCCTGTATATTTTTAATAATTTAACTTTTTATTACATAATGTTGGAGAATGACGATAGCAACAATTTTATTATTTTACGAGATGTTTTGAATTGTTTCTTTACTGTTTACATACTTAACGTTTTGAAGATGTTTTTCAAAATGCATAATTCAATGCTGACGTGGTTGCTAAATATGATTAAGTGTAATCAAATTGGTAGAATTTAAAAACAAAATTTACTCGATTCAGCCCTAGTTTATTTACTATTAGGCCTGCTTTTACCAACCTCCAGTTAAACTAACTAGCGATGGTTACAACGATTTTAAATGTTCCCAGTGGATATGAGCCGGTTCTTAACTATTTGATAAATTTATCAAGAGGTGGTAAAAGTGGTCCTTAGTTACATTTAATTATTGGATATTTTCAATTGTTACTGTAATTTCACTTATCATGCTTGGCTCTTTAACCTGTAACTATGGTAAATATCGGATAGTTAAATTTAAACAAAGATGCATAAATTCGACCTAAAACCCACTTGTGCAACCTTTCTTTAAAATATTTAGCGGATAATTACCATGGTTACAGCGAATTTAAGCGTTTTTATTGGCTACATTTATCAAGAGATGGTAAAAAATATTTGTATTGCACAACCTCAAGCTAAAATCTAATGATATGGTCATAATATTTAAAGAAAGAACAGAAATAAAGATTTCTTTCATATTTGTTTAAAATAAAGTGGAATTCTTAGAAGCTTATAATTTGGTGCAAACCAACCTTAAGTGTTCCGTTATTGAACATTTTGAATTGTTTTATGCTATTATTGAGAAGACAACTATTACTTATTTTTCCTAAACATCAAAATAAATTGGCGACTTTTAAAATTCTGAACTGAGGCTTAAAAAACCGGACCAATACCTCAATCCCGGCATTTGGTATTCAAAATTTTTAAAACCGGGATACCGGCATTAATGCCTGACTACCGGTATTATTATGTATTCTTACATCAATATAAACAATTTATATTCAACATTTCTTATTCCAACATCGGTACTTTATGAATTATGATCGACTTTAGTAAGGAATACTATCAATTTTGATACATTGTGGATTTCTAGATTGTAGCTAGAATAAAATCATAAATGAACAATATCTAGTTATGGATTATGTATTTTTAAACCATTTTTAAATCAATTTTGCTATGTTGTGCATTACCAGATTCTAGCTAGAACATAATCATAACTGAATAATGTCTGGTTATAGATTATACACTTTTACACCAGTATCAACAATTTATGTTCAACATTTCTTGTTCAAACACCGTTACATTTTGAGTTATGAGCGTCTTTTGTAAAGAATACTATCAATTTTGATACGTTGTGGATTTCTAGATTGTAACCAGAATAGAATCATAAGTGAACAGTATCTGGTTATGGATTATGTATTTTTAGACCATTATAAACAATTTATGTTCGATATTTCTTGTTCCAACACCGTTATTTTTTGAGTTATGGTCAATTTTAGCAACAAACTAACAATTTTGTTGTGTTGTGTATTTTCAGATTCTAGCTAGAACATAATCATAACTGAACAATATTTGGTTATGGATTATACATTTTTACATCAATATAAACAATTTATGTTCAACATTTCTTGTTCTAACACCGGTATTTTTTGAGTTATGGTCGACTTTTATAAGGGACACTATCAATTTTGATATATTGTGGATTTCTAGATTGTAGCTAGAATAGAATCATAAGTGAGCAATATCTGGTTATGGATTATGTATTTTTAGACCATTGTAAACAATTTATGTTCAATATTTCTTGTTCCAACACCGTTCTTTTTTGAGTTATGGTCGAATTTAGCAACGAACTTTATAAATTTTGTTGTGTTGTACATTTCCAGATTTTAATTGGAATATAATCATAACTGAACAATATCTGGTTATGGATTATACATTGTTATACCGATGTAAACAATTTATGTTCAATATTTCTTGTTCCAATACCGTTATTTTTTGTATTATGGTCGACTTTGTGTAACTAACACTATCAATTTTAATACATTGTGGATTTCTGGATTGTAGGTAGAATAGAATCATAAATGAACAATATCCGGTTATGGATTATGTATTTTTACACCATTATAAACAATTTATGTTCAATATTTCTTGTTCCAACACCGTTATTTTGTGAGTTATGGTCGACTTAAGTAACGAATTGTAATTTTGATGTGTTGTGCATTTCCAGATTCTAGCTACAACATAATCATAACTAAACAATATCTGATAACGATTGTACTTTTTTAACACCAACATAAACAATTTATGTTCAACATATCTTGTTCCAACACTATTACTTTTTGGGTTATAAACAAGTTTTATAACGAACATTATCAATTTTGGTACATTGCGGATTTCTAAGTTGTAGCTAGAATAGAATTACAAATGAACAATATCTGGTTATGGATTATGCATTTTTAGAACATTATAAAAAATTTATGTTCAATATTTCTTGTTCAAACACCGTTATTTCTTGAGTTGTGGTCGACTTTAGTAACGAATTCTATCAATTTTGTTGTGTTGTATATTTCCAGATTCTAGCTAGAATAAAATCATAACTGAACAATATTTGGTTATGGATTATACATTTTCACACCAATATAAACAATTTATGTTCAACATTTCTTGGTAACACCGGTATTTTTGAGTGATGGTCGACTTTAATACTGAACACTACCAATTGTGATATATTGTGAATATCCAAATTCTAGTTAATACAAGTAAATACAATGATAACTAAACAATATTTGGATATGATTCTTACTTCATTATAAACAAATTACATCAAATAATTATGTCCTAGCTTTTAGTTGTTGAGTTATGGCTAGTTTCTATACCAACAACTATCAATTTTGATATGTTGGGATTTATGGATTCTATCTAGAATATAATCATAATTGAATAATATCTGATTATAGATTATGTATTTTTACATCATTATAAACAATGTATCATCAACATTTCTGGTTCCAACACCGTTATTGTTTGAGTTATGGTAATTAATTTAATAACGAATACAATCTGTATTAATGTATTATGAATTTCTAGGTTCTAGCTAGAACATAATCATAATTAAACCGTGTCTGGTTATGAATTATGTATTCTTATGCCATCATAAACAATTTTTCAGCAAAGAACGTTGCGTATACGTTCTTTACTGCAATCCCTTTAATTTTTTATTATAACCAGATATTCCTCAGATTGTTTGGTTTCCTAGGTTGTAATCAACATTTAGAATACCGTTACTTCGTTGAAACGCGACCATTTTTTATTTTACATTATGTGATATCGTAGCATAGCTTAATTTCATCAAGGTGATACACCAAAATCGTTTAAAAGATTATTTTCTTAATGGTATCAAAATACCGGTTTTTGCACCTGGAGCTAATTTGGTATAATATATCTTTAAGCCTTCCTATATAAACTCAATTTTCTCTATTTTTTGATGTAAGATAGTTTTGAAGACAACATTTTTATTCTTTACTCTCATTTCTAGCAAATTTCTGAACTTATAATTTAGTAATTTAGGCCATTCTCTTTGCTAGCTATCTCTGGAACCAGCCTAACATTTATTTTGCAACAATCTTCAATCTTTTACTCCTTTGTATATCTCCAACCCACCTCCACTTGCGTTTCCTTATCATTAATTTCATTTCCTCTTGCATTGGCCGCCGTAGAACATCTTCATATATACAAAATTTGACCTTTATAGTTTGAACAAGTTTCATGTATCATTTAACATTGAAACCAGTTGTTTAGTTTTCTTTATTTTTTACGTTTTTTCATCTTCTAGTACAGTCCAGATAGCAAACTTATTTATTATTAATTAGAGTTATAACATCCTCAGATATTCTTTCTTATTTCAAGAATAATTTGCTTTCAAACATAAGTAACATACTAAGGATTTTATATTAAGGAGGATTTGTCAAATCAATCACAGAATGAATGAGATTTGGGAATCAAAACAAAATTAAGTTAATTAAAGCTAGGTTATAAAATTGGAGATATTAAATCATAGGCGAAAAGAGCAACAAAATTTAGTTTATCTCTTTGATAGCAATATCGTTATGTTGTAATGCATTTCTCAAATGTAAAGAAGCACTAAATATTAATGAATGAATAAAAAATGAATTCAAATCTGAATAATTTATGATAAAATGAATAAAGAAAAATTGCATAAATTTGAATTGAATTTCTTAAATAAACAATTCAATTTCTAACGATAACCATTATCTTTGTATTTTAATAAAAATTCTAACAACTCCCTAGCAACAGAAATTTTTACTCAGCTGTTCGCATTGTTCATATTCATTCAAATGACTTATATTATTTCATGATAAGTCGATATTAATTTTAATTAATACTTAATGAATGATTTGTGGACAACGAATTTATTATTTAATTTTTCTAATATGGCACACGTGAATGTTTTCTTAGATTGAACCATTTGTATCGCGCTCTAAAGCAAACAAAATGCCCGTCTATGCGGTGGATTTTGAACCTCAGTCCGCCAACAGCTTATCGCCGGACCGATGAAGATTTTATTTATTAAATTCACTCCAAAAACATTTTTCACTTAACGAAATGTTATGTAAATAACGACGGCGTATGGAACGAGCGCAGATACTAATTTAGAGTAGACGGATTGATGATTGACAAATGAGTGGCGCCTTCGATAACCTCTGACCGCACCATGTTTCAATTAAGCGTTCTGTATTCTGTTGACTTCGAGACGTCAATAATAAAAGTATTATAGATGGGGGCGATCATGTGAATGGAATTCATGTTAACTAGTACCACCTTTTTTTATTCTCTTTAATGAAACGAATTCGATAACGCGTTGAAAAATTAAAGGATAATGTTTCTATTCTCATTTTCGCCGTTGCTAATCACTAATAAGAATAGTTTTTTTGTTAAAGAGTGGTCTTTAGGAGGAGGTCGATTTCACGCAAACAAGGCCTTTAAACCGGAGTGGTGCGTGTCGCGTTAAAACGCTAAAAACCGAAATAATCGGGCACGATGAGATTCGCGCGACGGCCGCCGTCGTTTTATAGGTAATTACTTCTTTAATAGGCCATTACGCGGTCCAGAATTAATTGCGAAATGCGTCTTACGAGGCGTTCCCGAGAGCCCGATTGTCAGCATAATGATAATTGCCAATGTAATGGGCCACTTACCGGCAATGCATTAAGAGGCGTTTCGAGGAACCAAAGCGGCCGCTAAAGGAAACAAGTTTCCGAGGGACGAACTGCGACGTCGACGACGCGCCTCGACGTCTTTTCTTTACTTCTGTATTATCGTACTGAACCGTACTGATAGAGATGTTTCTTAGAATATCGATTATCATTTCTTGTTAACAAACTACGGATACTAACGATGAATAGATTACGTGGAATTTAATTTGCGGTTTACCATTTTTTCCTTTTTCATTGTTGTGTAGTTGTAATTCTAAAGTTGTCTTGGTCAAAACATATTGATTACTTAGCTAATATTACAAGAAAATCTTGGCTTGTTCCAAGTTATTTAACCCATGCGACGATAGCAACAAACCTCCCAGCAACAAACTTTTACCCGTTATTTCCTATCTACTTTACAAGCCGTTGTCTTTATATCTTCGCTGTCTTTAGAGATAGCGAAATAATAAAGATATCACTATAAAGCCCGATCTTTTCTTCAAAACCGGGTTTTGTCCTGTCGATATTTCTATATCCACCGCAAAAAAAAAAAAATAGAGAACACCGCCGCGTTCCAAATACACCTCAAAATTGTCGAATTTTAAGCCTGTGTACAGCAGTTATGGAACCGAATTAAAAAAAAACTTCAATTTAGCGAAAACACACCTTGGGCTACCTAAATTCGGGTTTTGTCCAGTCAATATGTAAACACGTTTACCAGAATTTACACGTTATATACAACCCTACATAATAATCGGTGTATTCCGAAACATTCTTACATAATACGAACAAAACGGTGAAACCGTTTGCGGTCTCATAACTTTCTTATATGACACGTATAAAACTTTGAGACCATCTTGTACCTATAGGAAATTTTCTGCTTTTTACACTGCTATATAATTTTCATAGATCACAAGTTTGCACAAGCATTTTCTACCTCAAAAACTGCGAAAACCATGTATAATTGCCGTAATCAACTGTTTACGGTCTCATAACATTCTTATATGACACGTATAAAACTCTGAGACCATATAGAGCCTATAGGAAATTTTCTGCTTTTTACACTGGTATATAATTTTCATAGATCACAAGTTTGTACAAGCATTTTCTACCCCAAAAATGACACGTGTAAAACTCTGAGACCATATAGAACTTATAGGAAATTTTCTGCTTTTTACACTGGTATATAATTTTCATAGATCACAAGTTTGCAGAAGCATTTTCTACCTCAAGAACTGCAAAAACCGCATATAATTGCCGTAATCAACTGTTTACGGTCTCATAACATTCTTATATGACACGTATAAAACTCTGAGACCATATAGAACCTATAGAAAATTTTCTGCTCTTTACAGTGGTATATAATATTCATGATCACAAGCTTGTACAAGCATTTTCTACCCCAAAAATGACAGGTGTAAAACTCTGAGACCATATAGAACCTATAGACAATTTTCTGCTCTTTACACTGGTATATAACTTTCATAGATCACAGAGTTTGCACAATCATTTTCTACCCCAAAAACTGCGAAAACCGCGTATAATTGCCGTAATCAACTGTTTACGGTCTCATAACATTCTTATATGACACGTATAAAACTCTGAGACCATATAGAACTTATAGGAAATTTTCTGCTCTTTACAGTGGTATATAATATTCATGATCACAAGTTTGTACAAGCATTTTCTACCCCAAAAATGCGAAAACCGCGTATAATTGCTAGAGGCGATGTATTCAAGACGACCCAACCAGCAATGTATGTAAAAAAATAAATTGATATGGCGAATATATGTAAAAAAATAATATGTTTATATATCAAGTAATAAAAAAAGCTTAAGAGAAAACAAGAAGCAAAGAGACTCGAATTAACCGAAAAATTATTGGAAAAGAAGAAAAATTACGCAAAGGTTCCTATAATCGTTCTTCATGGTGACGGCTAAATAACTGCTGAAATACTCGCAATTGACGAAAAATCGCAAATTCTTATATGTTGTTCGTTGCGTTATGAATGAAATAGTCATCAAAATACCGCTGCATATATACCAAGCGTTCTAGTGCTTTGGAAATTACGGAAATAATAGATATAGGACGAAAATCACTTAGATAAGTAGGACACTTAAGTTTAGGTATGGCAACAACGTAAGCTAGTTTCCACATAATTATTTCCACAAAATAGGAAGGAACTGTTTAATACTGACAGCATCAGAACCAACACTAGTAGCCTTAGAAAGACTGGGAGCATGGCGGACTTGAAACTCGTCAAACAGCTCCAAGGAAAGTCTGGAATTGACATTAGCAGAGGCATTAACCCTTGTACGAGCAAAACTGGGTCAATAATGTCGCAAAAACAATAATTGTTTACATAGTATTCAAAATCAAAATTGGTTGTTCTCATCCTTCTACATATTTTCTAGTATAATCTGTACCACGAGAAATGAATGTGACTCATCGATTTCCGCAAGCAGTTTATATTACAAATATTATGATCATCAGACTGCTTTGGCATCAGAATATTGCATCAAGTCTCTAGGAGACCTCGAGGAAACGTTATTAACATTTTTCAAAAAAATTGCAGACAGAAAAAATTGCAGGAAATCGTTATCAGATTTTTTTTGTAAATTTTGTAAAATAATAGTGAAATATGGTGGATTATGGTGGTTAGCTGAAGAACTTCTCACAAAAAATTCAACATTACTTGGGATTGTTTGAAAAAAATATCAAGGATTTGCTAAAAATATGGCGCTCGTTATTCATGCTGATTCTATTTCGCAAAGGACATAAATCTATAACCAAAAAAATGAGTGATAGTCTTGGACAAACTCATTCATGAACATAGGCACCGTTTTTTGCAAATACGTGTGGGCGCTGAAAACAATCTGAAATGGCAAAAGACTCAGGCGACGAATTGAGTTTGAAAACGTCTGATAAAAATTAAAATACGTGCTCCCAATACATTGAAATTAAAAAATAATTTAAAATAGTAACTTAAATCCAGATAAAACCAACAATACAGTTAAAGTTTTCTTCAAGTTTTCTGCAAGCAATATGAAGTCTTTTAGAAGCAGTATCAAGTCTTCTAGATGCATTTTAAGTCTTCCAGAGGTATTTTCATTTTTTATGAAAGCATTTCAAATCTTATAGAAGCAGTATCAAGTCTGCTGGAAGCATTTCAAGTTTTTTGCAAGCAATATCAAGTCTTCCAAAAACAATACCAATTCTGCTAGAAGCATTTCAAGTTTTATAGAAACAGTATCAAGTCTTGTGGAAGGATTTGAACGTTTCTAGAAGGAATATCAAGTATGTAGTAGTAATAGTTAAAAAATGCTTTCAGGGGAAGCACTTCAACTCTTCTAGAAGTGGTATCAAGTCTTGTGGGAAGATTTGAAGTTTTCTAGAAGCAGTGTCAAGTCTTTTGGAAGCATTTCAAGTCTTTTAGAAACGTTTCAAGTTTTTTGGAAGCAGTATCAAGTCTTTTAAAAACAGTATCAAGTCTCAATTCAAAATATGTACTCTTGTTCCGGTGCCTATCTTCGAGAGTATAGTTGCCGTAGAGCTGCAAGACGATGGCATATAATGCCTTTGTAATTTGGAACAAAAACTAGTTGGAAATGTTTGCAATTCGATTTAAATCAAATATTCAAAAAGATAAAAAAGAAATAGCAAATTGTATAAATATTGTAAAGTACAGGAAGAAAAATAACTTACCGAAGATTCGAAACATCAACAACCCAAACACGGAGATGCTATCAATGTCGAGGAAGTGATTTAAACCATTCCATAAATATATCTAATACAATATTTAGTTTTAATGCTTTGAACAATGCTTTATGGTCGTCAATGTTCGTTCAATCATTTTGGTCGTACGAGGGTTAATAGCGATAATAGTTGATGCCTTAACTGAATCATCGAGAGTAATATGAGGTTCGGCAATATAATTAGCGAGAGAATCCTAATCAAAACCACCACGATAAGAAGGTGATTCAACTACATCAAGAGAACGCATTGTTTTCCAGAAAGTTCCAGAAAATTCTGGTTTGTTCATGAAAAAGTGCATACTGTTCTCTACAAATAGCCATTATTTCACTAACATATCTTAAGAATTCAATTTATTATGATTTTTTGAAAATCAGTTGAGAAAATTGATATTTTCGTAAACTAATAAAAGTTCCGGTTGAGTTCAAAAATTTATATTTCAAAAACGAATAAAGTTTTTCAAATGCGGTCATGACAAACATACTTTTCTCTACAAATAGCCATCATTTCACTAACGTATCTTAAAAATTAGATTTTTTGCGATTTTTTGAAAATCATTGGGGCAAATTGTCATTTTCGTAAAAGTAAACTAATAAAAGTTCCGATTGAATTCAAAAATTGATGTCTCAAAAACGAATTGAAATATTCAAATAATGTTTTAAGTGTATAAAAGTGCATACTTTTCTGCATAAATTATAACAAATTTCATCAAGATATCTCAAGAAAGCGATATCTTACGATTTTTTCGAAACAGTTGTTAAAATATGTTGAGATATCAAGGTTGAGTTCAAATCTTGATATCTCAAAAACAAAACGAGATACTCAAGTATAATTTTAATCTGATGAATGCACTTTTATTTATTAATAATGAATAATTTCATCAAAATATCTTCAAATTAAAGGGTTTTTTATTTAATGAAATGCTATAACAAAAGATATCTTAATAACAAATTAAGATATTCATGTATGGTTTTGTTTTGAGAAATGTACTCTCCTTTATTGATCACGAAACATTTTATCGAGATATATTCTACATATATCTTGTATAGCTCTGATCCAGAACATATCGGACACCTGTGTATGATGTAAAACTGATTTTGAAACTAACAGTTACACATAATGGCCGGATACATATGCCAAATAACAGGATATCCGGTATCCGGCTTTCCGTAAAATCATTATTCGTTCCATCACTAATTTTTTCTCGAAAAGTAAAAGGTATAGACGTGAATGATATTAATAAAATTTTTGTAATAAACAATAAAAAGAAAAGCCATAAACCATTTCGTTTCAACTAGTACATTTTTAGTTATAAACCGTAAAATCTCATAATTTTGACGATTTTGAGCAACTTTTTGATTAATACATAATCTAAAAATCCTAGAAGATTTTATGTTTTTGATAAAAATTGTTTGTAATACATCATTATTTGTAATAGCTTCTTTGGCTATCACCAACTAAGCAGATGAGAAATCCCAAACATTTCAAATTTAGCAACAAAATGGTTTTTATCTCAAAAGATAAATGTTTTGGATGTGAATGACATTAATAAAAATTGTTCGTAATAAGCCATAAACGCAATGGTATATGTTTTTGTGGTTTTATACAATTTTATTTTAACTAATTAGGATTTTTAGTTATTAACCATAAAATCCACACATTTCTAAATTGACGATTTTGACAAAATTTTTATTATAACCTGTACGCTGGAAATGCTATGAGATCATTTTTGCATGAAAATAGTTTGCCATAAACCAATAAATTATTATTGGCAAACTATTCAACAAACTATGCTATTATTTAAAATTATTCGTAATAAACTATAAAAACCTAAACCATAAACAATTTTGTTCCACCAAATTCGAATTTTTACTTATAGGTAACCATTAAATCCCTAATTTTTATTATAATTCGATTGTAGTACCCATAGATAGTTATTATCAATCTAGCAGATTTAAAATTCAAAGCTAAGAAATGAGTGATTTCCTGTTTATCAAATAAAGGAGTGAAAAATAATTTCTAATGCAAAGAAAATAGCTACATGAAGAAAAGTTGTAAAACAATCTATTTACAGAAGAATGTTTTAAATATAGTGGTATATAAATTGAGCAATTTAAACTTGTTTTTCGTTTAATCGATTTAACTAAGCCGATCTTGTTACCATTAATCAACCACTTCTTATAACCCCTGTTGATTTTATTTGACTCAAATATCCCAGATTATCATAAACGATTCACCGTTTTTTTTTATCGTTCGCAAAGCACCGTTTAAAAGCGGGACAATAAATAACCGGCGAGCACGGTAATTGGCCGTCTAACAGTCAATCACTCGAACGACTGATAATATACGAGCAGTTCCCATGTCCCAAAGGCCATCGACGGGCTCCGTGGTCCCGCGGGGCCGTCCATCAGCAGCACCTAATAGTCGTTGGCGCCGATAACTCCTGGTCTGGAAACCTACTGGACGGGGGGATTACAATTAATATGTTTGCGTTTAGTCCTCGTGCCACTGCGAAAGAAGCGCGCTCTCGCTTGCGTCCGCATGAAAAAACCGCATCGCCATCATCATCATCGCCAGACGGGCGCAAGAAGATAGTTCTATATTTAGCTAAGCGCACCGCGCAAAAACCGAGGAAGGCAGACGGGATCCGTCGCCTCTTCTTGCGGCGGAAATTCTCGCGGTGCCGTCATATATCCCATTAACGATGGCTTGCTGCCGCTGCCGCTCCCGGATCCCGTACGATACTCTCGCAAAAAACTGAACCAACTCTAGTTTCCTATATGTATCTATATATAACTATCGATTACGCGCTGGTACGCAAGCATATTTCTTTTTATACTTCTTCTACAAGATTCTCTTTATAAATACACCTGAGTGATATCTTTCACTTTTTTTATAGTGCATGAGCTCTATTTATATATTTTCTTGTTAATTTCAAATTTTAATCATCGTTATTAAATCAAATTATGTTTCTTCTTAATCAAGGCAATATAATCAAGATATAGTCAAAAAGACTTTTCAAACAATGTCTACTGCCAATTTTAAGATATGGGGCTAAAACAATTTTTGAAACACATCTGTCAAAAAAAAACTTTATGTAACTCAATACTGAGTGGAGAATATTATGTGTTTTCATCTAGAACAGTATGCACAAAGGTTGAATTGTCATCGCGCGGAACTCTGTTTTGACTTCGTTTTGACTTCATTTAGTAACACACCCAAATTTGATTTTAGGGATGGATGTGGATGTGTTGCATTATAATTACATATTACATGTTATGATGTGTCTCTACCTTCGTTATAAAAACAGCAGTATCGGGGATGAAAAGTAGCATTCTGCAACATCTACATGAAATTTGTATTCAATGTGCCTGGAATAATCATAAGGGGTAGTCTTCATCTAGCACATAACGTCCTCTAAACCATAACCCTCAAGTGTTAAGGCGGTGTGTCAAATTAATTCAAATTCCGTCATTCCCCTTCATATTGTCGCATTCCTCTATGACCATCATTTTCCCATACGCAAAAGCTTGATTCATCACTAAAGACGATGCCATTCCATTGATGAAGACACTCTTGCCGTTATGATACCCCTTGCGACAATATTGCTCTTTATAACTTTATTAAGGATTTAACCTCCATTATAGAAAGTAATCCTAATGATTCTTGTATTATATGCGGTAACTTTAATTTACCTGACCTAAAATGGTCTGGTCTTGAAGATTCTCATTGTGTTGTTGTTGGCTCGATCTCATTCTTACTAACTCTGATGCATTCATCATTACTGTGTGTGACAGTCCGCTGCTTCCTGAAGATTGTGCGCACTCTACTTTAGAATTCTGGTTCTCCATTTCTTTACGAACTAACGCAACAATATTTTACCATAAGGAACCTAATTTCACAAAAGCTCGTTTTAATGATATTAATTCTTATTTTGATGAAATTGACTGGAAGTCCCTTCTAAGTGGGGGTGACGTAAATCTCGCTGTCAATTTACTTTATAACCATTTACACACTGCTATCCGCAATTATGTTCCTATTAAGCGAAAATCTTCCAAGGGCTATCCTCGATGTTTTTCTTGTAGTACTATTAGAGTTCTTCGGGAGAAGATGAGGGCGCACAGTCGCTGGAAGAGGTATGGTAATCAAATTGATTATCTTACTTTTTCAGTTTTGAGAAGTAGGGCCAAATTTATGCCATGATTGATGTGGATCATGCCCACTATATCAGAAGTGTTGAGAGCGGTATTACTTTAAATCCTAAACATTTTTAGTCTTTTGTACGTGATAAGAAGGGAGTTAATGTTGTTCCGTCGATGATGAGCATCTTGGGTACAGTTGCCGAGGATAGTGAGGAAAGCTGCTTGCTATTCTCCAGATTTTTTTCCTCCGTGTTTATCACTCCCTTCAGTGATTTACCTGAGCCTGTTATCAATGATGCTCCTTGTCCCTTGGGTTCTTCGGAGTTTGAGGTGGTCGAGGTGGAGGACGCGCTTAAGTCTATTAAAATTAGTAATACTTTATGTACTGATGGTATACCTCCGATTTTTGCAAAGCAATGCTCACGTTCACTTTCATTGCCTCTCAAAATTTTATTTAATAATTCTTTACTACAGAGTACATTTCCTGATGTATGGAAGTGTGCCTATGTCCTCCCTATTTACAAGTCAAGGAGTCGTAGTGATGTCGCCAATTATCGTCCCATATCTATATTGCCGATTTTTGGAAAAGTATTTGATAAACTTATATATGCCCGCCTTTTCTTTGCAGTAAAATCTAAAATTGACCCGATACGGCATGGTTTCTTTGCTTGTAGATCGGTGGAAAGCAATCTACTGGAGTACACTCATTATATTCCCTCCTCCTTTGATCAATATCGTCAAGTTAACTCAATTTATACAAACTTTAGTAAGGCCTTTGATCGTGTTGATCATAGCATATTGTTATCCAAACTTCAAATCTTTGGTATTCATGGGAGGTTGCTTCAGTGGTTCTCCTCTTACCTAAAAGATAGAAGTCAGATAGTTTCGGTCAATGGTTTCCATTCTGTTGCTACGTATATATACCCTCTGGTGTACCTTAGGGCAGTCATCTAGGAATATTACTATTTAATATTTACATAAATGATTTATTTGAGGTCATCCAACATTCATGTTGTTTGATGTATGCTGATTATCTTAAACTCTTTCTCTGTGTCTCTTCTCCTCTCGACTGTTCTAGGCATCAAAGTGATCTTTCTAACCTTTACGAGTATTGTCTTAAAAATCGTCTTACTCTAAACCTATCCAAATGTAATGTCATATCTTTCTCTAAGAAATTGAGCACCTTACACTACAACTATTTGCTTGCAGACCAGACACTCACTCGTGTTTCGTCTGTAAAAGATTTGGGCGTTATTCTTGACACTAAGCTTTTATTTAACGGACACATACACTCTATTGTTACTAAAGCTTGGTGTGTTCTCGGTTTCGTTATTAGATCTACTGCCCTATTCACGAATGTTAATGCAATAAAAGCATTATATTTTCCTTTTGTCAGTAGTGTTCTTAATTATTGTATTGTTGTCTGGAGGTCTGTTAGGTTATCCATGGCATAGTTTTTATTGGGTTTGTCCTATACCGTGCCCAATTATTGTAAACAAATAATCATAGTAGGTTGCAACTCGAGAAACAAAATGGATAGAAATAAATGTCGTTAACAAAAATCCTTCACTTTAATCCTGACACACATAAACCATTACCGGATAAAGTCTAACAATGACAGTTACTAAAGTATGTAGCAGGAAATATCGAAATGCAAAAGTCAGCCATTTGGTTATTAACATAAGTTGTAACTCGAGGAACTAAAATAGATAAAAATAAATGTCTTTAACAATAATTGTTCATAATTATCCCAAAATACATAATCCATTACCAGATAAAGTCTAACGATGATAGTTCTTTATGTAAGCAGCAGGAAATCTCGAAATATTAAGGTCGAAAATTTTAGTTATAAACATAGGTTACAAATCGACAACCAAAATAGATAGAAATAAATGTGATTAAGAAAAATTATTCGTAATTATCCTATAATGGGTAAATCATCCCCAGATAAAATCTAACGATGACAGTTCTGTATGTAGGCAGCGGAAGTATCAGAGTGTCAAAATCAGCAATTTTGATTATAAACATAGGTTGCAACTCGAGAAACAAAATGGATAGAAATAAATGTCGTTAACAAAAATCGTTCACATTAATCCTGAATTACATAAACCATTACCAGATAAAGTCTAACAATGACAGTTACTAAAGTATGTAGCAGGAAATATCGAAATGCAAAAGTCAGCCGTTTGGTTATTAACATAAGTTGTAGCTCGAGGAACTAAAATAGACAAAAATAATTGTCTTTTAACAATAATTATTCATAATTATACCAAAGTACATAATCCATTAGCACATAAAGTCTAACGATGACAGTTCTTTATGTAAGCAGCAGGAAATCTCAAAATATTAAGGTCGAAAATTTTTGTTATAAACATAGATTTCAAATCGACAACCAAAATAGATAGAAATAAATGTGATTAACAAAAATTATTCATAATTATCCTATAATGGGTAAATCATCATTATACAAAATCTAACGATGACAGTTCTGTATGTAGGCAGCAGGAAGTATCAGAGTGTCAAAATCGACAATTTTGATTATAAACATAGGTTGCAACTCGAAAAACAAAATGGATAGAAATAAATGTCGTTAACAAAAATCGTTCACTTTAATCCTGACACACATAAACCATTACCGGATAAAGTCTAACAATGACAGTTACTAAAGTATGTAGCAGGAAATATCAAAACGCAAAAGTATGCCATTTGGTTATTAACATAAGTTGTAACTCGAGGAATTGAAACAGATAGAAATAAATGCCATTAACAACAATTGTTCATAATTATCCCACAATATATAATCCATTACCACATAAAGTCTAACGATGACAGTTCTTTATGTAAGCAGCAGGAAATCTCAAAATATTAATGTCGAAAATTTTTGTTATAAACATAGATTTCAAATCGACAACCAAAATAGATAGAAATAAATGTGATTAACAAAAATTATTCATAATTATCCTATAATGGATAAATCATCACCAGATAAAATCTAACGATGACAGTTCTGTATGTAGGCAGCAGGAAGTATCAGAGTGTCAAAATCGACAATTTTGATTATAAACATAGGTTGCAACTCGAGAAACAAAATGGATACAAATAAATGTCGTTAACAAAAATCGTTCACTTTAATCCTGAATTGCATAAACCATTACCAGATAAAGTCTAACGATAACAGTTCCTTCTGTATGTAGCAGGAAATATCAACATGTCAAAATCATCCATTTTGGTTATAAACATCGAATGTAACTCGATGATCGATGTTAATTGAAGACGCATACCATTTTTCGGTATCAAATCGACTCCTGTACTTTGTTTCTGCAGCGCTGTATGTCGAAAAGGATTTCTTACAGAGATAGGTTACTACGATAGGCATCAGAGTTCCTAGATAGCGTGTTTGGAAATTTCTGGATGTTCATCTATTAATTTGATCCAAAATGAACTAATGCCATCTACATATGTAGATTTTAACGTGGTGTTGCAAATGATTAACTAGTTTCGCTTCGCAGTAATCTTGTATATACTAATTCGTCATGAAATCAACATCGTGTCATCTTGTGAATTGTAGCATGACTCATGGAACTCCAAAATGGTTTGAGTGGAGCTCTAGGGTTCTGCGGAACACTAGAGTACACTAATCTAGAGGATTCATAACGATGAAATAGGAGAAAGCTAGGAGTAGAGGACATCATTGTGTCTTAAGAAAGTTTAAAATGGAGAGGATATAGTTTATTTAACACAATTTTATTTTACACAATATAGTTTATTTAATCCAAAAATCTTTAAATTGATGTCTGACCCAATTTTAACTATAACTAAAAAGCAAAATATGCTGGAATATCATCTTGTGGATGAAAATTGTTCATCATTATTTATAAGCGATTATAGCCCATCTTTCACTATTACCAACCTAACAGCTTCAAAATTCCAAACATTTCAAATTTGAGATACTTAACAACACAACAGATTTTTTATAAAATATAACATTCATAACTTTTGAGTGTGAATGTTATTAATAAAAATTGTTCGTAATAAGTCATAAAAACTTAAGCCATAAACAATTTCACTCCGTTTATTTCATATTTTTAGTTATAAACCGTAAAATCCTCAAATCTTTAAATTGACATTCTTGGGCAAATTTTTGTTATAAGTTATAATTTAAAAAGGTAGAAGATAATATTGTGGATGAAAATTGTTTGTAATGAACTAATAATAAACGCCCCTTTTGTTATTACCACCTTAGTAGATTTAAAATCCCAAAAGATTCAAACTTAAAGCATTTTAGGACAAAAGTTTTATCTCAAAAATTAAAAATTATGGATGAGTATGTTATTAATAAAAAGTATTGATAATGAACCATAAAAATATTAACCATAAACGATTTTATTTGAACTCTTTCATATTTTTTATTTATATCATAAAATCTAAAAATGTTTAAATTGACGAAGTTTTAATTATAACTAAAAATCTATAAATACTAGATCATGTGCATGAAAATTATTCATAATGAACCAACAAATCATTATTTGTAAACGATTGTAGCCCATTTTTCACTTTTACCAACCTAATAGCTTAAAAATTCCAAACATTTCAAACTTGAAGTTTTTAATAGACAACGTATTTTCGTTGTTAAATAAAAAGTTCTGGGTATAAATGTTATTACTAAAAATTGTTCGTAATAAATCATGAAAACATAAACGATTTCGCTTTAGTTATTTTGCACTTTTTTTTGTGATTAATCATAAAATCCAAAAATTTCTAATTTAACGTTTTTCACCAAATTTTAATTATAACTAAAAATCTAAACATGTTAGATCATGTTGTGGATCCAAATTGTTCATAATGAACTAATAAATCATTATTTATAAGCGATTGTAGCCTATTTGTATTTACAATTTGATGTTTCTAACCAAAAATCCATTCAAATAGGAGGTTTTACCCTTATTCTCGTCTCAGTTTATTGTTGTCCTTTTGCGAGGCTGAATTATGTTTCCTTTCAGTATTATCAGAGTCCAAATTAAGCAACTTATTCTAAACAGATCTTGTTTAATAGTGCTCATTAATTATGGTGGGAATTGTGCTGTTGATATCCCTCAAAAAACTTAAGGTCCACATCAAAAAATCACTTTTCATGTATTTCATGTGGATTGCTTGTTTGTCTGATTATGATTTGGACTACATTAACACGTATTATACTTATTATCATTAATAAGTTTGCAACAACTCGTGTAAGTTTAGGACTTTGTCAGTAAATTGGAAACTGGAGAGATAAGCAGTACCAATAATGTTCTTCAGTTGTGTACCGCTTCAATTCTTTGTTGTCATTTAAGTCATCTAAAGATGTCCGACCGAAATTTCGGTTTCGGCCTAAAATATGGATTTTGGCGAACCTTCAACTGCATACATAAAGCTTATTTGAGATCTGTATGAACCAAAACTACTACGGTATGCTGCTACGTACTTATATTGATGATTTTTCTGGAATGTTTGTTTACATGAAAACATGATTAACCAGGTGCTGGTTGATATAAACACTATACACTGTACAACTAAGAATTGAGCTAACACTAACGCTAGAGACGAAACCGAACCCAACCTAACCTAGCTTTAGAACTAATACTAGTATTACAACAAAAAACATTATGTTTTAGCAGTCTTAAGAAAAGTACAGTTTAAAAACCGTAATATTTCCAGTTCTAGGTCTAGTGGATTTAATTCCAGTAGAATTTATAACAATCTAGAACTAAAAAAATTCTAAATAAAGTCTGAAGACGCAGTTCTAGTTTTAGTTCAGTACAAGTATACAATAATCTAAAATTGAATAACAGCTAAAAGCAGAGCTATATACCACCAATACTAAAGCTACCATTAGACATAAACTAAAAACATTTGGGTTAAGCCGCACATCTCTTAGGATGGTTAAACCCAAATGTTTCTAATAGTAGTGTTAGTATTAGTTCCAGTGTTCATAAATTCTCTCATTCATAGTCGTTCACAATTAACATCATAAATAACTTATGTGATTCTTCTTGTTTTACTGAGGTAATAATTATTTATTTTCAATTATAATAAACACCACTTCTCAATATTATTTTTCAATTTTATTTAAAAAATTAAAACATTTTAAAATTACTCGACGTTTCGAGCTTTGTTAGCTCATTATCAAGAATATCTTATTAAGCGTAAATTTTACTATAAAATGAATATTGTTATTTATTAAACTAGTAGAATGCCATATTTTTTTAAAATAAAATTGAAAAATAATACTGAGAAGAGGTGTTTATTATAATTGAAAATAAATCTTAAATAACTGTGTATCATAAACTAATGTGTAATCATAACTGTGTATCTAATTTGAGAATGAAATTCAAATTAGAAAAAAAATGGGAATATTTAGTTAACTTGTATAATAAGAGCATTAAATTCGTGTAATTTCTAAAAAGACAATAAAATTTTTCCCCTCTTTGTAACTCGATCCAAGGACATACTGTATATTATACAGGGTGTCTCGCATAAGAACCGACACAGAGCAGTGGCATGTAGACCAACCTAAAATATGATGATTTAGCGCAATTTGCCTTATACCAAGTTGCATCCCTGAGAAGTTACAGACCTTCAAAGTTGGCTCTTAAATTTCGTTAAGTTAAGTTAGAAAAACCAAATTTGGTATACGTTATGAGTGTACTAAAGGCATTAATCGTTAGAAAGCAGGATTTAAAGCATTTCAAGGGGTTATTTAGGGATGATGGTACCCTAAAATTTAAAAGACTTTAATCCGTCGGCAGATTTAATATCTTATTATTTCATTTTATGTGGAATTTAATTTTAAAACTTTTTTTACGCTTATTATTTTTTAAAAACCTAGTCATTTTCATAAAAAACCCCAATAACTAAAGACGCGTATTTTATCAATTTTAATTAAAACCATGGAAAGTTGAGTTGGCTACGAAATTTTACATCAAATTCGACAACTAGGAAAAAATTATTTGGTTTTAGTAATTTTTTACAGTTTGTTTTGAAAATATTAGTAAGTTTTCATTCAGCGTATAAGATGATATGTTATTTAATGTTAAGTTTCTCTGAACGAAACTGCAGAAAAAGTGTTGACGAGTATCGCATGTGATTGCTTGGACAGATTTAAAATAATTTATGGGGAATTTCATTTTAAATTTTTGTTTGACATTACTTTTAAAAAACTAGTTTTAAACAGTTTTTATAAATAAATAAAGAAGATACAACAAGTAAAACAAATAAAAATAATAAACAACATGGTAAAAGAAATAATGTAATAGAAAATCAAACAATTTAAATTAAAAAAAAGATTTGATAACAGTAATTTATAAGTATTGTTCAAAATGGCCACCATTTTCACTCAAATTACCAATTTTCGGTGATTTTAATTAAGATTGGTAAAATACGTATCTTTAGTTTTTCGGGTTTTCTGTGAAAACGACTGTTTCTTAAAAAATAATAAGAGAAAAAAAAGTTTTAAAATCAAATTGACCATAAAACATAATAAGAATTTTTTAAATCCGCTAACAGGTTAAAAATGTCTTTCAAATTTTAGGGTACCATAATCCCTGATGAACCTCTTGAAATGCTTTAAATGATCCCTACTTTTTACCAATTAATGCCCTTGGTACACTTATAACGGATACCAAATTTGGTTTTTCTAATTTAATCCATTACTGAGATATTATTTTTTTTTTCGAAATTTAAGACTAAACTTTGAAGGCTTATAATTTCTCATAGGTGCAACTTGGTATAAAGCAAGTTGCATTAAATCATCATATTTTAGGTTGATCTATATACCCCTGCTCTGTGTCGGTTCTTATGCGGGACACCCTGTATATACAGGATGACACAAAAGTTTGGAATATAGCAAATAACTTCGCAATTTTTTACTTTTAACCAAAAATCTTTTTTATAAAAGTTTTTAGGTCTATTATAACACATATTTCCTATAAGTTCGGTTGTTTGTATTGTTTCTAGTTTGGTTAATATGGTAACAATTTTTTTTATTTAAAGTGGGACGAAATTTTTTTTCTTATCTTGTTGTAAGAACATATTTTTCTCTATGTGTTGAGCATATTATATTATAAAGTTACATAATGAAAAAATTTGATAAATTGATTTTTTTTAATTATCAAGTCAGATATTTTAATCAAAGCAGGCGTAGAAACAGCGTTTATGTCTACACTAATCCACTGGAAGGATCGAAGTAAGCGGTAAAATGGCATTAATTAATGAATTATCCATCAAGACGCCGTTCTTATACCAATAATCATGGCGAATTAGTTATAGAATTAATAGAATTAAATTATAGAATTAAAGAATTATGAAACTTAAAAAAATAACAAAAAAAACTAAAACTACAATAAATGTTATGTTTTTGTAAAACTACAAAAATTGGCCACCATTAACTTCTAAACAAAGGTCAAGACATTTTCTAAAATTATGTTGATGGCCACTCAATAGGTCCACGTCTACCAATCGATTTCCAAGGAAAATGTAAGCGCAAATATTCTCACACATTCAATCCATAATGTGGAGGTACTCCATCTTGTTGAAAAACTACTTTTTCCTGTCTTCTTCCGTCATGTTCTGGAAATAATGCTTCAACAGCAGACAGTACTTGGCTCTGGAGGAGATCTAAATATTTATCTCCATTCAGAGTGGTGTTCAAAAGAAAGGGTCCTATAACATGGCCATAAGCAATTCCAGCTCATACATTTATTTTTTGAGGATTGGCATCACTCCAATATCGGCAGTTGTGACGATTACTGCTCCATTTAGCATAAATGTTGCCAGATTAGATCATTTCTTAATCACTGTTTTTCGCTTAATTATGCCGCAGTTTATAAATCAACAACTTTTTGTCGTTTGATTCTCAACGTATAGAGAAAAATATGCTCTATTAAAAAGAGACGAAAAAAAATTCGTCTCACTTCAAATAAAAAAAAAATTGTTACCATGGTAATCAAACTATAAACAATACAAATATTCAAACTTATACGAAATATGCGTTATAATAAAAGTAACTTTTTTTTAAGAAAGTTTTTTTATTAAAAGGAAAATTTACGAAGTTATTTGCTATATTCCAGACTTTTGTTTCACCCTGTATATACAGTATGTCGTTTAAAACAGAACGGTATATACAGTATGTCCCGGATATACAGGTGTCTCACGTAACTGGTTCATTAGAACTTTTTTAGGTTCCACTGTTCGTAGACGTTTGAAATTTTGGTAACATGGGTTGATCATTCCGATCTATTAATCTAAAATATTTTCAAGATGGCCACCTTTCCGGTCTACCGGAAGTAGACCTCAACTTCGATATTTTAAATGGAATGCTATAGTTTTTATTACACCATTCAATTATACATAAGAAAATATGTTGACTTTGATAATAGTTGTTGATGCCCCTACCGTTCTTTGTTTTAGAATATATCCATGAATATCACCATGCTCTTTACAAGCCCATATCTCAGCCAACGTGAACTCAAAAACGTTTTGCATTGGTACGATAACTTTTCATATGCTGCTAAATAGATTGTCATTTGTTGTATCAGTATATCTTATACAGGCTGGTCAAAAATTGAGTTACCGTTTCTCTGTATTCAATTGCGTGAAAGTCGAAAATTTTAAATGGAACGCCCCATATTTTCATACCATATCAGACAGGGAATTTAGTTCTCTATAAATTATCTATAAATATTCCTATACCTATTCATTATAGTTTTCTTGCTATTGAGGAATTTATCAAAATCATAGGTAAAATGCTAGAAACCGTTTGTGTTTTTGTTAGAAGGCCATGACATTTTGACAATTTTTTGGTTAATTTATTTAAATTATTATTAGTATTATTTCTACAATGAACTGTGATTGAATAAACTTTAGATTGCTAGCTGTAATTTACCAAAAATAACCAAAAGAAAACCGAATAAATGAAACAATGAAAAACTAATGACAAAAATTAAAATCAATAACATAAAAGAATGAAAAACTTAAAATTATAAAAATTAATTATGGGAATTTAATTTTCTACAAACTATTTAGATACTTTCCTGTGCCTTTTTGTTGTAGTTGCCCTCATATTTGGAAATTAATGGGCGCATGCAACGCTGGAAAGCTTCTTGTTTTTATGTTAGAAAGACATGGAGTTTTGATAGCTTTTCAACCATATTTATGTTATTGTTGTTATTACTTAGTTGTGTCATCACTTACTGCTGTTAATGTCTTTGAATATCATGGCGAATGATTCCCACGCCAACATTTTAAATTCGTCTTATATTCATGGCGGATGTAATAAAGTTCTGGATAGCATAAGAGACGTATCTCTTAGTTTTGAAAAGATCAAAATAACAAGAAACCATAAATTTCTATCACCAACAGCTTAAGATAATAGAATAAATGTTTTGTCATATTTTATTGCTTTGCCAAATTCTTCGGTAAGAGGTGCTTCGGTCGACTTAGATGAATAATATTTTACAAGAAAGTACCGTAAATAAATAAACTGAACTCTCTAGGAATATCTCGCCCATCATTAAGTCGAATATTACGCCATATTATTGTTTTTCATTGTTTCATTGTTTAAAATTTTCGACTTTCACGTAATTGAATACAGCGAAACGGTAATTCAATTTTTGACCACGATGAATTAACGTTGGCTGAGATATGGGCTTGTAAAGAGCATGGTGATATTTGCCAAAAAGCACTTAAAATCAAAATAACTCGAAAACAAAAAACGATAGGTACCAACTGTTATCAAAGTCAACATATTTTCTTACGTATAATTGAATGGTGTAATAAAAACTATAGCATTCCATTTAAAATAACGAAGTTGAGGTCTACTTCCGGTAGACCGGAAGTGGTGGCCATCTTGAAAATATTTTAGATTTTAGATTTAGATCGGAATGAACAACCCATGTTACCAAAATTTCAAGCCTCTACGAACCCAAAAAAGTTCTAATGAACCAGTTACGTGAGACACCCTGTATATACTTGTACTATTTCATTTCAAAATAATGTTTTGGTTTCGGCGGAAACTATGACCATTGGCCGAATTTCGGCTCAAAATTGAGTTTTGGACACTAGTCATCTACAGGGTGAGTTAATAGTGCGGGGACGGAAGATTGTGGCTTTACCGTTGAAAATTAAAAAAAAAATTATTTCATCATACATTACTGTCAAAGCTGCATCGATTAAAATTATATTCAGCTGTACAGGGTGTTTCACTATTTCAGGCCCGTATTCAACTTCATTTTTTTTAATGGAACCTTATGTATCTTTTCACATATTTAGATTAATTGTCTTAATAGTCTTAATATCAAGCTATAAGTGCATAGCTTGTTTTCAAATTTTGAATGCAATGTTGCCAAGTTATTAATCATTTTGTAAAAATTTTATATGAATCATGTGGTCACTTGAAATTCGTTATCAGCATCATTATTAAATATTGAAGGATGTAATTTGGCATATCGATAAACAAAGCTTGGGTCTTTCGAATGCCACTAATAGTATTGGATAATATTATACAGGGTGTCTCACGTAACTGGTTCATTAGAACTTTTTTGGGTTACACTATTCGTAGAGGCTTGAAATTTTGGTATCATGGGTTGTTCATTCCAATCTATTAATCTAAAATATTTTCAAGATGACCACCACTTCCGGTCTACCGGAAGTAGACCCCAACTTCGTTATTTTAAATGGAATGCTATAGTTTTTATTACACCATTCAATTACACGTAAGAAAATATGTTGACTTTGATAACAGTTGTTGGTACCTATCGTTTTTTATTTTCGAGTTATTTTGATTTTAAGTGTTTTTTGGCAAATATCACCATGATCTTTATAAGCCCATATCTCAGCCAACGTTAATTCAAAAACCTTTTGCATTGATACGATAACTCTTCATATGCTGTTGAATAGATTGCCGCTTGCTGTATCAATATATCTTGTACAGGCTGGTCAAAAATTGAGTTACCGTTTCTGTGTATTCAATTGCGTGAAAGTCGAAAATTTTAAATGGAACGCCCCATATCCTTTTAGCCTATCTAAACGGGAATTTAATTCTCTACAAATTATCTATAAATATTCCTATACCTTTTTATTATAGTTTTCTTGCTATTGAGGAATTTATCAAAATCAAACGTAAAGTGCTAGAGACCGTTTGTGTTTTTGTTAGAAGACCATGACATTTTGACAGTTTTTTGGTTAATTTGTTTAAATTATTATTAGTATTATTTCTACAATGAACTGCGATTGAATAAACTATGGATTGCAAGTTGTTATTTACCAAAAATAACCAAAAGAAAACCGTAGATAATTATTTGTTGTTTTCGTACTTTATTTAAAGAATGGTATAATTATTTTCGTTCTACCGGTTTCGATTTCGATCAGATCATCATCAGGAACTCCCGAGAACACGTCTATTGTTGTTATCAGAGCATTTCATGAAATTCTTCTATTCTATGAGAAATTAATTTTAGTTATAGTTTGTTGAATAGCTTCGAAAAACGTTTTTTTTTTCTCGGGAGTTCCTGATGATGATCTGATCGAGATCGAAACCGGTAGAACGAAAATAATTTATACCATTCTTTAAATAAAGTACAAAAACAACAAACATTTATCTATTACTGAAAAGATGGAAAAAAGAAACAAACTTAACAAAAGAAAACCGAATAAATGAAACAATGGAAAACAACAATTTAATGACAAAAATTAAAATCAATAACATAAAAGAATGAAAAACTCAAAATTATAAAAATAAATGCCTATTTGTTCTAGTTGCCCTCATATTTGGAAATTAATGGAAGTATGTAATGTTGGAAAGCTTCTGATTTTACCTAAGAGTCATGGAGTTTTGACAGTTTTTCATTCATATTTATGTTATTGTTGTCATTACTTAGTTGTGTCATCACTTACTTCTGTTAATGTCTTTGAATATCATGGCGAATTATTCCAACAACAACATTTTAAATTCGTTTTATATACATGGCGGATGTAAAAAAGTTTTGGATAGGATCTGTTTCTTAGTTTTGGAAAGATCAAAATAACAAGAAACCACAAATTTCTATCACCAGCAGATTAAGACAATGGAATCAATGTTTTGTGATATTTTATTGCTTTACCAAATTCTTCGGTAAGAGGTGCTTCGGTCGATTTAGATGAATAATATTTTCCAAGAAAACACAGTTAATAAATAAACTAAACTCTCTAGGAATATCTCGCCCATCATTACGTGGAATATTACGCCATATTGTTGTTTTTCATTGTTTCATTTATGCGTTCTTCTGCTGGTTATTTTTGTAAATAAAAGCTAACAAACTAAAGTTTATTCAATAATAGATCTTTTTAGAAATAATACCAATGATAATTTACATAAATTAAAGTATAAACTGTCAAAATATCACAGCCTTCTAATAAAAACACGAACGGCTTCCAGCATTTTGTATAGGATTTTGATAAAATACTCCATATGAAGAAAACTATAATAAATAGGTATAGCAATGTTTATAGATAATTTGTAGAGAATTAAATTCCCTTTTTGATAGGCTAAATACATATGGAGCGTTCAATTTAAAATTTTCGACTTTACCGCGATTGAATACAGCAAAGTGGTAATTCAATTTTTGACCACGCTGTATAAGGTAAACTGATATAACAAGTAACAATCTATTTGACAGCATATGAAGAGTTATCATACCAATGCAAAACGTTTTTGAATTAACGTTGGCTGAGATATGTGCTCTTAAAGAGCATGGTGATATTTGACAAAAAACACTTAAAATCAAAATAACTCGAAAACAAAAAACGGTAGGCACCATCAACAGTTATCAAAGTCAACATATTTTCTTATGTATAATTGAATGGTGTAATAAAAGCTATAGCATTCCGTTTAAAATAACGAAGTTGAGGTCTACTTCCGGTAGACCGGAAGTGGTGGCCATCTTGAAAATATTTTAGATTAATAGATCGGAATGAACAACCCATGTTACCAAAATTTCAAGCCTCTACGAATAGTGGAACCTAAAATAGTTCTAATGAACCAGTTACGTGAGACACCTGTATACAGCGTGGTCAAAAATTGAATTACCATTTCGCTGTATTCAATTGCGAGAAAGTCGAAACTTTTAAATGGAACGCACCATATCCTTTTAGCCTATCTAAACGGGAATTTAACTCTCTACAAATTATCTATAAATATTGCTATACCTATTTATTATAGTTTTCTTCATATTGAGTATTTTATCAAAATCCTACACAAAATGCTGGAAGCCGGTCGTGTTTTTAGTAGAAGTTTCTATGATATTTTGACAGTTTATTGTTTAATTTATTTAACTTATCATTGGTATTATTTCTAGAATGATCTGCGATTGAATAAACTTGAGTTTGTTAGCTTTTATTTGCCAAAAATAACCAGCAGAAGAACGCATAAATGAAACAATGAAAAACAATGATATGGCGTAATATTCGACGTAATGATGCGCGAGATGTTCCTAGAGAGTTCAGTTTATTTATTTAAGGTGCTTTTTTGTAAAATATTATTCATCTAAATCGACCGAAGCACCTCTTACCGAAGAATTTGGTAAAGCAATAAAATATAACAAAACATTTATTCCATTATCTTAAGCTGCTGGTGATAGAAATTTATGTTTTCTTATTATTTTGATCTTTCCAAAACTAAGAGATACGTATCTTATCCTATCCAAAACTTTATTACACCCGCCATGAATATAAGACGAATTTAAAATGAGGGCGTGGGAATAATTCGCCATGATTTTCAAAGACATTAACAGCAGTAAGTGATGACACAACTAAGTAATAACAACAATAACATAAATATGGTTGAAAAGCTATCAAAACTCCATGGCTTTCTAACATAAAAACAAGAAGCTTCCAGCATTGCATTAATTTCCAAATATGAGGGCAACTACAACAAATAGGCGCAGGAAAGTATCTAAATAGTTTGTAGAGAATTAAATTCCCATAATTTATTTTTGTAATTTTCAGTTTTTCATTCTTTTATGTTATTGATTTTAATTTTTATCATTAAATTGTTGTTTTTCATTGTTTCATTTATTCGGTTTTCTTTTGGTTATTTTTGGTAAATTACAGCTAGCAATCTAAAGTTTATTCAATCACAGTTCATTGTAGAAATAATACTAATAATAATTTAAATAAATTAAACAAAAAACTGTCAAAATGTCATGGCCTTCTAACAAAAACACAGACGGTTTCTAGCATTCTACCTATGATTGTGATAAATTCCTCAATAGCAAGAAAACTATAATAAATATGTATAGGAATATTTATAGATAATTTGTAGAGAATTAAATTTCTTTTCTGATAGGGTATGAAAATATGGAGCGTTCCATTTAAAATTTTCGACTTTCACGCAATTGAATACAGAGAAACGGTAACTCAATTTTTGACCAGCCTGTATAAGATATACTGATATAACAAATGACAATCTATTTAGCAGCATATGAAGAGTTATCGTACTAATGCAAAACGTTTTTGAGTTAACGTTGGCTGAGATATGGGCTTGTAAAAAGCATGGTGATATTTGCCAAGAAACACTTAAAATCAAAATAACTCGAAAACAAAAAACGGTAGGCACCAACAACTGTTATCAAAGTCAACATATTTTCTTATGTATAATTGAATGGTGTAATAAAAACTATAGCATTCCATTTAAAATAACGAAGTTGAAGTCTACTTCCGGTAGACCGGAAGTGGCGGCCATCTTGAAAATATTTTAGATTAATAAATCGGATTGAACAACCCATGTTACCAAAATTTCAATCCTCTACGAATAGTGGAACCTAAAAAAGTTCTAATGAACCAGTTACGTGGGACACCTGTATAGTGTGGTTACTAGAACCGGTTAATTTATGAAATGTTTGGGGGACCATAACTTTGTTATTTTAAATGGCACACCCTATATTTTTTCTTTTTATTTTTATGCCTCGGAAGGCTTTATTAATTACCTTTCATTTTCGTTAAGCATATTGTATATCTAACATGTGTATTTTTTGAGATAATTACACTATTTTAAAAATGTCGGTACAAACTTTTTTTTTCATAAGAAATAAACTGTGCAGAAGACATTTTAAAACAAATACAAGTGCGTTTATTTTGTAAAAGATGATGAAGTATACATGTGTGCATATTCAGTTCAAAAAAGACTACAATTTTTGTAATGGATACTAGAGAAAGATCAACAACAATGTATAAGTACAAAGGCCTTCCGACCGGTGTTAATTGAACTAAAATTAGAACTAACACTAGAACTATTACTAGAACTATCACTAGGACTAACACTAGATCTAAAACTAGAAACTTTCGGGTTTCGCCGTGCGTTTTTTGAAAAAATGTTTGACGTTTCCGATGCCATGTTGCAACCTTCTTCAGAAACTGTTTCTAACTGTTGAACTGAGTTGTGAGTAAATAATTTTAGTGGATGCAGCTTTGATTGTAATCTATGATTACACAAAAACATTTCCTTTATTTTCAATAGTACGGTCACAATCTACCGTCCTCGCACTATTGACTCACCCTGTATACCATAGAATCCTGAAGGTACTGAAAACAATGAATTTGGTAGATCTAGATTAATTATTCCTAAGAGAATAATGTTTTATGAGTCATACAAATACTTAATTTGTTTATTCCATGAATACCTTTAAAATGAGTTAATTAAGAAGAACGTTAGATGTAAATAAACCACGGTGCCTTGTAAAGTTAGCCGGAAGTGGTGACGAACGAGTGACGGATGGATAGACAGAAGCCTCGGTCGACTTGTATATAATTCGAGAGAGTTTCTTTCGCTGGCGGCGGCGCCAGTAAAACGTTGACCTCAGACAAACAGAAATTAATTTCGCGTGTACGGGAATTTATTATAATAAGCTTTGTAATTGGCGAAAATCCGCCGGGAAATTGCTCGCCGACGAAGCCGTCGCCGAGTGGCGCCTAATAATGAATAGGTAATTGAAGTTATTTTCGAATCACTTCACGAGGATGTAACCCATAAAACTAAATATAAATTTAATAACCGCTTCACCGGTTATTAATCTTTCTTTTTGTGTCGAAACTTACTTTCTCAATAAACAAAACTCCCTAATTATAAGTGAAGACGTTGCACGGCGCGTTAAAACCACCTGTTTTGATGCGGTTCTGTAGATTATTGGGTGAGGATACGAGAAAAAGATAAAAACGGCAGATGTTGCTGCCGGTTTTGTTTCGCTCGGGCGCATTCTTCGGTTTCCAAAAAGGCAAAACACGGCCTCTAGTGCAAGAGGCGTCGTCGCAGCATCCTCTCGGGCGACGTGCCGGTTAATTAAATTGATTTACGGCGGGGAATTCCACCGTAATTTAAATTTTCGCCGTTTTGGATGCAACCTACCACTACCTGTGGAGACGTCGAAGACTAATCATCCCAAAAGATCTTTCTTAACTACTTAGTACCTACGTTGTAATTGATCGAGCCAAATAAGCACGTGTTGAATGTGAACCGAAAAATTAATGCTTCTCGAGGAAATAATTAAACGCCAAAGAATGATAACAAAAGTTTAACAACATCGTTTATTATGTTATTGTGATTATTCCAAGCGCAATCTTTTGAGGTTACCATTTATCTCCGATTAAAATTTAACCAAAATTAATTACATTACAGATTACGATTCAAAACAAAAAATAAAAACCTTTTAAAAATTGTGGAACCGTCGACTTTGTAAATTGAGGAAATTTAATTTCCTCCCTAATACGGGTTTTTACGCAAAACTCAAATATGCACATTTTCGTGCGGTATTTACACTAAGGTCAAAACAACAATTTCGAATTTACATCGATAATAAGGAGAGTTGAGACTCGTTTATGTGGGATTATCTGGTTTTCTTAATTTTCCTTTCAATTTCGATAATATGGCGTGAATCAATTTAATCGATTAAAAATGTTATCTCTTGGTATGAGTTAAAGTTCAAATTAAGCGTATCGAAATAGTTTTTAAATGCTGTAAACTCTAGATTTAACGGAATGGAAATGTCTGTTATAGTCAAAATTTAATATGTATAAGAAAAATTTTTAATGGCACATGTTCAATGACAAATATACAAGGTGTTTCAGAATTGCACAGCACTATTTCAGGCATACATTCTCCAATACGAAATAAACAAGAGAATTTATATAAACACAAGTCTCAAATTAATTTTTTATCGAGACATTGAAAAGTTAAAGATAAATATCTAAATGTCTTGAATTTAATCAGATTGACGTGGATTGCAATTGCAAAGCGCTTTTGTGTTTGACAGATGATTGAACAAAATAAAAATTAATGATTAGTATTAAGTAGTGTTCGTATAAATAAGTAACCTGTTTTACAATTTCTGCACGTTTTCGTATGAATTAATAAGAAAACTTCCATTTTGTATATCATGGGAGACACCACAAATTTATTCACTTTTGAAGAACAAACAGACATGGCGAGGCACATAAAAATGGCGTTGCTGCTGTTCGAAAATATCATGAAACATTTCCCATTAGGAGCATGCAAAATCGGAAAACGTTTGAAGCCATTGAAAAACGTCTTCGGGAAACTGGCACGCTAAAACCACAACGACTAAACACTGGTCGACAAAGATTTCGACGAACTGCTAACGTTGAAGAAGGGATACTCAATGCTGTTCAGCTATCTCCTAGTACTGGCACTAGAAAATTGTCACATCGTTTCAATGTTTCATCTGCAAGCGTATGGCGAATATTGGGCGAGCAAGAATTGTATCCATATCACGTTACGTGTGAGCAACATTTGTTACCAGAGGATTATAACATGCGCATAAACTTCTGCTAGTGGTTGATTCGACAATGCACACGAGATCCTAACTTCCTGAGCTGCTAGTTAGTTACCGATGAATCTTGCCTTACCAGAAATGGAATTACTAATTTTCAAAACACTCATACTTGGATCAACGAAAACTCTCATACGACTGCTATTATACATTACCAACATACCTTTTCATTATATGCCTTCTTGGTGATCTCATCGGCCCTTTCTTTTTACCAACAAGGCTTTCAGGAATATCTTACTTGAATTTTTTGCAAAATATTTTGTATGAGCTTCTAGAAGATATTCCGATTGCCAACAGGCAGGGGATGTGGTTTATGCACGACGGTGCCCCAGCTCACTTTTCTCGTATTGTCACCGATTATGTAAACACAGCATATGGTAATCGATGGATTGGCCGAAACAGGCCTGTTAAATGGCCACCACGATCTGCTGATCTAACGCCATTAAATTATTTTGTATGGGGCTGGATGAAGTCTGAGGTTTATTCTACGTCTATTTCTATTGATGTAGCAGCTACTATGAGGGGTCATCCCGATGTTCTAAGCCGTGCCAGAGAATCATGGATTCATCGTGCTGAATGCTGCATTCAACAAAACGGAGGGCACTTTGAACAGTTATTCTGGATGTTTTATTGTTAAATAAATTAACTTTTCAATATCTCGATAATAAATTAATTTGGGACTTATGTTTATATAAACTTTCTTATTTGTTTCGTGCTGGAGAACATATTCCTGATAGTGCCGTGCAATTCTGAAACACCCTGCATAATTTAACGCTGAATAACAACTAAAATTAGAATTAATACGGGTTTTGTTGCTTGTGCTAACCCAAATGTTTCTAATTGTAGATCTAACGTTAGTTGTAATGTCAGTGTTAGCTAGATTGAACTAACACTAGACATACAACTAGAATGCTTCGGGTTTAGACGTGCGTTTTCAGAAGCTACTACATTTAACGAGAAGTAAAAACTAACACAGAACTAACACCCGGCTTAGGAGTGTTAGTTCGAAATATTTCCAGTACTAGGTCTAGTGTTAGTTCTAGTTTTAGTTTGATACAAGTATACAACAATCTAAAACTGAATAACTACTAAAAATAGATCCAATACTAACGCTAGAGCTAATACTAGACCTAGAACGAAAAACATTTAGGTTTAGTCGTACCTCTCTTAAAACGCAACCCAACCCAATCCAATTCAGCTTCAGAGTTAACACTAGACTTAGAACTAGAAATATTAGGGTTTAGGCGTCTAAAGAGACGTACGGCTAAATCCTAATGTTTTTAGTTCTAGTTCTAGGTCTAGTGGCAATACTGAAGTTAGGTTGTAGGTCTAGTATTAGTTATACTTTTAGTTCCAGAAGAATTTACAACAATCAAGCACTTAATGGCAATTAAAACTAGAACTATCACTTAACCTAATATTAGAAAGATTTAGGGTACGCGCGCATTGGGACGGATCGTAATGCGTGTGTTGTCAACGCGCATTATATCGGATTGCGGGCTCCGCATTTTTCGGTGCAATTCATTCAAATGCGAGAAGGTAGTTGGGTTCGTAACTTCTATCTTGTAGTGTTTACAAACAAAATAAGTACTTCTGAAGAAGAAATGTTTGCAATTGCGTGCGCATTCGAAGAGGAAGAAAAGACGGAAAAGCAAAGCAAGAAAAGGGTTTGGGATCATAATATTAATGTGAAGAGGAACCTGTTTAGGGAATTTCATACGTTATTCAATGATTTAATTCAAGATGAAATGAAGTTTTTCCAATATTTACGAATGTCGTATGAAAAATTTTGCGATCTCTTGAAATTGTTGCATCCAGCTCTCGAGAGACAAAATAGTAATTTCCGAAATTCGATCGATACGACAGAAAGGCTTGTAGTAACTTTAAGGTATAAAAAACGTTATTTTTTAGTAGGTAATGCAACAATAATATATCCCATTCAAATGTTTTTACTCCTCAATTTGAAGGCGAATAATAACAAAACTAATCCATAGACAAAATTGAGACCATCTTAGCTTGACGCGTAATTTAATTCTTTTAATGTGGGAAAATTTCAAATTTTTTCTCTCTTATGTAGTTATGGTCACAGATATAGTGAAAAATGTACGCAATTTCGAACGATTTGCGAATAAGTTCGACTTTGGTATTTTTTCTCAAAAACTGTGATAATGAATGCATAAGAAAAGAAAAAAATTATCCCATATTATAAAGAATTAAATTACACATCAAACAAAGCTGTTTCCAATTTTTTCTATGGAGTACTATTTTGATTTGTCGTACACCTGTCAGGTCCGTTTTTTGCGTGACGTTATCCGGACGAACGGATTTTGTTCTCTGTTCAAAATCGCATTCGGAATTCCGAATGCGTCCGGCGCGCACTGATGTGCCTTATGCTATTTAAAAGAATGTAAATAACAGTTTTTGTCCGTTCAATATACGTATATATATATATACGTATACAACAATTTAAAACTGCATAACAACAAAAATAATAAAAATATAAAATAAATAAAATTAAAATCTAGAACTAGAAACAGGTGGGCTTGGCCACATGATTCTAGATTCAGTGCTAGATTATTGTGTGTCTTTTCTTGTACAAAAACTAGAACTAACACTGGACCTAGAAATATTCAAACATTCCAGTTCTAGATCTAGTATTAGTAATGTAGTAAAAGTCAATATTACCCCTTGGTTGGATTGGGTTGGGTACAATAATTGTAATAGTGTAGAGTAATAGTGTCAAACTGACCTGTCTGATTCAAGACCGAGTAGTACTGACACAAAACTATATTTTTATTTTGTGCCGCGCAGTTATCCGAAAAAATATATAGACGTTTAACTTGTGCAGGAACAAAATTTTTTATATAATGATCTAAGCAACTAATAACTTCGTTTGGAGATTTTTTCCCGTCAATTTCGGTAAACACGTAAAAAAAACTTTTTTGCAACTTAGCACTATAAATACAAAATGGATTCACCCATAGCTGATGAAGGTAAAATGCATCTCCTGAAGTTACATATGGTAATGGAAGATTTTGTTGAAAATCGAAAGCAATAACTTCAATAGATGCATCTTCCTTTGCCAACTTATTTTTTTCTTTAAAGTCTTTATAAAAAACATCTGCTTTTGTAAGGTGCAGCGTTTTTCTAATTTTCAATGCTTTCTTTCCGTAATCTGTTTCTGCGACTTTTATTTGGGTTAGAAATTTATCACACGTTTTGCATGTGTCTGACCTAGGGCGGCAAAAAAAAATTAAAATTTTCATTAAAAAAATTTCTGTTATAGTCATATGTTATTGTAGGCTTTTTCTCTTTTTGTTCCTCTTGTTCCAAGATTGCGTAAAGTTCGGGTTCAAATTTCTGAAGATACAATGTGTACATTTTCTGAATGCTCAGTTCTGGTGATAAATAGTACCGCTGCATGTTTTTTGACCGACTATAATACGATTTTCAAAACATTTCCAGTGGCAGTTGCAATTAACGCCTGTTTTCCTGGAAGGAACTAATCGGTTTTTTGTATTTACATACGGTTTTCCAAATGCACGATTATATTTTCTGATATTCCTTTTCCATTTTTTCGGATTACGTGTTCGTTTTCTCCGAGCTTCTAAACGCAATGGCTGGCTGCGTTCATTACTATCACTGCTTGATTCTGAGGCCTGCTGCAAAATTTCGGAGACTCTAGCTCTTGCTTGGGGACGGCGACGTCGTGAAGGGCCCGGTCTATTTTGTTCGCCATCACTACTACTAGGGTAATATTCTGAAGGTGAATCCTCGAAGTCACTAAATTTTTCTAAGCTATTCTCGGAATCGGACATATTTCAAGGAATTGATACGTAACACGACTGAGTGCAACGAAAGTAAGGTTAAACTAAACGGATCGGTATAGAAAACACGTGCTTGTAAATAACATAATATTACTTGTATTATGGAGCTATCTATCGGTCAGTCCGATTTAAAACGGTGCAAAAACTAGGCAGATCCGGAGCAGCCTGCTTCTTGCTCCGAATGTGTAAACAGGTAGCTCCAAAATGTATTATATCTGGTCTAATACTTTATGGATCCACTTGATTCTTGCACCGAACGATGGGTAAGCTTATGTAGATAGTAGAAACACACTTAACTCGATATACACCAAAAATGGAGCTACCTGGTTCTTGCACTCGGGTCTTCAATTCTTGACATAACGTTGAACTAACAGTAGATTTACAACTCGAAACATTCGGATTTAGTCGTCTTAAGAGACATATAGCTTTATGTCTACTCGCATATATTTAGTTCTAAATCTAGTGTTAGTTATAATGTTAGTATCTTTTCTTGATGAAGTTGATATAACCGTGTTAGATTGAAGAATATCGAACAATTTGGCTGCCTTTAGGTTTTGGTCGCCTGAACCCATAAGTACACGGCTCTTTTTTGCTCATACGTATATGTACCGAACTGTTAGTTCGAGTTCATTTGCCAAATAAGAGATGGCGTTTACGTGTAATATACAGGTGTTTTAAAACAACGTTGGAATAAGAAAACGACATACACTCAGCAGCAGAAGTCTGCGTACAAAAAACTTGTAATACTTTAATTGAAAAAATAAGAGTCATAATCTAATGTGATAAACTTGATTTTTTTTTTTATTTTGTATATTAACTACATATAATTCTATTAACAAAATATGCTTCAACAAAACAGAAACAGTAGTTACAGAAAAAAATCAAAACCAAAAATTCTACAAATAACGGGTATGCAAAAATCTGCGTACAAGTCAGGACAGTATTTATAAAAAATTCATAAATGAGATCATTGTTTCTATATTAATATGAGGTCGGATAACCTTTACGTTTAATGACCTCCCTTAAACGTTTATGCATGGAGTACACTAATTTCTTCGTTTCGTCCGCACTGATTTTGGCCCATTCCTCAATCATAACATTTTTTAACGTTTCCTTCAACGTTATGTTGTGTTGCCGAATCCTGCGTTCCAGTAAATCCCAGAGGTGTTCGATGGGATTGAAGTCCGGCGATTGTGGAGGTGTTTTAAGTTGCTTTGGGGTATTGTATAGTAGCCAAAGCTTAGTGTTGTGGGCGCAATGTTTGGGGTCATTATCTTGTTGAAAAAAGTATTCGGGCACCAAGCCCAAGTTTTCGATGCTAAGTTTCAAATTTTCTTTTAAAATGTCTATATACATTTTATGGTCCATTGTCGATGTTATGAAAACCAACCTTCCCACCCCTTTGGTGCACATACACCCCCAAACCATAACTCCACCACCTCCGTGTTTTACAGTCGCTTTCAAATTTTCGGGATTAAGGGCAGTGTTAGGTTTTCTCCATACAAGTTGTTTACCTTTAATGCCGAAAATGCAAAATTTGCTCTCATCTGTAAAGAGAACTTCCTCCCAGAATTCAATGGGCTTGTCTAAGAGTTTTTTTGCAAAGGCGATCCGCTTCTGACGATTGACCTCTGACACAAATGGCTTTTTTCGTGCAACGCGACTGTGATAGCTTTTTTTAACGTCCTTCTCACCGTATCTTTGCTGATAGTTTTATGAAATTCTTCTTGTACATTTTCTACTATTTTTTTGCCGTCAGCCTAGGTTCTTTTCTAACCTGCTGTACAATTTTTCGCTTCTCTCGGTTTGTTAAAAGGGGTGGTCTACCAGATCGCGGACGTGAGAGGTAATCTTCAGTGTCTTTATAATTATTAATTACTCTTTGAATGGAAGAGTGTGACCTGCCGACAGTTTCTCCTATTTTTCGAAAAGATTTTCCCTCTTTCCATAACTTTACAATAATTTTTCTCTCTCCCAATTCACTTTCCTTTCCTTTCGTGTCCATTCTAACTTTTAGCTTCTAAGCCTCTGCTAATATAATTGACACCGATTATCTTTTATTTAAATCGGAAAGCGTACATCGCCAACTGCGTATTTAAGTAAATAAGTATATTTTGGAGAAGGCGTCTTTATTTGTACGCAGATTTTTGCATACGCATTATTTGGAGAATTTTTAATTTTAATTTTTTTTGTAACTAATATTTCTGTTTTATTGATGCATATTTTGTTAATAGGATTATATGTAGTTAATACACAAAATAAAAAAAAATTGAAGTTTATCACATTAGATCATGACCCTTATTTTTTTCAGTTAAAGTGTTAGAAGTTTTTTGTACGCAGACTTCTGCTGCTAAGTGTATTTGATACTTGGCAAATCTAAGCAGTATGAAACCGTGGTTTTTTCGTAATATGATGTTTCTTTTTAGCAAACGAATAAAAATAATGAAACAGGAACTCTGTATACCATTATGTGAACTCATAAACAAATGTATAACGTGTAATATGTTTCCGGATTGCCTAAAAAATTCTAATATTTTTGCTCTATTTACAAAGGGTTCGCACGATGACGTTTCGAATTATAGACTTATACCTATAATTCCTATAATTGGCAAAATATTCGAAATAGTATTAAAATGTCAAATAATTGATTTTCTTAAATGTGGAAACCTCTAGGATCGGGCGCAGTTTTGTTTTAAAAAGAACTGTTCTACTACACCAATCACATGTATAGGCGCCGTTCCATGACTAAATCAAGGCATTTAACGATGTGTCATAAATCCTATCTGACAAATCGGCAACAATACGTAAATTATAAGAATCAAAGGTCTGCTAAACTATCAATAAAGTATGGCATTCCTCAAGGTTCAGTTTTGGGTCCCATACTTTTTCAGTAAACTGATTTTATTTGCTTACAGCAAAAGTCGATGAGTCTACCCATAATGTCTTGACATAGTTTTCCCTTAATCGTTTGAGTATAAATAAAACAAAAACTCAAATGGTAAACTTTACCTTGAGAAATTTGTCAGCTAAAACAACATCTGTTAAATATCTTGGCATTATTCTTGACCCCGGGCTTAACGTGGAAGGACCATATAACACTAAATCGGAGTATGTTTTTGTTGCGTAATTTAGTTGGAATTGTTTCTCTGCAAGTATTATTAAATGCATATTATGGCCAGTTCCACTACCCTATCTCATATGCTATTTTATGTTGGGGTCGTTCGACGTCTACCACTTTATTATTTAAAAATCAAAGGAGGTGCCTTAGAATGACGGGTGATATTGGGTAGAGATAATGATAAAGAAATGAATTTTTTAAATTTAAAATATGGGCATCTCCTTATCTTCATATTTTGATATGTTTTATATATGTTATGTCAAAAACAATGTTGTTAAATTTGACAAAGATCATTCCCTCAAATAACATCGATCTTTAAAATAAGTGTATGTACCTTCAGAACGCTTTAGACGTTTAGAGGATAATAAATTCTCGCAAGCAGCGTGCGTAATTTTTTCAACATTCATTTTCTTCTCATCATCAAGCACTATACATAACAAGACGTTTTGACGTTTTTATTTGTTTGACAACAAACGTCGACGAACTAATATGTTTACGAAATGGTTACAAACTAACATCTGGCAAAGAAACATTGGATTTTTTTCAGGATATCAACTTACATTACAATTCTTCCTCGCATGTTAGTGTCCTTACGTGCCTCATAGCTTAAATAACTATTATTATACAGGGTGACACAAAAGTCTGGAATATAGCAAATAACTCCGCTATTTTTACCTTTAACAAAAAATCTTTCTTATAAAAGTTTTTAGGTTTATTATAACGCATATTTCGTATTAGTTTGATTGTATTGTTTATAGTTTGGTTACCATTGTGTGATCCTTTCTATATCTACTGCAGTATGCAATTGCTGAACCAAATTTAAAGTAACTGGATCTAAACCAGGCTATTAGATGTTTAGAAAACATATATATTTTTTTAACGACGTACTCTTTGCTCGAAAATTTATTTTCCGGATAGTACATTTGCGAGAATTTCTCTTATTTTATTGTTAGGTCCTTTAATTTCTTCGAAAAAAAGATCAAACGGGGTTCTTCTTGCACCAACGAAAACGAAACGAAAACTAATATAAGGTTTCAGATCTACCCGGTTCACATAAGAAAGGATAGGGATCCCCGAATATTCACTGGTAGTGGTTTCCTATATAATCGCCTGAAGCTGTTGCAGTATTCAAATTCAAACGATATCTGTTAAAAGACTATTAGCTTTTTCTATTTACAGCTCTTAAAAACTAAAAATTAGGCGTGAGAATAAAGTTCTCAAGTCTCAAGTACGTACTCAATAACAAGAGAGGCGATTTAAAAAAATTGTATCTTTTTAATTTATGGAATCGAAATAATTATAATTGGTTTGTTAAAACTAGATTAAATTTGCTTCAAAATGATTTTTATTTAAGCAACCAAATATAAAACTAGATAAAAGAGATTTTGAATCGATATTTAATTCATCAACACCTACCATGCTAATAGGAGACCTAAATAGCAAACATCAAATCTGGTGATGTAGAGCCAACAATCCTAGCGGGCTTATTCTAAATGATATTCTTACAAACAACCGATTATTAATACACACACCTGATGAATACACTTATTATCCGTATGGAAACGATCAACAACCAGACATTGTAGACGTGCTAATTACCAAACAGAATATCAACACCTATCAATCAAACAGTAGTACATGAATTAAACTCGGATCATCTACCTATTGTAATCTCAATAGCCGAGAAATCTGACTATAAATATAATGCACCAAGATTAATTACGGGCATGGTAAATTGGGAAAATTTCAGAAAAGAAGTAATGAAAATAAGAATTCCGATAACCACAATAATCACAATAACAACACCCTCGGATGTTGATAAAAGCCTGAGAATTCTTACCAATAAAATTACAACATCAGTACGCCATAGCATCAAGCCCTTCAAAACAAATATTAATCCTAATTACAACATCCCTCCAGCATATATAGTTGAAATGATTAACCAAAAGAGACGTACTAGAAGAGAATGGCAAAATATTCACTCCACAATTTTCACAAGCGAATTGCATATTCTCAAATAAAATTCAACAGTATATAGAAACTAATTTTCCGTAATTACTAATTTTCTAATTTCTAATTTACTAATTTTAAGTACTAATTTTCAGTATATAGAACTTCGAATGCATACTAACAAACTACCTATAAAAAAAGCACCTGGGCACGACCTTATTCCAAATTCATTGATCAAAAATCTACCCAACTAGACCTTTAATATACTAAGCTCCATATTTAACATCTGTTTAGAAAACCTGGCAAAAATAAAAAGAACATCGAAAACTACAAACCGATTAGTTTGCTTCCTACCTTAGGTAAACTTTTTGAGAAAGTGATTTTTGAACGACTGAAATCAAAAATCACAATTATACCTAGTATAGTAGTACATCAACTCACAAGAGTAAAGGAAATAATAGAACGAGGATATGAAAATAAACAGTATACAACAGCGGCCTTTCTAGATATAACAAAGGCCTTTAATTCAGTGTGGTTATATGGCCTAAAATATAAGATTCTTAAAACTAATATACCAGAATATCTTAAAGCTTTAATTTTCTCATTTTTAGAAGATAGCACATTTTACATAAGAGTTAATAGCTACAAATCAGACTCAAAACCCATTAAGGTTGGAGTTCCTCAAGGAAATATCCTCTCACCGTTACTGTTTAATATCTGTTTACATTACATCAACAAAAAGGACCTAAAAGCATTATACGCCGATGACATGGTTATTAAAATTTAGAAAGAGCCATTAAAGATCTCCAACACTCGATCAATGAAATTCACAGATGGCTATTGACCTGGTGCTTCCATTTAAATCCAAGAAAACGTGAAGTCAAAATATTTACCCTTAGACAAATAAAGAACCCTACAACAGTAACTATCGAAAATCACCAATTAAACTGGAATCCTAGAGATAGTGCTATCAAATATCTGGGAGTATATCTAGACCAAAGACTTACATGGAAATTCCATATCAATAAAAACTAAGCGTTAAAGTTCTTTTAGTCTTGCATATGCTTGCAAGACTAAAAGAACTTTATCCAATCATCAATAGAAAATCGAAACTGAAGATCGAATGTGCATTGTTACTATAAAAATCATTAATAAGACCAATAATAACATACGCATGCCCAGTTTGGAGCTCATCAGCTGAATCCAATATTAAAATAATCCAAGTGCTACAAAATAAAATATTAAGAATAGCTATAGATGCACCATGGTTTGTGAGAAACTCGCAGACACATGAAGAATTAGGAGTCGAGACAATAAAAGAATACATCAAGAAAAAACCAAAAAATATTTACAAGACCTTCAAAAGTGTCCAAGTGCACAAGAACACCAACTAGGAACTACTGGTATCCATCGCCGATTAAAACGAAAACTTCTACAAGACTAATTTACAGAAGATTTAATAGAAAATAGTAGAGAATAGTTAAAAAAAAATAATAATAATAATCAGGATAAAAATGTTGTTTCCACGCTATAGTTAAGTTAAATAACTTAATATCAAAGCCATGAAATAACATTTAATGTTGAACTGGTTGACCTTATTAATAAAAAAATAAAATGACATTACACCGGTAAAAACACCCTTTCTCCCAACAACAGATGACACCGAATCCGGACTGAGTTCGCTGTTTCTAGTTTTAGGTCTAGAGTCTGTTCTCGTTATAGTTCAATAAAAAACATAGGAGTATAACAGATTATCACTGAACAACAACTAGAACTAACACTATAAGTACGAAGGCTTTCACGACCGGTGTTAACTGAACTAAAATTAGAACTAACACTAGCACTAACACTAGAACTATCACTAGTCACTTGTCACACGTGACTGGAAGAAACTGGTTCACTTCGAACCAGTTTCTGAAGAAGGTTATAACATGGCATCCGAAACGTCAAACATTTTTTTCAAAAAACGCACGGCAAAACCCGAAAGTTTCTAGTTTTAGATCTAGTGTTAGTCCTAGTGATAGTTCTAGTGTTAGTGCTAGTGTTAGTTCTAATTTTAGTTCAGTAGAACTAACACTTACACTGCAAACTAACACTGGATCTAGAATTCAAGACATTTGGTTTTAGCGGTCTTAAGAAACGTGGACTAAACCCGAATATATAGTTCTACTTTTAGGCCTTAGTTATAATGCTAGTTCTAGATAAAGTTATTATTCAGTGCTAGATCCTTTTATATTATTCAACAGAATATTTATAGTTCTAATTCTTGTTATTGTTATCAAATATTGCTATCGATTAGCACTACTGCGTATTATTGATATTAACTGTTAACTTTCAGACAAAAACTACTTTCAAGCAATTAACAGAAAAGTCAGTAGTCTTAGATAAGCAATTGACAGAAAGCAATTTTCAAGCAATTGACAGAAAAATTAGTTAGTAGAGCAAAACTACCTTTCTTATGTAGAATTAAAAGGTATTCAGATAATCATGACCTGATTTATCAATCGAATGTGTATCTAATGTAGCTATGTAAGACCAACTACATTAATATGTTAGTTAATAGTAAACAAACAGTTTCTAATAATCAAAAAAATCGCCGACATTTGTGTCTTTTTGACTCACCCTGTATGTATACAATAATCTAGCGCTGAATAATAATTAAAACAAGAATCTAGAATGACTGTATTCTTCGAAAATAACCCAATTTGGATTCTATTTTACCTTAACTTAAATTGTAACATTGAATTTAACTACTCAAGATTTATTAAGTTTTTAATTACTTTCTTTTTGTTAGATTTTCAGATTTAAATCCAAACAGTTTCTCCGGATTAAGAGATGTGTTATTCTTCAGCTTGGCAGATAACCCGATTGAGCATATTCCAACAACGCTCCTCAAACAAATGCCCAACATTGTAACTTTAGATCTAGGAAGAATGCGAGTCCAACATTTACGGGAACATGATTTAAACGTAAGATTTTCAAAAACGAAAAAAAATGTATTTTAACTAACAAAAACAATTTTAGGATCTCGGAAACGTCCAAGCACTTTTATTACCGAGTAATCTAATCGAGGAAATCGACACCAGGAGTATACCAGCTAACGTAACAAGATTACATTTAGGTCATAACAAGATAAGGCACTTAAACGGAAGCTTAAGACACTTGAACGAATTAGTTTGGCTGTTCATCAACGATAACAGTTTGACAAGTTTGGATAATCAGCTACCTGAAAATGGAAATAAAATGACTTTGTTGCACGCCGCTCATAATAAAATAAAAAAATTACCGCAAGAATTAAGATACTTAACGCAATTGGGTTCGCTGTTTATGAACAACAACGAAATATCAACGTTGGACACTATTCTTTCGCGAAGTAGTTTATTGGAACGATTACAATTGGAACGCAACCATCTAAAAATGTTACAAGTTGACGATTTCACCGGGGCCATAAAATTGGATTCGCTTCATTTAGATTATAATCATTTAACGTCCTTGAATGGATCGTTGCATCCGTTAACAAATTTGGGATTTTTGAACGTCTCGCATAATAGATTGCAAGAATTTTCTTTTGAGGAAATTAAAGGATTGGATAGGTTGACTATTTTGGATCTTTCCCACAATCGTATTAGACATTTAGTTGGATTTACAGTGGTAAGTACAGATATAAATATTTATAGATATCCCAGAATATAGATAATGTTAGGAATAATAACAAAAAGGAATTCAACTCAAAAATAACTACAACGGGGGCGCAATGGCTCAGCGTGTTAACTCTCGAGTTAACACACAGACGTCCCGGGTTCGTATCCCGGTGTAATCACGTCGGGTCGCCCCCCGTCCTTCGGAGGGGACGTTAAGCCGTCGGTCCCGGCAACCAGTCGTTCATCTCTGGCTGTCGTTATTACTATGTGTGTAAGGGGTTTGAACAAAAATGGCTGAATGCGCGTTAGCGCCCTGGAGGCCACTGGCACCTCGTAGGACCCCACGAGGATGTGGTGGTATCCTGGAGCGGCACCTGACAGGGGCGAACCCACACTGGGCCTGTGCCATAGCACGCCCGGTTTGGTGGGGGGTCGGTCAGGAAGCGGAATCAGCCAAAAATCGAGTTATATACTCGCATTTAACATCTCAAAACCTCTTAGAGGGAGCCTATAAGGGAGTATAGAATACGCACTCCTCACTCCATACATACATACAAATAACTACAACCGGAAACGATTGATACACAAAGCTGTCTAATCTCAAAATGTGTCTGTGATAAGGCACCCAAACGCAAAGCTAGTTAATAAAAAAAAAACATTCTCATAATTAATAAACTCAAAACTAAACTACCAAGTATCCCTCCTCCATTGTAAACCAGTTTAATCTCAACCGAATTCAAATCCTACCACAAAGTAACATAACTCCAAAAGTGATCAAATAACCTAAAAGGTACTTAACTTTTAAGCTTCATTATCACAAAGTAACATCCCCAAAATAAGTTAACCCAATCTCAAAGCAATTCCATGAGAGGTTTTAGTTCGGAATTTCCGTGAAAACACCCATTCCTCCAAAATTAACTTAAGCAGAGAGGTCCGGCTATATTTAGCCTTAATGATCAGATAGAAACAAACGAGGATATACCTGACCGTATACCTAATGAGACATTTAAGCTAGGAGTGGTAGAAGTTGCACAAAGAAATTCTAATACAAGGCAAGAATTACATTAATTGATGCGCTTTTAGTTGGAAATAGAAAAAAGCAACTAAATATTCTTCCTCTTATTGCACCATTTCTTGACGAAGGGTTATGATCCAAATGGTGATTTTTGTGTTTTCCACCCTACAGTTTATCTCCCCGCCAATTTCGTTCTTGATGTGTTAAGGTACATTATTGAAAACATAGGCGCGGGCATACAATATTTCTACTGGGTGCAGAGAGCATGTTTCTACAAGACTTCATCTGCTTCCAGAAGACTTGTTATTTCTTTCAGAAAACTTGAAATGTTTCCAGAAGATTTTCAATGGTTCAGAACACTTGATACTGCTTCTAGAAGACTTGAAATGCTTCCAGAAGATTTGATATTATCTCTGAAAGAATTGAAATGCTTTCAGCAGATTTGATACTGTCTTTGGAAGACTTGACATGCTTCCAGAAGATTTGATACTATCTCTGAAAAAATTGAAATGCTTTCAAAAGATTTGATGCTGTGTCTGGGAGACTTGACATGCTTCCAGAATATTTGATACTATCTCTGAAAGAATTGAAATGCTTTCAGAAGATTTGATACTGTCTCTGGAAGACTTGACATGCTTCCAGAAGATTTGATTGATACTGTCTCTGGAAGACTTGATATGCTTCCAGAATACTTGATACTGCTTTTAGAAGACTTGATATTGCTTCCACAAGACTTTCAATGGTTCAGAACACTTGATGCTGCTTCTAAAAGACTTGAAATGCTTTCAGAAGATTTGATACTGCCTCTAGAAGACTTGAATTGCTTCTAGAATACTTGATACTGCTTTTAGAAGACTTGATATTGCTTCCAGAAGACTTGAAATGTTTCCAGAAGACTTTCAATGGTTCAGAACACTTGATACTGCTTCTAGAAGACTTTTGAAATGCTTCCAGAAAAATTGATACTGTCTCTGGAGACATGAAATGCATCCAAAATACTTAATACTGCCTTTAGAAGACTTGATATTGCTTCCAGAAGGCTTGCAATGGTTCAGAACACTTGATACTGCTTCTAGAAAACTGGAAACGCTTCCAGAAGATTTGATACTGCCTCTAGAAAACTTGATATGCTTCCAGAACACTTAATACCGCTTTTAGAAGACCTGATATTGCTTCCAGAAGACTTTAAATGTTTCCAGAAAACTTAATACTGCTTCTAAAAGACTTCATATTGTTTCCAGAAGATTTTGAATGATTCAGAACACTTGATACTGCTTCTAGAACACTTGAAATGCTTCCAGAAGATTTGATGCTATCTCTGAAAGACTTGAAATGCTTTCAGAAGATTTGATACTGTCTCTGGAAAACTTGATATGCTTCCAAAATACTTGATACTGCTTTTAGAAGACTTGATGTTGCTTCTAGAAGACTTGTAATGGTTCAGAACACTTGATACTGCTTCTAGAAGAATTGAAATGCTTCCAGAAGATTTTGTACTGTCTCTAGAAGACTTGAAATGCTTCCAAAATAATTGATACTGCTTTTAGAAGACTTAATATTGCTTCCAGAAGACTTGAAATGCTTCCAGAATATTTGATACTGCCTCTGCAAAACTTGAAATGCTTCCAGAAGATTATTGATACTGTCTCTGGAAGACTTGAAATGATGCTGCATTTAGAAGACTTGATATTGCTTCCAGAAGACATTCAATAGTTAAGAACACTTGATACTGTTTCTAGAAGAGTTGAAATGCTTCCAAAAGATTTGTTACTGTCTCTGGAAGAGTTGAAATGCTTCCAGAAGATTTGATACTGTCTCTGGAAGACTTGAAATGCTGCCAAAATACTTAATACTGCTTCTAGAAGAGTTGAAATGCTTCCAGAAGATTTGATACTGCTTCTAGAAGACTTGAAATGCTTCCAGAATACTTGATACTGCGTTTAGAAGACCTGATATTGCTTCCAGTAGACTTTAAATGCTTCCAAAAGACAGTGCTTGTAAACCTGTTGGCAGAGAATATTTTCATCGCAAAAAAACAAAATAATGTTGATATACTATTTGACTTTGCTTCGATAATATTAAGCTCTCTTGGAGAAAATGTTAAATCTGGACGTAAATAGTCTACAAATTTTTAGAAATACAGAATGGCAGAAAAATTTTTATTGTCAAATTCAAGAAACTGTTGACAAAATTTGATTTTGTTTGGAAAATACCAAATACTGTTGGAAAAACCCAAAATTTTCATGTCAGAAGTTCAAAAACTGACAATTAAAGACTAAACACTGCTTGTAAAACTATAAACACTGCTGGCAGAAGACATTTTTATTGTAAAAGGCAAGAAACTGTTGACAAAATTTGATTTTGCTTGGAAAATACCAAATACTGTTGGAAAAACCCAAAATTTTCATGTCAGAAGTTCAAAAACTGACAATTAAAGACTAGACACTGCTTGTAAAACTATAAACACTGCTGGCAGAAGACATTTTTATGGTAAAAGGCAAGAAACTGTTGATAAAATTTGATTTTACTTGAAAAATACCTAATAATGTTGGCAAAACTCAAAATTTTCATGTCAGAAGTTCAAAAACTGACAAGTATAGACTGGACACTGCTTGTAAAACTGTAAGCACTGCTGGCAGAAGACATTTTTGTTGTAAAAGGCAAGAAACTATTGACAAAATTTGATTTTGCTTGGAAAATACCAAATACTGTTGGAAAAACTTTAAATTTTCATGTCAGAAGTTTAAAAACTGACAATTAAAGACTCTACACTGCTTGTAAAACTGTAAACACTGCTGGCAGAAGACATTTTTATTGTAAAAGGCAAGAAACTGTTGATAAAATTTGATTTTGCTTGGAAAATACCAAATACTGTTGGAAAAACCCAAAATTTTCATGTCAGAAGTTCAAAAACTGACAATTAAAGACTAGACATTGCTTGTAAAACTGTAAATATAGCTGGCAGCTATGTATCCTCGTGACATAGATTCCAGACTGGTTAATCAATACTAAAGATATTATAACAAATATAACCCACAAATTGACCTTCTTCTTAATATCTTCATGTTACTCTTTCCAATTTTAATAAGTCTTATAAACTTTTCTTCACACTATGATAGGTTCAATCGTAAGTAATCCATTGATGCAACACTTCTAGTATCAATCAAGGCAGTTATTGCTTTTTCTTCAATATCATTTCTTTATAGTCATTCCTGTTTCTTTCTTTGGACAGTCATTGAATATGTGACCAACATCGCCACAATTCTAACATAGGATTATTGATGTTGTATCTAACAAGCTATCAGTCTAGGTGGTCTATGTATTACTGGTTGTTGACGTTTGTTGTATTTTTACGCTAAATTTGTTTGAATTATTCTCGAATCGTTTCACGGTATCAGTCTTCATCTTAATCTTTTTGTTCATTTTTTCATAGATTTGTAACTTTCTTTTGAATTCTTTAATAGCTCTTGCGCCATAAAGAACTGCCATAAAAAATACCATCAATTACATATTCCATTAGCGCATTATCAACTACTTTTTCCCCTACCAGCTATCACCTTCATTTTTAAAAAACTCTAGTATGGTTCATTTTTTTCATATTTTATTTAACAACATTTCATATAAAGTAGCACTACCAATCTTTTTGGAATACTCACCCTTCAAAGGTTTTTTCAATTTGTGCCAAGTTATTCCCCACTCACTTTTGATAAGCAATTTTGCTAAACCAGTTAATGATCATCACTACGGCCATTTCTTCAAAATCCAATCAGTCACCTGCACTTTATCTTCCCCAGAAGATATATTTGAAAAATCTTCCACATCACAGAATGACAAGGCAAATGTCGATTTCATTGAATTATTTCTTATTCTTCGCTTTCACTACTTGATTCTTCACATTCTTTGTATAATTTCTTCATCTTCTTTTTTATCTTCATTACTTTCATCGTTTTTATGGTTTCTTGGTAGTCATCGTTGTCTTGAGTGCAATTTTTTTCTCGTCTTTAGTTATGCATTAGTATTGGTCTTTATTTTTTCACCTCGTGAACTAAAATGAGCATCTTCTTTCTTCATCTTCTTCAGTTTCATCGTTTTATTCTTCTTTATTTTTCTTACGTCAACATCATCGTAAGAAATTACGAAAATTAGAAGAAATTAAGTATTACCAAATTCTGCAAAATCCTTGTTATCTTCTTTATCATAAATTTGTATTTCTTCTTTCTTCTTCTATTTTTTTGTTAAAAAATTCGAACTGTATTTATACTGCTTCAGTTATGTTTCTCTTCTCTACATGCATACACTCACAAATAAAAATTAATAGTTCTTCACTTTGTAATAAATAAATATCTAAAATTATTTTTTTATTTTATTTTTCTTTAGTATATTATTCTAAATGCCGACTAATCGATGCTTTTATTGTTTAATCGCCGATTATGTTCTCTCATTCGTTTATAAGTCCCAGCTTAATTGTTGTTAATTTGTGAGATAAAAAAGTCTTTTTCTTATTCTTTCTCTTTACAATATTCTTCATCATTTCCCGTCTTCCCTTTATATTCCCAACTAATTAACAATAAGAATGACATTTTTTTCATATTTGAGACTTTATCTCCTTCTAGAGTCTGTTTCGGTATTACATAGAATTCGTAAGATTTTCAGTTCATCAAAGTGTCAAAATTTACTGTCCTTTGAGTACTTCCATGCATCTCAGCATTCAAATTCACAATAATTCTTAAATCCTTCTTCTATTCCATCATCTTTTTGACTAAATGATTCGACGATTTTCTTTGATATCACAAAATTTTTAGGTAGGGCAAAGTAATTGATCATTAAAAATTTTAAACATAATTCTGGGATTAATTTTAAACATAACTGTATTAATCATTGCCATATTCCTTTTTATAGAATTCATTGGAGTGGGGTTCCAATTTAAGCGATTTGAATTTGGACCACAACGATATCCATCGTTTAAATTGCGCAGTATCCGGTTTTACAAAACTAGTTCGTCTCAACGTCAGTTTTAATAAGATAACTCACATATCACCCGACGATTTTATAGGATTAGAAAACTTACATATGTTGGACATCTCCCACAATCATTTATCTACTTTAGAAGAAACAAGCAAGGTATAATTTTTGTGATTATAACAATTTTAATTTTTTCAATATAAAAATGATTTTGTAGACGTATCTTCCGAAGTTACAAGAATTATTGGTGTCTCATAACCGTTTACATCGATTAGACAAAGATTTCCATGGATTACCAGTATTATGTTGGGTCGATCTTTCTTACAACCAAATCGTGTCGATTGGAAGAGAATTGGTGGCTAAAACGCACTGCAGATACAACGATATTCATTATAACCGTTGGGCTAATTTGTCTATCAACTTAGCTGGTAAATAATATAAATTTAATTTTAGTTTTTATCTAACATTTTTGGTAATTTATAGAGAACCCAATTTTATGTGACATATCCTATCCCGATCTTAAAATCGACATGGAGAGGAACCACACACTTCTATCAGGAGAGACAGAATGCCTTTCGTACCCCAACGTGAATTATCTTGGATCAAGAGAATCCCCCCAAATCTCTTTGGATCATAAAAAAAGGATCGAACCGCCCTATTTGGACCCATTCTACAACGTCGCTTATAACCCAGTAACGGAAATGTCGAATCAAGTCAAAAAATCGATCCAAACCGGAAACGAAGAACAAAACAATCATCAAAATCAAATTCCATCCCAAGAAATCGACCCAACCAAATACACCTTAGTACAACAACAACAAATTTTTGTACCCCTACCAAATCAATTCGCAAACTCAAACGAACAAGATCAAAACAACGAGATGCAACAACCGGATTCGTATCAACACCAAACGTATCGCACCCCCGAAAGAAATCTCAATTTGAACAATCGAATCGAGACGATACACATGAATAATAAGCCATTGAATGTACAACAAGTGTACACGCACGTCGACCCGGTCTTGCAAGAACAACAATTAACCCAATTGGCGTCCGAAATAGAACAGCTTCGCGCAAAAGTCGAAAAATTATCGTCCGAAAATCAAAGACTATCCCAAAATTTAAACCAAAAGAATTTGAACCAGCAAAATCTCGAGTCGCAAAATAAATTTTTCGAAGATTCAAGGCCAATGTTGCCCTTGGTGCAATTGCCGACGATTTCGACGACCGAACCTCCCAATGAGAACAATTACGGTAGGACGCGTTGAGCCCAACAGTTTAATGTAAACGCGGTGCGAATGTATGGAAATATTTGTTTTTAGAATGGGTACGACCCGCAAAGTGTGTTAAAACGATTATTATTTTTTTAAAAAGAAATGATTCGAAAGGAGTTATTTATTAGCTGAATTTCCTAGTCACTTTTTTTTTAATTTGTTTATTACTTTTATAATTTTGTTTTTTTGTAACGACGTAAAAATTACACTTCACTAACTTAATGTAACAATGTATACGTTAGTGTCAAATCAACCCAACAAAAAGAAATGAAAATAAACACTAAGTAGGTACACGAATGGAAGGGAGTAATAGAAAATGAGAAATAAACATATATACATATAGAGAGAGAAGAGTATGTGAGTGTAATATAATAAAAAAATTAATTCTAAAATGTAACGTTTTACGTCCTTTCTTGTAAACAATACAAAGACAGAACTTAAGTTACGTTTTTATTTGTATTCTAATTAGATAATTAGGTTCACTCTTGTACATGACGATTATTAACTATTATTAATGTTATTACTGACTGTTAAAGTTAACTAAATTGTTTTTTGAGATAGACTTGATAAATTTTAAAAAACGAATAGAAAAACAAGACTAAACGAGTACTGCAAAGCAGCTAGTCTACTTTAACATGGACAACGATTAAGGATACTTTATTTATTTGTTGAAATTTTACTCGTTTTTATTATTATCCATTAAATGCACTATATAGAGAATTTATAAAGTGGTGATTAGCTTTACGGCCAATATTTTTAGATTTCTAGGAAATAGTTTAAGATGAAGATGCAGATACTGAAATTAAAAACGTATCTGCGTGTATTTATATATATGTATATGTTTAATATATGTAAATTATTTGATTTTTATTGCGTTTTCATTCATTTTCACAATATATTTGTCGTAACAACATAGAAATGTGCCTATTAATATTAATAACATACCCAGAATTGTCTCTAAAAAAGACACAAATCAAGGATTAAAATTTTTTAGGTTATTCCTTACCTTTTTTAGGTTTATTCTCTCCTAAAATCACACCTGTTATTGCGGTAAAAACGAATGAAAGTGAATTCGTTACTGGTACAGCCATCGATATTTCCGCATTTTGTAATGTGAAGAAATATAAAATTGATCCTAATTGATTTAAAGCCATCGGTATGATATACTAAAATAATAAAATATTTTTAATAACGTTTATACTTTACTTAAGGTAAGAAGTAATATACTTGTATATTTGTAAACAAATATTTTAACTCCAAAAGGAATTGTTTGATTTTTGAGGACTCCTTTATTTTAACGATATCTTTGGAGCCCCTTTTTATCAATGGATTTGTTGCACCCCATAACAACGCAACTAATATTAAGGATACTAAAAATATTTAAGTTAATTAATACGTTATATAATAAGGAAATTATAACCCACCTATAACTCCAAACATTCTTAATTCAATTTGAAGAAAATAATTTTAAAAAGATATTTGAGAGCTCTTGTTTATTTAAGACATAACCTAAAAGTAAAATTGAACCGTTTGTTGTTAGATGTCGCCACAATCTTTAAATAACTTTAATTTATTAACTTATTTCATTAAGAATAAAAAAATAAATAATCATTACGAAATAAATCGTTAATATTTGTAGATATATAATAATCATTCTAAATCATTCATAATAATCTCCTTTTTATTAATGTACTTGTCACTACTTGTTATTAAAAGTGTACGAAATGTATTTTACTAAGGCTCGTTACTACCATCTTCTAGTTAAACTATCTAAGAGATTGTTACTATGGTTACTGCTATTTTACGCGCTCTGATTGGCTAGTAGATGGGTTTATCTATAAGATAACTTTAACTAAAAGATGGTAGTAATGGGCCTAAGGCTCGTTACTACCATCTTGTGGTTAAGCTATCTAAGAGATTGTTACCATAGTTACGGGTATTTTACGCATTTTGATTGGCTAGTGGATGGGTTTAACTATAAGATAAATTTAACTAAGGCTCGTTACTACCATCTTCTGGTTAAGCTATCTAAGAGATTGTTACCATAGTTACGGGTATTTTACGCATTTTGATTGGCTAGTGGATGGGTTTAACTATAAGATAAATTTAAATAAGGCTCGTTACTACCATCTTCTGGTTAAGCTATCTAAGAGATTGTTACCATGGTTACGGTTATTTTACGCATTCTGATTGGCTAGTGGATGGGTTTATCTATAAGATAACTTTAACTAAAAGATGGTAGTAACGGGCCTAAGAGATGGTAGTAATGGGCCTAAGGCTTATTACTACCATCTTCAGGTTAAGTTATCTAAGGGATTGTTACCATGGTTACGGCTATTTTACACGCTCTGATTGGCTAGTAGATGGGTTTATCTGTGTTAAAAATTCAATAATTAAATTTTTATTTTCTCATTATATTTTAATATTTCGTTTAGATGTATTTCGTTTTTCGTTTTAGTTGTCGTCCGTCTCGGTCTTTAAACTTGTATTGTTACTTATCCTTGTCTTTTTGAAAATACATTCATTCGTGTACCAGTTTTCGTGCAGTTCAATGAGTTCTCTCAAAATTTTCCTTTTTTCAAAAGTTTTTCATTAATATTAATATTCGGAAGTATAAGTGTTTTCCGGAAAAACAGTAAGACTATATATTAATTTTATTTTCATTCGATTTCTATTTATTTTGAACATTTCGAACATTTGGTCCTTCGAGCCGGATCTTCGGCCGGTTTTTTCTTGTTTTCTACTCGTGGAATTACGCGAGGCTCTTACGCACGTGCGTGACGTTACACCCAAACTTTATTTCGATTTTTATTAACTCTAATTATAGTTTTAGTTATTTTTCAATTATTGTTTCATTCGCGGTACGAAGTGACTTTTTTTTCGTTACGTTTATTCTTAATAAAACCTTTCATTGACATTCAAAATGGCTACGAGCAAAGAAACTCTAGATTTAAATCCACTTTTCGAACAACAGAACGATCTCTATAGCATAATTTCTCGTGTTGTTGACAATACTAAAAAAGTTGGTAAAGCTAACTGGACAATTAGTAATCTTAAAAGTCGTCTAGATCGACTAGAAGTTAGTTGGAACGAATTTTATGTTAATCATAAAAAATTAATTTCATTTAAAGGCGCATTCTCCGAAACGGTTTATTTTTCGGACGATTTATTTGCTGTTTGCGAAGAAGCGTACATTACCGCGAAAACTTTTCTTCTCGATTTGTTGCGTCCATTAAAAGGATCAACTTCATCAGGTTCTGTGCGAAGCGTTCAGTCAGCTCAGTTGCCTATTCTCAACCCTTTAACGGATGTATCGGTTCCACCGAATCCAGAGGCGCGGGGATTTTTGCATTCATATTCGCGTTCGAGACAATTACCTGCTCTTAAACTCCCAAGTTTTGATGGTAATTATAGCAACTGGCCAGAATTTCGAGATTTATTTTACTCAATGGTCAATTCAAACGAGGAAATTTCAAATGTCGAAAAGTTTCAATACCTAAAGTTAAGTGTCATTAATGAGCCTGCTCAACTTATTAAAAATTTATTGGTTACCAATGACAATTTTCATCGGGCGTGGTCGTTACTCGTTGAAAGATACGAAAATCGACGTGTTATGATTGATACACAATTAACATTATTGCTATCTGCTCGATCTATCAAAACCGAATCAGCTACCGAACTAAAGCGGTTAATAAGTGAAGTAAAAGAAGCTGTAGGAGCTTTGGAGGCGTTAGGATGTCCAATTCAACAATGGGATTATATCTTAGTTTATTTACTAGTTCGAAAACTTGATGCAGAAACAGCCAAAGATTGGGAAAAATCTATTAGTAGCTATCGAGATCCTTCAAGCTTCGAAGAGTTCGAAGAATTTATTATTCGTCGAATATATACTCTCGAAGCAATAGAAAAACTTCCTAGTACTAGCCACCATAAGAAATCTTCACAACCAATTCATAAACCAATCAATTTTAAATCTCACAACGCCATGACCTCAAGTTTCAGTTGTTCTCTCTGCGGTGGTGCACATTATATCGCCTCCTGTTCAGACTTTCTCTCGCGAAACTCTCAGCAGCGTGTAGAGTTTGTAATTTCTAAAGGACTATGCTTCAATTGTTTAGGTCTGCACATGCTTAAGAAGTGTAGAGTTACAAAACGATGCCGTTTTTGTCAAAAGGCCCATCATTCTATGCTTCATGGATCTCCACCAGAAAAGCGCCCATTCTCCACAAAAGACATTGTATCCAAATCGACTACAAAAAACGACTCAAGCGTTTCAGCGAATCCAATTCCTTCCACAAGCCATTTCGGCCACGCGCAACATTTTCGTGTTTCAATACTTCTCGCGACTGCACTACTGCGAATAATTTTACCTCGAGGAGATTCTATTTTAATTCGAGCGTTAATTGACCAGGGATCTGAAGTTTCCTTTATCGGAGAAAATTTAGTACAACGCCTTAGCCTTAAGCGACGTTCTGCAAACATCCCTATCGCTGGTATTGGATCACATCGGACTTGTATTTCCAACGGTGTAGTATCTGTACAATTGTCATCGCGATTAAATCCACATATTACATTTAACGAAGAAGCGTTAGTTTTACCAAAATTAACATCGTATTTACCTCAAAGAAGTTGTATGGACTTACCTTCCGAATTGAACGATCTTATTTTAGCGGATCCTGAATACAAATCAGAAAGGCAAATCGATTTGATACTTGGCGTCCAATTTTACTCAAAAATCATACAAGGCGGTATTAAAAAAAGCAATGACAATCTTTTAACTGCGCAACAGACTTCTCTTGGGTGGATCCTTTCTGGTGCATTTTCTAATCAATCTGATAATAATTCAAATTCATACGGATTTCAGTGCTCGATTGATCGCGAGTTTCTTGACTTAATGGAACGGTTTTGGCGACAAGAGGATGATTCTGTGAATGTTGTGCGTTTGTCCGTTGATGAACATGAATGCGAGGAACATTTTAAAAAGACTCATTCGCGAGAATCTAATGGTCGGTTCGTGGTCCGGTTACCTTTTCGAAAGTCACCAACAGAGTTGGGCGCGTCTCGTTCTTTGGCGGTACAATCTTTTAAACGGATGGAATTGCGCTTCGCAAAAAATGAACAATTAAGAACTGAATATAGCCAGTTTATGCGCGAGTATTTGTCTCTAGGACATATGCAAGAAACCACTGACAATTTAGACATTCCTAATTATTATTTACCACATCATGGGGTAATACGAGAAACAAGTTCGACAACTCGTCTGCGCGTTGTTTTTAACGGGTCTCAACCAACTTCATCCGGAATATCACTTAATCATTGCCTTTATATTGGTCCGAAACTACAGACTGAGTTAGTGGATGTTTTAATTCGGTGGAGACGCCATCCTGTGGTTTTCGCGTGCGATATCGAAAAGATGTATAGACAGATTAAAATTCACGATGAGGACCTCCCGTTTCAGCGTATCGTGTGGCGCGAAAATGATCAACAAAAGCTTCAAACATATGAACTCTCGACCGTAACATACGGGCTTTCTTGTGCCCCTTTCTTAGCAATTCGGTGCATTCATGAACTCGCTAATGAAAACTCATCTCGTCAACCACTCGGCGCATTGACACTTTTACGCGATACATATGTCGATGATATACTCTCCGGAGCAAACGATGTCGATGAAGTCCAAGAACTCATATTTCAATTAAATCGAGTGCTTACGGCGGGCGGTTTTAACGCGCGTAAGTGGACCTCAAACTATTCAGAAGCTCTTACATATATTTCTTCTGACCTTATTGAAAAAACGAACAATTTAGATATCGATGACGATAATTCTCCTCGAGCCTTAGGACTTATTTGGAACAACGTTGATGATCATTTTTTGTTCAGTTTAGAAAACATTCGCGAATCTTCGATCAAAATTACTAAACGTTCGATACTTTCATTCATTGCAAGATTGTTTGATCCTCTCGGTTGGTTATCTCCGCTAATAATTACTGCCAAAATTATTATGCAGGAGTTGTGGACGCTGAAACTCGATTGGGATGAATCGTTGCCAGATAACTTAGAAAAAAAGTGGGTATCATTTGTTAACGAATTTCTCGGAGTTCCCACCATTCGGGTACCAAGGTGGCTCGGAATAGATAAAACGGCTACTTCTATAGAATTGCACGGTTTCTCAGACGCGTCAAATTCCGCGTACGGTGCCGTTGTATATTTACGAGTTAGTAAACCCGGAGAAGTTAAAGTTTCGATCGTGATTTCTAAAACAAAGGTGGCTCCATTAAAAAGTGTAACCATTCCGCGGTTAGAATTGTGCGCGGCGGTCCTTCTCGTGCGGTTGGTGAAGCGCGTCATAAGTGTTTTAGATTTTCAAAACATCCCAGTTCAGCTTTGGAGCGACTCAACTGTGGCGCTTTCATGGATATGTAGCCACCCCAGCAAATGGAAAGACTACGTTCGTAATAGAACCATTGAAATTCAACAATTATCCCAAGCTCGATGGTCGTACGTCTCTAGTCAAGACAACCCAGCTGATCTATCTTCGCGAGGAGTTTTCATTCGGCAGCTTCAGAACGAAAATCTCTGGTGGTCAGGACCTTCCTGGCTCTCTTTACAGTCTTCCAATTGGCCTTCTCATCGACATTCTACAACTCCCGAAGCAGACCAGGAACGACGAACCAATCAAACCGTTCACACTGCTTATTTGACCAACGACTGGGATTTAAAAAATAAGTATTCAAATCTTAATCAACTTCTTCGAATAACAGCTTGGTGTTTCCGAATTTTTAGTAAGACTAAAAATCAATTTGTTAAAGACATTCTTTCACCAGATGAACTTGGTCATGCTCTGATGTTCTGGATTCGTGAGTGTCAACAGCTTCATTTCGGTGATGAAATTCGAACGCTTCGGGAGGGACTACTGATACAAAAATCCAGTTCACTGTATCGACTCATTCCATTTCTGGATGGTAAGGGCATCCTGAGAGTGACGGGCCGGTTACGCTTTGCTTTGCTGGATTGGGATGAGAAACATCCGATCATTTTGCCCAAAGAGTCAAGATTGACAACATTGGTCATCGACAAATACCATCGCAGCACATTGCACGGAGGGACACAACTAACAATATCATCCATACGGCGATGTTTTTGGATTTTGAGAGGCCGTGTTCCTGTTCGAGCATTCATCCAACGTTGCATGATCTGCGCAAGACACCGTGTCGAAGCAAGCCAACAACTAATGGGTCAGCTACCTTCTTCGCGCGTAACGCCTTCGAGACCATTCTTCCACACGGGAGTAGATTACGCTGGGCCCTTTCACCTTCGCACCTTTCGAGGTCGTGGCGGTAAGACATATAAAGCTTATTTGGTCTTGTTTGTATGTTTAGCTACCTCGGCCATTCATCTCGAAATCGCCACTGATTATTCGACAGCGGGCTTTTTAGCTGCGTATAAGCGTTTTTCTGGTCGACGGGGGCTCTGTGAGTGCTTGTACAGTGATTGTGGAACCAATCTTGTTGTGGCGGACCGTGAATTGAGATCAATGTTTTCGGCTGCGTCGAAGGAGTGGCGACATATGGCGAACATTCTTAGTGGTGACGGTACACAATGGAAATTTAATCCTCCGGCTTCACCACACTTTGGCGGAAAATGGGAGGCTGGAGTGCGTTCAGTTAAAATGCATCTGAAAAAGATTGTTGGGGCAGCTTTACTTACTTACGAGGAATTTTCTACTATATTAGTACAAATCGAAGCTGTCTTAAATTCTAGGCCGCTTTGTGCGATTTCTGAAGACCCCAACAACTACAATGTTTTAACTCCTGCACATTTCCTGATTGGTTCCGCGCTCAACGTCGTCCCTGGACCTTCCCTGTTGGACGAGAAGGTTTCTCGTCTTACTCGGTGGCAACTTCTGACGAAAATGGTTGAAGAATTTTGGAAGAAATGGGAAAGTTACTATCTTCAATCTATTCAAAATTCGACAAAATGGTTCGAGAAACGTAATATACCAGAAATCGGAAGTTTGGTGTTAGTAAAGGACGAGCGACTTCCTCCGTCGAAGTGGTTAATGGCACGCGTACAAGAGCTCCATCCTGGTTCCGATGGACACGTTCGTATCGTCACAATAAAAACTCCAACTACGACTTTGGTCCGCCCAATAACAAAAATATGCGTACTTCCTCTTCAGAATTAAATTTCATGAATAATGTTTCATTTTGTTATGTTTCGTTTCTAAATTTCATAATATAATCCGATAGATTTGCATTTTATGTAGTACTTAATTCATATTCTTTCAAGTTTTAGTTTATTCATTCTTATTAAAGTTCCGTTCCGTTATTTGCTTTATATTCAACTATACTTTTATTTTCTTATTTTCTTGTGTTTCGTTCTAATGCTCCTTCTAGAAAATTTTGTAAGTTCATGTGAACATTTCACTAGAAGGTCGCAGTTAATTTCTTGTAATTTGTTAAATTCAAACTCAGGTTAGTTTTCTTATTGCTGTGAGCAAGGCGGGCGGAATGTTAAAAATTCAATAATTAAATTTTTATTTTCTCATTATATTTTAATATTTCGTTTAGATGTATTTCGTTTTTCGTTTTAGTTGTCGTCCGTCTCGGTCTTTAAACTTGTATTGTTACTTATCCTTGTCTTTTTGAAAATACATTCATTCGTGTACCAGTTTTCGTGCAGTTCAATGAGTTCTCTCAAAATTTTCCTTTTTTCAAAAGTTTTTCATTAATATTAATATTCGGAAGTATAAGTGTTTTCCGGAAAAACAGTAAGACTATATATTAATTTTATTTTCATTCGATTTCTATTTATTTTGAACATTTCGAACAATCTGTAAGATAAATTTAACTAATAGATGGTAGTAATGGACTTTAGGCCCATTACTACCTTATCGATTTCGCTGAAAGTCACGTTTTTATATCATTAAATGACGCAGAAAACGATGGTAAAAACCGTTTTTGTCTAACGCGTTTAGTTTGTCCAAAAAATGGAAATTAATATTTTGAAAAAAATCCAAAGGGGGGGCGGAGGATGAAAATTTTCAAAAAAATCGATTTCGCTGAAAGTCACGTTTTTATATCATTAAATGACGCAGAAAACGATGGTAAAAACCGTTTTTGTCTAACGCGTTTAGTTTGTCCAAAAAATGGAAATTAATATTTTGAAAAAAATCCAAAGAGGGGGGCGGAGGATGAAAATTTTCAAAAAAATCGATTTCGCTGAAAGTCACGTTTTTATATCATTAAATGACGCAGAAAACGATTTTAAAAACCGTTTTTGTCTAACGCGTTTAGTTTGTCCAAAAAATGGAAATTAATATTTTGAAAAAAATCCAAAGGGGGGGCGGAGGATGAAAATTTTCAAAAAAATCGATTTCGCTGAAAGTCACGTTTTTATATCATTAAATGACGCAGAAAACGATTTTAAAAACCGTTTTTGTCTAACGCGTTTAGTTTGTCCAAAAAATGGAAATTAATATTTTGAAAAAAATCCAAAGGGGGGGGCGGAGGATGAAAATTTTCAAAAAAATCGATTTCGCTGAAAGTCACGTTTTTATATCATTAAATGACGCAGAAAACGATTTTAAAAACCGTTTTTGTTTAACGCGTTTAGTTTGTCCAAAAAATGGAAATTAATATTTTGAAAAAAATCCAAAGGGGGGGGCGTAGGATGAAAATTTTCAAAAAAATCGATTTCGCTGAAAGTCACGTTTTTATATCATTAAATGACGCAGAAAACGATTTTAAAAACCGTTTTTGTCTAACGCGTTTAGTTTGTCCAAAAAATGGAAATTAATATTTTGAAAAAAATCCAAAGGGGGGGGCGGAGGATGAAAATTTTCAAAAAAATCGATTTCGCTGAAAGTCACGTTTTTATATCATTAAATGACGCAGAAAACGATTTTAAAAACCGTTTTTGTCTAACGCGTTTAGTTTGTCCAAAAAATGGAAATTAATATTTTGAAAAAAATCCAAAGGGGGGGGCGTAGGATGAAAATTTTCAAAAAAATCGATTTCGCTGAAAGTCACGTTTTTATATCATTAAATGACGCAGAAAACGATTTTAAAAACCGTTTTTGTCTAACGCGTTTAGTTTGTCCAAAAAATGGAAATTAATATTTTGAAAAAAATCCAAAGGGGGGGCGGAGGATGAAAATTTTCAAAAAAATCGATTTCGCTGAAAGTCACGTTTTTATATCATTAAATGACGCAGAAAACGATGGTAAAAACCGTTTTTGTCTAACGCGTTTAGTTTGTCCAAAAAATGGAAATTAATATTTTGAAAAAAATCCAAAGGGGGGCGGAGGATGAAAATTTTCAAAAAAATCGATTTCGCTGAAAGTCACGTTTTTATATCATTAAATGACGCAGAAAACGATTGTTAAAAACCGTTTTTGTCTAACGCGTTTAGTTTGTCCAAAAAATGGAAATTAATATTTTGAAAAAAATCCAAAGAGGGGGGCGGAGGATGAAAATTTTTAAAAAAATCGATTTCGCTGAAAGTCACGTTTTTATATCATTAAATGACGCAGAAAACGATGGTAAAAACCGTTTTTGTCTAACGCGTTTAGTTTGTCCAAAAAATGGAAATTAATATTTTGAAAAAAATCCAAAGGGGGGGCGGAGGATGAAAATTTTAAAAAATAACGATTTCGCTGAAAGTCACGTTTTTATATCATTAAATGACGCAGAAAACGATTTTAAAAACCGTTTTTGTCTAACGCGCTTAGTTTGTCCAAAAAAAGGAAATTTATATTTTGAAAAAAATCCAAAGGGGGGGCGGAGGATGAAAATTTTCAAGAAAATCGATTTCGCTGAAAGTCACGTTTTTATATCATTAAACGACGCAGAAAACGATGGTAAAAACCGTTTTTGTCTAACGCGTTTAGTTTGTCCAAAAAATGGAAATTAATATTTTGAAAAAAATCCAAAGGGGGGGGCGGAGGATGAAAATTTTCAAAAAAATCGATTTCGCTGAAAGTCACGTTTTTATATCATTAAACGACGCAGAAAACGATGGTAAAAACCGTTTTTGTCTAACGCGTTTAGTTTGTCCAAAAAATGGAAATTAATATTTTGAAAAAAATCCAAAGGGGAGGGCGGAGGATGAAAATTTTCAAAAAAATCGATTTCGCTGAAAGTCACGTTTTTATATCATTAAATGACGCAGAAAACGATGGTAAAATCCGTTTTTGTCTAACGCGTTTAGTTTGTCCAAAAAATGGAAATTAATATTTTGAAAAAAATCCAAAGGGGGGGGCGGAGGATGAAAATTTTCAAAAAAATCGATTTCGCTGAAAGTCACGTTTTTATATCATTAAATGACGCAGAAAACGATGGTAAAATCCGTTTTTGTCTAACGCGTTTAGTTTGTCCAAAAAATGGAAATTAATATTTTGAAAAAAATCCAAAGGGGGGGGCGGAGGATGAAAATTTTCAAAAAAATCGATTTCGCTGAAAGTCACGTTTTTATATCATTAAATGACGCAGAAAACGATCGTTAAAAACCGTTTTTGTCTAACGCGTTTAGTTTGTCCAAAAAATGGAAATTAATATTTTGAAAAAAATCCAAAGGGGGGGCGGAGGATGAAAATTTTCAAAAAAATCGATTTCGCTGAAAGTCACGTTTTTATATCATTAAATGACGCAGAAAACGATGGTAAAAACCGTTTTTGTCTAACGCGTTTAGTTTGTCCAAAAAATGGAAATTAATATTTTGAAAAAAATCCAAAGAGGGGGGCGGAGGATGAAAATTTTCAAAAAAATCGATTTCGCTGAAAGTCACGTTTTTATATCATTAAATGACGCAGAAAACGATTTTAAAAACCGTTTTTGTCTAACGCGTTTAGTTTGTCCAAAAAATGGAAATTAATATTTTGAAAAAAATCCAAAGGGGGGGCGGAGGATGAAAATTTTCAAAAAAATCGATTTCGCTGAAAGTCACGTTTTTATATCATTAAATGACGCAGAAAACGATTTTAAAAACCGTTTTTGTCTAACGCGTTTAGTTTGTCCAAAAAATGGAAATTAATATTTTGAAAAAAATCCAAAGGGGGGGGCGGAGGATGAAAATTTTCAAAAAAATCGATTTCGCTGAAAGTCACGTTTTTATATCATTAAATGACGCAGAAAACGATTTTAAAAACCGTTTTTGTCTAACGCGTTTAGTTTGTCCAAAAAATGGAAATTAATATTTTGAAAAAAATCCAAAGGGGGGGGCGTAGGATGAAAATTTTCAAAAAATCGATTTCGCTGAAAGTCACGTTTTTATATCATTAAATGACGCAGAAAACGATTTTAAAAACCGTTTTTGTCTAACGCGTTTAGTTTGTCCAAAAAATGGAAATTAATATTTTGAAAAAAATCCAAAGGGGGGGCGGAGGATGAAAATTTTCAAAAAAATCGATTTCGCTGAAAGTCACGTTTTTATATCATTAAATGACGCAGAAAACGATGGTAAAAACCGTTTTTGTCTAACGCGTTTAGTTTGTCCAAAAAATGGAAATTAATATTTTGAAAAAAATCCAAAGGGGGGGGCGTAGGATGAAAATTTTCAAAAAAATCGATTTCGCTGAAAGTCACGTTTTTATATCATTAAATGACGCAGAAAACGATGGTAAAAACCGTTTTTGTCTAACGCGTTTAGTTTGTCCAAAAAATGGAAATTAATATTTTGAAAAAAATCCAAAGGGGGGGCGGAGGATGAAAATTTTCAAAAAAATCGATTTCGCTGAAAGTCACGTTTTTATATCATTAAATGACGCAGAAAACGATGGTAAAAACCGTTTTTGTCTAACGCGTTTAGTTTGTCCAAAAAATGGAAATTAATATTTTGAAAAAAATCCAAAGGGGGGCGGAGGATGAAAATTTTCAAAAAAATCGATTTCGCTGAAAGTCACGTTTTTATATCATTAAATGACGCAGAAAACGATTGTTAAAAACCGTTTTTGTCTAACGCGTTTAGTTTGTCCAAAAAATGGAAATTAATATTTTGAAAAAAATCCAAAGAGGGGGGCGGAGGATGAAAATTTTTAAAAAAATCGATTTCGCTGAAAGTCACGTTTTTATATCATTAAATGACGCAGAAAACGATGGTAAAAACCGTTTTTGTCTAACGCGTTTAGTTTGTCCAAAAAATGGAAATTAATATTTTGAAAAAAATCCAAAGGGGGGGCGGAGGATGAAAATTTTAAAAAATAACGATTTCGCTGAAAGTCACGTTTTTATATCATTAAATGACGCAGAAAACGATTTTAAAAACCGTTTTTGTCTAACGCGCTTAGTTTGTCCAAAAAAAGGAAATTTATATTTTGAAAAAAATCCAAAGGGGGGGCGGAGGATGAAAATTTTCAAAAAATCGATTTCGCTGAAAGTCACGTTTTTATATCATTAAACGACGCAGAAAACGATGGTAAAAACCGTTTTTGTCTAACGCGTTTAGTTTGTCCAAAAAATGGAAATTAATATTTTGAAAAAAATCCAAAGGGGGGGGCGGAGGATGAAAATTTTCAAAAAAATCGATTTCGCTGAAAGTCACGTTTTTATATCATTAAACGACGCAGAAAACGATGGTAAAAACCGTTTTTGTCTAACGCGTTTAGTTTGTCCAAAAAATGGAAATTAATATTTTGAAAAAAATCCAAAGGGGGGGGCGGAGGATGAAAATTTTCAAAAAAATCGATTTCGCTGAAAGTCACGTTTTTATATCATTAAATGACGCAGAAAACGATGGTAAAATCCGTTTTTGTCTAACGCGTTTAGTTTGTCCAAAAAATGGAAATTAATATTTTGAAAAAAATCCAAAGGGGGGGCGGAGGATGAAAATTTTCAAAAAAATCGATTTCGCTGAAAGTCACGTTTTTATATCATTAAACGACGCAGAAAACGATGGTAAAAACCGCTTTTGTCTAACGCGTTTAGTTTGTCCAAAAAATGGAAATTAATATTTTGAAAAAAATCCAAAGGGGAGGGCGGAGGATGAAAATTTTCAAAAAAATCGATTTCGCTGAAAGTCACGTTTTTATATCATTAAATGACGCAGAAAACGATGGTAAAATCCGTTTTTGTCTAACGCGTTTAGTTTGTCCAAAAAATGGAAATTAATATTTTGAAAAAAATCCAAAGGGGGGGGGCGGAGGATGAAAATTTTCAAAAAAATCGATTTCGCTGAAAGTCACGTTTTTATATCATTAAATGACGCAGAAAACGATGGTAAAATCCGTTTTTGTCTAACGCGTTTAGTTTGTCCAAAAAATGGAAATTAATATTTTGAAAAAAATCCAAAGGGGGGGGCGGAGGATGAAAATTTTCAAAAAAATCGATTTCGCTGAAAGTCACGTTTTTATATCATTAAATGACGCAGAAAACGATGGTAAAATCCGTTTTTGTCTAACGCGTTTAGTTTGTCCAAAAAATGGAAATTAATATTTTGAAAAAAATCCAAAAGGGGGGCGCGGAGGATGAAAATTTTCAAAAAAATCGATTTCGCTGAAAGTCACGTTTTTATATCATTAAACGACGCAGAAAACGATGGTAAAAACCGTTTTTGTCTAACGCGTTTAGTTTGTCCAAAAAATGGAAATTAATATTTTGAAAAAAATCCAAAGGGGGGGGCGGAGGATGAAAATTTTCAAAAAAATCGATTTCGGTGAAAGTCACGTTTTTATATCATTAAATGACGCAGAAAACGATGGTAAAATCCGTTTTTGTCTAACGCGTTTAGTTTGTCCAAAAAATGGAAATTAATATTTTGAAAAAAATCCAAAGGGGGGCGGAGGATGAAAATTTTCAAAAAAATCGATTTCGCTGAAAGTCACGTTTTTATATCATTAAACGACGCAGAAAACGATGGTAAAAACCGTTTTTGTCTAACGCGTTTAGTTTGTCCAAAAAATGGAAATTAATATTTTGAAAAAAATCCAAAGGGGGTGGCGGACGATGAAAATTTTCAAAAAATCGATTTCGCTGAAAGTCACGTTTTTATATCATTAAATAACTCAGAAAACGATGGTAAAAACCGTTTTTGTCTAACGCGTTTAGTTTGTCCAAAAAATGGAAATTAATATTTTGAAAAAAATCCAAAGGGGGGGGGGGGGCGGAGGATGAAAATTTTCAAAAAAATCGATTTCGCTGAAAGTCACGTTTTTATATCATTAAATGACTCAGAAAACGATTTTAAAAACCGTTTTTGTCTAACGCGTTTAGTTTGTCCAAAAAATGGAAATTAATATTTTGAAAAAAATCCAAAGGGGGGGGCGGAGGATGAAAATTTTCAAAAAAATCGATTTCGCTGAAAGTCACTTTTTTATATCATTAAATGACGCATAAAACGATGGTAAAATCCGTTTTTGTCTAACGCGTTTAGTTTGTCCAAAAAATGGAAATTAATATTTTGAAAAAAATCCAAAGGGGGTGGCGGACGATGAAAATTTTCAAAAAATTCGATTTCGCTGAAAGTCACGTTTTTATATCATTAAACGACGCAGAAAACGATGGTAAAAACCGTTTTTGTCTAACGCGTTTAGTTTGTCCAAAAAATGGAAATTAATATTTTGAAAAAAATCCAAAGGGGGTGGCGGACGATGAAAATTTTCAAAAAAATCGATTTCGCTGAAAGTCACGTTTTTATATCATTAAATAACTCAGAAAACGATGGTAAAAACCGTTTTTGTCTAACGCGTTTAGTTTGTCCAAAAAATGGAAATTAATATTTTGAAAAAAATCCAAAGGGGGGGGGGGGGGGGGGCGGAGGATGAAAATTTTCAAAAAAATCGATTTCGCTGAAAGTCACGTTTTTATATCATTAAATGACTCAGAAAACGATTTTAAAAACCGTTTTTGTCTAACGCGTTTAGTTTGTCCAAAAAATGGAAATTAATATTTTGAAAAAAATCCAAAGGGGGGGGCGGAGGATGAAAATTTTCAAAAAAATCGATTTCGCTGAAAGTCACTTTTTTATATCATTAAATGACGCATAAAACGATGGTAAAATCCGTTTTTGTCTAACGCGTTTAGTTTGTCCAAAAAATGGAAATTAATATTTTGAAAAAAATCCAAAGGGGGTGGCGGACGATGAAAATTTTCAAAAAAATCGATTTCGCTGAAAGTCACGTTTTTATATCATTAAATAACTCAGAAAACGATGGTAAAAACCGTTTTTGCCTAACGCGTTTAGTTTGTCCAAAAAATGGAAATTAATATTTTGAAAAAAATCCAAAGGGGGGGGCGGAGGATGAAAATTTTCAAAAAAATCGATTTCGCTGAAAGTCACGTTTTTATATCATTAAATGACGCAGAAAACGATGGTAAAAACCGTTTTTGTCAAACGCGTTTACTTTGTCCAAAAAATGGAAATTAATATTTGATAAAAATCCAAAGGGGGTGGCGGAGGATGAAAATTTTCAAAAAAATCGATTTCGCTGAAAGTCACGTTTTTATATCATTAAATGACGCAGAAAACGATGGTAAAAACCGTTTTTGTCTAACGCGTTTAGTTTGTCCAAAAATTGAAATTAATATTTGAAAAAAATCCAAAGGGGGGGGGCGGAGGATGAAAATTTTCAAAGGAATCGATTTCGTTGAAAGTCACGCAATTATATCATTAAATGACGCAGAAAACGATGGTAAAAACCGTTTTTGTCTAACGCGTTTAGTTTGTCCAAAAGATTGAAATTAATATTTGAAAAAAATCCAAGGGGGGGGGGGTCGGAGGATGAAAATTTTCAAAAAAATCGATTTCGCTGAAAGTCACGCAATTATATCATTAAATGACGCAGAAAACGATGGTAAAAGCCGTTTTTGTCTAACGCGTTTAGTTTGTCCAAAAAATTGAAATTAATATTATAAAAAAATCCAAAGAGGGGGGCGGAGGATGAAAATTTTCAAAAAATTCGATTCCACTCGAAATTCGCTGAAAGTCACGTTTTTATATCATTAAATGACGCAGAAAACGATGGTAAAAACCGTTTTTGTCTAACGCGTTTAGTTTGTCCAAAAAATTGAAATAAATATTTGAAAAAAATCCAAAGGGGGGGGGCGGAGGATGAAAATTTTCAAAAAAATCGATTCAACTCGAAATTCGCTGAAAGTCACGTTTTTATATCATTAAATGACGCAGAAAACGATGGTAAAAACCGTTTTTGTCTAACGCGTTTAGTTTGTCCAAAAAATTGAAATTAATATTATAAAAAAATCCAAAGAGGAGGGCGGAGGATGAAAATTTTCAAAAAAATCGATTTCGCTGAAAGTCACGTTTTTATATCATTAAATGACGCAGAAAACGATGGTAAAAACCGTTTTTGTCTAACGCGTTTAGTTTGTCCAAAAAATTGAAATAAATATGATTCATCAAATACAGTGTTGCATTAAAATGTTATATTATCGGAAGAATGGGTTCAAGAAGTAATTGAAAAAGTGAAAAAAGTGTCAACACATTTTAATCATTCCCTAGTAGCACAAGATGAATTAAAAGCTATACAGGTAATAAGATTGAAGCAACCTCCAATGTCTACAATACAAGATTGTCCCACTAGGTAAGCCAACGATTGTCTATAAATTAAAAAGTATAACTAATTTTCATTTCAGGTGGAACAGCACATTTTACATGTTGGAACGTTTTGTTAAAATAAAAGATTCTTTACTTCTATACTTAACTACAAAACAACTTGTGTCATTTTCTCCGGATGATTTGTCAACAATTGAACTGTTGTTAAAATTGTTGGCACCTTTTGAAGACCTTACTAAAGAATTAAGTAACTCGAAGAACAGCATTTCTATGGTTATACCACTTCTGCACGTTACTTTGACAATATTAAAAGCTGAGAAAGATAGCTCAAATACGCCAGAAAATATCAAAGCACTTTTTGTTAAAGTTATACGAGTAATAAGTGAAAGATTTGGCGATTTAAACAGAAATTTACTATGTTCGATTTCCACGTACTTAGATCCCAGATATAAAACCAAATTTTTTAATAGTTTTGAAATAGAAGAAGTCGAAGCCACAATAGCTAATTTGTGTCAAATTCAAACGATTCATCAAGATAAAGATTGTAGTCCGATACATAAGAAAAGAAAAATTGATAAACAAATTATTACGAATTCTAGCTGTTGTTCTTCCAAACTACTGCAGTCAGTACAATCCGTTCTAAGTTCAAGTGAAATTATATTAAAGAAAGAAGACTACCTTTAGAAGAAGATCCATTAATGTGGTGGCGACAAAATGGGTACAAATATACCGTTTTATTGCCGGTTGTTCGACAATATTTATCAACACCACCAAGCAGCTTTACCAGTGAACAGCTATTCAGTGGAGCATCGTTAATATACACAGATAAAAGAAAAAGTCTGAAAGGAGAGAAGGCATCAAAATTGCTGTTTTTAAAATATAATTTGCCTATAATAAATTATGAATATTAATTACTTTATTTGTGCATTAGATATTTTCAAGAAAATTTTAGCATGTAACTTTTTTCAACAACTCCGCATCCGTTAAATCCGCATCCAAAAATCTGCTTACGCATCCGCATCCGCAAAATTAGAATTAAAAAATCCGGTTCCGCATCCGCATCCGTTAAACCCACATCCGTAACACCACTAAAAAGAACCTAGGCTGACGGCAAAAAAAATAGTAGAAAATGTACAAGAAGAATTTCATAAAACTATCAGCAAAGATACGGTGAGAAGGACGTTAAAAAAAGCTAACTATCACAGTCGCGTTGCACGAAAAAAGCCATTTATGTCAGTGGTCAATCGTCAGAAGCGGAGCGCCTTTGCAAAAAAAACCCTTAGACAAGCCCATTGAATTCTAGGAGAAAGTTCTTTTTACAAATGAGAGCAAATTTTGCATTTTCGGCATTTAGGGTAAACAACTTATATGGAGAAAACCTAATACTGCCCTTAATCCCGAAATTCCGAAATGCGCGAAATTTAATCCCGAAATGCACTTAATCCCGAAAGTCACGTTTTTATATCATTAAATGACGCAGAAAACGATGGTAAAAACCGTTTTTGTCTAACGCGTTTAGTTTGTCCAAAAAATTGAAATTAATATTATAAAAAAATCCCACGGGGGGGGGCGGAGGATGAAAATTTTCAAAAAAATCGATTCAACTCGAAATTCGCTGAAAGTCACGTTTTTATATCATTAAATGACGCAGAAAACGATGGTTAAAAAACGTTTTTGTCTATCGCGTTTAGTTTGTCCAAAAAATGGAAATTAATATTTTGAAAAAAATCCAAAGGGGGGGGGGCGGAGGATGAAAATTTTCAAAAAAATCGATTTCGCTGAAAGTCACGTTTTTATATCATTAAATGACGCAGAAAACGATGATAAAAACCGTTTTTGTCTAACGCGTTTAGTTTGTCCAAAAAATTGAAATTAATATTTGAAAAAAATCCAAAGGGGGGGGGCGGAGGATGAAAATTTTCAAAAAAATCGATTTCGCTGAAAGTCACGTTTTTATATCATTAAATGACGCAGAAAACGATGGTAAAAGCCGTTTTTGTATAACGCGTTTAGTTTGTCCAAAAAATTGAAATTAATATTATAAAAAAATCCAAAGAGGGGGGCGGAGGATGAAAATTTTCCATTTGTGTCAGTGGTCAATCGTCAGAAGCGGATCGCCTTTGCAAAAAAAACTCTTAGACAAGCCCATTGAATTCTGGGAGAATGTTCTTTTTACAAATGAGAGCAAATTTTGCATTTTCGGCATTAAGGGTAAACAACTTATATGGAGAAAACCTAATACTGTCCTTAATCCCGAAAATTTGAAAGCGACTGTAAAATACGGAGGTGGTGGAGTTATGGTTTGGGGGTGTATGTGCACCAAAGGGGTGGGAAGGTTGGTTTTCATAACATCGACAATGGACCATAAAATGTATATAGACATTATAAAAGAAAATTTGAAGCCTAGCATCGAAAACTTGGGCTTGGGGCCCGAATACTTTTTTCAACAAGATAATGACCCCAAACATTGCGCCCACAACACTAAGCTTTGGCTACTATACAATAACCCAAAGCAACTTAAAACACCTCCACAATCGCCGGACTTGAATCCCATCGACACCTCTGGGATTTACTGGAACGCAGGATTCGGCAACACAACATAACGTCGAAGGAAACGTTAAAAAATGTTATGATTGAGGTATGGCCCAAAATCAGTTCGGACGAAACGAAGAAATTAGTGCACTCCATGCCTAAACGTTTAAGGGAGGTCATTAAACGTAAAGGTTATCCGACCTCATATTAATATAGAAACAATGATCTCATTTATGAATTTTTTACAAATACTGTCCTGACTTGTACGCAGATTTTTGCATACCCGTTATTTGTAGAATTTTTAGTTTTGATTTTTTTCTCTAACTACTGTTTCTGTTTTGTTGAAGCATATTTTGTTAATAGAATTATATGTAGTTAATATACAAAATAAAAAAAAAATCAAGTTTATCACATTAGATTATTTTTATAGACTCTTATTTTTTCAATTAAAGTATTAGAAGTTTTTTGTACGCAGACTTCTGCTGCTGAGTGTATATTATCATGTCACCCAGTATTTTGAATAATACTCCGACAAATTTCTTTAAAAGATTTAAGGCAGTTGGTGTCCTCTCATAAATCTGGTTAAACACCTACGTAAAAAAATTTGCCGTTTACAAATCGATATTTCACCGACGAAAAGTCTGCAACGGTTCGGTATTATTCTGAAGGACACATTATTGATTTTTTTGTATACAAGATATATTGAAATATATGCAACTTATTTTACAATTTCGTAGTAAAACGTACAAGGCGCGAATAGTAAAATTTAAATTTTTATGAATGGGCACACATTAGGTACCCTGCCATCTAGGTATCACGAACACAAACTAACTTCAGTTGAATAACTATATATATATCTATAAACAAGGACATAAATCACCCTGCCATTTAGGCATCGCAACCACTAACTAAATTCTTTGGATAACTATGTATATCTATAAACAAGGGCATGAGAATTAAAATGCAACTACAATTCCAAATATTTAAACACAATTTAAAGAAAATATTGGAAGATATTAATCGTAAGAAACGTAAAATTTAACCGTTTATCGTTAGATGTCGCCACAACTACAAAACTTCAACTTAACTGTTTAATTTACTAAATTATTTTGTTAAAAATAAAGAATCTAAAACATGAATATGAAATAGTCTAAATAGATATTTACAATTAGGTAGATCAATTTTAGATCACTTTATGGGTGTTCTTAACATGAATCATTTTCTTTTGCTACTCATTTTACACCACAATTAGCTTATTAAATTGCAGTTTTTTTTAATCCACTTTCATCGCCTAACTTGCCTGTAAATTTGTATATACACAAGTATTTTAATTCCTAGATGAGTTATTTGATTTTTTGGAATTTTTATTTTAACAATTTTTTTTTGGTTTTTTTTTTCTTTATTTTATTTTAGCTGACTCCAAAACAGTGAATGTCACTGGATCCAAGCCTTAATACACAAAAAATATATGTAAACAAAAAAAATCACAATAGGTTATGTATAAAAAACGAATATAAAAATCCTCAAAAATGCAAACCCATCAGAAACAGTTCAACACTCATTCACTTCAAAAACATTTTCAGATTATAAACTAATTTTTTCATTGTCCTTGCCTCCACTATTATTATCGGAACATTGTTGTATGCTTTAATACCAAGATATAATGGTGATCTCTGTGCTGTCGTTGTTCTACAATATTTATTTCTAAAATCATTTGCATTCCGGGTTCTGTATTCATGCCAGTTCTTAACTTGTTTTGTATTTATATTAGTCTTTATTAGTTTGTTTTTTATAGAATATATATATTTTATTTGCTCATAAATCCGAATTTTCTGCAAGTTCCATATATTTTCCATTTCATAAACAAGATCAGTTGACATACAATAATTCAACTGAAAGATAGATTTTACTGCTTTATTCTGCGTTCTTTGTAATTTATTTAACTGGTAAAGCGGAAGACCTCCCCAGCAGGGAATTAAATATCTAATTTGTGGCAGTATAAAGCTATTATAGAGTAAACGCCTAGAGTTTTTATTTAAGCAATCCGTACACCTTTTTATTGCACTAACCATTGGCACAATTTTTTTAATGATAGCATTCACATGTACATTCCAATTGAGATCATTTGTCAAATTTAAACCTAAGTATTTGTACGTTTGCACTTCTTTTAGTTTTTCTCCATTGAGAAACACATTTATATCACTTTTTTGTTTATTTTTTTGTTTAATAATCATATATACCGTTTTATTAACGTTCACCGATAATTTATTATAGCACAGCCATGTATAATACAGATTTAAGTCGTCGTTCGCCACCTTTTCAAGTTCCTTTATATTACTTGATGATATAACCAAGACGGTGTCATCAGCAAACACAAAATATCTCGCTTGAAGTTGTAGATACTTTAAGTTTTGAATGTATAATAAATATTGCAAAGGACCAAGTACTGATCCCTGAGCTACTCCAATACTTAGGCTTTTTTTTTACTCTTGGTTTTGTTGATTTGAGTATAATGCTTACGGTCCTTAGAATATGACTGGAAGAGGTCTTTTGCAATGCCTCGCATTCCCATTTTTTCTAATTTATTGAGTAAAATATCTATGTCCACAGTATCAAATGCCTTTTGTAAGTCAATAAACACTGTCAAAACATACCTTTTCTTATCGAGTTCTTCTGTAATATATTCTAGTAAATCCCCTGTCGCCCCCAAGGTACTACTCTTCTTTTGAAATCCATATTGATATGGATCGATGTTAAAGAATTTCTGTATAAAGTTAGTTAACCTGTGTATAATTACCTGTGATAACTTTTTCTGTTATTTTAGAAAATATATTTAAGATTGAAATTGGTCTATAGTTACCAAGTTCTGTTTTTGCTCCTTTTTTATGAATAGGGGATATTTTCGCCGTTTTTAATTCATTCGGAAACAGGCCAGTAACCAGGATATCATTAATGATATTCACTATTTTGTCTCCCAAAACTTCAAAAAGCAGCACTATATCAGATTTAGTAATACCATCTTCTCCCGGCGAACTATTATTATTTAAATCCCTTATGATAGAATTAATTTCTGTTAAATCAGTTGGTTCCAAGTAGATGGATTCTTTTGTTTCTTCTTCTCTAAACTGGTGATTAAGAACCGGTTTAATTTTTGAGGCTAAATTCTTACCTATTTCAGAAAAATAAGTATTAAATTCCTCAGCTATTTGTTGCTCATCTTCAATGACTGCACCTGTCATACTTTTCATTTGTCCCATTTTGCCCTTTTTTTTTGTTCGTTTCAAACATATATCGTTCAGGACCCTCCACATTTTTTTACTGTTTGTTCCAGCCTCATTAAGTGTTTTTTCCACATACTCCTTCTTTAATTTTCTTCTCATATTATTTACCACATTCTTTAAATTTTTAAAATGTCTTTCGGTTTCTGAGTTTCTTATTAATTTCCATCGCTTATATGAATTATCTCTCTGTTTTATTTTCTCAATAAACTCAGCATTTATCCAATAGTTGTTGTTGGATACTTTTATTCTACTTTCCTTTGTACACTCAATTTTTGTTTTTGTTATTATTTCTGCTAATTTTCCAAAGGAAGTTATTTCTTCCTGTTGCAATTTCACTTGAATTAGTTCTTTCCATTTTCCTTTCAGCAATTTAGTTTTATTGATAACTTCTTTAGTTTTTTTTTCAATTACTTTGTTTAATTTAATATACATAACTTTATGATCTGATATCACATGATCCGTAAGGGTTATATCACAGTAGAGGTTTTTATTCATTAAAACATGATCTAAAATAGTAGCTGTTTTTTCCGTTTGTCTTGTAGCATTCTCAGTAGTAAGAATATTCTGTATTGTAAATGTGTTCATTTCGATAATATTTCTATACTCTCTAATCGTATCAGTTTCACTGAGTAAATTTAAATTCATGTCTCCCAAAATAATACAAGGAGACTTCTGAGTTTCCATAATTTTATCTATTTGTGCTAAAAAAACGTCAGCTTTGTTTCTGGGCGCTCTATAGATATTTATAATTACGCAATTAGCTTTAGTAAGACAAACACAAAGTATGTTACAGTCCTCAATTTCCATTTCTCGAATATGTCTCTGATCATACTCCAAATTGTCTTTTATAAACAGACTCACCCCTCCTCCCCTTGAATCTCTACAATGATGTACAACGTTATAATTTGGTATATTAAAATATTCCACCTCATTAGGATAAATCCATGTTTCAATAAGTGCAATTATGTGAATTTCAAAATCATGCTTATTTACAATCTCCATCAAGTCATCAACTTTATTTCTTAGACTTCTTATATTTATGTACAGGATATTAAGTATTTCATCCATTTCTGTTACGATCTAGACATATATACATTAATTCTAATTTTTGTACTTAATATTTTAATTTTATGAAGTAAGTTTATATAGTAAGATCTTGTTCAGATCTTATTTTGATAGACTGATCCTTAAATGTTTTGCGAAGGTAAATCTTACCATTTCTACAGAACGCTGCTGCAAAGTTATTTTCTTTTCTAAAATCACGTGTACTTTTAAAAAGTCTCTGATTCGCAATAGTAAGATCTTCATTAAAGAATATATTTCCATTTTTTCCATTCAGTCCACACTCACCAACTTTGATACCTTTAAGTTCTTTAACCTTTTTGAAAACCTGCAATTTCAGGCTTTCTTCTAAGAATTTGACAACAATAGGTCCTTCCCTCTTCTGTTTAACTCTAAAGCAGTCCGTTATTTTATTCATAGGTATATTCAGTGTCATTGTCCCAAAAACCTTACACACAACTTCTTTTGTATCTTCATTTTCTTGGATTGGTACACCAGAAACAATAATATTCCTTTGTTGTTCTATTTGCTCTTGGTTATTTGCTTTTTGTTCCAGTATTTCCAATCTTTTCTTTAATATACGATTTTCATCTCTATAAAGCTTCACCTTCTCAAACAAATTTTCAGACACCTTTTTTTGATCCTCAAAAGAATCTGACATAAATTGAACTGATTTTTTAAGATCCTCTATATCTCTGAGTATTTTTTCCTCAAAGGGTTTAAGGGCTTCGCTTAAGAGTTGCTTCACTATATGTATTAATTTTACTTCATCCACAAGTTTCGATGTTTCATAATCTTTATCTTCCCTAACCTCACTTCCATCGCGCGGTTTACAACAAATCATTTTATTTTCCTTATTCATTACTTTTGCTTGTAACGCACAACTAGGGTGGTAGTAGGAATTGCAAATTTCACATCCCACTGGTGCATTGACCTTCTTTTTGCAGGATTTACAATTTTTTTCCATTTTTCATTAACTTTATAACTGTTTGTTTTGAAATACATAACCTCGGTTCCCTTCTTATCAATGGATTTGGGGCATCTCATAATAAAGCCATCAATATTTAAACAACCAAAATAAATAAATTAAGTAATAAATTAAATAATAAATAAAATTAAAATCCTACCTCTCCAAAAACACACAAATACACATAACCTTAAAAATAAACTTTAACTATTTTTTGGTAGATGTCCCCATAATCGAATTACAAACATCCTAACCTAACTTTTTATATTATAAAATTATTTATTACTATAATTTAATATTATTACAAATAAAATTAGTTAAAAGGTTAAAAATGAATGCTGAAAGGGTTCCTGAAATTACCGAAGAAGCTGTTTTGAAAAAAACTGAGAATGTTGATTATTTAAAAGAAAAAGTGCAAGGATATAATTGGAATAATGGCTTAAACTATGAAGAATTATTAAAAACTTATTTACACACAGGATTCCAAGCGACAAATTTCGGATTAGCCATAAACGAAATAAACAAAATGTTACAATGCAGAAATCAACCAATAACAAATCAAAAATTCGACGATAAAGAGGACCCTTTCATAACACCAAAAACAAATTGTACGATTTTCTTGGGGTACACATCAAACATAGTTTCAAGCGGATTAAGAGAAACGATCCTTTTTTTAGTAAAAAATAAATTGGTCGATTGTATAGTAACCACGGCAGGTGGTGTTGAAGAGGATTTTATTAAATGCCTTGCTTCGACGTTTTTGGGCGACTTCCATTTAAAAGGCAAAACATTAAGACAACAAGGAATTAATAGGATTGGGAATTTATTAGTTCCTAATGATAATTATTGCAAATTTGAAGATTGGGTAACACCAATCCTCGATGAAATGGTATTAGAACAAAAAGAGAATGGTGTTTTATGGACACCCAGCAAAATGATTCAACGATTAGGTGAAAAAATAAATAATGAGGAGAGTATTTATTATTGGGCTTCTAAGAATCAAATTCCCGTTTTTAGTCCTGCTTTAACGGATGGAAGTTTAGGGGATATGATGTTTTTTCATTCATTTAAAAATCCTGGGTTAATTGTTGATATTTTATCAGGTATTAATTAATAATCTTAATTATTATAAATTATATTAATAAGTTTCTTTTAGATTTAAGAAGATTAAATTTAATGGCTATTAAAGCCTCTAATACTGGAGTAATTATTGTTGGAGGAGGCTTAATTAAACATCATATTTGTAATGCTAATCTTATGGTGAGTTTATTTATCGATTTATATTTAAAAATAATTATTGTATTAATTGAAGAGAAATGGAGCTGATTATGCGGTGTATTTAAATACATCTTCAGAATATGATGGGAGCGATTCGGGGGCGAGACCGGATGAAGCGGTATCTTGGGGTAAAATAAAACAGGACGCAACACCTGTTAAGTTATATGCGGAAGCTACGTTGGTTTTTCCTCTTTTAGTTGCGGAAACTTTCGCTAAATACCATTTTAATCGAAATAAAAACGAATAAAGAAATCAAATTTAATATAATATTTATTTTATTACACATAAAAAATGTATAAACAAAGATTTACAATGATTATTTATATCGTAACTTAATTATGTACACTTAAAAACTACTTATATTCATTTAAAGTTGTATATTGTGAGTATTCCAAATTTGTTTTAAACAATTTATAAAAAACTAACTGTTTTGGAGAAATAATTCGAAAGATTTAGGAAGAATTTTTTGGATTTCCGTCGGTGGAAAACTTTGCAGTAACTTCAAATTAGACGGGAAGTCTCCTCTTATCAATTTATCCCTCAAAACGACTATCATCGCGCAGCAAATGTAGATTAAAAAGTCGAAACGGTTCTCATCCGAAAATAAAGTGTCCCATATTCTTAATACGTCCGGTAAAGGAAATTCTTGCGATAATAAAAGCGTAAGCCATCTGGGAAAATCGTCTTTAAATTAAAACGTAAATTAATTAAATCGATTTTTACCGGAAGCTATAATATTCTGGACGCAATTCGAGTTGTTGGAACCTCAACCAGATATCGAGGTCGCTTTTTCTTAGTTGCATTGATAATCTTGTCATCATGTTGTTGATGCCACAATCGGTGCTATCGAGAGTTTTTATGAAAAAGTCTCGGATTTCCGACATTAAATTTGTGAAGCAGAAAAAACAATCGGCTTCGGCGTGTTCTTTTTTATTCGGAATAAAAACAAATTAGATTAAATTAAGATTTTACTTGATGAAGTACCTCTAAATGTTAAATCTGGATCGCATGCGAATGCGTAATAAATGGGACCGACAATTTCATTCATTCCTTGAACGTAACCTTGTCCTGGATTTAATTTAGCATAAAGGAATAAAATTCGTTCGACAACTTCCCAATGAGCCTCTTGTCCTTCAGCCATTGGTTCATAATCTTCGGGGGCTTTTTTTAATAATAATGTAATCTAATCATACAAAAAGAATTTAAGTTATTAATTTTATATACAGGATGATTCGAATAAGAATCAATACAGAGGAGGAAGATGTAGAAGATAATAAAATAAGACATTTATGTATTGAGTTTGTACCCCTTCAAAGTTGGATCTTAATTCTTTAAAACATTCAATATTTCATTGTCAGTAATATATTAAGGTTGAAAAAATAACTTTTAATTGGTAGCAAGTTGAGATTAATAAGGGTACTTTAAAGGGTTGCTTAAAGGTGATGGTGTTTCAAATTTTGAAAAATAAGCTTTTTGAATAAAGTTAAAAATAAACTATTTTTAGTAAATTAAAGACCCTAGATTACTAAAGTACCGCGGTTCATGAAGCCTATGTATTCAAACTATTCAAAATGCTTGAAATTATAAAAAGATGTGCTAGTAATAATCCCTTTTATTGCCCTCGGAGTTGCAAAAATGCTTTGTGAAGTTAGTTTATTGTCAATAAATTCTTAAAGAAACCACCATGAGTTTAACATTTCTTTAAAGAAAGCAAATAACTGTTATGAAATGATTTTACATATCTAAAAATCAATGAAATACTTAAAAGAATCTTTAAAAATATTAATAAAAACATATACAGGGTGGCCAAATAAGCGTACAAAGTGCTTATTTCCGTTTCTTGGAAACTACTCATTGTAGAAACTTACAGTAAAAAATTGTATAACTAAAGTGTCTAAAGGAAAATTCTGGAAATTATTTTCAGGTTTCCGATGATGAAGATGACCGCTAGGGGGCGCAATCTTGATTCCAAAGATATGGATTAACTCGGAATTTCGCTGCATTAACATAATACAAAAGTATATGCTTTTTAAAGGTTAAATAAAGTACAGTATTTTTTGTTATAACATTTTCGCCCTATCCGGCCCTCATTCTAATTTATCTCTAAAAATAAAGTGATGGGAGGTGAGAAGGTAAAAAACGATCGTAATCCATCGAAATTTCTCATAAAATGTTCCAATTAAAAAATCAACTTAGGAGTGGTATCTCAATTTTGAAATACTTATACATTTCAGTTTTATGGGTGTCCAGTTCATGAAAGAAATGATAAGCCTGGCAACATAAAGAAATCTCATAATTAAGAAAAAATTAAAATATCTGAAGCGATTTTCAGTATCAAGTCTCTTGGAAACATTTCAAGTCTTCTGGTAGCAATATTAAGCCTACTAGAGGTAACGTTGAGACTTTTGTTATCACTTTAAATCTTCTAGAATCAGTATCAAGTCTTTTGAAACTTTTCAAATCTTCTGGAAGCAATATCAAGTCTTTCATAAAGCAGTATCAAGTCTTTTGAAAGCATTTCAAATGTTGTAGAAGCAGTTGTAAGTCTTACAGGGGCAGTATCGAGTCTTTTGGAAGCATTTTAAAACATCTATAAGCAGTATACTATACTGCTTATAGTCTTTTGGAAATAGTATCAAGTCTTTTGGAAGTATTTCAAGTAATTTTGAAGTATTTCAACTCGTTTAGAAGTGGTATCAAGTCTTCTGGAAGCAGTGTAAGTCTTCTGGAAACAGTATCAAGATTTCTACAAACAGTATCAAATCATTTACAGAAGCAGTATCCAATCTTCTAGTAGCAAGTCAAGTCTTCTAGATGCCATATCAAGTCATCTGGAAGCATTGCAAGTTTTCTGGAAGCAATGTAAATCGTCTGGAAATATTTTTATTCTTCTAGAAGCAGTATCTGGTTTGTGAAAATATTTCAAGTCTTCTGGAAGCATTGTAAGTCATCTGGAAGCATTTAAAATTTTTTGAAAGCATTGAAAGTCGTCTGGAAGCATTGCAAGTCTTTAGGAAACATTGAAAGTCGTATGGAAGCATTGTAAGTCTTTTGGCAGCAATACCAAGTTTTCTAGAGACCGTATGAAATCATTTACAGGCAGTATCCAGCCTTCTGACGGCAAATCAAACCTTTTAGATGCAATATCAAGCATTTTAAGTCATCTAATAGTAATATCAAAACTTCTGCAAACATTGGAAGTCGTCTAGAAGCATTTGAAGTCTTCTAGATGCAATATCAAGTCATTTGTAAGTATTGCAGGTGTTCTGGAAGCATTGTAAGGCATCTGGAAGCATCGTAATTCTTCTGGAAGCAATATCAAGTTTTTTAGAGGCAGTACCCAGTCTTTTGGCAGAAAATCAAGTCTCTTAGATGCAATATCAAGTTTTTTAGATGCAATATCACGTCTTCTGGAAGCATTTCAAGTCTTCTAACAGCAACATCAAGTCTTCTGGAAACATTTCAAGCCTTCTAGATGCAGTATCAAGTCTTACTACAATCTTTCAGAATGAACAATTTTATGTAATAAGACCTTCCAGAATGAACGATTTCGTCTCAAATTGCCGAGGTCGCTTGCGTGCGAGGCGTTACATTTTTTCAGAATGAACGATTTCATCTCAAATCGCCTAGGTAAAGCGACCTAGACGATTTGAGGCGAAATCGTTCATTCTGGTAATTTTTGTTACATAAAATCGTTTATTATGGAAAAATGTAGCGCCTCGCCCGCAAGCGACTTCGGCGATTTAAGGCGAAATCGTTCATTCTGGTAATTTTTGTTACATAAAATCGTTCATTCTGGAAGTGTAGCGCCTCGCCCGCAAGCGATTTGAGGCGAAATCGTTCATTTTGGAAGATCTCATTACATAAAATCGTCCATTCTGGAAGATTATAGTGACCTCGGCGATATGAGGTAAAATCGTTCATTCTGGAAGAATGTAGCGCCTCGCCCGCAAGCGACCTCGGCGTTTTTAGATGAAATCGTTCATTCTGGTAGTTTTTGTTACATAAAATCGTTTCTTATGGAAAAATGTAGCGCCTCGCCCGCAAGCGACCACGGCGATTTGAAACGAAATCATTCATTTTAGAAGTTCTTATGACATAAAATCATTGCACCCAGGTTTCTGGCAGCAAATCAAGCTTTTTAGATACAATTTCAAGTATTTCAAGTCATCTAATAATATCATCAAATCTTCTGCAAACATTGAAAGTCGTTTAGAAACATTTAAAGTCTTCTAGATGCAATGTTAATTCATTTGGAAGTATTGCAGGCCTTCTGGAAGCATTGTAAGTAGTCTGGAAGCGTTTTAAGTCTTCTGGTAGCAAATCAAGTCTTCTAGATGCAGTATTAACTCTTCCGACCTGTTCAGAAGAATAATCATACCTAATAAATCCTACCATAAACAATAGGATTTGGTTGAGTACTTTGACTTATAATTGAAATTTAGGGAATCTAGGAAATTTGCTTGATTCATCTTTTATGTTGTTTCACTAAATAACCCTTTACTGGAATTTTAAATTTGCCGCGTGACTTTTCGAGCTAAAATCGACGTCATCTTGTGTAAAAGTTTTGTATTAACAAATAAATACGTTTTTAATTAATAATTAAACATTTTAAGAATCATATATAAATAATACTTTCAGTTAGGTTATTAGTACCATACCAATTTATTTTTTCAAATTTAACTTTTTCCTATATATAGTTACGTATAAAATGTATAGATGTCACCAGGTGATGTTTTAATTATCTGCCTTATAATTATATATAGAATATCAATAATTGACTTTATACTAAGCGATAAAATTTTTTATTCATGTCTTTAATCGATTTCGATTTTACAGATCATCTTCAGAAGGAGGCAACTATAAAATTTTTATAATGCAATAATATGTATAACTTGTTTAAACAATAACTTACGTCAATTCAGCCGAAAATGAAACAACGCTAACATTCTAAAATTACTTTAAAACAAATTACGATAAAATATAAAATAAAATTCGTCACAAAATCAAACATAACCTGATATACTCGACATGTTGATATATTCTTTATTGAAAACATTATATAATACATATCAACATAGCGTAAATTAGTAACATTAATAATTCCTAAAATGCGTTTAACTCAAATATTATCAACAATAGGTAAATATTTGAAACATTTCTCAAGATTTCTTATCGTTTTAGAAGAATGTTAAAATAAGCTTTTTTATAAAATATCCAATACCGCCATCTAACGTCGTTTAGTGCATATATTTTATTAAATTAAAAAAAAGCAATTTAACAAGAAAAGCAACAATTTTGAGGTGATCAATATGAGGAGCATTGCTTGTAATGTTGTTTTGAAAATTGTTTGAAAAATAAAATTATTAGTTTTTCTTGTTAAATAAATAATTTTGCGTTAACAAAATAGTTACACCAAACTACGCTAGATGGCGGCATTTGGAATTATGTATTATAAAAAGTTTAATTTTTAACTTATTCTAAAACAATAAGAAATACTTATTGAACCTTATAATTTTGAAATGAGTAAAAAATAAGGAATTTAATAAACAGTGGTTGTTTCCATTTAAAACAATGGAAATTGCCATAATCAGAAAAAATAATTCAATGGATGAATAAAAAAATCTATCAACATTTAGGGTACCATTACCCTTAATTAATCCTTTGAAATGGCTCATTTGAACTTGAATTACTAGCAGTTAATACTTTTGGTACTGGCTAATGTGTTTTTTTTTATAAAATGTCCAACACCGCCATCTAGCGCCGTTTAGTGCATATATTTTATTATCTTAAAAAAGCATTTAAACAACAAAAACAACAATTTTAAGGTGATCAATTTGAGGAGAATTTTTGTAACATTATTTTAATAATGTTTGAAAAATAAAATTATTAGTTTTTGTTGTTAAATAAATATTTTTGCGTTAACAAAATAGTTACACCAAACTACGCTAGATGGCGGCATTTGGAATTATTTATTATAAAAAGTTTTATTTTTAACTTATTCTAATACAATAAGAAATACTTATTGAACCTTATAATTTTGAAATGAGAAGAAAATAAGGAATTTAATAAACAGTGGTTGTTTCCATTTACAACAATGAAAATTGCCATAATCAGAAAAATAATTCAATGGATGAATAAAAAAAATCTATCAACATTTAGGGCACCATTACCCTTAATTAATCCTTTGAAATGACTCATTTGAACTTGAATTACTACCAGTTAATAATTTTGGTAATGGTTAATTTTTTTTTGTAAAATGTCCAACACCGCCATCTAGCGCCGTTTAGTGCATATATTTTATTAATTAAAAAAAAACCATTTAATAACAAAAACAACAATTTTAAGGTGATCAATTTGAGGAGAATTTTTGTAACATTATTTTAATAATGTTTGAAAAATAAAATTATTAGTTTTTGTTGTTAAATAAATATTTTTGCGTTAATAAAATAGTTACACCAAACTACGCTAGATGGCGGCATTTGGAATTATGTATTATAAAAAGTTTAATTTTTAACTTATTCTAAAACAATAAGAAATACTTATTGTACCTTATATTTTTGAAATGGGAAAAAATAAGGAATTTAATAAACAGTAGTTGGTTCCATTTAAAACAATGAAAATTGCCATAATCAGAAAAAATAATTCAATGGATGAATAAAAAAATCTATCAACATTTAGGGTAGCATTACCCTTAATTAATCCTTTGAAATGGCTCATTTGAACTTGAATTACTAGCAGTTAATACTTTTGGTACTGGTTATTATTATTTTTTTTTTAAATGTCCAACACCGCCATCTAGCGCCGTTTAGTGCATATATTTTATTATCTTAAAAAAAGCATTTAAACAACAAAAACAACAATTTTAAGGTGATCAATTTGAGGAGAATTTTTGTAACATTATTTTAATATTGTTTGAAAAATAAAATTATTAGTTTTTCTTGTTAAATAAATAATTTTGCGTTAACAAAATAGTTACACCAAACTACGCTAGATGGCGGCATTTGGAATTATGTATTATAAAAAGTTTAATTTTTAACTTATTCTAAAACAATAAGAAATACTTATTGTACCTTATATTTTTGAAATGGGAAAAAATAAGGAATTTAATAAACAGTAGTTGGTTCCATTTAAAACAATGAAAATTGCCATAATCAGAAAAAATAATTCAATGGATGAATAAAAAAATCTATCAACATTTAGGGTAGCATTACCCTTAATTAATCCTTTGAAATGGCTCATTTGAACTTGAATTACTAGCAGTTAATACTTTTGGTACTGGTTATTATTATTTTTTTTTTAAATGTCCAACACCGCCATCTAGCGCCGTTTAGTGCATATATTTTATTATCTTAAAAAAAGCATTTAAACAACAAAAACAACAATTTTAAGGTGATCAATTTGAGGAGAATTTTTGTAACATTATTTTAATATTGTTTGAAAAATAAAATTATTAGTTTTTCTTGTTAAATAAATAATTTTGCGTTAACAAAATAGTTACACCAAACTACGCTAGATGGCGGCATTTGGAATTATGTATTATAAAAAGTTTAATTTTTAACTTATTCTAAAACAATAAGAAATACTTATTGAACCTTATAATTTTGAAATGAGTAAAAAATAAGGAATTTAATAAACAGTGGTTGTTTCCATTTAAAACAATGAAAATTGCCATAATCAGAAAAAATAATTCAATGGATGAATAAAAAAATCTATCAACATTTAGGGTACCATTACCCTTCATTAATCCTTTGAAATGACTCATTTGAACTTGAATTACTACCAGTTAATACTTTTGGTACTGGTTAATTTTTTTTTTTGTTAAATGTCCAACACCGCCATCTAGCGCCGTTTAGTGCATATATTTTATTATCTTAAAAAAAGCATTTAAACAACAAAAACAACAATTTTAAGGTGATCAATTTGAGGAGAATTTTTGTAACATTATTTTAATATTGTTTGAAAAATAAAATTATTAGTTTTTCTTGTTAAATAAATAATTTTGCGTTAACAAAATAGTTACACCAAACTACGCTAGATGGCGGCATTTGGAATTATGTATTATAAAAAGTTTAATTTTTAACTTATTCTAAAACAAGAGATACTTATTGAAACTTATAATTTTGAAATGAGAAAAAAATAAGGAATTTAATAAACAGTGGTTGTTTTCATTTAAAACAATGAAAATTGCCATAATCAGAAAAAATAATTCAATGGATGAATAAAAAAAATCTATCAACATTTAGGGTACCATTACCCTTAATTAATCCTTTGAAATGACTCATTTGAACTTGAATTACTACCAGTTAATAATTTTGGTAATGGTTAATTTTTTTTTGTAAAATGTCCAACACCGCCATCTAGCGCCGTTTAGTGCATATATTTTATTATCTTAAAAAAAGCATTTAAACAACAAAAACAACAATTTTAAGGTGATCAATTTGAGGAGAATTTTTGTAACATAAAATAACGTTTGAAAAACAAAATTATTAGTTTTTGTTGTTAAATTAATATTTTTTGCGTTAACAAAATAATTACACCAGACGACGCCAGATGGCGGCATTTGGAATTATTTATTATAAAAAGTTTAATTTTTAGCTTATTCTAAAACAATAACAAATACTTATTGAACCTTATAATTTTGAAATGAGAAAAAATAAGGAATTTAATAAACAGTGGTTGTTTCCATTTAAAACAATGAAAATTGTCATAATCAGAAAAAATAATTCAATGGATGAATAAAAAAATCTATCAACATTTAGGATACCATTACCCTTAATTAATCCTTTGAAATGACTCATTTGAACTTGAATTACTACCAGTTAATAACTTTGGTACTGGTTAATTTTTTTTTTTGTAAAATGTCCAACCCCGCCATCTAGCGCCGTTTAGTGCATATATTTTATTATCTTAAAAAAAGCATTTAAACAACAAAAACAACAATTTTAAGGTGATCAATTTGAGGAGAATTTTTGTAACATAAAATAACGTTTGAAAAACAAAATTATTAGTTTTTGTTGTTAAATTAATATTTTTTGCGTTAACAAAATAATTACACCAGACGACGCCAGATGGCGGCATTTGGAATTATTTATTATAAAAAGTTTAATTTTTAGCTTATTCTAAAACAATAACAAATACTTATTGAACCTTATAATTTTGAAATGAGAAAAAATAAGGAATTTAATAAACAGTGGTTGTTTCCATTTAAAACAATGAAAATTGTCATAATCAGAAAAAATAATTCAATGGATGAATAAAAAAATCTATCAACATTTAGGATACCATTACCCTTAATTAATCCTTTGAAATGACTCATTTGAACTTGAATTACTACCAGTTAATAACTTTGGTACTGGTTAATTTTTTTTTTGTAAAATGTCCAACCCCGCCATCTAGCGCCGTTTAGTGCATATATTTTATTATCTTAAAAAAAGCATTTAAACAACAAAAACAACAATTTTAAGGTGATCAATTTGAGGAGAATTTTTGTAACATAAAATAACGTTTGAAAAACAAAATTATTAGTTTTTGTTGTTAAATTAATATTTTTTGCGTTAACAAAATAATTACACCAGACGACGCCAGATGGCGGCATTTGGAATTATTTATTATAAAAAGTTTAATTTTTAGCTTATTCTAAAACAATAACAAATACTTATTGAACCTTATAATTTTGAAATAAGAAAAAATAAGGAATTTAATAAACAGTGGTTGTTTCCATTTAAAACAATGAAAATTGTCATAATCAGAAAAAATAATTCAATGGATGAATAAAAAAATCTATCAACATTTAGGATACCATTACCCTTAATTAATCCTTTGAAATGACTCATTTGAACTTGAATTACTACCAGTTAATAACTTTGGTACTGGTTAATTTTTTTTTTGTAAAATGTCCAACACCGCCATCTAGCGCCGTTTAGTGCATATATTTTATTATCTTAAAAAAAGCATTTAAACAACAAAAACAACAATTTTAAGGTGATCAATTTGAGGAGAATTTTTGTAACATAAAATAACGTTTGAAAAACAAAATTATTAGTTTTTGTTGTTAAATCAATATTTTTTGCGTTAACAAAATAATTACACCAAATGACGCTAGATGGCGGCATTTGGAATTATGTATTATAAAAAGTTTAATTTTTAACTTATTCTAAAACAATAAGAAATACTTATTGAACCTTATAATTTTGAAATGAGAAAAAATAAGGAATTTAATAAACTGTGGTTGTTTCCATTTAAAACAATGAAAATTGCCATAATCAGAAAAAATAATTCAATGGATGAATAAAAAAATTTATCAACATTTAGGGTACCATTACCCTTAATTAATCCTTTGAAATGACTCATGTGAACTTGAATTACTACCAGTTAATAACTTTGGTACTGGTTAATTTTTTTTTTGTAAAATGCCCAACACCGCCATCTAGCGCCCTTTAGTGCATATATTTTAATATCTTAAAAAAAAACATTTAAACAACAAAAACAACAATTTTAAGGTGATCAATTTGAGGAGAATTTTTGTATCATAAAATAACGTTTGAAAAACAAAATTATTAGTTTTTGTTGTTAAATTAATATTTTTTGCGTTAACAAAATAATTACATTAAACGACGCTAGATGGCGGCATTTGGAGTTATGTATTATAAAAAGTTTAATTTTTAACTTATTCTAAAACAATAACAAATACTTATTGAACCTTATAATTTTGAAATGAGAAAAAATAAGGAATTTAATAAACATTGGTTGTTTCCATTTAAAACAATGAAAATTGTCATAATCAGAAAAAATAATTCAATGGATGAATAAAAAAATCTATCAACATTTAGGATACCATTACCCTTAATTAATCCTTTGAAATGACTCATTTGAACTTGAATTACTACCAGTTAATAACTTTGGTACTGGTTAATTTTTTTTTTTGTAAAATGTCCAACACCGCCATCTAGCGCCGTTTTGTGTATATATTTTATTATCTTAAAAAAAGCATTTAAACAACAAAAACAACAATTTTAAGGTGATCAATTTGAGGAGAATTTTTGTAACATTATTTTAATAATGTTTGAAAAATAAAATTATTAGTTTTTGTTGTTAAATTAATATTTTTTGCGTTAACAAAATAATTACACCAAACGACGCTAGATGGCGGCATTTGGAATTATGTATTATAAAAAGTTTAATTTTTAACTTATTCTAAAACAATAAGAAATACTTATTGAACCTTATAATTTTTAAATGAGAAAAAAATAAGGAATTTAATAAACAGTGGTTGTTTCTATTTAAAACAATGAAAATTGCCATAATCAGAAAAAATAATTCAATGGATGAATAAAAAAATCTATCAACATTTAGGGTACCATTACCCTTAATTAATCCTTTGAAATGGCTCATTTGAACTTGAATTACTAGCAGTTAATACTTTTGGTACTGGTTAATGTGTTTTTTTATAAAATGTCCAACACCGCCATCTAGCGCCGTTTAGTGCATATATTTTAATATCTTTAAAAAAACATTTAAACAACAAAAACAACAATTTTAAGGTGATCAATTTGAGGAGAATTTTTGTATCATAAAATAACGTTTGAAAAACAAAATTATTAGTTTTTGTTGTTAAATTAATATTTTTTGCGTTAACAAAATAATTACACCAGACGACGCCAGATGGCGGCATTTGTACTTATTTATTATAAAAAGTTTTGTTTTTAACTTATTTTAAAACAATAAGAAATACTTATTGAACTTTATATTTTTGAAATGAGAAAAAAATTTAATAAACTAAAAATCAGTCGTTGTTTGCATTTAATACAATAATAATTGTCATAATAAAGAAAAATTAATTCATTGAATGATTAAAATCTATTAAAATTTTGGGTACGATTACCCTTAATCAATCTTTTGAAGTGCTCCAATTGAACTGGACTTGTTACCAATTAATACCTTTGGTACTGCAATGTATTATTGAGATATCCAATGTTTTAAACATTAAAACCCAACTTTAAAAGGTTATAAATTCTTAGGGGCTCAACTTAATGTAGAAATAAGTTGCATTAAATAATTTATTGTATTATCCCCTACATATTACTGCTATGTGTTAATTTTTATGTGAATCACCTGTATAAAAAATGTCGATGAGTATTTAATAACTCACCTGCTACTGATAAGCAATCAAGACAAAAAGTATATTCAGTTCTTTTAAAATTAATCAAAAAAGGTAAGTATATACTAACCTTAGTAATTCCCAATCCTTTTCTTTCAACATTAGCACATTTAAGAACACTTCTTTGGACTCTTGTGTGTAATCTCTTAATTTCTTTACTACTAACAATATCATGGCAAGGATATTCGGTGGGTTGCTGAAAAAACGATATATCGGGGCAGAGTCTCCTCACATCTTTATCAATTTGTAACAAAACTTCGTTATCTTTAAAATAAGTTTGCCAACGACTATCCGGATTACAACTTAAGGGATGATCTAAGAAATTATTATCACCATTTGCATCCTCAGTACCTGGTAGAACTACGAGATCATCTAAAACGTTTTTTTTAATTATCTAATAATTAATTAATGTCTCCATTTCGAAATATGCACCTATAAAATTTTTATAAAGTCTCCTATTCTTTTCTAAAGTATCCTTCCAAGATTCTCTCTCAGGAGGTAAATATCCTAATAATAGCTTCCAACATAAAGGTCTAAAACCAGCTGTATCTGGAATACCTGAAATCATTGTGTATAATATACATAAAAAAAGAACACCCCCAAAATCCAAAAAGTACCGTTAAAACACAATTTTTTAAGTGTCTTCAAATCGATAACGTCCCCTTGTAAGCAATCATCGAATTCTTTTAATCTAAAATCACAAAATTAGTCCCAAATTAATCCCTTTCAATACATTAATTGCATTTAAAATAATCGTACCTTGCCTTGTAAGCCATGTTCGCTTCGCTGTCAAAATGACAAATATACTACGCGTTCCGAAAATGTCTCCCAAACGAATTTCTTTAAATTCCATTCATTTAAACGTAATTACGGTGCGATTACAATTATGAAAGCACCATTTTAAAAATTCAACGGCGATATCGAAAAATTAATGGGTGTTAATTTGGAATCGATGTGTTAAGACGCGTATGTTTGTGAGAAAAGTAATACATTTTTTAAACAACGGAATAAATGTCAGTGGATGTCAAAAAGTCATTCAATAACAAAAATAGTGCGAACATCTGGAAATTCTATATTAAGCGAAAATCGTGAGCGCAAAATTTCCCGATCAATTAATGATACACGTCGAGATGCGAGGGTGAAAAATTATCGGCCATGTGAGTGACAAAATTTTAATCCTCAACAGTAACACAGAAAAGTAAGTGCTCGTGAGTGTACACCTTAAAATAGGACTTCGATGCAGGTGATGATAATAATCACATGAAAATCATACGAGATAAATCGTTTAAACTAACATTTAAAGTTAGTTCGTACGGTTCGTGTTTGGATAATGTAAGAAAAGTGAATTTAAATCTTATTTTAGTTAAGCTGTTATCATTCTTTTTCCTTAACAATTATTTAATTAATAAATATTTACATTTTTCTTAGTGTGTTTTGTGGGAATTTTTGAATAGAAATGTAATGCTTTATCAGATTAGTTTAGTTTTATATGATTCGAGCTGTAATAGTTTTTAATGACACAACAGCTGGAGTCAGCTGATCTATGACTGTTGAGTCTTTATGAGGTGTTTAACTTTTAATTCCATTTTACTTAACAAAGGAAAATGTAATGAATAATCGATTTTTTTATGAATCATATTAATTATATAAATTAAAGTATTGATTTTATTTTTTTAAAATTATATTTAAACATCTTTTCTTACATGATCTGAAAATGTTATCAGTCATTTATATTAATAGATATCAAAAGGCACGCAATGATGTACTAAAATATTTTTTTTTCGTTAATTAGTCATCGGTACAATTTAAATCGTTTTAATTAATTACATTAAAGTAATTAGACGAGTTTATCAATTGTTAATGTTTGCAAACAGCCCTCTATTTTAGCAAACGTAAATTTGGTATTAACAATTTTTAACCAATAGAAATAGGACGTTCACCTAATCGTCATGGCAACCGCGTTTGTCAACAAAAACTTTTTTTTTATGTAGCCATTGTTTTACAACATATCTTGTATTAAAAACATGATTTTTCAGAGACTCATTTTAAGTTACTCATCCGTTTAAACATTGAGAGGAACATTTATTCCTTAACAAATTTATTTACTTAAAAGACATTTTCAATAATATTTTTTTAGAAATTTATATTTGCACATAACAAATTTGATCCTTTTGATCAGGAAACCAAATAAGTTTCTTGATCTTCTTAACAGGTATGAAGATAGCCATACAGTGAGTGTCAGCTTATTTGATGCAGGCTACAAAATTATGTTTTAAATCACTTAGCTTCTGAACCAAATGAGATATCGAAAAACTTGATATGGTATTTTAGTAGCCCAAGTTTTCGATGCTAGGCTTCAAATTTTCTTTTAAAATGTCTATATACATTTTATGTTCCATTGTTGATGTTATGAAAACCAACCTTCCCACCCCTTTGGTGCACATACACCCCCAAACCATAACTCCACCACCTCCGTGTTTTACAGTCGCTTTCAAATTTTCGGGAGTAAGGGCAGTATTAGGTTTTCTCCATACAAGTTGTTTACCCTTAATGCCGAAAATGCAAAATTTGCTCTCATCTGGAAAGAGAACTTTCTCCCAGAATACAATGGGCTTGTCTAAGAGTTTTTTTGCAAAGGCGATCCGCTTCTGACGATTGACCTCTGGCACAAATGGCTTTTTTCGTGCAACGCGACTGTGATAGTTAGCTTTTTTTAACGTCCTTCTCACCGTATCTTTGCTGATAATTTTATGAAATTCTTCTTGTACATTTTCTACCATTTTTTTTTGCCGTCAGCCTAGGTTCTTTTCTAACCTGCTGTACAATTTTTCCCTTCTCTCGGTTTGTTAAAAGGGGTGGTCTACCAGATCGCGGACGTGAGAGGTAATCTTCAGTGTCTTTATAATTATTAATTACTCTTTGAATGGAAGAGTGTGACCTGCCGACAGTTTCTCCTATTTTTCGAAAAGATTTTCCCTCTTTCCATAACTTTACAATAATTTTTCTCTCTCCCAATTCAATTTCCTTTCCTTTCGTGTCCATTCTAACTTTTAGCTTCTAAGCCTCTGCTAATATAATTGACACCGATTATCTTTTATTTAAATCGGAAAGCGTACATCGCCAACTACGTATTTAAGTAAATAAGTATATTTTGGAGAAGGCGTCTTTATTTGTACGCAGATTTTTGCATACTCATTATTTGGAGAATTTTTAATTTTAATTTTTTTTGTAACTAATATTTCTGTTTTATTGATGCATATTTTGTTAATAGAATTATATGTAGTTAATACATAAAATAAAAAAAAATTGAAGTCAATTTGTCAAATTTCATATTCTACCGTCTAAAGTTGGCTGCATCAAATAAGCTGCTCATTGTAAAAATACTATTTTCTTTATTTCTTTTTATTTTATAAAAATTACGAATAAAATATGAACCATTTGAAATGTTTATTTTATAGAAAATGTTCGCCCTCTAAAATACCATATCAGGTTTTTCGATATCTCATTTGGTTCAGAAGCTAAGTGATTTGAAACATAATTTTGTTGCCTGCATCAAATAAGCTGACACTCACTGTAGATCCCAGCCATAAAATATAAAAATTATTTATAATGAATTCTTCAATTTCATATTGTTATTATAAATGTTTTGATATTCTATTAGGTGCATTTTAACACGTGATTAACGTTAAAAACAAATTTTTCAAAATTTAGGTGAATTAGAAGAGATTTCTCAAAAAACGGCATTTTGACCGCGTTACCCACTAGTGATTTGAAAACAAATTGCATATTCGTGTTCAGCGGATCATTCTGCTTCAGAATCAGCAATAAACCAGAGGGGCATATTTCGTTTAAGGGTGAAAAAAATAAAACTTACGAAACTTAGAGAAATTACAAGTTTCCATAAAATTGCCATTTTGACCGCGTTACCCACTCGTGATTTGAAAATAAATTGCATATTCGTGTTCAGCGGATCATTCTGCTTCAGGATCATCAATAAACCACAGGGGCATATTTCGTTTAAGGGTGATAAAAATAAAACGTACGAAACTTAACCCGTTTGTGTCCGGTTAATGGTGGGTTCATGCAACGTGTTTTAGTTTTAGTCATAGTTTTAGTCTTAAACGTTTGCGTTAGCTTTAGTTGTAAGGAAATGTATTGGTTCATGCAATATTTAAGCACAACATATTAAAGCAAAATTTTGACATATAAAGAGTCGTGCTAAATTAAAAATACAAAAGGAAATCTGGGGGATCAGGAGTGAAACAGTTTTGTTTTTTAGAAATATTTTGTTTCTAATATTATTTAATGGTGATCATGATTTAATATGAATAAAAAGAAAATTGTTGTCTCTGCTAGTGCAATGTGTTTGAATGCAACATTATTAATCGTACAAAGATTGAAGAATAAAAGACGACGGCGTTTTGATAGAAAGCCCATCAATAAGAATCGAGAATTAGAGGGGAATTATGCCACTCTTATTAGAAATATGTTACAAAAGAAAGAGGACGATTTACAATTTTTTAAATATGTCCGCATGTCATTCGAAGAGTTTAAACAACTGTTAAAACTGGTTACACCTTTTTTATCAAAAACACCAAATAAAGGTACAATTTCACCATCTGAAAGGTTGATAATAACCCTACAGTAAGTTTTTATTTACACCGTGTGCATTAGCTTTAGTTGAAAGGAAAGGTATTAGTTCATGCAAGTACATTCAAGTATAATTTGGACATATAAAGTTGCGCCAAATTAGAAATACAAAAAAAAAACTGAGTGAAAAACCGAAAAGGAAAAAAACGGAGTGAAACTGTTTTATTTATTAAAAACATTTTGTTTTTAACACATTCTAACATTATTTAATATGAATAAAAATAAAATTGTTGTCGCTGCTAGCGTAATGCATTTAAATTAGGGATTACAATCTCGCGATATCGGGATCCCTGCATCTCGGGATTGTTCCTATAATAACCAATTTTTCCGAATCTGGGATTTAAATGTCGTTGATCAATGATGGTCAGAAAATAACAAATATCACCAACAAAAAACCAAGTTCATTAATGTCATCATTAATCACAGTGAGTTTCAAATTATGAGAAGTTAGTTTGACTTTTAGATCGGGTCTTATTTGTCATCGAGACATAAATCTTAATAAAGCCGATATTGCTTCCAAAAGACTTGATACTGTCCATAGAAAACTTAATAGTGCTTATAGAGGACCTGATACTGCTTAAAAAGAATTTGAAATGTGTCCAGAATACTTCAAAGAAATGCTTCCAGAAAACTGGACATTGCCTTTGGAAGACTAAAAATGCTTCCAGAAAATTTCATACTACTTTTCGAAAACTTTCAAAAGACTTGATATTGCGTCGAAGCGACTTAACACTGCTCCTGGGCGACTTGAAATGCTTCCAGAAGACTTGATACTGCATTCAGGAGATTTGATGTCGCTTCCAGCAGACATGGATTGCTTCTAGAAGGCTTGATACTGCTCTTTGAAGACTTAATACTGTTTTTCTTTTGCTTACAAAAGTCTTACACTGCTTCCAAAAGATTTGATAGGCCCATAGCAGACGTAATACTGTTTCTAAAGAACCTGATATTGCTTCCAAAAGACTTGTCAAAATAGAAAGAAGAAATGTTCAAAATACTTGTAACGCTTTAAAAGATTTAATACTGCTTCTAGAAGACTTGAAGTTCTTTCAGAAAACTTGATATTGCTTTTGGAAGACTTGAAATGCTTGATGAAAAAACTTGATATGTTTCTAGAATGCTTGAACTTCTTCCAGAAAAGTCTATATAGCTTCTGAAAGCATTGTTGCTGCTTTTAGAAGAATTGAGATGATATTGGTTCCAGAAGACTTGATATTGTTTTTAAAACTTTTGACAAAAAAACATTTTCGTTGCAAAAACAACACGATATTGTTGATAAACTATTTGAGTTATCTTGACTGGCAGATTGATCTAGGCAATTTTGAACTGTGGATTTTTTTTAACTCTTTGGATACTATTACATAAAAGTTATTTTAATAGCTACATCCGATGTGGAAGCAACCAATACTAAGCGACGTTTTCTTCCTAAGATTTAACACGATTTACTTTAAGTAATAGATTAGGAATTGATAAAGCAGCAAAAACAGTCTGCATATTTCAAGAGTAAAATGGAGTAAATAGTGCATCTAGCAGAAACGAGTAATGATTTTTTATTACTTGTTTTTGAACTGTTTGAACATTTTAAAACATATCACACAGTTTTAGAAATGTTTGTTTTAAACACTTTATTTAAAATATAACAACCCTGATTGAAATTATTATTATAAATGAGGCGCTGGTGCATTTTCATTAATTTGAATGTTTACGATTTGTTCTATCTAACAATTATATTAAGTTTGCCCTTCTTTCCCTTCAAAAATTGAATATCACTCAAAACCGATGTTTGATTTTAAGCAATACGGCTAAGAGTACAAACGGCAAACACAACACGTCTAACCACCGGTTTCATTTTGAATTATGAATAATAAATAATTTTGTTTATTGTATTGAATCAAATAGAATAATCTTTTTTTTAAGTAATTAAAGTCTGTCTTTGGTGAAAAGTAATGTCTTTGGTAATGATACAAAATATCAAAGTATTAAAAACTATTAAATAACGTTAGGTAGTTTATTTAGAAAAAACTGAAAACTGTCGGATTTGAGTTGATTTTTTACTTCATAACTAAAAAATGATTATTAAAAAACATTTATTTTGAAAAATTCGCCCTTATGCAAAATATCAAAAACAGGGGTTTCTCAAAATCATACTTTGTTGAATTCGCCCTTTCTATTCTCAACGCCTCAATTGCAATATAATAAAATAAAAAGTTAACCAACTTAACTTTTATTTATAAAATAAAACGAAACACTGCCTTTAAAGGCACGAATGAGAAAAGTGCGCATGCGTTAAGTTGCGACCGAGGGTTTTAGCTTTAAGAAGTTAAAAGTTGGGAACTCTTGTGACTAGGACAAAAACCGTTTTAGTCGTAAGATGTTGCATGAACAGTACTACTATAACACAATACCTTAACTTTTCACTCTTATGACTATAACTACGACTAAGACTAAAACATGTTGCATGAACCCACCATAAGAGTAGCACAACCTATCGTATGCGATTATGTCGGGTTATACCTATACCACTCTGCAAGCAAAGTACTTCGCTAATAAATTCGCACGACAAACAATACCCCATCACAAGTAATTAGTAAAAAACAATTCGCTACTACAACATGAATCTACAATTCCTTTAAAATTAATATACATTTATTAATATTCATAGAAACATTACGAGAAACATGAGAAACCTGTAAATTACCGAACCTTCATATATTTCGACTTTTTTCACTTTTAAACGTAATACTCCCCTCTCGTTTATTTATTTTCAAATCACGAGTGGGTAACGCGGTCAAAATGGCAATTTTATGGAAAACTTGTAATTTCTCTAAGTTTCGTACGTTTTATTTTTTTTCACTCTTAACCGAAATATACCCCTCTGGTTTATTGCTGATTCTGAAGCAGAATGATCCGCTGAATACGAATATGCAATTTGTTTTCAAATCACGAGTGGGTAACGCGATCAAAATGGCAATGTTATGGAAAACTTGTAATTTCTCTAAGTTTCGTACGTTTTATTTTTTTTTCACCCTTAACCGAAATATGCCCCTCTGGTTTATTGATGATTCTGAAGCAGAATGATCTGCTGAACACGAATATGCAATTTATTTTCAAATCACGAGTGGGCAACGCGGTCAAAATGGCAATTTTATGGAAAACTTGTAATTTCTCTAAGTTTCGTACGTTTTATTTTTTTTCACTCTTAACCGAAATATGCCCCTCTGGTTTATTGCTGATTCTGAAGCAGAATGATCCGCTGAACACGAATATGCAATTTGTTTTCAAATCACTAGTGGGTAACGCGGTCAAAATGCCGTTTTTTGAGAAATTTCTTCTAATTCACCTAAATTTTGAAAAATTGATTTTTAACGTTAATCACGTGTTAAAATGAACCTAATAGAATATGAAAACATTTATAATAACAATACGAAATTGAAGAATTCATTATAAATAATTTTTATTTTTTATGGCTAGGGTCTATGGCTATCTTCACACCCGTATCTTCTTATTATATGTATTTCATTTGGAGGTAATGCTATAAACGATTGAATTTCTTTGTGATATTTTATCTTGATTTATGAATATGATGTACACTTTGAGAATATTGTTTATTATACAATATACACCAGTACAATATACTACTGGTGGCAAACAATTAACAATAACATGTATCTCAAGAGAATGTCATATAAAAAAATACTAAAGAAAACACTATAAAGACTTGATTGGCAGACCCAGAACATGATAGCTGGATGAGGTGAATAAAGATACCAAGAATATGTTTAAAACTGTAATCAGGAAAAAAGCCTGGGAAGATATTAAAGGATGGAAGAATGAAATTATTAGGACAAAGCTTGATTTATGCTATATTCCATTGGATTCATTGATGGATCATGCATTTCAATATTATTACGATGTTACTTTATGGTAGGTTCCAGTTCATAGTGACATTGGGGGCAATAAGAAAGCAGATAGCTGGTCAAAGAAGTAGTGAAAACGCCCTCATTCATCAACTGTTTTATTGAAAGATGGCGATTATGTGTAAGTCCTGTAGGAAGACCATCTCTCGACAAGAAGATTATATATCTTGTAGAAGGGAATGTAATGGCAATTTCCGTATTGGTTGTGTCGACATCTCCACGGAGACCATCAGAATACTTAAGGAAACTGGAGAAATAAAGGTCTGGTGTTGTGAGATTTGTAACAACAACATAACCAAGGAAAACCACAACCCGGTATCCACAAAAATTATTGACGAAATGATAGCGGATAGGCTGGATGCAGCAATTCAAACAATTGTATTGGAGGTAACAAAAACTTTCAAGGTGCATATTGATGAGTTAATTAGAGAAAATAAGTCGCTATTAACGAAATTAAAAATTTAAAGAAATCTACGATTTTAAAGAACTATACTGTTGATTCTTATTCAGAATTAACAGATGGCACCAACAATCACTATGCCAATGTAAATAAACCAGCAAAATCTGACTCAAAACAAACCGGCCCAGTTCGAGCATAGCAAAAAAACTTCGAAAGATATTCCACTTAAAACATTGGAAACAAGTGCGGCGTACAATGCTTCCACTAAAAACATCTCTTATGCGCTAGCAGCGAAAGAAAAGAAAACTGGAGAGAAACTGAGAAAAGAACAAATAATGACTTTACGGTAGTACAACACAGAAATAAATGCAGGTCTAGGCTCGTTACCCCACATGGATCTGCTACAGATGGTGATTTGAAAGAAGCAATACGTTATGCTCATCTCCATATTTATGGGCTGGACCCTAATACAAAAACTGTAGACATCGAGAAATATCTAAATAGTAAGGGTTTCAAGTCTGTTAGATGTCTGCAGCTAGAATCAAAATACCCGGAAAACTATTATTCTTTTAAGCTCTCTGTAAAAAATCATGAAATTTGGCCATTAACCGTTTTTTAGACAGAATTTCGAAAAAATCGAACCAAACATAGTTGACAAGATAAATAAAAATTAAGGTTGGACCCACTATGATTTTGGCCGACTAACGACTATCCGACTATTCGGCCCTAAAAGAGACGATTAGTCGGCCGATTAATCGGCCATTGCCGATCATACCGATGATTAAAGTTTGGACACTTTCATTCGGATACTTTTGGAAGCCCTTATATGTCTCATACTCTTGTTGTAACAAGTTCAGCTGCATCCGGTTTTCTTTCGTAATATAGGTGTTTATGGTAAAGTGTTATTTTTATAAAAATAAGAATTAGCTCCTGAGCAATGTCGAGAAAATAATTGCGTGTACGGGTACTTTAATAGTATCATTACGTAACGGTACTTTTGTTGATAATCAGGTGTACTTTAAAATTATTAAAATGTATTTTTAATTTTGCATAATTAATAATAGCATATTTTATTATACTTATAAAATTGGAATAACTTAGTTGTTGTGCATGAAAATGTGGTGGTATTTCTACCCAATGATTTTCACTAGAAACATTCTTATAATTCCACGCTGAGACATTTTGGAGTGTCTCTGACATTTTGCAGTGGCTGTGTTTTGGTCTGGCTTTAAAAATCCCCTTTGAATTAATCAATCCATCATTTATTGTACTTTATCTCACTCAGGTACTTTTTGTAGATTCAATTCCTACAATCTTGACTTTATTTTGACCAGGGCTGGGCAGTAGTTAACTATAAAAATAATTAAATAATATTACTATGATGATCCCGCGCGGTCCTGATAATCTTAACAGCAGATTGAAAGAAGTCATTTGGCGAGTCATTTTATATCCCACAAAACTACAGACTTGTTATTACTGCTAGCAGTCTTGATTTAAATTTCAGAAGACTTGAACTATTTCCAAAAGTCTTGAAATGCTCTTAGAAGACTTGAAATGCCTTTAGAACACTTGAAATGCTTCTAGAAAACTTCATACTACTTCCAGAAGACTTAAGATTGCTTCTAGAAGACTTAATAATAGTTGAAGAATACTTGAATTGCATTTAGAAAACTTGATACTGCATTTATAGAACTTAAAATGCTTCTAGAAAACTTGATAGTGCTTTCAGAAAATTTGAACTGCTTCTAGATGGCTTGATATTGCTTCTAGAAAACTTAATACTACTTCCAGGAGACTTGGTATTGCTTCTAGAAGACTTGATACCGCTTCTAGAAAATTTAATACTGTTTCCTAAAGACTTGAAATGCTTCCAGAAGACTTGTTATTACTGCTAGAAATGCTTCTAAAATACTTGAGACTGCTTAAAGATGACTTGAAAAGCTTCCAGAAGGCTTGAAATGCTTTTAGAAAACTTTATACTACTTCCAGTAGACTTGGTATTGCTTCTAGAAGATTTGATACCGCTTCTAGAAAGTTTGATACTGTTTCCTAGACTTGAACTGCTTCCAATAGACTTGAAATGTTTTCAGAAGACTTAAAATGCTTTTAGAAGAATCGAAATGCTTTTGAAAGCTTGAAATGCTTCTAGAAAACTTAATACAGCAGAAGACTTGAAATATTTTTAGAAAACTTGATAATGCTTTCATAGGACTTGACATGCTTCTGGATGGCTTCTTATTACTAACAAAATACTTAGAATGTTCCCAGAAAATTTAAAATTCTTACAGTAGATTTGAAATACGTTTAGAAAAATTGAAATGCTTCTACAAAACTTGATACTACTTCTAGAAGACTTAGCATTGCTTCTAGAAAACTTAATATTTCTTCATGAACGCTTGAAAAGTTTTCAGAAGACTTAAAATGCGTTTAGAAATTTTATTACTGCTTTCAAAGGATTTGAAATGCTTTCAGAAAATTTGATCTGCTTCTAGATGGCTTGTTATTGCTTCCAAAAGACTTGGAATGTTCCCAGAAGACTTGAAATGCTTATACAAGACATTGATATATATTACAACTTTGATATATAGATAAGTTAACTTAAATCGATCTATTTTGAGCCAAGGAATCTGTGGTCTTCCGTTGTACACGCATTTCAGAGACATCATTACGACTGGCGAATCTATTAGACCATTATTTGCATGTCTAATGTGCTTTCTGTATACATTATAAAACTTTAACTTTAATTTGGAACATGCATTCCCGACTAACATCATCCATTGACTTTTGATCTGTGCCATCAGCATTAGTTTTCCCTTTGTTTTTTCGTGTCCCTACATCTTCTTCCATATTTGTATTCAAATAACACTCACATTTGAATGAATTTATTTTATTGTTTTATTTTATCATCTTCATTCTTATTATTAAACTTTGAAAGTCTTAAATTTGCGTTAATTGAAGTCTAAATCTGAAGACTTATTGAATTGTTTTTTTTTTGTGAAGAGTTTTTTAACAATTGAAAGAGATATTTAGTAATGTTAGTTCTTAGTGGGTATGTGTCCAACCAATTTTCAATTACGTTTGCTCATCTCTAACTTAACTTTCCTAACGCTTCACCTGTCATATGAAATTAAATTTAACCATTTTATTTTTAATATTATGCTCACACTTTGTGTGGTGGTTCTTTGAGTTTCTAGGTAACAGTAATATTTTCTTCGAGTTATCTTAGCCCATTCATATTTTATTTGCTGACTATTACCTATTTTGTTTTTAGGATATCGATATTCCTCTATACTATTTGACACCACAATATATTTTATTACATTAATAATTCAAAATCAATGAATCAAATGATTATTCTTTTTTTTCCAGATGTTAAAAGCTAATAAAAAGGTCTGCCATCCACCTACATTACCTAAAGAATGTTGCGCGTATTGCACAGGAAATGGACCAGACACCTTATTGGACCTATGCATCGAGTACATCTTAAATTACATTGAGACAATATGTGAAACAGAACCGTACACCGGCAGTTTAAAATTAAGAGAGCACATCGCACTCCCAATAGAAATATGCGAAAGAATTCTGTACAGACGGAGCGCACGAGAACAAAAATTAAATTACCAATTCGTATACATGTTTAAAAATCTTCAAGCGACTAAATTAAGGAGAGTAAATTTGCACAATACGGATATCGACGACGATTGTATACGCGTCTTGTTGCGTCACAATTTAACGTCGTTGGAAGTTTCCGATGCGCCATATTTGACGTTTGAAAGTTTGGGTTACATTGCAAAATACGGCGAGAATTTGACGTCGTTAACGATCGGTGAGAACACGAACGTTTTTTCCAACGAACTTTATGCCTACTTTATTAATAAGCAACGGAGGGAAGTTTGCGTGAGTGAATATTTAATTTTACCGCTCAGGTTGAAACGGCTGAGTATTAGGACGTCTGTCGCGTTACCACCGTTGATATTTATCTTTATGTTGAAAACGCTAACTCAATTGACCCACCTAGATCTATCCAATTGTAGCGATTTATCCGATTTTACGTACGCCCGCGAATTAACGAATTTGCGCTCATTAATCTTGTACAATGTGAATACAATAGAGTTAATGATCCCGATAATTTGTCAGTTAAAAAATTTGCAACATCTCGATATATCTCAATCGAGAATAGAAAACGGTCGATGGGAAAAGAATGGGACAAAAATTTTACAAACGATCGTTGAAAGCTTACCGAAATTAACGTCTTTGGATATATCTGGAACGAATTTAGCTGGAACGGGCGTTGCTGAATATACGGGAGAAGCCCATGCGTCTGATATACCCGGGTTAAGTTCTAGAGTGAAAAATCCGTTTCAATTTTTGGGGTTGTATGAAACGCAAAAAGATGCCTGTTATAGGCATGATATACCTGCGCTAATGGTACGGCTTAATTTTGTTGGATAAAAAATGATTTATTAAAATTTCAATGTTTAGATTGCAGGTAACGCAACGGAAGAACAAATGTTAATTGCCGCAATGGCTTACATGGATCGACATGTAATCTTACAAAAAGTTTTAAATGATATATTTCATTTATTTAGGTTTGGGTCGTGCAAATATTACGGTCAAGCTCTTAATGTTATATTAACAGCGATGAATAAACATCTAACTGAGAAGCATATTCAAATTTCTGGAAGGTAAATAAATATGTATTTTAAGATTTTTGTACAAATGATGAGTTAATTTTGGGTACTGATTTCAAATATGTCTTCAATTTTTTTGTAACATGTAATTTTTTTTTAAATTTAAGTGTGCAATACTACTGACCATAGGAATGGATAGGGTTATTGCAGATGTAATGAATTTGGTGTTTGGCATCTTGATATAAACTTCTGGTTATTCTGGAAATTGCCACCAAAATTTACTTAAAATTTTATTTAACAGATGGCTACATAATGTATCTTTTATTTGAAAAATTTTTGACTTCATTTAGGCCCGGTTCTAGGGATAAAGTTATTATCTTGCCATTTAATTTCAGCCGCCCCCGACAGAGCTACCTTTTTAAAGATCTTGTATTTATTATTAAATGTAGCGCATTTTTATTTTTTAACTATAAGGAATTGATAAAAGAATGAATAAAAATTGATATGATGTTGCTGATATTGCACTAAAATTGCACATTTCATGCTACAATAACGGTATCTGAATTAATTTCTTCTGACAATTTTTTTTTTTTCTATTGCTATTAAACTTAAGTTTAAGTCTCTCTTGGCACATAGATGATCCTAAATATGATTTAATTAATTTTAACTTAGAAAAACTCCTTTCACTTGTTGCAACTGTGACTGGTAGTGTTAAATATAGAAAAATTGGAAAAGAATGAAATTAAACCACTGGTTTGAATGAATAGTAAATTCTTTAAAGGGTCGTTAACATCTTCATTAAGTGTTTTGTACATTATCAATTCGTTGTACTAATCTTCACTGTCAACATTCCTAGAGATATCATCGTTATTTTGAACTTGCAAAGCTATTACAAAGTCTGCACAAGATTTTCTTAGATCATCTTCACACATATTTCTGAATTCGATTAAAAATTTGAACAATGTGTTGCACACATTTAACAAAGTAAAACTTTCTTGAATAGAATTTAGAACTGTGTCCACAAGTGTAAAATAAAATTCCACTTTAAACAATAATTTTGGATCTTGAATCCGTTCATCATGGCATTCATAATAGAAAATACGAACTTTTTTCTTCTGCCTCTTCAAAGGAAATTCTATCTCTATATCTAGATCGGTTGCTAATGTTGTGGCATCATTAATATACTTATTGAAAGCTGCATCACACCTAGATGAATTTAAGAAGTCTAAAATTATTTGAAAGAATATCAGCCCATATTAGAATTAAACAAATAAATTTAAAATGGATATATTGTTTAATAAAGCATTCGATGCAACTTTCGTTTTTACGTCTTTGGAGTTATCCTCTAGCAACATATTTAAACTTTTTATGACGTCTTTTAATTATAATTTTAGCGGTCTTATGGTTTTTACTCTGCTCTCCCATCTAGTTTCGCACACTGATTGTAATGTTGTTTAAGAATATTTGTTTTTTAAAATATTCCTTCTATAAGGAGACGCAGAAAAACAACCTGTAATTCGTTTACGATATTAGAAAAAACCAACAATTTCAAAAGTTTGCTTAGGTACATCATTTACCACTAAATTTAATGAGTGGGATGCACAAGATATATACATAGCCCTTGGATTTACATTCTTAAGTCTACATTACAGACCACTCTTTTTCCCCTTTATGTTGAAACCGTTATCATATCTTTGGCCACGTATGTTTTGTACATCTTAATCATAAGTACTTAATAATTGATTGGTAAAGAAATTAAATAATCCTTCTCCAGTTGCATCCAATACTGTATAGAACCCAAGAAATAGTTGTTTAATATCAATAGGAGATGAACTCATATCCACTATTCTGGCTACAAAAGAAATTTGTTCAACATGTGTTAGATCTGGCGTACAATCTGAAATAACAGAAAAATATTTCGATTTTTTTATCAACTTTTGAATTTTTATTTTTATCGAATTAGCCAGTTCCGTAATATTCCAAATTTCATTTTTGGAAAGAGTGTCCTAGGTAATGAGGCATGTAACTGTACTTCTTACTTATTTAAATATTATTGATATGATTTGACATTATTGAATCAAATCTCGCCAGCATTTCTATACCTTTTAGAAAATTTCCGTTATTTCGTTGATATAATACATCAGAATCACCTCTAAAACCTAAGCATTGTTTTGCTAAATAGTGTACAATTGCAACAATTCTGGTAATAATATCACGACATCTTCTTTTCTCTGACTCAAAATTCTCTTCTTTCGATGGTTTTTTCAATACATTCCGCTTTTGATAATTGAGCATATGATCAATACTTGATTCATGTCGGGATAATTGTGTGGCCAAATGTCGCCAATCAGAAAATCCTTCTTTTCCTATTAATTCATTGATTCTTTGATTTGACGGAAAATAATTTGCAACAATAACAAAATGTGTTGTTTACCTTGAGTGAGTACACCAACCATTTTCTTTCAATCTTTTCATCGTTATTAATTGATAAAGTTTCTTCCAACAACATCGTAAGATATATATAAATGAAAAAGCTTTGGTTTGGCTTAAAACGATGTATTTTTATTCAGTTAAATCCAGTAACGGCATCAACAGGCACGACTACATATAGAAAAGAGAAAGAACTAAGTCAAAATTTATAAAAATCTTTAAATGAATTGATAATTACCGTCAATGAACACGTTGTTGTGACAAGGATATGAACTGCGGAAAGGACCTTTTAGATATATACATTATAGATGTTTAATCTTACAAATTTGAACCTGAAAAGCTGTACTAAAATAAGTCAATTGCAAAATGCAATGAAATTAAACTTGAAAATTACCTTAATCTTAAAACCACCCACGCTAATTTTATCTTATAAAATGTTTGAAAAATTTAAGCCAAAAATTAAATTATATAATACCAAAAGTTATGCCAAAACAATATACGTTATACATTTTGAATTTTGAGACCGATGTTTGAAGATAAAACAAATTGATTTTATCTTCAAACATCGGTCTCAAAAATCGATGTCTGTGTCTGTGTCTGTAGGAATTTTATGTTTTGTTGAATCGATGGAGGTCCTTTTTCAACGACAATTTTCAATAGTCGGTTATTGATTATTGCTGGCCAAGTAGAGGGGTCATGTAGATTTACAGTTGATGAGGCCGAAGATACATTATCAATTTCTATTTCAGTATTTTTTTCAGAGCTGAGCATTTGCAGGACTTGCAAGACTAATGGTAATACTAGTAATGTCATCAGCTAGGATAGTTATGTTACCGATATTATCAGATGTTGCTTCGTAGATAGAAAAATTCCTCGCTGAGGTCAAAACTGAATTATTATCTTCATCTAACTTAAGAAACTTAAGCATAGAATTTCGTATGACCTGTATGTTCGGCCGCCGGTTTGTAATAGGCTGTCAAAATTATTCTGTTTATAAATCGTTTCGTCAATAAGTTCCTAACTATTAATTTTCTAATCGCAGTAATCTTTATAGGTTTTCCTGTAACAATGGACTAAATTGAGAGCGTTAGCAATTATTGTACCACTTTAATTAGTGTCAAATGAGAGTGTCGTATGAGGTCGTTGAATCTGCAACGTTAATAAATTGCTGTTGTTGCTAAGGAATTTGGGCTTACCATTCATATATCCCTATAATTTCTCAATTTAGTACCGCAACACGATTATTATTTTAAACAGCGACAAGTTCATCTTCCTTTATTGTTATACTCATTGAATCTCCTTTTTGAACAGGCTTTCTACCAATTTTATACTGTTATACCAATTATAAGCATAGAGTATTTGTCCAAAATTTAGGTATAGTTGCATTTATTCCATGACAACGTTGTTCAATGATCATATTCATTAATAAAAAACATCTAAAAGTAGATTTCTAGCACTATAAAAGCCTTGGGTGAATATACTTCATGGCCTCAAGAACAATTCTTAATATTAAAATGTTGACAACAGTTTCTTAAATCGGGTTTTAAAGACCGACAGAGTTAAAATTAATTTTGGCAATTCAGTTTTGTAAAAAATCAAATTGTTTTGCTACTTGTAATAACTATACAGCGTGTTGCCAGCAATATTTTAATAAATACAAAATGTTTTATGAACACCATCTTGTATTTATACAGAATGTTATTTGAATTTACATGTATGGTTTAAAAGGAAATGTAAGTATATACCATATGGTACTTCAATGTCCTGTCCATTGTAAAGCATATGGATACAATACAAAGTTAGGTTTACGTGATGTCAATCCATCTCTAATATATCCAAGTAAAATAAAGGGAATTCATCATAATCAAAAAAGCACCAGCTGCCGTCAATAGTCTTCCCATGTATAAACTTCAGGGTTTATTAACTTTCTTCAGAATTTAGCAAAGTGTGCAATCATGTTTCAATTACCCAACCGCGCTGACACAACCATCGCGTAATGAGAATTTTTACAATAAACAGTTTTATTCAGAAATCAACTTATTTAGAATCAGACGGCAAAGTCTTTTTGGCAGCAAAGTCCATCTTACCGTGTCGACCCTGATTAGTAGGTAACTAAATGACGCAACACAAGGGAGTGCCTGAAACGTGGCAACCTTTAGCAACGTATTAGCATTATTGAAAAGTCACATCTAATCCTAACCTTGATGGCTAGAACGAAGCTTTCAGCCTAAGAAGTCTTAGAATAAAACTCTATTAGACTTGAACGTATGGAGTTGCATTAACAATAAACTATCTAGTGCAGATATCTGTATGTGTCTAATTCAGACACCGTCTTGTTCACACACAGACTGTAAAAGTCTTTTATCAGCAAAGTTTAATGTATTGGCTATGATGAGTCAACAACAATATTATTATCCAATTTGAGAAAACTTCTTTGCCAAATCAGTAAATTGCCCTTCACCAAATTAGAATTAAATAGGGGAAAAAATAGATAGCGGATGTTATTGAAAAATGTTATTTGTTCGACTTAATGTGTTTTTTAATTCGTTTATTTTTTCTGGGAAACTATAAATGACGTGTGATGTTAGTAACAATTTGTGTGTAACCTGAAGTGGTACCAACATGACACTATCACTATAAAAGTACTTTCATATGATATCAAAGTGCCAAATATCAAATTTATTGCATCTACCGGCATATTTGATTAACAACCCAAATTTAGCTAATAAGACTCAACTGATATACTATATAGGTATCCATATTTCGTGGGATTTACAGGGAATTATCTCGGTAATTATGAAAGATAGGAAGATGTGGTTTTTACGGATCTGAGTTACTTTTTTTGCGAAACAATGCTGGAAAGCAAATTTTCATGGCCCCATTCGTGTCTGATATATGGAGAATTTTAAAAAATTTATGATTTTCAGACATCACCTGTATTTTGGAAAAAACCGTGGTGATTAAAAAAATTCTACGTGCACTATTGGATTTTATGTAAAAAATCTATTAGAACTTGTTGTTACTTTTTTACAAAGTTTTTGGATAGCCAAAATACAGAGGGGTGTCCCAAAATCGAAAATTTTGAAAAATTCTTTGTTTGCCAAAAACGACGATGACTCTGAAAATTTGGTATAACGACGATGACTCTGAAAATTTGGTATGCGAGTTTGTAAGTTGTCAGATTTATGAAAAACGCAACATTCTATCGTTCATAATAACTGAGATATCCTGCAAATCCATCGAAAATTGGAAAGCTGTATACAAAAAATTTTTTTGTACAGGGTGGTTCAAATTCGAAGTCCAAATAGGCCATTTCGAAAACTATAAGGGTTAGATAAAAAAGTAGCTTACATGTTATGATCTCGTTTTAAAAAGAAAAAGCCAATGCTGTAAATCTCAAAGCGCTATTGTCCTTTGTTTTTGCGCCAAAAGTGAAAATATCATAAAATCTGCAACAGCAATTATCTTATTATTAGGTTATTATTATTGGTAAAGTATTATAGCTAAGACGTTATATGGACACTTTTTTACGGGGAATTTGATGGCGTAGTTGAAAATTTTTTTGCTTTTAGATTTTGAGATATTAGGACAATTTTCGTTTTTTTTTAATAAAAACAATCTTTGAGTTTTAGCTTATTAAATTCGTTATTTTCCGATTCTAAATGTATAAGGTTCGACAGGCATTTTCTTTATTGTTTCAGAATAAAGCTAAAAATAAGCTTTCTTATAGAATTTTCAAATACCGGCATCTAGTGTTATTAAGTATAAATATTTTATTAACGTAAAAAATAGTAATTTAACAGAAAAGCTCAATAATTTTGAGGTGGTGAATTTGAGCACTTTTTAATGCTCTTTTTGAGCACTATTTCAATATTTTTTGGGAAATAAAATGGTTAGTAAATATAAATATAAAATTTTAAAAATTAAATTAACGCCGCCACTAGATGTTGTCGAAGAAACTAAATTTGCGGTTTCCTTAAATTACGGGGTTATTTAATTTCTTTTTAATTTTATTTTTTTTTACTAACCATTTTATTTCAAAAAAAAATAAAAATATTGAGATAGTGCTATAAAAAATGCGAAAATTTACCACTTTTAGGGCATATATAATTAGTTTTTATGGTTAAATTGCTATTTTTTTCATTAATAAACTATTTACATTAAATAACACTAGATGGTGGAGCCTGAAAATTTTATAATAAAGTTTATTTTTAGCTTTATTCTAAAATAATAAGAAACAGATCTATCAATCCTTATATTTTTGAAATCAGAAAAGAATAACAAATTTAATAGGCCGTAAATCAGCGACTGTTTCGATTTAAAACAAACAAAAATTGTTATAATATCTCAAAATCAAAAAGCAAAAACAAATTTTCAAGTTTTTGTTTAGTTTTTATGTTTTTGAGATGGCTTATTCGGACTTCGAATTTGAACCACCTGTACATCGCAATATAAATTATAAAGAGCAAAATTAATTAAATATAATGATCTTTTAATAAATTTTAGTGCATCATTATTTCATATAGTTAAATCAGCAGGAAAGGAACTCCACGGAATCTTACGTTTAAAAAGAAAAGTAATAACAGCTTTATTAAACGGAATGAGTGTACATAGAAATGATGATACAATGATGCGGAACGGTTGTTTGGTTTTATGCCAATTTAAAGTCCCATTAGATGTTGTAAGTTTATGTAGTACATTCAATAAAAAGAAAATAATTATAGTGTCCTATTTTTTCGTTTAAGGCGAAGTACCAGGTAAGAAGCCAACCCATATTCTGGTAAAAATTAAAAAAAGATATCCATATCTCTTAATTACGTGGTAAGAGACATATTTTTTGTTAATTTTATTCAAAACAACCCTTTTTCTAGACATAAGATAAATTAATCTTGTTAAAACCATATTTTGTAATCTCTAGATATTGAGTGATAGCAGGTTAGGAAGAATACTCAACGTCGTGTATTTAAAGGAATCAATTTTTGGTTTCATATTTCGAAGATAAAAAACTTTTCATTGTATATTACCGTTTATTAAAACTTTAAGTTATTTCTTTTTTAAAAAAATCGTCTGTCAAACTTAATAGAAAAATTTTTTCAAACTTAACTCAACCAAACTAATACTTTTTTCGCAAAACTTTAAAATTAACAAACAAATTAATCATTTAAGTAAGAAACATAGATTTTATATTATTTTTACCAGAACTGATATGGGTTAGCCTCTCACCCAGTTACCAATTGCTGTTGACTTTCAGGACTTCCTGTATATTATAAATTTTGATTAAATTAAGTTTATATTTTCATAAAATTTTTTTATTGAACACAAAACACATTCAAAGTAATCTTATAACTTTATTTATAAATCAATATTTCTTTAAGGTCTTTGATTATGAGCGATTAGTAGAATTGTTACTGCACTCAGTTTATGGAATGCCTCAGGAGAGTTTCGTCCAAAGAATTGGTATTTATCTCTTAAATACGGTTGCGTGTCAAGTAGATGGACAACAAAAAATCAAGCTGGGTGAATTAGGAGCTGTGAACGTAATAATAAAATTATTTAATCATGTTATGTTTTTATTATTTTGTTATTGTAGAAAATGTTATGGTTAATAGCTGAAAGATTAAAACGTGGAATTTGCGACGATGTACTTGAAGTCGCTTGGTCTACGATGTGGAATGTTACGGACGAAACGCCTCTTAATTGTCAGATATTTTTGGAATTAAAAGGAATGGAATATTTTTTAGAATGTTTACAGGTAATAAATTAATTAATAAATTAATTAATTTTATTCCATTTTGTTTTATTTATAGAAATTCTATGATAGAGATGAATTATTAAGAAACATGATGGGTTTATTGGGTAACGTAGCAGAAGTGCACTTCCTAAGGAGCAATCTAATGACAAAAGAATACATAACTGTCTTCTCTCAACTGCTGGAATCGGTGAGCGATGGCATAGAGGTTGGTTATAACGCGGCGGGGGTTATCTCGCATATCGCCTCGGATGGCCCGGAAGCGTGGACGATCGACGAGCCCAGAAGGGAGGATGTTTTGGCAAGAATGACGACTGCTATCGGAAAATGGAACTTAAGATCGCAAAGAAATATTAATTATAGATCTTTTGAGCCCATTTTGTACCTTGTTAGCATACATCATACGCCGGAGTGTCAACATTGGGCTGTGTGGGCTTTAGCTAATCTTACATCTGTTTATCGTAAGTTAATTATACACACTGAGTTGAATCCTGATTCTAGTTGGTCAAAATTATATTATTAACATTAACCCTTATTACCTATATGGCAATAATTAAGGCTAGAAAACTTTAAAAAATAATAAGATAACAAGATCCAATGATATTAAAAGTCTCCGTACTAAGTGAAAGTTTTCGCAGGTTTTATTAATTTAAAAAAAAAATTTAAAATACATAATTAATGAAAATTTTCTTGCAAAACCTGTTTTAATAATTTTTGAATGGTACGAAAATCTTTAGTGTCTATTTCTGGCTTTTATTACCAAAATCGACCTTAACAATCAGAGGAATTGGGAAAAAATCTAATACAAGCAATATCCATAATCAGTTACATCTCAGACATGAGAAGATTGCAGGAATACAGCAAAATCTTCAAAATATCATAATTTAGGGGTTTTAGCATAAAAATCAACCGCAATTAAAAAACTAAAACAGGCAGAGAGATATTTCTTGCATGAATGCAAATAGTTTGTAATGAAACATAAATGCTAATCCATAACCAGACACAACCTAGGTATGGGGACTCTCAGAAAATCCCCAAAATGTCGCATTTAAGAGTTTTACCATAAAAATTCATTGAAACTCAAAAGTTAAAATTATTATTCATAATTAATGATGTGGAAACGCATACTCCATAACTAGTTACAACGCTGTATTCCTGCAACTAGAAGATTGCAAGGATATAGCGAATATCTTCAAAATATTATAATTTCGGGTTTTTAACATAAAAATCAACTAAAAATCATTAAAACTGTTGTATGCTCCGAGTCTCGTGAGTAACTGCTTTTATTCGCACCTGTTATACAGGTTTATACCTACCTCCCAACATCCCCCTTTCTAAGTACATTTCAAAACTTAAAATCTAATAGTCTTTTAATCATCTGGGTTCTCTTGTTCTGCGTTCGCTTCTCCTTGGGCCGTTTTCTTCATCATTGCCTTTCTCTGAGATTGCTGTATCTTCGTCTGTCACATGTTCTTCTTCTTCGTTAGTATCTTCTGTATTCACATGACCTTTGACCATCCCTATCTTGTGTTGGAAGTGGTTGTAAATGTTTCCTGTTCCTACGAATATCATCTTTTTCCGTTTCACTATTCCCTCTCTTTGCATGTTCCCTATCCATACTCTTTCACCAATTTCCAAGTGTTCGTTTGTTCTCACTCTATGTCTTCGGTTATATTGTTTTTTCTGTTTTTCTCTTTCGGTTTCAAATTCTTTTCTCAGTCTATTATAGTTTGCTATTCTAGGGTCTAATTTTGATTTAAGTATTGGAATTTTATCCCTTAATCTTCTTTATTTATCTTATTAATATTTCCAATTGTTAATTCAAGATCATTCCATTTAACTATTTTTAATTTGCTTAAAGCTGGTCTACCCAATAAATTCTCGTTTGTATCGGCCACGAAACATTTAATTAATTTTGTTTGATTTTTCCACACAACTGGTAACTTAACATTACCATAAACTTTCAGCTGGGTCCCGTCTTTTGAACTTCCAGGTCCTACCAGTGTTGCATTTGTCGGTTTTAACTCATGTTCTGTGCTGAATTTATTTATATATGTTTTATGGCTTAAAATCGTCTCGTCCGCCCCTGTATCTATCTTGAAAATAGCCGATTTATTACTTACTCTTCATTCTACTTCCCATGGCTTATTTCTTTCGATTCTATTGACGCGAATAACACGCCTTAAATCTCGTCTTACTTCATACTCGCTATCTGAACTTTCTTCATCGTGTGTACTTTTCTTTGAACGCTCTTTCTTCTTTAATTTGTCTACCTTTTTTCGTTTTACACTGTGCCGCGAAATGTCCCATCATTTTACATTTATGACACGTTTGTTTATTTGCTGGACAATCTTCCCTTTTGTGTCCGTTTTTATCGCCGCACCGAAAACACTTTTTTCGAACCGTCTCGTTTTGTTTATATTTGCGTCGCCCAGATGTTATATCGATCGATTGGCGCCCTTCGACCGGTCTTTGTAGTCGGTCGACTTGATACCGTTCTTCCCGTAATTCGGTATTTTCAGATTTTACTCGTTCTGTTTGCATTATTTTCATTATTGCCTTTTCTAAAGTCAAGTGCTCATCCAATTGTAAATTTTCAGAAAGTTTCTGATCTCTTATTCCGACGACTAGTTTGTCTCTTATTAACTCGTCTTCTAATGCACCGTAATTGTAATTTTTTGCTAGAGTAGTTATCGCCCTTACATAGTCTTCGGCCGTTTCCCCTTCTTTTTGATTCCGCAAATTAAATTTGGCTCTCGCATAAATAACATTATGCGTCTTTATAAATTTTTCATTTAAAAACTTTTATTTCTTTGTAAGTATTAAAACTTTCCTCTTTTTTAAATTGAGTTTCTAGAAATTTCGTTATTTCCGGACCCATGTGTAAACATAGAGAATTAACTTGAGTTTTTTCGTCGGTTTGATTTAAATTAGTTGCTATTCGGTACCTTTCGTAATGAGTAATCCATGATTGCCACTCTTCTTTTACAAAAGAAAACTTCTCTGGCGCTGGTACGTGCGTTGTTACCACTGACGGCTCTTTTATTGTTTGCTTCTGCAGGTTTTTCACCAAATTTTGCAGGTCTTGTATTTGTTGTGTTAATTGTTGAACGTTTGCCATTATTTATTTTCGACTCTTTAATTTAATCACTTTTAGAATTTAATCGTTTTTTTTTTTGAATTTAATCACTTTTAGAATTTAATCGTTTTTGAATTTAAACGTTTTTGAATTTAATCACTTTTAGAATTTAATCCCCGTATTTTTTTTCAATTTAATCTTGTTACTCGTCTCCGTATAACCCGACACCACCTGACACCATGTTGTATGCTCCGAGTCTCGTGAGTAACTGCTTTTATTCGCAAATGTTATACATTTTAGTTTTTGTTGGGAGGTTGATATAAAACCTCCCAACAAAAACTAAAATAGGTTATGAGATACTTTTTGTGTTAATATTGTTTGTAATGAACTGTAAACGTTAATCTATAATCAGCTACAGTCTAGATATGCAGACCCCCAGATGAATTGTCAAAAATGTCCAAATTGTCATCATTTAGGAGTCTTACTGATGATTTAAAAAATTTTTTTTCATAACTCAAATATCGAAATGGATGGTCAAAGACCTCATTTACTAAAATTGAGTCTTAACCGTGCTTAGTATTATTATAAAACCTAATCGTTTCAGGTATACGCTTGGCATCGGTTTCAATGCTTACAGATTTAGGCTTTTAGCTTAGCAGAAGGACTTTTTTGTTTGACTTACTTTTGTAAATAGTAAGTGAACAACGAGTCGATTTATATATATAGTTTTGTGGAGAAGCGTGGCATACCATCTTTCGCCTGTTTCGCGAATTTTGGTAGTTCTCATGTGTTCCCGCGGATCGTTCCAACAATAGTGGTTCTTTTTTCCAGTAGCTTTACAGCTAGTGATGCGCTTGTAAAGAAATTATCAGTAGTGACGCTTCTTCCGTATCCTGTGAACGGTTCCAGTAGTTTGAGAACAACGAATTCCCCAAGCGGAGTTGAATCTCCTCTGCTTTCTTTCTTTCCCAAATATGGGAAATCCATTTATGATATATTTGGTGGTGACATCAGATGCTAGCCAGAATTTGATACCAAACTTATCCGGTTTGTTCGGCATATATTGTGTAAACCTACACCTCGCTTTGGTTGGGAAAAGCTGTTCATCGATAGTTACATGCTCCCAAGGCTTGTAACAATTTTGGCTATTCTCGATGAATTTATACCATACTTCGGATATTAGGGCAAATTTATCTGTTTGTAAACACTGACTTCGTTGATTTTTTTTTGTCAAACATGATAAACCGCATAATTTCATAGAAGTTACTCCTTTTGAAAAAAAAGCGGGGGTCCCATTTACTGTTCCAAAGATATGAAATATTTAAATTGTTGGCCTGATATGCGCCACGTGCATATAGAATAGCAATAAATGCATTTAGTTTTGCAGGAGTAAGATTCCACTGAGTTCCCAGTACTCTAAAGGTATCTTCTTCTGTGCATTTTCCAGAAATTTCTTCTTTCTGAAAATAGAAGGAAAGAAATTTTTTTACCTAATACACGTAGAGACAGGGATAATTATGAAAAGAAATGATAGCAGCGCTGGGATACGAACCCAGGTCTCCAGTTTGCCGGACTGTTGCACTAACCTCTATGCTCTATGCAAGGTGTTGGAGGGTTATTAAACAAGTATTCCTTTCAAACCTGTACATTTCTGGACCGATTTAATGTCATTTACATGCACAATTAAAGGACCAACGTCACAAGGTTTTTTAAATTCCGGAAAAGGCCGTTATCGCCGAATTAATAAACATTAATTGGAAATTTTTTTTTATACTTGTAACACATAAATGAAAACAGAAGGAAAGAAATTTTTTTACCTAATACACGTAGAGACAACGATAATTATGAAAAGAAATGATCCCAGCGCTGCTATCATTTCTTTTCATAATTATCCCTGTCTCTACGTGTATTAGGTAAAAAAATTTCTTTCCTTCTGTTTTCATTTGTGTTACAGGTATAAAAAAAATTTCCAATTAATGTTTATTTCTTCTTTCTGTTTCATTTTTAGGTGCTCCATTACATGATTGTCAATAATCAAAGAAAATGCAGTTCTTACTTTGCCCTTTATGATATTTCATTTGGCATATGCAGTCGAGCCTACAACCTCCTTAAAAATATTATAAATTGGAAATCGTCCAGGTGTGGAGCCTTGTTCAATTTTTTGCCAAATTGTACCATCAGGCCGCAATTTCAGTACATCAGTCTTCCACATCAGTTTCACTTTGTGAACTCGATAACGGTCTTTTTCTCTTTTGTCCTCTTCGTATATTCAAAATATTCTCGTCTTCACTTTCTTTGCCTGAGGACTCACATTCGTCCGTAGTATCAAATGAATCACTACATCGTTCTATGTTATTCACTTCACTTTCAGACAATTCCTCTTCACTAAATTCCGAACACTCTTCATCTATATTATTTATAATTTCTAATGATTTCAAATATTTTGAATGTTTCGACATTTTTGGGATAAGAATTATTAGCAAAATGATGAAATAAGAATTCTTCATTCACAAAATAGCACTTATCACTTGAAATTTTTACAGTAATACTCGCCTGGAGTAGAACAACAAATATAACACAATGCAGCAAAATATATCACGAAATAGCAAAAATGTTCAAAATCACAAGAAATTACAAATCAGGAAACTGAATCTTTGCATGGATCAAATGATCCCTTGCGGTATTTAAGGTTGATTACATATATTTCTCGGTAAAAAAATTAACAAGAGAGGAGTAAATCTTGGAAAACACATTCGATGTATTTTATAATAAAAGTCGTAAAGGCAAATGGCGATGTGATAATGTTATTTTCAAAAAAATTTGACAAAAGGTTCAAAATGGGTCATTTCATCCATCATGGTAGGTTTAGTGTTAATATATATATTTACATTCAACACTTTTTTTTTTAATTTTTGTTGTTTACTGAAGTCTTGAGAAAAATTTCCTAAACTTGAAAACCTTAAATTTTGTAATATTCTTTCCTTTTGTCCAGCTAGAATCGGGATTTAACCCAAAGTGCGTTATTAATTTAGGAATAATTATTAATTTTTTTGTTTTAGCTGAAAAATATTGTCACGTATTAGAGGAAGAAGGCGGAATAACTTTATTGGAAGACTTGCTCAGTCGAACCGTACTCCCGTCAGCGATTCGTCGTCTGGCGGAAATAGTGCTCCAAAATTGTATGATGTTCAACGTGCGAAGTAGTGACGTTTTGCAATTCGACGGCTAAAAACTTTAACTCCTCTTGTTTAGGTATAAAAAAGAAATTAATTCTCGGCGAAAACTTTTTTAACAAAAAGTACCCTTCATAATTTTACTTTGTTTTCGATACAACTTCCCCGCTTATTTTTCTTTTGCGCAATGCTCACTACTTGGCGTGTATTGACCCGTTTCTTTCGGTAATTGTATGGGACTGTTCCACGTACCTATAGTTAAATTAATTTGGTATCATTTGCGCGGCTGTTCGATCTTTTTTCTCTTTATTTTTATTAATTTTTTTTTCGTTTATTTTTGTATCTGGCTGAGCGGTGAATTCAATTTGCCCATCGCACTGGCAAATTTGATCTTGAGTAACTATTTTATTATGTTGGTATATAGATGAAATTATTATTTATCATCAAATCATAATTAAGTATATTATGCTTAATAAATTCATTATTAACAAATTTGAATTTATTTATTTATTTTTTGAATTTCCCGCATATAACTAAAAAAATGTTTTGGGGTATTTCCCGTCAGAGGGAGCTATTTTGCAATTTGATAATTTGATCAAATCAAATTTAAAACTTAAATCACATCAAACTAAATGCAAACGATATCAAATTATCCTCAAAAAAGTGATTGTAATAATAACGAGTATTTTCTAATTTTATTAATTAAAAATTATTTTCTTAAATTTACACTTTTGTTTTAGTTCCCGTCAGAGGGAGCTATGTTGCAATTTGATAATTTAATCAAATCGAATTTAAAACTTAAATCACTTCAAATTAAATGTAAGTGATATAAAATTATCCTCAAAAAAGTGATTGTAATAATGACGAGTATTTTTTAATTTTATTAATTTAAAATTATTTTCTTAAATTTACATTTTTGGGTTAGTTCCCGCCAGAGGGAGCTTTGTTGCGATTTCAATCAAACTGTCAATTTAACCTCAAAAAACCGCGAATGTAATTATTACAATTATTTAAAATTTTATTTTATATTAATACTTAAAATGGCATCAAATCAATCTTCGCGACGTACGTTATTTTCAACTCCCCAAGCGAAGCGGAACTCTTCGTCGCACTCGCGACGATCGCTCTCACAAATCAACTTAAAAGAGCCGAAGGAATCTTTGTTTACCACCTTGATGAACGACCCTTTAAAGAAATATTTGCTGATGCAGCTTTTAACCAACCACAAAGACGACGAAAAAAGAATATTGGAGTTGAAAAAGAAGAAAGAAAATGATAAACTAGCAAAGGCGAACAATTTTAGTCCGATGAGTGTGTATAGGAAGAAAGTTTTCGCTGCCGAAACTAATTCATCCGTTCACAACGAGAAAGCCTACATTCGAGCTAATCTTCCTTTTAATAAATTGTTATGTGGTGTTGTTGCTTATGTGGAGATTATTAGTAAAGGTAAGGATAGGTCAAGCGGGGTTAAAGCGCTGTTGAAGATGATGGGGGGGAAAGTTTCCGAGTTTATTTGTAAAGGGATTACACATGCTATAATTAAGGTAAAATGTGTTTATTATTAATAATTTTTATTAAATTTATTCCATTTTGTTTTAGGATGTATCATATGAAACTTATAAAAGAGCCAATTTGGTTAAAGCCCAATTAGTTTCTGTCCTCTGGGTGGAAGCTGTTCGAAAAAATCATTGTAGAGTACCTGAAAAGCATTACCCTGCGTTAGGGCCACAAGCTTACACTTCAAACGTGTCTTTGCTATGCGAAGTAATCAATTAATATTTGAATCCTTACATAAATTAATTTTATTTTAAATTTTTAGGAATTACAACAAGAGTATGCAGAAGTTGTTGAGGATGAATTAGAATGCAGTAGAAATTTGCAAAAGAAGATGCAGGAGAATTTTAACTCTCATTTTGGAGAAGATATCATTAATTCGAGTGTATCGGGGGATTCACCCATATCTTCAGGAATTAATACAAGAGATGATAAAGAAAATAATCAACATACAGCTTTAGGTGAAGATGATAAAGTCTTGGACATTAATATGTCCGATAATTCTATTAATACCCCTTCAAAATCGAAATCTAATAAAAAAAGTGTTCCTTTATCTGACTCAACGGAGCCAAATAAATCCAGCAGAAGGACCACATCAACTGATCTTGCTTCTAAATCTAAAAAAGGACGCAATAAAAAATCTTTAACTCCATCTGAGTCAATAGAATCTCTAAGCATTTGGCCGGATAATTCTAAACAAAGAAGAAGTGTATCAAGTGCTTTATCTTCATTGCGAATTTCCACCGAATCTAATAAACCAAACATTGCCTCGGAACCCATTGAATCGTTGCGGTTATCTTCAAACAGTTCAAATCGACGCTCAACTCGATCGAGCGTGTTATCCTCATTAAAAATATCGCTTGATAAAAAAAATTCTGGAGGGGTTTCTGAACCAATTGGTACTTTGCGAGTCTCATCAGCAAGTTCTAAAAGGAGAACTCTTGAATCATCTGCTGCATTATCCTCTTTACGCGTTTCATTGAGTGACGATTCAAGAGAAATTAGTGGTAATTTTAAATCGCCAAGAAGATCCTCTGGAAGGTTAAAAAAGAAAATGAGTAATTCTATAGAAAATGATTCAATTGAGATGGGAAATTTAAGTCCTGAAATCCCGATACAAAAGAATATTTATGTGAATGTAACTGAAAGGAAAAAGACTCGGGCGAGATTAAATTTTACATCTAGCGATGATGACGATGAAGAAAAGATTGTGAAAAGTGATTTTGCAAAAAATAATTCGAATATTACTAAAAGAAATCGATCAAATCTTTCCTCATCTGATGATTCGATGAATGAAGATAATCAATCGAGGAGAAATTTGGAAATTTCTTCAATTTTGATGACTCCAAGCGCTAAAAAGCTTTTTGAAGCTCTCCAAAATACTCCACCAAAAAAAGATAATAACAAAAATCATAATACCAGTTCCGAAAATGATTCTGACAAATCTCAAACGGATGATGAATCGAAGAAAATTCGCAAAAGAAAATTATACAACGAAGACGACGTTATAGCAGAAAATGTTGTTTCCAAAACTAAAACAAACGATGATAATCTATTTAAAACCCCCGGAAAACCGGTAAAAGACAAAAAGGTACTAACTCAACACACTCCTTCGCAAGGTGTTCGATCGTCACAAAGAATTCGCAGGAGTACTTTAGATTTTTTACCTAAAGAATCTTTTAGAACCCCAAGAAAATGTTTAACGCAAGTTAAGTCGAAACAAATCACCAGTATCGTTTGTTCACGATTTCATACTAAAGAGTCGTTAAAGTTTGAGGAAATTGTGAAAAAATTGGGTCATTTCAAAATTGAACGGGATGTCACTGAGGGTACTTCACATTTAGTTTTGGCTGAGCCAAAGCGGACTATTAATGTGCTTAGGGCGATGGCTAGAGGGTGTTGGATATTAAAATCTGAATGGGTAATTATAAATCTATAGTAGAGAGGTAAAAGGTTGTATCTAAAATTTTACCCAATATTTAGTTATTCTGATAAAAGAATCATAACTCTATGAGAATAAACAAGTTATTTGTTTGAGATATTTTCAAAAATAATTCAATTCAAAAATTAAATATCTATAAAAATTGTTTTACTCATATCTAAAAAGATTCTGTTATATATTATTCAATTCTAAAAAGATTGTGGAGATAGAACTACTTACCTCTCTGCTATAGAAATATATTTCAGTAAATTTCAATAAGGTTAATTTATTTTTTTTGTTAGTTATATAAATCATTTAAAGAAAAAAAATGGTTACCAGAAGAACATTATGAAATGACGGAATTTTCGATGGCTGTAAAAGTAAGATATCTTTTTTTCTAATTTATATTTTGTTTCTTTGTCTTACTAACTGATTGTTACGGAAAGTGCTGAAACATGTTTGTTACTTTTATTATTCTTTTAAAATCCATCCACTTACCAGATAATTGCTGAATAATCGAGTTTGGACACATATTAAAGATCTGTGCGTTCCTTTCTTAAATATTGTCAATAGAAGGTAACTTAGAAAGATAAAATTTGGTAGTTTTTATCATGAGAAATTAATTAAGATCACTTTTGAAAATATGTGATCACGAAAACAATGCTATACAGGTGTTCACAAAGGTTGTTTCCTTAAAATTTTTTTGTTATGTCTTAAATTCTTAAATTTTCCAACTGATTCTAAAACCCCATTCGTTTTTAGATTGTGTTCAAAATTGGATATCTCAAAAATAAATTGTGATATTCATTATTATAAATGAGAATTTCATCAAGATATCTTAAGAATTTGAGTTTATACGATTTTTCAAAAATAATTAAGGAAATTGTTAATTTTATAAATTGCTATAAATTTAAATCGAGTTTAAAAATTAATATCCCAAAGCGAATTGAAAAAAAAGAAAAGATATTCACGTATGGTTTTGTTTGCGAAAAATTGCACACATTTCTTTATAAATTACAAAAGAAATCATTACGAAATCTTAAGGATTCGATTTTTTGCGATTTTTTCGAAATAAGTAAGGAAATTGTTAATTTTATAAAATTCTATAAATTTAGATTGAGTTTAAAAATTAATACCTCAAAAACGAATTGAGATATTCATCTATTCGCGAAAAAATGCACAGTTTTCTTTATAAATTACAAAAGAAATCATTAAGATGTCTTAAGAATTCGATTTTTTTGAAATAAGTAAGAAAATTGTAAATTTTATGAAATTCTATAAATTTAAGTTGAGTTTAAAAATTGATACATCAAAAACGAATTGAGATATTCATGTATGGTTTTATTCGCGAAAAAATGCACACTTTTCTTTATAAATTACTAAAGAAATCATTAAGATATCTTAAGAATTCGATTTTTTTTGCGATTTTTTCGAAATGAGTAAGGAAATTGTTAATTTTATGAAATGTTATAAATTTAAGTTGAGTTTAAAAATTAATATCTCAAAAACGAATGGAGATATTTATGTATGATTTTATTCGCGAAAAACTGCATACTTTTCTTTATAAATTACAAAAGAAATCATTGAGATATCTTAAGAATTAGATTTTTTGCGCTTTTTTCAAAATGAGTAAGAAAATTGTTAATTTTATGAAATGCTATAAATTTAAGTTGAGTTTAAAAATTAATATCTCAAAAACGAATGGAGATATTTATGTATGATTTTATTCGCGCAAAAATGCGTACTTTTCTTTATAAATTACAAAAGAAATCATGGAAATATCTTAAGAATTCGATTTTTTGCGATTTTTTCGAAATGAGTAAGGAAATTGTTAATTTTATAAAATTCTATAAATTTAGATTGAGTTTAAAAATTAATACCTCAAAAACGAATTGAGATATTCATCTATTCGCGAAAAAAATGCACAGTTTTCTTTATAAATTACAAAAGAAATCATTAAGATGTCTTAAGAATTCGATTTTTTTGAAATAAGTAAGAAAATTGTAAATTTTTTGAAATTCTATAAATTTAGGTTGAGTTTAAAAATTGATACATCAAAAACGAATTGAGATATTCATGTATGGTTTTATTCGCGAAAAAATGCACACTTTTCTTTATAAATTACAAAAGAAATCATTAAGATATCTTAAGAATTCGATTTTTTTTGCGATTTTTTCGAAATGAATAAGGAAATTGTTAATTTTATGAAATGCTATAAATTTAGGTTGAGTTTAAAAATTAATATCTCAAAAACGAATGGAGATATTTATGTATGATTTTATTCGTGAAAAACTGCATACTTTTCTTTATAAATTAAAAAAGAAATCAATGAGATATCTTAAGAATTCGATTTTTTGCGATTTTTTCGAAATGAATAAGGAAATTGTTAATTTTATGAAATGCTATAAATTTAGGTTGAGTTTAAAAATTAATATCTCAAAAACGAATGGAGATATTTATGTATGATTTTATTCGTGAAAAACTGGATACTTTTCTTTATAAATTAAAAAAGAAATCAATGAGATATCTTAAGAATTCGATTTTTTGCGATTTTTTCGAAATGAATAAGGAAATTGTTAATTTTATGAAATGCTATAAATTTAGGTTGAGTTTAAAAATTAATATCTCAAAAACGAATGGAGATATTTATGTATGATTTTATTCGTGAAAAACTGCATACTTTTCTTTATAAATTAAAAAAGAAATCAATGAGATATCTTAAGAATTCGATTTTTTGCGATTTTTTCGAAATGAATAAGGAAATTGTTAATTTTATGAAATGCTATAAATTTAGGTTGAGTTTAAAAATTAATATCTCAAAAACGAATGGAGATATTTATGTATGATTTTATTTGCGAAAAACTGCGTACTTTTCTTTATAAATTACAAAAGAAATCATTGAAATATCTTAAGAATTCGATTTTTTGCGATTTTTTCGAAATGAGTGAGGAAATTGTTAATTTTATGAAATGCTATAAATTTAGGTTGAGTTTAAAAATTAATATCTCAAAAACGAATGGAGATATTTATGTATGATTTTATTCGCGAAAAACTGCATACTTTTATAAGTACGAAGGCTTTCACGACCGGTGTTAATTAAACTAAAATTAGAACTAACACTAGCACTAACACTAGAACTATCACTAGAACTATCACTAGGACTAACACTAGATCTAAAACTAGAAACTTTCGGGTTTTGCCGTGCGTTTTTTGAAAAAACTGGTTCTAACTGAGTTAGGTTCTAAGAAGTTAGAACCAGTTTCTGAAGAAGGTTGCAACATGCTATCCGAAACGTCAAACATTTTTTCAAAAAACGCACGGCAAAACCCGAAAGTTTCTAGTTTTAGATCTAGTGTTAGTCCTAGTGATAGTTCTTAAGAAGTCTTAAGAATTCGATTTTATGCGATTTTTTCGAAATCATTAAGGAGATTGTTAATTTTATGAGGAATTAAGATATTCGAGTTTGATTTGAAATTTCGGTTTTTGAAATTTCACACCCTGTATCTCGGCTTTTTTCACGTGCACATGGAATTTTTGTAGTCATTTCGGTTTTTGAGTTATAAACATAATTTAGTTTTTCTTTAATGAAACCACTTATATTCTTTTTTTATTGAACTACAATTTTTTCAACCGTCTCAAAGATGACACTCTATATTTACCTTTATAATTAACCTGGAAATTTAATAATTTAAATTATTTAATAAGTAGGTTATGATTAAAAAAAAATCTGAAAATACTTTAATACATGAAGAGGTCTTTTCCCAAACTACATTTAAAAAATCGAAAATCGCGTTTTTGTGTTTAAAATAAACTGGTTGCATTTGATCTGTAGTCTCCGAAATGCGTATACAGCAGAAGACAAGATTGAATCTTGACTCAAAATAGGTGGATTTAAATTAAGTTATCTGTATCCAAAATTGCTTCATTTTGCCGCTGGAGGACTTCAAACTTATAATTAGTAAAAAATTCTTTTATTTTGGATAACTTAAAAACGCGTTACCGCATTTTACATTTTTAAAAGCACAGAAGTGTTGGAAAAACTATGCGTTCAGAGGATAATACTTTATATTTTTTCTGACCAAACGACAATTACATAATTAAAATTTCTAAATGGCCTATTTAGTTGAATATCTGCAAATCGTTTATAAGTCATTGCAATTACAAAGTCTCATCATAGCTCAGCAACTCCAAAAGATTTATTCCAAAACTAATAAAAGCCTATAAAAATTATATTCCAAAATTGGCCTACACTCATGAGCATATGTTTATATTTATCGCCGGACTGGTTAGTTGAAAAGTCGCACAAAATGTAGGTATGTACATCCTTCAGTCAGTATTATAAAATATTCGTTAGGAAGTTCAACATTGAATTTGTAAATACTTAAACTTAAAACTTTTTACTCTCTTTATTTCAAGTAAAACTCTTTTACTTGAAACTATTCTCCTCTTATGCCCAAGACATCACAAAAACTGTGTTATATTTATACTATTGTGTCATATACAAAACGGTATCTTTACCGAAATTGTATCTATACAAAGATAAAAAACTGTACATGTGAAAAGCATATTCCCCATAATGTTTTGAAAAGTAATAATACGAATCTCATTAATCATCATTGCCCATTAATAAAATTAACGAGCGAAAAGTGAGTAATTAGTAATCCTAAATATTCATGCGACTCCTTAACTACAAAATATGATGTCATTTGTATCTACACACATTTCTACTGAATGTGTTCTAAACAACCGTTTTTCGGAAATTCAGTTATATTATTAATTCAACAAATAGTTTTTAGACCTAGTTAGTTTTGGAAAATTTACTATAATATTACTTTTATTAAATTATTGTTTGAAAAAAAAAAATGATTGAAAACAAACGATGATGCAAACTGGCTTCAAATTTCAAAAATAGTTCAAAGTTGTTTGAGGTATGCACCATTTTGATGCACACATTCACAAACTTTAGTAATGCGTTTAAGGATAGGCACACATGGTTGATTGTTCGTTGACTAAACAGCTTAGTTGATGGACATAAATATATTAAGTGCGATGTAGGAGCACATACAACACAACTGCAGATCAACATACATATATAATCAATAATAAAAATATATATCACCATAAAAAGAAGTCGATAATAGATAAATGAGGTGATTTTGTTGGTCATCGCGTTGGACCATCTTTCTTTAGTTAAATTTATCTTATAGATGTACCTATCTACTAGCCAATCAGTAATTAGTGAAGGCCGGATTAAAAGGTACAAAAAAGACGAAAAAAGGCACTTAAAAGGCAAGAAATTTTGGCAACAAAAGCATTAAAAAGGCATAAAAATCAGAAATCGAAAAAATTGATATTATTATTTTAATAACGTTTTCATTAAAAAATACATCGTTAAACTAAACATTCATATATAATTATTAAACCACAAATCACGAAAACAACTAATTATTAAATGCTGTTCAAAATGTTCCATTGTGAAGTTGTGTCTTCTCTCACGTAACTTATTCTTGTAAGCCGAAAAACTTCTCTCCACGTCAACACTTGTAATTGGTGCATACTTGAACTTTGTAATTAATGCGGTAACAATTTCACCACTTAAAATTGATGCAATTTTTTGTAATGTGGCAAATCCTTCATTTTTTACACAGAACGTCATTAAATTTATTCGTAATTATTTGACCAATATGTCCTGGTACGCTATACGTGCTGTCTTGAAACTTTTTAATCATTTCTACTGCAGTAGAACTAAAGGTAAATCCTATTTTTCAAGTGATTTTATAGATTCACTTATATAACTGTAATTGCTTTTTATAAATGCCAAATTATTTTGTAGCTCCACTTCTTTTAGGACGGCTTGGCAATCTTGTATTGCTTTACTACTTGTAGCCGGAAATTCATTTATTAATTGTTTAAAATGATCTAAGGGGTTTGTGTAGTATATAGCGGCATCTAGCCATGTTTCCCATCTTGTTAGAACTGGTTGTGGTGGTAATGGGGTATTTGGTAACCTCTCTCTAAACAATTCTACCCTTAAAGGAGCTTTAACAAATATTTGTTTACCGCTTTTTATTAATTTATTAACTAATGGGAACTGTAACCTTATAGTTTCTGCTACTTGATTAAGCCCGTGTGCTAAGCAAGTACAATGAATTAAATTAGGGTAAAAAATCTTCATATTAGAACGCAGCTTTTACCATGTATGCCGCCGCGTCTGACACCATCAGTAAAATTTTATCATTCGGTACCGGCTCCGGTATGAAAAAATGCGTTAATTCGTCGTGAATAAGTCTTGTTACCGTATTATTATTTGTTTTGCTTAATTTTTTGGTACTTATTAGAAAACTTTAAACTTTAAAACTTAATACTCCAAATATTAAATTTGCCACGTATCGTCCACATACATCAGTTGTTTCGTCTACACTTATCCAAATATAATTATTTCCAATAATATTTTTTATTTCTTGAATAACTTCTTTGTAGACTGAAGTAATATAATTTTTGCGGAGATGGCTTACATCGGGAATATACATTGCACAATATGTTTGTAAAAAAGTTTTGAAATATTTATTTGTCACTTTATGGGTTGGTATGTTTGCTTTTATCAAAGCTTTGCAAAGATCAAAATTGAATTTTGATTGTTCAGTGTAGCCGGATGTTGATGTCACAGATTGTATAGCTGTACCTATAGTTTGTTGTTTTTTGGATTGACTTTTAGTCAGTTTTAATTTTAGTCAGTTTTAATTCGGATCGATTAAAAACGCGGATCTTTCGTCAGACGGCACAACGAGGATATGTACAGAGGCGCAGCGAAATATTTTTTCATAATTCAACCAATTTTTGGGGACAAGACGCCAAAAAGTTGGAAAAACGCTTTAAATAGGCATAAAAAAATAATAGGCTTGAAAATTCAAAAAAGGCATAGCTAACCTGGTCTTATTTCACTTATTTTTAACTGATTCGTAAAGATATTTAAATATATATGTAATGCCTTTAATTTTGAGCATAAGCATATTTTCTATAAATCCGGTCTTTAGTAATTAGGTAGCTTAGGTCTATTACGACCATATTTTAGTTAAATTTATCAAAAACGAAGAGTTACAAATAATTGTTGATTTTGACGTGACAAGTTCCAGAAGATGAGTTAAAAGAACTCGAAACCGGTAGAGCAATGAATAATAAATAACAATTCCATCTACAAAACATAGTTAGTTTATTTTAAATTCAAAAACGAAAAAGGCAAAAGCGAAGAGGACATCTGGTTTCCGGCATTGTAAGTTTCGCAAAAATGTAACTCAGGTTTGCAAAAACGCAACTTGTTATCTTTCATAATAACTAAGGTTGTATCGATTATTTTTAAGAATCGATTAGACAGCACTTGTTAGTATTTATATATACTAATTTATAAATACTAATTTTTAGTATTTATTTATTACAAAGCGGAAAATTACAAATTTTTGGAACGTGGGTGTATGGGTATTATTAATATCCATACACGCGATTTCTTTCTCGAAATTGCCCAGGATCTCAAAATTCTCTTTATAAAAATAACACATGACAACAAACACTTGTATCAAGAAAGAAAACCGAATTCATTTAAACTTATTATAACAAGATTATGGGCATATAAGCGCTTCTAATGTATCCGGACGAAAGTGTCCGAACAAGTTCTAATTTCTTCGGAATAACTATATACGCGATTCTTGATATATCCCCATAAAAAAAGTCCATAATAATAAATCGGGTGATCTATAATAGTGGTGGTTATATAGTAGTAGTATGCCACCACTATTAGAAGACGTTTGTCCTTTTTTATTAAGTTTCGGAATAACGTGAGTTGCAAGAAGTGTCTAAAAATCGTAAATTTTGGAGAACACTATATCAAAATCTTGAAGGCTATAAATACACTGTAAGTGTACACTTTCACGTGAATAAAAACGTACTTGATTATATTCATATTCATTTTCCAAATATTAAATTTTGAACGCAACCTAAATTTGTAGCATTTCATAAAATGAAATGTTCCTTAATCACTTTTAAAAAATCTAAAAAAATTAAAAAATTTTGTCTTTTATAAATATACATTATATCCTTTATACCCGGTGTCCTTTAAAGATTATCCAATTTTTTTTTTTAATTATTAGTGATATAAGAAAATCGTTTGGAATGTATAATTAGGCCGTTAAGATGGATTATTAGGACATGAAATATTTGTCTTTGTACTTCCGGTTACATCGGAGGTGGGCACTAATTTCGTAACTTTTTTAAATCCAATTTTTTTTTCAGGTGTGTACACAGCATAATTTCTCATAATTTTTACTTGAAAAGATTTTGATGAGCGCTTATAGTTTATGAAAAATGTATTACATTTGACACATTGTAGCATAGAAAATATTTAATACTTATATAGAAGCATTTCTCCCCTCTATTTTAACGACCAAGTTGAAAGCAGCGCCGCCAAGGGGATTGTTATAAAAGTAATTTCAATAAACCCCGAAATTTGAATGCTATATAGCTTACATATTTATGTATGTTTAGATTTCTACTTCTAACTTTAATTGATAAAAACCAACAATGGTTTATTAAATAAGTTTTATTTTATTTCTCTTTAAAGTACAATGATTAACAACGATTACTGGAAGAATCGTTGTCATATTCTTGGACACGCTGTCTTTATCATATGCCTCCATAGTATGTAACAAAATTTTTGCAAGCAATTCACCTCTTCGCAAATACTCGTTGATCGTTGATTGTTTATATGCACCTCCAGTTATATAATTTCTTTGATATTACCTTTCCACACTTCTATCAATTACTGCAGACATACAGTGAGTGTCAGCTTATTTGATGCAGGCACAAAATTATGTTTCAAATCACTTAGCTTCTGAACCAAATGAGATATCGAAAAGCCTGATATGGTATTTTAGAGGGCGAATGTTTTCTATAAAATAAACATTTCAAATGGTTCATATTTTATTCGTAATTTTTATAAAATAAAATGAAATAAAGAAAATAGTATTTTAACAATGAGCAGCTTATTTGATGCAGCCAACGTCAGACGGAAGAATATGAAATTAGACAGTTACTACACCAACACACATTGAGTAATTAGTTGTCAGTGTGTATGTTAAATTACATAGTGAAGACAGATTAATTTTTTAAACATGGGTCGACGTACAAGCGTTCACCACTTTAAAGATAAAAAAAGCCAACGTTTAATAGCTCAAATGGTAAACATACCATCATCTACAGTCCAACATATAATAGAACGATTCTTGAAGGACAACCGAGTGAAAGATAAAGGCAGAAACGCGCCAAATAAAATTTTTACACCAAGTGACCAAAGATGGATCATCCGAAAAATTTGTGAAAACCTCAAGTTATCGGCTCAAAAATTAGCTGATGAGGTACACAATTTTCTTGGTAAGAATTCTAGTGCATCAACAATTCGCTGTATCTTGCGATCACGTGATTTTCATGGTCGAGTACCTCTCAAGAAGCCCTTTATAAGCCAACGCAATAAAATTAGCCGGCTAGCCTTCGCCAAAAATCATGTTTCGAAGGATTCAAAATTTTGGAACACCGTAATTTTTGCTGATGAGTCCAAATTTAATATATTTGGTTTTGATGGAAGGTCGTTTGTATGGCGGAAGCCCAATAAATAGCTCGATTTAAAAAATTTATGCGGGAGTGTAAATGGATGGTGGAGGAAGTGTTATGGTTTGGGCTTGCATGGCAGCATCAGGCGTTGGAAACCTTGTTTTTATAGACGGGAACATGGATAAAACCAGGTCTTTAAGCATATTAAAAGAGAATTTGCTACAAAGTGCTGAAAAACTGGGCCTGCGTAGCAACTTCAGATTTTACCAAGACAACGACCCTATACATAAGTCGGGAATTGTACAGGCTTGACTAATGTCGAATTGCTCTCACCTCATGGCATCACCGGCGCAATCTCCGGACTTAAACATTATTGAGAATTTATGGGCATTGCTAGAAACCAATATTAGAAAACATCACATTTCTAGCAAAGAAACTTTGAAAAAAGCATTAGTTGAAGAATGGGCTAATGAAAAGTAAAGAAAGTAACAAAAAAACTCGTCAATTCTATGGAAAAAAGGCTAAAGGCAGTAATCTCACAAAAAGGGTACCATACAAAGTACTGAAGGTACTGCAAAAATCAAAATATTCGTTTCGTTTTTCAATTTTATAATGTTGCATCAAATAAGCTGCTCATTGTAAAAATACTGTTTTCTTTATTTCTTTTTATATTATAAAAATTACGAATAAAATATGAACCATTTGAAATGTTTATTTTATAGAAAATGTTCGCCCTCTAAAATACCATATCAGGTTTTTCGATATCTCATTTGGTTCAGAAGCTAAGTGATTTGAAACATAATTTTGTTGCCTGCATCAAATAAGCTGACACTCACTGTAAACGAAATAAAATAAAAGTCAATTATGACAATTAATTATTAACGGTTGCTAACGTAGATTGCAAATTGCTGGTGAATTGTGTAGGCAGCAGCATCTAATGGATTGTAATAATAAATAAAATTCCGTCGTTATTTTATACCTATCAAGAAAGCATACCCTGCATAGTAGCTACATTAAGTATTAAGTATTAGGTTTCTCGTACGTATTCCCATGTCGATATCGAAGCGATATTGTGCTGTTGATCGATAACTCGAGCGATATCCGTCAATTGGGTTTCTGAAACAGCCAATAGGAGATATCGGATCGATATCGAACCGATAACTATATCGCATGCAACAAGTACCTGTATCGGCTCGATAAGTATGATTAACGACAGTCACGTATGTCAAAAGTGATATTTACATAAATATTTACGTAATTAAACATTGATTAATAAAACGTATGATGATATCACTGTCAATTTCTGAATGTGTAGTTTTATACAATATCTGCATTGGAAATGTAGCCATATTTAAAGAAGGAATTGGGGAAAATATTAATGAATTCCTTATTAAATCTCTTTGAATCTTTTAAAATTGAAAGAATTTTTTGGAATTTTACTAATTATTGATGTACGTTTCCGGGTATTACTCGAAAACAAGATCTGTGGGAGGAAATGTATCTTCATAAATTCATAGGCATTTTACGACTTCTGCGTTTTTTTGCTTTCTAACATGGGAAGAAACAAAAGATCCTGGAAGGACAATAAAATTTGGCAAAAATATAATTACATGTATTAGGTAAAATTCGAACATCCTCTCAAAGAATTGTATATTTAAAGAATTCAAGTCGACTCTAACAATTTCAAGTTCATCCAAACACCCATATTTTAAAAATTCTAGACATTAACAAAACTCGCTTAATGGACCATCATCCATTATCATAACGGCTATTTTGTCTATTTTATTTTGGTGAGAACCGAAAAAAAATCACGAAAAATCGAATTCTTAACATATCTTAATGAATTATTCATGATTTATAGAGGAAAGTGTCTACTTTCTCGTGATGAAACCGGATCTTGAAAATATTTGTTCGTTTTTGAGATATAAATCATTAAATTCAACGTGAACATTTATGGCTATCTCAAGTTAATTAAAGATCACCAAAATTCCAATTCTTGAGATATCTTAATGAAACATTCAAAATTTATAGAGGTATGTGCCTATTTTGTGATGGTGAGAACCAAATTAGAAAATCTTTATTCGTTTTTGACATAAAGATTATTTAAGTTAACCTATTTTTTATGATTTTGTGAAATTAATAATCTTGTTTTAAAAAATCACGAAAAATCGAATTCTGAAGATATCTTAATGAATCAGTCATGATTTATAGAGAAAAGTGTCTACTTTCTCGTGATGAAACTGAATCTTGAAAATATTTATTCGTTTTTGAGTTATATATAATTAAATTATGATTTAGATAGCCATGAACGTGAACATTTATGGCTATCTTAAGTTAATTAAAAATCACCAAAAATCGAATTCTTGAGATATTTTAATGGAACATTCAAAATTTATAGAGGTAAGTGTCTATTTTGTCATGGTGAGAACCAAATTAGAAAATCTTTATACGTTTTTGAGATAAAGATTATTTAAGTTAACCTATTTTTTATGATTTTGTGAAATTAATAATCTTGTTTTAAAAAATCACGAAAAATCGAATTCTGAAGATATCTTAATGAATTATTCATGATTTATAGAGGAAAGTGTCTATTTTCGCGTGTTGAAACCGGATCTTGAAAATATTTATTCGTTTTTGAGATATAAATCATTAAATTATGATTTATCAAGTTAATTAAAAATCACCAAAAATCGAATTCTTGCGATATTTTAATGGTAAGTGTCTATTTTGTCATGGTGAGAACCAAATTATAAAATCTTTATTCGTTTTTGAGATAAAGATTATTGAAGTTGACCTGATTTTTTGAAATTAATAATAAATATAATTTAGCTACAATTGTTCTCTGTGTAATTAAGCCTTTAAAATGGCTTAATAAATAATAAAATTAATAAATGGCAATTTTTTATTTTTATTAAGAAATTATTTATTTATGTTATTTATTGTGTTTTATTACTGGATGCTGCGCTTGGCTTGCCCAGTTTTCATCTCAAATATAATAAATAAAACGGGAATAAACAAGTAATCGATTTTTTGACAAAGCTGTCAAAAATCGTACTATAACTATTGTGTGCAATATCTGTCGATCAATTCTAAAAAGACGATCGATAAAAGACGTCGATCCAATAACTGTCGCTCCGATATCTGCTCAATAATATAACGTATGAGAAACCGGGCATAAGAGTATAAACTACGTTACGTTCCACTTGATTTGCTATGGCTGAAGTAATGATTACTATGCTTTATACAGTGGTTATTTTCAAATAATCGTGTACATTAAAATTTCTAAAATAAGAACGCCAACAACCAATAAAATGTAATTTAATTATTTTGAAATATCCGGTATATATAACTGGAAGTGTAAAGAACATGATTTCTCAACTACTTTCAGTACTCAACTATAGTAAATAGTGATTCTGAGAAAGTGGCAAAATGACTATTTAACGGTTTTGACCGTCAATCAAAACCATTGTTAATTGTCGATTAAAGCGGCTGAGAAATATGATTAATATCAACCACAAAATGGGTTAAGGGGCATTACCCTCAATCCAATTCAAAATATAAATAAACTATGTAAAAAAGAGGAGGATTGGTAACATTTTTAGATCGTTTAATTTTTGCAATAATTAATATTCTACAAAATCTTGGGACGTTTACTCTTCTTCTAGCGCGGTTTAAGGTGTCCAATTCCTGGAACCAAACATGTTTTCGGGATTCGAGACTAAGTTCTAAATTCCGATGCTTGAGCTTAATGTCCAGAAATGACCGAAAACAGTTCCGAAGTCAATTCGTTTTTTTTACTTTTGTGTTACTGTTGGATTTATACATAGGCGTCGAATATGTAGGTGCCTTGACTTGAAATGGTTCCACAAAACTTGATATTGCGTCAAAACGATTTGAAATGCTCCGAAAAGACTTAATATTCCAAAAGATTTAATATTCTTCTGGAAGACTTGATGTGCTTCCAAAAGACTAGCTACTCCTTCTAGAAGAGTTGCATCTAGAATACTTGAAATGCTTCCAGAAGACTTGATACTGCTTCTAGAAGACTTGATGTTGCCTCCAGAGACTTGATGTTGCATCGAGAAAACTTAAAATGCTTTTGATATTTTCTCTGGAAGGCTTAAAATGCTTCTAAAAGACTTGAAATTGCTTCCAGAAGATTTGAAATGCTTCTAGAAGACTTGATACTGCTTCTAAATGTTTTGAAATGCTTCCAAAAGATTTGGTACTCTCTCTGGAAGACTTCATACTACTTCTAGAAAACATGGTATAGCTTCCAGAAAATTTCAAATGCTTCTAGCAGGATCAAAATGTTTCTAGAAGATTTGCAATGCTTCCAGAAGACATGATATTACTCCCAGAAGATTTTAAATGTTTCCATGAGACTTGATACTGCTTCTAGAAAATTTGAAATACTTCCAAAAGACTCGGTATTGCCTCTGGAAGACTTCCAATGTTTCCAAAAGAGCACACATACTAATTGTTAATGGTTTTATATAGATTGAAGTTATAATTTTTAATTAATTTTTTAATTAGTACTATTGAGCTTATTGTTTCCAATTCATAACCCAAAATAGAAAAATAAAAGAAATCGTTTCGAATATTTTATTTTTTCTTAACTTCAAGCCTTTTATAATCCCGGGACTTCTTAGTGGTCTCAAACCTATTATTTCTTTCATGGAATCTCGAGAATAAAAGTGGACACCGTAATAAGATATCTCGCTCATGCATCTTTCATTGATTTTTATTTCTCGTTAATTGGGCGCAAAACGACGGGACATCAACAAAATTGTTATTAATTTTTTATTATTTATAACAAAAGCTAAAGTCCAGTTTAAAAAATAAAAAAATATGGATTTAAGATTTCTCAGGATTCCCTTTTGTCGTTCAGATGTACCCAAAATCATAGTTAAAGAAAAAAAAAATCCTGATGAGAAAATGTGCTAATATTGATCACTTTTATAAAATGCAATAATAATAATGATGTTAAATTTCAAGAAATTAATCAAGACCGCGTAAAAGATATATGTTAAGATTTATTAATAATAGACAATATGAATCTTTTCTATTTAAGCTTGATTCATCATTTTGATTTTAAATGTGTCCTTTTTTTCCTGAGTTTAGTTATTTTTATTTATCCATTTGACATTTTTGACTCTGATAATGATATTTTTTCTATACCGATATCGAGTTTTAAATTATTTCTTAAAATCTCCTAAAGTAGTGCATTTCTCCGAAATCATTTCATAACACAATCGTTCCTTCATTATTCAATTCCTGTGTTAGTTGAACCAAGTTAATAAAATAAATGGAATATAATTTATCTTCGTTTCTTCTAAATTTAGGCCATAATTCTCCGTTTAATTTATAGGACTTGGAACAATTTTATACATCTGTGTATCTTAACATTTTCAATCGCAAAATTTTGGATTACTTCATCATAAGCGACAAAGTCTTGGAAATTGTATGAATAAAAAGTTGAAATTCAAAAACAATTGAAATATTTTGTGATTTGATGTGTTTAATTTATTTTTAAAAATGGGGTTTTAAATTTTGTTATTCTTAGTGCTGGCGCAGTCAAAAGGATAAAAATTAAAGTTGATGTGTTGGCGTAATTAGCTGAGATTAAGTTTTTGTTAAATGCTTGAACATCAGTCAAACTCAACTCAAAGAGATAGATATTCTCTTCAATATCACATAAAAATTTTTTTATAGTTCTTTTTGCCTTTCTGTGTCATTTAGAATGTTTTCATGTTGCAAAATCAAGAAATATCCTTTCTGTTTTCTACCTATTTAATTGTCTCTTATCACTCTGAAGAGTAATAATTAGTAAGGTACTCATGTTATGAGGTGTTACAAAATCTTTTTCCTTTTTTGTATCATTGTTATTTTGATCATTCTCAGTCTAAGTTCTACAATCTTTTGAAACCCCATAATTTTCAACATATTAAAAGAACTGGAATCGATTTAAACGAAACCTTGATACACATCCAAATGGAAACTTATAGAAATCTAAAAATCGTTGGAAGTAAACTTGAACTAAGAATTAACGAAGACAAAACAATTCTTGATTCAGAATAAATGGTGTAGATATTGGGCAGAGTGCCATAATTGGAGATTACAACTTCAAAGGTAAAGTAATTCAGCCTCTTAGTCACCAATGTGAACATCGAAAACAACTTAGAAGAAACCGGTTGGGAATCCAAATACTATTAATTTGTCTCATTTAGTCTAAGTGCAATACAAACGTCTTTTTATTTTATTATCTACCTCCTTTACAATCTATTTTAGCTGCTAAATTATTCACTTTGTTTTATTTAATAAATATCCCGTTTGAAGTTATTATTGATTTAATAATTTATTTAATTAATTTCATTTAGACATCTCGACAACAAAAACAAGCTTTCGGACGAAATTACACGATGGACGTATTCAGCAATTGCGGAAGAATTTATATCGCGAAAACATCGACTCCTCAATGCGCCGACCTTCAAGAATTGGTAAAACTGTGTAAAGGCAAAATAACAACAATCCAAAAGAACGCAGATATAATCGTGGGGGAATATGTAGAGGGGGCCGTTAAGTGCGTCAAGGAAAATTGGATTCTGGATTGTATACAATTTTATAAAACCCAGTCTTTCAAGTCGTATTTATTGGTCTTACCACCTTAAAATAAGATTATTTAATATTCATTAACACTGTAATTTTAATTTTTACTTTTACCGTTATTGGTTTAATATTAAGATTATATATATTTATTTTTTATACATGTATTGGAATTCATTGAATTACATATTTTTGAAATAAATCTGTTGTTTTTATAATATTGATGTTTGAGGAATAGTTTCGATTAATTTTTGTCTTTCAACGCGATTCGCTTCATTACCGAGATTTTTAAGTTTCAAAAAATTTATTTTTATAACAACCCTGTTTTCGTTTCGTTCCACAATGATCCGGAACTGAGTCATCGTTCAAAAATCTGAGCCAGGTGGGAGGAGTTCGTCCACTTGGAATATGTCCAAGAAATAAAAATTTTCAATGTTGCAGCTCTCCCGATTGAGAACACATAATCTTTTTTAAATTACATTTTTTTTAACGAAAATTCTTAAAAGATTATTTATCTTGAATCTATATTGATATTATAGGAATTCTCAACGAAAACACACCAACACATAAAACAGCTCGAATTGGCATGTTCATATAAATAGACCAACAACGTATTGACTGTGTTTGAAATTTCCCGTTACTCCGTTTTTTACGATCGCGCGTTTTGAGTATTTATGTTAAAATTGAAAGATTTTTTCGCAAGAAATATAATTTGTATTCCAGGTTTTCTTAAAATAGAATAAGGTCACGTGAGTGATTTACATTGGGCGATATGAGATCATCTCGAAATAGATCTCGATTAAATCTCAAGTAGCACTTGTTGTAATGTTCTCTCTCCCTCTTAACTTTTTTAAAACGTTATAAAATTAAGTGGAGCTGACCAAGCCACTATAAAAAGTGTTAGTCAATATTATTGATGAAAATAAATCATTTGAGGCATCTCTTAAAATGTAGTAGTATCTTAGTATAACGCACTCTACGTTTTGGAAGAGTGCCCAATAAAGAGTACTGGAAATAATTGTTAATGTTCCATAATTGCGTCGTCAAGCCAAGAGCAATAAATTCACGCGCGACCGAGAAACGGCTCTAAGTTAATATTGATCTATTTGGAACGAAAACGAAATAAAAGCATTTGCCAAATGGGAATTCTCAAAATGAATCTGCCACCTAAAGTTCATTCCTAAATCTTAAAATTCACAGGACGCCGTCCCCTCTAATTATCTTAGCTCTTTCAAAAAATCATCAGCGGTAATATTTTTGATTCGGTGCCAAGCGATCCAATTTTCTTCATTTCGCTCTTTCTATCCTCTCCCAATCGAAACGGATTACCCAACATCATCACCACCTCCAAACCCAAATATCCCGAAATAAATGTTTCGATTCTAATTTTGTTTCGAGTCGTGATAACCAACCAAACTCCATCCAGTTTGGTGCTCCTTGGAGTTTGATGGAGTGGTAAAAGGATGGTCGGGCAGGTAGAGCACCGACGGTAGAGCTCTCTAGGGCCACTCTCGGTGCCGCCGTCGCGACGTCCGTGTCTATAAAAGGCCGCTCCCCCCTTCAGGTAACTTGAGATACGACGGAGGCACCGGCAACGTTCGCAAACCACGCGCTCCAAATTTAAACCCAACTCGTTGGGCGTCGGTGGAAATCGCCTATACACGAAACAAGTAAAATTATTCGAAATTTTTATTTTGGCGAATCGAATCGATCCTTTTCAAAGCACTTGACGATCGGTTGACGCGCGTCCAAGAAGATTTATTAAAACAACCCTATGGCATGACAGCAGAATCTCGTCGAATTATTTTTGACGTCCACATCGATGCGAAGATGCATTGGCTCGCACTCAATTCTAGAAATAGATTCCTTTAAGTCCTCTGTATGGAAAAATAAACGCCTACGGGAATTCTGCGGTGATTAGGTTTGAGTGCATGCGTCTGTGCACTGATTCATAATATTATTTGTTTATGTTCAATACTAAGCATCATCTAAGTGAGCCAACGTTTTGGTCAGCAATTGAAAGATCTAGAAAAAAAATTTCCATAATTGCTATTAAAAGCTGATTTTTTATCCTTTTTTATTCACAGAACTTAAGAGTTATTTACATCCCGGACACATCAAAGAATTTGGTATTGATAATGGTTAACTTATTGCTATGAACAAATTGCAAGCACTACATAACTAACTATTAACTGAATCATGAATTATTTTTCTTCTAAAAGTTTTGGGTCGGTAATGGGATTTGGAAACGACTCACTAAGGCTTGCATTTCATGTAGTTTATGCGACTAAATCGTATGTATGATTGCACAAAAGCAACCAGCAATTCAAAATTAATCCAATATAAAATGAAAAGTTATCCACACAAAACATACCAAGCAAGGATTATCAAGCAAAACAAAAGCAATCAAGCAGTAATCATTGAGCAAACCAAAAGCAACTAATCAAAGGCTACAAGTCTAAGTAGATAAGTACCGATAGAAATGTAGTTTTCTGTGCCACTTACTTTAAATTGATTAGAATTGGTTTGAGAATCCATTTTACCAGTGGCGTGAATGAAGTATATATAAAAACTTGTTTTGTACTTTTAACTGGTCTTTTATTATAAAATATCTTTTTTCGCATGCGCACCAGGTTTCGGAAATTTTGATATTTTCACCAATTATTATCGCCATTACATTTCGTATTTATCACGTGTTCGTCAACTCTGTAAAAACTGTTATCCATGTTTAATTAGTTTTTTCAACGAAAGAGGAAAAGTGTTTGTAATTTGTGTGAGTGAGAAGAAACTGATTTAGTAATTTTCATTATTTTTCTTTCAACTTAATCACTTTATAAATGCTTTTTTTCAACTATTTTTAATGTTAATTTGGTATTGTTGAGCTTGTAGTATCTCTGAAGATGGCGACTAGCCGAAACTAGTTAGATATTTTATAATAAAAGACCAGTTAAAAGTACAAAACAAGTTTTTATATATACTTCACTTACTTTAATGTTATAGACTTCTTTTACATCTTATTGCATGCTCATAAAGATATTTCTATATTATCAAACGATTTCTGACTTCTATTTCGGATTTCTGTCAAATTTCGTTGAGTTAAAATGTCTATATGTTGATTTAGTTTCTTCAAGAGATCAGTTCTAATTTGATCGAAAAGTGGGCATTATAAGAACAAATGATTAACATCCCCATGTACCCCGTATTCACAAAGTGGTGAATTTCTTTTTTCTATTCGGTATAAATAATTTTCTGTTGTTGCCTGGTTTGTTCTAAGGCGATTAATTTTGTCGTTTTCTTATAGACGATGGATGTAGTAACCTTCCTACAGAGCTTAAATTTTCATTTCGACTTTTAAATTCTTATAATATTACTTTTAAAAAGAGGTCTATTTTGAGGTCAGTATTGACAATATTATAGTAAAAACGGGCTCTGTCCAAAGAATCTTTGTACTTTTATCTATAATTTGTTGAAAGAATTAAAGTAAAGTATCCATTTTTAAAGAAACTAGACTAAAAGAACTGTTGTTTTTCCCTATACCTATACATACGGTTGAACCCCCTAAAGGTGTAGAAGTATCTGGACGCCGGGGGATAACTCTCGAACTAGCTCTTCTTGGTAAGTTGGTTTTTTATTTGCACATACCATCTGCCTTTCATCAGTGAATACTCTTCCCATTCCCTAGACTAGGTTTCAAAGATTTTTTCTTTATAATAACTGCATATGTCCAAGAAATCAAGCCTAATTTGCTCTGGTTGCAAATCCAAGCCACTCTTTGCTCAGATTTTATTTTATTACACGTTCATCAACTTTGTAAAAGTGTTCCACGTTTTTATTATATTTTAACTTTTAATTTAATTGATACAATTTATGTGATTATGAAAACCGACTTCTAAGTTTCGAGTTAATTTCTTATATTGACTTTATCTCTGAAGATGGCGATTATTCGAAACTTGTTAGATAATATTATAAAATAAAGGACCAGTTAATGTACAAAATAAAGTTTTTTATATTTGATTCATTACAATCATAATAATATTACCTCTTGGTGATTATTGTTAAACTCAAAAAGAACTTTTAGCACTTTTATAAGCAAATAACTATAATACTTTTAATAGCATTGGGTTCCAATTGAGATGTTATTTATTGCCTTCAACGCGCTTAATGAGTCTGAATATATAATGAACACTTTTCCCCACCTCTTTACAATTATTTCTAGGCTCCTGTATATCGCTTGCATTTTCGCCGCAGATATAGATAGGAGTATATAATTTGTTAACCCATAACCTGCCGCATCCGGATTCCTTCTTACCGAACCATTTGTAAAAATGATGATATGATCCGGTCCACTCTTCCCTCACATACTATTCAAAAATAATATTAGCAGCTTCCCCAGTTAGCCCCGCTCTTTCTATGTATTCCAGGCTGGGTAATTTTAACCTTATATCAATGTTTTGGTAAATCGTCTCATACGGTATTGTGTAATATGCGGCTTTGTTACTTTTGTGCATGTCCCATTTCATTTCCTTAATTTTATTCCAAACCTTGACAAGCAACGGGACTTTATTTTGTCTGGCCTTTATTTTCTTTAATTGTGTTTCCAGTGTATTTAATGTAGGTGTTATCACATTGTTTATATATTTTTGATTTTATAAGATAAATTTTTTTGCTCTTCCTACTGACACTAGTACATTGGTCGGTATGATTAAAGGTAATCCTAATATTACCCGGAGATCCTTGTATATGGTTTTGTTCAGCTTTGCTTGACTTGCAACTATTAATGACATCATTATAGGTAACATGAATTCTAGAGTCGCTCTTACTAACGCTCGGAGCGGAGTTTTTTCCGCTGATGCCACCGTTGCTTAGATCTGCTCCTTCCAGCTTAGTTTTACGTTAATTCACAACCCCTAGATATAGTCGTCCACGTCGAATTTGGTTTTTATTACCCTGTCACTTTCCTACTGTAGTTGTAAAACGAACAAAGACGGGGGTGCAACAGGTAATTTCCCATTGAAGAATTTTGGGATCCCTCACTCAGGGCCGCATTAAGGAACACCCTTTTCCTTTCCTTCCAAGTTTTAAACAAATAATGGGGTGATTTTATATTCATTATTAAATTAAGTACCTACTTATTTTTTCTAAGAAATGCCTTGCTGTTTCTTTAACATTTCGTTGTTCTATTATTTAGATATTCCTGAAAATATATTTTTTTTAAGAAACACCTAGAAATAGCTTATGGAAACTACTTATAAGAGAGGACAAGCGAAATTCTTGATGAGTATTTTGTTAAAAGCCACGTGAAAGGTATCGTAAGAAAAGAAAATGTTTCGTCCCTGGGAAAACGAGTCACCATATTCGCCAAAACAATTTTATTCCGAAGATAGTAAAAGAATTATTGTTAATGTTTTCGTTAAATTGCAAGAAAAAGATTGTTCTGCTGCCTGTAAAGTTGCCAGTGAATTGACAAGGGTACCTGTAACAACAGTACGTAGATTCATTGCGCAGTTGGAGAATAGAGAATCTACAAGTGATCAACCCACCAAAGCTTATCATCTTTTCCAAAGAATTCCGGATAGTTACACAACGGAAATAAAAACAGTTATTTACGATATGTATTCAAAAAGTATCGTGCCTACTGTCGCCTCTTTAAAGATAAGATTACAAGAACTTTATGTAGAAATACCTTATTCTGAAGAGCACTTTCGACGATATCTTCGAACAATTGGATTTCACTATAAATCCCTGGACGGAAGAGCTCATATTACCGAAACTCCCCGGCTAAAAAATGGAGGTGGGAATTTATTGATCAAATTAGAAAATATCGGGAAGAGAAGTGGAATATTGTTTATTTAGACGAAACTTGGTATGATACCCACGATGTGAAAAAAAGGGCCTTTCCAATGGGAGTGATAAATGTGTATTGAAGATACCGTGTTCAAGAGGAAAACGAATTATTATTCTTCATGCAGGGGGAGAAAATGGTTGGGTTCAAAATGGATTACTTTTATCTGCAAAAACTATTAAGGACTGCTCTGCAGATTATCACCAAGATACGGATGCTGCGTTGTTTGAGACATGGTTTAAAAATCAGTTATTACCAAATTTAAACCAGCGGTCGGTAATCGTTCTTGACAACGCAAGTTATCACTCACGAATTTTACATCCCAAACCTGCAAAGAGACATAAGAAACAATATATTTTAACATACATGGAAGAACATAATATTGCCATGCCGGACGGTAAGATCACAAAAGACAAACTGTTATCGAAAGTCAATGAAGTTAAGATTCCAACCGATTACATAATCGATGGTACGGCAAAAGAAGCGGGACATATAGTTCTACGATTACCACCGTACCATTGCGTTTTGAACCCCATAGAATTAATCTGGAGCAATTTGAAGCGAAATATCAGGAAAAATAATTCAGCTCCAACCTTAAGCGCCAAAGTGGTGCATTTAATTCGGCAAGAGGTTGACAACATACCGACAGAATTATGGGGAAATTGCGTAAAACACATAATCGACGTAGAAAATTTTTATGTATCGCCAAATAATCAACGGTTTATTATAGATATCGGAAATGATAGTACCGATGAAAGCAACTTTGAAAATTTTGATAGTTGTGATAGCGACGACGAATAATTAAATTTTTTATTATAATCTTTTGTGTTTTATTTAATTCGACCCTGTCCTTGTCACACTGCCATAAATCTTTAAAGGTAGTCGAGCGGGTAAAACTCACCCCGGGTTTTATTTATGACTGTCATAAAAACCAAACTCGATGTGGACGACTATATCTGATGGTATCAACATACTGAATATTGTTATTTTCGTATGATAAGGGTGGTTTTGCGTCATTTTTATTATTTGTAAAAATCATGGCCTTTGTTTTTGAGTAGCCACTGTAAGTGTACGATCTTCAAAAAAACTTTTAGTTTTCCCATTGCTCTTTTTACTTTTTTACACATCTGCCTGTTGTTTTTCCACTGCAGAATAGTAGCTCCGCGTAAGTGAATGCTGTACATCCTGCATCCGCATCCTCTAGATTAATACCATTTTTGTAAATGTTGAATAGTAGGATGTATAAAGGGTTCCCTTGTGCTAGGTCCCGATAATTTGTTCTCTCTCCGTCATCATTCTTAATTTTAATCAATTTCCTATTATTTAAATAGTTTTTTCCCATTTATCATCAATTAAGAACAATTAATCAATTAAGACATTGTGGTATGCCGCCTGAATATCCAGAAATACAGCCACCGTTGCTTGTTTTTGTGCAAAGGCCAGTTGGATGGAACTTACCAAGTACGGTGTGCAGTGTAGAGTACTTTTTCCTTTCATGAAGCCGAAGATCGAATGGTCAAAGTGCATTTCTTTCTCTAGCCACCATTCAAGTCTATGTGCTAATACTTTTTCGTTACAATATCCTTAGGTCTGTATCCTTCTGATTTTTTATTTCCTCCTGGTTTTGGTATTGGTACTACCGTAATTATCTTCCATTCGTCTGAGATATTGTCCGCATTGATATATTATCACATATCTATATATTATATATTATCACATGTGCATATCTTTAAACTTCAGCGACGTGCCATGCGCATCCTTGGTAACGTGAGATATCGAGATGACTGCCGATATCTATTTGCTAGATTTAATATTCTTACAATTCCTTCCGAGTTTATATTGGAATCGATACTGTATGCAAACAAAAATAAGTCAGTATATCAAGTCCAATCTATGATGCATAAATACGGAACTAGGGGTAGGCATAACCTCAGGCCGAAACGTTGTCGTTTGAAAGTGTCACAACGGGGACCGGAAGTCTTGTCCCAACAGTTGTTCAACCGGTTGCCGCTTAATGCCCGGAATTTGTCGAGCGTAGCGCTGAGGGACCGCCTTAAACCTTTCCTGATGCGCAATGCATTTTATAGCGTTCAGGAATTTTTGGATGTTAGGTGCGCTATTTAAGTGTATTGTATTTACTGTGCATTTCATTATATTGTAAAACCACCGATAAGTGTAAAAAATCTTAGGATTTTGTAAGCACAATAAAGTTATTATTATTATTATCAACGTAGCGTTGCGAAAGGTTTTTCCAATTCGTAGCTTGTAATAGTTAGTTATCATGTAATATTGCTCTTTTTTATAATTTATATTATGTACATTCTTTATCGGCCACAAACGCTGGACATATTTTATTCAGGAAGCCACCCTGCCAGTCATTATTACTATCGGTTATATTTTATTCTTATTTTGCCAATGCTTTAGGATTTTAATCTTTTCCCATATTATAGTTAGTAGAGTATCTCTACTTACGTCTTTACAGAATTTCCTGAAATGTTCTCTTTTCTTCTGCAACAAATTTTTTTTATTAAGGCTATATGCCTTTTGGCTATTATGTAATTAATGGCTGTTTTATTTTCTGAAAATTATCTTATTGTGAATCTTCTTATTCTTACTGCCCAGTAATATTCTTTGTCCCACCATGGATATGATTTTTTGTCTTGTTCATCTCTTTCAGAGGTAGTTTTGACTTGTCAGTTGGCTTCTTTGATAGTCTTAACAAGATTGGCCATATTATCGATTCATCCTCTTTCTATACAATTGTAGATATGTTTTTGGTATACCGACCAGTTTTTCGTTACATTCGTTCCACCAGTTCTTTGGTGTCGGCTCTGCCCGTATTGCAAGGACCCAACACTGAACAGAGAGAGCCAGCTATCAAATTTGATGAACGTATCATAATGTCCAAAATATTTTTAGTATTCTGCTGTTTGAAAAGCGTAGTTTTTTCATCGTTTACTATGCAAAAGTTGTATTGTTACTTCAGTTAAATAATGATTTTGTCTACAGTGACAGCATATCACTTGGTCTGACGTACAAACCGATAAATCATGGCCTTCAGAGCACTTTGCGCTTTTGACTTGCGACTTACATAACAGTTTTGTATGGCCATACCTACAGCATTTGTAGCTCTGTACGACTGGTGCAATCGAATGCTGCCACCACTGTAGCTGTATCAACATATGTTACGTTACTCGGATAATACCACGGCAGGATACTCGTTGTGATGGTATATACACGCTCGTCAGTTACTTGCATTGATATATTCAGATGTACTGAAATAATTTACCTTTTTATAGTAATTAAATACGGCTTCAACTCGGTTTCGACCTCTTTTCTCCACCTTATTAATTCCTTCAATGCCTTCATTAAAAAATTTTTTATCAATTACTAAATCTTTCATATATCCTACATTTTTATCTACTTTTATAAATTACTCTGGGAATTAAGCATGTGTATTTAAGGCGAATCTCCTTATGACGTTTCCATTGTAAGCCCGTTTCCTGGCTTTCTTATTATCAAATATCCCTTACGAGAGGTTTCAAAAGGTACGAATAAAATTTTACTGTATAAAATCTATTTTATTAATAGATATATCAAATTTTTCTTTCTCATTTCAAATATTTACGTAAAATCGTAATTAATTAATTAAAAACATGAAATAAATCGATTAATTACTTAAATTTTATCACGTAGTAATTTTAATTTTTTTGAGGTTGGCAGTAAAAAGGACAGAACTTTTTTAGTTTGAAATATAATCGTAATAATGTTATGAACAAAAAATCTACTTTGAGGTTACGGTTATATCTTAAAATGTTTTCTTTCATTCCAAAGTCTTTAATATACGCAATTACTTAAAGTACTTCTGGTTTAAATTCGTATTTAAGCAGTAATTAACCTCAATTTATGATTTTTTGTTGATGTACTAACTCTGTGCAACAATGTTATGGTTAGTTTACCAATATGGTGCAAATATTATTTAATTATTATAATACTTTCTATTGTGTGATTTCATTATTAACTAGGAACAATGAAAGAATTTCTGAATTTGTCTTCAATTGAATCATCCTGCTTTTATCTTCGTTGGTGGTGTTATGGTCTGTTTTTGTGATATCTTCTAAGTGGATGATTTCTAGCTATTTCTTTAAAATGTCTGAATACCAAATTGATATCTAATGTGGAACTTCTTAATTATACGCCATCTGATATTGTCCTCAAGTTCTTGATTTTTCTAATTTTTAATACGTTCCAAGGAAAAAAACAGAAACAAAGGTAGAATTCAAAAGTAACAAAAGTATACAAACAAAATAAACAGATAAAAATTGCAATGTGTTACATCATAAAACGCACGACTACAACTATAGTAATGCAATTGGCAAGTCCTCCAGGTCGTCGAAATTATTTCTGAGGTATTCATCAATGCCATAGAAACTTTTAAATCCAAGGTAAAGCCTTATTTTAGATTTGAACTGTTTAGCATCAAGGGCCCGGGCACGTTCGGGCAACACATTGAACAGCTGAGCAACAAAATAGATCATTCCAATTTCGAGCTCTCACACTAGTTTCATAATTATGTTTATCGCTTACTTTTCGATATGAAGTTTGACTATTTTTAATGTATTGTAGACATTCTAGAATGGAACAGTCAGTATATATAATTCAAAGTATTTGGTATTACAGCATTCGGCAAAGCGCAAATCAGTCATCTTCTTTCCTTTCGAAAATCCTGGATAGTGTGAGGCTAGTGACCCCCCAACCTAGAATGACGTAGGATAGGTGGGTGGACTATCAAAGTATAAAATGGTATTATATTTGTCAGCTATCTAATTGCAAATATATACTTATTTAACTTCTTGACCGATTTCATCACATGAGCTTATCACGTTAGCTTGAAATCAAGTATCAATCTGAAAGAACCCTTTGAGTGAGATCTGGAGACATTTTCCGTCAAGCAAAGGTCAATGACTCAGTCTTGAACGTTTTCACTGATTATTGGATTTAAACCAAGATAGAAGTTTTTAAACTAGATGCAACCTGATCAAGAGTATTAAAATTTGGGCGGGTATTTACAGTAGCTGTATAATTCGCAAAAAAACACCACTTCCGTGCTTTATGGTGGTCAACTAGGCAAGTTATTAACAAATATCAAAAACAACAGCGGATCAAACACAGATTCTTGTGGAATTCCGTATTTATCTGTAATTTTATCAAAAGTCTGGTTACTGAAAGAAGCATGCTGGGTTCACTAAAATAGTGAGCTCTTATTTTAAGTAATAATAACTTATGATTTACAGAGTCAAAAGCTTGGTCAAATCAAAAAGAGCTAGCTAAGTTAGTAGGTTGGTTTCATAGTGATTTCGTATGTGCTGAGTAACGAAGTTTATTGCGGAAATGAATTTTCAAATTGAGCCGTGTTCAACAACATGTGATTTAAGTACAAGTTTGTTTCCACAAACAGTGTTTTGTAATTACTTGATTTCTTAGGCTTCTTTTTGCAAAATAGGGAATGCTTAGGATACGAACACTAAAATAGATTAATTCCATGATTTATTCAATGAGGGTGTGACCACTACTTTACATCTTGTAAGTTTCCTTGTAAGTACGATCCAGTTAGTTTTTGAAATAGGGACAGTAATGTTCAAAGCTTCGTTTGTTTTATAGACTCTGTATAATTTAGGATCATATTCAGACTTGGTGATTATCATATCGTTATGTTTATGATGTCAGCCGTTATGTCTCTTTGTATCAGCAGGATGAGATAAGACCATAATAATTCGTCAGTATTATGCCATTAATAATCTGCACTGCTTATTTTATCAATCTGATGCAAATGTTCTTGGATGATCAATCAAGTTTATTTATGAGTATTTGACAGTTCCTCGATCATCTGACACGAATTTTCTTATAATAGTACCAATAATTCCATTATACGATTTCATTATAAACTAGTATATAAGAAATTATGAAAAAATTCCTGAATTTGTTTAAACTTACTGAACCTCCTCTTTTATTTCTCTTTAAACTACCGGAAATGCTTTTCCTGTTATGGTCTGCTTAAACATTCCGGGAACGTTAACTCTAAGTATAATCTTTATCTGGAATTTTAAGGCGAGATTGCAAAATTTCCCTGGAATAAAATACAATACGTACCCAGGCCTTGACTTGAGGTCTTAACTACTCTAACTTTTAGCATGTCCTCAGTTCTTTTTATTTATCAGCCTTCACATATCTCATTATCTTAAGCCCTTGTTGAGCGCATGCAGCTCAAACAGTATTTTGTAAAGATGACATGCTCCCCCAAACAAACAAAGTCAATGACTTGTTTCATGGACGTGTTGTTAACTACTAGCTTAGATCTTGTTGGTTCCCTTGCTAGTACAATGCATTTAGTTTATAATAGAGATTATCTTATTCCGGTTATGTTTATGATATCAACCTGATTATAGTAGGTCTTTATGTATCAGCGGGATGAATGCTTAAGCAGACCATAACAAGAAAAGCATTTCCGGGAATGTCATCTATAAGTATAATTTTTATCTGGAATTTTAAGGCGAGATTGCAAAATTTCCCTGGAATAAAGTACAATACGTACCCAGGCCTTGACTTGAGGTCTTAACTACTCTAACTTTTAACATGTTCTCAGTTCTTTTTATTTATCAGCCTTCACATATCTCATTATCTTAAGCCCTTGTTGAGCACATGCAGCTCAAACAGTATTTTGTAAAGATGGCATGCTCCCCCAAACAAACAAAGTCAATGACTTGTTTCATGGACATGTTGTTAACTACTAGCTCAGATCTTGTTGGTTCTCTTGCTAGTACAATGCATTTAGTTTATAATAGAGATAGTCATATTCAGGTTATGTTTATGATATCAACCTGATTATAGTAGGTCTTTATGTATCAGCGGGATGAGCTCACCAGTCGCACTCCATCTCATAACTTTTTAAAAATCTTATGTAAAATCTGTTATAAAACACTTGATATTTTTACAAGCTAAGTATTGTGTACTATATATTGCTCATTCTGCTAAAGAGCTTGGTTGGGTTGGAAAGTCTGTTTAGAATCAACCTCCCGTCCTGTAAGTCCGCCTCAGGTAGTGTATTTACATACACATTATAGACAAAACTAGAGTTTTCTATTAAAGTATTACAACATGGCTTCGATTATTTAGGCTAATTATTTAAAATTTCTTCTATAACAGGCTGATGTGCGTCGAAAGTGCTGCCCTGCGTTTTATAACCAGTAGGGCACTTTTTGAGTCGGTTAAGGTCTCCAAAATTGCTATTTCTATTTCCGCCGTAAAAATACTGGTTAATGGATTAAGTTTATTTCATACATTCTTTCGATTTTCAAGCATTTTCCAAACCTTTCTTTGGGTACTTTATTACATATTATGGGCTTGATAGCATTTATATAGATGTCTTAGGACCAGTGATGTGAGTTTGTAAATTGCGTTGTAAATTACCAAACAATTTTTTTCATAAACTACTGGTACGATGATCTGCGCATGTGCAAAATGTGAGCACGTGAGCGGTGACTCAATCACTGTGATTTTAAACGGTGACTATGATCGCCGTTTATCTTTTCTATAAAGGGGTATTCACATTTCTTGAGACGTATGGCAAAAACATCATTACAAGTACAGAATACATGAGAGTGTTCACAATATTATGATAAAAGAGCAAAAGAAGTTATTTCCAAAGAAGGGGATATGTCAATCAGCTAGAACGATTAACTAACAAATTAAATGGGGACGTCTAAAGAAAATATCAGATATCAAAAACAGATACTAAAAAACTAATAGGAAGAAGAAAACAAATCCTTGTATATGTAAATTTATTGAAACCTTTTTCAAAAATCACATTTCCTAATCAATCTGATAGAACCAATTTGGTTCAATATGATATTGTTTTGAAATGCGTCCAGAAAACATGAAATGTTTCCATCAAAACTTGAAGCTGCTTCCACGAGACTTAAAAAGCTTCTAGAAATCTCGATACTGCCCCTGGTAGACGTGACACTGCTTTCAAAAGACTTAAAATGTTTCCAGAAGGTTTGAACTGCTTCCAGAATAGTAGCTACTGCTTCTGAAACACTTGATATTGAAGACTCTATTCTGCTTCTGGAAGACTTGACACTGCTTCTACAATACTTGATATTGCTTCTAGGATAGTTGAAATGTCTTCAAAAGAGTTGCAATGCTTCCAGAGGACTTGACACTGCTTCTGCAATACTTAATACTGCTTCTAAAATACTTGAAATGCTTCCAGAAGACTTGATATTGCTTCTGAAAAACTTGAAATGTTTTTTTATCGTTTCTAGAAGAATTTGTATTGTTTTTGAAGAAGACATATCAAATCTATCAGAAGACTTGTTACTGTTTCTAGAGACTTGAAATGTTTCTGTTGAAAAGAAGACTTTTGCCTTTGGAGGGCTTGAAATGATTAAGAGCACTAAATAACATCTTATTTATCAACAGATATTAAATACTAATAATTATTTATGGACAAATTGTCTGAACTTTGGGCACCTCTTGAAGTACACAAAATAACACTATAAAATTAAGATTTTCACTTTAGAATCAAACGACCAATTTTGCTAAGTATTGTTTATTCGCCAATTTATGAACAGCCTGTGGTTTATAAGGAAAAACCACCTTTTTGTTTGTATAAATGCAAATTAGTTACTCTTGCTTAAAGTTTATATAACGAAGGCAGAGATGTATCTTGTTCATAACATGGCTAAAATCTAATCGGGGTGTGTTACTAAACGAAAGGTTCCATACAAAAATTATCTTAAAGAAAGGGTTGAAGAACATTGGTTTAGGTAAAAGATTTGATAAATCAAAATAATAAAAAGGTTACCACACTAATTTTTCAAAAAATTACTAAATTACGTGAGAATAAATTTTCATTTTCAGTTGCTGATTGGCTCAGCATTATGTTTATAATGTCAGATGCCTTTTTGTATCAGCTTCACCTAATCGCACTCTCTCAAATACTTTATTCAAATCGCCATAACTTGTATGTTATTAAAAGCTAATCTTCAAAATATCTTTTTGAAAATATGCTATTATTGCAGACTAGTATTTTATTAAACAGCTGGATCAGCTGTTCAGTTAGATTTTTTCCTTCATATTTGACCAATTTATTAATCATGTTGCCAGTTCCAACAGCGTTTCTTTCTAAAGCATTTTCTTTGATCGCAATATAGCTTTATGGTCTTTATTAGTGATGCGACCGAAGCCGAATAATTATTCGGTATTCGGTCCTATTTTTGCTATTCGGTATTTAGCCGAATATTAGGTTCTATTACCAAATATTCGGTTTTACATTTAAATGCCTTAAATAAATATCAATTTGTTTACTTTTCTTATTTTATTAAAAGAAATAAACTCTAACACAATCGTCTTAAATAAAAATCAACATTCATATTGCATGATGATTTGATCTAATTACTGATTTACTGGTAACAGAATACATAATGTATAAGACAACATGCAACATTTCCTAATGCGACTCTACAGTAAGCTATTAAAAAAATGTATTCTGCTAAGAGATAAAGTGTATTCTGCTCTTTAATATTCATAATTAATTAGAGGTAGATTATTATGTAAAAATACTAATCATTCAACTTTATCAGGCAGTAAGCGATTTCTTCTTTCCTCGTAGATTCTACTTGCTTGAGAGAATAGTCGTTCACTGCACACTGTACTTGAAGGTGCTGATAGATATATTTTAACAAGTTGGCTCATTTTCGGATATTTTAAGCTACACTTTTTCCACCAAACTAATGGATTCTCTTCTTTGCCCAAAACTTCTCCCCATAAATAAGAATCCAGCTCAAGAGCAATATCATTTTTTCTTGTTCTGTCGCTATATTTAGTATATTTATTAGAAGACGCTATTTCTCTGTAACAGTCCCAGAATGTACCGGGTGGGCCACTAAGAAAGGACGCCGGCTATATCTCTGAAACTGTTGACCGCACAGTTTTCAGATAAAAAAATTCTTATACAAAGTGACCCATAGAAACTGCTGGAAATTATTTTCAAGTTTGTAAAACTACCGCTAAGGGGCGTAATGCCAACGACAAAATCTAAAATATAGATTTTCGTAAAATTTTGATAATAAACTTCATTCGGCTATAACATTTTCAGAATCTTTAGATAATTTCTGACAACTTTCGTTATTCTTTTTGTTTACATACTGATTAAATAAGTGAGGTACGGGGTGTTACATTTACTATTATAAAAGTAGCCCTAACTTTGGAATTGTTCATCCGAATACATCAAAATTGGTCTTGTTGGAAAGAGGAGGAATTTTTGTATTCGATGACATCCGAAATTAGCCGATTTACTTTCGATTTTTGACAAGGTATGTGAAAAGAGCGTTAAAAAGTACGCCATACAGTGAAAACCGCAATATCGTACGTGTTTTAGTCTTAGAGATATTCAAAAAAAGAGGGATAAATTAAAACGTAATTATGTTTGGGTGATTATTTAATATCATAACAAGTTTTCAAAGAACAATTACCTACAACAAGTTAAAACAATAATAACGTTTTATATGTAAAACTTACAAAGAAACAGTTTTACTACTTTTTTGTTCATATGTTGAAGGGTGACCTGAGTAGGTAATATCAAAATATTCTCATTGATCTTAGCGCCAAGTCAAACTGTTGTGGTGAAGCCGTCACTGAACGACTTCAACCTCTGGTAATTACCGCTGCCACCAGAAACAGTATTTCGCGCTACCTAATTCTTAGTCTGAAGGACTCCTACCTGATCCTATCTATTCAAACAAGATTAAATGGCAAGTTCGCGGTCACTATCTGGTGACTATGGTGGTATTCCAATCTGGTGGTCTCGGTGATGGGCCGCAACCTGGATCCTGTTGGAATCTTCTCGGGATAATCCGGGAAGATTTCTTCGACACAAACACACCAAATCCTCAAGTGAACACGGTTTCCGACACGACGCGGACGCCCGAATCAGAAGAAAGTTGCCCTTGAAGCTGAGTCAAAGTTCTCGATTTCGACGGGACTTAGAATTGGCGTTAAAGCGAATCTAAGTTTCGGTCTAACAGAGCGCTGGTTGAGTATTGGTTCGAAACCTTTCTAAAAAGATATCTTTCGATGTTGAATTGAAACTAAGTTCAGAATTCTCTCTAATTATGACGTGTGCAAGGCCTTAAGTAACCTCGGGTCTTGGAGGGGTGCAAAACCTTCATTAGGCGTTCCCTAACGTCTGGACATCCCCGACACCTGGGGCCAATCCAAAATACGGGGCGGATATTTTACAATAATTTTCTGAGCCAATGAGGGAATTTGTGGAAGGGAAGAATTCCTCGCCCACAAGACCAGAAGATAACATCCGCCACTAACTAATCCCAAAAATCGTCACGTAATTTCCAAACAGTGGAAATCATCAAATTTTAACATGATCTAACGTCTAAGTTTTTAACGACGTCTTCGTGTCGATTCGCATCTCCCCCATCAAACTGCGGATACATAATTTTTAACAAAATTTAACACAAAGTCTGGTCTCTATACCGTACGTCGTTAACTTGAGACGTGATTTTTAGTTTCTAAAATAACGAAAGGCTGCACTCTAGGAATTTCTAATTCGAATGATTATTTCTTAAAACCCGTTAAATAATTTTCGAATTATTACACAGTTGTTACTGTCAGTTAGTGTTTTCTCTGTCGTGTGAGTAAATTAATTTAGCTATTTTAAAAATGCCGACCAATGAAGATGCGTATGATATACTTGCGACTTACTTTGAATGCAACTATTGCTGCAAGACATTACGCAGTTCGTTATCCACAACGGCGGCATTATAACACAAAGGTTTTCATCCGTATAGCCCATCAGTTAAGGACTACATGAAGTATTCATCGTCCTATATATCGTAGAACACGTAAAACGTAATAAATATTTTAGCGTATGTGGAATTCAATCCACAGCTTAGCACAAGAACAATCGCTGATGATTTAGGTGTTACTCGGACAACAGTCCGACGTATTTTAAGAGAATATAGGTAGCTGTAAAAGAATATATGAAAATATTACATGTTTTATGAAATCGGCCAGAGAGAATACGAACTAACACATTTTGATGTAGGATGCACCCGTACCACGTAGTTCTCCATCAGGCTCTGACTGCAAGAGATTATGATATTCGTCTCGATTACTGTTACTGGTTAACAAACATGTTAATAGAAGATCCTCAACTGCTTTCAAGGATACTGTGGACTGACGAGGCCACATGCAATAGCGATGGTGGTGTAAACCTGCATATTATGCATTACTGGTCGCGTAACAACCCTCATTGGATGCGAGAAATACAGCATCAAGGCCGGTGGAGCGTAAACGTTTGGTGCGGGATTTTAAGACGACACATTATTGGTCCTTACATATTTAACAATAGACTAAATAGTGCAACGTACCTTAATTTTTTAAAAAATGAACTGCCAATTCTTCTGGAAGATGTGCCTTTAGTACAAATTAGTGTATTCGCAGAGACATGTTTTTCAGCACAATGGGTGCCCAATGGGTTGAACGAAACTTTTCCTAATAAGTGGATAGGCAGAGGAAGTTTATATCCTTGGCCAGCGAGGTACCTCTTACTTAGTAGTTTTTAAACGTTACAAGTCTGTAGTACCTATGATTCTGTGATACATCTAACTATTAATTTGTGTTCTCTAGATCGCCCGATTTAACATGTTTAGACTTTTATTTGTGGAGGCGAATAAAAGACCTCGTTTTTACAACCAGGCCTACGACACGAGAAGACATGATCGAACGGATAGAAAATGTTATCTGCAATATTTCATTACCGGAAATAGAGGCTGCCGTCTTACCTACGCACCAGCGTCTACAGCAGTGCATTGCTGCTGATGGCAGACAATTTGCACATTTTAGACATCACTGATTTCTTTTAGGATAGTTGGTAAAAGGTGTTCTTTGAAAGCTTATTTTGATATTAAATAATCACCCAAATGTAGTTACGTTTTAATGTATCTTTCTTTTTTTTAATATCTCTAAGACTAAAACACGTACGATATTGCGGTTTTCACTGTATGGCGTATTTTTTAACGCTCTTTTCACATACCTTGTCAAAAATATACGTTTCCATTTGAATTTTTCAAGAAAATTGTAAAAATTAATAGAACTGTCAAATTACGACACCTAGCGTTTGGCATAGGAAGTAAATCGGCTAATTTCGGATGTCATCGGATACAAAAATTCCTCCTCTTTCCAACAAAACCAATTTTGATGTATTCGGATGAACAATTCCAAAGTTTGGGCTACTTTTATAATAGTAAATGTAACACCCTGTACCTCACTTATTTAAGCAGTATGCAAAAAAAATGACTAACGAAAGTTGTCAGAAATAATCTAAAGATTCTGAAAATGTTATAGCCGAATGAAGTTTATTATTAAAATTTTACGAAAATCTACATTTTAAATTTTGTCGTTGGCATTATGCCCCCTAGCGGTAGGTTTACAAACTTGAAAATAATTTCCAGCAGTTTCTATGGGTCACTTTGTATAAGAATTTTTTTGTCTGAAAACTATGCGATCAACGGTTTCTGAGATATAGCCGGCGTCCTTTCTTAGTGACCCACCCGGTACAATGAGCTTCATCTACTGCATTTGAACATAGTTGCTGTTTATTTTTCGTACAGATGTTGTCATTAGTTCCATCATCGGTGCTATCGCTTAAATCCCTTCGAAGAGTTTCAAAAAAAAAAGTTTGTCTTATTTCAGAAATATTTTCGGGTGAAAAAAATGCAACCGATATCGAGGATCTAATAGTGTCGCTAGAAAATAGTACGCATTCTTTTCTATTTCAGCGAACCTTGTTCGTAATCCCTGCATTAAACAAATTTGCATTTGAATGACATTTCCTGAACGGGCTTCCTGCTTTGTTAAATATTTGATTCATGCTTTAATATTAGGAATCACTTCAGATATTATTGCGATGGAGGAACTTGCCATTTTTGTAACTTCTTCGAATGGCTTTAAAAGCATTAAACAATCTTCTAACAGTTGCCATTGGATCACCGACAAGTTTTCAAATTTTACCTCATTTTCCGAAATATATAATGTAACTGCCCTCTTTTGTTCAACTAATCGGACAAGCATATAGTATGTACTATTCCACCTTGTCCGAACATCTTGTGTCTGTTCATGAACAGGCAAACCTAGTTCGTGTTGATGTTTCTTCAGCTTTTCTTGGGCGTTTTCGGAGTGGTGAAAGTGTGTCACAATGCGTCTTGACGCAGTTATCATTTGAACGATATTTTCCTGAATATTTATTGCGTCGTTTATCACCAGTTGTAATGTGTGAATAAAGCAAGAGATGGGCGTGTAAGTAGATTCGTTAAGACCTTTAACTATATTTGCACCATTATCACGTAAAATAACATGATTTTTTTCTATTGGTATATCCCAATAGGTCAGTATCCCTGATATCGCCTTTCGAATATTATTATCTGTGTGCTGTCCAGAAAAATGTTTCATTTGCAAAACACTATGTTTCTGCAGAAAATCGTTTGTTATCCAATGAACAGTTAAACTTATAAAACTTTGCATGTTGTTGTTATTTGTCCACATACCTGTAGTACACGAAACCACAGCTTCTGTAATTTGCACTTTAAGAACATTTTTGGTTCGGTTATAGATGTCAGGAATTACTACATCAGTAATATGTTTTCAGCTCGGAATAGTGTATTTTGGTTTTAACTTTTTGATTAGTTTGGAAAATCCAATATTTCCAACAACTGATAATGGCTGATTGTCAATAACAATCATTTCTGCAATGGCATAATGCAGTTCTTTTGCTCTTACATCATCATGATCCCATTGAGAAGAGCTTGCAAAACAATCTTTAATATTCGATTGTATTTTTTTTGAACATTCTCATGTTGTAGATTCTTCATTGGACCACTTAATTGTTTATATGATTCGGGATGCTTTCCTGAAATAAATGACGGGAGTGAGATAAGTCCTCGAATATATCGAATATATCGAAGATATCGAATATATCTGTATATATAAAATACATTTTATTTTATTTATAAGGATCTACCTTTAATGTGGTTCATAAGTGAACTTGTTGTTGCCAATTTTCCCTTGCCTCCTCTTGAAATTAACGCATTACACAATATACATTGAGCTTTGTTTTCATTCTCCTCATCATCTTTAAAAAATAACCAATCTTTTGATTTTCTTGACGAATTCATTATTTCTCTTCTTATTTCACTCAAACTATATCTCAATAAACCACCCTCTCAATAATCGTTTCTCGAAGACTGAACAACGCGAAGTGAACGAAAAGAGGTATCAAGTATTATCGGGGAATTACCGTATTATTTCCAAGGTACGAATAAAATACCGATTAAGCGTTAGTTATTCGGCCAAACTACTATTCGTCGCATCACTAGTCTTTATCACTAGCGAATTTTCTCTCTTTATAGCGTTCATTTAGGCGTTAACTCAGTTTCTTACACGATATAGTTAGCTAAGATTTCGATTATGAGTGTGCTTTTACAAGAACAATAAATTATGCTCATAAAAATTTTGCAAATTGGCGGGATAATTTGGATCATAAAAATTTATCTCACTGTAACTTGCTTCTCTATCAATTCTATCTAATCTACTCATTACATACCATATTTCCAGTTTGATTTTTGTCATCGCCATTTTAAAACAAATCAAGTACTCAGAGTGATTATTAAAAATGAATTTGAAGAGACGTCATCATTAAAGACCGGATTAAAAGGCACAAAAAAGATGGAAAAAGGCACTTAAAAAGGCATGAAATTTTGGCAACAAAAGCATTAAAAAGGCATAAAAATTAGAAATCGAAAAAATTGCTATACCTAATTAATAATGTATTTTAATAACGTTTTCATTAAAAAATACATCGTTAAACTAAACATTCATATATAATTATTAAACTGCAGTTACTAACGGTAAATCCTGTTTTTCAAGTGATTTTATAGATTCACTTATATAACTGTAATTGCTTTTTATAAATGCCAAATTACTTTGTAGCTCCACTTCTTTTAGGACCTGGCAATCTTGTATTGCTTTACTACTTGTAGCCGGAAATTCATTTATTAATTGTTTAAAATGATCTAAGGCATTTGTGAAGTATACTTCTAGTACTTCCGGAGGAGTTGAAATGCTTCCAGAAGACTTGATACTGCTTCCAGAAGACTTGAAACTGCTATCAGAAAACTTGATACTGCTTCTAAAAAACTTGATACAGCTTCTAACTACTCTAAAATGTTTCCAGAAGACTGCTCTTGCTTCCAAAAGGCTTGGATTACTACCAGAAATCTTAATTAATTAGACTCGATAACACCTCTGAAGGACATGATACTACGCAAAATATTTGAAATACTTCCAAAAGACTTAATATCACTTCCAGAAGACCTGAAATACTCCAGAATACTTGACAGTGCTCTGGAAGAATTGAAATGCTTCAAGAAGATTTGATATTGCTTCTGGAGGAGTTGAAATGCTTGCAGAAGACTAGAACTGTTTGTAGAAAACTCGATACTACTTCTAAAAGACTTGATATTGTTTTCAAAAGACTTGAACTGCTTCCAAAAGACTCGATACTGCTTCTGGAAGACTTGATATTGTTTTCAAAAGACTTGAATTGATTCCAGAACACTCAATACTGAATCTGGACGACTTGATACTGAACCCAAAAGACTTGTAACACTTCCAGAAGACTTATCACCTTTGAAATTACTTGAAATGTTTCCAGAAGACTTGATATTGTTTCTAGAAGACTTAGTATTGCCCTTGGAAGACTTGAAATTCTTTCAAAACATTCGATACTGCTTCTAGAAGAGTTGATGTTGTTTCCAAACGACTTGTAACACTTCCAGAAGACTTATTATCCTTGGAATAATTATTTGAAATGCTTCCAAAAGACTTGAAATTGCTTCTAGCAGACTTAGTATTGCCCTGGAAAACTTAAAATTCTTCCAAAAGACTGAATACTGCTTCTAGAAGATTTGAAATATTTCTGGAAGACTACACATTACCTCTGGAAGGCTGGAATACTTTCAAATTAGGTGACACTGCTTCCAGAAGATCTAATATTACTTCCAGATTACTTAAACTGCTTCCAAAAGATATGATACTGCTTCCAGAAGACATGATACTATTTCCAGAAGAATTGATATTGTAATTTTAGGACTTGAAAAGCTTCCAGAACAAATGAAGTGATTTAAGAAGATTTAATATCCTTCTTCTAGAAGACTTGATTTTGCTTCTAGAAGACTTGAAATGACTTGATACCTCTTCTAAAAAGCTTGGAATGTTGTCAGAAAACTGAACATTACCTTTAAAGACTTAAAATGCTTGCAAAACTTGATACTGCTTCCAAAAAAACCATAACAAAATAAAGCACGACAAGGGAAATAAATTAAAAAGATATTTATCATGGTATATTAGAACCATGATAAATATAGCAGGCATACATAGAGGCATGTTCCCCAGCTTGTTAGAACTGGTTGTGGTGGTAATGGGGTATTTGATAACCTCTCTCTAAACAATTCTACCCTTAAAGGGGCTTTAACAAATATTTGTTTACCGCTTTTTATTAATTTATTAACTAATGGGAACTGTAACCTTATAGTTTCTGCTACTCGATTAAGCCCGTGTGCAGATTTTACCATGTATGGCGCTGCGTCCGACACCATCAGTAAAATTTTATCATTCGGTACCGGCTCCGGTAAGAAAAAATGCGTTAATTCGTCGTGAATAAATCTTGTTACCGTATTATTATTTGTTTTACTTAATTCTTTGGTACTTATTAGAAAACTTTTTGACGAATTTTCATCACTTAATACTCCAAGTATTAAATTTGCCACGTATCGTCCACATACATCAGTTGTTTCGTCTACACTTATCCAAATATAATTATTTCCAATAATATTTTTTATTTCTTGAAAAACTTCTTTGTAGACTGAAGTAATATAATTTTTGCGGAGATGGCTTTCATCGGGAATATGCATTGTACAATATGTTTGTAAAAAAGTTTTGAAATATTTATTTGTCACTTTATGGATTGGTATGTTTGCTTTTATCAAAGCTTTGCAAAGATCAAAATTGAATTTTGATTGTTCAGTATAGCCGGATGTTGATGCCACAGATTGTATAGCTGTACCTATAGTTTGTTGTTTTTTGGATTGACTTTTAGTCAGTTTTAATTTTTCCTGATGCAATGATGTTTTGACATGCTGAATTATGTAGTATTTCTTGTCACAATTAATCTGTTAACAGTAATTTAATAACATCAGTATTTTATAATATCTTCCATAATTATTAAACAATCAATATATTGTTCTATTAATTTTAGTGATCGAAGTACTACATTGAATCAATAGTGAATTTTATTTCTAGTGAATTTTGGGACATGCTATTCTTTATAATTTCCGACGAGGAAATGTACAGAGGCGCAGCGAAATATTTTTTCATAATTCAACCAATTTTTGGGGAAAAGACGCCAAAAAGTGGGAAAAAGGCTTTAAATAGGCATAAAAAAAATAATAGGCATGAAAATTCAAAAAAGGAAAAAAAGGCATAACTAACCTGGTCTTATTTCACTTATTTTTAACTGATTCGTAAAGATATTTAAATATATTTGTAATGCCTTTAATTTTGAGCATAAGCATATTTTCTATAAATCCGGTTTTTAGTCATCATCACCTTGAATCTCATTTTTCTAAAAGAAAGTTTTGAGGCAATGTATTAAAATTATTCCTGTATATTAGAGAAATTTCAATATCAAGATAACATTCATTAACCGTTATGGCAAAATGTATTTGATTTTGGGTGTAGGAATTCATGTTGCGAGATTAATTTTATAAGAATATAATGAAAATGAAATAAATCAACTTACTCGCTTCTTTTATTTGCTCGGTACTAGTTTCGGCTTATAAAGCCATCATCAGCCGAATCTATTATAAAAAAGATTATAAAAATTATTATTTTTAAATTGAACAAATTTCTTTAAACTACTTACAGTCAAATTAGAAAGGTCTAATAAAATGTAAAAATTCATGTGTTCACAGAATTACACAGAGTTAAAAAATTACGGATGCAATACAGATAACACGAAAATACAGAAATGTAAATAAGACTTAAACGTAACGTGTGTCAAAACGATAAAAGATTAATAAACTTGTATGGGGTTCAAGGTTAAAAGTTAAAATATTATAAAATGCTATGAAATGGCATTCTTGTAAAGAGCGAAAATAAATATTATATAATTTTCTTCTAATCTTTTTCAATGTTGATTTTAAGTACGTAAAGATAGGTATATACAGTAGAACCCCTCATATCCGACCTCGGGATATCCGACTCCTCGGGATATCCGTCACCCCACCCTACTCCCAATTTTGTTCAAATGCTCTAATGTACGTTTTTGTGAATCCCAAGAGACCCGACTTTCCGTCGGGGAATTACTTGATTCGCTCAATCTTGATGTTTGCCAAGGGTTGCGCAACTGTGTTCATCATTGTGAATATCAATTGTATGCATATTTACAATTGTTATAGTAAAAGTGATTATGGCTACCCAACAAAAACGAAAACGTATTGTATGTACACTACAGAAGAAATTAGAAGTTATTCAGAGGCTAGACAATGGCGAGTCAGTTCAAAAATTATCTTCTGAATTAGGAATAGGCGTCACAACTATTAAAGACTGGAGGAAAAACAGAAAGAATATCGAATCGTACTCTATGACAGTGGAAGGGGAGGAGGGTTTAAAAAATAGAAAGATGCTTAAAAAGCCTAAATTTGATGTTTTAGATGATGCTCTCTGGATATGGTTTTGCCAAGAAAGACGCAAAGGAACTCCTTTGTCAGGTCCTATAATTAAAGAGAAGGCAGCGATTTTACATAAAACAATAGTAGGAGAGGAAGGGGAAAATTTCAGTGCAAGTGAAGGTTGGCTTCACCGATGGAAACGTCGCCATAGTATACGTCACGTTGTTATTTCTGGAGAAAAGCTATCAGCTGATGATGACGCAACCAAAGAGTTCGTGAAGAAATTTGAAGTTTTTATTAAAGAAAACAATATGCATCCGGATTAAGTGTATAATATTGACGAGTCAGGGTTAAACTACAAGATGCTCCCACAAAAAACTCTTGCTGCAAAAAATGAAAAAGTAACAGGGACAAAATTATCCAAGGATAGACTAACTTTTGCAACTTGTAGTAATGCAAGTGGAAACCATAAAATGCCATTGTTTGTCATTGGAAAATCTAAAAAGCCCAGAGCGTTCAAACATGTGAACATGGCATCATTGCCTGTTTATTATAAAAATCAAAAATCTGCTTGGATGGACAGTTCTTTGTTTAAACAGTGGTTTTTTGAAGAGTTTGTACCAGATGTAAAAAAACACTTGAAAATGAAAAATCTACCACTCAATGCAGTCTTGATTCTTGACAATGCTCCCAGTCATCCTTCGGAAAACGAACTAACAATGGGAAACAACCTATGGATCAAGGGGTTATTGAGTGGTTGAAGAAAAGATACAGGCGAAAATATGTCAGCTTCTTATTAGAGCAAACGGAAGGAGGCAGTAACCTATTTGAGGCAATGAAGACTTTTAATATAAAAGATGCCATTTACATTGCCGCACAAGCCTGGGACGAACTCAATCACACCACTCTACAAAAATCTTGGAGAAAACTATGGCCAAGTATTATTGAAGGTGAGAGCGCAATCTCTAATGAGTCTGAAACTTTAAATACAGATGAAGCAGAAATTCTACAAGATTTACAGACCATCGATGCCCAAATCCAACCAGCGGATATAGAAGAGTGGCTATTGGGAGGGGACATAGTTGAAGTCACTAACGAGGATCTGAACGACGAACAAATCGTATCCGCAGTTTTTAAAGTTGAAACAGAGGAAGATGAAACGGATGATGAAAAAGAAGAACCTGAAAATATCAGTCATACGACAGCTACAGAGGCTTTCGAGATTGCAATGAAATACGTCGAGCAACATCCAGAAGCAACACCGATGGATGTGCTGTGCATTAAAAAGTGGAAAGATATCTCAGCTAAAGCAAGATTTGGTATGTGGATTTTACATGTACATACATGGATTTGTATACATAATTAAATATATGTACTCGTTTATGTTTGTCTTGTTCATTTTTGTTGTTCCTCGGATTATCCGACCTTTTTTGGTAACCGACCATGCTCCGGTCCCATGGGTGACGGATATGAGGGGTTCTACTGTACTTAAATTCGAGTTGGTCGTTGAGCAACTTGGTGTCTTTCCGATTATTGTGCCGATATATTTCCATCCTTTCTAGAAGGTCCATACGAAAATTTTTTTCACATTTGTGAATCAATTTGACTCCCTCGAAATCCATAATATGGTCTGTTTCGTTAATGTACTTGTAGATGTTGGAATTTTCTTTTTTCTTATGTTCCTCTAAGCGCATCTCTAATTGGCGTCCCGTTTCTCCTATATATGAAGATTGATATTGTGTGCAATTGACTTTGTAAATGCCGCTCTGTTGTAAAATATTGTTGTTGGTCTTTAGGTGGTGGTTAGATAAGATTTTGAGTATAGAGTTTTTGTTATTAAAAGCCAAAGTTATGTTATACTTAGCAAAAATCTTTGTCGCCTGATAAGTGATGGAGTTGTATGGGGTAGCTCTATATATCGTTTCTTTAGTTTGTGTTATGTAAAGGGGGTCTCTTTGTTTTTTAATCTTATTAAATAGGTTGTCTATTAATTTAGGGGGGTACCCGGTATCTAAAGCTAATTGTTGTATAAAATTAAGTTCAGTAGTGAGATTTTCATTTGATAGTGGGTAGTTTAGGGTTCTATTGACATAATAATGGAAACTAGAAAGCTTTTGAGATAGAGGGTGTGCTGAATTGTAAGGTATTATTGTAGGTATCATGGAAGGTTTTCTAAAAATATTATACTCAATATTATTCTATAAAACGCCCCAGTAAACAAAAAAAATCTTTTTCTATATTTTAATAAATACTCAATATCATCATTTCCTTTTTCAATGGATGAATAGATAGAGTTGGTTAATTTTTTTTTTATTATTAAAATGTCTAACGGCTATTCAAATTATGCTACTTTTGCAGGAAATGAACTTTTGTGTTAATGAATCTTTATAAAATGAACGATTTTTGCTCTAAACGTACTTTAGGAATACATTGCGGGACATAATGATAAGAATTTTAGTGAATTCGGCGATTTGAGAATGTTAATCAAAAGAAATCTACGTATTGGAAAATTCATTTCTCGATAAATCTTGATTTTCCGGAAATTTACTAGAACATAATAAGAATATAATGAAAATGAAATAAATCAACTTCTCACTCGCTTCTTTTATTTGCTCGGTACTAGTTTCGGCTTATAAAGCCATCATCAGCCGAATCTATTATAAAAAGGATTATAAAAATTATTATTCTTAAATTGAACAAATTTCTTTAAACTACTTACAGTCAAATTAGAAAAGTCTAATAAAATGTAAAAATTCAAAAAAAAATTCAAAAAATTCAATGCTTGTAGATGTTGGAATTTTCTTTTTTCTTATGTTCTTCTAAGCGCATCTCTAGTTGGCGTCCCGTTTGTCCTATATATGAAGGTCTTTAGGTGGTGGTTAGATAAGATTTTGAGTATAGAGTTTTTGTTATTAAAAACGAAAGTTATGTTATACTTAGTAAAAATCTTTGTCGCCTGATAAGTGATGGAGTATGTACTTTTTAACTCTGTGTAATTCTGTGAACACATGAATTTTTACATTTTATTAGACCTTTCTAATTTGACTGTAAGTAGTTTAAAGAAATTTGTTCAATTTAAAAATAATAATTTTTATAATCCTCTTTATAATAGATTCGGCTGATGATGGCTTTATAAGCCGAAACTAGTACCGAGCAAATAAAAGAAGCGAGTGAGAGGTTGATTTATTTCATTTTCATTATATTGTTATGGCAAAAGCCCAGAAAAATTCATCAATTGAAAAATGTAGCTTAATGGCTTCAAATCTATCTCATATGTGTCGCTTCAGCCTTTTCTTTGATTGCAGATTGAAATGAAAATTTTATGTTATACAGAAACTTGGTCAAATTGGAGTAAGAATTAAACAAATATGCTAGTTGGTTGGCAGATGTTTCCAATTTGATATGAGAAATGAGTAAAGAATGTATGACTTATTGGAATCATTATAAAATCATCACTGCTTCATAATTTAGTTATGAGTGTGCTGATATTAAAAATTTAAAGACGAATTTGGGTTAATCATGTTTTGTTATTGAATGATTAAGAACTTTTTTCTAGCAAGATTTAGACTCATCCGTGCAGTATCTGGTTGGTGTCCTCAAAACAATTAGAATTTGTTAAAAATAAACTGATAAACTGCAGAAAAAGTGCATAAACATGGGCCCAAAAATAGTCGATCGGAGGGCATCATCATCTAGAAAATCGGAAATCTGAGTCAGCTCGTTTAAGCGCGCGCCGTCGCGACGCCCGTCTGCGCAGACGCCGCTTTGCGAAGGAACTTTATTCTGGCTTCCACCGTCGCGACGCCCATACGAACGACCAAGCCACCACTGTCGAGGCGGCGCCGGCACGCGAATTTCATTCTCTCTCCATTCTCACGAATTTACGGCTTACGGTCAGTGTTAAAACCAACGGTACATCGGCAAAATGTCTTCCTCAGTCGCGAGGACCTCAAAGTACACCTACAGAGCAACCGGAGGCGCTGCAAATGCGGACGTCAGCATCGAATACAGTGCCGATCTTAGCGCCCTGTCCAGGCTTGAGGTAATTTATTTTTACCAGGGCAACCCGTTATGTCATCGGAAAATTCCAAAAGGATCGGAATCTTCTGCCTTCTTGCTATAGTGACGAGTTTGTGTGGACTAAATTTTTTCTCGGTGTAGTGAATCCACACACACACATATACAAAAAGTGATCTCCATACAAACACACTCAAATTAATTTCAATCGATATAACAAATTTTTTTTTGACCAAGACATTTTGAACGTTGCGTTCCTTTTCAGGATAAGATCCGCCTGCTGCAGGACGACCTCGAGATCGAGAGGGAGCTCAGGTCGCGGGTACGTAACCGCGAGAGACGCCGCTAAGTTTTAAATTAGGTTGATACGTGTCACTAATCCAGCTATTTTCATTTTGGCAACTAACCCGGTTTTTGGTATGCGTAAGAACACCAGAAATAGAGCCGCTCTCTTCAACTGGATGTTGTACGAACGCCAAAACTATCTGCGGAATGAGTGGATTGTTACAATGTTTCGATGAAAGGGAACTTGAATGGGAAATTATCATTTTTTCAATTTCATTAATCCAAGCTTTCTTTGTACTATGATTTTATTATAGCAAAGTGGTTTGCTTTGTTTTATGTTTTGCGTTGGAAAATTTCCAAGTACGTTCTTTTGAAAGATCTAATTCGTGTTGTTAGATTGAAAGGGAAAAGGCCGATTTAAGCGTTCAAGTAATCCAACTCACCGAGCGTTTGGAGGAGGCTGAAGGAGGTTGTGAGACTCAAGTAAGTTATTTTAATTTGGAATTGAAAAAATCGTTCTAAAAAATTTGTTTCAGTTTGAAATTAACAAGAAGCGCGATACTGAGCTTTTAAAGCTTCGCAAATTGCTCGAAGATGTTCATATCGAGTCTGAGGAGACTGCGGCCATCCTGAAGAGGAAACATCAAGAGATCGTCGTTGACTTCCAGGAGCAAATCGACGTCCTCAGCAAGGCCAAGTCGAGGTGCGTTGAGTTAATTGTTCTTTAAGAGGGAATTAAGCTCTCAACACATGTAGTTTTGAAAGTTCTAAAAGTAGACCTATGTTTTGATGTTTGAATTGAATCATACTTCGCACTAAAAAGTTTTAAACGGATTCTTTGTGTACTAAACAGCTGAGGCTTGTTAAAACAGAAAGGTTTTAGAGCGCGCTTCTAAGAAGCGATCAAAGCTGTTTGTTTATCCGCCCACTGGAAATCGCTTCGATTGGACGTCCGGTTTATTTCTGGAGAGGTTGTCGTTTCACGATATAAGGTCGCGTGTTAATCGCGCGATTCGGGTTTAGTCGGGATTAAAAGGAACGTATCTTGTTACACAATTCGATCTGGGCAGAGGCCGCAGGCGGAGAATATTGTGGCACGTACGGCTGCCAGGAGTCGGTTAAAAATAGAACCAACTACCTTAGCCGCGCCATATTAGTCCCGGGAGCAATCCCGTTTGTTCATAGGTCGTTCAGCAACAATTTTCGCATTGTGCATGGATTTGAGAAGGAAAATAGTAAAATACATTCCCTCCCGAAGTTCGGTTTCTGCCACACTTTTGGCCACAAGACTCGCCCTACTTTTCCACGCTAAATATAAACCCGAAGAAAATTCATTGGCGACACAAGAATTTTTTCTAAATTTAACCGGTTTCATCTGACAGAAAAAATGTTTTAATCTGTTTTTGTTTATAAACAGGGCAGAAAAAGAAAAGGCCAAATTCCAAGCCGAAATTTACGAACTCCTCGCCCAAGTTGAATCGGTCAACAAAGAGCGTCTCATTTCCGTTAAGCACGCCGAAAAATTGGAAGTAACCATCAGCGAAATCAACATCAAGATCGAAGAGTTAAACCGCACAGTTGTTGATATCACCACCCACAAGGCTCGCCTTGCCCAAGAAAACATCGAGTTGGTTAAAGAAGTTCAAGATCTCAAAGTAATTAAGTTAATGTACACTCAAAAAATTTAAAAGTAAATATTTTTTTTTATTTTAGGTTACTTTGGAAAACGCCAATTACTTAAAATCTCAATTAGCTGGCCAATTAGAAGATGCTCGCCGCCGTGCTGAAGACGATGAAAGGAGACGCGCCCTCCTCGAGGCCAATCTCCACCAAGTCGAGGTCGAATTGGAATCCGTCCGAGTCCAATTGGAAGAGGAGAGCGAAGCCCGTTTAGACTTGGAACGTCAATTGGTGAAATCCCAAGGTGAAGTCCAAGTCTTTAGGACAAAATACGAAGCGGAATGCCACGCGCGCGCCGAGGAAGTCGAAGAACTCCGTCGCAAATACACCGCAAGAATCACCGAGCAAGAAGAGCACATCGAAGCCTTATTGGTGAAAATCAACAACCTCGAAAAACAAAAATCCCGCTTGCAATCCGAAGTTGAAGTGCTCATCATCGATTTGGAAAAAGCCAACAACACCGCCAGAGATTTACAAAAACGCGTCGATCAATTGGAACGGGTCAACTTGGACTTGAAATCGCGTCTCGATGAAACCCTCCAAATGTTCGAGCAAAGCCAACGCGACCTTCGCATCAAAATCACCGAGATCCAACGTATCACGCACGAATTGGACAAAACTCGCGAACAAAAGGACGCTCTTGCACGTGAAAATAAGAAACTCACAGGTAAAAAATATGGGTGTAACAAATATTCCAATTAAGTTGTTTTTTTTAAATTAGACGATTTCAACGAAGCCCGCAACACCATCACCGAGCTTACAAGACGTCTTCACGAACTTGAAATTGAGTTGCGCCGTCTTGAGAATGAACGCGAAGAACTTACCGCTGCTTACAAGGAAGCTGAAGCTGTAAGAAATTTGTTTTAATAATGTTAATATGGCGTATTCGTTTGAATCTAAGATGCACTATTTTTTGTCAGATAGATGTTAATAATAATGGGGTGCGTCTTAGATCCGAACTTATTTCGGATAGACTTAGAACTAGAAACATTCGGGTTTAATTGTTTGAAGAGGCACGGCTAAACCCAAATGTTTCTAGTCCTAGGTCTAGTATTAGTTCAATACAAGTATATAACAACTCAATTTAGCTAAAACTATCATTCGAATTTAGCCGAATGTCTTTTAACACATTCATTTTTAAGACATTCTGTAGGATGAGTTCTGGTTTTATTTATTACTCAATGCTCTACATTTTTTTCTGTTCTCAAGATGGTCATATTGAACTAAGGAACATAATAAGCACACATGCTTCAGATTTAACAATAACAAAAAAAATACTGATGGAAAAGTCATTTTCTTAACTTTAAAGTTTGCAATTTTATTTTTTTTATGCCTAAGATGTTCAAATTGACTTAAAGAACACGATGAGCGCACACTATTCAAATTTGGCAGTAACATAAAATATTACACGTTAGCAAAAAGGTGCTTTCTTAGCTCAAAATTTGCAATTTTATTCTTCTTTGCTCTTAAGATGTTCAAATTGATCTAAGTAACAAGATAAGCACACATAATTCAAATTTAGCAATAACAAAAACAAATTACAAACGGAGAAGTTGTTTTTTTAACTTTAAAATTTGCAATTTTATATTTTTTATGCCTAAGATGTTCAAATTGACTTAAGGAACACGATAAGCGCACCCTATTCAAATTTGGCAGTAACATAAAATATTACATGATACCAAAACGGTACTTTCTTAGCTCAAAATTTGCAATTTTATTACTTTTTATGCCTAAGATGTTCAAATTGACTTAAGGAACACGATGAGCGCACACAATTCAAATTTGGCAGTAACCTAAAATATTACACGATACCAAAAAGGTGCTTCCTTAGCACAAAATTTGAAATTTTATTCTTTTTTATTCCTAGGATGTTCAAATTGGCCTAAGGAACAAGATAAGGACATATAATTCAAATTTGGCTATAACAAAAAAAATTACAGATGGAGAAGTCATTTTCTTAACTTTAAAATTTGCAATTTTATTTTTTTTTTATGCCTAAGATGTTCAAATTGACTTAAGGAACACGATGAGCACACACAATTCAAATTTGGCAGTAACCTAAAATATTACACGATACCAAAAAGGTGCTTCCTTAGCACAAAATTTGCAATTTTATTCTTTTTTATTCCTAAGATGTTCAAATTGGCCTAAGGAACAAGATAAGGACATATAATTCAAATTTGGCTATAACAAAAAAAAATTACAGATGGAGAAGTCATTTTCTTAACTTTAAAATTTGCAATTTTATTTTTTTTATGCCTAAGATGTGCAAATTGACTTAAGGAACACGATGAACGCACACAATTCAAATTTGGCAGTAACATAAAATATTACACGATACCAAAAAGGTGCTTCTTTAGCTCAAAATTTGCAATATTATTCTTTTTTATTCCTGTCTTAGGAATAGCAATGAACATCTTGTTCAAATTGGCCTAAGGAACAAGATAAGGACATATAATTCAAATTTGGCTATAACAAAAAAAAATTACAGATGGAGAAGTCATTTTCTTAACTTTAAAATTTGCAATTTTATTTTTTTTATGCCTAAGATGTTAAAATTGACTTAAGGAACACAATGAGCGCACACAATTCAAATTTGGCAGTAACCTAAAATATTACACGATACCAAAAAGGTGCTTCTTTAGCTCAAAATTTGCAATATTATTCTTTTTTATTCCTAAGATGTTCAAATTGGCCTAAGGAACAAGATAAGGACATATAATTCCAATTTGGCTATAACAAAAAAAATTACAGATGGAGAAGTCATTTTCTTAACTTTAAAATTTGCAATTTTATTTTTTTTATGTATAAGATGTTAAAATTGACTTAAGGAACACGATGAGCGCACACAATTCAAATTTGGCAGTAACCTAAAATATTACACGATACCAAAAAGGTGCTTCCTTAGCTCAAAATTTGCAATTTTATTCTTTTTTATTCCTAAGATGTTCAAATTGGCCTAAGGAACAAGATAAGGTCATATAATTCAAATTTGGCTATAACAAAAAAAATTACAGATGGAGAAGTCATTCTCTTAACTTTAAAATTTGCAATTTTATTCTTTTTTATTCCTAAGATGTTCAAATTGGCCTAAGGAACAAGATAAGGACATATAATTCAAATTTGGCTATAACAAAAAAAATTACAGATGGAGAAGCCATTTTCTTAACTTTAAAATTTGCAATTTTATTTTTTTTATGCCTAAGATGTGCAAATTGACTTAAGGAACACGATGAACGCAGACAATTCAAATTTGGCAGTAACCTAAAATATTACACGATACCAAAAAGGTGCTTCTTTAGCTCAAAATTTGCAATATTATTCTTTTTTATTCCTGTCTTAGGAATAGCAATGAACATCTTGTTCAAATTGGCCTAAGGAACAAGATAAGGACATATAATTCAAATTTGGCTATAACAAAAAAAAATTACAGATGGAGAAGTCATTTTCTTAACTTTAAAATTTGCAATTTTATTTTTTTTATGCCTAAGATGTTAAAATTGACTTAAGGAACACAATGAGCGCACACAATTCAAATTTGGCAGTAACCTAAAATATTACACGATACCAAAAAGGTGCTTCTTTAGCTCAAAATTTGCAATATTATTCTTTTTTATTCCTAAGATGTTCAAATTGGCCTAAGGAACAAGATAAGGACATATAATTCAAATTTGGCTATAACAAAAAAAATTACAGATGGAGAAGCCATTTTCTTAACTTTAAAATTTGCAATTTTATTTTTTTTTATGCCTAAGATGTTAAAATTGACTTAAGGAACACGATGAGCGCACACAATTCAAATTTGGCAGTAACCTAAAATATTACACGATACCAAAAAGGTGCTTCCTTAGCTCAAAATTTGCAATGTTATTCTTTTTTATTCCTAAGATGTTCAAATTGGCCTAAGGAACAAGATAAGGACATATAATTCAAATTTGGCTATAACAAAAAAAATTACAGATGGAGAAGTCATTCTCTTAACTTTAAAATTTGCAATTTTATTCTTTTTATGCCTAAGATGTTAAAATTGACTTAAGGAACACGATGAGCGCACACAATTCAAATTTGGCAGTAACCTAAAATATTACACGATACCAAAAAGGTGCTTCTTTAGCTCAAAATTTGCAATATTATTCTTTTTTATTCCTAAGATGTTCAAATTGGCCTAAGGAACAAGATAAGGACATATAATTCAAATTTGGCTATAACAAAAAAAATTACAGATGGAGAAGCCATTTTCTTAACTTTAAAATTTGCAATTTTATTTTTTTTTATGCCTAAGATGTTAAAATTGACTTAAGGAACACGATGAGCGCACACAATTCAAATTTGGCAGTAACCTAAAATATTACACGATACCAAATGGGCATTTTCTTAGCTCGAAATTTGCAATTTTATTCTTTTTTATTGCTGAGATGTTCAAATTGACCTAAGGAACAAGATAAATAGGCATAATTCAAATTTGGCAATTACAAAAAAAATTACTTATGGAGAAGTCATTCTCTTAACTTTAAAATTTGCAATTTTATTTTTTTTATGCCTAAGATGTTCAAATTGACTTAAAGAACACGATGAACGCACACAATTCAAATTTGGTAGTAACATAGAATATTACATGATACTAAAAAGGTGCTTCGTTGGCTCAAAATTTGCAATTTTTTATTCCTAAGATGTTTAAATTGATCTAAGGAACAAGAAAAGGACACATAATTCAAATTTGACAATAACAAATAAATTACTTATGGAGAAGTCGTTTTCTTAACAATTTGTGCTTGTGATTCAGTACAAAGATGTTATATTAATGAATTAAAAGTAGAACTCACACTTAGACTTAGAATCTAGAAATGTGCATCTTGAATTTGATCTAATATGATATTTAATAAAAATATTTTGTTAGGGACGCAAAGCTGAGGAGCAACGCTCTCAAAGAATGGCTTCTGAATTTAATATGTTCCGTCATGAAGCCGAGAAGAGACTGCAAGAGAAGGACGAAGAAATTGAAGCAATCCGGTAAGTTTTTATTGCGTGACGACAACCACCTACAAATAAATTGGATTAGTCACTTAACATAATAACACTTGGATGCACTTCAAGTCGCTATTACATGGATAAATATCAAAATTTGTCAAATTAAATATCCAACCCAAACAATAAGACATTTCTATCGAATCTCTTAAAATGATTATGTTAAAAAAGCTTTGGCTACTCACTCAGATAAATAGCATCTTGAGAACAATATAAAGTCGTTGTAAACTAACGACATGTTGTACACGCGGCACCTTGAACGAAAAAATTTTGGCAATAATTTAGCACGTCCAAATTTAGCAAACCCCTTTTTATTGGATAATCCTCTTGGCACTTCCATCCTCGGTATAAAAGCAACGTGAGCATCTGACCCCTAAACAACAATCAAACGAAAAGCCGAGCGGTGATCATTCATTAAAGACGATGCCGCGTAATATCATTAAATGGAGTGATCCTACTACGATTGATTTCGTGGATGATTTTGAGTTTGAAATTGACGCACCGACATCGGGGGCTATAAAGCGACGCCCCAAAAAATTCCCCCACGTTCCAAACGAACGCCCGAGATATCGGGCTAAATTACCACCGAAATGTTATTCCAACGAAGACGTCGCGACAATCTCAAGACGTTGCGAAGCAAGGGCCATCACGCAAAAAGATTATTTCGATGACCCACCGACTCCTTATCAACTTAAAAAATCGGCATCGGCTGCTTTAGTTAAAGAACACGGCCATGTTGAGTATAAACATTCGAAATCGCACAAAATTTTGAAGCAAATCAACAAGATTCAAACGAGAATGGCCGAAGATGATGACCCGAATTTCGATAGGATGGTAGCCGCCGGATTAAGCGCGACCCAAAGGATACTAAGAGGTAAATCAGCGAGAGCTATTGAAACCCAATTGTTATCGGAGAGCTTGAAGAACATCAACGAAGGGGTTTTAAGTGATCAAAGAAACGCTTCGGTCCATATTTATCATGGTTCCGGTCACGCCAAGATGATGTGCGACAGATTGGAAAAACAACTCGACGACACCTTCATGGTACCTTTGGATAATCTTTCTTCGGAATTGAAGGGATTCGATAGAAAGGCAACGCAATATTTTTTCGATAAAAGGTGAACTATTGAACACGATGTTGTGTAATATTTGTGGTGTTATCTATTTACAAGTGAGTTTGCTAAGAATAGATGGGTTGCGTTTTGCCAAAACAATCCCACTTTAAAATACCCCCTTAATCAATAATTGATGCATCAATTTTTTTTATAGCAAACAAACAAGCATTGAAATCGAACAATTAAACGCTCGCGTTGTCGAGGCTGAAACCAAATTAAAGAGCGAAGTAGCCCGCATCAAGAAGAAGCTCCAAATCCAAATCACCGAGCTCGAAATGTCCTTGGACGCTGCCAACAAGACCAACATCGACCTCCAAAAAACCATCAAAAAGCAATCATTAACTCTCACCGAACTCCAAGCCCATTACGACGAAGTCCAACGTCAATTATCAGTGACTTTGGATCAACTCAGCGTCTCCCAAAGACGAGTACAAGCCCTTACTGCTGAAGTTGAAGAAATTAGAGGCAATTACGAATCTGTAAGCGAAAAATCATTTTTATTAATTAAATCGAATTAAATTAAATAATTTGTTTAGGCTCTCCGTAGCAAGAGGGCCGTCGAACTCCAATACGAAGAATCAATTTCACGCATTAACGAGCTCACCACCATCAACGTTAACTTGGCTTCCGTCAAGAGCAAGATTGAACAAGAATTGGCGGCGGTCGCGGCCGATTACGACGAAGTCACCAAAGAACTTAGGATTTCCGATGAACGCTACCAACGCGTGCAAGTTGAGATCAAGCACACCACTGAACTTCTCCACGAAGAACAAGAACGTGTCGTTAAGATCGAAGCCATCAGGAAAGCTTTGGAGATTGAAGTCAAGAATTTGTCGGTCCGATTGGAAGAAGTCGAAGCTAACGCCATCGTGGGCGGAAAACGCATCATCGGCAAATTGGAAGCTCGCATTCACGACATGGAATTGGAATTGGATGAGGAGAAGAGACGTCACGCTGAAACTATTAAGATCTTGCGCAAGAAGGAACGTAGCGTGAAAGACTTGATGATTCAATGTGAGGAGGATCAGAAGAATATTCAAATTTTGCAGGAATCTTTGGAAAAGACCAACCAGAAAGTTGTTTTGTTCAAGAGGCAACTTCAAGAACAGGTACGTTAATTAAATTAAGATTAATTGAATAAAATTAAATGTTTTTGATTGATAGGAGGGAGTTTCGCAACAAAGTGTAACTAGAGTCCGTCGCTTCCAACGCGAATTGGAGGCCGCTGAAGATCGTGCCGACACCGCCGAAAGTAGCTTGTCTCTCATCCGCGCCAAGCATCGCACCTTCGTAACCACAAGCACAGTTCCCGGTTCTCAGGTGTACCTTGTCCAGGACACCCGAACAGCTGAATACTAAACTGCCGCTAGAATCCAGAATTTAATTATTTTTTATTTTATTTTCTTGCACGTGTATATTAATTAATTATTTACAATTTACTGTTATCTCAAGTGTATAATTATTACTACCGTATTACAATATTGTTAACTGTTATAAACCACTCCCTTTCGACCTCTTCAAACCTCTCTTCAATTCAAACCCAGCAAAGCTCAACAAACCTGTTTAGTTTCATGCCCGAATAACATCGTTGATTTTCGTTATTATTATTATTATTACAACCTTTTCTTTCCTCCATCATTCGCCCAACGCAGGACAAAGTCCGACGCCCCCCACGTTGGTTTGTCAAAATCGACCCGTTCTTTCCGTCTCTTAACAGCATTATCCCAATTGGCACTTCAATGAACGTGGTGAAAAAAATCAACAAATGTAACAATGTTACGCGACACTATGAGACGACGCAACGAGATTCTAGGTTTCTGTTATGTACATTAACTATTGTGAAATGAAGGCAAGGTACTTGTGTAAAATGTAAGTTTGAATGTAATGTATAAGAAATAAATAAACTGCTTGTATACAATGTTTTTGTATTGTTACAACGAAAAGAATTAACAAAAATGATTGTAATAGTAATTTAGGATTCAGAAGACTGAGTCTAAGAAGAAACAAATACTACAAAAAAACATTTAAAACAGAAACATGGGATGATTGCGAAAAGTATATCTCAGCTTTCCTGGTAGGTTGCATCTCCTTAAATAATATTCTGTTTCAATATTGAACAAGCTGAGGATCCAACTTGTCAACTTTATAATAAGAAGTGAAAAACTGATAAATAAACATATTCTATGATACTGCATCGTCTAAAACAAAATTTTCAGAGAAAAGGGAAGAAGATCTTGAAACAATTAAAGACATAGATTTGATGAGTGTTTAGTGCAGAAAAATCCTCTACAGATGCTAGCATGCATTAAAGAGGTCCAGATACAAACATTGATTGATGGGAAAGCCTCTAAGATCTGAGAAAGATCTCATAAGTATTGAAATTCATTTCTTTGACTCTACTGCTATTCAGAAGACAAAAGATACTTAATGGGTGATCAGTAATTTATAATTCTCTATTATGCATCTAATGCATCTAATAATAAATCTCAATCTAACATTTTAAACAGAAGAATGATTCTTATATATTTTTAATTGACTATCCATAAAATAACAAATTTACAACATAGAGCCGGATTCAAATTAGAGAAAGTCTCTTTAAGACTTGAAAGCAACGGTTCTACTTCCAAATGGCTTTTGGAGGTAGTAAAAAATTCGACTGGGAGGCGAAGAAATTGACCGTACACTTATTCACCAGGAGAGCAACCCAGGTCATCTTTTAGAGAAAATCTAAAATCCAATAAAATAATTGGGAGGTCGCTACTCCATCTGTACCTGTTGCCTCTGGCAGCAATGGCAGTTTTGAGCGTACGATGAAAACGTTCCAAAATGCCATTGCTTTGAGGATGGAAAGATAAAGTGTGGATCTGGTCAGATCCAATGAATTGGTTAAAATGGCGAAACAATCTGGATTCAAACTGTCTGCCCTGATCGTGTGTGATTGTGTGAAGGATACCAAAACGGGAAAAGTGTTGATGTAATAATGTCGATGCTATGGTAGACGCGGATTGGAGTAAGCTTCCGGCGATCTTGTAAAACGGTCAATGACTGTTAAAGAACGAGAACAGTCAGATGAAGGAGTAAAGGGTCCTATTAAGTCGGTGTGAATGTGTTCAAATCGTCCTGAAAGTAAATTAAATTTTTGGACAGGAGATTTGTTATATTTAGTCACTTTAGTTCTTTGGCACGGGATCCAAATTTGGCACTAACGTTTAACTTGCTGTGACTAATGTGGTCAGAAAAATAGGGTTTTAATGGTTTTTAGGGTGGTTTTTTAACCTGAATGGGTTATAGAGTGAAATTTTTGAAAAATTGTTTGGCGAAAAGCAGGGGGTATATACAATCTATGGTTATGTGTAGAATCTTCATACCTTAGATCTAAATTGGATTTGATAGGCTTAATTTTAGATGAATGGTAGTTCTTATTTAATTTTGACATTTGCTTTTGTAAAAGGAAGTTAAGTAAGTTCCTGATTAGAATCTTGAGATTCTTTAACCATTTGCTCAGAAAGATAAACAGAGTTTATGGGGTCAATGATAATCCTGGATAACGCGTCCAACACCGTGTTATATTTACCTTTAATGTAACAAATATTTGATGTAAATTCTGTTAGGTAATTAATGTAACGGGCCTGACTTGGAGTTTTTTCTGACTTAGTGAAGAAAGTATTAATAAGAGGCTTATGGTCCGTGAAAATAATGAAACAAAAGAAATGGTTAAAGTGTTTCACCGTTAAGTACATCGTTAAAATTTAGTGAAATCCATGTTGCAAGATATATCAAAATAAAAATTTCAATACAACAAATAACTTCTTTCTTGCTCTTTATTTTAAATTTCCTCGGTACCGGTTTCGGCTATAAATAATTAGCCATCATCAGCCGAATCTACATATGTGAATTAATAAATAAAATAAATAAAAAGTAAATTAAAACAAATAAACTTACGGTCAATAAAATCTCTAACACATAATGAATTTTGAATTTAGGATCATACTAATTGTGTATTTTTTGAATAAATAGGTCACATAAAATAGGTTACATAAAATAAAATAATTTAACATATCTACGACACGACCACAACCAACCACGACGAAAACAAGATGAATGAATTCTGATTATACAAATTTTTTTAAGAAAAAACATGTTATGATGCAGGAATTTGAAAATTGGATTTATTTTAATTTTTTAAATCTGCAAGTACGTTGAAGAGTGATATGAATTTTAATCATATGAAATAACTGTGGTAACAGTTGTAGATTTTCTATAAATATAAAATAAAATCAGTTCTGTTTTCGAGATTATTTTCTTGACCTTAAAGTAAATAATCTCGAAATATTATATCATATGATTCGAATCACCCTTTATCTCATAAACTTGCTAGTTTTAGATTTTACTTAAATAGAGCTTTTAAATATCCATTATCTGAATATAATAGAACTAAAGAATTAAACTTTATTTTTAATGTTGCCAAATGTAATAACTTTCCTTTTCATATCATTAGAAATTTAATACGTAAAATTAACATTACAGTAGAACCCCTCATATCCGACCTCGGGATATCCGACTCCTCGGGATATCCGTCACCCCTCCCTACTCCCAATTTTGTTCAAATGCTCTAATGTACGTTTTTGTGAATCCCAAGAGACCCGACTTTCCGTCGGGGAATTACTTGATTCGCTCAATCTTGATGTTTGCCAAGGGTTGCGCAACTGTGTTCATCATTGTGAATATCAATTGTATGCATATTTACAATTGTTATAGTAAAAGTGATTATGGCTACCCAACAAAAACGAAAACGTATTGTATGTACACTACAGAAGAAATTGGAAGTTATTCAGAGGCTAGACAATGGCGAGTCAGTTCAAAAATTATCTTCTGAATTAGGAATAGGCGTCACAACTATTAAAGACTGGAGGAAAAACAGAAAGAATATCGAATCGTACTCTATGACAGTGGAAGGGGAGGAGGGTTTAAAAAATAGAAAGATGCTTAAAAAGCCTAAATTTGATGTTTTAGATGATGCTCTCTGGATATGGTTTTGCCAAGAAAGACGCAAAGGAACTCCTTTGTCAGGTCCTATAATTAAAGAGAAGGCAGCGATTTTACATAAAACAATAATAGGAGAGGAAGGGGAAAATTTCAGTGCAAGTGAAGGTTGGCTTCACCGATGGAAACGTCGCCATGGTATACGTCACGTTGTTATTTCTAAGTTTTTATTAAAGAAAACAATATGCATCCGGATCAAGTGTATAATATTGACGAGTCAGGGTTAAACTACAAGATGCTCCCACAAAAAACTCTTGCTGCAAAAAATGAAAAAGTAACAGGGACAAAATTATCCAAGGATAGACTAACTTTTGCAACTTGTAGTAATGCAAGTGGAAACCATAAAATGCCATTGTTTGTCATTGGAAAATCTAAAAAGCCCAGAGCGTTCAAACATGTGAACATGGCATCATTGCCTGTTTATTATAAAAATCAAAAATCTGCTTGGATGGACAGTTCTTTGTTTAAACAGTGGTTTTTTGAAGAGTTTGTACCAGATGTAAAAAAACACTTGAAAATGAAAAATCTACCACTCAATGCAGTCTTGATTCTTGACAATGCTCCCAGTCATCCTTCGGAAAACGAACTAACAATGGGAAACATCAAAGCTATGTTTCTACCTCCTCGTGTGACACCTTTAATCCAACCTATGGATCAAGGGGTTACTGAGTGGTTGAAGAAAAGATACAGGCGAAAATATGTCAGCTTCTTATTAGAGCAAACGAAAGGAGGCAGTAACCTATTTGAGGCAATGAAGACTTTTAATATAAAAGATGCCATTTACATTGCCGCACAAGCCTGGGACGAACTCAATCACACCACTCTACAAAAATCTTGGAGAAAACTATGGCCAAGTATTATTGAAGGTGAGAGCGCAATCTCTAATGAGTCTGAAACTTTAAATACAGATGAAGCAGAAATTCTACAAGATTTACAGACCATCGATGCCCAAATCCAACCAGCGGATATAGAAGAGTGGCTATTGGGAGGGGACATAGTTGAAGTCACTAACGAGGATCTGAACGACGAACAAATCGTATCCGCAGTTTTTAAAGTTGAAACAGAGGAAGATGAAACGGATGATGAAAAAGAAGAACCTGAAAATATCAGTCATACGACAGCTACAGAGGCTTTCGAGATTGCAATGAAATACGTCGAGCAACATCCAGAAGCAACACCGATGGATGTGCTGTGCATTAAAAAGTGGAAAGATATCTCAGCTAAAGCAAGATTTGGTAGATTAAAACAAAAAAATATAACTGATTTTTTTAAATAAATTTACATGTACATACATGGATTTGTATACATAATTAAATATATGTACTCGTTTATGTTTGTCTTGTTCATTTTTGTTGTTCCTCGGATTATGCGACCTTTTTTGGTAACCGACCATGCTCCGGTCCCATGGGTGACGGATATGAGGGGTTCTACTGTACTTTAGATCCACTTTATGTCAAAACATCTGATTCTAGAATATTTAAGTCAACACCTTTCTGTCCTTTCGCTGCATCTACTAGAAAAGTTTTTTCCTCTTACAATATTGCTTTGCCTTTTTCTAATAACTCTTCACTTAACAATTTAATCGCCAATTACCATTTTAACGATCAAAATACTGAAGAATTAAGTGGGATATATTGTATCAACTGCTGTAATTGCAAGTCTGTATATATTGGTCGAAAAAGACGGGACGAAAACTAATTAACAGATTAACAGAACATAAACACAAAAATACCTCTAAAATATATAAACACATGATGGAAACGAGACATAAAATTGATTTCGCGTAAAGTTATTGCATAAATGTGAGAAGGGTTTCAAGATGGACCTCTTGGAATCCTTTGAAATAACTAAATGTGCCAAAGATAGTGAATATGAAATCTCACTCTTCGACGTACTTGCAGATTTAAAAAATTAAAATAAATCCAATTTTCAAATTCCCGCATTATAACATATTTTTCTTAAAAAAAATTTTTATAACCAAAATTCATTCATTCATCTTGTTTTCGTCGTGGTTGGTTGTGGTCGTGTCGTAGATATGTTAAATTATTTTATTTTATTTTATGTGACGTATTTATTCAAAAAATACACAATTAGTATGACCCTACATTCAAAATTCATTATGTGTTAGAGATTTTATTCACCGTAAGTTTATTTGTTTTAATTTACTTTTTATTTTATTTTAATTTACTTCGTTTTAAATTAAATTTATTGATTTTATAATATGTTTTCCACCCATGTAGATTCGGCTGATGATGGCTAATTATTTATAGCCGAAACCGGTACCGAGGAAATTTAAAATAAAGAGCAAGAAAGAAGTTATTTGTTTTATTGAAATTTTTACATCGCTAGAAGTTCACTTATACCAAAGCTACATTTTGTAAAGTCTCTTCTTGAGGACAATAACGTGATAATATTGGTATTGTCAGAAACTTGGTTGGATGACCGTAGCTCGAAATAGTATAAAACTTTGATTTTGGTAATTTCAATTTTGTGCATAGAGGTCGCGATGCTAGGGGAGGCAGAGTTGCATTTCTCTCTCGTACTGACTTGCGTTACTCGGTGGTCGATTCTTCCGATAATATTGAGCAGTTCTGGCTGAAGATAGCTGTTGGACCTGAGAATGTATGCGTGGGTTGTGTGTATAAACCCCCTAATGAATATTATAAAACATGTTTAGGTCAGCTCGAAAACTCATTATCCTGTGGCGATTTTATTATTAAGTTGTTGAAATCCGATTGTAAAGATACAGATTATATTTTATCTTTTTTTTGCTTCTTTGGGAGGTATCCAGTTAATAGATAATCCAACCAGAGATACAATGACAACATCGATCCTTTTAGATCTTATTTTTGCGTTCGATTCGTCAATGTAGATTGTAGTGGCGTATTGCCATGTGATTTTTCAGATCATGATTTGGTAATCTGTGATTGCAAATATGGTCGCCAAGTACTTGAATCAATGTTTACATACGTTAGATTATTGAAGAATAGTGCTCATTTATCTTTTATTTCTGATTTGGTCGGTTTGGCTTTCAATGAAATATTTTATATGCACGATGCAAATAATAAAATTCAATATTTTACTCAACAGATACTTAACCTGTTTAACGTTCATGCTCCCTTAAGATTACGTAAGTTCACAAAGCCTAACGGTCCTAACGGTCCTAAAATCGGGCGAAATCAAAATTTAGAAAAACAGATAATATTTCCACTGGAACTATTATAAAGACTTGCGTAATTTCACCACTAATGCCATTAAAAACGAAAAAAGAGATTTAAGTGTACTTATTTTAAGTACATCACGAGAAGAGATGGGAAGATTTAAAGCATTTACAAATTCAATCTGGGAATAATAATTGTAACCAATTACCTGAACATTTGCAGGATCTTGAAGGTATTAATACTTTTTTTATTCGAAGTGTTCTTGATGAAATTCCATCGGACGATTCTGATGATTTTTATGGAGAATTTCCTGCTATCCTTTTTAATATGTTTTCATTTCAAATGGCTACTAACTACGCTGCTTAGGCGGATTTAATCTACCAACGCTTGCGAACACTCCACTTAAACTTTCCACGGAGGTTAAGTACTTGGGCTTAATTATGGATAGTAAGTTAACGTAGAAAGCCTCTTGGCCAATGCCGAAGGGCTGTTGGGAGGACATGGGGGTTGTCCTCCCGAGTAGCCCTTTGGATCTACACTGCCGTTATTCGACCCATGCTAACTTATGGTGCTATAGTGTGGTGGAATAGAACTTCAAAAATCACCACCATCGCAGCACTCAAAAGTATACATAGACTTGCGTGTCTGTTTGTTACAGGAGCGATGCGCTCTACTCCCACCGCAGCCATGGAGGTCATGTTAAACCTGCCACCTCTACATCTCTACATACAAGAGGTGGCACTGGTAACCATGAAAAGACTACAATCAGTAGCTACCAAAAAGGTGGAGGTCATTGGTGGTCGAACGTCTCTCTGGAGGGAAGCAGTCGAGGACTCACCCCTTCTGGAGTGTAAAGCGGATGATATACCGGCCAAATTCATCTTCTCTAGAAAGTACCTCACCAAAATCAGTTCCACAGTAACAGATACACATAACAACTTGAAAATCTACACTGATGGTTCAAAAAGACCGTATGGGTCTGGCGCGGGGGTTTTCTCCCACAACCCTAAGATCCGCCTCTCAAAACCCTCAGGTAATTTCACCACCGTCGTTCAAGCAGAAATGACTGCTATTAAACTCGCCGCGGACTACATTGTTAACACCAAGAGTTGGGGTAAGTACTTTACTATATTTACAGACAGTAAACAATCTATTTTAGCTCTAAGCAACGTTAGGGTAACGTCTGCCTTAGTAATGGATTGCCACCTAGCACTGGAGGAGGCCTCGATCCACAATCGAGTCTCCATTCAATGGATAAAGGGCTGAGCCACACAATGGCTCATCCCATCGCAATCCTCATAACTTGAGGATTGCTAATTCTCCTCTCTGTCGGGCCTGTGAACAGGACGACGATATTGTAATTCACATTTTGTCACACAAAATTTGCCCCTCCTTAACCGACCTCGGAAAGAGGTTACTCGGAGAGAAGTGGCCGTCCACAAATGATATCAGGAACCTTCCTCTAAGTGACGTCCTGGCCTTCGGAAAAACCTTAGGCTGATTGATGTGAACAGAGGTAGAGTGGGGAGTTGCACAAGGGGCCCATTAAGGCCTAAGTGTGGTGTATTCGCACACTCTCCCATGTCCTTACATACATGGTTACTACTTCTGAGCTTTTGCAGGTTAGTTCGGAGATAAAATCTCCACCGATAGGGGAGGACTCGGTTGATATTCATATATTGCGAATGTGTTCTCCCACAATTTTACCATCTTTGGCGCACATATTGAATTCTTGCTTTGCTGAAAATATTTTTTCTGACCAGTGAAAGCGTGCTGTCATAGTTCCTTTATCAAAGAAAAAATTCCAGTTGACTACAAAGACCTGCATCCGATTAGTATCCTTCCAACAATGTCTAGAGAAAATCATGAAAAGACAGTCAGTTGATTATGTTGAACAGAACAGCTTATTGCCTGTCCAGCAATCTGGCTTTCGTGCAAATCGTCGTTGTACTGCAGCTATGCTGAGGTTCAGAGATAATGTTTTGAGGGCAACTGATAATGACATGCTGACTGTGGTGATACTCTTTGACTTTTCTAAGGCTTTTGATACCACTTGTCACATATTGCTTTGTCGTATTTTGAAATTTTTGAGACTCGGACGAAATGCCTTTTCATTAATAGAAAATTATTTGACGGGTAAGACACAAAAAGTTATAGTTGGAAATCAAGTGTCGCAAGAGAAGTGTCTGTTTGCTCTTTACACGTCCAGATTCGAAAAATCGAATGAAGGAAGAAATCAATGTGGATTTGTTTTGGAAGTCATATGGGGATTGGGCGGGTAGACATTGACATCAAATTGGGGGAAACACGTTTGCAGCGTGTAGATAGTGTGAAGTGCTTAACGCTCGACCGTAGTTTTAGATATTGCGAACAGATCAATGAATATATCAAAAAGGCATATTTATGTCCAAGAACGCTATATCCTATCGGTCTTATTTATTATATAACGTGAAAAAACAATTATGTGATACATATGTCTTATCACACTTTAATTATATGACATCTATCTATCATGCTGCAATCGACTTGGATACGTCATACCGCATTCAAAAAATACAGAATTGTTGTATTCGATATATTTACCGCATTAGGAAGCACGACCGAGTATCACACAGACTCAAAGATGCAAATTGGTTGAATATGAGCTCCAGGCGCGAACTACTTTGTTTAATGCTTTGTCATAAGATCGCTACACCTCGAACCCCGCGGTACCTCTATGACAAAATTACTTTTAAGTTAGAGGATGGGAGATATCCAACCAGGTTTGGCCTTGCAATCGTGCCACCTAAGTTCAGAACATCATTGTTCCAGCACTCTTTTACCTATCATATCTACAAATCCCATGGAAGCCTGCCATTATCGTATTAAATTTTGTTTTTTTCTTCATGATATTGCGTTTGGTGTGCATCCTGTTGTCGCTGTTGTTTATATATATATATATATGGTAATTCGTAGTGCTTCGTGGATGGAGAAGTATGTATTCTGGTTGATCCAAGGTATCATCCGTTCATCTTCTTGGTTGTTTCCTGTGGACAGGGGCAGACGTTTCACCAAGATCTCACTTGGCATCTTCAGTGCTTTGTCATAGTCTCCTGTTGACAGACTAACTGCCAAGTGAGATCTTGGATTAAATTTTATTTCTAGACGAAGTGTTAAGAATAAAATTAAAAAATATTTTATGGGAGTTTGGCAGGAAAGATGGGATAAGTCAACGAATGGTAGATTGACTTCCAGTTTATGCCGAAAGTTGGCATTGCTTATAATTTCCTGTATCCAGAAACAATAGAATTAATAACTGGTCATGGTAACTTTGAAGAATATCTTAATAGAATTGGTAAACGTGAATCCTTACTATGCTGTTGCGGTGAAGTTGGAAATTCTGTTCATGTGTTGTTCAAGTGTGTGAATAAATTCGAAAACAGAAGTAGATTAGAAAATAAATTGTTAAGTAAAGGTCTATGTTGCCCTAGAAATATAGACGAAATAAATAAAATAAATAAAACAACTGAGTAGTGGACTATATTTAATGATTTCTTAAAGAAATTCTGTGTTATGATTTTGCTTTCTTTTGATATTTGTATTATTCTAGAAACGCTTTTGCCAGCTTGCATGCAAAATGACGCTTATGGGAGGGTTAGGGGTGGTAGGAAAGATATTGGTAAAGTCTATTTTATTAAAACTTATCAATTTAATTATTTTTTATTTTATTTGTATTAATATTTGATTTGTAATATCATTTCTGGTGTAGTACCGTTTGGTGGAGCACCATAAGATAATTTTTATTTATCTTTAAACAATATATACATGTCCACAGGGAACAACCAAGAAGATGATACCTCGGATCAACCAGAATACATATATATACAGGTGTCTCACGTAACTGGTTCATTAGAACTTTTTTAGCTTCCACTACTCGTATAAGCTTGAAATTTTGGTATCATGGGTTGTTCATTCTGATCTTTTAACCTAAAATATTTTCAAGATGGCCACCACTTCCGGTCTAACGGAAGTAGACCTCAACTTCGTTATTTTAAATGGAATGCTTTTTATTACACCATTTAATTATACGTAAAAAAATATGTTGACTTTGATAATAGTTATTAGTACTTAGCGTTTTTTGTTTTCGAGTTATTTTGATTTTAAGTATTTTTTGTCAAATATCACCATGCTCTTTAAAAGCCCATATCTCAGCCAACGTTAATTCAAAAACGTTTTGCGTTGGCGCGATAACTCTTCATATGCTGTTAAATAGATTGTCACTTGTTGTATCAGTATTTCTTATACAGGCTGGTCAAAAACTGAGTTACCGTTTCTCTGTAATCAATTGCGTGAAAGTGGAAAATTTTAAATGGAACGCCCCATATTTTCATAACCTACCAGAAAGGGAATTTAATTCTCTACAAATTATCTATAAACATTCCTATACCTATTTATTATAGTTTTCATGCTATTAAGGAAATTATCAAAATCATACGTAAAATGCTAGAAACCGTTTGTGTTTTTGTTAGAAGGCCATGACATTTTGACAGTTTTTTGTTTAATTTATTTAAATTATCATTAGTATTATTTCTACAATGAACTGCGATTGAAGAAACTTTAGATTGCTAGCTGTTATTTCCCAAAAAAAACAAAATAAAACCGAATAAATGAAACAATGAAAACAACAATTCAATGACAAAAATTAAAATCAATAATACAAAAGAATAAAAAACTTAAAATTATAAAAATAAATTAAGAGAATTTAATTCTCTACAAAGTATCTAGAAACTTTCCTGTGCCTATTTGTTGTAGTTGCCCTCATATTTGGAAATTAATGGAGGCATGCAATGCAGGAAAGCTTCTAGTTTTTATGTTAGAAAACCATGGAGTTTTGACAGCTTTTCATCCATATTTACACGTAGCAGCAGAAGTCTGCGTACAAAAAACGTCTAACACTTTAACTGAAAAAATAAGGGTCATGATCTAATGTGATAAACTTCAATTTTTTTTTATTTTGTGTATTAACTACATATAATTCTATTAACAAAATATGCAACAATAAAACAGAAATATTAGTTACAAAAAAAATTAAAATTAAAAATTCTCCAAATAATGCGTATGCAAAAATCTGCGTACAAATAAAGACGCCTTCTCCAAAATATACTTATTTACTTAAATACGTAGTTGGCGATATACGCTTTCCGATTTAAATAAAAGATAATCGGTGTCAATTATATTAGCAGAGGCTTAGAAACTAAAAGTTAGAATGGACACGAAAGGAAAGGAAATTGAATTGGGAGAGAGAAAAATTATTGTAAAGTTATGGAAAGAGGGAAAATCTTTTCGAAAAATAGGAGAAACTGTCGGCAGGTCACACTCTTCCATTCAAAGAGTAATTAATAATTATAAAGACACTGAAGATTACCTCTCACGTCCGCGATCTGGTAGGCCACCCCTTTTAACAAACCGAGAGAAGCGAAAAATTGTACAGCAGGTTAGAAAAGAACCTAGGCTGACGGCAAAAAAAAATAGTAGAAAATGTACAAGAAGAATTTCATAAAACTATCAGCAAAGATACGGTGAGAAGGACGTTAAAAATAGCTAACTATCACAGTCGCGTTGCTCGAAAAAAGCCATTTGTGTCAGAGGTCAATCGTCAGATGTGGATCGCCTTTGCAAAAAAACTCTTAGACAAGCCCATTAAATTCTGGGAGAAAGTTCTCTTTACAGATGAGAGCAAATTTTGCATTTTCGGCATTAAGGGTAAACAACTTGTATGGAGAAAACCTAATACTGCCCTTAATCCCGAAAATTTGAAAGCGACTGTAAAACACGGAGGTGGTGGAGTTATGGTTTGGGGGTGTATGTGCACCAAAGGGGTGGGAAGGTTGGTTTTCATAACATCGACAATGGACCATAAAATGTATATAGACATTTTAAAAGAAAATTTGAAGCCTAGCATCGAAAACTTGGGCTTGGGGCCCGAATACTTTTTTCAACAAGATAATGACCCCAAACATTGCGCCCACAACATTAAGCTTTGGCTACTATACAATACCCCAAAGCAACTTAAAACACCTCCACAATCGCCGGACTTGAATCCCATCGAACACCTCTGGAATTTACTGGAACGCAGGATTCGGCAACACAACATAACGTCGAAGGAAACGTTAAAAAATGTTATGATTGAGGAATGGGCCAAAATCAGTTCGGACGAAACGAAGAAATTAGTGCACTCCATGCCTAAACGTTTAAGGGAGGTCATTAAACGTAAAGGTTATCCGACCTCATATTAATATAGAAACAATGATCTCATTTATGAATTTTTTATAAATACTGTCCTGACTTGTACGCAGATTTTTGCATACCCTACATTTGTAGAATTTTTAGTTTTGATTTTTTTCTGTAACTACTGTTTCTGTTTTGTTGAAGCATATTTTGTTAATAGAATTATATGTAGTTAATATACAAAATAAAAAAAAATCAAGTTTATCGCATTATATTATGACTCTTATTTTTTCAATTAAAGTATTACAAGTTTTTTGTACGCAGACTTCTGCTGCTGAGTGTATGTTATTGTTATCATTACTTAGTTGTGTCATCACTTACTTCTGGTAATGTCTTTGAATATCATGGCGAATTATTCCACCGCCAACATTTTAAATCGTTTTATATTCATGGCGGATGTAATAAAAAAGATAAGAAAAAATCAAAATAAAGAAGCCATAAATTTCTATTACCAGCAGATTAAGATAATGGAATAAATATATTATATTTTATTCCATTACCAAATTCTTCGATAAGCGGTGCGTCGATCGATTTAGATGAATATTTTCAAAGAAAGCACCCTTAATAAATAAAGTGAACTCTCTAGGAATATCTCGCTCATCATTACATCGAATATTACGCCATATTGTTATTTTTCATTGTTTCATTTATGGGTTTTTCTGCTGGTTATTTTTGGTAAATAAAAGCTAACTAAAGTGTATTCAATCGCAGATAATTCTAGAAATAATACCAATGATAATTTAAATAAATTAAACGATAAACTGTCAAAATGTCATGGCCTTCTAATCCAAACACGAACGGTTTCCAGCATTTTGTGTAGGATTTTGATAAAATACTCAATATGAAGAAAACTATAATAAATAGATATAGGAATGTTTATAGATAATTTGTAGAGAAATAAATTCCCGTTTTGATAGGCTAAAAAGATATGGGGCGTTCCATTTAAAATTTTCGACTTTCTCGCTGTTGAATACACCGAAACGGTAATTCAACTTTTGAACACGCTGTATAAGGTACACTGATATAACAAGTGACAATCTATTTGCCAGCATATGAAGAGTTATCGTACCAATGCAAAACGTTTTTGAATTATCGTTGGCTGAGATATGTGCTTTTAAAGAGCATGGTGATATTTGCCAAAAAACACTTAAAATCAAAATAACTCGAAAACAAAAAACGCTAGGTACCAACAACTATTATCAAAGTCAACTTATTGTCTTACGTATAATTGAATGGTGTAGTAAAAATTGTGGCATTCCATTTAAAATAACGAAGTTGAGGTTTACTTCCGGTAGACCGGAATTAGTGGCCGTCTTGAAAATAATTTAGATTAAAAAATCAGAATGAACAACACACGTTACCAAAATTTCAAGCCTCTACGAATAATGGAACCTAAACAAGTTCTAATAAACCAGTTACGTGAGACATCCTGTATATATTTGTATTTTGCCTTTAATTTCGTACGCTGTTGGGCAATAAAGTATATTGATCGTGACCTGCCGTGACTCACCTAAATTGCTCATTACTAATCTGAACACCACCTTAGATCTCCAATCCAAAATGAATCTCTCTTTTCCGAATCTGCAATCTTCTTTTACTTCTCCCCAAAATTCCGTCGGCCTAGCTAAGGACTTAACTCATATCTCCTCAAGTTCCATGCTAAACTCCTTGGCACCAGACTCTTCGGAGACTTTCTTGAAAAATCTACCAACTGATTCCCAAGTCCAGACTCAAAATCTTTGGGGAAATGATGAACAGGAGAATCGTCAAAGAGTATTGTCAACATATGCGAGAAGGAAGCCCTTTTGCATTTTCTGTTCTATTTTTCCTAAGAGAACAGATTAAAAAATTACACACTTTTTGAATGATTCATAGGCATAGAACGGTCGTAGTATATGAGACTCCAAGTCAAACATTATTCAAATTCCAAAACTGTAAAAAATAAATAGAATGATTTGTTTAACGTCATTATTATTAAAAGATTGGGTAAATATGATACTCATAAATTAAATTACACTAGAATGTTACAGGTTTAGCTGCATGACTCTTGTAGTGTTAGTTCTAGTTGTAGTTTTATATTGAACCATAACTAGAACTAACATTACAAATAAAAATTAGAAATATTCTGGTTTAGGCTAAACCCAAATATTTCTAGTTCAAGGTGAATAATATCCACTAATATTGCTAAATCACCACCAATGTTAATAATTTATTTATAGTTTAATTTTTCCCAAGAATAATAAATATGTATCAATAAAAAAATAAATTAAATTCCATAAAAAATTTTCCATTTTTATCTACATGATGATAAAACGACATTTATAATTTTACAAGAAGACCGCAGCTGATATGAATTGCGGTTATTTTAAATATATTTAATTTTCATTTTGCTTAATATCAACAAATTGAAACAGTTTAGTCCCAAAGTTTTAACGATACACGATAAAAAATGTGTATCAAAATTGTGATCAAGATCATTTTAACAATTTTGATATTCGCATTTCCTCACAAGGTAAATTTTTTAGCATATTTAATATAATACTACGGATACATTGGGATTTCAGAATTTTGGAGATTGTATTATTGATTTTGAAACATTTACGTTCATATGTCCGAGAGGATTTTTTCTTGAAACGGTTAAGGATGAAGGAATATGTAAGCGTCATAATTATACATATAATACTTCTTGTCCCAATTTATTAATGATCTCGAAAGAATATAAAATTGTTCCAAAAGTTATTGATAAGTTTACAGTGAATCTACCGGTTTTAAGACATTGTGATTATTCCATAAAAGAAATAATTGAAACGAACAGACAAAATATTACGGTGACATTGGATTTGGTTTTTAATAACTTAAAGAAACCGTATAATTTATGGTTATATGTTTCATCTGATAAACCTCTGGAGAATATCGAAGAAAAAATTGATTGCTGGTCAAAACGATCCGGCTTAACAACGCCCATTAATTTGACTGAAATTGCTATAAACGAAGAAAGAAGGAAAAAATTTGAGATCAAATTAGCTGGGGAATTAAAATATTACTTTTGCCGATTTATAGATCCCGGAGAAATTAAACCAGCTTTTAGTAAAAAAGTTATCGCAAGTATAAATGCAACAAACATTTTTAGAGTAGTAATAGACGAAGATTATTCTGCATGTACCTCGACGGTTATCGACAAAAATAATTTATACTACAATCTCACCGTTTATTATACATCAGTAGATAATGTAAATATGAAAAAAGGAGGAGATATAGCACGTAGGAGATATACAAGTAAAAGTTGTAAATATTACCAAGTAAATAGCACAACATTTTGTCCCGACGAAAGAAATTCATCGTATTATTACCCCCAAACCATGATTGGGTCAACAACAATCTCCTCGCCAGTTTGTTTCGATGAAAACTCAATTCCTGTTAATATTCGTTGTATAGGAGATGGTTTCTCAATTCCTTATTGGGAGAAAAACATTGTTTGCCATGACGGCGCTAAATCGCAGATTACTCGCTTCTTAGAGAACGTAAATTTAACTGAAATAAGAGAAAATGATTTAACGAATATAACTCAATCTTTAAGCGGTATTTCTAAAATTAAAAACGTCGACTTAAGCTTAATTTCAAATATCATGCAGAAATCTTCGATATCAAATTATAAACAGATTTTTGAAATCGCCGATAAAATTTTTAACGCGGACGTTAAAACGTTTAATGTATCGGCAAGTTCGAAAAATAATTTTTTGGAAAGCGTCGAATTATTCGTCGAGAATTTGGGGCAAAATGAGACTAATATAACGGTTATTTATCCAAGCATCGCTTTTTCCATTCAACAACCGTTTTTAGAAGATGGGGTGTTTCAGAAAACTTTGAATAACGTCACAATAAAATTATCAAGAACATTTCTAAATTCATTAAATTTATCTATACCCGATAAAAACGATTTCACCCTTTCAATAATTTCATATAAAAATAACGATTTTCTTCCTTCACATCAAAGTGACGTCGTTGATGTTGTTATTAACAGCAGGCCCATCGAGAAATTTGTAGAACCTATAAGTATATTTTTAAAACCAACAATTAAATCAATTAATGTTATTTGCGTTTTTTGGAATATTCATAAAAAAAGTTGGGATGACTCCGGGATTGAAACGACTCCGCTCGATGATGGAAGCGTCGAATGTAAAACTGACCATCTAACAAGATTTAGCTTATTAATAATCTCCCATGATATCATCGATGAGCACAAAATTTCGTTTGCGATAATGGCTTTTTGGACTTTGGAATCGATCGTTTCTTTTGTGGGAGTATCCGCGATTTTAATCATGGCTTGTATTATGCCGAAAATATGGCGAGTAAAAAGAAGAAAAACAATTCATTTATCGATATCGATTACGTTGGAAATCTTAGTTTTATGGGTCGCCGAATTCGTTCCAGGGTTAACTCAAGGACTTTCTTGTATTATTTTAGGCGCTACCATCCACTATATTGTACTCGTTAAAAATATCCTGATGTTTTTAATTGCCAAAGTTGAGTATGAAAAATTTACGTCAGCATTAGAAAATTCAACGAAACGAAATCCCTGCTTTTCTTACTCCGATATATTTACAGTTTGGATAATACCCGCTGGTATTATTGCAATCGCTATTGCTTCATCAAAAGAATTATACGAAGTTGAAGCAAACTTGTGCACCCCAAAAGGTGCTTTATTCATATACTTTGAATTAGTACCTGTTACACTTTTAATGTTGGTTAATATATCCATTTACGTTATCATTGTAATTAAATTGGCGTTTATTGAATCGAAGAACGATTTGCACAGCAAACGACAACTTCTTCAAGCGATTTTGTTGTGGTTTATGTTTGGGATTTGTTGGATATTTGGAGTTCTTTGTAACATGTTAAAACCTGGTGAATTTCGTACAATTTTCTTTTACCTCCACGGGTTTATTGCTCCGTTACAAGGAATTGTAATATACATCTTTAGCGTATTATTAGTTAAAAAACGTAATAAATGCATATAATATAAAAAAAAATGTATTTTACTATAAATAAATGCAATTATTACCAATGCTAATGTGTATTTACTTATTTATTACGTATAAATAAAGAAATATTTTTATTCATTGAAATTGTAATTAAACTGTGATTTGAGAGATTCATAATCATGAACCGCCAAACAGCTATAGTCGCTTGCGGAAGAGGCTTTATATTTGCTATAAAAACACAAAATTGTTAACTTTTAACTAAATCATTCACCATATCTTCTAGTAAAGACGCAAAATTTCTTATAAGAATAAAGAATTGACATATCAACAAAAATTTGTAAGCTTTGGAGGATTCTAGTCCATTACTTACAATTTAATTATTTATTAACTGTTTTAGCATAGAGGCTTCTATAACAAGACATTTAATCTCAAACCGCCGATGTTGCTTGCGAAAGAAGCTCGAAATTTGTACATTAAGCTAAATCATTCGATGTCCGTTTTGGTAAAGACATAAAATTTCTAAAGATTTGATAAACATAAATTCTTACGCTTTGGACGCTTTTCCAGCATCTCTCTCACGAGTGATCTCGTTAAAGTAAAGAAATTCATTCCTTATGCCTTATTTACTGCATACGGACTTTTATAAGAAGATATATAGCGTCAAACAGCGAACTTCGCTTACGGATCAAGTCAGATCATTCAATATGAAGGATAGTATGAAGTTGGAGCTCAATCTAACCCAACCCAGTCCACAACATTCTTCAAAAATCATAGATCAATACAACTTTTGGAAATAAACTCTGTGTCATGTCGATTTCTTCTTTAAACATTTCTGCTTCATTGTTAACATAGAATAGATAGATTAAACAGAATTATTTAACGTATAATGGTCAGAGATTCATTTGAAAACAGGAAAGTGTTCGTTATAACCGGAACCACTTCAATAATAATTAGTTCGTTATATACCAAAGTCTGTTATAACTGGTTTCGCTATAGGTACATTTATTTAGATTATGTTAAACAGAGATGCACTTCTCTTGACTATTGCCTTAGTTCGTTATAACTTAACCAAACCCAACCCAACCCAACCCATAACATTCCACCCAACCTAACGAATCTAAGTTTTTTGGAAATATTTCGTGATTTTTTCTTCTATAGTAGGATTGGGTTGAGCTCTAACTTCACACCATTCAATATGAGACGTAGTATGGAGATTATCTCCTATGGTTGAGTTGGGTTGAGCTCCAACTTCAAATTATTAAGCATGAAGTTAAAACACAATCCAATCAAAATGTAGGAAAAGAAAATACGGAATATTTTGATTTTTCCTTTTATAGCTGAATTGTGTTAATATTCAACTTCATGCCATCCCTCATATAACAAAAAATCAAATCCAAAATTCTTCTATGTTTGGGTGGGATTGGGTTATATTCCAACTTCATACTTTTCAATATAAGCCCACACCCAAAATTTGGAATAATTTTTAATTTTTGGAAATATTCCGAATTTTGTTTCTTCCATATCTTAGGTTTGATTTTTCTTCTGTAGTTGCGTTATAACTTAACCAAACCGAACGCAACCCAACCCAACCCAACCCAACCCAACCCAACCTAACGAATCTTCTAAGTTTTTTGGAAATATTTCGTGATTTTTTCTTCTATAGTAGGATTGGGTTGGGCTCTAACTTCACACCATTCAATATGAGGCATGGTATGGAGATTATCTTCTATGGTTAAGTTGGATTGAGCTCCAACTTCATATTATTAAGTATGAAGTTAAAGCACAATCCAATCTAAATGTAGGAAAAAAACACACGGAATATTTTGATTTTTCCTTCTATAGCTGAATTGTGTTAATCCAAAATTCTTCTGTGGTTGGGTTGGATTGGGTTATATTCCAACTTCATACTTTTCAATATAAGTCCACATCCAAAATTTGGAATAATTTTTAATTTTTGGAAATATTCCGAAATTTTTTTCTTCCATATCTTAGGTTTGAATTGTCTTCTGTAGTTGCGTTATAACAACCCAACCCAACCCAAAATTTGGAATAATTTTTAATTTTTGGAAATATTCCGAAATTTTTTCTTCCATATTTTAGGTTTGATTTTTTCTTCTGTAGTTGCGTTATAACTTAACCAAACCGAACGCAACCCAACGCAACCCAACCCAGCCCATAACATTCCACCCAATCAAACGAATCTAAGTTCTTTGGAAATATTTCGTGATTTTTTCTTCTATAGTAGGATTGGATTGGGCTCTAACTTCACACCATTCAATATGAGGCATGGTATGGAGATTATCTTCTATGGTTAAGTTGGATTGAGCTCCAACTTCATATTATTAAGTATGAAGTTAAAGCACAATTCGATGCAAATGTAGGAAAAAAACACGGAATATTTTGATTCTTCCTTCTATAGCTGAATTGTGTTAATATTCAATTTTATGCCATCCCTCATATAACAAAAAATCAAATCCAAAATTCTTCTATGGTTGGATTGGATTGGGTTATACTCCAACTTCATACTTTTCAATATAAGTCCACATCCAAAATTTGGAATAATTTTTAATTTTTGGAAATATTCCGAAATTTTTTTCTTCCATATCTTAGGTTTGATTTTGTCTTCTGTAGTTGCGTTATAACTTAACCAAACCGAACGCAACGCAATCCAAGCCATAATATTCCACCAAATCTAACGAATCTAAGCTCTATGGAAATATTTCGTGATTTTTTCTTCTATAGTAGGATTGGGTTGGGGTCTAACTTCACACCATTCAATATGAGGCATGGTATGGAGATTATCTTCTATGGTTGAGTTGGGTTGACCTCCAACTTCAAATTATTAATTATGAAGTTAAAGCACAATCCAATCCAAATGTAGGAAAAAAACACGGAATATTTAGATTTTTCCTTCTATAGCTGAATTGTTAATATTCAACTTCATGCCATCCCTCATATAAAAAAAAATCAAATCCAAAATTCTTCTATGGTTGGGTTGGATTGGGTTATATTCCAACTTCATACTTTTCAATATAAGCGCACACCCAAAATTTGGAATAATTTTTAATTTCTTGAAATATTCCGAATTTTTTTTCTTCCATATCTTAGGTTTGATTTTTCTTCTGTAGTTGCGTTATAACTTAACCAAACCGAACGCAACCCAACCCAACCCATAACATTCCACCCAATCTAACGAATCTAAGTTTTTTGGAAATATTTCGTGATTTTTTCTTCTATAGTAGGATTGGGTTGGGGTCTAACTTCACACCATTCAATATGAGGCATGGTATGGAGATTATCTTCTATGGTTGAGTTGGGTTGACCTCCAACTTCAAATTATTAATTATGAAGTTAAAGCACAATCCAATCCAAATGTAGGAAAAAAACACGGAATATTTAGATTTTTCCTTCTATAGCTGAATTGTTAATATTCAACTTCATGCCATCCCTCATATAAAAAAAAATCAAATCCAAAATTCTTCTATGGTTGGGTTGGATTGGGTTATATTCCAACTTCATACTTTTCAATATAAGCGCACACCCAAAATTTGGAATAATTTTTAATTTCTTGAAATATTCCGAATTTTTTTTCTTCCATATCTTAGGTTTGATTTTTCTTCTGTAGTTGCGTTATAACTTAACCAAACCGAACGCAACCCAACCCAACCCATAACATTCCACCCAATCTAACGAATCTAAGTTTTTTGGAAATATTTCGTGATTTTTTCTTCTATAGTAGGATTGGGTTGGGGTCTAACTTCACACCATTCAATATGAGGCATGGTATGGAGATTATCTTCTATGGTTGAGTTGGGTTGACCTACAACTTCAAATTATTAATTATGAAGTTAAAGCACAATCCAATCCAAATGTAGGAAAAAAAACACGGAATATTTAGATTTTTCCTTCTATAGCTGAATTGTTAATATTCAACTTCATGCCATCCCTCATATAAAAAAAATCAAATCCAAAATTCTTCTATGGTTGGGTTGGATTGGGTTATATTCCAACTTCATACTTTTCAATATAAGCCCACACCCAAAATTTGGAATAATATTTAATTTTTGGAAATATTCCGAATTTTTTTTCTTCCATATCTTAGGTTTGATTTTTCTTCTGTAGTTGCGTTATAACAACCCAACCCAACCCAAAATTTGGAATAATTTTTAATTTTTGGAAATATTTCGAAACTTTTTTCTTCCATATTTTAGGTTTGATTTTTTCTTCTATAGTTGCGTTATAACGTAACCAAACCGAACGCAACCCAACCCAACCTATAACATTCCACCCAACCTAACGAATCTTCTAAATTTTTTGGAAATATTTCGTGATATTTTCTTCTATAGTAGGATTGGGTTGAGCTCTAACTTCACACCATTCAATATGAGGCGTGATATGCAGATTATCTCCTATGGTTGAGTTGGGTTGAGCTCCAACTTCAAATTATTAATTACGAGGTTGAAGCAGAATTCAATCTAAATGTAGGGAAAAAAATACGGATTATTTTGATTTTTCCTTCTATAGCTGAATTGTGTTAATATTCAATTTCATACCATCCCTCATATAATAAAAAATCAAATCCAAAATTCTTCTGTGGTTGGGTTGGATTGGGTTATATTCCAACTTCATACTTTTCAATATAAGTCCATACCCAAAATTTGGAATAATTTTTAATTTTTGAAAATATTCCGAAACTTTTTTCTTCCATATTTTAGGTTTGATTTTTTCTTCTATAGTTACGACAAATTAGGGGGCTGTTACTATCTCTTCTTACTTTAAAGATAATACCATCGATGATCGCTTAGGTATTCCTGTGCTTTTCCACTCTCCATTCTACCTCCCTTTGGCTAATCTTTTCAGAGACCGGTAATGTCTATAACCGATTATTCTTGCGGTCCAGAGAAAGTTAGAACATTTCCTTGGTTGTGCCAATGTAGATTCAATGTTCATTGTTGTATATATTGTATTTAAATTAAAATACTCTAGATATAGTTTTCTCAACAATGATTTTTATTTCTTATATAGGTGCTATAATTATTTCGAATGCTTAGCATTCGTCATCCGGCACGACGTCAATAAGAGTAAAACTAAACACTTCTTTGCACATCAAATGTGTTTAAAAGAGTAAACATTAGAAAACAACAAACGTCATAAACATTACATATTAAATGACATGAATTGCAAAAGACAATATTACGGACATTAAACAACTGAACAAACTGGATGACAAGAACAAACTGAAAAATCATTGTTAAGAAAACTATATCTATAGTATTTTAATTTAAATACAATTTCCTTGGTTCTCAATGATCGTTCATAGTCAAGAAGTCTTCCAGGATTGTGCCTCTTTTATTCCCGTCTTCTGTAACTTAAGAACTCACCCCCTTATTGCTCTGTCTTACGTGTATTTGCTTTTTGGAGAAAAGTAAGAAGAACAAGTATTTTCTTCTACGGAATCCAACTCCACAAACACAAAACCATCACCTGCAAAAGCGCTTATCACAGATCAGATTTCTATACTAACAAAACTATCACAGAATCTTATATTTACCCTTTTATTTTGCTGACAGCCAATTATCAAATCGAATCCATTATCAATCACAGTCTTCAACAATATATTGTGCATCAATAGAGTTAATTAAAGTTAAGCTGCGCCACTCTAAGTACTTTTTTCCCGATCTCTTTTTTAAGTAAAAGCTCCAGGTTGACTTCTCGTGGATAGAAATATATTTGTCTTCAACAACATATCGTGCGCCAATAGAGTTAATTCAACTTCAGCTACGTCACTTGAAGCACCTTTTCCCCGGGCTCCATTTTTTAAGTCAAAGCCCCAGGGTAACTTCTCGGGGATAGAAATGTTTGTCTTTCTTTTCTTTGCGTTCTTCTTCTCTTTATTTCTTTTCATTCCACCTTTTAAAGATTTTTACCTTCAATTTCGGCCAACTTCTCTGTCTCTTTCCCTCACTTTAATCAATTGAGATTTCCTTTCTAAGTTTACTTCCTTCTATCTTATGTTAGTAATGTCCTCTTCCTTTTCAACTCTCTGGCTTCTTACTTATCGTCCCTTTTAACCTGACAACATGGAATATCTTAAAAACTACGCATCGGACTAAAAAAATTTCAAATAAAATTTATTAGGTTTGAAAGGGGACATTCAATGATTGTAAGATGATCCCCTCTCTCACCCCTTGACAGCGGAATTGAAAATAACTTACAAATTTTTAATACGAACATTTTTTTTTTTGTAATAGAATCAGATTCTCCCCAAAATATTACATTGATTTATTTAACCTACTATTTTTATATTGTTGAATTTGTTTCTTTTTTCCATCTTTTGGATTAAATCATCTTTAGAAACCCTTAGGAACACGTCTAAATTTGGTTTCAGAGTAGTACATTAATATCTTTTCAAAAAACTATTTTTTTGTTGTTATTTTGTTTAATTATCATCAAAAAGAAATTATGCTTCAACATGTGCTCAAGTATAAAATGAGGTTGAACCTCATGATTAAACAAAATAACAAAATAAATAGTTTTTTGAAAATATATTAATGTCTACTCTGAAAGCAAATTTAGACGTGTTCCTAACGGTTTCTGATGATCTAATCCAGATCGAAACCGGTAGAACTAAAATGTATTCACCATTCTTTAATAAAGTACAAAACCAAATAAACGTTTTTCAATACTAATTTTATGCTTTTTCTTTCTTACAAGCTGTCCCATTTAACCTGATAAAAAGGAACATCCAAAAAAAGGGTTTCTGTTTAAAATTTGTAAATTGTTTTCCGTTTTGCTTTCAAAGGGTGAGAGACGGGATCATCTTTATCACATTGAATATCCGCTTTGAAACGGAACAAATTTCATCTGAAACTTTTTCAATCTAATGCGTAGTTTTTGAGATATTCCGTTTTGTCAGGGTAAATGGACACATTTTACGATTTCTTTGGCTATAGATACGTCTTGCTGAAGGTACAAACTTTTTTCAGAAGAACTATAACTAGGAAATTGTTGCAGCAGTACTGAAACAGGTGATATGGTGAGGTATTGGAGAATAAGGAATTTATATAACAACAGTTCAAGGAAAAAAAAACAAAGAAAAATGGCATAGCTTTTATAACAAATGGTGCAATAATATCCTTGAGAAAATCACAAAATGTGAATAATGGCAAGTGTAAGATTATAAAATCATAGGCAATTAACAAAGGATCATAACTAATTGTAAGTGAGGATCAGGATTATGAAAAGCAAGAGGACGACTGAAAAGGAAATGGCAAAAGATGAAGAAGAATTTCTAATACAAAAAGTTGTATTAAAATAAAATTGAACTCTCAATTTATTATCAATACAAAAGTTTTTATTCTTTATTAATTTTTAATTAAGATACAACAACCATATAATTGTGAAGGAATCGTTGCACAACAATAAATTAAATCAAATTAATTATGAGAAAAAAAAATAATAAAACGCCTCCTGGCACTTTTTTTTATCCTAATCACAGTTCCGACATAAATAAAGAAATATTTTCTATTTTTTTTTTGCGATTCTAATGAAACTACTATCAATTAAAAAAAACACCTGACAATTTCAGGGCATATACTTCTTAAACTAAAAAGGTGAACAAACCGAACGAACCCCAGCATTATGTTGGAGACTGCGGAATGACCTTGAAGAGAGAGAAGAATACTGTATCTATCGGTCCCCAAACGAACAATTTACTAAGCGTACGTGAAAAACAAGATGAAACTCTTTTATTACTTCTTTAATCTAAAAATCTCTGTTGTTGTATGCTGAAAATACAAACAATTATTGTTTTGGTTCAAAATTTTGCATAAATATTCTTACAATTGCCATTTGAATATCCGTTTGAAGATCTGTAAGCCGGTTTTCCAGCACCGAATCTGTTTTGTCTTGGACCTGAATTTTCTCTTCCGCGGAATCCGCCTCCATAACCACCTCCGTTTCCTCCACCACCCCATCTACTTTTACCACTAAAGTTACCACATCTACTCGCCATTTCAGATAATTTTGGGTTTATTACCTAATTTTAAAAAAAGTATTAAAAATTAAAGAAAAAAGAATTAATGAGTTATACCTGATTAGCTTCTTTTAATACAGCAACTAAATCCTTTGCTTGTCTGAAGTTGTTAGGTGTGAAGAAAGCATATGAAGTTCCTGTGCTGTCAGATCGACCCGTTCGACCTATTCTATGGATATAATCCTCGGACGAATTTGGATAATCAAAGTTTACAACGTACTTGATTCCTTCGACATCTATTAGAAAAAATCTATTAATTTCATTCTTTTGTAAACAAATTAAAACATCTTATACTTAATTATATTTAGCCAAAAATCGTAGGAATATAACAAGAGTTAAATAATCAATTTTTCTTAAAATCTAGTATATATATATGTATGACGTAAATTTATTAAAATTTAAATAAAACAGAAATAATAAATAAAATAATTAATATAAACACCAAAAAGATTGTTTATTAATTTTTTTTCTTTTTAATGCTTATTTGTTTGATAAATTGAAATTAAACTAAGTTAAATTAAGAAATAAAAAGAAAAACAAAAAAAAAGAAAATTCTAAGATACTAACCAGTGCGCACTCGGAACTCACAGAATCCACAAGACGCTTGGCTTATTATAAAAATGGAGCAGCAATAGTAGCAAACATGTTGGCTGCAGCAGATTCCAATACAATAAACGTTGATGTGAATTGTCAATCCACTGCAGGACCGAACGGAAGACATCATTCAACAAATTACACAGTTTTTTTTTGTTGTTTTATTTATTTATCTTTTAATAATGACCCCTCATCCATTTGAGAGTACTTTGTATTTTTTTTAGTGAGTGAAGCTGCGCGGCGGAGAGAGGTCAATCATATCTTCCAGTATCGGTCTTCTACCTCGCAAACGGCAGAGGCACCGCAAGATCTCAGAATTGCATCCTTTTTGTGATAAGAACGCAACTAAGGCGTACAATTAGCAACATCATCTACATATACGTATATCTGAGAGCTAATTACGCTCATCCTGCATGTGCCTCTGAAACAAAAATGGACAACCAGACTGATTAATTTATATTTTATATGCTGTGTTAAAATAATAATCTTTTTTTATAAACCGTTTAAATTCGAAATACTATTCATTTAATAGGTTGACCACTGTTTGAGAATATTTAAAATTTAAATTGTTATAAAATCAGTTTAACTTTTTAAATTAAATATTTCTTAGTTTATGAGAATCCAATGGTGTGTGTTCAAGGAATTTTAAACATCCAATACAAACAAATGCCAACCCAAATAAACTTCCTGTATAACTCAATATATCATGTAGTATACGAATTTAAATTTTTAAATACAAAATGGTGTGGGTTGTTCGAAAATTCCTGTGCCAAATTTAGTCAAATTAAAAGCGTTTTCTATTTAGGATAATTTGGCAACGAAATTTCTATACAATCCATATTCAGTTGGGTTTTATATTGTAAAATTCAAACCAACTATATATCTTTTATACCTAAATGAGGAGCTCTAAACATTTAAATAAAATATACTATAATTGTGGTGGTCAATTACCATGATAATTGTTAAATATCAATAATTTTATTTTTATTTAATGAAATAATTAACCTTGGTATTAAACCTCTTACTAAGCCTAAATCGAATATCTACGCATTTTTCGCTTTATAATAATAATAATTTAAGTAAATAACCTTTTACTAAGAATGTATTTTTCAACTAAATTGTATAATTTTTAATTGGTATTTATAATCTCTTAATTTTCTGTATCAGAAATTCATTTACATTAATATTTGACAGATTACCAGGTGGTGTACTGAAATCTTTATATGTGCCCATAATTATGAAAGTGGTGTAAGTCATATATTCCTTATTTCGATATATTTAATCAATTGCGTTTGAAGAAATTAAAAATATTATCACATTATGCGACATTTAAATTTATAGTTTTATTAGTCTTAATTAATGGAAATTTTGTGTGAATTGTCTTAGGCCATTTTCAAAACTATCTGAATGTCCTATACATGACTTCAAGAAATAAAGAACTATGAATTTTATTTGAAACGACAACCTATAACGTAAATTAATTGAGCAACATTTATTATTTTTAAAAAGCAACCCATTTTGATTATTTCGACTTTTTAAGATTCTTAAAAGGTTCCTGAAAAACTGAAGGGATGTATGGTAGTAAAGACATAATATCTTTATGTTTTTCATCCGCTATTAGTCTAATGGTGGTGTATAACGGAAGTAATTTAATATTTCCGTATATTTTTGGTCTGCCTCTTTTAGGTGCAAGATCCAAAACGTGGAATTGAAATGTTTTATAAAACATTTTTCACCGAATTTGTAGCCAAGAGACAGATTCGCCTGCGGTATTTTTTACTCTTACTGTTATTGATACTTCTTTAAAGATTTCGTTGGAATAAAATTCGACTGCGACATTCGTTTTATCAAAAATGTATTCCTTTTTCTACATTTTTCTATCAATTCATAATAATGTTCACGGTTGTACAAGTAATTTATTTTTTTTTATTTTCATTTCTATCAATCTAAAATCACAGTCATTCGGTAGAAAGGAATGACAAGATATTAACAATTTGTGATCCACCGTTTCAATATTATTGTTTGATAACTGAGCAATTTTCATCCATGTTGAAGTTACTTTAATATTACGATTTTGGCCTGAAGAAGCATCATTCTAAGCTATTACGTGTTTTTGAGCAGTTATATCCTCCATAAGCGCTAAAATGCAAGATCCTTCTTTCTGTGCACTTCTTAAGCCACAGCTTTATCCCATACGTACATCTTGACATTGTCATCATGGAAATTATGAAAACCTACGTACATATTTCGCTTATAATAGGATAAAGATACAGATAATTTGGGATAAGGAAGTGCTTTTTGTAAATCAAATGAGAATCTATAATATTTTTGAAATTTTTTTTTGCATTTTTCTGGTTCTCTGCAAGGCAGTTCCTAGCTCATTCAGTATTTTATAAATGTACATCATGAGTTTCTCTAAGATGTAATTTTTCTTCCTCATTATTGCATGCTCCGATTTTTCGCAAAGATCCAGGCATCTTCCCACGATGATCAGCTGCAGGTGTTTCAGTATTCAGAGCACGACTTAACCGCCCTACAGAAATTTTATAGGTTCCTGCAAACCGACACTACTTCTGAATTATTATTTCTTGACAGAAAATACTTGTAGCTGCATTTTCTCATAGGTCTTTCAAAATTTCTGGGGCGCCTTCGTTTTATTAATCGTTGATGAATTGTAGTACACAGATATAAATTTTGGGTTTCAAAATCTTTTAATTTCCAGAAATTATCAAAATTAAACTTTCTTTCATATATTCTATACGATCTAAACATTTTTTTGAGCAAAAACAGTTCTTATTTTCAAAAATTTTGGCACTCACAAGCTTTGATTTTTTTGTCGTGTATTCTTCGCCAAGATTTCTCTTAATTTTTCTGATATTTTGTGCTTCATTTCTCGCCCATTTTCTTTTCTTATTTTTTTTCTATTTGTACCATTTCTACTTGCGACATTTCAGGGGATTTTAAATTTACAGTCAAGTCTTGGTATGATTCGTCTGAAGATGAGAATTGTCTTATTCTTTTCCATTTTTTTGGATGTATTACGTGGTCGTATAATATCTACAGATCATATTATATTCGAATAATAATAAATTCACATAATTATTTATGTTGTCATTATCTTACCAGAACCATAGAAAATATTTAATACTTATATAGAAGCATTTCTCCCCTCTATTTTAACGACCAAGTTGAAAGCAGCGCCGCCAAGGGGATTGTTATAAAAGTAATTTCAATAAACCCCGAAATTTGAATGCTATATAGCTTACATATTTATGTATATTTAGATTTCTACTTATAACTTTAATTGATAAAAACCAACAATGGTTTATTAAATAAGTTTTATTTTATTTCTCTTTAAAGAACAATGATTAACAACGATTACTGGAAGAATCGTTGTCATATTCTTGGACACGCTGTCTTTATCATCATAGTATGTAACAAAATTTGTGCAAGCAATTCACCTCTTCGCAAATACTCGTTGATTGCTTATATGCACCTCCAGTTATATAATTTCTTTGATATTACCTTTCCACACTTCTATGAATTACTGTAGACATAAACGAAATAAAATAAAAGTCAATTACGACAATTAATTATTAACGGTTGCTAACGTAGATTGCAAATTGCTGGTGAATTGTGTAGGCAGCACCATCTAATGAATTGTAATAATAAATAAAATTCCGTCGCTATTTTATACCTATCAAGAAAGCATACCCTGACCAGAACCAGACCATTTGTCGCCAATAATTAGATCCCAAGAGCCTAACTGAATGATATTGTTAGATAAACTGGAATAAAATGTCGTTTCTGTTATTATTTGATTGCCATTTATCGAATATTATGTATTTTTGAAATTTTCAAAGAGGGCAATGCGACATTTTCTATAGCTATTTTTATAACCTTTATAATTTCTTAAATTTTTGACTTAGACCACTGTCATAATTAACACTTAATGAATAACATTTAATGTTGAAATTACAACCACCACCTATGGTTCATTTTTTAAAATTTTTGAGTTAGAACGCTTTCATAATTATGGGCACATTTAACCATTTAATTTTTTTAAGCTAAAATTAATTTATTACAACCAAAAAAATTTTATTTAACACTTGGCAAATTATTATGTTCAACTGACATTTCGTTTTTTAACCTGTCTAAAATTTCCATTCCATTCTTTTAAAATATTTAATCTCAATTATCAATTTTAATACAAATACAAAGCATGATGTGTCGCCATCTATTATCGCTAAAAATCTATTTGGATTTAATTACCCCATGGTATTTTTAAGTCCAATTTATGAATTGGTTCTTTGTTATAAATTTCCTAATAAGTTTTCTTCAATTTATATCATATATCGACCTTATTCCTTCAATATTTTCATATTTATTTATGATTCTATTTATCCATTCTGTTTATGATTCTTTATCTATTCTATTTATATATATAAATATTCGACATTTAACATGTTAGACTTGTTTATTTTCACACTAAATTATAAATTTTTACTGATACTAGTCTCTGAATAAATAAAATATTTAGTAAATGAGGAATTTTTAAACATTTCCCGAACCATAACAATATTTATGCATTTTCTACAATCAATTCCATTACCTTATCTGTTATGAGTAAGATAGTTATTGCCTCTAATATTGTTTTATCATAGTAAATTAAAATATGTGATACTATCATAATATGTGGTACATGTTGAGATCAAGATATTTCTATCATTTATTTAAACTTTATAGTTTAGTTCACTCATCATTTTGGTATACAAAAAATGTACAGTTGGATAATAAACCGGCGCGATTAAATGCTTGGATAAATAGAATGTAAATATTTTTCCTACAACATTTAAATACGAATAAGCACATTTTATAATAAAGTATCAACACTTTGAGATAGCAAACAGAAAGAGCAAAAGAATATAATTTTTTTTTATACCATAAAAAATTGTATTACTGCTGAAAAACAGAAAAAGCATTAATGTAGTATGAAAGACAAATAAAACCAATTATAATAAGGTGTCCCAAAATTATGTTGTAGATGTTGCAAAGCTAAAAAAAAGTTGTTTATATAATTTTGGAACATTACATATAAAAATCATTAATGAAAATGATTTCAAATGAACAGATTTAAATTTAATTTAGTTTCCCCATAAATTGTAATTAAAAATATTTAATAATAAAATCATCCCAACCCAACCGGCAAAAAAGAAATAAAAGAATATCTCTCAAAGTGTTCAACAAACTAAAAACAAAATTTTCAAAACCAGTCTGGAACATCCGAAAAAAAGTGATTGTTTATGCTACTATGCTACCAAACAACATTTTCCCTTTAATATCCTTTTTAAATTTTTTTTCCTTATGAATAAAAGGATAAAAGACAGAGCTTTACAAAACAAAGAATGAAATAACAAGGAGTCTATGACAAAACAAAATGTTCGTTACAGCTTCGTATCTTCAAAAAACTTACCAAGACCCCGAGCAGCAACGTCTGTTGCCACCAAGATGTGCGATTTGCCGTTTCTGAACTCTCTAAGGACGTAATCGCGTTCTTGTTGACTCTTATCGCCATGCATACAAACTGCGGGCCAACCGTATCTTCTAATATTTCTGGTTATTGTTTCTACTTTCTTTTTTGTTTCAACAAAAATTAAGGTTTTTGCTCCTGGCTCTGCGTTGTTGGTTATTTCTTGAAGTAAATTATTTAATCTAAACAAAAATTACAAATACATAAACATATATGAATATATTGTGTACATATACTGGGTCCCTAAAATGCATATATAATGGTTGACCACAGATTCCTTGGTTTAAAAAATTCCACAACAAGAATATTGTTTGGTATATAGAGGTTTTTTTTGATATCAGAAAGACAATTATGGAGACAGTTGTACTGTACTCAGTAGAAAGCGCATGATAACGGATTGTTTACGGATTAAAATAATTATAACATTTCTGTCAGCATACTTTTTGAGTTTTTAATTATGGAAGAATAAATTAGTGATAACGAAGATACAGATGGTTAAAGTTAATACTTTATTTTCGTTTTTCTTGAATAATTTTATTTTCTCTTACATTATGGACGTGAAAATTGGTACATTAGCATTTTTTAAGACGGTAAATAGTAATTTATAATTAGTTTTGATCTATCGGTCAGATGGTGCTGTCCTCTTTAAAAACACTACTTTAAATTATAGTTATATCTTTTTCGTTGTTAACACTTTTACACTTTACATAACTTAAACAAGTTCCTCAGACATTTTTACATAAATTTGATATATATTTTTAATACTCTCCGTTTCCGAGATAATCACTGTTTAAGGGCAATTTGCAAATTCTAACATCTTAATGAGATCAGTTGCCATTGACAAAAATGCTTCAAAACGAATACCAAGTTAAAATTTATTGTATTAAAAAGTGATAACATACCAATTTTCATATTCATAATTTAAGAAAAAGCTAAATTTAGAAAAAAACGGAGAACTTTAGAGAATATTGATAGGTATACCAAATTTATGTAAAAATGTCAGAGGAACTTGATTAAGTTATGTGAGTTGTAAAAATTTCAACGTCATCTGACCAATGGATCAAACGTATACCAAATTCTTATTAATCATCTTAAAATATGCTAATGTACCAATTTTCATGTTCATAATGTAAGAGAATACGATATTATTTAAGAAAAAGGAAAATAAGGTATTAACTTTAACTATCTGTATCTTCGTTGTTATTAACAATTGGATTAAGTTAAATTGGGTTAAATCGCAATAATTTTATGCAAAGTATTCACTGTTGCTCTGTGTCCCATTAGTTATGGGCCGTCCTGTATATGGCGAAGTTCAAACGAGATGTTTTCAGATGGTGAAAAAAAAAGTAAATCGAAAAGCAGGTACAATTTTTGGCGTTGATGAGAGTAACGTTTGGCTGCCGAGCAAACACAAGGCGCTACAGATTGAGGCATCGCGCAAAAAAATTACAAGACCAAATTAAAAGATGATTTCCTGAAATTGATGAGACAGTTTTTCGAATCTTTCAAGAAAAACGAAAGGATGATTACTTCTATTATAGATTACGATAGAGGAAGCAAGAAAAGTAGTAAGTTTGTCTGAATTGTTTGAACACTTTGCCAAAAGGTTTCTAATTTCAAGAAAACTTATTAAATTATCAATGGTATATTATAAATTTGAGAAGAAAAGGAAACTTCAACTTGTGTCAAATTGCAAATGCTGATAAAAGTACAATATATCTCAATAATTGCGAGCATCCCATTACACAATAGAAAAAAGTGTGGGATGTCTTCAAAAATGAATGATTGTAAAAAACTGCCCTTAACAGTGTTGCTAGCAGCAACTGGTTATGAGGGGAAAAAATTTCTGCCATTACTAACATTGAAAAAAAAACATTCCAAACTCAGAGGGCTTTCCGAAAGACGTCATGGTCAGGGCGCAACTAGAATGATAGATGACGGAAAAGCTGATTTTGGAATAGTTAACACAAGTATGGAGTCGCTTGTAGGAAAAAGTATGCAATCTTTGCAAAATTAAAAGTTTCAATGAAACCTCACCAATTTACTTAAGTATATTTTGTAAAACATGGTTATTTTTTGTTTTCAAGGCACAAGGACCAAAAGCTCTTTATTTATTATCTACCTGTTTAAGTAAATCTGAATGTTAACGCTTATTTGTCATCAACCCTCAAAACTAGACATTTTGGGAATTAACATTAGTTTAAACGTTAATTTAAACTAACTCAAGATCTAATTTCTATACAATATTCTTAAATAAATTACTAAATAGTGTGGTTCTAAAGGTTTTTTGATTAATTAAAAAAAAAATAGATTTTTAAGTCCAATTCTTGAACACTGCATTGAATACCCATACATACATTAATTTATTAATTTTTCTATGTATTATGGAATAATTATAATATCATCCTCACAAAATTTTTTAAATAAAACATTAAAACTGAAAAAAATGAAAAACACAAAAAAATGTGTACCTGAACATATTAAAATAATTCATGAATAAGGTGTAATTGTTTAGCCCATTAAAAAAGGAGTAAATATTTTAATTTCCAAGATAGGATAGTGATTTAAAAAAAACAATCGATTCATTATTCCAACATAGTAAAGATCGATTATAATGAGTATGCTCTATAACAAGCACCTGCTTGCTCTAAAACGGACAAGTTTCCAAGTCCCGTGAAAAATCTTATCCTTACAATGTAAAAAATCTCGCTTATAACGATGCGCTTATGCTCGGTTATAACGATAGCTCGGTTGTAGTTTTCCGAGTTTCATATCGTTTATAACGAGCAAATGACGTAAAAATTTAGCGACGTGGTGATGCCCCATTTAGGCACCATGTACAGGCAGCATCAGCAGTTCAGTTTATTGCTAGATTTAAGTGAAGTTGTAAGTTGTATCTATACGTAGTAACAAAAATGGAAAAATAACGTCGAAAACCTCTTACGTTAAAAGATAAAATAAATATGCAAAAATGTACATTTATGTGACGAGTATAAATTATAGTTTAACGGTGTCGACAATATGGACAAATAGAAATAAATAATTAGAGAGAAAACATACAAATATGAAAATGAAAAGAATTCATACCTGCATGGGCTGATGTTGATAAAGGTCTCAGACAATGCTTTTATTCAAAAAGACAAGCAGCCGCGATTTCTACAATCATTTTACAAAACAAAGCAAATGAACTTAATAAAATCAGTGAATAGATCACCGGTTTCATCGATTTTCATCATATCGACGGATGACGGACTTCGTTTGCGCTAACATGGACGGATATAAAAAATCAAAGTTATGTGACATAGGAAAACCAAAGTCACCTCGTTGCTTTAAGAACGCTCAAAACCTGCCAGTAAATTTTAACAATTCCAAAGCTTGGATGACAAGTAAAATCTTTTAAAAAATCCTTTTTGATTGGGACTGTGATTTAAAACGTCAAAAAAGAAAAATTTTATTATTAGTAGATAATTTTTCTGGGCAACCTTATATTAACAACTTAGAATGTATTGAACTTGCGTACATTCCACCAAATTCAACTTCTGTCTTACAATTGATGGACCAAGGCATCATTGAATCAACGAAAACGTTTTACCGACAAAAGTTATTGTTCAAGTTAGTATAGCTATAGTAGCACAATAATTCTAAACAGCGCATTGATAAATGTTAAAAAAGAAACAATAATGAATTGGTTTCGTCATGCATTTGGCAATCTTGCAGAGAGTTCTAGCGAGGAAGATGAAATTCCCTTATCTCAATTAATTACACGTATCTCTGTTTAAGAAAATCTTTCCAGTTGAGCGGAGCAAAACGATTTTGAAATAGACGGTGTCAAGTGAAATTTATTTGCCGCTAGCGATGATTACTGGTTCAATTCTATCAGACACTGAAATAATGTCTAACATGTTGAATAAAGATAATGGATTTGATGGTAAATCGGATGAAGAGGTAGAACAAAACATATCAAAAAATGAATTTTTAGAAGTATTTTCTAGCCATCAAGAACCATCTATGCGGACAATACTATTATCGGATTCAAAAGATTTTACCCCTCACTTTGAACGCGAATAACAGAAAACCTACTCCATAGAAAAAATCTAGACCGGTTTCGTTGGACGCAAAATTTAATTCTTTATAATATGGAGAAATTTTAAATTTTTCTTCCCACTCGTATAGTAATTATCACAGGTGTAATGAAAAAAAGTACCCGACTTAGGCCGCTCTGCGAAGAAGCTCGTCTTTGCGATTTTTTTACTCGGAAACGGTTCGTCGAAAAAATTTTATATTTCCACCACACATTGCAGAAAATGTGCTAAACATGACAGTATATTTATTTTTTGATTTTTGCTACCCATTTTCAAATAAAATTACATTATGTGAAGTAGTGATATTTCGATAACGCGTTATCGTATGGGATTGTCGCAAACATCATTCTAACCGTCTAATGAAACTGAATAAAAACCTAATCTGCATTGTACATCAAGTGTTCAATACGATTTTATAATTGGAGTTAAATAAATCCGCGGGTGTGAGGAGTCGCGTGGAGGCTTCGCCGAGCGTCTTCGTATTATCTTTCGGGGAGAAATCATGATCATGAACAGGCCCGGATTGATTTAACTCTGATTATAATATCGTATTGAACACTTGCTGTATAATGCAAATTAAGTTTTTATTCAGTTTCATCAGGCGATTAGAATGATGTTTGCGACAATCCTATAATATAACGCGTTATCGAGATATCACTACTTCACATAATGTAATTTTATTTGAAAATGGGTAGCAAAAATCAAGAAATAAATATACTGTCATGTTTAGCAGCACACTTTCGACATTGTGTGGTCGAAATTTAGAATTTTTTCGACGAAGCGTTTCCGACCAAAAAATCGCAAAGTCGAGGTTTTTTGCAGACCGGCCGAAATTGGGTACATTTTTTCATTACACCTGTGCCAATTATTGTACGAGGTTTAAAATTTTGAAGTTTGAAATTTCTCCACTTTATAAAGAATTAAATTTAGTCTCCAACGAAACCAGTCTCGATTTTTTCTATGGGGTAGTTTTTCTGTTATTCACGTCCAAAGTGAGGGGTAAAATCTTTTGAATCCGAAATAAATGTATGTTTGCATGCAATACAATAAACAAAAATATTCGCCTGGAATTATTACATAAAAGCATAAAACAGAAAAACATCCGAGAATATTTGAATAAAAAATAATTTTAGATGTATAATAATATAGATGTTTAGTTAGTTTTAGTCTATTAGGAAGTTGTATCTGTTTAAAACAATAAAGTTATGAAAAATGACAAAAACATGATAATGTATTTTTTTGTTTTTGCTTTTTCAATCTTATACTTTTAAAGTAAACAAAATTTTTCATAGTGATTAATTTCTGATAGTGAATAAACAAAAATTTCATTGTAAAAGTGCAGAAATAAAAAGATTTTATTAATTCGCTTTTAAAATTGCTGGTTATTACTTTTTGCACAAGTATTAAAATTTGATACATATTATGACTACCTTGGCGAGCAACTTTTTCGATCTACATTGAATCTTCTTCAGGGAGTAATCTTACTACAAAAAAAATTATTCTTTTACAAATTAAACTCAGTGATACAAATAAAAATCAAACTTATAATTGTAAAGAAACTGGCATAAAGTATTAAATACAAACGTATTTAACATAATTCAACGTTTGTATTTGAGGCGTGTAGTAGCAAAACTCGCCTTATCCATTTTTTACAAAATTTTAGTTTCATATTGGAATACATTATTTTTATAAATTTCAACAAATATCAATCATAATTTTTTTTAAAAACATGCTATATACCCTTTTAAAATTTTCATGTCATAGCAAAACTCGCTATATTTATAGCGAGTATCGCGGCAAAAGTTGCCTTATATTAGTTATATTAGTTATTTAACTTATATTAGTTGTCCAATAGCAATAACGATTCACGATCACGCGAGCTAGGGTTCTGATACGCGGCCATTTTTAATTTAAATTATTTAAATAATAATTTGTTTTATTAATAAGTTATTAAGCGTGTTTTTGGTGTTGTGTACATAAAAATTATGTCTAATATGAGTCAAGATGTTATTTTACCCTCAAAAAAAAGGAAAGGAAGAAAAAAAATTGCCGATAAATCAAAATGGAAAAGAGAAATCAGTAAGCGTGAAAGGTAAGCTCTTTTTTCTTAAGAATTTACTAAGCTTGTACAAAAAGTACTCGATCTGTCCGCTTCATAATTTTTCGGCCACATGTTAACAAGGGAAGTTAATTTTTTCGAATAGTAAATTAAATTCTATGATACACAGCAGAATAATTTAAGTTTATTTCCTTCAGATATTCCTGTCCTAATCTGCCATGTTTCCCAATATGCAAGCACAATGGCAAAACCTTCCACTGCAAAAAATTAACAGGAGTGGATATTTACAATTTTCATCGGAATTTTTATTTGCATAAAAATAAAGTTGAGCAGGATGCATTTATTTTAAAATACTGTAGCCACGACAAACCAAAAAGATAAAACCGAAATTTAAAAGAAGGAAGCAGCCGAAAAAGTGTGGCAATAAAATACTTTGTGAAAAAATTTCGCTGTGAAAAATATAAAATTCAAGTGTGCCAACAAACGTTTCTTCAGATTCTTCACGTTTCCAAAGATCGTGTACAAAGAATTTGCAGAAACCATTTAAACACAGGACTAATGCCAAAAGAAAATCGAGGGGGCGACCGGATTAGTACAAAATTTGTTGAGAAACGAATTGCGGTAAAAAGATTTATTGAAAATTTAAAATGTGTAGAAAGCCACTATTGTAGATCAAAAACAGATAGTAGACAATATTTGCCTAGCGGATTAAGCATCTCAAAACTTTGGCGCACTTATAACAGCAATGCTTTTGAACATCATGTAAAAAGAACTTTTTTTTCAAAAAATTTTTACTAATGATTACAATATTGGCTTTGGAACTCCGGTAACTGATGCATGTTCCAAATGCATCGAACTGTCGGAGAGAATAAAACAGGAAATGCGTCCTAATGAAAAAAAACAAATTAATTATAGAAAAAAGAGTTCATAAATTAAAAGCAACGGCGTTTTTCAAAAAACTACAAGAAAAGAAAAATGAATTAATTACATTTTCATTTGATTGCCAATAAAATTTGGTTATACCAAAAATACCAGATCAAATTGCCTACTTCAGCCGGCAGCTTTTTATTTATATTTTATAATTTTACCATTGTAAGAGGTTCTTCAAAAAGTCACATGAACCCAGAAAACGTATTTATTTATACATGGATGGAGCATGAATATAAAAAAAGTTCCAATGAGATATTATCAGCTGTGTTTCATTGCCTATCACAAGTCGATCTTTCACCATATTCAAATATACGTCTATGCGCTGATGGTTGTGGAGGACAAAATCGGGATTCTACAATGATAGGAATGTGTTCTTATTTTTTGGCAAATGTGGCACCTCCGAATGTTAAAACAATAGAATTGATTTTTCCAGTGCCTGGACATTCATATCTCCCACCTGATAGGATATTCGGTCGCATTGAAAAAATTTTAAAGAAAGAATCAACTATTATAGATCCTAAAATTTATAGAAACATTTTTGAGGAGCATGGAACTGTTGTGCAGCTGGGCAAGGATTGTGAAGTAAAAGATTGGAAGTTGAGCGTTAAAGAATTTTTGAAACCTGTTCAAGTGTGGCACTTTAAGTTTTTGCATGCAAAAAGATTTATTTTATTGAGAAGTCAAAGAAATTTAATTCTTGTTAGTGGAGAGGTTTATTACAATTCTGACACTGGAACTGCAAAGTCATTATTAAAAAGAGGGAAAACATTCAGTTATTTCTCACCAAATCAAATTGAAATAATGGTTGATAATGAAATAATAAGTTGATTTGGATCAAAAAAAGGTCGGTAACGTCAGGGAGCTTTTAAGAAAACATTTTGGTGATAGGTGGATGGAAAGACAAGACTTGAGTTTTTTTATACCTTTAGTAGTTGATTTAGATAGACCACCTTTAAAAGAACAAAAAGAAGAAGAAGAAGACATAGCATGTTTTTGCGAACGGAGACCACAAGAGGTTGATAACCTGTTAAGAATTTAAAATATTTGATTATTACTATTTTCAATTTAGTGTTCATTATTCAAAATTGTTCAAAAAAATAAATAATAAATACATTTTTTTAAGAAAACCGTCTGTTGATTGAATATTGTGGTATAACAAAACTTGCTATTCATTCATAACACAGCAAAACTTGCCTTATTCAAATAAAATTACTGTTTCTTTTTCAAACTGGATAAAACCAATTATAGATCAACCTATTGATGATAATATTTCATAACGTAATAGCTATATTTATTTGGGCGTTATATCTATTTTCCTAAAATAATTGCTAAAAACTTAAAATTTTGATTTTCTAAAATTTACTTCAAATGGATAAAGCGAGTTTTGCTACTACACGCCTCATTTAATACTTTATACCAGTTTCTTAACAATTGTAAGTTTGTTGTTTATTTGTATCACTGAGTTTAATTTGTAAAAGAAAAAAATTTTTTTTTCTTTGTAGTAAATTACTCCCCGAAGAAGATTCAATACAGTATCGAAATATTGGAATAATAAATTGTCTTAAAAAAACTTTTTTGTTAATTTAAATATTTACAGGTCAAAACAATTCAATTACCTCATTTTAAAAATTTTTACTGCTTCCCACTATTTTTCACCTATGATATATGATATATTCAGAGGGCAAATGTGATTCGTATAAGAACCAACAAAGAGTGGGGACATGTAGAGGACAATAAATTAAGATAATTTAATGCAAGTTATCATTATATCAACTTTGGTTTATAAACTTTTCAAACATTCGACATCTCAGTAATGCATTAAGCTAGACAAACCAAATTTGGTACACATTAATTGTGAACCAAGTAGAGATTTGAAATCAATTGGGGCTTTTCAAAGACCTTATTATGGTAGTTGGTACCCTAAATTTAGATAAATTTTTGAGTCATTTGATTTTTTTAAATAAATGACATGTTTAATTAACAACCTATTTGAATATAAATAACTTAACTTAAGCCTACCTATTATACGCCAAGGAATCTGTGGTCTTCCATTATACCCTCATTTTGGAGACCCCTGCAAAATTATTTTAAAATTATTATTTACTTTGTTTCCTTTTCATGTTCCTGACAAACATCAACAATTTGCAAAATATTATGATTTGCTGATAATTGTAGTGAACCAATATTAATTTGGACATAATCCTTAAGAAAATCAGCTGCAAGTTTTCTCACTTCCTTTGGCCAAGTCGCCGACCACATCAAAGTCTGTCTATCTGGACGAATTTGTTCGATAATTTTTCTGATTTGTGGTTCAAAACCCATGTCGAGCATTCGATCGGCCTCATCCAACACCAAGTAAGTGCAACGTTGCAAATTTGTTGTTCCTTTCTCCAAGAAATCGATTAAACGGCCAGGTGTAGCGATTACAATTTCGACGCCGCGTTCTAAATCTCGGGCTTGTGGTCCTTTTGGGGCTCCTCCAAATATACATGTATTCCGGACGTATGAAGAACTTCCAAATTCAGTTGCAACTTGTTGTATTTGTTGGGCTAATTCTCTCGTTGGGGCTAATACTAACGCTATGGGGCCTTCACCACGCGCTATTTGTGGTTGATGGTTTATATGAACTATTGCTGGTAAGATGTAGGCGAGGGTTTTCCCTGAACCAGTTTGAGCAATTCCAACCATGTCTTTACCGGACATTGCAATTGGCCAACCTTGCGCTTGAATGGGTGTTGGTTGATCATATTGTTGCCTCATAATCCCATCCATAACATAATCGGGGAAATTAGCTTCCTCAAAATGTTGAATTGGGTTGGGTACATCCCCGTCGATCGTAATTTCTTTCGCAGCCCTATATTGCTCAACTTCATAAGAGGATCGATTTGCAACAGCAGGATGTGGGACATAAAAATCTTTCTTAAAAGGACGTAATTTGTTCATATCCCAATTTGGTCTTCTTAATCTATTCCCAGACATCCCATTCCCATTTCCACCACCAGGTGCATTCCCATACCTTGATCCTCCGTTTCCGCCCATTCCCCCATTTCTAAACTTATTTCCCGCTCCATTCATGCTAGAACCATTGTATCCATTAGAATAACCGTTTTGGTTGTACGAATTATTTTCGTTTCGGCGATAAGATGCGCCACCACCACCCCCGGCGCCTCCTCGACCACGAAACGAACCGGTACTACTATTATTTCTTCCAAACGACCTTTAAACATCATTTTAAGGTTAATTTTTGATTTTTATAACGGTTATTGTATACTTACATTGCTGATATTAAATATGGCTGGCTTGTTCCCGTTGGTATGCTTCGACGTGACAGCGTTTCTCCAAGGAAGTGACGTGCTCTAGAAAAAATCTTCAAACCGAATGAAACACTCATGGTGCTCATCAAAAATCTTGATGGTTTAAATCGAAAATGATTTTTTTTACAGTAAGAAGAAAATTAACGTTTCATTGAACGCACATGATCACTTACCTAGATAGCGGCCAAGACGGAAAAGGCGGAAAGCGTGTCTCGGTCGATACAATCCGGAAACTCGTTGTGAACCGTTTCGAAAAACCGCCAAATTCAAATTATTACGTTGTGTTTTAATTATCTTAATTGAACGATGATTAAATTGTTTAAGTATTAATTTATACAAAAATTAAGGTTTAATTTAAGGTAAATAATACATTTTCAGCAAAATGTGACGTAAGATTCTTTTGTAATTAAAGTCATTGAAATCGTCAATTTAAAATAGGCGGTAAATTAGATAATTTAAAATTATTTCTAAATTTTTTATTGAAATTGATGATTTATACAAAATTTGTTAATACAAATTAATTAATATTGATTTCTTGTTAGATAATTTACTTATTTAAACTTGTTTTTTATTAATTAACGATTTTTAAACTAATATCCTTGTTTATAGATATAAATAGTTATCCAAAGAATTTAGTTAGTGGTCGTGATGCCTAGATGGCAGGGTGACTTATGTGTCGCCATTCAAAAAATTTAAATTTTACTATTCGCGCCTTTTACGCTTTACTACGAAATTGTAAAATAAGTTGCATATATTTCAATATATCTTGAATACAAAAAGCAATAATGTGTCCTTCGAATTGTTGGAGACTTTTCGTCGGTAAAATATCGATTTGTAGACGGCTAAATTTTTTACGTAGGTGGTGCCTATATTATATGAGAAGAAACCAACTTCGTTAAATCTCAAGAAATTGTATAACTTTAAATCTCTTTACAAAATTTCAAAGATTTATTATATTCATTATTATATTTTATAAGCAGGTTTTTTAAAATGTGTCGCATCAGTAGGTATTTTGGATCAAATTTTATTAGTGATAAAATAATTTTATTCGTAAAAAAAAAAGCAATGGCAGTGAAAAGCTTATTGCATTTATTTTTAAGAGCAATATACCCTATCCTGTTAGTTTATTAACAGTTTATTATTATTATTTGTCGAAGTCGCCAATTTTAATAATGATGATATACTTTTTTATTTATTAATTTAAATATTAGTAGATTAGTAGATTTATTTTCAATACAGGGTGTTTCACGTAACTGGTTCATTAGAACTTTTTTGGGTTCCACTAAGGCCAGGCGCGCACATGCGATTTTCTGTCGCGCGACTGTTTGGTCGCAAAAATAACACACATAGCATTAAATACAAATGCGCGCATATGCGACTAAATAATAGCAGCGATTAAAAAGATGTAACCTGCTCCATTTTTGTAACGACGCGATTGTCGCGTCTTTAAATGTATCACATGAACAAGAATGAACATGCACGCACATGCGACTGTTCAGTCGTAGTCGCAGCACAGGTCGAAGTTGGTGTATAGGATAATTATTACAACAAATTTATTAAAAATGGCTGAATCTTCAGAAGTGTCTGATAATAGTGACAATGACTTGACATCTAGTGTCTTAGACACAGAAACTATTATTATCGAGGTAGAAAAAAGACCAGCTCTTTACAACAAACATTTGAAAGAGTATAGTGACCGAAATTTAAAGGAAAAATTGTGGGGAGAAGTGTATAGCAAAGTTATATCCACTTGGAACAAGTTATCGGCCGAAGAAAAACACAAGAGAGGTACGTGATATTGTTTTTATTTAATAGTTATTAATAATCTTATGTAATAAATGTTGTGCAGATAAGTATTTAAATTTTATCATATTGCCACGGAACTGAACCTTCGGGGGATGTAAAGTAATTTGCCATATAGTCTCTTATATTAAGACCAACTCTGTTAGGTCTTATTCCAGCTGGAGGACAGCTCTGTAATAAACACTCATAAAATTCGTCCTCCATTTGCACACCGTCTTTCTTTCGCACGAAGTTATGTAGAATGCAACATGTTTTAATGATAAGGTCGGCAAATTCGACTCGCACGTCTAATGATCGATGCAAAATACGCCATTTGTTCGCTAAAATACCAAAGGTACACTCTACCATACGCCGTGCACGAGTCAGTCTATAATTAAAGACTCTTTGTTTCATTGTTAAGTTTCTTCGAGGATAAGGCCGTAAAACATTTTGTGTTAACGCGAATGCTTCGTCTCCTACTATCATGAAAGGTATGGGTTCTCCCATCTCGTTGTTTGGTAATTTTTGTGGAGTAGGAACATTTAATTGGTTATTATGTAATCTTTGACCAAAATCCGAATTCTTAAAAACGCTGGAATCGCTTCCAGCACCATATGCTCCTACATCTATTGCTGTAAAACAGTAGTCGGCGACTATTATACCCAAAAGAATAGTCGAATAAAAGTTTTTATAATTCTAAAATTCGGAACCAGTATTATTTGGTTTCTGTAATCTAATGTGCTTGCCGTCGACTGCACCGATACACTGCATCGTAAAACTCTTTGGCAATATTTATCCAATCTTCTTCAGACTTTTCTGGCATGTATAAAGGCTGTAAATAGTTCCATAATTGGTTACACGTATCTTCAACAATTTCCCTTATCGTAGTAGCCCCAAGTAAAAATTCAAACTGTAAAGAATTGAAACTATTGCCGGTAGCAAGGTATCTGAAAAATAAATAATAACTGTTTTTTATTGCAGGAAAAATTATTCAAAAAAAAATGGAAAAATTTAAAAGATTGTTTCGCTAGGGAATTAGCAGCTCAGCGTAAAGCAGTGTCTGGGCAAGCAGCAAAAAAAAAAGAAGATATATTTATTTCGACCAATTGCAATTCCTTTTCCCAATAATGAAAGATAGACCAACTACCAGCAACACCGGACCTTCTCAATCAATTGAGATTGATCAAGAAAATCAAGAAATGATATCTTCTCCTTCTTTAGCAACCAATACAGAAAATTCGGAAAGTACATCCATATCTAAAAGAAGGGCTGCAAGAAAAACTGTGCTTAAAACAATTCCATATGAAGAAAAGTTACTGAAAATATTGGAGGATAAGCAATGTGAAACAATCGACGAAGATAAAAATTTTTCACTTATGCTTGTTCCAATGTTCAAAAAATTAACTGATGACCAAAAACATTATGCGAAAATTGAAATCTTAAATATCATGAAAAATGCAAAAAACGTCGGAAATCCTCCAGTTTTTTACAGTTCAATGCAACAATCTTATTCTCATCTTTATCCTAACCGTCCGGTAGACCAAGTGCAATTTCCAAGATCAAATTTTCAATAACAGCAACAAGAAGGCAATGAAAGGATTTACTCCGCGCCATCGACATCAACGGTCAACTCTGCACAGTCCACACCATCAGCAACCATTTTTTCTGATGGTGACAATGCATATTTTGACTTGTCAAATCAATAAATTAATTAAATTAAACAAATAGAACATATATTTATTATTTAACCTTATTTTTAATATCTACTTCTATATATCTAGTCTAATAGTAGTTTGCAGAAAATATCTAGTTAATTTGGCAGAACGACGACACAAAACAAAAGCTGGTAAGTACCTTCTTACCTTATTGTTGCTGCAAGACATTCCTCAGGTGGTATACATTTTCTCCATTTACTATTTTCGTACGATATTTTCGGTCCTATTATTTTTAATAATTCAAGAAAAGATTTTTTACTCATTCTGTAATAGTTAAAGAATTTACGAGGATGCTTTCTTAAATCTTCATAAAGAATGTAAAATTGACCCCGATGTTCTCTGTCAGATAAAATTGGATGCACCCAAAATTTTCTTTTCCGTTGCTTTCTTAATTTCTTTCGTAATAACAGAGCCACTATACAAGCAGTTTCTATGAAATCCATGTTGATACTAGGCTCTAGTCACGATTAATCAGTCGCAAATGCGCGACTGGCCGTAGATCTACCGTCAAAACGGTAGATCTGACAGCATTGGATATACACTCAGCAGCAGAAGTCTGCGTACAAAAAACTTGTAATACTTTAATTGAAAAAATAAGAGTCATAATCTAATGTGATAAACTTGATTTTTTTTTATTTTGTATATTAACTACATATAATTCTATTAACAAAATATGCTTCAACAAAACAGAAATAGTAGTTACAAAAAAAATCAAAACTAAAAATTCTACAAATAACGGGTATGCAAAAATCTGCGTACAAGTCAGAACAGTATTTATAAAAAATTCATAAATGAGATCATTGTTTCTATATTAATATGAGGTCGGATAACCTTTACGGTTAATGACCTCCCTTAAACGTTTAGGCATGGAGTGCACTAATTTCTTCGTTTCGTCCGAACTGATTTTGGCCCATTTCTTAATCATAACATTTTTTAACGTTTCCTTCGACGTTATGTTGTGTTGCCGAATCCTGCGTTCCAGTAAATCCCAGAGGTGTTCGATGGGATTCAAGTCCGGCGATTGTGGAGGTGTTTTAAGTTGCTTTGGGGTATTGTATAGTAGCCAAAGCTTAGTGTTGTGGGCGCAATGTTTGGGGTCATTATCTTGTTGAAAAAAGTATTCGGGCCCTAAGCCCAAGTTTTCGATGCTAGGCTTCAAATTTTCTTTTAAAATGTCTATATACATTTTATGGTCCATTGTCGATGTTATGAAAACCAACCTTCCCACCCCTTTGGTGCACATACACCCCCAAACCATAACTCCACCACCTCCGTGTTTTACAGTCGCTTTCAAATTTTCGGGATTAAGGGCAGTATTAGGTTTTCTCCATACAAGTTGTTTACCCTTAATGCCGAAAATGCAAAATTTGCTCTCATCTGTAAAGAGAACTTTCTCCCAGAATTCAATGGGCTTGTCTAAGAGTTTTTTTGCAAAGGCGATCCGCTTCTGACGATTGACCTCTGACACAAATGGCTTTTTTCGTGCAACGCGACTGTGATAGTTAGCTTTTTTTAACGTCCTTCTCACCGTATCTTTGCTGATAGTTTTATGAAATTCTTCTTGTACATTTTCTACTATTTTTTTTGCCGTCAGCCTAGGTTCTTTTCTAACCTGCTGTACAATTTTTCGCTTCTCTCGGTTTGTTAAAAGGGGTGGTTTACCAGATCGCGGACGTGAGAGGTAATCTTCAGTGTCTTTATAATTATTAATTACTCTTTGAATGGAAGAGTGTGACCTGCCGACAGTTTCTCCTATTTTTCGAAAAGATTTTCCCTCTTTCCATAACTTTACAATAATTTTTCTCTCTCCCAATTCAATTTCCTTTCCTTTCGTGTCCATTCTAACTTTTAGCTTCTAAGCCTCTGCTAATATAATTGACACCGATTATCTTTTATTTAAATCGGAAAGCGTACATCGCCAACTACGTATTTAAGTAAATAAGTATATTTTGGAGAAGGCGTCTTTATTTGTACGCAGATTTTTGCATACGCATTATTTGGAGAATTTTTAATTTTAATTTTTTTTGTAACTAATATTTCTGTTTTATTGATGCATATTTTGTTAATAGAATTATATGTAGTTAATACACAAAATAAAAAAAAAATTGAAGTTTATCACATTAGATCATGACCCTTATTTTTTCAGTTAAAGTGTTAGAAGTTTTTTGTACGCAGACTTCTGCTGCTAAGTGTATGTAAGTGAGCGATACAGTTCGTGTAAACATGAATCACTCATTCTTCTACCAGCCATATAAACAAGGCTAATATTATTGATAGATTTATATTAATTAAATTTCCTTTTAAATAAAGTTTATGATTTTCGTAATTGATGAAAGTAATGAGAATTTATTTAGTTCTTCTAAATCCTAATTTTTAATTTATTTTTTATTCCAATTAGATATTACATTTTTAGCGCCACCTAAAATTCACCTGTTAAACTATCTATCTTGATTATAGTCTAAATTTTATTTCTTTATTAAACATAGCAAAAAGAAAAATAAAATCAAAAAGACAAGGTTGTTGGTTTAGATAATCTAACAACTTTGAGATTTCTTGTTTTAAATCTAATTTTCTATTAGTAAATTTAATTAACAACGTTTATGACCGCCATCTGATGTACGAATATTGTATTATTTTTATGCCACATATGTTCTTTTCATATCGCTCGAAAAAAATAATAAAAATAAATTTTTGTGTTAAAAACGGTTGATTTTATACATTTAAAAATAAATAACAATTTTGTTTAATAATAAATATGATAAAAATAAATGAATAAATAATAAAATAATTTTTTTAACAAACTTTTACTAAGGCCATCTTTTGGATAAAAGCTGTACCGAGTTGTCACATTGACGTTCCATTTGCCTTTCTTGGCATTGCCGATTATCGTTTTGTTCACCGGTCAGGTTGGTCGAATGTAAGTGTTCCCCGATCGAAAACTTTTACTTAAAAACCTTAACCGAATTAGCCATTACACGTCTCAATTCTAACCATCCTCAAATCCGTCGTTAGATCGCCTTTATTTGAAATCCCAATTCTGATTTCCTTATATAATTGCGAACCTTTCGTTGTAAATTTCACCGACACTTTTTTTTCGGTTCCAGCGGTGATAACTGACGCCATTGACAGTATTTCGACGGCACCGATCGACTGCAAGATGCAGTACCATACCGGATACCACAATAATGCCATGTAAGTACCAGCCTTTATTTCGATTTTCTACGCGATTCGTCTAGATTAAATGGGTCAGTGGTCTAGAAAAAAATCGATGACATTTGTCTGTCTTTCACATCCTGCCATTTGCTTTTATAACTCTCCCACTTCTTCGGGGTTTTTGAGATGAGGATGTATTGCATGCATCCTGAAAAGATTTTTATCATTAATAGGAATGATTAAATTATTGTTAACCGGATGCATTTGGTTATCAAACAATTTTTTTTAAATATATGAAGTGAATTGTAAAACTTATTAATTAATTTATCAGTAGTTGAAAATGGTTGGTAAAAAAATGTTAATTTAGTCTTTTTTTATAAATTTATTACTAAATCTATTATCTATGAAGCATAACAAGGGATAGTAGTCATGGTTACAACACTTTTAAGTGGTTTCATTGGCATTCATTAGCTAATAGCGAATGTCGGGTTAGCTCTACCTGGATTAATCTATCTGATAAAATTTGCAAGTTTTAGTTGGAGTTTTGTCATTTTCTTTATGACTCTTTATTAAGATTTGAATAACATTCAAATTTTTATTGATATTCTCAACAATTATTTTGACAGATGTGCTGTCAATTTTTTGACATTGACAAGATAAATTAATGTAAAGAAATGGCCTATAACACTTTATTATGTTGAATCTAAATAGTCTTTACATTACTATCTCTTACACTTCTCTACAATTCAATATCATGTAATCTGGTTGATTTAATGCGACCTACACTCAGCAGCAGAAGTCTGCGTACAAAAAACTTGTAATACTTTAATTGAAAAAATAAGAGTCATAATCTAATGTGATAAACTTGATTTTTTTTTATTTTGTATATTAACTACATATAATTTATTAATAAAATATGCTTTAACAAAACAGAAACAGCAGTTACAGAAAAAAATCAAAACTAATAATTCTACAAATAACGGGTATGCAAAAATCTGCGTACAAGTCAGGACAGTATTTATAACAAATTCATAAATGAGATCATTGTTTCTATATTAATATGAGGTCGAATAACCTTTACGTTTAATGACCTCCCTTAAACGTTTAGGCATGGAGTGCACTAATTTCTTCGTTTCGTCCGAACTGATTTTGGCCCATTCCTCAATCATAACATTTTTTAACGTTTCCTTCGACGTTATGTTGTGTTGCCGAATCCTGCGTTCCAGTAAATCCCAGAGGTGTTCGATGGGATTCAAGTCCGGCGATTGTGGAGGTGTTTTAAGTTGCTTTGGGTCCTTCTCACCGTATCTTTGCTGATAGTTTTATGAAATTCTTCTTGTACATTTTCTACTATTTTTTTTGCCGTCAGCCTAGGTTCTTTTCTAACCTGCTGTACAATTTTTCGCTTCTCTCGGTTTGTTAAAAGGGGTGGTCTACCAGATCGCGGACGTGAGAGGTAATCTTCAGTGTCTTTATAATTATTAATTACTCTTTGAATGGAAGAGTGTGACCTGCCGACAGTTTCTCCTATTTTTCGAAAAGATTTTCCCTCTTTCCATAATTTTACAATAATTTTTCTCTCTCCCAATTCAATTTCCTTTCCTTTCGTGTCCATTCTAATTTTTAGCTTCTAAGCCTCTGCTAATATAATTGACACCGATTATCTTTTATTTAAATCGGAAAGCGTACATCGCCAACTACGTATTTAAGTAAATAAGTATATTTTGGAGATAAAGACGCCTTTTATTTGTACGCAGATTTTTGCATACGCATTATTTGGAGAATTTTTAATTTTAATTTTTTTTCTAACTAATATTTCTGTTTTGTTGATGCATATTTTGTTAATAGAATTATATGTAGTTAATACACAAAATGAAAAAAAATTGAAGTTTACCACATTAGATCATGACCCTTATTGAATCATATAAAACTTATTGAATTATAAAATCAGCGAGGTAATATTAGGTGGTAAAAATAGCAATTGAATATTTGGGTGATATATCACTGCCACATATATACACTTTTTCTGCCACATATATTTCTGGACTTCAGGAACAAAGCAGTTGTTGAATCAATTTGTAAACAGATCAGCCGTCATCCATTCCTTTTTATTCGCCATGAAATGAACTGGAAGTTGTTTAATGTTGTTACCTCTTAATGCTCGTGGCATAAGAGATTTGTTGATTAATAAAGGCTTTAACATTTTATCACCAGATGCGTTACTACATAACAAGAACGTCACTCGATCTTTGGCCGCTTTAAAATCACCAGTAGATTTTTCAGATTTTGCTATATAAGTCCTTTCGGGCATTTTCTTCCAAAACAATCCCGTTTCGTCGGCATTAAATATTTGTTCTGGAGTATAACCGCCCTCTTCAACGATTTTTGCTACTTTACCCGGAAAGATTTTTGCAGCATTTTCGTCTGCTGATGCAACTTCTCCCTTTATTTTTACATTGTGAAATGTGGGTCTTTTTATAAAACCTGTCAGTCATCCCTCACTTGCATTAAATACCAGTTTCTTCGTTGGCTAAATACTTGTTGATGGTTCCAATTCCTGAAGTCTGTTATATATTCTAAGTGCTTTTTCTTTTATATGTTTCCCATCAATAGGTATTCTTTTTGACAGTAAATCTTCTATCCAAAACACCATGTGTTTTTCCGTTTTCTCTAAGATAGGATTTCGACTATAAGATGATGTTTTGGAGCTTACTTTCGATCCAGAAATTACGGATTGTCGTAATTTCGCTTCGTTTGAACAAAAAGCTTTGCCGACAGATTTGGGACCTTCGCCTTTCTTTAGTCAGTCTAAGATTTCTATTTTAGTTTCTAAGGAAATTGCTTGTCTCTTCGGAAGTTGTTGTTTAGGCATTTTATTAAACAATAAGGGTACTATAAAAAGAATCCAAAATAATACAACAATATTACCTTTTTTAGCAGCAAAGAATTATCATTACAAATAATACACTGGAAATTTCACCATCGAATTAAAACAACTTTAATTGTAACATCCACTTTTAGAACTTTACCGAAATTATTTATTACTTCTCACAAACTGACCACTCTTAACACAAAATAAATACTGAATAATGAAATCATGTGTTCAAGTTGAAGCACAACGAGATAAAGAAAAAAAGTGATCATAAAATTCTGGTATTCTCCGTAGTAGACCAAGTTATAAACATGTGGACATAAACTGACCGACTTCTGGCCATGATATTCCTCCATTGTATTTTATTACTGTATACATAAGTTTTTGTGAGACGCTATCAAAATTAGAATTAAGTTTTTTTTTTTTGGGATTCGTGCTATAACAACAATTCGTGTAAAAAAATTTATTGGTGAACCGTGTTATTTCAAAATCGTGTTAAAAAAGAGTTGGGTGTACGTACGCGCAATTCACGAATAATGTCCGCGAATAAAATTAAACGTCATTTCTTGCTGTATATACAGTGGTACAGAAAAGTCTACATACCCATAAACGTTAAAACCATAAAACGGTTATTATATGAATAAATACTCTATATAATAACAAAAGAATTAATCGTGTTAGTACAACATTTATTAACAATAATAAATAAATTTAATTTTTTTAAACACAGAAAAGTCTACATACGGCCAATTCTATTTAAGTTGCTATACATGAAAAACAGCGCTTCCAAACAATTGTCAAAAGTGTACTTGTTATTTATTTACAGTCTTGTTATAAAAAAAGCAAAAGTGTCAAACGAAAGGAAATAGGTTTAGAGGTGCATCAACTTATTATCAAGCACCGAAAAAATTGAAAATCTCTTTGACAAATAGCAGAAATGGTTGGACATTCAAAAACCTGCATTCAAACTGTTATTAAAAATTGTATGGAAACTAATAGTTCACAAATAAGGCTAAAAAGCGGTTGATCTGTGAAAATAACGCCACATATAAAACGCCAGATTTTGGGTGAAATAAAACAAAATCCAAGAACAAGTGTTGCAGAAATAATGAACAATATTGTTTCAATGCATCCGGAAACCATTAGAAGTGTTCTGAGAAATAATGACTTTCATAGCCGGGTTCCCAAGAAGAAGCCCTATATCGGTGATATTAATAAGAAAAAAGGTCTAGATTTTGCAATGAAATACAAAGATGTAGATGACACTTTCAGGAGTAATGTGGTGTTCAGTGACGAAAGTAAGTTTAATTTATACGAAGTGAAGTTAAATTTATCCATTATACCAGTGTAATAATGTTAAAATAATAAAAAGGATTGTTGTAGTACATTGACTGGTTTTATTATTAAATTTATAGTCTGACTAGTTTCGCTATTTATAGCATCTTCAGAGACTATGTCAAAGGTATATTTGAAAATAACATTAATGTGTAAACTTCATTGAGACTTCTTAATTCATTTGTATTTCTTGTAAATAGATGACTTAGTTCTGAATTATATGTATGTTTATATATAAATTTAGATAAACTATATATTTATAAAAAATAACTGGACAACACGTTGATAGTTAAAATTGCAATTTTAAATTTAATTATTTTAAATTTAATAATAAAACCAGTTAATGTACTACAACAATCCTTTTTATTATTTTAAGTTTAATTTATTTGGTTCTGATGGAAACCAAAGGGTGTGGTGCAGAAATAATGAGGAGCTATTACCAAAAAATGTAATTCCTACTGTGAAACATGGCTGCGGTAATGTAATAATGTAATGGTCTGGGGTTGTATGTTGGCGGCTGGGATACCCAATTTAACATTTATACAGGGTACAATAGAAGACACTAGAATAAGTAAAAAAGTTTCTATGAACATGGTGGACCTTCGCTTAAAAGAAACGGGATGTTGAATTTAAATTTTTTTTTATTTATTTACAAAACAATGATAAATAAAACAATTTAGTTTTAATGGTATGATGAAAAATATGATTAATTAAAACAAAACATTAAGTTTTTAGAAGATGTTCAAATTGTTGCCCTTGTACTTCAATACATTTTTCCATTCTTCTGGTTAATAATTGACAGCATCTTTGTAATATTCCTGGTTTATTACGAAATCTATCTGCCGATTCCATAATTCTTAAACACAATTGTTCTTCATTATGTATTTCTACAGCATAAACTTCATTTTTCAAAAATCCCCAAAATGAAAAATCGAGGGGATTAAGGTACTACAAGCTGGCCAAGGTACAGGCCCCCCTTGAGTAATCCACATATTTCCAAATCTCCTGTCCAAATATTCCCCTGCCACTCGAGAAAAGTGAGCTGGCGTCCATCATGCATGTAATACATTCTTCCAATAATGGCTAATGGGACATCCTCTAATAATGTGTTTAAATCAGTACACATACAGTGCACCTGTTAATCGATTGGGGAATCGAAATGGTCCAATTAAGTAATTGTTAATTATACCTGCCCACACATTAATAGAAAACCCATATTGATGACTTCGAATTGCAGTTTGATGAGGATTTTCATCACTCCAATGGTGCATGTTATGTAGGTTTAAAATACCATCACGACTAAAACCAGCTTCGTTAGTAAACGAAATTGATGGAATAGTGTTTTGTCTTTGGTTTTGCAACCATTCGCAAAATTGTACATGGGGAAAAAAGTCATGTCCTAAGAGTGAATGAATTCTTTGGAAATGATACGGGCGAAGAAGTTGTTCATTGAAAATTTGTCTAACTGACTCACGGTTAAGGTTTCGCACCGTTGAACTTGTTTTTCTGGTGCTTGTTCTCGGATTATTTTCTACCATTCATAAAACAGTTTCTTCGTTTCGCACGGTGCGACGAGTTCTGGAAGCCCCACTATTCAATTTTGGTTTTTTAAAACAGCCGTTTTCTCCAAAATTCCTATGCACATCAATAAATGTGCGAACTTCGAAATGCTAAATGTGTGAGCTTCGTAAGAATTTGATCTAGCTTCGGCGTAACACATAATCATGTCCCTGTATTCTTCAAAACTGTAGCGAACCATTTTTGAGTCAATAATCAGTGAGAAAGGCAATGAGAAACTTAATCACGAACATAAAATCCCTCAAACAATTATTACATTAGTTTGATAAGTGTCATTAGTATGTAACGCTCTCCATCAGTAATTCCAAAACTAAGATCATACTTGAATTTAGCATGATAAAATACTCCTGTATATTACATTTTATTCATTTCTGCGTCTCTGGCTAACGATATTCTAAAAAGACCCTCAACAAAAAATAAAATTCAACAACCCGTATCTTTTAACCGAAGGCCTTGGGGACCCACGTTCATAGGAACATTTTTCTTATTTTAGTGTCCTCTGTTGTGTGGCATTATGCAATGTACTTTATTCTATGTTACCGTGTAGACAATACAATGGATCGCTTCCTGTATTTAAATGTCTTAAAAGAAAATTTGAACCAGTCAGTAACAAAAATGAGCTTGTCTCAGGGTTGATATTTTCAACAAGACAATGACCCTAAGCACACTGCTCATATAGTTAGGGAGTGGATATTGTACAATATACCCAAGATTTTAAAGATGGTACACAGATGATAACAACGTACAATATGTAAAATTTCCAACAGTACAAAAAAAATATAAAGTCTTTTAAAATCTTTTATAAAAAAATTAACAAACATCATTTTATGCTATATAATAACCTTAAGATTCTCCAACATTTGACGATAAACCCTCTGATGATGGCTAAAAATAGCCGAAACATGTAAGGGACGAAAAATAAATAATAAATACATCGATTAAAAGTTAAAAAAACGAAGAAATTCATTTTAATTCCAATTTATACTAAGTACCATTGATATTTGACTGTTTCTAACATAATTTTTTATTTTTTAATGTAAATTAATTGTTTGGTATCAAATTAAAACATTTTTGATTCTTAAGGTGACTTGTGCGACAGATTTGAGTAATTGGAGATTTTTTATTTAGAGTATTTGGCGTCATGTGAACGTCATAAGCCAATCCAAACAAATCTCCCTCGCACCTCTATTTAATTTTAATATATGACACTTAATAACTTAATTTTTTTCTTTTTTCTTCTGAATATGTCATATCAATCTAAATCATTTCTGATTCTTATTAAGATGATTTAAATACTGGCTGTTCAGAAATTGGCGGATAATCTACACGTACCGACATTCTTCGTTCAGTTCTAAAGCGAAAATCTTAATGTTAAAATATTGTATCATCAAATTTCGGATAATTTGTTCATAACTAATTAATATTTGATATAACCATGTCTTATACGAAGCGGCTGTATCTCAACAACGGTAAGGCCTAAAGGTTTGGGGAAAAACCCTAATCGATAAAGAAGCTAAGAGAAATATCTGGAAATTATTTTCACAATCCGACCGCTAAGATACGTAATTGCCATGGAGAATCATAAAATTCCTGCTATTTCGGAAAGTTGGACGATAATCAATAACTTTAACAGCATAATTTGATAGCTTGGATAACAGCATAAATGTTCAAAATATTATTAATCATTCTCGATCTATTAATCTTTTATTTATTTTAGTTGCATTTTGAACAGTAAATTCTTTTTCGTTCTTACTCTTTTAAGAAAAATACCGTAGTTTGGGTCTTATGCGATTTTTTTTTCAAAATTGTTAATTTAATTGATAAGAATTTTAGTTTAATTGTGCAGTGTGCATCGTTTAACTCTTTAGGATTTTCTGTAAGAGCTGTTTATTATTTTATTAATTTTGTTTAACGTTTTTTTTCTTAGTGAATAAATCTTATAACATTTTTCTTAAAATTAATAGTGCTTTTATTATTGATAATATAATTATTAAAAACAATAAAATACAAAATAAAAGCTTCTTTAATCGTTATCAGACAAACATTTATTAGTTTATTAACATTTATAAGTTTTTTTGTTATGTGATTTCTTTACTATGGTAATGTGATAAATTTAACAAACAAATAATTTAATAACAATAATGGTATACGAATTATTTACATTTTATTCAACTAGCTGACAACTAATTACCAAAGCTATGTGAATATTTTTCTTGATAAGCTGATTATATCTGATTGAGATGCGCATCCGACCCATATGGTGAATGATCTAGGGTTTTAGGGACTCGATTAGCATCCATTCCTCCACAATTTTGAAAGTATATTTTAGATCATTGTTGAAACATCCACTTCTGTGATAAATTGAATTTATTAACACTTGGGGAAACATTATCCTTTAAAATGGTTAAATCGTCCATTTTATTCATAGTCAATTCTCTGTATGACGTTGCCATACAGCCCCAGACCATAACCGACCCACCACCGAGTTTGATGGTTTTCGTAACAAATTTCTCTTTGAAGGCCTCATTTTTTGACCGCCTAACTTTGGTGGTTTTCTCTTACCAAAAATTTCAAATTTACTCTCGTCATTGAACAAACGAAGTATATTTTTCCAAAGCTTCGTTTTGATATATTTTTTGCGAACTCAAAACGTTCCTGCTTATTTAAGTATGCAAGGCTTTTTACCGCTACAGTATGATGTCATTTACCATTTTCATTTAAGTTTAATATGATTTTATACGTTTCAATACTTGATTGTTTTTCAATGATGATTTTTGGAACTTTGATTTTCAACCACTTGTTTTTTCTAAAATGTTCTAAATTTCTCATGACAGCAGTATATACAACAACCGCGCTTTCTGTTTTAAGTTAAAATCGGGGTATTTTTACTCTAAAAGTGATTTACCATATTTGCGAAGGTTTTGTTTAACTATTTTCTACGAAGGGATAGCTCGCAAGTAAAATCGTACATTCTGATATAAAAATTTTTTTCTAAGTTAACTGTAGAGTAACAAAAAGGGTTATTAGAAGTAAACTATTTGTGTTTACTTTCTTTTGACGCTCAAAGTGTTATGTAGGTAATAATTAAATATTGTAATTTACAGGTTTAGGTCTCGATCTGATCGTGATGAACAATACGGTAAGCAATCTAATTATTGGAACGGTCCACCAAGCCGAACTATGGCTCCAGTTCAAGATTTCGGCGGACCGAAATCCACTCAAACCAACAATAACAAACCGACGGTGACACACGACACAATGACGAAACCGGTCTGGGACGTTGCGACGTTAAAACCGTTCGAAAAGAATTTTTACGTTCCCCATAAGAATAGCACGTCCCGGTCGGACGGTGACGTTCAAAATTATCGCCTCGATAGGGAGATTTTTGTGCGCGGTGCGAACGTTCCGATTCCGAGCGAATGTTTCGAAGAGGGTAGCTTTCCCGATTATATCACAGACGAGTTGATTCGTCAAGGTTTTCAAGAACCGACAGCCATTCAAGCCCAGGGTTGGCCCATTGTGTTATCCGGCCGCGATTTGGTTGGCATTGCTCAAACTGGATCTGGAAAAACTTTGGCTTACATGCTACCAGCAACCGTGCATATTAATAACCAACCGAGATCTAACCGAGGCGAAGGACCGATCGCTTTGATTCTTGCCCCTACCAGAGAATTAGCTCAACAAATTCAAAAAGTCGCTAGAGATTTCGGATCGTCAACGTTGATTCGTAACACGTGCATTTTTGGGGGATCTCCAAAAGGACCTCAAGCTCGCGATTTAGAGAGGGGAGTTGAAGTGGTTATAGCTACACCCGGACGTCTTATCGACTTCTTAGAAAAAGGAACAACAAATTTATCGAGGTGTACTTATTTGGTGTTGGACGAAGCTGATAGAATGTTAGATATGGGATTTGAGCCGCAAATTCGTAAGATTATTACACAAATTCGTCCTGATAGACAGGTTTTGATGTGGTCTGCAACTTGGCCTAAACAAGTTCAAGCTCTTGCTGAGGAATTTCTTGTTGACTATATTCAGGTAATATATACGCCAGGTGTTCAAAAAAAGTTTAGAACACCCTATTTTATTTCTTGGTTTAGGCCCATTTTTACCAACCTCCTGCTAAACTAACTAGTGGTGGTTATATCAATTTTATGCGCTCCCATTGGTTATGAGCCGGTTTTTAATTGTTAGATAAATTTGTCAAGAGGTGGTAAAAGTGGTCTTCAATTTATCATTTTTATACCTAAAACATTTTCAAAGTGGTCGCCATATTAATTATTTTAGTCATAGATTTTTCTAGCTTTTTTACTGCAGCGGAGCCTGAAGGTAAGAGGAATGTGTCTAAATAAGCTGAGGCTTACCAGCATGATGTTCATGTAGATATCGAATTAATGAGTAAAGATATGTGGTTGCTTGTGACACAAATTGATTACTAATTTCAGAGAGATATTATATTAATTAGTCGGGCTCTGCCATAAGCACCTGTACTATAACCGTTAATAAGTTGCTTTTTATAGTTGGGTTAACTGGGTTCACATGTGATGCACAAAAACGTGCTTTGAAATATAAATAACGCGCACTCATATGAACAATAGTATTTAAATATGTATATCATTTATACAACAATATTATTCTTTTCAAATTTTTAAATGTAAATATGTGGTATATACCAGGTGTGGCCAGACTTTTTGTAATAAGAGCCATAGTAAACTACCTGAAAATATTGGGAGCCACGAGAGTTTGGTATAAAAAAAACAATTTTATAAATCACAATGTATTTAATGATAGTAATTATTACATATTTATTTCTTACTAGTTGAAGGTTGATGAGTTTGTAATGTAAAAGTCAATTTTTGAAAATCAGGTTGATAATTGGTAATTGAACATCTTATTAATTTCTTTTAGTGTTGTTTAGTCAATTGTGAACGAAACTTAGATTTAATTAGTTTCATTGTTGAGTACAATGATTTGACATCATATGTTGATCCAAATATTGATAGTAATCGATAAGTTGCAATTTTTAAATTGTTAAAATATTTATTTAATAATTTTTGCACTTTTATTAAAACTTTTATTTTTATTTAAAAATAAAACGTCAATATTAAACAACAAATTTTAAATAAGATCAACAATTTTTTAAAAATGGATTTCCTGAAGATGACCTAAACGAGACCGAAACCGGTAGAAACATTGTATGAAATACTATCGTCTTAATAAAAGTGCAAAAATTATTAAATAAATATTTTAATTCAAGACGAAAAACATTCCTATAAAATAAAAAATATTTTAAATTGTTGTATTTGACTGCTGGTACACTTTTCTAGAATTCATTTATTGATTTTGCCGATTTGTGTAACATGTGGTGACCTTGATCTTCTTGCGTGTGAATTCTATTTCTCCAAAAGTCTCTGGTAGTAAACATTTTAATATTTTAAAACAATTATTATGGATATCAATTTCAAACGGATTTAACAAAATTCCAATTGATGGCTCCAACTAAATCCGTAAATCGATTTTCAAAATCGTTGTACTGGTTTTTTAATTTTGTCTGATAATTAATGATGACTTAAAGAAGTATCATATTCTGAAGCAGCTTTCTTTAAGGCCGCGTTAAACGTTCAACGTTCTTGAGATGACCTCTAAATCTCTAGATCCCTTTAACTCGAGATCTTGTCGAAATGAATAAAATTCGTATTTTTAAGCGATTCTTTTTCCACCACTACTCGTATCAAGCGAGATGTGAGACTATTTAATCGGTCGTGATATGCCCAAATAATTCGCAAGGGTTCTTGTTGTCTAAATTTTATTTGATTTTGTTATCAGATCGTTTCAAGCTTTCTTACTTGTTACGTCTGTTTTAATTTTGCGGTTTTCAACGCAATTTTTAACAAAATGTGTTGATGTCGTTTGCCGGACTCCGTTATCAGTATTTCAAAATTAGGTATCCCTAATTTTTTATGAGCGATTTAATAGAATTATAAATTGAAAAGAAACAGAAATAAGCCATGCGGGCTGAGGAGGGTTCTGGCCAATCCGAGCGGACTTGAAAAGACGGTGCCACCTCCGACGGAACATATACATAAAACGATATTTAATATTTTAGATAAAATTATTTTATTACAAATTCAATAAGTTTTTTTGTATATAAGACATAAATACATATAAATTTAAATTATTTATCAGGAATAATAATAATGATTATTATACATTTAAAAATTTCGGTTTTTGTCAGCATACTTCCGCTTTCGTTTATTTGGAGGGGTCATCTTAGTAAATCAATATTTTATCTATAACAGTAAATATTAATAACATTAAATAACATTCATATAATGTGAAGTATTTTATTTAAATCGTTACCTACCGTTTTTATTCAAGTAGAGAAACTGACAAAAACAATCACTGTGTAGGGTCGCGATAGTTCGAGTGAATTGAATACTGTAAAAAGGTTCTTTCCCGAAATCTGTATCAAACGTATTGATTTATAGCTTCCTTATTCGTCACAAGTAACGACCTTTGCTCTGCAAATGTTCGGGGAATCTTTTTTCTTCGAAGATTTTTTATTATTTGAGTTGTTTGTTAAGCCGCAATAATATCATCGAAGAGCCGCATGCGGCTCGGGAGCCAGAGTTTGGCCATCACTGGTATATACAGTATACCACTTGCCTTCAACATGTTAAATTGCAGAATACCTTTAAAAACGGGTAACGTTATGTTTAAAGGTCATGTTTTGTATCAAATTCAATCGTTTTGTTAATAAATTATATTCATGATATAATAACTAAACTAAAATTACTTCGCTGAGATTATTTAATCCATAAATCAGAGTTGAGTGATTCCTTCACCAAGTTTATCAAAACAATTTTTTTTTGTGTAAAAAAAATCAATATTTAATAAAAAGATCGTTTCAAGCTTTCTTACTTGTTACGTCTGTTTTAATTTTGCGGATTTCAACGCAATTTTTAACAAAATGTGTTGATGTCGTTTGCCGGACTCCGTTATCAGTATTTCAAAATTAGGTATCCCTAATTTTTTATGAGCGATTTAATAGAATTATAAATTTAAAAGAAACAGAAATAATCCATGCGGGGTGAGGAGGGTTCTGGCCAATCCGAGCGGACTTCAAAAGACGGTGCCACCTCCGGCGGAACATATACATAAAACGATGTTTAATATTTTAAATAAAATTATTTTATTACAAATTCAATAAGTTTTTTTGTATATAAGACATAAATAATACATATAAATTTAAATTATTTATCAGGAATAATAATAATGATTATTATACATTTTTTAATTTTTTTTTAATAAATTTAAATCTCGTTTTATCTATATATCGTGCGTAGACGGTACGACGCCACGTCCCGTCTGAAATGGACGCCAACACCACCCGGCACCATCCTTCTCGGATTGGCCGGAATCCTTTTTAATTTACTTCTTAATAATAATATTAGCTTTTACCACAATATATCTAAACAATACTGTTGTAATTTTTAGTTTTACAAAAAAAGAAATGTTCTTGAAAAATTTTGTATTCTCATATTAGAATAGAGGAGTTCGTATACGTATCTTATTGTTTATTACTGTTTAGTTTATGGCGTATTTAATCATATTATTAATAATTAATAAACTTCTTAGTTTATTATTAATAAACTTCTCTTTAATGATAAAACGAAAGATTGTTTTTGTAAGTATACTACTAATATTAATCTGATAAAAAATATGTACGTAAAAGTATATCATAAGAAGAACAAAAAGAAACTCATTCAATAGAATAAGCACCCATTTTGTTAAACGGCCAATTCTATTGACCGAAAACTTATCCCACGCACCAGATCAAATGGTTAATGGTTCATTGCAATTTTTTTTTCTCGGCATAATTAATAAACTTTTCTACAAATTAACGTAATAAAGGGTGTCGTTCTGATCTTAAACTATTTTTGGGGAATGTTCTGCTCACAGTGTGAGTGTATTTTCCAAGTGATTTGTGAACCAGTTCAGAGTAAACTAGTTCACAAATCATTGCATCGCATCATCGCATGTGGCCAAAAATACACCCAACTTTGTGATTTTTTTCATTAATAACGATAAAAATATCTGTCTTGGGCGATATTTACTACAAAGCTATATATATCAATTTTAATCCTACAATACAATTTTTACATTAATTCCTTTTTTGTGCTCTAAAACTTAGAAACTACTGCACCCATGTTTAAGTACCTGATTTTCATGACATTTAATGCAGCCTTAATCAAGGAAAGTGATTGAATGTCTTATCCATTACGTTTTGTTCAAAAAGTTTTATCTTTCTTTTAAAACTAAAAATGTTTTGATTCTACTCTGAGATATTCTTGTCCTTAGCTTGCAGCAATAAATTTAATTTTTTTAAATACTCCATTGTATCAGTGAAGAACATTAAATCACAGAGCCATTCTTTATTCTTTAATTGCGGATATGTTTGTTTTTTTGCATCTAAAACATCAATAATTGGTTCTAATTCAAATTCAGGACATCGTACATTGATAACCACCTCAGTATGCAGTATAATGATAAATCATTTACTTATTTATTTAAATCAAGTTCGACAATAAAATTACGAAATTGGCGATGATTTTTTGCATTAGTTCGAAAAAATTTACGATTTTGATGAGCGGTGTAAACACATGATTAAAATTAAAGTGTTTAACGATAAGATGTTCGCGATGTACAATGCAATGGATGAGAATAAAATCTGGAATATTTTCATCATTTTTCAGGAGCCCTATTAATCCAACATTTTTCCTTGTCATTGCAGCTGCTCCATCAGTGGTTATACTTATTAATTTGTTTTTCGGAATATCTTTAACGGCGGCATCAAAATCTTCAAAAATCTTTTAAAGCAATGAGATCTAATAATTCTTCTCGCGTAACTCCATCTTCAAATACGAAACGAATAAAAATTGCTAACTGAGGTTGATCGGTGATATCCGTTGATTCATCAAGCGCCAAACTAAATGCTACACAATTTTTTATATAATTGCGATAATAAATCTACAGTTATTTCTGCAATTTGGCGTTCTATTGTATGTCGTGAAACTGGAATGCCACTTATCAACTTTAAAGTTTTGTATTATACTCCCTCAGTATATGACCGTTTCGCTCTTGCTATGTTCCACGCTATTTTAAAACTAACTTCTGTTACAGATTTACATTCTTCAGTAAATTTTGACATAAAATTGACCTGATTATTAATTGAAGACTTTAGCGATTGTAGTTTTTTAATTATTAACTTCGATTTTCCCGGATATTCAGATATAAATTCGGAATTGAATTTTTCATAATGACGTTTTAAATTTCCTACCTTATAATTGTTCACGGTTGAGTTACAAATTACAGACAGCTTTGCCATTTTTTTTTATAAAAGCATAATCTTCTCCCCATTCCCCATTAAAATTTCGGTTTTTGTCAGCATACTTCCGCTTTCGTTTATTTGGAGGGGTCATCTTAGTAAATCAATATTTTATCTATAACAGTAAATATTAATAACATTAAATAATATTCATATAATGTGAAGTATTTTATTTAAATCGTTACCTACCGTTTTTATTCAAGTAGAGAGACTGACAAAAACAATCACGGTGTAGGGTCGCGATAAAAGGTAAAAAGGTTCTTTCCCGAAATCTGTATCAAACGTATTGATTTATAGCTTCCTTATTCGTCACAAGTAACGACCTTTGCTCTGCAAATGTTCGGGGAATCTTTTTTCTTCGAAGATTTTTTATTATTTGAATTGTTAGTTAAGCCGCAATAATATAATCGAAGAGCCGCATGCGGCTCGGGAGCCACAGTTTGGCCATCACTGGTATATACAGTATACCACTTGCCTTCAACATGTTAAATTGCAGAATACCTTTAAAAACGGGTTTAAAGGTCATGTTTTGTATCAAATCCAATCTTTTTGTTAATAAATTATATTCATGATATAAGAACTAAACTAAAATTACTTCGCTGAGATTATTTAATCCATAAATCAGAGTTGAGTGATTCCTTCACCAAGTTTATCAAAACAATTTTTTTTTGTGTAAAAAAAATCAATATTTAATAAAAACCTTTTAATAATGTCTTCGGTGGAGCGGAAATGTTGATCATATTGAAAATATTTTAGATTTAAAAGTCGGGTAAAATAATAATTCAAATAATTATATTTTATAGGTAAATGTTGGCTCATTAGCTTTAACTGCAAACCATAATATTCGTCAAATCGTCGACGTGTGCGAAGAACATGAAAAAGAAGGCAAATTAATGAACCTCCTCAAAGAAATTGGCTCAGATCGCAATAACAAAATCATAATTTTCGTCGAAACAAAGAAAAAAGTCGATGATATTACTAAAGCTATAAGGCGTGAAGGATACGCAGCTACTTGTATCCACGGGGATAAATCACAACCAGAAAGAGATTACGTATTAAACGAATTCCGTAGTGGTAAATCGTGGATTTTAGTTGCAACTGACGTGGCAGCTAGAGGCCTCGATGTTGAAGACGTCAAATACGTCGTTAACTACGATTATCCAAACTCGAGCGAAGATTACGTCCATCGTATTGGCCGTACCGGAAGGTGTCAGCAGGCTGGTACCGCGTACGCGTATTTCACACCCGCGAATCAAAGACAAGCGAAGGATTTGATAGCCGTTTTAGAAGAAGCCGGACAGGCTTTAAACCCGCAACTACAGGAACTTGCCATGTCCGCGAGAAACAGTCAAAACAGTCGTAACAGATGGCAAAATAGAAACAGGGACAACGCGTCGCCGAATTCCAGTAATGGATCGATGAGAAATAAAACGTGGACTAATAATAATAAAGTTGCCATTGAACATACGCCCCAACAAAGAATTAATCCTGGAAGACCTAATAATATTCCGCAAAATAATGTTGGAGGGAGAAATGGGGATAACCCAAGAAGCTTTAATAAGAGTTATCATAGTAATGGTTACCAAAACGCTTATAATCAACAGTATCAGAACCCATCTTATGGCTATGGACAAATGGGTGGTAGCGGAGGATATCAAAATGGGCCAGGAAGAAATTATGGTGAGTTAAAAATTAAATTCATTAAATTAATTGATTATACTAGACAACAAATACACACTTAAAAAAATTTCTTTAGTAAACTAGTATAGTTTTACTATCTCTTTGAGTCATAATAAAAACAAATTTAGTTTGGTATGTTAGGATTTGGTATAAACTTTAATTAATATAAATTAGTAGACAAATTCTATGAAGCAAATTATATTATAAAATGTTTTTTCTTTTTAATTTTCCTTTGGTAATGTTCTTTAGTTAGTTTTGGTTAGCAATGTCCAACAATTATCAGTCTAGATATCACTGTTATAGTTACCCTAATAACGTTTTTCAATAACAGAAATGTAATCTTTCACTGTGTTCGTTACTGACATCTCTGATATTCAGGGAAAGATATGTGTGAATGTAAAAAAATGTATATTAAGGCTCATGTTACAGCCAGTTCATGAAAACTTGATAAAAGATCGTTATCCACTTAACGTCTAGCTCCGTAATGTTACTTTCTTTTCACCAGCTTTTACCTATTAAGGGGGGAAACCTGGTCTGGATGGTCGAAAGTTGCATGGTATTGCAAATTTCTTTTCTTACTTTAAATTATAATTGTTATTTATAATTAAAGCTTCTAAATAAAAACTGGTTTATAACTTATAACAACAAAATAAATATGACATAGCAGAAACAAGTCATTGTTCACAGTCTATGTACATGACAGCGTCCATTTCTTTTATCTGAAAAATCTAAACCAAAAATATTTTTAACCTTTATGAAATAATCTATTATTTAAACTAAGAAATTTTTTCATAATTTAAGTAAAGAAAAAAAAATTGACGATGATTTACGAAAAATGTGATTTAATTTTTAATACTTTCATTTTAGTTCAAATACGTTTTAAATTAAGCCAATGTATATTAAAATCCGTTGATTACAAGTCTTGTAATCATGTACTTAATATTAAAAAATACTTGTGCGCTTTTCTAACTTAAGTGGGCGCGCTCTTTTAACCGTTGTAACTGAAAAAGTACTTCGAATTTTGGTATAAAACTTTAGTAATTTATTTTTGGATGCAATAATACCGAAGACTACGAGAGTGATATTGTTGTCGAAATTGTATCTACAAAACTGATCTTTAATAATGAAGTTCAAGAAAGTAGCGACAAAGAAATCTATAATCCTATACGTATTTTTAACTTTTTTTATGCAAACAGACAATGAAGATTCTCCAATTGAATCTTTAAATAAATGTACAGAGTATATAAATAAAAAAATTATGAACGGTGGAAACCAAAGTACTTTGAACAAGTATTTTTTACCTAAGTAAAAAATGTGGTTTTCTTTATCATTATTTTTGTTGTTTATTTATTTAATGTTTTCTTATACAGGTGTCTCACGTAACTGGTTCATTAGAACTTTTTTAGGTTCCATTATTCGTAGAGGCTTGAAATTTTGGTAACATGGGTTGTTCATTCCGATCTATTAACTTAAAATATTTTCATGATGGCCACCGCTTCCGGTCTACCGGAAGTAGACCTCAACTTCGTTATTTTAAATGGAATGCTATAGGTTTTATTACACCATTCAATTATACGTAAGAAAATACGTTGAATTTGGTAACAGTTGTTGGTACCTACCGTTTTTTGTATTCGAGTTATTTTGATTTTAAGTATTTTTTGTCAAATATCACCATGCTCTTTACAAGCCCATATCTCAGCTAACGTTAAATCAAAAACGTTTTGCATTGGTACGATAACTCTTCATATGCTGTTAAATAGATTGTCACTTATTGTATCAGTATATCTTATACAGTTGGTCAAAAATTAAGTTATCGTTTCTCTGTATTCAATTGCGTGAAAGTCGAAAATTTTAAATGGAACGCCCCATATTTTCATACCCTATCAGAAAGGGAATTTAATTCTCTACAAATTATCTATAAACATTCCTATAACTATTTATTATAGTTTTCTTGCTATTGAGGAATTTTGGAAGGAACCGTTTGTGTTTTTGTTAGAAGGCCATGACATTTTGACAGTTTTTTGTTTAATTTATTTAAATTAGTATTAGTATTATTTCTAGAATGAACTGCGATTGAATAAACTTTAGATTGTTAGTTATTATTTACCAAAAATAACCAAAAGAAAACCGAATAAATGAAACAATGAAAAACAGCAATTTAATGACAAAAATTAAAATCAATAACCTAAAAGAATCAAAAACTTAAAATTATAAAAATAAATGAAGGGAATTTAATTCATTATAAACTATGTAGAAACTCATATTTGAAAATTAATGGAAGCATGCAATACTGGAAATCTTCTGGTTTTTATGTTAAAAAGCTATGGAGTCTTGACAGCTTTTCATCCATATTTATGTTATTGTTGTCATTATTTAGTTGTGTCATCACTTACTTCTGTTAAGAATAAAATAAATACAAGTGTATTAACAATGAAGTTTATTTATTAATTCGGTGCAACTGGTTTCGGAATAACTTATTCCTTCTGAAGAAGGAATAAGTTACACGACTGAAGGGAACACTTAAACAGAGAAAATTCTGCTGTTTATAAACATATTTATGATTTTAAAGATAAAATAGAAATAAACAACGTTAAAGTTATTAAAAATATCCACAAATATAAAGAGTTAGACCTATTTGAAGAATATTATATTAACATTAATAATTACAACAATCGCCTTATGAATGACATTAATGACTTCAACAACTTTAGACACTTCACTAAATTCATATAAATTTTATATAATAAAATTAAAAAAAATTCCCGTCTTTGAAAAAACTTGTTCAACGCATGCGTTTTCTCAATTGAAATCACGCTGTTTTACAAGATACGACAGTTCAATTTTATTCTTCGAAACAGATGGAGTCTATTTAAATTTTATTTCTTTTAACGACTGTAAGATATACACTTAGCAGCAGAAGTCTGCGTACAAAAAACTTCTAACACTTTAACTGAAAAAATAAGGGTCATGATCTAATGTGATAAACTTAATTTTTTTTTTATTTTGTGTATTAACTACATATAATTCTATTAACAAAATATGCATCAATAAAACAGAAATATTAGTTACAAAAAAAATTAAAATTAAAAATTCACCAAATAATGCGTATGCAAAAATCTGCGTACAAATAAAGATGCCTTCTCCAAAATATACTTATTTACTTAAATACGTAGTTGGCGATGTACGCTTTCCGATTTAAATAAAAGATAATCGGTGTCAATTATATTAGCAGAGGCTTAGAAGCTAAAAGTTAGAATGGACATGAAAGGAAAGGAAATTGAATTGGGAGAGAGAAAAATTATTGTAAAGTTATGGAAAGAGGGAAAATCTTTTCGAAAAATAGGAGAAACTGTCGGCAGGTCACACTCTTCCATTCAAAGAGTAATTAATAATTATAAAGACACTGAAGATTACCTCTCACGTCCGCGATCTGGTAGACCACCCCTTTTAACAAACCGAGAGAAGCGAAAAATTGTACAGCAGGTTAGAAAAGAACCTAGGCTGGCGGCAAAAAAATAGTAGAAAATGTACAAGACGAATTTCATAAAACTATCAGCAAAGATACGGTGAGAAGGACGTTAAAAAAAGCTAACTATCACAGTCGCGTTGCACGAAAAAAGCCATTTGTATCAGAGGTCAATCGTCAGAAGCGGATCGTCTTTGCAAAAAAAACTCTTAGACAAGCCCATTGAATTCTGGGAGAAGGTTCTCTTTACAGATGAGAACAAATTTTGCATTTTCGGCATTAAGGGTAAACAACTTGTATGGAGAAAACCTAATACTGCCCTTAATCCCGAAAATTTGAAAGCGACTGTAAAACACGGAGGTGGTGGAGTTATGGTTTGGGGGTGTATGTGCACCAAAGGGGTGGGAAGGTTGGTTTTCATAACATCGACAATGGACCATAAAATGTATATAGACATTTTAAAAGAAAATTTGAAGCCTAGCATCGAAAACTTGGGCTTGGGGCCCGAATACTTTTTTCAACAAGATAATGACCCCAAACATTGCGCCCACAATACTAAGCTTTGGCTACTATACAATACCCCAAAGCAACTTAAAACACCTCCACAATCGCCGGACTTGAATCCCATCGAACACCTCTGGGATTTACTGGAACGCAGGATTCGGCAACACAACATAACGTCGAAGGAAACGTTAAAAAATGTTATGATTGAGGAATGGGTCAAAATCAGTTCGGACGAAACGAAGAAATTAGTGCACTCCATGCCTAAACGTTTAAGGGAGGTCATTAAACGTAAAGGTTATCCGACCTCATATTAATATAGAAACAATGATCTCATTTATGAATTTTTTATAAATACTGTCCTGACTTGTACGCAGATTTTTGCATACCCGTTATTTGTAGAATTTTTAGTTTTGATTTTTTTCTGTAACTACTGTTTCTGTTTTGTTGAAGTATATTTTGTTAATAGAATTATATGTAGTTAATATACAAAATAAAAAAAAAATCAAGTTTATCACATTAGATTATGACTCTTATTTTTTCAATTAAAGTATTACAAGTTTTTTGTACGCAGATTTCTGCTGCTGAGTGTACATTTCATCACTAAATTTAAAATTTTTTTACTTTTTCTATTTTTTAATTTTTTACTTTTTGCTATTTTTTACAGCTTTACATAGTTTTAAATCTTAACCACGGTCGTATTTATTTACACAGAAAATGAAAAATATCTCCAAAAATTTATCCAAAACCATGATAAATGACATGAAACTCCTCTAAATTGACGATATAGAAATTTATATATCACTTAGACCTAAGCTATATTTAGTTGCAAAATGTACTTTCAGTCGTGCCTGAAGAAGGAATAAGTTATTCCGAAACCGGTTGCACCGAATTAATAAATAAAATTCATCGTTAATACACTTGTATTTATTTTATTCTTAAGTAAGCGATGAATTTAGAATCTATGATTGCTATACTTCTGTTAATGTATTTGTATATCATGGCGAATTATTCCAACGCCAACATTTTAAATTCGTTTTATATTCATGGCGGATGTAATAAACTTTTGGATAGGATTTGTTTCTTAGTTTTGTAAAGAGAGAAGCATAAATTTTTATAACCAGCGTTTTTTATTCATTTATGCGTTTTTCAACTGGTTATTTTTGGTAGATAAAAGCTAAGAAACTAAGTTTATTTATTTGCAGATCATTCTAGAAATAATACCAATAATAAAGTAATTATAATAAGCCTTCTAATAAAAACTCGAACGGCTTCCAGCATTTTGTGTAGGATTTTGATAAAATACTCAATATGAGGAAAATTATAATAAATAGGTATAGCAATGTTTATAGATAATTTGTAGAGAATTAAATTCCCGTTCTGACAGGCTAAAAAGATATGGGGCCTTCCATTTAAAATTTTTGACATTCTCGCAATTGAATACATCGAAATGGTAATTCAATTTTTGACCAGCCTGTATAAGCCACACTGATATAACAAGTGACAATCTATTCGACAGCATATGAGGAGTTATTGCATCAATGCAAAACGTTCTTGAATTAACGTTGGCTGAGATATGGGCTTGTAAAGAGCATGGTAATATTTGACAAAAAACGCTTGGAATCAATATAACTCGAAAACAAAAAACGCTAGATACCAACAACTGTTATCAAAGTCAATATATTTTTGTACGTATAATTGAATGGTGTAATAGAAACTATAGCATTCCATTTAAAATAACGAAGTTGAGGTCTGCTTCCGGTAAACCGGAAGTGGTGGCCATCTTGAATATATTTTCGGTTAATAGATCGGAATGAACAACCCATGTAACCAAAATTTCAAGCCTCTACGAATAGTGCAACCTAAAAAAGTTCTAATGAACCAGTTACGTGAGACACCCTGTATAGAATAAATGTTTATTTTAATATTTTTACTTTTTATTTTCAACAATAATTATTTTTTATCATGTAGATAAAAATACATATTGTTTTCTATAACCGTTTTTTTACTATCGGATAATTGGGACAGATTGAATAAGACCCGATGTATTGCTAATTCTTCCTCCAGGTACATCATAAGATCAATTTGAGTGAAATAAAACCAATGTCGGCTTAATGATGTATATTAAGTGTATAAATTTTCGGTGCACCACGTGTTTCGCCCTTGATGGCATCAACAGGCACGACGTCAAACTAACAAAAGATAACAAGAGAGCGTTGATTTTTCCGGTACATTGTATGAGAAGAAAGCTGGTGAAGAAGTTGAAACAGTAATTTGTTGTTATTGTTTAAGTAAAAACTTTTTCAATAACTTATTATTGAAATACGTGTATTCTATTTCCGGTAGAAAATACACGTGGAAAAAGAATTTTTGTTGAAAATTAAGCCGAAAAATATTAACACATTAAAAAACGTTAAATTTTGAAAAATAATGCCGAAAAAGTTAAATTAAATTTTGAATGAAGATTATTAAGATAAAATAAAATAACAAACACTAGAACTTAAAATTACTTGAGTCACATCATCTCTGTACGGTGTCTGATGTGACGGTATCTGATGACAGTTCACCTTAAAAAATTTTCCATATTAACCGTTTTAGTGCCACGCAGCGCGATTGCGCTGTTCGCGTACTGTGGTGAACCGTGTCGCTATTTTTGATGGCGATTGTCAATTCGCAACGCGCTCGATTCCGCATGTAGGTATCTTGCCGCGAGTCTGCTGAGTTTCCTCTCGTAATTACAAACTTTCATTAATTAATCGTAAACACCCTGCATAAGTAGCTGTCTTTCTGTAACATATTGAGTCTACTGGTTTATTATTAACATTATTTTAAAAAAACAAATTGTAACATTTTCTTTTATGCATATTTTATTTATTAAAAAAACATAATGTAATACTTTATTTATAATCGATATAAAAGAACATTTCAAATGCTTACTTTAAACAGACATGTTTATGAAAACATAATGGATGAAGCCCTTTTTTACATTTTACACAAATTAAATTCGATCTTTTTATACCAGTACGTTTATTACTGCAAACTACGCACTGTCTTAAATTTCTGCCTGGTAGTTTCTCTAAACCAAGTATTCCCTCCTTATAACTTATTATTTGTGATTGTTTGGCTTGCATCCATTCATGCTCTATTTCAGTTATAATGCTTGACGTAAATTCTAATCGAGTCATTAGCTTCTTTTTGCTAACTTCTTTATAAAGTAAGTATGCATTTAACACCATACGGGCAATGACGTTAAACGTAACTTTTTTCCAATATTTCACTGTGCGGCGTTCATCCAAATAGACGTACAGCATTTTGTCTGATTCGTCAACTCCCCTCATATATCGATTATAACAATCAACGATGCACGGTTTTACTTTACTTCGTTCATTTCCGGTTCGTTTTTTTTATTGTAATAGTATTGCCATCAGAAGCATGCGTCGAAATTAACAATACAGGTTTTTTTACAGACTTATTTTCGCGATAGCCACACAAAAGTACTTCACCATCTCGAGCATATTTTGCTTCATTAGTCTTAATTGTTTTTATATTGCTAGGTACACCTTTTCTATTATTTCTAATTGTTCCCGTTGAGTATGTATTTTTACGATATAAATATTTGGCTAAAGCGATACTACTAAAATAATTATCGACAAATACATGATGCCCTTTATTTAAATATTGACTTTGCTCCAATAAATTTACAACGACTTCATATCCAAGTCCGTGTTTTCGTGACTTAGTAGTATCAGATTTTTCTTTAGCCCCCTTGTAACAGTAAAAACTTAAACAATATTTCGATACTGCGTCGCAAAGCATCCAAAATTTGATGCCCCACCGGTGGTGTTTTTTATTCGGCATATATTGCATTATGTTTGTATGACATAAAGTTCCTACCAAGGATTCGTCGATAGATAATTCTTTATGCGGTTTGTAATACAATTTGAATACCCTATTCGCGTGTTCAACTATTGGCATAAATTTTATAGATGAGTCGTACTTTTCATGGCCTGGTGGGAAACATTCTTTATTATCAACTAAATGAAAACATCGAAGAATAAGTTGAAATCTATTCCGCGAAAACATCTTGGAAAACCAGGGTATGCTCCTTGAATTTTCGGCCCAATAAGAAAACATTGTTGGTCGCTTCGTTATCCCCATTTCCAACAAAACTGACAAAAACGCCTTCATTTCGACTAAAGTAACTGGTTTCCATTGCTTCATTCGAGATCCGCGGGTGAAGTCATGTGATTTTATTAGTTCTTCGGCATACTTATTTGTTTCACAAACCATTAATGTTAACAAAGACGAATCGATAAACAGATTAAAATAATCAATAGGTTTAGATTTGTTAGTTAGCGATGTTTGTGGCCCAATATCTTCAGTAAGGTGAACTGAATTCTCTTCTTCATCTATACCATCCGTAGAAACACTTTCACATGTTGCAGAACGGATAAAATTGCACGGAATACTATCCTCGCTACTAGATGTATCCAAAGTGTTTAGTCTCTTCCTTTTTGAGACTGGAACGATCTTATTACTATCGTCAGAATCAGAAATTGTATTACATCTCAAACGTGACATCGTTATTTTCTCTTTTGTATGCATTGCCCTAAAAGGGATACACAAATAATAAGTAAAAAATTAACACATTTGTTGCCCATATTTTAACTACTGCTCTACGGAAGTATATCCTTCACCCATGTTCATGTGATGTGGCGAAGAACGTGTTAAATAAAAAAAAAACTAATGTATAAATTACCTCTTCAATTGGAAGACTAAAACCTTTATTATAACACGTTGTCACGTACAAAAAACGTCAAACACAAATATTTCACAATTTTTTGACTGCTCAGTATAACGGTTCTGATGCAACTTCTTTAATCGTTACAATTAAAAAATGCCTATCAACCCGAAGCGCGAGCGCGCCGGGCGGCATATTTCGACGAAAAAAAAGAGCAGCGCGACCGCGTCGATTGGCATTATTTGCAAATAAATGAAGGAAGCGCTATCGCGCTTCATGGCACAATTCAACACGGATTTTTAAAAACCTCTGGCACTAAAACGGTTAAAAAAGCTTTTACTTAAACAATAACAACAAATTACTGTTTCAACTTCTTCACCAGCTTTCTTCTCATACAATGTACCGGAAAAATCAACGCTCTCTTGTTATCTTTTGTTAGTTTGACGTCGTGCCTGTTGATGCCATCAAGGGCGAAACACGTGTAACACCGAAAATTTATACACTTAATATACATCATTAAGCCGACATTGGTTTTATTTCCCTCAAGACCCGATGTGTCCCAATTAAGCGGAGTGCATTATACACTGTGACCCCACCTCACTCTGTTTAGAACAGAATCTCAAAAACATGATGAGATGGAACAAATTTAAAATTAGTTTCATAATTAGAAAAAACAAAGCTTTATTCACCATACATAATGAAATATGTTGGGCAGTGTTATTTAAAAAATATTTTTGTTTAGGTAACGCACCCCGCACTTACAGCAACCAACGTTACAATCAACGGCAAGCATATTCTGGACCACAACCACCAAACAATCCTGGAATGTACACAATGCCTCATCAATATATGATGCCACCACCGCAAACAAATGATGGTTTACAATCGATAATGAACAACAAGTTCTTCCAAACGCGCGGTTTACCAAACAACGCAAATCCGTGCGGTTACCAATCGTTGGGACAAGGTCAGGGCCCCTATAACCAATACTCGGGCCCCGTCCAATACGCGGCTTATCCGCCATACACCCAACCGCCAACAGCCGCCGTTCAACAGTAACTCGCGGCCCCGTTCACCGCCTCGTGTAGCAGCAACCTCTCATTCGTAAGTGTTTCGACGTGTTTTTTCTAAAAAAAAGAGATCATTTGTTGCGTTTAATCACGCGCGGGTGATGTGAGATACACGTCGAGTCCTCATCTATTTTAGAGGGGCGTTTGAATTTTTTTTTTTAATAATATAATTATTATTTTATTTCTTTTTTAAGTGAGGGCTCGGCGCGTACGATGGTGGTAATATACTTTAAAGCTTTGCTTCTTAATGTTTATAAATGTATTAATGCTGGTTCTCTGTATAATTCTTTGATGTGGACTTGTAGAATTCGGGTGACGATTTATTCATTTAAGGTGGTTCATGTATGACGTTTTATTAAACATTTTAAATCTAATTGGTAATTTTTCATTTTGATTTAAAATTAGAAAGTTTTTAATGCTTTTAAAGTGGGTAATTTTGATAAAGAATTTTTTTTGTGCATGAGCCATCTTATATAAGTTAGTGACAAAGGTTGTTTGCCGAAAAAAAAAAAGTAAAATTGAAGGAGATTTCTACGGAGACACCCTTCGATTCGAATGAATCCGTTTTTTGGTGTAGTAAATTTCGAAAAGCCGCGTTATGGCCACTGCTGTTTTGAATCCGAGAAACCGATCCATTTCCCACTCCCGGTCCCCCCGTTACGTTCAAAAAGTAATTAAATAAAGTGAGCCTTGCGGTCTGCGGTCGATCGTTGTAGTAAACTACATAAATGTGTGTCCGCGCGGACGACCCGTCGTCGTCGGCCCGTGTAGCTGTTGTAGTCGTATAGTTTCATGTATCTGTATGCTGTTGAAATGCACGAAACATATAGAAGGGGAGATTGGGCTAAACCTGTTAATTTCGTTATCGTCATAAATATAAATATATCTCTAATATGGTTTAACGAAGAAAACATATTCCTATATATTGTCGGAACGGTACAGCCAAACTTCTATAAAAAAAAGTCTAAAAGCCTAAAGCTTGAAAGCTTAAAAGCCAAACCGGGCTGCTATTGTTCTAGTCCGCGATCGAAGACAGGTTTAATTAATAATTATTATTGTTATTACGGGAGAAAAAAAATATATTAAAGGAAACTACTTATTTTCGTTTTTTAGGTGTAAAACCGTTATTATTATTTTATGGATTTTTTTCGTTGGTTAGAATTTTTTTTCATTTAATTAATATTTGAAAGAATCAAATGAGAAAACTTAAAGATAGTTTATTAGAGGAATTGATGATTTGTCACTGTATAGAAGTTTGCCAATGTACTGATATATAGATATGAACCTGTGCGAGAGTTTTATCATGTTTTAACGGTGTACCTGTATTGGTGTGCAAGTGGACTCATACGTTATCTCTTTTCTCTTGCGAAATCTTATTGCGTACTATAAAATGTTATTCATCAAAAATTATCTTGCAATTTTTTCCCTCTTATCTACGTCAAAGCGTCAAAGTCTCGTTCAATTTCAACTCAACTTAGTTACTAAGTGACGAAAAGAAAAAATCGAATCGGGAATAACATTTTAGTAATACACAAAGGTTTGCTTCCTAATTATAATTTATGTTCCCTTAAATTTAGCGTAATAGTACAAAAATACACGTCTAACTTAACTACATAAATAGAAATTCATACGATGAATCTCTTCGATTATATTAAGTATTGAAACGGAGAAAAGGGATTGTAAATCGTAATTGAGAATTGAACAACGTTTAATATTATAATTTCGTTTTATCGGTTCTATTGCGAATCATAACATGACTGCTTGTGTAGCCGCGTCGCGTGTCCTTGAAACAAATTTCTACACACAAGGGTCGTGTATACTAAGTATATATATATGTAGTGTTAAGTATTATCTCGTTTGGTCGTTTCCCGCGTGGTGCTATCTGCCGCTGCGCATGACATCCGTCTGTGATATTTAGTGAGTAACGGTAGAGAAAGAGATGATTAATGAAATGAATAATGTTTAACTTTTCGTGATTGAGAGAAACCGCCGGTCCGCGTTGATACAATGGTACAATTCATTGTTTGGAATGTGATATTTTTCTCAAAAGACTGAAATAACTAGCTATATTTTTTTCTACATATTGGTCGAGTTTGCGTCGGCCGATCCGATCCGATCAGATCAGATTAATCGCAAATCCGGTCGTTCACAAATCGAACGGAACTAAATGACAAAACGGTTATTTTAAAGATGATTGTATTGATGATATTGATGGTGAGTCGTTTGAGCGGAGCGTACTCTCTTCGCTTAATTACCCGAAAAAGTTATATTATTCGTAAAGAAAAAAATAAATTCAAAAAAAAATAATAATAATAATAAAAACATAACGTGATCTGCCGCGCCATTGCAACCTAACGATAAACGATTTTGGCATAATAAATACTTCAGTCGGTATTCGTGATGACTGACTTATACGTTTTCCGAATTATTATTATACGTAAGAGTCTCAATTATAAAATCTAGAAACCAAAAAATTAATAAAAAAAGTAATAAAAAAATAAATGATACGACACAGATCTAGTACAATGCCACACACTTTTCGGTCATGTTTTAATTTTTTTATTGGTACAGTAGTTACAACATGGCCCCGATTTGAAACTCTCTCTATATGAAATAATCATTTGAAAGAAATATATTTTTTACTCTTCTGTAAGTTTCCAACAAGTGCATTTCTTGTATGTAATACAGTATTATAATATATACATATAGTTCTAATAAAATTTATCCGCAAGTTACGTATTTTATTTGCCTATCAAATATGTATTTATTTGTTTCTTTGTTCGTTAACGTTATAAACTATGTTTATTTACCTGCCTCAAAACTGAATTGTATTGCATGAATCTTATATTATATTAAGGGTTCTATACCATTCACTCATTATGTTCTTTTTTTTGTAGTACACAGAAATAATTATTTATTTACTTGGCAAACATGTCTCTTCACAAATTGTTTGAAATTTATTATATGTATTGTAAAACACAGAAACTATATGAAATAAATTCTATTGATACTGAATTTTTTTGTTTTATTTTTGAGGGTTAAAATGTAATTTGTACCTTAAGGCCAGGCGCGCACATGCGATTTTCATGCGATTATTTGTCGCAGCGACATAAAAGTAGTAGTCGCAAAAAATTTGTATGGTCGCGCATTTGCGACTGATTAATCGTGACTAGAGCCTAGTATCAACATGGACTTCATAGAAACCGCTTGTATAGTGGCTCTGTTATTACGAAAGAAATTAAGAAAGCAACGGAAAAGAAAATTTTGGGTGCATCCAATTTTATCTGACAGAGAACATCGGGGTCAATTTTACATTCTTCATGAAGATTTAAGAAAGCATCCTCGTAAATTCTTTAACTATTACAGAATGAGTGAAAAATCTTTTCTTGAATTATTAAAAATAATAGGACCGAAAATATCGTACCAAAATAGTAAATGGAGAAAATGAGGAATGTCTTGCAGTAACAATAAGGTAAGAAGGTACTTACCAGCTTTTGTTTTGTGTCGTCGTTCTGCCAAATTAACTAGATATTTTCTGCAAACTACTATTAGACTAGATATATAGAAGTAGATATTAAAAATAAGGTTAAATAATAAATATATGTTCTATTTGTTTAATTTAATTAATTTATTGATTTGACAAGTCAAAATATGCATTGTCACCATCAGAAAAAATGGTTGCTGATGGTGTGGACTGTGCAGAGTTGACCGTTGATGTCGATGGCGCGGAGTAAATACTTTCATTGCCTCCTTGTTGCTGTTGTTGAAAATTTGATCTTGGAAATTGCACTTGGTCTACCGGACGGTTAGAATAAAGATGAGAATAAGATTGTTGCATTGAACTGTAAAAAACTGGAGGATTTCCGACGTTTTTTGCATTTTTCATGATATTTAAGATTTCAATTTTCGCATAATGTTTTTGGTCATGAGTTAATTTTTTGAACATTGGAACAAGCATAAGTGAAAAATTTTTATCTTCGTCGATTGTTTCACATTGCTTATCCTCCAATATTTTCAGTAACTTTTCTTCATATGGAATTGTTTTAAGCACAGTTTTTCTTGCAGCCCTTCTTTTAGTTTTAGCTTTAAGAAGTTAAAAGTTGGGCAACTCTTGTGACTAAGACAAAAACCGTTTTAGTCATAAGGTGTTGCATGAACAGTACTGCTATAACGCACTACCTTAACTTTTCACTCTTATAACTATGACTACGACTAAGACTAAAACACGTTGCATGAACCCACCATTTAACGTTTGCGTTAGCTTTAGTTGTAAGCAAAGGTATTGATTCATGGTATTGATTCATATTTAAGCACAACATATTAAAGCAAAATTTTGACATATAAACAGTCGTGCCAAATTAAATATACAAAAAGAAATCTAGGGGATCAAGAGTGAAACCGTTTTGTTTTTTAGAAATATTTTGTTTCTAATATTATTTGATAGTGATTATAGTGATTTAATAAGAATGAATAGAAAATTGTTGTCGCTGCTAATGCAATGTGTTTGAATGCAGAATTATTAATCGCACAAAGATTGAAGAATAATAGACGACGGCGTTTTGGTAGAAGGCCCATCAATAAGAATCGAAAATTAGAGGGGAGTTATGCCACTCTTATTAAGGCATAGAGACATAGAAGAGGACGATTTACAATTTTTTAAATATGTCCGCATATCATTCGAAGAGTTTAAACAATTGTTAAAACTGGTTACACCTTTTTTATCAAAAACACCAAATAAAGGTGCAATTTCACCATCTGAAAGGTTGATTATAACCCTACTGTAAGTTTTTATTTAAACCGTGTGCATTAGCTTTAGTTGTATAAAAAAAGGTATTGGTTCATGCAATATTTAAGCAAGCACATTCAAGTAAAATTTGGACATATAAAGTCGTGCCAAATTAGAAATACAAAAAAAATCTGAGTGAAAAACGGAAGAAAAGAAAACAGACTGAAACCGTTTTATTTATTAGAAACATTATGTTTCTAACACATTCTAACATTATTTAATATGAGTAAGAATAAAATTGTTATCGCTGCTAGCGTAATGCATTTAAATTAGGGATTACAATCTCGGGATTTCGGGATCCCTGCATCCCGGGATTGTTCCTATAATAACCAATTTTTCCGAATCTGGGATTTAAATGTCGTTGATTAATGATGGTCAGAAAATAACACCAACAAAAATCCAAGTTCATTAATGTCATCATTAATCACAGTGAGTTTCAAATTATGAGAAGTTAGTTTGACTTTTAGATCGGGTCTTATTTGTCATCGAGACATAAATCTTAATAAAGTCGATATTGCTTCCAAAAGACTTGATACTGTCCATAGAAAACTTAATACTGCTTATAGAGGACCTGATACTGCTTAAAAAGGATTTGAAATGTGGCCAGAATACTTCAAAGTAATGCTTTCAGAAAACTGGACATTGCCTTTGGAAGACTAAAAATGCTTCCAGAAAATTTCATACTACTTTTCGAAAACTTTCAAAAGACTTGATATTGCCTCGAAACGACTTAATACTGCTCCTGGACGACTTGTAATGATTCCAGAAGACTTGATACTGCATTCAGGAGATTTGATGTCGCTTCCAGCAGACATGGATTGCTTCTAGAAGGCTTGGTACTGCTCTTTGAACACTTAATACTGTTTTTCTTTTGCTTTCGCTTGTTGCTGCTTTTAGAAGAATTGAAATGCTTCCAAAAGACTTGATATTGGTTCCAGAAGATTTAGCTCATGCTGCCAAAAAGTTGGCAGACTACAAGATAATGCACAGCGTTTGGAATAGTAGTAACTCCTGCTGTCAACAAGTTGGCAGACTAAAAACTAATGACCAGCACTACGGAGCTATAATAGCTAATCCTGCCAACAAGTTGGCAGTCTTTAAAATAATATAGTGTTTGGAACAGTAATAATTCATGCTCCCAACAAGTTAGGTAGTCATTAAAATAATATATAGTCTGTAGAACAGTAATCACTCATGCTGCCAAAAAGTTGACAGACTACAAGATAATGCACAGCGTTTGGAATAGTAGTAACTCCTGCTATCAACAAGTTGGCAGACTAAACACTAATGACCAGGACTACGGAGCTATAATAGCTCATCCTGCCAACAAGTTGACAGTCTTTAAAATAATATAGTGTTTGGAACAGTAATAATTCATGCTCCCAACAAGTTAGGTAGTCATTAAAATAATATATAGTCTGTAGAACAGTAATAGCTCATGCTGCCAAAAAGTTGGCAGACTACAAGATAATGCACAGCGTTTGGAATAGTAGTAACTCATACTGTCAACAATTTGGCAGACTTCAAACTAATGACCAGGACTACGGAGCTATAATAGCTCATCCTGCCAACAAGTTGGCAGTCTTTAAAGTAATATAGTGTGTGGAATAGTAATAATTCATGCTCCCAACAAGTTAGGTAGCCATTAAAATAATATATAGTCTGTAGAATAGTAATAGCTCATGCTGCCACAAGTTAGTAGACATCAAATTAATGAGCAGGAGTTTAGAAAAAAAGTAACTGATGCTGTCAATAAGGGGCAGTTTTTCAAATAATATATGTATAGTCTGTGGAAGAGTAATAGCTCATGCTACCAACAAGTTAGCAGACTTTAAAGTAATAAGCAATACTTTGAAGATATAACAAAAGCTTTATAAATTGAACATTGTATGGACATGAAAAATTAGACAATACAAAATAGACTCAACTGAGAGCGTTAAAAATAAATTTGATACGAAAAAAACCTGTTCTTCATCGCAAAACACAATTTCGAACACCACAGTGTGCATGATCTGTATTTACCTACAATGAACCGAGAAATTTAAAATTCAAATATATAATAGTTATTTTTGTTTCTAGATAGCGAAATAACACTTTTGCATTCGAGAACGAAGTTTCTCGAAAAATCGCACGAGATTAGGATTAAAATAAAAGGTTAAAGATGTTTAGAAATTGTTTATATATTTAAAAATCATAAATTACATAAATTTAATAAGAAACATTTATTATATTACAATTACAGTTCAAAAAATTTAATTAACTTCAAATTAAACAAATTATTTACTCTTTATACACTTAAATAATCTTATTTTAATGTTAAATTATTTTCACGAATATTCTATTTATATATACGATACATAGAAAATTAATACAAACTTAAGGAATGGAAGGGATCAATATACTTTACACGGTAACGGACATTACCGATAAAGTATACTTAGGTATTTGTGGATAAATACCCACCATCTGATTAATCTCACACTTCGTAGACACCCAGGAGGGGTTGTAAGCCTCGCTAACAAAGTGTCTCCATGCGATTATAACCAAGCACGATGATTATTTCCCACGTGAGGTAATAAGGGTAGATATGTGATATGCACTAATAGAATGATTCTCATTCTATCAGTACAAATACCCCATATCAGAAATAGGTTGGACAAACAATTAATACTACTTTAATATAAAATTATTTCGAACGAAATCCTATTTATACATATCTATCAACATGAAAACCTAACAAGTTGAGGTATGGAAGGAATGTATATACTTTACACGGTAACGGACATTACCGATAAAGTATACTTAGGTATTTGTGGATAAATACCCACCATGTGATTAATCTCACACTTCGTAGACACCCAGGAGGGGTTGTAAGCCTCGCTAACAAAGTGTCTCCATGCGATTATAACCAGCACGATGATTATTTCCCCACGTGGGGTAATAGGGTTGTACAAACATTTGAAACTACTTTAATATAAAATTATTTCGAACGAACATCCTATTCATACATATCTATTAATAGGGGTCTTTGTACTGATAGAATGAAAATCGTTATATGGTGCATACCATATAAAATAGGTTGGAAGGACAATTAATACTACTTTAATATAAAATTATTTCGAACGAAATCCTTAATAATTAACTTCAAATTAAACAAATTATTTACTCTTTATACACTTAAATAATCTTATTTTAATGTTAAATTATTTTCACGAATATTCTATTTATATATACGATACATAGAAAATTAATACAAACTTAAGGAATGGAAGGGATCAATATACTTTATACGGTAACGGACATTACCGATAAAGTATACTTAGGTATTTGTGGATAAATAACCACCATGCGATTATTCCCACACTTCGCAGGCACACAGGAGGGGTTGTAAGCCTCGCTAACAGAGTGTCTCCATGCGAGTTTAACCAACACAATGATTATTCCCCACGTGGAATAATAGGGTTGTACAAACATTTGAAACTACTTTAATATAAAATTATTTCGAACGAACATCCTATTCATACATATCTATTAATATGGAAACCTAACAAAGCACTGAAGATGCCATTCAGTGCTTTGTCGTAGTCTCCTGTTGACAGACTGAGGTACTGCGGTGCTCTGCCTCCTTTTTATAGTAGGTCGTCTTGGTCGTAGGTGATAGCGATTGGTCGGGGGTGGGGTGGTGGGGGTGTTTATGTCCGACGTGGCGTGAGTCGTGGGTGGTGGGGGGAGGTCATTGACCTGTCGTACGGCGATTAACGGTCCTGGGGATTTTCCACCGGATATGGCTTTGGTGACGTCATCCATGGGCGAGAAGGGGCCACTGACCCGCTGTCCGGTGATTGCTGGACCTGGGCTGCTCTCACTGGACGCTTCAGGTATGATAGGCAGCTCGGCGTCCTGCGGTTCCGAATTGGATGGTCCTTGCCTCAGGAAAGCAGTCCTGGGCCTGGAGTGCTCTAGGACCGTCCTCCACGCTGCTGACAAGTGTAGGGCATCATCCCTCTTGTTGAGGGTGCCGTTCTTCGCTATTTCAATGGATTCCCGGATCAATCTGGTTCTCCAATGCGGAACGTTGGCTACCTGCTTGCAACCCTCGAAATTGATGGTATGGCCTGTGTCCAGATGGTGGCGGAAGAAAGCAGAAGTGAGCTGTTTGTTTCGGATGCTCAGCTTGTGTTCTTCTACTCTGGCAGCTATTTATCTGTTGGTCTGTCCCACGTAGTTCTTGTCGCATGAGCCGCAGGGGATGGAATAAACTCCTAGATTTTCCAATTTTATTTGGTCTTTTGGATTCCTGAGAGAAGCTCCTATAGTCTTGCCGGGTCTGTAGGTGGTACTAATGTCGTGTTTCCGTAGTAGTCTTCCTATGCGATCCGTTGTTCCTTTGATGTAGGGTAGTACGACGTTGGGTCTTCTGGTCTCTTCTTGTGGATGTGGGTCCTTCGGCTTGAATTGTCGATCGATGGCTTTCTTCACCATGTATTTGGAGTAGCCGTTTTGAGCAAGAGCCAAGGTGACTTTCGTCATTTCTTCTGATCTGTTATCGTTATCTGTAAGTCGAATGGATAGGTTGGCGATGACCGGGGACAGTGATTTACCTCGAGAAGAAAGCGTTAAGGGAGGCCAAATACAAACCGAAGTTATGGATCCGGTACGTTGATGACATCTTCGTCATTTGGTCCTTTGGAAAAGAAAAGCTCCAGGAATTTCAAGAATATTTAAATACCATTCATCCAAAGATCCAGTTCACCACGGAAATAGAAGAAAACGGACAGCTACCTTATCTCGACGTATTAGTAAAGAAATCTCTTAACAGCCTGCAGCATACTGTATACAGAAAACCTACCCACACGAATCGATACTTAAATGCATCTTCTCATCATCATCCTTCACAGATCCAATCAGTCGCCAACTCACTAATCTCAAGATCCATTATATATATATATTATATATATATTATGGATGACAGCTTCTCCAGTTCTCTAATCAAGTATGCCATCATAAAGATACTTTGAAAAGACTGAGGGATGTATTTCCTGTTGCTTATTTTTTTGAGCTATGGATGATGTGAAGTGAGAATTTTTGAGGGAGCACACTAACGAAAGGAATATAGCAAAGGACAAGCTAGAGATGACAGTGTAGAATCGAGATAAAGTTTTCAAAGAAAGCCTAGAAGTGTATTTAAAAGTGTTAAGGTCTAAAACACCAAACCCATACTATCCGGTCGCTCAAGATCTCAAGCCGGATGTCTGTACGGCAGATTTTCACCGAGTTGAGGTTAGTTTAGGTTAGTTTGTATTATTAATTATCAGGGATAGTTATGTAACAGGGATATATATGTTGATATAATTACGTTTGTGAAGGAAGGTAGTGCGGAAACGAAAAAGTTTTGAATCGACACTTGTCGATACAACTGTTTGGAGAAGAATTTCTTGCCTGGGATTCATCCTCATAAAGCAGTTAGACTTGCGTGGCTCATCAATGGAATAACATCGTCTTCAATGATGAATTAAGGTTTTCCTTGTGTGTGAATGTGGGTGTCACATTCTAGGGAAAAGCCTCCAGTCGGTCATCCTCAACGTTTATTCCAGATAAATTAAACGCCTTTCAGGCAGACGTTGCAGAATGCCACTTTTCAAAAGGATAATGCAATACTACATACTGGTGTGGTTTCTAGAAGGTTCTTTAAGCAGGTTGCATTGTAGATTTTGCCTTGGTCATCGGACTTGTCACCAATTGAATATATCTGAGATATGATGAATCAGCGACTAACAATAAGACAAGTATCCAGACCTTTTAAGATTCTAGATGAACATCGACAACATCTAGTGCTTGCATGGAACGAGATAACTAATAGGCTAATATAATAAGGCTAAAAGTCTTCTGGAAGCATTTCAAATCTTCTTCACTTCATGCATAATGGAAATATCCATAGTTAATGTAAAGTAAATTTTGTTCAAAATCAAAACTAATTCATCCACGGCGGGACCAGAAAGTAATTGTTTTAGTTTTTCCTTCGTATGTAAGCTTCCTTGAAATGAATTTTGGTCATATCTTCCATTCCGTACTTTTGTTTATAAGGATATATCTGTTTTTTGCCCTTTTCTTTTGATTTCCTTAACATTAATCAGACCAGTAAGATGATCACCGTGATGATCTTTATTTCCCACCTCATTATTATATTTATTAAATTTTATATAGCCTGTTCCAAGACCATTGAGTCACACGTCATCAGTAAGTCACAGTGTTGCCTTATTGACCAATAATTTATGAATATTTATTGTAATAAATAGGGATTTAACCCTTAATTAGACGCGCTGGTGTATTTTGTACACCATTTACAAAAAATGTCCAATAAAAATAGTTATATGGCGTTTCTCCCTCTGCGCCGTTAGGTACCTTACTATCTCACTGTTGTGTTTAGCGGTGTATCACGTCGGCTTGTTAAAACGTGCTAGAAAGTGGTTATTTTGAGTTTTAGAAAAGTTGGTACTTAAAGCATACCGCGTGACCAATCATGTTAAACTATAGCATTCCATTCCAATTGAAACTAAATAATCAATTTTAACTTAACGTTACCAAACGATTTGTACTTAAAACTAAATCGTCAATTTTGAACTTAACCCAAAATTAATGAAAAATTGGATATTTACAAAATATTAATTTTTCAAATTAAGAAAGGAGTTGTGCCTTAAATTGAAGCTAAAATCTTCCTCTTTAACCCTTGTCCGATTGCATAAGTTTAAAACCTTAACAGGCGGAGCAGGTACAATTGTACCTTTTTGTTTTGTTTTCTTACAAAAGCAACCCCATCAAGTAATAGGTACCAAGTTGTTATTTTTAACTCATTTTAGTCCTATTGTCCTTTTATTACCCAGTCATAAAGTTTACATCACCCTGTTATTTCCAGCGCAGATAAGATAACAATATAAATACTTATATATTTAGATTTTTTTTTAACTTAACCCCTACTAATCCTTTTAAGCGTTATAAAAGAGGGTTTTGGTAAAATACACTCATTCTTGATTTAAGGAAGTTAAAGTAACGTTTAAAAAAAATCAAATTATACTCAGTGATCATGAGTGACAGTATAGCAGGGCCCAGCGTTCAACGGGACGCAGGAAAACGATACTGCAGGTTAGTATTGTTTAGTTACTGTCACATTTCAAATTGTTTCTTATTATTATCTATTACATTATTTATTTGTTTATTTTTATTGGATTCATGTGCAGACCAATCATTGAAGAAGATTCTCACTCTGAGTATGAAGAAGAGGAGGCATATGTTGCATCTGATGAAGAAAACTATTTGCCATTAGATGTATCCACAATTGAGGAATCAGACAGTGAACAACAAATAGTTATAGAAACTAACAAAGTGAATACGATTCTGACGACAGTATTGAATATAAATGCCAAAGTGTTACTGCTAAAGATGGAACAGAGTGGCGTACTACGACACCGTATCAGAAAACTCAAACAAAGTCGAGGAATATTTTACGCCAAAAAGGTGGACCTTCGGCGAAGAGTAAAACGTATACACCTAAAGAAATTTTCAAATCAATAATATCTCCAGAGATCTGTACCATTATATTAGAAGAAACAAATAGAAAAGCTAACAAAAGTTGCGAAGCTTATAACACTGAGTTGGTAAACAAATTTACCAATATTTCGAAGCGGCCATTACCAAAGACATTCAAGAACTTCACTGAAATAGAATTTGACGCATTTTTAAGTGCATTGATTATTAGTGGCGTCCACAGAGATAACAAGCAAAATTTGGACGACATGTGGAAAATTGATGCCCTGCCTCTAGTCAGTGCAGCAATGTCTCGTGACCGGTTCAAAATGATGTTGCGATTTATCAGACTTGACAATGCAAATACTCGCATGAATGCATTACTATCGACGAACAATTATTTCCCTACAAAGGTCGTACTAAATTTACACAGTATATACTGTTATATATATCAACAATGCAGAAAGTGCAATGGAGACATCGACACGAATCAGAAAAGTGACTTGTAGTTTTGTAATATTAAGAAGTTAAATAAATGGTTATAAATAACAGATGTTTTATTAAACAACGAGAACATAACATGGCGCAGTCAGTAAAGCAAGGTCAGTAAAAATAATTTGAAGAAAACAACGCGAAACGTGGTACGACGTTATAAAACATGGAATACTTAAAGCAACCGCAACCAATGACATTAAAAGGATGTATAGCTACGGAATGGAAGAGATTCAAGGAAAATTTCGAATTAAACGTACAGGCAGCAACGTTACTACACTGTCTGGGACAGGAAACTAGAGATATATTAGATACATTGGAGCTCACAAAAGAGGAAAAACAAAGAACTAGTGGAATAATTCAAAAATTAGATGCATATTTTATACCGAAGAAAAACAAAACAGTAGAGAGACACAAGTTCAATACACGTGGACAGCAAAATGGTGAAAATTTTGACCAATATCTAGGAGAGCTACGAAAGCTTGCACAGAACTGTGAGTTTGCCGGTATGAAGGATGACTTGATTATGGACAGAATCATTTGCGGTATAAGGGATAACCACCTTAGAGACAAACTACTCAGAGAAAGGGATCTGGACCTAACGAAAGCAATAGCCATCTGTAAAGCAGCGGAGCAAACTGAAGAGCATATGAAACAGCTATATCAAAAAGGTCAAGAGGTTAATGCCGTAGAAGTGAGACATCCAGCCAATCGTCAACTTTGGGAGGTGTCAGGTGAAAAACATCACGCTCGACATCAAACACATAGGGTAAATAAGGTATTAGACAATAAGGTAATGAATAATAATGTAATAAACAATTGTACTCGTTGTGGATTTGACCATGAACGCAGAAAATGTCCTGCCTATGGTAAAGTCTGTAAAAATTGTAATAAACCTAATCATTATGCAAAAAAATGTAAAAGTAAAAAACTAAATGAAGTAATTGAAAATGATAAAATTGACACTGAAAACTACGTCTTAGATAGTATATCTAGTAGACAGATTAATAATTTTAGAGATGCGTTTTGGAAAAACATTACTCTTGCAGACTGTAATAAAACGTTAAAAACAAAAATCGATACTGGAGCGCAGATAAACGTGATTCCAAGCTATATCTTTAAACAATTAAATTTAAATTCTAAACTTAAGGAAAGTGTTGCAAACATAACTAATTATGGAGGTAATAAATTAAAAGTAATAGGCGTAAGTAGGTTAGATGTAAAAATTGACAATAAACCACATAACATGCAGTTTTTTGTGATTGACACTCATGCAAATTCAACGCCCATATTAGGTATAAAAACAATCCAAGAGCTAAATTTATTAGAGACAATAAATGTAATAGATAAAATAGAATATAATACTAAAGAAATAGTTCAAAAATATGAAGATGTATTTTCAGGGCTAGGGAAAATAAACATTAAGCCATATGAGTTCAAGTTAAAAGAAAATTACACTCCAGTGGTTGTACCACCAAGACAAGTACCATTTCAATTAATGGAACCTTTAAAAAATGCACTGAAAAAAATGATAAAAGACGGAATAATTATTAGTATTAGTGAACCAACAGATTTCGTAAACCCCTTAGTGTTAGTAAAGAAAAATATTGATAGCAATATTCGAATATGTTTAGACCCTAAAAATTTAAATCAGGCAATAAAGAGAGAGCATTATAAAATACCCACATTTGAGGAACTGACACATAAATTTAATGGAGCTAAAATTTTTTCAACACTTGATGCAAATAAAGGATTTTGGCAGATTGCACTAAACGAATCAGCATCTAAATTAACAACTTTCGCAATACCTTACGGTAGATATCGATTTCTAAGGCTACCATTCGGTTTAGCTTGTGCACCAGAAATTTTTCAAAAGACATTTGCGGAAGTATTCAAAGACATTCAAGGCGTAAGCATTTACATAGATGATTTGATAATTTTTGCAAAAGATAAAAAAGAGCATGATGAAATATTAAATAAGGTTTTACAAAGAGCCAAGGAAATGGGAGTAAAATTTAACAGGGTAAAATGTAAATTCGCGGTAACTGAAATAAAATATATTGGTCATGTTCTAACACAAAATGGTATTCAACCAGATATCCATAAAGTTGAAGCAATCAAAGAAATTTCGATTCCAACTAATAAACAAGAACTAAGCAGATTCTTAGGAATGGTGACTTATGTTTCTAAATTCATACCAAATTTATCACAAACTACACACAATTTAAGACAATTACTAAAGAAAAATATAATTTGGGATTGGACAAGGGTACATGATGAAGAATTTAACAAACTAAAGAATTTGTTAGTCACAGAACCAGTACTAGCGTACTTTGATGAAAAAGAATTAATCACACTATCAGTTGATAGCTCTAAATCAGGAATGGGTGCAGTTATTTTACAAAAGGGCCAACCAGTTAGTTATGCATCAAAATCACTAACAGAAACACAGATGCGATACGCTCAAATTGAAAAAGAAGCTCTTGCAATTCTTTTTGGTTGCCAGAGATTTCACCAGTATTTGTTCGGAAAGAAGTTTTTAGTGGAAACTGATCATAAACCTTTAGAAATAATCTTCAAGCAACCACTAAATAATTGTCCACTCAGACTACAGAGAATCTTAATAAATCTGCAAAACTATGAATTTAAAGTCAGATATAAACCGGGTAAATTGTTATACTTAGCTGATGCATTATCTAGAAGCAGTTACAATGATGAACAGTTTGATCTTAAAGAAAAAGAAATCGAACTTCATTTAAATGTAATACAATATTCAAAGATAAGTCCCCAAAGGTATGATAAAATCAAAGAAGAAACACAAAAAGATACTGAATTAATAGAGTTATTGAAAGTTGTAAAAGAGGGATGGCCAGAACAAAAAAAAACTATAAACATATTAGTTAAACCATATTGGTCAGTTCGAGCTGAAATTACAGAAATAAAAGGAATATTATATAATATAATATAAATAAATATTATATAAAGGTGATCAATTGATGCTTTTTCCAAATTTCCGGAAATAGTTTGTTTGCAAAACAACACCACTAATCAAAATGTAATAAAAAATTTTAAGACAATATTAGCAAGAAATGGAATACCAGACATTTTATACACTGATAACGGACCTCAGTTTGTTAATCAACAATTTCAAAAATTTTTACAAGACTGGGAGATTAGACACATAACCAGTACCCCTAATTATCCACAGTCAAACGGTCTAATTGAACGACATATTCAAACAATCAAAAAACTAATGAAAAAGGCAAAAGAGGAGGGAAATGACATGTATTTAGTCCTTTTGGAATATAGAGCGACACCTTTGGACAGATCATTGCCTTCTCCAGCTGAAATTCTGTACAACAGAAAAATAAAAACTTTGATACCTATATCTGAAAATCTTTTAAATAATAACACTAAAAACAAATTGTACAGGAACCACTATAGAAATACTCAAATTATTCAGAATAATTACTATAACAAAAAATCAAAAGATCTTAATAACCTAAAGAAGGGAGAAAGAGTGGTCGTGCAACAAAAAGATAAAACTTGGAAACCGGGTAGAATAGTAGAAGAGATCGGAACCGTCCAAGATCATACAAAATAAGCTATGATGGAAAGACTGATGTCTATGATAGAAATCGTAAATTATTGAAGCAATTCAAAGATAACAAGCCGTATATTGATAGGGAAGTTTACGACAACGTTTTTGAACATTATTATAATCTTAATAAACCTTTAAATACTAACAATAACAATCCTGTCATTAACAATAACGATGTTTCGGAAACTCCTGATCTGTCTTTACCCAAAAATACTCTAAGTACCAAAAGTGGAAGTAGACCAGTTCGCATTCGGAGAACTCCCACTTATTTGAAAGACTATGTTAAATAAACCAATAAATTGTAAGTTTAGCTTAAGTACAGTAAGAAGTAGAATGTTTAGTTTTGGTAACATAGTTTAACTTTGTTCAGTCTTCCAAAAGAGGGGAGATGTTATATATATCAACAATGCAGAAAGTGTAATGGGGACATCGACACGAATCAGAAAAGTGACTTGTAGTTTTGTAATATTAAGAAGTTAAATAAATGGTTATAAACAACAGATGTTTTATTAAACAACGAGAACATAACATATACCATCCAAACCAGCAAAATATGGGATAAAAGTTTTCTGGGCTTGTGATGCATCTTCTAGTTATCCGCTACGAGGTCAGCTTTACACTGGCAAACCACTAGATGGTCCTCAACAAGTGAATGTTGGTGAACAAACAGTATTAGACTTAGTTAGTCCGTACAAGAAATCTGGAAGAAACGTCACTACTGACAATTTTTTTACAACTTTAGAATTGGCAAAGGTTTTGAATTCCTGGAACATGACACTAGTTGGTACAGTAAGAAAAAAAAACATTCCTACCGAACAATATGCAGAGCAGTAAAGAAAGAATTGTGTACTCAACGAATTTTGCGTATAATCGTAATGCTGTAGTGTGTTCATATGTACCAAAAAAAAAATAAAGCGGTAGTGCTTTTATCGTCCATGCACATGACTGGAGAAGTGGAAGACACGCAAACAAAGAAGCCTGAAATAATCCAGTATTACAATAAAACGAAAGGAGGAGTTGATGTTATGGACAAAATGTTGGGAGAGTACACCGTGAAAAGAAGGACGACGCGTTGGCCTCTTGCATTTTTTTATAATATGGTTGATATCGGTGGTTTAGCGTCCTATATCATTTATAGAGAACACAACCCACATTTACGAAGAAAGGACCAACGAAGAAAATTTTTAAAAGATCTTGCTTATCAGCTATGCTTGCCTGCAATTGAAGTTCGAAGTAGCAATCCACTTATGATGAGAAATCATTTTCTCCGAAGTGCAATTGAAATGGTAATTGGAAAACGAATTTCAATAACATCATCAGAAGAACCTAAAGTGGATCGCAGGCAGTCGTGGAGCTTCCCCTATCGTTGGTAGTTGTCAAATCTGTCGAGAGATGAACCGAAAACAACGGAAAATGAGAAAATCGTGCACAATTTCTGCAAGATACTGGTCGGCCAATACTAGAACACCACAAATAGCAGACATCATGCCTCTCAATAGATTTGAGGAGCTGAAACGTTTTTTGCATTTCTCAGATAATACCTTAGCCACTGGAAGCACACATAAAATTATGCCGGTATTGAATCAAATAAAGAAATCCTGCCAAAAAATCCCTTTTGAGGAAAATTTATCCTGTGATGAACAAATTATTCCATTCAAGGGAAGAACATCTTTAAAGACATATAATCCCAAAAAGCCACACAAATGGGGTTACAAAATGTATGTCTTATCAGGAGTAAGTGGCTTCAGTACAAATTTTGAGCTTTGCAATAGTAAAGCTGACAAAAATCTATTGCCAGGGGAACCAAATCTTGGAGCTGCCAGCAATATCATCGTCCGTTTATGTAGACCAATTCCGAGAGACAAAAATCATAAGGTTTACTATGACAATTATTTTTCTGGTATAAATTTGTTATCCTATCTGGGAAAATTAGGCATACAAAGTGTGGCAACAATAAGATCTAATCGGCTGAAGGGCCTAAAAATGGTTAGTGAAAAAGAAATGAAAAAAAAAGGGACGAGGCTCACACATTGAGAAAACTGCAAATGTTGCTGGAGTAGATGTTCATGTTGTGCAGTGGTATGATAATCGATTAGTTACATTAGTTTCTACATTCTCTGGTACATTTCCACTTACCAAAGTAAAGCGTTTTTTCAAGTCGGAGAACTGCAAGAAAGAAATTGATCGTCCCGACATTGTTTCAATCTACAACATGCATATGGGAGGGGTAGATTTACAGGATTCTCTGTTAGGATTGTATCCCATAAAATTGAAGAGCCGCAAATAGTATATGCGCATATTTTGCCACATGCTTTACGTTGTGGTAGTAAATTCATGGTTACTTTCAAGAAGAATCAATAAACAACTAAACAAGAATGAGAAGGTTTCTCTATTGGAATTCAAAACAATACTAGCACAAGATCTATGTCTAGTGGGAAAAATAAAGGCAAAAAAGAGAGGCCGACCTAACACTAGTGGCGCCAATACGCCCATCGACTCGCCCATTCCTTTCACACCTAAAAGAAAATGTTTGGAAGCACGTCCAACAAGAAACATAATATTGGATAATACTGGACATTGGCTTTTACAGACAGAAAACCGAGAAAGATGCAAAAAACCTAACTGCAAGGGTAAATCCAGAACAATGTGCGAAAAATGTGGAATACATTTGTGTTTAAATAAAGTAAATAATTGCTTCAAGTCATTGCACACCATGTAAAAAAAAATTTACTTTGAGCCCACAATGTGCCCATTTGGGAACACATTTTTTTTTTCTCTACAAATACAAATTTTGAAAAAAAAAACTCATAGGTGTCTTATTTCTATGCACATTTATCACAAAAAATGCAAAAAAAAATTTTTTTCAAACTATAAAATAAATTATGCAATAGAGGGTTAACTACAAACATATATGTAGAGATGTCACCAAAGCCCAACATCACAGGTATTGTACAAAAATAAATATTAACCCTTACTATCGTAAAAGTTACAGTTGTACCTTGTCCGCCTGACGAAGGTTAAGTAGATATAGAATAGAATATTAAATATCATTGATCGTAAAGAAAAAATTTATATCTTGATTCTCATTGATCATAAAAATGCTGACCAATTTTTGTAGTCAATTTTTAATTTAATCTAAAATTTTCTTTTTTATAACATAATTGGACTTAAAATATTTCTTTACACTTAATTGATTTAATCACTTGATTGATTTATTGATAATTCCTCAACATGATTAACGTTTTCTTCAAAAACATTCATCGGAATCTCATTACATCTTCCAGGCCACGTTTTATCTAAAAAATAATATTTAAAAAAGACTCTTTTTTTAGCAAACTTTTCCAGTATTTAGTATTAACAAACCTTCCATCAAAAAAGGTATTTTGTTATAAATTTCTAAATAACTTCGAAGTGGTTTGTTACAATCACACCGAATTAAAAACTTTAACTCCTCAACTTGGGGCAACAAATTAAAATCAATTGATATCTTCGCATGACTTGCAGTTAAACTGGGAAAATGTCTTAACCGTTGTTTAGACGCTCTCATTTCCGCTTTGCTTTCTTCCTAAAACCACGCCCAACTTATTATTAAACGCGCAAATGCAAATATCAATGAATGACATCTTTTTATTTGCAACCTAAATCGATAGAAATTAACACCACTTTGCTATTTCCGAACGTTTTCTTTGTCCCCAATACCTATATTGAAACTTGGTACTCAAATTTCTATTTTCATAAACAAATTAAAATTTTTTAAAGAATTTTACGCACCACTTTTCCTTTTAAACTGTTTCCTATTGCGTATAACTTTTCAATTAACATCTTAATTTTTAAAAAATTTTCTTTTAAATTTAATTTTTCGGTTATTTCCATTTCATCGTGATTGCTTTCTTTATTAACTTTTATTGGTACCCATTCGTCGATAAATCTTTGATTCATGTGATGATATATCATTATCAGCTTGAATCGATCGAAATATGATTTAAGAATATCATTTTCATTCAACAACTTAAGATGACGCACAAAAGATTCCTCTGAAGCCTAATTTTTTTTTTAATTTTTAAAAATAAAAATAAAAAAATAATTATACCTCTAAAACGTGGCAAAAATAATTTCCAAGTTGCACTAAAAATCCTGTAATTGGTTCGTCATTATATCTATCGTTAATTGGTTTAATGGATTTCTCAAAATTTTCGATTATAATCGATGAATCGATAGAATTTGGAATTTCTCCAATGTATATAAATCGGTGTAAAAAGATGTTCTAAAATTGGTGTAATAAATATAATTTTTTGAGCGTATGGATGTAATTTGATACTTACGCGATCGAGATATCGAAAATTGCGGTGTAAAATGTGTAAAAGAGAGGTTTTTTCAGGCATTTTACGAGAATTACTGAAACGAGACATTGTTTGATGTTTGATCAATATTTCTATACATTGGTGTGATCCCATCAAAAGTTTTTAATCACATAGTTCTTCACATTTTTTATTTTTTATCTTTTAATTTTGAACTAAATTTATGATTTTTTACAAGAATGTAAATTGGATGAGGTTCAAAATAAAATTGCATAACCTTTCAGTGACTCATTTTTCAAACTTTCATACAATCGTTAAGTACAAACGTTAAGTTGAAGCTGAAACCGTTTTGTTTAAGATTATATATAACATAAAATATCATTGATCATAAAAATTTTGTGCAAAAAATTAAAAACTTTATCGTTAATTTTTATATATAATTAACATTTAATTATTGAAAAATTGAAGATTTTCAAAACAAGAAAATCAATTTTTCATCAACATCAATTTTTTTTTCAAGATGAGCTAGGGTTTTTAGTAGGGTGTCCAATTCCTAGAACCAAAAATGTTTTCGGGATTCGGGAATAAGTCCTAAATCCCAGTACTTGAGCTAAAAGACCTAAAATTCGACATCAGTATCGGCTTGCATAAAAATATTTATAAATGGCCATTTTTACTTTACTATTACCGTAAGGCTTATCCATAGGCGCCAAATACATGGGGCTCTGGGTACACAACTACCCATATAATATTTTTAGTGAGTTTATCTGACTTGAAACTGCTTCTAGAGGACCTAAAATGCTTCTAGAAAATATGACTTTGCTTCTAAATGACTTAAATTTACTTCTAGAAAACTTGATATTGCTTACAGAAGACTTGGAATGTTTCCAGAAGACTTGCAAGGCTTCCAAAAGATTTGCAATGCAGCCAGAAGATTTGATGCTGCATCTAAAATACTTAAAATGCTTCCAGAAGACTTGATGTATTGTCTTTGGAACACAGGAAATGCTTCCAGAATACTTAATACTGTTAATAGAACATTTGAAATACTTCCAGAAGACGTGATGTATTGCCTTTGGAACACAGGAAATGCTTCCAGAATACTTAATACTGTTAATAGAAGATTTGAAATGCTTTTAGAAAGCTTGCTACTGCATCTAGAAAATTTCAAATACTTCCAGAAAACTTGATATTACTTCTGGAAGCCTAGAAATGCTTCCAGAAGACTTCCTGCTGCTACTAGAAGATCTGAAATGCTTCCAGAAAACTTGATACTACATCTAGAAGACTTGAAATGTTTCCAAAAGGCTTAATATTGCCTCTGGAAGATTGGAAATTGTTTCAGAAGACTTGATGTTACGTCTCGAACACCTAAAGCACTTCCAAAAGATTTGATATTGCATCAACAAGACGTCAAATGCTTCCAGATGACCTAAGTTGCTTCCAAGAGACTAAAATGCTTTCAGAAGACTTGATATTACTCCTGGAAGACTTGAAATCTCTCATTTTACTTGTCTTGTATATAATCACGGATTTCCCAAGTTGTTCCTCAATTGCTTTTTTTATTTCTCTTTTCTCGGTAGTAGTTTTCATCTCTTTGATTAACACAGTTGATATTTGCTCTTTTTCTTCTAGGCCTAAGTTTCTGACTTTTTGGTTTTAATCTTCTTTAAGTATTTTTTGTACCTCTTCTGTTATTTGTTTATTTCTTTTTGTTGTAATAAGCACCGCACCGTTCCTCGCTTTTTCTATACCTTCAATTCTATTTACTTCTGGTCCCCCTTTTAGTTTCTTTTTAATTGATTTTACTACTTCTACATATGTTTTTTCTTTATTTTCCACTACCGCAGCGTACGCTTTCCTTTCTCCTCTTCCCGGTTTTCCTTCCTTTGTTTATTATCTTCATCTATTTTTGCGACGGAACCCAAACCAACCAAGAAAATAAAATGAAACCATTTAGACTACGATTCAGTCAGCCTTTATACTGCTTCTAGGAGACTTGAAATGCTTCCAGAAGACTTGATATTACTTCTGGAAGACTTGAAATCCTTTCAGAACATTTGATACTGCTTCAAGAAGACTTCAAATGCTTCCAGACGACTTAATATAGAAAACTTGAAATGCTTTCAAAGGTCTTGAAATGCTTCGAGAAAGATTGATATTACATTTGGAAGAGCATTTCAAGCTTCCACAAGACTTGATACTGCTTCTAGAAGACTTTAGATACTTCCAGAGGGCTTGACATTACGTCTGAAAGACTGAAAATGCTTGCAGAAGACTTGATATTGCCTCGAGAAGACTGTAAATGCTTCTAGAGGAGTTTCTACTGCTACTAGAAGATTTGAAATGCTTCCAGATGACTTGATGCTATATCTAGAAAACTTGAAATGCTTTCAGAACACTTGATATTATCTCTGGAAATGCTTCTAGAAGACTTTTACTGCTTCTAGAACATAGGAAATGCTTCCAGAAGACTTAATACTGTTAAAAGAAAAGATGAAATGCTTCCAGAAGACTTGATACTGCATCTAGAAAATTTGAAATACTTCTAGATTCACTTGATATTGCCTCTAGAGGACTGGAAATGCTTCAAGAAGACTCTTTACCACTACCAGAAGATCTGATATGCTTCCAGCAGACTTGGTACTGCATCTAGAAGATTTGATATGCTTCCAGAAGACTTAATATTGCCTCTGGAAGACTGGAAATGCTTTCAAAACACTTGATATTGCCTCTGAAAGACTTGAAATGTTTTCAGAACACTTGATATTGTTTCTAGAAATGCTTCTAGAACATAGGAAATGCTTCCAGAAGACTTAATACTGTTAAAAGAAGAGATGAAATGCTTCCAGAAGACTTGATACTGCATCTAGAAAATTTGAAATATTTCTATAACACTTGCCATTGCCTCTAGAAGACTGGAAATGCTTCAAGAAGACTCTTTACCACTACGAAAAGATCTGATATACTTCCAGAAAATTTGATAGTGCATCTAAGAGACTTGACATGCTTCCAGAATACTTAATATTGCCTCTGAAAAACTGGAAATGCTTCCAGAAGACTTAATATTGCCTCTGAAAGACTGGAAATGCTATCAAAACACTTGATATTGCCTCTGGAAGTCTTGAAATGTTTTCAGAACACTTGATATTGTTTCTGGAAATGCTTCTAGAACATAGGAAATGCTTCCAGAAGACTTAATACTGTTAAAAGAAGAGATGAAATGCTTCCAGAAGACTTGATACTGCATCTAGAAAATTTGAAATACTTCTGCAACACTTGCCATTGCCTCTAGAAGACTGGAAATGCTTCAAGAAGACTCTTTACCACTACGAGAAGATCTGATATGCTTCCAGCAAACTTGATACTGCATCGAGAAGACCTTGATATGCTTCCAGAAGACTTAATATTGCCTCTGGAAGACTTGAAATGCTTCCAGAAGATTTGATATTGCTTCCAGAATACTTAAAATGTATGCTTAGGATCTAAAATACTTCTATAAGGCTTGAAATGCTTCCAAAAGGACTTGATGCTACTTCAGATTGCTTCTGGAGGGCTTGAAATTCTTCAGACTTGATATTGTATCTGGAAGACTTGAAATGCTCCCAGAAGACTTGATATTGCCTCTGGAAGACTTGAAACGCTGCCAGAAGTTTTGATATTGCTTCAAGAAGACTTCAAATGATTCCTAATGACCTAAGCAGCTTTTAAAAGACTTGACAATGCTTTCAGAAGACGTGAAGTGCTTTTAGAAGATTTGATATTGTCTCTGGAAAACTTGAAATACTTCCAGAAGATTGAATATTGCACCTAGAAGATTAGAAACGCTGCCAGAACGTTTGATACTGCTTCTAGAAGACTTGAAATGCTTCCAGAAGACTTGATATTGCCTCTGGAAGAGTTGAAACGCTGCCAGAAGTTTTGATATTGCTTCAAGAAGACTTCAAATGATTCCTAATGACCTAAGCTGCTTTTAAAAGACTTGACAATGCTTTCAGAAGACGTGAAGTGCTTTTAGAAGATTTAATATTGTCTCTGGAAAACTTGAAATATTTCCAGAAGATTTAATATTGCACCTAGAAGACTAGAAACGCTGTCAGAACGTTTGATACTGCTTCTAGAAGACTTGAAATGTTTCCAGATGACTTAACATTGCCTCTGGATGACATGGAATGCTTCCAGAAAATTTGGTATTGCTTCAAAAAGACTTCAAATGCTTCCAGAAAATTCGATATTGAAAATGTGTTTTCGATATTGACTTGGAATAGTGAAAAACCCTGTATAGCTGAAAATAATTTTAATCGATGCAGCTTTGATGGTAATGTATAATGATGTAAAAACATTTTTTTTTAATTTTCTATAGTAAGGCCATAATTCTCCGTCCTTGCACTATTGACTCACCCTGTATGCAGGGTGCGTAATTATACAAAAGTTGTAGGAAATTTACGCCATAAACGAAAAATATTTTTATATATACAGATTGTTCTATAACGACGTATCGAAATAAACATGCTACTATGTATTTTAAATGGAATGATACAGTTTTGATTGCATATTCTGATTCAACGCATACAAACATGTTGTCTTTGATAAGATATATAGATACCTGGTGATTTTGATTTTTGAGTTATTTTAGTTAGAAACTTTTTTAGCAAAAAGCACTGTGTCCTTTAAATCGGAACTACTTAGAGACTAATGGAGCTAGAAAGGTGAAATGTTTGAAGAGTATCTAAAATACTTCTAGAAAAATTTAAATGCTTCCAAAGGACTTGATGCTGCGTCAAGAAAGCTTGAAATGCTTCCAGAAGACTTGATATTGCGTTTGGAAGACTTTAAACCCTTCCAGAAGTTTTGATATTACCTCTGGAAGACTGAAAATGCTTTAAGATGACTTTTTACTTTTACTAGGAGATCTGAAATGCTTCCAGAAAATTTGATACTGCATCTGGAAAACTTGACATGCTTCCAGAAGACTTAATATTGCCTCTGAAAAACTGGAAATGCTTCCAGAAGACTTGTTATTGCTTTTGGAAGACTTGACATGCTTCCAAAAGACTTGATATTGCGTCTGGAAGACTTGAAACCCTTCCAGAACATTTGATATTGCCTCTGGACTTTTACTAAAAGATTTGAAATGCTTCCAGAAAATTTGATACTGCATCTGGAAGACTTGATATGTTTCAAGAAGACTTAATATTGCCTCTGAAAAACTGGAAATGCTTCCAGAAGACTTGTTATTGTATCTGGAAGACTTGAAATGCTTCAAGAAGATTTGATATTGTTTCAAGAAGACTTCAAATGCTTCCTAAAAGCCTAAACTGCTAAAAGACGTCCAATATTGCACCTGGAAGACTAGAAATGCTGCCAGAGCGATTGATATTGCTTCTAGAAAATTTTAAATGTATCCAGAAGATTTGATATTGCTTCAAGAAAATTTCAAATGCTTCCACATGACCTAAGACGCTTCCAAAAAGCTTGAAATGCTTCCAAAATACTTGACACTGCTACTAGGAGATTTGAAATGCTTCCAGAAGTCTTGATATTGCGTCTGGAAGACTGGAAGTGCTTCCAGAAGCGTTTCTACTCCTACTAGCAAATTTTAAATATTTCCAGAAGACTTGAAATACTTTCAGAACACTTGATGTTTTCTCTGGAGGACGAGAAATGATTTCAGAAAACTTACTACTGCTTCTAGAAAACTGGAAATGCTTCCAGAAGACTTGATATTGCCTCTGGAACATAGGAAATGCTTCCAGAAGACTTAATACTGTTAATATAAGACTTAAAATGCTTTCAGAAGACTTGATTTTGCTTTGGAAGGCTTGAAATGGGATGCAAGCATCTGCTGTGAACGTTTTTTGGGCTGAGCACGTAAGCACTTTGATTTTTTTTCAAACTTTTTCAGACACAATTCAGGTTTTTGTTTCAAAAATCGGCGCTAAGAATAAGAGAAACACAACAAGTATCTAGAATATACAATATATGACACTTTCATTTGAAAAATGTTTGTGAACGTGACAATATATGTAGTAGATACAATTAAAAAATTTCAAAAATCAAAAATAAAAGATGTTCAATTTTTTGAAAATTGATATATATATATATATAATAAAATAACTTGATATATTAAACCTCTTAATGGGAAAAAATCCCGAAACATTGTGATGATGTAAGAAATAAAGATAAACTGCTGGATGAAATTGGTGTCATAAATTGTATATTCTCAATTAATAAAAAGCCCCCATATACAAGATAAGAAAAAATAACAAGTATCACAAAATGGGAAACTCAAAAAAAAATAAATTTAGTGCGTTCAAATATTCTAGAAGTTGCTTTTATAGATTTATCTTCTAATTCATTGTAAAACAATAGGAAGATCATTGCAACTCTAGATTCAAAATTGATCGTATTTAATATCGAAAGTCCCGATAATACGAGACGTATTGTCTGAAAATCATTGTCTGAAAGTCAAAAAGGCAATACGTCAAGATTTGGGTATTTTCGATTGTCGAGTTGTATACAAATAGATTATTTTATGAATAAAAAATATATTTTATCTAACACCGCTAGAAAATGTTAGGTTTTACATATCATTTTGACGTTTTGTAACGTCTTGCACAACTTTTATTTTTCACAACTAGTGGTGTAATGAAATTCCATTACATCACTAGTGGTGCAATGAAACATTATCTAGCAATCACGCAATTTACAAAACTCGCTCGCTTGTTTTGGTAAATATTACGTCCGTTAAACAAAATTAGTCTTTTCATAACTAATTACGTAAATAACTTTTTTTGTATTAAATTTGGTGTTATTCGAATATTTTCGGATTAATAATATTCGAATTATTAATAATTATTTTTATTAACAATTATTCGAATTCGAATATTATTTATAATAGGAAGATCGTTCCGGATATTTCAACTTTTTCTTGATTTCGGAACTTTTGAAATCCTTGAACATCTTTTTAGTCCCGAATCTATCATTTCTTTCATGAAAACCCGAGATTGAATACCCTAGTTAAAAGAAAAATCATAAGTTAATTTTTATTTTTATTAAAATATCATCACAACCCCATAAACTGACAAATTCTGTAATATTTTCTTCGCGATCTCATTTGATCTAAACAACCATACAAATCGTTCAATTTCAAACAGTCGCCTTTAGACATAGCCGTTCTTTGTCCAATTTTAACACCGTCATTCATTGTTGGAGTCAACGTGGGTTTTCCTTTCTTATTGCTGAAGTAATACCTACCATAATGCATTATGGAGTTATAATCGTATTCGAAACTATACGTGGTGTTTTCTAAACTTTGTTTATCAAAGTTTCCTTTAAATTCTAATCAAAAAAAAAATTATTAACACACTTTATTAATTAAATTAATTTCTTACTCGATATAATGTTAGTGTCGTGTACTTTAACGAATTTATCTCGATCCCATCGGGATTGTTCGTGAAAAATTCCTAAAGCGTGTAAAAGTTCGTGAATAGGTCTTCCCTCTGAACCCAAACAATTTAAACTATTTTGATCGGGGGGTTGAAGACTTAAAATTTGAGCCCCGCCAAATCTTCCAACAAAGGACCAACAACCCCTTGGGTATTGAATCGGCCAAATTAATAAGTAATCTTTCGATTTTCCATTCCATGGAACAAATTTAACGCAGGACATGAAATTTATTGTTTTTATTGCTTTATAAATTGTTACGTAATCGGAAGGATCTACGATAAAATTTTTAATTTTTTTAAACTAATATAAACTTAAACATACCATACAAAGGACTTATAACGTATGGGACAATTCCGTTTTTCCATAATTTATCCGGAAATGTATCCCAATTAAGACCAACCCTCCATTGACTATAAATCTCGTTCGTCATTGCCATATCGCCTTGAAATAATCCTGGAGTTACTTCGGGGTCTTGATCATCCATGTCATCTTCGTCAGTTATTGTCATATTTTGCGAAACTAATTTGAATTAACAAATTTATTAAAGATTATGATAAAGAAAGTAAATACCTTCATCTGGGATTGGGGGGTACATAACTTCTGGTACTTCAGGAAGTATATATCTACACTGACACAAATATATCACAAAAAATAAATTTAACATATACGTCCAAGTAAAACGCTTCATTATGAACGGTGTTGGAGGTTCAAGTTCAAGAACTACAGCTTATAGCCAATTGGTTTAATGATCGGTTACGGTTCGTTTATAGGTGGGATAGAAGGGGAAGGAAAAGAGATGAAGCAGTAATATTGTCGGTGATTACTTATACACATTTAACTGGTTAATGTGAAAGCATCGCATGCAACGATTTTTTTTACTAAGAAGACTCTCTCCGCATCTACAGAAACGCATTTAAACGTACATCAAGATTTTCTTTCAAACAGTTTATCATTTTAATTATTTTTAATCGCGTTTCCTTTTTTCTTTAAGTTAGAATGACTTTTTCCATGGGTAATCGAATATCGAGGTCAGTCGGTGCGCACGTTCAACGTTCATGGAATGTTTTATCGAGCGACGGTTTCGGTTTCTGAAAGGGAAACTTCGAGGAAAGTCGTTTGCCATAATTTATACAGGCAGCGGCGACGAAATCGATCGGTTTTGTTCTTAATTACGGTGCCTCTTTTATACCTTTTTTGGGTATGCTCTATATTTTCGTTTTAAAAGTGGGTCCAAGTAATTAAATTTTTTTTTGGGTACATTTCTCCCTTTTACGATGCAAAAAGTTTTTAATGAGATCAAGATAAAAAAAATGAATTTTGTTGATCAATTAATAAATTTTTGGTATAAGTAATTAAATATGAATGTTATATTTTACTATTTTTACCTTGTATTGATAAATTTGTTTCTTAGTAATTTGACTCCACTTTAATTTATATTGTATCATCAGCAATCTCTTGATATTTGAGATGTATTGGAAACTAAAAAACAGCTTCAACTACAAACTAATCCCGTTTTTAGCTGTAACCAAACATGAAAATCCTAAAAGTTTACAAATTCAGAACTTTTTAGTTACTTTTTAATTAGGTGCATAACAATGTTTCCTATGTTCGGTTACTAAGTAGAGGTGTTAAAGTACACTACTTACTTATAAGTTAAGTATACCAGATATTGTATATTATTAAGGTTGGGCCGACTATGATTTTGGCCGACTAACGACTATCCGACTAATCGGCCTTAAGGGCCCTCGCCCACGACGACTTTGTAGCGATGCTGTCACGCGTTTACAAAACGCGCGTTAGGCCAGGCGCGCACATGCGATTTTCATGCGATTATTTGTCGCAGCGACATAAAAGTAGTAGTCGCAAAAAATTTGTATGGTCGCGCATTTGCGACTGATTAATCGTGACTAGAGCCTAGTATCAACATGGACTTCATAGAAACCGCTTGTATAGTGGCTCTGTTATTACGAAAGAAATTAAGAAAGCAACGGAAAAGAAAATTTTGGGTGCATCCAATTTTATCTGACAGAGAACATCGGGGTCAATTTTACATTCTTCATGAAGATTTAAGAAAGCATCCTCGTAAATTCTTTAACTATTACAGAATGAGTGAAAAATCTTTTCTTGAATTATTAAAAATAATAGGACCGAAAATATCGTACCAAAATAGTAAATGGAGAAAATGTATACCACCTGAGGAATGTCTTGCAGTAACAATAAGGTAAGAAAGTACTTACCAGCTTTTGTTTTGTGTCGTCGTTCTGCCAAATTAACTAGATATTTTCTGCAAACTACTATTAGACTAGATATATAGAAGTAGATATTAAAAATAAGGTTAAATAATAAATATATGTTCTATTTGTTTAATTTAATTAATTTATTGATTTGACAAGTCAAAATATGCATTGTCACCATCAGAAAAAATGGTTGCTGATGGTGTGGACTGTGCAGAGTTGACCGTTGATGTCGATGGCGCGGAGTAAATACTTTCATTGCCTCCTTGTTGCTGTTGTTGAAAATTTGATCTTGGAAATTGCACTTGGTCTACCGGACGGTTAGGATAAAGATGAGAATAAGATTGTTGCATTGAACTGTAAAAAACTGGAGGATTTCCGATGTTTTTTGCATTTTTCATGATATTTAAGATTTCAATTTTCACATAATGTTTTTGGTCATCAGTTAATTTTTTGAACATTGGAACAAGCATAAGTGAAAAATTTTTATCTTCGTCGATTGTTTCACATTGCTTATCCTCCAATATTTTCAGTAACTTTTCTTCATATGGAATTGTTTTAAGCACAGTTTTTCTTGCAGCCCTTCTTTTAGATATGGATGTACTTTCCGAATTTTCTGTATTGGTTGCTAAAGAAGGAGAAGATATCATTTCTTGATTTTTTTGATCAATCTCAATTGATTGAGAAGGTCCGGTGTTGCTGGTAGTTGGTCTATCTTTCATTATTGGGAAAAGGAATTGCAATTGGTCGAAATAAATATATCTTCTTTTTTTTTTTGCTGCTTGCCCAGACACTGCTTTACGCTGGGCTGCTAATTCCCTAGCGAAACAATCTTTTAAATTTTTCCATTTTTTTTTAATAATTTTTCCTGCAATAAAAAACAGTTATTATTTATTTTTCAGATACCTTGCTACCGGCAATAGTTTCAATTCTTTACACTACATTTTTAGTTGGGGCTACCACGATAAGGGAAATTGTTGAAGACACGTGTAACCAATTATGGAACTATTTACAGCCTTTATACATGCCAGAAAAGTCTGAAGAAGATTGGATAAATATTGCCAAATAGTTTTACGATAGGACAAATTTTCCGAACTGTATCGGTGCAGTCGACGGCAAGCACATTAGATTACAGAAACCAAATAATACTGGTTCCGAATTTTATAATTATAAAAACTTTTATTCGACTATTCTTTTGGGTATAGTAGACGCCGACTACTGTTTTACAGCAATAGATGTAGGAGCATATGGTGCTGGAAGCGATTCCAGTGTTTTTAAGAATTCGAATTTTGGTCAAAGATTACATAATAACCAATTAAATGTTCCTACTCCACAAAAATTACCAAACAACGAGATAGGAGCACCCATACCTTTCATGATAGTAGGAGACGAAGCATTCGCGTTATCACAAAATGTTTTACGGCCTTATCCTCGAAGAAACTTAACAATGAAACAAAGAGTCTTTAATTATAGACTGACTCGTGCACGGCGTATGGTAGAGTGTACCTTTGGTATTTTAGCGAACAAATGGCGTATTTTGCATCGATCATTAGACGTGCGAGTCGAATTTGCCGACCTTATCATTAAAACATGTTGCATTCTACATAACTTCGTGCGGAAGAAAGACGGTGTGCAAATGGAGGACGAATTTTATGAGTGTTTATTACAGAGCTGTCCTCCAGCTGGAATAAGACCTAACAGAGTTGGTCTTAATATAAGAGACTATATAGCAAATTACTTTACATTCCCCGAAGGTTCAGTTCCGTGGCAATATGATAAAATTTAAATACTTATCTCACAACATTTATTACATAAGATTATTAATAACTATTAAATAAAAACAATATCACGTACCTCTCTTGTGTTTTTCTTCGGCCGATAACTTGTTCCAAGTGGATATAACTTTGCTATACACTTCTCCCCACAATTTTTCCTTTAAATTTCGGTCACTATACTCTTTCAAATGTTTGTTGTAAAGAGCTGGTCTTTTTTCTACCTCGATAATAATAGTTTCTGTGTCTAAGACACTAGATGTCAAGTTATTGTCACTATTATCAGACACTTCTGAAGATTCAGCCATTTTTAATAAATTTGTTGTAATAATTATCCTATACACCAACTTCGACCTGTGCTGCGACTACGACTGAACAGTCGCATATGCGTGCATGTTCATTCTTGTTCATGTGATACATTTAAAGACGCGACAATCGCGTCGTTACAAAAATGGAGCAGGTTACATCTTTTTAATCGCTGCTACTATTTAGTCGCATATGCGCGCATTTGTATTTAATGCTATGTGTGTTATTTTTGCGTCCAAACAGTCGCGCGACAGAAAATTGCATGTGCGCGCCTGGCCTTAGAGATATTTTTACATTTATTGGTTACTTAATAGTGATATCTATTCGATTCTTTAACCAAATATTCCAAAAGATCATCTCCAATTAATAAATTCACAATGTCCCTTACACTTGCTTCAGATTTTGGTAGAATTTTTAGGCCTGAGCTGCCTTCGAAAGGTTCCAAAATAATTGATTTGTCATTTGTTGACCATGTATCGATGTTTACTTCAGTGGTGTCATTATCTTCTGAATCGCTATATTGCAATGGCAATAATTTTCGCGGCTTCCGAGTGTTGATAGAAGAATCACTGCTATCATCATCACTGCTATCATTATCATCATCACTGATATCACCATCACTGTCACTTTCTGAATAACTGCTATAGTCTGACAAAGCATCTAAGCAAAATTCTTCATCTGCACGTTGTTTATCCATTAGAAACGGCAAAAAACTATTATAATTGATAAAACTTTGGAGAGGTTAGTATAAAGCTGCGAATAATTAACGACGTTTAGCGACGTTGACGTTGGCGCTGGGAAATTATAAAAAGAGCAACCCACTGACATAAAACGTCGATCAATAAGCGCTGGCAGTCGAAAAGCCGATAAATAGGCGCTACCGGTCGATGAGCGTTAGGAATCGAAAAGCCGATAAATAGGCTACCGGTCGATAAAGTGTTAAAATCCATCCAGAATGTAATGTTTTTAGAATACTTCAGAAAACTTGAAATGCTTCAAGAAGACTTGATATTGTCTTTTGAAGGCTTGAAATACTTCGTGAAGACTTGATACTGCTTGTAAAACTGCTGACAGAAAATAATTTCATCGCAAAAAAACAAGATATTGCTGATAGACCATTTGAGTTTGCTTTGGACAAAATGCAGAACTAGACATAAGTAGTCCAAAAAACTATTAATTAAAAACTAAGTACTGCTAATAGAAGAATTTTTTTGCAAAACGCAAGAAACTGGTATTAAAATTTGATTTTGCTTTCAAAATACCAATTATGTTGGCAAAATACAAAATCTTCATATAGAAAATTTGTAACTGCCACTTAAAGACTGCTTGTAAAATTCAAAATCAGTGCTTATTGTATCAGACGAATTATTTACTCTCTTATTCTTGTTCATATCGTCTTTCTCCATCAGCTTCAGTTCTTAAGCTAAATCTGATTTCATCAGTTTTAGTTTTTAAACTGTACTTGATTTTGTCAGGAAAAATCAGTAGGATTAGACCGTAGTTTCGCTTATCGTCTTTTCTTTAAGAATCTATATCGTTCTTATATTAGCAGTTACTGTCTCATCTCATTATCCAATCAGGCAATGATCGTAGCAGATAGATCAAGCTCTTTATTGGTTGTTGACGCAGAAAGCGTGTTTCCTCAATATCCAAATGAGTTGTTCTTCGATCATTCCAAACGTTCCTGATAATACCTAAATTTGGCATTTTGAGGGTAAAGTCAATTTAAATTCAATCACCGGCGTGATAGGAGAGATTACTATTTAATAAGATTCCATGTTTGATGACTTTCCTGCTGGTAATGTTTACTATCATCATCAAGAGGTATTTTAGAATCTATTAAAAATTTTTTGACATTATTTTTACATGGAACCCTTTTATAAATGAAATTCATGTCACCCTAAAATCATGTGCATAATTCTCTTTTCTTGAGACAACAGCAATTAATCATAACGTGCATTCATGAATAGAAACTAGATTTATTCAAATAGAATAATTTCCCCATTTTATTACCACACCTTTTCGTCATTTTGTGAAAGTGTTACACCGGGCTACTTTAGTAACAGAAGATTACGACACCGAAAATGTTGAAAACGGCACAATAAGGGGTGAAACGATCCTTGCAAAAGAACCATGAAAACCCGTTACAGGACGTTCACCTGAAAATGTTTGAAAACGACGTCGCTACGGCAACGTAACACCTTTCATTGATCAAATACCGGATGGCGCTTTTACTGCATAAAACGCTTAAAAGACAACAGTTGGTCTTAAAGCTTCGTTTAAAACACACGCGAAAGCTTCCTTTATATTAAACAAAAATTTGTTTAGTTAAGGTAATATTTTTTTTTAATTCTTCTTATTTTGAGTGACTCATACTTTAATTTAAATTTAAACTGATGACTCAATGTATACTGAAAAACGCTTATCGCTGGTGGAAAGAAAAAAGCTGCAATGGGCGAGAGAAAGAGGTGATAAAATTTATTAAGACAATTTTTTTACTTAAAAAATCAGTTCCTTTTGTTGTAGAAGAACTTGCTGAATTAAACGCTGCGTTTAGCAGAGATTCTTTCACTGCAAGGTATAATTAAATAAAATTATTAATTGTGTGGTGTTTTTTAAATACATTTTAGGTCCAAAAATGTTTCTAATCCTCAATCCACCCCGGTACCACGAAGACAAAGCTTACCACCTTTATATAAAAGCCAAAGCTCCAGTTTTACCTCGATTGATAAACTCGCCGAGAGAGAAATGGGGGGCGAAACTTCCGGTTATGGAAGCGATAATGTTAATACAACCCCAGAACATTACGAGTCGAATAATTGGGAGAACTCTCTCGGTTATGAATCTTCTTCGAGTGCAAGAGAAGATCGTGCTAAATGGGGCGATAGAGGGGTGCACGTCGCGAAATATTGGGAGCCAAAAGATAATTTAAATAAAGCGGGAACCCCCGGGTGGGTGAGAAGGGGGTTGGAGGGAAACACCCAGTTGGAGGTTGCGAATTCTTCGCCGGCGGAATCCCCGGAGCAAGATTATTTAGATCGAGAAAGACCTTGTACTAGTTCAACCGCCTCGCAAATTCGGTAACAAAATCAATACACCCTTCAATTACTTTATTATTAATTCTTTTGCAGCTGTTATATTCGAGGTCAAAATATTCCAGTCGAACCCGGTGAGTTGGCGGAAAGAGAGCGACGTAGACAAATCGCTTTGGCACACCAAGAAGCGATTAGAGAGCAATTAGAAGAAAGAGATCGTCGCAAAAAAGAGGAAAGAGAAAGACTCCGGAAGGAGGAATTCGAAGAAGAACAAAGGATAAAGCGCGAAAAGGACATTGAAAGGCAACGGAAGGAGAGAGAAGATCAATTATTGAAGGAAAAATTGGAGCGGGAGAAGAAACGAAAAGAAGCGTTAAAAGAGGCGATTGAAATTGCAGAAAAACAGGCGATTCAAGAAAAAAGTAAATTAAAATTATTGAAGCAAAAGAATATGAATAATATTAATATGAAGGAGAATGTTATTGAAAAAGACAGCGAAAAATCGCCAAGGAAAAATCAAAACGTCGATAAAGAGAATGTTTTGAGAGAGGATGAGATAAAGAAAAATGAAGATAATGAAAACATTAAGAATAATATAAACGAAAAAATTAAAATCGATGACTCAAAAAGTAACAAAAATAACATTTCGGAAAAAAAGAACTTCTTAAAAAACAAAAACGAAGTTAACAACATCATCAACGAAGAAGAAGAACCAGATTCAAACAACAAAAAACTCAACAACGATAAAACCCCAGTTCCCCCATTACAATTAAACCCTCAAAACGATGCTTTAGCTTTAGTATTACAAACCCCATACGAAACGCTTCAAAACATGCAATTCGCCGTTTTAATGCCAACTAATGGAACAACTCCAGGACAAACTCTTCCAATAGCCGTCCCTATCACAGTCTCAACCGATAGGAGTAACACTTCAAGAACGGAGAATAGATTGTTAACTCCAAGCCAATATAGAAACAAAAAACTTTGCGATAGCAGCACGCAAACGGATATTTCGGAATTAATGAAATTAAACGATAATAAGTATGCGAGGGAAAAATTAAACAGCGTCGATGGAAATTACGATTCGAATAGGGGTAGTAAAAGGCGGGGAAATCGGGGGGAAAATTTGGTTGAAGGTCGCCCGAAATGGGGGGTGAATCGCCCGCCGACGAGATATTTAAAACAAAGCGAAAAGGATTTGGTTTATCAAAGAAGAAAGTTGCGACAAAAACAACGCCAAGAAAAAAATTACGACGAAAAGACGTACGATGAAAAAACTTACGATGAGAAATCAAGCGATGATAGCCAAACGAATAGCCCAAGAACTTACAGGAAAAATTATCCGGAAAAGCGCCGAGGGAGAGCTTTATGGAGGAACAACGAGCAACTTTTTAGCCAAAATATCCGCGTTTTCCAACGGGAAATAATCCCGTTAGAATCGGATAAAGATCATATTTATTACAAAGATAAGCAATGTCTTCATTGTTGTTGTAGATGTAGAGAGACCATCGAAAAATACAACGACCACTTTAAAGTCGTCGATATCCTAAAGATCGAACATAACACACCAAATCAATTATTACCGGACAACATCAACATTAACAATAACAGCATGGATAGTTGTAGCGAAGCGTTATCGACGTCCCTACAAAACGATTATTCATTAAAACAAGAAACTAATTGGGAGAATTAAATTAATTCAAAAAAATTCTTTTAATTATACCCAAAAAAATTAAATCAAATTATAGATTAGTCTTTTTTTAATCGTTTTTACTTATTAACTAGGAAAATGGCGAAATTGGACGATTTATTCTCAAAGAAAAAAGAAACCACCCCCATTCTCGATTTATCGAAATCCGTCGTAAAATCAGCGGATGATTTCAAAAAATTAATGGAGAAAGTACCCGATTACAAAATAAAAGCGGAAAAAGTTCGCGTCGAAGACATAAAACTACGCGATAAAGATTTCAAATTTAAAACGGGCAAAAAAGATTTTAAGGCGATGAACGAAACCTATCTGTTTATGGATCCGATTCCGGCCGAGATGAAAGAGTTGAAGTTGAAGGATTTTATTTCGATACCGATCGATTGGCACATGTTGACGACGTTAAGACCGAAAACTAAGTCGGATGAGGAATATTTTTCAAAGTATGTTGATTTAATATGGTGGGAAAATGTGAATAATCGTTTTTAATGCTTTTTAAGGATCATTGAATTGGGGAAGGCGGAAAATCGCACTATCGCGAGGGATAAGAGGATTTTCGCGCAAGATAGTATGGTGAGGAAGTCGAAAAATAAATCTGGAGTTGTGGAACAACGAGTTGTTTCGTGTGGTGAATGTGGAGAAGAATTTTGTACAGGTAAAATCAGTTTAATTTAAACAGGGTGTGTCAAATATCTGAAATATAGCTAACTTTGCCATTTGTGCAAAATGTTTTAAATATATGAGCATGTTATGGCAAATATTTACAAAAAATTTAAATAATTTTTGACATTGACATTAATTTTTTACTGCCAAGCTTGGAAAATTTAAATTACTACATAATCAAATTGAAGTAATTAATTAAATTATGACATGATTTTAATTAATTTCTATTTCATGTGAATTGATAAAATTGATTTTAATTTCTAAATACAATAAGTAAGAATAAAAGTTCTTACCTTTTGAAATGCAACTAAATCTTAAACTATTTTTTTATTTTAAACAAAAACTTATCAATAGAATTTAATTCTTACGATTTAATTTTTATGTAATTACGAATATTAAAGAATTTGTACTGAAAGAGAAATTATTAAGACGTAAACGAAACTTTGTGTTTTTTTGCTCATAACATTAATATTTTATATATTTTGAACTAAAAAAAAATGATAAATAAGTGTATTCAATTTACGTTAGATATTCTTTCAATAAAATCCTTTTGTTCTTGATTATTTTAAGTAAAAAAGTGTTTAAAACGTTTAAATTATCTTTGACGTTTATGTGTTGACGTTGAATCATTTTTACTGCCAACCTCGAAAGAATTAAAATCACTACTTAGAAAAATTTAAACAATTCATCGAAATATTTCCTCTTTTTAATTAATTAATTAAAATTTTACGTAAATATTTGAAATTAGAAAATCAAGTTTGATATATCTATTAACAAAATTGATTTTAAAATCAAAAATTTTTATTTGTACCTTTCGAAATGCCACTAAATCTCAAAATAGATTTTAATTTTAAACAAAAAATTATCAATAGAATCTAATACCTGCATAAATACGATTTAAATTCTATGTAATTACGAGTATTAAAGAATTTGGACTGAAAGAAAAAAATGTTAGGACGTAAACATAACTGTAAGGTTGGTTCTTTTCTCATAACTTTAATAGAATTATATTTTTAACTAAAATAAAATGATAAATAAGTGCATTTAACTTACGTTTACATATTTTTTCAGTAAAATCCTTTTGTGATTGATTATTTTAAGTAAAAAAGCACTTAAAACGTTTCAATAATCTTTGACGTTTATGTGATGACGTTGAATCCTTTTTACTGCCAACCTCGAAAGAATTAAAATCACTACTTAGAAAAATTTAAATAATTCATCGAATGATTTTCTCTTTTTAATTAATTAATTAATTAAAATTTTACGTAAATATTTGAAATTAGAAAATCATGTTTGATATATCTATTAACAAAATTGATTTTAAAATCAAAAATTTTTATTTGTACCTTTTGAAATGGCACTAAATCTTAAAATAGTTTTTTTATTTTAAACAAAAACTTATCAATAGAATCTAATACCTGCATAAATACGATTTAAATTTTATGTAATTACGAGTATTAAAGAATTTGGACTGAAAGAAAAAAATGTTAGAACGTAAACATAACTGTAAGGTTGGTTCTTTGCTCATAACTTTAATAGAATTATATTTTGAACTAAAATAAGATGATAAATAAGTGCATTTAACTTACGTTTACATATTTCTTCAGTAAAATCCTTTTATGCTTGATTATTTTAAGTAAAAAAGCACTTATAACGTTTCAATAATCTTTGACGTTTATGTGATGACGTTGAATCTTTTTTACTGCCAACCTCGAAAGAATTAAAATCACTACTTAGAAAAATTTAAATAATTCATCGAATTATTTCCTCTTTTTAATTAATTAATTACAATTTTACGTAAATATTTGAAATTAGAAAATCAAGTTTGATATATCTATTAACAAAATTGATTTTAAAATCAAAAATTTTTATTTGTACCTTTTGAAATGCCACTAAATCTCAAAATAGATTTTAATTTTAAACAAAAAATTATCAATAGAATCTAATACCTGCATAAATACGATTTAAATTTTATGTAATTACGAGTATTAAAGAATTTGGACTGAAGGAAAAAAATGTTAGAACGTAAACATAACTGTAAGGTTGGTTCTTTTTTCATAACTTTAATAGAATTATATTTTGAAGTAAAATAAAATGATAAATAAGTGCATTTAACTTACGTTTACATATTTTTTCAGTAAAATCCTCTTGTGTTTGATTATTTTAAGTAAAAAAGCACTTATAACGTTTCAATAATCTTTGACGTTTATGTGATGACGTTGAATCTTTTTTACTGCCAACCTCGAAAGAATTAAAATCACTACTTAGAAAAATTTAAATAATTCATCGAATTATTTCCTCTTTTTAATTAATTAATTACAATTTTACGTAAATATTTGCAATTAGAAAATCAAGTTTGGTATATCTATTAACAAAATTGATTTTAAAATAAAAAATTTTTCTTTGTACCTTTTGAAATGCCACTAAATCTTAAAATAGATTTTTATTTTAAACAAAAAATTATCAATAGAATCTAATACCTGCATAAATACGATTTAAATTTTATGTAATTACGAGTATTAAAGAATTTGGACTGAAAGAAAAAAATGTTAGGACGTAAACATAACTGTAAGGTTGGTTCTTTGCTCATAACTTTAATAGAATTATATTTTGAACTAAAATAAAATGATAAATAAGTGCATTTAACTTACGTTTACATATTCTTTCAGTAAAATCCTTTTGTGTTTGATTATTTTAAGTAAAAAAGCACTTATAACGTTTCAATAATCTTTGACGTTTATGTGATGACGTTGAATCTTTTTTACTGCCAACCTCGAAAGAATTAAAATCACTACTTAGAAAAATTTAAATAATTCATCGAATTATTTCCTCTTTCTAATTAATTAATTACAATTTTACGTAAATATTTGAAATTAGAAAATCAAGTTTGATATATCTATTAACAAAATTGATTTTAAAATCAAAAATTTTTATTTGTACCTTTTGAAATGCCACTAAATCTTAAAATAGTTTTTTTATTTTAAACAAAAACTTATCAATAGAATCTAATACCTGCATAAATACGATTTAAATTTTATGTAATTACGAGTATTAAAGAATTTGGACTGAAAGAAAAAAAAAGTTAGGACGTAAACATAACTGTAAGGTTGGTTCCTTGCTCATAAGTTTAATAGAATTATTTTTTGAACTAAAATAAAATGATAAATAAGTGCATTTAACTTACGTTTACATATTTTTTCAGTAAAATCCTTTTGTGCTTGATTATTTTAAGTAAAAAGGCACTTATAACGTTTCAATAATCTTTGACGTTTATGTGATGTCGTTGAATCTTTTTACTGCCAACCTCGAAAGAATTAAAATCACTACTTAGAAAAATTTAAATAATTCATCGAATTATTTCCTCTTTTTAATTAATTAATTACAATTTTACGTAAATATTTGAAATTAGAGAATCAAGTTTGATATATCTATTAACAAAATTGATTTTAAAATCAAAAATTTTTATTTGTACCTTTTGAAATGGCACTAAATCTTAAAATAGTTTTTTTTATTTTAAACAAAAACTTATCAATAGAATCTAATACCTGCATAAATACGATTTAAATTTTATGTAATTACGAGTATTAAAGAATTTGGACTGAAAGAAAAAAATGTTAGGACGTAAACATAACTGTAAGGTTGGTTCTTTGCTCATAACTTTAATAGAATTATATTTTGAACTAAAATAAAATGATAAATAAGTGCATTTAACTTACGTTTACATATTCTTTCAGTAAAATCCTTTTGTGTTTGATTATTTTAAGTAAAAAAGCACTTATAACGTTTCAATAATCTTTGACGTTTATGTGATGACGTTGAATCTTTTTTACTGCCAACCTCGAAAGAATTAAAATCACTACTTAGAAAAATTTAAATAATTCATCGAATTATTTCCTCTTTCTAATTAATTAATTACAATTTTACGTAAATATTTGAAATTAGAAAATCAAGTTTGATATATCTATTAACAAAATTGATTTTAAAATCAAAAATTTTTATTTGTACCTTTTGAAATGCCACTAAATCTTAAAATAGTTTTTTTATTTTAAACAAAAACTTATCAATAGAATCTAATACCTGCATAAATACGATTTAAATTTTATGTAATTACGAGTATTAAAGAATTTGGACTGAAAGAAAAAAAAAGTTAGGACGTAAACATAACTGTAAGGTTGGTTCCTTGCTCATAAGTTTAATAGAATTATTTTTTGAACTAAAATAAAATGATAAATAAGTGCATTTAACTTACGTTTACATATTTTTTCAGTAAAATCCTTTTGTGCTTGATTATTTTAAGTAAAAAGGCACTTATAACGTTTCAATAATCTTTGACGTTTATGTGATGTCGTTGAATCTTTTTACTGCCAACCTCGAAAGAATTAAAATCACTACTTAGAAAAATTTAAATAATTCATCGAATTATTTCCTCTTTTTAATTAATTAATTACAATTTTACGTAAATATTTGAAATTAGAGAATCAAGTTTGATATATCTATTAACAAAATTGATTTTAAAATCAAAAATTTTTATTTGTACCTTTTGAAATGGCACTAAATCTTAAAATAGTTTTTTTTATTTTAAACAAAAACTTATCAATAGAATCTAATACCTGCATAAATACGATTTAAATTTTATGTAATTACGAGTATTAAAGAATTTGAACTGAAAGAAAAAAATGTTAGGACGTAAACATAACTGTAAGGTTGGTTCTTTTCTCATAACTTTAATAGAATTATATTTTGAACTAAAATAAAATGATAAATAAGTGCATTTAACTTACGTTTACATATTTTTTCAGTAAAATCCTTTTGTGCTTGATTATTTTAAGTAAAAAAGCACTTATAACGTTTCAATAATCTTTGACGTTTATGTGATGACGTTGAATCTTTTTTACTGCCAACCTCGAAAGAATTAAAATCACTACTTAGAAAAATTTAAATAATTCATCGAATTATTTCCTCTTTTGAATTAATTAATTACAGTTTTACGTAAATATTGGAAATGGGAAAATCAAGTTTGATATATCTATTAATAAAATTGATTTTAATATCAAGAATTTTTATTTGTACCTTTTGAAATGCCACTAAATCTTAAAATAGTTTTTTTATTTTAAACAAAAACTTATCAATAGAATCTAATACCTGCATAAATACGATTTAAATTTTATGTAATTACGAGTATTAAAGAATTTGGACTGAAAGAAAAAAATGTTAGAACGTAAACATAACTGTAAGGTTGGTTTTTTTCTCATAAGTTCTTTAAGTTGTCGGACGCCTTTATATGATTATTTTGTTTTTTGATATCTGTATTATTATTATTTTTTTTTTGAATTCTATGAATATTGCTTACGTTAATATTAGGTCACTGTTACCATGTTTTGTTGAATTTAGTCAATATGTTACAGACAATGATTTTGATTTGGTGTTGCTTGCTGAGACTTGGTTGACGGGTGAGGCGGCGGTGGATGTGTGTCAATTGCCTAATTATTCTTTCTATCACTGGTCAAGAAACGGTGTGCGGGGTGGAGGAGTTGGTGTGTATGTTAAAAATAAATTTAAAAGTAGATCTCTTACTGTCGAATGTTACTCCTATTTGGAGCAGTCATGGATAATACTAAGTCTTAATAAAACTAAATATAATATTGGGGTTATATATAGACCACCTAGGGAGAATATAAATAGCTTCCTTGATGCTTTTGAGGAGACACTGGGGTTGGTAATTCCTCAATGCGATGAATTATTTGTTGTAGGCGATATAAATATTAATTTGCTCAATTTTCAGAATACATACACTACTAAATTTTTGGATCTTCTTGACGCATACGGCTTGTTACAGCTGGTGAACGAGCCTACTCGTATTACTTCTTCCTCGGAAACTTTGATAGATGTTGTTGTTTCTCCTTGTGCCGATTTTGCATTTACTTCACTGGACAATTTGCATGGTCTAACCGATTACGAATTGATTAGATGTAGCTTGACAATTGCACCTATGGTCACTGAACCTGTTTTTAGGACTTATCGGGATTTTAGTTCTACCAATCTTGTTGAGTTTACTGCTGAGCTGGAGTCGTTGCCGTTCTCTATAATTTATCAACTGGATGACGTAAATATCAAAGTTAAATTCTTTAATAACCTTATTATTTCAATTTTCGATAAATATGCTCCACTAAAGAATAAACGATTTTCTAAAAGACCTAATCCTTGGCTTACGCCGCAGCTAAAACAAATGATGTCTTTGAGGGATAGGGCTTACTCTAAATATAAGCACTCTAAGAATATTAATGATCTGCGTAGTTACAAAGATTTGAGGCGGTACGTAGAAGGAGCGATGAGAAGAGAGAAAGAAGCATACTTCAGTTTGGTGGTGGCTCAGCGTAATTCTGCAAAGCTATGGCGGGTCCTTCGTGATTGGGGTGTTGCCGGGCAGAGGCGTCAATCACTGTCTGGTAGTTTAGGTAATGTAGACGAGATAAATGGGTATTTCACTAGATCTTCTGAATTGGGAGGGGTTACTGATCAGGATGTTGTTGACTTTTATAAAAATTCTAAGTTAAATTCTAGTAATAATTTCCTATTTGAAACGGTAGGTGAATATATCGTCGGTTCACTACTTTTAAAGTTAAAATCGGGCTCGGTTGGTTTTGATGGTGTTTCGTCCATAATGTTGCATCTTTGTTGTCCCCATATTCTACCTTTTGTAACTCATATTATAAACTACTGTTTATCTAACTCAGTTTTTCCAGACGCTTGGAAAACTGCTAAGGTGATCCCACTGCCTAAGATAGCCAACCCTATTTCGTGTGGTGACCTTAGGCCGATTAGTATTTTACCTGTATTGTCAAAAATTTTGGAAAAAATCATGGCTTTTCAGATGAGATTTTTTGTTGAGGGCTGCGGTGTTCTGCCGGAGACTCAGTCTGGGTTTCGTAAAAATCATGGATGTGGTACAGCATTAATGCATATAACTGATAATATACTGCGGGCAGCTGACGATGACATGGTTACGGCCCTAATTCTTTTCGACTTTTCGAAAGCATTTGATACGGTGAATTACATAGTTTTGGATTCTATTCTAAAGTATATTGGGTTTAGTACTAATGCTGCTGCCTTATTATTGAATTTTCTTTCTAATCGAAGACAGGTCGTTTCGTGTGACATGATTGTTTCGGCTGCCCGTGGATTAATGGCCGGTGTTCCACAAGGTTCTGTATTGGGTCCGCTCTTATTTAGTATTTATACGTCTGGTCTTCAAAATTGTCTCCAATATACTAAAGCTCATTTTTATGTCGACGATTCTCAAATATATTATTTGCTCAAACAGGATGATGCTCCTGTGACCCAGCTTAAGATGGCAGGTGATGTTGCTCGGTTCACCAGAATCGCTGCCAGTCACAACTTAATATTGAATCCCTTAAAATCGGTTATGTTGTTGTTTGGTAAACGCACTGCCCGTAGCGCTTGCTCTCAATTTAGAATTGAGTTGGATGGTGGTGATTTGTGCGTTACGAGTTGTTGTCGTAATCTTGGTCTTCTGATGGACTGTGATGTTAGATTTAGGGATCATGTTTCTTTAAAAGTTCGTAAATCAGTAGCGGCGCTGAAGCTCATTTACAACGTTAAAAACTTTTTGTCTAGGGACATTAAGGCGAGACTGTGTGACGCCTTGGTACTCACCCAATTTAATTTCTGCGACACGGTATACGGCACTTGTCTGGATCAGGCAACTGCCGGCCGTATTCAGAAAGTTCAAAACGCCTGTTTGAGGTTTATTTTTGGGTAGCGTTTGAGAGATCACGTTACTTGTTTTTTGAAAGAGGTGGGCTGGCTTAATATGGCTAACAGAAGGAAATTACATCTGTTAACTTTTTATCATAAATTACTATTATTAAAGTCGCCTTCTTATCTTTATAATAAAATATCATTCCTGATATTTAGACTGATGTTCATAATTTGAACATCAGATCCAAGGGCTTGATCACTCCACCTCAGCACCGCTCGGCTTTGTTTCAACGATCTTTCTCCTTTAATCTACCCAGGCTTTACAACCTGTTGCCAAGTTCTCTTAAATCGTTGCCACTAAGCACCTTCAAGAAAGGGCTCAGCGGAATCATTGTCTGTGACCAGAATGGGACTGATTAATTTATGTTAATTATAATTAATTTTTATCATTTAGGATTTCTTTTTTTTTACTGTTATTATTTTTATTATTTTCCCTCTGAATGGCTGTTTTGTTAGCATTAGTTTTATTCTCAAGATTGAATTGTTTTTTGTGTTTTGTCTTTTTTTTTTGTTTCCTTTTTTGATATTTTGGTCCTAACTCCGCCCTGCGCACATTTGTAATCTTTCTTTTCTGTTCTTTTTATTAATAAAGGCATATTATTATTATAACTTTAATAGAATTATATTCAGAATTTGGACTGAAAGAAAAAAATCTTAAGACGTAAACATAACTGTAAGGTTGGTTCTTTGCTCATAACTTTAATAGAATTATTTTTTGAACTAAAATGAAATGATAAATAAGTGCATTTAACTTACGTTTACATATCTTTTCAGTAAAATCCTTTTGTTCTTGATTATTTTAAGTAAAAAAGTATTTATAACGTTTAAATAATCTTTGACGTTTATGTGTTGACGTTGAATATTTCTTACTCCCAACATCGAAAGAATTAAAATCACTACATGGTAAAATTTAAGTAATTAATCAAATTATTTCCTCTTTTTAATTAATTAATTACAATTTTACGTAAATATTTGAAATGAGAAAATCAAATTTGATATATTTATTAATAAAATTGATTTTAAATGTAAAATTTTATTCTTACCAAATGGAGTAGCGGTTGTAATTTATACAAAGATTAAAAAATCTTGGGAATAGCAACCAATGGATAAGAAAACAACTTCCTTTTTCGCTATCCGAGCTTTCGCAATTATTTTATTACTTCATCAGGGAAACACTACAATATTAAAATAGATTGGCAACGTTACAAAAAATCTTAAAATTAAAGTCGACTTACAATGGAAGTAAGAAGGTTGACTTCAAAATTAGATAAAAAATTTTAAAAACTTATTTTTATAAAATTAAAAAGAAAATTTTCTTGACACATTAATCAATGTAGAGGACTGAAAATTTTTTAACCTTTGTATAGATTACAACCGATACTCGGTTTGGTTTTACGTTAAATATGGGATTTTTAGAAGAAATTAGAAGATCCTATGGTCTTCATACCGCTACATTATTAAAAACAAGAATGACTCTTAACACCAAGTTGGCTTCATTACAAAATCGCAGTCATTTTTTACTTCAATGTCGACGTCATGGAATTATACCTACACACATTTCAAACGGTTTAAGAAACCTCCAGTTGTTGTTCCAATTGTATTCTCGAATACCCTGAAAATTTTTCTACCACTATTTCATCTTGTTGTGATTTCGGCTTAGGCGTTCATGCAATATGACCCTAGTGAAGTAGTAGCTGGAGATCGTGCCAGAAAATTTCAGAAAACCTCTTGTCTGTTTTGATCCATCAGTGTAGATATGTTTCTTTGGGGTATAGCCTGAATGCCAAAATGTGGCTTACTTAAGAAAGTAGGTGTGATGTAGCTGTGTGAGTTTCAAGAAGGAGTTGTTTACGAACAGCCTCGCTTCAGAGCTCGCTTGGGACTATTCCCATCTTAACAGTCTAATCATTCATCACGCTCTCCTCTCATGGCTCTTATCACAGAAGTGTAAATCCACACAGTTACCCTGGGATTTAATCGCTAAGTATTCCCACATGCCCTTCGACACTGGGTTAGTAAAATCGTTGCTTTTTTGGTCTTGCAACTGTGTGATGTCCAATCAAACCTTTGTCCAAGATAGCACCAATGACAACTTTCTTTCTTAATTCAAAAAATTAACGTTTATGTCAGAAGATTTCTATAGTTTCTCTTATACTTTCAGCCTTTGGTAATATTTGTTGGCCTTAACCAGCCTCTTCAATCTCACATCCCTCTTATTGATGCGTCATTTCATATTATTTCCGGTTTGGTCCACGTAAAACTTCCTACTCTAAAACTTCCACTCCTTCTAACGAAGTTTTTTTATCCTTGGCTATCGGAAGTGAACTCCGGATTTCAGTGGTCGTCTCGTGTGTAACACGGTACAATACGCAGTCGTTTTTCTTGAAGTACCTAGCAATTCGTTTTTTTTTGCATCAGTAACATGAGAAAGACAGATAAATCATTTGCGCCTTCATAAAGTATTTATTGTACAGTGTCGGCCGCCGTACAACCTTGGATAAAGTCATATTCACTTCAACCATACATTAATCGTCATTGGGTTGGATTTCTTCAGAGAATAGATGTGAAATTACGTGGATATGAAGTCTTGATCGCAAGTGGCTTTGATATGTCTTAATAATCCAAAATGTCTATCATTTATAGTTCGATGTATTAAATGTAAAGCCATAAACACTTCACCAAATGGATATGTAATCATTTGTAATCTTAAGCGGCATCAGGTGAATGTAGCAAAGTAGCAAAATTCACTAACGAGTATGTTGGATTTTACACAAGTTGAAGACGAGTTTGCATTTTTAGAAACATATACAAGCTAATTCCTGAGTAGTGTCATGGCAATATGTTGGCGACGACAGTTTTTAATATTGTCATGGTCTTAATTGATTGATAAACAACCATTTATGTCAAATTGTTAATTGCCATCTGTTGCCACCATTACAGATAAAATTGATAAATTTTAAATTAATAGCATGTCTAAAACACAACTATAATTTTGTATATTTCATTACCTTTAATTTCTTCCCTTTATTCTCCCAAAATCCTAACTTAATTTGTGTGACTTTTTTTGGTCGCTACTTTTTAGTCTATGTTTTGCCCCCAACAGTACTTTTTGGATACGTCACTGTACATATTCTACATCTAAATGAAGTCGTCTATAATTATGGCCCTGCTGCGTGGGTAGCTACTTTTGGGTTAATATAATATAATAGATTTGTGGGTTTTTGTCCACAATAAAGAATAATTTGTTTTAAATTAATATTTACATTAACACAATTGCTGTGAATGGCACAATTATTAATAACTAAATTTTGTTAGCAACAACATCACTATCCGATCTATGTCGTGTGCACAGCATGCTACAGCCACTGAGGACGTGGTTGATATTCTTTCCGTTGCTGACAAGGTGTCTCTCAGAAATTCGAAAACATTGCACTACAACAACACCACCACACGACGAATTACTGATAACAATTCAAAATCTGACGTTAACCTGTCAAACACTTGTGACATCCATTTCAAAGCAACAACAACAACAGGACAACAGACCAAAAAATTTAGCAGACCAGATAAACTATTTGACTATCAAATTTCAAAGTATACCAACAAATACGTCGAAGAACTGTAATTGTAATTGTTTTCACAGTTTTAGAGATAGACATCGTTCTTCGTCACGTCACTCGCAAAATAAATGTAATTCTCCGAGTTATTCGACTATTTGTTGGTATCACCGCAAATTTGGAGATAACGCGGTTAAATGTGAAGGAATATCTCGCAAATTTTACAATTCCTTCACCGACAAAAACAAAAATTTCCCAACGACATCAAAAAAACCAGTAAAAGTTTCAAAAGAAAAACAAAATTTTTCCAAATTCAAAACTTTGACAAAAAGTCAACCTCAATTTCGAAACGTAACCAAGATGCCAACCCAAACTTTTCTGCCGCTGGTACAACAATTGCTACATACGGTAAAAAAATGCTTACTGTTTCATTAAATCTAAGAAGGAATTTCCCATTCGTATTTACCATAGCTAATATTAGTACCCCAATCATTGGTGCAGATTTGGCCTTCATGCATTTGGTATTTTGGTGGATATTAAAAAGAAACGATTGGTAGACCCGAAAACTAATTTATTTTCAATCGGTTCGATTGTCAAAAGCACCATTCCACCCAATAAAATGTTTTCTTTTGAAACCAAATACACAACACTTTTGAAAAAATTTCCAAAATTAACTTCTACACCTTCTTTAGATGTGCACAAACACAACATTGCAAAAAAAGAATTCGAACAGATGCCACCATCTGTTAGGAATTTTTCATTAGGAAGAGAGATTATTTCATTAGGAATTTGCTAACCCTCTTCTTCTACAGCGTCGCCTCTTCACCACATACCACGTACCACATCGTTATCTTTTTCCGCACATTCAAGATTTTAGTCTACATTTACACAATTGTAAATTTTTTCAAAGTTAGATCTGGTAAGGGCTTATCACCAAATCCCTGTAGAAGAAGACGATATTCCTAAAACGGCTATCACTACACCGTTTGGTCTGTTCGAATTCACAAGAATGCCTTTCGGTTTATGTAATGCTGCACAAACCTTTCAAAGGTTTATTAACGAAGTTCTTTCTGGTTTAGATTTCCTTTTTGTGTATCTAGATGATATTCTAGTAGCCAGTCACAATGAAGCAGAACATTATTTTCATTTACAACAATTATTTGAGAGGTTAAGCTCCTATAATATCAATATACAACCAACAAAATGTATTTTTGGAGTTTCAGATTTAAATTTCCTAGGTCATCAAACATCTGCTGATGGCATTCGCCCTTCGCAATCTAAGGTTAATGCCATAACTGAATTTCCCAAACCAACCACACTTAAACAGTTACAACGATTCTTAGGAATGATCAACTTTTACCACAGATTTTTACCAAACATTTCAAACATTTTAGCTCCTTTACATCATTTATCAAAAACACTTTATTCACAAAAACTTAAATCAATCATTTCTTGGACACATGATCACGACATTTCTTTCACTACAGCTAAAGAACTTTTATCAAAATTCGTTTCACTTGCACATCCATCACCACAAGCAACTCTTTCACTAACGACAGGTGCCTCAAGTAAAGGCATAGGAACAGTTTTATCGCAGACTATAGACAACAAAACACAACCTTTAGCATTTTTTTCCCAAAAATTATCATCAAGCCAAATAAATTACTCAACTTTTGACAGAGAATTATTAGCAATTTACTCTAGTATCAAATTCTTTAATCATTTTTTACATGGACATCAATTTATAGTTTATACTGATCACAAATCACTAATCAACACAATTTTTTCTAATACAGAAAAAACTCCACGTCAGACACGATATCTTAGTTACATAACACAATTCACATCAGATATCAGGGACATTAAAGGAGAGTCAAACATTGTAGCGGACACGTTGTCCAGAATAAATATTGATCTTTTAAACTCACAATACCCTGACACACAAACTTTAAAAAACTCACAACTTAATGACACAGAATTAACTCATTTACTAAATAAACAATACTCAAACTCACAAACTATTAAATATAACCTTTCGCAACAATCAACATCACATTCAGATGTAAAGCTTTGGTGCGACATTTCAACAAATAATCACACATGACAAAACACATTCAGTTATGGACAAAAACCTGTTTGCAATGACAACAAACAAAAGTTTACAATCACCTATTGGCAAAATTCCGATTCCAAAATTAAGATTTGATCATATTCACATTGATTTGGTCGGTCCTCTCACTCCGTCCCTTGGATGCTCATATGTGCTCACCGTAATAGATCGGTTCACACGTTGGCCAGAGGTTTTTCCTCTCAAAGATATTAATACTAATACAATTGCGGATAAATTGTTTCGGCATTATTTCAGCCGATTTGGCATTCCTAGCACTATCACGCATGATCAGGGGCGACAATTCGAATCAAAACTTTTCGCAAAATATCACACTCTTTTACGGGAACGCGTCAAATTCATACATTCACCTTAACAAGGAATTGGCAATAAACATCGACAACCTTAAACTAGCATTTCTTTTAAACGAAAATTCAACATGTCAACACAGCGAGATTAATTTTAAAATAAATAAAATTCAAAAGAAAGTTACTTTCAATTTTTAAATTTTAATTATTCTTTGATCACCATATTCCTCTTTTTATTAATCTTTATAGGAGGGGAAGTAGCTGTAGCATGCTGTGCACATGACATGGATAGTGATGTTGTTGCTAACAAAATTTAGTTATTAATAATTGTGTCATTCACAGCAATTCTGTTAATGTAAATATTAATTTAAAAACAAATTATTCTTTATTGTGGACAAAACCCACAATATTATAGAAAAACAATGTCTTTCCAGCTTTGAATAGTAATAACATTAGGTATATGGATGACACGAACTCAGTTTTTGGATTTGTTTAACTTTTTATTTAAGTCAAAATAAAAATATTGTGTCAAATTTAAGAATATTATAAATACATGCCTAACCTGGATTTATAGGAAATAAGGTTACACTTTCCAAATTTATGAGACGCTACCCAACCTTAGAGCGAGATATTCTATACCTGATAAAATATTTTATTAGTTATCCATATAATATTATAAATACTCATTAATGTTGATGTACTTTTATAGCACTCCTAATAGGATTATTTCAAAATGTTTAAAGTAATTTTTTTGCAGGTAAAATATGTATGCAATTTGGTTACGACTACTTTGCAAGACAACCTGAATCATCAACAACAGTTCAAAAAACTTTAGTTACATCATCCGAAACGAAAAAGAAGAAAAAAATAAAACGAAAAGGACGTTCAAAGAGTAAATCCCGAAAAAAAAGTCCCAGTAAATCTCCGAAGAAAAGTACAACAAGAAAATAACGGAAAACATTGCACAAAACATAAATTATATAAATGTTTTAGTAAATATTAGACGAATTTTGTAATAAAATACAATAATGTAATAAATCTTGTCTACTATTATTTGGAACGTTACTATTTTGATCGTCGTCCAAGAAACCGGTCGTTAATTACCGAATGTAAGTTAATGTGCTGGTTTAAATTTAGTATAGGATAGGGACTTATTGGAGATATAATTAGAAAACGTTGTTGGCACACTTTTTAAAATATATATTCAAATGGTCCCCAAATGATAACAATCCACAGACCTTAGTTATTAAAAAATAATTTACAATTAATATTTACATATAAATTTCAATGCACATTTAAGAACGTGTACTTTCGCAGCACCTAAACGTTTAAAAAGGACAGAAAAAGATACGCACACACATACGAAAAAATGTTCCGCTTAATTCTACACCACTTATATCTTAAATAGAATAGAAACCTATATGATTCACCTATCGTGTTTTATGGAAAATTATAAAAAAAATTCTTAGTTAAAGTTTATCATCTCAGGATGTGACGTTTTTTTTTTTCTTTTTAAATACAATAAAAATTCAAAACTTAATTATGTACATTAACCATTAAATAAAAGGCACTAAAACAAATAAAAAGAGCAAGAATAAAAACAACTTAATTAATTTAAAGAAATAAAATATTTTATAGCAAATAACAAAAAATTCTACACAATCATTAATTAATTCATCAATTATTATACTTTTATGTGCTAATATACATATTTATATAAACACACTATTACATCATTATAGTTAATAAAAGAAACGAAGCTAATTCATTTTTTTTTAAAGAGAATATGATATTATCATTTTCGCCTGCGATTTAAGATTGGTAAAGAGCTGCTCAAGGATAAACATGTAATATTCACGAATCTAAACTTATGTAATAACTAATTAAATTGATAAACACGTTATCAAAATTTTTTGTAAATTCAGCACAAATTAATCGAATGAGTATGTTTTAACGAAAAAAAAAATTATTGCACAATTTTATATAAACAAAATACGCACAGGAAATTTCGAAATCACAAACAATCCTGCACTTATTTTTACAAATCACACCCACAATTCCAATAATTTTGATCAATAAGATATTTTTTTTGATGATTAATGGGGTTTAGAAAGACACAAAATAAAAATGGGCACTCTAAATGGTGTACAAGATATATATTATGATGATGGAGTCAGATCAATTTGTTTTAATTGTTCTTTAATAATTTAAAATTTGATTATTGATAAAATTGAATGTTTTAAGTTTTAGGAAAAAGAAATTGTAGTGTAAAGATTGGGTTGGGAAATAAATGTTGATGAATCTAATGGGGAATGTTCCTTAATGTTAAGAAGGATTTGAGACAAAATGTTTTTTTAATCAGTAGATTGATAAATCGATTGTTGATATAAAGAAATCCAGCATAGAGAGAGGAATATTAATGTTATTTAGATTCGATGGAGAAAAAATGGGATGAGGTTAATTTTCTGTGTCAAAAAGAAAAAAACAAATTTCAGCTGGTTTTAAAAATAACTTAGAAAATATTCTGTTTTATGTCGATTTTGGTCAAAAAGCATGATGAAGGCTTTTCAATTTATAGAATGCAATGTCCCTGAATCAATTTGATTTATAAATGTTTGTTTCTTTGATGATTTGGAGAGAAAAATGGCTCTAATACATTATTAATGATATGCATTGAATTCAGACCAAACAAGTGTGTTCATCAAAAGTGTTAATTTGTTTTGACTTAAACTCTGATCATGAATTGCTCAGTTTTATGGCATGGACTAACAATATGTTCACATACTCTGATGATTCATGTATATAGGAGATTAAATGATACAGAAAGATGTCAGAATATATCACAAGCCAAAGTAATTCTGAAGTACAATAAACACATTTCAAAAAAATATTAGTTTACGGTTTGTAAATTATAGAGCAATGGTGCTAGCAGGAGAAAGGCATTATATGAAAATCATATAATGTCATTCTTCTGTAATCACTTGCCAGTTTTGAGTGCATCAAGAATCAAAAAGCATTTTATCAAAAAGAAATTTCATTTTAGGTGAAAAAAATGCAAATTGGGTGGTACTGTTATGTAGTTATCATTGTACTTAGTCAGCTGGCTTTAAAAGTAACTTACAAAATATTCTGTTTTATATTTGCTTTGGTTGTATGTTCCTAAATCAATTTGCTTCATAATGTTTGTTTATGCTTTGATGACTTGGAGAGAAAAGTAGCTTTAACACATTATTAAAAATATGTATTGAATTTATAGGGTATAGTCATTTGAACCATGGCTATCACTAAGGCTATGACTTCAATGGCACTGATTCAGACCAAATAAGCGTATTCACCATATATGTTTGACCTGATTTGATTTTGTCTGGTCTCTTGTGACTTGAAGCAGCGCCAATAAAGACTTGCCCTAACTCTAATCGTGAATTGTTCAAAATTATAACACATCTCAAAATTATTAATTCATACTTTTTAATTTATATTTATAACAATATAAGATTTTCGCTTGTTAGTTTTGACTGTATCAAGAGTCAAAACGCATTTTATCAGAAACTAATTTGGATATGTTTCAAGAACTGTGATTTAGCAGAAGAATAATAAGGACTAGCAAGCACATTTGCGCTGAATTTGTTGTAATTTTCAAGGCATGAGTTTTAAGTCTCCATGTTACAGTCCTCTAAAGTTATAATATTTTTATTTAATAAATCCACTATGGAGAAATTTGGTAAAATGAAATTTGACACATAACTAACTGATAAATTGATTGCTGATATTAAGTAACTCAGCATGGTGAGAGAGCAACAAAAAGAAATAAGATGAGGCCAATCTGTTGTGTCAAAAGGGAAAAAATACATTTGGGTGGTACAATTTGTTAGATGTTTCGATTTACAGCTTAAACTCGGTAATTCCCCTCGTTTCGATAAATAAATTCGAACAACGTTTTTTATGAAATTTATTTAAAATATTTTTTAATGATAAAAATATCTTTAATAAAATTTATTCCAAATTATTGGCCAAAAATACCAAAAAAATACGTACACGAAATCATGTACATAAACCAAAAATATTTGTAACCTAAGGCGTTACAAAGGTCTATTTACCAAAATCTATCAATAAGGAAAAAATTAAACTATATTCACAATAAGCTGCTCCTTCAAATATGTCTAAACTAACACGTTAACGAAGTAATGAAATGGAAAAAAATGGAGCAGTTATTAACCATGTGGATTGAAGACAACAATCAACGAAAAATTGCTACGAGTCAAATGAATATCCAGGAAAAAGCAGTATCTATTTTTGAACGTTTGAATAGTGAAGAGACAAAATTCATCGCAACAAATTTAATGTTAGGCATAACTTGCCTAACATTAAAATGACAAAAAACTTTCGTCGAATATTGGACGAAAACGACAACAGAAACTGAAAAATTACGCAATTCGGCTGGATCAAAATAATTTTATTTTTTATCAGAACACAAATTACTTAGTTTTAAGACTGTTATTAATTGTGTATTAAAATCTTTTCCAGAACGATTACTATTTGAAATATTTTATTATTGATGAAATAGAATAAAAAAGTATTTTAAGTTTTTCAGCTGGCTTTAATAATAACTTATAAAATATTTTGTTTTATGTCTGCTTTAGTTTAATGGCATGACTAAGGTTTTTCAATTTATAGTTTCTGAATCGATTTGATTGATAAGTATTTGTTTTGATAATAAAAGCGGCTTTTACAAATAAAAACAAGCATTGAATTGATGGGCAAAGCCACATGATTCATAACTACCACCAAGGCTATAAGCTTCACTTGCACGAGTTCAGACCAAATACGTATCCACAGTTTTTCCTTCAGAATACAGAAGACTCTTTTTCACCACATGTGTTTGATCTGATTTTGTTTGGTCTATTTTGACTTGAACCTGAACGCATGATGCAGAAAGATGTCAGGATATAACGCAACCTGAAGTTGTTCTGATAAACACATTTCAAGAAACATTTATGTGCACATTACAAATTAAGAAGATTAATGGTGCTAGTATTAGAGTGTCCTTATATGATTTTTGTTTGCCAGTTTTAACTGCATCAAGAAACATATTATCATATTTCATTTTGAATTTCCACAACTTTTAATGATGAAGCTAATTTTAGCATCTTTAGATAAGTTTTAAGAACTGCGATTAAGATGATTTGAAAACCGCAAAATTATGGTACCCTGAAACGTGGACTCGGATCAGGTTTTTGGAAGGGATTGTTGTAATTTTAGTACTTGATAAATTTAAATTGATGCGCAGGATTTCAAGAGATGATTTTTCAGCCTCCATGTTACAGCCCTCTAAAGTATTTATATAAGGAAAAATTATTAAAAAAAAATTATTACTATTTTTATTTAATAAGGCCCACTTTCACTAACTTCTAGTTAAGCTATCTAGTCTCTAAGGGATAGTTACCATGGTTACAGCGAATTTAAGCGCTCCATTTAGCCATGAGTCGGCTTTTAATAAATAAAATCTTATTACAAGATGGTGACTTTTAGATCCCTCAACACTTTTCTATTTAAAAATTCGATCCAAATGAAAGGATTCAATACGCAACTTTTATGTTTCTTAAAACTTTCTCCTAAAATCATCACTTTGGTCATAAAAAAAAATATTAACTTTAGAGAACTATTACTTGGAAGAAAAGAAATGTTATAGATACATTAATTTTCGCATCAATTTAGAAACACCCTGTTTATTGCAAACCTAAAATCCGTGTATATTGCTGAATAAAAATAATCACAGCTCTTATCACATAGTGATCTTCTAAAGGTTTTTTTTTGATTTAAGAGATACCTTGGCCGTTCTTGCTCCAATTAATTAAAGCATGTATCCAGAGTAGATCAAATTAAACGTGCTGGTAATCTCGGTGGCTATCTTTCAAAGCCATTAAAAATAAACCTTCATGTCCTAAATATTCAATAATTATTTAGAAGCTTTATTATCATTTAATAAAGTTCACTACTCAATTATATATGGGAATATGTCAAAAGTCTGGAATATAGGAATAACTTTAGCATTAATTGTGGAGTTACACTGTTACATTAAATGATGTCTTTTTAGCATTTTAATAGAAGATAAATTCCTCGACGCGAAAAATATATTATACTATAAGAAAAAAAATTAAGAAAAAACGCTCTTTTTTAAAAAATATGAAATCAGCAAATTATAACCATAGCAGGCGTTGAAATTGACAGCGTAGAATGTCAAAATTGTTGAAACCACCAATTTTTTGACATTAAAACTGCCAACGACGTCATTTCAACGCCTACTTTGGTTATAATTCGCTAATTTAATATTTAAAAAAAGTTTCAATGTCAATTTGACTTTGAATCATGTTATTGAAAATTCCAGAGTAAAATTGGAAGATTAAAAAGGAACTTTAACGTTTTCGATGGCGATCAATTAGAACAATTGATATTTCAATATTAAATTTTGACGTTAATCTGTCAAATATAAAGTTTCAAAATCAATTTTGATGTTGGCCCTCGTTTAAATCATCAATCTGAACTTTTTAACGTTAAATTTTGAGGTATACCCTTCAAAAGCAAAATTTCAATGTCAATTTGACTTTGAATCATGTTATTGAAAATTCCAGAGTCAAAAGTAAAATTTTTTTAATATTAAGATTGGTTTTGATGTTGTTAATCGACAAATATAGTAAGAGTAGGCGTTGAAGTAACGTCCTTAACAGCGTAGAATGTCAAAGTTGTTGAAACCTCCAATTTTTTGACATTTAAAACTGTCAATGACATCAATTTAAGGATTACTTCGGCGGTAATTTGCTGATTTAATATTTTAACATTAGATTTGATATTATTAATCGACAATACAATCACAGTAGGCGTTAAAATGACGTCGTTGACAACTTTAAATGTTAAAATTGTTGAAACAATCAATTTTTTGACATTTAAAACTGTCAACTACGTCATTTTAGCGCATACTTTGATTGCAATTCGCTGAAATTAAAAGTATTATTTCAATTTATTTCTCAATTAACAAAGAATCTTTTATTTGAAACATTTTTCTTAATACCATAAATAGCGAAGCTATTGTCTATATTCCAGACATTTGATACACCCTGTATATATAATGATTGTTGATTATCTTAACAATTTCATCCAATTAATTTCATAATCGGTTATAAAAAAGGAAGTTAATTTCTCTCCTGGTTTTATCGTAACTCCATTTTATCTTTATTACAGCATAATCAAGTTTATGCAAAAAGATCTAGTTCTAATTATGCGCAGATCTCTTATCGATTAATAAATTTTTAATAAACAAAAATAATTTGCTTGTAACCGTTTAGAGAACCCTAAATATTTCTTTAAAAAATTTAACTAATAATAACGTATAAAAACAAACAAATTAATAAAACGTTTAAAAAAATAACAAAAGAATTTCATTTTTAAATACAAAAAGGCAATGGAAGACATTAATCTACTTAATATTTGCTCGATTTTTCTTTTTCTTTTAGCAAAATAGACGCTAGTAAAAATATTCTCTTCTATTCTCCGCAAATATACTCAACACCATAAAAGACGTAAGGCCATTGTTTTCATTGGATAGTTTTGTTAGTAAAATTTATTTCGCGTTTTTATTCCTTCTTTTAATAATTTCATTTAATTTCTAATTTTTTTAATTAATAATCTTTCAATTTCGCTTTTACCTTTCTTAACTTTTAAAATAATTAAAAAAATCACATTGGCACGAATATTAAAAATTGTAGGCTCTCAATTCTGTCCCCTCCCACCATTAATCCACCCACATCCTTACTCCGTTTTCGTTCTTTTATATTATCAATTAAGAGGTTTTGTTTACGGTTTGGAATGCAAAACGTGTCTTGCCGCTTTTTTTGCAAGGATTACAAATTGAAAACGCGCCACGTACCACCCAGAGGACGTAGCAATTTTTATTTATTTATTTTTTTTATTTTGGGGGTGACGCGTTGCGGGTTTTCTATTTTTTTATTGTTTAAGCTAGTGTTGTAAGTCTTTTTTTTAGTTTAATATACTTTACACTGAGATCTGGTGTCTCTTGACGCGCGAATGATTGCATTTTTTTATACCTGACCTCGGGTCTGGGACTCGTACTGTGTCCCCATCAAACTCTTTTAATATTTATTTTTTTTAATTATCCCTGCGCGACTTCTTTTTGCTTTTCTTTTGACCCTTCGCTTCTGTCCAAACATCTAGAAAAAATAAATTTAAATAAATTTGTATCCATAATAATTAACCTGAGTGAGTACTAGCTCAATGTAATAATAAAAATAATTAAAAAAGAATTTAAATAATCTTTGACATTTACGATTGACGTTAAATAAAATATAATATAACAAAAACCTCTAAAAAATTAAAATTACTCATGTTTTTAATTAATTAATTTCGATTTAACGTAAATAATGATAAAATCGATTTTTAAAATTTGATTACCTTTTGAAATGTCACTACATCTTAAAATATTGTTTTGTTTTAAACAAAAATTTATAAATTAAGGTTAATTCCTGCTTAAATATGATTTTAAATAAAGTAATTAAGTGAAAAAAAATAGTATAGAAAGAAAAAATGTTAAGATGTAAACGTACCCTCAATTTTTTTTGTTCATAACATTAATACGATTATATTTTGAACTAAAAAATATGGGTAAAAACAGTTTTTGATCATTTTAATTAATAATAATAATAATAATATTTATTAAATCACGTGGGCTACATAAGTAGATGTGACAAGTCAGTACATAGAACATCAAAATACAACAGCAAATTATACAATCTGTTAAAACTAACATAAGTCACTACATATCTAAAAATTCTCGTTTAGAGTAAAACACAGAATCCAAGAGATATCGTTTTACATCTTGTTTATATTTCTTTGGACACTCCTGAGATCTGATTGAACGGGGTAATTTATTATATATTTTGGGTAAGTCATAAAAGGGACTTTTTTCAAATGTGGTGGTGACATGTTGAGAGAGAACCAGATTATCTCTACCACGGGTATTGTATTCATGAGTGGACATTTCAAAACGGCTCATATTAGTCTTCACATATAACAAAGACTTCAATAAGTAAATGGATGGCAAGGTGAGTATCGACTGTTCCCTGAAAACTTCCCTACATGATTCCCTGCCATTTAAATCGAACATTAATCTAATGATGAGCTTCTGTGCCACAAACACGCGTTTAAACTCAATATCAGTCGCAGCACCCCACACCAGTATATTATAGGGAGCAGAGTAGCACAGTGCGTAATACATACTTAATAGCGAATTTATATTCAAACTTTTTTTCAATTTCAAAATTGCATAATAGGCTGAGTTCAATTTTTTGCACACAGTTTCTATGTGATTAACAAATGAGAGTCTATCATCCAACACCAAACCAAGAAATCGCGTACTATGGGCAAATAAAAATTTATTTTCAAAACTGGCCGGCAATGAGCGACGCTTGTAAAAACTAACGCAAACTGTTTTATCCACGTTTAACATAATCCTATTACGCTCACACCATACAGAAAACGTTTTAATAGTTGATGTAATTTTTAAATTTAACGTATCCGGATCCGCATCTGCAACCGCAACAGATGAGTCATCAGCGTACATAACCAGATGAGTATCCTCAAGAAAGTCAGGTAAGTCATTTATGAAAAGCAAAGGTCCTAAAATTGAACCCTGTGGAATCCCCAAGTCAACAGATGACTCATCCGAGCTAACATTCGACAACACAACTCTGAGAGAACGGTCGGTTAAGAAAGAAAGAAACCAGTTCAAAATAGGACCGCGGATACCCATACAGTATAACTTCCTACAAAGGAAATTTGGATTGAGGGAATCAAACGCCCTACTAAGGTCAAAAAACAATCCAACCACGTAATTTCCCTGATCAATATTGTCATAAATATACTGGACGAACTCAATTGAGGCAGTCTCAGTAGATAGTTTACGTCTGAAACCGTGCTGGCAGCTACTAATTGTACCCTGCTTGTCAAGAAAATCTAGAATTCTGTTACTAATTATTTTTTCGAATACTTTAGAAAATATACTACAAATTGCTATCGGTCTATAGTTCTCAATACAGGTCGTATTACCTTTTTTTAGAATCGGTATCACTTTAGCAACTTTAAGGGATGATGGGAAAACGCCCGCTGTTATCGACCGATTTAAAATGAGCGCAAGAGGTTCAGCAATAACGCCGGCAACGTATTTGACAACTCTCACACCAATTCCGTCAGTACCCACACTGCTCACATTCTTTAAAGCACTGATAGACTCAACTATCTCCTCAGGAGACACCGGCCATAAATATATACTGGAAGAAACAGTTATACCCAACGTACATGAATCCACAACAAGAGAACCAAAAGCATATCGCACCTTATCAGCCGCTACCGTCGAAAAAATATTCACAAAATGCGTTGGATAATCGTTTTGGGTCAGAAATTGAAACCCCGTCAATATTTAACATTATATCTCTCTTATCATTACTCCTTCCCAACTGTGTGTTTATATATCGCCATAAACTACGTGTTTTGTTGGAAGCATTAGAAATTTGATTAGCTATAAAAAATCGTTTAGCATTATCAATCAGTGATTTATAAGAAGATTTCATATCGTTGTATTTTGCACGTTGATCACGGAACCCATTTCTAATTAACCAATGCATGTTTCTTAGACTATCCCCAGCTTTAACTATCTCAGGAGTGACCCAACTACTACGCCTAACGCCTACTGAAACTTGATGTACAACTGGACAGCATAACTCAAAACAATAAGTAAAAATATTAAAAAAACGATTAAAAACGTTTACATCCAACATCACATAAGAAGTAAAGCTAGACCAATCCTGGGATATAAGTGAGCGATACAGTTCGTGTAAACATGAATCACTCATTCTTCTACCAGCCAATTCTCCGTGCGTCTCGACACGCGTCCCGAGTAATAAAACTGTCAGTATAATTAAACACCAACGAGCCAGCAAAGTGATCAGCAATATTCGCGTTAAAAACATTAAAAATACACATTCCAATCGGTAAATTGGTTACCATATAATCTAAAGTGGACTCGTTCGTGCTCGTCTCACCAAACACTATACGGGTAGGCTCAGTACTTTTTCCATTAAGTTGAAAAGAATCAAATACATCCCTCAACATTTTTGACATTGAACAATCTCTATTAACATCCATGTTCAAATCTCCGCACAATACAAGATTTTGAAAATTAATTGACACATAAGACAGTAGCATGGACAGTTTATCGATAAAAGAGTCACTGGAACCAGATGGCGGCCGATAAACGCAAACACACACTATACTTAGCTTTTTACAATTTAAAGTAACACAGCAGGCCTCCAACTCCATTTCCGTCACAAAATTGCTAATATCAAAAGCCGATACCATCAAATTATTTTTTGCAAAGATTAGGACACCTCCATGCTTTCTTGTCGGTCGAAAATACACGGATGCCAACTTATATCCAGGCAAATTGATACATAATAAATCAGGAGTTAAAAAGAAGGAATTAAGAAACGTATTTATAACGTCTAAATAATCTTTGGCATTTCTGTGTTAACGGTGTTGACATTGAATCTTTTTACTGCCAACCTCGAAAAATAAAAATTACTACATAATAAAATTAAAAAATTAATATAATTATTTCATGCTTTTAATTAATAAATAACTATTATACGTAAATATTTGAAATGAGAAAATCGTATTTGTTATATTTATTGATAGAATAAAAAAGAAGAAATTGATTTTAAAATCAAAAATTTTAATCTTACATTTTGAAATGTCACTAAATATTAGAATATTTTTTTTTAATTTAAACAAAAAATTGTAATTTGAGGTTGATTCTTGCTTAAATACGATTTTAAACCAAGTACACGATATATAATTACGTATATTAAAGAATTTGGAATGAAAGAAAAAATTTGAAGATGTAACCTCAATGTTTTTGTTCATAACATACCATTATATTTTGAACTAAAAAATATTGTTAAATGTGTATTTAACTTTTTTTAACGTTTACTTGTTTTTGCTAAAATCGGCATGTTTTTGATCATTTTAATTAAAAAATGTATTTATAGCCTTAATCTTTGACATTTATGTGTTGACATTGAATCTTTTTACTGCCAATCTCGAAAAAATTAAAATTACTACATAATAAAATTTAAATAATTAATCGTATTATTAATTGTTTACGATTTTACGCAAATATTTGAAATAAGAAATCAAATTTAACATATCTATCAATAAAATTGATTTTAAATTGTAAAATTTAAGACATTTAGTACACTTTATAGAATTACGTGTATTAAAGAATTTAGACTGCAAGAAAAATGTTAAGATAAAATGTAAGCGTAACATCAAAGTGGTTTTCTTTCAACAAATTACCCGTGAATAATGAATATTCATCGCTATTATTCATGGAGTGAATAATGACTATCATTTTGTTATAGCAAACTTATTTATAGGATATGGTAATCGTGGATAAATATCATTATAAACGATTTATGCAATAAATCGCTAAACGGGTCTAAAGATTTAAACATTTTGGTGTAGGTTTCAAATTTTCATTTTTAATCAAGTTATGACATTATCAACATTAAAGCAATATTACAAAAATAAGGTTAATTTCAACATTTCACTTCCTTCTTTATATGGTTTCTTTCTTTTATGAATGAAATAGAATGTAATAGTCTTATATTAAAAAACGAGTTTTGTAAGACACGAATTCAAATTGAAAAATTTCATGTTATGTTTTTAATTCGATGCGGTAACGAAAGCTATAACAATACTCAAACGGGTGCTGTAATGAGTGTTCTTACAGCATCTGATGCTGTAATGAAATTTTTAGTAACATTTTATGCAATAAATTTAAGTTGGCGACAAAAAGTAAAAGTAAAATTTTAAGTTTTTTGAAACGTTTTTCTTATTATATTTTTCATAATACGCGTTTTTATTCTTTGTTTTTAACAAAAATAAAGCAAATTTTTAGAATTTTTGGGAAATTTGGTACGTAGCAGTTGGTAAGTCGTAAAACCTATACAATCAAAACTTATTTTATTTTTGTTTAAAAAAAAATAGCATAAAAAACTCGTTTCGTAAGACTCATTCCATAATGTTTTACGAAACTTGTATTTTAATGTACTATTTTCTAATTCGCGTTTTTATCCAACACAACGGAAATATTACGATGTTACCAACTGCTACGTACCAATTTCTTAAAAATTGTGAAAATTAATTTTATTTTTAAATAAAAAAGAATTAAAACGTGAATTATAAAAGATAGAATAAGAAACATCTTTCATAAGACTTAAAATTTTACTAGGTATAAATTCCAATTTGTTACATTGACAACCAGAAAAATTAATGACCCAATGTCGGCAACTTAAACTGTTTCCATAAAATGTTACTCAAAATTTCATTACAGCATCGGATGCTGTAAGAAGTCTCATTACAGCACCCGTTTGAGTAACGTAAGAGCTTTCATTACAGTACCGAATTACAAAAAAGCAAGTTTTGGCGAATTTTCGAAAGTTCTTGAAAATGATTTAAACAGGACTGAAACCGGTAGAAAACAAAATATTCTTTAAATAAAGAAGCATAGATGTCGAATGCGTGTGTGCTCTGAGCACACAAGCACCTGTACAAAATTTTTAATGGATGCAAAGTAGAGATGTGCGCGTGGGTAACTTTATGCCCGCTCACGATATGCTCACGCGGGTCACGCACGCCACTCACGTGAATATCAGCAATGAATCACGTTACTCACGCGTGGGTTATTCAATTCGCGTGACTCACGCTCGATCAGGTGATACTAATTAATCGTGTTTAACAGAATGGCAGAACTAACAGGAAAATATCAGAAACATTATTCGGATCCTAGGTAATATCAACAGAAACCAGAAACGCTAAAAAACGTATTATGAATTGAGACTTAATACTGCTTTTAACAGGGTTCATATTGCTTCCAGAAAAATTGAAATGTTTCCAGAAGAATAGTAATACTTCCAAAAGATTTAATACTGGTTATAAAGACTCGATACTGCCTTTGATAGACTTAACTGCTTCCAAAAGACTTGACTTTGCTTCTGGATAACTTGACCTGCCTTCTAGAAAACTTGAAATCCTTCCAGAACACTTATTATTATACCCTTTGGAAGACTGGATATTGCATCCAGAAGATTTTATACTTTGACTTGAAGACTTGAAATGCTTCCATAAAACTTAATACTCCCTTTAGAAGACTTAATACTGCTTCTAGAAGACTTAAAAGGTTTTTTGACGCTTGTTATAAAAGCTTTGAAATACTTCCAAAACATTCGGTATTGCATCTGAAAGACTTGATACTGCTCCTAGAACAGTTATAAGGTTTCCAAAAGACTTTTAATACATTCAAAAGATTTTAAGATGGTTATAGAAGCATTAAAATGCTTCCAAACCACTTGATATTGCCTCAGGAAGATTTAAAATTTTTCCAAAACACTTGGTACTGCCCTTTGAAGACTTAAAATTGCTTCGACAAGACTTGAAGTGCATCCAGATGACTTGATACTGCCCCTGGAAGACTTGATACTGTTATACTGCTTCTAGAATACTTGAAGTGCTTCCCAAAGTCTTGACATTGCTTCTGTAAGAATTAATTATGTTTCTAGAAGACTTAAAGTTGCTTCTAAAAAACTTGAAATACTTCAAAAAACTGGATATTGCTTCTAGAAGACTTAGTGAAATACTTCCTGAAGACTTAATACTGCTTGTAAAACTGCTAGCAGAAAACATTTTCATCGCAAAAAAACAATATAAAACCATGTGACTTTATTTCCAAAATATTAAATACTATTGGATAAAATGCAAAATCCTGACGAAAGGAGTCCAGAAACTGTTAATTAAACACTGCTGGAAGAAGACATTTTTAATATAAAACGCAAGAAGCTGTTAATGAAGTTTGATTTTGCTTCCAAAACACCAAATACTGTTGGCAAAATACAATATCTTCATCTCAAAAGTTTAATAATTGCCAATTCAACACTAGATATAGCTTATAAAACTCTAAACACCAATTCAGTTATTTTCATTACCCAATACACACATTCAAAAAACGGCGCCTACGACCTTAACCCGTATTCCCACCACATATTCCTGATAATTTTCTCGATTATCGTACTCTTATATATCGTGTTTTTAAAATAATGAGCAATAATCACATATTGAATCTCATCTTCAAAGTATTTTGGCTCTCTTAAAGAATTATCTCTATATACATCTCTATATGAAGTTTCCTTAATATTTTTGTATATAGAATCACCCTTATAAATATACTGTAAATGTAATTTCCTGTATATAAAAAACAATTTTTGATATTTCGACATATTTGATACTATCGGTATATCCCATACCGATACCTTGCCGGTATTGATTGTCGATACCAAGGTATCGATACCATCGATAAGTATCAATACTTTAGGTTGAAAAGTTTAAAATATCCATTCTACCAGTAATCATAAATATGATTAAATAAATAAAATTCTTTGTACTTTAACCGGTTTTATTTAATTTTTGTCTAACTAGTTTCGCTTTTGTAGCATCTTCAGAGACTCTACAAGAAAAAAATGAAGTACAAACAATGTAAATGAAGTTCAAAATAATTACAAGTAATTTATCTTAGATATATATGCTAATTATTAATGTTAGGGGACATTTTAATAAGTTTTTAATACTTACATGTCTTAAAGCACACGTGTGAAATTTATAAATTTGTACCTAATTACTTCCTTAATCTATGTGAATTTTATAAATATTTAAACAATTATTTCGTAAACTCATTAGTTAGTACATTGAACTATGTTGACGTTAGAATTATAAAATAAAATTATAAAATTAAAATTTTAGTACGTTACATGACATGTTAAAATTGATAATGGCGATAAAATAAGAAGATGAACTGGATTAAGCATGGTATAGCAAAACTGGTTTTGTATTGGTAAGAGAAAGATGTAGACTATTCATTAAAAGAGATGGTAAATTTTATATAAAGTATTGAAAATTCAAATTTAAAAAAATGATAAACAATTACATAAGTCCTCTTAACTTTGGGGAAAAGGTTTTGAAAGGTATTTGTATAGAGGAATTTGAGAAGTTTGAACTTGGTCGTTAAGACAATGTTGATCATTGTGTAGTTTTGAATTTATCAATTTCATAACTTTCTAAAAGATTCAATTTGAATCCTTTATTTTGTTTATGTATTAATGTTACATTTTGTTGGATATCAAGATCATGACTATATGTCATTATATGTCTACCAAAATTAGAATTGTCGTTTAGTTGATGTTCTTTTATACGTATCTTAATAGATCTACCAGTTTCACCTATGTATGTAGCACCACAGGTACCACACTCCAACTTGTAAACTCCATTCTCATCCAAAAAATTAATTTTATCTTTGGCATTCAATAATTTTTTGAAAATAGTGTTATTGTTTTTAAAGGATATGTTGATGTTGTATCTGCGAAAAATTCTTTGTATGTTATATGACATATATCCTGGGTAATTAATAGATCTATAAGTTAAAATTTGTGAAGACGGGTTAATTGTTTGTAAACTAGTTGATAAATTATGTTGTTGTTTTAAATGAATCTTGTGCAATAATGTGTTGATAGTACTATTGGAAAAACCATTGTTAACAGCAATGTTTTTGATTATATTGAGTTCGTTAGTTTTGTGTAAATCAGAAAATGGAGTATTGAGATATCTATGTAAGTAAGCTCTTAATGCAGAATTTTTATGAGAATTATGATGGTAGGATTGGTGTGGAATTATTGTGTCTGTTTGTGTTGGTTTTCTATATATTTTAAAATCAATTCTGTCTTTATTATTAATTAAGGTTAGATCCAAAAAATTCAATTCATTATCATTTTCGATTTCTAAAGTGAATTTGATGTTTTGGTGCAAACTCTTTATGTAATTATGAAAGTGTTGTATAGTAGATTCATTGTCATTATCCCAGATAATAAATATGTCATCAACATATCTTCGCCAAAGTTTTATATTTTTATTTTGATGATTATTAGGATTTAAAATTTTATTTTCAAGTTCATTCAAAAAAATATCAGAGAGGAGACTACTCAAGGGAGAACCCATAGGTAGGCCTTCATTGTATTTATAAAATGAATTGTTGAAAGAACAAAAATTTTGTTCTGTACAAAGTTTTAATAGATTATAAATATGTTCTGAGTCTGTGTTGTTGATTTTGTTACTGATTAAATCTTTTATTAGGTCTAAGGTTTCTGTAACTGGTATGTTGGTGTAAAGATTTGTGACATCAAATGATAACAACGTGAAATTTTCAGGTAATTGTATCTTTTGAATGGTGTCAATAAGACCTGATCTGTCTTTAATTGTAAAATTAGCGTTAAATTGTATAGTATTTTTAAAAAACTTAATTAGGAATTTAGATATTTTGTAAGTACTTGAATCTATTGAAGATATGATCGGTCTAATGGGATAACTATGTTTATGTAATTTAATCAAAGAATATACTAAAGGTGTTTTGGGGTTCATTGGTAAAAAATTAAACATAGCTATGTTTTGTTGAAGTAAGAAATCTTTAGCAGATTTTACGATTCGTTTTGTTTTGTTATGGAATGCAAACTTCTCAAATTCCTCTATACAAATACCTTTCAAAACCTTTTCCCCAAAGTAAAGACGACTTATGTAATTGTTTATCATTTTTTTAAATTTGAATTTTCAATACTTTATATAAGTTTTACCATCTCTTTTAATGAATAGTCTACATCTTTCTCTTACAAATACAAAACCAGTTTTGCTATACCATGCTTAATCCAGTTCATCTTCTTATTTTATCGCCATTATCAATTTTAACATGCCATGTAACGTACTAAAATTTTAATTTTATAATTTTATTTTATAATTCTAACGTCAACATAGTTCAATGTACTAACTAATGAGTTTACGAAATAATTGTTTAAATATTTATAAAATTCACATAGATTAAGGAAGTAATTAGGTACAAATTTATAAATTTCACACGTGTGCTTTAAGACATGTAAGTATTAAAAACTTATTAAAATGTTCCCTAACATTAATAATTAGCTTATATATCTAAGATAAATTACTTGTAATTATTTTGAACTTCATTTACATTGTTTGTACTTCATTTTTTTCTTATAGAGTCTCTGAAGATGCTACAAAAGCGAAACTAGTTAGACAAAAATTAAATAAAACCAGTTAAAGTACAAAGAATTTTATTTATTTAATCATATTTATCAATACTTTACCCAGCAGTACTTAAAGCCCTTCTTAGGACTAAAATCTCTTTGGCGCTTTGTTATTGTATTTTCACATAATATTTAACCCTTCGTCTCTAAACGTCTTTTTAGCACCTTCCGTCTGTAAACGTGGGTCTTTCAAGTTCAGCCGATTTTTTATGGCGTTATGCATTAAAAAAATATGAAACAATTGATTAAATTCCCGTCGAAACAAAAGTTGTTCACTATCACACACGCTCACGTGAGTGGCACAAAAATTAATGTCCGCTCACAATACGTCACGCATAACCCAGCGTGACGCGACGGGACTCACGTAATTTGCACATTTCTAGTGGATATTTATAGTGGGTACTTAATAAATTTCAAAAATGTGTATGTACAACATAAATTTATTTCGAATTTCTTAATTCGAATGAAATAATTTATTCACAAAGAAATAAAAATATCAATTTGTGTAGTTAGCAAAGAGAAGTATAGAAATGCCAAAAGTTGCTATGTCTAGTATTAGTTATACTTTTAGTTCCAGAAGAATGTAAACAACAATCAAGCACTGAACGGCAATTAAAACTAGATCTAGTGTTGGTTCTAGTTTTACTTTGATACAAGTATACAACACTAACGCTAGAGTAACCAACGCTGCCTCTGCAAAGCTTCAAATGCTTCCAGAAGACTTGAAATCGACTTGAAGTCCTTCCAGAAGACTAAATACTGCTTCTAGAAAACGTGAAATGTTTTAGAAGTGTTGGTACTAATTCTAGAAGGTTTGAATTGCTGCTAGAAGACCCTAAACAGCGGTATAGCCCCTTAAACACTTGAAATTTTTACAAATGAGCACCCATACAAAATTATTAACTATTTTATCTAGACTGAAGTTATCATTTTCAATTAATATTGTATGAACCAGAATTAAAAAATTCTGTCATCGGCATTCGTTTGAACCCCTAACTATATTATCAGAACAAAAGGAAAACCATCCAACGAAATGGATTTTAGGTTTGGCTCAAAAAAGTCTTTCTTGGAAGAAAGGAGTGATTTGTGTATTATTTGCGCTATTTGTGTATAGCGTTCGGAAGCTTTTGTAAGATCACCTTCTAAAGAAAATAGAGTCAGAATCAGGGAAACTAATACACGAAATTGGTTTACAGATATTAACTCTTATATTATGCAATAAAATTGAGCAGAAGTCATCAAAAATCCTATACGAGTTTATAATTGAGATGAAACGAACTATCGAACCAAAATTGTCCCTAAACAGGAAAAGTTTTTGACCCAAAGGGATCGCAGAACGTTTGAAACGTTGGAATTGGCTAAAGTATTACAGATTGAATGATTTCAGAAACGATTGAAACGTATTTTATTCTCATTTAATAGAAAATAAAATTGAGTTACCAATTATTTATTGATGGCCACAAATCGCATGACTTTACTCAGTACAACCCCAATTCAACTAAGATTCTGCAGCCGACCTACGTTTCTATTTTTGCACCACTTAAATCAGCTTAGAAAAAGAGTTCGTAAGTGGTTTTACCATGCATTAAAGAGAAAATGTTTTGCTTCATCTTGAAAACTGAGATATAACCACAGGAGTAAAACCCGGAAAATTGATAAACGGTTTTCAAATTATACCCTTTCTGCCCTAATGCTGTTGTTTGCAATAAATGCTTAGGAAAAGTCGATAAAATAGACGATATTAATGTAGATGAAGACAATAAAATTTTAACCTATAATTTTTGACAGTTGTTATTCACAACAAATTAACTACAAACACAAGACTAATAATAAGTATCAACGACCTCATTTATCCTGCCTTTGTAAAACAAAAAGGCAAAAACTATTTGAAAAATAACTGTGTGGTATCAGTCCTCAAAAATACAGGAACGTATTAACAAGAAAAAGAAAACGTTAAGACAATAAGAAAGGAATGTTAATATTTTTTTTAATATGTGACGACTGCAAACAATATAACCACAAGCATTGTGTTCTAAAAATACATAAACTGCACATTCCAGATGAAAAAACTGATGATTTATTTTTATGACACATAAGTTTCAAGCAGGATGATAGCTCTGAAAATGCAGAAGTTATGGAAGATGGAGAAGTTACGGGAAATGAGGATACAAGAGATGAAGAAAAGGCTAAGTTTTCAAGTAGTAAATAAATTGATTGAAGGAAAAAAAATCGGGAAAGATATTATAGAAATGCATATGTAGATGAGTCCAATGAAGTATATCTAAAGTATGATAATAAATAAAATAATAAAAATTTCCTACTTATTATTTAAAATGTTGATATCTTTGACCACAATAATATGTATCATAAATAATATTTTTTATGTATAAATATAAATTTTTAACTACAAAAATTGTGTCTAACAACTTTAAAAATTGTCATTTTTGCAACTAAAAAAAATATAATAAAAAAAGGTTTCTTTGAAAAATAATATTGCATTATTAATTTGACAGATACATCTATCTACATATTTTGGGCTACTATGAGAATTATTTTTAGTGCGCATTTACTAAAGCCGTGCAAAAAGTAACCGTTCAATAAAAAAAAAGTAAAGTTCACTGGATAATATTCTATATAATATTCACTGGATTACAATCCAGTGAATATTTGTTCACATTGTGATTTTTTTTCTCAAAACCTATTTAACAAAACAATTTCATATTTGAGCAGGTAATACAATGGCATATTTTATTTTATCGATACAATTTCACGAAAAATGCATATTTAGTAGTTATTTCGAAAACGACCTGATGAGTTAAACGCGGTTTTTACCAAAATATGTCCAATAATCTGGTTTGACGGATTCCGTTATCGGTTTTCCAAAATTATATCTCCCTAATGAGTACCTCTTCCCGCAGGGCTTATTTCTGTTTCTCTTTAATTTGTAATTCCATTGAATAGCTCTTAAAAGTTAGGAAGCGCGATAATTTCCAAATTAATATATAATTTCGTAGAAATGTTCATTGATTATAATAAACTTTACCACAATCTTTTTCATTGAGTGGTTACGAAGATATTGATTTATAAAGTGAAGGGCCTTGACTTTTTGCACGAACTTTAGTCTTTATCGATCTGTGAATTTCGTAACTGAAAATTTTCGTAAATGTCCAATAACTCTGTTGTTTACGCAAACCAAATTTAATAATTTTTCATTGTTTTGAAATTTGAGATAGAAAAATAGCAGTAGCCATGCGTAACCATGGCAACCAACTGTTTTTGTCTTAATAAAATATCTTAAATAATTGGTTACCATGGTTACTACTATTTCTCTATTTTAAATGAATTAAAAATTATTAAATTTATGTTAATTTTTCCGGAAAATTTTCTTATGCAACTAATATTAATTTTGACTTTACTAGATTCCAAAAAAAAATCATCATTCATATTCCGTAATAAAAAGTAGAGTAGAGTAATAATGGTAGCAATGCGTAACCATAGCAACCAACTGTTTTTGTCTTAATAAAATATCTTAAATAATTGGTTACCATGGTTACTACTATTTCTCTATTTTAAATGAATTAAAAATTATTAAATTTATGTTAATTTTTCCGGAAAATTTTCTTATGCAACTAATATTAATTTTGACTTTACTAGATTCCAAAAAAAAATCATCATTCATATTCCGTAATAAAAAGTAGAGTAGAGTAATAATGGTAGCAATGCGTAACCATAGCAACCAACTGTTGTCTTAATAAAATATCTTAAATAATTGGTTACCATGGTTACTACTATTTCTCTATTTTAAATCAATTAAAAATTATTAAATTTATGTTAATTTTTCCGGAAAATTTTCTTATGCAACTAATATTAATTTTGACTTTACTAGATTCTAAAAAAAAATCATCATTCATATTCCGTAATAAAAAGTAGAGTAGAGTAATAATGGTAGCAATGCGTAACCATAGCAACCAACTGTTTTTGTCTTAATAAAATATCTTAAATAATTGGTTACCATGGTTACTACTATTTCTCTATTTTAAATCAATTAAAAATTATTAAATTTATATTAATTTTTCCGGAAAATTTTCTTATGCAACTAATATTAATTTTGACTCTACTAGATTCCAAAAAAAAATCATCATTCATATTCAGTAATAAAAAATGATTTAAAAAAAATTCTTTGATGTTATAATTCAGTAAAAAATCGTTGAAAAAATATGAAACCTACACAAAAAAATTGTATAAACTAAAATCTTTCAGACCCTTTTCATAATTTTTTTTATAAATCGTTAATTTAATCGCCTTACATCTATTACTTTAGGAACACACTGTATGATGGATTAACAGAAGATAAAGTTTTTATTATTATTATCAAAAAAAATGTTATAAAAATATTGATAAGAACTATCAGAAAAAATGTTATCTATTTATTAATAGTTAATATTATTGTTGTGTATTGAAAAAAATCAGGTTAAGAATTAAAGGCTACGAATCGAATCTATTTTTATTCCGAGTATTAATCAGAATTGTAGCATTTATTTTTAGATGCGGAATAGGTGTTAGTTATTCAAGTCGTAATTATCTTTTATCCAAACTCATTTATAAAGGCAAAATAAAAATTTGTAAAGATCTAGGGCTCGAATTCTAAAAATAATTTCGATTTTATCTTACCTCCTAATTCATCAAAAGCAACAGCGCCATTACTTTCTTCTTTAGCTTGGGGTTTTGCAACAGGAACTTCAGGATCAATCGGAGGAGGAGCAACGGTTTTAGTTGCTTTAGGAGGTTCAGTTTTTTCCACCTTGGGAGTTTCTTTCTTTTTCTTATCTTTCTTTTCCTTTTTTTCTTCAACTGCAACAACTTCAACGATTTGTTTAACTTCCGGTTCAATTACAATTTCTTTTTTGGGAGGAATTTCTTTTTTTTCAACGGTTTCCTTTTTTTCTATTTGATCTTTTTTTTCAACTTGATCTTTCTTCTCAACTTGATCTTTTTTCTCAAATTGATTTTTCTTTTCAACTTGATCTTTCTTTTCATTTTCGGTATCTTTGGTAATTTCTATTTCGTTAATTTTTTTCGACTTTTTATTCTCTTTTTTAACAGGACTATCCTGTTTTTTCTTTTTATCTCCCTTAGTTGGAACAGTTTCCCAATCTCCTTCATCGAAATCGAGGGGTTTCTCATTAATAACTTTAGATTTGGTAACTTTTTTAGATTCGATTTTGGGTTTGACTGTTTCTGGTTTTTTCTTTTCTTGTTTTGGTGTTTCAGATTTCTTCTGTTCGGCTTCTTTAGGTTTTTTCGCCTCTTTTGAAGGTGAGGACTTCTCAGACTTTGTCTCGGTGTTCACCACGTGTCCATTCAACGTGGGTTTCTGGGAAATAAATTGTTTAGATTTTAATCAAAAATTTTGTGCAACATATGGTTTTGATTTGTTGAAAAATTCTCGGTAATTTTTAAATTAAATTTTTCATAACAATGGTAAAACGGAAACGGTGACCCCTTACACTCACCTTTTCTTTTGGTTTTCGCTTTTTGCCGGACGTTTTCCGATCATCTGTGACTATGGACGCGATTTTTTCGAACGGTGGTTGTTCGGCCGATTTAAAACCGAACGCAAACACGAGCACTGCTCCTACCAGAACCAACGCCACCGGAATACATAACATCAGTTGATTATTAATTATATTATTTACTAACTCCATTCTGATGATTCTTTTAAAATGATGTGGCCACGAATAACAGTTCGCAGCGTGAGTTCTACAAATTTTGGTGACGCGTCCGTGACGTATGCCCCGTACATATGTTTATATCCGTGCGGAGGTGATGCGCACGCGCACCGACACCTGTGAAAGCACCACTTGGAACTCACCAGCTAGTACCAAGTTTTTAACATTAAATTCACCAAATCTTCTTTGTTACTCTAAAACAAAATTATCAATACAAGAAAATCTAATAAATCAACAATAAAAATCAACATTTTTTCTTAATCTCTTCAATATAACAAACATAACGTTTCTTATAGGTTAAGATTTATACACGTCAAAATGATTATTTTTGTTGCTATGCGCAATACCAAGCTGTGAACGAAAAAATCACCAAATCTAATCTTGCTTTCTTCGTGATCCTCCAATAATATTTATAAAGGTAATTATCAATAAAAAACTGTTTCTAAGTCGGCTTATCTTAATTATCGATCATTAATTTTAATTTACTTACAATTTTTTTATAAATATTTGATCTTAATCTATACGAATATAGGTTATATTAAACATCATATCCCTTTCTAAATTTTTTATTGCCATGACAACGCTAATGTAGAGGTCAACACAAACAATCAAATTTTCATTTTTAAATTCAGTTAATTATTCATTTAATATTATTATAAGCAAATTAATCGTTTTAAACTTATAAAAGTGAATGGGAATGTTTTAAAAAAGTTAATACAAGAAGTGAAATGAGTTGATGGGGTTAAATTGATTGTGAACACTTTCATATCAATTAACGAAAGTTGTATGTTAGAAATGTGATCACTGATCTGGAATGTTTACGAGAAGATTCGAATTTTTAACCTTTCGGAAGTCTGGTCAGTCAAACGGACAAGTTCAGTCTGTTGGGGTATGTCAGACCCCAACAGTTTTATAGAGCCTAGGTTGGAAATGCACACAGTATTATCAATAAACTTGAAATAAAATACCTTAAATTTATAGAATACATTTACAGTATGTAAAAATCGTATTCGTACACCCACCAAAAAATAGTGGTGTTACGGATGTGGGTTTAACGGATGTGGATGTGGAACCGGATTTTTTAATTCTAATTTTGCGGATGCGTAAGCAGATTTTTGGATGCGGATTTAACGGATGCGGAGTTGTTGAAAAAAGTTACATGCTAAAATTTTCTTGAAAATATCTAATGCACAAATAAAGTAATTAATATTCATAATTTATTATAGGCAAATTATATTTAAAAAACAGCAATTTTGATGCCTTCTCTCCTTTCAGACTTTTTCTTTTATCTGTGTATATTAACGATGCTCCACTGAATAGCTGTTCACTGGTAAAGCTGCTTGGTGGTGTTGATAAATATTGTCGAACAACCGGCAATAAAACGGTATATTTGTACCCATTTTGTCGCCACCACATTAATGGATCTTCTTCTAAAGGTAGTCTTCTTTCTTTAATATAATTTTGGAGCACAATTTTCAGTGTTATTAATTGGTCATCTTCTGCCTCGCTTTCACTTGAACTTCGAACGGATTGTACTGACTGCAGTAGTTTGGAAGAACAACAGCTAGAATTAGTAATAATTTGTTTATCAATTTTTCTTTTCTTATGTATCGGACTACAATCTTTATCTTGATGAATCGTTTGAATTTGGCACAAATTAGCTATTGTGGCTTCGACTTCTTCTATTTCAAAACTATTAAAAAATTTGGTTTTATATCTGGGATCTAAGTACGTGGAAATCGAACATAGTAAATTTCTGTTTAAATCGCCAAATCTTTCACTTATTACTCGTATAACTTTAACAAAAAGTGCTTTGATATTTTCTGGCGTATTTGAGCTATCTTTCTCAGCTTTTAATATTGTCAAAGTAACGTGCAGAAGTGGTATAACCATAGAAATGCTGTTCTTCGAGTTACTTAATTCTTTAGTAAGGTCTTCAAAAGGTGCCAACAATTTTACCAACAGTTCAATTGTTGACAAATCATCCGGAGAAAATGACACAAGTGGTTTTGTAGTTAAGTATAGAAGTAAAGAATCTTTTATTTTAACAAAACGTTCCAAGATGTAAAATGTGCTGTTCCACCTGAAATGAAAATTAGTTATACTTTTTAATTTATAGACAATCGTTGGCTTACCTAGTGGGACAATCTTGTATTGTTGACATTGGAGGTTGCTTCAATCTTATTACCTGTATAGCTTTTAATTCATCTTGTGCTACTAGGGAATGATTAAAATGTGTTGACACTTTTTTCACTTTTTTCACTTTTTCAATTACTTCTTGAACCCATTCTTCCGATAATATAACATTTTTAATGCAACACTGTATTTGATGAATCACACAATCAAAATCAGTAAATCCAGATATCTGCATTGCTTTAATCATGTTGCTACCACGATCGCGTACCACACAGTGAACATTGTCCTGTTTTATACCCCATTCTTCAAGAATGGTTTCAAGTTTTGTCGAAATAGCTTGACCAGTGTGACGGCCTTCCATTATTTCACATTTCAAAATAATTCTTACTCTTTCAAAACCTTCGTTTATACCATGAGCAGTCAAACTAACTAATGAAGTCCCACAACTTGTATCTGACCAAACATCAGTTGTAAAGGATATTTTCTTAAGATCTTTTAATAGTGCTTTAATTTTATTTGCCACACCGTTATATAAATCGTCACATACAAGCGACGTAAAAAACTGACGTCCCCTTAATTTATATCGTGCAAGTATTGTATTGATTAATCGCCGAAAACCAACACCTTCGACGAAGTTGAATGGTAAGTCTTCCAAAGCAATCATTTCGCCTATTAATCGATCCGTATCTTTGGATTTTGTATATGAGAAATCCCAACATACATTCTTCGTTAAACATTCTTGTAAAGTAAGTTGTTTTGTTGTATTTGGACCTGTATCTGTAGATGTACTACAACTTGGCTGGTTCTGTTCTGCATTTTCAGCTATACGTTTTTCTAACTCTTCAAATATTTTTGTATGCTTAGATTTCAAATGATTTTTTAAAGAAGATGTGGTACGTCCTTTTCGTGAATATTCCTTTTCACACATCTTACAACGAGCAATCAAACTGTTAATTTCCGAGAAATATTCCCAAATAAAGCTTGTTTTTGGTTTCATTTTAATTAATTTAATTTCGATGGATAGCAAACAATAAAACGAATGACGATAAATGCGCAAAAGCATACATACAAGTTGCCATCCGTTCAACAACTGATCGTCTTTAGGAATTAAGATCTTTTAGAGCGCTATGCATTGGCGCCCCCGATTTGAGGCGTTGCGGCGCGACAATATAGGAGTCGTATCGTCCGTCGTCACATCGCGATTACCTCACGTGTTCGTACATGTTACAATATCTAAAAAATTTTTTTATCTAAAAAATCGAAACAAAAAACTCACTATTTTACCGGAGCTCCGTTAAAATATATGCGGATGCGGATGCAGATGCGGATCTTCAAAACAATGCGGATTATCCGCAGTTGCGGATGCGGATGCGAATATCCGTTACACCACTAGTTGGAAATGCACACAGTATAATCAATAAACTTGAAATAAAATACCTTAAATTTATAGAATACATTTACAGTATGTAAAAATCGTATTCGTACACCCACCAAAAAATTAGAAAATCACGAATTCCTCAAGAAAGATAGTACAAATTTAAAATTTTTCTCATGATTTATTTTACTCAGGAAAATAAAAGCAGAATTAACATACATATCTTGGATATCAACTTCAAAAACTGAACATTAAAGGGCATAGTATTCATACATGAGCAACAAAAACCGTATTCATACAGTAAGAAGTTAAATGAAATTAAGCAAATTATATGTTTGGAATAACATTAATATTTTGTTGGGTATCCTCTATGCTTGAGAACAGCATTTAAACGTCTTGGCATTGATTCTACCAATTTTGTTGTTAATTGAGGTGGTATTTTAGCCCATTCTGTCTTTAACGCCTCTTTAACCTTTCGGTACACGCACCGGACTCTCACTCCGGGTTCTGCACCCTCTATTGTTTAACAGAAAAGGCAACTTTTTTACTGACATAATTATGTCATTTTAGTGTCAAAAATTTCTTAGTGTACAACACAGTAAAATACGAATATGAATACGATAGCGAAGAAAAATACTCTTTGAAGGTGAAGACTGAAGCTTTTCAAAAAATTTTGCAGACGGTAAGATGTTTTTTTCCGTTCAAAATGGCTTCTTATCTGATTAGAAGAAACGAAGAAGATAATGAAAGCTGTAGAACATAAATGCCCCGAAAAATGTGCAGCGTATTCAATGCGCGCATTTATTTGCCTATCGCAAATTTTATGATAATAAAAAATTTTTTTTAATTATTGTCTTAAAAAGAATACAAATTAAAGTCCCTAGATTTATAAAGTGCCGCGGTTTCCAGAAGACTGTTACTGCTTCTAGAGGATTTAAAATACTTCCAGACGACTTACAATGCTTTCAGATAACTTGATATAGCATCTAGAAAACTTAAAATGTTTCCAGAAGACTTGATGTTGTTACCTCTAGATGATTTGATACTGTTTTAAGAAAACTTTATATTGCTTTCAGAAGACTTGAATTTCTAGACTGATATTTCTAGAAGACTTAAAATGATGAATTTACAGATGTCTTACAATGCATCCAGACGACTTACAATGCTTACAGATGACTTACAACGCTTTTAGAAGCCTTGATATTGCATCTAGAGGACTTGAAGTGTGTCCAGACGACCTACAATGTTTCCAAAGTACTTTATGTCGCTGTTAGAAGACTGCAGATGCTTCCAGAAGACTGGATATTGTATCTAAGAAACTTGATATGGTTTCCAGAATACTGCTTCCAGATGACTTACAATACTTCCAGACGACTTACAATGTTTCCAGAAGACCTTATACTTACTTTTAGAAGACTTGAAATACTTCAAAATTACTTGAAGTGCTTCCAAAAGACTGGATACTACTTCCAGAAGATTTGATACTGCTTCTAGATGTTTTAAAATTCCTCCTAAAGCTTTGATACTGCCCCTATAAGACTTTATACTGCTTCTAGACGATTTCAAATGCTTTCAGAAGACTTGAGAAGTTTCCAAAAGACTTGATACTGCTTCTAGAAAATTTTAATAATTAAGAATCGATACTGCTTCTAGATATTTTAAAATGCTTTCAGAAGATTAGATATAGTTCCTGTAAGACTTTATAGTATTTCTGGAAGATTTGAAATGCTTTCAGAAGACTCGAGAAGATTCCAGAAGACTTGATACTGCTTCTAGATGTTTTAAAATGCTTCCTAAAGGCTTGATACTGTCCCTGTAAGACTTTATACTGCTTCCAGAAGAGTTCAAATGCTTTCAGAAGACTTGAGAAGTTTCCAAAAGACTTGATACTGCTTCTAGAAGATTTTAATAATTAAGACATGATACTGCTTCTAGATATTTTAAATTCCAAAAGATTAGATATAGCCCCTGTAAGACTTTATACTGTTTCTGGAAGATTTGAAATGCTTTCAGAAGACTCGAGAAGATTCCAGAAGACTTGATACTACTTCTAGAAGATTTAAAATGGTTACAAAAGTCTCGATATTGGCTTAGGTATTGGCTTAATATTGCTTCTAGAAGATCTAAATTGCTTCCAAAACATTTGGAATGCTAAAAACAAAAGATTTGATATTGCTGTCAGAATACTTAACATTGCGTCTATAAGGCTTGAAATGCTTCCAGAAAATTAATTTATTTGGTGCCAATCGTATTTTCATTGCAAATCTTTCTTAATGCTCCCAAACTTCTAAACGATAAATCTTCTTTCATGAAATCCCGGCATGAACCCGGAATATACTGGGACTGGACTGAAACTGAAGTATCTTAAAATTGAGATACCATTCCTAAGATGACTAATTGTTTAATTGTTAAGATTTCAAGGCATTAAAGATGGTAGTTGCACCTCCTAGCGATCATCTCAGAATCCTGAAAATAATTTCCTGTATTTTCTCTTAGCCACTTTAGTCATAAAGTTTTTTTCCTGCAAGTCTGCTGTCAAATAATTTCCAGTATTTTCTCTTAGCCACGATTTTATGATTAATAAAATCTTTTCCTGCAAGTTTAACTATCGACTTACAGAGTCTTTTAGCAATTTGCAACCGCTGGTTCGGCGGACCGCAACCATTCAAGTTAACATTTTTTTTTAATATATCCGTTCTTGTCTACGAAAAAAGGACTTACTTTCGAAAATAAGTTTTGGTGGAAACAGCTAATAAAGGTAAATAGGTCATTTCGTCAGTTTCTAGTTAGTTAATCCCTTTTTTCTGTATTTGCCGATGTTGAAGGACGTCAAAGTATTATTTCAGATCAGAATGTTGTCGTTGTTAATGGCGTTAGTTGCTAGTTTCAGAATTCTAAATATATAATACTGTAGAAGTGAGTTTGTAAATATAATTATATTGGACTCTTTTATTACTGATTGCGCAAGTGAGGAATAATCTTGGGATTGAATGAGAACACAAGCTGAGTAACTCATCTCCACAAAGCTCGAAATCAAGTAGAGGATTATCAAAATTTGTGTGGAAATACAGATGGCTCAAACGGTTCGTCGTTTTAACTACACTGAGGTCACTCTGGAAGTGCTGCCAATGAAACGGCAGATGAGCTAGTGCTAAAGCGTTTTTAGGACCAGGACCAGCAATTTGTGTAAGATTTACGATGCCCAAATAGAGGATTCGAAGAATTCTGCAGCTAACTGATTTATCTTTAGATCGTCAGTGGTTCATCTAACACAATCTTCGTAGCTTCATAAGCGCCGGTTTTTGAAAATAAGTATGGGTGCTGGATAGTGAAAAAACTGAATTGGGAAAAGATTCCAACGACGAATGACTGTTCTCAAAACAAAAGTGACATGAAAAACGTCCATGTATCTGGCGCATATGGTTAATTTGCAATAGAAATGCCTTATATCAACAGTGCTTACACCTTCACAAGCAATATTTGGTCTATAATTGAAATTTTTTGAACTTTTGAAATGAACATTTTGTATCCTAACAGTATTTGGTATTTTGGAAGCAAAATCAAATTGTATTAACAATTTCGTGCCTTTTGCAATAAAAATGTCTTCTTTAAGACTTTGCATTTTCAAACATTTTTTTGCCAGTAGTTTTACAAACGGTATCAAGTCTTTTGGAATCATTTAAAATCTTCTAGAAATAGTATCAAGTCTTTCAGCTGCAGCATAAAATCTTGTGGAAGCAGTTCAAGCATTCTGAAAGCTATGTTAAGGCTTCTAGAAGCATTATCAGGTCTTCCAGAGGTAGTATCAACATTTTTGAAAGCAGTTCAAGGCTCCTGGTAGCTTATCAAGTTAAGTCAAGTTAAGCAGTATCAGCCACCGAAGAAACGAAAGGTGAAGTTTAATAATAGTCTCGAATCGGGGGCGGAGCAAAACGTTTTTCTCACACATAAACTCCCTATTCGTAAAATATTTTCACTCACCCGTTGCTATGAATGTTAGCAGAGTGAGTGAAAATAACAACTTTCAACACTCGTATCTACGCTAGAAACTGGCAATTTCAAAGGTAGGATTGAACAAAAAAATTTTGACAATATATCAACTGTCTTTTATAAAAGTACAAATTGAAATAAATTTAAACAAAGAGTTGTACCTTTAAAGGATTAAATTTCGCTAATAGTGGATGAAGAAAATTAGAGTGAGTGAAAAATATTTTCACTCACCCGTTGCTATGAATGTTAGCAGAGTGAGTGAAAATAACAACTTTCAACACTCGTATCTACACTAGAAACTGGCAATTTCAAAGGTAGGATTGACAATATTTCACCTGTCTTTTATAGAAAAAAAAATTGAAAAAATTTTGACAATATTTCGCTCGTCTTTTATAGAAGAAAATTTTTGACAAAATATTTCACCCGTCTTCTATAAAAAAAATTTAAAAAAAAATTGAAAAAAGTTTTTGACAATATTTTACCCGTCTTTAATAAAAAAGAATTTGAAGAATATTAAAAAAAATTGAAAAAAAGTCTTATATTGAAAAAAATTTTTGACAAAATATTTCAACCCGCCTTTTATAAAAAAATTTGAAAAAAAAATTGTGATAAATGGTTGACAATATTTTACGTGTCCCTTATAGAATAATCTGTAAAAAAAAATTGATAAAATTTTTTGACAATATTTGAACCATCTATTATTGAAAAAAGTTAAAGAAAAATTGAAAATTTTGTTGACAATATTTTACCCGTCCACTACAGAAAAGATTTGAAAAAAAAGAAATAATTTAATTTAAAAACAGAAATGTAAAATAGAATATTTTCCATGTGATTTCAAAGTTTTCTAAAGTGGGAAAAATTGGTTGGTGTGAATCAAAATTATAAAATTCAACTCTAAGATACTTAAGGATACCAAGAAAGTTTAAAAGAATTTGTTATCATCCCTAAAATTTTGTGGTATTGGTCCTGATAGGATTTCTTTGGATATAATATGGTTGTGCTGTCCTCGCATACTTGACGTTTTGCATCATATTTTTAAAGCCTGTCTCCTCTGTACTTCCTTCTGTCTGGAAGTATGGTCTTGTAACGCCAGTGCCAATGTCAAAATCTGTAAAGGTTCTGAAGGATATACGGCGTATCACAATACTTTCAGCGTTGTCCAAGGAACTTGAGAGAGTGATTGTTGAACAGTTTTGGGGCCACTTGACAATCGGGTTTTAGAAAACACAATAGTTGTGCTGCTGCGCTGTTGGTCCCTACTGATGACATCTTGATGAGGGAAGGTCGACAATCTTGATTCTTTCGGACTTCACTAAGGCTTTTGACAGCTCTAATCATGATTTAAGATGACTTGAATTAGCGATGAGGCTGTTAGTTGTTTCGAAATCATCTTCAGGATAGACGGCTGTCAGTTAGGGTGAACGATACAATCTTGTCTTCTATGGCAATTGAATCTGGTGTGCATGTGGATGATGCACAGCTGGGTAGTTTCTTTCCCCATGAGTTGTCGGATGTGTGCAGTCGAGTGTAACTGGTGAATTGTAGAAATTCATATTGAGCAACATTCGTTGCTGATTATTCCTAATAAAACGCATGTTAAAAGCCTTGGTGTAATAATTGATGAGCAACTGTCATGGCATTTGGATCGTTGAAAGTGTTTTAAGGTAACAGGAATATTCTTTCTTGTAAATTGAAGCGACTTTTACGTGATTCTCTAGTTCTTCCCCATTTTAATTATTGTAGTGTTGTGTTTAGTTCGTGATTTTCGTATGACAATGCTATCGTAAGGTATCGGGCGTAGAAAACATATTTCAGATAAGCTATTGCTCTGTAGGTGGCTGAATACGGAACAGAGATTCACTACTCACTAGCTATGTCTGGTCTATTCAGAGTTATTTCATGGGAAGCATCCTTATTGGGTTAATAAAATAAAGTTCAGGACTGATGTTCACCACCATATTTAAGGTATCGTTCCTGTGTTGCCATTCCTAGGTACAAATCAATCAAATTTAAGCCATCGTTTTCCTATTAGCTGGAGCTAAGGTGTGGAACGTGATTCCTGATTCCGTGAAGTATGTTGGCTCTATCGCGAAATTTACATCTTTATGTATGTATGTATGGAGTGAGGAGTGCGTATTCTATACGCGGCACCTAGGCCACAACGGGCCCCTTGTACACTGACTCCCTCTAAGAGGTTTGAGATGTTAAATGCGAGTATAACTCGATTTTTTTTGGCTGATTCCGCTTCCTGACCGACCCCCCACCAAACCGGGCGTGCTATGGCACAGGCCCAGTGTGGGTTCGCCCCTGTCAGGTGCCGCTCCAGGATACCACCACATCCTCGTGGGGTCCTACGAGGTGCCGGTGGCCTCCAGGGCGCTAACGCGCATTCAGCCATTTTTGTTCAAACCCCTTACACACATAGTCATAACGACAGCCAGAGATGAACGACTGGTTGCCGGGACCGACGGCTTAACGTCCCCTCCGAAGGACGGGGGGCGACCCAACGTGATTACACCGGGATTCGAACCCGGGACGTCTGCGTGTTAACTCGAGAGTTAACACGCTGAGCCATTGCGCCTACATCTTTAGTTTTGCGAGACAGGTTGTCTGGTCGACAATAGGTTTTTCGTGCTTGCTTAGTTCTGGTTTAACGATTATAAAATTTAGTACTATACATTGATTGGTGTTGATCAATATGTTACTTACTAACCAATAACTCTGATACTTGAAGAGAACACGAAAATTATTAATAATAATTATAGCATTTTTGACAATGTTTCAAAGACATTAAGGAATAGAAAAACTTAACTGGTGTATATCAAAATGGGACAAATTGATTGTAAACATTTCCATATCCTTCTACAAAATGTACAGTAGTTAAAAAATAAACGGAAATTTTTCATAATCAATATTATCAGCTCATAGATGAAGACAATATTTTAAAATCGTAATAATCAATCAAGCTCTCTTAAATAGATCTTAGCAATTGCAGCTTGAGCTTATTTTTGACAGTTTGAAAAAGTTATAATTATTTTTATGTTATTAACAGTGTTGACAAAGAGAGTGCACTTAATAAAATCTCATTTAGATAAAAATTAACACAAAATTGTCTAAAGAAGCAGTATTAAGTTTTCTGGAAGCATTTCAAGTTTTTCAGAGGCAATATCAAGTCTTCTGGAAGCAGTTCAAGTCTTGTAAATGCAGTATCTATATCCAATCTGCCGGATGCATTCCAAGTTTTCTGGAAGCATTTCAAGTCTTCTGTAAACAATATCAAATTTTCTAAAAGCAGCATCAAGTCTTCCAGGAGCAGTATTAACCTTGTAGAAGCAGTTGAAGCCTTTCTAGATGCAGTATTAAGACTTCTGGAAGCATTTCAAGTCATTCTGAAGCAATATTAAGTATTCTGGAATTAGTTTAAGTTTTCTAGATGCAGTGTCACGTCTTCTGAATGTATTGAACGTTTTGGGAGCATTACAAGTTTTCTAGAACAACATCAAGTTTTCTAGAAGCAGTATCAAGTCTTTCAAGAGCAATATAAACCTTGTGGAAGCCGTTCAAGTCTTCCAGAAGCATTTCAAGTTATTTGAAAGCAGTATCAAGTCTTCCAGAGACACTATCGAATCTTCTGGAAGTAGTTCAAGTATTCTGGTAACATTCCAAGTCTTCTGGCAATATTTTAAGTCCTCTGGGAGCGCTTCAAGTCTTCTGTAAACAGCATCAAGTTCTTTAGAAGCAGTACCAAGTCTTTCAGGAGCAGTATAAAGCTTGTGGAAGCCGTTCAAGTCTTCTGGAAGCATATCAAGTGTTTTGAAAGCAGTATCAAGTCTTCCCGAGACAGTATCGAGTCTTCTGGAAGCAGTTCAAGTATTCTGGCAACATTGCAAGTCTTCTGGCAGCATCTAAGTATCCTGAAAGCATTTCAAGTATTCTGAAAGCATTTTAAGGTTTTCAGAGGCAATATTAAGTCTTCTGGAAGCAGTTCAAGTCTTCTAGATTCAATATCAAGTCTTCTGGATGCATTGCAGGTTTTTTGGGAGCATTTCAAGTTTTCTGTACATAATATCAAGTTTTCTAGAAGCAGTATCAAGTCTTCCAGAGACAGTATCGAGTTTTCTGAAAGCAGTTCAAGTATTCTGGCAATATTTTAAGTCTTCTAGATGTAATATCAAGTGTTCTGGATGCATTGCACTTTTTCTGAGAACATTTCAACTCTTCTGTAAACAACATCAAGTTTTCTAGAAGCAGTATCAAGTCTTCCAGGGCAGTGTAAACCTTGTGGAAGCAGTTCAAGTCTTCTGGAAGCATTTCAAGTATTTTGAAAGCAGTATCAAGTTTTCCCAAGACAGTATCGAGTCTTCTGGAAGCAGTTCAAGTATACTGGAAGCATTCCAGTTTTTCTGACAGCATTTTAAGTTTTCTGGAAATATTTCTATTCTTTCGGAGGCAATATTAATTCTTCTGGAAGCAGTTCAAGTCTTCTAGATGTAATATCAAGTCTTCTGGATGTATTTCAAGTCAAAAAATTCTAAGGAAGGTGCACTAAAATGAAATCATTAAAGTCGTTACTGACGATTTCCAAAGTTATAATTTTTTGTCATAAAAAGTGTTAACAAAGAGAGTGCATTTAATACAAAAAAACTGATTTAGATAAAAATTAACCCAAAATGATGTGATCTTATCAGTTTAAATAAAATTCTTAAAAATGTTTAAATAAAACACTTTGTCATCTAGATTACACTCTTATTTTAATTTTTTTAATCTTTACAAAACAATCCGTTAATTTTATTGCAAATGCAAAATCTCGTTTGCTGTATACGCAATGTCAAAAAATTTAAAACTTCAAAATTTTTAAAAAGAAAAGTCATTTAACAATTTTTTTTAATTTAAAATTTTTTGTAAAACTTAAAACCAATATAATAAAAAAAAATGGAATAAACGAGACAAAATTGTAAACTTTACCCAACCAAAACCTTAAATAAGTATGAATTTATTAATTATCCCATAATTTATTTAAATTGAATTTTATTTCTAGCTACATTTTAAATTGAGATGTTTTTGAAGCATCTAATAAAAACGTTACAATGCAATGCACGAATGTTTATAACAAAATCTGGGCCGATATGTCTCGATCCAATAAAACTTTTCGATCGATGGTTCGTTGAGTCGCGGAATTTTTGCGACCCTCGAGATATGATTTTAACCGCAATTTTAAAGTAATCAAAATCAACTTTAAAATTTAAATTAATTCATTTATTTTTTAGGGATGGATCTTTTATACTACAACCGTTACAGTGCCAAAGTTATTCGAACGCAGGATTTAAATATTACTTACTCGAAAGACCCGAGTTTAGAGTAATTTTTTTATTACTTTTGAACAAAATAATTAATTTACTAAACTTGTTTTTTTTAGAAAAATAAATATGCTGCTTTAACTTTTATTTGGCCCGCAAAAAGAATGGTGCGAATAGAGGGAATCACCAAAGGGTTACCAAAACATGAAATAGAACAATTCTTCTTTAATAAAATTCCTTATGATGAACAAATAACGATGTTTTGCTTTTGTAATTTGAAGTCTATTAAAAGCAAGGAAGATTTAATTGAACAAGTTGATGAAACTAAGAGGAAATTTGGGAAAGGAAAAGTCCCGATGCCGCCTTATTTGTAAGGATTCAATAATTATTTTATTGGTTTTAAATTGTTTTGTTTTAGTTCTGGGCATTTATTGGAACCAAAGAATATAGAATTTTATGAACACACCGGGGATACTTATCAAAAAAGGTTAAAATTTCTAAAAAAAGAGGAAAAACCTGAAGAGAAAAGCCAATTATTGTTTGAAGGGGAAAATGGGTGGAATTATCAAATTTTGTCTCCATAAATTTATTAAATATATTTAAAAAACTAAGTAATTAAAAAAATTACGTTACAAATCGTCGCTTTATTTGTAGAATACTCCTAGTTACTCCTTCAGTTAAACTAAAAACAGTTTTAACCTGCCAATTACCATCGTTAATTAAAACATCTTCAAATTGTTTTAATCCCCCACCTACACCGAAGTAATAAGATTTTGCCGCCAAATATCTTTTGATCAATTAAGGTCATCTAAATAAAATTTTTAAAAAATTAATCAAAGAAAGGATACATTATGCCGTCATTTTTAAGACAATGATTGAATACATTAATTAATTTAATGTAATTATCTGTATTATAAATCGTTTCTGATGTAAAAATATAATCATATTTGACATTATTAGGAATGTTACTTAAATTTTCGCAGAAATGACTCCAATCTCCTGAAAAGAATCGACATTTTTCTCTCATCTCTTTAATTTTTTCAGTATTAAGATACATGTTTAACGTTGTGATGTAATTGATTACATCAGAATTCTAAAAAGAGAATTATATTAACACATGCAATTCTGGGGGGTGAGAAATTCCAAATCAGGGTGAATGTACTAAATTCATAAATTATCAATTTTATAGAAAACAGTTTCAGATAAAACTTTGTTATCATTGAATATCGGGAGCACGCCATTAATATTATGCCATCGATTGTTAAATTAATTTTTTAAATGGATATATATATTTTTTCATATAAAATTGATAATTTAATTGCTAATTTAAATGCCTCATCCGGTGTAGAAGCCGCATCTCCTATATTCACAAAAAAAAGTGTGAAGGTAACGCAAGGTCTGGTTTGTTTACTAAAATCGTTTGCGACACCGAGAATGTGCACAGATCGGACTATCGGTACAGCCGATTGTCGGACCGTTCGGCTATAATCGGCTGAATCGATTTGAGCGTTGTGCGGATTTTGCATTGGCTTCAAGTTTTAGTGATTACAACTGCTTCTTATTGCATCCTCCTAAATGTTTGCAGATCTCAGGCCAAACTTTGTATTTACAACCTTTTATATTTTTTTCGTATCTTAGTTTTAGTTTGATAAATTTTAATTGAGATTTTTCATTTCATTCTTCAGCAAAATTGTAGCCAAGGTTTCTTAAATCAATAATTTCTATTAATACATCCATTTAAAAAATTAAACTGGACTAATTGTATTGAATGAAATCTTCAAGAAATTGTCAAATTATAAAAAAAAATCTTGCGCAAAATGTAATAGTAGTGGAAGAATGTTGGATCAAAGATATGGATGGTTCTGATGTTGAATTTTCAGTAGTACAACCACTGAGGGGGGCACCATTGAAAAGATCTACAGTAATGTTTTTGAACAAATAAACTTTCTTCTTTTTTAAACATTGTTTTTCCTTAATTTTTGTTAATAATTTTGAGGAAATCGATACGTTTATATGCAGGGTGAAGTAAAATGAAGAACTGCGTGAATGGAAGTTGTGCGTCGCATTTTCCCATGACAAGTAATCTCTAGGGTGTCCAGTCTCGGTATGTGGTCTCGTTGGTTTAATTAAAAAAATTATGTAATTCTTCTTGTATTACTGAAGTTAGACAAGTTTACTTTCAATTATACCAAACACAACTTCTCAGAATAATTTGCAATTTATTTAAAAATTAAAAATATTTAGAACTTTGTAATTAGCTGCATTTTCTATGTTTTTTGTTAAAAAATGGATTTAAAATTTTTACTATGCAGTGTATTTTGACTAGTAAAAAGTACTTTTGGTTCTTCAAGGTTAAATTTATGGTGTTCTTCAATATTCATAATACCAACTAAATTGTAACAATTGTGACTGTTACAAAAATGTATAATTTACATTGGCGAATAGAAACAACATTTGAAAAAAAGATGAATACAACATGAATACGACATAAAACAAATAAAAAACATACATCAGACAGCTTCACGCTTTCACAGAAAAAAAAAACAACATAAATTTAACCTTGAAGAACCAAAAATACTTTTTACTGGTCAAAATACACTGCATAGAAAAAATTTGGAATCCATTTTTATAACGAAAAACATAGAAAATGCAGTTAATTATAAAACAGACACGGGAAAAATTGGTACGTATTATGCAGCAATAAGCCGAGAGTTAATGATATACAAATGATTTTTAATTATGACATTTAAAAAAAATAAAAATAACAAGTTCAAGTATTAAAAGATTCCCTTCCCCTGCTTTAAAATAGAAGTTTATATTTTACACGTTCAGATATAAAATCTTTGATGGTATGCAATTTCAAATATTATTTTTTTACGTTTTTAATTTGTTTCTTTATAAAGTCTTTATTAAAGTCATACAAAGACTTTAATATTAAATTTTAGATTTCTTGATAATGAACTGATTAAGCTCGAAACGTCGATGTTTTAAATATTTTTAATTTTTAAATAAATTGGAAATTATACTGAGAAGTTGTGTTTGTTATGATTGAAAGTAAAAAAAAAATATTTAAAAATGAGAACTTCCGTCCAGATAAATCATCATTAACAATTTTGTAAGGGTGCTCATTTTGATGCATTTCTAATCTTCTGGAAGCATTTCAAGTCCTGCAGAGATAATATTATACCTTTTAGAAGGATTACAAATCTTTTTTCAATTCACTTAAATTTTCTAGAAGCAGTATCAAGTCTTCTGGAAACATTTCAAGTCTTTAAGAGGCAATATCAAGTCTTCTGAAAGCAGTTCAAGTCTTGTAGATCTAGTATCCAGTCTTCCAGAGCCAGTATCGAGTCTTCTGGAAACAGTTCAAGTATTTTGGCAGCATTCCAAGTCTTCTGGCTTCATTTTAAGTCTTCTGAAGGAAGCATTTCAACTCTTCTGGAAGCATTTCAAGTCTTCAAGATGCAATATCAAGTCTTTTTGACACATTGAACGTTACCTGGGAGCATTTCAAGCCTTTTGTAAACAACAGCAAGTTTTCTAGAATCAGTATCAAATCTTCCAGAAGCATTTCAAGTTACTTGAAAGCAGTATCAAATTCTGGAAGTAGTTCAAGTATTCTGGTAACATTCCAAGTCTTCTGGCAATATTTGAAGTCCTCTGAAGGCATTTCAAGTCTTCAAGATGCAATATCAAGTCTTTTTGACACATTGAACGTTACCTGGGAGTATTTCAAGCCTTTTGTAAACAACAGCAAGTTTTCTAGAATCAGTATCAAATCTTCCAGAAGCATTTCAAGTTATTTGAAAGCAGTATCAAATTCTGGAAGTAGTTCAAGTATTCTGGTAACATTCCAAGTCTTCTGGCAATATTTGAAGTCCTCTGAAAGCATTTCAAGTCTTCTAGATTCAGTATCAAGTCTTCTGGGAGCGCTTCAAGTCTTCTGTAAACAGCATCAAGTTCTTTAGAAGCAGTACCAAGTCTTTCAGGAGCAGTATAAACCTTGTAGAAGCAGTTCAATTCTTCTGGAAACATTTTAAGTCTTTTGAAAGCAGTATAAAGTTTTCCAGAGATAGTAGCGAACCTTCTGGAAGCAGTTCAAGTATTCTGGCAGCATTGCAAGGGTTCTGGCAGTATTTTAAGTCTTTTGGAAGCATTTCAAAGCAAATATTAAATCTTCTGGAAGTAGTTCAAGTTTTCTAGAAGCAGTATCAAGCCTTTTAGGGGCAGTATTATTATTAGGGGCACTACAAAACTTGTGGAAGCAGTTCAGGTCTTCTGGAAGCATTTCAAGTCTCTTGGAAGCAGTTCAACTATTCTGGCAGTACTCCAAATCTTCTGGCAGCATTTTAGGTTGAATTTGTATTGAACGTTTTGGGAGCATTTCAAGTCTTCTGTAAACAACATCAAGTTTTCTAGAAGCAGTATCAAGTCTTCCAGAGCAGTGTAAACCTTGTGGAAGCAGTTCAAGTCTTATGGAAGCATTTCAAATCTTCTGGCAGCATTTTAGGTCCTCTGGAGGCATTTCAAGTCTCTCAGAAGCAATGTTAAGTCTTCTGGAAGCAGTTCAAGAGTTCTAGATGCAGTGTCAAGTCTTCTGGATGTATTCAACGGGGACATTTCAAGTCTTCTGTAAACAATATCAAGTTTTCTAGAAGCAGTATCAAGTCTTCCAGGGGCAGCATAAACCTTGTGGAAGCAGTTCAGGTCTTCTGGAAACATTTCAAGTCTTTTGAAAACAGCATCAAGTTTTCTAGATACAGTATTGGGAGCAGTTCAAGTCTGCCCTCTGAAGACTCATTCCTGCAGTATTCCAAATCTTCTGGCAACATCTTAAGTCTTCTGGAAGCATTTGAAGTCACTTCTGGAAGCAGTTCAAGTTCATTTTAAGTCTTTCAGAAGCAATATTAAGTCTTCTGGATGCATTGCACGTTTTCTGGGAGCATTTCAAATCTTTTGTAAACAATATCAAGTTTTCTAGAAGCAGTATCAAGTCTTCCAGGGACAGTATCAACCTTGTGGAAGAAGTTTAAGTCTTCTGGAAGCATTTCAATTATTTTGAAAGCAGTATCAAGTCTTTCACAGACAGTATCAGGTCTTCTGAAAGCAGTTTAAGTATTCTTGCGGTATTCCAAGTCGTTTTGCAGTATTTTCATCCTCTAGAAGCATTTCAAGAAGCCTGGAAGCATTTAAAGCCTTTCAGGGGCAATTTTAAGTCTTCTGGAATCAGTTCCAGCCTTCTGCAAGCAATATCATGTTTTCTAGAAGCAGTATCAAGTCTTCCAGAGATAGTATCGAGTTTCCTGGCAACATTTTAAGTTTTCTGGAAGCATTTCAAAACTTCTGAAAGCATTTCAAGCCTTTCAGAGGCAATATCAAGTCTTCGCGAAGCAGTTCAAGTCTTCTAGGTGCAGTATAAAGTCTTCTAGATGTATTGTAAGTTTCTTGGAAGAATTTCACGTCTTTTACAAGCAATATCAAGTTTTCTAGACGCAGTATCAAGTATTCCAGGGGTAGTATAAACCTTGTGGAAGCAATTCAAGCCTTTTTGAAGCATTTAATGTTTATAAGAAGCAGTATCAAACGTTCCAGAGACAGTGTCGAGTCTTCTGGAAGCAGGTTAAGTCTCCTGGCAGCATTTGTGACACTTATGGCAGCTCCTGATTTTTTTTTGGGACACCTTAAGGCGGAACACAACGTTGTCGATAAACCTAGATATCTACAATAATTGAAGAAAGGTATACTAGCACAAGTAACGGAGTTTGACATCGACCTGTAAGAGGTAATGAGGAGCTTTGAGAATCAACTACAACAGTGCATTGCAGAAAACGAATGTCAAAAATGAATCCAGATTAACTTTTTACATGGATATACAACTGTTAAAAAATAAAACCATAATAATCAAGGCGAATTAGTTACAAAAAATGAAAATAATAAAAATAATAATGTGTTAAGAAAAAATAAAAAAAAAACCTTTCAAATAATTAACAAATTCACTTTTAAACAAAGGTCAACACAGTTTTCTAAAATTATGGACATAGTTTGAAAGCATATCAACTGAAATTTCTCCTGCATCAGCACTTATTCTATCGCAGAGTTCTTCCAGGAAGCTTTAGGAAGATTCTTATAAACAATGTCATTTAAACATTTAAAAAGCCCTTAAAAAAACCCAAAGATGTCAAATCGGGATTCCTTCATAGCCAATCAATAGGTCCACGTTTGCTAATAAATTTTCCAAGAAAATGTAAGGTCAAATATTCTCACACTTTCAATCCATAATGTCGAGGTGCTCCACCTTGTAGAAAAAAATATATTTTCATGTATTCTTCTGTCCTGTCTTGGAAATAATTCTTCAACAGGCAGAATTTGATTTTGGAGGAGTTCCAAATATCTATCTGCATTCAGAGTAGTATTCAAAAAGCATGGCCATGAAGAATTCCAATCCATAGGGTATTGGGTATGACTTTCTTGTACCCAATGTGTATTGCATCACTCCAATGTTGGCAGTTGTGATGATTTACTGCTCCATTTCGCGTAAATGTTGCCTATTCAGAAAAAAGAATATTAAACGGCAATTCCTGATTATTATCACACCTGTCAATCATTTCTTGACAAAACTCCATTCTTCAGTCGGAGTCGTCATCCCTCAATTCGTAAATTAACTGAACCTAATAGATTAAGAAAAAATACTTACTTAAATACCATTTAATAAATCGCAATATTGACGTATGGGAAAAATTATTCTTTATTTAATATTCTTCTGACCGCTTTTAGGCTAATGCACACATCCAGACATATGCTGCAAACTGAACTTTGGGGTTGCTCTTGAATCGCCATGCAAACAATTTGTGTTTTCTATTCATTTGTGGCCCGTAGAGGCCGTCCAGTTTTAGTAAAATTAAATACACTTCCAGTAGTTTGAGATTTTCTTAAAATTTTAGAAACGGTTGTTTGGTTTATTGGAGAATCCGGATATGGGTTATTAACAAACCTAAAAACATTTCTAAGAAAGATTTTATGTTAAAATTAAAAAAGAGAAGTTATTTGCTATATTCCAGACTTTTGTGTCACCCTGTATAATAGAAATTGTATATTTAAATCTTGGCTACAATTTTGCTGAAGAAATAAATATAAAATTATCAATGGTTCTTGAGTAATAGCAAACAGATCAACATAAGCCAAATTTGAAAGGTCATAAAAAAGTTTAACCTAGTACTTTTACCCCAATTTGGAATTTCTATTTCTCTTCAAATGTGCTGATTAATTTTAAGATGTACTAACATAATCTTGAAAATCAACTTCAGCACCATTTAATAGTGCCAATATTCCAATAATCCCCATTCCACACCCTAAATCTAAAACTTGTTTTTCTTCAAAATCCATTTGTTTATCGCAAATAAAATGTCCCAAATCGTAAGTGCATTCCCAAACTTTTAATCCACCCTCATAAACACCCGTTATCAAATCCGAATGATTTGTATCAGCTTGTAAAATTTCACTTTCTAAATTTGCGTCTTTTAGTACTTCTAACATAGTTTTTGGTTTCACATAACGGATTGTAACGTTTTTAAACTCAACAGCAACAAATTCTATTTGTTTATGATTAAGGAATTGGTTTATTAAGGAATTATTTGGTGATATTAATTTTGAATGTACCCATTTATCCTCTGTGGGAGCTAAAAAATAATTAATTAAATATATATTAAATCAGTTTTAATTTATAGTTACCTGAAATATTGTCTGTAATTTCTTCAGCATTAAAATTAAATTTAAACATTTTTTTAACATTAACATAACCTCAATGTGCAAAGATTTGACAGAACGCTGCGTCAAAAATTATCAAAAATAAATATCACAAGATTAATATAAATAAATATTATTGAGTGAAATAAACGAGATGGGCGACGAAGAAGATCCTAAAGAATATAGATGGGAGACCGGATATGAGAAAACTTGGTATTGATACTTTTTAATTAATAAATAAATATATGAAATAAACATAACCTAAAAAACAAACTTAACCTTAAAAATCAACAAAAAATTAATTCTAATTTTAAATAGGGAAGCTATAAAAGAAGACGACGATGGTTTTCTCGAAGCTTCAATCTCGGATATTATCCAAAGAGCCAAAAGAAAACGCCAACAAGGAAAACGGGTAAACACCAAGTTGGGAATGATGAGACACATATTTTTAATATTAGATTGTTCCGATGCAATGTCTTGCCAAGATTTAAAGCCAACTAGGTTACTATGTTCATTAAAAGTAAGTTATACAATTAATGTGGACTAAATGATTTAAAATTATGTTGTTATAGTTGTTGGAGAATTTTATTGAAGAATTTTTTGATCAAAATCCAATAAGTCAAATGGGAATTATTATCATGCACAATAAACGAGCAGAAAAAGTCAGTGATTTAGCTGGGAATTATAGAAAACATATGAAGGTGGTACAAAAGTTGAGTAAGACATCGTTAGTGGGAGAACCTTCTTTACAAAATGGATTGGAATTGGCCATAAAAACTTTAAAATTATTACCAAGCCATGCAAGTCGAGAAATTTTGGTTGTTATGGGTAGTTTAACCACTTGCGATCCTACAGATATTAATACAACAATTAATGTATGATTAAAATTGATTTTGAAAAATCATAAGATATTTAATAATTATTTTTTATTGAAAGATTTTGAAAACTGAAGGGGTTCGATGTTCAGTGATTGGTTTAGCTGCCGAGGTCCACATTTGTAGACAATTAGCAAATCAAACCGGTGGAGTTTACAATGTAATTTTAGATGATTGCCATTTTAAAGAGCTTTTATTTCAACAAGTTGATCCCCCTCCAGCAGCGATGTGTTTAGAATCAAGCTTAATTAAAATGGGATTTCCACATCAAATGTCTGCTGAAGGAACAGAAGAACCTTTAACAATGTGCATGTGGTAATAATTAATCTTATTTTTTTTTTAGTTTATTTGTTTTAATTTTATTTATTTTTTTAGTCACGTTGATTGTAATGATGATGGAAGTAAATTAACAACCGGGGGATATTATTGCCCACAGTGTTATAGTAAATATTGCGAATTACCTATTGAGTGTAGAGCGTGTGGGTTAACATTGGTTTCTGCACCTCATTTAGCTAGATCTTATCACCATTTATTTCCTGCAGCTAATTATAAAGAGGTTCCTTTCACAAATCAGGTTGCAAATTGTTTTTCTTGTCAAAAGAATTTTTCTGATACAGATTTACAGGTGAGATTAAAATTTTAATATAACAGATTTTGAACTAAAATTAGAACTAACACTAAAACTATCACTAGGACTAAAACTAGAAACTTTCGAGTTTTGCCGTGCGTTTTTTGAAAAAATGTTTGACTTTTCGGATGCCATGTTGCAACCTGCTTCACTTCGAACCAGTTTCTAAAGATGGTTGCAACATGCCATCCGAAATGTTTTTGAAAATCCTTCTTCAAAAACTGGTTCAAAGTGACAAATTCGGGGATTGTAAAACAATATATCAGTGGAAAAACTAATTAATAATTAATTTATATTAATTACAAGCTAATTATAGTGGAATCTGCTTATAAGGGACTACAACGGACAGAGTTAGATAGTCTATTATAACCGAGTGTTCATCTCATCAAAATAATTATTACACCTTTAAAAAAAAGGAATTTTATTGATTGTTTATTGATAGAAGGCTATTACTAACATCGTAAAGGCAGGAAAATGAAATAGAAATACATAAATGTAATATTACATTTTTTGAAAAAGTCTGTGAGCTTTGTTTCGATACACGCCTCGTTTGCATAATCCTTTTGTAGAATAAGTACGACTTTGGTGAGTATTGCAATAGTCTCAGTGCTATCCTCTTTTTGCTGAAAATATTGTTGCAATTTTTTTAATGGAATTCATTGCCTCTTTGGTAGTTATTACAATTTCGGTCTGTTCTAATTCTTCTTTCTGCGGTTCTTGCAGTAAATCCTGAACTAAATCATTGTCCGTGCATTCTTCTGTGGTTACCAGATTTTCATCAAACCTTATGTATTCATTAAACTTGTTTAAAGACATTATGTTATTGATTTCGACTAGTTCACTCAAAGGTACATCATCCTACAGGTCGAAATCCATTGCTTGATATTTATTTTCTACTAGGCCAGAATGACGGAAACAGTTGGTAATTGTGTCTGGAGAAACACTTTCCCATGCAACACTTAACATATTAACAGCACCAAATACTACTTTCCATCTTCTTCTAGAAGTTCCATAATTTGCATCAACATTTGTTTTCTATAAACTTGTTTCATTCTCCAAATGATACCTTGGTCCTTAGGTTGCAAGAGTGATGTGGCATTGGATGGAAAGAAATGTAGCTTAATGTTATGAAGTTCAATGTTTGGATGGGCAGGACAATTATCGACTAATAACAATTTTTTGCGTTTTTTCGTAATAAGCTCTCTGTCCCATTTCTTTAAGTAATCAACAAATATCTGTGATTTGGCGATTGTTGACTCCAGGTTCATTGTGTGTATCAATAATAAAAGAAGAAGGAAAAAATCCTTTTTTTCACAATGATATAAATATTTATTTATTTCTTTTCAATCTGTACTACACGTGTTTCGCTATTTTCGTAAAAGCGTCATCAGGTACAACTGTATTAAATTAAAATTAGAAAAGTTAAAAATAAGTTGATTTTATGAAATAAGATATAATTACCGTCAGTTACATCAGAGGTTGCAAGAAATTAAGCGAAGAGAAAAATGCGAACACATTGGATGATCTTGAACTCTCGTCATTAAACGTTGAAGAAGCAAATACCAATCTTTTATTTAATTTAAAATTATTGAAAAATATGAAATTTTGAAAATAGTGAAGTTAACAAACAGATTGGTTGGTAATTTAATACCTTTCTTTGAAATTTTTTTGTTAAAAGAAAAAAATGTGTTTTTTGTTTGACATTATTAATGTTGAAATGCAAAAGTCTGAATTATTATTAGTGATAAAAACATTAATAATGAACGCTGATGTTAACGTTAATGGCTGAAGGCAAAACGTGGTATTTCTTTTGTAAGTAAAAATTAGATGAAGAACATTTCTAAAATAAATAAAAAATGCAAAATGTCAATAAAACAAGTTAAAAATGATAGTATCAAAGATGAATAAAAATTAGTCAGAAATTAAAAAATTTTTAAAAAAATTACCTTAATCTAGAGAGCCCTGTGCTTGTATCTACGTTTCGAAACGGTCTGACGAGTTTATGAAATAATTGAGAGCAACAAAATACATCTAGAAAGAGATAACTGTTGATAAAATGTGACAAATCTCTCAAAGAACGGGAATTTCGATATTACAGGAAACTGGACTTACTAACTTATTAAGAGATGTGAATTATTGTTGTTATAGGATCTGATGTAATATTCTTCGTAAAGATCCATCTTTTTTGATTTCTTTAAATGTTTTAAAGGAATATGTTAGAAAGATTTGACTTATGTCCTGCTTCTTCAAGATGTTTAAAAAAGGCTGAATTATTTTTAGAGATGTGTTCTTTGAATCTGGTTTTTATGTTACGTCCCGTTTGACCAACATAAAAACAATCGCAATCCCCACAGTTAAGTTTGTAAATGCCACTCTTTTGGTTAAGATTAAATCTGTGTTTGTTATTAACAATTAATTGACCTAATTTATTATTAGTGGAAAATACAGTTGTAACTTTATGAGATTTAAAAATATTGTTGAAAGTATTTTGAATATTAGGGTGAAATGGAATAGAGATAAATTTAAGTTTTTCATTGTTTCTCGGGAAGATAAGTTTATTAGTAAAGTTGTTTTGAGTTTTATTATAAATGTTTTGAATATCTTGAAGAGAGTAGCCATTATTTAAACCAATTTTCATTATGTTTTTTAATTCGGTAATAAAATCAGAATGCTGTAGAGGAAAATTTAGTAATCTGTTAAAGAGAAAACGAAATGAAGCATATTTATGTTGTGAACAGGAGAAAGAGGATTTAGGTATAATCGTATCAGTTGCTGTATCTTTTCGGAATACTTTAAAGTTAAGTGATGACTCAGAAATATTTTTAGAAATTGTGATATCCAAGAAATTAATTTTAGAGTCTTTCTCTATTTCGGTGGTAAAATCGAGTATGCATGTTATTAAATACATTGGTAAGGACAAATAGTTGTGCTTTATTACCATTAAACACTATTAATATATCGTCTACGTATCTTTTGTAGAAAATTATGTCTTTGGTGAACAAAGCGTATTTCTCAGAAAAGAGAGTTTTCTCGAAATTATTCACAAAGATATCAGCCACGATTCCTGAGATAGGAGAGCCCATGGGTAAACCATCGGTCATACGATAATGTTTTCCATTAAAGATGAAGAAATTGTGTTCACAAACTAACTTGATAATGGATGTGAGTTGAAATATGTCTTTATATTGAACATTGTAAAAATTTTGAATATTGTTACAAAGGAAATCTTCTATTATATTAATGCATTCATTGACCGGAATATTGGAATAAAGATTTTTTATATCGAATGAAATTAAAGTAGATTTTTTATTAATTTTTAGTTTTGAAAGTTTTGTTATAAGATCTGATGAGTTTTTAGTGGTGTAAGTGAAATTGTTTTGAAAATTATTGTATAGAAATTTTTGTAAATGTTTTGCAATATTTTCATTTGGGGTGTTAGTATTGGAAATAATTGGTCTAATGCTTCTATGATATAAGATTCTTTAATGATAATGACTAATCCGGCGTTTTTGTCTCCTAATGTGACGATCAAATTTTCATTATTAATTTTCTGTTTTAATTTTTTAATATCATTTAAGGTGACTGAAGGTCTATTTTTAGAATTTATGTTAGATTTGGAAGTTAGATTTGCAAAATTATTGTGAATTTCGTTAAAAAGGTTTGAATTTTCAAAAATTTGTGGTTCTAAATTGATGGCTAGTTCTATTTTATCAACCTGTCTGGGAAGGGCAAACTTGTGGCCTAAATTGAAAATATTATTTTCTTTGTCAGTGAATGCAACATTGCTCAGATTAGTGAAACGGGGTGCAAAATTAATATTATTTAAATCTTGAATAGAAACTTAAAATTTGAATTATTAACATCTATCTTTTTAATATGGAAAAATTTTTTAGGTGAATTCTTTGAGAGATTGTCACTTACATTATGTTTATTAAAAAGGATAGATTTGGTATGTTTCCTCTTGTCTTCTTGGAGTCGTTTCATCCTGTTTCTTTTTGTGATTTTATTTTTCATGGTGATAAATTGAACTTCTCTTCGGAATTTGGAGAGGATCTCTTCGTGTTCGATGAAATGAAGCTCCTTCTGTAGCTGGAGGTGTAGAAATTTCATAATTTTATCCTCTTTGGATTGTAAAGAAGTTCAAATTTCTGATTGTTGAAGGTTTTGGAGACAGAAACTTTAAACGAAACAGGAGTTACTTGATATTGTAGTGCTTTGTGGATGAATTCTATATTATCTTTTGTCTTCTCTCGCTTAATCATTGTTCTCTTCAGATAATGGAGCAGTACGGATAACTCCGCATCACGTAATTTGGCGATTGTTGACTCCAGGTTCATTGTGTATATCAATAATAAAAGAAGAAGGAAAAAATCCTTTTTTTCACAATGATATAAATATTTGAACTTTTCCTAAAAACAAACATAGCACTGTCATATACACTATGAGAATGTTATGCATTGAATTTCACTAAGCTGTAAACTATTAAACTATAAAAACTTACCAATAACTAGTAATTTTCGCTTTTCCGACCCCGAAAATCTTTAGAATCTTTAGACATTTTACCACCACTACATGTTTCGCCTTTTATTGTATGGGTTTTATCTGGCATCATGCGATAGAAGATCCCTTTTTCGTCGGCATTAAAAATGTTGTTTATTCACTTTATGCTTAACGTTTGTATGTGATGTGGACTCTTTAACACTATCAGGCAAATTATTGAAAATTTGTACTATATGAAAACTAAATGAGCTTTCAAACAATGATGGTCTATGAATGGGAGGCGGTAGCTTTCCTTTGAATCGAATATTAATTTGAGTGCACATCACCTCTAAATTGAATCTTCCGGGAGAGATTAGGAGGCTTGGATGTTATCATTATTTTATGAAAAAGGCAGGCAGAGTGTAATAATCGCCTCCCGTTCATGTTGATCCACTGCAAATCAACTAGTTTGTGACTCACATGGTCCCTACGTCTAATACCGAAAATCAACCTGATACAAGAATTCTAAACTTTTTGAATTTTGTTTCTAAAAATAGCATTTAAAAAAGGAGAATATAAAGTAGCTTCGTAATTAAAAATTGACAGAACTAGAGATTCACAAAGAATTCGCTTGCATTTTTGATTAATATAATGTTTATTAATAATAATAATATCTTTGTATTGTTCACATAAGCATCTTTCAACATACAAACGGGAACAAGACATCGCAAAAAAAGAAATATATAATTGAAACAACACAATACATATGCGTATGTTTTAAGATATTTGAAGGAACTCTTCCACAGTGTAAAACATTCTGTCCATTAATAAACACTTCACTTGTTTCTTAAAACCTGAGCAACTCAAGTTCTTTATATTTTCTGGTAAACCATTAAACAAGGAAATATCTCTTCCTGGGGGATTTGTCTGAAGTCTATAGATAGTTCAGGTAAATTAAGGAGCGAATTGTACCTTGTATCATACGTGTGGATGTCCCTTCTGTGGAGCAGGTTTGATAGTTTGCTTTTTACGTCCAATAGGGTGAGGAACCGAAGTCCATCTTCGGTAAAGGTAAAGTCATAATTTGATGTTTCCGAAACAATGTGCACACCATTGTTTCGGAAGTCTGTTGTGAGACATTTTCTATAGCACGTATTACTCTTTTTTGGAGAGTGAATGCATTTATTAATATTTGGAATGCATTTATTAATATGGTTTTGAAAAGTTAACCCACAATCAACAAGAATTCCTACATTTTTTACACCTTCTTTTATTGTGAGCCTTTCAACATCAATATAAATTTTAACGCTATCTACTAGTTCTTTTTTTATGTTTTTTTGGTCCAAATAACATAAGTTCAGACTTCTCCAGATTGATCCCTAAGCCGCGCCGCCGCGATATATTTATAAGTGATGCCAAATCGTCATTAACTTTCCTGCAAGCATTACTGACGTCGTGAGGATTGAAAGAATAGTAAAGTTGTATAAAGACTGAAGGCCAACGGAGACCGTACATCTGATACCGTACCGTCCACCGTAACCGCTTGCAGTCTATTAGTTACAAAGTTATTAAGTAATTTAACGGCTTTAGATTCCAATCCCAGATAGTGTAGTAGTATCGAAACGACACCTAAATCAATCGTATCGAAAGCTTTGGAATAATCAAGTAAGCACAATATTGTGACGTTGCTCTTATCCATCTGCCGTAGAATATCATCTATTATATTTGTTAGAGCAGTGATACAACTAAAGCCTGCTCTAAAGCCTAACAACAAACGTATTCAGCTGTTGCCAAAACACCTTTTCCGCCACCTTGGATAAAACCGGCAAAAGACTTATAGGTCTTAAGTCATTGTATTTCAGTGGTTTACTTAATTTAGGTAAGGGTTTAATTAAGGCAATTTTCCATTGATCTGGAAATTGGCCGTATTCAATTATGGTGTGATGTTGCCTCTAAGTTTCTATTGGTGTCGGTTTTCTTTCGATACACCCCCAGTTCCATGTCACCATTTGTCGTCCTAGTGACCAATACATATAAGAAGGGCAACTGCTTTGCGGATTCCGTTTCCATGGTAAATTTGATCATAGGATGTTAAGCGTTTAGATGACCTAAAAATTCAAAGAGGCGTTCTCTACCATGTTGCCATACCACAAACGTGTCGTCCACATATCGGAGCCATAGCTTTGGTTTTCATTGGCTCTTCTTCAGAGCATCTTCTTCGAATAATTCCATGTAAAAATTAGCTATCATCGGCGACAAAGGAGATCCCCTTTCTGCCCCTTCAAACTGCTCGTAAAACTCTTCTTTCTAACTAAAATACGTCGACGATAAACAATATTCCACTAAATCTGGCACTGGTAAGATAGAAATAGATTTATAGTTGGACACAGTTCCACGTTCACCCGATTTAAAAATAGGGAGAACATAGGCCTGCTTCCAAATTGATGGAAAAATGCCATATTTAAGAGATTAAATAAGATAGTGACAGCCAACGCAAGAGAATGCGAGTATTTCTCAACCAAAATGGAAGGAATACCATCTGTACAGATGGTTTTATTTAAGTTAATTGATTGAAGAGCCTCCTCAACTTCAATAGGTTGATTGAAGTTATAGGACCCAAAGAGCACATGTTATCAGAATCATTAGATGGAAACGGGTAGGTAGGATTAGAAGAAACAAATACAGAGGAAAAAAATTTTGCAAACAGCACACATACCTCGTCACCACTCCTAGCGGAACCCCCTTCAAGCGTCAGTATAAAAAGAATAGACTCTACACTTCTCTTACTCTTTATAAAAGATCAGAAATTTTTAGGATTGGTAATGATGCTATTTTCCACGTCACGTACATAATTCTTGTAATCCAATCCAATAAGGTATTTAGCTCAACCTCTCAAAATGGAAAAGGCTGGATGATCTAAATCATTTTTAAATCTATTCCAACGTCGATGCGCTAGTTCTAGTTCCTCTACAATACCACATGCTACTAAATTTATTTTTATAGGGAACAAAATTGCTTATAGCTGTGCGTTAGTAGCTGTAGAATATGTGAATAGCGTTATCAATATCACCACTTAGACACGTTTCCCAATCAATGTCATTGAGATAGCTATTAATGTCTGTGAAACGGGGTTTATTAAAGTTCGGTGTAACTTGCTGCCGCATCACCAAATCATGAGACAGAGTTATTGGACACGTAAATTCAAGAGTTGTATGCGCACGGTCCTCGGAAGTCAAAGGAGCGACGGATAATAGGATTGAGGAGACAGCATCAAAATTACTGAGTATAAGATCTAGCGTATTGCAAAATTCTTAAAATAATTCAGTTAATTGAGGTCTGAAAGAGACAGAGCATCAAGAAAGTCGGAAGAACGAACACGCAATGAACTAGACGCTAAGGAAAAACGTCCATGAACATCAGAAGTCATGATGTCAAGTACATTAAAGTCACCACATATAATAAAGCGATCATTAGGGTGACTATCTATAATCGAATTTAAATCATTTATGAAGCTCTAGAGAGCAATGTTATCTCTGGGAGGGACATAAACACAACCATTGATGCCATTGAACCAGGAAGGTTGTTGTGAGATAGGGAGTGAGGTATCAACACCGACCAAGACACCCCTGCCACGAAGACTCTTATCAGGTGTACTTGGACGATCACTTCTCAATGCCCTGAAAGATTGAGGAAGAACTTCGGATGAAAAAATTCCGGGATGTAACCATGTTTCGGTCAAACATATTCATCTAATTTAATACGTAGGCCTCGCACTTTGTGATAATAAAATCGAATAGACATTTTAATAATAACTACATAAAAAAAAATACCAAAAAAAAAAGAAAAAACAAAATGCTAACTAGCATTACAATTTAACAACATCGGTATCAGACCTTATCAACACGGCACGCGAATCGTCACTCCTCCGAACATAAATCTGACAATTACTCGTCCAAACATATTTATATCCCTTTTCTTTAGCAATCCTTCTGATTTTACCAAAGAGAATCTTGTTGGCTGTAGTTAAATGTTCATTCACGCAACAACGGTCCGATACTCCATCAACCGATAAGCCAGGCGACGAACCACCCCTCGTAGATCTTTTTTCAGCCTTGCCGCCCCAAGAAAACGATCACGCTTGAGACGACTACAGAATCGAATTACGATTGCCTTAGGAACAGCCGGTCCATCAGACGGACTGGAGCCACCCGGACCATGGGGAACCCGGTGAACATCGTAAACATCGGGGACAGAGATCGAGACACCAAGAAAGGCGCCCAAGGTCTCTAAAATGTTTAACAAATTCTCGCCAGCCTTCTCCCTCACACCACGAATCTCAATATTACTGCGTCGTGAATATTCGAGACTAGAGACACGTTCAGACAATTCAGCGACCTGTTTCTTAAGATGAAGGTTTTCAGCATTAAGTTTGTCTAAAAACTTGAACTGTTCATACAGACGCTTCATAGACGCCTCAAAATCAGAAATACGCTGGCCGCAAAATTGCACCAATTCCATAACGTCATCATACCGAGTGTTCAACGTACGCATATCACTGCGGATCTCTCTTACTATATCGAATACGGATTCCAGAGTGACGGCGGGAACCGAATCGGATTAGAAAAACCCGCAAGCCGACGAAGAGGAGCACAACGATCGGCCAGTCGGAGGACTACGACAAGCAACACCAGCCGAGCACAGGCGATACGGTCGCAAGATCCACGCATTTGGCGTGAAACCAAGACCCGCACGCCTCGCACTGCACCCCCGGCGTTTTCCTCCCCACCTCATTTTTACACTGCCCACAAAACTTGTTTCCCGGCATTATTAATACTATAACAAACTCTCTCTGTTATCAGAAAATAATGAAAACAAAAGATTCAAAACACAGAACACTTAACGTAAAAAAGGCACCGACAACTGCACTGCTGGGTCACCGAAGATCCCGATAAAGATTAACGAAATTGTAGATAAAAATAGTGAATAATAACGAAGCAACGAAAAAGTACGTCAACTCAGCGCGAACTTGTTCTCAATTAATTAATAAGTAATTAGCTTGTCATTAATATAAATTAATTATTAATTAGTTTTTCGATATATTATTTTACAATTCCCGATTTTATCACTTCGAACCAGTTTCTAAAGAAGGTTGCAACATGGCATCATGGCAAAACCCGAAAATTTCTAGTTTTAGATCTAGTGTTAGTCCTAGTGATAATTTTAGTGTTAGTTCTAATTTTAGTTCAATTAACACGGGTCGTGAAAGCCTTCGTACTTATATAACAGATTTTGTTACAATGGACAAAACTGTTCTATATCAAACTTAAAACTATTGGTTTTAGTAGTAGGTTTTTAATATTCGAATTTATTTAAAAAAAGAGGTCGAGACATGTTAGCTAGTTTTTTTTCTAACTTTTATATTATTTTATGTTTCTAACCCAATTATGCTCAATTTTTTAAATATGACTTTATTTTTTTTTTCTTTTAGGTTTATTTATGTCCAAAATGCAACAAAACGTTCTGTTTCGACTGTGACATATTTATTCACGACATTCTCCACACTTGTCCAGGATGTTCAACAAACCCATCAACATTTCAACTCTTTCACAATGTTTAAAAAAGAACTTTTTAATTAAATTGAAAAAAAAATTTATTACAAACATTTTTAGTTTAATTACAAGGCGATTAAAATTAATAATTAAAGCGAATACATCCTTGTTAAATCCTTATTAGTTACACAATTATCATTTTTAAAATTTAAGACATAAATAATTTAGCTAATTGATGTTTGAGTGGATAATTTTATTTTTTAATTGCTTTTATCCTCCCATCTAAAGTAAGAAGATTCTTATTTATCTCGCTTAAGTTAAAAGCAAAGCTTTCTTGAACCCCTTTTAAGAGATTTTTATTATCTTCGATATTGCTGCTGGTTTCAGCTTGAAGTTTTTCAACGTGAACCAGAGATTTATTAAAATCAACAGCTAAAATTGATTATATCGAAATTAATATGACTCAAACATTAATAAATTTATAAATAACCTTTTTTATGTATTCCTTCTAATGCCTTTAAACGTTCCACAGTTTGAGGAAGAATTTGGCCAATTTTTTCATGATCCTTAACCATTTCATAAATTTCTAATATCTAAAATTATTATTTAATTAAATTCTTTTTCTAAAAAAAGAAATTTTTTACCTTTTTATCCCCTTCAGGATCAGGGACGATTTCTTTTTTCTTTTCAGCAATATTATCTAATTTTTGCGCCAAAGCAGTTAATCTACCTTCGATATGATCTAATTGAGATGAATCCAACATGCTTGCTGTTGCACATAAATGTTGTGCTGTCTCGTAAAGAGTCCCCTTTGATGTTAAAGTAGATAATCTTGCTAATTTCTCATTATCGCTTCCTAAAACGGTTTCTAATCTGTGTAAACGCCTCTCTAAGTCTGCCAAACGATTCGTTTGCATTAATTGAGCCTGTTCGGGGCGATATTGAAGTTGAAATGTTATTCCATCACCGATTTCTCCAGGTTCTTGTTTCGTTGAAGGTTGACTTTTAAATTGATCGAGTTGGGCGAACAATTTTCTGACAAAAAATTATTAAAATAATATTAAGTCTCATAATAAATAAAAAATTAATACTTTATTTGATCTCCTTGTGGATCCATAATACTTGATGTTACATCAGCTCCAAGACTTTCTTCGAGTTTTAAATCTTTCAATTTCTTTAAATTTACCTCAATTTGTTTTCCGTTAACAACACAAGAAGAATCTTCCTTTTTTTCATTCTTAACTTGATTGATTTCTTCGAGGAGCTCGCTCATCTCGCATTGCAATCTTTGATACTTTTGTAAAATGGTTTCTTTCTCTCCTTGTCCCACCAATTCGTAAGAATACCCAGTGCTCATATTTCGCAAGATCCGATCAGAAAAATCAACTTTGTTCGAGTTGAGAATTTTACCTTTATATTTATTAAACGCTTCCGTTGGGGAAATGTTCATTTTCTCGACGACATCGCTTTCTTCTTCATAAAAATCGGAGGTTTGATCCGCTTCTGGAAGATCGGTCGTTTCGTAAACGTCCGGTTCATCGTGAGCCTTCAATAAATTGAATTATTAATACTAGTATATTTAGTAAACGATATAATTACAATTCCCGGTAAATCGGCGTATTTTGGATCAGCCATTTCTTAAAGATAATACACTTTCTTACTACTTTGAAAGAGATAACCTGCAATTTGTGATCTGTCAAAATGACGTTGATCGGAATGAAGTTGGATTTGTTTAAAAATATCTTCAAAGAGATTAATTTAAAATAATCGGTTAAAATTACTTTATTTGTTCTAAAAAGTAAAAAATAATAACGTTTTTGTTATATATTTCTTTTAGAAATACGTAATTAATAATGAATAAAAAGATAAGAAGAGCTTTGCAACTAGCGACCTCTATTATAGATAGAGGAAATTAGAATTTAATTAAATTTTTTAATTATAACAAAAAAATTAACTAACTAAATTAAATATTTTGGATTCAATGATAAGATCTGTTATAAATATAATAGAGAAATATATACAGGTTAAATTAAATTTTTGATAAGTAGGCAATTAATTAGTGGTTTATAGAGGATTTATTGAAATCATAAATTTTTGTACTGATAAAGAAAAGATTAATTGATGCCAGCATAAATCATTGATTGATTAAAATTATATTTAAAAATTCACCCTTTCCGTTTAGAAATTACAACTTAATTTCAACTAGATGCGTAATGAGATTTGTATATTATTGGTTAAATGTTCAAAATGTTTTTGGACAAAATTCTTGTTAACGATGATGAGTTCAGCATTATCTGAAGAGATCTTTTCCAAGTAGATGTTCTTTGAGAACTGTGAAAATTATGAAAAATCGGTGGTTTAGATATTTCCGGTCTTCTTGACTGACCAGAAATATCAATCAGACAAGGATATCTCTTGAAGTAATTGAACCACTACTTACGAGATAAATATAATAATTTCTGCACGGAATTTGTAAGATGGCAGAAATGTCCAATAAGCTTCTAAAACAGGGTGTTTCCAGCGACATAGAGATGTGGAAGGTTGGTATTAATAGAAAAGCCAGATAAAGTAGAACCCCTCATATCCGTCACCCATGGGACCGGAGCATGGTCGGTTACCAAAAAAGGTCGGATAATCCGAGGAACAACAAAAATGAACAAGACAAACATAAACGAGTACATATATTTAATTATGTATACAAATCCATGTATGTACATGTAAATTTATTTAAAAAAATCAGTTATATTTTTTTGTTTTAATCTACCAAATCTTGCTTTAGCTGAGATATCTTTCCACTTTTTAATGCACAGCACATCCATCGGTGTTGCTTCTGGATGTTGCTCGACGTATTTCATTGCAATCTCGAAAGCCTCTGTAGCTGTCGTATGACTGATATTTTCAGGTTCTTCTTTTTCATCATCCGTTTCATCTTCCTCTGTTTCAACTTTAAAAACTGCGGATACGATTTGTTCGTCGTTCAGATCCTCGTTAGTGACTTCAACTATGTCCCCTCCCAATAGCCATTCTTCTATATCCGCTGGTTGGATTTGGGCATCGATGGTCTGTAAATCTTGTAGAATTTCTGCTTCATCTGTATTTAAAGTTTCAGACTCATTAGAGATTGCGCTCTCACCTTCAATAATACTTGGCCATAGTTTTCTCCAAGATTTTTGTAGAGTGGTGTGATTGAGTTCGTCCCAGGCTTGTGCGGCAATGTAAATGGCATCTTTTATATTAAAAGTCTTCATTGCCTCAAATAGGTTACTGCCTCCTTCCGTTTGCTCTAATAAGAAGCTGACATATTTTCGCCTGTATCTTTTCTTCAACCACTGGATTAAAGGTGTCACACGAGGAGGTAGAAACATAGCTTTGATGTTTCCCATTGTTAGTTCGTTTTCCGAAGGATGACTGGGAGCATTGTCAAGAATCAAGACTGCATTGAGTGGTAGATTTTTCATTTTCAAGTGTTTTTTTACATCTGGTACAAACTCTTCAAAAAACCACTGTTTAAACAAAGAACTGTCCATCCAAGCAGATTTTTGATTTTTATAATAAACAGGCAATGATGCCATGTTCACATGTTTGAACGCTCTGGGCTTTTTAGATTTTCCAATGACAAACAATGGCATTTTATGGTTTCCACTTGCATTACTACAAGTTGCAAAAGTTAGTCTATCCTTGGATAATTTTGTCCCTGTTACTTTTTCATTTTTTGCAGCAAGAGTTTTTTGTGGGAGCATCTTGTAGTTTAACCTTGACTCGTCAATATTATACACTTGATCCGGATGCATATTGTTTTCTTTAATAAAAACTTCAAATTTCTTCACGAACTCTTTGGTTGCGTCATCATCAGCTGATAGCTTTTCTCCAGAAATAACAACGTGACGTATACTATGGCGACGTTTCCATCGGTGAAGCCAACCTTCACTTGCACTGAAATTTTCCCCTTCCTCTCCTACTATTGTTTTATGTAAAATCGCTGCCTTCTCTTTAATTATAGGACCTGACAAAGGAGTTCTTTTGCGTCTTTCTTGGCAAAACCATATCCAGAGAGCATCATCTAAAACATCAAATTTAGGCTTTTTAAGCATCTTTCTATTTTTTAAACCCTCCTCCCCTTCCACTGTCATAGAGTACGATTCGATATTCTTTCTGTTTTTCCTCCAGTCTTTAATAGTTGTGACGCCTATTCCTAATTCAGAAGATAATTTTTGAACTGATTCGCCATTGTCTAGCCTCTGAATAACTTCCAATTTCTTCTGTAGTGTACATACAATACGTTTTCGTTTTTGTTGGGTAGCCATAATCACTTTTACTATAACAATTGTAAATATGCATACAATTGATATTCACAATGATGAACACAGTTGCGCAACCCTTGGCAAACATCAAGATTGAGCGAATCAAGTAATTCCCCGACGGAAAGTCGGGTCTCGTGGGATTCACAAAAACGTACATTAGAGCATTTGAACAAAATTGGGAGTAGGGAGGGGTGACGGATATCCCGAGGAGTCGGATATCCCGAGGTCGGATATGAGGGGTTCTACTGTACCATCCAGTCATAGTATGCCTTCTTAATACATATGAGAAGATTTATGAGATAGTGATTATGAATAGGATAAGTATGGACCATGACAAGATGGTGGAGATATCAAAAAAGCAGTTTGGGTTTACAAAGGGTAAATCCACGGTGCATGCGATTTTGGTCCCCTTCTATAAAATGTCTTTGAGTTTCTGAAAAGATGGACGAAAGAAATTAATGTCCGCGTGATAGCATATGGCGGATAGTGGTCTTAAGATGGAACCTAAAGGAGATAGAAAAAAGAGCGCAAAGGGCAAACAATGAAATAATAAGCTCCATGGAGGGGATTTGCAGATTAGATACCAGCGATGGTGATGCTCAGAAATAGGAAAGAAATTAGACTAACGAGGTCCAAATCAAGGGGTTGGATATTAGATGGAAGGAACATATAGAGATAGTGGTTATTAAAACAGTAAAAACTGGTAATACAGTTTCACAATAATACACCTGGTCCAGCCAAGAGAAGGCTAATAGAAGCAATAATCTTCTCACACTTCCTCTATGCTTGTAGATTATGGAGGGTCGCATGTAGAATGAAGAAAAATTTTGGATATTTTGCATAAAATACAGGTAGCTCGACGAAAGTGCTATAAATTGTAACAAACCGCATTACACCTAGTAGATATAAGAAATTGTTTATTAGAAGTTAAGCGATGTAATTTGATCGTTCTAGACTGACAGCGTTGGCTCCACGGTACGGGATGAAATTTAAGTCATTTTTTTTTCTAAATTAACTTTTTGGTTCAGTTCAGTAAATTTAAATACTTTGTCCTTTCCTTAATGATTTATTTTAATATCGCTGAGTTTCGTTTAGTGCGTAGAGTAAACAAAACTTAACATTCTTAGGCCGTGGGAGCCGTCGCGTGGGTGGTGATGAGAGGGTGAGATGAAAAGGAAGGGTGAGAAAGTAATAAAGGTACGGAGTCGAATATAAAAAGGGGAGACAAGCCGAGAACGCGAGCTTGAGTGGTTGAATTGTAACAATTTTCCGTAAAGTAGTAATTTTTCTTATTGCTGTTTGTTGTCCGTAAATTGAATTTCGAAGTTTGAGCTGTATTCTTGGAAAACGTTCCGTAAGTAGAACGTACGTAGAATTTTCTCGAATTGTGAACATCAGCGCCTCTTATCGAAGATTACCATCGTATAGTTTGTAAATTGTTGAAGACATTAATTAGCTAAATCATATTATATATATTTTTAAACTATATTTTAAGTTTTTTGTTTCACTTATCACCTACCTTTTTCGAGTTCTGCTGTTCGTTTTCAAACGAGCGCGATAGCAGAGTGCACGACCTTCCCCAGTAAATTACACGAGCCGCTCCGTGTCTTTTACAAAATTATAGGAAATTCCATTTCCACAGATGACAGGCAAAGTACAGGTAGCGATTGAAGAGAAGGAACAAGCTATAGCGAAATTGAAAAGTAAATGGTGTAAATCTACGGCAAAGCCAAAGTGAAGTCAGAAGCTGATAATAGACTTGCGACGATGGGTGGAGAGGGAATGGGGCGAGGTAAACTACCATCTATGTCAGTTTCTCTCCGGTCATGGATGTTTTAAGGCTTACCTCTACATGTTTAAGAGAAGTTACACTGAACCCTGTGTATACTGTGAGAAAAAAGATGATGTGGAGTATACCTTCAATTGTGCAAGATCATCACACTAAAGAAGACAAGTGGCAAAACAAATAAGTGGAGGTATCACACCGGAAAATACTGCTCACCATATGCTGGAAGGAAAAGGCAAGTAGAAAATTTTTTGTTTTATTTATTTATCTATTTTATACAAGTAGGGAGCCGACACGGGACGAACCCAAAAAACGTGGCTTCACGAAATTGATACAAAAAAACAAATATTTGAGGTCTACATCGAGAAAATTTAAAACAAAAAATAATACAATTAAAGCGGAATAAAAATCAAATCAAATTCAAGACAACGAAAACGAAAAAGCATGCTAAGTTACAATAAGATTATTTGTATTTACGTAAGCTTAAAAATAAATAATTACTACAGTAAAGACTCGTTAATAGAGACGATGCCGTTACGGATAAGGGACCTATATCGTTGCCTACTAAATCAGAACAAATCAATGCCGAGACGGTCCACCGTTCTCTTCATTCTAATAATTGGAGAGTTTCTGTATGCGTTTGTGCGTAATGTGGGCGCATAAAAAAGGAAATCATACCGAGGCTGACGAGGAGGAACATGGAGATCGACACGTGATAAAAGATAGGATGAGTCACAGTGGCCATTTAGCAGTCTGTACAAGAATAGAGCAAAGAAAATTATAGCCGAGTGTGTTAAAGACATATTGACAGAGAAGAAGAAAGAAGAATGGCCGGCACAGAAAAAAATCTGATAGAAACGGAGGAAACGAGACAGAGGGAGAATGATGGTAAGAGAAGGGATTATTCAAGGAAAATCAGGCGTGGATTGAGGAGATCAACCCCCTTTCGTGGTACGTATTATTGATATTAAAAGGAGGTGATTATTACATGAGGATGTTGTGAGGCCGTCACTGAAACGACTTCAACCTCTGGTAATTACCGCTGCCACCAGAAACAGTATTTCGCGCTACCTAATTCTTAGTCTGAAGGACTCCTACCTGATCCTATCTATTCAAACAAGATTAAATGGCAAGCGCGCGGTCACTATTTCAGAACCGTGGGTTCTTGCACTAAGGCTCTCAGGAAATGTGAAATAAAACGACAAGTGTTCTAACCACACTTAATCTATATTTACAAAAATAACAAAAAAGTAAGATGCAAAGTTAATCTTAAAACTACCTACGTGAATACCCGACGTTACTTAAGGAGTCAAAACAAAATTAAAAATGAAAATAACCTGTCTGAACCTAACCCTACAGCGAACTCTCGTTGACCGATAAATGATAGGGAGAACTGGCAAACAGACTTACCCCGGACGTGTATTCCAATCTGGTGGTCTCGGTGATGGGTCGCAACCTGGATCCTGTTGGAATCTTCTCGGGATAATCCGGGAAGATTTCTTCGACACAAACACACCAAATCCTCAAGTGAATACGGTTTCCGACACGACGCGGACGCCCGAATCAGAAGAAAGTTGCCCTTGAAGCTGAGTCAAAGTTCTCGATTTCGACGGGACTTAGAATTGGCGTTAAAGCGAATCTAAGTTTCGGTCTAACAGAGCGCTGGTTGAGTATTGGTTCGAAATCTTTCTAGAAAGATATTTTTCGAAGTTGAATTGAAACTAAGTTCAGAATTCTCTTATTATGACGTGTGCAAGGCCTTAAGTAACCTCGGGTCTTGGAGGGGTGCAAAACCTTCATTAGGCGTTCCCTAACGTCTGGACATCCCCGACACCTGGGGCCAATCCAAAATACGGGGCGGATATTTTACAATAATTTTCTGAGCCAATGAGGGAATTTGTGGAAGGGAAGTATTCCTCGCCCACAAGACCAGAAGATAACATCCGCCACTAACTAATCCCAAAAATCGTCACGTAATTTCCAAACAGTGGAAACCATCAAATTTTTACGTGATCTAACGTCTAAGTTTTTAACGACTTCTTCGTTTCGATTCGCATCTCCCCCATCAAACTGCGGATACATAATTTTTAACAAAATTTAACACGAAGTCTGGTCTCTATACTGGACGTCGTTAACTTGAGACGTGATTTTTAGTTTCTAAAATAACGAAAGGCTGCACTCTAGGAATTTCTAATTCGAATGGTTATTTCTTAAAACCGTTAAATAATTTTCGAATTATTACAAGGAGAACAGAAGGAGAGAACAGTATAGAGAAAGTAAGAGGGTGCAAAGATGTAATGGCTGGTGCGATGTGGTTAAATCGCATTCAAGGAAAGTGGAAGGAGGGAGAGGGGAGTGGATAACCTCTTTCCTCCTTGTACGCATTGTTGGTAGTGAACAACAAAATGCTTTTGGGGTGTTTGATTTGTATAGACAAGACGAGAGTAGAAGGAGGGTCATCCATCATTCGTCAACCCGGAGACCGTATTTTCGGACATCCAAGAAAGAAGATTTGACCGTCAGTTTTTAGGCGGTCGGTAAATCCTATCCATCGCTGTATACCAAACAGCTCAAGAACCTAAGTCTGGTGTCTAGTAGCAGATTTTTTCCATCTTCTTGATTGGGTTGGGTTGGTTTGAAAAAGAAGTGGGTCATGCATGACCCACCGTGAGTGGTTAATCTTTATACAACTCACGTGAAGGTGCGTGATCGTGAGCAACTTTGATTTTGACGTGACCCGGCGTGACCCGATTTTTCAATTTTTGTTTAACAATAATGTTTCACCGAACACCGGACAGACCTGTATATCGACCTTATTCAGCTCCACTTTAACGAAAAACGCTATATTTAACAATGTAAATATTATATGTGAAAATACAACAATTTATTTAAAATTTGTATTTCTCGAATTATACAATAATTAGAACTATAACTGTTTAAGTGATTTTTATGCATATAATAAGTACCTGCATAAAATAAAAAGGAAGTAAAAAGAAGCTCCTGGAGTTAGTTAATCTAACCTATCATAAATCATGTACCTTGACGTGATTTTTCAAAGCGATAATTATTACTTATTGCTATATCTCATGATGTATAAACCATCAGAAATATCGGCAATATACTATTACACAATTTCAAACAACATCGATTTAATTGGAAGTTGAAAGAGACCTTGTAAATATCGATTGTGAATCATAGGTAATGAATGAGTTGGTTAGTTTATCATATATTACAATGAGTCTTAACTCTCTATGAGTTGTCAGATCCGGTGAAATTAAACCATATTTGATGATTTTTTTTCGTAATCTAGTGAAATGGTGAAAACTTTAGAGAAATTTCACATTTCGGATGATTTTTTAACGTGATTGACACGTTTTGATTGAAACTTCGAAAAGTATCAGATTACCAACAAAATACCTGCTAACAACTGCTGCCAACAAGCATGAGCTATTCGGTCTCCAAACAACCGTACATTGTCTTAAAGACAGTCACTTACTGGCAGTATGAGTTGCTTTTGCTTCAAAACCCTGTTCATTAATTTGAAGTCAGTCTACTTGTTGGCAGCTTGAGCTATTACAGATACAAATATCGTGTATTATCTTAAAACCTGCTAACTTGTTGGCAGTATAAGCTATTATGTCGCCAATGTCAAGCTCATCAATTTTGAATCAATCAAATTTTGATTCATCAAATTCGAAGTCTGCCAACATGCTGCCAACAAGTCTGCACTTGTTGGCAGCATGAGCTATTACTGTTCTACAGACTATATATTATCTTAATGACAACCTAACTTGTTGGCAGCATGAGCTATTATAGCTCCAAAGTCCTGCTCATCAGTTTGAAGTTACCAACTTGTTAGTAGCATGAGTTATTATTTATTTATTGCATATTTCAACTGTTTTTATAGCAGAACATCTAAAATCTTTTAAAACAATACCTACTAAAATCAGGGCGAAATATAACACAGTAATTAACAACCAACACTTAATCAGTTGAGCGTCATAAGATATTTAGTTCTGAACTCCATGTATAATATAAAAAATATTGGGAGTGAGTTTTCTGCTGATACTTTATTCTATAAAGTTACGGTTTTATTTAATGGTGGTTTCTTTCAATTCCGTAAAGAAACACTTTATTGTTTAGTATGTTATATAGATAACCAAGACTTACCATTCCCCGTTTAACGGACAATTTTGTCATATCAAAACTCCTCCAAGTAAATTCAGGAGACTGAAAATCAATAAAATTGTTGTGTTGTTTGTAGAAAATATATCTAATAAATTTGTTGTGTACTGTCTCACTGATAATCGAATGATAGACTGTTCCATGATCCCATACACATTATCTCTCCCAAAAGTCCTGCTTATCAGTTTGAAGGCTAACTTGTTGACTTGTTAATAGCATGAGCTATTATTGTTCAAAACACAAATCTGGTGACTTTATTCCTAAAACACGATTTTTGATCACCTGATCGAGCGGGAATTGATGTGACCCACGTATGAGTCACGTGATTCATGTATGATGTTCACATGAGTGGCATGCGTGACCCGCGTAGTTCTAGATCGGAAGCGGGCGTGAGTGGGCATAAAGTGTTGCTCACGGGCACATCTCTACTGGAAATCGTAGAAGAAATTAAGCTAAAGAGAAAAATAGAAGGATTGGTAAATATAATCAAAGAATACAAGAGAAGTGGTATACGAGGGAAGAAGATATAACACGGGATATCCTTCAGGGATCAGTACTCGGACCAATCTTATGGAACATATACTTCGACAGAATCGTCAGATTGCAAAAACATTGACACACATATTGTATATGATGAAGACCCTGGGATTGAAAATGGTACCAGGAAAGACTAAAGCGGCATGTTGCAAGATAGAGTTGAAGGTGGAAAACTGCAGCATAAAAGCAAGTCAAGTCATTCAGTACATGGAATGAAAGGATGGAAGATAGTGTGAACACATTAATTACGTAGTACAAAAAATCCAAAAAACAACTGGGACACTGTACAGGATTATGGGAATAACGTATGGATCTAGTCAAGAAAAACGTATATGATTGGATTGGTTATATGGGAACAAATTTTATACGAAGATCCTGGACAGATACGGTAAAAGTATAGAAAACTATCGAAGAACTCACAAAAATCCGGATGGGAGTCCTCACACAAGACTACAGTAAATATCACACTGTAGTTATTAGGAGATATGCCTCGTTTGATTCATATTTAAAAGAAGAATGGCGAATGGCAAAAAAGATGTTGAAGTAAAAGAGGTCACAGGCTGTACCAAGAGACTGGTACCGAATATATCGGCGTGGCTGTAACGGAAAAAGGGCGAGTCCAACTACCACATCAGCCAATTTGTCGGTGCCCAAGGATGTTTTAAGAGCTACCGTCATAACAATAACGGTAATGGTATTGGAAAGGAAGGTGCAAATGAATTATCCCCGAAAACTGGGTAATGACGGTGGTGGAAAGCGAAGAAAATTTTGTGGCGATGGAGAATTTTATCGTGACAAGAAAGGCGAGGGAGGAATGAGAAAGCTAGTATTGGTGGTACGGAGAGAGAAAAGGAAGGCCCTCTGCCAGGTTGGTCCAAGGAGAGGATTAGGAATAAGAACAACGAAAACCACGACGGAAATGCATCCGAGTAAATCGTCGTATGGCTGTCGGGTACGACTTTGGCTATCAGCAAAGGTCCTAATTCTGAAAGAAACTCGCGTAAGTATTTCCGGAGAAGATGAGGAAAGGGGTTAATATTAGGGTCGTCCACCATCCCAGGCTAAATATCTGTTCGTAGATTTTCCCCGATCTCTTTAAAAAAAGGATTCGATTGGATCAGGTGAAAACTTGTTGATTATTTTATTTTTAATAATTTAAATCACCTTTGCTCTCACATGAATACTCATCGAGAAAATCACGATAACGCGAACATTATATGAAATCGTGACTTCATAATTTTTTGGTACCAATTTAATCAGAAACCGTGACCTCCCCCTACGTGATGCTAAGCCCGAATTCTATTTGCATGATTCAACTGCATAAATCACTCGTCAGATTGTATCTTTTAATTTTATCTGAACAAATTTCAATTCACCCAAAGTTTTAGCTCCGTTTTAGCTTCGATTAACACGAAATTATAAAAACATTATTATCACAACGATTAAGTTATGAATCAAGTTGTGCAAAAATTTGCAATATTTAGACACAGATTTAAAACATAAATTGTATTTTCTTTTTAGGAATTCAATATTAACTTAAAAATCATCTTTACGCAAACATTTCTGATCTATTTGTTCCAATATGTCATAATTAATCATTTTTAAAATTGATTAGGTTATTGTATTAGTTCACAGTTGTAACAATTTATTTTTATCATCGGAGGTGTTAAAAATATATATTAATACTCCAAGATAAATTGAAATTAATCTTATAACAATTAGTAATAATAAGTAATTATAAGGGTCGTTTGAACGTAGAACTTTAAATTGAAAGTCAAATGAAAAATTATAGGAATATTACACATAACTTGAGTATGCTTCCAAGATAAGATTCCAAATTAAAATTTTACTTATTTATCAACGGATCAATATTGCTTAAAAAATTAACATTTTTGATTGATACGATTTCGTCGAATCTATAGGTATACATATATATAGATATCATCCTGGAATTGCATTAAAGGCGAGATTATAATCTAATAAGTTCAATTTTTAACATAAAATCAGAAATTATTCCATTAAATTGTTAGCTTCTAAAATATTATTAAGGTTTGGATTGAATTTAATTTCGAAAATTCATATTCACAAAATTAAGCCTGTACATTTATAATGCCGCATTATCTATGTATTGTTTAATATCTTATCTGGTCAGGTATTTTATTTGTAGTACACTGCGTAGAGGTGGCAATCAGTTCGTCCAATTTTACCTTTAGCGATAGAGATCCCGTGATAAAGTGACAAGTGTTTCGGAAGTTTTAAAATGCTAGAATTTTGTTAAAGTGAGTTAAAGTTATGGTTATCGCCAGAATTTTTACGAGAAGAAAAAACTATGCCGTCGCGGCCAGCGAACAAACCGCCTTGGAAAGGGTGTTATCCACCTTAGATTTAACAGCCTTAGGGGTCGGAAGTACAATAGGAATCGGAGTTTATGTTATAGCAGGACAAGTAGCCAAAGAAATCGCGGGTCCCGCCGTTGTTGTTTCATTTCTTATTGCAGCCGTTGCTTCTATACTTTCAGGTATAATTACAATTAATAATAATAGCATCATGTAGATTATCATAATTGATTCGGATGAGACGATTGCCGTTTTAATCAGCTGGGTCAATTTTATTTTTATGTTTTGCTCTTAACAACAAAGTGACGTGACAATGATATGATTCATAATAATCAACAATAACAGAGTTATTAACGAACAAAATATAGAAACTGATAAAGCTGATGGGTAATTTTTGAAATGTGGGTGACTAAGATTAATTAATTACTACTCTAAAACATCTCATTTCTAAACTTTTTCAGGATTATGTTATGCAGAATTTGGCGCGAGGATACCAAAAGCTGGTTCTGCTTACATTTACAGTTACGTAACGGTTGGAGAATTGGTGGCTTTCATAGTGGGATGGAATTTAATACTTGAATATGTGATCGGTGAGTTTGTCTTAATACTTACCTTTTTTGCTCAATAAACTATAATGGTTTTAATCGAAGCGTTTCTGCAATATATTTCATTTTCGACGTCGGTGTTAAAGAAATAAGTACTTTTAATTTATCAAATATATAAAAAACACGAGTACTTACAATCAATAGATTATGTTGGACATGCGATAATAGCAAATCAATTATTTCGACAACGCAAAAACGGAAGCTTCTTCTGTTGTGGTGACAATGATCGTATTGAAGATAATTAATTTAATTTTTATTAAACAAGAAGATAATGATAATATGCCCAATTAAATTAATTCGAATTTTATCAGATGGAATTTTTGTAGTCTTGCTAAAAAAAGCTTGTACTCTTATTTCCTGGCTGAGAATTATGAAAAATCATTTGGAATTTTCCAAGATATGCGTAAAACTGTTAAGTCACATTATGCCATATCAAAGGCAAACGAAATACCTTCCAAGAATTTTTGAATTTAATAAGACATTTAACAAACTTTGAAAATTACGATCATGTTTAATAATTGTTGTCTTAAGAACTAACATAGATATTGAAAGATGATTTAATGCATTGAAATGTACATACTTTAGTTAGTAACGTGCGAAAATGTCAAATTAATATTACATGAAATAAGTGCTCCAAGATTTTTTTAATATTATAAGAAGAAATTGTAAAACAAATCTGCTAATAAATTTCGATCAAGTTGAATCATTTGTATCTAAAAAAAACTACAAGAGATATTGCAAAATGGTTTCTTGTACTTAGTTTAATTAGTAATTTATGACTATCTCATATTAATTTCTTGCGACGCAACTTTTCCAAGAATTCATTTTAATAAAACAAATTTGTCAAACCTAAAAGTGTTAAAAATTATGATCGACTTTAAAATATTTTATCTCATGAGCTACATATAGGGTGTTAATGAACGACATGTACATATTTCATGGGACGACATTTATCTCTGATGATTTTTTAAATAATTATTTCAAATTTGGTATACACCTAATGTTTATGAATCTCTGCAATAAAATGACAAAATCATCATCCACCCTACCAGAGGTGTCCTACCTTAAGTTTTTGTTTGATCATTCTGTATGAATTTAAATGTCTTATTTAAATTTCCTATATTTTTCCTCAACTTTTTGGTCTGATGTATTATTTTCGTATCTGCCACCGTTTAAAAAAAAAAACTGTTAAAGGAATAGTCAGGAATAGCGTCAGTTAGCGTCGTTAACGTATAAAGCGTTTTAACTTCTTAATTTTTCGTACAAAAGTATGGTTGAATTATGCTTGTGTATGGACTTGCCAATGGCAATTCCCAAGAAGCCAAACGATTGTATAAAGATGATGATGAAGATGCTCGATCATTTTCCAATGTACATAATCGGCTGTATGAAACCGTGAGTTTCAAAGAGTCGATTCATTTAAAAGGAACAAAACAGAACTGCAAAAACTTCTGAAATAGGGGAAGCGATTCTTCAAGAAGTTGAGAATTGGCCTAACTACAATTACTAGAAAATTTGCACAAATATTTAACATTTCTCATGTACTTGTCTAAAAAGTTTTGGGAACTTTATCCTTATTTTCTTAGCTTTACTCCTATGCGGTTTTCAATTTCGTTTAAATTTTTGTGAATAAATAATATTCCCATAATATATTTTCTAATTTTATTCGTAACACATCGTCTCGATATAAAATTAAATTCAATATGAAAATTCTCCAGCAAAGATGCTTCTTTGGCCAGTTGATCTGCTCTTTCATTTCCCTTAATACCAGAATGTCATTTCATCCAATAAAGATTGATCCTGTTCTTTGAATTACTAATCAGATTTCACGTCTCTTTTTGCAATTTAGTTGGTCTGTTCATGTTTTTAAGCCCTCTAAAACAGAAGCACTATCACTAAATATTTCACACATTTCAATATTGTTTTTAATGATACATTTAATAGCACTATAAATTGTAAATAACTCCGCATGAAAATTATTTCATAAACTTCCAAATTTAATTTTTTCACAATACATCTCAACACCTTCATAAAAAAATAACAAAAGCAGCACCAACATTAACATCATTTTTAGTACCATCTGTATATATGAACACCACTGTCTTTAATACCACTTTTATAAATTTTAAAATCCATAGCCACACGTTTTGCCGGATGAACAATTGAAAAAAACTAATTTTCTTTTTCAATTAGGTTTTTATTAAAATCTATACCTGTAATTAGCTTTAACTCATCAACTCTAAATTATCTAAATTCTGGATTAGTACCAATTCTCTAAATCTTAAATGACCTGGTGAAATACCCGAAATTACACAAAAAGAGCATCATTTGAAACTGTATTAAAGGCTTTAGCAGCTTTTCATCCTAAAAATCTCTGAATACTAATTAATTTATTCTTAGCCTTACACTTTTAATCCTACCTTCCCAAACTGAAGCTCCATATAACATAGCTGTGTATAACATAACAAGGTTCAATGACCCTCTTATAAATGGAAACTGAAGCATTGCCATTTAAACCCCAACTAACCTTGGCAGCAGCACTTAATGAAAATTAAAACTTAGTTTCTCATCTAAATAAACACCTAAATATTGAACTGCATTTTTACATTTTATTTTATTTGCATCTAATAATAAAATAAATCTTTGATTTAGTTTGCCAAAGAAAATAGCTTCTGACTTAGAAGCATTAAATTTCAACTTTTTACACCAAATATTATTTTTTTTCCAAAGCTTCATTGGCTAAAACAGAAATATTCTTATATAAATTACTTCTAACCAGAAGAGTAGTCTCATCCGCAAAGACAACAATTTCACAACGTACAGGTAAATTAATGATGTAGTAATAATATTAATAATGATACTTATTAATCAAGTATCTAGGCAGCCCTCCGTAATTATGTCCCTGTACCCTTCGTTCTACCTTCCCTCTTTTATTTGTGTCCATCTTTCCTGTCTGTGGACATCTCTACCCACCCTTCGTCTACCATTTATCTCAACTACCGAATAGTCCACTCTTTTGTAATAATTGTCTCGGTCTCCTTACCCATATCAGACCTTTCCCTCTCTAATTTCCCTTCAATATTCCTCCAAGATATCGCAGTTTGGCCTCCCTATTCCTTCTTCATATTTCACTGTGTCCACTCTGACCTTATCTACCTTTACCCCTTCCCTCACTATATACCCTGGTGATTCTCCCGCCACCCCAAGTACCCACCTTCAATATCTAGCCAGCACGTTCTCCAGCTTTCCCTGCTACGTCCATCCCCATACCTCTGTCCCATACATCATTACAATGCTAACCAGATTTTCAAACATAATCTTCCTCGTTACCACATTCCTTCCAAAAATTCTCTCCCCCCAACCCTATACCTTTCCCATCACCTTATTCGCTTTTTTTGCCATTGCTTTCACATGCGACCCCTCCCTGTTATTCTCCTTAAACACATATTTTCCTAGTACGTTACCCTTCTTTAATCCCCTAAGCACTGCTTCCATCTCTTCTTCTGCTATCTCCTCTCACCCATCTTCCGCACAGTCTTCTAACCCCGTATCCTATAAAGTAACCTTTCTATTCTGTTATGTGTATTTCGCTGGTGATTCCGTCCCTACTATTTTTTATATTTTTTAGATGCTTTTAACTCCCCCCCCCCCTACCGTGTTATCCTTCTAATCTCTGCCGCCTCCTATTCCCTCAGTTCTATTTTCTTTCTACTGCACATCTTCACATATCCTCTCCAGACTTTCCTATATCTATCCGCCCCTATCTCCCCCCGTCTCCACTGCCTCAACCTCCTTCTCGCCTTCTTGCTTCATCATTCCAGTCGTTCCTCAGTCTGCCCCCCTTACGTACCACTTCCCTTTCAGTATAGCCTCCCCGATTACTTGGCTAAGCTCTTGCAACCTCTTGATTTCTTGTACCCTCTGTTGCCATGTGTCGAGGATCCCATGTAAAATGCTATCCCTTCTTCCAACCAGTTTGTCCTGATAAACTTGCTCCCCAGTTTCGATCGCCTCCTGCCGCCCATCTCCTTTCGCCCCACCTCCAACGGTTGGTTATGTACCGCTTTCCTTCCTTTCCCTCTTCTTTATTTCCTTCCAGTCTCTCCCATCCTTTCTCCTCCATCCATCTCAGCATTTCTGTTCCTTCCCCATTCCGCACAGTATCCTTCGATCACCGACGTCCCTTCTCAACACATGTCCCTTCCCCCTTTTTTTTATTTCTTTAAATTGAGAAGTGAACATTGTGAAATAAATCAACACTATAAAAAGGATTTGGAACAAGATAAAGATTCTGCTAATAGTAGTACTACTACTAGTAGTAGTTTTGATGCGAATGAGCCTATGAATGTTAAGAATAAAAAAACAAGGCAATTCTGGTCGAAAAAAAAATTGATAGGACAGAATTAATTATCAAAATACTATCAATTACTTATAAAAGAAGAGGCACGCTGCGGTCGTTACCATTTGCAGCTGATATTCCGCCTACCTCGTTACGGAGGTTGCTAAAAAATGGCGAAATTAAAAGGCATTACAATTCCTTGAAACCCCTTCTAAAAGAGAACAATAAATTAGCGCGCCTGGATTATAGTCTATCGTTTGTTAAAGAAAATGTAAATAAAGTAAACCAGAAAATTTATCTCCTGTCAGAGGAAATTGAGCCATGACCAAAATAATGTTTTTGGCAGTTATACCTCGACCGCAGTACGAATGTTACCGTAACCAACATTTTCACGGAAAAATAGGCATATGATCGTTTGTAGTACAAGAAGTAGCCTTGGGAAATAGTAAAAATCGACCTAGAGGTGCGTTTATTACCAAACCTGTTGATTGATAAAGTTTCTTCCAACAACATCGTAGGAAATATATAAAAAGAAAAAGCTTTGGTATGGCTTAAAACGATGTATTTAAATTATTCAATCAAATCTTCAGTGCGACACGTGTTTCGCCAGTAATGGCATCGACAGGCACGACTACGTTTATAAAAGAGAGAAAATTATGTTAAAATATAAAATTGTTAAATGATTGTTAATTATTACCGTCAATGGGCACGTTGTTGTGTTGAGTACATGAACAGCGGAAAACCTGTTGATATCTTTAAAATTTTTACAAACGTATGTTAATGGATAAAAAAAGAAGTGACCAAGGAGTTCCTCAAAAAATATAATAACACACCAGAATAATACACAGCCACATTGCAATATTGAAAATGAGCAACTACAGGCAGAGAGTAGGAGGGACAGTTGTAATACTTCCTTTACTTTTCAACCGGCAAATAGTCCCGATTTGAATGTTCTTGATCTTGGCTTCTTTGCGTCTATTCAATCTTTACATCAGCGTTCACGGCGAAATATAGACGATTTAATAAAGGTTATTGAAGAATCTTTCGAAGAAGAAACTAAACATACATTATGATGTTTTTATAAGTTTACAACTAGTTATGAAATCTATTATAGATTGCGAAGGAAACAATAATTATAAGCTTAAACATATTAGCAAGGCATAGCTACGTATAGATAATCGTTTGCCTACTATTCGTTTGTATTAACATTTTGTAACACAGTAGTATTTTTACTAATAAATATTAGTAGTATTTCTAAAATATTAAAAAGATAATGTTAATGGTGAAATCCGTTTGTTGATATCTCCATTGATTCTTGAGAAATCAAGCTTTAAAATTAGTCTATAAAAAATAATCGATTATTTTTGACACGTTGTTAGTGATCATTTCAACAAATGCCATCAGGGTAGTGATTAAAATTAAAGTAACCAAATTGTGAGTATTGAGTCGGAATCTTAAGACAATTTTAATGATGAAATCCGTTTGTTGATATCTCCATTGGTTTTTGAGATATCAAGCTTTGAAGTTAGTCTATAAAAAATAATCGATTATTTTTGACACGTTGTTAGTATTCATTTCAACAAATGCTATCAGGGTGGTGATTAAAATTGAAGTAACCAAATTGTGAGTATTGAGTCAGATTCCTACGATAATTTTAATGGTGAAACCCGTTTGTTGATATCTCGATTGGTTCTTGCCGAATCAATGTTTGAGTTAGTCTATAAAAAGTAATCGATTATTTTTGACACGTTGTTAGTGTTCATTTCAACAAATGCTATCAGAGTAGTGATTAAAATCGAAGTAACCAAATTGTGAGTATTAAGTCAGAATCTTAAGACAATTTTAATGGTGAAACCGTTTGTTGATATCTCCATTGGTTCTTGAGAAATCAAGCTTTGAAGTTACCCTATAAAAAATAATCGATTATATTTGACACGTTGTTAGTGTTGATTTCAACAAATGCTATCAGGGTAGTGATTAAAATCGAAGTAACCAAATTGCGATTATTGAATCAGAATCCTACGATAATTTTAATGGTGAAACACGTTTGCTGATATCTCGATTGGTTCTTGAGAAATTAAGCTTTGAAGTTAGTATTAACATTTTGTAGCATAGTAGTATTTTTAATAATAAGTATTAGTAGTATTTCTAAAATATTAAAATGGCTCACTTATTTTGGAAAAATAGAAATCGCTAATGGCTCACTTATTATGAAACAGAGGTAGTACTTTAATTGGTAATTTATGAACATCCCATATTAATTTTTTGGGACGTAGATTTTCTAAGAATTCATTTTAATAAGACAAACTTGTCAAACTTTATGCTTTACTGCTAAATCAAAAAAGAAGGGTAATATGAACATCCCTAGTAGAATGACCTATCACGAGTAGGTCATTCTCATCGCCATCAACGAACAGTAGATGGCGGGCAAGATGTCTGTGACCTATTCGCCGATTACTTTGTTTCTGTTTTTGTTAATGCCTCCCTGGGAGGCGACCGCGAGCGATCCAATCTGGGACCCATGCATTGGTTTACGCGTAATGATATCCTGCGCGCGCTATTACTTGTGGACCCCAATGCCGGAGCAGGTTTTGATGGACTGTCTGTTCTTTCATGAGTGCGCTTTGCAGCTAACCGAACCGTTATTGTATATCTTCAAAACATCTCTATATATCTTCATACATAAAAGTGGCGAACGCAATTTAGTTTGCAACTACAGACCTATCTCCATTCTTTCAATCGCCTCTAAAGTCTTTGAACGTCTTATTTACGATCGTGTAATGTTTAGCGTTAAATCATCTATAATCCCTAAACAGCATGGCTTCTACCGTGGCAGGTGGGTGGAATCGAATCTAATTTCTTACTCCAACTTTTTACTAAGCTCTCTTGATGATAATTGCCAGATAGACGCCATATACTCTGATTATAGCAAGGCGTTTGACAAAATTGATCGCGGAATCCTTTTAACTAAACTAACCAATTTTAACATTCCAACTGGCTTAATTTCCTGGATTTCATCTTACATCTCCAGCAGATCGCAGGCCGTTAGCATCGGTAACTATCGCTCTGCATTTAGGGATATTACTTCTGGTGTCGCTCAGGGTAGTCATCTTGGACCGCTTCTGTTTCTATTCTATATAAACGATATCCATGTATGCTTTCACCATTCAAATTTTCTCCTTTACGCCGATGATAGCAAAATATTTAGCCGCATCTGTTCTACCGACGACTGTGCAAGACTGCAGGATGATTTAAACAGGTTGCATGAATATTGTATAAGAAATAACTTGTTCTTAAACCTTGATAAATGCAGTAAAATCACATTTACGCGCAAACGCTATCCTGTTGTCTTTGATTACTCCCTTGGCTCAACTATCCTCAAACAATCCGAATGCGTGAAGGACCTTGGAATTATTTTTGACACTAAACTCTCTTTTTCGGCTCATATTGACTATATTGTTAATAAGGCTTCTCGCATGCTCGGATTTATATGTCGCATATCCCGCCCCTTTTTGGATCTATCATGTATTCGTTCTCTTTATTCTGCCTTTGTATCCTCTGTCCTTAACTATGCATCTGCTGTTTGGAACCCTCAATATCATATCTACATTGACCGCCTAGAACAAGTCCAGAAGCGTTTTGCTCGGTATTTGTCGCATAAATTTTGTTTACCGTGCTGTAGTTATGCGCAACGATGCACAGTTTTTGGCCTCACACTGCTTTCCACCAAACGTAATATTAATGACTTAATCCTACTTCATAAAGTTTGCAATGGCCTTATTGACTGCCCCGTGATCTTGTCCGAGTTAAAATTTAAAGTTCCTGTCCGACCGTCTCGCGTCTTGCCTTTATTTTCGGTGCCTCGTACTAATACGAATGCTTTTTCAAACGCTGTGGTTCCACGCCTTAGGCACTCGTACAACCGCTATTGCTCAAATTTTGATATGTTTAACACCTCTACGGCGACATTCAAGAAAAACATTCGCCACTTGCATTATCACTAGCATTGCGGTAGTCGTCTTTAGTCGTTGATAATCACATTATTTATATCTATATTTTTTTTTCCTTTTTGCTGGTTTTGCTTACTTTTATATATATTTGTATGTATTATTAACATTAATTTTTGTTATTGTTTCTATTATGTATTATTAGTGGATGCTTCACTGCGCTTGTCCTGTTTGCACCCCAAAGAACACATAAATAAATAAATAAAATAAATTTAAACACTTCAAAATTACGATCGAGTTTAAGAATTTTTATCTTAAGAACTACAACTTATTTTGAACAATGATTTGCTTGCATGGAAAAATACATTAGTAATGTATAATATTATAAAAATCTCATATTAATTCTAATCCATGCAATAGATCTTCATAGATATTTTGAAATTAAGATCAAATTAAAAAATTTTATTAAATATTTTTTTCTTACATTATAGGCGCTGCAAGTATAGCAAGAGGAATTAGTTTATACATAGACCTGTTAGCCAACAACACTCTTAAAGATACCTTCACAGAAATTGCACCAATTGACTTTTCCATTATGGGAGATTACTTCGACTTTTTCGCTTTTGGATTAGCCATTCTCATTTCAAGTAAGACTAAAACAACCAAAACCATATTTACAAATAAGCCATAATTAATAACATTTACTTTTTAATATTTCACAGTCGCTTTAGCGTTCGGACTAAAAGAAAGCACGAAATTAAACAACGTTATAACAGCTTTAAATTTAATCGTCATACTTTTCATCGTCATCGCCGGAGCTATACATAGTAAAACGCAAATTTATATATTTGTAGAAGCATTAAATTTAAATTTTAACCTTTTAAGGTAAAAAGGAAAATTGGAACCTTCAAGAGACCGCTACCGGAACACCGATAGAAAACGGATTTTTACCGTTCGGAATAACCGGGATGTTAAAAGGAGCCGCTACTTGCTTTTACGCTTTTGTCGGATTCGATTGCATCGCTGCGGCCGGTGAAGAAGTTAAAAATCCGAAGCGAGCCCTCCCCTTTGCGATAATCGGCTCTCAAGTTATCATTTTCCTAGCATATTTCTCCACGTCCACTGTCCTAACTATGATGGTTCCGTTTTATGATTTGTGCGAAAATGCACCAATTCCCGGTGCTTTTAAGTATGTTGAATTTGAAGAGGCGAAATGGATTGTTGCGATTGGTGGGATTTGTGGATTATTTACAAGGTATTTATTATTTATTTAAATGAATGTGTCAAAATTAAAAATTAGACTACAATTTTGAAACATTGGTAAAATAATGCTTTATTATCAACTAAAAACGATGACGGATTGAAAAATACAAAACAAAAATTAATTTTCATCCTAACGCGCAATAACAATTTTTATGTGTCGATTTTAATTTTTATTTTATTTATATGTTATGACTCAAACGACAAATGATGGTTCCTAAAAAAAAGAGTGAAAACACAGCTAAGTATCTGGTTCGTTTGCAATGGAAATGTGTTGTATTAACATAATTTTATTTATGTACTATTTGTTTAAAATAGCGTTTTAGAAATGACAGACAGTTAAGCTTTGAGTCGCTAATCGAATGATGATCTTTTTTTCGTGCAAAAATTTGCAGACGCCCAAAGATGCCACCTAGCTTTCAATCGATGTTGGTTAAATCGTTATCAAATCAATAGCTTTAAATTATTTGTTATTTTTCCTGTACTCTCATATATTTATAATTCCTTTCAAAAATTTATATTCTGACCAACTGATCTTTTGTTTCTGTTCTTGTATCTTTTTAGTGCATCGTTTATTCTATCAACTTATCACTATCACCATCAGCATCACGTAGATCCAAATCAAGCATTTGCTAATTTTTATATGAATCATCGTATTTTCGTTTTAACTATCTCAGGTTCAATGTCGTTTACAAATAACCTATCTTGTTAGAGAAATTTTGGCTTTTGTTGATCCACTTTACCGTTCATTTTATGTATTTATAGAAAGTTATGGGAAAATTCGACTTTCAATTTCGTTTTACTTCTGACTTATTTTCCAGAAAATGGGAAACATATTATAAAAAAAATCCCCTTCAATTTCAACATTTGCTATCTTGGTGGTGGTTAAAATCGAAGTAACTAAATTATGGATGCTGATTTGATTGATTGATTGATGATGCTAGAATTCTATGACAATTTTAGTAGTGCAACCCGTTTGTTGATATTTCTATTGGTTCTTGAGGAATCAATCTTTGAAGTTAGTCTATAAAAAATAATCGATTATTTTTGACACTTTGTTAGTGTTGATTTCAACAAATGCTATCAGGACAGTGATTAAAATCGAAGTAACCAAATTGTGGGTATTGAGTCAGAATCTTCAGACAATTTTAATGATGAAATTCGTTTGTTGATATCTCCATTGGTTCTTGAGAAATCAAGCTTTAAAGTTAGTTTAGAAAAAATAATCGATTATTCTTGACACGTTGTTAGTGTTGATTTCAACAAATGCTATCAGGGTAGTGATTAAAATTGAAGTAACCAAATTGTGGGTATTGAGTCAGAATCTTCAGACAATTTTAATGGTGAAATCCGTTTGTTGATATCTCCATTGGTTCTTGAGAAATCAAGCTTTGAAGTTAGTTTATAAAAAATAATCGATTATTTTTGACACGTTGTTAGTGTTGATTTCAACAAATGCTATCAGGACAGTGATTAAAATCGAAGTAACCAAATTGTGGGTATTGAGTCAGAATCTTCAGACAATTTTAATGATGAAATTCGTTTGTTGATATCTCCATTGGTTCTTGAGAAATCAAGCTTTAAAGTTAGTTTAGAAAAAATAATCGATTATTCTTGACACGTTGTTAGTGTTGATTTCAACAAATGCTATCAGGGTAGTGATTAAAATTGAAGTAACCAAATTGTGGGTATTGAGTCAGAATCTTCAGACAATTTTAATGGTGAAATCCGTTTGTTGATATCTCCATTGGTTCTTGAGAAATCAAGCTTTGAAGTTAGTTTATAAAAAATAATCGATTATTTTTGACACGTTGTTAGTGTTGATTTCAACAAATGCTATCAGGACAGTGATTAAAATCGAAGCAACCAAATTGTGGGTATTGAGTCAGAATCTTCAGACAATTTTAATGATGAAATTCGTTTGTTGATATCTCCATTGGTTCTTGAGAAATCAAGCTTTGAAGTTAGTTTATAAAAAATAATCGATTATTTTTGACACGTTGTTAGTGTTGATTTCAACAAATGCTATCAGGGTAGTGATTAAAATCGAAGTAACCAAATTGCGGGTATTGAGTCAGAATTTTCAGACAATTTTAATGATAAAATTCGTTTATTGATATCTCCATTGGTTCTTGAGAAATCAAGCTTTGAAGTTAGTTTATAAAAAATAATCGATTATTTTTGATACTTTGTTAGTGTTGATTTCAACAAATGCTATCAGGGTAGTGATTAAAATCGAAGTAACCAAATTGCGGGTATTGAGTCAGAATTTTCAGACAATTTTAATGATAAAATTCGTTTATTGATATCTCCATTGGTTCTTGAGAAATCAAGCTTTGAAGTTAGTTTATAAAAAATAATCGATTATTTTTGACACGTTGTTAGTGTTGATTTCAACAAATGCTATCAGGGTAGTGATTAAAATCGAAGCAACCAAATTGCGGGTATTGAGTCAGAATTTTCAGACAATTTTAATGATAAAATTCGTTTGTTGATATCTCCATTGGTTCTTGAGAAATCAAGCTTTGAAGTTAGTTTATAAAAAATAATCGATTATTTTTGACACGTTGTTAGTGTTGATTTCAACAAATGCTATCAGGGTAGTGATTAAAATCGAAGTAACCAAATTGTGGGTATTGAGTCAGAATCTTCAGACAATTTTAATGGTGAAATCCGTTTGTTGATATCTCCATTGGTTCTTGAGAAATCAAGCTTTGAAGTTAGTTTATAAAAAATAATCGATTATTTTTGACACGTTGTTAGTGTTGATTTCAACAAATGCTATCAGGGTAGTGATTAAAATCGAAGTAACCAAATTGTGGGTATTGAGTCAGAATCTTCAGACAATTTTAATGGTGAAATCCGTTTGTTGATATCTCCATTGGTTCTTGAGAAATCAAGCTTTGAAGTTAGTTTATAAAAAATAATCGATTATTTTTGACACGTTGTTAGTGTTGATTTCAACAAATGCTATCAGGGTAGTGATTAAAATCGAAGTAACCAAATTGTGGGTATTGAGTCAGAATCTTCAGACAATTTTAATGGTGAAATCCGTTTGTTGATATCTCCATTGGTTCTTGAGAAATCAAGCTTTGAAGTTAGTTTATAAAAAATATTCGATTATTTTTGACACGTTGTTAGTGTTGATTTCAACAAATGCTATCAGGGTAGTGATCAAAGTCGAAGTAACTAAATTGTGGGTATTGAGTCAGAATCCTAAGATAATTTTAATGGTGAAATCCGTTTATTGATATCTCCATTGGTTCTTGAGAAATCAATCTTTGACGTTAATCTATAAAAAATAATCGATTATTTTTGACACGTTGTTAGTGTTGATTTCAACAAATGCTATCAGGGTAGTGATTAAAATCGAAGTAACCAAATTGCGGGTATTGAGTCAGAATTTTCAGACAATTTTAATGATAAAATTCGTTTATTGATATCTCCATTGGTTCTTGAGAAATCAAGCTTTGAAGTTAGTTTATAAAAAATAATCGATTATTTTTGATACTTTGTTAGTGTTGATTTCAACAAATGCTATCAGGGTAGTGATTAAAATCGAAGTAACCAAATTGCGGGTATTGAGTCAGAATTTTCAGACAATTTTAATGATAAAATTCGTTTATTGATATCTCCATTGGTTCTTGAGAAATCAAGCTTTGAAGTTAGTTTATAAAAAATAATCGATTATTTTTGACACGTTGTTAGTGTTGATTTCAACAAATGCTATCAGGGTAGTGATTAAAATCGAAGCAACCAAATTGCGGGTATTGAGTCAGAATTTTCAGACAATTTTAATGATAAAATTCGTTTATTGATATCTCCATTGGTTCTTGAGAAATCAAGCTTTGAAGTTAGTTTATAAAAAATAATCGATTATTTTTGACACGTTGTTAGTGTTGATTTCAACAAATGCTATCAGGGTAGTGATTAAAATCGAAGTAACCAAATTATGGGTATTGAGTCAGAATCTTCAGACAATTTTAATGGTGAAATCCGTTTGTTGATATCTCCATTGGTTCTTGAGAAATCAAGCTTTGAAGTTAGTTTATAAAAAATAATCGATTATTTTTGACACGTTGTTAGTGTTGATTTCAACAAATGCTATCAGGGTAGTGATTAAAATCGAAGTAACCAAATTGTGGGTATTGAGTCAGAATCTTCAGACAATTTTAATGGTGAAATCCGTTTGTTGATATCTCCATTGGTTCTTGAGAAATCAAGCTTTGAAGTTAGTTTATAAAAATAATCGATTATTTTTGTCACGTTGTTAGTGTTGATTTCAACAAATGCTATCAGGGTAGTGATTAAAATCGAAGTAACCAAATTGTGGGTATTGAGTCAGAATCTTCAGACAATTTTAATGGTGAAATCCGTTTGTTGATATCTCCATTGGTTCTTGAGAAATCAAGCTTTGAAGTTAGTTTATAAAAAATAATCGATTATTTTTGACACGTTGTTAGTGTTGATTTCAACAAATGCTATCAGGGTAGTGATTAAAATCGAAGTAACCAAATTGTGGGTATTGAGTCAGAATCTTCAGACAATTTTAATGGTGAAATCCGTTTGTTGATATCTCCATTGGTTCTTGAGAAATCAAGCTTTGAAGTTAGTTTATAAAAAATAATCGATTATTTTTGACACGTTGTTAGTGTTGATTTCAACAAATGCTATCAGGGTAGTGATTAAAATCGAAGTAACCAAATTATGGGTATTGAGTCAGAATCTTCAGACAATTTTAATGGTGAAATCCGTTTGTTGATATCTCCATTGGTTCTTGAGAAATCAAGCTTTGAAGTTAGTTTATAAAAAATAATCGATTATTTTTGACACGTTGTTAGTGTTGATTTCAACAAATGCTATCAGGACAGTGATTAAAATCGAAGTAACCAAATTGTGGGTATTGAGTCAGAATCTTCAGACAATTTTAATGATGAAATTCGTTTGTTGATATCTCCATTGGTTCTTGAGAAATCAAGCTTTAAAGTTAGTTTATAAAAAATAATCGATTATTTTTGACACGTTGTTAGTGTTGATTTCAACAAATGCTATCAGGGTAGTGATTAAAATCGAAGTAACCAAATTGTGGGTATTGAGTCAGAATCCTAAGATAATTTTAATGGTGAAATCCGTTTGTTGATATCTCCATTGGTTCTTGAGAAATCAAGCTTTGAAGTTAGTTTATAAAAAATAATCGATTATTTTTGACACGTTGTTAGTGTTGATTTCAACAAATGCTATCAGGGTAGTGATTAAAATCGAAGTAACCAAATTGTGGGTATTGAGTCAGAATCTTCAGACAATTTTAATGGTGAAATCCGTTTGTTGATATCTCCATTGGTTCTTGAGAAATCAAGCTTTGAAGTTAGTTTATAAAAAATAATCGATTATTTTTGACACGTTGTTAGTGTTGATTTCAACAAATGCTATCAGGGTAGTGATTAAAATCGAAGTAACCAAATTGTGGGTATTGAGTCAGAATCTTCAGACAATTTTAATGGTGAAATCCGTTTGTTGATATCTCCATTGGTTCTTGAGAAATCAAGCTTTGAAGTTAGTTTATAAAAAATATTCGATTATTTTTGACACGTTGTTAGTGTTGATTTCAACAAATGCTATCAGGGTAGTGATTAAAATCGAAGTAACCAAATTGTGGGTATTGAGTCAGAATCCTAAGATAATTTTAATGGTGAAATCCGTTTGTTGATATCTCCATTGGTTCTTGAGAAATCAATCTTTGACGTTAATCTATAGAAAATAATCGATTATTTTTGACACGTTGTTAGTGTTGATTTCAACAAATCCTATCAGGGTAGTGATTAAAATCGAAGTAACTAAATTGTGGGTATTGAGTCAGAATCCTAAGATAATTTTAATGGTGAAATCCGTTTGTTGATATCTCCATTGGTTCTTGAGAAATCAATCTTTGACGTTCATCTATAAAAAATAATCGATTATTTTTGACACGTTTTTAGTATTCATTTCAACATATGCTATCAGAAGAAGTAACTATGAAGTAACTAAATTGTGAGTATTATTGAGTCAGAATTGTAAGACAATTTTAATGGTGAAAACCGCTTTTTAATATCTCGATTGATTCTTGAAGAATCAATCTTTAAAGTTAACATATAAAAACAACCGATTTGTTTTCACGCGTTGTTGGTGTTATGAAATATTTCAAGGATTCAAAAGACAATGTTAAATTTTCTGGAATCATTTCAGGTGTTCTAGAAGCTGTATCAAGCTTTCTGATGCATTATAAAACTTCTGGAAGAAACATTTTAGGTCTTCTTATATATTTTTCAACACAATTCTAAGACTTTTTTCTTCATCATACAATTATGATCATACTTACAATTACACAAATAACAAACGAATTATTTAAATTTAGTTTTGGCTCGCAAAAAATTTCAGTAACATGAAATCGGCCCACCTAAAAAAAACTTTGGGAACTCCTGGCTTAAACGATTATACATTAATAAGATATCTTTATTAACTTCTGTGTTTTTATTAAACGTAATATTTCATTATAAACAAAAACTGATGTAAGGTGACCGATGTTAAACGGAAATTTTATCATTGAATCACAAAATATTTACTTGATTTTAAGATAACTATATCATGAATATTATTTAGGATGAAATAATTTTGACTTTGTATAACGTAAAAAATCCATAATAACAGAAAAGTGGCAAATTCAAGAAGTCGTGTCTTAAGTACCGATTTAAATATTATAATGAGATTAAAATGATTTTAAAACAAATTTAATATTATTATATTTAGTAGTAAATTGCGTGAAATATTTGAACTTTTTTGAATTTCTTATTTCTCCAATAAATAAGAACACACAAATATTAATAAAAGATTTATTTGTTAATACAATCGATACAAAAGAAAAGTTATTTCAATAATGAATCCTAAAAGAAATAATCATCGTAATCTATTTCTGTGTATCTATTTGTCCTCTTCGGAACAATAGGAGCGGAGGTATAATACGCAACATATTTTGGTAAAAATTCATCATCGTAAAATTTTACATAAACTTTACTATTTCCAGTAGTTGTATCATATCTAGCTGGCGGTAAGTCGGTAGAAGAACTACCAGGATAAGAACGTCCAATCAAAACATCTGCTATAATTATAGCCCGATTTAGCCCAATAGACATAGCTGCATATTGATTGGCATAATCTGCATCATCCGAGAAGCTGACCCCTTTTCCAAACTTATGACGACTAACTCTTCGCCAATTTAAATTGGATTTCAATATCGATGGAATGTTGCTAGCTCCAGTTACGTGAAGCAACGTTCTTTCGCAATTTTTGAAACCTCGACTCTCGTACTCAGCCTTTTTAATCATGTACCATCCGTAAAGTGATGGAGAATATATCTTGTCTATGCTCGAAATCCTGCTTCTTATGTTGCTACTTAGATGTTTTAACACTTCTGTATATTCTGCTGTATATTTATTTAATGGAATCATTTTGGTAGCAAATTTTCCAAGACGATGATCAGTTAATTTTCTGATGACTATATCTTCAAAAGAAGCCCTGAAATGTATAAAATGAAATCGTACAAAATCACAATTTATTTCAAAAACCCAAATCATTTAATTATTAGATATATTTATTCTTATACAGAGTGAGTTATTATTATTTTTAGAACTCCTAATATATTGTATTATATTATGATTACTATTAAATTTGTTAATACAACCGTATACGTTACTGACTCATAGATTTGATAGTTTCTGAGATATTCAATTATTTCACCAAAATGCAGTATCTTTTTAAAACGATTTAAAAACGTCATATTTTCAGATTTTGCTTTGAAACGCCAGATAATAGTTAAGACACTAACGAAAGATATTAGATACGCTATACAGCGTGTTCATAAAGCTCAGGTACTTTCCATGTTTTTCAAATGGCTTTTTCTTAAGTTTTTTGTTAATTAGATCAGATTCCCTTTAATTAATAATAAGTATGATATGTGTAATTTTAATAGTTTTCCTGATATTTAGAATTCTCTTAAGAGATAGAACTCTCTTAATTCTCTTAAGTGAAATATCTTGTGAAAGAACAAATAAGACTAATTATACCATATTTTTTGTTGCTGAAGATACAATTGTATGGTGTACATAGCATAAAAAAGAAATCTTGCGCCAAAGTGCGCCGAAAAAAATTCTCTCAAAGATTATTTAACACATAATTTTGGATCTTATCTTCAAGCTGTGTTTCGGATTTTATATTTGTGTTTTTAAAGATAATAGAGTTAAAATGTCGTTTCATATCTGTTTAAATCGAGATCGGAAGCACAACTAACTCGATTGACTGCCGAGGAATGTCTTAATTTAATAACACCCCTTAATTTAACACGCTTGAGAAGTTACCGATAGATTCCAGCCATAGATTTTGAAATTGAAAAATGACCAATTTCTGCAACTCGAAACTCAAATTAAAATTAATGTTTGAGTTTAGCACTCTTAGAATAATCCCTACACAAAAATTTGCGTGGGGGTATTTTTATTTTAGGGAGAGAAAAATTCCCAAAATTATGAATATCACGTGCGCCATATACTGTTCCGTTAAAATCGAAAAATGACCAATTTTTGCAACACGAAACTTAAATTAAAATTCTGATTCCCGTTTAGCACTCTTAGAACAACTCCTATATAAAAATTTGCGAGGGGGTGTTTTCATTTAAGGCAGAAAAAAATTCCCAAAGTTATGAATATTACGTGCGCCATATTCTGTTCCGTTAAAACTGAAAGATGACCAATTTCTGCAGCTCGAAACTTAAATTAAAATTCAGATTCGCGTTTAGCACTCTTAGAACAACCCCTACACAAAAATTTGCGAGGGGGTGTTTTCACTTAAGGGAGAAAAAAATTCCCAAAGTTATGAGTATCACGTGCGCCATATACTGTTCAGTTAAAATCCAAAAATGACTAATTTCTGCAACTCAAAACTTAAATTAAAATTCAGATTCGCCTTTAGCACTTTTAGAACAACCCCTACACAAAAATTTGCGAGGGGGTGTTTTCATTTAAGGGAGAAAAAAATCCCAAAGTTATGAATATCACGTGCGCCATATACTGTTCCGTTAAAATCGAAAAATGACCAATTTCTGCAACTCGAAACTTAAATTAAAAATCAGATTCGCGTTTAGCACTTTTAGAACAACCCCTACACAAAAATTTGCGAGGGGGTGTTTTCATTTAAGGGAGAAAAAAATTCCCAAAATTATGAATATCACGTGCGCCATATACTGTTCCGTTAAAATCCAAAAATGACCAATTTCTGCAACTCAAAACTTAAATTAAAATTCAGATTCGCCTTTAGCACTTTTAGAACAACCCCTACACAAAAATTTGCGAGGGGGTGTTTTCATTTAAGGGAGAAAAAAAATCCCAAAGTTATGAATATCACGTGCGCCATATACTGTTCCGTTAAAATCGAAAAATGACCAATTTCTGCAACTCGAAACTTAAATTAAAAATCAGATTCGCGTTTAGCACTTTTAGAACAACCCCTACACAAAAATTTGCGAGGGGGTGTTTTCATTTAAGGGAGAAAAAAATTCCCAAAATTATGAATATCACGTGCGCCATATACTGTTCCGTTAAAATCCAAAAATGACCAATTTCTGCAACTCAAAACTTAAATTAAAATTCAGATTCGCCTTTAGCACTTTTAGAACAACCCCTACACAAAAATTTGCGAGGGGGTGTTTTCATTTAAGGGAGAAAAAAAATCCCAAAGTTATGAATATCACGTGCGCCATATACTGTTCCGTTAAAATCGAAAAATGACCAATTTCTGCAACTCGAAACTTAAATTAAAAATCAGATTCGCGTTTAACACTCTTTGAACAACCCCTACCCAAAATTTTCGACGGGGTGTTTTCACTTAAGGGAGAAAAAAATTCCCAAGGTTATGAGTATCACGTGCGCCATATACTGTTCAGTTAAAATCGAAAAATGACCAATTTCTGCAACTCGAAACTTAAATTAAAATTCAGATTCGCCTTTAGCACTTTTAGAACAACCCCTACACAAAAATTTGCGAGGGGGTGTTTTCATTTAAGGCAGAAAAAAAATCCCAAAGTTATGAATATTACGTGCGCCATGTACTGTTCCGTTAAAATCGAAAAATGACCAATTTCTGCAACTGGAAATTTAAATTAAAGTTCAGATTCGCGTTTAGCACTCTTAGAACAATCCCTACACAAAAATTTGCGAGAGGGTGGTTTCATTTATGGGAGAAAAAAAATCCCGAAGTTATGAATATCACGTGCGCCATATACTGTTCCGTTAAAATCGAAAAATGACCAATTTCTGCAACTCGAAACTTAAATTAAAAATCAGATTCGCGTTTAGCACTCTTAAAACAACCCCTACACAAAAATTTGCGAGGGAGTGTCTTTATTTAAGGGAGAAAGAATATGTGATATTCATAACTTTGGGAATTTTTTTCTCCCTTAAATGAAAACATCCCCTCGCAAATTTTTGTGTAGGGGTTCTTCTAAGAGTGCTAAACTCAAACATGAATTTTAATTTTAGTTTCGAGTTGCAGAAATCGGTCGTTTTTCGATTTTAGTCGCGCGATATATTGCGCACGTGATATTCATAAGTTTGGGAATTTTTTTCTCCCTTAAATGAAAACACCCCCTCGCAAATTTTTGTGTAAGGGTTCTTCTAAGAGTGCTAAACTCAAATATGAATTTTAATTTGAGTTTCGAGTTACAGAAATTGGTCATTTTTCGATTTAAAAGTCTATGGCTGGAATCTATGGCTAACTTCACAACTGTTAATTTAACTACAAGCCCAATTTACAAATTTAAATACAAGCCATTCATAAAGCTTCGAGAGATTGTCAATGGAAATGGAGATATCATGTCCATGTCCATTGGCTTTCCTGACTTTCCCATGCGGTGGTGACCAAGAAGGAATAAAAATCATTGAAACAGTTTACGACGTTGCGTTGCAGAGTTTGAAAAAATATCTAAAAATTAAAATAAAATGTAATTGTACATTGCATGGTAAATGGGGCTTTGATGGCAGTGAAAGATATGCTAGTCATAACCATAAATGCCAATATTAACCTGAGGGAAGAGATTACTCTCTATTTCTGCCTTTACTAGTGCCATTATGCCTAAGAATAGTAATCAGAGAATATTGTAGAAGATTCCGCGACCATCATTTATACGGCTATCATGAAACTGCAGTGGTAACTATTACCAATTGGAGGGTTATCCAAAGAGATTCAATAGGCGAAAAACAAGCAACTCCGCAGGTTCAGGGAGTGTCATACAAGAAAATGTGATGGAATTTAAACAAATGGCGATTTATTTAAAAGACTTATTCAATTCCGATCCATTAGTAATAAGCTTAATAATTAAAAAAGTTCAAACAAAAAATCAAAGATTTGAATCAAGAAGTGAAAAATTTAATTATATTGGACGAATCTCCAAAAGAAAATGATGAAGAATATGAGGAAGAATATAATAACGATGAGAAAGAAAACCATAAAAATGAAGAAGACTTCTAATGGAAATAAATTGTATGTACAGGGTGGGCCAAATTGAACATTTCTAGGGTATATCATATTTATGTCAATAACTATTAAAATATAGAACTATTTTTAACTTAAGAAAAAAGTTTCGACGACTTTTCGAAATTTCATTTTTTGAAAGACATATCTGAAACCGTAAAAGATATCAATATGCGGTTTCCACCATTAAGTTTTTTATATAAATCAAGCCTCAGACACAAATTAAATGGGGATGTCTAAAGAAAATATAAGATACCAACTATACATTAAAAGAACTTAATTGGAAAATTTCCTAGATTATTTTCAAATCCATTTGGAAGAACCAATTTGATTCAATATATCGACTTGAAATGCTTCCAGAAGACATGAAATGCTTCTACCAAAACTTTATACTGCTTCTAGCAGACTTCATCAACTTCTAGAAGACTCAATAATCTCTTTGGAAATCGTGGCATTATTTACCAAAAGACTTGAAATGTTTTCAGAATATTGAATTGCTTTCAGAAGACTTGCTACTGCCCCTCGAACATGATACTACTTCTAGAAAACATGATATTGCTTCCGGAAGACTTGAAATGGTTTCAAAACACTTCCAATACTCCTAGAAGAGACTGGATATTGCTTTCACAAGCTTTGAAATGTTTTCAAAATACTACTTTTCAAAGACTTGAAATGCTTCCGTTACTGCCTCTGGAAAACGTGAAATGCTTCTATAGGACTTAACACTGCTTTTGAAACAATTGATATTGTCTATAAAGAAGATGTATCAAATCTACCAGAAGACATAGACACCGTTGCTAGAAGACTTGAAATATTTCCAGAAGACTTTTGCTTTTGTAAAACTTGAAATTTTTTCGCATTGTACTCTTAATATATCTTGTTTATTAACAGATATTGAATACTAATAATTGTTTATGGACATATTATCTGAACTTTGGGAACCTCCTGAAGACAAATGAGGCATGTTACAATATTTCAAAATTAAGATTTTCACTTTAGATTCAAACGAAGAATGTCACTAAATATTGTTTAACCGCCCATTTATGAATATCCTGTAGTTCAAAAGGAAAATTTACCTATTTGTTTAAATAAATACAAATTAGTTGCTCTTGCATTGTACTTTGTTCATAACCTGTAATATGTGATTATAATACGACACATCCAACCCTAAAATCAAATCGGGGTGTGTTTTATTGAATAAAAGGTTCCATACAAAAATTATCTTTAGAAGGAGTTTTCTGTGCGATGACAAAGGTTGAAGAATATTGGTTTAGATAAAGGTTTTATGACATCAAAATTATAAAAAAGGTTACCGAAATAATTTATCAAAAAATTATTAAATTACATGAGAATAAATTTTGAGAAAAAAAAACGTAATTTACAGTAGATATTTACACAAATTATAAATTACCGTAATTTTACATCATTGGTCATGCGTGACCCACCGTGAGCGGGTATCAATTGTTGTACCACTCACGTGAACGTGCGTAATCATTAGCATCTTTGGTTTCAGCGGGACCCGAATTTTTATTTAGTAAAGAAAAGTATAGAAATACTAGAAGTTCCTAAGTCTGATATTAGTTATACTTTCAGTTTCAAACGAATTTACAACAATCAAGCATTAAACGGCAATCTTTTGATTGCCGTTTCTCTCTCGATCTAGAACTAACACTAGACCTAGTACTAGAAGGATTCAGGTCTGAAGACACACGACTAAATCTGAACCTTTCTAGTACTAGGTCTAGTGTTAGTTCTAGTTTTGATTGCCACAAGTATACAACAATTTGAGACTGAAGAATAACTAAAAATAGAGTTTTGGTTCTTTTCCAACATCCATTCTCGAAGGCAAAAGTGTTTCATTATCTAAATTCAAAAATTGACTATCATTTTTCAAAATTCTTTTTAGATTTTCTTTGTTGTTATGATTTGTTTTTGGAAAAGAATGCGAAATATTACGTTATTACATTTCAGTAATCAGAAAAGTAAAAATTCTTATCAATTTTTAAGTTAGCGATGTGAATATTAGTTGTAAAAACATTTTATAAACTAATGAAATAGAACAATTTAATTTAAATTTATGAAGCATGGAGGAGGAACTTTAAAACGTTAAACGAAGTTTTAAGAATATTAATATTACCTATAAGAATATGTGCGCTTTTATTGTTTATTTTAATTTTATAACAGTCTCATTAATTTCAGAACACGATTAAGAAAACCTAAACACTCTTAGTTAGTTCTGCTATTTTGTCAAGCACGATTAATTAATAATCAAATTAACAAATAATCAAACATAATTCATAGATTTGATCACCTGATCGAGCGTGAGTCACGTGAGTGGCGTGCGTGACACGCGTGGGTCTAAATCGTGAGCGGGCGTAAGAAGTCATTCACGCGCACATCTCTATTTAATTTAATTTTAATTTACTTCATATTTATCTTTATATATATTTATTATTAGTTTGCATTAAATTCCCATTGAAAATATTTAATTTCTTTAAATAAAACACCCTGTATAATTTATCATATCACGAATACTACTAATATTAGTTATAAAATCATATATCTACCTAACTGCAACATTAACACTTCTTGAGATACTCAAATTTATCCTAAATATGCAAAAAACTACATTTTATCGGATTTGTATTTTGGGCGTGGACCTATCACATAATGCGACGCCACATTGAATTCTTTTTTCATTTTTAACGGCTTATTTAAGCATTTTCCCATCGAATAAATATAAAATTATCATTTTTAAAGAGACCTTGAATGATGTCAACATTTGATTTAATTATGTAATAAAAATATACTACTCACATTGTTTTGCGTAGACGGAGCTTCTGTTAGGGAGTGATTGATTCCGCTTGAAATGCACAACTAATGCATTGAACAACCGTGCTAAAATCTACATATAATATTGCGGGAAGTCCCGAGTTTATCCGAGTTACTCAGGGGAGTCACCGTGTGAGGGGAGGAAGTTCGAGAGACGGAGCTTACATAGGCACGTGATCATAATGACGCAAGAAATAGAATAAAGTATTGAAAACTCATTTTCTGTTTCATCGTCTATCTTTATCGACCAACTTTTTATTACGATAACGGATATTATTGAAAGATTAACTATTTTACCGTAAAGATTTAATTGCTACCAACAAGAAATTGCATCAAAAACTTGAATTATATCAAAATTATTATTACCATTCTAATGGGATTAGACACGATTTTTTTGTTATATTTTCTGAAAGTTCGTATAAAAATATAATTACCAGTATTTTCTTTAAGATTAGAAAAATTTTTGAAAATTTTAGTTTTAAAATTCCCGCGTTCATGATGTACAAATCTCTCCTTTACGCCCCAGCGCCCTGCACAAATGCGAGAAAGAGACGAACATCTTTTAAGTTGTATTGAAAAGAGATAGAGATTTTCGGATTTTCGAGCGTTAATTTTTGAAATGTTCTTAACCCTCCGTCTGTCGGGCGCGCTTTCTTAACACTTTCGATCGGGTGTGGTCTGTGGAGTCCAAAATAGAAAAAACTCTAAAGGACGCCAACGTGTCCTCCTGTGCTAATTTGTCATAAATATGTTTTATATAATAATAATAATAATAACTTTATTGACCTCAAAAAACAATAGAATCCTAATACATTAAGAAAGTAAAAAAAATAGAAACAAATAAAAAAAAATATGAAAAAAATATACATTCATTGTTATTTGCAATTAGAGGTCAAAGGCGGAGTCCAGATTGACAACCAATAAATCAGGGTTATCATCTGTTCAACTCAACCTAGAGTTGAGAATAATGAAAATATATAAAAATATATAAACAAAACAAATAAAAAAAAAAAAAAAAAAAACAATAATTGTTCAGTTATCCAAGAGTGCTTACAAGACATGATCACAATGTAAGAGCACCGAGGCAGCAGAAATGTCACGTTGTGTTAATTGCAACCCAAACAAGGCGTCATGCAGCTTAACTTTGAAGATAGCAGACTTAAAACTTTTAATTTTATGAGGACAGGAGTTGTAGTCTCTCGCAATATTGTAAGAGAAGGAACGCCGAAATAGTGATGTTCTGTGAGCAGGAATGGTGATAGTGTTCCTGTGTCTGAGATTCAGGTTGTGAATATCTGTCCTATAAGTAATTTTATTGTATAAATAAGGTGGAGTCCCAGTGGTAATTACTTTGTGAGCAAGGCATAAGAAATAATATTTTAATCTATTGCGGATGTTCAACCATTTCGCATAAATCAGAGTGTGGGAGATGTGTTCACGCTTTCTAATTCCATACATAAATCTGAGACAGCTGTTCTGAACTTTCTGAATGCGACGAACATCAAAAGCAGTAAGGCATGGGCCATACACGGCTGCACAATGAACAAAGTTCGACAAGACAAGCGTCTCACACAAGTGCCTTTTAGTGGTCACATTTAGCACCTGTCGGTGCTGATACAGGCACCTCAAAACTGCATAAGCCCTCCTCACACAAGCAGTGACGTGGCTAGTAAAACGGAGGTTGCCGTCAACCACCACCCCAAGATTCCTCGACTCAGAACAAACCGTCAGTCTCCTCCCATTCAACCGCACCTCTACATCATCAGACTCAAGATTACCGAAGACAATCACTTTTGATTTGGATGCATTTAGGGTTAAACCCATTTTATAAGAATAGTCACACAAGGCTTCGAGATCTGCATTAATTTTTAAGCAAGCCTGTACAATCTGTTCCTTAGGAAAGGTTATGTATAGCTGAGTGTCATCAGCATACATGTGTATCGATGAATTTCTATCTCTTCTGCACTATATTGGTTTGTCTGACTCAGCGATTGCTCTGATGAAAAGTTATCTTACTGACCGTGTTCAGACGGTGAAGCTGGATGGTCTATCTTCGTTTCCGTTGCCTGTAAGAATGGGAGTCCCACAGGGGTCCATACTGGCTCCTCTTTTATTTTCTATTTACACCTCCCAGCTGCCTATATGATGCCTGTACTATATAATAGCCTAATACAGGGCCAATTCCAAACTCACGTTTTATGTTAATTTGATTTAAAGAAAATGCTTACAATTTAATCACATATTTTTCAAAATTTGGAAGCAACGCCTAAATAAAGGAAAAGAAAATCGATCTATAATAATATTTATTTAAAAATGTATAAAGTGTTAGAAAAAAATGTCTTAACTAAAGAATAATATTCTATGCACAAACTGGAGGGCTTCAAACTGTGGTCTCCATATTTCCCAAACAATCGTTGCAGCACGCTGTTATGTGCTCCATGCACAACCAACATTGACAAATTTTGCAAAAATAACGAGTTTTTCGTCTTTTGCAATATTTACAGTTTCGTCTTTTCCCTGCTTGTGGCTCTGGAATAATCTCCTCTTCAATACCTGAGAGCCTCAAAGCAGAAGTACGCACACTTTTGGTCAAGTGCTTATCAACGGCTCTTCTTTGCGTGTTATTTTTCACTAACTCCATACCAAGATTTTTTTGAAACAGTCTGCGAGTTTTAGCAAATTCACCATCTGGTATGTTGCCTTTGTAGATAACAAAAGTGTTAATTGCTGCTATATTGAGGAGGTTATAGAAAATTACCATTGGCCAACGCTTTGTGTTTCTTGCAACATTGTATGATGTGATCATTCGATCAACAACATCTACTCCACTTTTTGTGCTATTATAGAAAGTAATTATTTCGGGCTTTTTCCGATCACCGGTAGCTTTATCGACATGATCGTCTCGGTGCATTGTTGAAACTACAAGCACATTCTTTCCTTTTTTGGGTATATATGAAACTGCAGTCATATCATTACTAAATGCGAATAACGAATAATATACTTTCCTGTTTTTAACTTGTGTTATTTCAAGAGGTAGTTCTCTGCTATTGGCTCTAATTGTACCAACCACAGTAAGGCGGTACTCTCTTAGCAGTTTCTTTACAATTGAATATCCTGTGAACCAACGATCTATTGTAACATTTCTTCCTGATCTTAATAAATGTGAACACATTCTTTCAGTTACTGCAGCGGTAGAGTTGTCAGTTTTATATGGACCATTGGGTTGAACAGCAGCGTAAATTTCTATGTGTGAAGTGAAAAATGTTTTGGCATCAACAACGGCGAAGACTTTCAATCCGTATTTGTTTGGTTTACTTGGAATGTACATTCGGAAACTGCACCTACCCCTAAAGGCAAGCAGCATTTCATCTAATGTTACATACTCGCCCACAGAATAAGTTTTCTTACAATTGTCGTTGAACTTGTCAACAATAGTACGAACTGCTGCTAGTTTGTCGATTTCTTTTCTTTGACCTCTAGTTGTGGTATCGTCTAAGCGAATGCATTTCAATAAGAAGACGAACCTCCGTTTTGCCATTGTAGCAGGAAATATCTCATATCCCATACCGTCTGATGACCAATACTCTGCTAGATGTGTCCTTGATCCATGATGGAGCCCAGCTAAATAAAGCAAACCCATCAGCGCTTGGATTTCTACAGAGTCGGTAGGTCTACACTCAGTCTTATCTTGGTATTTAACAGAAATTTTATCAATAAATAAATTAGTGTTTTCAACTACAATATCAATGCAGTTTCCAAACATGTATATCCAGCATTGAATGGGAGATAATGCGTCACGTGCTTCACCGATGACCCCCGGCAGGTGAGACACTATGTTTTCGTTGCGAGTTTTAATATTTCTAGGTGGGACAGCCTTTTTTCATTTAGTTCCACCTTTACCAAAAAAATACGAGCATCTATCACGAATCACGGGTTGTTCATCTGCATCATCCTCGCCGTCATCCTGATGCATAATATCTGCATTTTCATTTACATTTTCCTGCTCGGTTTCTGTATCATGATCACTGATACTTACAAAATCTGGATCTGATATCGAACTATCGTCAGATTCTTCTATTCCACCGCCCGTGCTAACTTCTTCATACAGTTTCTGTAATCTTTCTCTCTCCTTTTCATAAGGATCCATATCACAATGCTATCAAACAATAAATCATTTATTATTTTATCAAATCATATCAGAAAATTGTGTGATACTACTTACCTATTTGTAGATTGCTAATTAGATATTTGATATTAGTTATAAATAATTTTTTATGCACTTTTTTATTCTCTATATTTGTAAAATAAATAATACATAACACAACGCATCAAAATGGGGTTCAATAGTAAACTGGCGTGTCAACGATACGGTAACCGTATATATAGTAATTATTAAGGGAACTACCGAACTATATTGCGATCACTCCGAGGTACAGTTTTATAACTCGGTAATACCCCTACAAACACAAAAAGAACGCATAGAGTTCCAACTGAAATACGATTCTTACAGATTACATCTGCGAATATTGTTACACATTTGATCGGGAAGGGTCTGTCAGGACAAAATATTATGTAGCGACTATTTGGAATTTTGAAAAACAGTTTTTTATAGCGAAAACAGTTGATATTCAGATACTTGAAAGGTACTGTGACCGTAGAAGTTTTGAGCAAAATAATTTAAAAAATATTTCACATAATCATTTTGTCGTGGACTCGTAGACCACATCCGACAGACGGAGTGTTAACCCAAGTAAGATGAGGGGTAGATAATTATTCTATGTGATAGTGTCTCCGTTATCGATGAAATCGCTTTAACATTCCTTGATCCAGGAATATCAAATCGACTAAAATAATGTCAAAAAAGTGTCGTATATAGTAGGCAGCCTTAACGGTATAATTGGGGAGCAAAAAAAGCTACCTGCCTAAGGCCTAGTTTATTCACCTTTAGTTAAATTTAACTATCAGATATTTACTATAGTTACTGTTAATACAGCCAATCATGGCAAGTGAAATTACTGTAAAAATGGAAAATACCCAGTTTAATGTAACCAAAGGTGAATAAACCGGCCATTAATATTCCTTCGTAATACAATAGATGATTGACAGGTGTAAACAAAAGCACCTTCACGCTTTAATTTGGGAACAAAAGTAAGCTACCTGTCTTAACATTCCTTTGTATTACAATAGATGATTGATAGGTGTAAACAAAAGGTCCTTCACGCTCCAATTGGGGAATAAAAGAAGGCGGCCTTCACTGTATAATTGGAAACAAAAACAAGCTACCTGTCTTAACATTCCTTTGTATTACAATAGATGATTGATAGGTGTAAACAAAAGGTCCTTCACGCTTTAATTTGGCAACAAAAGAAGGCGGCCTTCATGGTATAATTGGGGAACAAAAACTGGCTTATTACTAGGTACTAAATGGCTAATTAGGTTGGGTTCAAATATGTTTGCTGGTTTAACTCAACCCAACTAATATTTAATCCTCAGTAGTTAGGTAACTATTTTGGTTGGGTTAATATTTTATGCTAACTAGCTAGTTGGGTTGGGTTATCGTCTACAACTAATGAGCAAACATTAAGGAAACATTACTATCCATGGATAACGGATAATATAAAATTGCTTATTAAAACTTGGCATGCGGGCATCCGAATTACACGTGCAGCGGGCGTTTTTTCTTGAATCGCGTGGAAGTTTGGTGTCCCAAAGCCGACGAAAATACAAATCAAGAATATTTATTCCTTTGAAAAACAGAAGGAAAGAAATTTTACCTAATACACGTAGAGACAGGAATAATTATGAAAAGAAATGATAGCAGCGCTGGGATTTCATAATTATTTCATATCATTTCTTTTCATAATTATTCCTGTCTCTACGTGTATTAGGTAAAATTTCTTTCCTTCTGTTTTTCATTTATATGTTACACGTAAAAAATAAATTCCAATTAATATTTATTCCTTTGACCTGCCATGAGGGGTCAATTTTAAAAAGTTTTTATGTCCTTTTTTTTTTGGTATAAATATAAAAGCTTGAGAAAGGCTACGGAACTTTATAATGTGGTTTATACCACATTTGGTTATTCAAAAGGATCGCAGAAAATCGAAAACTACTTCGTTTTTATGAACGAACTTTTTTTTATTTTACATCTACAAGTAGAACCGATAACTAATAGTTTTTACAGTATGGTTCCGTTCGAACCATTTTCCTCTGTGAAGAGGAACACAGCAGAAGCTACATATGACACATGTTTCACTTCGCACTTTTTAGTTAGTCACTTAGTCTTTGTGGATTTTTTTTCTTCCCGACACCAACAATTTTCTCCAATGTATGTTTGCGTATATCCATGGATAATCTTCCAGGAGGGTCGCGTTTTGATATTTCTTCTGGTTTTTCAGTGCTAATTTCAGGTAGCTCATCAGTAACCCAATACAGTGCGATGTCGTGCAAAAATTTTTTGTACCTTATTTTTTGTGTTCTTGTTGAATTGTACACTACATATACATTAAAAAATGCACAATTCATCATGTAGATTGCCACGAGCTTTGTCCACTTTGCTGTTTTACGCAAAATACTATAATACGACAAATACTGATCGGCCCAATCTACTCCTTTAATGTATTTATTATAATCGATCAAAGCATTTGGCTTTATAATTTTTTGTCTCTTGATACGATCAATGTTGCAACTTTCTTTCATTTCCGCGGAATGGATTAAAGAGATGAGACTGACCTCTTTCTTCGATAGCCAAACTTGGACCAATATATCGTTCTTTCTGCGAATGATTGTTTCTCCTTTTTTCAAATTGTTTTTTTTCAGGCACTCTTTTAGACCTCTATTCTTCCTAAATGTTCCGCAAACTCGTATTTTTTTTTGTAAAAGGGCTTCTGTGTTATCAACGCTGTTGTAGTAATTATCCATATGCAAATGGTGCCAGACATCAGTATATGGCGAAACTACTGTGCATATCGTTTCGATCAGTCGTGATCCTTGAGCTGCATAAACTTGAAAATTGCAAATATATCCTGTGTCGCTTTCAGATAATATTCGTACGAGTATGCCGTATTTTATAATTTTTCCAGCATTGTAGACTCTAAAAAACAATCGTCCTCTCCAAGGAATTATGCCCTCATCTAATGATACTTGCTGTTTCCGCTTGTAAATATTATTGAACTTTTCAACAAAATAATTTAGTACAGGCCTAACTTTGAATAAGCGATCAGAATCGTCTGTGACGTCTTCATTGTTATTGAAATGCCAAGCCTTCCATATTTGGCGGAATCTATCCCTTGACATGGTTTTTGAAAAAAAACGGTGTACTTGTGCACGGATCAGTTGACCAATAATCGTCTCGGGCATCTTTACAAACTTGTCCCATGAAAATAATAAGCCCCAAAAATGTCTTCATCTCCGGAATTGTAATATCTCTCCATTTCAGGCTTTTGGGAGTTATTTTGAACTGATTCATATTTTGATAGTAGTACCTATTTGATTCCGCGACTAAATATGCAACAAAATCGTCGTCTATAAATAACTTCACTGCATCAGCTGTGGATTTAGGAATATTAGCAATATTAGATATCCTAGGATGACCCAAAAACTCTTCGAGGTCTGGAGGGTTGTCAATCGATGACCATTCATCTGCTTCTTCATCAGAAGTTGTTTCAGAACTACTCAAAATTCTTCTTCGGACAAACACTCGAGAACGTGGAATAATATCATCACCGTCACTTTCTTCGATATCTTGACTGTCAGAATCACTATTATACGAAAAGTTCGATAATCTGTCAGCGCATATTTCTTCATCACTTTGTCACAACGGCCCATTTTATCAATTTGTAATCAACAATAAAAAACCAATAAAAAATAAAAATTGACAAAACACGGTTTGTACGTTCTGGAGCTAGGAATTCGATTGAAGACGAAATAACTCAACAAAAGATCGAGTAACTCGACAATCATAACTTGTGGAAAAAAATGCAAAGCGTTGCCTAGCCACGCAAACACCATGCATATAATGTCACATATACGTATAATTATACGTATTTAGTAGATTTGTAGTGGTTAGCGGGTATCCACCACAAATCTACTAAATACGTATTTTTACGTGACTCGCGCTCCAGTAACAGACTGAAAAAAACGTAAAAATACGTTGCCCGCACGCGAAGTGTTAACTTGCGAAACAATGCTTATTCAAAATTTAAAGCTACCGGCACAATTGTTGACTTCAACTATTACAAGCAATTGCGGAACTTTACAACCAAATCAATTCAACGTGAAAAAAAAAAGCATTCCTATCCCAATTATCACTTGAGAATAATGCCCGACGTCTTTGGAGTACGTTCAGAAAATTTGGCATTGCTCGTGGGAGATCCCAGGCGACTTGTGCTTTTACTGATGTTAACAGTATAAATAATTTTTTTTTCAACACAAAATAATAGTATTGGTGATCAGGAGCTAATTAATTATTACAATTCTAATCGCTTACCCACTATCGATCAGGAACTTTATTTTAGTATGGCTTCGGAGGTGGAGGTATTTGATGCGTTGAACTCTATAAAAACAAATGCTGTTGGTTGTGATGATATAAGTAGGAAAATGTTGCTGATGTGCATTTGATGTAAATTGGTTTATGTAATTTAAGTACCTGGTTTGTCTTGGAGTTTTTTCTATTGATGAAAATATTGCTGTGGTTATAAGTTGTGGTCAGTAAAAACTGTAAAATGGTTTCCATGAAGGAAGTGTTTAAAAAATTTTATGACTGAATATATATTCAGCTATAAAATATATATGGTCTTGGCAATATTGCCAAGAGCTCTCTATCGAAAGATGAATACTTAACTTGAGATGGAGAAAATTTATGGAAATAACATATTGGGTATTTGTATTAATAGTTTGAGATAGAATTGCTCCTATTCTTGTATTAGAAGCGTCTGTGGTGAGTGATAAAGAAGCATGAGGGGACCGATGAGCTACAACGGCAGATTTCGTTAAAAGATCTTTAGCTGCTGTGAATGAAATTTCATGTTCATCCAAACAAGAGGTTATCAGTTTTGTGAATAAGTGATGATGAATAGGTGATAAAATATAGGAAATATGTGGCAAAAATCGATGATAAAAATTTATCATGCCCAGAAATCTTTGAAACTCTTTTAATGTTTTTGGTTTTGGAAATTTTGATATAGCATCAACCCTAGACTTAAAAGGTTGAATACCATCACTAGTGATATGATGACTAAGGAAGTCAATGGAAGTAACTCTGAAAACACATTTCTTTGGTTGGATGTTGATATTGAATGTACTTAAACGCTCAAATAACTTTTCGAGATGGAAATAATGTTCTTCTTCGTTATGACTGGCAATAAGAATGTCTAAATAAACGAATAAGAAGTCGAGACCTGAAAGCACGAGTAAACTCAAAAAGACCTAAAGGAGTGATGATAGTTGTCTTCTTCTTTAACCGGAATTTGATGATACGCTCTTACAAGATCTACTTTTGAAAAAATTTTGCACCCATTCAAACCAATTAAAATCCTGAATATGTGGAAGAGGGTATCGATCCGAAATAGTAACATTATTTAGTTGTCGATAATCTCCACATGGTCTCCCGTCATTAGAATCTTTTTTGGGGACCATGTGTAAAGGTGACGCTGTTGAAGAAGACGATGGTCGACATATTCCCATGGTAACCATTTGTTCAAATTCCTTTTCGACTATTGCTTGTTTATGTAATTCAACAGTCGAGGATGACAAAACCCATGTTATCAAAATTTCCAGCCTCTACGAATAGTGGAACCCAAAAAAGTTCTAATAAACTAGTTACGTGAGACAACTGTATACTAAATATCATAATTTATTCATTAAGTTTCAATTTACTTGACGTGTTCAACTTGAAAAAACTTGAAAACGTGTTCAAGTTTTTATAATTTATATTCAACTGTTTTTATTTTTTTTTATGCCGCCATTAGTAGGCGAGACATAGCACGCTACAGTCTGGTTACTTGTCTGGTGGCCGCGCAGACTAAGGTAAAATTTGTGATCCAACATGCTTCAGGAACCTTTTTATCAGTATGGGATCTTGCGTTATCTTGTTGGAAAGTGGTGTAATACTACGTCTGCATGAAAGGTTGCATGACGTTCTAATGAACGCAAGGGGTGAACATCGTTCCACACATATCGCCTCCAAACCATAACCCAGGTGTTAAGACTGTATGTCGTCTTTAAGGGAACTCCAAATTCCTTCTTTTCCTTCGATGTCACCGCACCCTTCCGCGACCATCATTCATCCATAAATAAAACTTTGATTCATTACCGAAGTTATTTCATTGATGAACCCACCCTAGCCGTTCTTGACACAATGCAAGTTTGGCTGCTTCATAGGGAGGTGTTAATGGAAGCCATAACTACGAATGGTATGGATGAACCCCAAAGGAAGAAATGCTTCTATTTTTCGAGTTGCCATCGACAAATGTCGATTCACAGCTCCCGTCCAATCCACAGCATCAATCTTGTTGTTTGAAATAGGTCCGTGGCTTACCCATCGGAATAAGGAGTCAAAATCAACTCGCCATTTTCATACCGATAATGATTCTTATCCAAGTCATGGATATGGGCTAAATTTCGACGATTTCGAATTTGGCATTACAAATCGTCTACATCACAGTTTAATAATCAAATAAACTGACTTTAATTGCTAGGAAGAAATGTGGAATGTTGAAGATAACAATGGTATAGGAAACCTTTCTTGAATGGATAATAAAGCATTATTTTTTTAAGTTTCAAAATTGTAGTTTAAATTTTAATGGGTTATAGATTTCACATGAAAGTGATCATATTTATATTAATCGTATTTTTTAGCTTATTTGGGTCAATGATTCCGTTACCCCGTATCCTTTATGCTTTAGCATCGGATGGACTGATTTTCAAGTTTTTAGGGAGCGTTAATTCTATGTTTTCAACACCTTTAGTAGGAACCCTCATTGCTGGATTAATAACAGGTACTTTTTTTTATTAAAAAATAATAAAATAAATTTAAAATAATTCTTTTTTTGCTAGGAATTATGGCCGGACTTTTTGATCTGCCCCAATTGGTGCACATGATGTCGATTGGAACCTTATTTGCTTACACACTCGTTTCAACGTGTGTACTTATTTTAAGGTATTCTTTCGGTTTTTTACAAGAAATAAAATTATTATTTTGGGTTTTTACTTAGGTACAGAGATGCGTATGGATACGATGACGATTCCAAAATAAATTATAAAGGAAATAATTCCTTTATTAGAAATGTTTTCAATACGAGCAAAAATAAGGAGCCAACTCGCCAATCCGAAAAAATTTCCTTATCTTACATCTTGATTTACACAACTTTAGCTCTTATAATAGCTTTATTGCTGTTTTTCGGGTACTCTCACTTAGAAGAGGGACGCTTGTATATGATCATTCTCGTCTCTGTCGTCGGTGGAATTATGATCATATTGTTATTTTTACTTGCCTTCCAACCAACGACGAAAGAGACTTTGTTTTTTAAAGTTCCCTTCGTCCCAATCATCCCAGCTTTGAGCATTTTGATCAATATTTATTTAATGCTTATGTTGGATTACAAAACGTGGATCCGATTTGGGGTATGGACGATTATTGGAATCTTAATTTATCTCCTCTGCGTAAGAAAATCATTTTCAACTCCTACGAAGCGTCAATCATCTTATTCAAACGGCCAAGCAAACATGGCTTTCGTAGGTCATGACGATTCTGCATCAGAAGAGAAGCCCCCTTCGGAGGATAGCGGCATAGCTCGAAGCATGGAAAATATTCCCTCCATTGATTTGGACGAAGAAATTAAAGCATCTAAGAAGCAAGAAAATATCTTGGTTAAGTCAAGGAGAAGTAGCGCAAGCGTCGATGACGATGTAAAGGATGCTTTGGCGATGTTGGATGAAGTTGTGCAAGATGATCGAGTATTGCGGAAGCTATCTTATGGAAATGTATCGACGGCTTCGTTTGGAGAGATAATAACGAAAGATGTGGATGTAATTGTCCATAGGGAAGACGTGAAAAGTGTTCCAACAACTCCCATTATGGAAATACCATCGGCGCCTTATGAAGAGGACGTTGTTTTAAATGAAAATCTTCGAGAGAGAAATGTTCAAGATGAAAATCTTCAAGAGAAAAATGTTCAAGATGAAAATGTTCAAGAGAAAAATGTTCAAGATGAAAATCTTCAAGATAAAAATGTTCAAGATGAAAATTTTGGAAATGAAAGTTTTCAAGATAAAAATCTTCAAGATGAAGATCATGACGAGGATCTTCATGATGAGGATATCCAAGATGACGATAATAATGGAAAATTAATTATTAATTTGAATACTGATAGTGAGCAAAAAATATTGGATAGCCCACAACTGAGTATAAACTTCAGTGAAGGAGAAACGGATACAGATTCAATCGAAGCTATCATTCCCCCACCCCCACCGCCCGAAGTTTTTGAAAACTCATTTCCCCACATACCAAGAATTTCAATCCCACCTAAACCCCGAACTCCAACCCCTGACATATCCCCAACTCAATCTCCAAGTTACAACATTCCACCTCCACCTCCTATAGACGGATTTTCAAAATACACCCCTTACGTCATCCCAAAAGTTAAAACATCAACCCCACCCACACCCATAAAAGATTACCCATCATCAACACAACAATCAAACCGATCCAGCATCGAAAAACCAAAAGACACCGAAGAATCCGACGACGACACAATAAACGATAACGTAAGATTCGGAGATAAACAACATTTACAATTAAAAGATAAACTGGAAAAACTTTTCATGGTAAAAGCGGTGACTCAAGCAAATCAACCCAAGTTAACAAAACCGATTGATTACCACGTTGACGAAGAAGAAAGTGGCCTAAAAACGTTAAAACCGGTTATGTCCCAAATTATTTCTGAAATAACGAAATCGACCGCAGGACAAGAAGGCGATGTTAATATTAATAACGTTAAAAATAATGAAAACGATGAAAAATTGGTGGATGAAACTCCTCAAACCCCCGGGGATATTAAAAACCGTTTAACAGAACTTTTCCGTTCAACTCGTGAGAATCCAACATCGCCGAGGAAAATTAGGAAACCCATTGATGCTATGTCGAATGAGAAAGAATCGATACAATCGAAAGGAATAAACGACGCGAAAGACATAGAAAATCACAAACTGAATATGGCTAATGCTTTGAGTACTATTAAATTGAGGAATGTTCATAAAGATTAATTTGTTTATCTTTGTTGACAAGAATGTTGATGAAGGAATCTCAAGCAATATTTTATTATAAGTGTAGGTGCACTTGAAATTAAACGTACGAACTGATAAATCTTGAAAATATCTTTCGGAAAAATAACTCAAATTGTCGTGCCTTTTGATTGATTAGTTTCAAAATGTTTTGTATTATGTAATATATTTATTTATAGATTGGTATATTTTTAATTCACAAATTGTAATATGTCATAATGTTTTAAATGGAAATTAAGAATAAAAGATTTGAAATGGAAAGACAATTCTTTTTAATTATTAATTTAAATTTAAAATTAGTATTTTTCAGGACTAAACTTGTTTCCAGGATAATTTTTTTATATTTTTTGCCCTTTTATAATCGACTTTATACTTTATACTTTTTTACTTTTTTAGCTGTTAGATCTGTTATTTCCCTGCTTTTGCAAAGACTGAAATTTCGGTCTTATCAATTAATTTTCTTATCATATAGTTAAAGTTCTTCTCGTCCCGTGTCGCTCTAATTGGAAATTTGCGTGGTAAATTGGGAAAATTTGATGCTATACAAATATTTCAAATTCGTTGATTTCGACCATCTCCGAAACTAAAAGATATAGAAAAGAAGTAGCTTACATATATACCATCATAAGTGCCGGGTACGTGGATGTACAAGCACCCGTACAAAATTTTTAATGCAGCATAAGCGCAGAAGAAATGAGTTTCTTGGGTATACAAGCACCCAAGCGAAACTATTGATGGTTTTATCTGGATAGAAGTTATCATCTTCAATTAATATGCTATTGTACTATAAGGTGCTATCGAACCTTTTCCTCCCAATTTAGTACCAGCATCTGCTGCGAATGTTTTTTTTGTAAGCCCGTATTTTGGATTGAGACTTGATACTGCTTTTAGATGATTGATACTGGTTCCGAAAGACTTGAATTGTTTCCAGAAGACTTGATATTGCTCTGGAAGAGTTGAAATGCTGTAGCAGACTAAATAAAGCTTCTAGAACACATGACATGTTTCCAGAAGACTTGCAATGATACAATGATTCTCCAGCAGACTAAATACTGCTTCTAGAACATTTGCAATGCTTCTAGAAAAGTTGCAATGATTTCAAAAGATATTAACTGCTATTAGATAACTTTATACTGAAATGTTTCCAGAACACTTACAATGCTGCCAGAAGACTTGAACTGCTGTCAAAAGAATTGATACTGCCCCTGGAAGACTTGAACTGCTCCTGAAAGCCTTACAATGCTTCCAAAACATTTGATATTACTTCTAGAGGACTTGACATTGCCTCTGGAAGACTTGCAATACTGCAGCCGACCAAACACCGCTTCTAGAATACTTGAAATGCTTCCAGAAGACCCACAAGTCTTGAAATGCTTCCAAAAAGACTTGATACTACTTCTAGAAGACTTGAAATGTTTCTAGAAGACTTGATATTTCCTCTGGAAAAGTTGAAATGCTATAGCAGACTAAATACTGCTTCTAGAACACTTGAAATGCTTCCAGAAGTTTGCAGTGATTTTGAAAGACTTTAACTGCTTCTGGATGACTTGATACTGTTTCTAGAAGACTTGAACTGCTGTCAGAAGACTTGATACTGCCCCTGAAAGACTCACAATGCTTCCAAGAATTCTTAATATTACTTCTAGAAGACTTCAAGCAGACTAAATGCTGCTTCTAGAGCACTTGAAATACTTCCACAAGACTTGCAATGATTCTTCCAAAAGATTTTAACTGCTTTTAGATTATTTACCGCTTATACTGCTTCTAGAACACTTGATTTTGCTTCGATAAACCTTTGAAATGTTTCCAGAAGACTTACAATGCTTCCAAAAGACTTCATATTACTTTTAGAGGACTTGACAGTGCCTCTGGAAGATTGTAGTGCTTCAGCAAACTAAATATTGTTTCTAGAATACTAGAAATACTTCCAGAAGACTTGGTACTATTTCTAGACGACTTGAAATGTATCTAGAAGACGTGATGAAGCCTCTGGAAGAGTTGAAATGCTATAGTAGACTAAATACTGCTTCAAGAACACTTGAAATGCTTCCAGAAGACTTGCAGTGATTTTGAAAGACTTTAACTGCTTCTGGATGACTTGATACTGCTTCTAGAAGACTTGAACTGCTGTCAGAAGACTTGATACTGCCCCTGAAAGACTCACAATGCTTCCAAGAATTCTTAATATTACTTCTAGAAGACTTCAAGCAGACTAAATGCTGCTTCTAGAGCACTTGAAATACTTCCACAAGACTTGCAATGATTCCAAAAGATTTTAACTGCTTTTAGATTACTTACCGCTTATACTGCTTCTAGAATACTTGATTTTGCTTCGATAAACCTTTGAAATGTTTCCAGAAGACTTACAATGCTTCCAAAAGACTGGAACTGCTGTTAGAAGACTTGATACTGCCCATGGAAGACTTGATACTGCCCCTGGAAGATTTGATACTGTTCCTGAAAGACTTACAATGCTTCAGCAGACTAGAAACTGCTTCTAGAATACTAGAAATTCTTCTAGAAGACTTAATATTGGCCCTAGAAGACTTGATACTGCTTCTAGAAGACTTGATATTGCTTCCACAAGTCTTGAAATGCCTCTAGAACACTTGATACTACTTCTAGACGACTTGAAATGTTTCTACATGACGTGATGAAGCCTCTGGAAGAGTTGAAATGCTGTAGCAGACTAAATACTGCTTCTGGAATACTTGAAATGCTTCCAAAAGACTTCATATTACTTCTAGAGGACTTGACAGTGCCTCTGGAATATTGTAGTGCTTCAGCAAACTAAATATTGTTTCTAGAATACTAGAAATACTTCCAGAAAACTTGGTACTACTTCTAGACGACTTGAAATGTATCTAGAAGACGTGATGAAGCCTCTGGAAGAGTTGAAATACTATAGTAGACTAAATACTGCTTCTAGAACACTTGAAATGCTTCCAGAAGACTTGCAGTGATTTTGAAAGACTTTAACTGCTTCTGGATGACTTGATACTGCTTCTAGAAGACTTGAACTGCTGTCAGAAGACTGATACTGCCCCTGAAAGACTCACAATGCTTCCAAGAATTCTTAATATTACTTCTAGAAGACTTCAAGCAGACTAAATACTGCTTCTAGAGCACATGAAATACTTCCACAAGACTTGCAATGATTCCAAAAGATTTTAACTGCTTTTAGATTACTTACCGCTTATACTGCTTCTAGAATACTTGATTTTGCTTCGATAAACCTTTGAAATGTTTCCAGAAGACTTACAATGCTTCCAAAAGACTGGAACTGCTGTTAGAAGACTTGATACTGCCCATGAAAGACTTGATACTGCCCCTGGAAGATTTGATACTGCTCCTGAAAGACTTACAATGCTTCAGCAGACTAGAAACTGCTTCTAGAATACTAGAAATGCTTCTAGAAGACTTAATATTGGCCGTAGAAGACTTGATACTGCTTCTAGAAGACTTGATATTACTTCCACAAGTCTTGAAATGCTTCTAGAACACTTGATACTACTTCTAGACGACTTGAAATGTTTCTACATGACGTGATGAAGCCTCTGGAAGAGTTGAAATGCTGTAGCAGACTAAATACTGCTTCTGGAATACTTGAAATGCTTCCGAAAGACTTCATATTACTTCTAGAGGACTTGACAGTGCCTCTGGAAGATTGTAGTGCTTCAGCAAACTAAATATTGTTTCTAGAATACTAGAAATACTTCCAGAAAACTTGGTACTATTTCTAGACGACTTGAAATGTATTTAGAAGACGTGATGAAGCCTCTGGAAGAGTTGAAATGCTATAGTAGACTAAATACTGCTTCTTGAACACTTGAAATGCTTCCAGACGACTTGCAATGATGCTCCAGCGGACTAAATATCGTTTCTAGAACACTTGAAGTGCTTCCAAAAGACTTGCAGTGATTCCGAAACACTTTAACTGCTTTTAGATAACTTGATACTGCTTCTAGAGGACTTGATGTTGCTTCCAGAAGCCTTTTAAATGTTTCCAAAAGACTTACAATGCAGAAGAAGACTCGTCAGAAGACTTGAACTGCTGTCAGAAGACTTGATACTGCTCCTGACAGACTTGTTATTACTTCTAGAAGACTTGTCATTGCCTCTGTAAGATTTGCAATGCTTCAGCACACTAAATAGTGCTCCTAGAATACTTGAAATATTTCCAGAAAACTGATAATGATTCTAAAAGACTTGAGCTGTGATAATGTCTCTAGAAGAATTAATATTGCTTCCAGAAAACTTGAAAGCTTCCAGAAGACTTAATGCTACTTCTAGAATACTATATTGCTTCCAGAAGATTTGAAGTACATCCAAGAGACTTGATACTGCTTCTAGAACACTTGAAATGCTTCCAGAAAGCTTGATACTACTTATGAAAATGTTGGTAGAAAACGTTTTCATCGCAAAAGTCAGAGATACTGTTGATAAGTCATTTGAGTTTCTATCTAAAATATTAAAGATTATAATGACAAAATGGAAAATCTTGACGTAAGTAGTCCAAAAACTTTTAATTAAAGACTAAATATTACTTGCAGAAGACATATTTATGGCAAAAAGAAGATGTTTCTTCTCTTTTTTTTAAGAACCATTATTCGTTGTTTGAGTTTTTTCTCAATTCAGTTTCTTTAGTATCCAGTAACCATACGTACCTTCAAAAACCGGCGTCTCCGCATGTAGTACTTAAATTAACTCAACCCAACCTATTCCTACCGAGCCAAACCCAACCCAAAATTATTCGTGGGTATACCGTACAACAAAGAGCTCCCATATGGTATATGAGTGCTTTGGATGGATACGTGCAAATTGAAATAACCATTTTCAATTTCATTTTTCTTCCCAATCATCATTTGTTGCAAACTTTTTTAGACCTTTTTTTCGGAGACAAACGTCATTTGTCGTTTAAGTCTTATCCCAATTCAGTCCTTTTCAGCACCCAATACCCATAGATATTTTCTAAAACTGATGCCTATGTATGTGATGGTCTTGATTCTTGAGAAATTGTGAATGCACTTCATGCTTTAATTAGAGCCTAAGTAATGAACTACTATCTTAACATTCCTTTGTATTGCTATAGAATCTTCTTCATGATTATTAGAGTACTAAAGGAAATAGTTTTCCTCTCAAATCATTAAGGCCAATGGAAACTGGAACATTATAATCCTCTTAAACGAAGATTTCGTATTGATATAATAAAACCAATCATATCTCTACAACCGACCATAGAAATCCTAAAAATCTTCTTCATTATAGTCATCGTATAAGACATTTTATATCTTAAATCGAGATCGCTTCTGGAAGAAGAGTCAAAATTTGCCAATATTCAAAAGGAAAGGGTTAATTGTCATTTGTAAACAAAACTAACCCAACCTAGTATTACTTGAAATGTATGTTGAATGTTTTTCTTCAAATCAATTAAAATGCGCCGTATGCTCTTAAACAAAATTTCGTGTTCTTATCAAATCCAGTATCTCATCCACAAGCTATCTAAACGTTTTAATCAATCAATTCTCAATGCTTTTTTAAAATTTTCATCCTTTATTTATATTATAATCAATTTACGGCCAGAATTATTTCAATTCAGACCATTATTATAGAAAAATATCTTTTTATACGAAACTTTGTATCTTCAATAAGACAAGAATATGAGGATTAATTTCATTTCAAACCGCCGAGATTTGTTGCGGGAGAGTAGCAAAGAGAGCGGAGAGCTATGGGATATTGATACGGACATACAGAAGCAGAAAAGAAGGTTAAAGATCAACAAAGATGTACACAGAAAGGTGAAGATCTGAGTCTTCACCTTCTTTTTCACGTAACCCAATCCAGCATGGAAATTGAAACCCAACCACTTTTCTACTCTATACTCAAAAAAACATTTAGGAATATCAATAATTAATGCCATCAACAAAGTTAATATATGTGGATTTAAGGCTGAATCTTAATCAACGGACTAATCCAATCCAACCCAGAAATTGAAAGCTACTCTTGCTATACACTCAAATGAACATTTGAAGATATCAACAATTACTCCTAACAAAGTTAACATTTTTTGTATCAATTTACACCACTACAATAATGTCCCAATCATTATAATAACTATTCTGTTAACTTTCTGTATCCCTCTTTCTCCTCGTTTCCATAACCTCCCGTCCAATACCCGCCAGCATTCCATCTCCTCCTCCCTCAATTAATTAAGGTGGGTTTAGATTACGCGAAACACGGCGAAACATACTCGCGCAACAGTTTCGCGAAAATGTTTCGCCTGATAGTTGTCTCGCTCTAATCGTTTACACAAAACGAAACGTTGCGCGAAACAGACTGAAAACAAGGTGAGCCGTCAGTGAGTACGAGACAGCCATGTTTTTAGTACCGTCAACTGCTGCATCCGCGTTCGCGATCATGACAATGTTATATTTAAATAAGAAAAGTAAAAAAAAACTATGCCGCCGCTGGTAGGCAAAGGAATTGTTTCGTTGGGGATGCGAATATGGCAATCAACTAATGAGGCAAATTACAGTGGAACCCATACAAGATACAATAAGAAATTTCATTCGCATGACTACAGAAGACTTTGAATATCTTGTAACGCTAATTGGTCCAAAAATTGAAAAAATGGACACAAAACTAAGAACTGCAATTATGTTAGGGAAAGGTTGGCTGTTACACTACGATTTCTTGCCACAGGTGATTCGTACATAAGTTTGCAATATTTATTCAAAATGTCGAAGAGTACAATATCAGGAGTTGTCTTGAAACACTTTAGGAATATGTAAAGGTAAGAACAATTAAGTACTCATGTTTTAATGTTTTATCAAAGAAATAATGTATTATAGGAGTATTTTTAATATAATGGAAGTATCTATTATTACTATTTTATAAGATTACATGTTTTGGCTAAAAAACTGCTGCTTTGGGTGCAAGTCCGAAATAGCAGGACTTGCGGGCCCAGATGTTATTTCAGACCGCAATGTACTGAGACTTGTCTCAGAAGATGACCAGTACGGTTCTTGTAGCTGTACGTTACTGCTATAAGAATGCAATGCAGACATCCTTCCCATATCTGCCTCAAACAAAATGTTTGCTATGGACCTTTTGACGCATGCCAGCGTCTGGGCGTCATATTTTTTTAGCTCATTAGCTAAGTTTAAGGCATACGTGAAGTATGAGTCATTTGATGAACTGGTAGATAACTTCAAGATTTCTAGTGCTTCACCCATCATTTTATCTGTGTCTGAATTCTCTTGTCTTTTTCGTTTGCGACTTTCCTTATTTCTGCCTCCAATCTCCGGCTGTAATCCAGTGGTTCTTATTTCTGTTTCCAATTGTAATCCAGTAGTCTCTTTTGGTGCGTTAGTCCCCTCTTCCACTTCTACTTGTAACACAGTACTCTCCGTTGGCATCCCCATTTGTGACCCAATAATAACTTCTTGGGACTCCTAAAATTTAAAAAATATATATATATTTTTTCTTATCATTCATCAAAAGCAATTTTCATATAATTTAAGCCTATTGCGATATTAGCATGTCGGATAAATTGTGTTCATTTTCTTTTAATATTTAGAAAATTGTTGCAATTTGGCTTTATAACTTGCTTTCCTACAGATGCCGTCCACTACTGAAGAATGGCTTCAGGTCGCCAAAGAATTTGAAACAAGATGGTCATTTTCTCATGTAGTTGGAGCAATTGACGGAAAGCACGTTATGTTACAAGCACCAATCCATACAGGCACCGAATATTAGAACTACAAACATTTTTTTAGTGTCATACTGTTTGCTTTAGTTGATGCAAACTATAATTTCATGTACGTTGATGTAGGTTACCAAGGGCGAATATCCGACGGTGGCGTATTCAAGCATACAACGCTTTATCAAGAATTAGAAAACCGATGTTTGAATATTCCCAACCCAAAAATCTTGCGAATCCCATATTGTGTGGAAGTGCCCTATATGATATTGGGAGACAAGGCATTTACTTTGAATGATTACATAATGAAACCTTTTGAAAGGGACCCAGATACTGAATCTCCTGAACGTATATTTAATTATCGGCATTCTAGAGCTCGCCGAGTAGTAGAAAATGATTTCGGTGTATTGAGTGCAGTTTATCGGGTATTAAGAAAACCAATGCAATTACAACCGGACATAGCAACAAAAGTGACATTAACCATCGTGTACTTACACAACTTTCAACGAAACGTTCGTCAAGCGAAATTTATTTAGCAGCCGGTATGATTGACATTGACAGGTCAGGAGAAATAACTGATGGGGCCTGGAGAACTGATCAACCAACAACGACATTTCTTCCCCTTCGCAATGTTCCACGAAGGGCATCCGAACGAGCCAAAAACATTCGCCGCCATTTAGTAAATTATTTTGTTTTAAATGACACTTTACCATGGCAGAATAGATGTTAATTACAGAGCTTACTTACATTGGTTGTAATGGTGTCCAAAGTTACCACCGGTGTATCTTTGTCTTTCAAAAAGTCAAAGTATTTGTATGCAAATCATTTAGATTGGTATACATTTTCGCTACCTACAAACAACATTATTATCAATTTATTAATAAAAGTTCGACATGGCCAAATAAAAAAAGGTCACCAGCTATGTGTGTATTTTCTAAGCTAACTAGTAATGGACAAAATATAGCTACTGAAGGTTCTTATTTGCCAATTGGTATTCATCATAAAACTGTAATGTAATGGATGTATGAAATATTATAAAATATAAAAAATTCATACCTGATCCAGTGACCCTACTTTTATTCTCCCTTGACTTCTCGCTCCTGTAAGACCCCATCAATGTATTATTTTTGATTTGAGAAGAGAGACCGGCTTCTGAATGCTCTGGCTAATTTCTTTCCAGGCATCCTTCCTTTTTGTCCGGTTATGACGGGCTTTAATTTTTTGGGTCCCATAGAATGGAATAATTTGTGTACATTTCTATAAACTGGATGCTTTCTTCTTCGTTCATTTTCGATATTATACTAAAAGAATAGATTAGAGAGAACTAGGTTAGGTATACAAACACGTGTTTTGAAGAATTATTGGTTTATTTTGTTATGTTCACCTTAGAGCAAGTGTTCACATTTATATTATGCGAAACAGTTCGAACGAAACACTTTGATTCGCGCCCAAAAACCGACTACCCTCTGGCTCACTGCGAGACTGCCGCACGCGAAATGTTTCGGGTTAAAGAGTACGTGTACACCAGTATACACTATGCGAGTTTTGTCTCGCGAAACTGTTGCGCGAGTATGTTTCGCGTAGTCTAAACCCACCTTTAGTCTTCACCAGGAGAATTTCAATCTGTCTGTAGCACTCACCGAAGATTTTAGAATGTCCTCTACCTTCCACCCTTTCCTCAAAGCGCACCGCTCGCTTACCCGCCTCCATCCTCAACTTATCTAGCTTCATTTCTTCCTTAACTATATATCCCAGAGTCTCCCTAGCTAATCCCAACACCCACCTCCAGTATCTGGTCGCACATCCATACATAACTACACTTTTTACTAAGCTCTCAAACATTAAATTCATTTCTCCCATATCTGTTCTAAAAATCCTCTCACGCCATCCTCAAACCTGTTCTATAATCCTATTAATGTTGGCAACCAGGGTAGTTGCCAACATTCTAATATGTCCTTCCTCCTTGTTGAAGGTCATATCATATCATCTTCTCCTTCTTCCTTACCTCATCAGCTCGCCTCAGAGTCACATTGTCGCGTTGACTTTCTGGGTTGTAATCAAGTAATTCTATAAAAATCCTCCACTTTATCAATTCTTTTTATTGTACAAGATTTAAGGAACGTATATCGGTCAAGGTTACTTACTAAATGGGCCTTTATCCGACCAGAAGAGGATGTGCAACCCAACGCGTTGCCCTTTGTCTCTAGTTCTATTCAATTAAATTAAAATACACATATCGGTTGTTCTGCGATGATATTTTCAATGGAAACTTGCTTTAATCTGAGGTTCGGATCGCCTTAGATTTCCAGGCACAACAGATACGGAAACGATTTCTTTGTAAATCCATACAACCATCATGTGCCTTGCTGTTTTGTTGGAAGTCTAATGGCGAATCACCTTCTTTTGAGAATGAAACTGCATTCACTCAGGTTGTTCACTAATTCTTCTCTTTCCAACATATCCCCACCCTTCGCTTCTTCTTCCACCAAATATCCGCTTGGATGTGAAGCAGGAAGTGGGTTTCAACTTCCGGGTTGTGTATCCATTAATCGCCTTTCGTGACGTCACATTACGTGACGTCACATCGGAACTTTAAAATGATTTTTCGGTAAGATAAAATCTTTGCTGCACTTTTTTTCATTTTAAACATATGTTTTAAGTTACTTTACACTAGATAAAAAGAAATTATCGCAATATCTGTCTGAATGCTCTTAAAGTTAACGAGTTCGTATTAACGTAGTAAATCTTGCGGATTATTGGCGGATTAATTATATCGAGGTTTAATTGTATTATAATAATAATCAAGTCATCCAAATAGTTTTCAGCTTGGCCGTTTGGCACATGAAACGCCACTAAATTTAACAATTAAATATTATTCAAATTTATTGTAAAATTCTTTGTGTAACAAAGATTTCGGTAAAATCATGTCGGTAACTAGTAAAAGTACGTGTACCGGAAAAACGAGCAAAAAGGCGAAAAAAGATGAAGAGAGCAAAGCACCGAAAGATGATTTTATGGACAGATTTTATCCACCGGATAAAAAACTTTGCTCCATTATCCGCACGAGAAATGAAGAAGTAGTCGACCCATTCTATCCGTATCGACCAAAAACGAGCAGGGAATATTTAGATTATAATATCTCTCAAACCGAAGCCAAAATGGATTGCGGACCTTACAAAATACATTATTCGTGTATAAGAGCTGAATACGAAAAATTTCCCCCCGATTATGTGTTTCCAGTGAAAAAGAAGAAAAAGCATCCCCAACACGGAAGAGGACCAGTATGGGTGTTTTTGGATGAAATACTAAAAGCTAAAATTGAAAAATTACAAGCTATCTACAGATATGAGCATAAAATGCGAATGCGCATCAAAAATAAGTTAGCCCACACAGCGAGTAAGTTAATTTTAATTATATTAATTTTAAGTGATTTAAATCGAGTAGGTTAAAAGTATCAATCATTAAATTTTTTTGACACTTTCTCACCCCAATTTCATCACATTCATTAAATTTAAAAGTAACTTTTTAAAAATGGCCCATGTACGAAAATCGTCAACGCGGGATAAGCTCCTAAAAGATGATTTAATGGATCGATTCCACGCACCCAACAGAAAAGTTTGCGATATCATAAAAACCCATAAAGAAGAAAAATTAGATCCGTTTTTTATTTACCGTCCACCGCCGAGAAAATATCTTGATTATTCAATCTCCCAAACGTACACGAAAATGGACGCCGGCCCAACGAAGATCCATTACTCGGAAATTCACGCAACCTACATCCCATTTCCGGACGATTACGTCCCTCCGCCTTCGAAAAAACACAATTCGCGGATCCGCGGTCCAGTGTGGATTTTTTGGGACGAACTCTACAAAAGAAAAGTAGAGAAACGTCAGGCGAAATATAGAAAGGAAATGGAAGAACGTTTGAAGAGAAAGGCTGCGATTGCAAGAGCTGAAAGTAATTTGTTTGAATTTATGTGATAATTGGTTGTATGTTATTGTTTTTTGTATTTTTAGGGATTAGGAAACGAAAATTAAAAAGGAAGAAGGCGAAACGGGAGGCGGAAAAAAATCGGAGGAATAATATATGATATTTTTTGTAAAAGAAATCTTGAAGAAAATCGGAAAAAAACGAAGATAATGAAAGGAGAATATGGAAAAAAATGATGGTGCTAATAAAATATTTTTAAAAAGTTTACAAGAATAAAACTAAAATATAATTAATCATCTATTACTTTTGTGATACCATTTCAATGCGATTTAGTATTTTTTAATTTCTTAATTGCTTCTACCTCGACTGGCATGAGTTGATCGGTTGCTGCTGAATTTTGTGGTTTTACTGAAACTTGGGGAGTTTTTCTTTAATTTGGTGAAGATTCCACATTTCTATTTTGCATCATAATTCATAATTTTGTGAAGAGATAGGATATAGCCTCTAAATTTTAAAGGATATAAGCTAAAGATCTTGATTTGTATATATTCCTCACAGTTTAGAAGAAAGGGAATTTTAATTATTATTAATTATTTATTTTAATTATTTAATTATTAATTTTTGATGTTATCAAGTATTCAGAGATCTAATAGTTTCATGCTTTTCCTGAATTTAAAGCATCGGATAATAATATGTACTATTAGACACCTTCAAGGTATCCTCCCCAAAACGTTATTTCTATTTCTTTTATCAATCTTTGAATTGTTCGGTAGAAGTCTCTATTCGGTGTCCTTCTGCATGGCAATGTTCCGCAATCGCCGATTGTTGGATTATCTTCAACCTGACATCCCCCTCATACTCTTTTACACTGTATCACTGATTCGTATCCTACCACGATGTACTTTTTCCTGAGACGTCTCGCAATTCGTTCTATTACAGCTGAAACATAAAGAAGACAGCTCTCTGATTCCGTTGCTTCTTATATAGCACATCTGGTAAAAACCATTCCTCCTTCTTCAGGTTACCTCTTTTACATATTTTTGCTGTTCGTTTACAAAACAACGTAAACCTACAGATCAAAACAACGTACAAAAACGAAAACAACGGTTTGGAATGGTTTTATTGGAATGGTTTTTCTTCCGACACACACCAAGTTCCATGTCCCAATTTGTATTAAAGGTAGCAATAATGCACCAAATTACTTTGGTGCATTCCGAAGCAATTATTATAGGCATTTTGTATGAAGCGTTTTCTTACATAGTATTGGCTCTATCTACTATTCTGCTACCATTATTTATTTAGTACCCCATTATCTTTATCTACTGCTAACAAGATAGAATTTTTTAATAATAGTATTTAGCTTTTCTTTACCATTAAGCATGTAAGCATTAGCTTATATAAATCTCTAACTTTGCATTAGCAATTCCTAATTCTCCATGTGCTTTTGTTTAAAGCAACTTATTGGATTATGCCCACTATATTTTGAATTTTATGGTCGACTCCTTTTAGATTGACTCCATTTACATTGCCTTTAATAATGCTTTTGACCGAGTCGATGACACCCTGCATCTTTCAAAACTACCTATGTTTGATATTGCTTGTAGAAGAATGCTAGATATTGCATACAGAAAACTTCTTGCTGTTTGCCGAAGACAAGGTACTGCCAATAGACTATATACTGTTGGTAGAGAAGTAGATATTGCTGCTGGAAAGAAAAATATTCCTCCTGGAAAACTAGATAGCACTTGCAGAAAACTGAGAGAGACTGCTAGTAAACTACAGATTGTTGGGAGAAAGGGACATACTGCTTTTGGAATATATGCATATATGTATGGGACGGGGAGGGCATGCAAGGCATGTAGTATCTAGGCCTCACCGGGCTCTTTGTACTACCTCAATGTGGTTTCATTGGGATTCGAACCCGGGACGTCTGCGTGTTAATTCGAGAGTTAACACGCTGAGCCATTGCGCCCCCTGCTTTTGAAATGTTGGGTATTGCTTGTAAAAAACTCCATGCTGCTTGCAGAAGACTATTGTCTTTGCCAAAAGTCAAGGCTCCTCATTTTAAAGATCAATATCTTCCAAATCGCTCGATGAAAAAAATTGCTGATTTTATTGATTGAAATAAAATATTCCCCACATTAAGAACACATCGAGTTATCACCAGTTCAAATTTGAAATTTATTCGTCAAACAGTTTTTGAGAAAAAAAAAATCGCAAAGTAGACAAAGTTAGAAAAAAAAGGCAAAGGACTTCGAGAGGTTACGAAGATATCGATCTCAAAAGTGAGGGGCCCTGACACAGACTTTAGATACTACCAATAGTTTATATACTGGTGGTAGAGTAATAGATGTTGCTTCTGGAAGGAACAGTAGCAGAAGAATGCTAACGATAACAACTTTTACTCAATAAAACTTCAAAACATGTACTAACATTCCGTAAATTCCGTTAGTTAACATAACAATTACTTCTGATATTGGTTATCGACCTTTATTGGTATAAACTTAAATTAAAAAGTATGACTCTTCAAAATAGCTCGTGAAAAACACGTGAAAGTTAGTGGTAGTATTTGTACCACTATACTTAAAAGGGTTAAGACTTAACCCTGTAAAATGTAATGTTATTTACAAGGAAGGCAAAAATGTGCAGATACTATTATAGCTTGGAAGATAGTATCATACCTAAAGTGTCGAGATTTGGGCGTTACTCGACACTGAACGAATTTGCGAGCGAGACTTCACGATATATTGAGAGAAGAGGTTAAGATGAAGGCAGTAAGGGTGCAAGCTGGGAGAAGAGCAGTAAAGTATGCGGAAATGATAGAGGGAAGGCCAAATTGCAGGCTCCTGGAAAGAAAATCAAGGAGAGAAGGTTAGTATATGGGCAGAGAGATAGGGAAGAATATTATATAAGGGATATTCCCAAACTGGGACCGACAGTATAAGGGTGGAAAGAGGTGAAATGTGGAATGAAGGTCACAGATACGAAAAGAGATACATACAATGTGAGGTTTGGTGAGATAGCGGCAGAGGAACTCACAAGGTATCTGGTGGTGGAACGGGATGAGGACTGGAAAAAATTAATCGTAACATTTCACCGTGACAATGAAAAGGGAGAGAACTTCTCTCTTTTTTAGGTACTGGATGGACGATGTGGAGAATAGATGTTGGCTGTGTGCGTATATTTATGAAACGGAACACATGTTGACAGAATGCACTGAATTGAGAGCGAAGGCGATGAACAAGAGGCAGATTTTGGGGGCTTTGGTCAGGGCTTTGGGCGTTCTTAAGACTAGGCGCTTGTTTGGTGTCGTGATGATCGTATTTTGCGTATGCGCTTAGTTTTTTTAAGCTGCTGCATCTCTGTTTGGAATCGCCAACATCAACTAAATATTTTCAGAATTGAAAGGACTCAAAACACATTCGTAAATTATTTATGCTTTAAAAGCAACATTGATTCATTAACGGTAATATTAATCTTCTTAACCTTCTTCAGCTTATAAATTAGTTTTACACTACCTGTATCTACATACTCTTCTGCTAGTACTATACAGTCTTTCAATAATAGTATTAAGTCTTTCCATAACCATTATAGGGGTCATTCTACCCCCACGTCTCCAGCACGATTATTAATATACATAATCGAGGCGAACAAACCTCGTACAAACGTCTGCCAGAATTCTCCCATTTTGAGAATAGCATGCACGTATGACTATTTACATCTTAGCGCGGTGCTTGATATCTTTCACAATTCTCTATACGTGGTTAAGCTTTTGATAACTAAGGCAAGTAAAGCTGATCATATTCATTATTTATTTATTTAGCTTGATGTTTTCAATTAAATAAAATCAACGTATGTTGTTATTTTTGAGGCACGGTGCCTTGAGTTCATTCCGTTTCCGTGCTCAATTCTATGTGAAGTAAATAAATTAATAATATACTTACTCTCAGTAGTATCTAGTATTTGGCAATCAATGTTTAGTCTTTTAATAGCAATGTTTAGCTCACCATTAGCAGTATCTTATCTTCCATTACCAGTATGTAGTATTGTAAACACAGTATCCAATGGTTCGTCAATAATAGTCTTCCATAAACATAATAGTTATTATTTAATACTCTGTTAGTACCACATCTAATATATGAGAAAATATAAGTCTTCCAAGGCATTATTAGTAGTACCTCACTTCTTTGGGGATACAGCAATTCTTGTAGTCTGTGTCTTTAGGTGGCGAAAAAGACCCTAATCAGCTTAATTGGTGAACCGATAGGAATTAAAATATTACACAAACACATAGTTGATTGAGTTCGTAGATGTAGTGAAAATGGTCCAAGAAGAAAAAGTCACGGAATCAACTCCTCAGGATTCAGAAAACAGCCCTTAAAAGAATAAATCAATTACTTAGGCGCGAAAGATAATATGGGTCCTTTGCGGCATAAGATCAATTAAAGGTTGTAATGAAAGAAGTGAATCATATGACGAGATCACTACACGATCAAATTAAAAGTATCAAACTATGTATTAGTACGGAGATAGTGACTATGTACAACGTATGATAAGCTGCCTCTTGTCATGAAACCTTTTCTTCATCACACCAACCCCGCTTATCAACGACTAACATTACTCCCTATCAAACCAAATACAACTCTTGTTGCTCACCAGCTCTAATCCTCCATAATTCCATTCAATACTCCTTTACTACTTCTTTCTTTACCTTCTCTCATCTAGACACTCCTACGATATGCTGCTGTGTGTTCTCACTCAATCACATATCGTTCGTTTCCCTTAATCCAAACTTCGTCAAATATACACTGAATGGACCATGTTTCGTCCATTCATGTTTCGTCCACTCATCCATTCATTTTTCATAAACCTATAATACATTCCTACAGTTAAGCGATTCCATCCATTTCTACTTCCAACATCTCTTTTCTATACACACACCGTCTTCACATCTTACATTTTGCCTCTTCATATCATCTCACTTTTCACACTTCCTACATCTTGCCTTTCATAAGCATCATCTAGCTTCTATTATTAATATGTAGTTTTCCAATTACAATATTTAATTGTCTTTTGTAACCAATATAAAATCTTCTGCTACCAGTGTCTAATATTTGCAAAGGCGATATTTAACAATATTTAAGTTTTGCCAGAGATATATAGCATTTCCAATCAGTAAAATAGATTAATATAAATATATAATAGTATTTTTCTCAACTATTTAATAATATATTTTAGAGCAAGCGATGTTATCAAAAATTATTGAAAATGCACTTCCTGAATGGTTCCATGAATTATCTAACCAACAACTAAATAGTGTGGATCATTTATACAAAGCCATGTTAAGAGACCTGCATTACCATACGATATGTAACGTGCAAGATATTATAGCAAAACTGGGTTTGGTACTAAGGCCGAATCATTTATACGTTGAAAAAGCTTTAAATCTTTGCTGTAAGTGCCCCATTAGATTCTTGTCTTTGATATATATCTACAGACGACGAAAACGACAAGATGAAGGTAACTACATCTTCTTTTTGTTTTGATACGAATTAATTATTTTTGTTGCGCCTTAGCTTACGATCTTAACGATAAAATTTTGTTATCTTCAATCGTTCACTTGGTCTTGCCAATGATATTAAAAGAAATGCATATCAGAATCCCGTCTCCTCCACCTAGAGAACCTTTACCACCTCAACCCGAACCGCCTAAGCCAAAAAAGAAAAAGTATGCCTCCCCATATTTAGAGCCATACACTTTTAAAAGAGAACCACAACGTACAGGTATCTATAAAAATAATCATATCCAATATCCGGAGAGTCCTTACTTCATATATTTGAGAGAATACGTAAGTTTATTTTTATTTGCTATGTTAAAGCGAATTTAATTTTTCTTTCTTTAGTATCTTGAGATGTACATAAACCAATTAGGGGATGAAGAAGACTTAAAAGGCAGATCGCGTAAACGCCACAAGCGAAAACATCCAAATTACCAAGATCTCTCCCCGCTTGAAATCGAATTAAATCACGAGCGTGAAGGTGCCCAACAAAAATACGACGAAATATTCGAAGGAATGGTAACTCCGCGGTTGCTAAGGGCCAACGTATTTCCAAAATGCGTAATAGAACGTCCGGAAGTCGAAGTTTCAGTTCACGAAGAAAGCTTTACCGAAGAGCAGGAACATAGCGGAGAAATTAATGACATTCCCCAACAGGATCAATCTAGTCCACCCAACGGCGAAGCACAAGATGATAACGCACAACAAGACGTTGCTGATGAATCTTTCGAGGGAGAGGGTGAAACTTACGAGGAAAGTAGCGAATTTGTTACGATTGATATGGCGGGATATTGCCGGGATCATCCATGCTGTAAAACTAAAAAGATATATCGACTTCCATTAAGTAAGGAGAAAGGTTGCGGGAAGATGCCAAAACCGAAAGTTGATACTAAGAAGAAAGGAAAGCAAAAATATAATTCTGATCTTGACGATGATTTCGAAGATTACGGCACCGAAAGTTACACCGATTACGATTCTGACGCTTTACCCGATTTATCGCCAGAAGAAAATTATCCAATGTATGCGAACGTACTTCCAATTTGCGGAGGAATCGTTTATCACCCAATATATAAATGGGTACCAATCATAACTGGAATAATAGCCCCGGATACTACTTGCGGTTGTAACACCGAGCCACCACCAAAAAGCTCCAAAGAATCCCTAGAACTTTTTAAACGGCGAAAAAAAGTGGAAACCGGAGAATGCACTTGTATAGAGGTCTTTCTTAAACGACAAAAAAAAGAAAAAGAACGCCAAAAGTTTAGGAAAGAAGTGCGAAAGCTTTGTACCTGCAAAATTTGTATGTGCAAAGATAGAATCCCAAGGACCCCATCCCCAGTTCCGAGCGTCCCCAGTTTTATCCCACCAAGCGACGACATTTACCCAAAACCGATCCCAAGCAAATTAGTCGAAATCGTTGAACCGCCTCCATTCGTATGCGAATGCAAAAACATCGTTCAACAACGATTAACTCACATGAAAGAACATATTGAAACGGAAGTTGAGGATAACAGAAAACGTTCTTATCTTATAGCCGACACCACTGACGATGGGAAAAAAATAATTGGTGCGATTAAAGCGCCAAAACCGTGCCGGTGCTTGGAAAAGTATCAAGCGAGAGTCGAACGATTTGAAAGGGAGAAACGCATCGAGTTTATTCAAAGGGCTTTAAAGAGTACCAAGAAAGTATTTTTCTTCGGGGGGATTAAATTGGATGCGGATGGAAAGCCTATATATATGATCGCAGGAGTTGCTGGTGCGAAACCGTGCGGGAAATGCGTTGAAAATAAAATGGAGGAAGTTAGGGAAGAGCAACGTAAAGCTGAAATGCCGGTAAATATGATCTAAATTAATTTAAAATTTAAAATTTTATTTATGAGTGCAATCAATCTCTGTTTGATTTCATGAACCTAGGATGTATTGCAACATCCTCTTTACAAGTTCATATTATTTTACAACAATAAAAATTCAGTGCTTCAAAGGTTGCAATATTAATATCAGAATAATCTCTTTATCTTTGTTCAACATTTGCCTCCAAGCCGCTATTTTTTCAGCTCACTACACTCAACCAGGAGATGGTGTAAAGACTCGCAGCCCTCTCTTCATAGTCTATACATTATTTCTTCATCTTCCATTCAATAACTACTGTTTTTTTTCTTTGGCATACCTAAACTGGTTTTGATAATACCAGCTGTCCCTTATCGCAGTCCTTCTCTTTTGCATTCTCTCATTCCTGTCCTTGATCTACAGCTGCTTCCATATCTCAATTCTCTTTTTTCTTTTCTTATTCACTTCTTCCGTTGAATACTCCATTCCTTTCTGCCTGCTTCTCAAAACATACCGTTCGCTTACCCCGTCCTTCCTCATTTTATCAACCTTTATTTCTTCCTTGACTCTATATCCCAGAGCAACCCAGACATCTCTAACCAACCCCCTCCCATAGGTGATGATTCTTGCAAATATGTATGGGTGCTGGGTGCTGAAAAAAAAAACTAATCACGGTTCTAAAAAAAAGGTCTGAAATAAACGTTCACAGCAGATGCTGAGACTAAATTGGGCAGAGAAAGGTTAATAGTAGAAATTTAAAAAAATATATTAAAATGTTAGCTTGAAGCCAAATATAAATTTTGTATGGGTGTTTGCATACCCAGAACATATATCTGGCCTCTATGATCAATATATACAGTGTTACAGGCAGTATGTAGTCCTAAATTGACAGTTTTTGAACTTCTGACATGAAGATACCGTATTTTGCCCACAATATTTAATATTTTGGAATCAAAATCTAATTTTACTAACAATTACTTACCTTTTACAATAATAATGTTTTCTACCAGCAGCATTTAGTCTTTAACTAACAGTTTTTGGATCACTTACGTCAAGATTTTGCAGTTTATCTAATAGTACTTAATATTTTTCTAAAATGGTAATGATAATAAACTAAAATGGTTTACAGTTTGCTTCGAAAATGTTAAATACTATTGGACAAACTGCAAAACCTTGACGTAAGTGAGGTTTTGAAGATCATGAAGATACTAAATACTGCTGGCAGAAGACGTTATTATTGTAAAAGGCAACAAACTGTTAGTAAATTGTATCTTTTTTTGCCAGCAGTTCTATAAGCAGTATCAGTCTTCTAGAACCACTTCACGTCTTCCAATCATCTGAATATCAAGCCATCTGAAACATTCTAGAAACATTCCAAGTCTTCTGGAAGCAATATCAAGCATTCTGGAAGCAATATTAAGTCTTCCAGGGGTAGAATAAAATGTTCTGGAAGCATTACAAGTCTCTTAGAAGTAGTACCAAGTCTTCTAGAGGCAGTATCGAGTCTTCTGGAAGTAGTTCAAGTCTTGTGGAAGCATTTCAAGTGTTCTAGAAGCAGTACAAGTCTTCTGGAAGCATTTCACATCTTTCAGAGGCAATATCAAGTCTTGTGGAAGCATTTCAAGTGGTCTAAAAGCAGTACATGTCTTTTGAAAGCATTTCACGTCTTCCAGAGACAATATCAAGTCTTCTGATAGCATTTCAAGTCTTCTAATCTAAAGTATCACTTCTAATCTAAAAGATTTGTAATGCTTCCGGAATATTTCGTACTACCCCTGAAAGACTTAATATTGGTTCCAGAATACTTGATATTGCTTCCAGAAGACATGAAATGTTTCTAAATGACTTAAAATGCTTCCAGAAGGCTTGATATTGTCTTTGAAAGACGTAAAGCTGTTCCAGAAGCCTGATACTAGTTATAGACTTGATGCTGCTTCCAGAACACTTAAAATGTTTCTAGAAGACTTGAAATGCTCTCAGATAGCTCCTGGAACAGCTTTACGTCTTTCAAAGACAATATCAAGCCTTCTGGAAGCATTTTAAGTCATCTAGAAACATTTCATGTCTTCTGGAAGCAATATCAAGTATTCTGGAACCAATATTAAGTCTTTCAGGGGTAGTACGAAATATTCCGGGAGCATTACAAATCTTTTAGATTAGAAGCATTTCAAATCCTGTATAATCATTGCAAGTGTTCTAGAAACCTTTCAAGTCTTCTGGAAGCAATATTAAGTCTTCTAGAAGAAGTATCAAGTTCTCCAGAGACAGTGTTGAGTCTTCTGGAAGTAATTCAAATCTTGTGGAAGCATTTCAAGTGCTCTAGAAGCAGTACAAGTCTTTTGGAAGCATTTCACATTTGTCAGAGGCAATATCAAGTCTTGTGGAAGCATTTCAAGTGGTCTAGAAGCAGTACATGTCTTTTGAAAGCATTTCACGTCTTGCAGAGACAATATCAAGTCTTCTGATAGCATTTCAAGTCTTCTAGAAACATTTTAAGTGTGCTGGACGCAGCATCAAGTCTTCTAGAAACAGTAGGTAGTCCTCAAGGGGCAATAATAAGTTTTCTGGAAGCATTTTAAGTCATCTGGTATTTCAAATCATTTGGAAGCAATTCAAGTCTTGTGAAAGCATTTTAAGTCTTCTGGAAGCAATAACAAGTCACCTAGGATTAATATTAAGTCTTCAGGAAACAGATCAATTCTTTTGGAAGTAGTATCAATTCTTAATTCAAAACACGTGCTCTCCAAAAAAACATATGCAGTGGATTTTGGGACTTAATTGGGAAGAAAAAGGTTAATAGTTAAAAAATTGATTGAAAATGATAATTTTAGTCCAGATAACACCATCAACAAATTCGTATGGATCCAGAGAATCCATATATTCGGCGGTTGTGCGAATAGGTGCCCGTTACAAATTTGATGCTGAAGTACCCATCTTCAGCACCCAGAGCATTCAGCCATCCAACCCTTATGCCCCCTCCTAACATCTTCTAAGAGCTCATTGTCTTTCTATCCCTTACTTCGTTACAATTTTTGTTAAGCTCTAAAACTTTGATTTTCTTTTTTCCATATCTTTTCCAAAAATCCTTTCATCCCATTCCCAAAATTTTCTCATGATCTTATTTGCGTTCGCTACCAACATTCTAATATGTCCTCCCTCCTTAAATCTATATCCCAAGTATGTGCACGCTTTTACTACGTCGATCATCTTCCCCTTCCATAAACCGTATTTGTTCACGTTCATTTCCAAATTCTTCCGGTTAGAAACCCTTTCGGCGTCTGCATCATTCATCCTCATCTGAGCGGGTCTCTTCCCAAATACTACCAAGTTGTTGGTATACATTAATACATCAACGCATTTTCAGTGCATTATCCTAGTGTTCATCCTGTTGGTTCCTTTTGGAGAGGAGCCGTTTCACCGAAAATCTCACTTGGGATCTTCAGGGATTTATGGTAGTCTTCTGTTAGCAGTCTGAGATGTTTAGGGGTCTGAATTTCACTTGGAATCAAATTCGGTGGTGTAACTGAAGGCAAGATTCTGGAGATATCATTTCCTAAAATTTCAGCTTGTCGTTTGTCCATTGAGGTTAAGCTGTACTCAACGTTAGCAATTATTTCTTCGTATGGAAAGGTCCTGGGTGATAGGGTGTAGTTGAATCATTTGCTTAAGATGGCTTATTTTGCATTAGAAAGGCTGTGTTCTGAAATGTTATGAACGATGTTCTGGTTGTGAAGATGTGGCCGCTTAAATGTTTTTATGGGCACTGTTTTTAGCCCTCGAGATCCAAAAGAAATTTCTTATCTTTCTGAGCCATGTTGTAGCCTAAAATGTTAGGATTTCTAAATGCATTAGGTTGGGTGGTCATGGTGTGTAATTTTTGAGTCGGAAAATGATAAGGCTGGCGAAGTTCGAGTTCAGTATTGCTGAAATTTTTCCTCGTTCAGTAAATTTCTTCTCTGAGAAGGGAGTTATGGGCTCGTTTGAGGATGGCTTCGGTTTATTCGGATCAGTAAGTCATTGTTACGACATCGTTTTAGAAAAGTCAAATCGCGAAATAAGTTGGTTTCTTTTCCCACAGTCTTTCGAATAATAGGAGACATGACAACGCACTGAAGATGCCAAATGAGATCTTGGTAAAACGTCTGTTCCTTTCCACAACGCACAACGCATACAATGCGATCAAAAAAGATCCGTAAAAAACTATTTTCCTAAGCGCTTGATACCAATACTTACTTCGATCGTTCCAGCACTAATTCTTTTGAATAGTAGGGATTTCTTTCTACATTAAACGATTTTATAGGATACCAAGAAAAGAAATTGTGAGCTCAGCACTAATTAAAAGAAGGAAGTGGAAGGAGGAATGTAAATATTGGTATCAAGGGCTGGAGAAAGTGTTTTTTGATCGTTCGGTACTTCTTCATTCATGAAACACATATATACCTTTGCACCTTCCTATGCTGTTGTGTATTTGTGGTACAGGATCGCTTATGTCATTTGTTATTACAACATATTCTGTCTTATCAATCATAGTATCATAATAATACTATGTTATTATGTTACAGTTCTCACATTCGATATTCTTCAACAAGTTTCACGAACTTCTTCTTCCAGTGCGATTGCAGCCTACACTGAAGCTTCACTTCCTTCGATTTATATCTTATAGATCTGTAACTCCTCGCAACAAGCTACTTACTCGATACAACCAAGTCAATCCAAAGCACCCTTCTTTATGTCAACTGGTCATAACACTCGATATTTTCTTTTTGACCTATCATTACTCGATTACAAACTTTTCTTTCATCCATTTGTTCCTTATACGTTTACTTTTACTGCTTGCAGCAACTCAACAATTCCTTACTCCAAGTCAATCCAAAACACCCCTCTTATGTTAATTGTCATCACTCTCGAGGTCTTCCTTTTGACCTATCATTAATCCATTCGTCCCATATACCGGAACCTATTAAGGTCTTAGAATCTTTTTAAATCTTCCAATATTATATTCTTCAACTGTCGCCCTCTATGTTTGAACCAAAGTTTTCCTAATTACTCATTCATTATAGCCAATATCATGCGTTTCTTTTGCTTAAGTCGTAATACGCTAAATTTAATAATCAATTTCGTTTATAAATATTTTTTTAAGATTTTACCAGCTGGTCGGATTCAATATCACATCTCCGGAGTACGAAAAACTCCCCAAGGAAACGTCTATATTATTTCAGGAACATCAGCATCAGAACCATGTAATTGCATGAAACTTTACGATACTTTCGTAATGATGCACGCAAGATGCATGCAAGTGTATCATCGTTATATGGAAAAAATGGAAAATGATACAAGGGAGTATTTACAAGAAATGGGACCGCCACGCACACCGACTTCATCTTCATCTAGTACATCGGAAAAAGAACTTGGCGAAGGACAAGGGGCAGAAACGGCCTCTACCTCAACTTCGACTAAAACCACTACATCATCTACAACTTCTTCGAGTACTACTCCAAAATCAAGCTCAGAAACTAGTTCGGGTTCATCATTCGATGGTTGTACTTGCGGACCATTTCCAAAGGAAAAAGTTGTTGAGGAAGAAGAAGTGGTTGGTGAAGAGGAAAATGAAGAAGTTGAGGAAGAGGAATATTCTTGCGGTAGATATGTGATTTTAAAAGAAATTCCTCGGGATAGAGACGAACAAATTAAAATATTACAAGTAAAAGTTAAATTAAAATTAATATTTAAATAATTATTAATTTAATTGACAGAAAGTATTGGAAGGTTTGGCAATTGATGGTTTCCCAATAGCTAATATGCCCGGTGCATATAAATTACCACATTTTAAAATTTGGTTGGCATTAAGAACAAAATCTTATTATACAATGAAAGATCGCGAAGATATGATGGCGTATTCGAGAATATTTTGGGGGGAGTTAGAAAAATGCCATAAAGCTTATAAAGTACCCGAATCATTAAACATACCTGATAGTATTGCAAGAAAATATACTTATGGTCAAGCGGAATTTGTTAAAAAATGGGTATATTAAAATATTTGTTAAAAAGTTTTAATAAAAAAATTATTTTTAGACCGACGGTTTGAAAGAAAGCCAATATCGACAAATAAAACAAACTCTTATTTCACATGGAAGGGAATTTTTCCCCTCTTTATTCACTTATGAACTTCCAACGCCAACATTCCGCGATGCATATTTTGCGTACGTTCCAAGTAAAGAAGAGGCGTTATTTGCAAGGTTCCCTTGGGCTCCGCACGAGTTTAGAAATTATAAACAAATGAGAGAAAGGAGAGCTGCTAAAGCCATGTAATGAATCAATTTTATGTTTCGTGAAATAAAAAAATTCGTTTCTATATTATCTTTATTCATTAATTTAGATATCGCAATCACAGACATTTTTGGCTGCTTTAACAATTATTAGAAAGAAACACAAACAGGTCGCATTGTAGATTTTTTTCAAGTTTGATTTAGTTTTACGATCTGAAACATTTGTAGTTACTTAAAAATATTTTTTTTTACAAAAGAATACAAATAACATTCTTTAGATATCTGTAAATAATTATTTTAACAATCGTATATTATCTTTTTTTATAGAATGCACTATTGAAGCGATTAGTTTTTCTGTGTCCACGATACAACACTTTTTGTTACTTCTCACAGCCTTTAAAACACGTGTACCAACATCTTTAGCTAAATTTTAAGATTTTATTTAGGATTATTCGCTGAACTATTCATTTAAGTGATTTCGTAAATCATTAAAATTGTAAGATATAGTTCTGCGAACAATTTTTATTTCTTTTAAGATACAAAAACTAGTTAGGCTATTTAAAATAGTAAATAATCGTAATGTTTTGGTATGTGCTAAGTGTTCTAACGAAATTATTTAGAAATAATCGTAATAATTTATATTAAATTTGGTTTCTAATTTTTGGATAATTTAACAAAATATTAGTTAATAATCATGGTATTTATTATAAAATTGTTGCTAAATTTTAAAGTAAGGGGTGATTGAAACTCGTTTTTCCAGATTTTAAGGTAAGTTAGTTTAGCATCGAATCGGCTGAAGATTAATTAAAGCCCGAAATCGGTTTTCTCTCGGAAATAAATCTTGGTTCTCCAAACGCTGCTTGGATGGAGTATTTGAATAATTACTTAACACCTACTAAAACCAGCTATATCTTGTAATGCTTAGAATTAACGTGGGAACGAAAAGAGATGAAGAATGATGTCAGGAATGAAGATTTAGGTGATTATACACACAAAATCAACAGCTTCAAAAACGAAATATGTATAAGACAAAAGGTGGATAGAAATAGGGAAGGAAGTGCGTTTAGATTAACGTCGGCTATTCTGTGACAATACATTGTGATTGAGGAGATACATTTTGTAAACAGGCTGAAAAAAAGAATCTAAAATATTTAATGGGGTAGTAGTATGGACCAAAACAAAAAAAAGTCTGAATAATAATGAACTCTTTCGGAGATATTGGAATGTATAAAAAATACCGAATCTTTGATCAAAACATCATCGTCTGAAAGATAATGGATTGCTCATTGTGCTCCAATTTGTTGACAATGCTGATAATTTGTAACTGCAACTTCTTCAGGATATTCACAGTAGTGCCATAGAATAATGTTATCAAATATCGCCAAAATAATAAGTCTAGAAAGTTTAAGTTATACGATTTTGCACGCCATCATATAGATCTGTTCATTCCTATCCATCTTCCTGGAAACGTTTGATTTAAATGTTTTGTAACCACAAGCGACTATCATGCTGGAACTACATTTGTTACCTCTGTACTTCTTCTTTAAATATTAAACATTTTTTAACACCCTATATATTCAGCAACTAACAAATAGAAAGATAGTGAAGAATATTAAGAAATAAATCGTAGAATTTGTTTGGGTATTGACGTAGAAAATTATTTCATGTTTAAAAGTTCTTTATTTCAGATGCAAATCATGTGCTAAAGGTCCCAAAAAGGAAGAGTTGCTAGAAACGGTGGGCCTTTGTATTAATGGATCAATACAGTGTAAGCACAATCGAATCTTCCTTCCTCCATTTCCACCATATACTCAACTCATATTATCCTTTGTATTCTTCTCTTAGAACTTCTTTGATAAGTTAATATCACTTTTCCTCCTTTCTACCTTTTTTCTCATTTCTCTATTTTCCTACATATCTTTCACAATATCTTAATTAACTTGTAATCTTGTTATTTCATTCTTTCTATCCATAATATCATTTTTCTCTTTTAATTATTTCATTACTATCATGTTTAACCAACCAGGTTTAATTGTAGTTAAGGTAACAATAATAATTTTGAAGATCCGTTCAGTATAAAGAAAAGGTTGTTTATAGAAAATTTCTGGTCCAATTTGAATAATGACAATGTTGCTTAAGTACCGTTACAATACATGGAGGTTGCTGCTAAATGTATGCTCAGATGGAGAAGAAAGAGAGGAAAAGAATGAATTTGGAAGAGGCTAAATAATATGAAAACTAAAGAAACAGGTTTAAAAAAAAGCAAAAATTAACTGTGAATTAGGAAGATACGAGAAATCATATCGGAGAAGGAGTAATCGGAAAGAAAGAAATTTAAATAGCAGACGAGTCAAATAGAAATTACAATTGAAAATATAATCTAAATCTCAAAATAAGGTAGGCAAAATGAAGAAATTAGATAATGCCAACCCAACCCAATCCTAACAGATCCAAATGTAATGAATTTGAAGAAATGAATAGCTCGTGCAACACTTGATTATTTTCTTATATCTATAAACATGTTATGTACGTAAATGTAATGTTTCCAAACTTTGGATCGACTTTGAGAATCCATTTGATCTTTACTAATAACAGTATTTGGAGTACACTGATGTAGGACAAGCTGAGGAACAAATGTGGCGACTTTGCTATGACAAGTCAGAAACGGCTAAACATATGCAACAAGAGAAAAAAGGCATATCTCCAATTTCAACTAGCAAATTCAAATAACGCATGGCACGAAGGAAGTGTGATATTTGAGGAAGTGTGATACGTTTCAGATGCCAATTACAGACGTTCCCTTATCCCTTATTAGGTCGGTCTCTGCTATCAGAGTGACTGATCAGAATTTGCTGAATTTCTACTCGTTTTATGTTTCGTTTGGTGCATGTCTCTGAAATTGTTGAGACATTATTAATGATTCGAAGCAAGGCTGTCGGTACTGATGGGCTTGGTTTGGGAGTTATTAAAATGCGTTGCCCCCATGTTGTGCCCTATATTAAAGAAATAGCTAACTGCTGCTTTACATCCAGAAGATATCCTGCACTATGGAAGAAATCGGTGGTTAGACCTTTGCCTAAGGTCAAAAGTCCATCTACTTATGCAGAGTTAAGACCTATTAATATTTTGCCCGGAATGTCCAAGGTGATCGAAAGAATTATGTGGCGCCAACTCTCTGAGTATTTTGAGGTGAATGGTTTGTTACCATAAACGCAATCAGGTTTTAGGTGAGGATATAGTTGCTCTGCAGCCATGATTAAAATCGTTGATGATATAGTGCGAGAGACCGATAAAGGTAATATTACCATTTTGTGCTTATTAGTCAAAAGCCTTTGTGTAATAAAGGCTTTTGAAACATTAGATCGTAAAATTTTAGTAGCGCAATTGCGTTATTATGGTCTTCAAAACTTATGTGGTATATTTAATACAAAATTATCTTTCTGAAAGATGGCAATCAGTTGTTTTGGAAGATAAGTCATCGGATCTTTTGATGACCGACTCTGGGGAGTCTTAGGGTTCAATTTTGACACCGTTGATCTACACGCTATATACGTCCACTTTTGTTAGTCATATATCCATTGTAAATCTCACTTTTATGCGGATGATCCACAACTATACAATTCCTTTCTTCCTAGAGACTTGCAGGAACATGTGCACGAATAAACTCTGATCTTCGATCTCTTCTTGACATTTCAACGCGTTATTCATTATATCTTAATCCTAAGAAAACTGAAGTTATGTTTTTCGGTCCAAAGAATACAAGACATTTAGCTAATAGGATGCACATTTTGAGTAATGATACGCTTCAATTTAAAAAATGTGTTAGAAACGTAGGTGTTATCTTAGACGAAAGTTTATCTTTTAATGATCATATTAACAGTTGTGCCGGAAAAGCATATGGTAGCCTAAAAATTATATATTCATACAGAAATTTTTTTATAAGTACGAAGCCTTTCACGACCGGTGTTAATTGAACTAAAATTAGAACTAACACTAGCACTAACACTAGAACTATCACTAGAACTATCACTAGAACTATCACTAGAACTATCACTAGGACTAACACTAGATCTAAAACTTCTAACAGAAACTGGTTCTTCAGAAACTGGTTCTGAAAGGTTGCAACATAGCATCCGAAACGTCAAAAATTTTTTCAAAAAACGCACGGCAAAACCCGAAAGTTTCTAGTTTTAGAGCTAGTGTTAATCCTAGTGATAGTTCTAGTGATAGTTCTAGTGTTAGTGCTAGTGTTAGTTCTAATTTTAGTTCAAGAAATTTTTTTTGTATTAAATTGAGGACTGTGCTTTATGACAGTATGGTACTCTCGTTGTTTAATTTTGCTGACACATTGTATTCTGCATTTCTCTCCTACAATCTTAAAGGAAAAATACAAAAGGTTCAAAATTCTTGTATTCCTTTAATATTTCGTTTGAAGAGACAAGATCATGTTAGTTTGAAGCTTTCGAAGTTAAATTGGTTGAACATGCAAGGCAGAAGATTGTTGCATACAGCCTGTTTCTACTACAAGGTAATATTCAATCAGATATCGAGGGGATGTGCACTTTATCAATATAAGATTTAAAGGAAGGCTTAGCCCACCAGTCCATAAATCAGCAGCATATCAGAAATGCTTTTCATATCAAATATTCAAAATATATAATAGCTTACTATTATCATTGGGGGAGTGCGCATCCTTTGCGTTGTGGAAACGTAAAGTGTCAGCCCGTCTTCGTGCACGTTTCATTGAAAGGAGTGAGTGTGTGTTGTAACCTATGAACTTTTCCTCCGTACTCTCTATTCTTCTGTAACCTCTTTGTAATCTTTTGTCTTCCATTTTCGTTCTTGTTTTCCTATGCTATCTTCGTAGATTGGCAACAATTTCTCTTTCTTACATTTCTCTGGCCACATCGTCGCGTTGTTAGTTGCGTTATATATTTTAATTTATGTTTTATTTTATTTACGTTGGTAGTGAAAGAACAGCGAAGGCTGAACTACCATCGTAGGGTTGTCTCAAGATTGTACGATAGGAAGTACTATTAATAATAAAACTCCACGTATGTAACTTCTTGAGGACAATAAATCATTTATTTATTTATTTATGTACTCTGTAATTGCATTTCTAGAGGTTACCTAAAACCCAATATCTTCACAAATGATTTTTTGATATCGCCAACGTAAAGGAGCAATACTAAGATTCATTAAGAACCTCTAACTTGCTACGTTGTGTTACGAACCCTGCATATCGCATTTATAATTAATTGTATTATTTTCTTATACCGTTAAGTTTACAAAAATTCCCTTCTAATATTTTCCAACAACGAATGGTTGTTTTAAATTACTTTATAATATTTTCTCATAGCGATAAGTGTTTTTTTCCAAGTATTCCTTGTAGTTCTTTGTTTGATTATACAAATGTCGACGCTGCATTGTCTTCAACAATGCAGAGGTGACTTTGAGCGTGCTATACGCGGACTTAGGTTTAAGTAAAGTAGGGATGAATATGTGTAGGTAGGCCGAGGGCATAAATAGTCCGGGAACGCTAGATTAAGCATCATTCAATTATTCTTTTTGTTGGTGATCAATTGTTGAAAAGACCACTTGTGGTCAAAACTGAAAGTAACATATTTCAATTTGAAAATCTTCTTTTGAACGTCCGTCTTCACATTATTTATAAATTCGTCGTCCGTCGTCCGTGGAATCGTCGTTATAACATCGTCAAATCAACGTTAACAAATAAAAACCAATAAAACATCATCGAGTGTTTTCTTTACGGACATCAGCTCAAGAACCCTTAACTTGTGCTAGATAAGGGTACAACAGTTGTTTGAAGCGCTAAATTTACAATAGATCTTATAAATCATGGTAACAAGAGGAGTCGTTCATTTTAACCTGGCAGCAATAATAATAATAGGTTTTTTTCCATTTCATCTTTAATTAATAATAAATATAATATTGTGGTGATATCTTAACTAGTTTCGGACACATTATTAATGATGATAATATCCTGATATAGATTCTTGTATCAGCAGCTTATTTATGATGTATGTGAGCATATTGTAAAGAAAGAGACTGAATCAACACAACTTATTGTGAAAATATTGCATGATGCTCTTTTTGATGTTTCTTGCTTACATAATTATGATTCAATTACGCCTTCCATTTTAATGTTATGTCACAGATCTTCTATTGATTCTTTCTCATTCTACTTTTATCAGTTTTTTTATCTTTCTTGCTTACATAATTATCATTGTATTGCTTTTATTTTAACGTAATGCCACAGATCTTCTATTGATCATGTCTCATTCTACTTCTATCAGCTTTTTTGATCTTTCTTGCTTACATAATTATGATTCTCTTTCTTGTATTTTAATGTTATGGCACAGAGTTCCTATTGATTGTGTTTTATTCTACTTTTATCATGTTCTTTTAGTTAAAAAAAAATCGAAATTCTCCTAAAACATGCTAGCAGTATATTGAATAAAAGATATCGAGGAGATCAATCATTGCTTGACTCAAATCATTTTTCGTGCAGACGATTTTACTTATTCAAAGATACTTTTTCATGAATAAATTGGTATCTTTGATAATGAAGAATTTTTGCAATCGTCAACTGATTATTATAATGGAAATAAATGTGGTTTGCGAAGACTTATTAGATGTATACATATTTTCCCAAAGAAATTGTATATATAGAAGCAATTATAAACACAATAACTTGAAGCCACTTGGTTTCTTTACTTAACATCCTTATCGGAAACGAGAGAAGTGAATTGATACAAATCAGAGTATCAATTCGGCCAATTTTTGCCGAGCATTGAGGTGATGTTAAGTAATTTCTGCTTAAATACGATTTTAAATCAAACATATTTTATGTAATTAAGTGTATTAAACAATTTGGAATGAAAGAAGAAATCTTAAAATGAAAATATAACCTCAAAATTCATTTTTTGTTCATAATATTAATATGATTATATATTAAACTAAGAAAGTTGTTAAATAAGTGCATTTAACTTACGTTTACTAATTCCTTTCGTAAAATCGGTTTCTTTCTGATTATTTTAATTAAAAAAACGTATTTATAACGTTTAAATAATCTTTGACATTTATGTGTTGACGTTGAATCTTTTTTACTACCAATCTCGAAAAAATTAAAATTCCTAGGTAATAATATTTAAGTAATTAGGTTAAATTATTTCATATTTTTGATCAATTAATTATGATTTTACGTAAATATATGAAATAAGTAAATCAAATTTGATATATCTATTAATAAAATTGATTTTTAATTGTAAAATTTTGTTTGAAGTTTATTCAAGGGTGACAGTATATAAAAAAATTCAACCTCTATACATAAATTGCAAAGATTATTTAAATTCATTTTTAAACTATCAAATTCAATTTGACAAACATTAAATTCAATAATGTTATTATGGACAAAGTATTAATATTATATTCGTATATAATAAACTATTATTCACCCATACTGTTTTTTTCTCAAATTAATCTATGAAGTTGATTTCCTGTAAATAATGATTATTTCTGCTAACTGCTCAAGGTTTTACTATTATACCCTTTCTATCCTTCTATTTGAACATCATCTGCTTCTTTGTAAACTGCTCTATGCAATTGGTTCAGCTCTTTCTAATTTTGTACTTCTAAGTTTTTCTGGGATTTCTCTCCTCGGATAGTTCTTACACAGTCAATCTTACAATCCGCTAGTTTATCGTCAACATCAATATGAGTATTAATTATCTAAAAAATAAGCAGTAGCCACTTCGCAGAAGTGAATATGGAAGTTTCAAAACTATCCTGGAAGATATCGGTTCAAATAACGAACAACAAAAATGCGTTTTAAAAGCGAATAACGTATTAAAACGTGAAACCAAATCAAACATATATTAAATTATATAAATATATCTGTTCCATTTCTAAGATGTGTTCATATATCCAGCATGAAAATGTTAATTGATGTGATAAACTTTTTTAGAAAAGAAGTACATTGTGGACCACTTTAAGTTATTGCAATGGTTTGTTTAGATTACGTATATATATTTAACTCAGTCAAGATTGGACCCAAAACAACATGAAACAATTATAAATATTTATCAAATTATTAAACAAGTTCTCTCCAATGTTTGAAAATATTTCTAATAAAACGAGTTTCAATCACCGTCTTTACGTAGTTTCAATCAATTTTCAACGATAGCTATCTCACTAAATCTATTTATTTTTGACTATAAAATCAAGGGCTAATAATAATACATTTTCATAATAATTTTGTACGAAGTTTTACTATCATATTATTAATTTAAAGTGATTTATATTAATTTATTAACGTTTTTAGTTTTGATTGACTTGCTAGTACTCTTTTTGATATCGATTTAGTGAAGTTTAAAAATTATTACTTATATTTTTTGAATTGATGAATTAAAGTAATAACTTGGTCGGTTCAAAATTAAAATTATTCCTTTATTTCATCAACAAATTGCTTTATTTATGTTAATTCGGAAGACCTACTTTAAAATTAATAATTATTTAATCCCGTATAAAAAATTAAATACTGTCCATATGAATAAGTATGGGGTCCATTGTAGATAAAATGGCCGTTCTGGTGTCGGATCTTCTCGTACGAGAAGTGTGCGGATATCAAGGAATCATTATCCTGGATAGGGCCGGGCAAACTTCGCCTTGAATCGGCCCGTATTCAACGTGTTCCCCATCGACTGTCATGTAACCCCTTTCGGTCATATCCGGTTCTATTCTAAACGCTTTAACTGGAATAAAATCTATCCCTTCTATGCTATTTTGAGCGTGCGCCCCCGTACTTAAACCTAATAAAAATTGTAACATTTGCGTCCGAGTAACGTTGCCTCGAATAATTAATAACCAAATCACCCCATCGTTTAGTTTTGATTCGGGCGCGAATAAACAGTCTTCGCCTAAATGACTCTGATAGGAAGCGTGGACCATCACAAATTTACCTTCGAGACAAACCCAACTGCTCGTCGGTAACGGTGACGTTAAACATGGTAACTGAGAGGGTGGACCGTACATTTGAAACTTTGTTTGTACCGAACCATCACCTCCACTATCATTCGCCGATTGGTAACTACTCGCCGTTGCAGAAAAATAAGCGCTCCGTTTTGATGCGGCGCTATACCAAGAATCAATTCGCGGTCTAGGTCCAGATTCGCTTAAATCCGTTACGCTTCCCGTTCCACTCCCAACGGGATTCCCATTCGTATCGTTTTGCCCTAGTTGAACATTTCCCGGGAGATAATAAACTTTTCCAGTGTAACATCTTAATCCAATTAGACGAGCAACGCTCCAAACTGTAAATCGATGTCCGCCCAGTATGCGAAGGCGTTCGCTTTCGATATCCACATCGGATAAAAGACCCCATCCCACCGATAGGAAAGAAAAATAAATTTGAGATGAGGTTTCAACGCGGACTAAATCCATGGGTACACAACGATGGCGTACTATCGAGAGAGCCGATGGTAACGTTGGGGCGTTTACGTATGGTTCACCGGTGTAATAAGCAACGCTTCTTGCTAAACCATTTCCGGATCCTCCAGGGACTACTGCTATAGGAAGACTTTCGGCTATTGTCGCCCAATCGGGACGTTCAAACATTCCGTTAATTACTTCGTAAACTATTCCATCACCACCAACCTGTAACAAAAATATAATGATTATCATCTTAAATACGGGTGGAACGACCAATTATTTAAATCCCGTCAGATATCGGATAGTTCCTTAATATCCGGATTTAGCCGGATATTAAGGACTTTCATTTTCATTAAACAAGCGTTGATTAAGCGTGGCATCGGCTTAATATCTCTAAAGCATATTACGAAGAAATTTTTAGAACAACAGTTGTGGCAAATTTTATTGTCTAATTTTATTTCTGTTCATACATGTGATACATATTGAAAGAAATACAAAAATATGACAATTCGACGAATTTCATGAATTTCAATGTTTGACATCGAGCGGAACTCTATTTTGAGACCATTTTGTTATGGAACCCTTTCTTTCAGTAGCACACCCAGATATGTGTATGGTGTGATTGTCCACTGCACTCATTAAAAAGATTTTTAAATTAAATTATTGCAAGTAAAGAGAAAATGGATCGTGATAAAATTTGGCGCCCTCTGAAAGCATGCCTTCCGACCAAACCACCAACTTTCACCAATGCAAAAACCAACTGGTCCGTCTTTAAGCATTCAATTTCTGAGACCATAAAACTGAATCTCCCTCTAAAGAATGGTAGCGATATAGAAGAAGCGGTGCAACACTTTGCAGTAACATTACAAAATGCTACATGGAAATCTACCCCACAATTATCATCTATTATTAAATCCGGCATTTATCCACGGGAAGTATTCAACATGATCAAAGAGAAGAGAAAACTTAGAAAAACCTGGAAAATTACCCGTAACCCCCTTGATAAAACTAAACTAAATAAAGTCTTATGACAACTAAAGGAAGCGTAACAAAAACACAAAATCTTGACCACCGAAAACCTTTTAAAAAATTTGTCCCATAGAGCAGACGAAAATTATTCTTTACGGAATATAACCTAAACACTAAAACAGAAACAATTCTCGAAGACAGCTTTTAGGAAGAATGACAGTACTTGGGCAAGAAATGAAGACGAAATGGCACCAGCCTTTGCTGAACATCTACAAAAGATACTTACACCTAATTCTAGAGCATCAGCTGATCACCATGAAATTATACAGGAAGCACTAGCAGCTTCATATCAGATGGACCTCCCAATAAGGAAAGTAAGCTTGTCGAAAATCAGAGACATTATTAATTGACAGATATCAAAGAAATCACCTGATTACGATCTGATCACAAGAGAAGTCTTAAAGTAACTTCCTGATAAAGTAATTACATTGATTTTGTATATTTTGAACACTGTAATCAAAATGGGCTACTTTCCGACGCAGTGGAAGTTATCCCAAATAACTATGAAAAGACCTATCTTCCAATACCGTCGAAGGTGTTTGAGAAGGTTCTTTTGGACAAAAAATATTGTACTGCTGCCTTTTGAATGATGGCTTGTTAGCGAAAATAAAAATGTGGCTACCGCATAGCATGGACTCATACCTAAAAATCGTTACTTTTTGGTACGGCAAGAAGAGGTATACACAATTCTACTACCTATACAAGCCGGAGTTCTTCAAGGAAGTGTGCTAGGACGGGCTTTTATATTTACTGTATACATGAGACATTTCAGGTACCATTACAACGATCATTGGTACCTATGCTGACGACACCGTAGTTATGGCTATTAACTCTGAACCAGTAATAATTACCTAACTTCAGCATCATCTAAATCTGATAGAGAAATGGCTACAAATATGGAAAATAAATGTTAATAGTGCAAAGTCATTACGTTTGCCCTGAGAAGAGGAATAAATTCGTAAATAACGCTCAACAATATTCCGCTTCCTATGGAAAATTGTCAGGTACTTGGGAATATATTATATATATAGTATATATACGGTAATTCGTAATGCTTCGCGGATGGAAAAGTATGTGTTTTGGTTGATCCGAGGTATCATCCGTTCATCTTCTTGGTTGTTCCCTGTGGACAGGGGCAGACGTTTCGCCAAGATCCCACTTGGCATCTTCAGTGCTTTGTCGTAGTCTCCTGTTGACAGACTGTCAACTTGGCACTGAAGATGCCAAGTGAGATCTTGCCGAAACGTCTGCCCCTGTCCACAGGGAACAACCAAGAAGATGAACGGATGATACCTCGGATCAACCAAAACACATACTTTTCCATCCGCGAAGCATTACGAATTACCATATATATATATATATAGTATTGGGAGTAACCACATATGGGTTAAAAAGTTACAATTGTTACAAATGTTGTATAGAAAAATGTATTTGTATATGAATAAAAGCTCCGGCTTAAGCAATGAGAATAAACTTAGAATCTACGAGGCTAAACTAAGACCTATTTGGGCTGGGGCTCCCATTTTCATACAAAACTAAAAAAAGATTCTAGTTCTAAGTTCTAAGTACTGCTAAACCCGAATGTTTCTATATCTAGAAACAAATCTAGTGATATAAAACTAGAACTAACACTAAACCTAGAAGTAGAAAGATTCTGGTTTAGCCATCCGTCTATATGCGAAGACGCATGGTTAAACCCAAAACTTTCCACTTCTAGCTCTAGCGTAATCTAATGTTAGTTCTAGTTTTACTTCAAATCAAATACAATTTGATTTGAATTGAAGTTAAACTTCAACTAACATTACTGTTGTAAATTACCTGAGTTAAACAAAATTAGAAGTTTCTCAACGTGTTAAGACAAAATTTTATCCATACCCGTTTTAAAATTGACGATATTTAATGAATTTATCTACAATTATTGAATTATCTATTCGTTATACATTTGATTTTCGACGGGTAATGACAACCATTATTGTGTGACTGACAAAGGGTTGAGTAATATTTCATTATACAGTTAGTGATGTAATGAAAGGGCAGTTATGTAAAATGTAACGTTTCTAAACGTTAAAATGACGTATAAAACTTGACATTTCCTAGTGGCGTTAGATAAAAATGACAGTTTAAGATGAGCTATTTATATTTACCCATGCCAGGCGCAAAGACATCAAATTAGCAAGTATTATACAACATCGAAAATACCCGATAATATGAGACGTATTGCCGGAAATACCACGAGACCGAAGGTCGAGTGGTATTTCAAAAAGGCATAATTCAGTCTATTTCACGAATAAAAGATATATTTTTAGAATTTTAATCAGACAAATTTGCTCTGTTTATTAATAAATTGCATTGATTGTTATGGAAACTTCATGGATATCTTGAAATTATTTAAATATCATACGAGCGATTATAAAGACCTTTGCATTACAGCGATTATACAAAGGTTCGTATAATCGTTCTCCATGGTGACGGTCAAGTAACTGTCGGTCAAATAATTGGTTGTTTGCGTTATGAGTGGAATAGTTGCAAATATGTTGCCTAATATGCTGTCAAATATAATTTTATGAGATAATTTTTTTATCCCAGTTAGCAACTCGTAAATATTGGTTCAGGATAGGATAAAAGAATCAATGACAATCAATTGAACAGTCCTATATTTCGATTCAAATTGAATCTTCTTCAGGGAGTGAAATTTTCTACAAAATTACAAGTTAATAAAAAGTAAGTAATTACAAATAACACTTACGATTGTAATGAAACTGGCTAAAATAAAACATTAAATACCAGAGTATTTCGTCCAAAATTATTCTTAAAATTATTGAGAAAAACAAGAAACACGTTGTTACACACCATAGCGCTTTTTTATAATATGAATGACAGTGCAACCACCTTGTAAAAGTAATACGGCAACTTCACGTGAAGCGGGAAGCGCCAGAAATTTAAATTCAAATGTTTGAATTATTTAAATTTTTAAATTCAGTTCTACAAAAATCAAAAATTAAGGCGTTTATAGAACTTAAGGAGCTGATATCAGTTCTGTAATTGATAGTATTATCTGTGGTTGCTATGTGGAACATCTCCAAAAATAATCTGTTGTGATAGTTGTTAGTTGCATCTATAATTTTAGTATTTTCAAAATCAAAGATATGACCACTATCCAAACTATGTTGGGCCAGAGCACAAGATCTTTTGTTACAACGTATATCACTTTTATGTTGGTATAATCTTCTTTTAAGCCATTGGGAAGTTTGTCCCACATAGCAACCTTCACAACCACCACATGAGATGTTATAGATAACCCCAGATCTGTATAGTAAGGGCGTGGGGTCTTTAAGGTTTGTGAAAATTGATTGAGATTTTAAAGGATAATGTTCTACGATCTTTAAGTTGTTAAGATTACAGCAATGTTTAAACATTTTGGTTAGTTTGTCAGTTAACTCAGGGATGTAAATGAGTTTTTTATATAGAGTGGGTTCATTACTGTTATCAATGGCTGAGTCAACATCCACACCAGGGTCAAACACAGCAGTGCTGAAAAGTAATCTGTTTAATAACTTGGGAGGGTACATGTTGTTTATAAAAATAGTTTTTAATTTATTTAAATTTATATTAATTAAATTAGGTTCCGAAATTTTTTCTATTCTATATTTCATAGCTAACACTGTGCTAATTTTATGTTTTATTTTATGTTTAGATGTAAAATGGATATATCTTCCAGAAAACGTTGGTTTTGTGTACCAATCAAATTTGATTTTATTGTCTTTAACACGAATGACCTTAGTATCCAAAAACGGAACTGAGTTGTTGTCTTCTGTCTCAAGAGTAAACTGTATGAATTTGTTGTGTTTATTAAAACTATTCAAAATTGAATTAACGTAATTAGCCGGGATAGCAGTTATGATATCATCTACATATTTTTTTATAAACGGAACTTCAAACTCTAACGTTGGTAAAATTCTTTTTAATACATGGTCCATAACAATTTGGGCCAAAATAGGTGATAGCGAAGAACCCATAGGTGTACCGAAGATTTGTTGGTAAGTAATACCGTTGAAAGTAAAATAAGTATTAGTGCAAATAGTTGATATAGCTTTTAGGAATAAATCCTTTTCAAAATCATAATTTTCTGAGATGTAATGGAAATTCTCTTCTATAATTTCTAACACCAATGTGGTGGGTATGTTGGTAAACAGACTAACAACGTCGAGAGAAATGATAACATAACCTTCAGGAAGTTCGTAGGGACTTCCAGGAAGTTCGAAGAACCTCTCAATTCCTCAACAAATTGAAAAGTGTTTCTCACATTAAAATTAGTTCTTGAGTCAAAAGCAACAGGCAATATTTTAGCTAAGTAAGAAGAAATATTATATGTTGCAGCACCAACTGACGAAATTATGGGTCTTAGAGGAATATCGGGTTTATGTATCTTAGGTAAGAAATATGCTTTGGATACTAAGGTGTTATGTTTTATAAGTTTTTTAAAATCCAAGTCGTCAATAAAGTTTTTGTTTAAGAGATCTTTCAATAAACTGTTCATAGTGTTCTGAATGAAATTAGTTTTATCAGTGTTACCTATTAATTTGTAAGTGTTGTTGTCCTTTAGCATTTCTTCTGCTTTTTTAATGTATATGTCCCTTTTCATCACTACCGTGGTTGAGCCCTTATCTGCCTTCGTTACTATAATATCAGGGTTATCTTTTAAAAATTTTTTGGTTTGTTGTTGACAGAAAATTAAATATGAATCCAAATTCGTTGGAAGAAGTTGTTTAGTTAAAAAATTGGTTAGAATGTTAGTACTTCTGGCTCTTATACTATCTTTTACATTATTTGATAATGAATTAATAATGTTTTCAATTTCCATTAATACGTGTTTGGTATAAAATGTTTTATCAGTTATAGGATATACAAATTTAGGGCCTAAGGCCAAGAATTGTTTTACTTCCTCTGGTAAATCAATCTCTGAGCAATTAACACCTAACCATTTATCCACATTTCCATTGATTGACACTCTAAAATCTCTAATCATATCCTGATGTAATTTTTGAAATTTCTTAATATTAGTTTTTTTGATTTTATCAAAAGTTTTTTTATAATTTAATTGTAAAAAATCTTTAAAGTTAAGTAAAATGTTGTGAGGTAAATTTACATTGATTTTTTCAAACAAGGTATTAGTTGAATTTGTTAACAATTTCATCTTATTTAAAGTGATTTTAATTTCAAAAGATAGTGTACGTGTTGCTAACCTTTTCGTATAGCATCCTATCTTTTCTTGTAATGGACCAGCTGTACCATCCAGTAAGTTTCTTAAGTTTTTTGTGCCATCACTTATATGGTTGGGTGTCACGCCATATCTTCTGCATTTTATTAAAAATGTGAGTCTGTTTTTCAATTTAGCCAGTTTGATGTTGTTATTAGAGATGGACTTTAAGTCCTTTTTCATCTGTGGGCCATGCGAAACTTGTATATTAATTCAAACATTTGAATTTAAATTTCTGGCGCTTCCCGCTTCACGTGAAGTTGCCGTATTACTTTTACAAGGTGGTTGCACTGTCATTCATATTATAAAAAAGCGCTATGGTGTGTAACAACGTGTTTCTTGTTTTTCTCAATAATTTTAAGAATAATTTTGGACGAAATACTCTGGTATTTAATGTTTTATTTTAGCCAGTTTCATTACAATCGTAAGTGTTATTTGTAATTACTTACTTTTTATTAACTTGTAATTTTGTAGAAAATTTCACTCCCTGAAGAAGATTCAATTTGAATCGAAATATAGGACTGTTCAATTGATTGTCATTGATTCTTTTATCCTATCCTGAACCAATATTTACGAGTCAAATATAATGACCAGTTTAACTCATCTCTTTTTGGGAAATAAATAAATGACTTCTATCACGCTATAAAATTAAGTTAATCAGAACCAGACATAAAATAAATTGTTTGTTCGTCTACAATTTATTTTATGTCTGTTCTTCTTTGTGGTGTGTTTCTCATGTTGTTTTATCATTTTAAAGCATTTATTAATTTATGTTTAAATCTTTATTATACATCTGACAATTCAGCTGATGATGGCTTATTAGTCGAAACTGGTTCTAATTAAATTAATTTAATAGCATGATAGAGGTCATTTACTTATTTCCCAAATTTATATTTATAAGACGAAATATGGATTTTCAAAGATTAACTCATCTTGGCTCGCTATGCGCAATGCGACTAAAATACGATGAAAAAATGTTTATGTTTGTTTCTGCCCTGTTATGGGATAGTGATACTATCCAATGGGCCCGATCATTAAAGATTTAATTTTTATGTGAACAAATAGGTACATAACTACTAAAAAAATATTGTATTTACTTGTGGTAAATACAGATTTATAAAAGTTTGTCATATTTATCGAAGCATTTTGGATCCAAATGGACATTGCAATTTTTACAAACAAATGGCGGATGCACATGGCACACTTTGCAACGACGTCTGATTTTAATATTTCACTGAATATGATTTTTCTATGATAAAAAGGAAGACAATGATAAATGCAAAGTACATGATGCAATGAATCCAGAATCAGTACTATCCATTGACAAATCTGCAACCAACAGAACATTTCTGGAAATAGCACTTCCAAATGTTGCATGACTGATACATTACCGAAATTTTTACACAGTTTACAATTAATACATCTAATTTCTACCAAAGCGGCCACCAGCACTTTGTACCACGAATATGTCCACGAGATCGTTAGTATATTTCTTGCTTTTCTATCATATCTTCTAGCGGTTCCAAGTAATAAAACAAGAAAAATTGGATAATAGGGTGACATTGGTAGTATCTTTCCAGTATCATTCTCCTTACATAATCTTCTGAGGTAATATTGATTTGCCAAATCTATTTAGACAAACAGTTCAAGTTGTATACTACCTAAACTCAGATAAAAAGCCGATAAATTAACAACGCGAATTGGCTTACCATGAATATATTTCTTGCAACAATGTCAGTCTTTATTAGGCAAAACTAGAACTAGAATCGTTCGGGTTTTGCTGTCTTGAGGGATGTAACTTACACTAGACCTAGAAGTGGGAAGATTCATTCATTTCTAGGTCTAGTGTTAGTTCTTGTTTTACTTCAATGACATTACACAGGTTTGCCAAATCGGTAAGTAAATAACCAAAACATTCTGTATTGTTTTTTTTTTTTGGTATTGAATTCCTTCCAAAGATTAAATTTAATTTAATTTTTAGCAAGTTTACTTTGCAGCCAACCTGAAAAATTGTAGTATTTGGTGAAGTGAAACATTAACGTGTTTCAGGTACAAAAATATATCTCCAATGTAGGCTAAATTTTGAAGCCAATTAGTATTCTTAGTTTTCTAGCTAATTCACATTCAGATAAAAAGATACAAATTTCATCAAGCAATTTCCAGAATTTGGTTAAGATGTTTCCTCTCGTTTCCCAGATTAGCACAAAATAAGGTAAGTACCATAAGATTCATCAGATCTTCCAGATTGTAGATTATTTAACTGGATGTTGGTAAAAGTGGGCCTTTTGTACATTTTTGATATCATCTCGAACATATGTACCTTTCAAAGGTATTCTCTTTCTGATTTAGTTCAATACATTTTCTTTTAAAATATTCGCTTTTACCTTTAAAAGTCGGATGTTTACCCTTTCGTTATGGGCTATTTTTTAACTTTAACATAACATTTCTATTAGTTTTGTTTCAAATTCTAATTAAAAACATTAAAAGTTGCTCATAAACACTCGTAAACGTCAGATTCAAGTTAAATGACATGAATGCACCTCCATCTAACGGTGATTATTAATACTAAATATATCTGATATTTATGTCGTTCAAATTTAACATTATTCTGACATTACGGTCAATTACAACCATTACAACTTCATACACTGATTATAAGAAAATTGAAGATTTTGACCTCGTTTTAAATCAGTTTTGAATAAAAATTGAAATTATGAAAAAGAAATTAAATTAATTGGTAAAGTCTCACCCCCATCTAGCGGTACTTATTTATATTAATATTAAATATATTTAACATTTTCGTTGTTCTAAAATAAATATTTTTAAGCATTTTCAACTATAACTTAATACTTTCTTTATAAAGAAAAAGTGGAGAATTTCACAGCGTCAATTTTGTATTAAAGTTGAAATGATGAATAATTAGTTAAAATTAATTGTTATTAGCTCACCCCCATCTAGGGGTAATTATTAATATTAAATACTTCTGAATCATCATTCTAAAATAAATATTCTAAAAATTTTCTATCAACTGCAGGTTAATGCTTAATGAGAATTTAATCTCATTTGAAGTCAATTTTGAATTAAAATGGAAATTATAAAACTTACGTTAAAATTAATTAATATTAATTTTCTGAGCCCCATCTAGCGGTAATTATTAATATTATATATATTTAATATAATTTGATAGTTTCGTTGTTCTAAAATTATCTAATTGATTTTAAGCAAGAATGTTTGATTTATTCAAGAAATCTCTTGAAAGTACGTTTTTGGACACTCAAGGTATTTATTTAAAGTGATTTTAGGTTAAAGGAAGAACTATTTGGCTTAAAATTAATCGACGAAATTTGATTGAAAACATAACCTGTATTAGCCCGTCAATTGTTGTTGAATATGTTATATATCAACTATTAAGTTATATACTTTGGTTGTAAAGAGAACTTGGAGAATTTAACCTGGTTTGAACTTAGTTTTGAAGTAATGTTGAAATTATGAAAATTAAGTTAAAATTAATTGACATTAACTCACCCCCATCTAGCGGTAATTATTAATATTATATATTTTTGACATTTCCGTCGTTCTAAAATAAATATTCAAAACATTTTCGATCAACTACAGCTTAAGGCTTAGTTTAGTAGAATTTAATCTCATTTGAAGTCTATTTTGAATTAAAATGGAAATTATGAAACTTACGTTAAAATTAATTGATAGTAATTTTCTGTGCCCCATCTAGCGGTAATTATTAATATTATATATATAATATATTTTGACAGTTTCGTCGTTCTAAAATTATCTAATTGATTTTAAGCAAGAATGTTTGATTTATTCAAGAAATCTCTTGATAGTACGTTTTTGGACACTCAAGGTATTTATTTAAAGTGATTTTAGGTTAAAGGAAGAACTATTTGGCTTATAATTAATCGACGAAGTTTGATTAAACACATAACCTGTATTAGCCCGTCAATTGTTGAATATTCCATCAACTATTAAGTTATATACTTTGGTTGTAAAGAGAACTTGGAGAATTTAACCTGGTTTGAACTTAGTTTTTAAGTAATGTTGAAATTATGAAAATTAAGTTAAAATTAATTGATATCAATTCCCCCCATCTAGCGGTAATTATTAATATTATATATTTTTGACATTTCCGTCGTTCTAAAATAAATATTCAAAAAATTTTCGATCAACTACAGTTTAAGGCTTAGTTTAGTAGAATTTAATCTCATTTGAAGTCTATTTTGAATTAAAATGGAAATTATGAAACTTACGTTAAAATTAATTGATATTAATTTTCTGTGCCCCATCTAGCGGTAATTATTAATATTATATATATTTAATATAATTTGACAGTTTCGTCGTTCTAAAATTATCTCATTGATTTTAAGCAAGAATGTTTGATTTAATCAAGAAATCTCTTGAAAGTACGTTTTTGGACACTCAAGGTATTTATTTAAAGTGATTTTAGGTTAAAGGAAGAACTATTTGGCTTATAATTAATCGACGAAATTTGATTGAAAACATAACCTGTGTTAGTCCGTCAATTGTTGTTGAATATTCCATCAACTATTAAGTTATATACTTTGGTTGTAAAGAGAACTTGGAGAATTTAACCTGGTTTGAACTTAGTTTTGAAGTAATGTTGAAATTATGAAAATTAAGTTTAAATTAATTGATATTAACTCACCCCCATCTAGCGGTAATTATTAATATTATATATTTTTGACATTTCCGTCGTTCCAAAATAAATATTCAAAAAATTTTCGATCAACTACAGTTTAAGGCTTAGTTTAGTAGAATTTAATCTCATTTGATGTCTATTTTGAATTAAAATGGAAATTATGAAACTTACGTTAAAATTAATTGATATTAATGTTCTGTGCCCCATCTAGCGGTAATTATTAATATTATATATATTTAATATAATTTGACAGTTTCGCCGTTCTAAAATTATCTAACTGATTTTAAGCAAGAATGTTTGATTTATTCAAGAAATCTCTTCAAAGTACGTTTTTGGACACTCAAGGTATTTATTTAAAGTGATTTTATGTTAAAGGAAGAACTATTTGGTTTATCGACGAAGTTTGATTGAAAACATAATCTATATTAGCCCGTTAATTGTTGTTGAATATTCGAACAACTATTAAGTTATATACTTTGGTTGTAAAGAGAACTTGGAGAATTTAACCTGGTTTGAACTTAGTTTTGAAGTAGTGTTGAAATTATGAAAATTAAGTTCAAATTAATTGATATTAACTCACCCCCATCTAGCGGTAATTATTAATATTATATATTTTTGACATTTCCGTCGTTCAGCAATTAATATTTTTAAAAATTTTCGATCAATTACAACTTAATACTCTGATTGTAAAGAAAAATTGGAGAATTTTAACCTTGTTTGAACTCAGTTTTGAATTAAAGTTAAAATTATGAAACTTACGATAAAATTAATTGAATAAATATAACCCCATCTAGCGGTAATTATTAATATTAAAATATTTGATACGATTTGACAGTTTTGACAGATTTGACAGTTTTTTGACATCGTTTTGAAATTATTTAAGTGAATTTAAGCAAAAAAAACGTGATTTATTCAAGAAATCCCTTCAAAGTACGTTCTTGGACATGCAAGGTATTTATTTAAAGTGATTTTAGGCTCGAGGAAAAAATATTTATCTTCAAATTAATCGACAAAGATTGATTAAAAACATAACCTGAATTACTTGGTTAACATAAATAACTTTGGAGAACATTACTTGCTCTTATGTAACACAAAATCCATTTGGCTTGTTTTTATCACCAACCCAGATTTATTTTCAATTCCATTTCGATCCATTAGGTCAGGGCCGTCCTAAGAAATTTTGCTCCCGTGGGCTACACACATCAATGCGCCCTTATTCCGCAAAAAAATAAATATAATTGGGGCTACATACATTTCCTGTCAAAAATTGCCGCCCCCTAAGGTCTGGCGCCATAGAGCTAAAACCCAGTTAGTTCTGTGCTTAGGGTGGCCCTGCATTAGGTTTAATGTTGCCAAAAAAATAGTTGACTTTTCAAGAGGACAGAAGCTTATTCTTCTAATTTTGATTCCAGTTTACCAGTTTGAAGCCAATTCTCCATTAAATTTGTGAAGGATTTTACCGCTTGTCTTTGTAAGAATTAAATAACAATGAAACTACAGTAAAACCTCTTAATAGCGGCCACAAAAATTTATTGAAAAAATTGCCGTTAAAGGGAGGTGGTCGTTATTGAGAGGTAATAAATAAGTAAATAAATCATGTCTATCATTACATTCAATGCAAAATTATAAGTTTAATGAAATTACATTTTCGTGAAATATTGTTCAATACAGTTTTAAGCTTGGAATTTTCGTTTGTAACACCTGAGATTCACATTTAGCTAAAATGTTAACAACTTCAACAGCTAGTTCACCTTTGTTGTTACAAAATAAAAAGCTTTGTACATCCCTTAGTTTTGCACATACAGTGGCACAGAAAAGTCTACATACCCCTTCGTAAAACTCTGTTTTGAGTAACTTATGCAAGTTGGAACTGTAACGCATATTAAATGTATTAATACTAAGTATAATAAAGGAAACTGAAGACTTAATTGCGCTTTGAACAACATTTTATTAACAATAATAAATAAAATTCATTTTTTAAACACAAAAAAGTCTACATACGGCTAGTTTAATCTTAATTAAAAACATTAATAAATTTAATTGTTAATAGTTGGTAGGTCCACCTTCACTCTGAAGTACAGCATTCACTCTATTTCTCATCGAAAACACCAATTTTTTTGTAGTTTCAACTGAAATGTTGTCCCACTCTACAATTAAAGCGTTTTTGAGATCTTGCTTATTTTTAATAGTTTTTTTTCTTATACGACGCTCTAATTCGTCCCACAAGTGTTCTATCGGGTTCAAATCAGGCGTCTGGGGTGGTGAATGAAGTTGCCGGGGCACATTGTATAACAACCATTCCTTTACAATGTGGGCGGTATGTTTAGGGTCGTTATCTTGTTGAAAATACCAAACCTTAGACAAATCTAATTTTGCTGCAGATTGTTTTAAATTTTCTTTTAGAAGATTCAAATATATGTACCGATCCATTGTCGACTCTATAAATGTTAAATTTCCAAGCCCAGCCGCCGACATGCAACCCCAAACCATTCATTACATTGCCGCTGCCGTGTTTCACTGTCGGTATTAAATTTTTCGATAACAGCTCTTCATTTTTTTTGCGCCATATCCTTTGCTTTCCATCCGACCCGAATAAATAAAATTTACTTTCATCGCTGAATAAAACATTGTTCCAGAAACTATCATCTTCATCTTTATATTTATTCGCGAAGTCTATACGTTTTTTTCTATTTACTTCACTAATAAACGGCTTCTTCCTGGGTACCCGGCTGTGAAAATTATTTTTTCTCAGAATGCTTCGAACCGCTTCCGGATGAACCGAAACTATGTCATTATGTTCCAAGCTCTTTGCAACTTCTACAGCGCTGGTTCTTGGATTTTGAGATATTTCTCCCAAAATGTAACGTTTTATACGTAGAGTTACTTTCGAAGGTCTTCCGCATCTTATTTTACTTTGTAAACTGTTCATTTCCAAATAGTTTTTTAAAACTCTCTGAACGCTGGCTTTTGATCTTCCAACCATTTTTCCGATTTGTCGAAGAGATTTTCTCTCATTTCGATGGTCAATTATCAGTTGACGTACTTCTAAACTAATTTCTTTCCCTTTAGTACTCATATTTTTAACATTAAATATTAAAATACAAATATTATGGCAAGAACACTTTTGACATCAATATTTTACAACTCCACGCAACAGTTGGCAGCACTGTTCTTCATCAACACTTCAAGTTTCTAGTATTTAAAAACTAGCCGTATGTAGACTTTTCTGTGTTTAAAAAATGAATTTTATTTATCATTGTTAATAAAATGTTGTTCAAAGCGCAATTAAGTCTTCAGTTTCCTTTATTATACTTAGTACTAATACATTTAATATGCGTTATAGTTCCAACTTGCATAAGTTACACAAAACAGAGTTTTACGAGGGGGTATGTAGACTTTTCTGTGCCACTGTACTTCTGTCATGTTCTTAATATTTGACGTACAACTTTCAGATACTTCAACATCAGTTTCACTGTTTGAATTATTGCCTTTATCGTCACTTAATTCGTTGATTATTTCTTGTATGTCTATATTGGGATTTTCAGTTAATACATTAGAATCAATTAATAAAACAAATAAACAGCATATTATTTAAACCTGAAAAAAGCTGGGCCAGTGGAATTTCATCCTCTTCCTCAAAATCGCCTTCTTGTTCAAGATTCTCGAAGAATCCGGCTTTTGCAAAGCATTTTGAAATGGTTGTTGGAGAAATATTTTTCCAAGCTGTTGTCCAAACTAAGGCACTGGTCAAATTGATACTTTTTTCGGCATCTTGGAAACAACTTTCATTGTTTGTAAATATTAAAAGCCTTTTAACACATTGTTGACCGGCAATTTTACTGAAAATTTATCTCATGTCACCGGCTATTATTTCGTAATTGGATGTGGAAGTAAAACAATAAAAATAAACTTTAATAAATTTTACTTATTATTCAACTTTTAATTATTCTTTTTCGTATGATAGGCAGTATAACAATCACGTACATGTAATGGTACACAACAGCTTTTACAAATAAATCTAGTTTCGCTTCGTTTACCCTTTGAAGAGCATACTCTACACGCTCTAGTCGGATTTGCTTTTCTGGCAGTGACTATTTTCTCTAAGATGTGGAAAGCCTGAAGGGTGTGTCTTTATAAGGAGCTGTTTTAGAGATACGAGGAGTGTCAGGTGCAATGCTACATTCTTTGAAATCCACACTTATCCATTCTCTAGCTACTTCCAGTAGAAATCTCTTGTATCTTGTTTTATTTTCTGGCAGATAAGTACAGTACAGTTTATAAGCATTAAACAAGGTGCAGTTTATCAGAAAAAATGCTAATTTTTTGTACCATTTTACAGTTTTTCGTAAAATATTGCTGTTTGCCAAGTACTGATCTGCACGATCTACCCCTTTCATATATTTATTGTATTGCAATATGCAAGTTGGTTTGATTGTATCGTCTATATAATTTTTTTTTTATTTCCACTTGATTTCATGGAAGCATCATGAATAGTTGATATCATCCGTACTATTCTTTTATCCTTCCAAGCAATAAGGATAACAGGTCCCTTCCGTAAAAAAGTCATTTCTCCTCTGTGCAGACTTTTGCATTTTTCTATCAGGATCTTTGGTAAGCCACGGTTTTCCCGTATGGTACCACACACTAGTATTTTTTTTCTGAGTAATATTTCGGCTGTAGATACACTGTTATAATAATTGTTTATTTAATAATTTTTTGCACTTTTATTAACAAGACGATAGTATTTTACACAATGTTACTACCGGTTTCGGTTACGTTTAAACCATCTTCAGGAAATATATTTTAAAGAAAATTGTTGATGTTATTGACATTTTATTTTGTGATTAATGTCATGTTGTGTCAATGTGAAAAATTAAAATAGGATTAAAATAAAATGGAACAGAAAAACCTTTATATATGTATTTGAAAAATCCTTTTACTCCACCTAAAAATAAAATTAAAAAACCCTAACATATACAATGAACTCCAACCGCAATAACATTTTCCCATATTTCCCTTCCCAAATTTACAATAGATATTTGAACTTTTGGTTTGGGAAATATTCAATTTTAATTTTATTTTATTTTAATCCTATTTTAATTTTTCACATTGACACAACATGATATTAATCACAAAATAAAATGTCAATAACATCAACAATTTTCTTTAAAATATATTTCCTGAAGATGGTTTAAACGTAACCGAAACCGGTAGTAACATTGTGTAAAATACTATCGTCTTGTTAATAAAAGTGCAAAAAATTATTAAATAAACATTTAATTCAAGACGAAAAACATTCCTATAAAATAAAAAATAGTTATAATAATTGCCTTAATATATATGATGCCACTGACCAAGATACGGCTCCAATACAGACAATATTGTTTCTTGCAGCTTTTTGCCTTGCCCCGAATAGATCTCGAAGTTGCATATATATCCACTCTCACTTTCACAAAGCATTCTGATCAAAATTCCATATTTTGTTATCTTCGCTGGGTTGTATGTCCTAAAGCTGATGCGTCCTCTGTATGGTACCATTGCTTCGTCTAGAGCTAACTCCTGCTTGGGTGTATATAGGGACTGAAATTTTGGAATAATATAATTCAAAAGTGGTCTAATTTTGTAAAGTCTGTCTTTGGGAGATGTATGTTGCATATTATCATTTAAATGAAAAAATGTAAGAATTTGTTCAAATCGCATTCTGGACATAGTTGCTCGAAATATTGGTGTTTCAACTAAATGATCCGTTGACCAATAATCTCTCCAATGAGATTTTCTGGTTTGGCCCATCAATATTAGTAATCCAAGAAATTTTTTTATTTCATTAGTGGTAACTTCCGTCCATGATACCGTTTTTGCAGAAATTTTATGTACCTCTTTCATTTGAGAATGGTACAAATTGGTCTGCGTAACGACTAAATCAAAAAAACCACTATCAAAAAATAAAGCCGTTACTTCACTGATAGTCGGCGCGCAACCAAATTCAATAGTTGCACCAGGAATATTTAAATAATTCTGTAAGTTTGGTGTAATATCATGTTCGTTCCACTCTTCTTCCAAATCGTCGTCACTATCTGATGCTATTATATTTCTTTTTTGATATTTTAGTGGCCTGATGTTACAGTCGCTATCTTCTGATACGGTATCATTTTCACAGTTACCACAATTTGATTCACAATCACTCGGACACTCAGAAAAAGCATCCGTGTATAATTCATTGAAGGATTCTTCATTACGTTTCATCATCGTTTTTTAAAATTTTTTTAATTATTAAATATTTTTTACAACAAAAGATTTGGCGGGTCTTATAATCGAGAGAAACAGCTTGTGTTATACTGACCAACAACTGCACTGTATGGTCGCCAACAGAGAAAACAACAGCGGTGCGAAAAAAAACGCATCACGAGTTTACTCGTGGCCGGTCAGCAACGTTCGGCCATAAAACCACGAGTTAACTCGTGACCGGTCAACAATGTGTTAATTAAGGATTTTCTGTAAGCAACCTTAATATTGCTACCCTATTGATGATCCCTTGATCTAATGGCTGGCAATGTGAGGTAGCGTTTGGAGGTAGAAACATTATTTTTACATGTTCTAATGCAAGTTTGGGATGGGATGTGGCGTTATCCAGAAATAACAGTACTTTTCTATTTTGCTTTCTCATTTTTTCATCAAATTGTTTTAGCCATGAAGTCATAATCTCTGTTGTCATCCAGGCCTTTTTATTACACTCCCATTTTAAAGGAAGTTTGTTGATATGCGATCCTTTAAAGCAACGAGTGTTTTTACTTTTTCCAATGATTAACGGATCCTCCTTGTCTCCTTCCATGTTTGTGCAAAATAAAATAGTCAATCTCTGTTTGGGTTTTTTTATCCGTACATTTATCGCCTTTGTTCGGCATTGCAAGATAAAACAGTCTAGTTTCGTCAGCATTGTACACATCTTTTGGTAAGTAGTTCTTCAATATCAATTTTAACTTTGTTTTTCATGCTTCAAAACTGATCAAGTCGACATCAGCTGATTCACCGCAAACGGTTTTAAAGCTTATTTCATGTCTTCGACAAAATTTTTCAAGCCATTCATTTGAAGCTTTAAAACTCAAAAGTTTCAAATATTGGGCTGCTTCCATGGCTTTTTCTTTTAATAAAGGTCCAGATATGGTAATGTTTCTATTTCTCGCTTTACAAAACCAATTGTAAACTATTTGATCAATAGCCAGTCCTTCGGTTTTAGGAAATTTTCTCTTTTACTCTAGATTGGAATTTTCTTCAAACAGGTTTTTAAAGTGGGATTTATTTTTTAAAATTTCGTTCACTTGTGTTCTTCCAACTCCAAATTTTTCAGCCAACTTTCTAACACTATTACTGAACTTTTCACTTTCTGCAATAATGCCAATTTTGTCTTTAAGAGATAAACGTTTTCTTTTTAGCGACATGTTGATACACTATAGAGCATCGACTCGTTCAAAATCCATCCGGGATTCGCTTTTTAAACATAAATGACAGGTTATAAGCTCTATACAAAACAAAGGTTATTGTTAAAAACAATTTATGACCGGTATTGAGAGGTAAAAGTGCAGGTAATTTTTGCGGAATTTTTTCAAAGGGTGTCCGTGACTGTTATGGGGGGTGCCGTTATTGGGAGGGTTATTAGAACGGGATTTCATCCGTAATTGTTCCAGGAATTTGAAAGTTGGCCGTTTCTAGAGGTGACCGTTTTTTAGAGGTGGTCGAAAATAGAGGGTTTACTGTACTTATACATCAAGTATTTGAAACTATTTTAAATCGTCCTCGCCGAATATAAGCGAAAGGTTGTAGCAAACTTTGCTTTGATATTTATCTATTATAATAATAATAATAATAATAAATTGCTTTATTGCTCTCAAAAACATTACACAGAAAATTAACTTCAAGAATTAATAATAGTAATAAAAAAAACATACATGAGAACAATCTTATGGTATGGTTCAACTCGTGTTGTTCTTCCACCATACCATAGGAAGTTTAAACATGAACAAAAAGCGCATTGACTGTAGTAAACTCCCTCTAAAGAATTAACTTACAATTTACATGTTTAAATCAAAAATCCCCTTCGCAAGCATATAACAAAAAGAAAAGCGAAAATGATGTAAATGTGAAGCCATTTCTACAAACGTGAAGATCACTGCCGCCCATGCAAATAACTTAACATATTTATTTAATATTTGGGATACAAACAGGGAAACCCCACAATAGTATCCACATAAGCCTAAAATACACAAAAAAAAACAAAGATGAACTCCGAATTACAAAAAAGAGTAATACTGCTCAATGCTACATACTAAATAATAAAAATGAAATTATACAATACTAGTCATTATAATAAACTTAAGAGTAAATATCAAAGTCGAAGCCGAACTAAAACTGAATAAATCACTGATAAATTGTTAAGTTTATTAAAACTTTACGAAACGACGCAAACGATAAAGTAAAAATATCACAATCTGAACAGTGACGATTGTAAGTTTGCATCATTCGCGGCATCGATGAGTTATAGTGCGCATTTGTGGAGGAAGCGGGTAGTCGAAACAAACATTGATCTCGTGTGGGATAACTCGGGACAGCAAATGAAATTTGTCTCAAAAGCTAAGGCGAGTCAACTGAACCGCTGATCAATTTATACAGAAATAATACATCAGAGGCCAGTCGACGTCCCCGCAACGATCGCAAACCAAAAACACTACATCTTTGCTCGTACGTACAATACGGTAAGCTGAACTTGTGAGCCAAGTAGCGCACAAATCTTCTCTGGAAAGCTTCAATACGGTCAACATTCGTAGTATACACAGGGTTCCAGACAATCGAGGCGTAATCAAGAACACTGTTAACATAAGCCATGTATAAAGATTTAATGCAAAGTTGATTAGTGAAAGGTCTTGACATTCTAATGATAAACCCTAGGCGCCTGGTTGCTTTACAGAGTAATTGCTCAACTTGATAATTGAAAAGTAATTTTGAATCCAGAACAATGCCAAGATCCTTCACCGTCGACAATACATTCAACGGTCCCGGTCCAAACCTATAAGTGAAATTCACTGGGTATCTTCTTCTGCTGAATACCATTTGATTGCATTTATCATAATTTAAGTAAAGGAAATTTTTTGAGCAATAAATTTGTAATCTGTCTAGATCAATTTGTAACCTTTCCGAATCAGAGGTAGATTGAACTATCGAGAACATTTTACAATCATCAGCATAAAGCAGAAAAGAACTATGGTTGAAGCATTCATATATATCATTAATATAAGCTATAAACAGGACCAGTCCCAAGTGACTGCCCTGAGGCACTCCAGAAGTGACCGAAGTAAAGTTAGATATAAAATTATTATATAAAATTATTTTTACTGCTTGGTATCTATCCGAAACATAAGAGGCCAACCACGAAAGAAGACTGAAAGTTAGATTAAATTTCTCTAGTTTGGCCAGGAGCACCCCATAATGCAACTTATCAAACGCTTTGCTAAAATCGGTATAAACTGCGTCGACTTGGCAATTTTCATTCATACATGTTTGAATGTAATTAGTGTAGGATACCAGATTAGTCTCTACAGATCTGCCATGAAGAAAGCCATGTTGTTGTTGAATAATAAATGGTTGTATTGAATTGTATAAAGTTTCGTAAACGATTTTTTCAAAGACCTTAGATAGTATCGAAAGAATAGAAATATAGCGATAATTAGAGACAATGTTTTTACTTCCAGATTTATAGATAGGAAGAATAAACGCTTTTTTCCATTCCGCTGGGAAAACTGAATGAGCCAGTGAACGGCAAAATATAATATAAAGTGGCTTAGCTAGTTCAGAGGCACACTTTACTATAAAAATGCCTATCGGTAACCCGTCGGGACCTGAGCCCATTTTACAGTTAACATTAGCAAGAGATTGCGACACATCTTCAAGCGAAAACCAAGGACGGAAGTTATTATTTATAACGGGGAGTTCTCGCTGCGGAAGTTTACCATCGATAAATACAGAGCCAAAAAATTGAGAAAATAATTCGGCAATTTGATCACCACCAACCGCAGAATAATCATTATGTATCATACGGGTCGGTAAACTATTGTCACGGCTTTTTTTATTTTTGGCAAAGGACCAAAGGTGTGAGGGACAATCAACCAAATTGGATTGCACGTTAATTAAATATGTTTTGTAATCACCCGAGATCAATGCATATGTCTTTTAAAAGTTACTGATGATGCACACACTGTCCACTCAAGTGGAAGTTCATTTATTGTTTTAGCAATTTGAAAGAAAAATGACTTTTTAAAAAAGCAGAATGAAAAATAGGTGGGGATAATCTCCCCTTAAATCTAATATTCACAGTGTGTACATCCCCGCGAAAATTTATTTTGTTATAAAGGTAAGGCGGCTTATAAAGATGTAGGATTCGGTGGTAGAGACATACAGAGTGTAGCACCCTCCTTCCTTGCATGTTTAACCATTTCAATTCCGGCAGCTTATCACTTACATGATCACTCCGGTGAAGACCAAATAGTAAGCGTATACAGGAATTTTGTGCTTTTTGAATTTTATCTTTTAAGACATAAGACAAAAAAGGAGAGTACAGAACATTTGCATAGTTAAAAAGCGGCAGGACCAGACTTTCACAGAGACACCTTCTTGTATTACGGTTCAAATAATGTCTGTTCGAGTAAATAACTTTCAAACTCCCATACGCTCGTTGTATGCATTTGTTGATATTATTGTTGAAAGTCAAATTCTCATCTAGCAATACATCCAATTTTTTCACTGTTTTTTGTAATTGTAACGGTTCATTGTTCACAAATAAATGGAGATTATCTGCTACGTGCTGTCTGTGCCGTTTCGGGCCGAAAATAATGGCAAGTGACTTATTTTGGTTAATATTAAGCCCATGGCGGTCGGAGATATTACATAAAGCTTGCAAATCACTATTAATATTTATACCCGCTTGAACCACCTCAGAAGGAGGGAAGGAATAATACAATTGAGTGTCGTCTGCGTAAAAGTGCACCTTACAATGTGAAATGGTTTTGATAAAGTTTGATGTGTATAATGCATACAAAATAGGCGAGATAATCGATCCTTGCACTTGCTTGACACTCCCGATTTCGTCTCCAGAAAATCAGAGTTATCACCCCCACCGATACTGCTTGTTCTTTACCTGTTAGAAAATCGTTTAACAACTTTCTTGCATTATAGTCAAAACCAATATAACCCAGTATTGCTGTAAGAGTTTCGTGATCAACTGTATCAAATGCCTTAGAATAATCCAACAAACACAGTACCGTCATCCTACCCCTATCGTTCTCCCGCAGGATATCATCGACAATGTGCATCAATGCTGTACAACTAAACCCCCGTCTAAAGCCAGATTGGATTTCGGGCAGAATGTTATTATCTTCCACATAATCATTTATTTGCTCAAATAAAATTCGCTCCATAACCTTAGACAACACAGCCAGCACACTTATTGGCCTCAGATCACTTAAAGTAGTTGGTGCATTCGATTTAGGCAAGGGCTTTATCAAAGCTTTTTTCCAGATGGTAGGGAACACACCATTAAGAATACAAGAATTATTATTATTAATTATTATGATCAGCTGAAGATGATATCCGGTATTCAACTCTTCGTAAAATCACCTTCCGTTCCATCACTAATCTTAAACATAATAGATTCATTAAACGTCATAAAATAATGTATCTAGGAAAAGTTTTATAAAAGAAACTTAGTTAACAAAGTTCCATTTAAAAGCAAGAACATCACACAATAAGAAAAGCTGTCGAGTCATAAAGAGAAGTTTAATATTTTGCATGTTGACCTATTTTTACAAAAAGTTTTCTCAAATTTACTTCGTTTTCTTTTATAACAAAAGATCCTCGACTACAAAGAAACGTTTTAAATAAAGAGATTTCAAGGTAAAGAAGATGACTCAAAAATAATCCACCTGTATCCAAACTAATTAAAAAAACGTCTAGACCAAAAAAAGCAATTTATGATAATGAAGAAAGACGCAGTTGATAATTGATGATTAAAGTCTATTTAAAGACCTTCATTGCACTTCAAGGATATTGCAACAGGTCACGTTATTTGTTCATATTGTATCTACATTAACTTTTTTTTATTATCTTAATTTTTAATTTTGACAATAAAAATAACACAGATTAAATTCATTGTTGAAAAAATTTGTATACTAAAAAATATGGACTCTAATTCAGTTTTGAGATAAATTTGGAGTGTTTATAACCGCTCTATAATTGATATCTTATCTAAATGTCATCGTACGTTAACGTGTGATACTGATTATGTAAACGAACAAAACGATGGGGATAAATAAATTGATATAAATTGTTGTTATTGAGACAGCTACGTAACAAAAAAAAATACAAAGAAAAGATTAACTTTGTTTTCTTAATTAATTCGTTTTTGAGACAAATCGAAATATCTAAAAATAACTTTTGTTATCAACCTCTAGCTCAACTCTTATCTTTTTTACGTAGGTAAATAAAGAAATATGTTTTATGCCACATATTTTCCATGGGTTTCGTAATTTTACTTAGTTTAATGAGGTGTTTTTGCTTTATTGTTGTAAAATGAGTTTTTTATTGCAAACTTTTCTTGTTTGGCACATTTGCAAAACTTATATAACTAATCGTTTGAACGCTTTCTCTTCTCAAACGTTGCCAATTTGAATAACGCAATAACAATTTAAATAAATTCATTGGAGTTTCTCAACAAATTAAATATTAATTAAGAATTTTTTTCGCAATAATTATTGCTTACGATGAATTTTAAGAATTACATTTATACAATTGGGAAATAAATTATTTCATTGTTAATGGTGAAACGTGAGGTGATGATGGAAATAAAACCACCATAACAGTTATAAATAATTATGATATGAGAAATTACCTTTAATTTATAAGTACGAAGGCTTTCACGACCGGTGTTAATTGAACTAAAATTAGAACTAATACTAGCACCAACACTAGAACTATCACTAGAACTATCACTAGGACTAACACTAGATCTAAAACTAGAAACTTTCGGGTTTTGCCGTGCGTTTTTTGAAAAAATGTTTGACGTTTCGGATGCCATGTTGCAACCTTCTTTAGAAACTGCTTCTAACTTCTTCTTCTTCTTCTTCTACTTCAGTTTAGTTCTTTAGTTTTAGATCTAGTGTTAGTTCTAATTTTAGTTCAATTACCTTTAATTTAATTATGATCAATTTTGAAACTAACAATGTCTTTAATACCACACGTATTCTTGATGCTTTCGCTTTGTTGTCAATCTCTTAGAATTAAAAAAATATATAATATTTTTTTAAGATTCTGACCTTACTTTTGACGCTTATATGATTATTTCCTTACATTACATTTTGTAGATACCTCGATATAAATGATGCTGTAATTGTTTGGCTCTCAACTAATTGAAGATCTTCTGAACCTCGGAGGCTGGATGTTTGCTTGATGCGAAGACTGGAAATCCTTGAAATATGGGTAATGAAATGGTAGTAAAAATAGGAAAAATTAATGTAGATAATGGAATTCTTACAACTATTAGACGCAAGATCTACAGGAAGCGAAAGGTAAGACTATCAATATTATTACACCATATTTGATATTGCAATGTTGGCCGTTTTATGATTGTATTAAAAAGTTGTGCAATATGTTATACAATGTGAATTAAATTGCAACGTTGCAACTAAATTGTACAGTGCTATCATAACTGGTATAAGAAAAGCTTCTCTTGGTTAATCGCAAATATGGCAACAAAGGCAGGTGAGAGAAAATTTATTTTAGAGGTTATAGAAAAATTTCACACTTGAACTGCGTTATGAACGATAAAGAGCAAAGAATACTATAACAATATAAGAAGAAATATGATAATGCCAACAAGACACATCTGATAAAAAAGATAAATTCATTACGAACAAACAGTTCATTTCGTTACAGATCATTTAATAAATTTTCATGTGTATATTTATTTTTGTTTTTAAGCCAATCTTTTGTACCTTTTTCTACCGAATATTGAACGCTAAACTGTAACTGAATATTGAATAAAAGTAGACTTGTATGCAGACTTATAAAAGAAGACAAACATGTCTATACATAATTTCGAGCTGGAAACATCGTTTATGCCTAAAGAACGTACGAGATTAAACTAGTCAAAATTCTCAACTACCATTAATATCGCAAGGAAGAACGATTTTTCAAAGTTATAATAAACCAAATATAAAAACGACAACTTGATTAAAGACTACATTTTTAATAATATATATATATATATATATATATATATATATATATAACTTTTTTAAAAAGAGGAGATATTGTTAATTATAATTGTAAAATAATTAATACAGTAAAATTCCTCTTGTATTTTATTGAATATTAATTTATGACGTTTCGAACTACTTTCAGTTCATCACTCCATAATAATAATGGAGTTTTGCCGATGTTGATTTAGTTATTTTTAGGACCATTATCTGATGATGAACTGAAAGTAGTTCGAAACGTCATAAATTAATATTCAATAAAATACAAGAGGAATTTTACTGTATTAATTATTTTACAATTATAATTATAATTAGACTAGATATTTCTAAAAATAATCTGTATTGAATATAGTTTTCTTGCTATCAAACCAAGCAGGTACAGCCTCTTTAAACAATCATTAATTAAGTTTACCACTTGATAAATTTATAAATAGTTAAAAAGCTGTAACCATGGCAACTATACTCTAGATAGACTAGATAACTGGAGGTTGATAAAAGTGGACGTTACTGATACAATGAAGTAGGATAAAATAAGCAAAATCCAGATTTACTCATAAGTAGTTTTTCAAATGAATCACATATTGAGTTATGACATCAAACACTTAGAAACATTTGAATAGGAAATCAACTGAAAAATTTTAATAAAGCTCTTTTGATACCTACCGATGTATAAAGAAACTATACCTTAAAGTAATACTAATATTTATTAAGAATGTTAATAAATTAACATCAATAATTGAAGACATAAGTGGATAAAGGTGTCATGTCACATTTTTAAACTTTTGAGTAAACTAGCATAACACATCTTAAACTGGAACTTTCTTGTGAAGTTCTGGATTCAATTTATTGTAACCTCAAAAAATAGTAATAAATAGAATATTTCCTATCACGTACTTTCTTATTAAAGAAAAACATCCTTTTCTGGAAAAATTAAGATATAGTGTACATAACACCTTTATCCACCAACTCTCAGCTTGAAATGTTATTTCTTTTATCATGAATGAAGGTGTCATGTAACATCTAAATCTATATATTTTTGAAGATATAGAAAAAAAGCAAGATGACAGAATGAAAAACACTTCAATTTATAGTTTAAACTATTTTATTTATAGAAATTTATAAACTGCTTATGAACTTAAAATATGAAACAAATAAAAAATTTAAAGTAAATAGGTATAGATAAGCAACTAATATGATGTTCTCCTTTTCTGCTTGGGATTTAGTCTAGTTTGTTCCAACACATCTTTATAGTACCATCTGTAATCCTCTTCAACGAACTTTATTTGTTCTTTCAAGTTGGCAATTTTTTCGGTAGTTAAACCCCCACATTTAGGTAATACGCTTAGAGTAACTTCCCCAGTTTGAATTTTCCTTGCACCTTTCTTATGTAAATCAACCTGCAGAAACGGTGAATGAGAGTCTAAATTTGTTTTATATAAATAAACTCCAAAACTGTCTACTCTAATCCATTTGACACTGTCTCGTAGATTAATCTTCCCGTTAATAGTGTTCTTAGTTTTTTTATATAAATGAAGTTTCATTGGAAGTTCTTCTAAATTATAAAAAAAATTTTCCATATTTAAACATAAACTATGTCTAGTACTTGCAGATCTGATAATCTCCCGATATTGGTCCGGAATAAAAATATTTTGATGCTTTCTGAGTTCTTTCTCAATACGACCAAAATCTCGATCTGAGTCGAGGTAGCTGTGGCCAACCTCAGGAAATTTATGATCTATGACTCTGAAATTCTTATTTTGCCCTGCACATGAATCAGACCAAATTATCAAGTGATCGACATCAGGGTGTTCTTTTTTGAGTAATTTGCAGAACCTTAATAAACAACTTCCAATTTCGTTACTGCCTCTATTGGCAATGTCTTCTGTCCACTTAAAAAAATTTGACTTGTGGTCTGAATGAGTGATGCAGTGAATACCAAAGTTGTAAAGCCACATTTGTCTCAAGTAGAAAGCCTTTGATGTTGATAATTTGGGTAATGGCATAGTTTGTTGTAAATCCATGGTTATGTAACATTTTGTTCTATCACTTGTTGGTATTTGCCTGTCTACTTTTTGGGAATAAAAGGCATATTCCCAGTTGTTTTTGTGTTCAACTGAATTTTCTCCAGCATCACATATGCTGCAAGTATCACTTTTTGGGTGACCAAAAGACAAATTAAACTTTGTTTCAAAAATATGTCTATAGAATGAAATTTTGACCATGTATTTATCATCCAGTTTGTTCTCCTTGCAATGCTGTATATAAAGCTGGTAAAGTTGATTCACATTAAGTAAAGAGGACAGATATTTTTTGTTATGATTTTTGTTACGGGAGTAATGTGATTGTTCAGCAGGAAACATATTAACATGATTAATGATGTAGTTGATAACATCCTCACCTATCTTATGAGGGCGATTTATATGATGCCCTCGCTTATGTGGAGAAGGAGCAGACTGGCCAGGTTTTAACTGTTTTTGTGTTATTTCAATTTTTTTTCTTCCTATTTTATATAGAGAGCATAAAGCGTCTTTACACACTGGTATCAGCTGCTTATCATAAGTAATTGCATATTTAAATGAGTAATTTTTTGATGTCTTTCTGCCTAATCGGTGACGAAGAACTGGCTTAATTTCGACGTTCTTGAAAATCAGGATACTCTTACTATTTACATCTAAGCTGTAAAATTTCTTCAAAATTGCTTTTCTGTCTTCAATGTTGAATTTATCAGAACAATTCATGCGACATTTCTGTTTGCAGAGTACTCCTTCCTTTATTGTCTTTTTTTCCATAACTCTTCCAGTTTGTGATACATATTATTGACCCTTTTGCCTTAATAGAGCAGCTTTTTTCCGTTTCCATTTTTCTGGATTACGGGTTTTTTTTTGGAAACCTTAGGCTGCAATTCAAATATCTTCAATTTTTTAACTTCTGGGCCTTCAGCAATATCATGAATAGCATTACTTGTTTCTTGTCTGTTAGAAGAGTCTATATCTTCCTTTTCTGCTTCGATTTCTTTTAGTTTCAATTCTGTATTTAATAATTTTTTCTTAATATTCTGCTGCAAATTGACATCCGAGTTTTGATTATTTATCGCTTGTACTAACTCCAGCATCCGTTTACCCCTAGATCCCATAATGGTTTACTTATATTTGCTAATAAAAATCGCTTTTTAAATGAAACACTCTATAAACACTGTCTAAAAATAATGTTACGCAAGAGGAACATAACCTCAAAACATGACATGATACTTCACAGCTAACCTGAACCCTTCAAATTTTGAGCTGATAAAGGTGTCATGTAACAAAAACGTAACATAACACCTTTCTCCACTAGATAATATATGTAGCATGTGCGACATGACACCTTTATCATCTGAAAACTACCAGAAAATATCGGAAATAAGTTTGAAGTATATAGATTACATCGTAAGATGTGTGTTCTTATTCCTCGTTATATTATATTCGTCCCCCAACGATTGTACAATACTTCACTAGCCTATTTTCACATCAAAAATAGACAAAATAGCCTAATAAAACGTAATTCCAAAAATGGCCCGTTTTTAAGTTATTCAAAGTTTTAGTTTGATAGGTTCTCTTACCGTTAACATGATTAGTTGTAAAGATATACATGTAATAATTATATGATTACCATGGCGATGATAGTTAACAAATATTTTATTATTAATAATTTAACAAAACAAGTAACAAAGATTGTCGAAGCAAATCGTTCAACCATCATACAAACAACGAATAATTAACAAATTGGAAAAGAATAATGTTATAATAAGTGTCCATTATGCATTTTTTAAATAATCCCCGAAATCATAAATGTCCTCGAAAACAAACATCTAACGGATTTAAATCATTTTAACGGGATGGCCACTTGGCCAAATCTGCCATTTATGTATGCTTGAGTAGCGCGTGCGTATGCATAATGTGCTGATGCTCCATCATGCACAATACAACAGGCTTGTGTTATTTGTGGAGGTCAAATGGCTTTGTAAGGTCATTTTGTAAAAGATATATAAAAAAATTTACTTAATAACTTGTTATCTCCAACTCCGGCCCATACACTAACACTGAATCGCCACTGATGCTCACTTTCTAGTGTTGCATGGGTATTTTCAACAATTCAAATATGCACATTATACGCTAACGAAGTATTATGGAATCATTGCTACAACCCAAACTGGTCAATGATAACTATGGATCATTGAGGTCTTATATATATATCTAGAGTGCGTATGTGGTGGTGGTGGGGGCAATCAGAAAGTCAGACATGTTGGATGTACCGACCTGAACTTAGCAATAGTTTCAAGTCGCTATTGTCCCTAGAATTATAACCATTATAACCAATTATAAATCGAGATACACCACCAGGAGACGAACATGTACTCATACATTTAAAAAATATTGTTTTTTCAGATGTATATTCATCCGTTTTTCACAATTTAAAATTTCATGTTTTAGATCAAGACTTGCCCTCACAACATATAATTCAATTGATAAAGGAAATTGCTGCAGTATATATCAGAATAAGATTAAATTACATAAATAAATGTTTTAATTTAAATGCAAAAGGTCGTCCTCTCCGAAATAAATTTAACAAATTAATATTATTTCATAATCAGTAACAATATTGTTTTAAGTTTCTTTTATTTTGTTCTTTTTATTAAAATTTTATTTTTGTTGAAGGTTTTCGAATTCTTGTTTCATATCACACATCCAGTTCAATAATGCCGTATGTACACTTCTAGAAAACTACAAAAATCAAGAAAACAATTTTATCTGTGCAGCTTTTTGAAATATTTTAGAATATAAATATATGAAAATATTGTTATGCTTTCTGTTCAGAAGTACAATACAATATACCCGTGCATACCGAGTGCAATAAACTGTAGCAATACAGTCTTAAGTGAAAATATGCAATTTTTGCATTTATGGCACTATTGAACTAGGTGTGCGATATATATTTTTATAATTTGATAGGTTGGGAGATTATTTACAACAGTCCACAATGTTTCTGGTTACTTGATTTGAAATTAACAAGTGAAGTTTAAGTAAAGTTTATTATTAAGGAATGTTTAGTTCTTTTAAAACAAGCTAACAAATATTTATAAAGATAAAAATTAAGGTGATCAATCAGATTTTTTTAAATATTTCCTTAGTTTATGTTAATTTATAAGGGTTATTGTTAAAAATTATTAAGTTCTTCTACAATATATAATTCATAATTATTTATCAATAATTGTGTTTTGTTTTGGTTATTATTTTCTGTCTTTTCAGTTTATAATAATGTAAATTCTTGCATAAGTTATATAAGAATTTCGAAATTCCCGCTAACTTGGTACATCTAACATGGCGATCTTTCGGGAATCATTTTTGGCGTGGTGGGGACAACAGCATACGCACTCTAGATATATATATAAGACCTCAATGCTATGGATGCAGAAAATTAAAAAAATTGTGTTTATTTCCTATCGCTCTCTTTCACGTTAAAATATGCAGAAAATTGCGTTTATCCTCCTGTACTATATCTTTCAATACCTTTCCGATATCTGTCAACCGGTCATTCTCTGTGCATTTGACTATTCTCTATGGAAGCGTTTTTCCGTCTATTCTTACATATACAGGTATCTCCGAAATGCGTGTACAACAGAAGACCACTATTTCCTTGGTTCAAAACAGGTCGAAAACGCGTTAATCAATTTAAACAATTTTTGTTTGTAAATGTCATATGTTCAGCAGTTTTTACTCTATTTTATTTTCTGAGCAGGTAACAATCATATAATTAAATTTTCTGAATAGCCCATTTATTTCTGAAACTTTTTTGTCACTTATATTATTTTGATTACATTAGTGATTAAGCCATTTACGTCATTGCAATTACAAAATCAGATCGTAATTGGCAGTGATTTCTGCGTGGAGCATTAAAGTGAAAAGTCCTCACCTCTACAATTGATAATGAATTTAAAGAAGAAATTTATTTAATTTATTACTTATGTGACAACCACGTTGAGATTTTATAGTTGAATGACGTAAATAAGGCTTATAGATACTTAAAATTCTTTTTTTTTCTGACTTAACCAATTATGTAAAGACATAAAATAGTTTCAGAACTAAATTGGCTATTCAGAAATTAAACACACACTTTGACTTTCAGCCTTGTTTGACTTTGATATTTTTTTTACATATATTATCAAACAACCAATGTCCTCTGGCGACGAAACGAACCCACTTTGGATATAGATAACTTAAATCGACTTATTTTTGGCCAAGGAATCTGCGGTGTTCACGCATTTCGGAGACACCTGTATATCGATCGGGATAACCGGCACAGTCTGATAAATTCTGAGTGTGTGTTCTTCCTCTTCATTTTCATGAATTTCCACTTCAGTGGACTGTGTGTCATCATCAATAACTTTTAAAAAACGCATGCTACATTATTCGCATGGGCGGCAGTGTCCTTCAAATTTGAAAAAAAAAACACTTTGTGTTTACATCAATTTCTTTTTTCATTTTTTTATATTCTTATAAATAACTATTATATACTTACAATAGATATTCGTTTTAAACATGTAAGTGGTATGGTGGAAGAATAAAATTTTTGTAAATTTTTAGAATTTTTGGGACTTTAAATTTTGGAATTTGAGAAAAGTAAAACAATTTATTGTTATTATTATTATTACGGTGAGAGCTTGGATTTTGGATTTTAGTTGCGCTATGAACTATTTCCATCTTATTGCTTCTCTGAATTTTTTCCTTTTCTGTACCAACTAAATACCAGCTGTACCAACCCAACCCAGAAACTCCATTTCAAGATATACGAGGTGATCTACAGCATCCACACTGTTTTCTAATACATTAGTCAGATTAATATGTTTGGTATGTAGGCTGATGATAATGTCATCCGCATAGGTAATCAGTTGTAGGATCTTATTGGGTTCAAGATTTGTTTTCAGATGTCTCTATCTTACTATGTACTCCAGAGTATGATTGGGACCATTCAAGATATTAAACAAATCTGTTATTTATTTCACATCTTTATCAATCTGATTAATTTGTAAGAGACTCTCAATATGATCAGTATCTTTTATTTATTTTTATCAATGGATTCGCAATTTAAATTTTTATCAATGTGTAGGTAAAAAAGAAATATGAATTCAACCTGGACTTATCACGTCTAAATCCTGCTTGATATACACCAATTATATTTTCTGCCAGAGGTAAGCTTATTTGTATGAAATTTCCCTTAATACATAGGACATATAATGCCTTTTTCCACTACTAGAGATGTTAATTATGGGAACCTTCTTCAGTTTACAATTTAATATTTAATGTCAATCATTTAATCCTCACCTAGTTTATAGATTCGGAAGGTGTTTTATCCAAAAAAAATGCATATCAACAATTTTTTGTTGATTCAGTGTCTGCCGAGGTAGCCAGGACCGCTTATTTCTCATTAATTCATTCGATCATAAGTTATTGTATAATTGCATTTACAATAACAGAGATGCATGCTGCACGCTAACATGCACAATTATGAGACATGAAACAGCGGAAATATTTATGTAGAATGTTGTCGGCTGAATGGAACGCAAAATAGTTATAGATATACTGCTCAGGCCCTATATAATAAATTGCGCTTGAAAATTAGCACACACCAAAAAAAATAAATTTTTAAATGATATAAGGGAGTTTTTGCTAAGAAGTGCGTTCAACTCAGTTGATGAATACCTAAGTAGCTGTATTACTATGTAATTTAATTTATAGTGAGTGAGTTGTATACTAATTTTTTATTTTTGTATGTAACGAGTATAACGCCTGGTATTGGTACCATAAAGTTTATTTTATTCTATTCTCTTATTGGCGTTATTATTTCCCTAAAACCTCTCTAGAAATGTATTCCCTTCAAGTAATAGTTTACAGAATTTTTTTTTGTTTTCATTGCGTTTTCACCCATCAATACACTGGGATTGGTTAAAAATCACTGTCCCTTGTCCCTTATCAGCAGAAACCACAGTGAGGGGATATGGTCTGCTTTATTTTAACTACAGTCCCGTTTTCGCTTTGAGACGAGAGATTAGATATGATTAATATGATTGGTAATAAGGTCCGTGGCTACGCTCTCTGAGAATTCAGTGCTACCAGGGATAGATGAAAAGCATGGATTCGACACAACAAACAAATTAAGGTATCAAAGTTGAATATAAATTTGAGAATAAATTTGGGATCTAGTGGAAGAAAGTTGGAGACCTCTATTAAAGGAGGTTCTTAATTCCTACCAACTTCTTAGTTGCAATCTCAAAAACTTTTAACTAATTGTAAATTATGTTAAATAAAATGATATTAATTTTTGAACAATATTCAAAAAAATGTTAACTTGGATGAATAAAAATTGTCCACGGACCGGTAAAGGTCCGCCAAAGCAGCGGTTGAGAATTGCTCGCGTTGAAAATATTTATAAAAAAAGAATGTCGCTGAAGGTAAATTCATATTCGAATCTGTACCAGATTCAGATTCACAAAATTATAGTTCACCAGATAAGTCTTGAACTTACCAATTGTAAAATCATTTTCTATAACTACAGACGTTGTAGGAAGCTGCGACTGCTTTTCTACTTTTCTATCTACCCTCACCCCCAGATTTACCCCCAGATATGAATATTTCTCGATTTTAATGGCATACTTAGAAATTATTTTCTCAACAACTAGAGACTGCAGCAACCTGGGATTAGTCTAAATTATTGCATTAGGTTCTCTCGTATCATTCTAGCCCACCCGCAAGCCAGATTTTACAATTGCTAAGTTCAAGACTTATCTGGTAAACTGTAATTTTGTGAATCTGAATTTTGTACAGATTCGAATTTCAATCTATCTTCAGCCACATAAAAAAAGAGTTTTTTTTATTATAGATAGTTTTAAAGAAACTTTGACGCTCTATATCTTGTCAAAGAGGCATTAGAAGTCTGTCAGCGGTTTTTAGAATCATATATATAATTTATAGAATCACCATATACCAGTTTGAAGCTAACGAAAGACCTGCTTTGTTTACTAACCTCCTTATTGAAACGAGAACGTGCACAGATCGGACTATCGTTTCGGCCGATTATAGAAATACTCGGGGATCATCGGTGGAATCGATAGTCCGATTTATGCGCATTCTCGGTTTCGCTAAAGATGTTAGTAAACAAATCGGTTTTTGCGTTGGTTTTAAGTTATAATGTTTTGGCACCGCCTCTATATACACAAATTCTTTGATTTCATCTACTCCTCGTGCCTTATTATGTTATTTCATTTAAGTTACTTCATCAACTTCTTCTAGTTTAGATACACCCTTAGAATTTGCACTTTGAGGATTTTGTGGAACCCTCTCTGGGCTAGAATGTGTATGTGTAAACGTTGGGGACAAGAACAACTGGATCTATCTCAAGAAATAGATTGCACCTTTTGAGTAATAATGTTTTTCACTATCATGTCACTACAAAAAATGCGTTTGATTCCGATTAGTTTTAACAGTTTCTCATCAAACGTCTGTAATTTCAATTTGATTCTTTTGCTGAAAATTTGGGAGGCAAAATTGCTCCATGGTGACGTTAAAGGCGAACAGTATTCCGCATTTTGCAATTCCGCATTCATCATCAAACCAGATTATTCTTTGTATTTGTTATTGCAATTTGTACTTCCTCGTATTCTTTTGTACATTTAGTATATCTACTTTATATATCATTTCCCGGAAATATATGTCATCGTTTATGGATTTCATTATTTCGTAAAAACATTTAATTTTGCAAATATATATTTTGTCTCATATTTATTTTTATTAATATAAACCAATTTAACCAATCAAGTCTGATAAAGATTGCGTCAATCGATTTTAGATCCTTTCTGAATGATATTATCAGTAAGATATCAAAGTTTTTTTGTTTCAAATAAACAATAGCCTCTATCACGAGCATAAAACATCCGTATTAAATTATTAATGATTTATTTTATAAATTAAAATTAATATAGTAAAAAAAATTTAAATTTAAATCATACAAACTGAATGAAAACATAAGCACGCGATAGTACACGTTACTCAAGACAAGATTTAATTAATAACAAAGTAAACAAACGGAAGTTGTTCACGCACGATGCAATAACGGCCTTCAATGATTGACCTTCTTGCTTCATATTTACGATCTATGCGGTCGACCTTTTTATTCGTAATTTAATGATCTTTTCTTAAAGAAAAATCATCCACGTCAATGTTGTTTATAATAGAATGTTTACAGCATAATTTCTTAATTGCTAAATTGTGTTGTTGACTATTGAAAAGAAATTGAGTTAATAAGAAAATAACGGTAATAGCAATTAATTTTAATATTTTAACGTGATTTCAACATCAACCTTGGATGAGCTATTGTTAAAAATATTTAAAAAAATACATACCAAAACGACTCCGTTCCATTGAAAAATGTTGCAAGTTCTTATGAACTCCCTGGCATGATTAGCATGTGTCGTCAAATGAAATTCGAATTGAATCTCGGCTTCTTGTAACACAGGCGCGACTTTTTCTTCAAAAATTGATTTACCCTTTCCGGGTCCACTCTTTGGGTTGCAGATAACAAGCAGCTTTCGCTGCTCGTTAATTCGGCTCATGATTGAAACGTCCGCGTTTGGTTCCGTTTGATTATCACCTCTTATCAGTTGTTTGATTGCGGTTCGCCAACGTTGTGCTTCTTTGTGATTTTCCTCGTATTTATCGAACGACCGAAATCGCAAAGTGATTATGGTTTTTTCTCGTTTGGAGATCCCGTTTTGTTTGTTTTGAAGTACATAAGCGTAAACGTACAGGTAGGTGCTCGCGTCCGTTTCGTCCTGTTCCGGAGAATTTTCGTCGACCACTTTCAAACCACCGCCAGCGCGTGGCAAAGACTGACACGAACACGACGTGGTCGGCTTCTTGCTCCGTAAACACCGACATCCCACTATGTCTTTGGTGGGAATCGTTTGTTCCTTTACATGGCTCTGACTTTCTTTTATCAAACTTAAACCACCCGTTGTTAAGCGCACGCGAAAAACCGAATTTTTCTTTGTCAAAACGTAAAAGGTTTCTTCTAATAAAATTCTTTCTTGAGACATTTTTTCTTTCTTTATTAAGTTTTAAAAATATTTCTTAATTATAATTTTTAAACATCTTTCGCGGGTATTTTTTTTAAGGAGAGTTAACAGGTAGAAGCTTGCGTAACCAACGTCGAACGAAAACTGAGAATGATTTAGGATTTATTGTGTGCGGTAATCATAGTTAAAACATCGCGATACGTTCACTTATCGACAATTTATCTGGCGTTCGTTCGTTGGAGGCACTTCGTCAGAAGATAATTGGCAGTAATTTAGAGCGTTTAAATGGTGTGTTGTTGTCGCTCTAGCCGCGGGATACGTTCTGCGGGAACTCAGCAACCTGGTGTTTACCAGCCCAACGAAAGTATCGATTGCTTTATTCTGTTCGTCACGTGAGTTTAAGGATCCCAAATATTTAATATATATCTCCAGGGTGGATGTATTTTATCTAATCACGAATTGAGGAATGTCCAAAAACAATTTCAATTAACATACAACTCAACATTCAATCAAAAAGAATTATCTTAAAAATTTTGATACATAACATTTTCTTGTGCAAACTTAAAAAAATAATATAGTTGATGTTAGATAACGCAAACGTAATCGGCAAACATTTACAAATTTACGTATGTGGGTTAAGTTAATATAAACATTCCAAGTAATTTTTGTTGATGTGTCACAAGTCGATGAATCAGTTACTGAAAAAATTGTAATTTATACTTTTTTTGGGGTTTATCATTTTTCTTTGTCATGTTATAGTTTTTAATATTAATTGAGATAATCATTTTTATTTTATTGAGATAAAATCGCCATAAAAATTGGAAGTTTTACATCGAATTTCAATTATCAAAGTGCATTTTTACTATTAGACAATGTTGCACTTAAAGTTATAAAAATAACATGAAATAATGATATAAGCGATCTTTAAATAACGTAAAAAATTTATATAAAAGATAACCAAGTTGTTGTTGGCCTCGTGAACACAATACAATAATGTGGCGATTAAATGTTTAAAAATGATTTGTATACTTTGTATTTGTAAGATAGTTACATTTCCTTACTCAAAATTAAGTACGGAAATTTAGGTTTTTTAAATAACAGTTTTGGAACTATTTACATCAAGATTTTGCATTTTGTCCAATAGTATTAAATACTTTCAAAGCAAACTCAAATAGTTTTCTAGAAGCAGTGTCAAGTCTTCTAGGGACAATAGCAAGTGTTCTAAAAGCGTTGTAAAGCATCTGAATAAATTATAAACCATTCATAATATAATAATATCAAGTATTTTAAAAGCAGAATCAAATTTTCTAAAAGCAGTACCAAGTTTTCTAAAAGCAGCATTAAGTCTTCCGGGGCAGTACCATATCTTCTAGAAGCGTTGCAAGTCTTCTGGATGAATTTCACGTCTTCCGGAAGCAATATCAAGTGTAGAAGCAGTATTAAGTTTTTTAAAAGCATTTCAAGTCTTCTAGAAGCAGTGTGAAGTCTTCTAAGGACAATAGCAAGTGTTCTAAAAGCGTTGTAAAGCATCTGAATAAATTATAAACCATTCATAATATAATAATATCAAGTATTTTAAAAGCAGAATCAAATTTTCTAAAAGCAGTACCAAGTTTTCTAAAAGCAGCATTAAGTCTTCCGGGGCAGTACCAGATCTTCTAGAAGCGTTGCAAGTCTTCTGGATGAATTTCACGTCTTCCGGAAGCAATATCAAGTGTAGAGGCAGTATTAAGTTTTTTAAAAGCATTTCAAGTCTTCTAGAAGCAGTGTCAAGTCTTCTAAGGACAATAGCAAGTGTTCTAAAAGCGTTGTAAAGCATCTGAATAAATTATAAACCATTCATAATATAATAATATCAAGTATTTTAAAAGCAGAATCAAATTTTCTAAAAGCAGTACCAAGTTTTCTAAAAGCAGCATTAAGTCTTCCGGGGCAGTACCATATCTTCTAGAAGCGTTGCAAGTCTTGTGGATGAATTTCACGTCTTCCGGAAGCAATATCAAGTGTAGAAGCAGTATTAAGTTTTTTAAAAGCATTTCAAGTCTTCTAGAAGCAGTGTGAAGTCTTCTAAGGACAATAGCAAGTGTTCTAAAAGCGTTGTAAAGCATCTGAATAAATTATAAACCATTCATAATATAATAATATCAAGTATTTTAAAAGCAGAATCAAATTTTCTAAAAGCAGTACCAAGTTTTCTAAAAGCAGCATTAAGTCTTCCGGGGCAGTACCAGATCTTCTAGAAGCGTTGCAAGTCTTCTGGATGAATTTCACGTCTTCCGGAAGCAATATCAAGTGTAGAAGCAGTATTAAGTTTTTTAAAAGCATTTCAAGTCTTCTAGAAGCAGTGTCAAGTCTTCTAAGGACAATAGCAAGTGTTCTAAAAGCGTTGTAAAGCATCTGAATAAATTATAAACCATTCATAATATAATAATATCAAGTATTCTAAATGCAGAATCAAATTTTCTAAAAGCAGTACCAAGTTTTCCAAAAGCAGTATCAAGTCTTCCGGGGCAGTACCATATCTTCTAGAAGCGTTGCAAGTCTTCTGGATGAATTTCACGTCTTCCGGAAGCAATATCAAGTGTAGAAGCAGTATTAAGTTTTTTAAAAGCATTTCAAGTCTTCTAGAAGCAGTGTCAAGTCTTCCAGGGACAATAGGAAGTGTTCTAAAAGCGTTGTAAAGCATCTGAATAAACTATAAACCATTCATAATATAATAATATCAAGTATTTTAAAAGCAGAATCAAATTTTCTAAAAACAGTACCAAGTTTTCTAAAAGCAGCATCAAGTCTTCCGGGGCAGTACCATATCTTCGAGAAGCGTTGCAAGTCTTCTGGATGAATTTCACGTCTTCCGGAAGCAATATCAAGTGTAGAAGCAGTATTAAGTTTTTTAAAAGCATTTCAAGTCTTCTAGAAGCAGTGTCAAGTCTTCTAGGGACAATAGCAAGTGTTCTAAAAGTGTTGTAAAGCATCTGAATAAATTATAAACCATTCATAATATAATAATGTCAAGTATTCTAAAAGCAGAATCAAATTTTCTAAAAGCAGTACCAAGTTTTCTAAAAGCAGCATCAAGTCTTCCGGGGCAGTACCATATCTTCTAGAAGCGTTGCAAGTCTTCTGGATGAATTTCACGTCTTCCGGAAGCAATATCAAGTGTAGAAGCAGTATTAAGTTTTTTAAAAGCATTTCAAGTCTTCTAGAGGCAATATCAGTCTTCTGAAAGCAATATCAACTCTTCTAGAAGACTTGATTGTGGAAATAGTACAAGTCTTTCAGGTGCAGTATCCAGTTTTTTTGGAAGCAATTCAAGCTTTATGAAAGTATTTTAAGTCTTCCTAGAAGCAGTATCATGTGTTCTCGAAGCATTTTAAGTCTTCCAGAGGTAATATCAACTCTTCTGGAAACATTTCAAGTATTCTGGAAGTAGTGCAAATCTTGTAGAAGCAGTATCAAGTTTTCTGAAAACATTTTAAGCCTTCCAGAGGCAATATCAAGTCTTCTGGAAGCATTTTAAATCTTTTCGTAATAGTATCAAGTTTTCTAGAAGCAATTCAAATCTTCTGGAAATAGTACAAGTCTCTCAGATGCTGTATCAAGTTTTTTTGGACGCAATTAAAGCCTTCTGAAAGTATTTTAAGTCTTTTGGAAGCAGTATCAAGTTTTGTAGAAGCAGTATCAAGTCTTCTGGAAACAATTCTAGTATTCTAAACGCAATATCAAGTGTTCTGGAAGCATCTCAAGTCTTCTGAAAGTATTTCAAGTCTTTTGTAAGCAATTTTAAGTTTTTTGGAAGCAACATCAAGTTTTGTAGAAGCAGTATCATTTTAAGTCTTCTAGAGGCAATATCAACTCTTCTAGAAACATATCAAGTATTCTGGAAGCAATATCAAGTATTCTGGAAGCAATAACAAGTTTTCTGGAAGTATCTCAAATCTTCTGGAAGTAGTACAAATCTTGTAGTACCAGCATCAAGTATTTTGGAAACATTTCAAGCCTTCCAGAGGCAATAGGATCCCGAAAATAATGGCCGCCTGTTGTTGACACGTTTTGAATCGCTCACACGTTTGTAGACTTTGTGTAGTTATTTGGCAAATTTTGCAGTGAAAGCTTGTGTAAGCTGGTTGTTGACAGTTTCCTTCTCATTATGAGTTCCACTAGAAGTGTTAATCATCTTAAGGAGTGTATTTCGGATTTGTGCGGGGATACAAAATTTCTCGATAAATTGGCTAAAAAAGTTGCCGACAGGGTGGACGCTATGTTAAGAAGGAGGATAGAGGAATTGGAACGTAACGTTGCGGCCGCACGCGAAGAAAACCGGTCCCTGCGTGAGGAATTTGTGGATAACAATAAACGTTTCGATATCCTTAATCAAAAATGTGATGATCTAGAACAATACTCTAGAAGGAATTGCATACGTGTTAACGGCCTTAAATGTGGTAAAGAAGGTTCTAGCGTTCTTACTCAAGTTACATCATTATTTAAGGACAAAATGAATGTTGTGTTGCCCGAACACAGTATTGATAGATGTCATCCCGTTGGTTCACCTACGAATGGAACTCGTAGTATTATAGTAAAATTTACTAGCTACGAACATCGATCGTTAGTGATGTCTAGTCGTCGAAGTTTACGTGGCTCTGGTTACTTTATAAATGAAGATCTTACGATATTGCGTTGCAAATTGCTTAGGGATGTACAAAACAGTGTTGGTCGTGATAAGGTCTAGTCAATAGATGGAAAAATTTTCGTGAAATTAAATGATCGAGATGAGGTACTTAACCTTATTAAATGTATGAACGATGTCAATAAACTTCTGAAGTGAATGTAACTGTCTTGTGTGGGGATGATGTGACTTGAATAATGTAACTTGTTTCTTTGCTGCTTCTTTGTGATTAAAATTATTATTATTTAAATGCATTTATTTAATAATTATATTTTAAATTATTATAGTTATTAAAATTTTCATGTTCTTGTTTTTCTCTTGATTTATATTTTATAAGTTACATGATAGTTGTTTTACTTGTGTTTACTATTCATTGCTATTAATTTGATTATTGTTGTTTATTAAATTGATTCTTAATTTGATTTTTATAATATGCCTATTGATTGAGTATTGTATTATTGTAACTGGCGTGCGAGTTGATTCAATTTTTGTTGATAATCCAAATTCTTGGAACTTGTATGAAAAAAAGAAGACAATTTCCTTTTTTGTATTTTTTAATATTCCTGAAGGTTTTTAACAGGTTTGTTGGGCTGCTTCTTCGCCTTCTCTGCTGTGAGTGCTATGAGGATAGGTCATTTAAATGTTCGCTCCTTGCCTGCTCACTTTGCTGCAGTAAAGGACTTAATTGTGATTGAAGCGTACGATGTCTTTGCCTTGACAGAGACTTGGCTATATCCTGGATGTGATTATTCTTTATTTTGCATCGAGCATTACTCTCATTTTTTTACAGGTCGAATAACGCGTACTGGTGGAGGTGTCGGTATTTACGTTAGGGATGGATACAGTGTTGAGGTGGTGATGGATAAGGTATTTTCCTTTATTGAGCAGTTGTGGGTACGGATACGATGCAGGGATATGGTGATGATGGTGGGGGTAATATACAGACCTGATATTGGTATGCCTAGCTTTTTGGATACCCTTGATGCTACTCGCTCTTCGATTGTTCGAATTTGATCTGTTTGGGTGATTTTAATATTGATCTTTTGGATTTCTTAGGACAATACCGTGGTCGATACTTGTCCCTTATTGAATCCTTTGGGTCGCGCCAGGTAATTGAGGCTGCAACCAGGGTTACGTCAACTTCCGCCTCGCTTATTGACCATATAATTGTGACTTCTGATACTCGACAAGTGGGCGCAGCTGTGGTGCCTGTTCATGACGTTGCAGACGATGCTTCGCAGGTGGGCCTACTTCTGAGCCATGACCAATTAGCTTTAGGGATTTTAAACATTTTAACCGTAACAATTTTGCTCGTGATTTATCTCAAATTCCCTGGAATGAGATCATATACCTTGAAAATATTGATGACAAGGTGTGCCTGTTTAATCATTTTATTTTGTCCTTATTCGATGTCCATGCTCCCTTTAGGGTTATCTCAGCAAGGAAAAGTTTTCGTCCTTGGATAACTGATAACATTAAATTGTTGATGAAACTTAGAGATGATGCTTACTCGAAATTTAAGAGGACTAAGTGTGAACGCGATTACCTAGCCTATAAGGAATTGCGTAATTTTACTAATTCTAGTGTTCAAAGGGAAAGGAAGGCTTACCTTGAGTATATGCTGAATACCAAAAGTAGTCGTGAATTGTGGGGTGGTTTCAGAAGGATGGGTATTCTAAATACTAGACAGAGGAAGGAATATCATGAACATCACCATTTTTTTGAAGTTGAAATTAAGGATACCTCTACAATTACGCTTAAGTAATTGCACGAAACAATACGAAATGAAGGAATTGTAAAAGAAATGTTTTCGCACTTAAAGATGAAAGAAATATTATTTTTAATTTTCCTTTTCTACCGGTTTCAGCTTTTTGCCATCATCAGAAAACCACCTGTTTAAATATTAAATCAAATATTTCACATCATTATCATTAAATTACACTTATTTTATTTCTAAAAACTTGTTAAAAACTTGCGTTAAATAGATTTCTTGAATTTTATGTTATTTACATTGTCTTTGCCATCTTTATTACTATTTTCTGTATTCCTGGTGATGGCAAAAAGCTGAAACCGGTAGAAACCGAGAATTAAACATAAAATTTATGTAATCGTTAAGTACAAAAAATTTCAACAAGAAAAAGACTTTTACAAAAAGTCAAATAACAAAAAACTACAAATGAGTTTCAGCTTATTCGAAGCAAAAAAGAGTATTCGACAACACCTTGATGGCGTCATGTTTACAATAAAACAAATACGTTTTGAACCGAGTGAAAAGAGCCAACACCATCGTAATGAAAACAAAAAGATCACATTGCACAAGAAATCTGGTTGACCTTCAAAATGAAAATACGAAATTTAAACGAAAAGAACTTTAATTTGTTTACCTCGCGAAGTCAAGGTTATTCAATGAAAGGAAGTCATTGTACTTTTATTGCTGCTACTAGCAAGGGAGTAAATGTGCATTTTATAGGATGTATGAGTAACTTGGGATTAGTTTATCATGAATTAAGAAGGGAGTAATTTAAAAGGGGAGAAGATAATGAGTTTGTTTGTTAGACAATGTTAAAGGAGAGCTCAAGATAGTCATCAATATTCCACAACTTTAATAATTGATGCTAATTAATGCTGTTGCTAATTAATGTAAAGCTAAGTCCTTACAGTTCAACGCAAAAATCCAATTAAACACGCTTGGTCAATTTTGAAAATAGATGTAAAGACGGAATTAGCAAATGCAAAATAAAATTGTCTCAAACTATTTTAAACATGAAGGAGTTCACAATACTATTTATTACCAAGTTTCATATTTGAAATGTTACGAATCACGAATTAGATTGTTTTGTTAAACTATCAAAGCCAATTTGACGTTAATTAATGTAATTTTGATTTAGATTAATGGAAGCTTGAATTAAATCCTTAACCAAAATTTGTATAAAATAAAAATTAAATTAAAATATAAAAAATATATTTACTCTCATGAAACTTTTCTCTCTTCTTCCAACAGTTTTAATCTTGAAATTGTATTAATTGTCCATATTTCAATCCAAATTATTCTTTTTTATATCCTACAAAACATTAAATGAGTAATATTAAAATGATTCAAATATATAATTAAAATCTCTTTATTTGAATACATTTGTACAACAAAACAATTTATACTGACGGACTGGAAAGAACACTTTTCTGTGTTATAACTCGCATAATATATGTATAAATCATCCAACTATCAATATATTTTTCAACGTTGCTCCTAATACAAACTGTCTCCGCAAATATCCGGTTTCAATTCAATTAATAACCATCGTCTTTGGCGAATAAAGACTCTTGTCCTATAATTAATTCTTTCGTTTTTTTTCCGGTTTATAATGATCGGTAATAATTTCTTTAATTAATATTCCTTTATATTCTAAAAACGGCAGCTTGTTCTGCGTTGGCACTACGTTTCAATTGAATATCTATGAGATTATTGATGGGGTGTGTAAATTACTATAAATTACGAATAAAAATAATATATGAAATATAATCAATTTGAGTTATGATAAAAAAATTCTACATACACGCTATTTATAAAATAATATAGAAATCTAAGTAATATAAAATTATATACGGTCCTTTAGGCCTTTGTAAAAAAAAATAAAAACCAAAAAAAGGCAGATCAAAATCCTTTTTCATTTCGTTTGGCAGTTTTCACGTTTCTTATTCTTTTTTTGTTATTTTCTTTTTAATAATTTTATTCTTTTTACTTTTTCTTCCGCATATTCGGTAAGTTATTATTACAGTTATTAGTGGGGTATTGATGCGGAATATTTCCATTCGCGATTCTTTGCACTAATCGCGGTATTGAAGCTCTTTGGTCCTCCATCCTACCCGATTGAAACCGCATTATAAGGCTAAAGAAATCTTCGTCCGGCACGGTGGCGCCACTTTTTGGGACTGCGTTCGCCGCTGGCGGATCAGACTCCGTATCAACAACCGGAGCGGCCGGAAGCGGCGATCTTTGATCTTCCAATCGAGAATCTTGACAACGAACTAATTGATCCAAAAATGAGTCGTCCGGAATTGTATTTCTTGATGATTCTTGTAAACGATGAAGTGAACTTGGTTGTAAACCTACGAAAATAATAAGTCAATGATGAATAAATTTCTATATAACTTTAAAAATCAATTTTCATCGATATCTCAAAAACCGTCCTATGAAAAACATTTAGATTCGTTATATTCATTGAACATTTCTACGTAATATTCACCAATACCTCGCTTTGCGTCGTGTCGTTTTGCATTTTTTCGAAGTTGCGTTGCTGCTTAATTAGTACTACTAATTTTAACTTAAACTAGTACTAATTTAAACTAGTACTAATTTTCAGTGTACCATTAAGTAAAATGGCAATTCAGACGAAAGCAAAAAGCTTTCGACTTCGGCTTTCGAAGACATAAAAGGTAAAGTAGTATCCAACGATAATGCTAGTGGTAGTAATATAGACAAGAATGAAATATTTGGAGGTAGTCAGGGCAGCTAACGCAGATATAACTGCTGCAGAACGGTACTCGACAGAGTTAAAAGCATTAACTCACGAAGGTGGTTATGATCCGAAACAAGTCCTTAATATTGACGAAACCAAGTTATTTTGAAAACGTCTACCTAACAGGATTTAAAGCTAGCATAGAGTGACTCTTCTTCTTGGTGGTAATGCAAATGGTGATTTTAAATTTAAACCATTTCTCATTTATCAATAAAAAAATCCAAGAGTTATGAAAGGCGATCAAACAAAAAAGCATGGATGACATCATTATTTCAAAAACTGGGTTTCTACTTGTGCTATTCCAGATATTAAAGTTTATTGCAGCAAGGAAAACTTAAACTTCAAGGCTTTGGTACTATAGACAATGCTCCTGGTCACCCAGTTTATGTTAATGAGCTAATTCAGGTAGTAGGGAGTAATATCGACTTTTAAAAGTTATTACCTTCGACGAACATTTAAACTTCTTTTAAGTGAGACTGATGGACTAGATAAGCCTACCATACTAGAGTTTTGGAAAAAGTTCAACATTATGAAAGCCATAGAAATTATTTCCGATTCGTGGGAGGAGGTTAAACTATCTTACATGGATGATGTTTGGCGCAAAATATGGCCTGAATATGTTCACTGTACGTCATGAAATTTCTAATTTTGAAGGTATGGAGCAGGCTGACATAAATGAATTGCTAACCGCGCGCAACCAAGATTTCTACAATGAAGAACTATTGCAATTAGAATTGCAGTTTGCTAATAAAGAAGGTGACAGTGACCGTTCAATAAAAATCTCCGAAGAACAGAATTTAACCTCCAAACAAATTTTCAAAGCGATGTGTTTGATTGTCGAAGCTATGGAGATCTTTTTTAAAAAACGAAAATTTATGTTAAGTTGAAAAAAAAGCTGTTCAGCAAACATTGGACCAATTTTTTGTGAAAGAAATCCGACTTACGACAACAGCTAGTATGGACTCATCAGTCAGTGTTTAATCATAGTTTTGTTTATCATAAATTGATTGAATAGTTTATTTCGTACGTCCATACAAAATTGTTGATGGTTTTATCTGGATTGTTTCTAAAAGACTCAATGACTTGAACTGCTATCACAAGACTTAAACTGCTTCTAGAAAACTTGATACTGGTTTCAAAAACTTAAAATGCTTCCAGAAGACCTGAACTGTTTCAAAAACTTAAAATGCTTCCAGAAGACCTGAACTGTTTCCAGGACACCTGAAATGCTTCCAGAAGAATTGATACTGCTTCTAAAGGACTTGATCTGCTTCCAGAAGAATTGATGCCGCTTCTAGGTGCTTTGATACTGCTTCTAAAAGACTTGATATTGCTTTCAGAACACTTGAAATGCTTCCAAAAGACTCAAAACGGCGTATGGAAGACTTAATACTGGTTTCAAAAGACTTGAAATGCTTCCAGAAGACTTGATACTGATTCTCGATGCCTTAATATTGTTTCAAAAAGACCTGAAAAGCTTCCAGAAGACGTGAAATGTTTCGAAAAGACTTGAACTACTTCCAGAAGATCCCTGGAAGACTTGATACTCTTTTCGGAAGACATGAAACGTTTCCAAAAAGTTTGAAATGCTTCTAGAAAACTTGAACTGCTTTCAGAAAATTTATTATTGCCTCCAGAAAACTTGATACTGTTTTCAGAAGACTTGTACTATTTCCAGAAGTTTTGAAATGCTTCCAGAAGACTTGAAATCTTTCCAAAAGACTTGAGCTGCTTCCAGAAAACTCAACACGGCCTCTGGAAGACTTAATACTGGTTTCAAAAGACTTAAAATTCTTTTAGAAGACTTGATACTGATTATAGATGCCTTGATACTTATTCAAAAAGACTTGAAAAGCTTCCAGAAGACGTGAAATGTTTCGAAAACACTTGAACTGCTTCCAGAAGATCCCTGGAAGATTTGATACTGTTTTGGGAAGACTTGAAACGCTTCCAAAAAGTTTGAAATACTTCTAGAAAACTTGAACTGCTTCCAGAAGATCGCTGGAATACTTGATACTGTTTACAGAAGACTTGAAACGCTTCTAAAAATGCTTCCAGAAGATTTGAACTACTTCCAGAAGATTTACTACTGTCTCTAACAAATTAACTAAAATATCGGAAAAATAATACGAATTATTACAAATAAAAAAGAACCGAACTATAAGCTAGTGCATGGTTATACACACACCACACACTAAAAATATATAATCATACGCATAGAACTAATCAGAACATAACAATATAATCCAATGTAACATAAATTGCACAGACATGTGCGAGGCCAATTGCGATATGAGGCAAAAAGAGCACGCTTAAAAGCTATTAATGAAGACGATTGAAACCGAAACAGATCCACATCAAATCCCTCCCCAGCGCCATTCGAATCATGGGAGAATTAAGGAGTGCGTTGGTTTGGAGTGTCAGTTTGTAGAACAAAAAGTCGAAACGCAAGGAATGAGGAGGAACATGAAGATTTATAGCATCGAGAAGAGAAGGAGAATCACGTATATTATGTGGCACTTTAAAGAAGAAGACTATCACGACAGACACGACGCTGACTCAAGGAGCAAAAAGAGAAATAATCTCAGTAGTGGGTTGAACATTAAAACATAAGTATTCTATAATTTTTTTTATGTTGTAATTATTGTTTATTTATTATGTTATAATTATTTCAATGTCTGGAGCTATTTACTCATTATCAAGAAATCTACATCTCTGAACTAAATTTCTTTCAAATTTTTAAACAGATTTGAATTCAAAGGACCGTTACGTTTAAACTATTTGGAGTTAAGAAATAATTTTTTAGAGTTAATTTTGGATTAAATTTGCTTCAAAATACTTCTTATTTTATCGAGACATCGCGGTTGGGTTTTGAGATAACATGCTCTAATGATTAATTATGTTCTAAAAGACGATAGAATTAAAAAAAATCGTTTGTTTAAAATCAATGGGGATTAAGAAATAATTTTTGTTGTGCTAAATCTCAATTAAATTTGTTTCGAAAGGCTTTTTATTTCCACTCGATATCTCAATTCACTTTTGAGATACGTCGTTCTTAAAATAGACTTTGTTAAAATAATCTCGAAATGAATCAATTTTGTGCAATTTGAATACAAAAGATCGCCACGTCAAAAGTATGTGGAATTAAGAAATAATTTTTTAGAGCTATTTTTGGATTAAATTTGCTGCTCCAAAATGCTTCTTATGTTATCGATATATCTCGTTTTGCTTTTGAGATACAATAGCTTAATTATAAATGTTGTTCTAAAAGGTGTTCGAATTAAAAAAATCGTTTCTTTAAAAAATTTTTGTTGTGCTTAATCCGGATTAAATTTGCTTCGAAATGATTTTTATTGCAACTCCATATCTCAATTTATTCTTGAGATACGACGTTTTTAAAATCGACTTTATTAAAATAACCTCGAAATAAATTAATTTTGTGCAATTTGAATTCAAAAGATCACCACGTCAATAGTATATTACAGTACAAGTGAGGAAAGTAAGGTTTTTCACTCACGCGTATGTCAGAATATGTGGAAAGATATACAAGTGAGTGGAAAATATTGGTTTCCCACGTGTGCTGTATAGCGTTTTGTTCAATCCTACTATTTAGAGAAAATTCGGTCTTAACCCTCCGGTACACGCGCATTTTTTTTTTTTGACGTGAGTGCTCGCACCGGACTGAGAGTCCGGTTTCTTTGCCAAATAAGAGATGGCGCTGATGTGTAATTTGTATTAAACTCCCTAGATTACTAAAGTACCGCGGTTCATGATATCTATGTATTCAAACGATTCGAGCCAAAATGGTGATTTGACAGCATGTCAGTGACCAGGTGTACGAATAGGGAGTTTATGTGTGAGAAAAACGTTTTGCTCCGCCCCCGATTCGAGACCATTATTAAACTTCACCTTTCGTTTCTTCGGTGGATCATACTGCTTAAAACAAACTTAATAAGCTACCAGGAGCCTTGAACTGCTTTCAAAAATGTTGATACTACCTCTGGAAGACTTGATAATGCTTCTACAAGCCTTAACATAGCTTTCAGAAGGCTTGAACTGCTTCCGCAATTTTATGCTGCAGCTGAAAGACTTGATACTATTTCTAGAAGATTTTAAATGATTCCAAAAAACTTGATACCGTTTGTAAAACTACTGGCAAAAAAATGTTTGAAAATGCAAAGTCTTAAAGAAGACATTTTTATTGCAAAAGGCACGAAATTGTTAATACAATTTGATTTTGCTTCCAAAATACCAAATACTGCTTGGATACAAAATGTTCATTTCAAAAGTTCAAAAAATTTCAATTATAGACCAAATATTGCTTGTGAAGGTGTAAGCACTGTTGATATAAGGCATTTCTATTGCAAATTAACCATAGGCGCCAGATACATGGACGTTTTTCATATCACTTTTGTTTTCAGAACAGTCATTCGTCGTTTGAATCTTTTCCCAATTCAGTTTTTTCACTATCCAGTACCCATACTTATTTTCAAAAACCGGCGCTTATGAAGCTACGAAGATTGTGTTAGATGTACCACTGACGATCTAAAGATAAATCAGTTAGCTGCAGAATTCTTCGAATCCTCTATTTGGGCATCGTAAATCTTACACAAATTGCTGGTTCTGGTCCTAAAAACGATTTAGCACTAGTTCATCTGCCGTTTCATTGGCAGCACTTCCAGAGTGACCTCAGTGTAGTTAAAACGACGAACCGTTTGAGCCATCTGTATTTCCACATAAATTTTGATAATCCTCTACTTGATTTCGAGCTTTGTGGAGATGAGTTACTAAGCTTGTGTTCTCATTTAATCCCAAGATTATTCCTCACTTGCGCAATCAGTAATAAAATGTCCAATATAATTATATTTACAAACTCACTTCTACAGTATTATATGTTTAGAAATCTGAAACTAGCAACTAACGCCATTAACAACGACAACATTCTGATCTGAAATAATACTTTGACGTCCTTCAACATCGGCAAATACAGAAAAAATGTTAACTTGAATGGTTGCGGTCCGTCGAACCAGCGGTTGCAAATTGCTAAAAGACTCTGTAAGTCGATAGTTAAACTTGCAGGAAAAGATTTTATTAATCATAAAATCGGGGCTAAGAGAAAATACTGGAAATTATTTGACAGCAGACTTGCAGGAAAAAAACTTTATGACTAAAGTGGCTAAGAGAAAATACAGGAAATTATTTTCAGGATTCTGAGATGACCGCTAGGGGGTGCAAATACCATCTTTAATGTCTTGAAATCTTAACAATTAAACAATTAGTCATCTTAGGAATGGTATCTCAATTTTAAGATATTTGTACATATCAGTTTCAGTCCAGTCCCAGTATATTCCGGGTTCATGCCGGGATTTCGTGAAAGAAGATTTATCGTTTAGAAGTCTGGGAGCATTAAGAAAGATTTGCATTGAAAATACGATTAGCACCAAATAAATTAATTTTCTGGAAGCATTTCAAGCCTTATAGACGCAATGTTAAGTATTCTGACAGCAATATCAAATCTTTTGTTAGCATTCCAAATGTTTTGGAAGCAATTTAGATCTTCTAGAAGCAATATTAAGCCTACCTGAGCCAATATCGAGACTTTTGTAACCATTTTAAATCTTCTAGAAGTAGTATCAAGTCTTCTGGAATCTTCTCGAGTCTTCTGAAAGCATTTCAAATCTTCCAGAAACAGTATAAAGTCTTACAGGGGCTATATCTAATCTTTTGGAAGCATTTTAAAATATCTAGAAGCAGTATCATGTCTTAATTATTAAAATCTTCTAGAAGCAGTATCAAGCCTTTTGGAAACTTCTCAAGTCTTCTGAAAGCATTTGAAATCTTCTGGAAGCAGTATAAAGTCTTACAGGGACAGTATCAAGCCTTTAGGAAGCATTTTAAAACATCTAGAAGCAGTATAAAGTCTTCTGGAATCTTCTCGAGTCTTCTGAAAGCATTTCAAATCTTCCAGAAATAGTATAAAGTCTTACAGGGGCTATATCTAATCTTTTGAAAGCATTTTAAAATATCTAGAAGCAGTATCGATTCTTAATTATTAATGTTTTCTAGAAGCAGTATCAAGTCTTTTGGAAACTTCTCAAGTCTTCTGAAAGCATTTGAAATCGTCTAGAAGCAATATAAAGTCTTATAGGGGCAGTATCAAGCTTTAGGAGGCATTTTAAAACATCTAGAAGCAGTATCAAGTCTTCTGGAAGTAGTATCCAGTCTTTTGGAAGCACTTCAAGTAATTTTGAAGTATTTCAAGTCTTCTAAAAGTAAGTATAAGGTCTTCTGGAAACATTGTAAGTCGTCTGGAAGTATTGTAAGTCATCTGGAAATATTTTAAGTCTTCTAGAAGCAGTATCAGTCTTCTGGAAACATTCCAAGTATTCTGGAAACCATATCAAGTTTCTTAGATACAATATCAAGTCTTCTGGAAGCATCTTCAGTCTTCTAACAGCGACATAAAGTACTTTGGAAGCATTGTAGGTCGTCTGGACACACTTCAAGTCCTCTAGATGCAATATCAAGGCTTCTAAAAGCGTTGTAAGTCATCTGTAAGCATTGTAAGTCGTCTGGATGCATTATAAGACATCTGTAAATTCATCATTTTAAGTCTTCTAGAAATATCAGTCTAAAAATTCAAGTCTTCTGAAAGCAATATAAAGTTTTCTTAAGACAGTATCAAATCATCTAGAGGTAACAACATCAAGTCTTCTGGAAACATTTTAAGTTTTCTAGATGCTATATCAAGTTATCTGAAAGCATTTTAAGTCGTCTGGAAGTATTTTAAATCCTCTAGAAGCAGTAACAGTCTTCTGGAAGCCGCGGTACTTTATAAATCTAGGGACTTTAATTTGTATTCTTTTTAAGACAATAAATAAAAAAAAATTTTTATTATCATAAAATTTGCAATAGGCAAATAAATGCCTGCGTTGAATACGCTGCACATTTTTCGGGGCATTTATGTTCTACAGCTTTCATTATCTTTTTCGTTTCTTCTAATCAGATAAGAAGCCATTTTGAACGAAAAAAAAACATCTTACCGTCTGCAAAATTTTTTGAAAAGCTTCAGTCAGAAAAATACTCTTTGAGTATTTTTCTTCGCTATCGTATTCATATTCGTATTTTACTGTGTTGTACACTAAGAAATTTTTGACACTAAAATGACATAATTATGTCGGTAAAAAAGTTGCCTTTTCTGTTAAACAATAGAGGGTGCAGAACCCGGAGTGAGAGTCCGGTGCGTGTACCGAAAGGTTAATTGTCATCATTACGCTTAAAATTAATATACTAATTAAAATTAATAATTTATACAAATGAAATACTTAATTTAATTTTTTATGTGTGCTCTCTACCGTTTTTCAGTTCACATCTGTTACGTTTAAACAAAGAGTTGTGCCTTTAAAGGTTTAAATTTCGCTAATAGTGGATGAAGAAAATTAGAGTAAGTGAAAAATATTTTCACTCACCCGTTGCTATGAATATTAGCAGAGTGAGTGAAAATAACAACTTTCAACACTCGTATCTACGCTAGAAACTGGCAATTTCAAAAGTAGGATTGAACAAAACTGTTTGAAATTAAAGAATAATTTTTTAAAACTAATTTTGGATTAAATTTGCTTCAAAATACCTCTCATTTTATTTTATCGAGATATCTCGGTTGGTCTTTGAAATACAATGTCTTAATTATTAATTCTGTTGTGAAAGATGCTGAAATGAAAAAATCGTTTCTTGAAAATTGATGGGGATTAAAATATAATTTTCGTTGTGCTAAATCTGTATTAAATTTGCTTTGAAATGCTTTTTATTTCAACTCGATATCTTAATTCAGAATCTGTCTTTCAAATATTTCAATAATTATATAAATAAACAAATACTGAGAGAACCTTTCTTAACAAAATTATAATTTAATCATGAACCACAGTTAAACAAGAAGAATTACATAATTTTTATATGTAATGTACTATTGAACTTATTCTTCCCAACTTATCAGCATTGGTTTTTTGGAGAGGTTGTATGATATTTTAAATTTTTTCAAACCTTCTCAGATCTAATTCAGGTTTTTTTGGAGAGCCGTTATTCGTCGATTGAGTCTATTCCCACCTATACTATTATACTTAACCAGCTTCTAAACAAGGTTGCAAACTCGGAAGCTTCTAGTATTAGTCCTGGTATTAGTTCTAGTTTTAGTTTAAATAACACCGGTTCTAAGAGCCACTATATTTATATAAAATAAATACATATTATGCACAATTTTTCTTGAAAACAGAAATACAAAATTGTATTTTTGTACAAAATAATTATACATAAAAAATATTGAAATGTTCAGTGAACACAACAATCCAAACAACATTCTTTTTATTGAACGGTTCTCGAGATTTCAATGTTTAAACTTACAAAAATTGACTTTAAAAGTTATACTGTGATTTATTTAACTTGAGTTCATTTTTTTTTAATTAATTTACCTGGTAAATGAGGAAGCGCAACTCTTTGTTCATCCATTCTTTTACTTTGCATCCCACAAATCATATCCATTAAATCATCTGGACCATCATTTTTGGAAGGCAAATTAACAACATTCGTATTCTCTTTATTCTCAGAAACCGTTAGAGCGCAACGTTGATCGTCCATTCGTTTCGATTGGAACCTAGAGAGCAAATCGAAGAAACTGTCCTCATCTTCATTTTTAGCGGGCGAAACGGCTATTTCGCTTTGAGATTTAGGTATTAGGGTTACTCCTTGCCTTTGTTTTCCATCTGGTGTTAACTAAAGATACATTAATTATGATTTTATTCAAATGAGATTAGAATTAAATGAAAGTTAGGGTGATAAATGAAGAAGCAAAATTTTTTTAAAAAGAAGCAAACATATACAGTCACATTGGCCACTACCTTAATTAAATCAAGCTGTTCCATGCTTTCACGTCTCACCCTGTGTATCCTGCTGTTAGCGAGACCATCAATTTTCGTTGTGGGTGGGGTTGTGACATTTTTGTTATCATCACCACTTTCAGGGCTATCGGGTAAATTTAAAACTTTTTTTAAATCGGCGATGTTCATTTTAGCTGTAGCTTCACCCATTGTGTCCATCAACTACAATAAATATATTTTATTTTTTTAATAATATAAGTCTACATTATCACAAAGATAAGATCTTATCTTAAAAATAAACACTTATTTAATGTTGAAATAATTAAGGAACTTAAATTAAAATATAATTTTTGTTTTTTATATCAAATTTCCCACCTCTTTACTTATTTCAAGATGTTGATTAGCGAAATGTAAAGCTTTCTCGTGATTTCCAAGAGCAGCGTGAGCATTTCCAAGGCTCCAACAAGCTCTACCTTCCCCAACGCGATCCATTAAATGCTGAGCGATTAAAAGGTGCCGCAAATGATATTCAATGGCGGTTTCATAGTCTCTTAATAAAGTGTAAGTGTTCCCCAAGCTGTAACAAGCTTGGGCTTCGACAGCGCGATCTTTTAATTCTTGGGCCAAAGATAAAGTTTTCCTAATAATATTAGAAATTAATTTTTTTTTGATTTAAACAAATTAAAGTTACTTGTAATGATGAGCTGCTTCTTCGAATTGTCCCATAAAAATGTGCGAATTTCCCAAGTTGCTATGAGCTCGTCGTTCGGCTGCTTTATCGCCGAATTGACGAGCTATTGATAGGCGTTCTTCGTGATACTTAATCGCTTGGGCGAAATCCCCCAAGAGATAGTAAGTGTTCCCCAAGTTCCCACAGGCTCTCCCTTGGGCTGCGACATCACCCAAATCTTTCATAAGCATCAAGTTTTTCCTAAAAAGGAAACAGTAAAATAAAGTTATAAAAAATATTAATATTCTAATCAAATGCTGTATGTTGTAATTAAAAACTCGTGGTAAATTTCAGTTTTTTTAACTGTATATGATAAGGAAATAAGGAATTAATAACGATCAATATTGATGCATTGTTTGGAAAACAATAATTTTCTTTTTGGATGGCTATGTTTTGGTATGACATCATCAGATTCCATTCTATCATTGTATTCTTGTTATTATGAATTATTTTAAACAAATAATATAAATTCTATTCAATAATACTTTTTTCTAGATTTTTATTTTTGATTATCTTTGAACGTTTTTAATATAATTTTACTCATAACAGATGTAGTATATCACGTAGAAGTATTATCAATTTCAATTTGATGAACGCTGGATTATGTATAATGTTAAAAATTATTTAGTTTTTACAAGCATTTGTATGATAATGATCTGTCATGTTTGTTTTCCAACAATTTGTCTCATCATATCGAATTACCCCACAAAAATATTCTTAGTCACTCCTGGATAAAATCTGCCAGGATTTACATGTATTATTTATTTTTATAGATAAGCAGGTTAATGCCTGTGAAGCCCAACAAACACAGGTACTACTAATGTAGGATTTGCCACCCGTCCCAGTACACTGGGATATGTTATCTATTTGAAACTTATGTCCCAGTTGAACTACGAAATGTCTACTGAGACATTAAAACATCTACTGAGATGTTTTAATTGAGATTGTGACGTTATTGTGTCTGGTGTTGGACAGCGACGTCTCAACAACGTCTGATACCAAAGGACTAGGAAAAACTGTAGAAGAATTAGAATGCCAAAACGCAAGTGCAATATCTCAGATGATTACACGAAAAAATGGGCGTTCATAAAGAAAGGTAAAAGTGAATTCAAAGCAACATAATATGTAATTTATTTATTTCCGTGAACGACTGTGGTAAAACTTAGATATAGTCTGTTCCACGACCATTGAATCGCACGTCATATCAAAAACACGCCCACTGAGTGGATGAAGAAATAACACACCAAATTCGCAATTCGTTAATCTGTTAAACCGCTTTTTTATCTGCAGTTTACGGTTATTGTCAACAACATAAACTTAAAAAGTATTGTTTTAGGGGCTTTTAGTGCGAGGGAGAATTGGGTATTTTTGTACCGTGTATTTCGTTCTGATTGGCTGATGGCGAAGGTCCTGGAGTTACGTGGTCGCCATCAGCCAATCCGAACGACATACCCGATTCACAAACACCCAATTCCTCTTCGCACTAAAGGCAGCTTTAAAGTTTAATGTTCAAAACACATTGCAGGTGTTCGTAAACTCGACGGCAACATGGTATTTTCTAATTTACAATACGTTTTATTTTTATTTTTCCTTTTTTATTTTGTATGAGTAATCGTCTTTGATCATTACTAAATCAATTAAGCCCTATATTAAAAAATTGGAAATTAACTATTCGCATTTAATACAATTAAAATTCATAAATTATTGGTTAATAAAGCAACGCTGTGACGTATTGATGACGTGCGATTCAATGGTTGTGGAACAGACTGTACAAGATCACATCAAACCTAATGAGCATAAGTCTAAGATATTGGTAGCTTCTATACTTCACCTGATATTTCATCATTCATGATTAAAGAAAACAGTTCAGAAGAAATTTTAGTATGTGTAGCAGAGTGAACAACAGTTTACAAAGTTATTATTCTTCTAAATCATTAGATTGCAACATTAAGTTGAATTCGACTTTATATCCTGATTCTAAAATAGCTGCTAAACTCAACTGCAGGAACAAAAGCTAAAGCAATAATAAGAACCACTCTTTACAAAAAATAAAGGAAGAAATTAAAACAATTCCTTTTTATGAACTTTTAACCTACGTTAGTAGTCATAATGCTGAAAAGTTATTATCTCTTCTCATATAGTATTTGTCAGATACCAATGGTATGCAGTTGAAATTAATTAAATTGGATAATTCACAAAATGAAACTTCAGATACAGTAATCACCTTCTGCATAAACATACATAATAATTCAGATATATTATTAGAAAAGCTAATAAAGCCGATAAAAGAAATGTAATGAATATATAATAAAAGAATGTGATGTTAGATTGTTGTAAAGACGTTTATAATAAACGTCTTTTTCTTGAAATGGTTTACATTAATAAAGACACAAATTCAGTGAATTTCAGAACGAATACAGAAGGGATAAGTTCAATCTACAGTTTTATAATTAACAACGACTTTACACGACGAGAATTACGTCCTTAACTTTTTGAACCGCTTTTTTCCTTTTTGCCTCTCCAGTGTTCCTCTCTAACAAAATTCAAAATTTACCAGATTTGTTCTGATTTTTTAAAAAACAAAAAAACCATTCTATTTTTAACCTTGTCATTGTCCTCTACATTGATTAATGTGTCAAGAAAATTTTCTTTTTAATTTTATAAAAATAAGTTTTTAAAATTTTTTATCTAATTTTGAAGTCAACCTTCTTACTTCCATCGTAAGTCGACTTTAATTTTTAAGATTTTGTGTAACGTTACCAATCTATTTTAATATTGTAGTGTTTCCCTGATGAAGCAATAAAATAATTGTGAAAGCTCGGATAGCGAAAAAGGAAGTTGTTTTCTTATCTTTCGTTGCTATTCCCAAGATTTTTTAATCTTTTTATAGAAGGCATAGGTTATCCAACTCACATAATACAATCACATAGCATCCACATCTGCCGTCTTGCTGTCTATTCATGTGTAGTCAATAGCATTGAAGGTTTATAAATATTTTTCTATATTTACAGTACCAAATTAGCGACTTAAATCGTTTTGAGAATCAGCTAATGTAACTCATGCTAATTTACATTTTCACTCAAAAACTAGCTAGTTGTCATTGTAGCCGGCGATTGAACGCATTTTGAAGGTGTGGGATACATTGGGAAACTTTTCTTGGTAGAAAGCAGATCGCAAAAAGCAATAGTCGATTTCAGGGGAGGCGCCAAAGATTTGGCCACTACAGGCAAAAATGGATTTGGCCGCCCTTGCCTAAAGAAAAATTTATAGTCTGTACCACGACAAGTAAGAGTAACTCATCGATTTCCGTAATAATTTTACGCATATGTTACAAATATTATGCCCGTGCGTTGACGTACGTTAGAGTTGATGATTCTCACTTCCCGTCGTATAGACTATAAAAGGGCTCCTTTCAAAAATGCATTAATAAATGTAGGTTATTTATTGAACAAGCTACAAATTGCAAACTGACAAAAATAAATATAAAAAATGTATCTAATTGTAAAATGTTTGCATATACAGATACAGCTTGTTCATAACGCATACAGGCGATAAAATCATTATAAAAGATTTATGGAAAAATCCGTGGAAGGGGTCAAAAGTCTCTTTCTACAACTTTTTGTGGTGTATGTAGGTGTAGGTTGTGTGTCCCAACGAACAAAGGAAGCAAACTCGAGTATCGACTGAAGAAGAAAGTGGAGAAATGGAATCAAGAATAGTTGCTACTACATGATGATAATGAACATGATGAACCGATTGATGGTTAATATTATTGAGAAATTGGAATAAAATAAAATGGAAATTAATCAAAATTTAGAAAGAATAAATCAAAATTTAGAAAGTGTGAATCCAAATTTAGAAAGTGTGAATCAAAATTTAGAAGCGAAATCGAAAGAAAATAAAAAGGAAATGAATAAAAATTTAGAAGATAAATTGGGAAACAACCGGGTTGAAAATCAGAGAGTATTTAATAAAACTATTCATGGTTTAAGGAAAGAAATTATCATACAACTGGAAAATACTAACGACGGTTTACAACGCGAAATCAATAATATTAGAGAACAATATACAAATCTACTGTTAAGTGTGGAGAAAAGAGTGGAAGAAAAATGCAACGTTACATTACAAGCTTTAGAATGGTATGAAATGATAGCGAACAAATGCAACAACATGAATGATTTTAAGAACGAATTTGTAAAACAGTTTTGCAATAGTAATCATCAACACCGACAAAAATTAAAACCATTAAATGGAAGATATTCGTATACAAAAGTTAAAACAAAAAAATTGGACAAGGGTGAATTTAAGAGACCTAACATACAAGATAGATAAAAAAAATAAATTAATGATTTTAAAAAACCTTGAATTATAAAATTCCCACTGTTTACATTTGCAAATTTTCCAATTTAGAATATGGGAAAATTGTGATAATTTTACGTCAAGTCTTTTAAATACATTTTAACTCTTCTAGAAGCAGTAGCAAGTCTTCTGAAAGCAAGTTTTTTGGATACATTTCAAAGCTTCTATCAAGTTTTCTACAAGCAATATCAAGCTTTCTCGAAGCAAAATCAAGTCTTCCAGGGGCAGTATTAAGTCTTCTGATAGCATGTAAAGTTTTCTGGAAACATTTCAACTGATCTGGAAGAGTCTTTAAAAGACATAAGAGTTTTCCAGAAGGATTCCTTGTTTATGCTAATTTTTATACCTTTTTCAGAATCTTTCCATTTTGTAATGCAATTTATATCATTATAATAATTTTGTGTTAAAGATTAAGAATTTTTATTTTACCATTCTAAGTGAAGATAATGTTTAATGGGTTGGATATGATTTAGGTTGGGTATGGCGTTGGTTAGATTGGATGTAATTCGGGTTGGGTTGTCAACAGTCTTCCACTGTTGTTGATGAATAAGGACAACAAAGAAGAAGGAATATTATGTAATAGTGTAATGGCAAGTTACCTTACAGAGCAAATACAAAGTAGAAAGAGAAGAAGATTAACACTGCTCTATTTATTACACTACCCTGACATCATATTCCCTTCTTTCTTGTTGTCCATACTTTCTCACAACAATCTTCCAACTTAACCCAACGCAAAACCTACCCAACCTAACCGGACCAACTGTTTGTAGCTCAAATGAAGTTAATTAATGCATTCGTGTGTTTTGCATATTTTGATAAAGGATAATTTTTTTCTTTTCTTTTCGTTTTCTGAAAACATTAAATCAGCAAATAACAGGGTAAGTGGACGAAGTAGACATTGAATTGACGTCGTCATCAGTTAGTTATATGAGAAATAATAATAATAATCTTAATCACTTATGATTCCTTTGAGTAGTCATTATAGTTTTAGCCGCCGTTTTCAAAATTGTTAGGCTATATATGGTACCCAATTTGAACATTCGTTGTAGTTTCTATATCTTAGCCTAAATTTTAAGAATTTTAATTTTTTAGGTCGTTTGTGTAATTTCTCAATGAACAACATAAAATATTGTAAACAACAAAAAACGCCAAAAAAATGCGTACAATTAACAAAGTAACTTGTATTTGAACCGTTTTTCTTTAAACCCATGTATGGCGAAATTATTGGCTATATTCCAGACATTTGACTGCCCTGTATAATATCGTATAATTACATTGAAGTTGTAAAAGATATATTATAGGACAATTTTGTGTATGGCATATACGTAAGTAAGTTCTAGTACTTAATAGAGCTTTAAAAAGATTTTATTTCCAAATCTGTAAGAAGCTCATTAATAGATTAAGGGGTAGAATTTTCAAAAAAATATTTATTTTTATTGGCTGTAAAGATTCTTTGAACCTTATAGAATGAAAAGATAACAATTTCATATCACCTTATTAATCAAATAGTAAGGTTTAGTTAGCTTTATACAATAGCTTATGTTTTATTTCAAAGTATCATCTTCCTTGGACTTATCCTCGGATCATACACCGATAATTCTGCAGTTATTCACTGAAATCCCTATTGTAGAAAAAGGGCCTAGACTAACCAGTAAAAAAACGAAATGGGACGTTTTTCAACAAGAGCTTCTGGATGAAATTAAACTTCAAGTACCTCTTAAAACTGGAGTGGACATAGAGAGGGAAACCATGAATCTTACTCGAGCTATACAAAAAGCAGCGTGGAACGCAACTACCCAAGGCGAGAGCAGAGCATCGTACCAGGACAGAATCCCTGTGATTATCAAGGACAAAATTGAAAAAAAGCGTTGACTACGGAAAAGGTGGCAGCGAACGAGAACGGAAAGGGATAAACAAATGTATAACAAAGCAACAAAAACGTTAAAAAACCTACTATGAACGTTAAAAAACCAGTCCTTGCAAACATACCTGGAAGGATTATCTGCAACTGGTGATACTGAATACTCGCTTTGGAGAGCAACTAATTATTTAAAAAAACTGCAACAACATATACCACCACTAAAGCTAAGTGCTGGAACATGGGCTAGAAATGACACAGAGAAAGCACAAGCATTTGCTGATCATCTAGCTATGGTATTAACACTGTATCAAATACCGGTAACAAGAAATAGAAAATGGCCTGGCGGAACCGTTTCAGATGGAATTTCCAATTAAACCGTTTACCTTTAAGGAAGTTAGCATGGTCATAACAAAGGAAATCAACCCGCATAAATCACCAGGATATGATCTTATTACTGAACAGGTACTTCAAAAGCCACTGAGAAAAGCGTTAGTATCAGTACTGCAGATCTTCAATGCTGTGTTAAGACTAAAATATTTTCCATGTCAATGGAAGGTGGCACAGGTAACCATGATACCAAACGCGGGAAAGAAATCTGAGCTGTTATCCTCCTACAGACCAATTAGCCTTTTAAAAGTACTTTCAAAAGTACTGGAAAAACTACTGTTAAAAAGACTACGACCGGTGTTAGAAGAAAAGGAACTCATACCACACCATCAATTTGGCTTCAGAAAAGAACACGGAACTATCCAGCAGGTCCATAGAGGCGTAAAGCAGATTAAAGATGACTTGGAAAATAAACGTTATGGCAATGCGGTATTCTTGGACATCAGTGCAGCATTTGACAAGGTATGGCATACTAGAATAAAATACAAACTGAAAAAAACACTACCATACAATTTGTACGAACTGTTAAGCTCGTACATAGATGATCGATTTGGCTTTGTCAAGTATGGTAACGAATATACAGATCTTTTCCCCATCAAATCAGGCGTACCACAGGGTAGTGTCCTGGGACCTGTGCTCTATTCCCTCTACATTGCAGATCTACCAACTACAAGTAAAACAAAAACTGCGACCTTTGCAGATGATACAGCAATAATAGCATCTCATGCAAACCCGAAAATAGCGGCTACATATGTACAGACGCATCTAAACAAAATCGACAGTTGGTTAAAAAAATGGAAATTGAAAGCGAACAATGATAATAAATCTGTTAACGTCGTCTTTACAACAAGAAAAGAACATTCTCCTCCAGTTTAGCTGAATGGATGCCAAATCGTTCAATCAGACTCCGTGAAATATCAAGGTAAACATTTAGATAAACGTCTTACGTGGCAGAAACATATATTTACTAAAAGAAAACAGCTGGGAATAAAACAGCGAGAAAGGTATTGGCTGATAGGAAAAGATTCAAAACTAAGTATTGAGAATAAAAAATTGCTTTATAAAACAATTCTGAAACCAATATGGACGTATGGCATACAGTTATGGGGAACAGCAAGCAATTCAAATTTGGAAATACTGCAAAGATTTCAAAACAAGGTGTTACGAATAATAACTAATGCACTATGGTATGTCACTAATAGTATACTTGGAAATGATCTACAAATACCTACAGTAAAATGGAAGCTAAAAAATATTCTGTAAGCTACAAAGGGAAAATAACTAACCATTCAAACATGGTGGTGCGAGAGATATATAATACCGAAAACGAAGTGCGACGGCTGAAACGCTACAAACCTACAGATCTCACCACAAGATTTAACTGAAGACATTATATAATAAAATAAAATAATTAAATTGTAAATTGGATGACAAAAAAAAAATAATATAGGCAAAACTTTTGTTGGAGAATTTCCTACATGAGACGGAATTGTAAATAAGTATATATATATAACACTTACTTATTGTCAATATAGACAGATTGTACAGTTTAAAAATAAAGGAAAAAAAATGTTTTATTTCAAGTAGCATCATCATGTAAGGGCAGTTAATTTATTTGCAATTAATTTTTTATTTTTTCATAGTCAAAACTCATGTTAATACTGAAACGTATTTTCCTTGAAACACGATTTTTTAAAACGGCACGCAGCATAACTCGAACAATTTTCATTCAATCTGTTTAGATTTTTTACCACATCTTTAAAAGTACATTCTGCAGGGAAGTATGTAAGAGATTTTCGATAAGTTGATTATTGAATTAATTATTAACAAAACACTTTAGCTTTACTATTAAATTGCACTACCATTCTAGTCTATTCAGTGGTAGTAAAGATACAAAATCCATTGCCACTAAACATTTAAAGGTAGTGCATTTTTTCCATAATCACTAAAGGTTTTAATAGTAATGTGTATTCAGTGAAATGTAATTCATGTCTAACTACCACTGAAGAAGTAGTGGTGGTGAAGCATTATTGCATTCATTTTTTATTGCATTATGTCCAACTCTGATTTTCTCATGCAAAAGTTTCCCATCTCAATAGTTATATTGTCTCTTAGTGAGTGTCTCTAGCTTTCAAATAAACTTGTCTCCTTTTAGTATTTTAAAAGCTTGTTAGGTATATTATTTGCTCTAGCTGTTTTTTTTGGTTTAGTTTCCTTTATTTCTGTTCTTTTTTTATCCCTCAGCTCCACATAATTGTTTAAAGTGATTTGCCTAAGTATTATTTAGGTAGCTTTGTTTAGGTGGTTTTTGATGGTTGCTTTATAAGTATTTAAGAAATTATTTCACTACATTCTATTCAATACTAATTTAATATTAATCTTTGCAGGGTGGGTAAAAGAGGAAAAGTAAGAATCATTAGTAACAATAAAAAAGGTGCATGATGGAGCAAAAATGATTAAATTAATTAAAAGTTAACTCACTCATAAAACGTAACCGCTTGATTTAAACAACTTTTAACTTCCTCAGAAAATTCCCCAGCATCCTTATGTCCAACTCTCCCAATATGTTTCCCCTTTGAATGATGAACATTTCCTAAATTATAAAGTGCTCTCCCCTCGCTTAATTTATCATCGAGTTCTCTTGATAATTCTAATTGGCGTTTACAGCAAACAACAGCCTCATCAAATCTTCCCATAACTTTCAAAGTGTTTCCTAAGTTACCAGAAGCTTTGGCTTCACCTAATTTATCACCCATTGTTCTTTAAAGTAACAATCAAACTCATTAAGGACGTGACAATTAAATTTTAATGATTTTACAAACCGAGCAAGTGTAAGATCATGTTTATGGTACTGCATAGCTTTGCCATAATCCCCCAAATAGAAATACGCGTTCCCCAATTGGCTGTAAATAGCGCTTAACGTTCGGAGATCATCCGTCCCTGCTTGGATTGCTGCTTGAAAAAAAGCGACCCCAGCTCTACAATCACCAGCTTTGCATAATCTTTCGCCTTCAAGAGCGAGCTCCAAACACATATTACTGGATCCATCGTACCCCTATTTATATTAACAGGATATGAGTAATAATGTAAAATATAAACAAATAGGATAACATGTTTACCTGCGGTTCGGTGGCTAAATTCTCCGCACTCGCACTTAGAGACATTTTAAAAATAATCGTTACACCATTCGATACACTTTACAAGTAAATTTAGTTCTTTTATTAAGTCCTAAACTGTTCAACATACATTTTAAATGTTAATTGATAGCGTCATAACAATACTGGGAACGACCAAACCCATCACTCTGGTTAAGGAAATGAATTTAGGGATTTTCTTGTTAAAAAGTTTTATTTTATTTTAATAATTTATATTAGTTATTTATGTTTAATTAAATTTTAACTTCATACATTAATTATGATGTAATTTTAGAATATTTTAATTTTAATTAATTTAATAAAAAAAAATATTTTTGGTGATTTTTGAAGTACCAACAAAAAGAAATTAATACCTGTCAAATATAAAATTTAAATTTATTATTCAGAAAGAATTTATCTCAAATTGGGCATAAAATTCTAAATTATTAAATACATATATTAAACATTAATTGATATTGCATTATAACCCATAACCTTTGTTATGAAAATAAATTTATTTAATTAATAAATTTAAATTCAATTTTTAATGAATTTAATTTATTTTTATTATTAAACGTTTGCTTTAATAATTCATCTTTGTTTATTTATAATTATGCTTTTTAGTTATCTAAAATTTTTTAATAATTTAATTTTTATTAATTTATTAAAACAGAAATGTGGAGATTTTTGTAATACCAACATAAAAAATTGAAACAGTTGTCAAAAATAACATTCAAATTTAATCATCTCTCCAAGTTACATCAACATCATCAGTTCTAAACCTTTGGGTAATTGTACAATCCTCCCATTTCATTTTTGTACCACTTTTAAACATTTCAGCTCCAGCATGGGCGATCATAATTCCATTATCAATGCAAAACCGCTCATCTGTTGCAAACAATTTGGATCCTCTCTCAATACACATTTGATTCATCATTTCCTGTAGACGTTCGTTGCAACCAACCCCACCAACAATTAAGACTTCACTGGAACCGCAATGAGCCATCGCCCTTTCCGTGGTTTCAACTAACATGGCAAAAACAGTTTCTTGCAAAGAATAGCATAAATCTGCTTCAGAGAAACCTTGTTTTAAAAGAAAATCGATTTTTTCTTCTATATATGTTAAAATTCCTGAAAAACTGACGTCCATGCCTTTTACACAATAAGGTAAGTGAGTATATTTTTCCCCTTTTTTAGCTAATTGTTCGATATTGTAACCAGGACTTGGATCGTTTGAAAGTTTTATTACCCTTGCAAAGCGATCTAAACAATTTCCAACTGCTATATCAATGGTTTCACCAAATATCCTATATTTTTTACGCGAATATGCTATAATCTGGGTATTTCCACCACTTACATACAAAACAGTTGGATTTTTAGCTCCTGTGATTAAACGACCCATTTCGATATCTTTCAAAAAAATTAAGGAAAATTAAAATAAACTTTATTACTTTATATAGAAATAAGGATACGTCCAATACAATGATTTACACCTAAAAGTGGCTTCTTCCATAATAACGACACCGTTCGAGCTACTATTGCAACAGTGTTTAAAGGAGCTCCCATTCCGGGTCCTTTTGTATAACAGACCACGTCAATATCTTCGATTTTTATCCCTGATTTATCGATGGCTTCTTTTAATACTTCTAAAACGTTCTCGCGATGATGAATAGCAGTTTCTTTAGGTAAAAAACCTTGTCCCGGTGGGGTAATGTAAGTTCTTCGAATGTTTGATAAAACTTCATTGTTTCTAATTATTCCTATACCTAATTTATTTGCACTACCTTCAAAACCTATAGCAATAACCATTTTTAATAATAATTATTATTTATGGTGTTAATTTTTTGGTGTTTTGAGGTTATGTTTGATTTGATTTGATTGATGACATTACAGGTTACTGTAATTTTTAAAGTTTTATGTAAAATTTAAAACTTTAATTTATTAGCTTTATAAACAAAGCTTTAATCCTTGCTTATATAGTTATACATAGTTATTCAACCGGTCGAGTTGAATTGCTCTAGCTCGTGCTGTCTTTAACGGCAAACGAGAGAAACATTGTTTATGAATGAACTTGTAATATAAGCTGCATATTCAAATTATAAAATTAATATGATTGAATATTGAATTTTTTTACCAAAAAAGACTTCATAAATAATATGGAATTGTTTTAGAAGGATCAATTACAAATGTATATATTTTTAGAGTAATATTGTAATTAGACAATATTCATCTTATTGCAGACGTGATAGGCGCCAAGAGTTCCTTTGAGTGAGTAATCGGTCGACACACGAATCGAATCGTGTAGGTAAATAAAGTTTTTCACAACTATTTGAGTTTAGATAAACGACTTTGCGTCCACAAATTCGTTCGTCATTATTTCATCGTTGAGAACTCTTTAAATAAAATACAATTCCAAACATTAAGAAACATTAATTCGAATCAATTAAATAAGTAAAAACCATGTATTTCCAATTTTATTATACATACATATATTAATACACATTTTAAGATTTAATAAATCCATAATTACTGAGTAAAATTCTTCGATTGGGTTGATAAATAAATAATAGACCTCTTGCTCAGTTAAAAATTAACACGTTGAGTGCCATATGAGATCGCGTTGGTCTCATGTTGTATTGGATCGTAGAGACTGCGCGAGTCCACCCTGGTCTCATATTAAACAATTTTACATTTGGCCGTGTGTGACCACGGTGGTATCACGTAATGCATTGAAATACATGTGGTAGCAGAGTAGACGACCAGAAGAAACGATTTATGTCATTGGCCTGTTATTGTGAGACCAATATGTCACCACGTGGCATAGGGAACTGTAATATGTAAATAATGCAATAAAGTTAGAAAAAAATAAATAGAAATAGAAAAATAAATAGATCAACTAGGCTATCTATCTAGTCTATCTATTTATTTTACCTTTTATAATAATACAAAAAATATATAATTCTTAATACATTAATACAACATAGATATAATTCATAAGAAAACATAAATATCATTCGAAAACATGGATATAAATCTTAAAAAAAAACAGAAAATATGCTGTGTGTGTATACTAAATTTTAGAAGCTGTATGTGCTTCAAAAAAACAGTTCAAACAAAAATATTGATCGCAAGCACTACATTTCAACGTGGTTTGGGGAGTTTTCCTCGATGCTTGTTCTCCTCCAGATTCGTTTGAAATTTTCTTGTAGCATATTACACACCGACGTCTTTTAGAACGACCAACATCTTCTAATTTATGCTCTATTTCGGTCATGTTTTCAGATATTTCTTCCTGTCTCGCTGTTTTCAACAGACCACTTATGACTTCTTCTTTGAACGCAGTTATTGATATTTTATTATTGGTTATTTCTTTATACGCAATGTAGGCATTTACTATTGCACTTCCAGTTAATAACTCGAACGCCAATTTCCTATACCATTTCATACTACGGCGAAGGCAGGTATTATAAGATTTTAACTGATCAGATATATCAATATATGATTTATATTTATTGTATTCAACCACATTTTTGGGCTTTTGTATTTCTTTACCTCTTTTGATTAAAGTAACCATTTCATTTCCATATCTAGTGCTCAATACTAATACGTCCCTTTTATCTCTCCATTTTTCAACTACTATTCCTTGCTTACATTCTTCAGCTATTACTTCTCCAACTTTCAACTTTTTATCTACAACCCTTTTGGGGTTATATTTTCTATTAGATCGTAATGTTCCAATAAGATGTGTTTTTCTATGTAATAGTGCATTAGCTAAACTCACTGATGTGTAATAGTTGTCAGTGCATAAAGTACGTCCGCTGTCTAAAAGATTTGTCATCAAATCCATTACAACTTTTGTAGGCACTGACACATGACCATCCTTCGATTTGCCGTAGTATACAGTGGACTCGCGATAACGTGAACAGAATAAAACCGTGCCTGTTCAAGCTACCGAACTTGTTCACCTTAAAGAATGTCTTTTCTTCTATTTACATTACTACAAATTTACAAATAATAATGTTTGTTGACGTAATTTTAAAAGTTTTATTTATAAGTTTTTAACAAAATTTATATATTATGTAAAAAATATGAAGTTATCTTCGCTTATACTTTCTTGCTTGTAATGCTTCTTAGGACAGCTTTTTTATGAATACGTTTTAAAACAATTATTTCACTAAAATCGATATTATTGTTTTCGGCCCATTGTATTGCAGTTTCTAAACACTTAATTGCGTTAGCATGGGTTATTGTATGGGTGGTATCCACTCTGGAATCGTTTTCTTCTTCGAAAATATCGGCTTCTTCTTCAGTTATATTTTCTTCTTCTGAAATGTTTTGAATTTCACAAACGTCGATATTCCATAGCTCAACATCTTTAAAATTGTAGTTGGCCTAAAAATTATTTGGACAGATTATAATTTCAACTGAAAAGTGTGTAACCAAATTGTGCACTACTTACAGGTTGAATTTCTTGTAGAAGTGATAGGGTGTCTTGAACGATGTGTTCCGTTTCATTTCTCCAGATTTCTTGCAAAGTTGACAGCGGTAGTTCATCTTCATCATCATACTCTTCATTACTTCTTATTTTTTTCCAACATTTTTGTAAAATTGTTGGTTCTAATTTCTGCCATGCTGCTGCCAAAGTTTCCACAGCAAACTTAAGTGATATTTTTTTCCGTGCACTTCCAACTTCTTCTTTACTATGACACAAAATAAAACTTAACAAGCTATTTCTGTAATGCAGTTTCGTGATTTTTAATGCGTTTTGATCCATAGGCTGGATCAAAGCAGTTACGTTTGGTGGTAAGAACATGATAGATATCATTCCATCTTCAGTTTTAAGTTCTTCTTCGGAAGGATGTGAAGGCGCATTATCTAAAAGGAGTAACGCCCTTTGTGGAAGATTTTCATTTTTTAAGTATCTTTTAACCTAAAATTCGATCAACTATAGGAATATTTTTTTCACTAACACATCTAATAATTATACCTCTGGAACGAAATTGTCAAAAAAACAAGTTTTAAAAACTGCCGCCGTCATCCAAGCATTTTTGGTATTGGTGTAAATAACTGGGTTATTAAAATTTTTAAAACATCTGGGATTTTTTGCTTTGCCAATTACTAGATGTCGTAATTTATGAGATCCAGACGCATTTGCACATCCAATAAAAGTTATGCGTTGTTTTGTCGATTTCATACCAGGAGCTGATTTCTCGTCCAGAGAAACGTAAGTTTTGTCTGGTAACAGTTGCCAGTATAAACCCGTTTCATCAGCATTGTAAAGTTGATGGTCACATAGGTTCAGTTCATGAATCTTATTCTCCAATTTACGTTTAAAGGGCTGGACAAGTTCAGGTTGAGATGACAGTTTTTCTCCACAGACCTTTAACAGCCTTACTCCATATCGCATTTTAAACTTTTGAAACCAACCATCACTAGCGTTAAATCTTCCTGTATAATATTTGTTAAAATAATATATGGCTCTTTGTTTCATTAAGTTCCCATTAATACGCGCTTGCCTCTCGCGCTGGCAACGAAACCATTTGTACAACGCTTTCTCCATTTTTGGATATTCTGCTTTTTTCAATGTGCATTTTCGACTTGATCTTAATGGTTGACCTAGCATTGCTAATATTTTTGATTTTTTATTTTTTATTGAACACACGGTTGATTTTGCTATGCTGTACTTTCTAGCTAACGCGGAAACACTTACTCCTTTCTCATATTCTTCAATTACTTTAGATTTTTCGCAGAGAGATAAACACTTACTTTTTATTTTCGCCATTTTTAAGAAAACTAAGACAAACGACGATTTCGTCTCCATTACTACACAGCAGTCATCACTTTTCTAACAAGACAAAACGCGTTTGACTTCGTTATTATGAATCACGTTATCGAGATTACGAATTCATGTTACAGAGTAGTATATACAAAAATTTTGGCGTTCACATTATAGAGTTGTTCACACTAGCGTAAGTTCACATTATCGCGAGTCTACTGTGTATATTTTTTTCAATGACAGTCAACAGAGAATGATTTAGTAAACAAAACTATATTAGTTAAGTTGAAAATACAAGAGATAATAACTTAAACTTATTTATAGAAGTACATTATACTAAGCAGTTAACAGTTATTCAAATATTCTTTTGCCGTTTTAACAGCATTTTCGTCACATTTAATGGATAATAAAGTCGAACTCGAATGATTACGTTTCAATCCAATTTTGTTTATGTGTTTTAATTTATAATTATTAGAACCTTTATGAAATAATGTACACTCCATTGCTTTTTGCAATGAAATAAATACATTGTCTAAAGTTTCTCTATTTATACCCCAAAAGGACTTTCTCAGTGCATCGATCAGTTCATCGATATTTTTTGGGGTAATTGATGTTGAACTGATTGAATTGAATTGAAAAAAACCTAAATCCAGTACATTTAAGTCAGGACTGTTTGGTGGTTGACATTTCAGTTGAATATCCCAACCATCTGCACTGAATGCCTGGGTTAATGTAGGATCGTTACTGTACAAATGCGGTTTTGCATTGTCTTGTTGTATACAGGGTGTTCCCGTGACTCGGGGCATAAAATTAACCACATATACTAGAGCAAAAATGATGATGATTCGTGAAAAAAAATTATTATAAAAGTCTTCAAATGGCCAAGATATGGGCCATCAAAGTTCAGAAATTTTAACACATTTTTCTAAATATTTTCAAAACCATTAATGGTAGAGGGTTGAAATTTGGTACAGAGTAAACAAACATCATGCAAAATCATTGAACCAATTTTGACTTTGGCCGGATGACGGCAACCATGTTATACAGGGTGTTCCTAAAATTTGTTTGCTCAGAACTTTTTTGTTTGTTCGTAACCCTACATTTATTTTTGTAGTTTTTAATAGAAAATTTATTTTCGAAACTTTTTTCACTCTTTGAAAATTTTGATAACATTGACTGTTTTCGAGTTATACGCGAAACTGTTAAGCTTTGATTTCAATCGTAACAAATAAAACATATTCCGCACGATCTGAGAAGGCGATGACAATTGAAAAACGAACTGATCTAATAACCATTATTTGCATAAATTTCTCAGTGTAGATTTAGTTAAATCCAGTGTTAATTTATTTTAATTGAATAAAAGAATGTAATTTCCAAAACAATAAATTTAATTTTCGCGGTAACAACAAACAAGAACATAATAAAAATTCTAACAAAAATATGAACAAGAACAATAAAATTATAAACAAATGGTAATAAATAAAACAGAACAAAAAAAAATACTAAAGCAGATGTTCAAAAACACTCCCGCCGGCTTCAATGCACGCCTGATATCGCCGTCTTAAATTAAAGCGCACTCTGCTGAGGACGTTGATTTCAGTTCGAAGTTGATCAAATGAATCAACAATTCGTAACCTCAGTTGATCAACTGAAGTTATTTCAACGCAGTACACAAGCGATTTAATGCGTCCCCATAAATAAAAATCTAGAGGTGTAAGATCCGGCGATCGGGGGGGCCAACTTATCGGTGCATCCACTCCTCGTCCAATCCACCGTTCCGGAAACCGTTCACATAGAAATTCTTGGACAGCATGTGTACTATGCGCAGGAGCACCATCATGCATATACCACATTTCTTGTCTTGTGTTTAAAGGAACGTCATCTAAAAAATCATTTAATTGCTCTAAATGTCCCCTGTATGTATGGCCGTCCAGCCTTGACGGCAAGAAAACGGGTCCTATAATGACATCGCCCACAATGCCAGCCCAAACGTTAAGAGAAAACCTCCATTGCGATTTCCAAGCTTTCTTAAATCTTGGATTTTCGTCCGCCCAACTATGTGAATTTCTCAAATTGATGATTCCATCTTTAGAAAATGTCGATTCATCTGCAAAAAGTATTTTTTCTAAAAATTGATCATCAATTTGGATTTTGTGCTGCATTATTTGACAATATTGCAGTCGTAGTGGGTAATCAGCCTGTCGAACTTCCTGAACTTTATAACTATGATATGGATAAAGCTGTTGCTCGTGAAGAACACGCCAGATAGTTGTTTTTGACGTTAAAAAATGCCTCGCCATATCCAAAGTACTAGCTGTAGGATTTTCTTGTACGTAGTCTAGAATATCTTCTTCTAGTTCGGTTGTTCGGACTGATCTGACTTTACCGTTGTTACTAAAATTCGGCTTAAACGTCCCATTTTCCCTTAAACGGGTTTCAATTCTTAAAAATGTTTTTCGATTGGGCGCTCTGCGGTTCGGAAATTTCTCCCGATAACGGTTAGCGGCTGCTACGGCGTTTCCATGACATTCTCCCAATGTCAAAATCATGTCAGTTTGTTCACTAAATGTGTAATTGTCCATTTTGAACACGCAAAATTAATAAAAACTTCATTAACAAACAACTTTATGTTTAAACTACATAAGCAAGTTGACGGCTCAATTTGTTTTTTTTTTAATTGCCATGGCCAACTTTTTCGAAAATTATTGTGTTTAATGTTACCATTGAAATCGAAGCTTAATATTTTCGCGTTTAACTCGCAAACGGTTAATGTTATCAAAATTTTCAAAGAGTGAAAAAAGTTTCGAAAATAAATTTTCTATTAAAAACTACAAAAATAAATGTAGGGTTACGAACAAACAAAAAAGTTCTGAGCAAACAAATTTTAGGAACACCCTGTATAACATGGTTGCCGTCATCCGGCCAAAGTCAAAATTGGTTCAATGATTTTGCATGATGTTTGTTTACTCTGTACCAAATTTCAACCCTCTACCATTAATGGTTTTGAAAATATTTAGAAAAATGTGTTAAAATTTCTGAACTTTGATGGCCCATATCTTGGCCATTTGAAGACTTTTATAATAATTTTTTTTCACGAATCATCATCATTTTTGCTCTAGTATATGTGGTTAATTTTATGCCCCGAGTCACGGGAACACCCTGTATATATTGTATCTTTCCTAGAACCAACAGGCCATTTATTGCGTATTGCTGGAACTAAATTATGCAGAATCATTTTTCTTATTTCTTCTTTATTGACTGTTTCTACAGTTTTGGTTACTAAAGTGCCCTTAGCTCGATTCTTGCTGTTTCTTATAGCTGGTGAAGAAGAAACAAATGGCCAAATTCCTAATCTTCCATCAAAATATGCTTTCTTATGAAAATCCCAACGTGGACGAGCCACTGCTGCCATAAACATTACTTTTGTAATGAATCTTTTACTTTTACAGGGTCTATAAGGGTGTTCTTCTTCGGAAGATATGTAAAAACTCTCTTTAGTTCTAGTTAAGTAGAACCATTTTTCGTCAATATGTACATAATGTAGCAAGTCCTCAAAATACCCCGATGGCAATAAAATATTCAAACATAATTCGATTCGGCGGCGTTTATTTTCTTCAGTCAGCAATGGTTTAACAAAACTAGTGAGTCTTTTTATTTCCTTTCCTTTCTTTAATCTGTCATGCAATGTACTTTTTGGAATTTTACACGCATAACCTAACGACCTTAAGGTCGTTCTTTTACATAGAGGAAGGGAGGAAATGTTTGAAATTTGATGGCGATAATCTTTCACTTTTCGATCGCATTTATTTTTCTTAGAATCTACATTAATTGTTGAGTCATTGTTTTGGCATTCTTTAACTTGTTTCCACAATTTGGAAATGATCGCACCTCTTTTAAGTTTTTCGTCCGTCACATATTGCAATAAATAATGTAAAATTTGTTTACGTAATTATGTAAAATTATTACGTATTTATGTAAAATCCGTATTCGTACACCCACCAAAAAATTAGAATATCACGAATTACTCAAGAAATAGAGTACAAATTTCAAATATTGTTGCTAATTTATTTCACTTAGGAAAATAGAAACAATAAAAAGTATTCGTACAGGTGGCAAGCCTACATTTTTGATTCAGATGACGGCTATTATGAAAGATTTTTGATCGTGTTTCTTTATTTTTTGCTTCTTAAGAGTTGTGTTTTAAAAAGATTTTAAAGTTAGTTGAATTATTATATAATCTCCGGGAAATTCGAAATAGATAAAAAGTCGGCTGAACTTACAGATGAACAAAGAAAAATAATAATAAATTTTCATATAGAAGGAAAATCTTTGCGTGAAATCGCAAAAATATTTAAACGCAGTCCTTCTACTATGCAATACGTGGTATCGAATTATAAAAAGACAGGCCAAGTTAACAAAGCACGACGAAACGTAAATCGGTCGAAGCTAACGAGAAGACATTGTTCATTCTTACGTCGTCAAATCCGTAAGGATCCTTCCGTAAGTGGTGTAACACTAGCTGCTAGTCTTGAAGAAGATTTTGGAATTCGCGTTACTCCTCAAACGGAGCGAAATTACATAAAAAAATTTGGATTTAAAAGTCGGTATGCTGTTAGAAAACCATTCATAAGTAGGATTAATAAACAAAATCGAATTGCATTTGCAGAAAAATTCCAAAATAAGGGTTTTAACTTCTGGAAACGGGTAATTTTTACAGATGAGTCCAAATTCAACATTAAAACATCAGATGGACGAATAAGAATTTGGCGAGAGAAAAACACGGGCCTATATCCACATAACATGATACCTACATTCAAGCATGGTGGAGGGTCGGTGATGGTGTGGGCGTGTTTTTCAGCAGCAGGAGTTGGCAATTTAGATTTTATAGATGGAATAATGACTGCGAAAGGGTATATAAACATTTAAAAAAAAATTTGAAGCAAAGTGCTGAGAAAATGGGATGTTTGCGAGATTTTATCTTTCAACAGGATAATGAAAACTCCCTATCGAAAATTTATGGTCAATATTTAAGAAGAAATTGAAATATTACCATATTCGAAACTTAATCGACCTTAAAAAGGCGTTAAAGACAGAATGGGCTAAAATACCACCTCAATTAACAACAAAATTGGTAGAATCGATACCAAGGCGTTTAAATGCTGTTCTCAAGCATAGAAGATACCCAACAAAATATTAATGTTATTCCAAACATATAATTTGCTTAATTTCATTTAACCTCTCACTGTACGAATACGGTTTTTGTTGCTCATGTATGAATACTATGCCCTTTAATGTTCAGTTTTTGAAGTTGATATCCAAGATATATATGTTAATTCTGCTTTTATTTTCCTAAGTAAAATAAATCATGAAAAAAATTTTAAATTTGTACTATCTTTCTTGAGGAATTCGTGATTTTCTAATTTTTTGGTGGGTGTACGAATACGGTTTTTACATACTGTACGTTGATCGTTACTAAATTCTCTACCCTTTTTACCACCTTTTTGACTAATTTCTGTAATATTTCTCACCATTTTTTAAAAGCAGCGGTTAAGTTGCTTAAATGTTCAAATTTAACATTTGATAGTTACTTATCACAAATCAAATACGATAGTTAAGTTGTATTTTGGACATGGCATACTTTCATTGTTATATTTTCAGCCCTTTGAATACAATACATCACTTTACCTTTAAATATTTACAATATTTATTGCATTGAACTGAAATGTAGCAACTATTTTCCGACAGAGGTAGTATATTATTTTTAATTTGTTTTTATTTCGGTTGGCAATAAATTTTCGCGTGACATATCAAGTCGGTCGATTTCGAGTTTTTTGGTGGACGAACAGTTATAGAGAGATTGACAGGAAATTTTCCTCTTTGATTTTTGATCGTACTCGAGTAAACATGTATTACGTTCCGACGACGTTCAACCGTTAGAAATACGTTCAACCCCGATTTAACTTTCATTTTATTTATCATAAAGCCGTTCAACATCGAAGGTAATTAATTTTTTTTTAATTTTTACTAGTGATGCGACGAGTCGGCAACTTTTGGAATCGAGTCGACTCGAGTCAGATTTAAAAAGAATCGATTACTCGACTCGATCCTTAAAAATCGATTCCATTTTTGAGAATCGAGTCCGACTCGATCCAGTCTTGGAATCGAAACCGCGTCGGAATCGAGTCGGACTCGATTCTTGAGAATCGATTCCATTATTGAGAATCGAGTCAGACTCGATTCTTTACAATCGATTCTATTTTTGGGAATCGACTCGGACTCGATTCTTAAGAATCAATTCCATTATCAAGTCAAACTCGATTCTTTAGAATCGATTCTATCTATTTTGAAAATTGAGTCGAACTCGATTCTAAAGAATCAATTCCGTTTTTGAGAATCGAGTTCGAATTGATTCCAACGCGGTATCGATTCGTAAAGTATATTGTTAAAATAAATTTTTTTTGTTATATTACGTTAGAACGCATGCAACATATTATGTGATCAAAACGAAAATTGGGTGAAATATTAGATGAGAAAAAAATGTCATCTATCAACAGAGATGAAATGTCAACTGTTTTTCCTGTTAACGAAAAAAATACTTTAAAAAAATCTTAGAAAGGTTTGATAAAAACATGGACATATTGCAGACAGTAGTTCTCAACAAAAAATATAGATTCCTATTAACGTCATCTTCAACGTTGTCCTGCTCAAAGAAATTGTATTAAAATTAAACTTTAAGTGAAATAAAATGGAAACTCTCATCGATGTTGTAGAGAATGTAGACCCAAATTTGGAACAAAGTTTTGATGTTGTACATATGCTTCGTGATGCGTTTACTTGTTACAAAACCATGTACATATGTAGAAAAAATGAAGATTGGCTTTAGACAATTAACAATAAAAAGATTTTGAAGTAAAGCCTAACAATCCAGTCAATAACCGCTTATTTAATAAGTTATTGACAAGTTATTAACATGAGGGCAAAAAACGTATTGTACGTATCTGCGAACGTACGTTAAGCGGGCGTTGACTGTATATCCTATTGATTTGATACTTTATATCGTTTGTATATGTACAAATAGGCTAAACAAGACGCCGCATCGTGACGACAACTCGGCGTGCCGCACTGCCTAGACTTAAAAAAAATATACGTATGTATACCGGATTTTGTCAGTCGCCGATAGAACGAGTCGTCGTAAGTTGAGAACTGCACATTGTTTTAAAATATTTAATTATTTTCTGTTATTATCTTCCGTCAATGAGGTAAATTCATAACATAGAATAGATAAAAAATAACAATTAACAATTACCTAATTCTAGATAATCTTGAATTCGGACAATACCTGAACAGTTTAAATTTAGTGTATTACCTACAAAGATTTTAGCATGCCGCCAAAAAAGTCTGTGGTATGGGATTATTTTATAAAGGACAAAACAACACATCGTGTGAAATGCAATTTGTGTAAACAAACTTTTAAAGATTTTGGAAATACAACCAATTTAACGAGACATTTAAAGACAAGCCACCCCATACAATACTGTAGCAATACCGGGGAAAACAATATGGAAATCGATAGTGAAAATATATTAGAAGCGTCAACATCAACATGTGATGGTATCAAAACTACTGCATTCATTTCAAGTAGTGTTCGTAAATCGGTAACACAACGTAAGCTCCAGTTTTCTTCAAATCAAAATACTAACAAAATTAATCAAGCCTTGGTGAATATGATATGCACAGATCTTCAACCATTACAAATTGTAGAAAACCCAGGTTTTAAAAATTTTGTAACTTCCTTAAACCCTAATTATACCTTACCGTGTCGAAAAACATTATCTGAAACGTTGTTAACAGACAGATATTCTGTTGCGCGGGCTGCTTTTTTGGAAAAGATGAAGCATGTGCCTTATGTATCTATCACCACTGATACTTGGACGTCTGACAGTACAAAATCCTTTATTGCAATAACGTGTCATTACATATATAATTCTAATTTGGAAACAGTTATTCTATCTACTATTGAAATTAAAAAGTCCCATACGGCTGAAAATTTAGCTAACATTTTACGAAAAACATTGGCCGATAAGTGGAAGTTGATGGATAAAGTGACAGCAATTGTAACGGATAACGCAGCAAACATCAAAAAAACTGTTACACTTTGAAACATTCAACAAATTTCATGTAATGCGCATACATTAAATTTGATTGTTCAAAATTCAATTGAAGCTGACAACGAGCTTTGCATTTTGATTGAAAAATGTAGGCAAATTGTAGGTTATTTTAAAAGAAGTTCATCGGGCGCTAATACTTTAGCAAAAATTCAAGAAAAAATGAACCTACCGAAATTAAAATTGAAGCAAGATGTAACCACTAGATGGAATTCAACCTATTTCATGCATGAAAGACTAAAATTTGTAAGAGTACCGTTGGCAGCTGCGTTATCAGCTTTGCCCGCAGCACCTAATAATTTAAGTGAATGTCAATGGGATCAAATCGGTAACTGCATCGATATATTACAACCCATTCAAGAAATGACAAGAATTTTATCAGGAGAGCAATATCCCACACTCTCCTGCATAATTCCGTTGATAAGAGGGCTACATCATGCTTTAGAAAGTATTTGGCCATCTACTACGCTTGGCATGAATTTAAAAAGAAATATCATTAATAACTTAAATGTCAGGTTTGATAAAGTAGAGAGTACGCCAATGTATGCAGTGAGCACTTTACTTGACCCCAGATTTAAGATCGCTGCATTTTTGGATGTTGCAAAGGCAAACGAAGCTAAGGATGTGCTTAAAAACGAATTATGTACAATTGCGCCGCCGGAGATGCAGGAAACTGTTGAAAATGTGGAACCCGGAAATTGTGACGGAAAATCAAGTTTATGGAACTTTTTAGACAGCAAAGTGTCAGCACATACAAAACATGTGGATTCATCGGCGGCAGGACAATTATTGCACTATTTGGATTTACCATATGAGCCTCGAAATTCAAATCCTCTTTTATTTTGGTTGAAGCGGAAAGATATAAATGCAGATTTGTATCAAATATCTACAAAATATTTTTCCATACCAGCCACATCGGTGCCATCTGAGCGCGTTTTTTCTAAAGCTGGTTTGCTTTGCAATCGTAGGCGCAATCTTTTAGGTTCAAAAAAAATTGACATGATTTTATTTTTAAATAGTTGCAAACAGTAAATTTATTATTTATTATCTTATATTATTTGTAGTTATGTTGCATTTTATTTTCTATTTTGTAATCCATCCCAACCTTTTAATAGATAAGATCAATAAATGAATAAAAATAAAATACTTTTTTTTTTCTGAAAAACATGCGATTAAAAATGCGTCGCATGGTTACCATAAAGTGGTAAAGCAACTTTTTTATTTTGCGTTTTTTTTTTGGTGTTTTGTTTGAATAATTATTTCAAATTAATATACCATTTTATCGTGGTCCTCATTGTTATATCAAACACAAATTTTTGTTTGAATTAATTTTGACATTGTATTTAAACTTCGTGCTTTTCTTCAGCTTTTTGGTCTGAGCATTCCTTCTGATGCACACCATACAGACTGCTCGCGCTCGAGCTGCGGATAGGCTTAACGTAAGTGGGAAAAGAACGGCATAAGGTTTCTATTAGTTAACACAGAACAGATATACTATGTTTACTTCTCAGGCCGATTGGAGTTGATATGTATTTCTTTATCTAACTCATTAAAGTCCTATGCCTTGTCTAACACATTGAAAAGCCCTATCCGCAGGTTGCTGCAACCGCACGAAACTCGTAGTGCGACGGAGACAGACGTAATCAACCGCACCGTTCTAGCCGTGATACTCGTACGGAGGGCGGTACAATGCGATTTTATACAAATTGGGAATTTATCTTTTTAATTTTATTAAAAATGAAATCTTTAGAGGTTCTAAAAAATTGATTTTTATTTTAACAAAAAATCGAAATTTCTGGCATTATTCGTAGGTTTGATAGTACTTCGATAGAAATTCTCTTACTTTTTCGCACAGAGCTATGACATCATTCCTAGACAGGCGTCAAATCATCCCAGAAGAACGATAAAGACTGGTTTTTACTCATTTACTGCATTTGTTTAGCGATTGTGGTTGGGTTAGTGTGCCTAGCGATTTCGCTAAAATTTGTAGTGCACAATTTCTCAAAATGGAGTATTATACGCCCGAAGAAAAGTTGTTTATGATAAAGCAATTTTATGGTGGTAATTCTGCGGAAGTATGTCGCGATTTATTTGCTGTGAACTATCCGGAAAGGCCAATTCCTTCTGCAAATACCATACGAAATACAGTGAAATATTTCGAATCAAATTTCACATTAATAAATAATAAAAACAAAAATGAAGCAGAAGATAACATCAGCACTTTGGAGATTGCAATATGTGCATTAGCAGAATTGAATCCGCACAAATCTTCTCGCGAAATTGCCCGTGAAATTGGTATTGGAGCAACAACAGTGCTAAAAATTTTGCATAAGCATAAATACCGGTCTTATAAAATCTCAACATCGCAAGAACTTTTTCCAGATGATTATTATCGCCGCATGGAGTTTTGCGAAATAATGATGAACCAATGTCATCAAAATGAATTATTTTTAAATAACATTTTATTTTCGGACGAAAAAACGTTTTATTTGCATGGCCGTCATAATTCAAAAATTTGCCGGTATTGGTCACGTGAAAATCTTCATTTGAATGTACCAACAAGAACGCAATATCCACAAAAGTTAAATGTATGGGCAGGAATCATTGCAAATCAAATCATCGGGCCGTTTTTCATAAATGGAAATTTAAACGGCTATAAATACCTAGAATTATTGCAGAACAATGTCATTCCTGCAATTCAAGAACGATTTAATATTGACGATATTTGGTATCAGCAAGATGGCTGTCCTGCTCATAATACTCGCAATGTCAAGAATTTTTTAAATACTACTTTTGGAGACAGGTGGCCCCAACGATTTTTTTTTGTGGCCCTATTTAAATAATTCTATTTATGGCTATGGAGATGACCGACCAGCAAATTTGGAGCAGTTGCAATTAAAGATTGTTGAAGTAAGCAATACAATTACACCGAATGTATTTGCTAACGTCCGGCAAAATTTGTACAACCGGTTGGGTTATTGTTCAGCTCAAGAGGGTGGTTTATTTGAACATTTATTAAATAAATGAGGAGAATTATGTTTCATTTTATTTGTTTTATATTTTTTTGTGGTTAGTAAAAACAATTGATAACTAACTTTAATAAAAACCACCCGTTCTCAAAGCATTAAAGGTTTCGATATCTGAGAGCGCAAGCTCCGCCCACTTACGGTCGCCCAGCTATTGCTAATGCATCTATCCGCAGGTCGGCCGCGTGCAGTCTGTATATGCATTAGAAGAATATAGCATATGCATGTCGTTCATTACCACTCTGTACAATATAAATAAAATAAAATGATTTGAATGATGGAAGTATATTCAATCAAATATCAGTTGATAGCTCTATGACACCGTCTTTTGGCACGGCGCGACGTCGTGACGGATTACATACATAAATGGGTTCCAAAAATCGATCTCATCTATGCATTTTATAAATTTTATATGTCTTAAATTATCTAAAGTAAAACAATATTCCTGGATTTTCAATTTATAGAAACGTAACTGCCATACAATAAAACAATAAATATCGTATAATAGTAAAAGGTCATTTTGTCGTTTTCTCATTCATGACATTAATAAATAATAAATTAATTAAGAGCTATTTTTAGAATTAATATATTCGAGTGGAACTGAATTTTGACTCGAGTCCAACTTGACACATAGAATCGAGTCGGACTCGTATTCCGATTCGAGTGGGAATCGATCTTAGAATCGAGTCGGACTCATACTCCGACTCGAGTCGGAATCGATTCTCAGAATCGAATTGGAATCGATTCTTAGAATCGAGTACAAGAATGTTTAGAATCGATTCTACTCGAGTAGTTGGAAGAATCGAGTCGAAACTCGATTCTCGCTGACTCGTCGCATCACTAATTTTTACACGAATCTCACGCATTTCCTTTTAATTATTATAGGTTGACGTGTGTGGAGATGAAATAATTTATTAAAGAAGGAGGGAGAAGAGGGGTTTTTACTTTCATCAATTTTCTTTATTATACTTTTATTTATAATTTGTTTTTAATTCGGTTGGCAGTGAATTTTCGCGTGACGCATCAAATCGGTTTCGACTTTTTTGACGAGCAGGTATAAATCGATAAGAAATTTTCCTCTTTGATTTTTGACCTTACTCGAGTAAACACGTATTACGTTCCAAAGACGTTCAGCCATAGAAAGACGTTCAACCCCGTTTTAATTCTCATTTCATTTATCATAAAGCCATTCAACATCGAAGGCAACTTAATTTTCTTTTATTTTTACACGAATCTCACGCATTTCCTTTTAATTGTTTCAGGTTGACGTGAGTGGAAATGAAATAATTTATTAAAGAAGAAGAGGGTCGGCTGCCTATCAAAAATCGTTTAGTTGAAGATCAACTTCTATAAATAACATGTAAGTGCATAACATTTTCTATAATTACGTTTGTTATCTAAATGCTCAAGGTCTCAAGTTTCATTGTTAAAATGTGTAAATAACGTGAGTCACGACGTGAGTGCGCGTGATCGTTATGACACGACTCAACTTGATTTTCTCACAAATAATATATTAAATAAAATTTTCTTTTTATAATGCTTTTCAACGTAATGTTTTTACGGTTTTTGTTGACCGTGACGAGTTCAGTAACTAAATAAATTAATCGTATGTATTTTTCTAAGTTTATGATGAATACATGAAGATCTTTTACGAGAGTATTACCCATATGAATACTCCAGTTGTTATTATTTATTTTAATTTTATTACCATTAACTATTTAAATAATGAGAGATCAAACAAACGTGAGTCTTACGTTTATTTTAAAACATAATAAACCTAAATTTGCATTTAGTTTTGCAAGCTTGACATCACTTTGGCATATTGTTTGAATGTTTCTTTTTTGCAACCATCAGTGAGCAAAAAACTACCTCGGGCATGTAAAAAAATTTAGTTAGTGTGTATCAAACAAAATTTTTTCGAAAACTGTGTTTAAACTTTATAAATTAATAAAACAACTAAATTTTGTTGTCAAATTGCTATTTACTTTGAGCGTTAAAAAAAAGTAAACAGGTGTTGTTTTCTATTAAAAGGTTAATAAAAATTCAGTTAATAACGAAAAACAAAAACTATACGATATTTAAATCAATAAAAATATAATAATAATTGTAAAGATATATCAAATTTATGCGTCAAAAGAAAATAATAGTAAAAAAACAGAATACGACAAAATAAAATAAACAGAATACATAAATAATAGATATTGACTACAAAAATAAATACTTCCTCTGTCCGAAAATAGTTGCTACAGTTCAGTTTGAAATTTGTCCGACAACAATATCCACATTATATATATATATATATATATATATATATATATATATATATATATATATATTTTTTTCAATGACAATCAACAGAGAATGATTTAGTAAACAAAACTATATTAGTTAAGTTGAAAATACAAGAGACAATAACTTAAACTTATTTATAGAAGTACATTATACCAAGCAGTTAACAGTTATTCAAATATTCTTTTGCCGTTTTAACAGCATTTTCGTCACATTTAATGGACAATAAAGTCGAACTCGAATGATTACGTTTCAATCTCATTTTGTTTATGTGTTTTAATTTATAATTATTAGAACCTTTATGAAATAATGTACACTCCATTGCTTTTTGCAATGAAATAAATACATTGTCTAAAGTTTCTCTATTTATACCCCAAAAGGACTTTCTCAGTGCATCGATCAGTTCATCGATATTTTTTGGGGTAATTGATGTTGAACTGATTGAATTGAATTGAAAAAAAACCTAAATCCAGTACATTTAAGTCAGGACTGTTTGGTGGTTGACATTTCAGTTGAATATCCCAACCATCTGCACTGAATGCCTGGGTTAATGTAGGATCGTTACTGTACAAATGCGGTTTTGCATTGTCTTGTTGTATATATATTGTATCTTTCCTAGAACCAACAGGCCATTTATTGCGTATTGCTGGAACTAAATTATGCAGAATTATTTTTCTTATTTCTTCTTTATTGACCGTTTCTACAGTTTTGGTTACTAAAGTGCCCTTAGCTCGATTCTTGCTGTTTCTTTTAGCTGGTGAAGAAGAAATAAATGGCCAAATTCCTAATCTTCCATCAAAATATGCTTTCTTATGAAAATCCCAACGTGGACGAGCCACTGCTGCCATATACATTACCTTTGTAATTAATCCTTGACTTTTTTTACAGGGTCTATAAGGGTGTTCTTCTTCGGAAGATATGTAAAAACTCTCTTTAGTTCTAGTTAAGTAGAACCATTTTTCGTCAATATGTACATAATGTAGCAAGTCCTCAAAATACCCCGATGGCAATAAAAAATTCAAACATAATTCGATTCGGCGGCGTTTATTTTCTTCAGTCAGCAATGGTTTAATAAAACTAGTGATTTTTTTTATTTCCCTTCCTTTCTCTAATCTGTCATGCAATGTATTTTTTGGAATTTTACACGCATAACCTAACGACCTTAAGGTCGTTCTTTTACATAGAGGAAGGGAGGAAATGTTTGAAATTTGATGGCGATAATCTTTCACTTTTCGGGCGCATTTATTTTTCTTAGAATCTACATTAATTGTAGAATTAATCTCTTAAGTTTTTCGTCCGTCACATATTGCAATAAATAATGTAAAATTTGCTTACGTTGATCGTTACTAAATTCTCTACCCTTTTTACCACCTTTTTGACTAATTTCCGTAATATTTCTCACCATTTTTTAAAAGCAGCGGTTAAGTTGCTTAAATGTTCAAATTTAAATTTGATAGTTACTTATCACAAATCAAATACGATAGTTAAGTTGTATTTTGGACATGGCATACTTTCATTGTTATATTTTCAGCCCTTTGAATACAATACATCACTTTACCTTTAAATATTTACAATATTTATTGCATTGAACTGAAATGTAGCAACTATTTTCCGACAGAGGTAGTATATTATTTTTAATTTGTTTTTATTTCGGTTGGCAATAAATTTTCGCGTGACATATCAAGTCGGTCGATTTCGAGTTTTTTGGTGGACGAACAGTTATAGAGAGATTGACAGGAAATTTTCCTCTTTGATTTTTGATCGTACTCGAGTAAACATGTCTTACGTTCCGAAGACGTTTAATAGTTAGAAATACGTTCAACCCCGATTTAATTTTCATTCTATTTATCGTAAATCCCTTCAACATTCAAGGTAATTTAATTTTTTTAATTTTTACACGAATCTCACGCATTTCCTTTTAATTAGTTTATGTTAACGTGAATGGGGATGAAATAATATATTAAAGAAAAGGGGGAAGAAGAGTTTTTACTTTCATCAATTTTCTTTATTATATTTTAATTTGGAATTTATTTTTATTTCGGTTGGCAATAAATTTTTGCGTGACGTGTCAAGTCGGCCGGTTTCCAGTTTTTTGGTGAACGAGCAGGTATAAATCGACAAGAAATTTTCCTCTTTGATTTTTGACCTTACTCGAGTAAACACTTATTACGTTCCAAAGACGTTCAGCCATAGAAAGACGTTCAACCCCGTTTTAATTTTCATTTCATTTATCATAAAGCCAATTCTTTTAATTTTTACACGAATCTCACGCATTTCCTTTTAATTGTTTCAGGTTGACGTTAGTGGAAATGAAATAATTTATTAAAGAAGAAGAGGGTCGGCTGCCTATCAAAAATCGTTCAGTTGAAGATCAACTTCTATAAATAACATGTAAGTGCATAACATTTTCTATAATTTCGTTTGTTATCTAAATGCTCAAAGTCTCAAGTTTCATTGTTGAAATGTGCAAGTAACGTGAGTCACGACGTTAGTGCACGTGATCGTTATGACACGACTCAACTTGATTTTCTCACAAATAATATAATAAATAAAATTTTCTTTTTATAATACTTTTCAACGTAATGTTTTTACGGTTTTTGTTGACCGCAACGAGTTCAGTAACTAAATAAATCAATCGTATGTATTTTTCTAAGTTTATGATGAATACATGAAGATCTTTTACGGGAGTATTACCCATATGAATACTCCAGTTGTTATTATTTATTTTAATCTTATTACCATTAACTAAATGAATTGAAGACTCGACACAAGTCAAACCACATACGGGGAATCCCGTGTAAGACGACACGGCACAACGGAGAATTCCAAAGCTTAAATTCGGATCGATGAAAAACGCGGTTCTTACGTCAGACGGCACAACGAGGAAATGTATAGAGGCGCAGCGAAATATTTTTTCATAATTCAACCAATTTTTGGGAAAAAGACGCCAAAAAGTTGGAAAAAGGCTTTAAATAGGCATAAAAAAAATAATAGGCATGAAAATTTAAAAAAGGCATAACTAACCTGGTCTTATTTCACTTATTTTTAACTGATTCGTAAAGATATTTAAATATATTTGTAATGCCTTTAATTTTGAGCATAAGCATATTTTCTATAAATCCGGTCTTTACTTATATATACAGGTGTCTCTGAAATGCGAGTACAATAGAATACCATAGATCCAAAGTTGCTTCGTTTCGCCGGTAGAGGACCTTAAAGTTAGCAACAAAATTTCGTTTATTTTTATTATAACGCGTTAATGAATCTAAACCAATTTTGAGAAGCGAGTTTCTAGGTTCAATCAACGTCTTTTTATGGTTTTGGATAAAATTTTAAAAATACGGAAATGATTTAAAAGCCATGTGTTTGGCGAATATAAGCCCATATTTTTTTTCTGAGTAGGCGACGCTTAAATAATTATATTTTCTGAATAGCCCATTTAGTTCTGAAACTTTTTTTGTCTCTTATAAGATTTTGATTACATAAGTAATAAAGCCAGATAAAAGGAATGTTTGAGTATCTGCAACCCTTATTTACGTCATTTTGACTACAAATACTGATGTGTCTTAATTCCATCAATAACTGTTTTTCAACATCACAAGTTAATACACCTGGGGATCATGATACTATTAACCATTCATCTATCCATACTTATCCGTCTGTCTCTAGTGATTCTGATTTTTCGCTTTCATCTGAGCAGGAAATTTCTGATATGTTGCTTTCCATTAAAACTGACGCGATAGGTAGTGATGGAATCAGTGTCAAAATGTCATCCCTATGTTGTCCCGTTATTTTTCCATATTTGTGTCATATAATTAATTTCTGTCTGGAGTTTTCTGTATTTCCGTCATATTTATACCAGTAACCTTGTCGATGTTCTAAAACACTGTGCTGTCTATATGTATGCTGACGATATTCAGCTATACTTTGCATTTGCTCCTCATCAAGTGTTCTTTGCTCAACAACGCATTAATAGTGATCTGGATAGATTGATTATTCGTGCTTCGAAATTGTGCCTCAATATCAATTCTAAGAAATCCTCAGCAATGCTTTTTGGTAATATGCGTATGTGTAAAATAGTGCGTGAGTCTCTAACTATTAAGGTAGGAAACGATAGACTTAAGTTTGTTGATGAGTCTCGAAATTTGGGTGTTGTGTTGAGTACTACGTTTAGGTTTCGTTCACATGTTTCCACGCTTATTCGGCGTGCTTATTCAACACTACGACTTCTTTACAGTAATCGATGTTTCCTTAATCTTACATTAAAAACTCAATTGTGTGAAGCTTTAGTGCTGTCTCTTTTTAACTATGCTGATACCTTATACGATTCTTGTATTGATTCGGTTACTATTCGGTCGTATTCAGTGTGTTCAGAATGCCTACCTCCGTTTTATTTACGGAATAAAGCGGAATGAACATATTTTTCATACACTCGCCTGGGTTAACTGGCTTAATATGGGACGTCGAAGAATTTTACACTCAGCATGTCTCTTTCATAGAGTAATTTTGAATAAGTCTCCTCCTTATTTATGGAATAAAATTCGTTTCCGATGCGACATACACAATCTAAACTTGAGACATCGTTTCACTCTTACGATACCTGCACATCATTCACAGCTTTTTAAACGTTCTTTCTCTTATAATATATGTAGGGTTTATAATAATATTCCGTTGCACATCAAACAGCGTGGTGAGTCTGGCTTTAAGGCGGCTTTTAAAAAATTTTTGCTTCTTCAGCAGTTTTCATAACTTCATATTCACTTATTATTTTTCTTCTACTTTTTTACTTGCACACTTTCTTCTTGTGTTTCAGTTGCTTTTTCCTTTCTATTCCTTTTTTCAGTTGTATGCCTCTTTCTTCATTTGTTTTCATTCCTTTTTTTTTCTCTTCAAACCTTTAATATTTTATTTTATTAAATTTACTCATTTGTATCAAGTTCACTTTCTATTACCATTATTTATTTTTTTTTATTTCTCAGGGGTTGATGAAAAACAGTTACACATGGTTCATCCATGTGAACTGACTCAATTCCTTTTGGCATAACGGTAGAATCAAGTTTTTAAATTTAGGATATAATTTTATAAGTTTATTAAGTTGTATTAGTTGAGTTCGGGGGTGGGGTGGTGGGGGTGTTTATGTCCGACGTGGCGTGAGTCGTGGGTGGTGGGGGAGGAATCCTGAAAGGTTATGGACGATCTTTTGGCAAGAGACCCTACAACTTACCTAGAAAAGACAACCAAGTCGAAAATAGAGGCATCTCCAATAGATCCGGAGATAAAGAAAACTTTAATCCCTCGAGAGAAATCAAGCAGGTGCCCTAAACTTTATGGTCTTCCCAAGATACATAAGCCGGATGTTCCACTTAAACCCATTGTGAGTGCCTTCAACTCACCGGTACAAAAACTTGAAAAGTACCTGGCGAAGATCATGCAGCCTATTACACAACAAGCCGACTCCTACGTGCGAAATTCTGAACATTTCGTTCAAATTCTGGGCAACGTCCAAATTGAAGACAGTGACATCTTGGCGAGCTTCGGTGTCAAGTCTCTCTATCCTAGTATCCCGATGGAAGAGGCCCTCAAGCAGATCAGAGACAACGAAGACTTGCCCAGCCACATCGTAGACCTCGCCAAACACTGTCTCAACAATGCTTATTTTTTGTTTGACGGTCAGATTTACAAGCAGGTAGAAGGAGCAGCTATGGGTTCTTCACTGTCCCCGGTCATCGCCAACCTATTCATGATTTACCTTGAGAAGAAAGCGTTAAGGGAGGCCAAATACAAACCGAAGTTATGGATCCGGTACGTTGATGACATCTTCGTCATTTGGTCCTTTGGAAAAGAAAAGCTCCAGCAATTCCAAGAATATTTGAATACCATTCATCCAAAGATCCAGTTCACCACGGAAATAGAAGAAAACGGACAGTTACCTTTTCTCGACGTATTAGTAAAGAAATCTCTCAACAGCCTGCAGCATACTGTATACAGAAAACCTACCCACACGAATCGATACTTAAATGCATCTTCTCATCATCATCCTTCACAGATCCAATCAGTCGCCAACTCACTAATCTCAAGATCCATTCGACTTACAAATAATGGTAACAGATCAGAAGAAATGACGAAAGTCACCTTGGCTCTTGCTCAAAACGGCTACTCCAAATACATGGTGAAGAAAGCCATCGATCGACAATTCAAGCCGAAGGATCCACATCCACAAGAAGAGACCAGAAGACCCAACGTCGTACTACCGTACATCAAAGGAACAACTGATCGCATAGGAAGACTTCTACGGAAACACGATATCAGTACAACCTACAGACCCGGCAAGACTATAGGAGCTTCTCTCAGGAATCCAAAAGACCAAATAAAATTGGAAAATCTAGGAGTTTATTCCATCCCCTGCGGCTCATGCGACAAGAACTACGTGGGACAGACCAACAGAAAAATAGCTGCCAGAGTAGAAGAACACAAGCTGAGCATCCGAAACAAACAGCTCACTTCTGCTCTCTTCCGCCACCATCTAGACACAGGCCATACCATCAATTTCGAGGGTTGCAAGCAGGTAGCCAACGTTCCGCATTGGAGAACCAGATTGATCCGGGAATCCATTGAAATAGCGAAGAACGGCACCCTCAACAAGAGGGATGATGCCCTACACTTGTCAGCAGCGTGGAGGACGGTCCTAGAGCACTCCAGGCCCAGGACTGCTTTCCTGAGGCAAGGACCATCCAATTCGGAACCGCAGGACGCCGAGCTGCCTATCATACCTGAAGCGTCCAGTGAGAGCAGCCCAGGTCCAGCAATCACCGGACAGCGGGTCAGTGGCCCCTTCTCGCCCATGGATGACGTCACCAAAGCCATATCCGGTGGAAAATCCCCAGGACCGTTAATCGCCGTACGACAGGTCAATGACCTCCCCCCACCACCCACGACTCACGCCACGTCGGACATAAACACCCCCACCACCCCACCCCCGACCAATCGCTATCACCTACGACCAAGACGACCTACTATAAAAAGGAGGCAGAGCACCGCAGTACCTCAGTCTGTCAACAGGAGACTACGACAAAGCACTGAATGGCGTCTTCAGTGCTTTGTTAGGTTTCCATATTAATAGATATGTATGAATAGGATGTTCGTTCGAAATAATTTTATATTAAAGTAGTTTCAAATATTTGTACAACCTATTTTTATTCCACGTGGGGAATAATCATTGTGTTGGTTAAACTCGCATGGAGACACTCTGTTAGCGAGGCTTACAACCCCTCCTGTGTGCCTGCGAAGTGTGGGAATAATTGCATGGTGGTTATTTATCCACAAATACCTAAGTATACTTTATCGGTAATGTCCGTTACCGTATAAAGTATATTGATCCCTTCCATTCCTTAAGTTTGTATTAATTTTCTATGTATCGTATATATAAATAGAATATTCGTGAAAATAATTTAACATTAAAATAAGATTATTTAAGTGTATAAAGAGTAAATAATTTGTTTAATTTGAAGTTAATTATTAAGGATTTCGTTCGAAATAATTTTATATTAAAGTAGTTTCAAATGTTTGTACAACCTATTTTTGATATGGGGTCTTTGTACTGATAGAATGAAAATCGTTCTATTGGTGCATACCACATATCAACCCTATTACCCCACGTGGGGAAATAATCATCGTGCTGGTTATAATCGCATGGAGACACTTTGTTAGCGAGGCTTACAACCCCTCCTGGGTGTCTACGAAGTGTGAGATTAATCAGATGGTGGGTATTTATCCACAAATACCTAAGTATACTTTATCGGTAATGTCCGTTACCGTGTAAAGTATATACATTCCTTCCATTCCTTAAGTTTGTATTAATTTTCTATGTATCGTATATATAAATAGAATATTCGTGAAAATAATTTAACATTAAAATAAGATTATTTAAGTGTATAATGAGTAAATAATTTGTTTAATTTGAAGTTAATTAAATTTTTTGAACTGTAATTGTAATATAATAAATGTTTCTTATTAAATTTATGTAATTTATGATTTTTAAATAAATAAACAATTTCTAAACATCTTTAACCTTTTATTTTAATCCTAATCTCGTGCGATTTTTCGAGAAACTTCGTTCTCGAATGCAAAAGTGTTATTTCGCTATCTAGAAACAAAAATAACTATTATATATTTGAATTTTAAATTTCTCGGTTCATTGTAGGTAAATACAGATCATGCACACTGTGGTGTTCGAAATTGTGTTTTGCGATGAAGAACAGGTTTTTTTCGTATCAAATTTATTTTTAACGCTCTCAGTTGAGTCTATTTTGTATTGTCTAATTTTTCATGTCCATACAATGTTCAATTTATAAAGCTTTTGTTATATCTTCAAAGTATTGCTTATTACTTTAAAGTCTGCTAACTTGTTGGTAGCATGAGCTATTACTCTTCCACAGACTATACATATATTATTTGAAAAACTGCCCCTTATTGACAGCATCAGTTACTTTTTTTCTAAACTCCTGCTCATTAATTTGATGTCTACTAACTTGTGGCAGCATGAGCTATTACTGTTCTACAGACTATATATTATTTTAATGGCTACCTAACTTGTTGGGAGCATGAATTATTACTATTCCAAACACTATATTACTTTAAAGACTGCCAACTTGTTGGCAGGATGAGCTATTATAGCTCCGTAGTCCTGGTCATTAGTTTGAAGTCTGCCAAATTGTTGACAGTATGAGTTACAACTATTCCAAACGCTGTGCATTATCTTGTAGTCTGTCAACTTTTTGGCAGCATGAGCTATTACTGTTCTACAGACTATATATTATTTTAATGACTACCTAACTTGTTGGGAGCATGAATTATTACTGTTCCAAACACTATATTATTTTAAAAACTGCCAACTTGTTGGCAGGATGAGCTATTATAGTTCCGTAGTCCTGGTCATTAGTTTGAAGTCTGCCAACTTGTTGACAGTATGAGTTACTACTATTCCAAACGCTGTGCATTATCTTGTAGTCTGTCAACTTTTTGGCAGCATGAGCTATTACTGTTCTACAGACTATATTATTACTGTTCCAAACACTATATTATTTTAAAGACTGTCAACTTGTTGGCAGGATGAGCTATTATAGCTCCGTAGTCCTGGTCATTAGTCTGCCAACTTGTTGATAGCAGGAGTTACTACTATTCCAAACGCTGTGCATTATCTTGTAGTCTGTCAACTTTTTGGCAGCATGAGTGATTACTGTTCTACAGACTATATATTATTTTAATGACTACCTAACTTGTTGGGAGCATGAATTATTACTGTTCTAAACACTATATTATTTTAAAGACTGCCAACTTGTTGGCAGGATGAGCTATTATAGCTCCGTAGTCGTTGTCATTAGTTTGAAGTCTGCCAACTTGTTGACAGTATGAGTTACTACTATTCCAAACGCTGTGCATTATCTTGTAGTCTGTCAACTTTTTGGCAGCATGAGCTATTACTGTTCTACAGACTATATATTATTTTAATGACTACCTAACTTGTTGGGAGCATGAATTATTACTGTTCCAAACACTATATTATTTTAAAGACTGCCAACTTGTTGGCAGGATTAGCTATTATAGCTCCGTAGTGCTGGTCATTAGTTTTTAGTCTGCCAACTTGTTGACAGCAGGAGTTACTACTATTCCAAACGCTGTGCATTATCTTGTAGTCTGCCAACTTTTTGGCAGCATGAGCTAAATCTTCTGGAACCAATATCAAGTCTTTTGGAAGCATTTCAATTCTTCTAAAAGCAGCAACAAGCGAAAGCAAAAGAAAAACAGTATTAAGTGTTCAAAGAGCAGTACCAAGCCTTCTAGAAGCAATCCATGTCTGCTGGAAGCGACATCAAATCTCCTGAATGCAGTATCAAGTCTTCTGGAATCATTTCAAGTCGTCCAGGAGCAGTATTAAGTCGTTTCGAGGCAATATCAAGTCTTTTGAAAGTTTTCGAAAAGTAGTATGAAATTTTCTGGAAGCATTTTTAGTCTTCCAAAGGCAATGTCCAGTTTTCTGAAAGCATTACTTTGAAGTATTCTGGCCACATTTCAAATCCTTTTTAAGCAGTATCAGGTCCTCTATAAGCAGTATTAAGTTTTCTATGGACAATATCAAGTCTTTTGGAAGCAATATCGGCTTTATTAAGATTTATGTCTCGATGACAAATAAGACCCGATCTAAAAGTCAAACTAACTTCTCATAATTTGAAACTCACTGTGATTAATGATGACATTAATGAACTTGGATTTTTGTTGGTGTTATTTTCTGACCATCATTAATCAACGACATTTAAATCCCAGATTCGGAAAAATTGGTTATTATAGGAACAATCCCGGGATGCAGGGATCCCGAAATCCCGAGATTGTAATCCCTAATTTAAATGCATTACGCTAGCAGCGATAACAATTTTATTCTTATTCATATTAAATAATGTTAGAATGTGTTAGAAACATAATGTTTCTAATAAATAAAACGGTTTCAGTCTGTTTTCTTTTCTTCCGTTTTTCACTCAGATTTTTTTTGTATTTCTAATTTGGCACGACTTTATATGTCCAAATTTTACTTGAATGTGCTTGCTTAAATATTGCATGAACCAATACCTTTTTTTATACAACTAAAGCTAATGCACACGGTTTAAATAAAAACTTACAGTAGGGTTATAATCAACCTTTCAGATGGTGAAATTGCACCTTTATTTGGTGTTTTTGATAAAAAAGGTGTAACCAGTTTTAACAATTGTTTAAACTCTTCGAATGATATGCGGACATATTTAAAAAATTGTAAATCGTCCTCTTCTATGTCTCTATGCCTTAATAAGAGTGGCATAACTCCCCTCTAATTTTCGATTCTTATTGATGGGCCTTCTACCAAAACGCCATCGTCTATTATTCTTCAATCTTTGTGCGATTAATAATTCTGCATTCAAACGCATTGCATTAGCAGCGACAACAATTTTCTATTTATTCTTATTAAATCACTATAATCACTATCAAATAATATTAGAAACAAAATATTTCTAAAAAACAAAACGGTTTCACTCTTGATCCCCTAGATTTCATTTTGTATATTTAATTTGGCACGACTGTTTATATGTCAAAATTTTGCTTTAATATGTTGTGCTTAAATATGAATCAATACCATGAATCAATACCTTTGCTTACAACTAAAGCTAACGCAAACGTTAAATGGTGGGTTCATGCAACGTGTTTTAGTCTTAGTCGTAGTCATAGTTATAAGAGTGAAAAGTTAAGGTAGTGCGTTATAGTAGTACTGTTCATGCAACACCTTATGACTAAAACGGTTTTTGTCTTAGTCACAAGAGTTGCCCAACTTTTAACTTCTTAAAGCTAAAACCTTCGGTCGCAATTTAACGCATGCATACTTTTCTCCTTCGTGCCTTTAATGGCAGTGTTTCGTTTTATTTTATAAATAAAGGTTGAGTTGATTAACTTTTTGATTTTATTATATTACAATTATAACAATAGTTTCAATCAGGGTTGTCATATTTCTAATAAAGTGTTTAAAACAAACTGTTTGAAGCATTTTTAAAACTGTATGATATGTTTTAAACAGTTCAAAAGGCGATTTAAAACATGGGGTGTTTTTTAAAAGAACACTTTTGTTTCAAAATTAGCAGGAAAATAGAATATTTCCTTTATGTATGTTTATCGCCAAACCTACATTATAATTAAAACTTAATATATGATTAAAAACTTAAGCAAAACTTTAAAAAAAATCGTTACCCGTTTCCGCTAGATGCATTATTTACTCCATTTAACTGTTGAAATATGCAAACTGTTTTTGCTGCTTTATCAATTCTTAATCTATTGCTTAAAGTATGGTATTAATTCCTAGGAAGTAAAAGTCGCTTAATATTGGCAGATGATGCTACTACATCGGATGCAGCTATTAAAATAATTTTAATATAATAGCATCCAAAGATATAAAAAAAAGACCAATCTGCCAGCCAAGATTTTGCATTTTATCTAATAGTATTTAATATTTTCGAAGGAAACTCAAACAGTTTATCAACAATATCGTGTTTTTTGCAATGAAAATGTTTTCTTCCAGAAGTTTTAAAAACAATATCAAGTCTTCTGGAAGCAGTATTAAGTCTTTTGGAAGCATTTCAATTTTTCTGAAACCAGTATTAAGTCTTTCAGAGGCTATATACGCTTTTCTAGAAGAAGTGCCTTCTAGAAGCATTTTAAGTCTTCTAAAAGCAATATCAAGTTTTCTGGAAGAACTTCAAGCCTATTTATTACTACTATTACTATCTAGAAGCAGTATTAAAACTTTTAAAGCATTACAAGTATTCTGAACATTTCACGTCTTTTGGAGGCAATATCAGGTTCTTTAGAAACAGTATTAAATCTGCTATGGGCATATCAAATTTTCTACAAGCAGTTTAAGTCTTTTGTGACTATTGCAATTCACTACATGTCTTCTGACAGCTACATCAAATCTTCTAAAAGCATTTCATATCGTCTGAGAGCAAGTCAAGCCTACTCTTTCAACTGACCCCCTACTCAGCATACAGAAGCTGGTTAGTCAGGTTCTCGCGTTGGACAAAACCGATAGGGACGCACGATTAATTTTGTGTGTGCAACTCGTGTCCGAGACGCTGAAACTCTTATGTTGACGCATCGACGACCGAGAGTACCTCATTCGCTCGAGATAGCTTATTGGAACGCCAACGACCTCGTCAATAAACAGAATGAGCTTCGCGAGTTCGCGGAAAGGTACGACCTTGACGCGATACTCGTTTGCGAAACTCATCTGCGAGCTGGCGATAAGCCGCGGCTGCCCAATTATCGCTTCTACAGAAACGATAGAGTTGGCGCGAGAGGCGGCGGGACAGCCATCTTCGTAAGGACCAGTTTGGATCATTACGAGGATCTGACTTCCCCTCTTCAACATCTCGAAGCTACCGCGATTGTGGTGCGAACACTATCGGGGCGCGTCCGCTTGGTCGCCGCTTACAATCCGCCGAACCGGCGGTTGTTGGAAGGCGATCTAACGGGTGTCTTGGATACAGACAAAGGCGTGGTTATCGCCGGCGATCTGAATGCCAAGCACCCATCGTGGAACAGTCGGGTCGCAAACGCGAACGGTAGAATACTGCGGAGTTTTACCGACGAGACGGGCATTCTCACGGATGCCCCCCCCGACTACACGTATTACCCGTCGAACGATAGGCAACGATCTGACGTTTTGGACGTGGTTGTAATGAAAGATGTCAGACTAGTTCATCGAGTTACCACGCTCAACGAACTTAGTTCCGATCATCTCCCTGTGTTGCTACAGCTAGGAGACGTCCCGGACGTTCACGTCCCGGTTGTACATTCCACTGTATCGTGACCGGCCTTTACCGACCACATGCATCACAACATGGGACCAATACGACCGATCCACAACGCTCAGGAACTGGAAGAGGCCGTTGAACGACTCACTGTTGCAATCGAGGATTCTCTTCGATACGCGACAAACACGATTTCCGGAAGTGACCGTCGATGGGTGCTACCAGCGCGCATCAGGGAACTTATGCGAGAGCGTGATCGCGTCAGACGGACTTATCAGCGAAATTGGGATCCCAATCTCAAAAGACGCTATAACCGGCTACGCGATGAAGTGAGAAGGGAACTGGCAGAGTTCCGATACGTGTCTTTCGACGCCAAACTCGACGCCCTGAACACCGAAGGCGATCGCTCCTGTTGGAAGATGGTCAAGGTGCTGAAGGGGAACACGTCACGCATGCCGCCCATTCACGGTGAAACCGGAATGGCTTTCACTCTCGAGGAGAAGGCTGAGGCTCATGCAGACAACTTCGAAACCCAGTGCAGCCCGCTATGCGACGATGACGAAATGAAGATTTCATCGATCGAGTCGAGCGCGTAGTGAGTAGGCGACTGGCGGTAGAAGATTGTTTGCATATCGAGCCCTCTTCCCCGACCGAAGTGAAAGAGGCAATCGCGAGATGTAAGTCGAAGAAGGCATCGGGACCGGACGGAATCGGAAACGCCGCTTTAAAGGCCTTGCCTTTAAAGGCGGTCGTTTCGCTAACGGGGATCATCAATGCGACGCTCCGGCTGCGCCACTTTCCCACCACGTGGAAAAGCGCTGACGTCGTCGTGTTACCGAAACCCAGAGCGAACCTGACGTTCCCGCAAAACTACAGGCCCATCAGTTTGCTTTCTTGTCTCGGCAAGGTATGCGAGAGGGTCGTCCAGACGAGGCTACAAAGATCCGTTAGAGATCTTAAGCTCATCCAGGACGAACAGTTTGGTTTCCGACCCAAACATTCGACCGTACACTAGGTACTGCGACTTGTCGAACATATAACCGAAGGCTTCAATCGAAAGCAAAGCACTTGTGCTGTGTTTTTCGATGTTGCCAAAGCGTTCGACAAAGTATGGCATGAAGGACTTTTGTTCAAAATGCTAGAAGCGGGCGTGCCCCTGGGATTAGTCCAATTGATCGCCTCCTACCTTGACGGCAGGAAAGCGCGCATCAAACTGGAAGGTACGCGTGCGAGAGAGCGAATCCTAACTGTTGGCGTCCCTCAGGGGTCGTTGCTTTCACCGATACTTTTTTTGTATCTTTGTAAGCGACTTACCCCGTTACGAGGGCACCCAGTTAGCGATGTACGCCGACGATGTGTGCATCTACAGCAGATCTTGGTCCCCCGAGGTCGCCGCTCGTAGACTGCAGGCAGCATCGGACGAGTTGCTCGATTACTTCGCAAAGTGGCGGGTCAAAATCAACGCTGATAAAAGTACCGCAGTACTTTTTACTCGGCGTAGACAGAGACCCCCCGATGCGTTGGTACTGCAAGGGGACGAGGTCCCCTGGTGTCCCGAAGCCAGGTATTTGGGTGTCATTCTGGACTCTAAACTTACTTGGAAAAGTCACATCGACGCGATGGCGAACCGGGCGAAGGCAGCTCTGGTCAGTCTGTACGCTCTGATTAATCGTCGAAGTAAGTTGGATCCTCTTCGGAAGATTCGACTCTACAAAGCGGTTATCAGGCCTACGATGACTTACGCCTCTTCAGTCTGGGGTTACGCCGCGCACTCGCACGTGCAAAAACTCCAAGTGATTCAGAACAAGGTCCTAAGGATGGCATTTGATGCACCTTGGTTTGTCAGTAATGCGACACTGCACAATGATTCCCAGATGGCGACCATCGAGGAATTCATTCGGGACAAGGCCAGTACCGAGTTGACGCGACTCGAAAACCACCCCAATCCCCTCCTAGCGGGATTAATGGATTATGACACAGAACACCTTCGCTACAAACGGCCAAGGTTGCTTCTAGTCTAACAATCCAGGACCCGACAATCCTTTCAACACCTACTTCCGATATCACTAAATCAGTGAACATTAATTAATATATTTTCCGTCTGTTTTAGATCCGATGAAGAGGGTTAAAGAAGAAATTCTAGGAGCCTCAAGAGGCCCGTCAAGTTCACCGTTCACCGAGATCATTGTTTCTATATTAATATGAGGTCGGATAACCTTTACGTTTAATGACCTCCCTTAAACGTTTAGGCATGGAGTGCACTAATTTCTTCGTTTCGTCCGAACTGATTTTGGCCCATTCCTCAATCATAACATTTTTTAACGTTTCCTTCGACGTTATGTTGTGTTGCCGAATCCTGCGTTCCAGTAAATCCCAGAGCTGTTCGATGGGATTCAAGTCCGGCGATTGTGGAGGTGTTTTAAGTTGCTTTGGGGTATTATATAGTAGCCAAAGCTTAGTGTTGTGGGCGCAATGTTTGGGGTCATCATCTTGTTGAAAAAAGTATTCGGGCCCCAAGCCCAAGTTTTCGATGCTAGGCTTCAAATTTTCTTTTAAAATGTCTATATACATTTTATGGTCCATTGTCGATGTTATGAAAACCAACCTTCCCACCCCTTTGGTGCACATACACCCCCAAACCATTCCTCAATCATAACATTTTTTAACGTTTCCTTCGACGTTATGTTGTGTTGCCGAATCCTGCGTTCCAGTAAATCCCAGAGCTGTTCGATGGGATTCAAGTCCGGCGAAATTTTTTTTTTAAATGTCTATACACATTTTATGGTCCATTGTCGATGTTATGAAAACCAACCTTCCCACCTCTTTGGTGCACATACACCCCCAAACCATAACTCCACCACCTCCGTGTTTTACAGTCGCTTTCAAATTTTCGGGATTAAGGGCAGTATTAGGTTTTCTCCATACAAGTTGTTTACCCTTAATGCCGAAAATGCAAAATTTGCTCTCATCTGTAAAGAGAACTTTCTACCAGAATTCAATGGGCTTGTCTAAGAGTTTTTTTACAAAGGCGATCCGCTTCTGACGATTGACCTCTGACACAAATGGCTTTTTTCGTGCAACGCGACTGTGATAGTTAGCTTTTTTTAACGTCCTTCTCACCGTATCTTTGCTGATAGTTTTATGAAATTCTTCTTGTACATTTTCTACAATTTTTTTTTGCCGTCAGCCTAGGTTCTTTTCTAACCTGCTGTACAATTTTTCGCTTCTCTCGGTTTGTTAAAAGGGGTGGGCTACCAGATCGCGGACGTGAGAGGTAATCTTCAGTGTCTTTATAATTATTAATTACTCTTTGAATGGAAGAGTGTGACCTGCCGACAGTTTCTCCTATTTTTCGAAAAGATTTTCCCTCTTTCCATAACTTTACAATAATTTTTCTCTCTCCCAATTCAATTTCCTTTCCTTTCGTGTCCATTCTAACTTTTAGCTTCTAAGCCTCTGCTAATATAATTGACACCGATTATCTTTTATTTAAATCGGAAAGCGTACATCGCCAACTACGTATTTAAGTAAATAAGTATATTTTGGAGAAGGCGTCTTTATTTGTACGCAGATTTTTGCATACGCATTATTTGGAGAATTTTTAATTTTAATTTTTTTTGTAACTAATATTTCTGTTTTATTAATGCATATTTTGTTAATAGAATTATATGTAGTTAATACACAAAATAAAAAAAAATTGAAGTTTATCACATTAGATCATGACCCTTATTTTTTCAGTTAAAGTGTTAGAAGTTTTTTGTACGCAGACTTCTGCTGCTAAGTGTACATCTAAACGCCATAGAAATTGATTGCATTATTAATAAATTACCTAACTATGTTGATATCAAAAACGAAATAATACCTATTATAAAAAAGAAGGAAAGACTAAATAGTAAATATCATGAACATCCTTCACCACATATAAAAATTATAAAATCTATAAAACAAAAACTTAAAAGTAACAATGCACTATTCGTAAAAGCTAATAAAAATGCTGGTTGTATTATAATATACAAAAATGACTATGATTCAAAAACTTTAAAATTTTTAAAAAACAATTTATATATTGAAATACCTAAAAATCCCCTAAATTTGATCCTTTCTGGAACTAGAAATATAATCAAAGAAATTAAAGATACTCTAATCAAACTAGGAATAAATACTTATAACTTGGTTCCTATGAATTCTTTTGTCCCACAAATATATTCCACTATAAAGCTTCATAAATCTAATCTACCTATAAGACCTATCACTGCATTTTATGATTCTCCAACATCAAAAATCACCAATATTATTCACGATATTTTTAAAAAATTAAATTTTAATCCTCAATTCACAGTTAAAAATTCACTTGATTTTATAAATAAAATAAAACATATAAAACCACAAAATAACATCTTGATTTCATTTGATGTTACTAATCTTTATACAAATGTTAATGCCGATTTTACTATTGATATCATTTATAAACTATTTGAGAAACAATATAAAGATACAAAGATAGCTTCCGATTTGACATCACTTGTTAAATTTATTATCAAACAAAATTATTGTAAATTTAACGAAAAATTTTACAAACTCGAAAATGGTTTACCCATGGGTCTATCTATATCTGGATTTATCGCCGATATCTATCTCGATCATATAGAGAAAAATATTATGAATAAACAAAATCCATACTATAACAATATCAAAAAGTGGATTAGATATGTAGATGATATTTTTTGCTTGTGGGAAGGTACAGAAGAAGATTTAGCTAATATGTTAAGTTATATGAATGACTTACATGACAACTTGAAATTCACGTTAGAAATTGAACATGATAAAAAACTAAATTTTCTCGACTTAACTGTAGAGATGACTATGCTCTCAATTTTGATATATACAGAAAATCGACTAGCTTAAACACCATTATACCTTATGACTTTCATCACCCAAATAACCATAAACTTTCTGCTTTACAATCATACATTTACAGAATGCTTAGATTTCCCATTAATAAAAACTCTATTCAACATGAATTTAATTTTATAAAATCTTTATCCATAGAAAATGATTATCCTCCAGATATTACTAATAAAATACTCTACAACACCATAATAAAGTTAGACCCTTTATACACTCCTGATAATAATGAATGCATAACTTATCGGTCTCTGTCATACAATGAAATAAATTACAAAATTAAAAAAATTCATAGGCATAATAACATTAATATTAGCTTTAACAGCAATTATAAAATAATAGATTTGCTATCGAACTTCAAAAGCAAAGAACAAATGTTAAATAGAAGTGGTGTATATTCTATCAAATGCAACGATTGTGACACTATATATATAGGTCAAACAGGTAGAAAACTTACTAAGAGGGTTTACGAACATAGAAATACCACTTCATCTAATGTTTACCAACATAAAATAGAACATAATCACAACATCGATTATGATAATGTTTCCCTTATACACAAATGTAAGAAAGGTATAAAATTAGATCTATTGGAACAACTTGAGATAGACAGACATAAATACAAAAATCAGAAATTAATGAATGATCAACTATATTCAATCTATAAACCGTTGTATTCATGCTTAAAATTCTAATATCTTCAAAAGAAATATATTTCTTTATATACATTTTTCTCTTTTGCATTCCTTTAAACTTACTTTTGTATTTTAAATTTATACTTAATTTTATCGCTTTAATGTGTAAGACTTTTTAAATTATTGACTGTAAATTTATTTATATATATATATATATATATATATATATTTCGTTTGTGTTCATTTTAAACATTCGCTTGTAGAGTTAGCTGAGGATGATAAAATTTTTTTTCGTAACCGGTCCTAAGTATATTTAATTTTTAACTGAGCAAGAGGTCTATTATTTATTTATCAACCCAATCGACACATTTTAAGGGTGAATTTATTGTAAAATATCTATTCTGAAAAATAGTAATTTTATTGCTTCTACTAAGACTTTTAATGTTTTTACACTCAGAAAAACATTGAGGTAATTAAAAACTTATTTCAAGACATCAACAAATGTATCAAGCGCTGTCCAAATGCATTCCCTGAGAAAAATGTTAAAATATCTGTGAGAGGTAGAAATCTAAACTGGATGGATAAAAACATAGAATTAACAAAAAATTAAACATCTTACACATAGTAATTGAAGTCACAAAGGATAGTCATTTAAAACAAATATACAAACTTGTCTGAAGAAGAAACTAGAAAATCCAGGAAATACCACAGAAGATCCAGCATTAAATATCGAAAACTTATTCTTTTTTCTCTCAAACCGGATTATATCGAAAAACTCTTCGACCAACTGTATTGCTGAAAGCAGTTTGGTGATAGAATCAGTTGAATAAAGATGCAAATTGCAAAAAATATGACAGATATGTACGAAATGTTCACAAAGGTAATAAAAGAGGCGAAACCAATTTTTAGCAAACATTTTTGTTTTGTCATAAACAATTATCTAGCGGATACAGTCTTTCTGAAAGAGCTCAAGCTGACGAAGATAACACCTGCATACAAAAAAGGTGATAAGGGCATATACGATAGTCATAGACCAATATCTATTTTGCCAACCTTATCAAAACCACCACTGCCATTAAAAAGTAATAGACTATCAAACTATAACAAACTGCCTACAATCTGTCAATATGGCTACCAAAGATAATAATCTACGTTTCTGCTACTTAATCATATATAGGCGCCAATTTTTGAAAATACATATGGGTGTTGGAAAAAGTGTATTCCAAAAAAAAGGTTCGAACCTCAGACCCAAGTACAATGAATACTTCTTCCTCAAACAATAACTAGTGTTAACTAGTTGGATTTGGTTTGCTTAGCTGGGTTAAGATTGATGGATCAACCCAACCCAACTAATTAACAATGTACCAACAATATTTTATGCTAACTAGCTAGTTGGGATTACATCTTCTATTTGAGGGAAATAAAACCAATGTCGGCTTAATGATGTATATTAAGTGTATAAATTTTCGGTGCTACACGTGTTTCGCCCTTGATGGCATCAAACTTAAAATTACTTGAGTCACATCATCTCTGTACGGTGTCTGATGATGGACTCCTTCCTGTCCTTCTGCGCATCTTCAAAATTCAAAATTTAATTTAACTTTTTCGGCATTACATTTCAAAATTTAACGTTTTTTAATGTGTTAATATTTTTCGGCTTAATTTTCAACAAAAAAAAATTTTTTCCACGTGTATTTCCTACCGGAAAACACGTGTTTCAATAATAAGTTATTAAAAAAGTTTTTACTTAAACAATAACAACAAATTACTGTTTCAACTTCTTCACCAGCTTTCTTCTCATACAATCGGTACAATCGGTATCTCATACAACCGGAAAAATCAACGCTCTCTTGTTATCTTTTGTTAGTTTGACGGTAATTATCAATGTTTTTATATATTTTTTTTTATATTTTTATATTTTATATCATGAGCTCTGTAAAAACTCTCATTATGTTATTTTTCTAGTCGTGCCTGTTGATGCCATCAAGGGCGAAACACGTGTAGCACCGAAAATGTATACACTTAATATACATCATTAAGCCGACATTGGTTTTATTTCCCTCAAATTGATCTTATGATGTACCTGGAGGAAGAATTAGCAATACATCTTCTATATTATTAACAATTTTAAAGAAAAAATAGTTTCGGTTGACTTCGAAAACGTCAGCCACCTCAAGTAAATTGAACAATACTTTGATACTTCTTCCTTAAACAATAAGTAATCTTAGCTGACTGGTTAGGTTGAGCTAAGTGAACCGGGTTAACATTGATAGCTCAACCCAACACAAGTCCTTTTTTACACTTAGGAGGAGAAAATGTTTTATGCACTAACCCTGGTCAGATGTGCGCATGATAGAAAGTGTGGGACTGCGCCGGCGACAGGGATTTTTTTGTGCCGGCCTCATGCTGGTTATACCACTAAGAAACTTCCCCTTTTTCCTTGCCTATTGGATATTGGCAGTCCGGAGAAGCTTACGCATTACAGCGGATTGCTTTGACGATTTTATTGTTGTTATTTGTTTCTATTTATTTAACTTCTTCCACCTTTTACTATTCGTCTGGTTCTTGTTGCCACTTTGGACAAAACCCATCAAATCTTCTTCCTCTATCCTTCATTATTCCTTCCTCCGGATGAGTTATAACAAATCATAAAACATTTCGTCATTTTTTTAACTGTTATTTAACTGGTTTTAAACTGTTAATAATCCTCTATCTTTTCTCTGTTAAAATAATTATTATCTCGGCAAGTTTTGCTCTTTTAAAAAAAAATCCATTTTTGCTTTCCTTAAAATCAGCTTTATTTCAATGAGAGTTTTTATTATTAGTATTACTTTTTGAGGATGCAGGCAAAAGTAATAATAATAAAATAAAAAATATATCTATCTATATCAAAAAAATCGATTTAGTACCAAACTATTCGTGATTTTGTATTTACCCATATTACCACTGAGGATTTGAATTAATAATGTTTTTCTGAATAATTTGGTACCGAATGAGTATTTTGATCAAAAATCGTAAATGTTGCAAAATAAGGTAATAATTCAACATCTTTAATAATAACTTGATTAATATAATTATTATATCCGAAAATAAGCGAGATAACGGCAAATTTAACAAGATATTTTAAGAATTCGTTTTTTTCAAAATAATTATTGAAATCATTAATTTTGTGAAATGCCACAAATTTAGGTTGACTTCAAAATGTGATATCTCAAAAATTGATTGAGATATTCAAATTAGTGATGTGCTGGGTCGTTCCTTTCGTTCCGGCTCCATTAAAGGAACGGGTCCGACCCGATCGGTCCTTTGGACCTGCGGATGCGTGGAGTTATCGGCCCAATAGAGTCACGAAACACTCGGAGCTGTTAGCATTCGCGAACCGGACCTTTTTTGTTGCATTGTGTATCCAAAAACAAATAAGAATTGGAACTCAAAATGAAATTTTTATTATTCTTACATTTTAAAAAAATATAAACTCATTTTAAGATGTATTCATAATAACACATATTAATAAAAACTATATCTATAATAAAAAATAATAAAACAATATATGGGTATAAACTAATACTCAACCGGTTTTCTGAAATGTTTTAAATTTGCATTCAAAAAAATTATTTTTTCAACTTTATTGTGAGATAGCCTATTTCGACGTTCTGAAATAATTTGACCAGTTTTTGAAAAAATTCTTTCACACGGAACTGATGTAGCTGGTACTGATAATATTGTCGTCATAATTTTATATAAGTTTGGGTACAGCTGTTTCCTTTTTTCCCACCATACCAGTGGATCTTCTTTTTTATTAAGTAGTGGTGTTTTCAGGTATTGGTCTACCTCTGAAGTTGCAGCTTCATTTGGATTCTGAACAATTCTTTCTTTTAAAGCCTAGCCAAATTATTTTATTATGTTCGTAATTTTATATAACAATTAAATATACTTACAGTGCTATCGAAAACGTGCCAAATAACATCGTCATTTTCCTCCATTGGTTGGTCAAGATTATATTCTATTTCGGGTTGGTTTGCCTTGATTATTGCCTCCACTTTTTGGATTATACGTTGACGAGAAGATTCAACAACGCATCTTCTTTGTCCGTTTTGTGTTCATTCATAAATCCTGCTTTTTTAAACGGTGGATCTATAAATGTCGCATCGGCATATATAAAATCATATTTTATGTAATTTAAGCGTTTTTCTAACTGATCTGTTATAAATTTACATAAATTTATAATTTCAGTCGGCATGATTGTGGTGGATTGGTTATCTATATTTTTTATATAATCTAGAAGCATTTTTCTAAATAACACCACTTTGGAGATGGTAACCGCTTTTTCACTACTTAATTCTTCGGAAATTATGTTGAATGGTTTTAGTACCTTACAGGTCCAATTTATTATGGTTAAATCTTCTTCGGTTAATCTTATGTTGCAGTTGATTATAGCTAACGCTGATTGTAATGCCTCCTTAATAGTTATAATTCGCTCAAACATTTCCAATGTTGAGTTCCAACGTGTAGCAACGTCCTGCTTTAATTTTAATGTTTTTTGATTTCCCAGTTGTGTTTGTAAATTTATTAATTTTAATGTTGCCTGTGGACTGTGCTTAAAAAACTGAACCACTGCCTTTAGTTTTTTGTGAACTATATTAATGTGCGATAGAGATTTTTGAACTATTATGTTAAGGGTATGTGCAAAACATGGAATGTGTTGATATTGCAATAATCGCACTGCAGCGGTAATGTTAGCTGCATTGTCTGTCACCATTGCCACGATTTTATTGTTAATTTTCCACTCCAGAAATATTTTTTTTATTTCGCTTTCAAGATTTTGTGCTGTATGACTTTCGTTAAAACGACGGCACCCTATTAACAAAGAAACTAACTTACAGTTACTGTCGATAAAATGTACAATGATAGCCTGGTACGATTCGTTATTTATTGATGCCCATCCATCTGTTGTAATTGCTATGTTTTCTGCATCTTTCAGTTTAGTTTTCACCATTTCTTCTAATGAGTTATATAATTGGGGCAATAAAGAATTGAAAATTATTTTTCTACTAGGAAGCTCATAATTTGAATTTAATAGTTTGCAGAAGCTTTTAAATTCCACATTATCGACTAAACTGAGGGGTTGATATTCAGAAACAAGCATTTTCACAAGTTGTTCGTCTATTTGTTTTGTTGTTTTCAAAGGCAATGGCCTTTTTATATAACATGTCAGTGTTGTCTGTTTACTTGTTTGTTGATGGCTTTGTGTTGTGTCAATATCGTCGGTATCTGTGTTATTATTTGCATTTTGTGTCGAGGTTTGGGCCATTTTTGTCGAAGACGATGTTTGTTCCAACCTTTGTTCTAAACATAGTGGGTGCTTTCGTTGTAAATGACGTTTTAAATTACCGGTAGATCCGCTTTTGTATGAAAATAGAATGTTACACAAATTGCACTTTGCAGTGTGTGAATTTACTGCACAAAAATGTTTCCAAATATCACTACGCTTCTTATCCATTATGTAATAATACTCCAACCGATTGACTTAGAAAAATGTGGTGTTGTTTTGGTCCCGTTCAACGACTGTATCGATCGTTATTCGGATTTCTTCGTTTTAATTCCGAACCTGAATTCATTTTTACAAATTACGAATTGTACAGGACCAGCACGAATGGCTCGACGGCAGGTCGGTTCAAAGGAGCGGATCCGGACGGCCGGTCGGACCCAATCCTTTCGGATCCGGAGATGGACCCGATCCAAAGGAACGGGTCGTTCCGGATCGGCACATCACTAATTCAAATACGCTTTACTTCCTGAAAAGCAAATATTTTCCTCTATAAATGACAGAATATTTCATCAAGATGTCTTAAAAATTTGATTTTTTACGATTTTTTCAAAATGTCGTTAATTTCGTGAAATATTTGATATCTCAAAAACTGAATGAGATATTGAAATATGGTTTTGTTCTTACAAATGTACATATCTTCCTTTATAAATGGTTGTATATATCATCAAGATATCTTCATAATTCTATTTTTTACGAATTTTTTTTAATATGATAAAGGAAATCGTGAATATTATGAAATGCTTTTATTTAGGTTGAGGCCAAACCAAGATATTGCAAAAAAATTGAGATATCGAATTAATGTTATGTTCTTGAGAAAGTACATATATTTTCTTATAAATGATTTAAAATTTCATCAAGATATCTTAAGAATTCGATTTTTTACGATTTTTTCTATAAATATTACTGTTTGGATATTTATCTTACACCGGCTATTTACCTGGCCTCAATCACTGATGTATACTTTGAAACATTTTTTTATTTAATGACAACTACCACAATAGATATTCAAAGTGCTACCAAATCTAATTTTCCTACTTCTGTAGTTTGCTCAATATTAACACATTTTAAAGCAAAAATGCTAAAGAGGAATATTGTTGAGAATAAAATTTGCTACAAGTTCTGACCTAAACGTTTTTTTTTGTAACATGCTTTGATTCCCAAGTGTTATCCTTAGCAACTTGTAAACAAACGAAATTTCACAAAACACCCACGAAATAATTTTTTGATGCAAATTTTTTGTATAATACAGTATACTCGAGATATAACGAACCCTCAAGAGTTATTACATTAGTTAGTATAGGGTATTGCTGAAACTTACGGAAAAACATGTAATACCCAATACATTCCAGAAAATGAATGTTAAGTGTTCAGTCCAAGTATCAAGCCATTGTATGGGTACAGCAATACGTATTGCCACTGCAGGCGCGCAAACACTCTGCGGCCTTTTTAAATATCAACAATATGTTTGACACTTTAAGTAGGAGGCAATTTAGTCAGAGTCGAATTTATTTGGATTTTATGCCTTAAGAAGAGCGACTGATGTGAAAAAAAAATCAAAAATGTCTCAATAGCATACTGCTTACCATCAATTCTGTCATAGGATTGTATCAGACACAAAGAAAATCATAGAAACAGGAAAGTTTATAGGAACAAAAAAGCATTACCTAAATCATTACCTCCTGACCTCAAAGTTAATTCAAGATATGCTTGAAAACAAATTTTCTATGTATGTATAGATAGATTTCAAGCTGCATTTTAAATCAACATTGTGTGGAATCATTTCATCAAGGCAGGAAATTATGAAGTTACTTCTGAAATTGTCTTAAATTTCATGGAAAAAACAAACATAATATTTCTGAGTTATTAACTTCATCTAGCACGTCATCGACCGGATATATGTATTGTAAAAAAGTGTATGGATACATACTTTTGTATCCAATGTATCGTGTGTTATTGACATAAGAAGGTGATTTAAAAAGCAACGATGTTTATTTCAATTTTTGGAAAGAAAAAAATTAAATATAAAATTATTAAAATGTGCCCAGACTGATTTTTGCTAGATTGGACAGAAATTGCTATTTAACACGTTGAGTGCCATATGAGATCGCGTTGGTCTCATTATCAGTATTGGAACGTAGAGACTGCGCGAGTCCACCCTGGTCTCATATTAAACAATTTTACATTTGGCCGTGTGCGACCACGGTGGTATCACGTAATGTATTGAAATAGATGTGGTAGCAGAGTAGACGGCCAGAAGAAACGATTTATGTCATTGGCCTGTTATTGTGAGACCAATATGTCACCACGTGGCATAGGGAACTGTAATATGTAAATAATGCAATAAAGTTAGAAAAAAACAAATAGAAATAGAAAAATAAATAGATCAACTAGGCTATCTATCTAGTCTATCTATTTATTTTACCTTTTATAATAATACAAAAAAATATATAATTCTTAATACATTAATACAACATAGATATAATCCATAAGAAAACATAAATATCATTCGAAAACATGGATATAAATGTTAAAAAAAACAGAAAATATGGTGTGTGTATACTAAATTTTAGAAGCTGTATGTGCTTCAAAAAAACAGTTCAAACAAAAATATTGATCGCAAGCACTACATTTCAACGTGGTTTGGGGAGTTTTCCTCGATGCTTGTTCTCTTCCAGATTCGTTTGAAATTTTCTTGTAGCATATTACACACCGACGTCTTTTAGAACGACCAACATCTTCTATTTTATGCTCTATTTCGGTCATGTTTTCAAATATTTCTTCCTGTCTCGCTGTTTTCAACAGACCACTTATGACTTCTTCTTTGAACGCAGTTATTGATATTTTATTATTGGTTATTTCTTTATACGCAATGTAGGCATTTACTATTGCACTTCCAGTTAATAACTCGAACGCCAATTTCCTATACCATTTCATACTACGGCGAAGGCAGGTATTATAAGATTTTAACTGATCAGATATATCAATATATGATTTATATTTATTGTATTCAACCACATTTTTGGGCTTTTGTATTTCTTTACCTCTTTTGATTAAAGTAACCATTTCATTTCCATATCTAGTGCTCAATACTAATACGTCCCTTTTATCTCTCCATTTTTCAACTACTATTCCTTGCTTACATTCTTCAGCTATTACTTCTCCAACTTTCAACTTTTTATCTACAACCCTTTTGGGGTTATATTTTCTATTAGATCGTAATGTTCCAATAAGATGTGTTTTTCTATGTAATAGTGCATTAGCTAAACTCACTGATGTGTAATAGTTGTCAGTGCATAAAGTACGTCCGCTGTCTAAAAGATTTGTCATCAAATCCATTACAACTTTTGTAGGCACTGACACATGACCATCCTTCGATTTGCCGCAGTATACTTGGAAATCATATGTGTACCCATCTTTTAGGCACAGCTTAAATAATTTGATTCCGAACTTATGTCGCTTATTGGATATATATTGACGAAATTTCAGTCTTCCTCTAAAAGGTACAAGAGTCTCATCTATACAAACGTACTCGGAGGGTGTCATTTGGCACTGAAATGATGTCCGAAGCTTGTTCACAAGTGGTGTTATCTTGTGTAATTTATCATCACTAATTTCCTCATTATTACTAAAATGTATCATTTTCAGAAATAACTGAAAACGATTTCTGGACATTACACTTGGAATTGCATTTTTGTACAATCGTTTTGTTGACCAGTATGTAGAAAGTTCTGGGAAAGAACACAACCCCATCCACAAAATAATAATAGCAATGAAATGTTCTATTTCTGTAGGGTCTGTGGGAGTCCATTTCAGAATACGTGCGTTTGGTAGAATATTACTTCGTTTACACTGTTCAGCGTATCTGTTTGTTTCTTCTTCCTAAAATATATATTATTATTATATTATTTTAATAGAAGATTTTTTGACTCACGATTAAGCTTATGATGTCGTCATTCACAAAAACTTTGAAAAAATCATATGGCAGTTTGTCGTATTGTTCATACAGAGCAATACTAAAACCAGAGTTTGGGATACTAAACTGTAAGTTTTTTAGATTTTTCCCAGTTGCATGAGCCCACTCAAACTCATTACTCTGGTTATTTGCTTCTTTTTCAATATCATTATTATTTTCTTCATCACCCAAGTCGTCATAACGCATGTTTCTTATAACTTCTTCTATTATTTCATCCATGTAATTGGGGCTTTCTATAATTTTTTGTGAGGTAGACGGTTCTGGTTTTTGCGAAGATGGTGTACGATTATTTTTTTTTGAACCGTTTAGATTTAGAACGATAATCGTCCTCGGATTCAGAACTTTCTGTAACCGGTTCGTATATTTCGTCGCCGTCAAAAATATTTGCCTCACTTTCTTCATCAGAAAGCAACTCTTTCCATAACTTCTTCAAACGTGCTTGTTCTTTTTCGTATGACATATTCACATTCACAATTACACTCACAACATCCAAACAAAGACTGCGAAAAGTAATACTCGATCGCCGTAAACACGTGTATGAGAGATTTTGCAAGTTCAGACAGGAATTACGTGATGACACATTGGACTCACATGGCTACTCGAGATGTACGCGTCTATTGTAGGCCGCGCGAGACCAACGTGTCACCATAAAATAAAAGTTTAAAATAAATATAAAAAAAAATTATAATAATAATTTATGTTAATTCCTAAATCTGTAGAGCAATAATTACAAGATTCTAAAATAAAAAACTATTGGCCAGTGGGACCCCATTTGTCGAATATATGGTGGCATTCAACGTGTTAAAAGTTTATTGATATATCTATAATAATATTAAAAATATTTGGGAATACCTCGTCATTTTTGTATTTTAATCAAAGAATTCTCAACGATGAAATAATACCGAATGAATTTGTGGACAAGAAGTTTATCCAAATTTAAATAATGGCAAAAAACTTTGTTTATATACCTACTAATAGTTTCGGTTCAATGTGAGGACCCGTTAATCAAAAGAACGCCTACCACATCTGATATCAGGCTGTAATAAGACGAATATTGTCTAAATAAAATATTATTTTTATAAAAATTATATTTAAGTTTATCTCTTCTAAAACAATTCCATATTATTTATGAACAGTCTCTTGTGATTAAACAATTCAATATTTAATCATATCAATTTTTTATTTTGAGTATGCAGCTTGTACTACAAATTCTGAAGTTATTTTCGTTTGCTGTTAGATGCAGCAGGAGCTGGAGCAACCTAACTCGACCGGTTGAATAACTATGTATGTATATCTATAAACAAGGCTTTAATCCTTGTTTATATCATTATATATTTATAAACATTGCTTTAATATCATTATTAATCATTTGAAGTGTTAATAAAAACGAAATTTTAGTTGAAACAATAAATTTTAATACCAAAAAAAAATTGCTATAAAGATAAATAATAAATGCACCTAAACTGGCAAAAAAATGAATTACTTCACATTCTTCTTCATTAAGAAGTAACCATACACCCTAATATACTTAAATACACTCAAAAACGTATTAATAATAGGTGAAAATTAATTATTACTGACATACATATTCACATAATAATATTAATTAAATTAATATTCATACAATAACAATAAGCGCTTATTAACACCATTAAGTTCAAACAAAGAATCGTTTTAAACGCTAATATCAATTAAATCGTATTCGGGAATACCAGCCAGGTGAGATTGAACGAATTTAATATGAGTTTCTGTATCAATTAGTGTCTTTTTAACAGCAGTATCTTCATTCATCATATTTTTCCACTCCATCTAAAAAAGAATTATATTAATACATCTAAATAATTTAGAGACAATTAACTTACCAATTTTTTGTACTTATTCTTATTCAACACTCCACTTTTGAAATATGAACTAAACAATTTTAATAGTTCAGCTCGTTCGCACCATGGCCAAATCATGTAATCCAACATTCCCGGGTGCATTCCACCGTAAAAGGGTCCTTGGCGGTTATTTAATTCTTTTTCGAAAATTTCCAAACCTTCGGAAATTACATGTTCATTATCATCATTGAATTTGGTTAACATTAACATTTTATACATGGTGTTGACAACCTAAAAATAAAAATTAATTAAAAATGAAATTATAAAGGTTGTTGTTGTTTTACCTTGCTGAATTGTTCGATTAAAATTTTATCCTTGGCTTTCTTTAATGGATCTTTATGATGCAACGGATGCTGAATGTACTTTTCGTCGAGGTAATCCACGATTATTAGACTCTCATAGAGAACGTCTCCGTTTTCGAGTTCTAATGCAGGTAGTTTTCCTAAAGGGCTTATTTGGTAAAACCAATCGGGTTTATTATGCATGTTTACGTAAATTACGTCATATCTGAAAAAGTAACAGAAAGCGGAATAAGAAAATTGAAGTAAAACGTAAAAATTTAAATATTATTATTTCTCGAGTTTCTGTTCTCCTGATAACTTTAAAGAATTTATATGCAAGTTGCTTGTAATGATTGAGAGGGGAGAAGTTTTAAAAACCGAATGCGAAACGTTCTCATAGCGTAATAGTTAACACTCTGAAGTTTGAACCTAGATATTCGAGTTCAAATCGCGTAGGGAATTTAAAACGTTTTTTATTTCTTTATAATTTATAAGGATTTTTTTTAATGCTGGCAATTGTGTATATATAATAATACCAAATTGTGTTATTTAAGCTTTTCGGGGTGGCTGCTTAAAAAGATGTGCGTAGTTTAGAGTTTTTTATGATACTTGGTAGTTATGTGTATTATCATATCAATTTCAAGGAAATAAAGTTAATGATTTGTTGGAGTACTTGGATTTTAGATTCTCTGACGATTTTGGACTCTCTGAATCCAAGTGCAACGCACACTTGGATTCCATATCTCCGTACTGGAAGGAATTATGTGTTTATTTAAGTGCTATGTAATGTTATTGGAATATTATAAGTAAAAAGTCAGATACGAAACAGAATCAAAATATTCATGGGTCACCCGAAAGTGACTGTTAGGCAGATTTTAGAAATTAGTAAAAATGAACTCTGGGATATTTAGAACGATGGCTAAGATATCACACGTTTTTTCAACGACACCAATAATTTAATATACTTGGTCCATAGTCGAATCATTACAGATGATAGGTTTCTTTGATTTAGAATAGGTTTGAGTCGTTTCAAGGTCAAGTTTTCAAACAAAATAAACATAATTGGAAACTATGAAAAAACTCGACATGATTCTATTTTGTTTTTGTTTTTGCCGGGTTGGGTTAAGTAATTCATTGAAAGAGTCGAGAGAAGGGTTAGCCATTAAAAGAGTTGAGTCATTAGAAACTCGTAACCCCTATTTTTTTAACTGTAACCATTAATACTTAGGTGTCTGATACTATTCTAGTCTGACACTACAATGATATCCCATTAAAGCAATTACTGGAGTTAGGTTAGGTTGGATATTATCTTCATTGAGAACCTTTCCACAATGTCATAGATTTTTAATTTCATCGAAATCGATCCCTTCAAGTTAATTATTGGGGATAGATTGGATTGGATTGGGTTGAAATTCACTAATCGAAAAGCTTAATGTATTAAGTAACGAAAAGACCTGATCATACCAACATATAAAAGGAGGATAACAAAAATGAGGCCTAACATTTCCATTTAAACTTACTATATAAAATATTCTTGACTTTTGTATAGAAATGATTAACAGCGTATGCGGTTGAAGTTCATACAGATCGCCCAGATTAGGATACAATGATAAGATCTCGAAGACAAATGTTATAAGCGCAATATAGACGCTACAAGACAAATACATAGACAATAACATTGATGAGTATTTCCGAAAAGATAGAAGACACGAAAATAGCAGTAGTAATACAAGGTACGTAGAGAGACTACATTCAAAGCAACGGACACGTAAGAAAAAGAGGCGTCATTTTATCAGAAATTAAATATTAAACGGTCAAGAATTATCAAATTAAAGTGGATGCTGGTCATCATAACCAGAAATGAAGGTGGTCTCTCGTAGAATGTTGTCAATCACGGGTTGGAATGTTATGCACTCAGGCAGCTCCATGTTTGAAAGCTTTTAATGCATTAAAATCGAAAGTTGTAATTAAAAAAGTTTAGTTGCTTTGATGTTAATTTTTGTATAATTTGATGAATTTTTGCTATGTTGTTCGTAATGTCTATACGAAATTGTGGCTTCTGGTAGACCGGAAGTGACGGCTATCTTGAAAATATTTTAGATCGAAGGTTTTGCATGAATAACTCATGTTATTAACATTTTGAATTTCTACGAATAGTGGATCTTAACGAAGTTCTAGCGAACCAGTTACGTGAGACACCTTGTATAGATAATATAAGCATACATTTTGCCATCTTATATTAAAAGTTATACAGTATAATTGTTAAATTCCTATTATTTGATGAAAGTGATATTTTACCTAAAATTTTTGAGAAAAAAAGGAAAAAAAATATCGAAATAAAGCGAATTTTCTCATCGATATTTTAGGTTATGAACAAAACATCGAGCCGCGGTTTTCACTAATTTGTTTGGGATTCATTTTACTATTTTTGATGACAGAAAAGTAAAACCAACAATTTTAACATTCCTAAGAAAATTCACAATTTCTGTGGTAATTTTGATTTTGACATTAATCACAAATAAGGTAGGATTTGTAGACCAAGAAAAGCTCTTGTCAAATATCAAATATAATATCAAATATATTAAATTACGTTTAGTCATTTTGAAATGATAGACATATCTTTATCAATATTTTCAAACACCCCCTACACTTCATTTTTACAAGTACGGCGAAAATGTTTCAGCAAAAAAAAACCATATCTAAACTTTAACAAGTATATATTTTTGTGATATGCTAATGTAACGGAATTCCGAGACCATCCATATTTTTTAATTCAAGATGGTATTTGTGCCCCCTAGGGGTCATCTTAGAAACCTGAAAATAATATCCAGCATTTTCTCTTAGCCGCTTAGTCATAAAATTTTTTACCGCAAGTGTCTACGCAAGTAGATTTTGAGATACGGCACTTTGCGCGCGGTTCCATAAAAAAAAAAAAAAGTTTGTCATAAAATTTCGAAAATAAAACATAGGAAAGGAATTCCACCTACGCTACTCAATTGTTCGTAAAAAGTTACTCATATAATGTTTTAGTTATAATACTTCACCTTTATTATCAAGTGAGATATTCGCAATTATCTTTTTCGCGAAATTTCACATTTTGCGAAAACAAAAGACGATAGCTTTTCGTTGTTTTCGGCATTTACAGTTTCTCGAAAAATGAGATCAGAACATGTAAGCTTCTTTTTTTCTATCTCTATTAGTTTCGGGGATAGCCTATGCAGACATCGAAATTGAGACACCCTGTACAAGTAGTGTTTATTTTAGTTGTTCATTTTCTTTTTCTGTCTTTTCTGCGATTTTAAATGATCTTGCCACTTTCTCTTAATAAGCCGCGGGTGTAATGCTTAGAAATTTTAGCCGGATTCTATGCTGTACATTTTCTGGCATTGTTGGATGTTATTTATAAATGATTTCCTTGACGTAAACCCACAGAAAGATATCGAGTTTTATTAAGTCGGGTGATCGAGGAGGCCAAACAACTGGTTCATCAGGTCATAATGAACAAAGGGTAATAATATTTTAAATACACTCAGCAGCAGAAGTCTGCGTACAAAAAACTTGTAATACTTTAATTGAAAAAATAAGAGTCATAATCTAATGTGATAAACTTGATTTTTTTTATTTTGTATATTAACTACATATAATTCTATTAACAAAATATGCTTCAACAAAACAGAAACAGTAGTTACAGAAAAAAATAAAAACTAAAAATTCTACAAATAACGGGTATGCAAAAATCTGCGTACAAGTCAGGACAGTATTTATAAAAAATTCATAAATGAGATCATTGTTTCTATATTAATATGAGGTCGGATAACCTTTACGTTTAATGACCTCCCTTAAACGTTTAGGCATGGAGTGCACTAATTTCTTCGTTTCGTCCGAACTGATTTTGGCCCATTCCTCAATCATAACATTTTTTAACGTTTCCTTCGACGTTATGTTGTGTTGCCGAATCGTGCATTCCAGTAAATCCCAGAGGTGTTCGATGGGATTCAAGTCCGGCGATTGTGGAGGTGTTTTAAGTTGCTTTAGGGTATTCTATAGTAGCCAAAGCTTAATGTTGTGGGCGCAATGTTTGGGGTCTAATGACCCCAAACATAAGATAATTCTTGTTGAAAAAAGTATTCGGGCCCCAAGCCCCAGTTTTCGATGCTAGGCTTCAAATTTTCTTTTAAAATGTCTATATACATTTTATGGTCCATTGTCGATGTTATGAAAACCAACCTTCCCACCCCTTTGGTGCACATACACCCCCAAACCATAACTCCACCACCTCCGTGTTTTACAGTCGCTTTCAAATTTTCGGGATTAAGGGTAGTATTAGGTTTTCTCCATACAAGTTGTTTACCCTTAATGCCGAAAATGGAAAATTTGCTCTCATCTATAAAGAGAACTTTCTCCCGGAATTCAATGGGCTTGTCTAAGAGTTTTTTTGCAAATGCGATACGCTTCTGACGATTGACCTCTGACACAAATGGCTTTTTTCGTGCAACGCGACTGTGATAGTTAGCTTTTTTTAACGTCCTTCTCACCGTATCTTTGCTGATAGTTTTATGAAATTCTTCTTGTACATTTTCTACTATTTTTTTTGCCGTCAGCCTAGGTTCTTTTCTAACTTGCTGTACAATTTTTCGCTTCTCTCGGTTTGTTAAAAAGCGTGGTCTACCAGATCGCGGACGTGAGAGGTAATCTTCAGTGTCTTTATAATTATTAATTACTCTTTGAATGGAAGAGTGTGACCTGCCGACAGTTTCTCCTATTTTTCGAAAAGATTTTCCCTCTTTCCATAACTTTACAATAATTTTTCTCTCTCCCAATTCAATTTCCTTTCCTTTCGTGTCCATTCTAACTTTTAGCTTCTAAGCCTCTGCTAATATAATTGACACCGATTATCTTTTATTTAAATCGGAAAGCGTACGTCGCCAACTACGTATTTAAGTAAATAAGTATATTTTGGAGAAGGCGTCTTTATTTGTACGCAGATTTTTGCATACGCATTATTTGGAGAATTTTTAATTTTAATTCTTTTTGTAACTAATATTTCTGTTTTATTGATGCATATTTTGTTAATAGAATTATATGTAGTTAATACACAAAATAAAAAAAAAATTATTATAAATTTATATTAAAATTATTAAAGTTTATCACATTAGATCATGACCCTTATTTTTTCAGTTAAAGTGTTAGAAGTTTTTTGTACGCAGACTTCTGCTGCTAAGTGTATTTACCTTAATAACGTCAAAATATGATTTTCTTAGTCAATTGTTTATCATAGCCACGATTGATTTTTATTAAATTTGCTGTTGGTATAGATGAAATACGAGTTTTCGGCAAATAACCTTTTTGAATATTAAGAATTGTGATGGGATTGTAGTTAGAAAATATTTTTGTTTAAAAAATATGAGAAACGATATATCATGCAACTTAAAAAAAATATATCATTAGGCCGTAACACTTTTTTGGGACACCTGTATAATCAAAAATAATTTCCTGAAATGCGATATCTATTTCGCTATATTAACTTAACACAAAAGTATATGCTTTTTAAAATTCAGATAAATTATTTTTTTTGTTATAACATTTTCGTTTTATGTCTAACAATAAAATGGTGGGGGTACTTGAAAATGTTTACAAACAAATGCTAATAATTTCGAAATGGCTGAATGGAATTTAGTAAGCTTGGCATTATTGAAAAGAGCTTTTCTCTGACTAGAGGGATTTTCCAACAGTACAACAGAAATTGTGAATTTTCTTAGAAAAGTTAAATCTGTTGGCATTACTTTTTTCTCATGAAAAAATAGCAAAATGAGTTCCATACAAACTAGTGAAAACCCCAACTCGATATCCTGTTCTTAACTTGAAATACCGATGAAAGAAGAAGAAGATTTTATGAGAAAATTCGATAATTTCTTTTTATCAGTTTTCTCAACACTTTTAGATAAAATATTTTTTTCGATCGATATGAATTGAAAAATTTTACTGTTTAACTATTAATAGGAATATATTAATCCTACAGGCTATAAGATTTAAATTAGAAGTGAAAATTTATAATAATAGTAATAATATATTCTGTCAAAGTGCCACAAAAAGTAGGTGGTGACAAATCAATACATTCAACACAAATAAAAATAAATTAAATTATAATTAACTCACGCTCGGGTACCACAATCGGCCTTAATCATCAGAGAGGTACTTCCGCAAACTACAAAATCCATTTCCAAGTAAAAAGTTTTGACTGTACTCTTAAAAATATTTGGTGTGGTAATTTTTTTAATGGAAGCTGGTAGCTTATTAAATAATTTAACAAAATCATATTTCGGGCTTTTCTCAAAAAACGCTGCGCCGTGCTTCAGCAATGACAAGTCAAGGTGTTTAATTTCCCGTTAACTTACATAACTTGTGTATTAATGCGGTTGATATTAATGTATACTACTGCTTTAAGAATGTAAATAGACGGAAATGTCAGAATGCCGTGGATCTTAAAAACTTCTCTGCAAGAGTCGCTACTTTGCAATCCGAAGATTAATATAATTATTCGCTTCTGAGTAACAAGTACACGACGCCATTCTGTACTTGGACTCCACAGAAGATTGTTATACGATAAGTGAGAATAACATAGCATAGTAAGCGTTTAAAAGAGATTAACTAGAGACGATTTAAGCTTTAGTAACACAAAATAAGCTGAATTTAGTTTCTTACATACGCTGTCTATATGCGGTTTAAAAGTCACACCGTCATCAACAGTTAAGCTGAAGAAACATGTTTGTTTCTATAAAGATAATCCTACAAAACATTCAACGGAAAGGGGACGCCGAAAGTTAAAGTTAACAGAGACCGTTTTTTGAATATTTAAAATGATTCTATTTCTGCGTTCAATTACGTTTTTGGCTTTATCAGCAAGCTCCTCCTAACCCTGAGCAGCAACAGTGATGGAGGTGTCATCCGTATACATTACTACAAGTACATCCTCCAAAAAACGCGGCAAGTCGTTCACAAATATTAGAGAAATTAAGGGTCCCAAAATTGAATCCTGTGCAACACCATGATCAAGAGATGACTCCGATGCTGTCCCCGAAAGGACTACTCTCAAGTTATTATCTGTGATAAAGGAAGATAACCATTTAAGTATATCTCCGCGGATTCCAACACTATACAATTTTTGTTCAATGAAGTGAGAAGGCAACGAATCAAAAGCGCGAGAAAGATCAAAGAAGACATCAACCACATAGTCTCCTCTATTAAGATGCTGATGAACATAGGAGAAGTAATCGACCGATGTTGAGACTTGCAAAGGACATTATATGTTTCAAAGAAATCAAGCAATTTTTTTAAAATTATAAATAAGCAGTATGTATACATAAATAGAGATGGGCCAGTAGTTTACAACGCTATATTCCCTCATATTGCGAAATTATTAGTTTATTAAGTAATAATTTCCCAATATGAGAGAAACTTCAGTAAATAGGCATAGGAACGTTAGAGATAATTTATAGAGAACTAATTTCCTTTCTGATAGAGTAAAAAGATATACTGTGAGCGTCAAAAAAAAGTAAACAGCTGTTGTTTTTCTATTAAAAGGTTAATAACGAAAATCAAAAAGTTTTATTGCAGTCTTCACAACTCATCTATACTATATTTAAATCAATAGAAACATGAAAAAAAAAACAAATCATTACCCGTAATAATTCAGATTATTGTAAATATCTACCGAATTTACGCGTCAAAAGAAAGTAAACAGAATTCGGAACTAATAGGTATTAAGTACAAAAATAAATATAATATTAACTTTTAATACTTGGTTTGAGCTCCTTTGGCCTTCAACACCTCCCTTAATCTCCTTGGCATGGATTGCACCAAGTTTTTTGTAATATTTTGAGGGATTTTCATCCATTCTTCAGTTAAAGCTTTTTTAAGGTCGTCTTTATTTGAAATTGTCCTTTCTCTGATCTTCCTGTCAAGGTGATCCCACAGATGTTCTATAGGATTAAGGTCTGGGGACTGCGGTGGATGATCAAGGGTTTTAGGGACTCGGTATAGCATCCATTCCTTCACAATTTTGGAAGTGTGCTTTGGATCGTTATCCTGTTGGAAGATCCAGTTCTCTGATAAGCCCAATTCATTAATACTCGGGGAAATATTGTTCTTTAAAATGGTTAAATAGTCCATTTTATTCATTGTTGATTCAATAAAAACTAGATTACCGACCCCTGACGCCGCTATACAGCCCATAACCGAGACCATAACCGAGCCTCCACCGTGTTTGATGGTATTGGTAACAAATTTCTCTTTGAAGGCCTCATTTTTTGGCCGCCATATCTTTGGTGGTTTTCTTTTACCAAAAATTTCAAATTTACTTTCATCACTAAATAATATATTTTTCCAAAAATCTGGAGCTTCGTTCTGATATTTTTTTGCGAAATCAAGACGTTTCTGTTTATTTATTTTCGATATGTAAGGCTTTTTACGGGGTGTTCTTCCATGCAGGCCACTTCTATGGAGTGTTCTTCGTATGGTACTGGAACTTATGGTTGTGTTTGCTATCTGCGATATGTCGTTTGCTATTTTAACCGCACTTGAACACGGATTATTCTTCACTTCTCTTACCACTGCTCTAGCCTGTGCTTCTGTAAGGCGCTTTGGTCGTCCAACGCGTTGTAAATCGGCTACAGTATGATGTTTTGCGTATTTATCCAAAATTTTTTTTATTGTGCAGTGATTTCGTCCCATTATTTTAGCTATTTCGCGTAAGGATTTACCTTTTTTATTTAAACTTAATATAATTTTACGCGTTTCTATACTTGTTTGTTTTCCCATGATGATTTTTGGTATTTATAATTAATTTCGACGTTCAACCACTTGCTGTTTCTTCTAAAATGTTTTAAAGTTGTCCTGGGAGGGGTTTATAAGTATTTATACGAAAAGTGTGGTACTTCCCCTAAATCTAAAATGAATTTACAACAACCGGACCGGCTGTTTACTTTCTTTTGACGCGTAAAAATCGGGGTATTTTTACTCTAAAGGGGATTTACCATATTTGTGGGGTTTTTGCTTAACTATTTTTTACGATAGGATTGCTCATAAATAAAGTCGTAAATTTTGGTATATAAATTTTTATTGTAAGTTAACAGAATCGCAGTAAAAAGGGTTTTTAGAAGTAAACAACTAGTGTTTACTTTCTTTCGACGCTCACAGTACATTCCATTTAAAATTTTCTACTTGCTATCCATTGAATATGGAGAAACGGTAATTAAATTCTTCACCAGTCCGTATATGTTACTCTAATACCGCATACTACAATGAGTTTAGCAGCATATAAAGAGTACAGCCTGTACCATGAGAAGTGAATGTGACTCATCGCTTAAACGTGTATGGAATAGACGCACGCGCTAGAAATCATTTCACGCTAACACACGACAACGCGCGGGCATAATATTTGTAACGTATGCGCAAAATTCTTACAGAAATCGATGAATCACATTCACTTCTCGTGAAAGAAGATTAGCTGAAATATGTTCTTTTAAAGAGTTGATGAAATTTGATAAAAAACAATTCAAATCAAAATAACTCTAAAACAAAACACGCTAGATGCCAACAATAATAATAATATAAAAAAAGGCTAATAAAAACTAGTTGTGGTCTACTTTCGATAGGCCGGATGCATTCAACACAATTATACATTTATTTATTTAGTTTTACTTTTTTATTATATATATATATATATATATATATATGTATATTCTTTTATATGGGATACGATAAAGTATTATTATTATTACAATAAATGAGTCTTAAACACCTACACTTAGCAGCAGAAGTCTGCGTACAAAAAACTTCTAACACTTTAACTGAAAAAATAAGGGTCATGATATAATGTGATAAACTTCAATTTTTTTTTATTTTGTGTATTAACTACATATAATTCTATTAACAAAATATGCATCAATAAAACAGAAATATTAGTTACAAAAAAAATTTAAATTAAAAATTCTCCAAACAATGCGTATGCAAAAATCTGCGTACAAATAAAGACGCCTTCTCTAAAATATACTTATTTACTTAAATACGTAGTTGGCGATGTACGCTTTCCGATTTAAATAAAAGATAATCGGTGTCAATTATATTAGCAGAGGCTTAGAAGCTAAAAGTTAGAATGGACACGAAAGGAAAGGAAATTGAATTGGGAGAGAGAAAAATTATTTGAACGTTATGGAAAGAGGGAAAATCTTTTCGAAAAATAGGAGAAACTGTCGGCAGGTCACACTCTTCCATTCAAAGAGTAATTAATAATTATAAAGACACTGAAGATTACCTCTCACGTCCGCGATCTGGTAGACCACCCCTTTTAACAAACCGAGAGAAGCGAAAAAATGTACAGCAGGTTAGAAAAGAACCTAGGCTGACGGCAAAAAAAATAGTAGAAAATGTACACGAAGAATTTCATAAAACTATCAGCAAAGATACGGTGAGAAGGACGTTAAAAAAAGCTAACTATCACAGTCGCGTTGCACGAAAAAAGCCATTTGTGTCAGAGGTCAATCGTCAGAAGCGGATCGCCTTTGCAAAAAAACTCTTAGACAAGCCCATTGAATTCTGGGAGAAAGTTCTCTTTACAGATGAGAGCAAATTTTGCATTTTCGGCATTAAGGGTAAACAACTTGTATAGAGAAAACCTAATACTGCCCTTAATCCCGAAAATTTGAAAGCGGCTGTAAAACACGGAGGTGGCGGAGTTATGGTTTGGGGGTGTATGTGCACCAAAGGGGTGGGAAGGTTGGTTTTCATAACATCGACAATGGACCATAAAATGTATATAGACATTTTAAAAGAAAATTTGAAGCCTAGCATCGAAAACTTGGGCTTGGGGCCCGAATACTTTTTTCAACAAGATAATGACCCCAAACATTGCGCCCACAACACTAAGCTTTGGCTACTATACAATACCCCAAAGCAACTTAAAACACCTCCACAATCGCCGGACTTGAATCCCATCGAACACCTCTGGGATTTACTGGAACGCAGGATTCGGCAACACAACATAACTTCGAAGGAAACGTTAAAAAATGTTATGATTGAGGAATGGGCCAAAATCAGTTCGGACGAAACGAAGAAATTAGTGCACTCCATGCCTAAACGTTTAAGGGAGGTCATTAAACGTAAAGGTTATCCGACCTCATATTAATATAGAAACAATGATCTCATTTATGAATTTTTTATAAATACTGTCCTGACTTGTACGCAGATTTTTGCATACCCGTTATTTGTAGAATTTTTAGTTTTGATTTTTTTCTGTAACTACTGTTTCTGTTTTGTTGAAGCATATTTTGTTAATAGAATTATATGTAGTTAATATACAAAATAAAAAAAAATCAAGTTTATCATATTAGATTATGACTCTTATTTTTTCAATTAAAGTATTACAAGTTTTTTGTACGCAGACTTCTGCTGCTGAGTGTAGGTCTATAATTTGACAAATCATTAATGTCACCTTTTTTATGAACAGGGACAACCCTGTTGATTTTTAAGCTGTCAGGAAATGTATTTGATCTAATACAGAGATTTATTAGTTTACACAGAGGGGAGATAATGAGATTTTTTATAGATGTAATTACTCTAACATTAAGATTATAAATATCACAACTGGTACTATTTCTTAAGTCATTAATAGTGTCGCGCAACTGATTAAGAGTGATTTCTTTAAAAGTGAGCATGTTGGGAAAAGCAACAAAAGGGACAGTTGAATGCGAATCCAACTTTGCTTTAGATGGTGAACAAAACAAGGAGGTTTGTATATAACGACTATTAGCCAATTTCTTGTTTTTGTCAATGGCGTTCTGGTAAAGATCCCTGAAATATTTAACACAATTATATGAGATCAAATGAGGAAATTTTTTACGCATATCAGCGATTGCATGCAATTTCTCTCTAGCAGCTGTCACCTCATCATTAAACCAACCAGGGGTGACACACCGCCTATTTGGATTTATTAATTTGGTTCTCTCTTTGAAGCTAAAGTTGAATGAATTCATTATTAATCCAATAAATTCCGAGAATTTAGAACTTGTGGTTGTATAATGGTTGTCAATAAACGAAAAATTTAACTCCTCAACAGATTTATAGAATAAATTAAGACCCTGTTCAGTAATAGGTCTGGAAACTATTTTTATATTGGCTTCTTTAGGTACTATGGTACGGTACCCAAGGGAGATTGCCATATGGTCAGAAAGTAGCGGATCGACAATAGAAACACCGAAATTATTCTCATTTAAATTTGTAAATATATTATCGATACACCCTGTATGCCTGGTAAATTTAGTTGTACACTGTTGTAGACCAAAAGATTTGCATAATTTCGAAATTAAAAGAGTTTGCTTAGTAAACGCTTCAATGTGAACATTAAAATCACCTGTGATTACAATACCCTTATCGTGCTTGAGATATTATTTAAAAGTGTTTCGAATTCAATTAAAAATGAATCGAAATCACCAGCTGGCGAGCGATATATTGTTATGATTTGAATATTGTTATAAAGTATGCCAGCCAGTTCACAATCGACTTCTTTGGATAAGCTAGCAATATCAAAAGGGAGCAAAGCAGCACATCGGGCCGTTACATCAACAAAGATAGCGACGCCGCCACGTATTTTATTTTTTCTACAAAACCTAGAAACACATGTAAATCCATTAATTAGTATTGCATCGATTTCGTGATCGTATAACCAATGTTCATTTAGACAAGCAACAGTATAAGATTTATCTTTGAGAAAAATTTCAAACTGATTTTTTGTATTTAGACCCTGAATATTATAGTGTAACACTCTTAACACGAACTCCTCAGGGTAAATAGATATAAAATGTATTTAACGTTTCAAAATTTATCTACACTCAGCAGGAGAAGTCTGCGTACAAAAAACTTGTAATACTTTAATTGAAAAAATAAGAGTCATAATCTAATGTGATAAACTTGATTTTTTTTTATTTTGTATATTAACTACATATAATTCTATTAACAAAATATGCTTCAACAAAACAGAAACAGTAGTTACAGAAAAAAATCAAAACTAAAAATTCTACAAATAACGGGTATGCATAAATCTGCGTACAAGTCAGGACAGTATTTATAAAAAATTCATAAATGAGATGCGACCTTTTTTAACCTTTACGTTTAATAACCTCCCTTAAACATTTAGGCATGGAGTGCACTAATTTCTTCGTTTCGTCCGAACTAATTTTGGCCCATTCCTCAATCATAACATTTTTTAACGTTTCCTTCGACGTTATGTTGTGTTGCCGAATCCTGCGTTCCAGTAAATCCCATAGGTGTTCGATAGGATTCAAGTCCGGCGATTGTGGAGGTGTTTTAAGTTGCTTAGGGGTATTGTATAGTAGCAAAAGCTTAGTGTTGTGGGCGCAATGTTTGGGGTCATTATCTTGTTGAAAAAAGTATTCGGGCCCCAAGCCCAAGTTTTCGATGCTAGGCTTCAAATTTTCTTTTAAAATGTTTATATACATTTTATGGTCCATTGTCGATGTTATGAAAACCAACCTTCCCACCCCTTTGGTGCACATACACCCCCAAACCATAACTCCACCACCTCCGTCTTTTACAGTCGCTTTCAAATTTTCGGGATTAAAGGCAGTATTAGGTTTTCTCGATACAAGTTGTTTACCCTTAATGCCGAAAATGCAAAATTTGCTCTCATCTGTAAAGAGAACTTTCTCCCAAAATTCAATGGGCTTGTCTAAAAGTTTTTTTGCAAAGGCGATCCGCTTCTGACGATTGACCTCTGACACAAATGGCTTTTTTCGTGCAACGCGACTGTGATAGTTAGCTTTTTTTAACGTCCTTCTCACCGTATCTTTGCTGATAGTTTTATGAAATTCTTCTTGTACATTTTCTACTATTTTGTTTGCCGTCAGCCAGATCGGATGGGTGGTCTACCAGATCGCGGACGTGAGAGGTAATCTTCAGTGTCTTTATAATTATTAATTACTCTTTGAATGGAAGAGTGTGACCTGCCGACAGTTTCTCCTATTTTTCGAAAAGATTTTCCCTCTTTCCATAACTTTACAATAATTTTTCTCTCTCCCAATTCAATTTCCTTTCCTTTCGTGTCCATTCTAACTTTTAGCTTCTAAGCCTCTGCTAATATAATCGACACCGATTATTTTTTATTTAAATCGGAAAGCGTACATCGCCAACTACGTATTTAAGTAAATAAGTATATTTTGGAGAAGACGTCTTTATTTGTACGCAGATTTTTGCATACGCATTATTTGGAGAATTTTTAATTTTAATTTTTTTTGTAGCTAATATTTCTGTTTTATTGATGCATATTTTGTTAATAGAATTATATGTAGTTAATACACAAAATTAAAAAAAAAAAATGAAGTTTATCACATTTTTGTACGCAGACTTCTGCTGCTAAGTGTATATTATAATGTAAATATTCAGTAAATATCACAAATTTTGATATCTTATTCTGACATTAATAGTTTTTAAATAAAATTAAAGTTTGCTGAATATTTACAAATCATATAACCTTAATTATTAAGTGGGTCAGCATTGACCCGGTTTAGGGATTTCATGTAAGTTTATTATTTTGGGACGGCGAGGGTTAAGGTCTGTTAATATATTCTCTAGATTTTTTTTCTCATTTACTTTTTTGAACCAAAGAATCTCATGATACCATTGTTTGTACTTCATTTCTGGACACTTGTATATGTGTTTTCTTTTATATGGGATACGACGAAGTAATATTATTGTTATAAATGAGTCTTAAACACTTATTTTGAACATACTGCACTCGTCTTCGATTGTCGTTAGTTATACAGGCATCATACATAAGTCAGTAATCTGCCTTGTAAAATAATGAATTAATGTTTATTTATATATAAAATAAAAATGTAATTTTTTCTACTTCATAATTTGATGTTGTATATATACTTTTGTATGTCTTTGTATATAAATTATAACATAAAAAGGAAAAAAGTAATACATATTCAGTTGTTTACTACGAGATAAGCAATTTTTTGACAGCTGGTCCCATGGTGTAATGGTTAGCACTCTGGACTCTGAATCCAGCGATCCGAGTTCAAATCTCGGTGGGACCTCGTTTCAAAATTACATTTTTATTTTTGCTTCTTTGATTTTTTTTATTTATAAAAATAATTATATAAAACAAAACTTAAATTTGTTTTCAAATAATTATTTATTTATTAAAAAATTAATCAAAAAAAAGTTTGCCGAAACCCGGGATTGAACCGGGGACCTTTAGATCTTCAGTCTAACGCTCTCCCAACTGAGCTATTTCGGCGTATACAACAATATACTCAACACAACTATCACAATACAACACAAAAAATAATAAGGTTAACTTACTGCAATTTCTTAGCATCCAAAACCAATTGAACTCGTTGACAATACGGGCAAAATCTATTCGTAAATAATCGCAATTTTCCTTTATTAGCCATTGGCATTCGAGATCCTAACAAAAAAAATAAATATTTAATTTTTTTATCGTACTAAAACTTGTTCTAACAAGCGTCCATATCAAGTAACTTCGTTATAATTGATCTAATTTCATTGCATTACTTGACATGGGGGATTGTATTTTACAAGTACACGACGAATCGGGCTTGTTTTATGAAAGCTAAAATATACAAAGAGTTTGTGCAATTGCATCGTATCTATTTTTGGATTGTTTATTAGCTTAGTATGAACTTGTGCTAGAAAATTTACATAAAAAGGATATAATAATGAAAATAAACAGTTATTAATTATAATATTACTGACGTAAGTTTTATGATTTTTTTATGTTAAGCGATTGAAATTAGGTCAACATAATTCAAAGTTTATTTAAAGGCCATCGACTTTTATTTAAACGAAGAATACGAAAATACACGTGAGACAATCGCACAAAAATAAACATGACATGTTTTTTTTTAACCAAGTTTTATAACGTGTAAGGATTATTTAGACTCCAACGTGGTCTTCTAACCTAAATTCCTGATCGATTATTTTAATCCTCCACCCAAAACTCAACGCAGAAACGATTACACATTTTTGTGACGCAATATTTATCGACTTTTTTATTCTATTTTTAGATATAGGTTGCATTTAATACGCCTACTTTAACACTATTGCAATAAACTCATCGAGGTGTAAAAAAAAATTATAAAAATATCGAAAAGTTACCTTTCGACAAATGTTTCGTCGACATTATTTATTTCACTTTATTAAATTAACTTTTAATAAAAAAACGATTCGATTGATAAAGTTAATTCCAAACTTTTTATGAATGAACGTCCGAACTACTCGAGTGAATTTCAAAAACTGACAGTCAGCTGTTGTTGACAAACCACTTGATAGTATACGTCTTATTTATGAATTCGTAGCGACATCTAACAACGAATAGCTTAAATTGGTCAAAATTCGTTGTAATATTAGTCTACTACGGTGTTTATACGTGGCCCTGTGGCGCAACGGATAACGCGTCTGACTACGGATCAGAAGATTCCAGGTTCGAATCCTGGCAGGGTCGCTTTTTTTTCATCACATTTTAATAAAAAAAATTAAAATTAATTAATCAAAATTTATTATAATTTTTGCACACATTTAATGGTCCAAACCATAATTAACAAAGACTTAATTTATAGTGAGCTTTTTCAAGCGAAGTCAGAACGAACTTAATGACCGCATTGGCAATTAAAACTGGAATAATTAGGGCCTCATTTACATCGAGGGGCCGCGCACCCTCATCGTTAATTATGACGCAATCTCGCCTCTCCTTTTGTTTCATTTTTTCTCCATCGCTCTTAAAAACCACCCCAATGCGTGGCAAATCGTTATTATCGTTCGGAACCCCGTTTTTTATACTTCTCTAATACGTCTGCCTGATTTCCATGTTTATCTTCGAAGATCCTTCGGTGGAAAATTCAATTTTATAACTTCTGAACGAACGTAATCTAATCGTGACCGTAGGTCAAGCTTGGTCAACCCTGAAAGAGTCAATATTTCCAATAAGTCAATATTTAATGTCAACAAGGAGAGAAATTCTAAAAGTTGGGGAGACAGATTTTAAAGGGAGGTTGAAATGAAAGAATTTTTTGTGTTGGATTCATTTTTTGGAACAAAAGTCTTTGTAGCACTCGTCACCAATCATTATCGGAGTTCTGAAAGGGAAGGATGGATGCGCGTCAAAGAAGCCTAGAGGTAGTTCGATTGCATTTCCGGCCATTTCGGAACAGTTCCGGTGCAGGATTGGCGAAACCGGGCATTGATCTAGCCACGATGAGCCAATGAGGGTGCGCAGGTGCCGTAGCAACCCCGATCATACCTCGTAATTAGGCGTCGCGCTGATGACGACGTCGTGGACACCTATATTTTTTTTCCATAAAAAAATCTTTCATTTAAAAAGTTGTTCAAAGTGCATAAATTTTAACAATCAATGTTCTAAAACTTCTTTATTAATAATCTGATTAAATATAAGAAATCTGTACCTTTACTAGGTTTATTTTTTAAACAAATTCACATCTTACATGTTTCGACATGGCAGTGTTATCATCAGAGACGCTATAAAAGATATAATGTATTAATATTAAAAGAAAATTAGATATTTTTATATGGTTAAATGAATAATGTAACATATCAAACAATTAAATTAATTTTCACTTAATTTGTCAATATTTTGCGTGAAAAACATTCAACTTAATAATTAAAAACTAACAACAAAACACTTAAAATGGTAAAAATTTTTTTGTAGGATGAAACACAAAAATCGAGCGTTATTATATAAATTATGAGATGGCTGACAAAAGCTGTTCTTTTTGGCGAATTTTGAGAAGGAGAAAAGCATATATATATATATATATATATAGATTCAGCCTATTCGAATAAGTTGGTAAAGATATAGAAAATTATAAAAATAAAAATTTAAAAATAAAAATAAAAAATAAAAATATTAACATTAAATGTAGTAGGAAAATGTGGAAAAAGGGGGAGAATAAAAGGAATAGAAAAAGAAAACAAAATGAAATAAATATAAGGATAAAATAAAATAACAATAATAAAATAAAATAAAAATGGAAAATTTGCCGTTGGAACCCCAAAACGTGCGATTAATGTATGGCCTTGTATATCAATCCTCGCCGATTTTGGGGAATTAGGATCAGGAGAAGTGGAAGGGTTTAGATAGATATTTATATAATGGAATCTTTGATATCTCTATCTGATCATTTTAACATTCTGTATTTAGTTCAGTTGCTTTGCATTTTTCAATTTCATAGCTTTCCAAGATATTGAGTCTAGTGGCCTTGTTACAATTGTGTATATAGTAGAGTCACATTGTTATCAATATCAAAATCGTGGTTATATGTAATTAAATGTTTCCCAAAGTTTGAATTTTGATTTCTTCTGTGTTCTTTTATTCTTTGATTAATTGATCTACCAGTCTCTCCAATGTATACTGCATCACAGGTGTTACATTCCAATCTATATACTCCGTTTTTATTTAATTTTTGTATTCTGTCTTTGGCGTTCATCAATATTTTCTCTAAAGTACCATTATTTTTGAGTGAAATATTTATACCATATTTACGAAAGGTTTTTTGTATTGAATAGCTAATATTTCCAGGGTAGTCTATTGATCTGTACGTTTTATTTGAGTTTGTAAGTTGTAAGCTTGATGATATTTGATGTTGTTGTTTTGTGTAATATTTATGAATGAGACATTGTATATCTGATTTATTATATCCGTTGTTTTCTGCTATTTTGTGAATTATGTGTAGTTCTTTTTCTTTGTCCATTTCTAATAATAGAGTATTATAGTATCTGTTTATAAATGCTTTAAAAGCAGCTGTCTTATGGGTTTTGTGATGATAAGAATTCTTAGGGATGACTGTGTCCGTCTGGGTGGGCTTTCTATAAATATTAAAAGTGATCTGATTGGCATTATTTATTAATGTAAGATCCAAAAAATTAAGTTTTCTGTCATTCTCGAGCTCTATCGTAAAGTTAATGTTCTTGTGCAATTTATTGATGGTGGAATGGAAAGGGTGAATAGATTCAATATTTTTATTGTTCCAGATAATAAGAATATCATCGACATATCTACGCCAAAGTAAAATGTTAGGATTAATGGGAGCTAATATTGTTTTTTCTAAGTTATTGAGAAAGATGTCAGATAGTAATCCGCTGAGATGGGAACCCATTGGCAAGCCTTCTTCATATTTATAATATTCAGAATTAAATTGACAAAAATTTTGTTCAGTACATATCTTTAATAGGTTAAAGATGTGTTTGGTATTCTCAGTATTGAATTTATCTTTTATAATGTTTTTGGCCAGTGAAAGTGTTTCTGCAATTGGTACATTTGTATAAAGATTTGTTATATCTAATGATAAAATGGTGTATTCTACTGGTAATATAGTATCTTGTATCAGATTTATTATTTCTTTCCTATTATTAATTGTGTATTCAGGCTTAAAATCTATGTTTTTGAATAACTGTAGTATAAATTTTGAAATTTTATAGGTACTGGAATCTGTAGATGAGATGATAGGTCTTATCGGTAGGCCTATTTTATGTAATTTAATAAGCGAGTATATAAGGGTGTTTTTGGGTTCATTGGGAGGAAGTTGTATAATGATATTTCTTGTTCTTTAAGGAATTCCTGTGTTGTTTTTATTGTCCTTTTTACTTTATTCTGAAAAAGTTTGATTTTTATTTAATTTTATAAAATGATTTTGTTCAAAGAAATTTAAAGTTTTTGAGATTTGAATGGATTTTTTGTTTTCTTTTACCTAGGATCTTTATTTCTTCTTTTTTGATTTTATTTTGTTTTTCATTTGTTTTTTCGTGTTTTTTAATGATTTCTTTTAGTTCTTTTCTTAAATTATTTTCTTCTGGAATGTTATTGGCAGCAACTTCTAAATCGATGGCTAATTTAACTGGATTGTTTGTTTCTGGTGTTAATGTATATTTGTGTCCCTTGTTTAATAATTGCCATTCGTCGGCAGAAAATTGAACTTTTGATAAATTTGTGATTCTTCTATGGAAGTTATAAGGTTTGGAGTCTTGGTTGTAAGTGATTTCATTGAAGTTCGTTCTCTCCTCCTCCCTTCTATTTCTCAATTTTTCCAGATTTTTCTGTTTTGTATTCCACGATCTTATAATTTTCTCCGTCTCAAAATCTTCAGCTTGATTTATGATTTCTTGTATTTCTATGTAATGCATTTTTTGTGTCATTGTATGGTAAATGTAATTCAATTCTCTATTATATGAATCTATGTTTCTATGATGCTTATTAATTTCATTGTTTATGTGTTTGATCTTAATTCTGTTTATTTGAGTGACTGTAAGATGTTTTGGAAGTTTGTAATTGGTATATTTTGGAAAAACTCCTTCGATTTTACAAATGGAGTTAAATTTAATATGTTGTTTCTTCATTTTTATCTTGAATGTTAATCTTTTATAGCGTTGGATCATTTCGGTAGTACCAAGACTGTTAATTATATGATAAGGTTTAATAAGATCCATTATGAACAGTTTTTAATAATCTTATTAAATATAAGAAATCTGTACCTTTACTGGTTTTATTTTTTAAACAAATTCACATCTTACATGTTTCGACACTGCAGTGTCATCATCAGAGACGCTATAAAAGATATAATGTATTAATATTAAAAGAAAATTACATATTTTTATATGGATAAATGAATAATAAATTAATTTTCATTTACTTTGTCAATATTTTGCGTGAAAAACATTCAACTTAATGATTAAAAACTAACAATAAAACACTTAAAATGGTAAAAATTTTTTTGCAGGAAAAGAACTACACAGAAAAAGAGAAAAAGAACAGAAAAAGAACTACACATAATTCACAAAATAGCAGAAAACAATGGATATAATAAATCAGATATACAATGTCTCATTCATAAATATTACACAAAACAACAACATCAAATATCATCAAGCTTACAACTTACAAACTCGAATAAAACGTACAGATCAATAGACTACCCTGGAAATATTAGTTATTCAATCCAAAAAACCTTTCGTAAATATGGTATAAATATTTCATTCAAAAATAATGATACTTTAGAGAAAATATTGATGAACGCCAAAGACAGAATACAAAAATTAAATAAAAACGGAGTATATAGATTGGAATGTAACACCTGTGGTGCAGTATACATTGGAGAGACTGGTAGATCAATTAATCAAAGAATAAAAGAACACAGAAGAAATCAAAATTCAAACTTTGGGAGACATTTAATTACATATAACCACGATTTTGATATTGATAACTATGTAACTCTACTACACAATTGTAACAAGGGCACTAAACTCAATATCTTGGAAAGCTATGAAATTGAAAAATGCAAAGCAACTGAACTAAATACAGAATGTTTAAATGATCAGATAGAGATATCAAAGATTCCATTATATAAATATCTATCTAAACCCTTCCACTTCTCCTGATCCTAATTCTCTAAAATCGGCGAGGATTGATGTACAAGGCACGCACGTTTTGAGGTCCCAACGGCCAATTTTCCACTTTTATTTTATTTTATTATTGTTATTTTATTTTATCCTTATATTTATTTCATTTTGTTTTCTTTTTCTATTCCTTTTATTCTCCCCTTTTTCCACATTTTCCTACCACATTTTATGTTAATATTTTTATTTTTTATTTGTATTTTTATATTTTTATTTTTATAATTTTCTGTATTTTTACCAACTTATTCGAATAGATGACACCACCTGGCTGAATCTATATATATATGTTTTTCTCTTTCTCAAAATTCGCCAAAAAGAACAGGTTTTGTCAGCCATCTCATAATTTATATAATAACGCTCGATTTTTGTGTTTCATCCTACAAAAAAATTTTTACCATTTTAAGTGTTTTGTTGTTAGTTTTTAATTATTAAGTTGAATGTTTTTCACGCAAAACATTGACAAAGTAAGTGAAAATTAATTTAATTGCTTGATATGTTACATTATTCATTTAACCACATAAAAATATGTAATTTTCTTTTAATATTAATACATTATATCTTTTATAGCGTCTCTGATGATGACACTGCAATGTCGAAACATGTAAGATGTGAATTTGTTTAAAAAATAAAACCAGTAAAGGTACAGATTTCTTATATTTAATCAGATTATTAAAAACTGGTCATAATGGATCTTATTAAACCTTATCATATAATTCTTTATTAATCTTTAAATGTTTCTGCTTTCCCCACTATTTGCGCCATAACCTCAATAATAAATTTTCCCTTTTTGAAATCTAAAAAAGAATATGCAGGGGTTGGTGTAAAAAATTGTATCCATGAAAAAATAAGAAATTGCTTCGAGGAATTGCACTAAACCTCAATTAAATTTGCATTAAAACGTTCTTTATATCATCTCTATATCTCATTTTATCACTTCAAGATACGAGCTTGCATTTTTGTCTTTGCCAAATCTATTAGACAATTATACAGAGTTGGGTTTCAAAAATCACATCAATGATGATTATTAGAATTGAAATATGCTTTAAAATGAGTAACTTCATATTTGTAGGGTAACTTTTGTAATCCCTAAAATTTATAACCATTAATTATGTAAAGTTGGGAATAAGAAGTCATAATAACGATATTTATGGAAAGTAAAATTTCTTTCACACAATTTCTGTGTTAAATATGCTTTAATTCTTGTATTGTTTCATCACTATATTTCAATTTGTTCTTGAGATACGATGCTCTAAAGTTTCCTCCTTAAAAATCTATAAAAAATATCCAGAGTTGGGTATAAAAAAAATTAAATGTATGATGTTTATGGAAAATAAGAAATTGCTTTATATGTACTAAATCTCAATTAAATTTACATTAAAATGCTCTTTATATCATCATTATATCTCAATTCGTTCTTCAGATCCAAGCTTTTAAATTTCTCTTTCCAAAATCTATAACAGACGATTATGCAGAATTGGGTTTCAAAAATCATGTTAATCACGATTATGGAAGAAATTATTAAGAATTTATTTTTGGTACACTACATTTATGTTAAACATACTTTAAAATTAAAGTAACTTCACCATTAGATCTCAATCTGTTCGTATTTAGATTTTTTAATTTCCGTTTATAAAATCGATAACAGTCATTTATGCCGAGTTTGGTTTAATAGTTATTATAAGAAATAATTTCATGCACACTAAATCTTTGTTAAATTTATTTTAAAATGTTTTTCATTTAATCATTGTACTTCAATTCGTCCTTGAGATACGACTTTTTAAAATTCCTATATCCACTTATACAGTGTTATGTTTAAAAAGATCATATCTATGATGATTGTGCAAAATAAAAATTTATTTCTATTGCACTAAATCTATAGTAAATATGCCCTTAAAATTAGATAATTTCCTCATTATATCTCAATGCGTTTTTGAGATATGACTTTTTTAATCTCATTTGTAAAATCAATAATAATCGTGTAAGGTTTAAAAATTATAAAAGCGATGTTTATGGACAATAAGAAGTCATCTCATGCATACTAAACCTTTGTTAAATTATCTGTAAAATGTTTTTTGTTTCATCGTTGTATCTCAGTTCGTTCTTGAGATTCCGCTTCTAAGGGATGAATTTAAAAAATCATATCAACGATGATTATAGTAACTAAAAATTAATTTAAGGCACACTAAATCTGCAATAAATAAGCTTTTAGAATTGGACAATTTCATTATAATATCTCAATCCGTTCCTGAGATATGATTTTTTTTAAATGCGTTAGTAAATAATAATAATTAATTATGCAGAGAAGATGGGTTTAAAAAATTATTACGACGGTGTTTATGGAATATAAGGAATTGCATCATATGCACTAAATCTCCTTTAAATTTACTTAAAAATAATGTATATTTCATAATTCGTTCTTGAGATACAATTTTTTTAATAACTTATTAAAATTTAAAAAAAAAATCAACCGGACAGGGATGAATTTAAAAAATCATATCAACGATGATTACAGTAACTAAGAATTAATTTAAGGCACACTAAATCTGCAATAAATAAGCTTTTAGAATTGGACAATTTCATTATTACATCTCAATCCGTTCCTGAGATGTGATTTTTTTTAAATGCGTTAGTAAATAATAATAAACAATTATGCAGAAATGGGTTTAAAAAATTATAACGACGGTGTTTATGGAATATAAAGAATTGCATCATATGCATTGAATCTTCATTAAATTTACTATAAAATACTGTTTATTTCATCATTGTATCTCAATTGGTTCCTGAGATACGATTTCTTAAGGTTCCTATATCTCTAACACTTTATTATACAGATTTAAGATTAAAAAATCATATCAATGATGTAATGATAAATAAGAATTAATTTACGGTACACTTAATCTGTATTAAATAAGCTTTTAAAATTGGGTAATATTATATCTCAATTCCTTTCTGAGATATGATTTTTTCAATTTCCCCTTTTAAATGCGAAAGTTTTGTTTTGAAAAATCATAACGTTTATGGAGAAAAAATTATTTAATGTACACCAAATTTGTATTAGATTTATTTTAAAACGTTTGTTGCTTTATCATAATATCCTCGTAAAATCTAAAAAAAATTAATCGGTCAGCGTTGGGTTTAAAAAATCATGTCAATGATATTTATGAAAATTTAAAAATTATTTTTGGCGCACCAAATCTGTGTCAAATTTGCTTCAAAGTGTACACAAGCTCATCGTAATATCTCGATTGCTTCTTGAGATACAAATGTTTTAAATTTCTCTTTATGAAACCTATTTCAATAAATATACAAAACAGCTATTTGAATCGAATTCTTTTATACATCTTATCCTTTAATGTTCTGGATGTTTTTTACAATATCTATCTCGTTGACCTACACAATTTAAACCTACTCGATTGACACTATAAAAGTGTTGGGTTATTATATGTATCTTGCTCTTCATATTCATTATAGCACATAATTTTACATGGTATCATTTACATCACTAATAGGGTGTCTAATTTCCGGGATTTTGTAGGATTCGGGACGGCTTCGGGAAGTTCTAAATCTCGGTACTTGGTTAAAAATTCCAAAATTTTTGAAAGTAAACATTCAAACACGTATATTGAGCTTTTTTTTAAACTGGGTGCTTAACCAACATTCTTAATGATTTTATCTGATACTGCATCCAGACGACGAATGCTTCCAGACGACTTAAAATGCAACTTGGAGACTTTAAATTGTTTTCAAACTTTGCTTTCTTCTAGATGACTTGATATTCCTTCTATAAAACTCGATAAGGAGATTTAAAATGCTTCTAGAAGATCTGCAATACTTCCAGAAAACTTGATACTGCTTCTAGAAGATTTGAAATGCTTCCAAAAGACTTGGTACTGCTTCCAGATCACTTGGTACTCCTTCTAGAAAACTCAATATTGCTTGGAGGAGAGTTAAAATGATTTCAGAAGACGTAGGCCTTCTGAAATCTGAATGCTTCCAGAAAATATGCAATGCTTCCAGAAGACATGTAATTCTTTCATAAGACTTGATACTACATCCAGAATACTTGATATTGCCTCTGAAAGACTTCATATGTTTGCAGAAGTTCTGCTTCCAATGCTTTCAGAAGACTTATCATGCTTCCAGAAGACATGATATTGCTTCTGGAAGACTTGAAATGCTTCCAGAAGACATGATATTGCTCCTGGAAGGCTTGATACTGCATTTAGAGAACTTGACATTGCCTCTGGAAGACTTGAAATGCTATTAGAAGACTTGAAATGTTACTAAAAGACATGAAATGTTTCTAGAAGATTTAATTCTGCTTCTAAAAGGCATGATTTTGTTTCCAAAAAACTTGAAATGCTTCCAGAAGACATACAATACTTCCAGAAGGCTTGCATTGCTTCCAGAAGACTTGCAATGTTTCCAAAAGATTTGCAATGCTTTCAGAAGACTTGATATTGTTTCTGGATGATTTGAAATGCTTTCAGAAGACTTACTATGTTTCCAGCATACTTGACTTTGCCTCTGAAAGATTTGAAATGCTTCCAGATTCCAAATGTTACTAAAAGACTAAAAATGTTACTAGAAAATTTGATTCTGCTTCTAGAAGGCATAATTTTGCTTCCAGAAGACTTGAAATGCTGCTAAAAGACTTAATTCTGCCTTTAGAAGGCATGATTTTGCTTCAAGGGAACTTGAAATGCTTTCGGGAGACTTGGTACTGCTTCTAGAAGACTTGAAATGCTTCCAGAAGACATGCGATGCTTCCAGAAGACTTACTATGCTTCCAGCAGACTTTACATTGCCTCTGATAGACTTGAAATACTTCCAGAAGACTTGAAATGTTACTACAAGACTTGATTCTGCTTCTAGAAGGCATAATTTAAAAGGTATGATTTTGCTTCAAGACAACTTGAAATACTTCTGGAAGACTTTAAATGTTACTGAAAGACTTGATTCTACTTCTAGAATATAAAAAGAAAAAGCTTTGGAATGGCTTAAAACGATGTATTTAAATTATTCAATCAAATCTTCAGTGCGACACGTGTTTCGCCAGTAACGGCATCAACAGGCACGACTACGTTTATAAAAGAGAGAAAATCAGGTTAAAATATAGAATCGTTAAATGATTGATAATTTTACCGTCAATGGACACGTTGTTGTGTTGAGTACATGAACAGCGGAGAGGACATTTTAGAAATATACATTGGAAAAGCTTGATCTTATAAATTTGAGCCTGAAAACTATATTCAAATAGGTCAAGTGTAAAAAGTAATGAAAAAGAAAATTGAAATTACCTTATTCTTAAAACCAATCTATCAATCATTTAACGATTCTATATTTTAACCTGATTTTCTCTCTTTTATAAACGTAGTCGTGCCTGTCGATGCCGTTACTGGCGAAACACGTGTCGCACTGAAGATTTGTTTGAATAATTTAAATACATCGTTTTAAGCCATACCAAAGCTTTTTCTTTTTATATATTTCCTACCATGTTGTTGGAAGAAACTTTATCAACTACTTCTAGAAGTCATAATTTTGCTTCCACAAGACTTGAAATGCGTCTGGAAGAGTTTAAATGTTACTGGAAGACTTGATCCTACTTCTAGAAGTCATGATTTTGCTTCCACAAGACTTGAAATGCTTCCGGAAAATTTGATACTGCCTGTAGAAGACTTGAAATGATACCAAAAGGCTACTGCTTCTAGAGCACATGACATTGCTTTCAGAAGACTTGAAATGCTTTCAGATGACTTGATACTGCTTCTAGAAGACTTAAAATGCTTTCGGAAGACTTGACAATGCTTCTAGAAGATTTAAAATGCAGTGCCAGCATTTGCTGAAAAGGTTTTTTATTAAGTTAGATTTGTTTTAGATCCAATTTAGGCTATTTTTGTTGGAGAGCTTTCGTCCTTTGTGTCTAGTTTTTTTCAACACCAGTAGCCAGTTTATTTTCAAAAACTGGCGCTTAAACATAACAGAAAACACAAAATAGAAATTCATAAAAATAAATTAAGTGCATTTCAAGATTCTCCAAGTTGCTTTTAAAGATTTATCTCCTAATTCATTGCAGAATATCAGCGAAATTGTTTTGGATATTTCATCTTTTCCTGATTTCGAGACTGCTAAGATTCCGTGTCTTCTTAGTGGCTCGGACCTTCTTTCTTGAAATCCCGAGATGGACCAGGGCTCTCTATATTATATATTGGCACTCTAATCACTAATTGTAAGTAGCGAAATTGATATATTTGTATTTTGCAGGATATAAAAGTAGTATGAGATAAGATTGCATAAATAGTAATCGTCTTTTAGTAGCGAATTCTTTTCCTCTTATTTAATCTCGTCTACTCTATTTAATCATTACGTGTGATTCATATACAAAACCATTTTAGCAACCAATTCTAATAATATTATTGCAATTTAAACTATTTATAAGACACTCAATGATTTAATTCAACGATAATGTGTTAAAAGTGTTCAGAAACATCGTTTGGTCGATTAAAAAAAAGACCGAAATGAAGTTTCATTTTAGATTGATGGAAATGGGGTAGTTGGGAACGGGAAAGTCATTATTCGAGACGATGGGGGTGTATAAAATGTGTATAGTTACGTTATTACGTCATTAGTTGGAGCGTGGCCGGCGACTGTCGCGAGTTTTTCGCTTGATTTCCTTTGAAAAGGTGGCCACTTCGACGTTTTACACCCCTCGCATATTCACGATATTCAGGTCCCTTCGCGAAGATTACGCGTGTAAATAAGAAAAAAATAACCCCGATTTTTAAACATAAAAGTTTTTTATTATTTTTATTTATACGTATCAATATTTTGTTTTGTTCGATTAGATTTAAAAATAAAACACAATCTTATAATAAATACATAACATTTATATTTCTGTATACTCATTTAGAAATACAGAATTTCCGGTTTCGTTATTAGCAGTTCCGATTTTTTTTTCACAATCGTCAAAAAACGACACCCATGACTAGAGAAGTCTATGATATTTACCAACGTTATCTATCGCTAATACTCATCCTAGTTTTTTTGTCAAATATACGTATATAAGCATACAACAAATAACTTATTACTTATTATACCATTTTTTATACACTATCTTATTGATGTATACACAATGTTTTTCTTATATTTTATATTTTTATTTATTTTTATACATGTTATATGATTAAATTAACGAAGACGTTTAAAATAAATATATTACATGTTGGGGTTATTATAAAATAAATTGAATTTAAATATTTTGTTATATTGGGAATGTTAATTTTTTAAAAATAAATTAGAAGGGAATACTAAATGAATAGATTTTTATCACAGACGCCGCAACGCGGTATATGTGCTAGCCTAAGTTTTTTTTATACATATACATTTTTTTATGATTAACTAATTTTAGGAAAAAACAAAATTGCACATTAAAACTATATTCCTTCTCAAAGAGATTTTTAAAAATAAAAATTCCCTACCCTTCCGCTTCTTATAAAAAATAACACAAACATGATCTAGTCCACTTTTCAAATTCACTTTTGAGTTAAACAATAAGTTATTCTTCTTCACCTTCAGTGACTACGTAAAAACGCGCACAGTCTTTTTTCAATCCTATTTTACATGAATTGTTCTTGCTTAATCGATTTCATCGTGTTCATCTCGATGTCCGTTGATCTGGATGGGTTTGATTCTTTGGATGTTGTTCTGTTTGGATGTTGGATTTTTGGTTTAGACGTTTATCTTTGGAAATGTTTAGAGGTGAATCCTCCTCGACCACTCGTTCGTCGAGCTATTCGTTCCAGCTGAAGCCGGTCATGCGTAATGTGGATACGAACTGAGAGGAGGCGCCCCCAAATGCGGTCCAGCGTGATGACTTATCGAATGTGTACTTGCCGCTATATTCGAATATAAATTCGCACTTGGATTACTCCAATACGATCCTGGTGATGGAAATATTGAAGCTATAAAAAGAATAAAAGAAATCAATAAATCAGTATAAATTGAATATATATTAATACATAGGTTCGGTGAAACGGGGTAGTTTACCAAACATAATCCGTTATCAGTTCGTTTAATCAGTTTGTTCAAATCAATTTGTTTTATTGCAACTAGAATGTAAATCCAAATAACTGCAGGTTTTTAACATTTTGTAGTATTATGCATTGCAATAATACAGAAAGGAATATGTGGGAAGATCTCAATACGTTCCTGAGATATGGTTTTTTGAAGTTTCTCTTTATAAAATCTGTATTGAATTTATTATGTAGAGTTGAGTTTAAAATGTCATAAGAACTATATTTATGGAAAATAAGAAATTATATCAAGTACACAAAATCTTTATTAAATTTACTTTAAAATGTTTTTTATTTCATCATTATATCTCAATTCGTTCCTGAGATATGATTATTTGAAGAAACACTTTATAAAATCTCTAGTAGCTCATTATGCCAAGTTGGGTTTGTTTTTCAAATCATAAGAACTATATTTATGGAAAATAAGAAATTATATCGAGCACACTAAATCATTGTTAAAAGTACTTTAAAATGTTTTTTTATTTTATCGTTGTACCTCAATTCGTTCTTGAGATACGATTTTTTTAATGTTCTTATATCTATAACAGTCACTTATGCAAAGTTGGCTGTAAAAAAATCATATATTCATACGATGGTTGTGGACAACAAGAATTTACTTCTGGTACACTAAATCTGTTAAACATTTTTTAAAATTAGGGTAATTTCATCATTATATCTTAATCCATTCTTGAAATATGATTATTTAATTTCCGCTTGTAAAATCCATAACAGTCAATTATGCTGAGTTAGAATTAAAAATCATGACAACGATGTTTAGAGAGAAAAAGAAAAATATTCATGGAATTATTCATTGTTTCTTAAATTTACTTTAAAATATTTTTCATATCATCCTTGTATCTCAATTCGTTTTTGAGATACGATTTATTAAGTGTCTCCTAAATCTAAAACAGTCAATTACAGTTGATATAAAGAGTTGGGTTGGGTTGGTAAACAAGAATTTATGGCACAATAAATTTGTATTAAATATACTCTTAAAATTCGTTATTTCTCATCTTTATATCTCAATCCTTTTCCGAGATCCGATTTTTTTAAATTGCGTTTGTAACATGGAAGTTGTGTTTTGAAAAATCATAACAACGATGTCTACGGAAAGTAAGAAATTATATCATGTACACTAATTCCTTGTGAAGTTTGCTATAAAATGTTATTTATTCCACCCTTGTATCTTAATTCGTTCTTGAGATACGATTTATTAAGGGTTCTACATCTAAAACAGTCAATTACATATGATATGAAGAGTTGGGTTGAGTTGAATTGGGTTGGGTTGATAAACAAGAACTTATGGCACAATAAATTTGTATTAAATATACTCTTACAATTCGTTATTTCTCATCTTTATATCTCAATCCTTTTCTGCGATACGATTTTTTTAAATTGCGTTTGTAACACATGAAAGTTGTGTTTTGAAAAATCATAACAACGATGTCTATGGGAATCACGAAATTATATCATGTACACTAAATCCTTAATAAATTTACTTTAAAATGTTATTTATTTCATCATTGTATCTCAATTCGTTCTTGAGATATGATTTATTACGGTTCCTGGATCCAAAACAGTCAATTACAGTTGATATGAAGAGTTGGGTTGGGTTGAATGGGATTGGTTTGGTAAATAAGAACTTATGGCACAATAAATTTGTATTAAATATACTCCTAAAATTCGTTATCTCTCATCTTTATATATCAATCCATTTCTGAGATACGATTTTTTTAAAATGCGGTTGTAACATATGAAAGTTGTTGTGTTTTGAAAAATCATAATAACGATGTCTATGGGAAACACGAAATTATATCATGTACACTAAATCCTTGTTAAATTTACTTTAAAGTATTATTTATTTCATCATTGTATCTCAATTCGTTTTTGAGATCTGATTTATTACGGTTCCTGGATCCAAAACAGTCAATTACAGTTGATATGAAGAGTTTGGTTGAGTTGAATTGGGTTGGGTTGGTAAACAAGAACTTATGGCACAATAAATTTGTATTAAATATACTCTTACAATTCGTTATTTCTCATCTTTATATCTCAATCCTTTTCTGCAATTTTTTTTTTTTAATTCCGTTTGTTACATATGAAAGTTGTGTTTTGAAAAATCATAACAACGATGTCTATAGGAAACACGAAATTATATCATGTACACTAAATCCTTAATAAATTTACTTTAAAATATTATTTATTTCATCATTGTATCCCAATTCGTTCTTGAGATACGATTTATTACGGTTCCTGGATCTAAAACAGTCAGTTACAGTTGATATGAAGAGTTGGGTTGAATTGAATTGGGTTGGGTTGGTAAACAAGAACTTATAGCACAATAAATTTGTATTAAATGTACATTTAAAATATGATATTTTCCATCTTTATATCTCAATCCATTTCTGGGATACGATTTTTTTAAATTGCGTTTGTTACATATGAAAGTTGTGTTTTGAAAAGTCATAACAACGATGTCTATGGGAAACACGAAATTATATCATGTACACTAAATCCTTAATAAATTTACTTTAAAGTATTATTTATTTCATCATTGTATCTCAATTCGTTCTTGAGATACGATTTATTACGGTTCCTGGATCTAAAACATTAAGTTACAATTGATATGAAGAGTTGGGTTGAGTTGAATTGGGTTGGGTTGGTAAACAAGAACTTATAGCACAATAAATTTATATTAAATGTACATTCAAAATATGATATTTTCCATCTTTATATCTCAGTTCATTTCTGAGATACGATTTTTTTAAATTGCGTTTATTACATATGAAAGTTGTGTTTTGAAAAATCATAACAACGATGTCTATGGGAAACACGAAATTATATCATGTACACTAAATCCTTAATAAATTTACTTTGAAGTATTATTTATTTCATCATTGTATCTCAATTCGTTCTTGAGATACCATTTATTACGGTTCCTGGATCCAAAGTAAATTACAGTTGATATGAAGAGTTGGGTTGAGTTGAATTGGGCTGGGTTGGTAAACAAGAACTTATGGCATAATAAATTTGTATTAAATATACTCTTAAAATTCATTATATCTTATCTTTATATCTCAATCCATTTCTGAGATACGTTTTTTTTTAAATTGCGTTTTTTACATATGAAAGTTGTGTTTTGAAAAATCATAACAATGACATCTATGGAAAACAAGAAATTATATCATGCGCACTATATCGTTGTAATAAATTTACTTTACTCCATCCTTGTATCTCAATTCGTTCTTGAGATACGATTTATTAAAGTTCCTACATCTAAAACAGTCAATTACATTATGAAGAGTTGGGTTGGCTTGAATTGGATTAGGTTAGTAAATGAGAATTTATGGCACAATAAATATGTATTAACTGTACATTCAAAATATGATATTTTCCATCTTTATATCTTAATCTTTTCCTGAGATACGATTTTTTTTTAATTGCGAATGTAGCATACAAAACTTGTTTTGAAAAATCATAACAACGATGTCTATAGGAAACACGAAATTATATCATGTACACTAAATCCTTAATAAATTTACTTTAAAGTATTATTTATTTCATCATTGTATCTCAATTCGTTCTTGAGATACGATTTATTACGGTTCCTGGATCTAAAACAGTCAGTTACAGTTGATATAAAGAGTTGGGTTGAATTGAATTGGGTTGGGTTGGTAAACAAGAACTTATAGCACAATAAATTTGTATTAAATGTACATTCAAAATATGATATTTTCCATCTTTATATCTCAATCCATTTCTGGGATACGATTTTTTTAAATTGCGTTTGTTACATATGAAAGTTGTGTTTTGAAAAATCATAACAACGATGTCTATGGGAAACACGAAATTATATCATGTACACTAAATCCTTGTTAAATTTACTTTAAAGTATTATATATTTCATCATTGTATCTCAATTCGTTCTTGTGATACCATTTATTACGGTTCCTGGATCCAAAACAGTCAATTACAGTTGATATGAAGAGTTGGGTTGAGTTGAATTGGGTTGGGTTAGTAAACAAGAACTTATGGCATAATAAATTTGTATTAAATCTACTCTTAAAATTCGTTATAACTCATCTTTATATCTCAATCCATTTCTGAGATACGATTTTTTTAAATTGCGTTTGTAACACATGAATGTTGTATTTTGAAAAATCACAACAACGATGTCTATGGGAAACACGAAATTATATCATGTACACTAAATCCTTGTTAAATTTACTTTAAAGTATTATTTGTTTCATCATTGTATCTCAATTCGTTCTTGAGATACCATTTATTACGGTTCCTGGATCCAAAACAGTAAATTACAGTTGATATGAAGAGTTGGGTTGAGTTGAATTGGGCTGGGTTGGTAAACAAGAACTTATGGCATAATAAATTTGTATTAAATATACTCTTAAAATTCATTATATCTCATCTTTATATCTCAATCCATTTCTGAGATACGTTTTTTTTTAAATTGCGTTTATTACATATGAAAGTTGTGTTTTGAAAAATCATAACAATGACATCTATGGAAAACAAGAAATTATATCATGCGCACTATATCCTTGTAATAAATTTACTTTACTCCATCCTTGTATCTCAATTCGTTCTTGAGATACGATTTATTAAAGTTCCTACATCTAGAACAGTCAATTACATTATGAAGAGTTGGGTTGGGTTGAATTGGATTAGGTTAGTAAATGAGAATTTATGGCACAATAAATATCTATTAACTGTACATTCAAAATATGATATTTTCCATCTTTATATCTTAATCTTTTCCTGAGATACGATTTTTTTTTAATTGCGAATGTAACATACAAAACTTGTTTTGAAAAATCATAACAACGGTGTGTATGAAAAATAAGAAATTACATCATGTCCTTCATTACTTCATTATGTTCTTTATTACTTCATCGTTGAATCTCATTTCCTCCTTGAGATATGATTTATTGAGGGCTCTATATATAAAACAGTCAATTATACAGAGTTGGGTTGGGTTGGTAAATAAGAATTTACTTATGGCGTAATAAATCTGTATTAAATGTGCTTTTAAAATTGGATACTTTTTTATCTTTATATCTCAATCCTTTAATATATGACTTCAATTTGAGATATTATTTTTTTAATTCTATTTGTAACGTACAAAAGTTTGAAGTCATAACAACGGAGTTTATTAAAAATAAGAAATTATTTTATGTAAATAATATTTGTTAAGCTTACTTGAAAATGCAATTTATTTCATCATTATAACTCAATTCGTTCCTGAGATATGAGTTTTGAAAAGATTTTCTTTATAAAATCTAAAGCTTATTATGCAGAGTTGGGTTTAAAAAATCGTATCGACTATATTTATGAAAAACAAGAAATTATTTTATGCACATTAAGTTGAGTTATTAAGTGGGTTGAGTTAGGTTGGGCTGGTAAATAAGAATTAATTTATGGCACACTGTTTAAAATTGGGTAATTTCATCTTCATATTTCAATCCGTTCCTGAGATATGATTTTCTTAATTTCCGTTAAAAATCACAACGATCTTTATGGAAAATAAGAAATCATTGTTTGCACACTAAGTTTGTATTAAATTTACTTTAAAATGTGTTTTATTTCGTCATTTTTTTAAATTTCATGTAAGCCGATAACAATTAATTATGCAGAGTTCGGTTTAAAGCATGATAATGATAACAATGTTTACAAATAATCACATTTTATTTCAGGCACACTAAATTTTTATTAAATTTACTTCAAAATGTTTCGTATTTCATCTTTATATCTTATTTCGTTGTTGCGATATGATTTTAATAACTTTAGAAATACTAAATCAATTAGCGTTGGGTTTAAAAAATCATATCACCGATGTTTATCAAAATTAAGAATTAATATTTGACACACTAAATATATATAAATATTCTTTTAAAATTGGTCAATTTTGTCATTTCACCTTCATACATTCTTGAGATATAATTCTTTTAATATCCGTATGTAAAAAATAATCAATTATGTAGAGTTGACCTTAAAAAAAATAACAGCATTATTTATGATAAATAAGGAATTGTTTTATGTGCACTAAATCCTTATTAAATTTACTATAAAATACCTTCTATTTTAATTCGTTCTTTAGATACGAAAAATAGAATTTATTAACTGCACACGAAATCTGTATCCAAATATGCTTTGAAGATTGAGATTGACACTGTGTTATTATTTAAAATTTCCATTGTTCTGCTGGTTACAATTTTATCAGGATGATATTTCTCTCTAATCACGTCACTCCACTTATCATAAATATCCTTTATTTTAGATTCTCCTTTACAGCTTTCACCTGCTCAAGTTACAATTTACAAGTTCTTTTGAAGCATTTTCTTGAATGTGCTCTTGCAGCTGCTTCAACATATCATCGTCATTGATTTCGATTTCAAATCCATTCGGAGAGAGTATGGCATTGTTCCAGGCTTTATTGTTGAATATGATATTAAAATGACTATTACCCATAAATCGTCTAGGGTCAAATTTATAGCATTAGTAACTTGGAAACTCCATGAAAAAAATATTCGTACATAAGTTTATAAATTTTAAAATTGTTTGGTGACAGAAATATGATCTTTTAAAGTTAATTGCTGAATCAACCTTCAATATGATATAATGGATGAAGAAGTGTGTTTAATGTTAGACCCGAGCAACAAACCTCTCAGCAACAAACTTTTACTTTTAATTTCCTATCTACTTTACGAGACGATATCTTCGTTGTCTTTAAAGATAGCGAAAGTACAGAAAATTTCCTATAGGTTTTATATGGTCTCAGAACTTTATATGTGTCATATAAGGAAGTTATGTAGAAAATGCTTGTGCAAGCATGTGATCTATGAATGTTATATATACAATAGTTAGTATATATATTTTAGTATAAAATACATTCTTGAGATATAATTTTAGTATAAAATATATATAAAGGGCAGAAAATTTCCTTTAAGTCGAATGTGGTTTCACGTTTTTGTTCGTATTATGTAGGAAAGTTTCCGAGAGAAAGTCAATATACCGATTACTATGTAGGATTGTTTATAACGGATGAATTTTGGTAGATGTGGTTAGATATTAACCAGACAAAAGCCGGATTTAGATAGCCCAAAGTATGTTCTTGCTAAATTGATAAGGTTCTTTTTTTAATTCGTTCCATAACGGCTGCACACGGGCTTAAAATTTGACAAATTTAAAGTGTATATTTAAAGTGTACCGGTGACACCACCGGTTTTACATGAAGAAAAGATCGGGCTTTCTAGTGTTGTCTTTTTTATTTCATGACCTCTAAAGACAACGAAGATATCAGCTTATAAAGTAGATAGGAAATTATAGGTAAAAGTTTGTTGCTATGGTCGCACGGGTTAACGTAACGTTATTATGATTTGTGCGTAAATTTATAATAAAAGCAACTAATAATATCAAGAACTAATAAAAGCCTAATTAGCCGTGCGATTGAAGATCTAAAGCTCTTTAGGTTTAGTCTTATTGTTAGTACTGGCTTTAGTTTTTATTCAATGTCAGATTGTTGCAATTTTTATTGAATTAAGCAGAACCAATACTGAATGAAGAATCTACACGAAATTTTTAATTGATAAGTCTTGGTTTGTACAAAAAAAAAACTGACAACCCAATTTAACACAACTCTTGTAAATGCTGAATTGGGTTGGTTAAGTCATTATCAACCCAACCCTTGTAAATGCTGAGCTAGGTTTGAACGGATCACTAGTATCCTAAACCAACTTAACACCTGTATATGCTGAAGTAGTTACGATCAGATCAATAGTACCCCAACTCAATTCAAAAAATATATAAAATAATAAAATACCCAGTGTTATCTAATGTTAAGTTGCGTCATTTTAAAGTGTTACTTAAGCTAACAATAGTCAATCACATATAGTAGTCAATCATTTGAGTCTTTAGAGTAGAGGTATGCGCATGAGTGATTTTTTGTGCCCACTCACGTAAATGATATGCAGGAATCACGTGAATCACACATGATTTATGAATAGGGTGGCATGATGTTCACGTTTCCTTAGGTTCCAATCGAGACATTACTGAATAAACAAGGCTACAAGCGAGTTAATTGGGATTTCAAAACTGAAATCGTTCGCATGATATATTTGTAATCTTCATTTGCTTTTCCCCAAAATTCCATCGGCCTGCCTTCTTATTTGGTACTTTACTCACTTCTTCTTGAGCTAAATAGTAATCTCGTCAACACCAGACTCCACGTAGAATGTTAAGTCGGTGGATAACGCCAGTCGTAATCCATGCTTGTAAACAACATTTTTTGAAGGATGATTAACAGGACAATTCTCAAAGAGTATTATAAGTAATTGCAAGGAAGAATCTCTTTTAGAGAAAATATCAGCTAAGTCGCGTCAAGACGGAACTACAATTACTCACGATCACGCACACTCACATGAGGGATACAAAAATTGATGTCTGCTCACGTGGGTCATGCACCATCGGGACTCATCTGAATTGCACATCTCTACTTTAGAACCGCACGATTAAATCCAAATATTTGTAGTTCTAGTGTTAGGTTTAATTTTAGTTGTTATTTAGCACCACTTGGAACTTATTTCTGAATAAATTCGGGCATATCTAAACTTATGATGTAAAAGGGTTAAATAGTGATATCACAAAAGACGCATTTAGTTAAAACATTCGCAACATAACTTTCAAATGGGGTTCTTTTTTTTGATCTTCCCCCTAAACTCGACAGACGCATTCGTAAATCGTTCGTGAACGAGGACCCCCTCGTGCATGACAAGTGACACGAATCCGTCGGTTCACTCCAATGTTTGCTAAACACTCACGTATAAAGTTAATATAGGGATGAATTTCCCTTTTTACTTTAAACGAAAGATTTTCGCACCTTTTCCAACGCGAAAGTGAAAAACTTTTCCGGGTAAACGAATAAATTTTGTAACTCGGACGAATTTCGACGTTGAATCGTCTGGGGGACGGCGATAAATCCGCATTACGGGCAATAAAACCGATATATTCCGACCGAACCACCCCCGCAACGAACCAATGGCCCAATAAATACGCCCAGCGTCTACTATCACCGTACAAAATATCCATTAGCGTACCGAGGTCTGCGCGTCGACGTTTGGGGCCACTTTGTTACCGACGTCGCGGCGACAAAAGCGACGCTAGGGTTGCAATAAATGACGAAGTAGTTATGGCGCACCCCACATTACCACCCCCTTAGGGAGAGAAACTGCGAAACAATACGAGCAATCAGCGTAGCTTTCTACGTCATCGGGCATCTACACTTTTGTGCGCTCGGTGTTAATACATTTAATGCTTTACATCAAAGACATTACTTTCTATATTTTAACTACTTACTTTTAATGGACATTTTTTTATAAAGCCCTTACTAACTTACTGGATTAAATGAAATCCTATAAACTTTTTTTATACTGACTTGATATTGAACGTCTTAATTTAGCAAGCTAACCCAAACATGTAGAAAAGATTATAAGACAAGGCCTTTTTTAAGACATATGATTTTATATTAAGGTTAGGATCTCATGTAACCACATATTACAAAAGTAAAGAAAATCTAAATATATTTTATCTCAGTAATCTTTCAGTATAATGAGTCTCATCAGGAATTCTTGTCTACAAAGTCAACCGTTAAGCGATAATCAACATTCTTAACCGTTGGGGAAGTTCATGTTAATATTTCTTTGCTCAATAATTAGTTTCGTAGAAGTTGCGCTAAACCACAAAGAACACGTTTGATAACATCTTTGAAATGAACAGAGTTTCATTAAAGCATTATGTTTTATCTGAGTTGTGAGCAAAAAGTACTTAATAGCCAAGAAATTTTTACATCTTTTAATAAATATGCATTTTATAGGTTCGGTGGACCCTGAAGCAGTTAATGGAAACAACCACACACATCGACTGTAGAAGATTGGCTACTAGCTCAGATGATCTGCACGTAGGACGAAATGGGATGGCTAATAAACAGCTTTTCAACTTAATCTGATGTTATCGTACCACCCCTTCCGCACTAAGGATTGGAAGAATTGTTGCCTCACTTAAGGAACATCTTTCAAGGATGCCTGACGTTTTCCTTCATTTCCAGTTGTTGGAGTGAGATCTTGATATACTTCATATCTAAACCGGGTAAGCAAAACCACTTTCTTCTCTAGTTTCTTAGACAAATTCCTTCGTTCTTATTCATCCTCTCGTTACGGGTCACTTTTAAGATCTTACAATTAGTGTTTTGCATATAACCAAAAGCGTATGCTTACATTCATAATAATGAAAAGGTTAGAAAGCAACACTTTAGAGAGGTCGTGCGATCATTACATCAGGGTAATGATCATCAATGTGCTTACTATACCCATGGTAAGTTCACAATGACAGTTTTTCACTATGTGACCACTGTTGTCGGGAAAATGTTGGATTTTAAAGAGTTCGTCTTGGGAGTACTCATAGTGCGCGTATTTAATAAGATGACCTTCTTTGGTATTGGCAAGGCTTTGGCTGAGCACAATCATTTGAGGTTGTATAAAGAGACGTCACAGACATAGAATCGTTAAGCTAAGGGCTAGAATTGTCACCTTTGAAAAGGAAGTAACGGGAGGTGTTCCTTCAGCACTTTTATGAAACAATTTAGAATCAGAAAAGAATCAAGAAATTGTGCAACAAAGTAATTTCAATGAAATTGTTTAAAAGCATCTGATGTCATCAACAATGTCAACAATTCTTCTGAAGTTCTTTAAATGCATGTAACAATGTTAAAATTAGCAAAAAATGTAAAAGGTTTAAAAAAAGGCTTTAAAACTCTCTACTATAATACCCTATAATCTATTAATAATCATATTTAAGCAGGAATAAACCTTAACTTATAATATTTTGTTTAAAATAAAAAAATATTTTCAAATTCAACATCGTCACAGATGACAACGACGTACAATATGTAAAAATTCCAACAATACAAAAAAAAATTTAAAGTCTTTTAAAATCTTTTATAAAAAATTAACAAACATCATTTTATGCTATATAATAACCTTACGATTCTCCAACATTTGACGATAAACCCTCTGATGATGACTAAAAATAGCCGAAACATGTAAGGGACGAAAAATAAATAATAAATATATCGATTAAAAGTTAAAAATACGAAGAAATTCATTTTAATTCCAATATATTTTCAAATTCAGTGTCACATTTAAAGGTGAAAATAAAACTTACGATTTAAAATCAATTTTATTACTAGATACATCAAATTTGATTTTTTCATTTCAAATATTTACGTAAAATCGTAATTAATTAATTAAAAACATGAAATAATTAGATTAATTACTCAAATTTGATTACCTAGTAATTTTAATTTTTTCGATGTTGGCAGTAAAAAAAGATTCAACGTCAACAAAAAAATGTCAAAGATTATTTTAACGTTATAAATACGTTTTTTACTTGAAATAAGCAAGAATAAACCGATTTTACTAAGAAATTAAGTAAACGTAAGTTAAATGCGCCTATTTAACAACTTTTTTAGTTCGAAATATAATCGTATTAATGTTATGAACAAAAACCAACTTTTAGGTTACGTTTACATCTTAATTTTTTTTTCTTTCAGTCCAAATTTTTTAATATACATAATTACATAAAATATACTTGGTTCAAAATCGTACTTAAAGAGGAATTAATCTCAATTCGTAATTTTTGGTTAAAATAAAAAAGTATTTTAATATTTTGGTGATATTTCAAAAGGTAAGAATAAAATTTAAAATCAATTTTATTAATGGATATAATAAATTTAAATTTCTCTTTTCAAATACTTACGTAAAATCGTAATTAATTAATTAAAAACATGAAATAATTGGATTAATTACTTCAATTTTGTTATATAGTAACTTTATTTTTTCGAAGTTGGCAGTAAAATAGATTCAACGTCAACACAAATATATCAAAGATTATTTTAACGTTATAAATACTATTTTTTTACTTAAAATAAGCAAGAACAAACCGATTTTACTAAGAAATTAAGTAAACGTAAGTTAAATACGCTTATTTAAGGCTACGTTAAACGTCATGAAAATCAGGTACTTAAACATGGGTGCGGTAGTTCTAAGTTTTAGGGCACAAAATAGGAATTAATGTAAAAATTTTATCACAGGGTTAAAATGGACATATAGGGCTTTGTAGTAAATATCGTCAAAGACAGATATTTTTATTGTTATTAATGAAAAAAAAATCACAAATTTGGGTTTATTTTTGGCCACATTGCATCGTTTATACGGAGTAAACTAATTCACAAATCACTTCGAAAAAACACTCACTGTGAGCAGAACATTCCCTAGAAATAGTTTAAGATCAGAGCGACACCCCTTATTACGTTAATTTGTAGATAACTTGGAATTACGTACTTACATGTAAGTTATATGGCATAATAAATAAACCGGAATTTAGGCAAACGTACTAACACATTAACAGTTCGGCTATATTTTAATAGATGTCGAGTAATATATTTTAACGATTACCATGAAATTTTAGTAGATTATCATTCTGTTAAGTTCCCATTTGATTAAATATTGATAATATATTGTTTTAAACTAAAAATTAAGGTAGAAAAATAAATTAGTCAAAGGGAATTTATGACGAGAAAAAACTTACAATGCGTGGAAGATAGATATTTCGAATTGTTAAATCTCAAAGATTTTTTGATTAAAACTTAATCATATATTTTATTAAAAAAAATAATCGATTCAAAAAAATCGTATCTCAAGATCTAATTGAGATATCGCAATGAAATGAAAAGCAATTTAAAGCAAATTTATTCATTATTTAGATCCCCAAAGATGGTTATTTCGAGTTATTAAATCTCAAAATTACGATTTTTCGATCAAGTTTTCGACCAATAGGTTTAACAAAATGGGTGCTTCATTCAATAGAATGAGTTTCTTTTTGTTCTTATGATATACTTTTACGTACACATTTTTTATCAGATAAATAGTAGTGGTATACCTACCAAAATAATCTTTCAATTTCAAATCTTTTTACGGTAAAAATTGGAAATTATAAAGAATGCTATTCTTTCCGAAAATTCACTAGAAATAAAATTCACTATTGATTCGTAGTGCTTCGATCACTAAAATTAATAGAACAATATATTGATTGTTTAATAATTATGGAAGATATTATAAAATACTGACGTTATTAAATTACTGTTAACAAATTAATTGTGACAAGAAATACTACATAATTCAGCATGTCAAAACATCATTGCATCAGGAAAAATTAAAACTGACTAAAAGTCAATCCAAAAAACAACAAACTATAGGTACAGCTATACAATCTGTGGCATCAACATCCGGCTACACTGAACAATCAAAATTCAATTTTGATCTTTGCAAAGCTTTGATAAAAGCAAACATATCAATCCATAAAGTGACAAATAAATATTTCAAAACTTTTTTACAAACATATTGTACAATGCATATTCCAGATGAAAGCCATCTCCGCAAAAATTATATTACTTCAGTCTACAAAGAAGTTATTCAAGAAATAAAAAATATTATTGGAAATAATTATATTTGGATAAGTGTAGACGAAACAACTGATGTATGTGGACGATACGTGGCAAATTTAATACTTGGAGTATTAAGTGATGAAAATTCGTCAAAAAGTTTTCTAATAAGTACCAAAGAATTAAATAAAACAAATAATAATACGGTAACAAGATTTATTCACGACGAATTAACGCATTTTTTCTTACCGGAGCCGGTACCGAATGATAAAATTTTACTGATGGTGTCAGACGCAGCGGCATACATGGTAAAAGCTGCGTCTAATATGAAGATTTTTTTACCCTAATTTAATTCATTGTACTTGCTTAGCACACGGGCTTAATCGAGTAGCAGAAACTATAAGGTTACAGTTCCCATTAGTTAATAAATTAATAAAAAGCGGTAAACAAATATTTGTTAAAGCTTCTTTAAGGATAGAATTGTTTAGAGAGAGGTTACCAAATACCCCATTACCACCACAACCAGTTCTAATAAGATGGGGAACATGGCTAGATGCCGCTATATACTACACAAACGCCTTACAATTAGATCATTCTAAACAATTAATAAATGAATTTCCGGCTACAAGTAGTAAAGCAATACAAGATTGCCAGGCCGTCCTAAAAGAAGTGGAGCTACAAAATAATTTGGCATTTATAAAAAGCAATTACAGTTATATAAGTGAATCTATAAAATCACTTGAAAAACAGGATTTACCTTTAGTGACTGCAGTAGAAATGATTAACAGGTTTCAAGACAGCACGTATAGCGTACCAGGACATATTGGTCAAATAATTACGAATAAATTTAATGACGTTCTGTGTAAAAATGAAGGATTTGCCACATTACAAAAAATTGCATCAATTTTAAGTGGTGAAATTGTTACTGGATTTATTATGGATCCCGCATTAATTACAAAGTTCAAGTATGCACCAATTACAAGTGTGGACGTGTAGAGAAGTTTTTCGGCTTACAAGAATACGTTAAGTGAGAGAAGACACAACATCACAATGGAACATTTAGAACAGCATTTAATAATTAGTTGTTTTCGTGATTAGTGGTTTAATAATTATATATGAATGTTTAGTTTAACGATGTATTTTTGAATGAAAACGTTAATAAAATACATTATTAATTAGGTATAGCAATTTTTTCGATTTCTAATTTTTACGCCTTTTTAATGCTTTTGTTGCCAAAATTTCATGCCTTTTTAGTTATGACATAGTTATGTATTACAAATGCAATTATGTATGTATTTGGTATGTACTGACCTGCTGAACTTGGAATCGTTGCATGAGGACTCATAAATGACCCCAACTTTGCGCTGTGATGATACGAGCTCATAAACAGTTCACTTTGGTATTTGTAGCTGCTGGGATCGCTGGTGGCCGGTTGCGTTGCAGCGGCGAGCCCTTGGAAGTCAAATTTGTAGGCATACCTCTTTCCGTGCACTTTGGTCATTATGTTCTTATCATAATAATACCTGAAACAAATTTCATATTGCATAATATGTGAGCCATAATTTTAATGAGATAAATTTTGAATAAACATAATAGTAATTCTCTGTAGGTGGTACCTGGAAATGAAATGTATGGAGGTCACCGGTTGTGTGGTAAATTGTGACGTTGAGGTGCACGTGTGTGTTGGCATTGTGCTCGGGCGACAGAGGGCGTCGCGAGCGCAATTTCCGCGCAACGCCGTCGTCGATATAATTGCGAAATCTATGGGAGACGGAGACGTCCGCGTTCCGGAGGATGTGGCGATGTCCTGCGGAACCGGAACCGGAGCCAGCACCGGCGGCTACACCGGACACCCTAATATGCTCAGCCCGGTCCGCGTCCATTCCGTATTTCGGATGTCACCGCACTAAATCTATGTATTTCTATTTGGAAGCGGATGCGACGTGCTCACCACTTTTCAATATGCTGGAAAATATTTTCCGCACTTCAAAAGTCCAATTGAATATTTTATCAAACGGACACAAAAATTTCGAGCTCTGTTTTAACTACGTTATTAGGTCGACGTTTAGATTCGGACGTTAATAAAACTGGAAATAAACCAAATTTCCCCCGCTTCGATAAAAAAAATAATAAACCCGGCGATTTACGGGACCAAAAATTGTCTATCAGGGGTCAACCGTGACATTTGACTTCGACATCGAAGCGCCCTCGAAACGACATTCGTCATAGAACAGTAGTCCTGCGAAACCCACCCCGTCGCTTTTTCACTTTAACCCGGTTTTAGTGGGGAAAACTTCTCTGAGTAACCGAATAGGTTGGGTCCCATTTTAGATTTGTTAGCGTACCGACGGGACCCTCCGTTATATCGACGGCGCGTTCATTTGCGGCAATTAAAAGGCCGATACGGCAACCGTAACTCAGTTACCGGGCAATTTTTCTCCAATTCCGCACACAAAGGGGCAAAAATCGACTAATTTCAATTGCGCCCCCCAGAAGCGAAGGCTCGCCCCAAAAAAATCGATCGATCTACGACGTGACGTACCTCAGCGCCCTCGATAGTTTGTCGTAGTTCATGTTTGGTTTTGATTTTCTTTCGCCCCATCGACGAGCCACTTCATCTGGATCTGTTAACTTGAATTCCCCGTTTGTACCTTCCCACGTGATACAAGCTGCGTTTGAAGAATCACTAAGGAGTTCTAACAGAAATTGCCAGAGTTGAATTTGACCTGAACCTGAAACAAATTTTAACTGTTACAAAAAGATATTTGAATTAGAAAATTTACGTATTAACCTTCGTACGACCAAAATGATTGAACGAACATTGACGACCATAACGGGTCAGTTTAGACCCATGCATGGTAAACCATCTTAGGTTTTGTTCAAAGCATTAAAACTAAATATTGTATTAGAAATATTTATGGGATGGTTTAAATCACTTCCTCGACATTGATAACATCCCCGTTTTTGGGTTGTTGATGTTTCGGATCTTCGGTAAGTTATTTTTCTTCCCGTACTTTCCAATATTTATACAATTTGCTATTCCTTTTTTATCTTTTTCAATATTTGATTTAAATCGAATTGCAAACATTTCCAGTCTAATTAAGACTTTTTTGTTTCAAATTACAAAGGCATTATACGCCGTATTATCAAAATAATTAATAAACAATACTTATGGCCATCGTCTTGTAGTTCTACGGCAACTATACTCTCGAAGATAGGCATCGGAATAAGAGTACATATTTTGAATCGAGACTTGATACTGCTTCCAGAAGACTTGATACTACTGCTAGCAAGCTTGATATTACTTCTAGAAGATTTGATCTGCTTCCAGAAGACTTGATACTGCTTCTAAATGTCTTGATACTGCTTCCAAAAATCTTGAAACGTTTCGAAAAGTCTTGAAATGCTTCCAGAAATTTGATACTTCTTCTAGAAAACTTCAAATCTTTCTACAAGACTTGATACCGCTTCTAGAAGAGTTGATAAAGTTTTCTTGACTATTACTACTACATACTTGATATTGCTTCTAGAAGAGTCAAATCCTTCCAGAAGACTTGATACTGTTTATATAAGACTTGAAATGCTTCCAGCAGAATTGGTATTGTTTCTGAAAAACTTGATATTGCTTGCAAAAAACTTGAAATGCTTCTAGAAGACTTGATACCGCTTCCAGAATATTTGAAATGCTTCCATAAAAATTAAAAATATCTCTGGAAGACTTGAAATGCATCTAGAAGACTTGATACTGCTTCTATAGTCTGTACCACGAGAAGTGAATTTGACTCATCGAGTTCCGTAAGAATTTTGCGCATACGTAACAAATATTATGCACGCGCGTTGTCGTGCGTTAGCGTGAAATGATTTCTAGCGCGTGCGTCTGTTCCGTACACGTTTAGGCGATGAGTCACCTTCACTTCTCGTGGTACGGACTATAAAAGATTTTATATTGCTTGCAGAAATTTTGAAGTAAACTTCAACAGTTGGTTTTATTTGGATTTAAGTTACTATTTTCAATTATTTTTTTAATTTCAATGTATTGAGAGCACGTATTTTAATTTTTTTTTTCAGATGTTTTCAAACTCAATTCATCGCCTAAGTTTTTTGCCATTTCAGATTTTCTTCAGCACCCACACGTATTTCCAAAAATCGGTGCCTATGTTCATGAATGAGTTTGTCCAAGACTCCATTCTTTGTCTCGCTATATTCCAAGACAATATTTGGTTTGTAATATACTTCGCAATTGCTTATCTCATGTGTATGCTGCATAGATGATAAAACTATCACACATTTCTTTGATTATAGATTTATGTCCTTTGCGGAATACAATCAGGATGATTGTATTAACGAGGGAATATTTTTAGCAGATCCTTTATATTTCTTCGAACAATCCTAAGTAATGTTAAATTTTTTGTGAAAAGTTCTTCAGCTAACAATATCCACCATATTCCACTATTATTTTAAAAGCTAAAAAAATATCTGATAACGATTTTACTATTCGTTTTCCTTCATTTTTCTCAACTTTTATAAGCCTCTCTGCAATTTTTTTTCAGGCTTATAGGTCTCTTAGAGATTTGATGCACTATTCTGATTCCAAAGCAGTCTGATGATCACAATATTTGTATAATATAGACTTGCATATCGCATGAGAATAGTAATACTAGAGAATATATGGAAGGACAACAACATCGAATTTGTATTTCGAATACTATTTAAACAATTATTGTTTTCGGGTTATTATTGACCCAGTTTTGGTCGTACAAGGGTTAATTATCGTTTTACGATCTAAATATTTTATTCCATCTCATTTTGTTTTTAAGTTATTGTTTTATGTATGTTAAAAGCAGTGTTGTTATATACCCGGATATTTAAACTCAAAAATAATATAATAATCTCTAATCATAGGTTGCCAATCTTCTTCGGTTTGCGGCTCCCTAAATAATCGCAATTTCCTTTCGCGCCGTCCTAAATACATCCGATTTTTTTAAATTGTTAACTTTCTTGAAAAATTGGAATCTTTCCGTATATCTCTTAAAACCGTTAAACTCTAATATTTCTAGTTCTAAGTCTAGTCTTAGCTCTGAAGTTAAAATATTAACAATACTGAAACGATGAATGAAATATCTTTATTTATTTAACCTGTTTCGGACAAATGTCCTTCTGGCACGACTAAAATTAAATTTACATATTTTAAAAAAGAGGTATTAACACATAAAAGTAACATTCTTTCTCATACTAAAAATGTGTCAAAAGCTATAAATTTTTTCAACGAGAACAAGATCATAGAAATTAAAAATGTTGTTTTCTATAATAATGAATTAACAAAAATCTTTTAACAAAATTGCCTTTTTAAAGGCGTTTTATGAAGCTACATTTTATAGCTTTGAAGCTATTTCGTTTAGAATATTTACCAGTGGAATAGAATAGGCTATTAGAAATTATTTGGATTGATAAGAATCCTTTTATGTACTAAACATTTTATTCAATCTCTTTTTATTTCTGGGGTATTACTTTTTTTAACATTAAAAGTGACGAATTTAGACATCGTTGAATTTTGAAGCGACTACATTATTGACATTAACCGGTAGAATGATATGGGTCATTAGAATTGATTTATAGATTGATCAGGATCATTTTATGTCCTAAAGATTCTACTTCATTTCTTTTTATTTGTGACTTATTTCGTTTATTTACTAAATGTGATGAACATGAGAATTTCTTGATTTTGAACTCATAACGTTTAGAATATTAATCGGTTAATCGACATTATTTATGGGTTGCAAAGGATCATTTTATGTGAACATTTTATTCCATCTCTTTTTATTTCTAAGGTATTACTTTTTGTTAAAAATGACGAATTTAGACACCGTTGAATATATAAATAGACGAACTGGTGGAATAAAGTTAATCATGGGAATCGATTTATGGATTAATAAGGATCATTTTATGTCCTAAACATTCTACTCCATCTCTTTTTATTTGTAAGTTATTTCGTGTATTTACTAAAATTGATGAACATGAGAATTTCTTGATTTTTTAAGTCATAACGTTTAGAATATTAATCAGTGGAAAAAAATCGATGATTGAACATTATTTATGGATTGATAAGCACCATTTTATGTACTAAACATTGTATTGCATCTCCTTTTATTTCTAAGGTATTACTTTTTTTAGTGTTAAAAATCTGTCTAAATTCGTCACTTTAGGCAGCGTTCAATTTTGAAGCGGCTACGTTATCGATATTAAGCGATGGAATAAAGTAGATTATTGGAAATGATTTATGAATTGATAGAGTTATATGTCCTAAACATTCTACACCATCTCTTCGTATTTGTGAGTTATTTTGCTTGAGTGATGATGAGCTTGAGTATATCTCGATTTTGAAGCCATAACATTTAGAATATTGATCGGTGGAATAGAATCGATTATTGGACATTATTTATGAATTCATGAGGATGATTTTATGTCCTAAACGTTCTACTTCACCTCTTTTTATTTGTCAGTTATTTTGTTGAATTTAAAATGATGAACTTGAGTATTTCTTCGATTTTGAAGGCATAAAGTTTAGAATTTTAACCGGTGGAACAAAATCGGTTATTGCACATTATTTATGGATCGATAAGGATCATTTTATGCCCTAAAGATTCTCTCCCATCTCTTTTTATTTGTGACTTAATTGGTTTATTTACAAAAAGTGATAGAATTGAGTATTTCTTGTTTTTTAATATAACGTTTAGATTATTAACCAGTGGAATAGAATCGGTTATTGGACACGATTTATGGGTTGATAAGGATCATTTTATGTTTTAAACACATTATTCCATCTCTTTTTGTTTCTAAGGTATTACATTTTTTAGTGTTAAAAGTGACGAATTTAGACACCGTAGAATTTTGAAGCGACTACGTTATCGACATTAACCGGTGGAATAAAGTAGATCATTGGAAATGATTTATGGATTGATAGAGATCACTTTATGTCCTAAACATTCTACTCCATCTCTTCGTATATGTGAGTTATTTTGCTTAGTTACTAAAAGTGATGAGCTTGAGTATATCTTGATTTTGAAGCCATAACATTTAGAATATTGATCGGTGGAATAGAATCGATTATTGGACATTATTTATGGATTCATGAGGATGATTTTATGTCCTAAACGTTCTACTTCACCTCTTTTTATTTGTCAGTTATTTTGTTGAATTTAAAATGATGAACTTGAGTATTTCTTCGATTTTGAAGGCATAAAGTTTAGAATTTTAACCGGTGGAACAAAATCGGTTATTGCACATTATTTATGGATCGATAAGGATCATTTTATGCCCTAAAGATTCTCTCCCATCTCTTTTTATTTGTAACTTAATTGGTTTATTTACAAAAAGTGATAGAATTGAGTATTTCTTGTTTTTTAATATAACGTTTAGATAATTAACCAGTGGAATAGAATCGGTTATTGGACACGCTTTATGGGTTGATAAGGATCATTTTATGTTTTAAACACATTATTGCATCTCTTTTTGTTTCTAAGGTATTACATTCTTTAGTGTTAAAAGTGACGAATTTAAACACCGTAGAATTTTGAAACGACTACGTTATCGACATTAACCGGTGGAATAAAGTAGATCATTGGAAATGATTTATGGATTGATAGAGATCACTTTATGTCCTAAACATTCTACACTATTTCTTCATATTTGTGAGTTATTTTGCTTAGTTACTAAAAGTGATGAGCTTGAGTATATCTCGATTTTGAAGCCATAACATTTAGAATATTGATCGGTGGAATAGAATCGATTATTGGACATTATTTATGGATTCATGAGGATGATTTCATGTCCTAAACATTCTATTTCACCTCTTTTTATTTGTCAGTTATTTTGTTGAATTTAAAATGATGAACTTGAGTATTTCTTCGATTTTGAAGGCATAAAGTTTAGAATTTTAACCGGTGGAACAAAATCGGTTATTGCACATTATTTATGGATTGATAAGGATCATTTTATGTCCTAAAGATTCTGCCCCAAGTTTTTTTGTTTGTGATTTAATTGATTTATTTACAAAAAGTGATAGAATTGAGTATTTCTTGTTTTTTAATATAACGTTTAGATTATTAACCAGTGGAATAGAATCGGTTATTGGACACAATTTATGGATTGATAAGAATCCTGTTATGTTTTAAACAGTTTATTCCATCTCTTTTTGTTTCTAAGGTATTACTTTTTTTAATGTTAATAGTTATTTTGTTGAGTTTAAAATGAGGAACTTGAGAATTTCTTGATTTTGAAGTCAAAACGTTTAGAATATTAACCGGTGGAATAAAATCGGTTATTGGGCACGATTAATGGATTGGTAAGGATCATTTTATGTGCTAAACATTTTATTCCATCTCTTTTTACTAATAGGGTATTACTTTGTTTAGTATTAAAAGTGACAAATTTAGACAACGTTGAATTTTGAAGTGGCTATGTTATCGACATTATCCGGTGGAATAAAATAGGTCATTAGAAATAATTTACGGATTGATAAGGATCAGTTTATGTCCTAAATATTGTACTCCATCCCTTTTTTTTTGTCAGTTAATTTGTTTACTTGCACAAAGTGCCGAATTTGAGTATATCTAGATTTTGAAGGCTTAACCGGTGGAATAGAATCAGTTATTGGATATCATTTATGGATTGATTAAGATCATTTTATATACTAAATACTTTCTTCCATCTCTTTTTATTTCTAAGGTATTACTTTCTTTAGTGTGAAAAGTGACGAATCTTGAAATCATTGAGTTTTGAAGTGGCTATCCTATTGACATTAACCGGTGGAATAAAACGGGTCATTACAAATAATTTATGGATCGACAAGGATCATTTTATGTCCTAAATATTGCACTCTTTATCTTTTTATTTGTCAGTTATTTTGTTTATTTGCACAAAGTGGCGAATTTGAGTATATCTGAATTTTGAAGCGATTAGGTTTAGAACATTAACCGGTGGAATATAATCAGTTATAGGTATTTATTTATGGATTGATAAGGATCATTTTATACCTAAAATATTCTGTTCCCTCTCTTTTTGTTTGTAAGTTATTATTGTTTAATTATTAAAGTCACGAACATTCGTGTTAAAGGTGACAAATTTAAATCTTTGACAAATTTCCGACATGAATCGGTGGAATATGATCAATTATTGGAAATGATTTATGGTTTAATTAAAGATCATTTTGTGTACTAAACATTTTGTTTCACCTCTTTTAATATTTAAGTTATATTTTTTAATTCTGAAAAAAGACAGTTTTAGATACTTTTTGATTTTGCGGCTTCTATAATTCTTTCTGTTTCTCTCTATGAGTGGATACATCAACTAAATTATTATATTACATCAAGGATCATCACATCAGTATTATCAACTTCAACAACCATAAATTTGTTTCAACAACCACCCTAGCACTGTGCTTAAAGAAGAGATTTACTCTTTATGTGCCAGTTTTTCCTAATATATCTGGCCTCGCTTGGTTAATCTGAGGGTGATGAGGTGATTACGACTACGAATTTGGAGTAAATGACAAATTATGACAAAATATGATCATGTAATAACTAAATTTGTAGCAAAATAGGTGCTCATTAATATTAATGTCATTTACACTGCCAAGTACTATATTGCAAAGAACAAAGAAGATTGTTGGTCAACTTTTAGAGAATTAAGTAGTTAGTGCAGAAAATCAAAAACTTCCCAGTAATAGTAGCAATCATAAACCAACCCCATTTATAAAACCTAATTAACATAATTAACTCATTACTCATTCTGAGTAATCAAGATATGTACATGCATTTATAGTGTGAGTCAAAATTGTCTTATAAATATGATAAATGTGCCAATTATCTTGTCACAAATGCCATCAAATCTCAATATTACAACTACAAAATACAAAGAAATAATTATCTGTACCTACGATGGAGAGGCCCCTAATGCAAATAAAATTGAACGAACTGGTGGTGGAAAATGGGCGAGGTCGAGTAATAGCGGCCAGATTTTCTGCCGTCAAAATTGCTTCCCCTAATGCGCGTTTAATGAACGGCCTGCTACGACCTGCACGTCGGCACCACGTGACCGGGCACGTTCGATCCCGTCCGCATGCGATTGTTTTATAAATTACCGTTACGGGCCCGGCACCGGACGACTTGATTTGTGGTCGCGTATAATGGGATATACACATCGACTATAACGTGGAAACGGTTATTTACTCACCATGACTTTTCCGAGCGAAACGGGTCAATGTCAAAAATGACTGGCACATTTTTGTTTTCAAACGTTCGAGTTAATGTGGTGACCATTAATTTTTCTAAATTTCTAGTTCTAAATTAGCGAATATGTCCGACCCTTACGTTAATGGGGCGATGGGAATACCAAATTCGAGTTATACCCCATCTGGAATGTCGAATATGACAAGTTTAGGATCCCAAGAAAATGACATGGATGAAGATGTGCTGTTTAATCTAATTGAAAGGGAAAGGAGGCTTTATAGGAGTCCGTATTCTCGGTTAATTAGAAATGAGCAAGACTTCTTGGGACATTTCCATGATGGTCGTAGTTATTTCCAAAGACAGCTTGACAATTATTTGACCCCATTTTATTATGGACGTGTTAAACCGTGGAATTGTGATTTTTATCCTCCTAAGAACGTCCGTTATGAAGATAAAGAAACACAAACTTGTTTTGATCAAGATGATAATTCTTTTGCGTTTCAACCAAGAAAGGAGAGATCTACGTATGTTTATCCAGAATGGATGGAATATAGTAAGGAATTGCATTACGCCGACATTCTTCGAAGATATCCACATTTAGCGCCATCTAATTATTGGGAGAATACGGGCCTTAGAAGTCATCGAAACCCTTATTTTGATTTTATTTCACCGGGGGATGGGAAAAGGGATGCGAGATCTAATTTTCTCCCTCCAGTATACGATATGTATGGTTACTACAATATGAGAAGTTTTGGGAATCGCGGATTAAACGATTTTCGCCAAAGTTATAGTCCGTATTCTTTGTCGCATAACGAGAGGAGAGATTTTAGGTTACCTTTTCCTCCTGAATATGCAACGCCACCAACCAGATTGAGAAGAAGTTATCCTTATTCTGGTACGATGAATAAAAGTGGGAGTATCGATCAAACGAGATTCGATGGGGATGCTTCAAGATCACCAAGGATTCGTCATAACTTAGATAGTTTTGATGAAGTATCTACACAATGTTCTTGGGAGCCGTTATCGAGATATAGTTCTCGCAATGCCGATGTGGGTCAATCCCCAAAGAGTTATGGTTTGCAAAAAAGTTTTTCACCAACTGAATTTGAGTTGAACTATGCTTCAAGACAGAAGAAAACGCACAAAATTCCCCCATCGACATCACAACCAATTAGGAATAGCACAAAATCTCCTTCATCGCATTTAAATAAGCCACGAACATATTCAAGCATAAACAAGAAACTTAGATCTCCCGCAACCTTGCAAAAAAATGAAGAAGAAAAAACCGTCGATGACATTTCTTTACATCGTCGTGCCTCTAACGTAGATATTTCAAGCCTTGTAGAAAACGAAGTTCCAGATGTCCCAATTTGTAAATCTTTCTCAGATTCAAGCATCGATATGACCGATGATACTTGCTATTTACGTAAATATTTGCATCAATTAAATTAACATAACTATATTTAATAGATACTTTTCTGTTTAGCCCTCCCAACAAAAAAATCGCACTCAAAACAATTCAATCCATTGCCTAAGCTTCACGAAGAACCAACAGCCGATTCAAGTTATGGCCCGGAGAAGGAATGCAATTACTATGACGAAAACACCCAAATCTTACAATTAGATCAACCAGAAAATTCTTCGCATGGAATTGCGCCAGCAAATTCTCCGAAAATGTCCCACCAAAAATTAATGAATCAACGAGATTCAACGGAATGGGACGACGTTTGGGATCCTAATTCGGCTTTTACACCAACTGAAATGGAAACAAATCCTGGCGAGGTACAACAATGGCAAGTTAATGAATTTGCTAAGGAGGAAGAGGAATTTGGGAATTTGGCCGACAATATAATCGAAAGTATTACGAAAAATAATGAAGCGACGCCCCGTTACAAAGCAGCAAATAAAAAAGATCAAGATCATAGCGAAAGTAAATCTCGAAAAGACTCACTTAAACCTGATTCTTCCGCTAAAATTGGGGCTAATTTAAAAATGAAAATGAAACTTCCTCGTCGAAGTAAAAATAGTAGACGAAAAGCTTTGGATTTAGAAACAATGTATGATATGTATTAAAAATTATTTTGCTGTAAAACCGTTAGAAAATAATTACAAAATCATGACTAACTATATCTTTCCCACGGTTAGGGGCGCACGGTTTCACAGGTAATTAAAGTCCCATAAAAACAAACAGTGGCACCACCCCCGTTTTCCCTTTTATTTCGTACGGAGAATAATTTCGGGTTGGCAGGCGCGCGGCTACAATTAGAACTTGAGCACGTTGCCGGCGGCTTATTACAAAGTCAAATATGTCATTTAACTTGTAAATATGATCGCCGGCCGGAAGGAAACGCGTGTCACGGCGGGCAACATTGATTCGGCCCGGGCAGGTGCTGTCCGATTTCACCTCCTTATTAATATTCATCGCTTACCTGAACTCGCTAGTCTACTACTCGTTGGCCCAAACATCTGGTATGGATCTGTAACAAAGAAAAGAATAATTCATAAATAATCACTATATTAACGAAAACAACAGGTACATTTTTGAGTTTTATCTTATTTGATTTAGACCTTCATAGATTCTTTGTGCTATAGATGATTCAAATTGAATTTCAAAATTACTATGACTGTTTCTATAACTAGAAACATTTGAATGCTAGAACTAAGACTAGCAAACTTTAAAACACCAATACTTAATAAATGATGGAGATAACGGATGAAATTAAAGTCATTTTGTAGCAAATTTTACCCAATCATTAAGGTTAGCTGAAGGTTCACCCTTCAATTTGATATACAAGTTATTTCTTCATTTTAAAAGATAAGACCTTCACGATCTTTTAAATTATACCTTTCTCTTCGTGATTCTACTAAAAACGTCAAAACCACATCATGATTTAACATTTCTTACCTGAAATCGATTTCAAATTGAAACAACAAGTTATACATCAAAGAGGAAGGTTCAACTTTCAATTTGATGTACAACTCATTTCTTCATTTTCAAAAATAAGAAATCTACGATCTTTCAAATTTTATTATATTTTTCGTGATTCTACTAAAATATAAGAAATACATCATCCTTTAAGATTTATTAAGTCGAATCGATTTCAAACTGAAGCAACGAATTACATTTCATTTGAAAGAGGAAGGTTCATCCTTCAATTTTTGATGTATTTCTTCATTTCAATTTTTCAAGAAAAAATTTTTAATAAGAAAAAAGTTATTACGACTTTTTTGAAAAATGCGGTTTTCGCCATTTAGTTTCTTATAAAAATCGAGCCTCAGTAGTAACTTAGATATTTTATTGTGGATATTAACATAAGCATAAATCTTGCACTAATAGGCTGCTACCAGTTTTACTTCAAAGTTTGACTCATTCTTTCGTTTACATCAGAGATTCCCACATTTCTTATGTTGTAAACCCTAATTTTAATTTCTAACTTTAGTGAACTTTAGTGTTAAAAACTTTCAAGAAAAAACTTTTTTTTTTGGTCGACGTTGACCCCTCGCAGGTTGTCATAGACCCCTGGGGGTCGATATAGACCGTTTTGGGAATCATTGATTTGGATCTTTTTTGCAAAAGAATACTGTTAGTAGACAGAAACATTTGGATTTAGCCGTCTTAAGCGACGTTAGAGATGTACAAATTACGTGAGTCGCGTTGGGTGACGATGTATCATGCTTGTAGGACAAGCATGACACATTAATTGTCGGAGCAATTGCGTGAGCAGGCATCAATTTTTGTAATAGTAATATTTTACCGAACGCCGGACAGTTTTACCGGTGCATATGTACGGTGTCAACTTCATTATTCATAGCTATTTGAGTAATAACTTTGATTTCTTTATTGAGCTTATCATGATCAAGTTGCAAATTATAAGTTCTATGTGTGTATGAATGTAGCGACGAAATTTTTTGGGAATAAAAGAAGTAAAATCCAAGAAGTCCATTTTTTGTTGTGGATTTTATTAATGTATGTATGTAGGTTATGTATGTTATTTCTATTATCAATAATAGCAAATACATCGTCGACATATGTAAATGTAAGAAAATATCAGATATGAGTCCACTTAATGGTGCGCCCATGGGTAATCTTAATCACATCTTAAACAATTTAATAAAAGTTGTTGGAATCTACATTATCTTCAAGATTTTCTTTTATGATTTCTTCAATTATCTGCAATGATTCTTGAATTGGAACATTTGTATAGAGGTTGGTTATATTGAATGAAATCTTTGTGAAGTTTTCAGCTCTAATACATCGATCTTAATTATTTGATCTTGTCTTTTTAAAATGGTATGTATATTCACTATGGTAATTTATAACGTTCTTAAAGAAATTAGAAACTTTGATAATCCATATGTACTGGAACCAATGCTAGATATAATAGGGCGCATTGGATGTTAGGTTTATGAAACTGTGGCAGAGAGTAGGTATTCTCTACTCGTTTATAACCTTCTTTGTTTTATGGTGGAAATGAGTTCGTTGTTATATTTTTAAAGTTGTGTTACTGTTGTAAGTTTTTATAAAACAGATTTTCACATATCATTACATAATATTTGTGCAGTCTCTTATACATAAGTGTTGTTTTAAGTATTTACAATTTTTAGCAAATATTTTTACAGATATACAATGTTTTTACACAATTCATTTATACAGCTAATTTGATTTATCAATTTAGGTGTTTCTTCTGGGGATGGCTATTATGACGTCAAAACCAGTAAAAAAACAAAATTACAATAGAGCGTCAAAAATCCGAAGTAATTGAGACCATAAGTAGTTCGGATTTTGGAACATAACCAAAGAAATGCAATATCTTCAATTATAGGTCTAAATTTTTATTCATTATAAGTCATTCATAGGTCTATAAATTGCTATAAAACACTCTTAATCACTATTTAATTTAAAATTTGTTTTAAAAAATCCTAATTTTTGTCTGAGTCAGCTTTAAAATTCTTTTTCTACCTGACAAGTCCTTCATTCGTTTTAATAATAAAAGTTGAACTTTATTGCATTCCGGTTGTGCTTCGAACCAAGACATTGCTGTCTCCATCGCAATGAACACTTCAAAGTGTGAAGAAACGATGTTATGGCAATTGTTATTTGCAGGACCTTCTTCACTTTCACTGCTATTTTGATCTTCAGACGCTTTAAGTGAAGAAATAATGTCATTGTCACTGACGATTACATAGCCCAAATCATTTTTGTCAATATCCAACCATTCCGTAGCATCAGACTCGTCACATTCGTGAAGACTAGGAACTTACTGGCATAGTTTTCCCACTTCTTTTACATTTTCAAGCATTTTAGCTTTATTTTCATTACACGTTTCTCTAATTCCTTCTTGGTTTTCACGCCAAAGCTTATGCCATGCTTATTTTAAATTTTGAACAATGAGGAAATTCCATGAATCAGCTGGCATATAGAACGAGTTTTTTAAGATTGGTTTTTTGCAAAACTCCACTACACCCTGATCGTCGTTTCGGCTAAAAGAAGCCTACATAATATTTGTTTTCTATACATTCATTTTAATTTTTCAATGATACCTTGCTCCATTGATTGAATTAATGGGTTAACGTTAGGTGGTAGAAACATCACCTCAAATTTGTCATCGATCGGGTTTAACATTTCTAGAGACGGGCGCATTATCCATAATCAGTAATACTTTTTCTTGGAGTTTTTTTTCTTTTCAAAATTTTTTCACATTTGATATAAACACATTTCTATACCTGTAAATATCTGTAAATATGTCGTTATTCATCCAGCTACTTTTTTGTACTCTATAAGTTACTGGAAGATGGGTTATATTCTTAAAACACTTTGACTTTTTACTTTTTCCAATTACTCGTAGGGGCACTGCATGCTCACTACTAGCATTTACCAAACTATAGCCGTAACTTACTCCTTACACAACTTAAATCCTGGAACCGCTTTCTCACGGCGGCAAGCTGAGGATCTTTGTGGCATAGCTTTCCAGTTTATTCTAGTTTTGTTGTAGTTGCAGATGTCCTCTCTAGCAAAATCATTATTGGTTATAAAATTCAAAAAATTGATTTTGAAAGACGCTGCAGCAGAACTGTCCGAAGATAAACTTTCCCCTTGAAAAGTAAGTTCCCATATTCCATGTCTTAATTTGAAATTTTTTAACCAACCTAGCTTTAAAGTCAGTAGGCCCTCCAACTGTTCATTAAAATAAGGGGCTTTTTCACACAGCAAGGGTTCTGATATGGGTTCACCTAAACGACTCCCCTGACTAGACCACAAAAATATAGCATCCTCCAATGATTTGTCTTTTGTAGTTCTTATGGTTTTTCTTCGTTTATATCCATCGTTTATATTCATAGATTTTCGCCAGATGCGCTCCACTTTCACCTTTCTCAAGTCTATTCAAAATTTCCAATTTAGTCTCAATTATCAAGAGTGTATTCTTCCACTTTAATCCTTTGGTCAATTAAAGAATATCGTACATCGGGCGTGTTGTACAAACCTTTATGGAAGGGCACCGTATAAAGATGCTATCATGGTCAGTTCGTTTTCCGGATCTGAGTCGGATTGAATATGCTTAGGACATGATGGATCTGAGACTTCAACATTATCTGGCTCCTCTGACTAACGTTGAGGAGCTATGGAGGCGAGTTGAGGTGGCATGGTACCTGCCTTTCACAGATGATACTTTCGCCCTTCCGGCATCCCCTTCCAGCTGCATTGTACCTTACTGGCTTCTCTTGCCAACCTTTGGCGATATTTATTAGTCTTAGCTTTAAACTTATTAATCTTAAAACTTCACAATTATAATGGTGACGACGAATACGACTCCCAAACCGGACGCGACGTAATAATTAAACTATTAGCTTGTAATTAGTATAATTTAATTCTTAATTAGTTTTCAACCGATATATTGTTTTATGATTCCTGATTTTTTCACTTCGAAACCAGTTTTATCAACATTTAAAAGATAACGTAATCGTAAAGATACACGGCAAAACCCGAAAATTTCTAGTTTTAAATCTAGTATTAGTCCTAGTGATAGCTCTATTGTTAGTGCTAGTGTTGGTTCTAATCTCAATTCAAGTTTTTTTTCAATATGGTTTGGTATGGAATTTCTTAAAAGATTTTTCATGATAATTTGCTATTTGCCAAATTTTATCTTTACAACACAAACCATATTTAAAATATTTAAGAAAATGTTTCAAAATTTCGTAACTTTGAAGGTCCATATCTTAAGCGCGTCTGAGTGTGTGTAAAAAATGTTTACACGAATCGCTATCATTTTATCACAACTTACAGAAAAACCGTGATATTTATTCTTTTCTTTTGTTCACTAGAAGATGGCATCTCAACTATTTATAAAATTTTCAATGATACCTTCTGTATGTAAAAGGTAAACAGTGATCACGGTCACCGATCACTACGTTTTTTAAAAATCACAGGATTGCTCTTCGTTAGTCCCATTATCTCCATTATTTTAGCCATGACGTTTTTTAAAATCTCCCATTTTTATTTTACTATAATCGAAGTTGAAACGCAATCTTACATACTTTAATTATTGTCTCAATATTTTTTGAATAAAACAGCGGTTATTATACATTATCTTAAAGATCTGATCTTTATCTTCAATTTAAGCTACGATACATCCCTTTATCTCCATTTTTAAAACAAAGACGATTTTTTTAAGTTTAATTGATTTGACGCATAATTTCACACATTTTATTTTCTATCTCTATAATTTCTCGCTCAAACTTCAGTTACCGCAGTGTATTATTTAAAGATGGTATGTTTGCCTTCAATTTGATCCATTATTCATCACATTGAATTCTCCCAGTTTTATTATTTCACTATTATCGAAGTTGAAACGCAACCTTACACACTTTAATTTTCATCTCAATAATTTTGAATAAAACAGCAATTATTTTAAAGAAGAGATCTTCATCTTCAATTTAAGTCTTGATTCATCGCTTTATCTCTATTCTCTTAGCCATAACTTTCAATGTATAAAGATTGATTTAGACCCAAATCGCCAATATACTGGATATGATGTATCAACATGAAATTGTTAGCTTTGAAAGATTCTAGCTGCTCATCTGCTTAAAAATTTTAAATTATTTTCTTGTAAGAGGCTATGTCTTTAGCAACATAGACAGGGTGTTTACGTTCTTGTAATTTTATTTTCAAGGAATGATTCTTGAAGAATTCCTCTTCATGTTTAAAAAGCACAGGTTTTTCAGCTTGAAGACCATCTGTTGCGATTACAATACTTTTACCAATGGTTTCGATAAAAACACTAATATTTCAAACTTGTATTCGCTTGTATTGGTCAATTAACTGTCATAATAAAATCTATATGTTGTATGATTTTCGGTACATGTGCAATAGACTCTAAAAGCTAATAGACAAGACTATAAAAGCTTTTTAACAGCAATATCTCTGTTATTATACAACATTCGTTAAAACATTTTTACTTTAATAAACTTCTTTTGACATGTTTAAGTATTCCTTGAAAATTAAAAATCACAAAACCGTAAACACTTTGTATAAGAAATACATAAGAAATGATACATAAATCCTTGTTGCTACTCATCCGTAAGCAAATTTTGTAAGTTTGCAAAAATATATCTTCCTATATGAGTTGTTATACCTTAACTCGCCCAGATTTAATGTTAACTTGAAACTCTCAGCTATGTAGTACTCTTAACCTCTTCCTCAAATGATCTTGACAGTTTGGAGGTATATCTTCCTTCAAAAGGCTTTATATTAGTATGAAGATATTTCAGAAACGGTTTTGTCTCAAAACACCGAGTTCTTATCAATATAAGATATTGGGTGATTGATTTGGATACTATGACTAACGTCTTCTTTTCGGTACGTATAAGATCGTGAAAGGTTATAATTAAAGCTCGAATACATCATCTGAGTCGTTTAACCAACTAAGTACATGCATGCAACTAATTAATTTGACCAGATTAGAAAGAACACAATGATTTATCGCTAGTAGTAAAAAGCTCCGTTATGAAATTTGACACAGAAACATGAAAGGATACCGAAGGTAAGGCCCGAAATAAATAAATAAGCGATATCTGGACTGCTGCCGGGTTTCGCTCTATTTCTATTCGCGCACGTCCATTATTTAACTGCGCCTTATCTAAAGGGCGTATCTCGCGTGCTGCTCGACTGTCTGACGGCAGCAACGGCGGCGGCGACTCTTCGACCCCAGTAAACCGTGAGTGTGACCCTCGCGTGACCCAACCCCCGGTGCAGTCCCACCTTCGAGGCCCTTATCCATTAAAATCCTTCGATACAAACAGTTATTTTTTTCTTTGCCAACCGCGAAATCTCGTCGATAAACTACAAAGACTGAGATTATCTTCTTCATATTCTTTATAGAGGGCACAAACACCCGTTTTTAAATCCAATTTTTTTTATGTCACTAAATGAAAAGAAATGATGATATCAGAAATTCATCTAACGTTCTGATAATAGGGCGTACGTGAAAAGGCAAACAAATGACCCGTTGATTGAACCCCGTAAGACAAGATACTATGGGGGCGGCGAGGTTAGGGTGCGTTAATGCGACAATCGCCCGTTGGGCTCCTGTCAAAACGACAGCGCCGCTTCGGGTGCAATCAGGTAATTATCGACTTGGGGTCGTCGGGTTATTAGACCCCCGGGTCTCGCCCCATACACCCCACCTATCCAACAGAAATCAGTTTACGCGATTCTATTGCCGGGGAGATTTCGGACCCGCTCTTCCTTTGTAGTTCAATTGAACATCAAAGATTCGAAAATCTCATTTTTTGTATAAAAGTAATAATAAGAAAGTTTAGGGGATGATACGAAATACGGAAAATAGAAAAAAATGTGGCTTTTAAAGGTTTAACTTCCCAAAGAATACACATTGATTAGTCTTTCTCTTCCTAAACCACCCCTTTCTCCAACCCTTACAGACGGAGTAGAGATCGTACGTTTCAAGAACACTCACTCGGCCAACGAAACCCTTCTCACCCTCGGGCATCTTTGATTGACCCAAAGGGTCATTCACGTCACCTAATTATTCCCCTTTCAGTCGTTTAGAACACAACTTCACCCACAATTAAGATCTTTACGACAAACAGTGATAAAAACAAATCTATGACTCTATAAAAATTAATTCGAGTGGGTTATATTTTTATGAGATTCGTCATCAAACAAAGTTAGCTGTTTGAGGGTATATCTGTTTATAAGAGACTTTACATATTTATCAAGATAATTGAGGGAAAATCGACGAGGTCGCTTGAGGCCGAGGCGCTACATTTGATATATCAACAGAAAATCATCTGATCTGTTCTAACACCTCGTTCACAAAAATTTGTGATTTGAAGATTATTGTCTTCTTGTAATAGGTTTTATATCTTTAGGAAGATATATAAGAAATGTTTTTGATTCAATTTGATGAGATAATGTAGTTGATGTAACAACATGAAGTTGTTAGTTGTGAAAGATTCTAACCCCTCACCCGTTACCAAATTTTGACGATTTGTCAGAAAATATGTTACTATAAAAGTCGCCTTATCTTCCTATAAGAGTTTTTATATCTTTATCAAGATATATTAAATATATTCACTTCGCCTTTAAATGATCTTGGCAATTTGTGGCAATCTTTCTATAAAAGGCTTTATATCATTATCAAGATACTGTATACTCCGAATGAATCCTCAAAGGACCTGAAAATCGGATCATTATAACCGAAGTTCATTATAGGGAAAGATTTAAAAAAATCATGAATTAAATTTATTTAGATTAAAATGATCATTTTAATCCTTATTAAATAAAATGAAATTATACAATTTGGGAAGAAATTGAAATAAATCAGTATGGTTTCATGGTGTTGCACCTGGTTCATACTTGGTTCGTGAAAAGCGGAATGTAAATAAGAGAGTGACAGTATGGGCGTTCTTATCTTATAATCTCTATGTACAGGGTGTCGTTTCTTTGCTAAAATTACATTCAAAATAGATGACTACATCGTTGGATTCAGAAAAAAAATCTAACCAAAAACGTGAAGAAAAATATACAGAGTATGTTGAAAAACAAAAGAAAAAGAATTCAAGATTGCGTCGGAAAAAATTTACTTCAAGCACAAAATATTGAATTCATCAAACCCTTTCATTTGATGCTTGGCTCATGAAATGCCAGAAATGGCGAGTTATAGATCGGGGTATTTTCTGTGTATCCAGAGAATTCACGTGCACCCATTAAAATTGTTGTGTGGGTGTTTGTGCATCCAGAGTACTAGCTTATTTGGTGTCGATACAACATAATATTGCTCTGAATGAGGAGAGGATTATCCGAATGAAACCATATTCACAGTTCCCAAGAGTAGAAGAAATTATAGACGAAGAAATAGATAAAACTTAGACGTTATCAAACCAAGTGACAAAATCACGGTCGCCAATTTTTTTTTGTTTTACGTCACCGTTGCCAACAGTAATTTTTTAGTAATGATGAAAAATTACTGTTACTGAAATATCGCTCATCTCTAAATGGGTCTGATGTGTGAACGAGAAATTATTGAGATAAAAAGTAAAATGTGAGATTGCGCTTTAAATGAATCAAACTTCAAAAAATCATCATGGCTAAAATAATGGAGATAAAGGAAATGCATGATGGCTTCATTTGAAACTGAATATGCTCTCTTTAGAACGGTGTATGGTAATCGCTCTTTTACAAGAATTATTTAGAGTTAATAAGACAAATTAGACAAGTATACAACGTTTCGGTTTTTGTTCTTGATTGTTGTTGCCGATTAAGCGAATGTTCTCATTAATCGGCGGGTTGGCCCGCCGATTAACTGTATATCTTATTAAAGTTATGCCGTCCTAAGATATTTGGCGCCCCAGCACTCTATTTCAAAAACAATTCACTATAGAGAACTTCGTTAAAAAATATCTTCAGATGTACGGTTAAACCCAACCAAACCCAATCTTGTATGTTTTCATTGATATAGAACTAAAAGTAACACTATAACTTGAACTAGAATCATTGGGTTCAGCCGTCTTCAGATATGTACGATTAAACCCGAAAGTTTCGAGTTCTAGATCTTGAGTTAGATCTTATGATACAAAGCCGTGCGTCTGAAGACGCACGGCTAAACGTAAAACTTTCTACTTCTAGGTCTAGTGTTAATTCTAGTTTTACTTCAATTGAAATATAAAGGGTTGTCAAATCAGTTTGTATAGTACTCTATTTCAAAAACTATTGATTGTAGAGGCCTTCGTTACAAAAATGTCTTCAGATGCTCGGCTAAACCCTTTCTAAACCCTCTCGATGATTCAGTTAAGGCATCAACTATTATCGCTATTATCGCTGATGTCAATTCCAGACATTCCTTGGAGTTATTTGACGAGTTTCAAGTCCGCCAGGCTGTCATTCTAAGGGCACTAGTGTTGGTGCTGATGGAGCATTAAGTAATTGCTTCCTATTTTGGATGTAATCATTCCTTCACTGCTCCACATATTTAACTTCTTCATTGAGACATCGACCTTCCTTTCTAATTGGAAACTAGCTTACGTTGTACCCATACCTAAACTTAAGTATCCTACTTGTCTAAGTGATTTTCGTCCTATATCTATTATTTCCGTAATTTCCAAAGCAGTAGAGCGCTTGGTATATATGCAAACATGCAGGTGTAGCGGAATTTTGATGAGCATAAAATTATCACTGATTTTCAATCAGGTTTCCGGCCAGGTCATAGCGCAACGTCGGCGCTTATCAAAATTACTAATGATATTAGAGACGTGGTTGTGTTGATCGGCATTTGACCTTATTGGTCTTATCCGATTTCAGCAAGGCATTTGATTCTCTTGATCATAGTTTGTTGGTGACAATGCTGTCTTCTGTGGGTTTTTCATCGAGCTGTGCCGCTTGGTTTCAATCGCACCTTTCTAATCGTTCGTTATGTGTGCGTGACTCCTCATCTTCTTCGTCTGTAGTTACAAGCCACTGCAGTATGCCTCAGGGCAATGCTTGGGTCCGCTCCTATTTTCAGTCTTTATAAATTTCATTTCTAAAATAATTAAGTGCAACTTTTACCTATATGCAGACGACCTCTAAATTTTTACAACTGTTGTCCAGCACCGGTAATGCGGCCTGGACTGAGTCTGGACATTTGTCACTTGATGATAATATTATACAATTCTCTCGAACTGTTAAAACTTGGGTGTGATGATGGATTATGCATTATCCTGGCAGCCCCAAATTCAGTCTATCTATAGGAAGGGCTATTTCTGTTTCTACTCCCTACTTAAACTTGGTTGTTTCCTTCCACCTATTGTCCGTCGTAACCTCTGTTACTCTTTAATTCGTCCCCATTTGAACTATACCGACACCGTGTACCTTTCGATTGGTGTTCGTAGTAAATTGAAGAGGTTACAAAATAATTGTGTGCGCTTTATGTTCAACCTGACAAAATATGACCATGTTATATGACCACACTTATCGTAATCAGTGGTGTCTCACTCATGTTTCCCATTCATCGTACCGAAACATATCATGGGTCATACACGGTGCAAGCTATAACTCAGTGGAATAACTTATCCGCTGAGTTGCGTGAAGCCCGCAGTTTTTTCGTATTCAGGGTTTCGCTTAGAGATCGCTTGTTTCAACGATCTCAAAGATCTCAAAGGTTGTCTTAACAATTATCTCAAACTGTTTCCTGATACAATCTGCTTCTTCCGTTTCTGTTTTCAGCTGACAGCTTTATTTCTTCTTCTCCAATCATTTTTCGTTTAATTCAAGTCTCTTTCCTTCTTGTTCTTTCGTATTTTTTTTCTATTACTTGACATATAAACTTATTTTTTACATATGTTGCTGATTGAATCGTTTTGAAAACATCGCCTCTGGTGATAAATCGACCTTTTGTTAACCTAGTACTTATGTTGGATTAGACTTACGCTGGATTAGACGAATGAAATGAGTGCATCACTTTTCATATAAAATTCAAATCCAAGAAATAGGTCCACACCTCAGAGGGGACACTGGATGGACACTGGTATGTTAGGGACACCATGCATTTCGTTGCAAAAATAGGCGCCTGCCCTTAGATTTAGGAAAGGCGCTGTGTTAAAGACATAATGTTTGTTTCAAGAAAATAGCGATGAAAATTGATTTATCAAATCCAGCGCCTCGCCTGCAAGCGATCTCGGCGATTTAAATTCCTTAAATATTTTGACAATAATATAAAGCTGCATGCATGTACTTAGTTGATGTCGTTATTTGAATCGTGTATCAAATAATTAATTCGAACTATAACCACGATTTTATACGTACCGAAATGAAGACGTTGGGATTATGTTAGTCATAGCAGCCAAATCGATTACCCAATATCTTATGTTGACAGAAGCTACTGGTGCATTAGGACAAGTAGCGCTTGGCAAACATGGGCGCGTAAAATCACATGAGAATACACATGAGAAATCGATTGAGACTTGGAAGGGAGTCGAAATATATTTTTCGTATTTCCCAGAAAGTTATTACGAGAGTTATCCGGAAAATTGCTCGTCGACGTTAACGTTTCGTGATTCAAAAGTAATCGGCAAAGAGAACATAAAAATCGCGTGATACTTTTTGCCGAAAACGCCTACACACCCCCCATACGTCAATTCATAAGATATTTCCCGTTTTATTTCGCTTTTTCGAAATTACAAACAACAACGATCTTAAAGTTTTCTTTAAAATCAATTTGGCGTTAAATCCGTATCCACCAATTCCGTCCCTCAACTACAGACATTAACGACAACGATAACGGGGGTCCCTATTTCTGGGTAGGAACACGAAACTTCAACCCAAAAAAAAATCAGGCCGTATAATGCGTATCTGAAATCTCGATCTGGGGGCTGTGCGGACAATAGGGGGTGCTGATTGAGTGCGTATGATGTGCACGAGTGGCCGCGAGGCGCCACCGCGTGTCGGGACTTTCCCCTTCCGAAACGCCGGGGAACATATTGCTATACAAGAGAAGCCGTTACGCATTTTGATAAAGCGTCCAGAGGAATTCGAGCGATACGCTTCCAGAAGCAATGGTGTGGAGATGGGACCGTTATCATGAATGATGGAGACGTTTCCGTTGTGAGACATGTATCATCAACTTTTATTATGTTGCAATAATTAGTGATTCACTTTATAATTATAATTACCTGGTTGCCTAAGATGACTATGGGGATCCAACGATGCTTTGGTCATACCGCTCAACGAATTTGTACCATAACCTGAAACCAAAATTAACAATTATGAGTATCATCATTGCAAAGAAAAAGAGCTATTCGCTCAACTAGCTTTTGTTTCCACGGCTCACTTGGACCGTGTTTTGTGAGTATCGGCGTGGAAACCGACAAGAGAATCCTTTCCGCATCCCGAACCAACCTGCCAATATATCCTCAAGTTGATATGTTCTCCGTTTTATTCTTTTCATCCTCTTATACGTTTTTGTTTTCATCAATCCTACTTTTGATTATAGTTAACGCGTTTCGTATAAGAAGTAGACTTCGCGACGCCACTATTTCAAGGCATTAACGCGTTGTTGTCGCACGCGAAGATTTATGAAGATGAGGGTGATTACGTATTCGGTACGCGATTGCGGACAGCAACCAGGCTCACGCAATCCGATTGTCATGCACACGACAGCCGAAATTTAGTGAGCCGTGATTGTTAACACGTAGAGATCAAAGGCGGCCCGAGGCGTAGCCGCCCCCACGGTCCCCCTTTTCTGTTAAAGGGGTGTTACTTGAGCCGCCTACTGAATAATCCGTTTTTGGTTCCCTATTTTAATAAAATATCAAAGAAAAATTGTAAATAGTATCCAATTGTGCTCCCTTAATATTGGTATATGTTTACTGTAAATTAACAATGATTGAGATAACAACTAATTGAGATATCATAATGATTTAAGATGCATTTTGAAGCAAATTAATTCCATTTTAACTATACTGTAAACAATTTCGTTATTCCTACAATATTGGGAGATATGATGTTTTGAACCAAACTCTGTTTTTAAATTAGTTAATTTACAAAATTAATTATTAAATTGTATCTCAAAAATTTTTTGGAATATCATAATGAGATAGGAAGTATTAACAAAAATAATATAGTTTTAATATAGCATAAAAAATTACAATTTTTTTTTAAAATTTCGTTTTCATATGAATTGGTTTTAAATTAAAAAGATTTAAGATGTCATATATCAAGAACTGATTGAGATATCATAACGAAATTAAAAGCATTTTAAAATAGAATTAATCTGGTTTAAGTGTACTATAAATAATTTATTAATATCTACAATCCTGGTAGATATGAATTTTTGAATCATATAAAGAGGTAGGTAAACCATACCTCATGACCTAATTGAGATATTATGGTGGTAAAGAAAGCATTATGAAGCAAATTTAATCTAGTTTAAGTGAATAATAAATAATTTATTAAGCTAACAACTAATTGAGATATCATAATGATATAAGAAGCATTTTGAAGCAAATTAATTCTATTTTAACTATACTGTAAACAATTTCATTATTAACATTTCATATACAATTCCTACAATATTTTGAGATATAATGTTTTGAACCAAACTCTGTTTTTAATTAGTTAATTTACAAAATTAATTATTAAATTGTATCTCAAAATTTTTTTAGAATATCATAATGAGATAGGAAATATTAACAAAAATAATATAGTTTTAATATAGCATAAAGAATAACAATTTTTTTTAAAATTTCGTTTTCATATGAATTGGTTTTAAATTAAAAAGATTTAAGATGTCATATATCAAGAACTGATTGAGATATCATAACGAAATTAAAAGCATTTTAAAATAAAATTAATCTGGTTTAAGTGTACTATAAATAATTTATTAATATCTACAATCCTGGTAGATATGAATTTTTGAATCATATAAAGAGGTAGGTAGATCATACCTCATGACCTAATTGAGATATTATGGTGACAAAAAAAGCATTACGAAGCAAATTTAATCTAGTTTAAGTGAATCATAAATAATTTATTGAGCTAACAACTAATTGAGATATCATAATGATTTAAGAAGCATTTTGAAGCAAATTAATTCTATTTTAACTATACTGTAAACAATTTCATTATTAACATTTCATAAACAATTCCTTCAATATTTTGAGATATGATATTTTGAACCAAACTCTGTTTTTAATTAGTTAATTTACAAAATTAATTATTAAGTTGTATCTCAAAAATTTTTTGGAATATCGTAATGAGATAGGAAGCATTAACAAAAATAACATAGTTTTAATATAGCATAAAAAGTTACAATTTTTTTTTAAATTTCGTTTTCATATGAATTGGTTTTAAATTAAAAAGATTTAAGATGTCATATATCAAGAACTGATTGAGATATCATAACGAAATTAAAAGCATTTTAAAATAAAATTAATCTGGTTTAAGTGTACTATAAATAATTTATTAATATCTACAATCCTGGTAGATATGAGTTTTTGAATCATATAAAGAGGTAGGTAAATCATACCTCATGACCTAATTGAGATATTATGGTGGCAAAAAAAGCATTACGAAGCAAATTTAATCTAGTTTAAGTGAATCATAAATAATTTATTGAGCTAACAACTAATTGAGATATCATAATGATTTAAGAAGCATTTTGAAGCAAATTAATTCTATTTTAACTATACTGTAAACAATTTCATTATTAACATTTCATAAACAATTCCTTCAATATTTTGAGATATGATGTTTTGAACCAAACTCTGTTTTTAATTAGTTAATTTACAAAATTAATTATTAAGTTGTATCTCAAAAATTTTTTGGAATATCGTAATGAGATAGGAAGCATTAACAAAAATAATATAGTTTTAATATAGCATAAAAAGTTACAATTTTTTTTAAATTTCGTTTTCATATGAATTAGTTTTAAATTAAAAAGATTTAAGATGTCATATCTCAAGAATTGATTGAGATATCATAACGAAATTAAAAGCATTTTAAAATAAAATTAATCTGATTTAAGTGTACTATAAATAATTTATTGATATCTACAATCCTGGTGGATGTGAATTTTTGAATCATATAAAGAGGTAGGTAAATCATATCTCATGACCTAATTGAGATATTATGGTGGTATAGAAAGCATTTTGAAGCAATTTTAATCCAGTTTAAGTGAATTATAAATATTTTATTAATATTTACATTCCTGGTAGATATAAGTTTTTAAATCAAACCGTTCTTTCCAAATTAATTATGAAATTAAATAAATTATATCTCAAGAACTAATTGGGATATAAATATGATATAAAATGCATTTTGAAGAAAATATAATCTTTAAAAAGTTTAAAATCAAAGAAGTAATCCATTTTAACCAGTTTATAAATGAATAATATTAAAACAAGTTTCTTTTTGCACTTTTACTGGTTATATTATAGTATTAATTTCAATAGTTTTTACATGTTTCGCCCATTCCTTGTGGGCATCATCAGAAATCTACAAAAAGTTGTAATTAAGTAAGATAATTGAAAATAAACTATTACAAAGTTATTTAAAATTAAATTGTGAATCTAAATTATATAATTTAAACTTAAAATTTTTCATCAGAAAGGAACATGACGAATTGAAATGGAGTAACAAAGAAAAATGGTAAAAATGAACTAAACAAAAAGTACTTACTAAGAAAAAGCAACGTCTATAGAGAAAATCCAATCAATACAATCATAAGAACAGAATAAAAAAAAATTAAAAATAAAATCTTGATACAAATGAAAATCGTATGAAACATATAGAAATTAAAACGAGTTTAAAGCAAAAGAAGATGTCGATCGAAAAGATAAAACGGGTTGTAAAGTCACTAGTATTAAAATTAGGTACAATACGCAAGCGCAAAGCTTATATAAAATATTTAAAATAAAATCAACTATATTATATATAAAAGATTTAAAATAAAAGTAATCAAAATCTCTTAAGACGGCTAAACCCTAACGGTTCTAGTTCTAAGCATAGTGCTAGTTCTGCAGCTAGATTGAGTCTGAAGACGCACGGCTAAACCTGAATCTTTCTACTTCTAGGTCTAGTGTTAGTTCTAGTTTTAATTCCTATTTAGCTCTAGATTGCTGTAAATTCTTCTAGAATTAAAAGTATAGCTAACACTAGATCTACAACCTAGCTTTAGTACTAACACTAGACTTAGAACTAGAAACATTAGATTTAGCCGTACGTCTCTTAAGATGGCTAAACCCTAACGTTTCTAGTTCTAAGCATAGTGCTACTTCTGAAGCTAGATTGAGTTGGGTTAGGTTAGATTCAGTCCTAAGAAAGCTATGACTAAACCCAAATGTTTTTAGTTCTAGGTCTAGTGTTAGGTTTAGTGTTGGCATTAGCTTTGCTTTTAGTTGTTATTCGGTTTTAAATTATTGTACACTTGTATCGAAGTAAAACTAGAACAAACACTAGACCTAGAAGTAGAAAGATTCAGGTTTAGCCATGAGACGCACGGCTAAACTCTAGATTGCTTCAAATTCTTCTGGAATTAAAAGTATAGCTAACACTAGATCTACAACCTAGCTTTAGTACTAACACTAGACTTAGAACTAGAAACATTAGGATTTAGCCGTACGTCTTTTAAGACGGTTAAACCCTAATGTTTCTAGTTCTAAGCATAGTGTTAGTTCTAAAGCTAGGTTGAGTTGGGTTGGGTTGTTCTAGGTCTAATGTTAAAGTTCTAGGTCTAATGTTAGATTTAGTGTTAGTATTAGTTGTGCTTTTAGTGAATAGTAGATTCGGTTTTAGATTATTGTATCGAATTATAGATACAGCCGTTTTTTATTTTATTTTATATGTTCTCGAGTCATATCTCAAGAACTAATCCGTATATCATGATGATATTAATATCATTTTAAAGTAAGCATATTCTACTTTAAGGACACCTCAACAAATAATTTGTTAATATCTGCATTAATTACGAATCAAGTGGATTATTATAATGATAACAAATAAGTTACTTTATAATCAATTCATTAATCACTTTGATAAAAAGACGATATAAAATGTTGCAAATGATCCGGTTGGACGTAGCGTGGGTCTTCGCGATCGGAAGGGGACATTCGCTCCGGGAGTCCGGGAAGGAAGGAGAAAGGATGAAAGCATCCGAAGTTGGCATAAGCCGAAACGCGTCAGGCAGAGTTTAATAAAGCCAATAAAAGCAAATAAATTGTATCAAATTACTTAATTAAAAACATTTGGCTTTAACCATTCTAAGAGACGTTAAATATTTTTAACTGTAGGTCTAGTGCTTAACTTTAGAGTTGGTATTAGCTTTACTTTTAGCTGTTGTTCGATTTTAGATTATTATATACTTGTATCGAACTAAAACGAGAACTAACACTAGCTCTAGGTCTAGTGTTAGTTCTAGTTTTAATTCTCATTTGGCTCTAGATTGTTGTAAATTCTTCTGGAATTAAAAGTATAGCTAACACTAGACCTACAACCTAGCTTTAGTACTATCAGTAGACTTAGAACTAGAAACATTAGGATTTAGCCGTACGTCTCTTTTACGTACGTCTCTTTTAGTCGATTTAGCCGTCTTAAGAAAGCTATGACCTAAATGTTTTTAGTTCTAGGTATAGTGTTAGGTTTAGTGTTGGTATTAGCTTTGCTTTTAGTTGTTATTCGGTTTTAAATTATTGTACACTTGTATCGAACTAAAACTAGAACTAACACTAGACCTAGAAGTAGAAAGATTCAGGTTTAGCCGTTCGTCTTCAGACGCACGGCTAAACCGAAACTTTCTAGTTCTAGGTCTAGTGTTAGTTCTAGTTTTAATTCCTATTTAGCTCTAGATTGCTGTAATCTCTTCTGGAATTAAAAGTATAGTTAACACTAGATCTACAACCTAGCTTTAGTACTAACACTAGACTTAGAACTAGAAACATTAGGGTTTAGCCGTACGTCTCTTAAGATGGCTAAACCCTAACGTTTCTAGTTCTAAGCATAGTGCTAGTTCTGAAGCTAGATTTAGTTGGGTTGGGTTGGGTTCAGTCTTAAGAAAGCTATGACTAAACCCAAATGTTTTTAGTTGTACGTCTAGTGTTAGGTTTAGTGTTGGTATTAGCTTTGCTTTTAGTTGTTATTCGGTTTTAAATTATTGTACACTTGTATCGAAGTAAAACTAGAACTAACACTAGACCTAGAAGTAGAAAGATTCAGGTTTAGCCATGCGTCTGAAGACGGAAAACTTTCTAGTTCTAGGTCTAGTGTTAGTTCTAGTTTTAATTCCTATTTAGTTCTAGATTGCTGTAAATTCTGCAGGAATTAAAAGTATAGCTAACACTAGACCTACAACCTAGTTTTAGTACTAACACTAGACTTAGAACTAGAAACATTAGGATTTAGCCGTACCTCTCTTAAGATGGCTAAACGCTAACGTTTCTAGTTCTAAGCATAGTGCTAGTTCTGAAGCTAGATTGAGTTGGATTGCGTTGGGTTCAGTCTTAAGAAAACTACGACTAAACCCAAATGTTTTTAGTTCTAGGTCTAGTGTTAGGTTTAGTATTGGTATTAGCTTTGCTTTTAGTTGTTATTCGGTTTTAAATTATTGTACACTTGTATTGAACCAAAACTAGAACTAATACTAGACCTAGAAGTAGAAAAATTCAGGTTTAGCCGTGCGTCTTCAGATTAATTCCTATTTAGCTCTAGATTGCTGCAAATTCTTCTGGAATTAAAAGTATAGCTAACACTAGACCTACAACCTAGTTTTAGTACTAACACTAGACTTAGAACTAGAAACATTAGGATTTAGCCGTACCTCTCTTAAGATGGCTAAACGCTAACGTTTCTAGTTCTAAGCATAGTGCTAGTTCTGAAGCTAGATTGAGTTGGATTGGGTTGGGTTCAGTCTTAAGAAAACTACGACTAAACCCAAATGTTTTTAGTTCTAGGTCTAGTGTTAGGTTTAGTATTGGTATTAGCTTTGCTTTTAGTTGTTATTCGGTTTTAAATTATTGTACACTTGTATTGAACCAAAACTACAACTAATACTAGACCTAGAAGTAGAAAAATTCAGGTTTAGCCGTGCGTCTTCAGATTAATTCCTATTTAGCTCTAGATTGCTGCAAATTCTTCTGGAATTAAAAGTATAGCTAACACTAGACCTACAACCTAGTTTTAGTACTAACACTAGACTTAGAACTAGAAACATTAGGATTTAGCCGTACCTCTCTTAAGATGGCTAAACGCTAACGTTTCTAGTTCTAAGCATAGTGCTAGTTCTGAAGCTAGATTGAGTTGGATTGGGTTGGGTTCAGTCTTAAGAAAACTACGACTAAACCCAAATGTTTTTAGTTCTAGGTCTAGTGTTAGGTTTAGTATTGGTATTAGCTTTGTTTTTAGTTGTTATTCGGTTTTAAATTATTGTACACTTGTATTGAACCAAAACTAGAACTAATACTAGACCTAGAAGTAGAAAAATTCAGGTTTAGCCGTGCGTCTTCAAATTAATTCCTATTTAGCTCTAGATTGCTGCAAATTCTTCTGGAATTAAAAGTATAGCTAACACTAGATCTACAACCTAGCTTTAGTACTAACACTAGACTTAGAACTAGAAACATTAGGATTTAGCCGTACGTCTCTTAAGACGGCGAAACCCTAATGTTTCTAGTTCTAAGCATAGGTTGAGTTGGGTTGGGTTATTCTAGGTCTAATGTAAAAGTTCTAGGTCTAATGTTAGATTTAGTGTTGGTATTAGTTCTGCTTTTAGCGAATAGTAGATTCGGTTTTAGATTATTGTATCGAATTATAGATACAGCCGTTTTTTATTTTATTTTATATGTTCTCGAGTCATATCTCAAGAACTAATCCGTATATCATGATGATGTTAATATCATTTTAAAGTAAGCATATTCTACTTTAAGGACACCTCAACAAATAATTTGTTAATATCTGCATTAATTACGAATCAAGTGGATTATTATAATGATAACAAATAAGTTACTTTATAATCAATTTATTTGTTATAAAATTACTAAATTTGTTTTTAAACTTTGATAAAAAGACGGTATAAAATGTTGCAAATGATCCGGTTGGACGTAGCGTGGGTCTTCGCGATCGGAAGGGGACATTCGCTCCGGGAGTCCGGGAAGGAAGGAGTCCTTCCTGTTCCGGGAGTCCAATCAGGTCGGCGAAAGAATTAGCGATAATGGGGCGCGTTGGAAAGAGGCGCTCGCGATAACACTGGAATTCCATTAGGTGGCGCGCTCGTTGTCGGCGACTTCCACGGACGACGCGAGAGGGTATGAAAAGGGGGATACAACGGGAAGCGGGAACCGGGACGCCGCTTCCAGCGCATTTTGCTTCAACGCCGGTCCCGTCAATCAAAAGAGAAATCGAGATAATTTCGACACGTGGCATATTGCAAGGGATTTTAAGGGAATCGCCCCGTTTTAATTTCGAAATACACATTGCTCATCCAACCGTATCTTAAGATTACACATCATGTTCTCTATACTTTTTAATACTCTATAATCATAAATAATCTTTTGTTATCGATTTGTTCAAAGAAAACGTTATACAATACAAAAAAAACATTTTAATTTCCTTTAAATTTTCTTTCATCCACAAAAATCGCGTTCTTCTTTTATAAGAAAATCCATCATCGTAAAATCACCTTTTGCCGTTGCCTCGTCTGTGGCAGATATCTTCGGGGTATAGATAAGCAGGACGCCCGGAGCGGCTCCGGTGAGATCGTCGCGAAATGTTGGGTGCCGTGAAACTCGGGTACAAAGACCAACGCCGCTGGCGACGTCTGTGAAGCGGCGCATCGGGCCGTGAAGGCGTCGCAATCAGGGCGTCGCGACGCTTTGACTGCCATTATTAAGTTTGGATAGCAAACTAAACGCCGTGGGCGATGGTATTGTGCCCTAGCGTCGTTGCTCCCTAACATCGAGAAGAGCCTTTGTGATTCCGGGAGTGCCACTGACAACACGTACTCCCTTGGAAAAACGAAATATGCAGCACACGTATATGCATTATTATAACTTAGTAAAGCATAAAAAAAGAAAATTTAATTATATTTCTTATTTAGTTAAATTGATATTATATTTTTTGTTGAAAAAATCTGAAGTAGTACCCAAGTCTATTGGCGTAGGTCCGGTGTCCGGATACTGTTCCGGTTCTATCCGGAAATTTTTACAACCGGGTTTAGAGGGATGAGAGACGTAGAGAAGATTTCATTTCTTTTTTAACCCATTTTTTTAAAGATTAATATAAATAAGTTTCACACGTTTTTCTTTTATCTCGAAGTTATGTAGCTTGTGCGTGACAACTTAGTTTACACTCTTGAGTAAATTCTAGAATTGTGCGTGATATTGAGCCGTAAAAATATTAAATTCGTGAATTTCGATTAGAATCGCTAATTTTTTTAGTGTTAATTGGACAAAAATCGAGGTAGAGGTGATTTATATTAGATTATTGTATTTTTCACCACACACTTTTAATAAAAATAGAGTATTACAAGATTCATGAAAATTTTATGTGTTAAATGAAGAAAAGTAAAACAGAAAATTATGCAAGATGACACATAGAATGGCGTGAGCCATGTCATAAAAAGTTATGAGAAATCGTGAAGTGTTAAAATTTATTTAAAATTACTCAATTTCAATAATATACAGTACGTTCACGATAAAAGGAATAAATTAAATTTCTTATCCGCAAACATTTTTGAACTGATCAATTTTAAATTTTGATAGGTCAACCCAACCCAAGCGCTAAATATCTAGTTGGATTAGGTTAGATTCAAGTTAACGGATCAACCCAATCTAACTGATATCTAACCTAACTATCTAGTTAGCATTAACAGCAGATATTAGTTGGGTTGGATTGGTCCATTAACATTAACCCATCTACTTAATTCTTTTGCCAACCCTACTAATATTTAGTGTTAACTAGGTCGTTAGGTTGGGTTGGATTATGGTTACAGGCCCAACCCAACCCAATCAGTATATAGTGCTTACTAACTAGTAGGGTTGGGTTAGGTTGGACTAAGATCTTACTAACATCTAGTGTTACTGTAAAATACGTAAGAAAGTCACAAATCAAAGATTGAAATTGATAAGTTCCAGCAGTTTTGTTGAAAACTAATTGCTAACAATTTATCGGTTTGATTCCTTTCATCGTGAACGAACTGTAGTATAAACTTGAGTATAAACTGTAATATAGACTTTTTAACAAACTTTCTTGACTTTAAGTATTCATCAAAGATAGGTCGGCATTTTAGTACGTTGGAAAAATCCTTTCTATAGTAACACCTTTGATTATGTATACAGGGTGATTCAGACCACCCGCACCAAGGATTTTGGGCAAAAAGGCATTTACCTAAGAAGTTGCATGACATCGGAAATTGGTGGTAATAACATCAACTTGAAAATTTTCCATTTTGTCATATGAATTAAGTTTTATCGTAGAATAGATCATTGCCTAATTTAATATTGGAAACTTGTATTCAAAATTCTTCCAACTCCACATTTGTCTTAAAGTTGCTAAAATCAAATTGACGTAGTTGTTGCCCCTTATAGTCTAATTCTTGCTAAGCAGAAAGAAAAATCGTGAGAAGTACATATCGAATCGTGAGATCACGAGATAAAATATAATGTCCTGAGATTATCACGATAAATCATGAAACCTGGCAATCTCGCTTTCCACCAACATTTTGAGACAGATGATACATTATACAGATGTACATCATGCGAACAATTCTTTAATACATTCTTACTCAATTGAGATAGTTTGTAGGTGAAGTGCTAACATCGATACCTTATTTCTCTTTTTATGTTTTACGATCTTTTCTATTGATTTTCTTGGCGTGTTATATAAACTGAGTGGATTAAGGTCCAAGTAGATGTTACTGACAAATGGTAAGTTGGCTGCAGAATTAACTCGGCAATAGGTGATTCTCAAGCGCTCAAGATTTAGCACAATGATTGCTGTTCCAAGTTGTTTTTTTGAAGAAAATAATCGTGCATCTTAAAAACATATTTCTTTCAAATAGCTGAAATAATGAAAATGGGAAATCTTTTTAAAATGGGAAATCTAAATAAAGATTCGAGAAGTTCGTATCGAAAATTTCGTAATGTGTAAGATAGCTTTTGGATTGCTCAGGATAGTATAAATGCTGCCGATACTGTAGAGTTTATTAAGAGTAAGAGATTAAGATGAGTGAAGGTATGTAAAATAAGTAAGGGATAAGAAAACAATAAGAAACATTGCATACTGGAGATCAGTGGAGGAGAATTTGAGAAGATTGGAAATTAAAAGATGAAATTGGTTGTGTAGTGATACAAACTAAATTCCACGAAAAGTCGTAACGCTGAAGAAAGAACTGAAACAAATAAAATTAGTACTATTGTCAACTGTTACCACTTTTAAGCTGATCTTGAGTTGGTGACTAAAGATCAGCGTTGTGGAAATCATCGTTGTCTAAAATGACTAATATCTAATGAGTGAACATAACTACATTGATATGTTTTATATCATTTTTGTGCAAGAAGTCAAATATCTGTTTTGTTTCAAATAAACGTTGTTGGAAGTTTAATAGTTTTTAATAGAAAAAGAATGCTGAAGTCAGTTGAAATAACAGTAAAAATCGCTATGATATTAAATTAATAATATCTTACCCCTCAAGATAGATAACTAAAAGTCAATATTTTATTTTATTTCAAATAAGCATAATACCAAATCTTATTATTTAGTTCAAGAAACAATACTAAGCTTAATTGCTATTAAGATAAAAATTGAAATTTTACAAAAATTATAGTTATTTAAAATGAGCTTTATCTAATGATTGAACATAGCTATAACGATATGTTTTATATCATTTTCGAGTGAAAGTCAAATATTGATTTTGTTTTAAATAAACACTGTTAGGACTTTATTAGATTTTACAGAAAAAACGCTGAAGTCAATTGAAATTACAGTAAAAATCGTCATGATATAAAATTAACGATATCTTTACCACTCAACGTAGACATCAATATGTAGTACATATCATTTTTAAGCCAAAATTCTAAATTTTAATTTATTTCAAATAAACATAATTCCAAACTTATTACTTCATCTAAGAAATAATATAAACCACAATTGCTGTTAAGATGAAAACTTTCAAAAATCATCATTATCTAAAATGAGCAATATTTAATAATTGAACATAGCTATAATCATATATTTTATACAGTGTGTGATAAAATTATGAAATAAATTCAATAAACTTTTATGAGCATTGTAAACACATTTCATCAGTGCGATTTCGGGGCAGATGACTAAGTTGTTGTCGTATAAGAACGTTTGACGTGGGGAACATGGGATTATTATTCAGAGTTTTGTAATTAGCATTATTTCATTTTATTTTTAGTTTTTTTTTGCCATGACAATATCAATTTATTTATGTTTTTATATTTATTGATTTTGAGCTAGATTGAGCAGCTACCGATAGCTAGATCTTGCTCCATTAATAATATTTGTTTGGTTTTATTTTATTTGTGTTACGATGGTGTTCAATAAAGATGTTTATTAATATTATTATTATTATTTACATAACAACAAAACAAATAACTATCGTGAAGTCAATGCGGGCTCATAAAGCATGTTTTGAAAAAACAAAAACAGAGTGTTTTGTTGAATTTATTGCATAATTTTGCCGTTCCCTGTATAATTTATGAGCAAAATATTAAATACTGATTTTCTTTCAAATAAACATTCAAATATCAAGTAAATCTAATGATTAAATTTGTCTGATAAATACATTTACTACTGGTAAAAAAATGAAATTAAACATATAATTCTGATATTTATATTTGCAATTTGGTTTGTTTCTCATTCATGGCAGTATATATGGGGTGGTTCCAATTAGCTTTTTGTGGCAATTACGGGGATATGTATCTTTTCTATATAATCTCGTTATTCCAATCGACAATAGTTTAGCAAGAACTCAATAAACATTTTGAGATTAGTACATTTGAGTTAGTACGTTTTGAGTTAGTTGAGAGATTAGTTAGTATTAGACTCTAACTACATGAAATAGAGTTGGACAAATTAAGTGGTTCAATTTTCTAATGTATCAGTTAGTGCTTGCACCTATGTATTATTATCAGTGCTGTTAAATACTCGGGTATTTATTTTCAAGGGAATATACCTTTGGTATTATTGGGTACATACCCGGGAGTATATAAGGGTAAAAATAAAATTTTAAAAAAATACAACAAAGACAAAGACCACTAAAGAAGTTCTACTTCTGAAGCTAGGTTTTGTTGGGTTGGATTGGGTTTCGTCTTTAGAGAAATACAGCTAAACCTAAACGTTGAAGAACTCGATAAAAACGTTGAATATGAAGAACATAAAAGCAAATTTGAGTTAAATGACTGTGATAGGTCGGTTGCAACTGGAAGAGATGTTAAAGAAGATACCGATTTGGATGTTGATGTTTGTTGGATTGATCCTGTGGCGGCGTTTTGTAGTTCAGACGAAGAAAATGAAAATATACATTGAATCTAACACTCATCCGTATTGTTGAATCGATTGAGTTATTATTATCATTATATTATTGAATTTCGCGAATTAATATATATCTTTCTAAATAATTTTAAACAAATAATAATTATCTAGCCTATATATTAGAGATGTGCAAATTACGTGAGCCCCGCCGTGGATCACGCATGACCCATCGTGACCCACCATGAACGGGCATCAATTTTTGTACTACTCACGTGATCGTACGTGATCGTGAGCCTCTCTGAAGTTTTATATTTAATCGCCATGTGCATAGACGACCGTCTCATCTACTTACCGGCGTCCGAAAGACGTGCCAAAAAGACCTTGTAAATATCCATCGTGAATCATATGTTACGAATAAGTTTTTAGTCAAAAGGATTATAAGTTTGAATCCTAAATGTTGAGTAGATCACATGTACAACATTTATATTTTCAAATATATTATATTAAAGAACTCAGTGTTTTGTGAATTTCCTGTCAGATTTGTATGTCGGTCATAATTAAAAGTTGGCTAGACATGAACAGGATCGAGTTTAAATTTGTTTAAACTAAAATAATTAAATCCTATTATGTGAGGTACGGCATGTTAGCCCCCATTTCTTGATTTTTAAATTTATCGTTGTTGTTCTAAAGTTGTTTTACATTGCTCCAAAGTGACAAATAGAATAAATAAAAACTGAACGGGAAAATCCGAAAAAACGTTTGAAAAAGTCAGATTTTCTTTATTGTTTTAGTTGCATTAATTATTGTTCCAGAAAATCTAAATTATGAGATTCAGCATTACGAAGTTAAACTGAATACAAGTTTGGCTCATTATACAATTTTTAGGTAATTGCTGTGACAATAGCTTTTCCAAAATGGCAAATAGAATAAATAAAACTCGACGAGAAAACCCGAGAAAACGGATTTTTCGAAATTGCTATTAAAAGTTGACTTTTGCGTAAACCTTCTCTTTCAACTTTCATTCTCCAAAGCAAAAGTGTCATTTCGCTATCTAGAATCAAGAATAGTGCTCCAATTTTGAAAATTATTTTTCAGATTTATTTTGTTGTTCTGTTATTTTTAAGAAAATATTATTACATTTCATTGATTATTATTACATTTCAGCAACTAAATGTTGAGGTCAAAATTCTAAGCAATTTTTAAGTTAGCAAAGTACATACATATTTATTGTAAAAACATTCTATAAACTTATGAAATAGAACAAAATTTAATTTAAATATAAATTTATGATGAATCGAGGAAGATCTTTACTTCCTTAATGTTAAAGGAAGTATTAAGAATGTTAATATTATCCATAAGAATATGACAGTTTTTATTGTTAAAAATAAAATTAAACACTCTGTTAATTCTGCCATTCTATCAAACACGATTAATTAATAATCATTTTATATATTTTATTACCTGATCGAGCGTGAGCCACGTGAATGGACGTGACCCCCGTGCACACGTGACTCACGCGCACATCGACTAAATATTAGTCTAAATAATAAAAGTATTAGTCTTCAGACTTTCTAGACCTACAATCAGAAACATAAGGGTTTGGCCGCATGTCTCTTAAGACGACTAACCCATATTGTTTCTAGTTCTAAGTCTAATATTAGTTCTAATGCTAAGTTGGGTCATGTTGAGTTCTATCTTAAGAGAGGTATGACTAAACCTAAATGTTTTCGTTCTAGGTGTAGTATTCGCTCTACCGTTAGTGTTGGCCTTATTTTAAGTTATTATTCAGTCTTAAATTCTTTGCTGTGCGTCTTCAGATGCACGATTGTTCTAGTTTTATTTGCCATTCAGTGCTTGATTGTTGTTAAATCTTTTGGAACTAAAAGTATTACTAGAACTGGGAACTTTTGGTATTTTTATAGTTTTCTTTACTTACTACACAAACTGATATTTTTATTTCTTTGTGAATAAGTTAATACATTCGAATTAAAAAATATATTCGTGAATTATTACAAATTTTTAATTGGTTGAATACCCACTGATTGGGTATTTACCCTAAACTTACTTAAAATTTACCCGATATTTACCTGTCGCTCATCACTGTTTTATCCACAACATAAATCCACAACCTCTATTATTTCTTCTGAACACTTTTTATATCAGATACACCAACCTAAGAGTCTTTGCAACGGAAAATGAAGACAATAATGGAATTTTATGTGATTTTTTTAAATACGCAGTTATTGTATGATATTGTAGTCGTTCCGAGATTTCATATCATTTTCCAGATAATTCTCTTTGGAAAAAACAGGCTTTCGACAGCTATTAATAGGCAACTGGAAAACCAGATAAAATCTCGAATCGACCACAAAATATCGCTGATCGACAGCACGCATTATCATGTATTAGTTGTGTATATACTATGCAAGCTATTCTTGTCACCAATAGTACTTTCCATGAAATGAAGACAATACAACACTTTTAATAATACCAATTAGCTTTGCCAATAAGCACTGACAGTTGGCATGTTAAGCATTAAATCACATCGTGTAAAGTGCTTTGTAATATCGCGCCAACAATATCATAATGAAACACATCGTCTTAATAATTCTTCATTGTCAACGTTTCACTTCTTTCTTCATCTATTACTTTTTTATGATTTTTGGACAATCCTTCCAACTTAATTGCCTTCGAAGTTAATCTAGAACTAGAGTTTTTAAAGATTGTTGTGCACGAAAAATACGTAGCCTTCGTTAGAATTTAGTTGGTTAAAATTAAATTAATAATGGCAATTCAATTACTTATTAATGTATCTGTGACGAAGATAGCGCATCACTTCTATGCTCCGCTATATCAACACACCCACTAATTTTGAATTGTTTTAGAAGCCATTCGAAATATTGTGTGCCATATCATAGAATCAATGCTTTTGAAATAGAATGTTCATGCGTGCTTTTATAAAGAATTGCTCCGTTAAGCGAACCTAACACTAAACATAACGAAACACTAATATTATGCGTTAGCCGATCAAATAACAAGAACACTTGATAAAGGTCATGTTTAATCTCCATTAACTTAATAAATGTCAAATATTAACATAACGTTCTTTGTTTCAACAATTGTCTTATATTAACGCTATTTGTTAAAGCATATACAAATGTAGCAATATAGAGATAATATCCAAGGACATATTCAAAAAAAAATTAAAAAGCGTGAACTGACCTTGTGCTTGCGAGGTAGCGTGTGAACTCCAAGAACCTTTGTAAGATGTGTCTGCAAAGATAAAAAAAATATTTGCTAATTTTTTGCATTCAATATTTTTAAATAAAAATAAATAAATAAACAAGACCAAAGTGATATTTAATATGTACCAGCAAAGAGCATTGAGAAATTGCTGAATGTTGAGCTCCTGCTGAGGTAATCAGCCGACGGCTTGATGTCCAACATGTTGAAAACACTTTAAAACGTTTTATTTATTCTTTTGAAATTGTTGTGTTTGCTTAATGTAAACGTCTTATAAATCCCGATCTCTTTACCATAATCACAAAAACACGTTTTTCGAAATTTCTGAACGACACTCGAATCAAGGATCTTTTTCAGCGCGAGCACGACGACATCTATCAACGCGGTAGGACATGTGCCACATTTATGACGTACAGACGGGGTTTTTCTGCGATCACCCCCGGCGTCGTTGCCGACGTAGGCGTGGTTCCACCCCGACGGCCAATCGACGTTCCGGAATTGGGGCGTCGCGACGCCACCCAACCGCGAGGGTTGGCTACGGCACTGTCACTTTTTGTCTGTCTCCTTTGCATACGTGGGCCTCTCCGTTTTAGTGACTCTTTTTTCCCCTTTTCTTTGGTCGTCTATCCCGATAGGGGGCTATCCTTAACACCCCTAACCCTTTTGCCTTTACCAGAAGCGATTGTTTTTTGTTTTGACTTTTCAGGATTTTTATTCTTGACTCAATGGAAGGAAAGATGGTGGGGTTGGAGACGGTCTTGGTGGGATTCGGTAATTGATGAGGAAATTTGCAGGAAGGAGGTCTTTGGGTGGTTTTGTCGTTCTTGAGGACAAGCGGAATTAACACTTAAGGTTGTATTTTTTTTTGTTGGTGAAAATTGGGATGTTAAAAATTTTGATTAAAAAATGATTTTTCGTTAAAATTTATTTTTTATTAAAACGAAGCTCTTTCTGTTTCAAGTTAAGTGAGTGAAGTAACAAACTCGCTCGTAAGTTATCTTAATGGGATTTTTAGTGTGGGGTTTTTGGTGGTGGTGCCAAAAACCCCGCGGGATCCTCGACTGTTGGCGGTAGTGGTGGTGGCGTCCAGACCGTGCCCCGTCGACGGCAATCGATGTGGCTGCCTAGCGGGTTACCATGGCTACGTTTCCGGTCGCTAGCGCCCTCTACGTAGCGCGAAGACGCTTGATGTTCCCACCGCCAACTCGGATTTTATCGCAATTTGTGATTAAATCCGAAATTGAACCGAAACTTTTTTGTATACAACTCATTTTATATAAAAAATTTTGGTATACGCCATTTAATTATTCTCCGTGATCTTCATTGTTCGCCGAGGAGAACGGGATAAAGAGAGGAATAAAGTAAAGGATTTTTATAAGTAGCGTTGGCGAAGCGCTAAAATAAATCCAGTGTGAAGTGGTCTGGGTCCGCTGTAGTCGGAAGCGGGCCACCGGCGGATACCGCTGTCTCCGGGACACTTCCTCCCCGGGGCGGGCAATTTCACCCGGAGCGAGCGCTTTCCGCACACACCGGATTCCAAGCTCCCCCGTCGACCCCGCGACTCTCCGCTTCGGCCCCGGCCGCCGACTCCGGGGTTCCTCCGGGGTGCCGCCTTCCGGAACCGAACTCCTTCCTATGCTCTAGAGCTCCTTTCCTTCCACCACTACCACCATCACGCCGACACCGTTACCCCTCCACAAACTCGGTACGTCTCACGATAGCACTTTCAAGACCAATTTTAAAGTGAATAGTTACTCCATTCTCGTCACCTTCACCAATTTAACCATAAGTTTACACGTTATAATTATTTCTTGTGTTAAATTCATATAAATAATGCAATAATATATATAACTTGCAGATTATCACAGATTACTTGCAAAAAGTTGTATATTCCTTGAAGAGGATTATGTAGACGTTGCCTCCTTGACAACGTTCTATAACCCTCAAGTATTATCATGGTGATCACGAAACATCTTCAGAATTTCAAATTGAATGGGACGAAGATTTAATGATAGTCAAATTTGCGTTGATGAATGTAATCATGAAAAGTGATCAAAAAATTGCCATTGCGACAAATACAATTCTTTATATATCAGGGATAAAAAATCCAAAAACATCTTTTCTATTTCCATTGATGTCCTTCGTCTCCTTTAAGTAGACAGTTGCTACTAGCATTTTAGGAATTCTTTAATTTTGCTGATGTGCGATAGAATACTGCTTATAAGATACTATATATTACTTTCAGAAGACCACATATTGATTGCAGGAAGGTTTATACTGCTTGAAGAGGATTGCGCAATCGGTGACTCCTTTGATAAAATTCTATAACCCTCAAGTGTTATCATGGTGATTACGAAACATGACAATCAAATTCAAGTTGATGATAATGGAAATCATCTTCGAAATTATTAAAGTTGTAATCGTGGTCTAAAAATCCCCCTTCTGACAAATATAATTCTTCATCTGAAGAATTATAGCCATTTTACATCACTCATTGATGCATAGTCTCCTTTATGTACCAGACATGACATGTAGTTACTGAGAGCATTTTTAATATTTTATAGTTTTGCTGATAGTTTTCAGATGTTTGAATTTTTCAAATGCGACCTTTTTTGACTACTTTGGTTGGAATCAGGTGATTATTCCTCCATATGGTAATGATTTTTGGGAGAACAGGGTATTGTTTGCTGAAACCATGCAATTGATACTTCCAAATTTCCAAGTAGTGGTGTTGGTTGGGCTTTCTTGATTCACAATGTTGATTACCACACTAAGTTTAAGCTTGATTCATCTTCTAGTATTTTTACGGTGGAAGCAGTTGCATTTTGGAGGCCTTAAAATATATACATAGAAATACTCACCTAAATGGCAACATTAGTATATTCAGTGATTCAAAAAGTGTTCTACTGGCTATAAAGCACAGAAAACACTTTTCGAAACACCAACCTGTTATAGTGGAAATTTTAAACAAAAAAAAAATTTTATTGAAAAAAAATTTAGAATATGAAAGAGTAGATGCACTAGCCAAGGCACCGTAT